>PUFA01000026.1:11974830-14847160 GCA_003508835.1 Eonycteris spelaea | reverse complement strand
CGGGGCCCCGTTTCCCCAGCAGTCACTCAGCCGCAGTGCAGACGGCTGGAGCCCCAATGGCTTTCCAAACCCAGAGAGCCCTGAGCTGAAATTCTGGCGGCAATTAACAGATCCATCCACTCACATGATTTTGGTTCAGGAGTCTTTGGTGGGGGGAGACAAGGGGCAGTGTCATTCTGTCACCTCTGTACTCTTAGACTCCCAGGAGAAAAGGCCCAGTACCCACAGGTTATAAGACTCCAGGAAGGCTACCTACAGCCCCAGCCTTAGGGGACCCCTGAAGAAATTCACAGAGCTGTCAGGGATGTCATTCGGATCACGTCAGCATCCTGGGTGCTGCACACAGAACCTTGAGATGGAAGAAACTCAGTTGCTATTGTTGGAAAAACCGGACGATCTCTGCACAGCCCATTTCGTTCCTGCTGCCAGGGTTCAAATTCTGGCTCTGGCTCTGTGACTTTATCTGTAAAATAAGGATGAGCAAAAGTGTCGTTGGTGGACCACCTGAGCTATCGACGTAAAGTTATAATAACAGTGCCTGCACGTGCCCGGGGTTGTATTATTATTAGAAAATGGTTGTGATATAATGCACAATGAAAACGTACGTGGCAGGACATAGGGGCGAGTGGAGTCTGGAAGGAAATACACTACAATGTCAATAATGGCGGAGTCCGAGTGTGCACCCGAAGCTTTGTTATTTCGCTTAGGTATTTTCCAGGGCCTTGTCAACGAACCTGTCTTCTCTTTAGAAATGAAGACTCTCACCCTAATAAGCTCTGTAAGAGACGTCCCGCGCAGCCGGGACCACGGTGGTGGCCAGTCCTCCCGGCTCTGCTTCTTGGAGGAACCCTGAGCCCTGTGGGCCCACCGCCCCTCCTGCCGGCCGTTCTCCACATCCACGGTGGCTCTAAACTCCTGCCGCTGTGCAGAGTTACTTCAGGTGATGGTGGCTTTGCCGCCGTACGTTACCGGCAGCTCCCTCACACTGTGCCTGTGGTGCCTGCTCCCCGGTATTCGCTGCCCCTGTGCCCTGAGACCGAGCTTCCCGGGGCAGTGCCGCCAGCCCCACAGCCCTGTGTGCCAGCTGCCTGGTTGACGTCGATCTGGGTACATGGGTAAATGTGATTTTGGCTTCATCTTCCCCTGGTTTATGAATGAATGAATGAATGAATGAATGCATATGAGAACAAACCCTCTGGAGGAACACTGTTGGATGATATGGGATGAAAAGAAAGCTTGGCGTGTAGGGAAGACCGATTTTCCTCACTCTCAGACCCGGGAAACCAAGAATTAGAGGCTGAGAAGGGAGGCAAAGGGGATCTGGAGTCAGGGAGACCTGGGTTCAAATCCTGCTTCTGTCCTCCACTAATTATGTGGCCCTGCTCAAGGTACCTACTTCTAGGGACCTCGGAGTTTTCATGTACAAAACCGGGTAGCAATTTCTCTCTTTGAGTTGTTCGTAAGGGTCAAATCAGTTGCTGTATGAACAGCACTAGCACAAAGTAAATGTTCACTAAATATAGGAATGAAGGTAACGGAAGGAACAGCGGAGCCCGCCTGGCCCAGTGGCTTCCAACCCTGGCTTCCGTTATAATTACCTGCGAGAGCTTCACAAATATGAATGCCAGAACCCGAATTCCTTGGAGAAATGGCTGATTGCAGGCTGGGCGGGGACAGTCAAGATAAGCCCAGGACTAGTCCCTTAGCGGGGGCCAGCCTCGGGCCGGTAGGTACAGGGCGAGTTCCTCACGAGCTGAAGCCCCTGGAGGAAGTGCACGCCCAGAGTGCGCTGTGTATAGTATTTCCCTGCCTTCTCCCAACTGCCCTACCCCTGGATGGTATCCCAACAACCATTTTAATGAGGCTCTGAGGATCAATCACTTGTTGAAAATCCATGGAGAGTATCAGGCTTTGATTACAAAAATATCTAACTCAGAAGCCCAGTTTTTCTACTACCCCATATGGATCCCATTCGTGTTTTCACGGTGGAGAGGGGTTTTTACAGGAATCTTGAGCTGGAGCAATGTCACCCCTAAAGTACCTTAGAATTAATTTTTCTTCACAATTCCAAATTAGCCATGATGCACTCTGTGTGTGTGTGTGTGTGTGTGTGTGTGCGTGTGTGTGTGTGTGTGTGTGTGTATGCGTGCATGTGTGAGGAGCCTGGTCCTTTTGGCTGTGTGACATTGGGAAGTTCTGTCCCCTCTCTGGGGACACTAGTGGACATAGTTACCCTGGTGCTGTGTTGCATTCAGGAGAAGGAAAGCTCAGCATCTAAGCATGAATTACAAGAGCTCTAACCTCGGGACATCCCTGGGTCCCACTTCAGCAGAAGGCCAGGGTCCCTCAGGCTGTGCAAACCCAGTGTTCAACAGTGACATCATGTGGCCACCATCGGAACAGCAGCTCTAACCTGGGCGGGGTTGGGGGAGGCAGTTAGGCATGTCAATCAAGGAGGTACCTCCCCCTCCACTCAGAGTCTACAGGCAGCCTGACCGCTTTGCGCAGAGAACATTCCTAAAGTTCTTGGACAATGGGGAGGGTGGAGATCTTCAACAGGTGATACCAAACTTGGGGCAAATAAGGACAAGGTGAACATAAGTGATTACTTTTAATAAAACGTGACCATAGTTGACCTCCAAACTGGGGAAAGCTGGTCAGATCAGTTATATTTCATAGCCCCCACAATTGCATTTTGAGAACACCGCTCTGGAATCATAATATCTATCAATGAGAAAGGGTATTTGATTGGCGTGCAGGTATTTGATTAACACAGAAATTCTAGGGGTGGACAGAGAAGTGGGCCTGCCCTTTGGGGCTAGTTGCCCAGCGTTAACTCTGACCACTTCCTCTTATTCTTCTGTGTGCGTGAGTTCCCCCAAGGGTCTTTCCTTGCCTGACCCTGCCGAGTTCTCACATGGTTCTGTTTTCCTGACAACAGCTGGTTGCCAAGGAAACCACTGTGGAGCCCAAAGTTAGAGCCTGTCTTCTCCGCAGGGAAACTCAGCCCTTACTTGTTTCTCCATCCCCAGCCGCCTCTTGGCGTGACCTCAGAAAACTCTGCCAAACCCCAAGCGAGGAGTCCCCCCGCGATCCCCCGCGCCAGGACCTTTCCCTGGGGGCTGAGCACAGCTGAAAGAAGGAAGCAGGTCCCGACTGAGAGAGCCAGGACCGCAGAGCCAGAATGGGCCCTAGACACCATACCAGCCAGGCCCTCCCCCGTTTTAGCTACGTAAACTTTTCATCAAGTACATACATAAAGTGCACAAGTCCTAAGCCTACTGCTCAGCGAAGTTCACAAACTGAACACCGAGTAACTAGCACCCTGAAACAAGAAACAAACATCATCAGCCCACCAGAAGCACCCTATGGATCTCCCCATGGTCCCTCCCCTTCCCGTATGCCCAGAGAGGTAACCACTCTTCTGATGCTAACAGCAGACACTTCTGCTGCTGTTACTGAACTTGATATGAGTGGAATCGTACAGTGGGCACTCTTTGGAGCCTGGACTATGTTTTTAACATGTCATTGAGAGAAGCTAACATGCTATTAACCCACGGCCTCATTCTCACTGCTGTTGGCATAGCCCGTTGTATGAATATCCTACAGTTTACTTCTCAATGTGCTATTAATGGGCATTGGGGCAGTTCCCAGTATTTGTCTAAAATGAACAATGCCTCTCTGGGCACTCTTGTCCGTGTCTTTGGGTGAATGTATGTTAACATTTCTGTAGGGTGTATATCCAGGAGCAGAGATGCTGAGTCATAGGGGTGAATCTGGTAGCTACTGCCGAGAATATTCCAAAGTGCTTAGAGAAAATTTTACTCCCCCAAACGGTATGAGAGTTCGAGTTTTTCCACATCCTTGTCAGCACTTAGAATTGTCTGTTTTTCTTTTTAACCACTTTCCCATCTCTTTCATTTGGCAGTTGGGAATTCCAAGGCCAAAGTGACAGGCCATTCCCACGACCCCAAAAGCAGGGGCACTGGCAGGAGCCTGGAGCCAGCTCTACAGTCCTGTCATTCTTTCTGCTATGCAAAAGGCACCAGTTCGGTTTCCCCATTAAGAAAGACTTGTCCCATTAAACCACTCCTAAAAGTCAGAGCGAGGAGGCACTGCCCTGGGAAACAGCCGTGGGTTATTAACCTGTGAGATGTGGTGATGGGAGCTACGAGGTTCTTTCCCAGTCTCCTTCCTGTCTGTCTCCCTTTGGACTCAGAATGTGCTAATTGGAAAATTCTATTTTTCCAGGAGTAGATAGCCAAAAAAGGCTTTCCAAAGATGCATGATTTTTAAGTCTCTTGATGGGCATTTTTAAGTGCTCTATGGTGTCTGTGCGTGTGTTCACACGTGCGCGTATGTGCACGCGTGCATATGTTTGTGCATATGTGTGTCCTCATTGCCTAGTTTCATACCAGGTCTCTTCACACCGAGTCAAAGCATCGCAGTCAGGAATCATCCTCTCCCTGAGGGGTTTGAGGGCCACGGGGGCCGGTCCCTTTATTCACTCACTCATTCCTTCGCTGGCCCAACATTTATTGACTTAGCCCGAACTACCTTACCCTTACAGAACAAACAGCCCAACAAGAGGAGACAGACAAGTGACAAGGCAAATGCAGTGCAGTGTGATAAACGCTGTGATGGGGACATTCGGGGGACACTGAGGGAGTGCAGAGGGGCCACGCGATCCCGTTTCAAGAAGACGGAAGGCTTCGCAGAGGGAGCTGCCGCCTAGGAGATGAGGAGGAGTGAGACAGGATCATCAGGAAGTGTGTTCCAAGCAGAGGGCACAGCATGTGCTAAGAGAGAGCATGGTGCATGGAGGGAACCTACAGGCAGTGAGGCTGGATCTCTTGGTTCCGCAGGATGTTTGTCAAATGCTAATTTAACGTGCTTTAATATGCCCATCTGCGCTGTGAGTCTCCGAGAGCATTTCCCAAGTTCTTTGACCAAGAAATACAGTTATACAAGAATAAAACCTTAAAACTGGCCAAACACCTTCCGTATGCTGTCTCCTTGGGTCTTTTAAACCCTCCTGATCTGTGCACCAACAACATTGGCAGCTGGTTAAAATGCAGTCTCAGGCCCCAGTCCAGAACCACTCAGTCGGAATCTACATTTTATCAAGATCCTGAGTGACTGGTATGTGCACGAGAGGTCAGAAGCACTTCTGCCCTAAGAGTCCACAAGGCAAGTTTTGTTGCACCCATTTTTAAGGGGCCCAGCAAGACAGATGTAACTAGTAATTCCAAATCTTGTTGCCCCTGCTCTGCTCCAATCCAGAGGGCCAGAAAGGGAACGTGCCTTGCTCAAGGTCACACAGCAAGGCTAGCAACCAGGTCTTCAGACTCCGCACACATTCAGTGGGCTTTCCCCAACCCCGGACTTCCGGGAGCTGTGGTTCTCAAAGTGTGTTCGGTGGACCAGCGGTATCAACGCCACCCTGGACTCTCATTAAAATTTAAATTTCCCTCCTCAGACCTGCCGAATCTGAATCCCTGAGGATGAGGCCCTAGAACCTGCGTTTTGGCAAGCCCTTCTTGTGTTTCTTAGGCTCAGTTGGAATTGCCGTGAAGCCTGAAGGAACCCAATGCAATTCTTTGGTTTCCTCACTAGAGGGAGCCAGCACCCCAGAGACAAAGCCTTCCAGCCTCCATGACAGTGGTTTCTCAGTGGTTTTCACCTGGTTGCCGTGCAAGTGAGACCGTCGGGTCATATCAGAAAGGGGAGCCCTTTCGTTAACATGAGAGGCAAGAAATTTGGGCGCTAATATCACCCCGTCCACCTCCACCCTCAGCATCCATGACTGTCACAGATTCATTGTGTGGCCCCGGCAGAGCACCTCCCGTCTCTGAGCTTCAGTTTCCTTGTCTGTAATGCAGGGATGTTGACCCAAATGGCTTTTTTGAGTCCCCACTTCCAGCCTTGGTATTTCACAAGACGTCCATTAATGTCTGTAAATCATTTGGAAACAGAAAGCAACGCTGTCAACATGGATGATCATAGGTTCCCTTTGGGTGATTCCGCTATGATTTCGTGTGTTTTATGTTATAGTTCCATGAACCGCATGCTTTCTACCCAGGTAATGAGACTGCATGTGAAATCTGGAACTGTGGCAGCCATCCTGGCCCATGAGGGAAGATATCCGAGGAAAACACGCTGAGGATGGCAGTGCTAAAAATGATCGGACCTGGGGTCTTCCCAATGCTGCTGACCTACTGCATTAGCCTGAAGCTCCCCTACTTTGGAACTCCTTGTGGTGTAAGTGAATTAATCCCCTCGGAGCTTTCTCCGACTGGGGTTGGGTCTTCTGTTGCTTACAGCTGAAGGCATTCCATCTGTCTTGCTTGTCTTGCCGTGTTAGCTGATTGTCTGCTGCTAGCTAAGAAAAGTGACTTTCTTGTGTCAGCAGCCACTATGAGCAACAGACTAGGGACTGTGTCTGAAAACGGGAGTCCTTGGAAGACAAGGCCCTGCCTTGGGAAGGGAGATGGGAGAGCCAAGGCCAAGGGGCCCAAGAAAGTGATAGCAAGCCAAGGGTCACAAGGAAAGAATCGACGGTGAGGCAGTAAGTCCTCTAGGATCCCAGAATTCACAGCAGGTCAAAGTGCAGGGCACCAGGGAGAGTGTCCTGGAGGTAAGTTTCCACACAGTGATGGCAGAGGATGCTTTGTCACCCCCTCACCAACCCTATCACTTCTTTCTGTGCATCAGAGAAGTTTCCTTGATCCACACAGGCCATGGTCTGCCTGTCTGAAATGGAAACCCTTCCCTTCTGCAAATCACACCACCTCCTCCCTCCAACCATGAGGTTCCCCGTGGAGCCACCATAACTCCTACACTGATGGCTGCACTCCCAACACCATGGTCGATTGTGATCTGCAGCGCAGGCACAGAATATTTCCGTCGTCACAGTAAGTTCTATCAGACAGCACTGCCTTAGAGCTTTTTTGAAAAAAAAAATATTTTTTAAGTGAGGATGACTAATAAACAGTAGTGCTTTAAGTTCAGTAATTCTTATCCATCCTGTCTATCCTCGTAAAATCCCTGTCAAATTTGGATCAATGTATTATTATTCTCATTTTTAATGAGAAAACCGAGGCTCACAGAGCACCTTGCCCCCTTGCCCGTGAATGCACAGCCAGAAGCAGCAAAGCCAGGGGTCGAACCCTGATCCCCAGGAATTATGTTTTATGCTCATTTCCTGACTTGCACTGCCTCTCTTCCAGGTTGAACCAGCTGAAGGCACTAGTGGCAATTGCCTCATCAAATCAACGAGGCATATTTTGAAACCAATACTTCTTTGAAGGAAGGCTCAGAGTTTTGCAATTGCTGCCTTTCCCATGGATGAAGTAGAAAGAGCATTAGAACCCAGGGAACAACTATGCTTGTTTCTGAAAACAACACCCAGTTATTCCATGACTCTGGAGCTATTTCTGAAGATGCCAAGACCAAGGCTCCCCAAAAGGGCAATTACCTTATTGCAAAACCGTAATCAGATTTCCCCCAAAATAACGGCTTTGCTCTCCCTGAGCAGAATTGAAGGGCAATCATGAATATGGTCAGAGGCCCTTACTGCTACCTACTGATCTAACTATAATCAACGGTGGGGTTAGAATCCAAAAGATGACCTCACCCATCCTCTAAATATCATAGCTCCTCAGAAACTTGATCACTTTTCCTACTGCATCAACTCTTCCCACTGGTCACCATCAACTCATTTAAGACTGTACTCAGGTAATTTGGAAAGAGAGCAAGAAATGCTGACCAAGTCTCTGTCTATGCAGTGATGATGATGATGATGATGATGATGATGGCAATGATAATGATGATGACCATGATCATGATCATGATCGTGGTGGTGGTGATGGCAGTGATGATGATGGTGATGGTAGTGATGATGATGGTGATGATGATGATGGTGATGACAGTGATGATGATGATGATGGTGATGATGATGGTGATGATGGTGTTAATGGTGGCAGTGAGAGTGAGGATGATGGTGATGATGGTGACGATGATGGTGATGGTGATGTTGGTGTGGATGATGATGGTTAGGTCAATAATATAAATCATAATCATTACCCTTACTGGTACTTACAACGTGCCAGCCCCTGGGTCGTGTGCCTCAGATATCTCATTCACTCCTCTCGCTCTCCCTGAAACCTTCATCTTCAGGCTCTGAGGAGCATGAAGTCCTAAACTGTGGTTGCCTCTATGAGCTTGGACTCACGGTATTCCCTGCGGGGATGTACAATGGGGAAAGCTCGGATTTCATCTTAGTCTTGTTGCTTCCGATTCATATGACTTTGGAAGGTGACTTCCTGCCTCAGATTCTTCATCAGAAAAATGAGGGTAGCACGGTCCGACCTTAGGGGGTTAGTGTGACAATTACATAAACTGCTGAGACAGGCGTATCTAACAGGAGTCCTCGAGGTTCTCTTGCCCTGGTCCTGCCACACGCAGAATCTTAGGAAGTCATATTTGTCATTGGGGTTGCAAAGACACCTACCATGGAACTTGCAGGTCACTCTACAGCAGCAGGGCATACCTTGGAGATGCTGCGGGTGTGATTGCAGACCACTGCGGTAAAGCAAGTCATGATCCTTTTGCTGGTGGAGGACCTTACCTTCAGCTCATAAAAAAAGTAGCACCTGTGGAGTACAATAAATAGAAGTGCATAAAACTAGGTATGACTGTAGTTACCAAACTGTAAACCCGGCCCGTGCCTCAGGAGGATGGAATCGGAAGCTCTAGGGATGGGCCAGTGGTTCCGATGTGTGCAGCCCGTGTTCTGCATGCCACTCTCTGGAAATGTAACGTGAGCCAATAACACTTAGAGGTTTTAATTAGTCACATTAATAGAAGTAAAAAGAGACAAGAGAAATGAATTTCAGTATGATATTTCATTTAGCCCAGTATATCCGAAATGTTATCATTTTAACATGCGATTCCAGTACTGAAAAATTATTAAGGAGATAGTTTACATTTATTTTCTGTACCAAGTCTTTGACATCTGTTGAGTGTTTTACACTTCGGACACATCTCAATTCAGATTCACACATTTCAAGTAACTAGTGGCTACCATATTGCACACTTACGTGGCAAGAAGGGCAATCCCCACTTTACAGATGAAGAAACTGAGAATTCAGAGAGATGAAGGAACTAGCCCAGACCCGCAGCTGCTAAGTGGCAAATAAGACTCAAACCCAGGTGTCCTGGCCACAGCCTGGTGCCCCTTTCCTCCCACACCAGCTCCAGGTGGTTCTTGGCTCCCACATCCCATCTGGAGACTAACCCCAAAAGTGTGGGGGACAGGGGCAGCAGAGAGCAAGCCCGCTGGTTTCAGCACCCCAGAGGCTGAACAACCTCCAGGCTGGGGCTCCAGGGTCCCCACCCCTCATGGGGCTGGATCCATTCACAGGGGTAACTTCTCAGTCATCCATCCTCACCTCTCCAGCCACACTCCCAGGGCAGTGGCTAGGACTAGGGCCTCCTTGCCCCAAATCCGAACCTTACCCAGCACAGTGCTCAGGGGCACAGATAAGACCAAAGAAACCAGAGAACGTCTCCAGGAACCTCCAAAGACAGTCAAACAGAGGACAGAAATTTACAAGCGTCCCAGAATCATCGCCTCTGGGCAGCGGCCACTCTGTTCTCTTGGCTTGGACATCCCTCCTGGTGGCTTTTCTCAACAGAACCCCTTTCAGGTCTTTGGGGACTGTCAGTGACCCTCCCAATCACCCCCTTGCTGCTTTACTTTTTCCACCATTTGGGGTACAGCTTGAGTATGTGTTAGCATCTGTCTTCTCAGTTAGATGGACGCTCCAGGAAGGTGGGCCCTGTGTCTAATCCCCTGCTGACCCCCGTGCCTAAGAAGGGCTGCCCCACAGCTGCCCCACGGACACATGTTAAGTGAATCCATTCATGGGTTCCCAGTTTTAAGGACACCGAAAGATCAATGAGACTTCTAAAGACCCCACGCTGTGAACAGGGACTGCCTCTGGCACTAGAAGAATCCAACTGCACGGGCTTAAGGGAGAGAAAGCTGTGGTGTCATTTCTGGCAGTAGATTAACAGGGTTTGCTTCCATTTTCTCAGTAGACATTGCATGATGTGCTGCCCTACATCACTTTAGCACACAGCCCTCTGGGGGCACCTTTGGCCGTGATAAAACTGAGTCATGGACATTGCACAGTGACGTTCAGAAAAAGAGTCCCAACTTCCCAACCAGCGTGACTCCCAGGTGGAGGAGAAAGTGTGATCTCTTACTTTGCGTAGCAACTAGCACCGTGGCATATTATCGATGTGAAGCCTCTATGTATGTCCTGTCTTGGAGGCTGCCTCCTGGAGGACCCGGATGCACATCACTCAGCTGGCACAGCCTGGGGGCACTCCCTGGGTGGGTGGTGTCCCCTTACCAACACATCTGCAGCCACTGTTCCAACGAGCACTTTGTGGAGGAAGCACACCGAAGTCCTGCAATCCTATCTGGCATTTCGGAAGTACGTTCAGAAAATACGTGCTCGACATTGTCTGGCAGGCTCGATAGCCTTTTACAGAACAGAGGAAGACTCGATATCTGTGCTTGGGGGGGGGGCAGTAAGAAACCTCTGTTTTCCCACAAGCATCAGTGAGCCTCAGACCATAGCTCAAGAAAACAGCAAAACAACAAAAATGTCTCACATCCAGTAAGGTAAAATTTACAATGTCTGGCATCCAATCAAAAAAATTCGTGAACTCGAACACATAGAAAGAAACAAAATGACCCACAGAGAGAATAAAGATTGAAAAATAATGAACAGAGAGAGCATCTGCGAGATGTGAGACAACAAACAGCCTGATATATGTGTAGCTTCATATTTGTATATATGCAGGCTAAGAAAGAGTGGAAACAGAAAAAAAAAATGCTTAAAGAAATAATGGCTGAAAGTATTCCAAATTCAATGAAAACTCTAAATCCACAGATCTAAGAAGCTTGAAACTCAATAAACAAACAAACTAACTAACTAACTAACTAATTAAATAAATAAATAGATAGATAGATAGATAGATAAATAAATAAATAAATAAAATAAAAAACTCTATTTTTAAAATGGGCCAAAGACCTTAACATATACCTTACCAAAGAAGATATACGGATGGAATATAAGCACATGAAAAGATATTCCACATCACATATAATCAAGGAAATACGAATTAAAACAACCATGAGATGCCGATATGCACCTGTTAGAATGGCCCAAATCTGGAACGCTGGTGAAGCCAAGTGCTGGCGAGGGTGTGGAGCAAAGGGAACGCTCATGCTTTGCTGGAGGACAGTTTGGCGATTTCTCACAAAACGAAACATACTCTTAACCATACAATTCATCAATCTTACTCCTTGATATTTACACGAAGGAGCTAAAAACATATGTCCACACAAAAACCTGCCCATGGATGTTTATAGCAGTTCTATTCAGAGCTGTCAAAACTGGACGCAACCAAGATGTCCTTCAGTTAGGTGAATGGATAGATAAACTGTATACATCCAGACAATGGAATGTTATCGGTGCTGAAAAATAATGAGCTATCAAGCCCTGAAAAGACCTGGAGGAAGTTTAAATACATATTACCAAATGAAAGAAGCCAATCTAAAAAGGTATCATAAAATAAATAGATAGATAGATAGATAGATAGATAGATAGATAGATAGATAGATAGATAGATAATGTTTCATAGTGTGTGATCCCAACTCTACAACATTCTGGAAAAGGCAGAAACATGGAGACAGTGAAAAGATCCGTGGTTGCCAGGGATTGGGCCCACCAAGTAACCCAGGATAACCTCCCCACTTAAGGTCCATAACTGTAATTATAACTGCAGAAATCCCCTTGGCCATGTAATGTAACATATTTACAGTCCTAGGGGTAAGGGTAAGGACATTTTAGGGCGGAGCCCATTCTGCCTACCACAACATAGGTTTATGTAAATGTCTGTGCACAAACCTTCATACCAATTTTATATGTAACCACTAAAAACTGGAAATGCCAATATGGGAGTGGAGAAACAGATTTAGGCAAACAGTAGAATGAACTATTAAACATGCTACAACATAAATGGACCTTGAACTAATTATGCTCTATGAGAGGAGCCAGACCCCCTTCCAAAAGCAGTACAAACTATGTAATTCCGTTTGTATAATATCTCAGAAAATGCAAATGAATGTGTGGTGACAGGAAGCATATCAGTGGTTGGTGGGAACCAGGGGTGGGGTATAAAAAAGGAAGAACTGGCAAGAGAGATTACAAAAGGACCTGAGCCAACTTTTGGGGTGATGGGTATAGTCATTACCTTGAGGGTGGTGGTGGCTTTATGAGTGTGTACCTATGTCAAAGCTTATCAGATTGTGCACTTTAAATATATGTGGTTCATTGCACGTCAGTTGTACCTCAATACTGGCATTAAACGGCAATTCTCTACAGTGGGATACATACTTCGCAATAAGAGATAGAAAAAACATTAATATGACAAATGTTAAATTGTTAAACTAGACGATGGCAATGTAGATGATCACCATACTGTTCTTTCACTTTCTTGAAAAGCTCGACAATTTCCCAAAAAACGATTAGGAAGAAAGAGCCTGGGATTTGGAGCCAGACTTCCAGGGGATCAAGTTGGATTTTGTCATATCTGAGCTTTGTGAACTCAGGCAAGTGATGATGTCTCGAGCTTCATTTCTTCATCTGTAAAATGGGCCCAGTCATCACGTTGAGCTCATTGGATTGTGAGCATGAAATTAGATTAATACATGCAGCAGGCTTCCCAAGGGCCCAAGATGTAGTGAACACTCCATAAAAGCAAATGTCATTATTAGATCTAGCTCCCTGCTTCGAGGGACACGGAAATTGAATTAGAGAGGGAGAGAGACCTGAGTGAGGTCACACAGCTACTGCCAGATCTGAATCTGGCCCCTTGAGAGCTACTTCTTTGGCACACTCACTGGCTACTACATTTCTTAGAACACTGAAGTTGATAGTTTATGCAAATAGTGGCCAGGCCACCCACCCTGGGATCAAGGCCTCTCTCTGGTCAACAGAGGAAGCCAGACCTAGCACCCAGATGTATTTTTAACAAGGTGAAGATATGCATTTTGCATATCTTGCCTTTTCACAGTTTGAGGCTCAAGGTTACAGCCAAAATTAGGTGTTTTTATTTGTTGTTGAAAGAGGTAAGATCTCCTAGGCTCCAACTCCATGATCAGGACTCTTTTTTTAAAAGCAGAATTGGATTCAAGTTGTCCTGAAGCCTCAAGATTTCCAAGGGTCACACGAGGTTTGGCCAGGAGTGTACTGACTGCATAGCCTCCGTGCACAGGTGCTGGACCTGCAAGCCGATGATGCCTAGCTCAGTCTAGAAGTGAGGGGAAGATTTTCAAGATTCAGGGAAATATCTTGTGCAGTCATTCCCTCTCAACTTTTTAAGATGTTGTCACTTAGTTTGCTAAGTGATTGTTGTTAAAGGGGGCAGAAGGGTATAAAGGATGTCTGAATGTAATAGTAGAGGAGAGAAACTCGAGAGGTAATTACCGAGAAGAAAAGAAACTTCGGGGAATCATATCCTCTTTTACTTGTCTACTTACCCACCTACCTAACCACCAGCCTAGAACACACACACACAGTAAAAATTCAAGTTAAAAATTCAATTTGACATGGAACTAGAGGGTATTATGTTAAGTAAAATAAGTCGGACAGAGAAAGACAAAACGGTATGATTTCACTAACATGTGGAATCTAAAAAACAAACAAACAAACAAACAAAAACAGAAAGAAACTCATAGAAACAGAGGTCAAATTGATGGTTGCCAGATGGGACGGGGTCGAGGGGATGGGTGAAAAAGATGAAGGGATTAAGAAGTAGAAATTGGTAGTTATAAAAACAGCCACAGAGACGTGAAGTACAGCATAGGGAATATAGTTATCAATATTGTAATAACTACAGATGGTGTCAGGTGGGGGCTAGACCTATGGAGGGATCACTTCATAAGTTCTATACGTGTCTAATGACTCGATTGCACACCTGAAAGTAATATAATATTGTATGTCGACTGTGATTGAAAAAACTTTTTAATTAAAATATATATAAATTCTAGATACAAAAAAAAAAATTATTTAAAATAAATGCAAGGCTTTTGGTGACCATTACATGAGAGGGACATGTGCTGTTGCAAATTATTTATTGCAAAGAATTCCTTTTGGTGAGACAACTGTAATACCTGCTCGGGACATGCGTCCAACCAGTGCTATGCCAAACGTGGCCTGGCCAGTCCACACACTGTCTGTTTCTGGTGCATAAGGAGTGATGAAATTGAGCGTTTGGAAGCTTCTACAGCGATGACAGAGTACTTTTATGTCTCTTACCGATAAAGTCAGGGCTTATATCTTGTACGTCTTTTATTTTACTTCTCTGGTAATTCACATTCCTGTATTTTAGAAGAGTATTAGTGTACAATGGATTAGAAAGTATTTTTCACTTCAAAGATAATTTCATCGTTTTTCTTATGCATCAGCTGCAAATACATGAATTAGAAATAACCATCATTTTTTAAACTTTATAACCCGAAGTTAAATACATGACGTCTGTATATAATACAAACATTTTCCTGTATCGATCACTTTAATTGGAAAGTGCATCTCCTTAAAAACAGAATGAAGACTCACCTTCCAGGCAAGCGATTACTGTGTATATTTAGTGGAGAAAAAAAAAAAAGGTAAAATATTTATCAATATGAATTTGCCTCTGAACAGAGCAAGGTATATTGTCATCACCTGTGTAAAACAATTGTGTGACCGCCATCCTGTTTTTGCCTCTCCATAAAAAGTAAAACATTTCACCTCAGGCATGAACAAATGAACTGTTGGCATGCTTATCTGAGTTTGGAGCAATAGCTGGTTCATGATATTTCAAAGATAAAAAATTCAGTGTTCCTCTAGATAAAGTACTATTCTCTTAAATGTTGCAAAGTGGCCACGAACATTTTTAGTTTCGATTTTAGTTCACATTATGCCAAGCATTGTTAATAACTGACCCTGCCCTACAACTGGTTTGAGAAGAAACAGCTCCGTGATAGGGGGGCAGGATTTTGCCTTTGGGCTTTCTACACAGTGGCCCGCCTACCAGACCATGCCTAAGAATCACCTGGGAGCTCATTACAATGAAGCACTTCAGGCTCAGTCACAGGCTGGGGTCTTTGACTTCAGAGACTTGCATCCACCCTGTGATTCGGATTCAGCTGGCCAACACCTGTACTTGGGAACCTGCGCTTGAACACACCGCCCGCTGCTACTCCAGTCTTCACCCCATCCTCCTCTGGCTGCACTGTCCATGCACCTGCTCCTGTCTTCAACCTCAGCCGCCCCCAAGTGACACCTTATGGACATAGTATTCAGGGGCGTCGTTAAGGACTTGGTAGGATTAAAACACGCAGAAGAGGGATAGGGCTGGAGGAAAAGCACTAAGGAGTGTTGCAATGGGCTGTAGAGAAAAGCCCAGTTTGGTGACAAATAGGTTGGCAAATACAGGTCATAGTCCACACTCCCTCGCCCATAGCAGACATTGCTAATCAATTGCAGCTTTCTTGCAGTGAGCCTAGAGGTAGCCTCACAAACCTTCATGGTCACAGGGTGTTCCAGAAAACATAACCATCAATGGACCACAGCTGGCCTATGAATTACCCAATCTGAGGGCTGGAGTGGAGTAAAGGGAGGAGGGAGGAGGAGAGATGCGTTCTGAACACAGCCTCGCAGGCACTGTATACATCGCTACAGAATAGAACATTGTCCTTATGGCTACAGGGTTTTGAGCACTCGAGGACCTTATATGGTCAAAGCTGTGCTTTGGAGATCACCAGGCTCAAACTCCTGGCTGTCTGAGCTCTTCTGGAGTTTGCAGAAGATAGAGCCAGGAAGCGACAGGGTCCGAACAGAGACTGCAGGTGAAAGAAAGGATCGAAAGCAAAATTGGTGTGAAAGTGAAATAGTCAGGAATTCCTAACTTTCGACCAGATTAGGGAAAGAGGGAGAAGGAGAAGCTGACAGCGACTTTGAGGTTTAGGAGATTCGGTGACAGCAGAATGAGCTGGCACCAGTCACAAGAATAGCGAAGACCAGGGGAGCAATGGGAAGGAAGGGGGTGATGACTTCAGTTGGGGGATTTTTTAATTTATGCGGCCAGAAGGTCACACAGGTGGAAATTTCCAGCAAGCAGTGGAAACCGTAGGCAGCCAGAGGAGAGGTCAGGCTAGAAGAGTCGCTGAGCCCAAAGGTCACAAGCAGAAACCTTGACATTTGTGGTGCCCGATGTGCAATGACCAGCTCTGAGAAACAGCCGTGGTGTGTCATGTTTTCCCGTGCCCACAGGGGGAGCACGGCACCGTGGCTGGTTTCACGACGCCGCAGAACGTGGAGCTGGGAGTGAGGCTCAGAGCGGGCTCTCCCCGGCCCGCCAGCCCACTCCCGCCAACCACCGCCTCCCAGCGCCGGGATGCCAGCGCCACGCTGGCTTCCCCACCGCCTCGCCCTACACCCATTAATGACTTTCTGGTTTTCATCTGGTTTCTTTGAAGACAGTGCAAGTTGGTTTCATAAAAGATGCTGTTCTCATCCTAGTTTCTACCTACTGACCACAGCAGGGTGAGAGCTGAGAGGTGGCGGCTTGGAGGCTGCTGTGGCTTCACGTGGGAGGCTGCGGTGGCCTGTGACTTGAAATGAGATTGATGGGCTCAGCCAGTCTCCTCTGGAAATGCATCACATCTCCAAACCCAGAACTGCCAGGGACACAGCGCCCTGGATCTGAGGGGGAGGCCTGCAGGAGGCCCCCAGGGAGGAGTGGGGAGCCCCACCTCTTGGGATCACCAGCAGAAGGGGAGGGAGGCCTGCCTGGATGGCAGTTCTAGGGGGATGAAGCCAGGAATCACTTTTACTCCCAAAGGCGAAGGCCCAGGAGGTTTGCCCTGGGTGGGAGGGGGTGAGACAGTTAGGCGACTAAATACGTTAGAGGTGGAGCTGAGATTTAAAATCAGGGTGGAAAGAACTTTAGAAATGAGGAAATTGGGGCTCAGAGAGGAGAAGTGATGTGTCAGGACCTTGCAGGTATTGGGCGGCTGCGCTGGGACTTGAATTAATTACGCTCTTTACTTTTTCCCTTCCTCCCTTCTTCCCTCTCCCTCACCCATCCGTTCCTTTTTCCTCCTATCTCCTTCCCTCCTTGAGATATGTATTAAACACTTACGCAGGCATTCACGGCAGTGGTAAAAAGACAGGTGTCTCCATTCTCTTGGGCAGGAGGCCCACGCTGGAGGCACCAGGACCCTCTTTTTCACTGCATTTTAAGACAGAGCTATAATTCACATAACATAAAATTCACCATTTCAAGCGCAATTTGATGGGTTTTGCACATTCGCCGTAATGGTATATTTTAAGAGACTGCGAGGGTTCCACGTCCAGGCTTCGCCACTCCTAGTTGCACAGCCGTGGCAAGTCACTCCATCTTTCCGGGCCTCAGTCTCCCCGTACACCCCTGCCTCAGAGAGCTGCTAACACAGGATCAATGAAGAGCGCTCAGCAGGGGGCTCAGGTGGTGGCTGTCATCACCTCATACGAAGTGGTGGGCCCGGGGCACACGTGGACAAAGGGAAGTGAATACCCCAGAAACCGCCATCCAGAGACTTGCAGCCTTGGAGAGGAACTCAGTATTAATTACAAGAGAGCAAAAGCAGAAAGAACCCCTTCCTAAGGAACCTCTTACGGGGTTTGGGCGTTCTGACGAGAACGGTCCTGCGGAACAATCTGTCTCCTGACTCTCAAGCCACGTGCTGTTTTTCCGGCTCTCACCCCACCCTCTATTTTTCCAACTCTGAACGAAGGTGTTTAGGGGGTGGTTATGCCATCTCCTGGGCAGGAAACCAAACACAGGTGCTCGATTCCATTTCCCAGGGTCACGGGGAGGTCGTGTGAGCTAGTTCATCAGTCCAGATTCGGCCCTTCCCCCTCCAGCCTCCAGAGAATCGAAGGTGCCCATGCGTGCATTCTGCCCGAGGTGACCCTGCGGAAGCTGCGCCCAGGCTGACCACCAGCCCCCGCCCTGGGAAAGCAGTCGGCAGCTCCAAAGCTCTGCCCTGCAGGAAGGTGCTCCAGCTCCCAGCGCAGCCTGGTCTCAGGAGTGGGTGGGCACCGACCTAGTTCTACCCGCCTGGCCCCTGCTCCAGGCCCACTGGCTTTGAGCATATCCTGAAATGCACATGGCTGGACTGCAGGCTTCATGTTGTCTTTTTTTTTTTTTTTTGCCTCTGTACCCTAGATACTTATCTCGCATGCAGTCCGTCCCCTTAAATGTTGTCGAGTGAACACGTAGACCAGAAGTCCACCGCTTCCGCTTGCCAAATCCCAGAAGGAATGAAACACAAAGGCACGTGTGCGTGTGCGTGCGCGCACGTGTGTTCAATAAGCCACAGGAAGAAACAGCGTGGTAAAACGTCAGTCCCTCAAGGCAAGCCGGAACTGACCCTCCAGTCTTCTCAAACCGAGGGCCCACTGCAAAACTGGAGCAGCCGAGCGCTCTCCAGCCTGAGCTGGTAGTTCAGTTTGACCCTCTGCTTGACGAGAACGGTTGCTCCATTCCCAGCAAAGACCTGATGTAATGTCTGCTTCATCTAGAGCAACCCTCTGACTTGGCCCAGCAGAGAAGGGACGCTGGTTTCCAGGACCCCATGTAAGTTGTGTGAGCAACAAGGAATACACGCGGCCAGAGGGCCTCATATGAAAAGCGACACCCTTCTTTGCAGCTGGCATGTGGCCTATTTGATACATATGGTCCTGCTGTCCGTAAGCATACCTGTCAGGGTCAACAGAGCATTGCACTTCCCTACCTGGGAGTAATGTCCGTGAACTGTCCGATGACTATTGCAGATAATTGAAGAACAAAAGAAGGCACCTGCTGAACTGATACCAGAGGCATTTATGGCTTCTGACAGCAATGACAAGGGACATTTTTTGACCAGGGATGGTATTTTCATTCTGTGACACAATTTCAAAAAAATGTGCCCAGAACATCGCCAAGAGATTCATTATGGGTTGGTCATCCGTGAATTTACAGTACAAGATCCAGACAGACTTGGCCTGAAATCCAGCCTTGCCACCTGCATCCTCTGTGATCGAGAGCATGTGACAAAGTCTCTCCAGGTCCAGCCCCAGTTTTAGCTTTGCCACTTACTACGCACTGGACCTCAGACAGGTGCATATCTCCAAGTTCAACGTCTCCACGTGTGATACAGAGGTAGTGACAGTTATCACCACTCACAGAGGGGCTGTGAGCATCACATGCAATGGAGAGCAGTCCCTGGGGACCTGGCCTCTGACACCAGCAGTCCTGGCGCAAAGCTCGGTTCTTCCATTTGCTGACCATCGTGGGTGTTCCTCCTGAACCAAACTGTCATTTTCCTCCTCTGTAAAATGGTGACAACAATAGCACCCATCACGTAGGATTTGGGGGAATTGAAAGAGATAAGAGGTAACATTTTAATGCGGCGCCTGGTGCTGGAACCAGGGTTTTCACCCTTTGACACTCCTCACTCCGAACAGCTAGCTGCTCCCATCCATGTGTGCTTAAGCCTTCAGAAGTGGCCCCATTCTCCCCGCTCCCACTCTGAAATTAGGTCCCTTGTTCACTTACAACACACCCACCTGCAGGAAGGCCTGGAAGCTATCTTCCTCTGAAAGAGCAGCCTACATGGTTAAACGGCTAAACCCCCCAAACGTCCATCCAAGGCCAAGAGTCATTCAAGAAATGGTACATAACCCCGCCTTTAATGAAAAGAGGGAGGTCCAGAAAACTTTGGCTAATGGAAGCCACTGCATCCGAGCTTCCTGACAGGCACAGCAGAAAGGGACAATGACAAGTCCTGGCTGATAAAAAGAGACACCGTAATTCAGCAGGGGAACTCGCTTTTCCCTTGGACTGCACTCCAGGAGAAATCTATCAGGGCCTTTGATATCAGTGACATCAGAGAGCGTAACGGTGGCACTTTAAAGCAGATCCACCAAGGGAGGACAGAGGACAGAGGGACAGGCGAAGGGGGTAATTGGCACATATGCCGCACGACTGTGTATAACTTCATCTCCAGACCGGGACATCGCTGAGTGTGAAAGGGGGCGCCCTTTACAATTGTAGCAAAGCCTCAGACATAACAAGGACTGCCCGGTGCCCATTGGGACTATGGGCACCAACACACCACTGGCCCTGTCCTTTATCACCTCGTGGTCAGTGCCAAGGGCACAGCATTTTGAGTCAAGGTCTCCTGGGTGTAAACGCAGCAGTGAGCGGCCGGCTTTGGGAAAAGCCCAGGGATTCTGAGGCAGCATCCTCCTCCCCACAACCGGCCTAGCAGCACTGAGCCCCCAAAGACACCAGCTGTCGCAGCTCTGTCCCCACCACGCAGCTGCCTCGCTCAAGCCCTTCGCAAGCCCTAGAAGGAAACAGGAAAAAGGGCAGGCTCTGGCATCCGAAAGATCCATGGTCAACTCCCAGCCCAGCCACTCCCTAGCCGGGGACCCCAGGCCACGCATTCGATCCTGCAGGGCCTCTGTTTCCTCGGCTATAGAATGGAGATAATGATGGTGCTGCATTAAAACGAGTATTAAAGAGATAACAAAATCAAGCACTTGGCACATGGCAAGTCCTCAGTAAATGCCAATTATTAGGATCACCATCAACACCTAGCTCCAAGTCCCCGAGACCCCTCATCAGCCTTGCTACTGACTCTCCTTGGGTCCAGCTGGCTGACCACCAGGTATTTTTCAGACACTCTCCACTTCCCCAGCCTGTCATCAGCCAAGACCAGAACTGGCTGCATGGGGGGGGGGGGGGGTAGAGGGGCGATTGGGTATCATCTCTAATACCCCCACTCTGTTGCTCACACCAGCATGGCAAGTTCTATCTCCCGATGACTCTCCACAATGGTGTAGACATGGGACTGCAAAACGCCTGCCGGGATCTGCTCAGTCTGCAGTGATAACAACAGAGTTTTCGTGAGGTTTCCCACGCATTAGCCGCAAGGTTATGCAAGCTGCAGACCTTTCAGATCTTTCTTTCCCTCATTCGACGAATGTTTAGATGCCTAGCTCACAAGCTCTTTCACCCCCCAATCTCATCTATTATTCAAGGTGAATTCCATACCTATAGAGATGACCTGTCTTCTTTTCCTTAGACAACAGTGTATTGTGCTCCCTTTTTGCTGTGGCTGCCAGGAAGCTCAGAGCTGAGTTCTGTGCTCAGTGTCTTTGACTTCTTCAACTCACTGCCCTTCTTCTCTAGCCTGGTTTGATAATGCACAGGCCTTCTCTCCCCCCCTGGAAAAATTCAGACTGTCCCCCCCTCAAGACTCAGATCAAAACAAGTTTCTCCTTGCTTGTATATTCAAATGCTTGCACAACACCTGCCCCTTGGCCTCGCTGGGGCCACCAGTCTCCTAAGCCCTTTATTTCTCTCCCATCCACACTCTCTGCTTTCCTCCCTTCCTTACCCATCTGAGGTTCCTTGATTTACAACTTCAGTCACCACCTCGACAATGCTTTGAACTCCCCTGCATCGCGAGGCACTTGGAGATGATTCCCTTTGTGCAGGGCTGTAAGACGTGCTTCTGTTAACCCTAGTAAATTTTCTAATTTAACTACTGTCTTGGGGCGGGGGGCGGTGGCGGGAAGCACATGGGGCTCCCTTTTCTCTGGAGAAATAATTAGAGCAGAAATAACATTTTCTCTTGAAAGAATGGTCGGCAGCTTCTGAGCAGCACAGTGTGGGCCAGCAAGACCAAAGGCCACAGAGAAGTCTCAGAGAAAATTTGTTCTTTCCTTTTCACCTTTCACATTCATTTATGCCACCGGGAGAAAGAAGAATTCTAGCGCGAACAAATGTAATTGCTTGCTTTGCTTACAGACATTTTAAAGATCTCTTCTGTCTTATGGTTGTCCTAAGACCTTTTGAAGCATTTGGGGCGATTATATAAGTCACAAAATAGCTGGAGTGATAATAGATTCGTTTTAGATGGTGTCATTTGATGTAAAGGGTTGGGCGGTGAGCTCACCAGGCCCTCCCTCAGTGTGTCCTGTCCTCAAAGCTGGACAGTCTCCACTTGTGCCCACGATGTAGAGAGGCATCCCGCCTGCCTGTGCCCACTGCAGGATGCACTGTTTGAGTTTTCCTAAAAGCCCAACACAATGCAACTTTTTCTGCTGTGGGGACATGACCGACCCCATAAAACGAGAGAGGAAGACCAAAGAAGATAGGACACAGCGCTGTGCCCACCGGGATCCTCAGGCCTCTACTCCCTCCCCTTGGAAATAGGGAAACCAAGGCCCATAAAACCCCATGAGTGACGCCCGAAAAGAGACCCTGTAGTTCTTAATCCCCAGTCTGCGGGTGTGAATTAACATCCAGGTATGAAGAGCTCCCACGTCCGATAGACGATGCTCCCGCCCGCGTCGCAGCCGGCAGAGGGGCCCCCTCTCTCAGCTCCCCAGCATCGCTCCCAGCTGTGGGGTCAGAGTTCCCATCCAGCTCAGCGCAGACCCACCCCCGAGCCATCCGTTTCATTTCTCTCTGCAGCGTCTCACTCGCAGTGTAAAATTAGCTCAGCCATGAGTTTCAGGAACGAATACCTGCAGCCCCTTCGGTGGCAAGAAAAAGAAACCAGTGGGGACTTTCCTCCTGTTCTGCCAGCCAGTGCTGGGCTCCCAGCGATGCGGGAGTGCAGGGGTGAGCTCGTGGGGGACTCTGTTGTCACTGGACCACGGCACATCCCCTGGGCTGCCCAGGAGGCAGCAAAAATGTCCTAGGCCTTTTCCCCTCTGGTGGCCTCTTCACGGTTCTCCGTATTGGACGTACACCCCGCTGTTCTCGGTGTTCTGTGAGCACCCACTGCTGCTTTAGAGGCACCTTTATCCCGAACCTTTATCAAAGTGGGACATAGGTACAGAAACATGCACAGACGGTAAGCACAGGACTCAGTGGATTTGCACACACTGAGCACCTGTGGAACAGTACTGGGTGAAGATATGGCACCTTGGTAGCTCCCCAGAGCCCCCTCGTGTCCCTTCCCAGCCACTGCCCACTGCCCCAGGGCAATCCCAACCACAGCCTCCAATACCGTGGATCCGTTTTGCCTGGTGTTGAGTTCTGTGTAAATGGAATCAGACTGTGGACTGTTTTATTTCTGGCTTATTTTACTGAATATTACGTTTGGGAAATCATCGGCACTGCTCCGTGTAGTTGTAGGGCGCTTTTTCTCAGCTCTCTATTCTCTATTCTGTAAATACACCACAATTTGTAAGGTTACACAATATGACACTATTATTGTAATGTTTTATATGGTTAAAAAAAGAACGGTAAAACAATTGGCAATTTTATATGATTCCAGCTGGTATTTATCAATGGATTTCATTTCTGTAAACAGATGGGATTGTGTAGTATCTCATTCTGGTTCTTTTTGTTAAAACTTGGTGTTCTGTTCTTAAATTCATCTCCGCTGCTGCCTGCACAGCCCTGCCCGGGGCGCGCCCACCACGTTGCCCCAACTCTCCGCAGGTGCTCCCACACTGCCTTGCATATGTAACACCGTGTTGAACATCTTCATCCGTGTCCCTTGAAGGACCCCAGGTGGGACTTTCCTGGAGATATATGTCCAGGAGCGGAATGTGGGGTTCACCTATGTATTCTTGGGAGGCCACATTTTTTCAAACATTCACTGCGCTGATATCCTGTAGTGCAGCGATGCACCCAAAGGCAGTGAGTGTATGGATTAAGTGGTGAGCAAACATCTTGTAGTTTTAGGGCATGGGGAATTGGAAGGGAGAGGGGGGTGCGGGGGGATTGCCATGACCAGCCAGCAGGGGGTGCTATTTCCCTTGGGATCCTCAAGGCCAAGGGTCCCAAGAGGTTGGAAAGGCCATTTGCTAGATAGGCTGCTATTCCAGCTGCCCTTCTCAGCGACCCCAGACACCATCAGAGCTGGCCTGAGCCCCCAGGGCATCCATTGGCGGGTCTGGGGGAGTTACAAGAGTATGCTGGGCAGGAAGTGGTCCTTGCATCTCCACACACCTAAACGTCTGCCTCTGCCATCACTTGGCCATCAGGAAAAAAGAAAGCTGAAGGCAGTGAGAGACCCTTGGGGTCCATGAGGGATGAGGGATCAGGGCCCCCACCACCACCAGAACCCAAGCTCCCAGCCAGCAGCCCCCAAGAATTTGACTGAGGCATGTCCCTGTTCTGTGGCCCTGCCCTGTTTGACACTTGGACTTGGATTACAAGGGTAAAAAAGAAAGTAAAAATGAAAAAGAAAGTTGAATAAATATTGACAGAAGAGTCCATGGTCTGGGGGACAGGTGTCCCCTTATCCAACATGATAAGTACTGGTATCATTTGAACCTTGGGCACAAATCTCAAGCCTTGATGACAGCCCTAAGCTTAGAGACCAGAAAATATTCTTGTCTTTGCACCTTCTCCTGTGATGACTGAGTCCCACACATTCTTTTTTTTTTTTCACTCAGTGTTTACTGGGCACCTACGATGTGCTGGGCAGGAGATCGAGTGACAACAAGTCCAGAGCCTTGGACAGTGGGGCAGGCCTGGGCCCCCATTCACAAAGAGTCTCAGGTTTAGACTACTAGAGGCTTCCATACACACAGTCATGGACGTTCAAGGAAGACACCACGGAGTGTTAAGCTTCTGTTTGCTTTTGGAGCTCTGCTTTGGCACCTCTCCATTTTTTAAAAATAAACCAATAGTATCAACTAAACTGGAAGTGGCCCACACCCTGCTCAGCTTCTGACAGCTCCTGGACAAGACCTGGAGGCCCCCAGAGGGAATGGCCCTCGATCTTCCTCAGACATGATGGGCTGCTTCTCTCCCACACTGTGTTCTTAACGCAACTGTTTTTATTAAATACATGCTTGGGGTAGGTCCAGAATCACGATAACAACCACCATGAGCGTGCGCGTCTGTCTTAGCACATTGATCGACTTATCAGAATCCCCGTTTCATAGCTGAGGAAGTTGAGGCACAGAGAAGTTAGGAAACTCTCTTAAGGCCACCTAGAAAATTCGTGCTGAAAGGGGGTCCGGCCCAGGCAGTCTGGCTCGAGGGCACCCTGTGCTCTGCTGCAGGACATGCCACATGTCAGAGGGGCCAGACCAGGCCCGCCATCCGCACTGATCACCTCATGGAGAGCTACCTTGGCCTCTGGGGTGTGGGAGAAGGTTCTAGAAAATGAAGATTTCTTCTAGCAGGCTCCAAGATGGCTCCTGGGAGGGCAACACCCTGAGATTTTATAGCTCTTCAAAACCGGGGCACACAAGCTTTTCCAGGAATGATGGAGGTTTTATGACGGCTCCAGACCTGGTTTATAAATGTTTACTTAACTTCCTGCCCTTTTTTCTTTTCTTCCCCTCACCCCAACCTTGTGTTTTCCTGTGCTTTCCAGGTTTTCCGCATGGAGCCCGTGTTATGTTTGGAATTAGAAGAAAAGCTACTTTGTATTAGTAGCTAAATAAATGCTTGCCGTCTCTAACCCATAGGTCAAGAAAAAAAGAAACCGGGGGAGTTAAGTGGTTAATATCATTCAGTTATGAAATTTTCTCTGCATATTTTCTAGGTAGGTGAGGCCTCAAAGGAAATTCTTTTCAAATATCCCTCTATTTCAGCATGAAAACATGATCGGCTCTGATGTACCAGGGGACCGTAGGGGCCCTCGGCGGTGGTATTGCAGATGAGGAAATTGAAACCCAGAGTGGTTAGGTACAGTTCCCAAGGCCACACAGCTGTGGCTCTCCCTCGCCAGGACCAGGAGCGGAGCGGACCATGAGCGACTGTAGAAGCCTACCCCGCCATTTTCTCCAAGAGCCTGTTAGCAAGCATGTGAGCTGCCTTCGCCCAGCTCTCTGACTGCCGAGAAATGAACCCTAAAGCAGCGCTCCCACCCCGTAAAGGGATAAGGCGCTGCCTCAGCTCTGTCAGTCACATCGCTGCAAGGAGCAGACGGCGCTCATAAAAGTCCCTTTCTCTCTCCAGGGTGAAAGGTCAATCAAGATAGTGATAATAACTTGCATTTCCTTATGAAGGGTTATTAAGGGTTGCTTATCTACCAGGGCCAGCGCACTAAATCCTCGCAAGAGCTCTACGCAGATAGGTAAACTGAGGCAGGGTGTGGTTAAGCCATCTACCAGGGGGACGTGGTGACTATGAGCAAAGCCAGGATTTGAACCAAGAGCCTCTGACACCAGACAGACCGCAGGACCTTATCGTCACACCGTCTGATTCAGGAAGATTCTAGAAGTCCTGCTGGCTCCACCACGTTGTTCTCCAATCTTCACCTCACTGGTCAGAAAGAAGCAACTCCCAGGACATCCCTGTGTGAGTTCGGACTTTCTCACAGCACCATCTGCTCGCCCCCGGGCAGAATGTAATGGTGTTTGTGCCGACAGCCTGCACTTGAGTTTCTACAGGGGACGTACTGGGGGAAAACTGGCTTCCATAACATTCAAGAGGGTAGAAGAAGATAAAGAGGGCTCAGCAGGGGCCAGGATCCTGGCCCCTCCTCGGGTCTGAATGCATGAACCTCGATTTCTCCGTCTGCAAAGTGGGATGCTAGCACTGCCAGTAGACACCAAGGCCCAGCCAAGGCAGGGCTCGCCTCCCGTCCTTTGAGAAGGTGACAATCACAGATACATGCAGGGAGCACATCCTACGTGCCAGCTCAGTGCCAAGATGTCACACGTGTAAATCATTAGTCCTCACAGCTATCCAGGGCGGTAGAGGCTGTTCGTATCCCCATGTCCCTGATGCGGAAAATCAGGCACCGAGAGATTTGGTAGGTACCATAGCTAGAGGTTGGGGGTGGCTGGAAGAGGGCCCCACAGTAGGGCTCCGGACCTGGGGCTTGGGGCGCCATACCATGGACCTCTTAAAGCCAGTGCCACTGTTGCCACTCAGATACACCGGGAACTGGGGACACCTGTGCATTCACTCATCGTGCATGTGGCCACTGCCAACAGCCCCAGAAGGAATGGTGACAGGTTCACATTCCCACCCGGAGGCCAGTACACTGATGCTCTCCATTCTGCACGGGAGGAAACCAAGACAGGGCTGCAGAGAGGAAACTGAAGAGCTGCCCTGCTGGACATCGGAAAGGAAAACAGAGCTCGCCCAGGAAGGAAAACGGAGCTCGCCCAGGAAGGAAACAGAGCTCGCCTGGCTGCCCTTCTGCCGAGAGGAGCAGGAGGCTGGACGAGCAGGCAGCTTCTGTAAGTCTTCAGCCACATTCGGACTGCCCCACATACGGATTTTGAGCTTCTCTGGAGTTGAAGTCATCAGCAAGATGCAGCAGACTCAGGCTGTATCTCCGTGGAATGTACCAGAAGGGACAAGACTTTAGAGACGAGTGGACACATGGACAAATGTTTCAACCTCACTCAAGCAATTCTGAGCTGGGGGCCTTGGAGCCTCACCCGCAGCCCTGTGGCTCACCAGCCCTAAGTCAGGCCCATGTAAGGCTCCCTGCAGCCGCCAAGGGATTAGGAGCCCCAAGAAGGCCAAGACGCCCACCTTGCAGGCCAAACGTGGACAAGAGGAAATGGCTCCCCTACAGAGCAGCCTCTCCAGCCTGGTGGCTCTGCCTGTCACTGTCTCTTGAGGAATATAGTATTAGGGCATGAGCCCGGGGTCCAAGCTTCCCCACTCCTTGCTGCATTACTGTGCAGCCTCAGGAAAATGACTTCACCTCTCTGGACCTCAGTTCTGTTCCAATCAATGGGGCTAAAAGTAGTACTTATCTCACAAGGTCATGGGTTGGCGCTATGAACAGTGTCTGGCACATAGTGAGAGTTCAATGCACTAGTTATTCTGTTATTATTGTCTGTCCCTCCCAGACCACAGCAGCCCAGAATGCTGGGGCCCAGCCGAGAGCTTTTCTGACCATTCTTGAAGAAGAGGCCACCCAAGGGGCAGCCTGGGACCTGGCCTCGAGGAGGACTGTGGGGGCCACTCACTGGCCTACGCACTGGCACATGAGGCCACACATGCACACACATGCACACACATGCACACACAGACACACACAGTCACACCAGTGGCTGTCTCTCCTCTCCATTCCTCTCCTCTCCTTTCCTCTCCTCTCCTCTCCTTCCAAAGGAGCGGGCAGGGCGGGGCAGTCAGTGAGTAGGTGCTGGGGCAGAGCCCTATTGCTCAATGCCAGGACTGCGCTGGGTCTCAACGGTTAGGGACCCGGCTGTCAGAGCCCGCGGGGCCTCGCAATCCGGCCTCTGTGGCCCACGGCTTAGAATACATTTAGAGAAGTTGAGTTTCTGCCAAGTTCCTCTGCCTCAGATTCTTCCTGGAGCTGGTGAGTTCCCACCCACCAGGGTCCTTGGCCCTGCCGTTCGCAGACCCGTCAGCTCCTCTGGGGGATTTGTAGACTCACAGAGGCCACCACAGCTACAGAGTCACCCTCTGACCCCACACAGGTGCCTGGCCGCCAGGGTGACACCCAGGCCACCCCGCACCCCGTGTTCCTCCAGCTCAGACCAGGTGCTCTGGGAGGCATTGCGTCTCTCTCCACCTTCTAACCTCCAGCTTCTCATTTTCTTTTTGTCCTCCCTGCCTTTTTTTATGGGAAATATCCAGGTCTGCCCAGCCAGCGAGGCAAGGAGTCCGTTCATTACACGCCTTTGTGCGCAAAAGCGTGCCTCCCTCTCTGGCAGCTGGTTGGTAGGCTGCTTTCAAAGCCTACTGGGGCAGTTCCCTTTGTTTTGTTTTGTTTGCTCAGAGATAAGCAAGGGTCATTTTCCCAATATCCCACTAGGTCATAATTAAAAAGTCAGCTCCCACACTGGCTGAGAACAGGGCCACCCACAGGGCAGAGTGCCGCTGGAACACACCCCTCTCCCAGTCCTTCCCAGGGTGGGTGCTGTGGGTTTGAGGGTCAACCTGTGGTGCGTTTGGACACTGGGCGACTGTGGCCTCACAGTGAGACATTCCCTGCTCCAAGAGGGACACCAGATTACAAAGCAGGAGATTCAGGTTGTGAAGTCACTCTCTTATCCATTCTTCAAGACTGTCCCTTCAGCTCTCGCTGCTACCGTGAATCATATGACCACGAATTCAGCAGGTTGAAACAATGCAAATGTATTATCTCACAATTCTGGAAGTTAGAAGTCTGACACGGGTCTCCCTGGGCCAAAATCAAGGTGTGGAAAGGGTCATACTCCGTCTGGAGGCCCCAGGAAAGAACCATTCCTTTGACTTTTCCAAATTCTAGAGGCCACCCACGTTCCTCACCTCGTGGCCCTCTCCTTCATCTTCAGAGCCAACGGAGCAACATCTTCTGACCTCTCTGACTCTGCTTCTGTCCTCATATCTTTCTCGGACTCTGACCCACACGCCTCCCTTATAAGGACTCCTGTGGTTACATTGAAGCCACCTGGATGATCTAGAATAATCCCCTCACCTCAAGATCCTTAATCATACCTGCAGAGTCCTTTTTGCCATGTAAGGTCACACATATCCATAGGTTCTGGAGATTAGAGTGAGGACATCTTTGCAGGGTGGAGGGGAGATTGTCATTCTCGTTATTCTGCCAACCACACTAACCTTAGGCAACTCGCTGGGCATCGCTCACTCATCTGTAAAAAGATGATAATGGTGATGGTGATGGTGGTGATGATGCAGATGGTGGTAATGATGATGCTGGTACTTACTCCTATGGGGCTGTTGGGAGGATTGAGTCAATTCATATTTACAGCTCATACCATCACACCGAGAACATAATACGTGCTACATATGTGAGTTTGTCAGCAATACATAAGGGAAGGGAACCTTTACTGAAAGGAAGCTCCTGCACGTAGCTATTAGCCGTTTCCCCACTAGGTAACTGACTTAGTCTAGAACATGATGATTCTTCATGAGCCTGTGATGAAAACCGGCATTGGCACCAATTGCATTAAAACAGCTCAGTCTCTCCTGGAGGACTGGACAGGTTATGAACAGGGCTCTCCTCACCCTGGTTTAGAAAAGGCCGTAATCAGGAGGGGAGCAAGGAGCCCCGCCCCTCCCTTCCCATCCTCCCAGCACATGGCCTCCTCATCCCCTTGCACACGCCGAGCACCCTCAGTTTCCAGGCCGTCCTGTCTTCCTGGACAGCCTTTTGCCCACCTTCAGCCCTAGCCCTCTTCCTTCCTGGCTGCTTTCTTCCCATGCCCTAGGATGCAGCCTCGGTGGACTCCCCGAGCACCCATCTGCAGCAGGCATCCCACCGCTCCGGAGGGCACCCTGCTTTTTCTTTCAGGTTGTCGTCGTCCCGCAGTCTTTCGTTTGGTTGCTGGTCATCCAGAATGTTGGCCGTGTGTGTGTCTTTGTTCACCCCGTGCCCAGCACCTTGCCTGCCGGTTAGCAAGCCCTCTTGGCACTTGGTGGTGAATGAGTGTGGAAGCCCCAGGCATCCAGCCATCCATCTGAAGCCAGCAAAGCCTGACCGGGGCCCTCCCACGACAGCGTGCTATGGACTGCACCCCTCAGGATGAAACATGCATAGAGAGAGAGAGAGAGAGAGAGAGAGAAATGCACAGATCTTTTAGGACACGCCGAGGCACCTGCTGGCCGGAGCCAGTCTCCGACACGGGGAGCCGCCGTTAACAGCACTGAATGCAGGCACCTCCTGGGAGCCCCACGTCAACCCTGTGAGTTAGGGAGGGCTAAGATTGCTATCCCCTCGTTTAAAGGTGTGGAAACTAAAGCCTAGAGAGGTTACTCGAACCGGCCAGGTCACAGAGCAGGCATATGACCAGGCTCCCTAGTCTTTAGCCTGCCTCTCACTCCAGTCTTGATGGGGAGGGGCCGACTTCACCTCAGTGTGGCAGAGAAAGCTTCCATCCTCTTCAGACACCCATTAGCAGGGTAATCGTCAGTGTTTCTATAAGGTCAGGAAGGAGCGTGTGTGAGGAGCCTCCAGTGCAAAGCCACTGCTAAGGTACCAAAATTTATCAAGTCTCCTCTCTCCTGTGTCCCCCAGCAATGCACCCCACTGACATTAGGAATTTGCATCTCAGTCGCAATCTTTCCAAGCCCAAGCTAGAGAGGTGGGGGAGATGACCCACCAGGGAGCAGAGTTGAGCAGGATCTGGGCTGGAGAGATGCAAAAGGCAGACGGGCCCATACACAAGAGTTGGGGGGGGGGGGCTAGGACCTCTGGGACAAGCTTGAGACAGCTGAGGGATAAACTCGAAAGTCAGAGCTTTAATCTCAGCTTGAACGTGGCCCTCGTATTCCTTGCTAAGTAACAAATCATGTCTGTGTCTATTTTTACCTAATCTTCATCATTCCAGTGGTGACAGAGCCGTAACAATTGAGGAAGTGTGGGTAGACTTATTTTTCTTCTTAATCAAAGTGCAAAACTTTAAGGTTCCAGCTTTGGGGCCCGAGGGGGCAGGCAGGGGTGTCGGCCGCTCCGAGATGAAGTCTTCGCTCATCCACATGAGGCTAAGAAGGCCTTTGCTGCGTCCCCGTGGGTCCCAGGCATCGGAGTGGCCCTGGGAGCTGGAGGTTGTGACATCTGCAGGGTGGGTCGGGTGCACTCTGGGGGTTCGGGGTTGGTTTGTTAGACTACCCTCGAAAACTCTCGCCAGAGCCCTTCTTTCATAATGTGGCTCGCAGCATTCCCACAAACCGTTACAAAGTATTTTAGGCGACACATTTCTATAACTGTAATGCTCCTTTAACCTTTTTTTTTTTTTCTGGCAGTTTTGCCCTTTTGCAAAATAACTGTTTTTATCCTGATTCAGAAGCTCTTGCTCTCAGAATGATTCTCAGCCAGCATTGCTCTGGCACGTTGGCACTCAAAGAGAAAGCTGTGACCAAGGGCTCAATTGCTCTGTCAACCCCAGGCACCACGCCGGGGATGGAGCTCACAGTAAATAGTGAAAGTCCTCGGCCTCAGGGTCTCCACGCTGAGGGCTCCATAGCGAGAGACTCCCTCCTCGTTTTCTCCGCTATCACAGGGAAAAGCAACCAGGAAAATAAGGCCTCGTACTGATAGCCCCCAGGCAGCAATCCTGGACACAGGGCTCATCCAAAGCCAGTCACTCTCAGGCCTGTATCGCTGTGAAAAGCGGCCGCTGTGAACCTGTAAACATTCCCCCAGGTGCAAAATCCAGACACTTCAAGGCCCAGGGCAATGCATTCAGCGTCATCCTATTTTTGTAAAAACAGATACGTACACACAGGTCTGGAAAGGATTGCTAGGAAAACCGCCAGCGTCAGTTGCCTCTGGCTTGGAAATTGGAAGAAGGGAGCAGCTTTTTTCACTTCCTACATTTTTCTCTATCGTTCAAATTTGTTGGCGATACATATGTATTTCTTGTGTGTGCTTCTTACATTTGTGGGTGTTTTCCCTTAAAAAAAAATAAAGGAAAAGTATGATTGTGCACCTACCACACGCATGACACTAAATTGGAAGCCGACCGTCATACAAAAATGAGAAGTGGTAATAACAGCAGTAATTGCTGCTTAATTGAGGGTTTTCTACGGCCCAGCACTTTTATAACGCTTCGCACACGCGATCCTTAAACAGCTCTTTGAAGTGGTTACTATCATGCTTTCCATGTTGCGGGTGAGGAGTGACTGTGAGGCTCAAAGTGAAGCCGTTCAACCAACGTCATCAGCGTCAGCGACAGAGGCTGGCAGCTGGGTTTGACCTCAGGAGCCTCCAGTCTGAACACTATGACTGAGCAATGCAGAGGGGCAAGTTGAATGAGAAGGGGGTTGGGGCTGGGCAGCGGTTGGGAGATCTTAGGTGTGGCAAGGTGTGAGGCCAGAGCCGGGGTGAACCAGGCAAACGCCTACTTGATCCAGGCCTGGAGATACCCCTCTGCAGCTTCACTTTTGAGATTCTGTTTTATTATGACATACCCCAATTTTTTTAAAAACCACTCTTGTACGTCTGTTTACACATCACCCTATCAATACAGGTATATCCAACAGAAAGGCTCAAGGAAGAGTTCCTCTGAGCCCCTGATAATCTGTGACGAGGCCACACACACAGAACCCCCAGGATATTAAATCTCACGCTAGTGGGTGTTGGAAAGAAGGTCTTCAAGTACAGTGTTTTTGCATAACAAAAAACTCATGGACTCAAAAGATGGCAACACAGCAGCGAAGTTCCCTGAGGTGTTTGGAGAAAGTGAATCAGAATGAGGTTCACTTACAGGAGCAGGTTTTTAACACTTAGAAATTTTGGTTTGGGGGGAAGCAGATGCCAGCTAGAAATCTGGTTTGAGGGCATTTAATTTTATGTCATTAGTTTTCTCCATGACTTTTGTTCCAACTGTAGTGTGTAGCAACCAGGGTATTTTTGAGAAACATGACTAAATAGATGGCAAGATAGTACACCACTGAGTTTTCAAGGCCAATGGATCGGGTGTTTGAAGCCGGGCTCCCACGTACAGTGGTGCAGTTTGTGCACTGCACAAGGAGAGTTAAAACTACGAGCTGTGTGCTGCCCCGTCTGAAGCAAGGGGCTCCACTTTGACACAAAAGCCATGGCTGTGAGCCGGTCTAAATTCGCCCAGAGAGGCACCTTTTTCTAGCCCATCTTCCCAGTAGCGGTGCCTTTTCCCAGTTTACTTAGAGCCATATAGGTTAGCTGGGGATGGCTCAAGGCTGGGAGAGCCAACGGAATGAGAGAGGAGAGGAGCAAGGCGGGCTTTGATGAGCCTCTATGTCAAGGTCAGAAGGAGGAAGAGAAGCTCAAGGTGTGGTCTGTTTTAAAATAAAAGGGGAAAAAAATGAGGCACTTTTATGAGTTCAGTTTTCAGTGAATGTGGAACTTTCATGAGCCTCTCCCCTTGAGGTTGGCCATGAGCCCTCTGTTAAACACTGACAAAAATGGATGGCGACTCCAATCTGAGATTCCCCCAAGCCACAGCTGCAGTCTTACATTCGTACCGGACCATGGCAGGTCAGAATGACCTCGCAGGAGCCAGGCTGGTTACCTTCAACCATCACAGTTTTAATGAAACAGCCCCCACGCCTGCTCACCTGAACCTCCTGCATCAAGAACTGGTTAGTCCTAAAATCAAGGAGAGGTGGTGGCCCTGTAGTTTCTCTCGTAGCGATGCGGTGTTGATGTAAGTCATATCGAGGTATACATAAGAGCGAGGTGTGACAGAGGAAGCGGAGACACCACATCAGTCACAGCTGAGGAAGGTGGGGGGGGCATCATAGAGGGGAGCAGAGCTGGGGGAGCAGGATGAGAGGCAGAGAGAAAAAACAGGCACTCGCCTCCCTGTTCAGCCAGCACCAGCCCTGTGAGCTCAGCCCTGAACGTCTTCATTCCTTCATTCCACCAACAGGCACTGGCCCCTGCCGTGTGCCAGGCACCCCGCCAAGGCTGGAAAGAGGGAAATGACATTATCTCCACTCTCAAGGAGCTCTCGTTTCTAAAGTTGTATAAAAATAAGGAATAGCTACGCAACTTTCTGTGTCAGGCAGTTCGACGAGCACTTTTGGCTGCATTATCTCATTCAACTTCAATATTAATCCCCAGAGGCAGCTGCTGTTTTGACCCTCATTACGTAGGAGAAATGGAGGCTCAGAGAGGTAAAGCAATTTAGCTGAGCTCACACAGCCAGGACCATCTGGCTCCAATCCCGCACTCTTAAGGACACAGAGACATCACTTTAAAGGAATACTTTACCTGTAAAATGGGTCAAATATTGGGTATTAAGAGGAATAAAGGAGGCTTCAAACCTTGTACTGTACTGTATACCAAACACTACCAACCTGAATAACTCTATAAATTATCGCTGAACAGACACACAACGTGAAGTGTCTATGACCAAGGAGTCGGCAATTAGCTCATGCCTGACCAAGGTCAAAATGTGGGTCCACAGGAAAGGAGAGGTACCCAAGGTGAGGTAAGGAAACACGTGTGGCAAGTCTGAGCTTACATGATGTAAAACCATCTCTTTGAGATGAACTCAGGCAGGAAGCTGGATGAGCCTCCCACCCTCCACCTGCAAGTAACGGAACAAGGGCGATAATACCAGCAGCAACAGCAGTAACCAAGACAGTAGTAACTCACGGTGGTGACGGTGGTGACCACACGAGTGATCATCTGATTGGTAGTGAGCATCGCAGCACTAAAGTAGTTGTGTGACAACACCAGTGGTAGAAATAGGAGCCACGGTAGTATCAGCACGTGTAAATACCCTGGGGCAGGAAGAAGCCGGGCACTTTCAAGGGCAGAAGGGTGATGAGGAAGGAAGCAAAGTCCCCTTTCCGTTATTGCTCTGGAGAGAACATGTTTTCCATAAGAAATTTTTTTGGAGAATATTGAAAAAATATACATGACATAAAAACATCACCACTAATCTCACCACTTGCGCAATTACATGAAGAAGTAAAAACTCCCCCTTCTGTGCATTTGTCTCAGTCAAATTTGGAGACTCAGTCGGCAGAGGACACAGGCCTGTCAAAGGGTATCAAATCTTTGCATCAGCATGAACTGCCCAGACAGATGTTTCTGTTTTTATCACTCTCTTGAATGTGCGTGGCTGTCATTCCTCAATAACTCCAAGCTGGCCCATCTCCGGCAGCATGACAAACTGCTTGGCCTAAGAACTCTTACATCAAGAAAGTTAGAACTATACTCAAACTGAGATTGATAGGTTCCAGGCAAAAATTGGAAAACCTCCATCCTGAACAGAGGTTGAGGACTTGAACCCTTGGTCCTTAGATCACGTATGTGCACCTGAGGCTTATATGCAGCTCTGAGCCTTTTTGCCCTCATTTTGATTGTTACATGCTACTTTCTGGATGGCTAAAATTTGGAGGCATCTGACTTGCCAGAGTCACAGTGTTGGAATAGTGACAAATGAGCCTAATAAGAGAATGGAAGCAGGTGCCAGAAGCCAGGACCAGTCAGAGTAACTTAGAGCAAATGCCTGCCCTTCACAAGGTAAAGGACCCACAGGACACTCAGAAAGAGCCCCTCCAGCAAGGGATCCACCACCTAATTTCACAGGAAAGCCCTGAGCAAGACTTTCAAAGTGAAGGTTGATAGTACCATGAAAAAAGTCAGTTCTGAGGGCAATTTTCAGCCTGCCAGGGCACCAGATTCTAGCCACAAAGGCAAATATAAAAAAAAAAAAAATTTTTTTTAAGTAATGAAATAGTCTAGCCAGGAAAAGCTGCCTTGGGACAGCAGAAACTTTCATATTTCAGGTAATTTCTTAAAAGAGCAGAACTAATTACGGGTAATCCCCTTTCTACAAGAGGTGTGAGGTCTTCTTCTCACACCCTCCTGTTTAGTTCCTGTCCCCTAACTTTGTTCTCTCTCTCTCTCTCTCTCTCTCTTCTCTTTCTCTCTCACTCCTCCTCCCTCCCTCCCTCCCCCCCTCTCCCCACTTTCTTCCCCCGACTTTCTCTACCTCCTCCCCCCAAAATTATTACTGTATACTTAACGCCAAATGCCCTTCCTGGTGTCTCTTTTGTAAAAGTCCATTAAACCTCGCTCATTCATTCTGAAAAAAAAAAAAAAAAAAAAAACATTTCAATACTTTATTCTGAGTCTATTGGAAATCATTTTTGAAACGTGACCTCCCCAATAGAATATTGTTGAATATATAAGAGGAACACACACGATTATAAAAGAACTGTGCTGTTCTCAAATCTTATTCTTATGTTCAGAGCTGACCGAGCAAGTCAGAGCCAACGCTGCTGCTCCGTGTAGAGTGAGTGGGAGGTGAGATGAATCTTTTGTCCTATTTAGGACCCCTGGGGCCACCTGCCTGTCACCCTACTGTTTTCTTTCTCCACTCAAGTATTTGCTTTCTATCTTTCATGCATCATGAGGACCAGCCAATCACAGGAACTCTTTTTTTAAGACCCACTCAAAACTTCCAACATAATTCCCCATCAAGTGGTAATAAGACTATTTTTGCACCCTTGCCACTCAAACTGCAACCAGCACCATTGGGTCCCCTGGGAGCTGGTTAGAAATGCACATTCTCAGGCCCAGCCCAGACCTACTGATCAGAACCTGCACTTTAGCCCCCAGGACCATCACTTTACATTGCAGTTCATTTATTCATTTGCACAACAGTATTTTTTAAATTTTTTAAAAATTAAGTTTATTGGGGTAACATTGGTTAATACAATTATGTAATTTTTCAGGTGTACATTAAAATTTGACATCTGTATATTCTATATGACATTATTTTTTAACCCTGGCATTTCTCAAAGTGCCTGCCTATTTTCCAGGGATGATACAAAATATAAGATACTGTGCCTGATCTTGGGTACCCACCGCCCCGGGAGAGGGCAGACCTCCAACTGCACCAGCCTCCACGGAATACCGCGTGTCAGAAGCACTTGAGGCGGAGAGGCAAAGAGCACCGCGTAAAAATCTTTATCCATCCACCCTCACCAGGTCAGACACTCCCAGTGATGTCCCACAGTACCCAGCTCTTAGCCGCTTAGTCGGGTTTCCTATTCATCTCTCTTCCCCATAGGCTGCAATGTCCCAGAGGTCAGGAGCTGTATCTTATTGGCAGTGTGTTCCAAGTGCCGGCACCTAATAAGGTCTCATAAAACATGTATGTAATTGAATTAAACAGACCCAGGTTAATTGTACACAGCTGGAACCAACCCACGGTGATTCTTCAAAATTTGCCCAGCACAGTAGGACAGTTTTGCTCTTGTCTGCCCACAGTTGGTACCCCTGAACCCCCTTAGCAGGGCCGGCCCCACCTGCTTCACCCAGGGCAGGCACGCCAGCCCAGGACTTTGGAGTCTCAGCGCTAGTGCTTGGACTACTCATTAGGCTGACATTGAGCACCAGCTCTGCCCTTGGCCATTAGGCTGACACCTTGGGCACCTGGGTTTCTTCTGCCTTGTTTCTGAGCCTTTTCTTTTCACCTCAAGCTCCAAGTAACAGTGATTGGAGTTATTTGCTTGCTTGTTACATCTGATCTCCTTGTCTGGGACCCTAATCTCTTCTTCTTAACTATTCCAAGGCTCCCCAATTACATGTAGGTGCAGCTGTTCCCTGGAGTCCTAGAACCCTACTTCCTGCTCTCAGAGTTTCCTATGCTGAGCAGAGCTGCTGCTTGGACATTCAAGTGTCTCCTGTTCCAAATGTCCTTTCGGCTTTGCTCTGTCAAGACTCTTGATTTCCCCTTGACTGGCCACTTTGGCCTCTGATGACCTTCCCTGCACAGACTCCGGCCTCCTAGCCTGGGTTTCCCCCTGCTCCCCAACATTGCAGCTGTGTCTGTGTTCCCTTCCCCTGACCCCTCAAACCCATACTTAAGCTTGACAAATGTTTTTTGCTGAATGAGAAGACAGATGGATGAATGGCGGTTGAATGGCTGAATGAATGGACGTATGGTTAAAAGAGTGAAGAAAGAGCAGAAGATGGATGGACGGACAAGTGAATGAATAGATGGATAAATGAATGGTTCGACAGATGGAGTGGAGGGTAGATGGATGAACAGAAAATAGATTAGATAGATGATAGATAGATAGATAATAGATAGATAGATAGATAGATAGATAGATAGATAATAGGTAGATAAATCAATTGAACTACCTCAATTCTGAAATTCCAACACATCTAGAGCAGGGATTACTCAATCAACTCAAAGGGATATCTAGAAAGTTTACCAATATTCCTAGAACCAGGGTCTACAGAAAAGCATGAAAGATGGCCCCTGCCCTCACGGTGCTTAAAGTCCAGAGCACTTGGGCTCTAGTCTTCTGTGGCAGTTGGATAGATAGGCCACAGCCAAACTGAACAAACCCATCATCACACTTCTTTACAGGTCAAAATCACTGCTGAGAGGTTTCCTTATCTATAAGAAGGGGATGTGATATTCATTCTACCCTCCTATGTTAGTTTCCTGTGGCTGCTATAACAAATGACCACAAATTTGGTGGCTTGCAACAGCAGAAATTCATTTTCTGACAGTTCTGGAAGCCAAAAATCTGAAATCCATTTTGCTGGGCCAAAATTAAGGCGTAGCAGGACCATGTATCCTCTGGTGGCTCTAGGGGAGAATCCATCTCCTTGCTTCTTCCAGCTTCTGATGGCTGCTGTCTTTTTGGCTGGTGGTCTCACCACTCCATCTCTGCCTCTGTGGTCACAAGGCTTTTATCTCTTTTCTGTGTAAAATCTCCCTCTCGTTCCGCCCATAAGGACACTTGTGGTTGCAAATTTAGGGCCCATCCAGATAATTCAACATATCTTCCCAACTCAAAATTCTTAATGTAATAAGAACCCATTTTTTGGTCATAAGGTAATATTTGTAGGTTCCAAGGAGTAAGACATGGATACCTTTGGGAGGGCTGTTATTCAGTCTACCCTATTACCCCACAGAGGTAAGTTAAGTCATGCCTGGTACATAGCAACTGCTCTATGAATATTATCTGTCTCAATAATAACAATTACTCAGCATCGTACTGGAAGTGCCTGTGAGCATACGAGAAGAAAAAAGAAACCGTTGTTCATTCTGTGAGTCTAGCAAATGGAATCATCACTCTCTCACACGTTTGTTTGGAAAATAGACAAATCTGCTGTTTAGCAAAGGCCCTTCACTTTTTTGTGGCCACAAACCCTGTGGCCACTTTCCTGAAAAGGCTCGGTCAACACGCCTTACTGAAAAACCGAATTTGGAGGAATTACTGCTTCAGCATTGGAGTACCGACAAAGCAGAGGCTACCAGTCATTGTAGTATTATTACAAGTGGAGAGAATGTGAACCAACAAACGCTAAGCAGGAGAAGCAGAATCCACGTCTAATCCAGCTCCTGGACGCCAGAGATGCAGCATCTCAGGCCAAGACCCAGCGCCTCCCAGAACCGTGTACTTGAGTTGCAGATTAAAATACCATCTGGCTTCTGCCCTGTGCGTGACCTAAAAAAAATAAAATTTTTTTTAAAAAAATCACTTTGTGAGATGTGGGGGCAGAGAAAAGAATAAGGAAGACTTCTGAGCTGGGAAAATTGCATGTGTTTTTCAATGTATTTTTGGTCATTTGAGAACGACCTCATTGACCTCTCAGAGGCTGGAAAAAATTTACTTTCTTTTCAGATTCAAATGAAGCGCAATAATAGATGCATCACTGGGAAATTTATTAATAAGGGCTGGATATTAAAGATGATATTAAAGTTCTTTGGTGTGATCATAGCACTGGGATTCTGAGGGAGAAATCTTTATTCCTAGTAGACCCCGTGAAAATATTTGTGTGTGGTCTGTCAACATGCCTGCAACTTACTTTCAAATGGATCAACAACTCTATAAACACAGACGTATAAAACAAATACGGCAAAGTGTAACAGCTGTGGAATGTGCATAGTGGGTCTATATGGGTGTCCAACACTCTGAACTTCTCTGTACGTTTGAAAAGTTTTCATAATAAGAAGTTGTGAAGAGAAAGGAAAGATGAATAAGTGAACCGGAAAGTTCTGCTGATTATTTTTCCAAGCCTCACCTCGATGGGCAGGGGGTGAGGATGAAAGGAAAGCCTTGGCGACCAGAGGCTGCGGGAACAAAAGGAGGAATGGGAAGGGAGAGAGGCGTGGCTGAGGCGCTTTCTGGGCATCAGGGCGTTAGCAGAACCAACACCGAGACCACCACGGAGCAGTGGGGAACTGCGCATGTGCGGCTCGATCAGCCGTCAGCCAGGAGTATGTTACAGGCTGATCCGTAGCAAAGGCGGGGAGGGGCACTGGGGACTGGCTCCTGAGACTTGGAGTTTCAACGCAGCTGTTCTGAGTCCGCTATGTTTGGGGACGCTACCCTGCCTGTCTATTTTAATATAGAAAAATTAAGAGGCCTGGATTTCCAGAGGCAAGAACGCCACAGGGCTCATAGACTTTTAGGCTGCAGGTGACCGCCCTGAGCCTCCCTTTCACAGCCTATAATTAGTCCAATCCAATCATCAACCCCATTCCTTCAGAGCGATTGGTTCAGGAATGGACATGTGACCCAGTTCTGGCCAGTGAAATGTAAGATAACATGGGGGTGGGGAGGAGAGCGGGCCTGAACAAATATCCTCACTTACCAGTGAATACCATGGAAAAGAGGGTCTCTTTTCTTCCTCTGGATCCTGTCACATGAATGGGATACCTTGATAGATGTCACTGCCACCATCTTATGACCAGCCCAAGGACAAAGCCAACATCAAGATTAGCAGAACAGGAAGATTGAAAGGACCTGGGTCCTTGAAGACAACTGTGAGCTGTGGGACCAGCCAGCCCTGAAGCTGGCCCATAGCTTCCTGTGATGTGAAATAATAAGTGGACTTACTCTGTAAGACTGTTGGGTTCCACTTTGTTACTGATAAGAGACCAGGAAGCTAAACCAGGGCTGGCTGATAATGGCACCTTTGCCTGAATTTAGAAAGATGTCCTTCTTCCAGGAGGATACCCAGCTTAGGGAGCAGGATGCAGCTGGCTTTCAACCCCAACTTGCCGCCAATTCCAGGAACCCCCACCCAGTGAACATCCCACACAGTGGTCATAGAGATCATCTGGCAAAACCTCCAGACCCCGCCCACCAGGCTGGTACACTCTCTTAGTTTCCGATAACTCTGGACTTGGAGAGGTTCCGGGTGGTGCCAAGGGGTGGGTGTAGCCCCCACCCTCCAACTCAAACAGCCCTCCATGTATACTTTCTTTTGAATAATTTACATTTCCTTGATTCTTATTCAAAGTGCTATTAAAGTCCAACTTCAACCCCCACCCCACTTCCTTTCCAACCAGAGTGACCCCCGAGCACCCCTTGATGGAAATCCTGGAGATGTGGCTGTAGCGTGAGGACCTCTGTCCATGCTCTTCCTTCTGCCTGCCCTCCCCAACCCAAGTCAGTGGGGGCAGGGGTAATCAACGTGGCCGGCTCACAGTTTCTGAGAGACCCCACCTGCTCTTGGCTCAGCTGAGGACCCAAAGGTGGGGGGATACAAGTTTCCCACGAAACATCCGCAGGAGCCAGATGTTTCCAAAGTGGACTGAAGCTTCTGCCTTGTTGGCCTCCCACAGGACTCTGGCTCTTGAACTCCATCCTGCCCCATATCCCCTGGGCCCCACCAATGTCCCCTCACTTCCCAGGTCATTGAGCCTCACTGGGAAGTGAGGGGACCCTGGTGGGGCCCAGGAGATGCGTGGCAGGATGGAGTTCAAGGGCCAGGAGAGTATTTTGGTCTTGACCCGTGGGGCTCTGTGCCAGAGGTAGCCAGGCCCTTGACTTCTGTTTCTCATCCAAAAAGGAGACAGCATCAGCATCCCCTTCTGACATGGGGTGAATTCGACTGCTGGAACACACTGGACCATGGAGAGCCCTGCCCAGGCTTCTGGAAGATCCAGATGTGGACCCAGGCAGTGGTGGCAGCAAGGAAAATCCCTGCCGTAATGAGCACATTTACCAGTCATCTTCTCCGGCCACAAACATTTGCTGACCTTCCAGATCCAGGAGCCAGGACACCTTAAAGAAGCAGCTATGTGGTGACCAAAGTGGAGTCAGCTGTATACAAGTTCAAGTATCAGCTGTGCCTGTTCCCACCTGCATGGCCATCAGTAACTTCCTCTGGGGCTTCCTTTTGGCAGGACGTAATGCCCAAAAAGCACTTAACGTGCTCCCTGGTGCGCACTAAGCATCAGTAAATGTGTCTAATTCTCGGTAAGAATTCACAATCCTTTTTAGTTTGCAAAGCACTTTTCATGGTTTTTATCTCGTCACCCAAAAGAACTATTGCTCTGTCTTAAAAGGCAGCTCAAACTCGCCCTGAAGCAGAAATTCCCGGCTCCACTCCCTCTGCCACCTCTCTTCTACTTTCCAGCTGCCTCTAAAATCATCAGCTCCTGACACAACTCCCTGTAAGGCTGACAGTCAGCCACAGGCTGAGTTTCCATGTTGACATTCACTGGCTGGGTGACTTTCCCTCTCTGTTCCCAGTTTCTTCATCTGACGAGTCAAAAGCTAGATCATCTCCAGGGTCCCTTTGTTCAACATGCTGAGACTTGCTGCTGAAGCTGAGGTCCACTGCCTTAGTTAGGTTTTTAATACTTACTGTGGAACCCCTCTATGCCAGACATAGGCTAGGTACTTTTAGTACGTTATTCTAAGCCTCACAGCAAACCGTGGCAGGTAAGCCTTTTTATCCCAATAGTACGATGGGGAAACTGAGGCTTGGAGAGGTCAGGCCACACTGAGAGTGAGCAGTAGCGATGGAACTTCAACCCATGTTGGTCAGGTGCCTTCCAGCAATCCCTCCACGGCCAGGTGGGCTTCTTCGTCAAAGACCAGACCTTCCCCATGTGGGCAATATGAGGAAGACCACATCCAAGAGTGGAAATGACAATCAGAAAACCCCACAGGGAGGACCTCTGCGAACCCAGGGCCCATGTGTTCCCTGAACACTCACTGCACACCTGTCCTGTGTGGGCCCTGGACTGGGTGTGCAGTTATGAGGAAACGAGACCCAGCCCTGCCCTGGGAAGCTCACCGCCCAGTGAGCAGTGCTGCAAATCATCAGGCAACTGCAAACCAGCATGATAAGAGCCCAAGAAAAGTCCAGAAAGCTCCATCAGGTCTTGTTTCCCGTTTCAGCTTCCCTGTGTATCCCCTCTTGCCCGTGAGCACATCTGAGCCCCACCCAGGGAGTACCAGTGGCTGTCTTGCTCACTCATTTCTGCATTGCCAGTGCCTAAAATAATGCCAGGCATGAAGCTGGTGTCAGTATTTTCTTAATTAGCTCAGGAAGGAATGAAAGAGTGTGTAGATAAGGGAATAACACCAGAACATGGAGAGCTTGTTGTTCAGTGTATGATCTGTGTGAGTCTAGAACCTACGGTGCCATTTTACGTACGACGATCTTTATTTACATGCGACGGGTAAGTTTTTCAGTCACCACCTAGAACTTAGGACTCAATGCGTGGACACAACTCACTTGCCTGCAGAGGGGGAACTGGGTTCTAATGTGGGCTATGCCATTAGTTCCCTGAGAGACTTATAACCAATTTTTCCATGTCTCCAGCCTCATTAGATCCAACAGAGAAATCTGTTGGATATTCTACAGAGAAATCTTAATTCGCTCCTCCCATAGGTTTACAAGGCCAGCGATGTGCTGGGGCCAACGGTACGCATTTGTTCCTGCTCCGCGTTCAATGACGGCACATTGGTAGCCCAAATCAGCCCTAGCAGAGGTATTTACACCATGGAGATTGGCTAAGGCTATTTTTTTTTTTCTGGAGAACCCGTTGTTAAATTTCTATCAGCATACCATCTTAACAGCTCAAGTTTCTTTGAAGTACCTAGTCTTGCCTTTAACATTCCCGTATACTTGGCAATTACTTCACAAAACATTATTTTTGATTTTAAGAAAATATCTTTAATGGCCAGTTCTTCTTCTTTATTCCCTCCTACCAAGTCGTTCATGGAAATGAGCTCTCAGAGAAGGCTGTCATGTTTAGCCTGGGGCTTGAAACACCTGCCCACATGGGATTTTTCAATTAAAGAAAAAAAGAGAGAGAGCCTTGGGGAGGGAGGGATGAATAAGTGGGGCATGGAGGATTCGTAGAACAGTGCAATTACTCTGTGAGATGTGACCATGGCAGACACACGCGAGTGTACATTTGTCTAGACCCGCAGAATGCGCACCAAGAGCAAACCTAACGTAAACTACGGCCCTTGGCTGCTGATGATATATCAATGCAGGTTCATCCATTGTAATGCATGCAAAACTCCGGTGAGGGATATTGATAGTGGGGGAGATGGCGGGAAGACTGGGGACAGGGGCCATAAGGGAGCGCTCTGTACTTCCTACTCCATCGTGCCACGAACCTAGAACTGCTCTAAAAATAAAGTCCATTTTTAAAAAAAAAAAAATCCAAATTTTGAAAACGGAAATCTCATTGCATGATTTCCAGGTGTCCTTCCAGACCTAAGAGTCCACAGGGGTTTTCTCTTTTCTTTAATTAGCCACAGTGAAAGTAGGGTGTCGTCGCGCTGGTCGTGGGGGGAGGCGCTGTGGCTCGCGCAGGTGCCGGCCACGCACTGTCAGGTGTCTCCTCATGCGGTCAGCGCCCGGGGAGGATGAGCCAAGACGAGGCTCGATTCTTCCAGAGCAGTGGTTTCTCCAAGAGGCTGTAGCCACCTGCATCACGACCGTCTGCTGAGGTTATGTAGATGCAGGTCCTTGGGCCCTGGTGAGACCTTCAGCACCAGACCTACTGCGGACAAGGCCCAGGAATAAAAAGGCCTGGTCAAGATCTCGGCTTGCGGTGGCCCAGCCACAGCCCAGCGGTCCAGACGGTGGGTGGGGCTGTCCCGAGAGCAGCCGGAGTGTGGGACACGGGGGGCTGTCCATCTCAACTCATGGTAAAAGTGCAGACAGCCCTGGGGCCCAATCCCCTCTCTGTCATTTACTGCGTGATCATCCACTTTTTTGAGCCTCGGGTATCCTCAGCTGTCAATGGAGATGGTGTTCCCCACCCCTAGGGTTGTTGAGAGAATTAAACCAGACAGGCTGCGAGCCCGCAGAAGATGGGGTGCTCTTGGAAACACCTCGCCTCCTTGCACTTGTGGGGTCCCCTAACTTTCCATATTCGACTCCTCCTTTGAGTCTCATGCCAGCCTGAAACAGAGTTAGGGTAGGCGTTAGAGCTCTGTGCCCAGAGGTACTACAGGGGCCTGAGGTCTTTCAGAGACTAAACCAATTTCTGGCAGGAATAGCCAGCTCCCTTTTCTGAGTGGGCTGAGAGTAACCCAGGACACATGGACCCTTAACCCCAACCAGCTGTCTCCCACGTAAACTAAGATGCAGTGAGAGGCACCTTCCATCACCCTCTTAAAGGCGCCTTTCCAATATGGATAACATTAATCCTCACTGGTTGCTTCTACCGAGGGGCTTCCCGTGCACCAGGCACTAACTCAGGCTTTCCATTCACCTTTCTCTGTAACCACAATGGCCCTCGGAGAGAGGAACTCCCATCGTGCCCACTGCAGAGGTGAGAACACGCATCTCAGAGATGTAAGCCATGTGCCCAAGACCCCCGGATTGGAAAGAGTTGAGCCAGGACTGGCAGCTAGGGCAAGCCCTGCCCATCGCCCTACGGTGGTTTGCCTCCTAGGCTAGGCGGCTGAGTCGACAGACTTGTTGAAATAAACCCCAAGACACTGTTTCTTAAGGAAACAAGCATCTTCCAAGATTGAGGGCCCACTGAGTGTGAGGGTTTACATGGGTTATCATACTTAAGGGAGGTTGTCAGTTGTGGGGTGGGGGAGGCAGGGGGAGACAGGGAGAGACTGAGGTGGTGCCCAAGCATTAAGACTTTCACATACGTCCCACTGCCCCCACCACCACCACCATAGTGAGCTCTGTTCCAACCTTTTTCCTCCCTGGAAAGTCTACACGGGGATGCCGAGACTCCAGGAGGGTGAATGACATGTAAAAGGTCACGTGGAAAGTTGGTGTCAGAGTCCATCTTGGAATACAGGCTTGTACTTTCCTCTCTTGGTCCCTGGGTCACACTGCCCAGAGGACCCATCCAACCACATTCCTGCAACAGGAGCCAAGCCCGACCGAGGAGGCAAAGAGGAGAGGGGGCGAGCCCCGTTCCCAGGGAAGCTGTCCTCACTCGGAGTAGCATGAGCTGATCCACTTCTTGACTTTGTCATCTGTATCAGAGTCAGGGTCAAAGTCCCAGAACTAAGACAGGGGAGTCTGGCCCTGGATCCGTTTGTTCAGACCACCCTGGAGACAGGTCACCAGCACCTGGACCACGTGGGTTCTGGCTTCTAAAGTTGGCTCTTCTTGCCATGGTGAATGTGTGGGCTCTTGCACTGTCTTAATTTGGCTTCCTCCTTCCCTAGCCATAGCATGAAATCTCCAGGACTCAAGCAGTCAGATGATGCCTAAAATGTCAATTCTAAGGTCAGGGACCTATTCTTCCACCCTGGACCCACTGTGCTGCTACCGAATTAACACCCAAACATGTTTGTGTGGGTGTTTTTAGAGGCATGAACGTGTCGGAACCACACACCAGGGAAAATCCCCAACTGACACTGCCCCATCCCCAAGCTCCTCCATAGGAGCCAGCCATTGACGAATGCCAGGAAATGGCCACGCCTTCTGTAAAGAACACGGTCATCCATGTCAGCAGACCTGAAAATGCTGGTAACTCTCCATGTGTTCGGAAGTTCATTCAACAAGTATTTCTGAGCACCTCCGTGTGCCAGGCACCTGCAGGAAGCTGGAGATGCACCAGTGCACAAGACATAGTCCTCGTGGCACTCACTATCTAGCAGGAAGCCACCTATTGCATCAACGTCACGTGGTGACCAGTACCCACGAGAAAAATAAAGCTGGACAACTATAGAGAGACTGAGAACTGCCCTCTCTGAGGAGGGGGTATCTGAGCAGACTCCTGGATGAAGTAAAAGAAAAGCCACATGAATGACTGAGAGGAGGGAGCAGCAGTGCAAAGGCCCTGAGGTAGGACCACGATGAACACATTCGAGGTCAGCAAGGAGCCCCAGGTGGCTGCAGTGGAGTGAGTGTACAGGGGGGTGAATTGAAGAAATAACCAGGACTAGATCATATTGGCCACCCAGTACGGCCACTCCTGGACATTATTTTAAGAGAGTAATTAAACAGAAGTGAAATACATACACACACACACACACACACACACACACACACACACACACACAGGCATTTGTAGAATTGTCCCCAAGGATCAGAAATTTCCATATCGCTAAAAAACTGACTGCCTGCACAGGATGGTTTAATGGAGGATGGCACACCAGCTCTGCGTGTGCTACCAAACTCTCTAAAGACAGTGGGGAAGAGTTCGTGGCAAAAAGAAAAACGTGTATGATATAATAAGTTCAAAATATAGTCTACCGCCAGAACGAAGACCGAGAGCTGTTGGGTTCGTGTGGAGGGAAACAGTTCTTTTTTTCCTTTTTCAAATTTTATATAATGCAGTTGCTGCATTATTTTTACAATTAAAAAAAAAATTGTAGGGGGGAAAATGTGTTCAGACCAAAGCAATGGCGGAGTGAGGGGAGGGCAACAACACAGGTTGGTTTCCCTTCCTCATGATACTAAACACCCCCACCGACATTTCTGGTTTCTCACCACCACCTTCTGGAATCTGGCCAGCCCAGGGAACTGGCGCCCAGCCCAGAGGGCCACGCGGAGCCTTAGGAATGTGCGAATCCTGCCCCTGAGTAGCCATCTTGTCCAAAGCATAACTAGATTTCCAGAATGTGGCGGGGTGAGGGTGGGGGGGAGCATGTTCTTATAGGGCAGCTGAAAAAACCTCCCCACCAGAAGTTACCCTGGCTTCTGCCTGAAATCCCACCATTTGTGGCCTATTTTGGTCACCAGGGGTTTCCTCCTAACCTCTAATGGAGAGAACCACCTCTCCCTCATGGCCCGTATTCAGTCCGGTGTAAGGCCAGGCTGAACTGCAGCCCCGGGTCCGGGCTCACTGCCAACTTGCCACTCTCCTGCTTCCCCTCAGCCTAACCTCCCCAAGTGCCAGCCAACACAGCTGGCTGCTATTCTGAAACGACACCGGACTCCCTCCTGCCTCTGACCCTTTGCCCATGCTGCTCCCTGGGCTGAAAGCATCCTGCCTGCCCAGCTCTGAGCACTTGACACTCAGCTCAGATGTCCCCCTCCTTCAGGCAGCCCTCCCTGACCTCGAAGAATCCTACTGTGGATCAGGAGCCCATCCTGGGTCCTCCGCCAACCCTAGGACCCAGCACAGCTCTCTACGTGCCCCCCCACCCTCGAGGTGCCTGCACAGAGGCAGGAGGCCTAAGGAGCCGGAGTTGGATGAGCACTGGAGGAAAAGGAGCACAGACAGAGTGGGAGTGTAAGGCAGGGGACAGTAGGGTCACATGAGCTTGAGAACAGATGAGGGCCCAAAAGAATCTGTGGCGCCTGAGTGGGGTCCTGCCGAGAAAGCCAAGGTGTCGTGATCGCCAGCCCAGGCTTGGCGGAGAGAAGTCCCTCAGGCAGACAGACAGCAGGGCAGGAAGTTACCAGGAAGGACGAACCAGGCGGGCCCCACCCCAACCCTGGCTACTAAGAGTCCCTTTGCCTTCCTCATCGTTGTGGGTCATGGCCCCACCGCAGGGAAGGGATCTGGCATTTGCTAAGTGAGGCAACCCGAGGTAGTGACATGTGAGTCTACACTGGCTGATGGGGGAGCCCTGTGGCCCCCAGCACCGGGCACCGAAGGCCATCTCTGGCAACTACACAGAAAACCGCGTCTCCTGGACCGACCTTCACACACAGCCTTCCGTGTGACAAGAGTCTTGGCTTTTCATTTTTTCAAAATGAAAATAGTATAAAAATTGCATCCGCCTGTTATTTAAAAAAAATGTTCATTGTAAAAATGAATTCAGAATACACAGGAAAAAATATGAAGATGAAACTCAAAATTGCAGTCATTCCTACACCACCCTCAGAAGGGTCTGGAAACTTTAGAGAGAGAACTTTACAGGGGGCTTCTCAGCTACGGCTGCATATCCCAATCACCTAGGGAGTTTTTTAAGCGCGTGTCTCGGCCCCACTGCCGACAATAGAGTCAGGACTTCAGAGCCACTGATTCTGTGGGTCCGGGAAGCGGGGCTGGGCCTTGCTCGCGGGCTCCCAGGTGCACGTTCCCTGAGTGTCTCCACCATCGAATGTTCGCTTGTGGACTCCTACCGGAATCTTTGTAAGGGAAGCATGGCTTCACGGAGAGGATTCCGTGAGAGACAGCAACGGGGAGCTGGGAGGACGAACCTTCCACGATATGCCACAGGCCCGTCTGGCGCCTGACGTGGTCTCGGGTGAGATCTCAATGCATCACTCTGTCTCTACACGGCCTGGGCTGGGCAAGGCCCCCGGGCCTGTGTCTTTGCCAACACACTAAGGCCAGTGAGCTCCAGTGTCTGTCTCTACAAGGCCTTCCAGCCCTGAGATTCCGCCTCAATTATTATTTTCCGGATTCCTTAGATATTGAGATAGTACAAACAGACTTCATCCTTGATACACATACCACCTCACTGAAGATTTGGTGCTGTAATTTCAGCTTGCTCCTTCCAGATCTTCCCTCTCACCCAAAATGCTGAGTAAATATTGACTCCGTAGATTTCACTCCCAAGCCCACCCCCAAATGGACCCACGGATGGAAAACCATCACCAAAGAGGCGAGGTCTTCTAATGAGTGAATCTCCAAAATTAGAAATACAAGACCTGGAGAACCGTTTTGGTTGGGTTCTGGAGTCGCAACGGTTTTTTATTTTTGCCTCCCTCTCTGTTCCCAGCTGGTCTCCACTCAGCACGCCATAGGTCCAATTAAATGAACAGAAACTGGCTTGGAAAGGGTGTGGTGAGGTATTTGGTTGAAGCCCATCTGTGAAGCGAGGGGGCTAGGAATGGGGTGGGGAGCGAGTGGGTCCCCTCCCCGCCTCGCGTGTGGTTTCTGCACCTGCTCAGGCTACAGGGATGGGATGAGCCTCTTTGTCGTGGAGAATGAAATGTGGAAGTACATAGCCCTCGTTAGGCCTGCAGGGGCTGAAGATAGAGGAGGGCGGTCCCCTGACCTCCACACGAAGGGTCCGGGGATCTCCCCAGGGTCCTCGATCGCTGCGTGGTCTTAGTCCACTTAGCCACGCTCAGCCTCAGCTTCTTCGTCTATGCAATTGAGAACAAGGGGTGGAATGCAGAGTGGAAGGCAGTGGTCTCCCCAAAGATATCCATCCTAATCCCCAGAACCTGAGGCTATGTCGGGCCGCGTGGCAAAGGGGAGTTACTGTTGAAAATAGAATAAACCTTGCTAATCTGCTGACTTTAAAAATAAATTATCCTGGATTATCTGGGTGGGTGCAATGTAATATCATAAGTGTCCTTAAAAGTGGAACAGGGAGGCAGAAGAGAGAGAGTCTGAGTGTGTGATATAGGAAGGATTCAACTGGCCATCGCTGGCTTTGAAGATGGAGGAAGGAGCCCTGAGCCAAGCAATGCAAGTGACCTCTAGAAGTCAGAAAAGGCAGGAAAGTGGGCTGTCCCCTAGAACCTTCAGAAGGAACCCAGCTCTGCCAACACTTTAAGTTTAGCCCAGTGAGAACCACCTCCAGAATTGACCTGGTTCTGATCTCTGGAACTGAGAGTGAACACATGTGTGCTGTTCTAAGCCACCAGGTTGGTGCTAATGTTACAGCAGCAGCTGGAAGCTAATTCACATACCTCGAAAGGTCATGGGTATTAAACGGACACATGCATATGCAGCACTCAATACTGGAAGCCTTCAAGGAACGTGAGCATTTCCATCACACATAAAAGAGTGATTTGAGGTTTGGTGCCACCCGCTTCTCTGAAACACCCGTTCCCAGGCTTCCAGCAGCCCTGGGAGCAGCCAGAGGGGTGCACCTTGTAAAGGTGGCCCTGCGTGGTGCGAAACCGGGCCGTGAACAAACCATCAGAACCATCCATTCTCGCTCGTTCATCGGAGCTGTGCAGACTCAAGCGGGAGGGAAACCATGCCCTGCTTTCCTTAGCACCAGATCTAGAACATCTGCTCTCAGGCCCTGGCAGCACCAACTTATTTCTAACCTTGCAGGGCCGCAGGCATCAGTAGTTTCCCCAGGTGGTTCCCATGGGCAGCCAGGGCTGAGAACTTAATCAAATCTAGAAAGAACGTCGACTAAAGATCTACCCCATTCACTTTTGTTATTTAGATAATAACAATGACAACAAAAAATCGTCGTCACCGTTCGCTGATGGGGGCCTGGCTAAACGCGTTTAGTCTGCTGTCTACACAGCCCTTGAACGTTGAGTCATGGGTGAGCACCCCCACTCTACAGATGAAAACACTGAGGGTCGGGAACGTGGAGAAACTCACCCTACGTTACTTGGTTATCAAGGGATGGAGCCCAGGTTTGAAACCATAAGATGTGCGTGTCTTGCCCCTCAGCCAAGAGTGTGTGAGGGCCACACGAAGCTGCAGGCAGCCGCCACCCCTTCCGTTTCTCCAGTGGCCTGACGGCAGATGCAGGTGCGATGAAAGACGCTCCCCTCCTGTTTTGGGAGACCGGGTTTAAGTTCGGACGTGAGGAGAAGAGAGTAAACCGTTATCTTTGCATCATTCAATACATATTACGTTTTGGGCTGTGGCTTGTCTGAGGTGGTTGTTTACGCCCAATGGGAGGACAGCCCAGGCCTGCTGGGAGGCAGGACGGTGCCCAGGGGTCAGGGGCCTTCTTGCAAGAATAATAAGAGTGAATGAACCTTTTTAACAATATTCTACAGTTCCTGCTTCTCGCACGGGCCCTCCCTCCAGGCAGGCTCCGGCTAGGTATCTTAGACCTTTCCCCACCCCATCCCTTCACTGGCCCATTTGCAGAATTAAGCCGTGTTTTTCAAAGCATTTGCCACATAACACTAGTTTCATGAGTTTGCTGGAGTAATGGAATAAGTGTTCCCCCAGACTATTGGGTACTTTCCAAACTTGTTTAACTACAAAACCTTTGGGTTCGAGGGGATTTTTTGGAGAGGGAGGCAGTATCCTATAGGACAGAGTTTTATAAAATGCTGATGTAAAGGGCAGGCTAAAACAATGCTGTCCAACGAATAAGGCATAGATTTCCAAGGAGCCCTCACAAGTAGCCCCCATCATAAGCACTCTCTTGCATATGAGTAGGTAGCTACTTTTCAGAAGGACAAGAAGCTGCTATGATTAATTAGGGATAAATCTGTTAGCTGAGGTGTGTAAGAGAATTCAGCTCAGCGTCTGATAATTATGGAGGTCTCTGATGCATGGGGACAAGAATGCGAGTGGGATTTGCTAAGTGAACCCATACCTGGTCTAGTCTCACCCCCAACTGTCCTATGGCCTCCGCTTGCCCCTCTCTGCCCCATTCACTACCATCCTGCATAGAGCACGCTCCTCCCAGCACAGCCTTCCCCAGAGACTTTCCTCTCTGTCAGGGCCCTCCCGTCTCTGCTCGCCCACAAACGCCTGCCCTCACTCCCCAGGCAGGGGAGGTCCCCTGCTGCCTTCTCTGGTGGGTCTTTCCTAGCTTCTTGTCTAGCATTTTCCACACTGTGATCTACACGGACTCCTCTCGGCGTCTGATTCTGTTCCTACCTCTACAGACAGAGCCATGTCTGTGTTCGCTCTGTTGCAGCCACAGCTCTGAGCACCGAACTGGGCACACGCAGGTACTCAGGAGACATGTGTAGAGTGAATAAATAATGTGGGCCTCTGCAGAGTCCCCAAGAGTCAAAAACATTGGAAACTACAGGTCAAAAGTAGTTACTATGAATGCATAAAAGTATTCACAGAAAAAAAATGGCGGGGGGCGGGGAGGATGTTAACAATATTAACAATAGGTGAGTGGACGACAGCCAAGGAGTGTGGGGGCTTTTGGGGGAGGGAGTGATGAAAATGTCCCCAGATCGACTGTGGTTATGGTTTCGTAGGTCTGTGATTCTCCTAGAGGCCACTGGATGTACACATCAGATGACTGCATTGTATGCTATGTGACTCCTATTTCGATAAAGCCACGACGAACAAGAGGTCAGTCTGGGTAAAAACCAGGAGAGGGTTTTCACACTATCACTATAAATGGTGCATTTAAAACGATTTCCTAAGCAGTGTCTTAAATGATCGTATCAGGTCCCTCTTGTCCCGCGTGAACAGAACTTGAAGAATGCCACTTGCCCTCCCTCATTCGATACGCGTTTTCTTTGCCTTTCTTCTGTGCCGCACTCGTCACCATAACAAGCACTTCGCGTGCATTAAGATGCTCACCCCTGGCAGCCTCCCGCTGCGGTCGGCCCTGTTAATTTAGCCACTGTACAGGTGAGAAGACTGAGGCACTGAGGGGCCCAAGTACCTGAGTAGCTTGCCAAGGCGACCCAGCAAGGAAGGGAAGGAGGCGGGACCAAACCCAGGGTGCCCGACCAGAGTCGAGACTCTTTGCTATTGAACGGACCAGACCCAGTGCCAGCTTTAGGCACCGATGTCGGTGATAGGGTACGCGAGTCCAGAGATGAACGAACCCTGCAGAAAAAATAGGCGGGGCGGTGTGTGTGTTTTTTTAAGGGGGTCTAATTCAGTCTCTCACACATGTCTTGCCCACAGCACCTGGGCTGCCTGCTGACTGGAGGGCCACAGAAACCTCAGCAGCTCGTGTTGCAACAATATGGCCCCGCCACACGGCAAAGCTGGCAGCTGCTCAGGAAGACGCAGCCTCCGGCTGCCTGATACAGGTTCCCGAGACAAAGACAGGCCACCCCAGCAAAGCGCAGCATGGACTCTGGCCTTGGCCTCTGGAGCCCAGGTCAGCAAGACCCTCCCACGGTGGGGAGCGGGAGCCCTCCCTGACCCCACACCGGCAGTGAGGTGAGATCCCAAAACCAAACCTCCCTGACCAGTTCCCCTTCCATTGCCAGCGAAACGTGGGACTTCCACTAATGATTCCTCTTTGGGAGTCGCTTGTTCCTTAGGGCAGGACATGGAGAGCTGGATTCAGGAAGTCCAGATTTCAACTTCGCCTTTTCACTTTTCTTATCAGAAAGGTGTATGACTAATCTCGCGAGCTGGGCACCTCATCGCTGTGGAACTACCTTGATGTTCATGGCCCCTGAAACTTCGCCCATTTCTCTCACGTGTCTGTCAAGGTAGGAGCCTGAGACGAAACGAAATTCAGAATGAGAAGAGCCGAAATAGAAACGAGAAGAGCCAGGACAGAAGCTGGTCACCCGGTTGCAGAAGCTGAGGCTGTCCTTCTTGGAGGGGTCTCTGCGTGGGGTGGGGGCTGTTTGCAAGCGAAACGCACCTCAGGGTCCTCCCTGGGAAACAGCACTGTCCCAGAAGCGGACCCGGCTCCTAAGCCACGCAGATCTGGCTGTACCTGCAGTGGCTGCCTGACACAGGAGACCAATTCTCTTGCCTGAGCCTCAGTTTCCCCATCCATAAAATGTGGCAACAATCATGCCCACCCTGCCAGATTACAGAGGTTCGAGTCAGTCGCCCTGCCCATATATTGGTACTATTAATTCTAATAGTGACTATGATTTATTGAGCATCTATTTATTCTATCAATCAAACAACGTGATCCAACACTTAGGAATTCCAACCCTGTCATGCTCTGGGAATTTCCTTATTTGATCATTACAGCAAGCCAGTGAGGTAGGTCTTATTATTCCTACTTTAAAGATGAGAAAACTGAGGTTATTAGGGCCAAGTGGCCTGTGCAGAGTGGATCTAAGTTTGTGGCCTGCTACTTAAACAACTTAGGGTCCCTCTTTAAGAAAGAGTACAAAATTCAGCACCCATCTCAGTAAAGGACCAGGGCGAGAAAGGAACACCAGAGCTTAAGCTTCCAGGGCCCTACGGTACAGGGCCAGGCCATGCCAGAGCCTGGCCCACCCCCTCCACCACGGGCCTCCTCCGGAGGGCCATAAGCACTGAGTGCATTCAGAGGACAAAGCACTTCATCTTCCTTGGGCAGCCAGCAAATATGTCACCTAGGGTCCCCAAGAGGAGTGAGGAAGTAGAGAGGATGGTGAAGGAAAGGCATGAAGTGTAGAGGTGCCAAGGAAATAGGAAGGCAGGAGCAGGTAGGAAGTACATGGGAGGGAGGCAGGGAGAAGGAGTCAGACGGGCTGATGAGGGGCAGCCAGGGGTGGGGGCACAGAGCGTGGCAGCCACTGGTGGTTAAGCAGAAGGTGGGAGTTGGGCACTGGCCTCACAAGAGACTGATTCTAGAACATTCTCTCTGGCTCTTGTGCAGATGATGGAGCAAAGCAGACAGCCTAGAGACCAGCTGGGAATTGGTCAAGACTTCATTTTAATTAATTCAAATTTAAATAGCCATATAGGCCTATTGGCCTCCATATTGAACAGCACGGTGCTAAGTCATTATAGGGTTTAGGGTAGGGAGTTGTGACATGGTCAGATTTGTGTAGCTAAGTGATGACTCTGTCTGCTATGACGAGAACATATTAGAAAGGTGGCTGAAGGTTTGCAGGAAAAATAGTTAGCACACTATGGCAGTAATCCAGGCAAGAAATGATGGTTGCCTGAGGGGAGCAAGGTGGCAAAGGTGATATTCAGTTTACAAAAGCCAGGAGGGGGAGCCAGCTTTGGGGGTGAGGGAAATGGTTGGAATAAAAAACTTAGGTTAAGACATTTTAAGCCAAGTTCCTTACAGCCATCTTGGCAGAGAGGTCAAAGGCGTGTACCTAAGACTCTCCTGGATTCTATCACATTGGTGCTAAAGACCTGGATTTAGAAGCCATCAGCCAACGGTGGTGGCTGAGTCACAGGAGTAGATTTGGTCACATGAAAATATCCTGAGAGATGGCAGACGAAATAACAGTTCCCACCTGGCAATGGCACCAACGCACCTGAGAAATGTTTGAGCACCAAGAAGGGAAGTTTCTCTTGACCTTGGGGGCTCTATCCAGATACCCGCATAGCAGTCACTGCAGACCCCCATAATCCTCACTCTTACCCCTGCAGAGGCAGCCGGATACCCTGTATTTCTTCACCTGAAGGATTTCTCCAGCCACCTGCGTCTGCTTTGCTGCCGAGATGAGAAGTGCCAGGGAATCCAGGCCCCCCAGGAACTTCACGTGTACATGCATTCACCCTTCTTACCATCACAATCACCTTAGAAGTAGATGCTTTCAGTGCATCCCTGGTTTACAAACAGGAAGCTGGAGCACAGAAGGATGTAGCCCCTTGCCTAAAGTCACACAGCTGGTAGGTGACAGAGACAAGATTCCAACCAGGATGCCTGTCACTGAGCAGCACTCACTGCCAGCATGTTCTGCCTCCTCATCGTCACACCTCAATTATAACACCAGCAAAAGGCCTGCATTGTTCGCCTGCCTGGACTTTTGGCTGTCAGGATAGTAATGGCTGTACGTGTTGAGCTGTGGCTTCTGGAGCCTGCCCCAGGCTCTCTGCACGGTTTTCATCCTTGCTGCCCCACCGCAAGGGTTCCTCTCATCCCCACCTCCAACTTCAGGTCCAGGGCTGGGGTTGACACTTCACTAGAGGAAGCGTCTCTCTTCACACTCTAGACTTGGGGTTTAAAAATAAAGAAAAATAAAGCTTGGTTCAAAATTAGTCTTGGTTCAAGACGCGCTACAAAGAACACAAGACACAGTTTCCTGTGTTTTTTTTCTTCAGTTTTTTTAAGACTTCCAAAAAGTTTCCTCTGCAAAACTAAGACCAAAAGGGTAAAAAAATGCAAATGTGATGGTCCAACCTTAAACCCATCTTATGTACCCAGTCCGAAGAAAGAAATAACCACATCCTAAAGCCTCGGAATCTCCAAACAGGGGTTGGCTAGAATTGTTTGAGGTCATCAAAGCTGTTGGCTACTTTAGGGCAGAAGCAACTCCTTTGACCCTGTGTGCTGAGCCTGGCACCATGCTTAGCTCAAGGGAAGGCTGGGGGTGGGTGAGTGAATGTGTAGGTGGATAATGGATGGATGGGTAGATGGATGATGTGTGGACGGATGGATGGATGGATGGATGGATGATGGATGGATGGATGGACAGACGGACAGATGGATGGATGGAGGGAGGGATGGATGGTTGATGGATGATTGGATGATGAGTAGATGTGTGGGTGAGTTGGTTGATGGGTCGTTTAATGAATCTGTGGATGAAACACTGTGTCCTGAAAATTCCATCACTTGATATCTATCAGAACAAATCTGGAAAAAAAAATGTAGCCAGATGCTTATAATTTCAAATTTGGGACTCACACAGACTCAGACCTAAACATGGGCAGGCCTCACTCTCCCCTAGCTGGCAGGGTGACCTTAGGAAGGGGCTCAGCCTACTGAGCCCCTACTCCCTCACCCACAGGATGGAATTGCTAATTCCAGTACTTCTTGCCTGAGATAAGTCATACAATCTGAGAACACAGGGGCCCTATGTGGGATTTAAGACATGTAGAGATTGTAACTACCCAAAAGAGAGTCATCAGGTGAGGCAGGATTCCAAAGAACTATCCTGCGAGAGAGGAAGCAGCTGCTGTGAAATTTAGGAGTACAGACCCAGACAAATTTGCTGAACAGTAGGGAGGAATCCACTCAACAGAAAAGACAAACTTCAACATCCAAGTCTTCCTGCAATGGAACAGGCAGCTCTATATAAAATAGTAAGCTCTCCATTACTTCAAGTACTCAAGGCCATGAATGGCCAACTGTGGTAGATTCAAGATGACCACAAATTCTCTGACACCCATGTCATTAAGTGTTGGGGTCTATGGCCTCTTCGTCAATCTAGTAAGCATTGTGCTTTCTTCGGCCAGTAGAATAGAAAGATGACACTGTGTTCGCTTCCAGGCCTAAGCCCTAAGAATCTGGCAGCTTCCTCTTCCTGTCTCTCAGAACACTCTAGAGCTATCGCGCAAGAAGTCTATCTACCCTCCAGGGGAGACCCTGTGGAGAGACCCCGAGACTCCAAGGAGACTGAAAGAGCCCAGCTGGGCCAGCCTTCCTATATCCCCATCAGTGAAGCAGGCAAGTGAATGAAGCCACCTGGGGCCCTCCAGAGTTAGCCTGTCGGCCAACTGAATCCCACTGAGAGACCCTGGTCCATGTCACATGGAGCAAAAGAACCAGCCAACTGAGCCCTGCCTGAGCTGCTGACTCATATAGTATGAGTCGGAATAAAGGGGTCATTGTTTTATACCGCTGAGCCTAGGGCAGGGTGTTTTGTAGTAGTGGAGAACCAGTACACCAGCTGTCAGAAATACCATGGAGGGGAATTCTAGCAAAGAAGAAATGGCCCGTGTGGTTCATGGGAGACCGCAAACCTGTGTTGTAGGGCTGCAAGACCAACAAGGGTCAGGCTCTTTGAATCTCACCCCCACTTTGGTTTGATAAAATCCAGACTAAGCAGGCTGAGGCATAGACCAGAGATGGGAAATCCCGAATTAGTTGACTCAAAAATTTTATCTCATCCCATTTGAAACATACTCTTAAGTGCCCCATAAGGGAAGGAAAGGAAATGAAGGGGAAAAAGCTACTGGGAACTCTAGTCCTTCTGTAGTGTCCGAGACATCTAATGCCTAAGTCTTCCTTATTCACTCATTTCACCCAATGGATCGTTACTGAGCTGAGTACCTGCGATATGCCAGTTGCCCAGGGATACAGGCTCTGGGGATACAGCAGTGAACACAAACAGACATAATCCCACTCTCCTAGAACTTAATATCTTGTAGAGGAGACATGCTAACGAAGAAGAAAAACCTCACACAAGAGTGTATAAGTGCTAACTGACATAGTATTCTCTGTGAATGTGTGATGGGGGAACAGCCCTAATCTGGTGAGAAAATGTTTTCCTAAAGAAATGATATTTAAGATAGAATCTGAAGGAAGCAGGAGTTAACCAGTCCAGGAAGAAAGGAAACAGATTTCGGACAGCAGAAATGGCCTGTGCAAAGGCCCTGGGGTTGATGGAGAGTCTGGGACATGCGCGCTAAGTCCGGGGTAACTGGAGGTTTGTCAGCAAGGGTGAGCATGGAGGCTCAAGTGGTTGATGGAGCCAGAGCACTCACAGCTTTATGGACCACACAAAAAGTTTTGGTCTTTATCCTGAGAGGAATGGAAAGCCATGGGAGGAATTTATGGAACACCATGCTCCTTGGCTTTTGAAAAAAATTGCCCAGATCAACTTTCTAATAAGAATTGGAATAGCTGCTAAGTTAAAGGCATCTTGCCTGTGTCAAAACCCCTGAACAGCCAGTGCTGGAAAAGCCACAAGCCACTGCTCTCCTGTGTAGATGAGACAGCAGGTTCCCAAGCAGACAGGCCAGGGCCTGAGCCTGTCCGCCACTTCCTGTCGCTGTTACCTTGGCAAAGTCCCATAGAGCATCCGGGCCTCAGTTTTCTTCCAGAGCATGGGGCAGAAAGGGAGAAAAGAGAAACTGTACAGCAAAGAAGCCTGACGAATACAACTTCAGCGAAGTGAACAAAGTCAACACCATCGGTGAGAAGTCACGGCGATGGCATGCACCCTGTGTTCTTACTCATTGGCTTGGCACTGGAAATGTAGCCAACATGCATGGGGCTGTTTAATAATTAACCAAATATCTGTAAGATAAAACAATGAGTATTCAGTAGTTGCACGTGGTGTAATTAGCGACAAGACAAAGAAAGAAAGAAAAAAAAGGTCTATTTCCTGGAACTTGGAAAGACACCCTACTGTCAGTATGATGCGCATTTATTTCCCCTAAACACTAAATCCCCCACAGGGCTTTTGTGATCATCGGATACCTAATGAGTCAAAGCTTTGCTGTTTCTTCCAGACTCAGAAAAGTTTGCTCCAGCCTGGGTCTCTGGCTCAGGAAGTTTGGGCTACAGTGAAATCCACATTGGTCCCCAACTAGCCAGTGTTATGGCCACCAGAAGACTTGAGATAATTAGCTGTCACCTGATAAAGAGTGAGGGAGCACAAGATCCACATGAGAGGAAGAGCAGAAAGGTCAGTTCTAGAACATTGCAGTTGCTTCAGAATTCATAGCTCACTCACTCACCAATCCATTCATTTGGTTGTTCATTTGACAAACATCCCTGGCATCCCTTGAGCTCCTACCATGTGCCAGGGCGTAAGCTGGACCCCTAGTGGGCAACTATTAAGTTGAGTCTCTATGGTTAGCACTGTTTTGGGGTGTGTTTTTTTTTTTTAACATCTTTGGCATTTTGAAGCACTCCTATCTGAAATGAAACAGAAATTGTGAGCCTCATTGAAAAAATAATTTCTTTCCTCCCACACAACCTAAGACAATGAGTCTGATGATGTTGTTCAGATTTTCCAGCAAATGGCCTTTCGGTCAAACCCAAGAATTCCATGGAAGCTAAGGAAAATTTCTTAATTCGCTGCTCTAACGGTGGGTTTTTTGAGTGAAACTATCTTCTTGGCTATGACAGCATCATGGTTGAATTTTACACCAGAGAAAGGAAGCACTGACTTTAACCTCAAAACAAGGAAGGCCGTAATAGTCTCACACATACACACACACACACACACACACACACACACACACACACACATGCACGCACACAAGAATCAATGTTCTAAACTTGAAATCCCTTGTTGGAGTCACAGCCTGTGGCCTGGGCACATGTCAGGTATTTTTCCAAGGAGAGATACTTCCTTCAAGGCTGACCCTGGGGTGGCAGAGAGCTTGGCACATGGAGGACTTGGGATGGGTGGGAATGGCGAAAAGGAAAATGCCAGTGAAGATGCGGCTGGCAGAAGTGAGTCAGGAAGTGGCTTTGTGAGTCGTCGACCTCACAGCAGGCTGAGAAGCAGAAACTCAACTACACAGGACACACCGCTATTTTCACCCTCAGGGTTTTTACCCCATGTCCCCAAAGTACTCCGGGCAGCTCCCACATGACACTGTCAAGGCCCTGGATTCACCAAAAAAAAGACTGAAAAGAAAGTAAGTCTGAGAAAGAGAGAGAAGGGCGCTTGTGACAGTGTGTCCCCGCCGTGGAACCTTGGCCACATGAGGCTCACTCTCTGGGCCTCAATTTCCTCATCGTCTCACTAAGGTTCTGCATGAGTTTCCTCTTGCTGCTGTAACACGTGACCACAGACTTAGTGGCTTAAAACAACACCCATTTATTCTCTTACAGTCTGGAGATCAGAATCTGACATGGGTCTCCCTGGGCTAAAATGAAGGGCCGGTTCCTTCTGGAGGCTCCAGGGGAAGGTTCTGTTTCTTGTCTTTTCCAGCTTCTAGAGGCCACCGCATTTCTTGGCTCATGGTCCCTTCCTCCATCTTCACACCCCGCAGGGAGCACCTTTCGGTCTCTTTCTAACTCTGACCCTCCTGCCTTTCCTAATTAGGGCCCTTGTGATGACACGAGGATCCCTAGATAGTAAAGGATAATGTCCCATCTCAAAGTCTTTAACTTTTCAGTCCTTTTACCATGAAGGTCACGTGCCCCCAGGTTTTCTCTGGGCATTCGGATGTGGACACCTTGGGAGCCATCATCCTATCTCACAGTTCCTTCCCTCTTGCTCTTTCTAAGAGTCTAGGTAAGAGGGATGAGTCCTCTGTGAAACTCATTATCAGTCACAACAGGAGCTGATGTTCATCGAAGCGGTCCTTCCTCCTTTATGCCATGTCCAAGCTAATCCACCTGCCTCCCCACAGGTTAGGTCCCATCCGCATCTTCTGACCCCAGAGGAAGACAGAAAGGCTTGGGGTAGAGAGTGGTAACTGACCTGGCCACATTCACACGGAAGTGAATGGAAAATTAAAAAATTGAATCATGTCTTGCCAGAGCCTGAGCCCTTGACCATGTGGATATGTGGCCACCCTGGTGTCAGAGATGGGAATCACACTTACTTGGTTGAATTATCACAGATCAGAGGCAGAAACCATGAGAATACCCACAAGCTGCGAAAAAGAGAGACAGCTCAATGAGAGAGTGGGCGAAAGCTAAAACTAACAGCACTACAGTAAAGATCTTGTCTGATATACAACAAGGAGCCCAGACCCATTAGCCAACAGAGAAATGCCAAGTAAAACCAAAATGAGACATCGTGACAGCACCAGCATGACTACTATATAAATGACTGAAAGTGTCGAGTGTTGGTGAGGCAATGAAGCATCAGGAATGCTCACCCTCCATCAGGAAAGTAGGAGACTGTGCGATGGCATGTAGCCAAGCTACACATACGCACACCGGTGGCTCAGAAATCTAAAAGGTGTGTGTGTACCAGGACATTCATGCAGGACCATCGGCGCAGACAAAATCAGGAAACAAACCGAGCACCCATCCGCAGAGGAAGAGGACAATCACGATGTAGTCACACCACGGCACGCGACACAACCTCGGAAGTTAATGTTTGACCCCCGATGCACACGACCGGCAGGGGTGATGCTTACCACATGATGGTGAGCGAGGAAGTCACACGCAAAGGAACACGTACTAAATAAGCCTATTTGTGTAACATCCCAAAAAGCAAGTGTGTGTTTTAGGGGCTGCTACTCGGGAGTAAAAGCATAAAGAAAAGGAGGGAGGTAGTTACCCTAAAAGTCAAGAGACTGTTGTCCTCCCAGCACCTTTTGGCGAGGGAGAGGAAAGCAAGCAAGCACAGACTCCAGCGCCAGAGGCCAGCAAGCCCAAGGAGAGGAGGGCGCGTTGACCCCAGGCTTACTCTGCAGCCCCAAGGCCCATTCGCAAAACGTAATGCCAGACGGGAGGGGAGTTGCGGGGGTGGGTGATAAAGGGGGGGTGGGGCGGAATAAGAGAGTACTGTAATAACTATGTATGCTGTCAGATGGGTACTTGTCTTCTCAGGGCGATCACTTCGTAGGTTATATAAATATCTAATCACCATGCCGTACACCTGAAACTAATATAATATTGTATGTCAATGGCAATTGAAAAAATTTTAATTAAAAAGAAACATAATCTCTCTGCGGCTTCTCACCCATCTGCCAGGTGAGGAAACTGAGGGTCGGAGAAGCCGCACTATCACAAACGTGCAGCGCTGGGCAGAGCCGTCCACCCCCAACCTTTCCTGGCCCAGGCTGTGGGCAGGGGCCGAGGAGACTGTTGCTGCTGACCTCTGGTTCCCATAAGTTTTCACGCTTAGAGAGAGGGAAGTGCTGTCAGGCTCAGGAAACGAAAGGCGCACTTGCAGGAATTACCTTGAGTTTCAGAACCGCCTGCGTCCTGCACCTTCACTGAGACTTCCGGAAAACAGGCTCGTCTTGAGTACAAGTCCTTCTTGGCTGGAAGTCTTGGAGCTTTGGCTGGGCCGGACAAGTGCAGCTGTCTGGAACCCGTTGTTTTCCGTGTAGCTGCACAAGAGCAACCTGTGTACAAAGGCCCTGGTTGCCTCTGAAGACCTACGCATCGGCTCCCATCTGTACCCTAGGAGACACCCACCCCATCTCCCACTCACACCAACCCCGGTCTCCAGGCCCCAGTCCACGATGCCTCCCCACTGGCTCCCTCCATCCTCCTCCATCAGGGGTCTGCCAACCCCCACGCTGTGCCTTCTGCCTCCATCGCCTGAGTCCCCAGTGTCCTCTGTCATGCCCTGCCACATGGATCATACAGTACCTTAGAAAGCATGATCAGCCAGGTTCCTACGGGCAGTAAGCATTCGTTATTCATCAGGAACTATTTTTAAAGCACATACTAAATGTGGAAATTTAATAGTAAGCAAGACAGACATTCTCCTTTCTTTGAAGATGTGTAAAAAAGCTGCCAAGGACCAGATAATAAATTTTTAGGCTTTGGGGGCCATTTAAGTCTCTGTTCCAACTACTCAGCTCTGTCATTATAGCACAAAAGCAACCACACACAAAAAAATAATGTAAATTAGTGAGTGTGGTTGCGTTTCGATAAAACTTTATTGACAATAACAGGTGGTGAGCCAGATTTGCCAGATTTTTCTGGCACCTGGTCTAAGGGGTCAGAAAAGACAGCACAGGAGCCAGAACTGGCAACAGCAGAGCTGTCACCACCTAAAAGTGGCAGTGCCCAAAGGGATAAGGGAGAGAGTGGTTACTGGAGCCCAGGAAGTCACATAGAGTCCACTGCCTTGGGGGACACAGACAACTCAGGGAGACCATGGGAGAAAGCTGGCTTATAAGCCACCCTGGCCTCTCTCTCCTCCCTCCCTCTGATCTTCTACAGGGACACCCACTTCCTGAGCTCTCCCGGATGCTGGAGGGCAGGGGAGCCTGTTAGTTGTCCATAGAGATCAGCCGCCCAGGGAGGAAGCAGGGTGGTTACTGGGGACAGCAGAAGTCATCCAGCGTGACAAGCTTAAAACAGTGTCTGCTCGGGTAGTTTATTCAAAGAGTATTAAACTACTTCCATGGACAGGCCTTTTGGAAAATCTCTTCGCTCCTTCTGTCCAATTCCATGCCCACTAAGCAGTCCCCCAATTGCTACCCACATCACCTGCCCACAAAGAGAGGCTGACCCAAACACTCTACCTCAGATGCTGAGCTGCGTTCTCCCATCATCGCTGTCATTGTAATGATGTCATTAGAATCATCCCAACAGCTAACATTTCTCCAGCACTATGTGCTGGGCGATCATCTAAGCACTGGACACAGATGGCCTCCTTTAATCCTCTTACCTATCCAGGAGGTCAGGGCAATCAATCTTCACAGTATCCACGTGAAGTAGGAATGATGGCTAATGTATAGCCTAGGATACTGAAATTCAGAAAGGGAAGTCATGTCCCCAGTGTCTCAAAGCTAATCAGCGACCAAGTCAGGATTTGAGCTCTGGTCTCACTGACTTCTCAGCTCATATACGTGCCTTTGTATCAGCCTGTGCTGGGCAGAGGTAAGAATTCAGGCACTTTCCCCAGCCTGTAGGTGACATTCTCCCTTTCCCCTTCTCCTCTCCAAACACCACCCTCACCTCCCTTCTAGGCCTGCCTTCCACCACCGAGCCTGCCACCCAGGGTCCCTGCCACTGTCCCGTGGCCTTGTCTGAACCAGTGATGCAACAGCCCTAGTCAGCCTTGCAGTTGAAATATTCTGAAATGTACAGTAGACCAGGCCATCTGCTTCCTCCAAACATTGCTTTCTGCCTCTGCCAGGACCCAGAGCAAATGTGCAAGGACACCAAAGCAACAGTCACTTTATTTCTGGGCTCAGGATTTCTAACTGGCCGGATTGCTCAATGTCTGTTTCAGGCGGAGGGAGCAGGGAGGAAGGCAGCAGAAAGGCTTCCGTGGATGCTGCAGGAAGGGAAATGCTGGCTGGAAGATAACATCTGAGTCTGCTAAGTGCACTGTGATTTTTTCCCCCACGAAAGAGCGTCCAAAGAACAGCCGGGGTCCCTCCCTCTTACGTTTTCCGAGATTTTTAGTTTCAGGATTCTGTATTCTTTCTAACTCTTCTCTGGGATTTGTATTTTATTCAAAGGTGAAAAAGAAGACGACTGCTAGGTACCAGGCACTTGATAAAGCCAAGAGTCATGGGGCGCAGCCTCAGAAATGTCTCTCTTGATAAAACAAAGCTCCAGAACCAGCTGTACTTTCAAATTAGCTCCAATTCCCTATGTTCAAGTTTTGAGAACCAAGGATGTAGCTCACACAGATAACCCAGCACAGCATTTGTAAAAAGCCTTTTTCTCTCCTATGCACCGCTATCACTGATCTCCTAAAGCTCCCTCAGCACTCAAGGGTCCTGCTTTCTTTCCTTTTCTTACCTGACTCCCTTTCTTTATCCTATAGATTATCCTAGTCTCTCTCTAGCTAGAAATGGTCCATCGAGGAAGAGAGGAAAAGGCAAAGAACGAGCTTACAATTAGAGCTTTCTCATTGGGAGACTAGAAGGAAGACAGAGATCTGGAAACTCGTTCACAATCCTCTCTGCCACGAGACTTTCATGGGTTCATTTAAGCTCACAGGAACCCTGTGAAATCACTCTCATGTCTTCACTTTTCATCATGGGAGAAGGATAGAAAGGGAACATGCCTTGGGCTCCTACTGTGTGCCGGGCAGCTTTGAACGTGCTTCCTATGGCCTTTTCATCCTCTAACAGCGCCCTGCATTTTCACCTTCGCTTCTGTGGTGGCCTCTCCCACTGACTGCTGCTTTCACTGCCAGAGCCCTGACCCACATGCACCCACCGGTCACTCACTCCACAAACGTTAACCGAGCCCCATGGTATGCTGGCACCGGTTCAGGTGCTGGAGTCAGGGTGGTAACAGGGCAGATGGTCCTTGCCCTTGCACGAGAGCAGATAGTAAATAAGAAATCACGCTATAGTCATTTAATTATTGCCATTAGAATTATAGCAGTTTTGCTTTTCGTAGTTTTAGCTACCTGCAGTCAACCATGGTCTGAAAAATATTCAGTGGACAATTTCAGAAATAAACAATTCATAAGTTTCAGTGGCTCACTGTTCTGAGTAGCATGATAAAATCTCACGCCATCCAACTCCACCCCGCCCAAGACACAGATCGTCCCTCTGTCCAGTGGATCCACACTGTACATACCCCGCCCCCGCTAATCACTCAGTAGCCGTCCCAGCGAACAGAAGAGAGAGGACGTGGCATAACTTTACTTACAGTATATTATTATAATTGTTCTATTTTTTATGTTGTTGTTAACCTCTTCCTGTGCCTAATTTGGTAAATTAAACTTTATCATGGGTACATATGTGTAGGAAAAAACATAATATATACAGGGTTCGGTGCTATTTATGATTTCAGGCATCCACTGGGGTGCCTGATAAAGGGAACTACTGTATTTAATTATTTACATAATTATAATACAGTTCTTTAATACTTATATGTTAATGTAAATGATTCATTATAATTAATAAAGTTAAGTAAATGACAATAAAAGATAATCGAATAGGTACAAAAGTCTAAATAATTTTCATATCAGGCATTTAATTAGGAATTATTCCATAATTACATATAACTGTTTAATTATTTACAGTCGATATAATTATAATTATTTAATTATTTGTAAGACATCAATATTTAAATATAAAGTCATTTAGTTACATTAATGATAAATATATATAACCGTATACTTTTTTTAGTCCTTACTGTATGTCAAGTACTGTTTTAATCTCTTATACTTATTAAATCATTTAATCCTCGCCATAAGTAGTGTTATCATCCCCATTTTACAGATGGGAGAACCGAGGAACACAAAGTTTAAGTGACAGCCTCAAGGACACACAGCTATAAGCACTGAGCTGAAACTTGGACCATGGGCAGCTGGAGTCTGGAGGCTGCACTCTGGCACGCTGCACGTTCTCCCTCTCGATAACTATGACAACGCTGTACGGAGCAGATGACTTCCAGCTGCCAGCACCTGGCTGAGGCTGTTCCAGCCGCCAGAGCCCACTCCTCCCGCACACCAGGCAAGCCAGAAGTACGAAGTAGTGAATGTCTCCAACAACTGATGGAGGTAGGTGCGTAAATATCCTGATACGCCTAATCTGGGGGCTACGTCTGCCGGGCTGTGCCTCGTCACTGCCCAGAGTCCCAGCAGGATCATGCTCCAGCAGCCACAGCATCACCAACTTGACAGTGACGCTCCACAGGCTCGTCCCCTTCCTGGACCAGCCTTTCCTAAGATGACCTCTCACATAGACTTACACTCAAATCCTTGTTCTTGGCTCTGCTTCTGGGGAATCCAAACCAGGATTCCTCACGGCTTCTCAGTAATCGAAGCTCATGTTAATACACTGCTGATTCTTTGCCAAGCCCTGTTCTAAGCTGCTTTGATATGTTAACTCACTTTATTCTCACAAGCCTATGATAATGAAACTGAGGCATGGAGGATTTTACTAACCTGCCCTCTTTCATTCAGCTACAGGTGGTAGAGTTGAAAGTTCAACCTGGGCCCCCACAAAACCATAAGGTTGGGGATGAAGTGGTGCGGGGAAGGGCCCTTCCTAACCATGAGGCATGACGAGCAGATGGATGGAAGGAAAAGCGACTCCACACAGGACTCTAGCCATAGCAGCCAAGATAACCCTAACTGGAAAGTTCCCCATATACCTCCATCCTCACCCAGTAACATATCAGTCATGCCTTGAGAGGAGGCCAATATTCGCAAGAGAAGGGCTACATTCTGAAGAAAGTAAGTGTCCACCGTCATGCTTCTGTGTCGGAGTGGGGAAAGGTCTACCTGCCGGGAACTCAAGTAGTTTGGTCAGAAAGCAGCCAGGACTTGTAAGGTGAGAGCAAAAGACTTCTAAAAAGGTAGGTGGGTGAGTAGCAAAGGAGAAGATGCTTCTGGGCCCCCATGGCAGTTTTAAAACATGGCTGCAAATTTTTGATTTTTTGACACTCTTATCATCAGAAGGTGGGGGTCTCTGCTTGTTCTGAATCTGGGCAGCCTTGTGACCGCTTTGACCAACAGAGTGTGGCAGAAATGATGTTAAATGGCATTTAGGTTCAGGTCATAAATAGCCATTCGGCTTCTCCTTCGTCCACTGATCTGCCCTGAGGCCGCCATATGATGTGGAAGCCCAAACGATAGAGAGAGACCACATGTGAACATTCCAGCTGTGCCCAGCCTTCCAGTTTTCCTGACCCAGGCACCCGAAAAGTGGATGAAAAAGCCTTCAAGTGCTTCTACCCCTAGACCCCCAAGTCACTCTCAACTGTTTGAAATTTCCCAGATAAGACCCCAGACATTATGGAATGGAGAAAAGCCAACATCATTGTACTCTGTCTAAATTCTGACCCACAAAAATCCATGAGCAAAATAAAATGTTTTTATGCCACTGAGGTTGGGGGTAGTTTGTTACACAGAAAGAGATGCGTCAAGCTATCCCCACCCTGGCAGACACCATCTAGACAGAAAGACAGGCCGAGGCAGGAAAAAAAAATATGCACGCTTTCCTCTCAACACCTAAGGTTGTTCAGTTTGGATTAGGCATCACTCACCCATAGACACAGTGCAAGGGCATAACATCAGAGCAAATAAATTTGGGGACCACTGGATTAAAGGAGTTCCTTACCGTAAGCGAGACCTTTTAATATGCCAGTGTACAGTGTGCATGTCCATGAGAGAGGTATAGATTATGAGCGGGTCAAGATGTTTGCTGCTACCCTCCTACTTTTACTTAAAGCAGCCAGCCTTCCCCTGAGAAGCCACCCCTCCCCCACTCTCAGCACGCTGGGCTGTTAGTCATCAGCTATAGATCATTCTTTAGAAAGAATTTCTAAATATTTCTAAGTGGTTGAATTGCAAAACATTCTATTATGGAGAGTCTGAATCACTCACACAGATAAGTTCCCACAATTGCTTCTTTAGGGAGAGAATTGTCCCCCATAGCACACAGGGATGCCTGCCCAGTTGGCCCCTTCAGGATGATGCTCCCAGGATTCCCAGGGCCCAGCAGAGCCTGTGGATGTTTAGCCCAGGGGTCATCATATCAATCCATCTGGACATTACCAAAAACAAAAAAACAAAAATCTCATATCACAGATGGATTTTGTCAGAGTTAGCGCACTAAGTGGCACTCAGAGAGCAATTGTTGAAATATCTTTCATTTTTTTAAATGTTTTTAAAATGCAAAGAGTGAAGGCTGCTTGCCTTCCAGAATGTCTCATCAGCCCACTCCTGCGCATTGCCCTTCAGGTCTCAGAAAAAGGTCAACATCTCAAAAGCTAGTTCCCATCTACAGTCGTAACGACATTTTCTAGAGCCCCCAGTTATTCCTGAAGCATCTTGCCTCTGAATTCCCTCCTCACCCTCCAAGGCTGCTGCAAGAAGCTGAATGAGAAGGTCTGTCCACTGTCTGCACAAGGACATCAAACTCTGGAGAGAAGCAGACTTTATCAAGTTTCTGCATTTGGCCCTGAATCCACAGGACAATAAAGGGCTTGCTTATAAACAAACTCTTATTTGCGACATTGGGAATTAACATGACTCACTGCAAAGATTTCTAAGAAAATCAGAGATGTGCCCAGCTGCTACCTTTTTTAGCGTGGTGTTAGCAACCTTAAAGCACAGCAGCGAGGTGTCAGAAAGCCTCTCAGACGAGCTGCCCCCCACCCCTCCAGGACACAAACAGCCCACAGTCAGTCAAGCACGGACCTGTGCCTCGGTTTCGTCATCTGTAAGCTGAGAATAAGAACAGCCCTAGTCACACTGGGTTTATCTGAGGCTGGAGAAAGAATACACATGGCCGTGTAAGACAGGGTGTGTTGGGTAACATCTCTCCACCTGGCTTAGCCAGAGTCTGTGCCTCCCTGCTATGGATTGATTGATTTGTCCTGGGTTGTTCAACAGGCATGTCCCACTAGACTAGAAGCGATCTCCATGATTGCCAAACTGGGCCTCTCATGTCCCCGATCGACCCCTAGGACCTAGCACAGTGAGCATGTGTATGAATGTAAGGATGCACACCCCAACACATGTGAAGACCTAACCTGGGTGGCCCTTCTACAAATCATTTCCAGCAGCTTCTGGGATAGTGCTTTCAATGCCAAACTCTACTTTTCCACACCCTCTGCACATTCATCAGGCAGGTCACAGAAACCCAAATAGGCCCTCGAATTTTAATAAAAACATGGTGAGCCCGTGTCTGCTCCAGGCAATTCTGTATGATCTGCAAGTCTCCATACCTTTTTGCTATTATTCCGGGAATGATAGCAAAAAATTCTTAAAAATCACAGTGCAGTATTATTTTTTAATTCCCCCTTTAAAGAACCTAGAATTTGGAGAAAATGATAAAACATTTGGTAGTGACTTAAAAAAACAGCGCACACATCAGCTTTAAAAAAGAGCACTTTATTTTAATAAAGAATAGAAAAGATCAATATACTTTTTGAATGCATACAAAAATAAATATTCATTTGCTATATCAAAGACATGTGCTTTAACATTCATTTGCGCTAAGGACTAAAGCCTATTGTTATCATACAAAATTGCAGAAGACAGGTCCATTATCTTTAAAACATGTCATGCTCACTTTGTTGGCCAGAGGAGAAAAGCCACTCTTACTAGAGTTTTCTCATATTTTTATGTGACTTCAGACACATCTAAAGGCCCTATAATCATTAAGTCTGACTAATCCTACACCGACATCACCCTCATAGTAGTAACAATGGGAAGATAAGTGGGCATTCTTTGGCTTTTCAGATTTTTAATCAGAGACTTTTGTGGTCACAAGGCTGCCAGGATTGGCTGAGCTGGGCGAATTTGTCCCTGAAACCCCAACCTCTAATCCCAGTTCTCAAAATGAGTGTTGACAGACAAGGCTTCTTCTTGCCCTTTCATTATGAGAGTCTGAGTCAGGGGTAGTGGTGACCCGGGCTGAATGATAAAGGGAAAAGAGTAAAGAAGGTTCTTTTCCACACCTTTAAAACACTGAAAGGGAGGCAAAAGGACCCTCCCTAGCCCCCCCCCCCCATAAACCTGCCTGGCATCTACACGCACAGAGTGACTGACCCAGCCTGACCAACTCACTCTGCACTGGCAAGAAATGGGGCAGGCGCTTGACACACACCGTGGGTGCCTATCGCTAGCAATGCCAGTGCACCACGCCGGACACGCAGACTAACAAAAGGCATCCAAATCTAGCAAAATATAACTTTTTTTTTTTTAGAAAAAATGTTCAAGTGTTTTTTAATCCTGAAAAGTGGTTTTCAAGTTGTGGGGATGGACTATACTGCATACGGGAATGTCAGTGAGATGGCGTGAACCGCCCTCGCCATTAAGCCAAGCCATTGGTTTGTTTTGTCTTCTGCCCCTGGCTGGCTTTTGATTAGCATCATGATTTAGGATAAACGTTTTGACACATTCTTGAGTAATAAATGCGTCTTATTTGCTAGTAAAGAGGGTAAGTTCTTCTAAGGCGAAAACTGAAACTTCTCCATTGAAATCCCATGAGATGACTGTGGAAGAGTAGAATGTGGTATGGAGCGGGGCCATTTGGAACCTCACGGAGTGGTAAGGATGGGGAAGGCTTTCTCCCGGCCACAGTCTACCCCATGACCAGTGTAGTGGTGACAGGCACGTGCCATCCACATCCCCCAATCCACTCTAGCCACGCCCACACACCAAACACCACTGGCTGGTGAACGAATGGGTTTACTGAATCGAAGGCACAATCAAAATGCCGGTACAAGTCACAATTAATTTTTGAACTTGTGGTTTATGTCCTGCCCACTTTATAAAAAAAAAAAAGAAAGAAAGAAAAAAAGAAAAAGAAGAAAAGTGTCAAAGCAATTTATAATAAGACATATAAATAGGAAGATTAAAAGTACAAATATTTTTAAAATGGGTCAAAACCGTTTACAAAGAAGAAAAGAGAGAGGTATCTGGGGTGGTTTCATTATAGAAATGAAAAAATAAATTTAGCTCTAACCTTCCTGGCAACAAAGGACCAAAGGGAAATTTTTCATTGTCTGAGGATAAAACACACACACACCGGTTCCCCTGGTGATGAAAACGCTGCCCTAGCACCAAATGCTCGGAAGAACAGACATTCTCCTAACAAGCCGAAAGTTTTGTTTTCTCTTATTAAAGGGAAGCTAGTATCTAAGTATTTTAAAGTCTTATTAACACGCTTAAAGTAAAAAGACACTTCACAGCAAGTCAAGAACATGAAATCACAAATTCATAGCTCTAACAAAAGATAAAGAAAGACGAAAAGCAGCCTTGTTTTCACAAGCTGATCTTCTCCAGATTTCTTTACTGGAAGCGGCTATGTGCTAGCCAAACTGAATGCCAATTCTTTGGAAATATCAGTTATCCCAAAATGCTGAAAGGATCGTAGCAACTAATGATAATTAGAAAAAAATGTAGGAAAAAAATGTTTTAATCACAGTTCTGGTGACAGCATCCAGACCATTTGGTGTGAGTTTCAGTGTTCACATCTGAACAGTAGAACTGTGATACAACTTGCCTTTCAATATCAAGTCCTCAGAGAATGCCCTTACTAAATTAAGAGCGGAGTGAAGCAGCCCACCCCAGGTCAGAGGGATCCGCATCCTTAAATAATTACGACAGTAATTATAATAATGAAATTCGAGATGTGGGCAGGGTGGGGTGCCTGAGAGAGAGAGAGAGAGAGAAAGAGAGACTTAAACTGTGATTTGTTGGTTTTCTCTGAAAAAGGATCTCTGGTGGGAGGCACAAATATCTGGAAACATCCGGAAGACTTGGTCTGGCTGAGGCTCCTCGGGAGCCTGCATCATGGTCCCAGCACCACAGCTCTTCCCAGCTTCTTCCACCAGCTGCCGGACGTAGAGCTGCTCAATCTAGAGGGGTGGTGCACAAGGCGAGAGATGGAGGTAGGATCGCCCCAGTCCAAAGCTGTCATTCAGAACCTCTGCTCGCGTCCCGAATGAATGAACCCAGAATAGGCAGATACAAAGAAAGGGCAAGCGGGAGCCCTACAAAGACGCTTGCATATGCTTTCTCAATATTGTCCCAACCTGGCTGGCCAGTGTCCAGAATTCCACCATTAGTTTCATTCCTTTGACTAGAGTTAAATAAGGGCTTGCAAAGCCCTCATCTGTCACTTAGACCTTAAGGCAAGGTGGAATCTTCCTGGGAAGGAGGTTTTGACTTAGAAAACAACCAACCAACCAAACAAAAAAGTTGGGGGGACACGTGGGTCCTGAGAGGCCTGGACCATGAGAAGATGGTCCAGAGGTGACGAGAACCCATTTCCCCCACTCGAAGGTCGTGCTTGGGCCTGCCTCTGCACACAAGTGGAGTACCCCTAGCCCTGTCCTCGCCGCCTGTCCTGCAGCCCACGTAGAAACTGCATCCTGACGCGTGGGCCAGGAGACCTGGCCACGGGCCCTGAAGCTGCCTGTTCTTACCTGCACGAGAATGAGTTTGGAGCGCAAGGGGGTCATGTCTGGGAACTCTTCGCCAAAGCACAGCATGACCCTGCTGTCCGGCAGCCGGCTCTGGTTGCCATAGAACTGCTGCAGCTCTGGAGAGACATGGGGTGGGGGAGGGGAGGTTGGCGACTCGGGCCTCGCCACCCTCTTCCCCTGGTGGGCTCCTCTGTGCTCGCACGCCTCAGCTCACACATGCCACCTCGCCTGCCCGTCCAGGGTCCCTTCTCCAGGAGGCCTCCGGGAGTTCTTACACCGGGTGGCAGAAGAGGGGTCACACTAGCTCCTAGCCGGGGCTGTGACGGGAAGAGGAGCAGGGAGTTTGGGGAGCACAGAGAAGGGGGTCGTGCACAGCACTGTAGGTGGCCGGATTGACTTCAGATACCCTGACCTTCTAGGGGGAACATGAGGGGGGTCCTAAAGATCCCCTCGCAGAATAACAACAGCTGATGCCCAGCACTTCTGTGTGTGGGTGTTGTCCTGCGGACTCAGTGTGTACAAGGTCAGCACACATCAATCCCCAAGGACCTGGTCAAGACGCAGATTCTGGTCTACGGCCACGCCACCCTGAATGTGGCCCAATCTCATCTGGTCTCGGAAGCTAAGCAGGGTCGGACCTGGTTAGTACTTGGATGGGAGACCACCTAGGAAGACCAGGTGCTGTAGGCATTAAAAAAAAAAAAAAAAAGATGCAGATTCTGACCCAGAGAGCCAGAGTGAGGACTGAGACTCTGCTTTCTAACCAGTTCCCAGTGCCTGAAAGACAGCCCGCAACTGAGCTGCAAGGTGCTAAGCTCCTTTATCCTCCCAACAGCCATGCCAGAAAGGTACACAGCTGCTCTCCCATTCTACACACAGGGGTGGTAAGGCACAGAGAGGTTCCCCAGGGTGGCTCGTTAGGAAATTGAGGAGCAGGATTCAAAGGCAGGGGGTGCTCCTGTTGCACCCGTGCCCCTGGCCCCTCCATGTCCCCACAGGGACTGCGGGTGGCGAATGGTCCACAGGAAGGAGGAGTGATCGTTAGGATTTGGGCAGCAGGTGATGGTGGTACAGACCTCGGAAAAACTGGCTGGTGTCGAAGACCTTGACCACCTCGTCGCGCTCCAGCTTGTTGGGCCTGTCCTTGCACAGCACAGCGTTGCCACTGCAGAACACGCGGCCCTGGCACAGCCGCTTGACCAGCACGCCCTGCCGGCTGCTGTGCAGCAGCACGCCACGCTCCAGGTGCCCAAACAGCTTCCGAGTCACCTGCCTCTGCCGCTCGCTGGGAATGGTGTCGGCCGGCGGGAAGCGCACCAGCTCCAGGCCCTCGGGCCCGTACATCTTGGCACTAGGCAGACCCGGCTGGCTCAGGGACAGGCGGCAGCCCTCGGGGCAGGTGGTGGTGGTCTGGCCCACCAGCTTGCCCCCGTAGTAGAAGCTGATGACCATCTGAGAGAAGGCTGTGGAGAACAGGGGGACAACATCAAGGCTGATAGAAAGGGGGCTCCTTGGTCCTTCCCGTGCCAATGCCCAGAACCTTTCTTTCTCCCAAACTGGGAGCTTAACTTTCTGTATATTTAGGACCTCTATGGCATTCTGGGAAGTTCACACACCCCTTCTAGAAATAACGATTTTTATAAACATAAATAAGTGCACAGGATTACTGAGAAAACTAATGCTTCTGAATATAAAAAACTACTTTAGTGCTCTCTGTACTACTGGGGAAGGCCTGACATCTGCAATTTACCAGTCACCCGGAGGGTAAAGAGATTTTGACAACTTAATTTCTCAGGAAAATAGCTCCATCTCATAGGCACTGTTGTAACACTGCTACACGATCTTATACTACATATTACACAATGTTACAATATACATGTATTATCCGTTACACTCTATAATATATATTATATGATGCTATCTAGATATATAGCCATATATACTATACAACGGTGTGTGGCCTGTTGCCTACATTCACAACAGAAGGAAATGCTAGATTTGAATTCAAGGTTAGTGAAAATAAAGACATATTTTTCTTGACAAATTCACAGTTTCCTTGGATTTCTAATTGAGAATCTCTCCGAAACCTGTCATCCAAACCCATTCTCAGGAAAGAGTAAGAAAAATGTTTAAATCGAGGCAACATTTCCCAGAACATGCTGCATATAAGATGATCGGGGGTGGGGTGACACAGCATTAAATAAATAAAGATTATTCCATTTTCAAATTCTCTCAATCTCTGATCACCTCAAAAAGAAAGCCCCAGTTTGGTGCCGATGGATTTTTAACACCAAATCCTGACAACCTCCCTTTTAACAAAGGACAGGAGTTGGGGCTCTGAGCCTTGAGCAGGTAGTAATATCTGGCCAGAATTTCTAAACTGTATATCTGGTTTTCATTGAATTTGCTTTGACCTCTGACTTCCTACTTATAGAAAGTGATAGTGGATCTCCTTTTACAGGCCATGATTAGATGGCCCTCATTTAAAATAAACTTAAATTTGAAAAAGTAAGATTTGGAGAAAAATAGGATGTTAATAACAGTCCAGGTGGTACCCAGATATAAAAATTGATTGTGAAGGTGGAGCTTACGTGACTAAAGTTTGGGAACCTCTAAACTAAGGTAAGAATGAAGACAACAGTTAGATTTGGGGATATTACCTGAAGAATCTGCATTTTAAAAGCCTTAAACTGTAAGAATTGCATGCACTCTCAATGAGCTTGGTGAGTCTGGGCACCTTCCGAGGGCCCCCGACTCGTGCAGGGCTGTCCCCTGGAGCCACACAGGCTGTGAGCCGCCCAGCTCCATGGTACCACCAGAGCTGGGCAGTACATGACCTGCACAACTGTCTGGAGCGGCCCGGTGGGTGGCCACCTACCCCGCCTGGTTACCAGCGCTGTACACCACAATTCTCTGGACCTTCCCACTGGCCTCTCTCTCTCTCTGTTCAAGAAACATTTGCTCAGTCAAATATTAAGACTCTCCACTACTGTTCAAAGGCTCCATTTTCTCCCACACTGGAGTTAAACAGCATTCTAGAATCATGTAGGGTCGGGAGTTAGAGCTGCGGGTGCTCTAGTCCAACTCATTTATTTGATGTTTGGGGAAACTGAGGCCCTGGTGGGATCATCTGGCAGGTAAGTGGCAGCACCAGCATCCAACTCGGTATCTCGTTACCCTCAGTTCACCACCTCCCACCCGCCTCGTCTGCAACATCCTTACTGCCTGATGACTTGACACATTCTACTTCCTTCACACAGGAACAACTCTGAACTTTGTCCCAATGAATGAAACACTCCAGATGACTCTGTCACCACTCTGCCCCTTTGCCCTGTCATTGCCGCAGTCTTATCTCATATTAGCGCCTCTTGACCGTGTGAACTGACTGCTTCAGAGGGAGCAGCAGACAAGGTGTTCCAGAGGTGCCCAGGCAGGGCTGTCCTAGTGACCCCAATGCCATGGGACGGCTTAGGCTCCAAGAAGGTTTGAGCTGGAAGGGCCTGAGACGTGACTCGCCGCTTCTACAGGTAAGCAGCGGAGACCCACTGAGCAGAAGCCATTCCAGGGCTGCCAGGTCCTCGGTCCAGCCCTTCTGCAATTCTAAGAGCCCCACTACAACCCTGTCTTGCTCCTGTTACATCCACATCCACCGAGGGCATCCTGCTAGTGGACAGTCTGACCACGGTGACAGCAGAGCAGGCTCCGGAGCCCCCTGCATGATGTGTAATCCTGGTGTGTGATCTGGGGCCAGCAGCTTCCCACTCTACCTCAGTTTCTCCAACAGCAAAGTGGAGATAATAATACACCCACTTTACTGAGTGGCTGTGAGGGTTGCATGAGTTTGTATTTGTGCTCGGCATATGCCAGCACCATGTAAGCAGTTATTAAATAAATTGGAGTAATAGGACAAAAGGTGAGACTACATAGATTAACTACATAGATGAGACTCCTGAAATTATAAGCCATAGTCCCTGGACTACAGAGAATGTCCCAAAGGCTGTCGCCAAGTGCTTATGGCCTATTAGCACATTTTAGCCTCACAATGACCATATGAGATAGAGACTGTTCATAATTATACTCATTTTCAATTGGCAAGAAATATTCAGTGATGAAAAGCAAGGACCTACAACCAAGATTCCTCTACAAGCAAAGCTATCATTTAAAATTAGAGGATCGATAAAGAGCTTCCCAGACAAGAAAAAGCTAAAGGAGTTCATCATCATCAAGCCAATAGTACAGGGAACATTGGAGGGACTTCTTTAAGAAGAAAAAGAAAAAAGAAAAAGATCAAAAATATGAATAATAAAATAGCAATAACTACATCTCTATCAACCATTATTTTAAATGTAAATGGATTAAATACTCCAATCAAAAGATAGGCTGGCGAATGGATAAGAAAACAAGACCTTTACATTTTCTGCATACAAGAGATTCACTTCAGATCGAAAGACACACGTAAACTGAAAGTAAAGGGATGAAAAAGACACGATTAAAAAAAACATTTCATGAAAATAGAAACAAACAAAAAAACTGGGATAGCAATACTTATGCCAGACAAAACAGGCTTTAAAACGAAGGTTATGAGAAGAGACAAAGAAGGACTCAGTTATCCCATCTCTGGATATTCATACAAAGAAACCCAAAATACTACTTCGAAGGGACTTGTGAATCCATATAATCATTGCAGCATTATTTACAATAGCTAAGATATGGAGGCCACCTGGGTGTCCATCAATAGATGAATGAATAAAGAAGGGATGATACGTATATACAATGGAATATTACTAGGCCATGAAAAAGAATAAAATCTTGCCATCTGCAAAAATATGGATGGACCTAGAGGGTATTATACTGAGAGGAGTAAGTCAGACAGAGAAAAACAAATGCCATATGATTTCATTTACATATGGAATCTAAATAACAAAATAAGCAAACCAGCAAAACAGAAACAAACGCATAGATACAGAGAACATTTTGATAGCTGCAAGATGGAAGGCGGGAGAGATGAGTGAAAAGGAAGGGATTAAGAAGCACAATTGGTAGTTACAGAATAGTTATGGGGATATAAAGTATAACAAAGAATATAGTCAATGATATTGTAATAACTATGTGCTGAGTCAGATGGGCACGAGATTTATCAGGGTGATCACTTTGTAAGTTATATAAACGTCTAATCACTGTGTTGTACACTTGAAACTAATACATTGCAGGCCAACTATAATTAAAAATTAAAAAATGTTAAAAATTTTCCAAGTGAGGAAACTGAGACATAGGCAGTTTAAGGCGCTCGCCCTCAATGGCACTATTGCTAATTCCCTCCCCAGAAGCCAGCTCCAAATCTGTGTTCTGCAGCACTAATAAAATATCACCTTTCACCCCAATCATTTCAAACACAGACAGCGGAGAGCACAAAGGAGCAGCCACAGCCACGTCTGGATCCACCAGCACAGTGAGCTGTTATTAATGCAGACTTGCTGCTCCCTTGTTATATGGGAAGATTGCCCCTGAAAATCCAGACCTCTGGTTTCTCTAGAAAGAAATGAGAAAACTAAGCCTGGCCGGGCCTGCAAGTCCACAAGGCACTAACCACCGCAAGCAAACCCGCGAGGCGCGGCCCCTCCACTTTGCCACTCCCTGCTGTCTTGCACCTGCCATTTCACGCACTACATGACCTCACGCCTGCAGGGCTAAACCGGGGACCCCTGACATCAACTTATTTACATGCGGCGGGAGGTGAACTGAACAGAGGTACCAAAGTCCTCTACTTCGAGAGGAATGTTGTAGTTATTTCCTTTGGCTATGGCAGAAAAGTTGCTCTATTTGCTGCGTGCCGAGACAGCTCTGGAATAGCTTGAGAAAGCTTCCTTCTCAGACCGTGTCTTCTCACCCAGATGCCACAGCCCAGTGCCTGACTACTCTGTTGTCCCCAGAAAGCACTGGTCAGCAGACTCCCTGGGCCGCAGCCCAGAGTTAACCAGGTCAAAGGCCCAGTCCCATGACCCAGGGCCTCAGGGAGCTGGGCCTCTGGTGAGCATGGCAGCTACCCAGTGTAAATCTGAAAACAGGCTTGAAGCCAGGTGGCTGGGTTTGAACCTGGCAACCCTGTTTACCAGCAGTGTGACCTTGGATGAGCAATTTAACTTCTAAGGCTGTTTCCTCATCTGTGAAGCCAGAGTTACAACAGTCCCCAAGGACTGCTGTGCAATGATAAGAGCTTTATAATTTTCTTGCCTGGGTGAGAACCTGCCTCCACTACCCCAAAAAAACACCCGTCCCTTGAGGGCCTTGGTCAAGACACTTCTCTCTGAGCCCTGTTTCCTCCTCTACCAGGAGGCCTCGGATCCCCAGCCCTAACGTTCTGTGGTCCATCTTGATGAGTCAGGCTGTTCCCTTCTCATAGAACCCAGCAGCTGTTGGAGAAGACACTGGCTTCCTTGGCTCTGAAGATGCCATCAATGAGCCTGAACGTACGTTTCAGGGGCCACTGGAAGGAGCATGGTCCAAGTCCCCAGTGAGATGGCCCACAGGGGCAGAAACATGGGTAGGACAGCCTGGGGCCACACCCCAGCTCTACAGCCTACAGACTGTGAGATCAGGGGTTTCCAAGCCAGTACAATGGGAATAATGGTACCCACTTAGAGGTGGTAGAAAAGGGTAATGAGATGAGGCCATGTACATCCGTCCTAGTGATGACCCTGTACTCAGTAGCATTTACTAATGTCAGCCACCACTGTCATCACTATTATCACCCTCACCACCATCACCATAATAACCTCTATCATCACTATCATCACCATCACCACCACTGTCACCACCACGATCATTATTGGTACCATTATTGTTCATAAACATGGATGGAAGAAAGTAAAAGAAACTGACACTGGTGACATTCATTGACCAGTATGTCCCTACCAGAAAGTTGTAATAACACTATGTGTAATCTCCAGAACACTCCCACAAGGTAGTTGCTATTATTATTCCTATTACAGACAAGGGGTCTGCGGTTCTCTGAGTGGTCCAATTATTTTGCCTGGGGTCACATGAGAGGGGCAGAGCTGGGCCTTAAGTGTGTCTGTCCTCATGCGATTTCCCCCACATAATCCCATCTGTAAAGAGCTCTTTGGATCTATTTGTTGGTCCAGTCCAAGAAGAGACTCAAAAAGGCCAGCCACTTATTTGCTCCCAAACCAGACAGTGAAAAGGAGAAATCGGGTGTCCAAATTCTGACACCAAACTGTGGCTTGTCCGCGGACCCTCGAGAACCCACACAGGTCCTTTGAGCTTTGTCTTCAAAGAGTGCCCTCCCTGTCCCCTGCCCAGCCCAGGGCACCTCGTACCTGAATGGTGCGTGTCATAGGCTGTGTACCCTGTCACGAGCGGCAAGCCTGCTGGAGAAAGAAAAGCAGATTCAGACACAGCCGGACCCAGTTGTGTGCGGAGAACCAGGCCAAATTCTCCCCCTCTCCAAAAGTTTCTTAAAAAGCCACATATGGCATGTTCCTGAGGCCCTGCCACAGGCTTCCGCTGAATTCGGTGTTTTTCCCTCTCAGTGTGGCGACCCATGTTTCATAAATGCAGAAAACCAGACCTCAACCCAACCAGCATGGAGCGGGGGGAGACTTCCTCTGTGCTGCGGGATTTCTGACCATTTGTCAGTGTGACACTGTGGGGCCACATTTCCTTCCCCCCGAGGGCCTGCTCCCGAAATATCACTGGACTGTGTGACCACCATCCAGACCTTGTCTCAGAGGGGAGCCCAGGCCCAAGCTAGCTCTCCCAGAGGTGCTGCTGAGCACAGGGAGATGACGCTCTCTGAGAGCCCCTGACTGGCACCACCCTACGCCCTGGCAACCTTGGAGGCCCACCAGGCCAGCTGTCACGTCCCGGCCTCCTTTAGGGGACAGTGGGAGAGAAGCCAGGGAAGGAAGCAAAGGCATTCACGCTTATGGAGGGAGGGTCATTTCAAGCACAGAGTCATCAGAAACTAATAAGCAGGTGAATGCTCATTAGTTTAGCCTCATGACCCCATGGGGCAGGTACTGGTGTCTCTGCTTTTTAGATGAGTAACTGGGCCTCATATAAGATACTCAACTTCCCGACAAGGGGTTCAGATGCAGGCCTGAGCTCTCATGCTCCCCAGATGCTTTGGGTTATGAGCGGCTCAGAGGGGTCCCTAATGTCCTAAGAAACCAGATGGTGGACCTAATAGACCTAACATGGCCCGGAGCTGCACATTCTCCCTGGTCTTGGAGAAGCTCCCACTGTCCCTCCAATCGGACCTTCCCAGGAGCGCAGGGGAGCGTGGACACGTGCACCTTTCTGGGAGGCAGTGCAAATGAGGCTAAGGGCACGGCTGGGCTCTGCCCTCGAGGGCCATCGCCCTGGGCTGTTACCTTCAGTAAAACAGGGATCATAGCAGTACTTCCGCCCTCACCCAGCCCCAGCCCCGGCCCCAAATGCTATAAGGCTGAAACCATTCAAACGAATCCAGCCCCCACACCACTTGGGGCGGCTCTGGGCTCCCATCCTCACCTGCACTGGGCTGCTGCATCCACCAGTCTGGGAGGAGCTGACTCCTGCAGGCCTCGGGTGGGGAAGGGCTCCTTTTGACCATCCCCATGTAATCGTCCACAGGAGGCTATGCGATCAGGGGCGAGAGAGAAGAGCAGTGCAGTCACTGAGCTTCCGAAGCAGGACCCCAGTGTTGTGAAGACGAAGAGCGTCAGCCTAACTAAAACCACAGTGTCATCTTTATCTCAAAAGGGAAGTTTGACTTTGCACCTTGAAAACTCCAAGACAAGCCAGCGAATTAGTGATCAAACCGCATGACCAAATTCCTAGCCATGTATTGGCTTTGACATGGAACTGCCTGTTGAAAACCCTGGGCACCAGTGAACAGGGCACTGCACAACTGCCGTGCTTCAGCGGATCTCACTCAACGTGCCAGGTCTGGGTTTTCCATCTCTGACCCAGTCCTTAAACAAGGTCGATAAATTCAGTTTGGAAGCGTTTTCCGAAAGTCTGCTTTTCCTGTGATCCTGCTGTGCCACTCCAATAATCTCACTCCCTTGGCCGAGTCAGCAGAAAAGCTTCGTATGGAAAACAGGACATTGCTGGATAGACGTGGAGCCAGGAATTCACTCAGTCTGCTGCCGAAGACCACCCAGAAATGTAACAGCTGCCATGTGCAGAAAAGCCGGGCAGCTTAGGGTAGGTTACATTTGGCTGTCCGTATAGTTGGACCGCCGAGCTACTCCGAAGGAGACTAGCATTGCCATGTGAGTATTAAGAAAATTTCTATAGCCCCCATACCACCATCTGCAAGAGCTATGTGATTACTTTAGCTACGCCTTGTAAGAGCCATAAAAAAAAAGAAGAAGAAGTTAAGAGGCTAAAGGTAGAAGAAATGGATCCAAATAGCTAAAATTGGAATTCAAAAACCCATTGCCTAAAACTTCATTAATCCTTTACTTATAGCCTATTAACTATGACTTTACATACAATTCAAACAAGCTTGGTTATATTGCTTTCTAACCCAGCAAAGTGAAAAGCTGCATATTCGAAGAAAACAGGGAGCCCACCAGCCACGAGAATTTGCACAATAATCATGTCATAGGTACAACCCCAAGCAGAAAGGAGAGTTTACATTCTGTTCACTGTAGCCTGCAAAGAAGGCAAGGGGATACAGGATGCATTATAAAAGACTGCCATTCAGAATGTCTAAATCTGGAGTCTAGAGCTTGAGGGAATGTCACTGACACTGAGCACACAGCTCTGCCCCAGCCCTCAGGATGAAGGAGCTAACCAGGTAGCAGAGGCAAGCCTCCCAAGGCTCCGAATTGGCCCAGACCTTGTATTCCATCTCTGTCAGGGGGGAGGTGACGTTTGCTGGGAGACATGCTCACCAAAACACATGAGGCTTCTGCGTCAGGGCTAGACCCCTGGAAATGCTGCCCCCACTTACTTCCTTGATCAGCTCATCAATTTCGGAGCGCCCACACTCCATTTCCGTGACTTCATTCACACAGCCAGGAGTCACCATGCCTAATTTGCCTACGGAAAATCAGACAAACATGACAAAATAAGACCATGAGGCATCGCGACCATCATCGAGACCATAACCTGTGTGTTTTCTTTTTTTTAAGTGCTGAGTTGAGGGAAATAATAGTCAATAAGCTTGGGAAAGGCCTAGAGATTTTTTCCCATGCTTCTTCAGTCATCTGATCAGTGAGGTCAAAAGAGAGAAGGTGGTGGTTCTTTCTAATACTTGGAGGACACTGTGGTCTCTTCCTTCTGTGTGCGGAGATCTCAAATGAATTCATATCAGATATCCTTTACACCAGGCATTCACCACCCAACAGAGGTTAAATTTACAAGGTGGGGTATTTGAAGACACTCAAAGATTTCCTGGCAAAATGTGTTTGCAGGTTGAAGTCTTTTTTTTTTTTTTTAAGACAATCGGCAGGAAATCTCTTTTTGGCCTTTCCAAATATACACGCACGCATCTGTACACACACCATGCACACACATGGCACACCACAAAGACTCGCCCATGCCCAGTTTGAACCCACCTTCATCAGAAACCACTACAGGTGCTTGAGCGATGCCACAACAAGCACCCTGGACCAGTCTAGTTTCTTCTGCACTCTCATGCCTCTTTGCCAGCCAGGAACTCACCTGATTAAGTTTATCCGCGTGAGATGGATTATAAACAACAAATACCTGTTCGTTGGACTTCATTAGTCCCAGCGATCTATAGAACCGACCTATTATGTCATCCTCACTGAATTTTGATTCTATTTTGATAGATTCAAGAATTCACTTAGAAGCTGTTGATGGGGGAAGTAGGGGGCAGGTGGGGCACCCCCAATGTAGCTTGCAAATCACTGAAGTACAGAGGAGAATGGTCCATGTAGGCATTATGCAAATGTAATATTTCTATGCCCCCTGAGAACCTACCCTTGCAGGTGATGCTGGCTGTGCTCCATGCTATAAACAAGTTAGGGTCACCTGTCAGTTCAAGCTTGGCTAATCCTGGGGGTGGCAGACTAAGAAAAATTCTATTCTTTCAAACCACAATTTACTTTATGATGACAAAAAAAGTATTCAAAACTGGGAAATAAGCAGAAAGATAACTGGTCTCTGAAAATCATTCCAGAGGATCATCTAAGACAGGGATCCCCAACCCCCGGGCCATGGACTTGTACCAGTCTGTGGCCTGTTAGGAACCAGGACACACAGCAGGAGGTGAACGGCCAGTGAGCAAGCAAAGCTTCATCTGTATTTGCAGCCACGCCCCAACACTACCATCACACCCAGCTCCACCACCGATCATCAGGCCTTAGATACTCATAGGAGCACTGGTCCCTGGTGCCAAAAAGGTTGAGACTGCCGAATTCTCAAAGGTCCCCTAAGGACTCTCTGATTCTCCAGGGCAAGGTCAGTTTGTTTTTTTTTTTTTTGACTTAGTATTGACTATCAAAGAGGCTTCAGACTCAGTAATGGCAGGTGTTAATCTACAGGCGATGAAGCTACAAATGACCAGTAGAAATGATAACCCCCAAACTACTATTGTATTACCAGATCGGACACTCATCAGTTCAGCTCACCTTCTGTCCTTCACTGACCACGTATGCCAGTGTCATGTTTTGTCAAACAACCTTTGTCATCCCCCAAGTTCCCCAGTCGATGAGTCAAATAACTCTCTGACTCAGGCTCATTACATATTTATGAGGGTCACAATTTTTACTTTTTAAAAATTATACATCAATATTTTCAACCTTCCCACAGTGGAGAGCTCAAACTCAGAATTTCCCCACAACCCTAAGCGGTTTTGGGGGGTTCTATTTCTTTTAGGCAACTAATGGACTTTTAAGAAGATAAGGATGTCGGGCCAATATTCTAATTGCCATATCGAATGGCTAAGAAAATCAATGTGTTAAAAAAATGTTTTAAACCAGAGATGGCAATTAGATTTTATCTTGTGGGACAGCTGTGATTCAGAAGCAGCTGCACGGCACACTACTTTGAAGATTCTGAGGCCAGATCTGAGCGCCACATATCCTGATTGATTAGTGATGTCTGACCAGAGCACAGGAATCAGGCCTGGGGCCTGTGCATCACTCCATTGCTATCCCAGCCTTAAACTCTTCACAAATGCTTTCCTAGGATTTTAGAGCTGGAAGAGACTTCAGGAATTATCATATCCTGCATTCCCACACAATGAGCACGATATAACAATATATTGAGTCATATCCTATCTCCAGCAATGAAACCAACAGTGCTATCATCCACAAATTCATTCAAGAACCTTACCCTCTACTTTAATCAGCCATCCCTTTTGTCTACCTAATTTTCCCCGGCCTCCTCTGAGAGTAGCCAGAAAACAAGAGGAATTCCTTCCACACTGTCGGAGGATCCCTGCTCCTATCCGATCTCATCACTGAGCCCCAGCGAGGTCCTACGACACGTTCCTGCTCTGACAGTGAGCAGCAGAGCAGGCTGCCACCCAATCTCCCCGCCCTTTCCTCCCATCAGGGCTGCCTCTCACTCAGCTGGAAGCTGCCACTTGGTCAGCAGCAGATGGCGGGTGAGGTCAGCGGAAAGAGAGCTCCATATCTGCTTATACAAAGGAGAGAACTATTTTGTTTAGCTAAAACCAACCCGACCCGGATCCTGTGGGCGGTGGCTTCGACCCCAGGCCCAGGCTCTCCTACAGGAAGCTGCAAACTGGGCAGCTCCTATCAAGCTGAAAAGCCATCAAGGATAGTTACATTTTTGCTCTTCCTCGGGGACGATGCGATAAACTTTGTATGGCTCAGAAATGTCCAGCTGGGACCGGTCTGTTACTTCCTCAAAATCCGGACTCTTGTTCAAAGCACAGCGTAGCCTTGTTTTCCACGTGGCTGGTTCAGCTTTGTCGCCTTCCTTAAATTTCCCTTTAAAAACTGCCCAGGCCTAAAGAAAGAGAAAGCAACACATGAAACACACAGCTGGCCCCTCGACAGGGGACTCCCAGCCCAGGTCAGGGCCAGGACATTCTCGCCATCCTAAAAGTCATTTTTGGTCAACTCTCATTCAAGAACTTTTAAAGCTCAGACACCTCAATCAGACCACTTTCTTAGATCTGAAAATGTCCAGGCCAGGAAGGGGTCCCCCAAGATCACCCAGCTGAGCTGAAATTGGAACCCAAGCCCAAGGCTCCTCCCCCACACAAATCCTTCCCAGGACCAGAGAGCCAGGAGGAGCCTGAGGTCAAGTAATACAAAGAGGAAGTCTCACATGGTTTCACTAGAATGTTCAAAACAAAGAACAATTTTTTTTTTAATCAACCCCTAACATAAAAATTTAGCTAAACATTTGCAAAAATTCGGAGTGTGGTCATCTACTGCCTTGCTACTTTTAATAGAAATTTTGTTTTGCATTTTGGCATTTATTCTAACCTGCCCCCCACCTCCCTTGGGCACTGCTTAAAATGCAATGAAATGTTTTCCCTCTCTGTTGTTTTTTTCACGGATCTGTTTTCTGACCTCTCCAAACCTTAGACTCTAAACTAGGACCAGAGACTCAAAACTCGGAACTTAAAGTCAAAATGTAGAATGGGGCAGTATTTTTTTTAAATGGGGGAGGGAAAGGGATTAAGAAGTACAAATTGATACTTACAAAATAGCCATGGAGATATTTTTAGAAGTTAAACATGTGAACTGGAATAATTTTAAGTTCAAGATTGGAATACACATCAATTAGGAGGTCACTACTATCAGGTGAAAATAACCTTTGGCGTTAGGCAAAATCAAATACATCTTCCAACCTAAAATAATACCAGATCTACAGGGAATTCTCAAGCCCCACTTAGAAAAATGCAATTCCAAGAGATAACTTTCCCAACATGACCCAGTCCGGGATTAAACGCCAACTGTTCCAACTTCCAACCCGGTGGATTTCCACCAAGGCAAGTAAGTGTTCTCCAGCTTAATGCCAATCCTCTGGAAAGCTCATGAAATGCAGATTATGCAGATTCCTGGGCCCGCCCCTCCAGATCCTCATCATCGGTGCAGGTTAGGTCTGTGAATCTGCATCTTTAGCCAGCACCCCAGTGATTATGACTTAGGAGGCCACACTTCCAGAAACTCCAAAACGCCCCTGTTTGTCACAGCTCCATTTAAAGTAGTTTTGGGGTATTTTCCCCTAAAAAGACAAGACCTCACAGCTCACTTACAGCTCCCTCCTCTTTTATTGCCCAGAGCTCAGATTTAGCATTTCTGTCTGAGGTAAAGAAACTTTTAGAAAACTCCTGTTAATGAGCTTAAGCAGTCATTTCCTTTTCCGACATCTATGCAAAACTCCCCTTAACAAATGTTTCAAAGTAAATGGTTCTCAATCCTTTTCAACATTTTTTCAATCATTTATTAACTGCATCATAGACCATGCATAAATTTATTTTTTTCAGAGAAATGTGAGTGCAAACCATGTATACACTGAACAGTAATTAAAAATTTTATTACATTAAATCAAAGTGTCTAAAAATAAATAAAAAACAAATAAATAAATAAAAGTGTCTCCACCTCGATACTATTGACATTTGGGATTGGATCATTCTGTGTGTGGTTGGATATCTAGCCACAACCCTGGCCTCCACCCACTAGATGCCTACAGCACCCCCACCCCTGTTGTGACAATCAAAAATGTCTCTCCAGAGATTGCCAAGTGTCCCCCAAGGAGGTAAAATCGTGCTATACACACATCTGTTTGAGAACCACTGGGTTAATCCATTTTACAAGGTGACTTTGAAGAGCATGGTCTGCGGACAACGTTAGGACCAGCTGGTATTTACCCAGAACTGTCCAGCCTACCGTCATAGTTACTGGTTTCTTCAAGGCTCACACTCACCCCATGAAGAAAGCCAGGACATCATAAAGCAAAGCAGGGCCAGTGGGCAGGAAATGCCCTAGGCTGGCATCAGGCCCGTGAACTCTTCCTAATTTAACATTATTGTCTCATCTTGTGTTTTAAAAATCAAATGCTATTTTTTTTTTCTCGAAGACCTACTGAATTTGAAATATCTGTGCTACTAAGTAAGTTCTAATTCATTTAGGCCTATCACAATGTCTGGTCAATGAGAGAGCAACCAATGAATTCTAACCCTCTGTTAACTCGATTTTCTCCCCCAACCTTATGAAAAGGAGGCAAAATACTTTTTAAAAATATAAATATGAGCTGATGTCAGGGCCTTATCAGTATCCTCAGAGGTGGTATAAAATGAGCTAATGGTACAATCTCCCACCTACCCCTGGTCTACACCACGAAGCTGACCTCAGAACGACTCCTGCAAACAATGAAGGATTCCTGGTATAAGTGGCTTCTTACAATCCATTTACTAAGACAGGAAAAGAGATATCTAACCAAGGCCTACCTATTGACTTCTTCCAATGGCAAAAACACGTTTGGTAGGCAGTGCAGAGATACGCCCCTCAGAGGATGGAGTGAGTGAGCACCACTCAGGGATGCACCAGACGGGTTCTCCCCATCTGTATTTCACCAGCCCAGTCTGTCGCCCTCCCAGTGGTCGCCCAGCTCTGGGTGGGCACCTGTGCTTCCCTCCCACCCCCATTCCTGCTGAGATTGTACACTCATTTCAGATTGCCACATCAAGGGACTGCGTAATCAACGGAAACATTGGGAATCTTGCACATTTTTCTCAACGCTGTTGAAACGGCCATGAAGAACATTGCATAAGATGTATAAATCTGGGGCTTTATTTCAGTACCCCCAGAGCGTAAGTTGAAGCAGGGAGTACTGTGAAGGGAGAGGCCTTGGGTCTCCTCCAGCCCCCTCTAATCTCTTCCTAAAGAGGCTTTAGCAATGGCCAGCCTTCAACTGTGCCCTCAGCACCCACGCCTCTGCTTAAATCTGTTCACCCTGGCCATGGTCAGCTCCTAGTGGGATTGTCTATGGAGGAAGGGGCATCTGATGTCAGAAGCATTTGTGGTTGTCACACTGGGGGAAAGGGTGCCAACTGGCATCTAGTGTGTCGAGGTCAGGGGCATCGATGACCATCCTACAGCGCACAGCCCTGCAACAAGGAACTACCTGGTACTAGCTATCAGCACTGCTGAGGCTGAGGAGCTCTGTTTTTTAGCCATCTATAATCTAGAATTCCCAGCCGACTGACTGGATCTTGGGCACCATTTAAATTTAGCCAGAGTCATTCCCAAGAGAAGTTCACCATGACGCTAAAGGAAAAAACCTCTACGAGACAGGAAAAGCTCCACGAACGGGAGCGGAGGCACTACTAGTGGCTCGAAAACCTGGCAGTGTCCAGGCTCCTAATTTAGGGTCATTGATGGAAAGAATCTTCGGACATTCAGGCCACATGGGTCCCCTTGAAGGTAAGTGCAAAACACCCAAACATGCCCACTTTCCTTGGAGAGGGCTGATAACTGGCACCAGATTCTCAAAGAGATCCGAGACCCAGGTGACAGATTTAACAGAATTGCTAAATATACAGCCCTCCTGCAAACATCAGACAGAGACTCGAAGGGCTGAAAAGCCTCATCAGACAACTTTGACCCATTTATGCTCCCCTCTGGGGCCAGGGTATGATCTTTTGTCATTTGGGTTTTTTGTGTGGAAAACCATCATCCCTGGCTAAGAGTCTGGTGCTGCACTGGGGTCCCACAGGGCTTTGCTCCCCTCATTCATCGAAGGTCTCAAGGCTGATTCCGGCCCTCCACAACGTAGCCTCCTCACTCCTCCCGCATGCTCACTCACTCTCCCCTTCCTGCCCCTGGCTCCCAAAGGCTCACAGAACAAGCCCACACTGCAGCAGTTTGCAAAGTAGGCTCTAAGTCAGACCACCTACAGCGCTTCCATTTGCAAAAATGGAAGCCTGGGCTCACCCTGACCTAGAGCCACTTCTGGAGCCTTACAGGAGCCCACGGAGGACTCTGATGACCCCACTGGGCTACAGAGCTGCGCCACCTTGGCTCCTGACTCCTCTGCCGAAATCTAGATGTAATGGCAAGAAACCTCTTTTGTACTCACTTCGGCAGCACACATACTCAAAAAGGAAAGTTCTGTTTATTAGTACTACTAGGGGCTGGGAGCATGGGCTCAGGGTTGGGCTGCCTAGGCTCAGATGCTGGCCTCATCATCCGAGAATTGTGAGATTTTAGACAAGTCACCTCTCCTCTCAGTGCCTCTACGCACAAGGACAAGGGCAGCACCTCCTGCATAAGACTGTGTGAGAGGAGAACGCAAGATTTGTGAGGCCAGGCCTGGTACGGAGCAAATTCTCATCAGCATTGGCCGTCATGATGCAAATGGCAGAACCAAATGGCAAGTCCCTCCATGCTTGGAGTGCTCACTATCTTCAAGGGAAGTCAGACTATTTCTAGACATCCGCCGCGGGTTCAGGACATCCCACATGACTAGCCATGAGGTAATGACAGACGGTGTCTCTCTCCTTTGAACTGACCCTCCACTGCCAAACAGAAGTAATAACTTTGCAAGAATGAAGCCTTAAACCTTTTCTAAAATTCCAAATGAAATTTAGATGGTAGCCAGTGGGGTGAAGGTCTGAGTCTCAGGGCCCCAGAGAAGTATTTTCTCCCTCCGCCACTTCAGGTTTACTAGTCTTCATAGGAAAGAAATGGTCGTATAGGTGGAGAAAGGGCCCTCAAATTTCTCATCGGAAAAATGCCACCAATATACAACTGACCTCGAAGTGATTAAATTATATGTAGGTGTGTTTGTTTTGTTTTGTTTTGTTTTGTTTTAGATACATTCAGCCCTCAATCAATGTTTGTTTTTAAAAATTGGATTTATTTCAGAAAATAAGAAAGACATCACTCAACACCTCCTCTGTGGCCCATGAAGGAAAACAGAAACTGCGCTCATGGTGGGGGAAGCGAGGTCCAGTCTTTACCTTGAAAATAGAGGCGTCCACTTCCTGATTATAATCTTGTTTGCCAGCGTGTTTCCAAGGGATCCGGAACATGCTCTTCTCATCATTTTCCCAAATCAGCCCCGGGTACATGTTGCTGTCAATTTGTTCGATCAGCCACTGCCGAAGCCGCCGGCCCCCGTTCCGGTCACACATCCTTGGAAAGAAAAAAATATATATTCTGACATTACAAATATTGTCTCATTAATCACAGTACCCCAGGTACTTAACTGGCAAAATTGCTAACAGAACAATCGAAGGACCACAACACAAGTGCTGGGGGAATGCGGGGGTGGGGGGCATAGATCTAGGGGCTCTGGACCACCTGCCGTGAGAAGATAATGCCCGCCTCCAGGACCTCAGACCCTTGAATGAAAACTGAAAACTCCCTGGGAAATCTCTAGCTACCCTTCAGCCAAATGTCGGCCCCACCTACGGTTCTGGCTGTGCTCTGTCCAGCTCTCACCCCATGTTCCCTTTCAGAAACATCTATTGGCATCATTCCATTCTTAGCACAAGATAAGGAAAAACCACTCCTACATTTTCAGGTCCCTTCAATGAGCAGTCCGTCACTCCAAAAGCCAATTCCATTACCTGATGCCCAGTCTGACCTGCGTTCATGAGCAAATATGACATGTGTGATCTCTGAGAAAGAGGAGATCCTCGGGCTATCCCTCCAGATTGTTCCTTTACAGCTGGTTTAATGATATAAGCATAAGTTTAAGAAGGACAGAGCTGGGGTCCTATTCAAGTTCCAGCTGGGTGACCCGGGAGCATCATTTAACATCAAAGTGTCAGCTGCACTGGCTGAAACGGTGGGTCTACTTGGTGTCATTGCAGTGAGGGCTCCAACAGGCATACAAAGGACCTGAGAGAGTGCCTGGAGCTTCAAAAACTCTCTCTAAATAACAGATGTTGCTATTATTATCCATCTTTCTTCTTTAGGAACTCTAATGACCATCAGGGAGATAGTGGGTAAAAATGAGGAAATCAACTGTGGCTACGAAGTTTTCTGGGCTAGACTGTACGAGAAGGCACCAGAATCAGGAAACCCTCACCATCCCAGGGCACCCAAAGACATCCTTTGGAAGAACATTCTTGCCAGAGCAGGCAGCTGTCCCAACAGCACAGAGAAAGAGAGAGAACAATCACACCATATCAACTCACAGCCCACATTTACAAGAACAGAGGTGGAAATCCCCTAGGCAGTTGGACAGACACCCACCCAAAGGAAAAAAAAATAGCATTTCTATTCTTCTGATTAAAATGTGACCTCTTTGGGCAAACAAGTTTGAGACAATCAGCAGTGACAAGACATAATGTCCCCAAGAATATGGTGACATCCAGAGTGACACTGGTCCATAAAGCAATAAGTGCACATTTTGGAGACTCCTGCCATCCTGCAGGTGACCATGGGGTTGGGGAGGGGGTCCAGGTGCCAGGGAGGAGGAGATAAGTTCCCATGAGCATCAAATGTAACTTTTTCATCCAATAACTCCAGCTGCCCAGTTGTAGATTTAAAAGGGGTGAAGTATATGAAATAGGAATTGGACTTCGATTTGGAAACTGTAAACTTTAACAGAGGCTTTTCTCTAACTAGACCTTGAGAAAGTCACTAAACCTCTCTCTGAGGCTCTCCTCACCTGCAACTCCCTGGGATCTCAAGTGTTCCAGAATTCTAAAAGAGTCCCTTGTGTTTATAAGGGACAGATTTGGGAGGAGTACCTAGTGAGAGAAATGAAATGTCACCACTAAGCTCCCCAGCAAATAACTTGACAGGGTACAGATTCCTACAGATCTTTCCTGGAGGAAAGGCAGGAGACTTGCCCTTGCTTGAGGAAGGAGCAGCGTGGAGGAGGGCGAGAGGGGGCCAGAATACAGCAGAAGGATCAGTGTCTGTGGATCTGTCAATTAAAGGAGATGTGCCCGCTCATTAACATTTTGCTCACCCCCTTGGTACAAGGTTCATAAAACTAGAGTCCAAGTTCCAGGAGCCTCCTGAAATGAAAAGCAAAATTTGGTTTGTATGGGCGTTTTTCTAGAAAGTGGGTCAACACCTTCTCACCAGAATTGCTAATGGATTTATAACCCTAAAACTGTTAAGGACAACTGTCTTGGTGATTTATAAGAAAAAGAAAAGAGAAAAGAAAGTAAGAGAAGTGGTATTAAGAGGAAGAGTGAGTCATAGAATATGAAAGCTGGAAAATATTTTAGAAATCATCTAATCCGGCCTCTCTTTATTCGAAAGAGGAAAAACTGAGGCCCAAAGAGGCACCCCGACCCCCAGACACCCTAGTACGGGGTTCTTATTTTACTTACTCTGCAGAGAAAAACCGTGGTTAAGTTATGGGATCTCAGCACATGGGCAGCTCCATGTGAATTTTCATGAAATCAGCTCCATTATTTTAAGCAGCATAAGAAGCCTAAGATTCTAATATGATGAATGATACATATATCATAATGATCCAATATGATCCATTGAACACTAACAAATGAATTCCACCAAATGCCAAGCCAGGAAATATTTATAAGCCTAGTCACATGTTTATAACTTCCTCTTCCCTGATTTTTAGGTAATAATTCTTGTTATGGGCCAAGTCCAATCTGGAGTAATCTGCACCCTATAAATGGGTCCGGCGGTCAGGCTTCCCAGGTGGCAGGTGATAAGATGCTGCCCTGGGCCCAACCAACGGATTTCAAGATGTATCTGAGAGGTGGCGCAGGACTCATCTTCTTTCACACTTCTCAGGGCCACCACAAACCTCCATCCCCACGAGACCAACATGCATCACAGCCATTTCTCTCTCCGGCCAGTCTTGCTGAAATGACTCAACTACCCCCCCCCACCACCACCACTCTTTTCATGGGGAAATCTGACATAATCCAAAGGACATGCTGAGAACTCTTATTTAAGGAAAAGCTTCTAATCTATGTTTTAAAAATTATGTTATATCCCTGAATATGTCAGGGGAATAGTTTAAAATCCTGGAAAATTTGGTCTCTAGTTTCCATTCACAGAGCACTTCAAAGTTCTGGGTAAGTAACATCTCAATTTAGAGAGCCTGCCCTCTGCTTTGGGGTCATTTTACACCAAATGTTCCTGTTAGCTGTGACCCTTTACAGACTTTCTTGCCAAAGACGATTGGGCTATGATGAAAGAAAAGGACCTCAAACTCCACTGAGAAATCCTGTCATCAATCAGAATTTTAAAATCCAGTGTGCGTGCCCCTTCACGATCTAACTCACACGAAAAGTTATTGGGCAGTTTCACGGTTATGACCTGACAAGCATTATTCCATGTAGTAGGATTTGAGTGTGACGAAGAAAGTCTTAGAATAAAGGGTCAATATTTCCCTTCATTATGTGAGCCATTCTAAAGTTGTCCATGCAAACCAGATTTTAAGAAAAGTGAGATTTTTTTTTTTAAAGCCTCAGCCAGTCCTTGCGAGCAGCCACACAGTGATCAACAGGTTGAACCTTTGATTTGGATTCAGAAGAAATAGACGGGTAGGAGAAAACAGAGTCAGGGGACAGCGATCGCGCCAGCCCTGAGACCGAGAGGCAGCTGCACTCGCGCGGTCCCGCCATCTGAGCCCGCCCGGACCTGGCTGCGCCGCCAGCCCGCGTCTGCCGCTCCAGGCCACCTACCTGCCCCTGTGCGCTGACCGCCCGCCGCCCGCCTTGCTCGCAGCCGCCCGCGTTCCCACGCTCGCCGACAGGCTCAGGAGATGCGGCCGCGGGCTCTGGCGCCAGCAAGGGTCTAAGAGCGAGGAGGGCCCGGCGCTCCGAGCGACAGCCGCGCTGGCCAATGGGCGCGGGAGGCCTCCCAATGGGCGCGGCCCACCCGGCCCGCCTTCTTTGAAGAGCTCGGCTTTCCGAGAAATCAGTTTGGGCTGAGACTGCGAAGGCTGAAGGTCCCGGCGTCTTCCGGGGTCTGCGCCGGGGGTCCCGGGGGCGACACGCGACGGGGTTGCCCGCTGGAATTCCCGCGTGGCCGCGGGGGCGTCCGCCGGCTCAGGTCAAGATCAGGGAGGATAATGGGTGTCAGGTCAAGGCGAAGCCTGGGTGTTAGGGCCCAGCTGGAGGCCAGATGGGGGAGGTCAGGGCTGTGGGTTGGATGGTGGGTGCCAGATGGCTGAGACAGGGTCCGAGGTGGAGGTCAGATAGCAGAGGTCAACCCTGAAATGGTGGGGACTGTCAATGCTGCAGACAGTCCCCGCGGAGTGACCCCTATACCCACCCAGCCTGTTATCTCTCATCACGTGTGGCCAAAGTTCCAGAGATGCATGGAAGGCCTCCCCAGTCAAAACGAAGCCCCTAGCTGTGGCAAACCATCCACCTGAGATGCGGAAAGGACCAGTCACTTACAGACCGAGTCCTAGATGACCATTCATCTACACTTGACCCAGAGTGGCAGAAGACAAATGCCCAGCTAAAAACAAAACAAACGTGTCTGAAACCACTGCCCTCTGAAGATCCGAAATAAAATAGGAGTGTCTAGCATGTTAGCGCTAGAATGTCCAATGAGGGAAATTTTCATCATAAATCTTTTCCCCAGAAAACATCGGTTGTGTTGAGGAAGGGTTCCTGTGTATCTATGTAATATTCCGTTTCAGCCTCTCCTTGGTGTAGCTGGCATTTATTGTACCTATGAGAGTGGAGTGGGGCAACTACACTTGTAAAAGAAATGAGGACAAAGTCCTGGAAACAGAAGGGAAAGACCAGATTTCCCATGTTCTGTTCTGAGGTACACTTAGAATAGAGGCAAAAGAGAGTCTTAACTGACTTTTATTGCCCAGTTAGCCAGTCATACACAGCAGCAATATTTACAGGGCCATTTTATTCATTAGGTTTTTCAAAGACTTATGAAAATGTTTGAGACTGAAAACGAAATTTTATTGGCCCCCAATGCAATAAGTACTCTGCAAATTTAAAATTCATAAATGTTCAAAGAAGGATCTCCCTAACGTAACGTGTCAACTTCATAATCGTAATTTATTTCTTGATAAACATTTCATTATATTTGAAAACTATGTGTAAGTTAAAAATCACTGAGTAAGAATTTCCCAGTACCATGATTGCTGGAAGTCACAGCAATCATAAATTAACTGAGTTCCCTGTCACCAAATAATTTTAAATGAAAACTGGTTTTTAAAGGTCAAAGTCTTTAAGAGGATTTAGATAATGTTGGGGTATTTTAATATGTTTATTACGATGTGCAACAAGCTTCCAGAACTCAGAGTACCTAGGACATAAGAAGTTCTTGAAACAGCCTGCTGTGTATGTTTATACTCATATCTTTTCACAAATGTGCTTCTTAAGCCCACAGCTTACTGACAGCTGTCCCTGCAAAAAGATGTGTGTTCAGGTTTCCACTCGACACTCCACTTAGGTAAAGGTAGGAGCAAAGCATACAGAGAAGTCAGCAGTGGATGAGTCACAGCATATTTTATTGGCAGTAGGTGTCACTATATACATTACAGGAATCATTCACAGTACACCAGCTGTATTTAAACTGCTCCTGAAACCTATTATTTTCCACGTGGTGATTCCTCACCCCTAGGAGCAAATTCTAACCTCGAATGTTTAGTTCTGTTCTTATTTAATGAGCATTTATTGAGCCACTACAATGTGCCAAGGAGAGGAGACCAAAGACAAAGTGTCTCTCCGATCACTCCTTCCTCTCCAGTTACCTGCCAGCATCTCCTAATCCTGGTGTCATCTGATTTCTACAGCAGCCTACTCACCTTCCTGCCTTCATACCATGTCCCTGTTTATCCTACTCTTTGCTCCCCCACTTGAAGCCTTTTTATCTACAATGATATCCCCATGGCTACCGCAGCCGGAAAAGCCATACTCTTCCACTTTATCTCTTACCATCACCCAACAGGAACCCCTATTTCCATGGAGAGCAGCCTGTCACTGCAGTTAGAATGACAGGTTATGGAGTCAAGCCCCACATCAGATCCAAGCTGCACGATTCGCTAAATGTATGCCTTGAGCAAATGACTTAATCTTCCTAAACCTCAGTTTCCTCATCTGTATAATGGTGTTGGTGATAATATATGTAAAATTGCCAATGTTCGACTGTTTTACATCTACAGGAAGGGTGGTTCATATAGTTCAACTTATCATTCCTCCTCTTAGGATAAGTGAGGATGGAACCGAGATCATGTAGGAAGGTTAGAGATTAAGGTAAGGGAATTGGTGAGGAGATTTCTGGGAAGAGAGCTTTTCCATTTTTGAGTCCCTGCCTCTCTAGCTTTGCACTTTCCAAGCCCAGCTTCATGAGGGGGGTTCAAGAGAATTCTGAAATGTGTCTGCTGAGAGGACAGACGTCAACTCACTCTTGAGAAACCCAAAGTCACCTACCCCCTCTGTGCTCCAGGAGGTGTGTTGTTTTTATACTTCTCTGGGTTGGAGGTCTCTGAGAACAGCCCAGGTTGGTAATCCACTAGGAGGACTCATGGACTCAGCATATAGCTACACTCACAGCTGTGATTTACTACCGTGAGAGGATATAGAAACGAGAGCGGCAAGAGGAACGACATGTGGGGTGAAGTCTGGAGTAACCAGCCACCAGCTAGCTGCCAGAGTCCTCTCCCAGTGGGGCACACAGGACGCACTGAATTGCCCCAGCAATGATGTGATGACATGGATGAAGTGTTGTCCACCAGGGAGACTCAGTGCCCAGGGTTTTTTATTGGGGGCCAGCCCCATGAGCATCCTCTGCCTGCCACGTACCACCATCCTAAATTCCCAGGGGAAAAGCAGGTGGTCAGCTCATCCACGCCGTTTGTACAGTCAAGCGCAGGGAGCCACTCTGATCAGTTCTAAGAGCCGTGGGGACCCTCCTGAGATCCAGGTTCCCAGACGCCAGCCAAGGGCCAATCCTGGAAGCAGGCCTATCTGAGGACCGCCGTCTCAGGCCTGCTATGTAACATATTTCTGCACGTGCTCTTGATTCTGAGGGGGACTTTAACAGGTAAAACCTGCTACACTCATTCCAAAGGTTGTATTTCCCTGCCATTAGCTACCTGTGTTTGCCTGTCATGACTAGGGTGGGTTGAGTTTCCTCAGCTTCACTGGTGCTGAGGGCTCATGCTTACGGACAAAGCCACTGCATGCCACCATTCAGAAGATGGCAGAAGGGAAGACGGCAGGAGAAACACAGTCTTCCAGGGAGGCGCTGCCGGCCCCTCCACAGCCATCTCTCCACGTGAAAACCCCAGCTCTCCCCAGCCATCGCACGCGTGCTGCCGTAATCAGATCGTCGAAAAAATAGGAGAATGGACTTTTTTCACCCTTTTCAACTTTCAAGTTCTCAATTTAACCTGCCCTCTGGATTGTCCACACTCTGTCGTGCCCACCGGCTCCCAGCTCTGTCAATCATGTGGATCCCAACTGCTTCTCTGATCTAGCCTCTTCCCAAGTTTGACCCCAGTGCCCTCCAACTCAGGACCAAGGACACGTGTACATTTTGCCTGATTGTGTATTTCCACAGAGATCTGCTTAAGACCACATCAAGACAATGATATTGTCTTCCTCTGAGAATGGTGACACCAAATCAGAGAAAGGTTAGTTGTAGGAAATGGTACTAATGGGAAAACTGTGAATGGGCAAGCCAGAAAAAAAATCGCATAGGCAGACCCAAGAAACAGGAACTAATAAACTAATAAGAGATCTATCAGTCAGTAGATCATTGACCTGGAGAGATAAGAAAGGCTTTGAAGAATGCAGATTGTGATGGGGTCCCAGCAGGCGAGAGGTCAGAAATACAGAGCAGACAAAACAGGAAATTTGCTAAGAAATAGTATAACAATCAAAAACACAGTAAGTCAAAGATTTCTTAAATAGGACAAAGAGAGCACTAACCGTAAAAGACAGGTTAAATTGCATTTTGTTAAAATTAAGAGATTATGCTCATTAAAAGACAGCATTAAGAGTGCAGAGGCAAGCCAAGACTAGGAGAAGATATTCACAACACATATCTTCAAGAAAGGACTTATATCCAGAACATAAAAAGAAATCCTAGTCTATGGCCATGCCACCCTGAGCGTGCCCAATCCTGTCTGATCTGGGAAGCTAAGCAGGGTCAGGCCTGGTTAGTACTTGGAGAGGAGACCACCTAGGAAGACCAGGTGCTGTAGGCGTAAAAAATAAAAAAAATAAGGATTGTAACCAACAAGGTCCTTGCAATCAGTGAGGTCAACCAAGGGCTGCCTCGCCAAATAAATGAATGAATGAATGAATGAATGAATGAATGAATTAAAAAGATCCTATGACTCAGTGAGAAAAAGATTCCACCCTAAATTCAAGCAAAGGCAGTTTAGTGCACAGCCCTTCTTGGCTACCAGATAGCACAGGCCATTTTAAGTTAGAATGCAGCAAGGTCAGTGACTACTATAGCAATGTACTTTGCTCATAGTATTTGACTTGTTGCAATATTTAATGATCCACTTGGTAGTTCATAAAAATTCTCAACTGTAATTGGTGGCTGTTACCAGAAATGGGCAAATCAGCAAATCTCTTGCGCTATCTTTACAAACCAGGTTTTCATATTTTGAGCCTGGTAAGGTCCTCAGGCTTTTTTAAAGACGCATAATTTACTTGCACAAGGCCGATTAATTTTTAGAGGTTGTTAAAGTCTTTCAAGTGGTTTTTGTGGATGCAAAACAAATGCTAAATTTGAAGTGGTCCCTCTTATAAGAGTATTGAAATTAAATCTGCTTAATTTAATAAGTCATGTTCATGCCCTGTTTCACATACTTGTGTCTATCAATAAACATTGTGATGCTTAAAGAAAAAAAGAAAAGAAAAATATTGAACAGCCAATGCACTAATCAAATAGCCAAAAAGTATATGAAAAGGTGATCAAAATCATTAGTCAGGGAAATGCAAATTAAAAACCCCAATAACACCTGAAACTAATACAATATTTTATGCCAACTATACTTCAATAAAAAAGATAACAGATATACAATATCACTACACACCCACCAGAATGGCTAAAATTAAAAAGACTGACAATACCAATATTGAAAAAGTTGTGAATAATTTAGAATTTTTGCATCCCCAAGAAAAATGAGTGCATAGAGTCCACTAAAATACACATTCAAGAAATTTAATTGCAGCTTTATTCATAATAACCCCAAATGTTGGACTGGAAATGGCCCAAATATCAATCATCTGGAGACCACGTAAACCAAACTGTGGTATATCCAAACAAACAAACAAAAATGCTACCTAACAATAGAAAGAACATCATCATTACACTCTTCCACAAGAAAGAAGTTCACAGACATCATGTTGAGTGAAAAAAGCCAACACAAAAATCACGCCTAGGAGTCTGACTTCATTTACACAAAGTTATAGATCAGGCAAAATTAAGGTGATACAGATCCAGATAGAGGTCACGGGAGAGGGAGATGAGCGGGAATTGACTGGGATGAGCCACCAGGGAGCATTCCCTGCAGCTGGAATGTTTCACATCTTGATCTGGGGGGCTGTACATAGTGTGTACATGTGGAAAATTCATTCTGCTGAACACTTAAGGTTTGTGCAAAAAAATGAATATGTGCAAAAAAATGAATAAAACAGCAGCTGACAACTAGCAAAGATGTTAGGCCATACAAAGACTCCTAACATACCTTCTCCAAGTCAGGAACTAAGACTCAATTACACGCATGGGCAGCCCCAGGCTCACAGGTGCAGGAAGGTATATGATTTACCTGGGAAAACCAATTTATACTTGAAAGTTGGCAGTTTATCCTGGCAGATAAGGAAAAGTTTCATTGATTAGTTTGCTTAACACAGAACAAATGACTATAGCTTATCAGGCAGTTAAACACACAGGGTGTGTCTGTGTGAGTGCGTTATGTGTGTGTGTGTGTGCGCGCACACACGCGCACACACGCACAAGTGATCAATTTTTCATATAAGAGGCTATCTTATAATAAAAGTGAGATTTTTTTCTAGGTAGTGAACTGAGGCTGACTCAAGTGTGTTGGGAAGGGAAATATTCAGAAACTGGGTAAAACCCACTTCTTCTAAAGATGTAAACTTTCACTCTATTTCTGTAAGTGTAGTTACTCTTTTATGGAATCAATTGCTCTAGGTGTTCAAGGTAGATTTAGATGATTTTACTCATTGCTATTGCCCCAATCTATTCCTTTACTCTAGAAAGGTAAATAAAAATCTGAGATATGTTTGTTTATATCCTAAATATCACAAAGCACTCCCAAGTGTGCTTTTTGTATTGGCTTTAAAATGCAGTGTTCATTCTTTAAATTCTTGCAATGTACTATATGTTATCTAACTCATAATCATCCTCCAAGGAGGATCCACGCATTTTGAAAACTTTAATGGAAAGATAAGGAATTGCATTAAGCGTTAAACAATTTTTTTGCCTTTGAAATGTAAATTTTATTCATCTTTATTACTAGGGGAAGAGCTTGAAACAGTTCTGTAAAATAACACCCCTGGAGTAAAAAAATTTAAACATAGATCACAAATATCTATAATATTTGGGGCTATTGCTAGGAGATATTGATTTATCAAAAATATAAACTCTAAATAGCAAATGAGTGTTTTTCAATTTTAATATGCATAAGTAACTCAGGACCCTTATTCAGTGCTTTTGGGGTGGGATCCAGAAGTCCGCACACTTGACAACAAAACCAAATAATACCAAAAAAGTTTATCCATATCCATCTTCTGGTGACCTCTGCAGACATGCAACAAATAGATCTCTGACAAAGGTATGGCTTAAGTCTAAAAAAAAAAAAAAAACAAGCTCAACAATAATTATTTACCCCTAAATAGAATCACAACTTTTGAGGATGTTCAGAGATTTAAAATGGTATGCTAGAACTCCACCTTTTCGCTGGTTTTAAGAGACAAGACTGGAGAGTTTTAAATAGTCTTTATTTGCAAGCAATCTTCACTCAGGACTTTCGTGGCATATGGTAGTTGTGTGTCAATGGGCAGAATTTGCTCCCATGTTTACTTCAGTCCACTCAATAGTGTAAAATAGGATGAGGTGTCTGGTGAGGTGGGAGCTGCCTCTCTCTGGAAGCATGAGAGGAACAAGAGCTTGACACCTGCGAAAGATGTTTGCAAAACGTCTCCTGTGTCACCAGAGAGAGTGCTCTACTTAATCCAGAACATTCGAGTTCCTTCCAATTTTAAGATTTCGTGAGTCTAGTTCAACTTTTCTGTCACCTAAGGGGTCTTCAGTATTTCCTGAACTAAGGTAGTTAAATCATACCTGGGCGTCATTTATTTCGCTACGATCACACAGTTGGCTGTGACGTGCCACATAAGTCCCTATAAAGGAGGAATGCAAGAAGGGATACAAGGCAGAGTTGATTCCCAAGGCCAAAACATAAAGCAAGATCCTTGAATTCTCAGTACTGTGTTGAGGAACTCAACAGAGAATGAAAGGAAAGAACTAATTCACTGTGTGGTCCTGAGTGAGACTAGCGATAACAACTTCCGTCTGCCATTTGCTTTCTCTTTTACAAAACACTTGCTCTTAAATCTTCTCATTTGGCTCTTAAAACAACCTGTAAGGTGAGAAAGGTCTGACTGTCCCCATTTGACAGGTATGAAAACTGAGGCTCAAAGAGACTGAAGGCTCTTGACTTCCAGTCCAAGGTTCTTCCCATTCCTCCGTGTCACTTTGCTCAGTAGATGGAGGTCAGCCCAGAGCAGAGGGGTATAAGTCACACCTATATTTCCTCTTCCGGAAAATTAAAGGGTCAAACTAGTTAGGCACTGGAGTTTCTTCCAGATCTAAATAAATGCCTAATTTCTCCAAGCAGAGGTGTTCTGGGGGGAGGGGGAAGAAAAAAGAGCCAACGGAGAACTTAGTGGGGAGGGTGCTGGAGAGAGGACACAAAAGGCTGAATTTTCTCTGCAAGTTAGCTGTTTCCTTCCTGACAGCCTTCTTCCTGTTCTGAGCTCTTCATTTTTAACCCTGTCACCCAATCATTTAAATGCATCACCACTTGAGAGTCAAGCTAGGGATATATGCAAACAACACCTGTTTCACATTCTGCTCCTAGAATGTGTATAAAAGTTACATTTGTGCAAGGGTCATGTAAGTTCACACCAAGCCTGGGAGTTGCGTAAATTCTCTTTCCTCGCTTGGCTCCAGCTTTTTGGTTTGCTCTCGGAGGCCCCAAGGATTTAGGTTATCTCTTTGTAAAATAATTTCCAGGAACTCTTCTTCAGATTTCAGTAAATAGAAAACGGTTTGTTTCATTCAGGATGTCGGATTCTGGAGAAATGGTGTACGCCATTTAGCACTGCTGAAACTCCTCCGTATTGAATAGATGGGGTTACCCTTTCAAGCTATGTATGCCTTTTTCTTTTCTTTAAAGACTATTCTTATATTTTTATCTCTTAACTTGTTACTTGGATTAGGCTATTTACTGCTTCAACACATGAATTTCCTTGAATGATGCTACCGACTGAATCCTGATATCCCGCCAAGATCCATATGTTGAAGTCTAAGGCCACAACAATGGTGTTTGGAGGTGAGACCTTCAGGAAGTGCTTAGGCCATGAGGACAAAGCCCTCATAAATGGGATTATCCTTTATAAAAGAGGTTCCAGAGAGACCCTCGACCCCTTCTATCATGTGAGGTTACAGTGAAGGCACCATCGAGGAAACAGAAAGTGCCCTATTATTGGGAGTTACAAAAGAAAACACAGCTGAATAGAGACTACATCATGACCATGGATTGGAAAATACAATATCATAGAGAAGAGCGATGACGATTTTGAAGAACGAGATAAAGGACTCAATCTACCCAATGTCCAGTCTTGTCGTAAATCCATTGGAACGAAGAGAATGTGATAGCAACACAGGTTAGAGGTTGAAACTAATGGAAAAGCAGGATCAGCCCATAAACTGTCTCTCCATATATGTGAAAACTTGATGTATAATAGAAGAGGTATTAGAAATCAATCGGGGGGGGGGAGAAGTCTAGTTGATGAATGGTGGGGACTGACTGACTATCCATATGAAAAATAAAAGATTAGTTCCGTGTTAGAGAACAAACACACAACAAAAGTACAATGGATTACTGGTCTAATTATAATAGGCAACGGGCAAAACTCCTTAGAAGAAAATATAGGGAAAGAACCTCATTAGGAAATAGGAAAGGATCTTTGAGACAAGACATAAAAAAAATCATAAACCATACAGGAAATTAGCAATGCATTTAAAATTTCTAGCCATGAAAAAAGAATATGTATACAAGACCAGCACCTAGAAGATATTTTCGTCTAAGAGTACAGACAGACTGTTACTCAGAAAGTATAAGAATTCCTATGAAACAGCAAAATGCCAAGCAAACAACTAGAAGAAAAATATGCAAAATATATAATAAAATATAGAGCTACCATATAAACTAGCAATTCTACTCCTAGGTATATACCCAAAAGAAATAAAAACATACACCCACACAAAAACTTTACACCACCGTTCATATCAGTATTCTTCACAATAGCCAAAAGTGGAAAAGATCTAAATATCCATTACCTGATTAATGGATAAACAAACATGGCACATCCATTCAACGGAATACTATTCAGCCATAAAAAAGGATGAAGTACTAACACATGCTACAAAATGGATGACCCTTGAAAACAACATGTTAGGTGAAAGAAATCAGTCACAAAAACCACATATTGTATGATTTCATTAATATGAAATATCCAAAATAGACAAATCTATAAAGACAGAAAGTAGATTAGTGACTACATGGAGCTGAAGAGTTTAGAGGAAGGGGTTTTCTTTTATTGGTGCTCTAAAATTGACTGTGGTGATGGTTACACAATTCTGTGAATATAATAAAAGCCATTAAAATATACACTTTAAATGAGTGAATTGTATGGTGTGTTAATTGTATCTCAATAAAACCATTTTGAAGTACTTTTATCTAAATGGATAACTCATAGAAAAGAAAAATCCAAAAAGCCAGTAAGCATGTAGAAAGATGCTACAATAGTAATGAGGAAATAGTAATGAGGAAAATCCTGACGTCGAATTTCATACTCATCATATCTGCAAAAATCTCAAAGTCTAACAGTACCAAGCTGGGCCCAGAAACTAGAGAAATAAGGAGCATCAAACATGCTCCTTATTCCACATCAAAAAACTCTGTGAGAATATCTAAAAAGTATGAAGTTCTCATATTCTATGAGTCAAGAATTCCACTTCTAGGCAAAGACTCTGGAGAAACTCTCACTCATTTGCTCAATAAGACACAGCAAAAATATGTACATGGGCAGTCTGTTATGGAGAAGATGTGGAAGTAATGTAGATATACATCACCAGGTAAATGGATAAACTGTGGTATATGAACAAAATAGAATACTATATCGTAGTTCAAATGATAAACCTTCAAAATATAATTTTGAATCAAAACCACAAGTTGCAGACTCAATACATGCAATATCACATCATCTAAATAAAGTTTGAAAACATGCACAACAGAATTGCATTGTTTATGGAATCACACACATCAAAATAAAATTAAAATGTGCACAGGAAAGATATATTCTAAGTTCACTGTAGCTGTTACCTGTGAGGAGGACGTGAAATGAGACCTATGAGAAAAATCCAAAAGCTTTGGCTGCATCTGTTACATTTTATATAGTAAAAACAATCCCAAGTGAATATCTCATCGTGTTAACATTGACAAAACTAGAGTTATTCTCTTCTTTTCTACATTCTTCAAAATTTAACAACATATAAGAAAAAGCATTAGTATATATTGCTACCCTGAAATATTCACATGGACGCACACATGTAATAAACATGGAAGCTAATAGGTAAGCTCCTTGGGGCAATGTCCAGAAGGATCGGCCAACTTGAAGCCTAGCTGCCAAGACCAAGGGTCCAGATGGCAATGGGGTGTCAGGAGCAGGATTGAGAATTCAGAACTGATGAATACAGATAGCCTAGAACCAAGGCGCCCCAGCAGGCAGACCCCGGGGCACATAAAGTACACGTAGGACCATTTCTGAGACAAGAGCCAGCAGCCAGAATAGCTACAACTAAAAGCAAAGATCAGATGAAGGACGAACCCAGAGATGGGAACCAGGTAGAAAAGAGAGAGACTCAGGCGAGAATCACTGTGCTCACAGGGAAACACAGAGACAAGACAAATATTGAAACGGGCTCATCCAGGACAAGGAAAGAACTCCACATTGGTCCTTGAGCTAGGACTGGCTTCTTAACCTAACTGTTTAGAAAACGCACACATGCAGTGTACGGCGAATGACCAGGAGAAATAAAAGAGAGGAACCATATTTCCTCTCTCAGGAGCCTGGAGCCTCTCTAGTAGAGTAGATGGACAGGTGCACAAATCACCGTCACTCAGGGCAGAATATTTGGTTAGAAGGACCTGAGCAGGAACCCAGAGGGAAAGGTTACAAGACATTGTGCAGCACACTTTCGTAAAGCCTGTGAAGCTCTTACCCATAGGCTTCTTACTGGGGCTTCTCAACAGACTGGTGGGTGGACAGGCTGGACCCCAGTACCCCCACTGGACACATGTAGAAACTAAGATTACAATAGTTCTGCACCAGAACTGGACGATGTGCTTGGCAGCCTCCTGAGCAGGGCTGGAACACAGATTATAGTGTCCCTTAGGAAGACAGTGGGGCAGGGAGCCCCTGTAGGCATCTGTATCTCAGGTTGACAACAAGATAAAAGAATGCATTGTGTCATTCAGAAAAGTTTTCCGTGGGTGGCTGGTATTCCTAACCATGAACCTGGGGGTTTCCAGAGAAGAAGTTGTCCTTCCCTGGCTCGCGGCTTCCTCCCACCGAACAGCTGGGCAGCATCTCATCCGCCGCCTTATCCCTCACACATTAGATCTCTGAATTCGAGGCTATGCAGACTCATAACAGACTCTATAAAGAAAATATTAATTTTTCATATCCTCAATTTTTTTAAATGTGGTTTCAATACTGGGCACCTTAATAGACACTACACAAATCCATACTGAAAAAAATTTTAAACTCTTTGCCTCTTCAGTAGCCAAGCAACCCAAATATCATTTGGGTCAACCTTGTGAATGTACTAAAATTCACTGAATTATACACTTTTAAATGGTGCATTTTACAGCATGTGAATTCTAACTCAATAAAAAGTAATGAAGTAAAACAAGCACAAAATAGCAATAGAATAAAAATATTCCATGTTCACTAAATGGTCAATTTTTAGCTACTATTTCACAAAAATTATAATTGGCTATTCAAACTAAAATCACCAAAATTTTACTTGACACTTATCCTAAGCTATTGAATGACACAGCTTCGCCCAAGGTTTACCACTTCTCTCTTCTGGTTTTGACAGGAGAAAATTTAAAAATTATGTCATCCAAAGACATTGAGAGTGCTGGTCTCTTCACTATATAGATAACATCAGTGAAAGACAAAGATGGGGGGAAAAGAAGAGGAAACTTGAGGGACCTCAGGACAGAAACCATGGTTAGACAGCTTTGAGTAGATGACATTTAAGTCAAGACCTGAAGAGCAGAGAAACGGACCACGTGAGTGGAAAGGAACAAGTGTATCGGCCACATGAAGTCATGTGGGTGAAAGTGGTCTGTCGGCTGCAAAGCTCCAGGCAGCTGTGACCCAGAAGTGGCTTCCAGTGTCTTAGGAGAAGTGGCGGGAGGCAGAGGCGAGGGGTGTCAACCTTGAGACTGAATTACGCGAAACAGATGAACCCAAAACTGAGAAGCATCACCCCAAACACTTTGGGAGTTTCCTCCTGCCAGAAAGTATTTAGTAAGTGTCACCTGCAGAATGACAAAGGAGAGGTTTTAGTCTTCTCTATTCAGTGGTTTTCTGATTAACTGATTTTTGAGAACTTAAAAAAAATTTAAAAAGCGAGCACTTGTCATTCTTCACCAAAACTTAATCCTGTTCAGAAGTTTTTTTAAAGGGGAGAGGGAGAAATCCATCATTATTTTTCAATTTGCAAGTCAGGAATGCAAGCAAGTTACAGCAGCAAAAATGATGAAAAAATGAGATTTTGACAGAAAAGATCAGTAATCCTCTAGGAAGCTCACAGGGGCTCTACTTTTTTTGTATTGTAGGCTCTGTAATAGGTTGAATGGTGACCCCTTCCAAGAGATATGTCCATGTCCTAAACCCCAGGACCTGTGAATGTGGCCTCGTTTGGAAAAGAGGTATTTGCAGTTGTAATTAAGGATCTCAGGATGAGATCATTCTGGATTTAGGGTGCTGTTCTAAGAAGAGGATGTAAACACACAAGGAAAAGGCCACGTGCAGACGGAGGCGGAGATGGGAGTGATGCAGCCCCAAGCCAACGAACACCCAGGGCTGTCCGCAGCTTCCAGAAGCAAGGGGAGATGCATGGAATGGATTCCCCTTCAGAGCCTGCAGACACCTGGATTCCGAACTTCTGGCCTCCAGAACTGTGAGAGATCAATTTCCATTATTTTAAGCCCCCAGTTTCTTGCGATTTGTTACAGCAGCCACAGGAATCTCCTTTGGCAATCTGGTGAGTCTAATGGGTCCCTCGCCAAAAAAAAAAAAAAAAAAAAAATTTTTTTTACATGAATGTTTATAGCAGCTTTACTCATAGGAAACACCCCTGGAAACGGCCCTATGTCTATCAGCTGGTAGATGAATAAACAATGTTTATCCCTTATTTTTTATTACTGAGTCAGTATTCCATTGTAATATGCTTATGATGGACAAAGCAATTTAGAAGAATCTTAAATCTATCACACCGAGCAAAAGAAGCCAGACACGTGAGAATATGCTGTTTGATTTCACTTGTATATATTTCTAGAAGAGAGAAAGATAGTCAAATAGTGATGGAAGCAGATCATCGTTTGCCTTGGGCTAGAATGGCGAAGGTGGGAACCGATTGAAGAGGAGCATTTGGGGACGAAGGAAATGTTCTGTTTCTTGGTTGTGGTGGTGGCCATGTGGATGCATACCTTGGTCAAAACTTGCTGAACTGTGCTTTTTAAATGTATGCATATCTATTGTATATAAGTTATGACTAATAATAATGTTTTTAAAAAGCATGTAATGGAATGTATGAGATTGAAAAGGAAATCAATGGTATTGAAGTGCCTTTCCCTCCCTGGACCCCATGAGCCCCAATGAAGAGCCAGGAGAAACTTCTAGGGCTCCCACTGGAGGGTTTCTTGGTGCTCGTCCCTATCTGGTGATAGAAGACATCCCAGGAATCCCGCTAATTTAGTGACTTCCACGTAGGTAGCCACTGGCCAGGAAGGGGCCATCTGTCACTCATGGCCATTTGTGCATTCTGCCACAGACACAGTAGTGTCCTGAGGCTTCTTTCTTAGGAAATTCAGACTATAATGCAATGCCCAGCTTCAGTGCCAAGTGACTACATGAAATGTAAAGCCCCAAACTTTTAAAAGATTTCTGACATTTAATAGGGATAGAGGAATAAAAAACATTTCTGATAAACATCTATTTAACTTGTGTATAAAAGACGCAAAAGCATCTCATGACATATATTTCAGGGAATAGGCTCAATGACACCAGGCTCTTCAAGAGGCTCAAGTGGTCCTCCAACACAGGATCTGCTCGTTCTAGCTTTGCCTGCACTGCCTGCTGCAGATCAGTGTTCCCTTCCAGGAAATGGGATCTAATCTTCATGACCAGAGGGAAAAAAGATTGTGATGACCAGCCTTTCAACAAATATTGTTTTTGCTTCCAAAACATTCGAGGTAATCTTGCCCTAAAATTGCCACTGCATTCAACCTAAGAAACCCAAAAGGACCAAAAGGGTCAGCGTCAGCTCACAGTGTCTCCTGATCTCTGTGCTTAGAAGAAGGACCCATCACCAGCTGGTCTTGGTCAAACTAATGTATTGGAAATACATTAGTTCAGAGAAAGAGAATTCCCAGGAGCAACCGCCAGAACCAGAACTAGACCAAATGGAAGTATGGGCCCTGCAGACACCTTTGCCCAATCAGCACTTTCCTTTCCTCTACCTCCAGAGAGCCATGGCCTCAATGATCCTCCAAACCTTACAGTGACACCCAGATTAGGTAGACAGGAGAGCCTGCCAAGACTGAGCCTTCTGCCTCCATCCGCCTCTACTTGAAGTAATAAAGTGGGTAGAACTCAAAAATGGCCCCCAATATTGCCCACCCTAATTCCTAAGTCTGTGAAGGTGATGAGATATCATGCCCTGCTTATGTTATATTACATGATTTTGCAGGTATAGTTAAGGTCACTCATCAGTTGAGTTTGAAAAAGATTATCTGGATGCATCTAATCTAATCACGTGAGCCCTTTAAAAGCAGATGGGGAAGTCAGAGAATCAAAGCATGATAGGACCACATGGAAAGCATGAGAAAAAAAATGAGTGGCCTCTAAGAACAAAGACTGGTCCTTGAGTGACATCCAGCAAGGAAATGGGGAACCTCAGTCCTACAACTACAAGGACCTGAGTTCTGCCAACAACATGAGTGGGCTTAGAAGCTGGGTTCCCTAGTGGAGCCTCTGAATGGGAATGCAGCCCATTGATGCCTTTATCGCATCTCATGAGACCCTGAGCAGAGCCCCGTTGAATCCACGTGGACTTCTGAGCTACAAAACTATGAGATGACAGATGGGTGTTGTTTGAAGCCACTAAGTTTGTGGTAACTTGTGACACAGTAGTAGGAAACTGCCATGAGTAACGTTCTGTTGGGAGAGTACCAGCTGCGTGGCCGGCTGCTTGGAGCTGGTAAATTTACATACGGAGGAAGTGCTCCCTTCATGCTGGGCCCTGTTCAACTCCTGCTTCATCCAATATGGCAGCCACTGGCCACATGTGGCCACTGAGCAGGCAAAATATGGCTGGTATGAACTGAGATGCTCTGTAAGCGTAAAATTTGCCAAAAATTTTAGAGTTAATATGAGAAAAAAGAATGTCAAATATTTAATTAATAATTTTTATATTTATTACATGTTGAATTGATAATAAGTCCATTTGGGTAAATAAAATATATTATTGAAATTAATTTCACCTGTTTATTTTTATTTTTTAATATGGCTTCTAGAAAATTCAAAATCAGGCCCACGAATCACATTGTATTTCAACTGGACGGTGCTGATCTATGTATTATCTCGTCTAATCCTCACAGCAACCCTGTGAGGTAGGTGCTACCCTGCATTTCAGATGCAAAAAGTGAGACTTCGCAGAGAAAAGTAAATTGTTCAGCGTCATACAATGAGGAAGTAGCAGAGCCGGGATGAGAACCTGGGGTCATCAGAGCCCAAAGCTCATTCTCTTATTGCTTAGTAGGTTATGCTCCCAAACAATAACAAAAGTTTGTATTTTCAGCAGTGGCCTTTGATGTCTTAAAACAAACAAATGGCTACAGATGGGGACAAGACCACAAACTGATCAATTTAGGGAAGTGTTTTAAGGTAGTGAGAGACCATTCATTGTCCTCCTAATTATACTCTAGGAACTATCTCTGATAACCCCAGGAAACTGAATCTTTTCAGTGAGTGATAAAGCAATCATTAGGGAAATTTGGGGATTCTTGTTCTCCTTCTCCATGGTCTCTAAGGACACGCTATAAGAACAGAAAGTTTACAATCCACCCAACATGATTATTTCTTATAAATGCTTTTTATAAGCCCCAAGCATTTGAATTATTCATAAAGCGGTAAAGCACGCGGGTTACTTTATGTAAGTTCTACCCAAATCCTTCCAATCGCCCAAAACAAAATCACAGTGGAGCTGCTCCTCAGGGACACATGCTGCATCTCTGTTCCACTGTGGACGCAGTCTGGGAACAAAGAGGGCTGAGGGTGTAGACAAGCAGCAGGACACAGTCTCTCTGACTGCCCTGCAGGCCAGGCCCAGACCCTCGAGGGGTTGGGGCCAGGAGTCATTCTCAACACCAGTAGAAACGGAGAGATATTTGTAAATATTTCAGGGTGTGGTCCAGTCCCTCATAATCACTTACTGTCCATTTGTTTTGCTCTATCTGCTAACCCCAAGGCAAGCTGTCATATTTTACACTCTTTCAGCGTCCCATTTCAACTTATGTTCAGTTTTCACTCCCTCTTCGAAAATTTTAATTTATTCATAATTCAGTGATAATTGTGTTGAGGATGCTGTCTCCATATTCCTCCCTTAGAAAAGCTATTACAATTGCCATGCTTAGCACCAAAAATGCAACGATCTGCCAAGCACGCTGCCTCCCAGAAGTCCACTGGGATTGTCCTTGGGGTTGAAGGCAGGGAGAGGGCGAACGGTGTTGTTGGGGCAATTTCCAGGGTCATGTTTTGAAATCTGTTCTATATTGGTTGTGGGTAATAACATGTGACATTCTTTGTTACTTCTCAAAAAATATTGCTCCAAAGATGCTGACCACGCTGACATGGACTGTGGCTCCAGCAAGCAACTAGGCTTCTTCCTGCAAATCCCAGGATAGGCTGAGCGTGACCCAGGAGAATGTGCTTCCTTCTGAGTCACACGACAAAACATGGGTTACTGTGGGTCATGAAAAGACAAAGTGCTCTACTCAAGTTCCCAGGATCTTGACAAACAGGTTACAATTTTTCTTACACTGGAGATGGACAAATATTCCTTGTTTATAAAAGTTGTGGATCTGCCATAAAGCCTTTAAATTTTTTAAAAAAAAAAAGTTTTTTCTTCCCTGCCAGAATTTCATATGACTAACTTTGGGTGCACATGCCTGAGCCATTCCCTGCTTAGAATTAGAAAAGGGGTTCTGGAATCCCCTGGCCCCACTCTTGCCTTCTCCACCCCTCCATACGTTGCATCTTTCTTGGATTTATGCCTTTTAAAAATTGCTTGTCAGATCTGTACATGAGTGTTCATAGCAGCATTTTTCACAATACCCCAAAAGTGGAAACGACCCAAATATCTGTCAATGGATGAATGGGTGAAAAAAAAAATGTGGTCTATATAATGGACTATTATTCCTTTAAAAGGAAGGAAATTCTGACACATGCTACAATATGGACAAACCATGAGGATATTACGCTAAATGAAGTACTAATACTGTATGATTCCACATACCTGAGGCCCCTAGAAGAATCGAATTTGTTGAAACGGAAAAGCAGAATAGTGGTTACCAGGGCTGAGAGGGAGGGAGGAATGGGGAGTGAGTGTTTAAGGGGATGGATTTTGGTGATAGTACACAACAATGAGAATGTACTTAATAACACTAAACTGCACATTTAAAACAGTTATAAAGGTAAATTTTATGTTATGTATATTTTAGCACAAGAAAAAATTTAAAAATATTTTCAGCAACAGGAAAAAAGAGGTTAGATATACTCTTTAAATGGTAAATGTTAAGCGTATTAAAACAAATACTTTCCAATTCTGAAATGTCAAATCGGCAGCTAACCAAGGAATATGGGACAAGGGGACTTGTGCAGAAATAAATAAAGAAATTTGGATGTAAATATATCTCGCTTCTGTTAGAGAATTAAAGGTTAGCATTTTCCATTAAAAAAAATTTTTGAAGAATCAAGAGAAACTATAAAGATCAATTTCCATGTAATTCTTGTAATTCTATTTATTGCCTGTCTTCATTTACTCATTCCTTTGTTTCCCTGCTCTTCACTCTTGATTTATTTTAGGGTAGCCCCCTGTTAAAATTGGTTTTACTTTTTATAAAAATAAAAGATACTTGCAGGAAATCTCACAATGTAGAAAAGCATAGGGACAAAAAATAAAATATTCCCGAAATTCAGCCATCCAGTATAAACGCCATCAACATTTGGTTAACATTTTCCAAACCCTTTGCTATCATAATGGATGTAGATATGTAGACTAGAAGATAGATAAATGATAATAGATAGATAGGTGATAAATGATAGATAGATAGATGATAGGTAGGTAGATAGATAGATAGATAGATAGATAGATAGATAGATAGATAGATGATAGATAGATAGATAGATAGATAAGAGAGAGAGATTACCTTTTTTAAAGGCTGATTAATATCCCATATGCGGATAAAGTAGTTTATTTAACCACCCCTAATACTAGACATTTTAATTATTTCCAAATTTTTCCTATACTAAATAATGCTGTGATTATTATCCTTGCCCCTATCACTTTGTGAACTTGTCCAGGTATGCCCTAGGATACATTTTTAGGTCTAGGATTACTGTGTCAGAGAATATGTGCTTGAAGTTTTTAAAAATTTTCCCAAATTGCCCTCTGGAAAGGTTGTGGAAATGCTACGCTCTCCGCAACTTCCGTGAAAGTACCCATTACTCTGCGCTCTCACCAACACAAGCATCATCATGCTGCTCTCCTATTGGCTAATCTAATAAACAAAAGGCATCTTGTGAGGTTGAGCATTTTTTATACACCATAATTACAGGCCATTTTATTTTTTGTATTCAAATTTCCTACCTATGTCTTTTGCTCACTGTTAGATTATTTATCTTTTTCTTTATTGATTTATTGGTTTTTAAGATATACCTTTATTCCTTGTCTGTCATATGTTGCAAACATGCTCTCTTGGGTTCTCCTTTGGTTAATGGTATTTTGTTTTGTTTTGCTGGCCAGAACCTTCTGATTTTTAGAGACTCAAATCGGTCTTTTCTTGAGTACTTCTAGACTTCATGTCATTTTCTTAAGACTCCTCCACCCCCAGGTTACAAAACAGTCACCAAAATTTTCCTCAATTGTTTCATAATTTTTTTACATATAAATATTTCATTATTTCCTAAATTTATTCTGAAATAAGAAGTAGGGTATGGATCCCACCCTTCATCCCATATGACCAGACAGTTGTCTCAACATCTTAGTTCTCCCCACCCCCCTTGACCCAAAATGCTTCCCCCAATGATTCTCATGTGATATGTAAGGTTATTTCTGCATTTCTTTCTTTCTCCTTAGTTATTCTGTCTAGTCCTTCCTTGTTATCAACACAATTTGGATTACTGTGGCTTTGGACATATTTCCTGGGACTTTGGATCCAGCCTGATGGTTTAAGCACACACTCCATCCTCTCTCCCCTTGACTACAACCAATACAGATACCTGAAGCAATCATGTGAGGACTCTGAAAAGTCAATAATTGCAGGTGGATTAGGGAAGGAAATAAACATTTGAAGAACTGTTAGAGCAATAAGCTTCCTGAATTTTTTTCCACCTTATTTCTGGACTGAACTACAGGGAAACCTGAATCCTGGAACAACACAGCATGTATGAACAGAAAACACCTCAAGAGAACCTCTCTTTCCAGCCAGAGGAAAAGGGGCTCCTGAGGGACAGAGAGTGGGGGAAATCCCCTCTTCTTTTTTCTTTTCAGTCTCCTGGCCCTGCTCCAAAGGAAGCCGCATCACAGATCTGCACTCCTACAGTGGTGGCAGTGGTGTGAGAGATCACAGAAAACCAAAACTGAGAGAAAACCCCTTCTTTCCGCACAGAGGAACTAGGAAAGGGGAGCCTGGTGGCCCAATAGTGGGGAATCCTCACTATTTTTCTCTCTTTTCTCTTGTTGCTTCACCCTGAGGCAGATCCAGTTGCAAGAATTGTATGATAGCGCACAAAGGCTAAATCCCGTCTTTCTAGGCAGAACACCTGGGAAAGGTGCCCTCAGGAGAAGCAGGAGCTGGAAAAAGGGATCTTTTAAATCTGTGGATCAATTCCTGGGTTCACCTCAAAGTTGCGTGTGTGTATAATTGAACCAGAGGCACACAGCAAAGGCTTTGAGAACTGAGCTACAGAGTAGCCCCACCACTGTCCCAGACTGGCTGCTGGGTGGTGTACATGTGGAGTGACCAGATTAATACTACAGAGGCCTTAGAAACTACACAAATGTTGGAACCATAGCCCACAGATACCCTGCTAAAACAGAAAAATTCTCCGGAAGAATTTAGCAGACACCAGAGATTCATAACATAACATTTGCAATGTCCAGGATACAATCCAAAATTACTCGACATACAAAAAGAATTAAGAAAATCTCAACAACTCTCAAACCCAAGATGCTTCAGATATCGAAATTATCATAGCCTTTAAAGTAGCTATTAAAACCATGCTCCATGAAATAAGGGTGAATGCTCAAAAAAAATAAAGACAGAAATTCTCGGCAAAGAAATAAAAGCCATAAAAAAGATTCATATAAAAATTTTTAATTGAAAATTTTAATAACATAAGAAATTCATAGCTCAATAGCAAAATAGATGACAGAAGAACCAGTGAGCTTGAAAATAAATCAATGGAAGGATCTAATGAACAACAGAGAGAAGAAAGATTTTTTAAAAACATTTTTTAATTTTTCTATTACAGTTGGTGTATAATATTATATTAGTTTCAGGTGTACAGCATAGTGATTAGACATTTATATAAATTATGGAATGATCAACCCATAAGTCTATTACTAATCTGACACCATACATAGTTATCACAATATTACTAAATATATTCTTATTCTATACTTTATACACCATAACTATTTTGTAACTACTAATTCGTACTTCTTAATCCTTTCCCCCTTTTTCACCTACCCCTCAGGTCCCTCCCATCTGGCAACCATCACGATGTTCTCTGTATCTATGAGTTTGTTTATTTTGTTGTTTAGATTCCACATGTAAGTGAAATCATATGGCATTTGTCTTTCTCCGTCTGACTTACTCCACTGAGCGCAAAACTCTCTAGGTCTAACCATGTTACGGATAGCAGGATTTCTTTTTTTTGGGTAAGATTCCATTGCATATAAGTACCACCTCTTCTTTATCCTTTGATCCATGGATGGACCCCCAGGTCACCTCCATTCTTGGCTATTGTAAATAATGCTGCAGTGAACATATGAATTCACCTGTCACTTCAAAGTAGCATTTTAGGTCTCTTCGTATAAGTACGCAGAAGTAGGATTACTGGGTCCTTCGTCGTCTCTTATTGCGGCCTTTGTTTTAAAGTCTGTTTTGTCTAATATAAGTATTGCTGCCCCAGCTTTTGTGTTTGTTTCCATTTTCACGACGTGTCTTTTTCTATCCCTTTACTTTCAGTCTGTGTGTGTCTTTGGGGCTGAAGTGAGTCTCTTGTAGGCAGCCAGAAGTGTGGAACATTTACTCTGTTTACGTTTAAAGTAATGGTCGATGGATATGTAGTGATTGTCATTTTGGTATTCATATTTTTTATCTTTCTTTCTTCTTCTTTTTCTTTTTTTTTGAAGAAGTCTCTAACATTTTTTGCAATACTGGTGGTAGTGATAAACTCTTCTCTTTTTATTGTCTGGCAAGCTCTTTATCTGTCCTCCAATTCTATATAATAGCTTTGCTGGGTAGAGTAATCTTGGTTGTAGGTCCTTGCTTTTCATCACTTTGAATATTTCATGCCAATTCCTTCTGGCCTACAAAGTTTCTGTTGAGAAATCAGCTGACAGTCTTATGGGAGCTCCCTTATAGGAAACTGCTTTGCTCTTGCAGTTTTTAAGATTCTCACTTTGTCTTTAACCTTTAGCATTTTAATTATGATGTCTTGGTGTGGGCCTCTTTGCGTTCATCTTGTTTGGGACTCCCTGTGCTTCCCGGGCTTGTGTGTCTGTTTCTTTCACCAAGTTAGGGAAGTTTTCCATCATTATTTCTTCAAAAAGGTTTTCAGTTCCTTTCTCTCTCTCTTCTCCTTCTGGTACCCCTGTGATGAGAATGTTGGTATGTTTGATGTTGTCCCAGAGGCCCTTTAAACTGTCCTTTTTTTTTTTTAATTCACTTTTCTGTTGCTGTTCTGAATCTTCTAAGTCACAGACTAGATCCTCTGTTTCATCTAATCTACTGTTGATTCCCTCTAATGTCTTCATTTCAGTTTATGTATTCTTCATTTCTGACTTGTTCTTTTTTATGTTTTCGATCTCCATTTTATGTTTTCTATCTCTTTAATAAAGTTTTCACTGAGTTCATCTACTTTTCCTCTAAGTTCACTGAGCATCCTTATAACCAATGGTTTGAACTCTGCATCTAAAAAATTGCTTGTCTCCATTTTGTTTAGTTATTTTTCTGGACCTTGTTCTGTTCTTTCATATAGGACATGTTTGACTCCCCACTTTGGCTGTCTCCCTTTGTTCTCATATATTAGGTAGGCCTGGTATGTCTCCCTGTCTTAGTAGAGTGACCTTATGTAGTAGGCATCCTGTGGGCTAATGGCACGGTTTCCCTGGTCACCTAAGCTGGGTGCTCCAGCTGTGTCTTTTGTATGCGTCGTATGTGCCTTCCTATTGTAGTTGAGCATTGGTTGCCTTTTGCACATCAATAGGAAGGATTGACTCTAGGGCTAATTTGTTGTGAGGATTGGCCAGAGACTATAGTGGAGGAGCTCTTGTGCAAGGGCTGACCTACAGAGCAGGAGTCACTTTAGCGGAGTTCTGATGCCTGCCTAGTCTGCCCTTTGGGTGTGTAGTTCTTGGATATGGCCCAGGGTCCTCCTGGGAAGGGCCCCACCACAGGTCAAGCTCAGCCATACCTGTGCCCTTTCCAGGGCCACCTGGCATGAGCCACCACTTCTGCAGAAGGCCACCTTGCGCTGGGCTTGGAGGCAACTCAAGAGATCAAGCCACTAATCAAGGCCAGCTGCCACTAGTACTGGGCTTGGGGCTGCTCAGCAAGAGGCCAGATGCTATTTGTTTGGGTTTTGTGAACCTTTGAGAGATTTCAGGAAAGTCCACATCGTAAGCTAAGACAGGCCGTTTGTACAGAAAAGCCACTGGAAGCAGCTTAGGTGGGCCCACAAGTTGGGTGGGATGAAGTCTCAGGAAATCACCAGGGCAAAGTGATCAGTGTTAGCCAGGTTGATGGAGACTTAGATATGGTGCCTCCTGGCATCTGCATGCCAGGAGTGGGGAGGGATCGACAAAGGAACAATGAATTTTTCCAGCACTTCTGTCTGGGAAAAAGCTGCCCCTCAAGCCCTTGCCCTGAAGTCAGACAATTCAATTCCTTCCCATATATCCCTAGTACCCCCCGAACTGCTGTCCTAGTACTGGAATTCAGAGCACATGAATCCATCAGCCAGTCAGGCCATACAGGGACCCTATAAAAGGAATGCCTGGAATCCAGCAGCTTCATATCTCACTCATCCACACCTCACTAGCTTTCACAGCCAGAAGTTGCGGGGACTTCTCTTCCTGGCACTAGAACCTTGGGATGAGGAGCCCATTGTGGGGCTAGGACCCCTCGTTTCTCCAGGGGAACCTCCGCTGCTGAGATAGCCCTCCTGATTTTTAACCATCACACATGGGTGTGGCACCAGCCAGTTCCATGTCTCCACCCTTCCTACCAGTCTTGAGATGAATTTTCCTATATGTTCTTAGTTTTAGGGCTTCTGTTCAGCTAGACTTCAAGTCAATTCTCAGTAATAATTGTTCTGTAGTTTAGTTGTAATTTTGTTGTGGTCGTGAGGGGAGGCAAGCACAGCATTTACCTTCTCCACCATCTTGACCAGAAATCTCAGGAGAAAAAATATTTTTAAAAATGACCAGAGCCTCAGAGGCCTATGGGACAGTATCAAAAAGTCTAACATGCATGCCATTTAAGTCCTAAAAAACAGAGCAGAAAAATTCTTCAAAGAAATAGCTGAAATTTTCCAAAATTTGATGAAAGACAAATTTATGGATTCAAGAAGTGCAATAAATTCTTAAAAAGATAAACCCAAGGAAATCACACTGACATATCATAGTCATAGTGCTGAAAATCAAAGATAAAGGAAAAAATATTGGAAGCAGCCAGAGAAAAAGTATACATTACACATAGGGAACAATGATCTAAAAGATTAGAGATTTCTCATCAGAAACATTGGAAGCCAGCAGACAGTAGAACATTTTCTTAGTGCTGAATAAAAAATGACTATAATCCATAATCCTGTAAAAATATACTTCAGAAATAAAAGTGAAATAAAGACATACTTAAATGAAGCAAAATAGGTTTTATTGCCAGTAGACATTCTATAAAAGAAATGCTAAAAATGTTATTCAGGTAGAAGAAAGTGGTAACAAAGATAAACTTGGAATAAAGAAGGAACGACAGAAATGTTAAATATTATAAACTCTCTTCTTAAGTTCTTTAAACTATGAGTGTCTATTGAAGGGAAAAATATAACATTTTCTGATCATGTTTTTGATATACATATAATACTTATGAGAAGTGCAACATAAGGGGGGTTTCTACATTTTACCTGAACTGGTAAAATATTAACCTAAATCAGACTGTGGAAAACTCTAAGTAGGTACACATATTATAACCCCTAGAGCAAGCACTTATAAATGATACAAAGAAATATAATTTAAAAGCTGATAGACAAATTAACATGAAATACTAAAAGAAATATTCAAATAATCCAAAAGAAAGCAGGAAAGAAGAAATAGAAATGAAAAACAGAGAAATAAACAGAAAAAATAATAAACTGGTAGAACTAAATTTAGCTATATCAATAATTACCTTAAATGTAATTTACATTCAATGTAAATAGTCAAACACATGAATTAAAAGACAGATTGCTAGATTGAATTTTTAAACTATATAACTATATGCTATCCACAAAAAAAATCCACTTCAAATATAATAATATAAGTAGGTTAAAAGTTAAAGAATAGAAAATACATCATAAAAACATTAATTTAAAAAAAGCTACTCATAACATTTAAGCACAGGATTATAATACGACCCAGCAATTTTATTCCTAGATATACAATGAAAAGAAATGAAAACCAATGTCCTCACAAAAAATTGTACATGAATGTTCATAGCAGCATTATTCAGAATAGCCAAAAAAGTGGTAACAACTCTCATGTATACATCAACTGATCAACTGATAAATAAAATATGCTATGTCATTACAATAGAATATTATTCAGCCATATAACGTAATGAAATACTGATTCCTGCTATGATATAGATGACTCATGAAAGCATGCTAAATGAAAAAAAGCCAGCCACAAAAGACCACACATTGTGTGATTTTATTTATAAGCAAGTGTCAAAAAATAAATAAATTTATAGAGACAGAAAGGAGATTAGTGTTGGTTATAGCTTAAAGGTAGATAGGAAGGGAATGGGGAAGAGTATTAGTTGTTAATGGATACAGAATTTCTTTTGGGGGTATAAAACTGTTACAAAATTGATTAAGGTGATGTTTTCACATCCTGTGAATATAGTAAAAAGTATTAAACTGTATACTTTAAATAAATTTTATATAGTAGTTGTACTGTAGTGCAATAAAGTTGTTTATTTAAAAAAGTTAAAGTGACAATATTAATATCATACAAAATAACTTTAGAACAAATAAAATTACCAAAAGTAAAAAGGAATAATACACAGTTGTAAAAGTCATCAATTCATCAAAAGATATAATAATCCTAATTGCATATGCACTGAACAATGGAGAATCAAAATACATGGAGAAATAAATGATAGAAATGAAAGGAGAAAGAGATAAATTCTAAAATATACTTGGAGACTTCAACAATTTTCTCTTAGTAATTAAAACAAGTAACAAGAAAAATGACCGAGAATAAAAAAGACCTGAACAACACTAGCAACTAATTTAACCCAATTAACATTTATGGAACTCTCCAACAACAGAATAGTTTCCTTTCAAGTACACATGGAGTTTCCTCATGAAAGACGATACTCTGAGTCACATAACAAACCTTAACAAATTTAAAATAACTGAAATCATATCAAGTATGTTCTCTGACCATAATGGAATTAAACTACAAATTAATGACAGAAAGATATTTAGAAAACCCCCCAAATGTTTGGGAATTAAACAACATACATCTAAATAATCCCTCGGTCAAAAAAGTTAAGTCACAAGGAAAATTATAAAATATTTTGAATGGAATGAAAATGAAAATACAACTTAACAAAATGCGTTGGATGCCAGTAAAGGACTGCTTAGAGGGAAACTTGAGAGAAGTTAAATGCTTAGACTGGAAAAAAAAGATAGTTTTCAAATTAATAGTCTAAGCTTCCGCCCAAGAAACTAGAAATAAAAAAGAGCAAATTAAACCCAAAGCAAACAAAAGAGAAGAAATAATAAAATTAGCAACAAGTACAAATTAAATAAAAAACAATAGATCAAAATCAATAAAACCAAAAGCTGGTTGTGTGAAAATATCAAGAAAATTGATAAATCTCTAGCCAGACTGACCAAGAATAAAAGAGGAAGGGCATAAATGATCAAAATAAGAACTATCATACAGATCTTAGACACATTAAAAAGAGAACAAAGTGATATTACAAACATCTCTGATGAATTTGAGAACTCGGATAAAATTGACCAATTCTTTCAATGACACAGACTACCAAAATTCACTCAAAAAGAAATAGATAATTTAAATATTCCCATATCTATTAAAGTGAATTGGAAGTTTTTTTAGGATAAAAAAAAAAAGGAAAACCTCCGAGAAAGAAACCTCAAGCCCAGATGATGTCACTAAACATTTAATTAAGGAATAATACAAACTCTATCGTCACTTACAGAAAATAAAAGATGAGAAAACTTCCCAAATCATTCTATGGAGCCAGAAGTATCCTGATACAAAAACCAGAGAAATACTATCCAAAAAAAAAAAAAACCACAGATCAATATTCTTCACGATCATAGCTGAAGTTCTCATCAAAATATTAGCAATAGGGGAAATACACCATCACCAAGTAGAGTTTATCCCTGGAATGCTAGATTGGATCAACATTAGAAAATCAACCAATGTATTAATTCATTATACTAACAAACTAAAGAATAAAAACCACATTATTGTCTCAATAGATGTAGAAAATACATTTAACTACACCTAACATCCATTTATAAGGAAAAAAAAAAAAGCCTCTCAGCAAATTAGGAATATAAAGGAACTTCCCTAACCTGATTAAGGGCATCTACAAAAACCTTACAGCCAACATTATACTTAATGTTGAAAAATTGAATGTTTCCCCACTAAGGTCAGGATAAAGCAAGCACGTCCTCCTAAAAACCTGTCCATAATTGCTAAACAACACAACGTAGGTGCCCTTCGGTGGATGACTAGATCAATGAACTGTGGTATGTTTGTTTCCACACAATGCTACAGTATGTGGCATATGGTATATTTCCGTGCAAGGCGATGCTACTCAGCAAGAGAAACAAACCATTGATTACATACCTGGATGAATCTCAAATACGTTAAGTGAAAGAAGATACATATGCATTCTGTATGATTCCATTTATATGATGGTCTGAAAAAAAAAAAACTAGAGAAAGAGAGAAGAGATGTGTGGTTGCCTTGGAGTAGGGTGGAGGGAGGGTCTGACTACAAAGGAGCAGCGCAGAGGGCCTTGGGGGCCAGGCGGAACTTTATGCTGATGTGGTTACACAACTCTCTGCATTTACCCAAATGTAAGGACCTGTACACCAAAGAAGTGTTTACTGTATGTAAATTTTATAATAAATTTTGCAGAAGCTAGCAAAACACACAATACACACACGCATTTTCTAGCCATCTTCCCACACGTAGTCTTATAGAAAAATTTTAGAATTTTTTTTTTTTTAAGAAAAAGAAAAGGCTCATGACTTATTTGCTTGGAACTGCACTGACTTAATGAGATTATTTATGGAGAACTGACATATTTTCAATGGTAAGTCTTTCTGTCCAAAAACAAGGTATCTTTTATGATCTTCATAGAGTCTTCACTTTGGGTCCTGCACATATTTTTGTGAAAATTTTTCTAAGTTATTTAATGCATTTTGTTATTGTAAATGAAATATTTTTTCCACTATAATTTTTAAATGATCGCTATTGATTTCAAAAGAAAATACAGATTTCTGAATATTTGTTTTATAACTGGCCACTTCATTGACCTCCATTATTGGTATTAATACCAGCTATTAATTAATATGACACATGTGCTTACATCATTCACAAACAGTGACTGCTCTTTTCCACCAGTTATATGCATGACTTCCTTTTTTTAATTACGATGACTAATGCTTCAAAACAATGTTAAGTAATTCCACTTTTATTTTCTAAGTTTCACTCCCACGTAGATGAAACAGCTGATCGGCCTTTTGCTCACACACATCATTTTTCTGAACTCAAAGATAAAGAGCAGAGCCTATACACACTTATGTCTATATTTCCCACAACTTGCCATTAATGAAAAAGTAATGACTCAGCAACTTTGAAAATTTTAAAAGAAGGCAAATTGTTCTCCATTCTACTGCTCCAACAAACCAGCTGTCGTCACCACTCTCTCCTGCTCCCTTTCTGTGCTTACCCTGTGTCACGTTTACTCAGTTGTCATCTTAACGTAGGAAATGCCAGTTCAAAAGTTAAAAACACTTCCTGAATTCTACAGTTTCCTAAACCCAGACTGTCACCAAGCACATTCCCATCTCTCCAACAGAAATGGCAGTTATAAGAATTGGTAACAGGCAAGGATCAGAGTGACAAGCTCCTCTAAGGATCAAGACAGTACAAAAGGCATGAGAAGGACCTGAGCGTGGTAGCTGACCCCATTTTCCCCTCACACTCCCCAAAAGATGGCAAAGCCAGCAAGGTTTCGGATAACACGTACAGTCTGCGAGCCCTGTGGAGACTGGGCCAGATAACCAAGCACTGTGGAGACTGGGCCAGATAACCAAGCACTGTGGAGACTGGGCCAGATAACCAAGCAGCTAGAAAGCCCAGGAGAGCTGTTCCCAGTTCAGTCTCTGTTATTGACCTTGGACAAATCAACTTCCCTGAGTAAAAAAAGCAGATTGAATTTCTAAGGATACTTCCTACTCTAATGTCACATACCTGTTTTTTGGGAAAAACTGGGCAACTGGGATGGAGGTTGGGCCATCAGAACAAGACAACTGAGAAGCAATTCCAAGTAATTCCAGATGATGAAATCATCTGCTTCTGTGTTGGAAAGGACAGCAGAGGTGACCTAACGTAACTTCCACCCTGCGCAGGAATCCCCCCTGCAACAAACCTTGACGGCCTATTTGAATTATTCCAGAAGTAAGAAATTTGCTATCTCATAAAGCACTTTGTGTTTTTAACAGTTTGATGTTTAGAAAACTCTTAAATTCAAAAAACATTTCCAATACAGCACTTAGAAACTGAAGTGGGGCCGTCCTTTGTAATAACACAGATCTAGCCCTTCTCTACAGCATCCTTTCGCTGACATTCAGTGAATTCATTGGTCTTAGGTGAATTTGAGTAATGCTTCTAAAGAATTTCTTTCACATATTATATAACAACAGATTATCACATGGATTTATATAAAGAAAATCTATTCTATAGAAATTTTTCTAATAAGTGGGAGGACGAAGTCACAGTTATGTTCTCAAGTTCAATTGCAGTATTTTTCTAATTAAAAAAAAATCTTTAAGGGGGTGGCTCCATAGTGTAGCGGTTAGCACATCTGTTTTACACACAGAAGGTCCTAGGTTCACACCCCAGGTGGAGCCACGGACCATACCCTGGGTGCGCCAGACCCCCCACCCAGTGCCCTGGGGGTGCCAGGCCCCAGGAGCACGCTGAGAGCATGTGGGAGGAGACAGCCTGCCTTCAGAAATCCAGTTGTTAAAGGGACAACAGCAACAGCCATAGGTAAGAGGTAGAATTGGGGGAGGGGGAATTAAAGAGGGAAAAAAGATGTAAATAAATAAATAATAGATAGATAAAAAATAAATAAATAAAATTTAAAAATCTTTAAGATGGTAAGGGGAAAAAAGAAGTGAAATAAAAATGGTTGAATTTTTTCAAAAAAAGGAAAGATGGTGGATACATTCTCACTCTAGTCCAAAAGAGAATATAAGTAAATTTGCAATGTAATTTTGTTGGCTTCCTATTTAACACAACAGAGGGAAAAATGAACGAGAAAAGGTTAAATATTGTATTTGTTTTCAGTTGCTGCTATAACAAATTACCAATCATTCTGTGGCTTGCAACAACATGAATTTATTATCTCACGGTTCTGGAGGTCAAAAGCCCAACACAGGTCTCACTGGTCTAAAGTCAAGGTGGCAGCAGGGCTGCATTCCTTTCTAGAAACTCCAGAGGCTAATCCAGTTTCTCATCTTTCCAGCTTCCTGCTCACATTCCTTGATTCATAGCCTCCATCTTCAAAGCCAGCAACGTGGCATCTCTCAAAACTTGCTTCCATGGTAACAGTTTCTCTGAATCCCTCCTGTCTCCTTCCTCCACTTGTAAGAACACTGTGATTACATTGGGCCCACCTGGATAATCCAGACCGTTCTCCGCATCTAAGGGTCAGCTGATTAGCAACCTTAATACATCTGCGACCTTAATTTTCCTTTCCATGTAATCTAACATATTTGAAGGTCTTAAGGAGCAGACATTTTTGAGGGCCATTAGTCTGCCTACGACAAGTACTTATCCAATTACTAATACTTGAGAAAAAGATAAAATCCGAAGAAGATAAGCAAGTGCGTACCCACTTTGTCATGATTTCAGTGGACAACTGGGAACTTTCAAGAATGCCCGATGTCATTGTCACTGGTTAGTGCTTATATCTAAGGTCTCACGTCAATGCTGTGGCTTCTCTCTGCTTTACTGTGACCCCTACCTCTCTTAGTTTATCAGTCAGATAAAGGATTTGGTGAAGGCCTTCTATTCATAAATAGAATGAAAAAGGGGAGGCTGATTTCTGTCCGGATATATGGGCAAGATTTGAAAGAAATAAAGAAAGGGGGACTTTAAAAGTATGCACTTGGGAAAGAGCAGAAGTAAAAGAGGGGAGAAAAAAGAAAGACAGGGGAGAATTGGAGAGACCAACGTGTTCATCGTCCTCCTGAGGGGAGGAAGGGACAGACAGAGGAGAACTGACTGACCCACTGGTCTCCACTGCCCTCTGGGGCACCTTCATTTCCAGGAGAGGGCGTGAGCTGGATTGAGTCACAAAGGAAAGTGTCCAAAGCATAGGCTCTCTGGGTGTGTATATCAGACTGAACTGATGCTGAGGCTTTTTAAAACGCCGATGGGCCAAAGTTGAGAAACCGGTCATTTAAAATTTGTCAGCAGCTTTGGTTTAAAAGCAGGATGTGGCTAAAACTCATCAGATGAGATAGAGAGCACATAGCTTCATGAAGAAAGTGACAGACCTCGTTTTATCCTGAGACTGATTCCAGCCCTCTGTCATTTCTGTGAGTCTAAATGGCAGTTCTCCAATGGCAGTTCAGGGACAGAGTCAGTCTGAAATAGTCTTAATAATTGTAGCTAAAACATCTTATCTTTTATGAATAATGACACTACAATGTGGTCGCTGATTTTTAAATGAACTTATTATAAAGTGAAAGTATCAATTCCCTGACAGTTTCTTTCCACTGGTCTTTGAAACACAGAAGAGAAAGAAGCCCTAGACAACACCTTATATGATAACATTTTTATCATATATAAAAAAGTAGAATGCAAGATGAGAGCATCTATGTTTCTAAGCACATGATAAAGAATAAATAATGTGAAAATGAAGTTTTATGATAGAAAGAATATAAGTGCTTTTTTTTTGCTTTTTTTTTTTTTTTTTTTTTACCATTTTCCCCTTATGCACTGTGTGGTATACGTCCAGCTCTGTGAGATGTGGGAATGAACATGAGATTATCTGCAACCGATAAACTTTCGTATTCATTACATGCAAAGGAACAGAAATTAACCTAGGTAGATTCATGCCTAACATTTGAATAACCACAGAAAATTTAAGAAATTGCTGGAAATTGGAAAATGTTACTCAGGTGCAAAGATGTGGAAACCTGTATTTGAAACCAACATCTCTCTTCTTAGGTTTGAATCAGAGGTTTTCTTGGTTACTCATTGACCTGGGAGTTGTGTAAGACAAAGAAATGCAGAAATCGGGGCAGGGTAGATATTTCGGGTTGTTGTTTCTCATCCTCAAAAGTCATCAAACCATTTTAACCATTTTTTCCCATAAATTACAATATTTAAATTCTGCCCAGCTATTAATGCTTTGGGCCAAAGCACACTAATACTTGCATAAGGAGAGACTCTAGTCTTTAGAGGGAACGGAAGTATTTTAATTGGCATTCCAGATAAATACATTATTTGATAAAGTATGTGTTTTTGTGATCTCAAGTAATCTTACTTTTTCTTGTAAAATCACAACAGAATAAAGTCTAGAAATAGATTCCCATCAACACGGCCAGTTGGTTTTCTGTGACGGTGTCAAGGCAATTCAATGAGGAAAGAATGATCTTTTCACCTAATGGTAATCCCAACAGTTAAATAATTGAACATACATATGGGGAGGGATAAACCATGACTCTTATAACATACAAAAATGAACTCAAAATAGGTCTAAGACATAATTTAAGAGCTAGAACTATAAAACTTCTAGAAGAGAACATAGGAGAAAATTTAAGTGACCTCGGATTTGGCAAAGATGTCTTAAATAGGACACCAAATAGCACACACTATAAAAAGAATATTTGATAAACTGAACTTCATCAAAATTTTTTAAATTTTGCTCTTTGAATGAAAAGTCAAGCAACCAAAAATAGTTGCGAAACATATATTTGACAAAGACTTACATTGAGACTATATAAAGAACTCTTGCAACTAAATAATAAGAAAACAAACAACCCGCCTTTTAAAAGTGCTCAAGTGATCTGAACAGACATTTCATCAAAGAAGATAAATAGGTGGCAAATAAGCACATGAAAACATCATTGGCAATTAGGGAACTATAATTAAAACCACAAAGCAATACTTCCATATGGTCATTAGAATGGTTGCAATTAAGAGACCGACAATACCAAGTGCTGACAAGGATGTGGAGCAACTGGAACTCTCATACACTGCTGGCGGAAATAAAAAACGGTGCAGCCACTTAGGAAGACAGTTTGGCGGTTCCTTAAAAAGTTAAACATAAAGTTATCATGTGACCCAGCGATCCCATTCATAAATATTTTGCCACAAATACAGAGAACATATGTCCACATTAATATCTGTAAATGAATGTTTATAGCGGCTTTATTTAGTCTCAAGTAACTGGAAACAACCTAAATGTCCATTAGCTGGTGAATGGATAAACAAATTGTGGTGTCTCCACACCATGAAATAGTATTTTTCTATAAAAGGAACAAAGTACTGATACAAATTGTAAATGCATTACATTAAGTTTAAAAAGCCAGACATGAAAAACTACATATTGTAAGATTCTGTGTATATGCAACTTTTTTTAAGGCTAAACCACAGTGATAGAAAGAGATGGGTGGTTGTCCAGTTACTACAGGTAAAGGAAGGTAGAGATTAACTACAAAGAGAGATAAGGGAACTTTGGGGATGATAGAAACAATTTATGTCACGATTGCAGTGGTTACATGACTGTACACATTTGTTAAAACTCATCAGATCACACACTTAACACTGGTAAATTTTATTGCGCATGAATTATACATTAACGGAGTGACCTCTGAAAAGCATCAGAGCTTGTAGTCAAGGGCAAAATCATACACTGCAGTCACCAGGAGACTATTAGTGGGAAGCAAGATTTCAGTTTCATTTTACCAGAGGATTCTTCTAAATCTAGGTGAGTGAAAGCAAAACACTGTGCAGAATTTTCATAGCTTTCCTGGTGCCTCCCCCCACCTCCAGGCTCATACCCTGACCGTGGCAGCTCTCCCAGCACATGGCCTGAGACTCTCGGTTTCTCTTCTTATTAGAGGGATTTGACCACATGCTCAAAGGGGTTTTGGTTTATAACTGCCATGTCAGCATGTACTTTCCAAGCTGCATTCTCCAAAGGGCACCCGAGACTTATAGCCTTGGTCATCTGTGTATGCTCAAACGGACCCTCATCCTTCGTGTTCAGGTGACACCTGGTCAAAATGTACATCAAGGACAGTCTCAAAGAGACAAGGGTCCTCTAAGGACCCTTCATGTGATGACACATGTGAAAGTGAGAAGGGAATGCCATTGCCAGGTGCACATATCAAATCTCAGTTTCCAAGAAGTATCCCCACCACCCCCACCCCGGAAACAGCTTGGTGCACCTCAAGACTGTCCTGGCTGTGCGTCTCCAATCAATAGCATTTCCCCTGTCACCCAGCCTACCAGTAGACTGTTGTTGCTGTCACTCCACTGCAACAGCCTCATGAGGAGTGTCAGGGCTTCTCTGCTCTTCCCCACAAATGCCCACACCTTGCAAGTCCTGATCCCTGTGCTTCCTAGAAGGCCCAGACCACACTCCCCTTACTGATCACCCTGCTCCAACTGTCTCTCCTCACTAATGTAGTGGCCAGATCCTCAGATTCCACATAGAAAGGCCTAAATTGGACAAGGCAGAGAAACCCATCCAGTTTCTCTGTGCCCTTCCCCCACAACAGCCAGTGCAAAGCTAGAAGTCAGCCCTACATGGGACTGAGCTCTTACAGGATAACATCTGGCCAGCAAGATGCTGTACTCGAAGATGAGAGCTGAATTATTAGGAAATGTCCTCAGCAAAGCCAGGGTGGTGTGAGTAGTGACCAGGGAAGCCCTCATCAACAGTGCTACCCCACCATGCCTGGGTTCCTAGAATTTCCCAAAGCCAGATAAAGCTGCCCTGTCACTGCCATCAGACAAAAGGTTCAATGGTAATTGTCCTAAGGGAGGTGGTATGGGATGTAAATTTGTATCAAAGGGCCAATGGCTGATGATACCCTCTCCTGTTTGGATAAGGGGTAACTCATATGAAAAGATCAAAACCAGAGCCCAGATCCTAACATGTCTTCTCCATTTTTACTTTGCCTAAAGGCCACGTCATGGACACTAGTTTCTCTTGAGCTCAAGAGAAAAAACGTGGAGCTTTTTCTCTTGGATAAATCTGCTTCTCTTCATCCTCACCTCAGCCAATCCTTTGAACTACATCAGGGCTCTGTTGACTTTGGGGGCCGGATCATTCTCTCTGCCAGGGACGTCCTGTATGTATTGTAGGATGTTGAACAGCACCTCTGACCTCAACCCACTGGATGCCAATAGTGCCCCTTCCCCCAGCTGTGACCAAAAATGTCTCTAGACATTGCCCAATGTCCCTAGGGGGAAGCAGAATCGCCCCCATTTGAGAACCACTGAGTTGTTTCTTCCTTTTGCTTCAGCTTCTTTTAGAACTCTTCCCCTCTGCTCCCCAGCTCTCCACTCCCTGAACCACGACTGCAACATTGGCACTGCCCACAGACCCTCTACAGGGATCTAGAGGTGAAGCGACTTCAACAATGGCAGAGGCCGGAGCTCTCCCACATGGGACCACCCCCAGTACAGGGCCCCGAGGAGACGAGTGCTATTATCCCTGGGTGGGCTCCAGTCCATCAGGGAGCAGCCTAGACCTACCTGCCAGGCATTACCCAAATTTCCTCTGGACCAGTTGGGGACCTTCTGGCTCGAGGATGCCCACTCTTTGCCTGTCAATGCCTAGGCTCTCCAGGAGGTCTGAGGGACAAAAGCCCACAGCACAGAAATTCCTAGTAAGGGCTTTTCCTGGCCCATCTTTAATGATCAGAGTAGCAGTATTCAAAAGAAACTGATATAAAAGGAAACTGAATTACTAGGGGCCACTTTTCTTCAGCGGAACCTACCACAGCAGGAGACTGGGGGAGTCCCTCAGGCTGTCTGAGTCACACATGTGGCCCATAAAAGGCACTGAGAATATACCTGTCAGGTGCAATGATAGTACAGCCAGAAACTTGATCTTCAAACCTCTTGGCCCCTGGTTTTTTCCCATTACCTGTCTTCAGGGGCAAAGACAAACCAGGCCTGCTCATGATCTTAGGTTTGAATGAGAAATAACTTCTGAGCTTGTTAAATATCCTATATTGCTGTGTTCCTGTCTCAGCTGATCTATCGCACCTAGAATGTAAGTTTCTTGAGGACTTAGACTTCCATGAACCCCATTAGTTGGGCACATGGTAGACGCCGATGCCATAGCATGAATGTGATGATGATGAGAGACTCTGCCTTCGCCATAAAGACTATAAGTGGTAAGTTCTCTTCGGGCAACAGCCTCTCGTGGGGGGATTGGGTCTGGGACAGAGAGCCTTGGAGCACTCAATGTTCTCTCCCACCCCTACCTACCACTCACTTCTCGCCACATATTTGGTGAGATCATATTAAAATTAAGGGCAGCCTTAAAGGAAGGTACATGGCGGTTTACCTGGGTTCTGGTGAGAATGTTCCTGATGGTTGGCTATATATAAGCTCCTGCGCTCCCACCTCTGACTCAGCCAACCTTAATCCACAATGGGAGGTTCCACCTACCCCACAGAAGAGGAAGGGGAACCTGTTGCCGCAGTGTTACCCATTCAGCAAACACCAAGCCCGACTAAACAGCACCCTCAGCTTTCTCCATGCCTGTGCCCAGCAGCTGAACATGGCCAGAGGGGAACACACAGCCATGCTGGCCGACCTTGCTCTCCATTGTGCCCTTGACCCTCAGCAAGCCTTCCTGCTGTCCAGAGACCATACCTATTTCTCTATCCTTTTCCTTTCTCCTCAACGACAATCTTATTCATTCCCTCACGCATCCAGCACCCCTTGATACTGTTCCTATTTCACTAAGAAAATAGAAGCAATCAGAAGAGAAGGAGCACGGCCTCTGAGAGGGAAGCTGAGGTTTGCTACAGGCGGGGTCTTCATGGAAAGTTTACTTCCTAGCCCCAAGGTACCCTGGCGCCCAGATCACCAGGACTGGCACTGCCCACAACACGATGTCACGAAAGGAGACCACAATGCTTACCTAAGTATATTACCCCAAGACTGGATGGAAAGCCCCTGGTATTAAACTATGGTGTCAGTATTTCTTCCTCTCTTATTGGACAAATGCATGGCCCGTGAATAGATATGAATGGATATAAAGGAGAGAAATCTTCAACTTGAGGATAATTCAATTAACATTCCTTTCTAGGTCCCAAGAATAGCTGTGAAGAAGAAGACAGAACTTCTAGAACAATGGGGAGATAGGACTGAAATACATACATACAGGATTGCGAACTGTGTACGTCCTGTGAAGGAGAGAAACAAAAAGGAAGGAAGGAGAGGGTGAGAGAGAGAAAAGAGAGATTGAGAGAGAGAGGCAGAAAAGAGATTAAATTACGGCTCTTATCTATGTGGGTCCACAAGGGTCCTTATAAGAAGAAGGCAGGAGGGTCAGAGTCAGAGAGGAAACGTGATGACAAGAAGAAAGGAGAGAGAGAGGTGAAGATGTCACACTACTGGCTTTGAAGATGGAGGAAGGGGCCATAAGCCAAGGAATGCAGGTGGCCTCTTGAAGCTGGAAGCCCCTGGAGCCTCTAGAAGGAACCATCCCTGCCAACACCTTGATTTTAGCCCAGTAAGATCATGTCAGACTTGTGAACTCCAAAACTGTAAGGTAATAAATGTGTGTCACTGTAATTCACTAAGTTTATGGTAATTTGTTACAGCAGCAGTAAGACCCTAGTACAGAACCTTAAGTATGTTCTGCTTCAGTCCATTCCTTAAACGACAAAAAATAAAAAAATTAAAAAGAACTGAGGTAATATTACACGGCAGCAGGGTAACATATACTAGGTGACAAATCAAATGTGCAAATAGTGAGCACATGACAGTTGAGAAGAGGGGCTCAGCAAGAAACTTCCCAGACTGTTGACCAGAACAATCTTGAACAAAAGCTCTCCTGGCCTCTAAAAAAAAAAAAAAAGGTAAAGACTGAGGAACAGTTAAGTGCCTGTGTATAATTGTCCCAGGCTTAACAGGAGTTCCAATTCATGCCTCCAGGAATATTTCATCATAGATTCTATAGGACATTCACCATGAGGAGCTCTATACACACAAACAATTAGGAAACAACTCATTTAACAACAAAAGGTTTGCATTCCTGAACTATGAGCCAGGCCCTAAACAGGTCTTAAAACACAAAGATGAATAAAAGAGTGGGTGTTCGTAAAACATTCATAGTCCAGATTAAAATTAATAAAATTCTACAATGAACATATAAAATGTTGCTTCCAAAGTTTTAGATGAACAAATAAAAATATTTTATGGTTTGCATACTTCATTTTCATGAACAATGGAAAAAATCTAAACATTTTCAAAATTTTCTTTGTATAGTCTGAATGTCTTCTACCTCAAGAGACGAATTAAGTGTGCTTATTTCAAGTTACATTTACGAGAAAAAATAAACGAATACATATTATAAAGAGAGAAATTATACCAATCTACAGGTAGCCACTTCTCATGACCATAAACAAGATCAGTAAATTGGGAACTTGTGCCTTGATGGAAAAGTATATGTCATCCTTAAATTGGGCAACTCTCTAAAGAACACAACCAATGAATGTCTGTACCATACGAAATAGTACCACGGTCATGCTCTATTCATTGCAAATTATTGTAAAGTATTAAGATAACATAATCCTTGATCCACTAACTCAGACACATGAGGAGCCACCACCCTGGGTTGTGGGGTGTCCCCTCCTCCATCAGCTTCTTCTCTGTCCATACAGGACCTCAGGACATCCGACATTACAACCAAGGAAGGACACTGGTATCTCTCCACTTCTAAACATTAGTAAAGTTAACTTCCTTTTGAGGCAAATGAAAATATAAACGGAGTGCTAATATTTTCTTCCCTGCCCTTACTGGACCACTGAGCCCCCTGGAGTAACATAGCTCAGAATCCTCCATCTGAAGACACTCTGCAGAGAGGAGATGGGTCAGTGGCTGCACTGTGGGATCACTAGGGAATGGACATTGCTCAGTCCAGTCATGGGTGGAGAAGTGAACACACATGGTCTCTACTTGATGTTCCTCAGAGCCAGAAGCCTGTTGGTAAATTAGGGAGACTCCTGGAAAATCCATGTGATGTTAGAACACCATGCTGTCATAAAAAAAAAGAACAAAATCAGGAGTCCTGGTCTCAAGTTCTGCCTCTGCCAGCCATTGGCCACATCATCTGGGTAGATTGTTAGACTATGACCCGCCCCCTCCCAAAAGCATGCGTCTTCTATGGCCAGGTGGCTTTGCTGCTCCTCACATCAAGCACTGTAGTCTAGTTCTCACTCCTTACCTCGAGGAGGGCCTTATGACACGCTGTAACCAACAGAATGGAGCAGAACTGACTGGCAACTGCCCAAGAGGGGCGGCTCTCCTATTTTGGTCCTCTTGGGACACTCTCACTCTCTTTCAAAGATGCCCAGAATGAAAGCCTTTGCAGCTGGGTACTGCCACACTAGTAAGCCCAGATGACACCAGGTGAAGAATCATCCAGTCTGCCTACAGAATTGTGAGGAATAACAAGCCATTGCTGTTTTAGGCCACTGAGTGGGGAGCGGGGGTAGTTTGTTATGCAGTAAAGCTGACTTATACATCACTCTAGATGGTGTATTCCTCTTCTGTGCATCTGTTTCCACATCTAAAACCTGAGTTTTACTTAGATGGTCTCTAAGCCACTAATGCTCTGAAGCTGCGTTAGTAAATAAAGCAATGGTAAAGAAGCCAGGTCAAAGAGAGTAGTACCCGGGAATGAGCAGCGCCTCCTTCTGGCTGAAGCTTTTTCATTCCAAAGATGCGATAAGAAGGGCAGAGAGTCCACTCCAGCTGCACTCATGGAGGCATGGGGTGGAGCACCAGACAGGCGAGCTCAGCCCCTGAGAGGACAGTCCCACAGATCGGTGTTCATGTCCTGCCTCCCCATACCAACTGTATGCCCTTCCTCAGAAGTCCCTTTGACCACCCCGAGCCTGTGTCTTCCTTTGCGAGACATAAATAGAAATAACACCTCAAGGAGCTGTTTTGAAGATTAAATGAGATATGTGAAGCAACTGGAGCCTAATAGTCACTGGAAATGGCAGTGACAATCTGTCTACATCAACACAGAGGTACATGGAGATGACCACTCCAAAAGAAGGAGAAAAAACGAGGACGGGAGGCAGAGGACAAGAAGTCAGGTGATTTTTTTATCATGGCTACGATTGAAGTAATTAATTTAAATAAATTAAATAATTAATGCTTTTAAGTGCAGAAGGGCCTGAGGCGAGACAGATGGGGAAATTGGAGGGGAACTTTCCTTTGCAGTATGTGAACAAGTATAAACACTGTAGTAAGCAGCTATGCGAGATGCCAGTTTTGGCCTCACATTTTTCTCGGGCCATAAACCAATAAGCCTGAGCTTCCCATCTAAGCAAATGGGTCCTTTTAAGAGCAGCAGTCCTGGGTCACTTTATCTTGCAGTGGTGGGGTCATTCTATTTTTATCTAGTCCTCTAAACTCTTAACTTCTCTCTTGTAGAATCTCATTGAGTTGACCTCTGACATCAGGCTCATTTTCAGAAGTGTTTTGGAGTCTTCATTCTGAAAGTCTCTTTCTTTAAAGTAAATATTTAATTATCCCATTTGATTCTTACTTTTTACGTCTATATCAGGGGATACACAGAAGCTACAAGTGCTTCCTGATAGCATTTGACTCCCAAATTGTGGCTGCCATCAAGAGCATGAAGTCTCAGTCTCTCTGCCTAAATGTATGCATGTTGTGAAATCCAGAGCATAGAGGGATGTTCGGAAAATAGCTTCTTGAACGGGGCTTCCTTCCTGTGGCCAGTTTCATGCAGACATGTCACAATTGCAGGGGGAAAATGAGAGGTTAAAAAAACACACTGGATTTGCTGAAAAAGTTATTTCTTGTAAAAGCTTCTCCCTTCCACTTAGGGAGGTCGTGAACAAGCAGATTCCCCTTGTTTCCTAAATTTATGAAGGTAAAGAAAACCTCGCCTCAGCAAGGGTTTTATGCCTAAACCAGCAGCCCTCTGCCCAGCCTGAGTGTACAAATAACATTGGGGGTTAATCAGACCAAACCCAGTACTCAACACCGGCTACACTCACGGTCCGTCCATCAGGTTCTATTTGAACACTTCTCATGATCTCAAAAAAAATGGAATGGAATGGAGTCCAAGCCAAGATTTGGGTAGATCTTCCATTTGTATTCAATTACTTAAAAAGTTTCTCAGTGCAGGGCGTGAGCGGTAAGCCTCTCTTAGTCTTCATCTGAAATGTCTTTGTTTCACAATCACTCTTAAGTGATTGTTTAGTTGGGTTGAGATTCTAACGTGACAGTTATTTTTGCTCATCTCTTTGAAATATTATTCTCTTGGTTTCTGCTTTAATAAGTATGCTGGGATAATTGGCCACTCATATGCAGCAAAAACTAAGATTGGACCCCTCGTCACATCATGTACAAAATTCAATTTTATGCAAATTAGAGACCTACGTGTGAAGGCAACACTATAAAATCTTAAGAATGAAAGTAGGAGAGCCTCTCGTCATGACCTTGGGGTAAAGTAAGTTTTCTTAAGACAAAAACGAGTCATTAACCACAAAGGGAAAGGTTGATAAATTGAGCGCCACTAAAATTTAAAACTTCTCTATACGAAAAGATGCCATTAAAAAGGCAAAAAGGCAACCCACAGAGTAAGAGAAGAGCTTTCTCACACAGGTACCAAACAACAGGTTCTTATCCAGAATATAAAGAGCTCCTTAAGTCAATAAGAAAATGACAGATATATATATACTGAAAAATTTGAGGACACTTTCACAAGAAATTCAGGTGGCCCATAACATGAGAAAACATGCTCAACCTCCTTAGTAATCAGAGAAATACAAATTAAAACCACAATGAGCTACCATTATGTATACCCTATGACCCGCAATTCCACATCTACTATACACCCGATAGCAACAGAAACACCAGAATCCATATAATTTATACAATTAAATATATATTACACAGTATAGGTATAGGTCTCCGCACATATACATATATAATGGCAGTATTGTTTGTAATTAACTTCCAAAGCCTAAGGGGGAAAAACAAGTGTCTAACAACATCGGAAATGGATAAACCAATTGTGGTACATTCGTGCCAAGTACTAATAAACAGCAAGGAAGAGGAACAGCATACAACTACATATAACATGGATGAATCTTCAATAAAGTGTTAAATGAAAAGAACCAGTCCCACTCCCCTCAAAAATCAAAATATCAATCTGGAAACAAATAAAACTAAATTGTAATGTTTAGGAGCACGCATGGGCAGTCAAAGTGAAGGCAGAGTAGGGAACCAATGGCCATCTCCCTCTGGTCTCATCGGAGTCCTTTGAGGTGGGAATTATTAATGTCCCTGTTCTGCAGTCAAAGACGGTGGCACTCAGAGAGGTTGAGTGACTTGCCTAAGACCATAACCAGTGGAAGACGTAACTAGAAATTGCGCTTCATGTCTCCTGTGGCCAAGTCCCACTTTGCTTTCCAAAAACCACTCCCATAGAGATGATTCCATATTGCAGGGCCCAGGAGCAGAGAAGGGGCAAAGGATCCCACATGAAAGGGGAGGAAATACGGGTAGCGGGTGTAGACCACACCTTCTGAGAACTTAAAGGCATGAGAGCATGATGCTGAGTATGAAAAAAGTGGAACAGTTGATCTCACAGATAAGAACCACACCCGTGTGAATGACAAGAACACATGTCAGCCAGGACTATAAGAAGGCACTTCATACACATCGCTCTCTTCTTTCTCAAGAGTCTGGTGCTCAGGACTGCTGTCCTTCTTCCCTCTTATAATTAAATAATCAAAGGTCCCAAGTGGCACGCACGTCCCCAAAGATAGTAAGGCTTCAGGATCAGGCAGACCTGGCTTTTAACCTGGCTCTGTGACTTCCCAGCTTCGGTTTTCCATCCTAAAACGGGCTAGCATTTTGGCAACCTCACAGGCACCTGTTACTTGCTCAGTGGTGTTAGCTATTATTATTATTAATTAAATCACAAGAACTAACATTTGCATAAAAATCACGTTTTTTTCTATCGAGCATTTTACATGTGTCAGAAACTTTGTTAAAGTTTTTACAGATCTGAGCCCTGCCTTTTTCACTCTAATTCAAGCACCGTTTTCATTATATTATACCACCTCATTGGAAGAAACTGTCTGCAGAAAGGAAGAAATTAAAGATGCTTGAAAGTAAGGGACTGGCTGGAAGCACAAAGACAGGAGGAAGGGCTGAGTGGGCTCTTGAGGTGCAGCCAGGACCTGTTCTCTGGAGAGTGGAAAGAAGGACAGACATACAAGGCCACACGCATCTGGAGTGGAAACCCAGGGTATAAATTACTCCACTGCAAACGTCTACGGAGAGCTTACCGCACGCCAAGCACACCGTTCTGGGAGCTGAGCAAACGAAGGGGGAGCATTTTCTTAAAACTGCCAAAACTTTTCAGACATTTCTTCCTCACAGCATCCCTGTGAGGTGGGTTAGAGTGGCCCATTTTACAGACAATAGAAACTAAAGCTAAGAGACATGAAGTAACTTGCCCGAGATCAAAAAACCACAGCTAGGAAGTGACGGAGCCAGTTCTGTGTCTGCCCAAGCGTTCTTCACTGCATCATGTTCTTTAACCTTTGAGAAAAACCACAGGATGAGGGCTAGCACCAGACCTAGGCTGAGGATTTACAGACAAAGGTCTGGAATGTTCTTTCACGATATATCAAAATACGTTGTGTGCCCTCTCCATCCCTGAACCTTGCTGGGGGTGCAGAAGCAGTGTTCCAAAGAGACAGTAGATTTTAGGTATGGGGTGATAACACATGTATTTCCCAACTGGGGACACATCCTCACTATCTGGATACCCCCACAAACCTTTCATTCTCCTTGCTTGATCAACTAGCTGGCCATCGATCCTCTCTCATTCATCCATTTATCCACCTTAGCTTTTGACACATTACAAAACAGGCTGCGGAAATCGGTACCCTTGTCCTAATGCCTTAGTGCTCATATTGTTAACCTGTTGTCAACATGTATTTATAGCTTTTTGTGTGTGTGTACAATTGACAAATGAGGAAATGCATAAATTTTACTTCTATGCCTGCTGGGTTTTGACAAATGCATATCCTTGTATAACCCAAACCCCATCCAGTTGTAGACATTACCCAGAAAGTTCCTTCACGCCTTTTCCTACTCAGTTCCTGCCCCCACACTCAGAGACCGGGACTTTCTACCACACAGTTACACTTGCCAGTTCTAGAACTTCAAGTAAACAGAATCCACACTGAGGACACCCCTGGGCGGGGCTCCAACTCAGCCTCAAGCTGGGATTCATCCACACTGCTCGGGGTTGCAGTGGTCCTTTCCTTTTCATTGCCGAGGAACACTCCATTGTACCAGACGCAGTACACAGTTGGTGTATCCATTCTCCCACTGGCGGAGACCTGGACCGTTTCCAGCTTTTGACTATTAGGAATGATGTGCTCTGGCCATTTTTGCACCAACTGACACGCCTTGAAGAGCAAAAGGGAGTGTTATTAAAAGTCAGGCTACTGCTGCTGGGGACACTGGGAATGCACAGAGCACCTCCACAGGGCTGGGCTTCACCCCGTCACAGCAAGGACCCCAGTTCGCCTCCCAGGGACATAAGTGCCCCTCCTGTGCTCCTCTGTGTCCAGAGCTGAACACCCAATCTCTGCCACCTGGCTTCCCTCCAAGCCTGGGAGTCAGGCCTCTTTTCTGCCCTAATCTAGGCCCCCAACCAATATTTGCTGATGGCTTTTCTTTTTCCTTCACACTAGTTTTCTGGACTATCAGATTTCCAGGTTTCCTTCAGCCATCTGTAAAGTCTCCAAATCTTTTTTTTTTTTTTTTTTGCAGTAGAATCATGGTTTTTAGAGTTTAAACACATCTTGAGATCATTCACTCCGGCTCAAGCCTTCTCGTGTGTCACTCCTGTGATCCGAAACATTCCCTCTACTCCGCTCTCAAGCTGGCCAGCTGGGGCTCAGCTTAATAATCAGGCTGTCTGTGACCGCCGACTCTAAAGGCGGTCTCCCTGCCATCTTTTTCAGAGGACCCTGGCTCTGTGGCACCTGCAACCATCTGAAGAAGCCAGGCCTGCTTAGTACACTCAGAGCGGCGCTGAACACACAAGGCGTTTCAAATCACTTGGTAGAACCCTCAAATCCACGTTGGATTCTTGAAGTCCTGCCCTGCAAAAGCCCAGATGGAAACTCTAGGGTCCAGGCAATTCGAGTGATGGGCAGAGTCGAAGTTTCTATTTTAACACCCTAAATCATCCCAGAATTAGCTTCCAAGTCTTCCTGAGACCTTGGGTTTGGGATCATTTTGAATGTGTATTACTTCTGACATATCTGAAGCTCGGTGAGGAAACAATTTATATCTGATTGTTTTTGTGGTCCCAACAGTGTGTGGCCCAGTGTGCCTTGCCCATAGAAGGGTTTCCATAAATATTTGCAGAAGGAGAGGAAGGCGAGGACAGGGAGAGCGAGGAGAGATATTGTTTGTCTTGCCAATGTATAAATACGAGAGTTCCAAGATTATACACTATTTTTTTCTTGATAGCCCATCTGAGGATAAGGCCTCAAGGAAGAAGAAAAATGGGCCTTAGAACTTTAGTGAAAATTGGGATTTGGACAATTGCTTAAAGGCACAAGTTCAGCAATGATGACCTTGGCACATAAGGCCTCTCAGGTTGGAAAGTGACGTCCTGTGTTAAATCTGTCCAAAAAATGTGCAAGAACTTGGCTGGGCCAGGAGAGGAAATCCATACTTCCTCATAAATCAGCAATGTGTGGGCAAAGTCTCCTATAAACAAGTGTGGTGCCCTCGACTCAGTTATTCTCGATCACCAACCATGGACCTTTCTTGACCAACAAAGAGCATTGAAGGATTTGCAGGATTGATTTTCAGGGTACACTTTTCCACGAAATGAGACCTACCCCCAAATTCTTCTGTCAGCACTTTGAAATTAAGACGTGGGAACTTTCTGGAAGCTGCACCAAACAGGGAATTGTTAAGCCTGTCAGACAAGGTCAGTAGCTAGACATGAGCTTGCTAAGCAACCCAGAGCCGCAGCATGACCATCAATCTCCCCTGCACGACTTAGGAGTTAAACTCCATTTGACCTTCAGAAACCCACAGGTGCGTAAACAGTGTGAGATAACACACAGCCCTGAGATACCGCCCTGAAGGGGAGAGTGTCTGAGAACCTCAGAGAGGGAAGTGGCCGAGTAGTTTAAGTAGAGCACGTCAGTCACTAAGTCCCAGCCCAGGTTCCTTGTGACAGCTAATTTGTGCTATTTTATTAGTGCAAAAGTGCTCCTGGCTCCAAAAACATATGGGGAAAGAGTACAGTTAAGGAGCCAAAATATTAATACACTCAGCAGCAGACAAGCAGAGACCTGGATGCAACAGCATTTCATGAACACACCCACCAAGCAAACACCAGGATGTCTTACTGCACAGTTGGCAACAGCCTAAGAATAGGGAATGGACAGGCCTACAACCTGAAGCACTAAAATCCAACAGAGAAATCGACTGATTTATTAAAGATCTGAAATTATGTCAATTTTTAAAAGCCCAAAATTGAAACACTAATGCCAATAATGGAATCGATCTTTGCACCCGGGGATTTGAGTGTGAAGATGTTTCAGTGTGTTTGACACATGCAAGAAAAGAGTGATAAAACTCAAATTGAACGTGGAGACGTATGAAACTGGGCACCAAGATGCTGGGGTAACGCATGGACATCTCTTTTATAAGGACTTTGGGGGGCAAATGTAAAGCATGGGGAGGGTAGTAGGAGAGTGCCGGGATTTGGGGGAATGTTCGAGAATTTCCAAATGCAAAACTCTGAAGCCGTGTGATCTCGAGGAGCCAAAGGGGACAGTGGAGGGACCAGGACAATGTCGCCGTGTAGAAGAGAGTTATCACAGCAGACCTGAGACTTCGATCCCAGAAAGGCCCTCTGCCAAGGTTGGCCCTCAGCTGGCATCTGGGAACTTGGACTTCGGGAGGGTCCTCACTCCTCCAGAACTGCTCAGAGTGGCTGCCTGTGTGATAAACTGCACAAACAGTGACGAACGCCTACCAGGCAGAGAGAGCCCACACAGCCAGCCCCCAGTAAAAGCCCTGGGCTCTGAGTCTCTATCGAGCTTCCCTGGTGGACAGCACTTCACACATCCCTTCCTAACTTGTGATGGAAGAATTACGTGTGTCCTGTGTGATCCCACTGGGAGAAGTCTCTGGAAGCTGGTGCCTGGTTCCCCAGACTTCACCCCATGAGCCTGTTCCCTTTGCAGTGGCAAAGCCAGACTTGGAACCCAGGTCGACCTCACACTTTACCCACCAGCAACACCCTGGGAAGGTGGAGGAAGGGCATCTAGGTGAGAACAGCAAAGAAGGAAGAGTGCTTTTGAAAATCCAGGCATGCATGGGCCAATTAGAGGCCACGTACAAGTGAATGACAACTAAGAAGACCTGAAGTGGGTCATGAGTTACCACGGGAATAGTGAAAATCAAATATATAACAAGTCATGATGTTTTTTGATGGGACTTCCAAAATTAATGTGTTTCAAGTGTCAGTTCTATTTATTACCAAAAACAAAAAAATCGCGACTCAGTTTCCCTCTTTGTTGTGGTTGAATCGTGTCTCTCTGAAAAGATAAGCGAAGTCCTCAGCCCTGGCACCTGTGACTGGGGTCTTATTTGGAAATACGGTCTTTGCAGACGTCATCAAGGTAAAATTAGGCCAGACTGGGGTAGCGTGGCCCTAAACCCGATGACTGGCGCCCTAGGAGGGAGAAGGAAATTTGGACACGGACACGAGGAGAGAGCCACGTGACGGAGACGGAGGCTGTAGCGATGCATTGCAGGGAGAGCCGAGGGCTGCGGCAGCCACCGGGAGAAAAGAGGAGGCGAGGAAAGGCAAGGGAGGGCCCTTCCCTAGGGCCCCCAGAGGGGGCCAAGCCCTGCCCTTACTTTCAGACTTCTGGCTCCAGAATCGTGAGAAAACACATCGCTGTGGAAGCCAGCCGGTTTGCGGGCGTCTGGCACTGCAGCCCTAGGAAGCTCATGCCGACCCAAGCCGGTATGTAGAGTGTGTGAGTGGGATGCATCTCGCATCATCCAACGTCAGATCGAAAGCTTTATCCACACTGGAGGTGTCTCCAGGAGACTCATGTGAAACTCTTCAATTGACTTTGGTAAACTGGCACGATTCACAGTTTTCAAATCCATCAAGTGAGCATCCAGTCTATTGATTTGCCGCTTCTGCTCTGGAGAGGAGCGTCACAAAGGCAGGCTGACTCGAGTCAAGTCAGAATAGCTGGTGGCAAGACAAATCACACAAGAGTCCCTGGGCTGGGCGTGTTGGAGATGTGGACACACGTGTGGACGTTGACAAGCGGATGGATGATTGACAACTTGATTCGGGGGCATGTGTATGGCCATTCAGACTAGGGTTCACCCTAACTGTTTTCATGGGGAAAAATTCAGAACCCCGAGGCCACACCAGGTCTCTCCAGTGGCTCTGGATTATCCAACAGGCAGAGGATGCTTCTCCTGGATCTATATCCAGGTATTATCCAGGTGTTAGCCTTTACCTCTGGACACTGTAAGGATTCAGGAAGCACTGCAGGACCAGCAAGGCTCCTGGTAAGTGCCTGCACCCCAAAGAGAGTGAAATAGAGGTTGCCTGCCCTCTCTTCCTGGAGAGCCTATGGAATCTGAACATGAAATCAAGTCCAGGGCTCTGCCAGCTTGTGAACATTCACGGTCTCTATGCTACAAGGTGTCTGGAGGTGCACATGCCTGCCCAGGCTGGGGAACATCTGGAAATGGATATAGACACAGAATGCCTTGAGGAGGATTGCAAAGAAGTCTTGTCCCTGCGACTTAGGACTATTTCCTGCTTCCAACTTGTCAATAAGAGTCACACATGCTTTGAGCTTTGGGGTTTGACTTCTCTTGAATTTGATTGTTCCACGGTCACTCCGAGTTTTAGAAGTGGGCTGTGCGGCTGTGGCTGGCCTTTTGCAAGCCAGGACCGAGGGCACAGAAAGACTGCTGAAAGGTGCCCCTCCTCCACGGTCACCTCTCTGACTGGGACTCTGCATCAGGACGCCTTCATGCGGCAGGCAGACTGTAGTGAGATATCCCTCATGGGGAAGGAAAAAGGTGAGTCAGGAGAGGGAAAAGGGTTAAGAGGGGTTTCAAAGAGAAGGTGAATCAAGTCAGTGTTTAAGCACCAATTAACATGGAGGAATGTATGCATTTTGTCCTGTGTGACCTCCCCAGCCATCTTCTACCATTGAGCTTACCAGCTGACTTTACAGAGGAGGCCCAGGGGGGGCTAAGGGGTTGGCGACTTGTCCAATGACAACAGCGCCCAGCTCAGGCCAAGCAGACCTCAGACCCCTGCCATCCCCTGCATCACACAGTCCTCTGAGAGCCAACACTCACTGACTAGACTGGCTCCCACCCATGTCCTTATCAGGCTAGGACAGGCACTGGCACGCAACAGCCTCACTCTCAGCTGCTGAGCCAGCCGCAGGAGAGGGACCACAGCCCATGGCCAGGCTTCCAGCTGGGTTGGGGACAGCAGCAGCCCTGGGAACGGAGGGCCAATGGGGAACTGAAAAACAGCAGCCTGACCCAGCTGGATGAGGAGCCAGTTCTCACTGACTCAGCCTGGGGACAAGGTCGAAACCACACAGGTGTTTATGTTTTATTCATCGATTATTTCCGGACTACCATCTTCATCCCCTGGTATCAGTGCATCCACCTGCCTGGCCCCAGGTTTTGCACAGAGCCTGGCCAACAGGAGTTGCGGTTTGTGGCCCCGAGATGGAGACTGAGCCCACTGGCGGGACCCATCTCCAGAAGAGGGCAGAAGAACACAGGGACGTCTGGGGCCCGTCTGGGGACCATGCATGGGACGGGTCCAGAGATCTCACTCCCTCTGCACCCTCTGAGTCTCACACGGATGCCCTGAGTGCTGGACACAGGGGCCCCACCTCAGGAGACCCTGACTCTAGTCCCATATGAGCCATCGCCCACACACGCCCAGCCTCGCCTGGCTGCCCTTCAGTGAGCCCCAGACCTGAGATGATGAATAACATTTCATTCTCTTCTGGGACTTTCATCAACGCCCACTCCTCACTTAATAATTGAAGAGGTCTCTTGTGCTTGGTTCTCAGTGGTACACTGACACCACGCCAACTGCTTTCTAATGTTCTCCACACATTTGTGACAGTCCTCACTGAAAAGGATGGGGTGGAAATGAGTCCAGTCCTCTTTGTCAAAAGCAGATTAAGTCCTGTTTCCAGTGCAGACGATGACTTTGCCTGCCCCACATGATATTGGGCCTAATTTATTTTGACTTCTTTTCTCTAGGGAATCACCCCAATTCCATGCCTGGAAAGGCACATGTGAACACAGCTCAGTGGCCTTTGACCGCCAAAGGGCAGGAAAGCCTGCCCGCCACCCCTCTGGGAAAGGACCCAGGCCATGTTAGAAACTGAACATCTGTTTCCAACCTGTGATTTGTTCATCGTCACCCAGGTTAGTCACCCCTGCGGCCCTCAGAGACTGAGCTGTGAAGCTAGAGGACCAAGTCCTTACCGCCAGGGTAAGCAAGGAGTTGAACTGAAGGTCTCCCGAGTCTCTGAGCTCTAAGGTTTATTATTCTAACTTGCATAACCACCGTGAGCCACTTCCTCATCGGAGACTGAAGCCTGGCTGAGGACTCTGAGGCACTTCCACTTCTAGGAGTCAGAGACTGTGCCTTTCAAACCCTCCCCAGCTGGACTGCAGCACATGCCTGAGGGACTGGGCTGACATCGTCAGCCTTTTTCACCCCCCAGCCCAGCCTGCCGATGTTGGTTCTAAAGCCACTGGTTTTGACAACAAAGTGTCATCTTGTCCTTTAGACAACCTCGCATTCTACAGAGCAATGGTCCTCTATTCTGTGTGACCCCCTTTTTTATATTCAAGCCTTCTATAGCTCACTGGAAAACGGGACTCGACGCTACAATCAAAAGGTGCAACAACGGCGAAGAGAGAGAGAGAAAAAGGTGGCGTAGATGGTAGAGGCGCTGTTCATCCCTCTGGCGACCAAGTCAAAGTTGTGATGGAAACAAGGAGCGGCAGCAAGGAAAAACCACCTTGGATATAGAGGAACAGGTCATACACCTACAGAGAAATCCAAGCACTCACCCTGCAACAGCAGAATTTAGGACGGGGCGAGGACATGGGGTGACCGGGTCCCAAGCAGCTGAGGGAGACCGAGCCTGCGGCAGCGGCAGCAGCAGACGCCTCTTAAAGGGGCCGCGACCACAAGCGGATTTTCGCGGTGATGGACCTACTCGCTCTGAGCACCAGTGCCAATTTGTCTGCGCTCAGGGGGACCAGGGACTTATGAGGAGACATTGTTGGAGTGAGAGCCAAGGTGAGACTCACCCTGTACAGACGTGCCATCGGTATCCACTGTTCCCTGTTGAGCCCCTCCCCACTGCCAGTGCGCCAAACACGGTGCCCGGATAGCTGAGAGGCCATCAAACTGGATAACAGAGTTGCTCGCCCAGAGGATCCCCTGAAACCCCGCCTCCCCCAACTCTCGGCCCTACCTAAGCCATATCCAGGTAAACCTCAGCAAGTCAGGTTCTCCTTGCTGAGACTCACATTGGTGGGGCAGCTGACCTTGGTTTCTGGTGTGACCTTTTGAGGCAACTATAAGCACAGCATCTATGGATTTCTTGCTGAATCTTAACAGGTGGCTCTGGAGGGGTAGAGGCTTGGGCTAAATTTGGCCTGCAGCTGAACCCCTCTCGGGGCTGTGCCACTGGACACCCACTTCACACATCCACACCAATTAGACCAGGAGACTTAGGAGCTTTGCTTCATACATGGAAACAGACACGGAAAGGCAGCCAGAATGGGAAGACAAAGAAGCAGAAATCATATGAGAGAACAGAACAGAGATCCAAATATAATGGAGTGAAGTAATCTAACAGATGCAGAGTTCAAATACTCATTACAAAGATGCTCAATGAACTTTTGAGAAGTGTAGAGAACTTCAACAAAGAGATAAAAAACATAAAAATGGAAATGGAAATTATAAAAGGGAACCAGTCTGAAATGAAGAACACATTATCTGAGATGAGAAGTATATTAAATGGAATAAACAAAAGAATAAACAAAGTGAATAAAGAAAAGGACCGAATGCCTTATCTAGAGGATGGGAAAAGCCAAGGATACACAATCAGAATGTCAAGAAAAAAGATGCCAAGACTATAAAAATAATTTAAGAACAATATGGGTCACTATTAAAGATCCAAGTATCCGTCTGATTGGTGTAACTGAAGAAAATCAAGATGTTGAACAGCCGTTTGAAGAAATAATGATGGAAAACTTTCCTAACCTGGTGAAGGAAATGGACATAAAACCCCAGGAAGCTCAGAGAATTCCAAAATTGAGGGATCCAAAGAGGCCCACACCAAGACACATCATAATTAAAATGCCAAAGGTTAAATACAAAGAAAGAATATTAAAAACAGCAAGAGAAAAGCAGATAGTTACTTATGAGGGAAAATCTATAAGGCTGGCAGCCAATTTCTCAAAAGAAACTATGCAGGACAGAAAGGCTTTACAAAAAAATATTTGACAGGATGACAACCCAGGATCTACAACCAATAATAATTTATCCAGCAAAACTATCATTTAGAGCTGAAAGACAAATAAAAAGCTTCCCAGACAAAAATAAGCTAAAGGAATTTATTGCCACCAAGCCAGTATTACAAAAATATTGGAGGGACTTCTTTAAGAAAAAACATGTATCAAAAATGGGAATAAAGAATGTAACAACTACTTTCCCATGAATAAATACCTGAAATGGAAAAGAATTAAGTGCTCCAACCAAAAGATAGAGTGGCTGAAAGGATAAGAAAATAAGACCCCTACATATGAAAAGGAAGGAGATGGGAAAAGATACTGCTTTGATGGACCTAGAAAGTATTTAAGTCAGACAAAGAAAAGCGCTATATGATTTCACTTATACATGGAATCTAAGGAATAAAAAGAACAAACTAATCAAAAACAGTCTCACAAATATAGTGGACAATTTGGTGGCGGACAGAGGGGAGGGGAGTTTGGGGGGCTGGGAGAATAGGGTGAAGGGTTAAAGAAGAACAAATTAGTAGCTGATGGATGGTCACAGGAATGAGGAGCATGGCATAGAGAATGCAGTTAGCATTAATACATTGGCTAGGTGGAGGGTCAGGGGAGGGAGGCAGCAGTTAGGGGGGGATCATTTTATGAACTATATAGATGTCTAACCAATGTACTATATACTTGAAACTAATTAAAAATTTTTCAAAATTCCCACTAAAAAAAAGTTTCAACAATGCAACCAGACTCCCAGAGCACAGGGCCATGAATGATCCAGAGCTGTCACCCAAAGCCATGTGCTGCCCTGGCCTCAGTCTCCTGTATGCCATGGATCTTTGAGCATGGCAGAATTTGTTGGCTTTAATAGATACCTTTGAAGCTTCCCTAAGGACCCTTTTGCTTATGGCTTTCCTCACTTTCCTCAGGGAGAGGGTAATTTCCTACCATGTACAGTGAGAGGACCAGTGGCCTGCAGCCCAGTGCATCAGGTTTCCAGACCAACAGGAACAGCGAGGGGCAGGGCGCATCTCTTTCCAACTCCATGTTCAGGAACGCCACATTGGTAGCTCGCGATTGACCATCCTAGAAGCATTTACACCACGGTAATGAGCAAGCACTAGCACATCGGGGCTCCCCTAGCCAGCTGGTTGCTAACATGTCCCAGCACACCACTGGCCGAGGGAGCCTGGAGCAAGGCCTGGGCCGTGCTCTGCTCACCACTCCCATGAGAAATGGGATTAGATGAGTGCCAAGACTCCTTGTGGCTTCTGGATCAATGTTTTTCACAGCGAGGCTAAAGGGGGCTCAGAGGAAGGGCCCAGAAGTCCAGAGCTGCTGCTCTGCCCTCCTTCTTCTCAGCAGCCCCATGTTTCAGGAGCTAGGAGATGCTTAGTGTCTGCGGGGCTGTTTGACAGACACAACGAGACCACGGGACTTGGCCTGCAGTGGTTTTGCTGGCTAAGTATTTTATCTTCCGTTCACTATTTATAAGGAACACCCCACTTTCCAGAAAGGTTGGGGTGATGCTGGCAAGGAGTTTCTGCATCCAGAATCCCAAACCCCATACTGATACCCCTCCAAGCAGCACCTGCCACTGTAGCGAAGGATCTAGAATGTAGACTGGTAGAGTTGGGGGGTGGCTGAAAGCCAAGTGGCCATCTCCAGAAAACCTTGAGGGGTGGCATATGTCCCCCTGTCCCATTAATCTTGCTCCTTTCAGATCTGCCAGCCTCAAAGAGGCAGAACGAGGGCAGACCCAACTCGCTAGCATGCCCAGGAAACCAGAGTGCCGCCACATTGATCAGCTCTGAAAATTCTGCACGTCAGGGACCCGGAATACGCTTGTCAGCGTTACCTGTGTAGTCTCTTCCTCCAAACGGAGCTGCATGGGAAGCCAAGTCATAAACAGGCAGTGTCTTGGCAGGCTCCGGGCCAGACAGCAGGGCCTGCATAAAGCAGATGCTCAGCAGCTCCAGCTAAGAGGTCTGGGTCATCCATCCTGTGATGGACGGGCATCCACAGCAGGTGGAACATTTGAGGCAGAGTTGACACCCTCTCCCCGGGCACTGCCTGGAGGAACGATCTCCAAGCATCCACAGCCTTGCTCCACCACGGAAGCCGGTCTTCCTTCTGCTATGCTACACCCTTCTTAGGGCCCTGCCTGTGCGTCTCTGCTTCAGTCCAACATTCCAAATGGACATGCCGGTCCAGGTCAAGGCTGCCCAGGTTCTAATCCTAGCTCTGCCACTTGCCAGCTGTGGACGCGGGTTGGGTCAGAGGCTGCCGTCTGCCTCTGTTTGCTCAGCTGTGGAGTGCAGAAGCTTGAAGCATTGCACAAGATGACACCAGGAGGGCTCTTGGAACACCACCTGGCACAGGGGCCCTTGGGACAGCATCTGGCACAGAGAGATCACACAACAGAAAGATTAATGATTACCAAATGTAGGGGTCGGGGCTTTTCTCTGAGAGCAAATTTATTTTTCCTCTCCCTTTCAAACTTTCGAGGAATTCCTCAGTGGACCAGCAGATTCTCAGCTCTCTATTCTTAGAAGTACACTGAAGCATACGAGGTCATCCCCCAACCCAAATGGCTGAGGAAAATTCATTGTGTCACTTCACTGGAAGCTATCATTGTAAAAGAGTTTTATCATGTCGAGTTGAAATCTGCCCCCTGGACGTTCCACCCCGGGCCCCACACCATTTTAATTCCTAATTCCTCTGCCAATGACAGTCTCTGCATGGTGTAGGCCCACGCGTATCCCCCACAGAACTGCCTTTCTTAGGACGAACACCTCCCATTCTCCTTGCCTCATACCACTCCTCATTCCTCACTAGCTTGGACTCTGGCTGCGTCCTTGCTGATCTGTTTCCTGGTAAGCATGTAGAGTTTATCATCAGGCAAAAATCAGGAGCACCACCCCATCCCAATCCCCAGAGGGGTGCTCCATTAAGAGCTGGTATGTGTTCTTGTCGAGGTGTTTCTCAGAGAGAGAAGCTATTTTTTTAAACAAATGAGATGTAACCCAAGTGTGGTTATGTTCCTTCCATGCAGTCTACTCAAAGCAGTAAGGATGAGTCTGTCTCCCTTTCCTCTTTCTTGCTCGTTGGAATGCAGACATGATGGCTGGAGCTTGAGCAGCCATTTTAGATCATGAGGCACTGCGCTAGGAATGACAGAACAGTACAATAGAAGAAGCTTAATGTCCTGAAGTCTGTGCATTAGCCATACCAGCCTGGAGCTGTTACCTTTGGCGTTTTCTTTTATTAATATATGGGAGAAAAATGATGTAGTGAAAAACCTTTTTCTCCCTCATTGCTTTCTCTGTTCTTTCTTCCTTCCCCCTTTTTCCTCTCCCTTCTTTCCTCTTTCCCTTTCTTTCCTCTCTTCTTTCTCCCTTCCTTTTTTGCACCCAGACTTTATTTAAACTTGATACTCAGCCTGGCACTGTTCCATTTCACCAGTAAAGCAGATCAAGCAGGAGAATAAACTGAGTGGAACCATCCCACCACCTGCTCTGCAGAAAAACACCGTCCGTCAGAAGCGTCGGCGCTTTCCAGACAAGCCATGTGCTGAGGAGGAGCAGAGACCAGCTCTGGGGGTGGAGACCTTCCCCAGGCAGGTCTGGAGGACAGCCCAGGACCCTTGGCTTTGTGCCGGCCTCTCTGGCACTTGCTCCAGAAGGCTCAGCACAGAGTGATTTCCTCATTCACTGACTCACACTCACTCACTTACAGTGAGGGAGCAGCGAGGGACCTGGGGTAAAGGGGATTAGCCTGTCACGCATAGAGCTGTGTGCATCTCTGATTTAAAGAGAGCAAGTGGTTGGCGGGGAAAGGGCAGGAAGAAGGGAAAATGAGCTGAGACCTCTTGTCTAGAACTCTTTGACAGATAGCCACCACTCCCAATTCTGTCCACTAAACCTCTGGGCCAGAATCTTCCATCTGCCTCCCTCCCATCCTCTCCTTCTCACCCCTGGGAGGCTGACCCATGTGGTCCATGAGCAGGACTCCCCTGACTCATAGGTTTGGCTAATGGGGAGCACAGTGGGAGGCTAGAGGGAGGAGGAGAGGGCTGTTGGACATCTATCCCCCAGCCCCTCCCTGTCTACAATTGGCTGTGTCCCTTGATGAAAGATTATTGTTCCCCTTAGGGCAATCTGTTTGAAATAACTCTGTCCTTCCAATTCCAGAAATTTCTCCTTTCCTCACCCATTCCGGCCCTGGGTAGGAACAGCGACTCTGCTACCAGTCTGGGATCCTGAACTCTTCCCTTGGGTTCTGCTTAGCATCACATCCTTTGAAATGGTCTCTCGTGAACAAAAGTCCTCGAACTGTCCTAATCTGAGAGGACTATCTCTGCGTGGGGACCTCTGACATAACCTCACAGAGCTCAGTGTCATTTGTCATATGGATAGTATCCCTTATTTCCAGGGTTGTGGTGAAAATTAAGCTGATGATGGATAGCAAAAAGCTTCAACCATTAGTTACCTACACTACAGACATGAATTTACAGAAACAGGTAGGAGAAAAGGCTTTTTGCTGACTGTAAATGCAGCTGGGTCAGAGGTGGCCCAGGGCTGCCAAATGCAGCTAGCGACATCTGGCAGTAGGACCTGGGGTCCCAAAGAAGGGAGCGGCTTGTGTTCGCTCCAGGCATTGCACGTGCAAACCAGGCTGTGATCAGAGTGAGGGGGCTGCAGGGGGCCCAGAGGCAGGGCAGGGAGCTGGAAGAACCACAGCCGGCACCTGGAAAGGGGAAGCTACCTGGAGACCCGAGAGCCATCTTCACCAGTTCTGACCTGCCGGACGGGCAAGCACTTGGCTTTAGAGCTCCGTGGTTCCTTTGAGTAGAACTGGGTGGGTGGGTAGAGGCTATAAGTAGGTGGATTTGGGCTCCAAAGAGGAAGAAATTTCTAGCAATTCAAGCTGTCTAAAACAGAAGCTTCCCATGAGGGAAGAGAGTCCCTGCACAAGGATATTCATTGCAGTGTTGGGGGAAATTGGAGGCAGATTAAGGGACCATCAACAGAACTGTCATATTACAGAACAACAAGGCTGTGTTTAGAAACAGCGAGGTGTCTGTGGGTCCTATGGTGGCACAAGCTCTGTCATAGAAGGTTGAGTGACAAAAGCAACTTGCAGAAATGCATTGTAGTTGAGGATAAAAATAAATAATGATAGTAGCAGAGTTTGGCTTTGAATAAAATAGGAATCCATTAATGCATATTGATATAAGCAAATAAATATTTGAAGAGAAAAGAAAGCTCTTATAATAGAATGCCGACCATAGTATTGAACAACGGAATTTTAAAATTCGTCATTTGGCAATCCTGCTAGCAATCATTAATTAAAACAAAAAATATTCGTGGATACTAAAATTAGTGAATGAGGGGTGAGAAACAGAATTTTACATAATCTCAAAGTATCTCTCACCAAAAAACAGAAAGTAACTTCACAACAGAGAAACCTAGCAGACACCATCTGAATAAAGCAATCAAAGTTAATGCCAACGAATTGAAAAAATCTCCAACATGCACCCCACACACACACACACACACACACCAACACCAGTGGGATGCATTGAGTAAACTCAGCATCATTTTTGTGATTTTCTGGCCAAAATGCAGTTTACATCCTATTGGGAGGAAATATCAGACAAATCTAAATTGAGAGGCATTTGACAAAAGACTAGTCTATAATATTCTGACACATCGAGGCTGTGAATGCCAAGGAAAGACCCTAGAACCAACCCAGATTGAGAGACCCCAGAAGTGATCCAGATTAAAGACTGATCAACACGTGATCCTGGATTGGGTCATGCCTAGAGGGTGTGTAACTAGAATGATGGGTCCCAACTATTGGGAAACTTGAATGGGATCTCTGGGTGAAGAGTACACAGGAATTCTTTGAAATATTCTTGATGTTTCTGTGTATTTGAAATGGTTTTAAATGAACAGTAAAAATAAATGTAAAGGAGAAAAAACAAAAGCAAGCAAAACAAAAAGCTGTGGAGCTGACTGTAGCGCCTCCTGACATGAGGCATAGGAAGGACACAGCTCCCTCTGAAGCATTCTTGCTGAAAACTGAGCCCGAGTCAGGTCCAGCCCCAGGGGACAGAGGACATGTTAAAAAAAAACATGCTGAGACGCACCACCCAAGTCAGCATGGGACACTCGACAGGAACACAAGCCAGTTTCTGCAACAAATAAACGGCAAGAGAGAAAGACTAAGGTAAAGGAGACCTTAGAGACAAATCGACATTTTGTACCCTTGCTTCAAGCGAACCAACTAGAGGCAGTGTTCATGAGAAAATGAGAGAAATCTGAACACTGTCTGGACATTAGATGATATAAAGGAATTATTGTCTAGATGGAATCATGGTATTGTTATGAAATGTTTTTTCAAGTCCTCATCTCTAAGAGCATTTAGACATGTTCATGGTTGGAAAACAATGATCTCCGGAATTTGCTTTAAAATCCCAGGGTCGAATAACTCAAATGTCTCTCAACAAATTAATCAATTAACAATATGTGGTTTATATACATAATGGAATATTAGTCAGCCACAAAAAAGAAATTCTAACACATGCTACAACATGGACGAATCTTGAAAACATTATGAGAAATGAATGAAAAAGCCAGACATGAAAGGTCAAATATTATTATTTCACTTATATGAGACATCTTGGCTAATCAAATTCATGGAGACAGAGATTAGAATAGAGGTTATCAGATGCTGGAGGGAGGGGAGGAGAGTTAGTGTTTAACAGGTACAGTTTCATTTTGGGATGACAGAAAGTTTCTGGAGATAATGATGGTCAGGATCGCAGAACAATGTGAATGTACTTAATGCCACTGAACTGAGCACTTAAAAATGCCTAAAATGGTTTTATGTTATATATAATCTACCACAATTTTTTTTTTAAAAGCTCAGTGTGGGTGAGCCCCATGCTGATAATTGTCAAAACTGCATGATGAGAACATGGAGATTCCTTTTACTATTCACTCTACTTTATTTATATCTGAAATTCTTCCACACCAAAGCACTTCCTTAAAAACTTACAACTAAAACAACAGTCCAAACACCCAGAGCTGATGAGACTAAATATGAAAACCATAGCAGCATGGGAAAATGCTCATAAGATTATACTGGGTAAAGAGCTGGCTCTCTAATTATGTTTAAATCATATGCAAAAATATGCATTAGGGGGAAAAGCATAGAAGGAAATGTACCAAAATTACAAGAGCTATCGTGTTTGAATGGTGGGACAGTGGGTAAGATTTTTTTCTTTTTTCTAAACTTTCTCTAATCGCGTTACTTATATAGTTTTTAGAAATAAATTACACATGCTCCAAGGCAGTCATAGGAGAGTGAATGTTAAGAAGCAATATATGAGAAGGGTGCTGAGTGATAAGGTAATATCCTTCTGGGAGAAGGTTTGCAGGAGGACACATGAGCCTAGAACAGGGAGTCCGTGTGCTCTGCCATCTGACGGGTTTAAAGGCAGGCCTCCCACCCCTCGGCCTCCTTGCTGGTACGCAATGGGCCACAGCCCCTGGCCACACGCAGGACGAAAGCAGCCAACACCAGACTCTAAGGTGCCCACTCTGCATGAAGGGGCCTGCGTGTCCCAATGGGGGGCGCTTCCTGTGCCAACACCAGGCGGCTGTGGCGTCCCAGCCTTGTGGTTGCCCGGCCCCAATCTGGGCTCCAAGTTGCTCAATCCACCATGCCCTTCCTGTTCCCCTTTTCGGAGCACACGGCCTCTGCAGCATTGGCTGGGGCTCTGTGGGCTCACCGCAGGGAAGCGCCGGCTCCTGCACAACCAGCCCCCCAGAGCTCTTTCCAGGTCTCTGATTTTTTTTTCCCTCCCCGGGTTGCTAAATAGCTTATGAAGAAACCCTTTTCTTTTGCTTTTTTTCTTTAGGGGAAGGAGTCCAATGATGTCTGTTTGTGAAGAGGCTATGATAGTCCAGCCAAGGGGGCAGGACAAGCCCAAGAACAAAGTAGAAGCAGCTCAGCCTCCTCCATCTCCCTGTGAAATGGTGCCCGGTTGTCTGGACGTTGCATGATAGTAATAACTGCTCATGTTCATCGAGGCTTCCTGCCCACTGGAGAGGGAAGTGAACCCATCCCACCCTCCCAAAAGCCCTCCCAAGGGGCCCCCCCTGCTGTGACCCCAGGGGTTTAGATGAGGAAACTGCAGCAGCTCAGGAAGGTGACACAGTTGAGCAGGGTCAGGCAGGTGGGGACCAACCAGAACCAGGACTAGACCACTCACTGTCCCAGGTACAAGAGGCTCGGGGGTCCTTTAGAAAAGTGAAAAAGCACTCCTGAGGTCGCCCCTTTTGGAAGGAAGTTATGAGGGGCAGGCAAAACACCTGTGTGGAGGAGCATGTCACTTCTTTCAAAGATTGAGAATTGAAGAGGTGATTGAGAAGGGGTCCCAGTTAATGTTTTGTTTCTTATACCAGATGACAGGTCCACAGTGTTCATTGTATTATCCTGTATACAATTTTGTATGTCTTAAATATTGCATAATAATTTTTTTTAAGACTGCGCAGAATACTGGCCACTATTCTGGTGGGCTTTGTTTCAAAGACACTGAGCTCCCCCTACGTATCCCAAGACAACCTCAGGATTCAAGCACCCAGGGGACAATCTGAAAGCAAAGCCAGGCCCCCCCCAGACTATGGAATTCCACAACCCCCTCTGGCTGCAAGGGCCACCTGACCCAGCCTCCTGCAGACAGGCCTGCCCAGGCTGGCCACGAACATGCACATCACCCCTCCTTAATAAGAGCTCCCAGGAGACTATCAATGATAACCCCGACTCAGAGGAACTGGCTATGTTTTTCAAGCCCGAGGAAAGGAAAATTCAGGCTGTTCAGACATCTGAAACAAACACTGACTTTTCTGATTCCGAGACCTACAGGGATCTTTATTATGCAGACATCTGAAAGATCTGTTCTCTGGACAAAAATACATAATTCACTCGTAAGGTAAATAGCTCAACATTCAACTGCTCCAGACCCTAGTCATATATTATTATTTCAAAAACCTCATGGAGGGTTTCATGGCCAGTGATCAACGTTCAGGCTCCATGAGTAGAAGCCTGGCAATGACAGGCCGTGTGTGGTAATTGTGGGGAGAGCGGGACTCGAGGCAAGGACAGGTCCCCGCGGGCCACGTCCCAACACCGCCCACTGGCTCCCTTTTGTGCCAGTGGTGTTGGGGTGAGGGGTGCATCCCAAGGTTTTATTTGTTGGTATTGCTTCAAGCTGAAAACATTTTTTTTTTTTTGACTGGGTAGCAGGCTATTGCTGACATTTGTACACCTCATCTCTCTGAACCTTAGTTTTTCTCCTATCTTGGGGACAGGTGGACTACATCCATAGTTAAAAGGTTCCCAGGACAAAAAAAGAACAAATTAATCAAAAACAGACTCACAAATGTAGAGGACAACCTGGTGACGGACAGAGGGGAGTGGGGTTGGGGGACTGGGAGAATGGCGTGAAGGGTTAAAGAAGTACAAATAAGTAGTTGATAGATGGTCACAGGGATGGGGAGCACATAGAGAATGCAGTTAGCATTAATGTATTGGCCAGGTGGAGAGCCAGAAGAGAGAAAGAGCGATTAGGGGGATCGTTTTATAAACTACGTAAATGTCTAACCAATGTACTGTATACTTGAAACTAATAAAATAAAATTTAAAAAAAAAAAGGTTCCCCAGGGCTCCAAGGTCCCCACATAGACCCATGAAGGGTTTTAAAGTCAGGGGTCTTCAACCACTAGTAAGAGAAGCCCACCTGTCCTAAGCAAAGGGAAAAGGAACTTACGGACCCACATAATCGAGCAGTCCTGGGGTAGATCCAGCGTGAGGGCGTCTAGAACTTAAAGCTCTCAGTATTCAGTGCATGTATGCGCATGTGTGTACATAGCATGTGTGTGCACACGTGTATGTACATGTACACGTCGGATACATGTGCATATGCGTTGTGTTGTCTGTACATGCGTGCATGTGTGCCTGAGCAGGTGAGCCCAGGCCTCACGGAGAATTCGTGGTGACACCCAAAGCAGACCCTGGAGTGGAGTGGACTTAGAGTTTTTCCAAGTCTGCTCCAGAGTCTGGTCAAGAACTAAAACAGCACAGAGAAAGAGGAGCCCTTTGTTCTCCTCCAGATCCACCCTCCCCCTGCCCAGGGGCAGCCCCTTTCCTCAAGCTGCACATTCCCACACACGCACAGTCGTATCCTTTTCCCTAGGTAAAGTCATCCACGAGAACTGTACATCACCGCCCTTCCTAACATTTGTCCCTTGTGGTTTCAGACAGTTCATGTCCTCGGCACCTTGCTCCTCTCGCTCCACCGTATGGTTCCAAGATCTTCCCCACCGGTACACGTAGATCTGCTGAGACCACGTTAACTGCCGGATGTGATTCCGTGGTGTGGCCATTTCTGCATTCCTCTCTTAATAAATATTCAGGTTGTTTCTAGTTCTTTTCTATTTTAAACAAGGCCACAATGTGTATCTTCAGAAGCTATAGAGATCCTCGCACCAGCTGTGCCCAGAGCAGCAGACCACTCCCAGTGTGGTCCCGCTAATCTACTCCCCTCCCAGCAGCGTTTGGGGACATTGTCTCCTGTACCAATGAGGCAGGAAAGAAACTCTACAATGGCTGATGATATAGGAGAGAAAGGAGCCCGGATTGGAGCAGGGATAAAGGCATGGATATTCCACGTCGCCACATGCTTTGTTGAGTCTGGAAAGAAGACAGACACCTATACATAGCTCTGTCTCGTCTGATCTCAGAACCTGGAAAGGCTCCTGTGTAGGCTTCAAGAACTTTCTAGCATTTTTTTTTCCAAATCAATTTCAGCCTGAGATTCTTGGTCCCTAGAAGGTCCATGAAAGAGACCCACTGAGCCTATGAGCTTGATGGCATGCCGAAGTCTGTGTGCTGGCGTATACCTCTGGGGTGACTCTAAGTCTTTGAACCTGTGTGTTTCAGTGGGGTTCTTTCTGTTAAGAATGACCACACACACACACCCCCACCAATAAAAAACTTAAACTGACTTGAGCAAATAAAAGGAAACAAAGGAATTTATTGGCTCACCTAGGCGAAAGGTCCAGGAGTACCTTGGCTCAGGTAAGTCTGAATCTAGGGGCTCACATCACACCAGAGAGCCTGAGTCTCTCTCCATCTGTCTCCACTTTCCTCTGCTGGCCTCGTCATCAGGTACTCACTTCACCCAGGCCCCAAGTGGGTTCAGACTCGCGCCCTAGTGCTCCACGTGCCGCAGAAAGGACAATTCCCCCAGTCCCTGAATCCAGTGAACCAAGGTAGGTCATGTGCCCATCCGCTGGCAGAGGACTGGGGTGCTCCAGGGGGCTCAAGGTTATGGAGGTGAGGTAAGGGCAACAAACGTCCCCAGTACTCTGAAGAAGGCTAACTTCTTAGGCAAGTTCAAACTCAGGCGCTCTGGTCGTTTATCGTGACAGGTCATGGGTGATACCTGATGAGTCTTGAGCCAAATGTAGAGATGGCCTGAGGGCAGCGGTGCTGTCTTCTTAGGTTGAACTGTGTCCTCCCAAAACATTGTTAAAGCTGTTGAACTGTTATCCCCTGTATGTGGCCTTATTTGGAAATAGGGTCTTTGCAGATGTAATTAGTTAAGACGAGGTCATGCTGGAGTAGGGTGGCCCTAAATCCAATGCTGGGTGTCCTTAAGAGAATGGCGAGGGAGATTAGACAGACACAGGGAAGACCATATGAAGACAGAGACAGAGATTGGAGTGATGTGGCCACAAGCCCAAGAATGCCTGTAGCCACTGGAAGAGGCAGGAAGGATCCTCCCCTAGAATCTCCAAAGGAACATGGCCCTATCCACACCTTGATTTTGGACTTCTGGCCTCCAGAATGGAAAGAGAATAAATTCCTGTTGTTTTAAGCCCCCCACCTTAAATTATAGTTTAGGGTAATTTGTTGAGATACACATGGGACACTCAGACACCATCCAACCCTGACATTCAGCTGCGACCTAACAGGAAAGCCAAGCACCCGACATGGGCACCCGACATGGGTACTCCGCAGCCTCAGATTGGCGGCTCTCCCAGACTCATGAGGATCGCCACCTGGTGTTTTCCAGTGTGTCCTGTTTGAGGAAGTGGTGGCCCTAATGGCCGGGAAAGTCCTCCAGGGCAGCCTTGTGACTCTGCTTTGCAGGTGACCCTGCTTTGCAGGCGACCCCAGCAGGCTACAGATATAAAGGGAAACCCCATATGTCCCCTCTCACCCAGCACAGCCGCAGCCTGTTCAGAAACACCTGGGCAGCACCAGGAATGAATGTAACCACCAGCTAAAAAGCCCCAAACATGAAATTGCTGTCTAACTCCCTTGCTGGTCGTACCTTCTAGACACATTTTCAACTCCAGCTGGTGCTCTCTGGTATCTTGACACTGGATTGCCACAGGATCCAATAAAGAAGCTAAATCAAAGCCATCCCTGAGCAAGCCAGCCTCAAGGGCTCATGCCCTCTGAATTCAAGTCCTACCTGATAGCTGTGCCAGGAGCCTCAGGCCACCATGGCTTAGGGTGGAATGCCCAGGCTCTGCAGTTGAACAGACTGGGGTTTAGATCCTGACTCTACCATCTATTCGTAAGTCATTGAACCTCTCTCAGTGTCCCCATTACTTCCTACCTCTTAGGACTAAAATAAGCAGAAATTGAGATCACATATAACAAAGATGTTAGCATGGTTATAAGATGATGAGGCACTCATATTTATTAAGTACCTAATGTGTGCCGGGCAATATCATAGAAGCTAGGGTTACAATGGAGAAGAAAACAGACACAGGTGTTTTTGGAGCTTATGAAGATGAATACAGTGATGACAGTGATGACGTTGGTGATGAGGATGAAGATGATGGTTTGGAGATGATCATGATGACGGTGATAATGGTGATAGTGGTAATGATGAGGATGAAGATATGATGATAGTATGAAAATGAAGCTAAGAATCCTCTCTAGACCATGAGATCTTCATGAGCAGGAGCTGTATCTCCAATTTCCTGCTTCCTTGTATAGCGCAGTGCCTTGCACATAATTGTTACTCAAGAAATGTGTGTTGTTGATGGACTTACTCTTCAAGTTGCTTTAAGCAGAGAAGAAACCCTCCAAGGATAGCTCAAATTGGCTCCCATCCAAATCTTTGAAGTCATAGGTTTTATCTTTAAAATGGACTTGAGCTTTTCATTCCATTCTATGGTATATCCCTGTTTGTTTTCCTTACAAACAACAAAATTTTTTCCCAAAACTGAGTATAAATGATGCCCCAAGAAAACATGCCCTCCTATGGCTTTTGAGAAACTAAGCGCGTGTGTGCACACATGCGCGCGCGCACACACACACCAGCCCCAAATCCCCAAACCAGGCCACGCTGGCTCTCTGGACATCGGAGATCCAGAGAACTCAGAGCCAGTAGCACGAGCCCAGGCTATTGAACACCGTGGAGAAAACAACTCTCACGTGGTGGTGCCAGAGCTGCGGGAGCAGAAAGGATGACAGCGTCTGAGGCAGCTCAAGCACCACTCTGTGCTCTGGAAGGCAAGGAGGCTGAGCCTGGAGTCTGCAACTTTATGCTGAGAGCCAGAGTCAAAACAAGAAGGCCCTGAAGAGTCTCTGGAAACTTTGTTTTCCTCTTCAAACCTAGTGTTGTCAACGCGAGGGCCACTTCATCACCCTGGACAGGCCCCAGATTACGAAGCAGCAGCATCAGTTCTGGGAGTCCGTAACCATGCCCACGGTGGGCATTTAGGGAGCTATGACTACATCTGGCCAGTCATAGGATTTGCTCAATTTTCTTGCCAGCCCTCAGTGACAGACGGTGAAAACAGGCAGGAAGAGGGCAGGGCACTCAGCCAGGCTGCCGCCGACTTGATTCAGACCCCGGCTATCCCCCACCTCACGCCGCCCTGCCTCATCCCAGCTCCCCTCTGAGCAGCCCCGCTCACTGAGTTTCTACTTCCCCATGTCCAAAGTGAGTCTTTGACATACATGCTCTCAGATGGTTTCCAGCTCTGTTACATAACATTCATCCTCAGAAGCGTGGAAGTTGAAAGCAGTTAATACATAATCGTGGATAATTTAATAACAGTACATGTTTAGAAGTAAATTGGAATTTACTGAGCAAATGAAAATGCCTCTCACCTGATCCCTGAGGAGGGAGACCTGTCCTTCCCACAGCAAAAGTTTAGCATTGATGAGGAAATGAATGAAGGGGCACAGTTAGTCTCATTTCTTCCCCTGCATATGCCAGGAGGTAGATCTGTGGCCCAATCATGAGCTCTGAGTTTCTCAAGCCAGAGAAGGTTCATTTACCTCTGAGGTGTGCGGCACTTAGAAGCCAACAAAAGCATCTTCCTTGGGATCAGTCATACTAGTAATTTGTAGAAATAATTATTCCTATATTAAAACAAACATAGCAGTGTCGTGGAGCCAAACACAAAATTCCCATGGATTTTCACAATCAAACACAAGACTTTTAAAGGAAAGTCACGCACATACATAGCAGGACAATTCAGGTCATTGCCCCATAATCCAGATTGCACAAACTCTCCTTTGTACTTTTCAGTAGGACAAGAGGAAAAAAAAAAATTAATGCAAGAGACAGCCTCTGGGGGCGTTAGGGCAAGCATGGAGCCTGGATGCCACCTCGTGTTCACGCGGGATATGACAGCCAGGTCCACGCCACCTTTGTGAATGTGTCAGATTCCAAGGTGGGCATCCTAGAGAGGACCTCCCCACCCCGCCTGCCCATTTCAGCAGCTGGGATCCCTTTGCTTAATGAGTTCATATGGATGATGTGGAGCCTCCCCCAGTGTGGCCTCAAGAGTACCTGTGGGTTTGTTACCCAAAATTCACTCCCTAGAGATTCTGATTTACAAGCCCTGGATCGTGCAGAGAGGTCTGTGCTTTCCACCAGTTTCCCAGGCAACCTAGGAATGAACACAATGGTTTGAACCTGCACTTGAATTGCCTGGAGTAGATTTTAAACCTTACAGATGCACCTAGGGTAAGGCCCATGCTTCAGTGCCTTTAGTTGCCCAGGTGACCCTAATGTGTGGTCTGGGCTGAGACACACTGGAATGAAGCTTTGTGTCATCCTGAAATTCCTAATAAAATGTCAATGTCTATGAGAGAGATGCCCAGCTCTTAACATGGCTTCTTAGTCGGCTGAGCAACCCTTCTGGCATCCTGGGACCAAGATGTTCCGAGATATGTAAGTTGCTACACAGATATGTTCTGGGCTTGGTGATTTTGTTCTACTCCTGGGAGGGCTTTGTCAGGAAACCCTACATGTCCTGTTTTGGCTTCTTTCAAAAAATGCAAAAATACCTCAGCTATTTCTACCATAGTACTGGCAGAATTAATCAGCTAAGTGACACTAGAGGTACTGGGCTTTAGTGCTAAAACTGGAAATGTCCAAGAAAACCAAGAAAATTGGTCACTTAGCCTCAGACCTGCCTCAGACTAGCAATAATTGGAGCTGGGCCTCCAAGGGTGCATCTTCGGAGCAGCAGCATCTATCAGGTCCTTAAAGGCATCTGCAATCACTTCCCCAAGGATGACAGTCTTGCTTTCCACATTTCTCCACGAAGCAGGCCCTGGTGGTGCACTGGGCTGAATCTGGTACTCATACCATAAGGCTGCCTTGTATGGAGGAAATGGGGTGTCTAACACCCTTCGCAAGACAAGGTGCTGCCTGCAAGGTAGGGCAGGAAGGGATGGCTTGGGAAGTAACTGGTCAGTGGGAGAGCAGTGGGCATCTGAGTTTAGCTGCTTTTGTTGTTGACCTTTGGTTTGGTTTGGGATAGAGAGAGGGACTGTTATAGTGCAAAAGAAAAAAGCCCCTTCAAGGTTGACTCATTTCCAGAATTTGGACATGTGTGTTTAGTTAATAAACATTTACTGAGCACCTACTATGTGCCAGGAGTTGTACAAGATGCTCAAGCAAAAACAGCAACATGGTAGGCATTGATTAGGCTCTGGCACAGGCCAATTGGGATTTGAATCCCAGCTCTGCCATTACTGGCTGTATGGACTCTGGACAAGTCATTTCTGTGTTCTTGTCCCTTAATCTGTAAAATGAGGAGAATAACCTCACAGCTATAAGGAAATAATGCATGCAGGGCAGTAAGCCAGGACTGGGACCCAGGCAGCCTGAGGTGGTGACAGTCCACTCAACCCTTTGCCAGCCTACTTCAGAAATAAAGTCCTGTGCACTTTGACTTAGGGTGCAGTGGTGCCAGAAGCTACCTGCAACTGGCTCTCAGGCACATTTTTTCCAGCGTTGTAAGCCTACATCACACCCTTGTACATTATGTTTTGCTTTAAGCATCTGTGCCAAGTCAAATCCCATGCAAATCATCCCTGGTGGTGAAATAAAGTTTCCAGCCTGCAGAGCTGGTACCTGCAGCAGGATGTCCCTGTGGGCCAGAGGATTCTGGAAGAGGACAGAGAAAGGGCAGCTGAAGAGGAAATCACAGCGAATGCCTGGTGAGCAAAGGGTTTGGCCAAAGCCGCCCTGCAAGCCCCCCTGCCTGTGAATGAAACGCTGCTATGAGCAGAAACATGTGAGAGGAGGATGCGTGAACAAATATGCGGTCGCTGCCTCACCCTCTGGGCTGGGGGAAATTCCAGAACAGCCCCGGCTCAGTCTGCCCTCCTGGTACCTTTTCTGATTGCCCTACCCATGAGCAGGATGGGTTAGGTCTCAGCGCACCCTCTGCTGGCCAGAACTGAGAATGCAGCCCACTGAAATACCAAGTCTAAATCTAACAAGATGCAGATCCAATTGCACTATTTCAGATGCCTGCAAGCTGCAACGAATCCTTTAAAAGGCATCTGAGCTCTGCTCTGGGGCGGGAACTATGGCTGAGAGGTGATAAGAACACGAGCACAAATTAACCATACCTCCAATGGGCAAAGGACCTGAATAGACATCTTTCCAAAGAAGGAAGATATACAAAAGGCTAACTAACAGGTATAAAAGACGCTCGACATCACCAGTCATTAAGGAAATGCAAGTTAAAAGCACAATGAGCTAACACCTCATGCCTGTGAGAATGGCTATTATCAAAAAGATAAGATAACGAATGGTGGGATGTGGAGAAAAGGAAGCCCTTGTGCACTACTGGTAGGAATGCAAATTGGTACAGCCGCAAAGGCAAACAGTACAGAGGATTCTCAAAAAAATCAAAAATAGAACTACCATATGATCCAGATGCCATAGCCAATTTGTGGATCAAGTCAGTATCAAACGTGTCTGAGAGTTGCAGGAACAGTACTGATAACTCCTTATGCCTAGGAAAAAACTGAAATTTTGAAGTGAAATTAGATAGGATAAGGTAATATTGACACCAAGCTCTGATACCTTTCAAAGCACACAGAAGACTTTATAGAAATTCAAGACAGCACTGTCTACTCCTCCTAACCTAATAACAGCTGTTTCCCCTTTAATACCAATGTCAAAGGTAAATTAAAATAAATGTTCAATTTATACCACTGTTCTTTTTAAAAATTCATAATAATAACCATGCCACCCATGGTGACCCTCCTTTTCAGAGAGCACTCTGTAACACCTCGTGGGACCTGGGATACCTTGGGCTTCTCAAAGCCCCACCTGACAGCCTCTGAGGAGGTCACACAGACACCCTTCAATAACCCAGGCCTTGCTACCTGCTACTTTCCACCTGTGTCTGGGCTTCTCAAAGAATGATGCTTAGGCTGATCCTGCACGTGTAAAAACTGACTTGGCTGCTGCTGTGGAATGAACTGCCACTGCTGGGGTGAAGGAGCCTGCTGGGATGACTCGCAGAGGAAGTAACCAGGACACAGTTAGGAAGCAGACAGGAAACGGAAGCAGACAGGACACAGGAAGTAGACAGAAAGAGCTCCTTTCTCCTCCAGTTTTCCAAGCTCCCTGAGGGCCCTTAGTGAGAGAGGCCAAGCCAGCTGGCCAAGCTGAAATACAGGTTGTAGCGTTCAGGTGCCAGCATCCATCAGCCAGTATGGAAAGGCGGGTTTGAAGCTGAGACACAATAACTTACCTGGCACAGTCCATCTCTCAGGCTTCTCAATGACCATACACATTGCTCTACACATTTATGAACCTCAATACAACATAAAACGAGTCTACATCCCCACCAAATAAGATGCAAATATCCTTCATACAAAGGAAGATCTTCTTACCCTCACCCTAAAATGAGGACCAAGACCCACACTCATAGTAGATATCCCTGGGCTACATGAATTGCTGCTCAAATTCAGGCACATTCCCATCTGAATACCCTGTTAGTTAAGGACTAAATTATAAAATAACTTCCAACAAACTTGTATAAAATAATAAGGGGAAAGGAGGCCAAAAAGAAAAAAAATAATTACTACATACACAGGTACACAGGTACACCTGCACGCACTACAAGCAAGGAAGAAAAGATGCGTAGGTGCTGCGGTCCTCATTTCTGAGACTAGTCATGAAGCCATAGTTGATATCCATAAGTTCCTTCTTCCTCTACCCATTCTGTTTCTCCTTTGCCCACTCCCAGGCCTCAGCTGGTCAAGGCTCTTCGCCTCTTGGGGCGGCCCAAATCTTCATTCATGTAGGGTCTGAATCCTCAGAGGGCCTGCCTTTTTGTTGTTACCGTAAACTATTTTTTCACATTAACTTTTACTATTGGACTTGGAAGTTCTAAGAGGTACCTGAAAGAATCCCTGGATTCTAGACATAGCTTTCCTCATCCCACTATGTAGCACAAACCCAATTTCCCCCAGCAATCAGGATAACTCATCCTACAGAGCAAAGTAATCCCCCTCCTCCTGTTGGCTCAGTGGCATGAGGTGTCATACAGTTGTGGCAGTCTTAATTTCAGTTTGTTAGAGCCACAATTGTGTTTCCCGGCAGAATCATTAATTCCCTCTGGAATCAGAACTCCAAACCAGAAGAGAGAATGTTCAGAAATGGGGAACAAGAATCCTGCCAGTATGTTATTTATTAGGTCTGACAGTGAAAGGAGCCACTCCCCAACCTGCCCCTTGATCCCTGACCCATGTATTCAACCTAAGGGAAAGAGAAAATCACTTATCAGTCTCTAATTAAAAGCACAGTTTTAGTATAGAGGTTCCTCAAACAATTATGAATAGAGCTACCATATGACCCAGCAATCTCTCTTCTGGTATATGCCCCCCAAAATTGAAAACATTTATCCATAAAGATATATGCACCCCTACATTCATTGCAGCATTACTCACAATAGCCAAGACATGGAAACAACCTAAGTGTCCTTCAACAGATGATTGGGTAAAGAAAATGTGATACACACACACACACTGGAATACTACTAAGCCATAAAAATGATGACATATTGCCATTTGTGACAACATAAATAGAACTTGAGAATATCATGCTAAATGAAGTAAGTCAGACAGAAAAGGACAGGAACCATGATTTCATCCATATGTGGGATATAAAACAGAAAGTAAACAAAACAAACAAACTCAGATGTAGACAACAGTATGGTGGTTACCAAAGGGAAAGGGGAAGAAGGGGAGGATGAAGAGGGTAAAGGGGGTCAAACATATGGTGACAGAAAGACATTAGATCTTAGGTGGTGAGCACACGATGCAATATACAGATGGCATATTATAGAACTGTGTGTCTGAAATTTGTTATTAACAAATGTTACTTGCCAAAAGTTAATTCTTTACAAAGCATACTTTTGATTGACAGTTAAGAAAGTTAGCACTCTCCTTGACAAGAGTAGAAGAGGCCCTTAGGCCTCATGACCTCCTTCATGGCTTTTTCCACTTCTGGTTATACATCCAAAAGAACTGAAAGTTGGGACTCAAACAGATATTTGTAAACCTGTGTTCATGGCAGCATTATTCACAACAGCCAAAGGTGGAAACAACTCAAACGTCTGTCAGTGGATGAATGGACGCACAAAATGGAGTGTATGCATAAAATGGAATATTATTCAGCCTTAAAAAAGGAAATTCTGACACATGCTACATGAACGAACCTTGGATCATTATGCTGAGTGAAATAAGTCATACACAGAAGGTCACATATATGATTCCACTAATATGATGTAGGTAGAGTGGTCAAATTCACAGAGACAGAGAGTAGAACATTCCCAGGGGCTGGGGGCAGTGGGGAATGGGAAGTTATTATTCATAGGTAGAGTTTCAGCTTGGGATGAACAGGAAGTGGTGGAGATGGATAGTGATGATAGTTGCGCAATGTGAATATACTTAATCCTACTGAGTTGTACATTTAAAAATAGTTAAAATTATAAATTTTATGTCATGTATACTCTACCACAAAATTTTTTTTTGATATGAAAAAAGCATACATATACTGCATCCTGTAAGATGGAATCCTATCTCAAGAGCATTATCAACCAACTGCCCCCCACTGAGCGTTCGGAAGGCCCCTTCCATTAGGCCAGCTGCTTCCAGGTGAAGGTGGTATGTGGTAAAACCAGTGCAGTCCATGGGCGTGAGCCCCCTGCCACATGAACAAACCCGTACAGTGCCATGTTGGGGCTCAGCATTGATCTTGGCTGTTGGCAGATTAGGCACTTGACATCATTGGCGACCAGGTCAGCCTTTGGGAAAGGAAGCCACTGTGTGGGGCCCATGTGTGGCCTCCACCCCTGCCACCATAGCAGTTTAGCCCACAGACTCGAACAAGCACCGAGGTGCCAAGGGGAGAGCCCGGCCAAGCACCTAATTTTCATTGACTGCTTTTGTTCCTGAGCATTGCTCACACTTTCCTGTTTCTGTGTCTCATCGCTCAGAGATTTAAATGTGTTGGATGGATGTTAATACATTACCGTGAGTATCCTTACTGAGCTCAAATTCACTTTCCTGAACTTCTGCAGTATGGGCCCATCTCAGAGGTCGGCCCAAGAGGGTGTCAAGACTGAGAATGCTCCAGCCCCTGTGGACCTCAAAGGGCCCCTGCATACACCTGCTGTTGGAAAGAGCAGCTCTCACAGCCTCACCAGATGGTCCCGCTGGGCTTCCTTTCCAGGGAAAACCTCGGCTACCATGGGGTCTCAGTTCTCAGGTCCATCAGCTGAGCCCTGCTTCCCTCTGCTTCCTCTGGCACTGAAGCAGCTACTGTGTATGGTTTGTAGCTTTGATTGATTTGTCCTCACCTCATGTAGGAATCTCAGCTAATTATCTGATAGTCTATAGGGTTTTTAGTTTGACCATCTAACTAGTTTTACGTGGGGATTCACAGACATTCAAAATGTATGCCGCCACAGCCTTCGTATCTCCAAAATCCCTTTCCCCTTGCTTTTAACTGCTCTCCCCCTCAATTGGTCATCATCGTTTTTGCTGTTGTATTCAACGGGTGTTTAAGTGGATTTGCCTTCATGGTTCCCAATTCCCTTGCTCACCCTTCCATCTCACTCCTTTTGAGTTCAATTTTCTTCTTCAGTGCTTCTCTCAGTAAGGACCTGTTAGTAATAAATGTTCATAGGCTTCACCTGTATCTTTCCCCCCCTCTGCTCTCGGTTTATAGCTTAGCTGATTATATCATTCTAGATGAAACTATCGTTCCATGGCCTTCTGGCTTCTAGAGTAGAATCTCATAAGTCTGTTGTTGTCTGTCCCTTTGTAGATAATGATTTTTAAATTCTACAGTGTAAAATTTGTAACCAGCTGGTAACAAGGTGAGCACTGAGAGGCAAAAATAAGAATAGCAAAAAAGGACAAAGGCATTTTAAATGGCAAGGAGCTCAACACGCGTTAGGTGTGAGCGGCAGCCAGACACGGGTCCTGCAATGGGAGATGTAGTAGCGGGAATTCACTCTGAGGAATCCCCACCTGAGGCCCACTCCTGGGGGCACAAGGACCCCTCTGGCCTCCAGGGATCTAAGCCAGGGGCTATTCCAATGGTCTTCTTGGTGTTTCTCAAAATCCTGCCCCAACTTCATGCCACAAAAAGAGCCACAATATTCTCCCTGAATACCGAGAGGAAGCAGTCTAGGGGCTAAATGAGCATACAACACCCACTCCCACCTCCCCACCCCTCCACCCCTCATTCCAGTGGTCTGTGAGGCCCCTAGACTCGGCACTTGTGCACTCCACCCTCACCCCCACATCCTTCTACCCCTCACAGTGCTCCGGATCAGGCCCCGAGGCCCTACTGAAGTCTTTAATTTCCTAACAAGCACTGTCCTGCCTTTGTTTGCTGTCCTTCAAGTCTGAAACTGTCCACCCACCACTCCCCACCCCTCTACTTAAGCCTTGGCATGGATGGTCCCTTCTCATGCAAGTCTCAGCTCACATGTATGTTTCCTCCTCAATGAGGCCCCCCATCCAACCTAAAAATGCACGTCCACCCAAACACCCATCAGCTCTGAGGAGCACTGTTAATTCTTCTCATTATTTCCCCCATTAATCTTTTACTTGTCCTCTGTGAGGTGAGGCCCCCAAGGGTCATGTTCACTATTACATCCCCATGACATGTAGACCATCTACGGTCAAGTAGACTCCCAGCTGAAGGATGGTGGGTGAATCTAGCATCGACTGTCTGCTCCCTCCCAAATCCCCACTAAAATGACAGTAAAGGGATTTTTTTTAAGGCCTAAACCCACAAGGACAAAGAGAACTGAAGAGGACAAGCCACATTTTGTAATCAGAAATTGATGTACAAGTGGCAATCCTCTTAGCAAGAGGAAGCTTCTTAGAGGTTCCTACGTGGTAAGAAGGCCCTGGAGAGCCTGATCACTCCATGGGGAAGTCCCAGGCTCAGGGAGGCTCCATTTGGAGCTATTACAGGATAGAAGCAGAGTTTGGGGATCAAAGGGGCTTTCAAACACCATCTCGACCATCACTCACTTCCAATCAGGTAGAACACTCTGCTTCCAGCCCATTCAGTTCCAACATCTAACCCGGGTAACACTCCTGTCCTGTCAGGGTTGTTCTGAGACCACGGTATTGGAGTGCCTGGCCCAGGGTAGGTACAGCAATGGCCATTTAAGCACCAGGTAATGGGCTGGGGGTGACCTTGGCCCAGGTCAGGAACCTCAGCCCCACCACAGCGGCCCACCCTGACAGAGCTGAAAATGGCATCACCCAGCAGGAGACCTGAGCTTTGTAGCTGAAGCCATCCAAAGCCACTCTAGTCCCCGCAGCCAGACTCCCATGCCCCACAGGTCCTGGCATTTCCCCATCCCTACCAAGCAGTGAGGGCCTCCCTGGGAAGTCAGCTGGCCCTTTGAGAACAAGGGATCAAGGGCTTTCTAAAGCCCTGAGAATACTACAATCAGGGGCTATATTTAACCTGCTCTACTACTTCAGGCCCTCCTCCTGCAACGGACCCCTGGTCAGGCTTCAGGGACCAAATTCTCATCCGCTTAGGGCTGGACTTCTCCAGGCCTACCTCCCACCCTCGCCTCATTCCTATGCCAACGCTGCTGGGAGACTCCTTTACACCAGCATCTCTTGCAGCTTATATTCTAGGATTTGTTCTGCTTCTCCATGCAGGGATGGTAGAGCAGGTCAGAGAACAGGACAGTAGGATGATAGCCCTACAGGGAACTTACCAGGGACCAGGATAATGCTCCTTAAATCACTGCCTTGCCTGGTATTGGCTTTGTTGTAGCTTTTCAGATCAAAGGCTGAGAGTAGCCAGGGAACTGAGCAGACCCAGGGAAATGAGTCCGTCACTGAGACCTCCTGCCCTTTCCAGGCTCATGGTCTACCCACTCCAACCAACACACTGACAATTTCTAGGGGAGGGCCAATCCCAGGAGAAAGGTGGCCATAGTGACTTCTATCAGTCTGAACACTATGAAGGAATTTTAATCACAAAACTCTTGTCATAACCTAAAACATCTCATATGATGTCCCCATATACAATGTATTTTTGTCATTTCATTCATACCCAAAATATATTTACATCAGACACTTGGGAGAAACCTATTATGTTAAAAGTAACAAACACTTTCATTAGACCAAGAAGAAATCAACCACAAGGATGTCACGTAAACTGCTTATTTATTAGCATTCCAACTGCAAAATAATGGTTTCTGGTAAATATGCTGAACTGCAAGGAAATGACAGAACAAGATGAGGTTCAGATGCATGAATGGTGGGTCCTTATTTCTTCCACTCATTCTTGTCGTAGTCCCACTTGGCAGAGAAGCCCTGGATCGGGCTGACCTTCATGTCGAGCATCCTCTTGGTCTGCTTGGCCACCCACTCATCTTCAAAGGTGTGCGGGATGGGGCCATACACTACAGTCCAAAACAATCTCATGAGGCAACACTGTCTTGACTAGTTGTTTCTAAGCCAATGTGCTCTGTGGGTTAGGTCTTCCCCAACACACTGGCGACTAGGTCAGTGAAGTCACCTGTCACTCAACGCCCACGCAAATGCACTGGTTTTGAATTCTGGGCACTGAGAACTCCTGATAGTTCAACTATTCCTTTATTTATAAGTTAGCAAGTATATACTTAAGCTAAAATCAGAGTGTCTTCTCTATAGGATATAGATAATAGGACCTATAGGTTAGCAATGAGCAGAGAGTCAAAGACGACTTGGGAGAAGATCAAAGACATGGGCACAGGCCTATTAACTGTTGTCTATAGTCACACCGCAACAAATTACACCTACTCAGAATGGGAAGATACCTATTCTGCCTGAAAAGAAAGAACCCAGGAGAGGCAGCACTAGAATGTGTTAGGGAGCTGACACGTTCTAGTGCTGGGCAGGCAACCCCAACATGAAGGGAAAACTGTTAGGTCTGAAGACCCAGAATTCTGGTTGAGATAAACCAGAATTTTAAACAGCTGAAATAGCCCTTCTATGAGTAAGAGTTCTCTTCTCTTTGATCAAACCTTCACTACATCTTCTTCTGATAAGTGACTAGTGAGCAGACAAACGTCTACTGAAAATGTATGCTGTACAAACTGGTAAGTAGCTCATTACTAAACAACTATGGCCCACCATGAATAAATGATTCTGGCTTGTACAACTCAGTTCACACAAGCCAATTTCACACACCTGGTCAACAATCCTGGCTAGATCCCAGAATAGACTCCCTGTCCTATGAAAGCCACCCCACAGCCCAATCCTGGGCACTCAAAGATGGAGCTGTGCTGGCTAAAGCCAGGTGTTACGTGATTGAGGGCTTTTCACCTGAGAGTCACTCCAGGCACATGGTCCCTTCTCGCCTCTCTACTCACCATAGTGCTTCTCCCAGATCAGAATGAGAGCGGTGAAGCCAATGAAGAACATGGCAGTGCCCACAATCGTCTTCCACTCATTCGTGCTCCTGTTCATTTCAGCAAAGCTCTCATTGAACTTAATGCGATACACTGGGAGCAGAAAGAACAGCTGTTTGCAGGAATAACGATCACCGGGACCAACCACTCCCTCGTCCGTAGTGCTCCATCATTTCTCACAACACCGCAGAAGCATGAACTCGCATGAGAATACAACAGAGGCCTGAGGCCGTAACACGCTCACGCACATGCTCGCGTGTGCACGTGTTCTCACACATGCACACAGGAATGAAGGAGATAATGGAGTTTGTTTTGAGCAAAAAAAGTTCTTAAATTTTAAAAATGGAATTCTTCTCTAAATTACAGTGTAAGGGTCAATTTAATCACATTTTCATGCCTCCTTCATACGTGACAATGTTTTGCTGATCTCCTATCAATACTTTACAATAAACTCAGTCTCACCCAGCAGAGGCACTCAGAAGCTGCATCCACACACTACACACTCGACTGACCCACACTCAGCTGCTCTGCGTCCAGGTTCCTGTTCCTCCCAGGGGCCAGTGCCCCATAAACACAATAGGGCCTGGGCAGAAGTCCACCAGCTGAGCAAAGAAAGTGGGCCCTAGAGCAGCCCCACAAAAACACAATACACTGACCCTCCCGTGCACGCTGGTCTCTAGGCAGCACCCCAGCACTCACAGTAAACATGCTTTCACACGGTGTGCCTGGTTTTCCTTCAATACCCACATTCAACTTTTTCATCAATAGAGAGGCTGCTCCAGGGGCTCTTCTCCTTCTCTTTCAAGGCCTTCTGGCTGGCGGAAAGATTCTTGACATGGGCCACATCAGGCAAGGGATAGTCACGCCGGTCAACATAACTTGGGAGAGCATAGTCTTCACTCTTCACAACACTCCCTAAAAAACACATTGGCTAAAAATCAGAAAATTCGCATAGGTTCGGAGTTTCAAAACAAAGTAGTACTTCTAAAAACCGAAATAAGCACATGTATGCACCCCCTGAAAAGCTCGGTCATGCAGACACTGTTCAAACGGCTGAAGGACTATCATGTGGAACAGGGAGTGGGCTTGTCCTGCGTGGCCCAGACAGCAGAATGAGGACGGTAGGTAGACAGCTAACAGCAGCACTTTCCATCACAGCCAAACAGAAACCTGCCAGGAGCAACCGCTCACAGAGGCAGCAATTCCCGCTACTAACGCTATTCACGCAGAGGTCAGACAAGGGCTCTAAGGGTTTCCTGCCGTGGACCAAGACTGAACTAAATGAAGGCCCTTCTGCAGGTGACTTGAACTAATGAGGAAGAACAAAAACAATATAAAACTCGTCAAAGAAATAAGTTCAAAGCTCAGAAACAAAGTCATATGAAAAGATGGTTACTATATCTGTTTATCATAGCAATAATAACAACAACAATAACAACAACCTGTGTCCAAGAGAGGATGAAGTTAGCTGGCTCCTTAGAAACATGTAGTATAGAGCCATTTGTTCCATCTGTTCAACAAATGTTTACCTGCTATATGCTAAGCATGGTTCTAGACATCTGGGATAATTAGTGAACAAAGCAGATTCCTACCTACTGGTGACTACATGCTAGAACTAGGAAACAAACAAACACAACAGACGCATAAATCACAGCATGTTAAGAAATGAGCTTCTGGAAAAAAAAGAACAGTAAAAGGGAATAGGGGTACACCTAAGACAGGAAAACAAATTAAAACAGTAAAGAGAAAGAGGTAGACCCGCGTGCTCAAAATGGAAAAACAATCATGTACTCATCAAGTCACAAAATATTGAGGTTGTTTTGTTTTACTTTTTAAAAATATAAATCATGTGTATATACTCACATGTACATATAACTAAAGACACAAAACTCTAGGCAAATTAAACTCAAGTTGTTATCAAGGGAAGACAAGAGGATGAAATGGGGATTTCTGCTCAAGTAGAAATTTTAGTTCCTTAAAATGCATACCCATGTATTACTCCAGTAAATGTAAATAGGAAAAAGGTTCAGACAGCAGGGAAAAAAAAGAAATATTTTAACTTTTAATTAAGGTTTTCCCACTGATAAAAGCTGTTTTTTCAATTTCCATCCAGCATCTGCAAAAAAACTTTATGATCCAAACTGGTACAGAGGTATGACATCCTGCAAAAATGCTTCACCTCTGTTAGTTTGGTCCCAAAGATTAAAATCTACCAAATCATGTTACTAGTGAAATAAAACATTCAGCCTTAAGCAAAGTAGTATCAATTCTCTGGATACTTATCTTTGCCATGCAAATGACTGGGACACTTAGATATCTATACTCGACCTTAACCCTAAAGGATTTGGGGTGAAAATGGCTAGAATTATTTTCCAATTTTACAATTCTAAGATTCTATTAAAATAAGTAAACTAAAAACAATGGTTATACATTGGCACACAGCTTACATGTGAATCATCAAAAATAGATGTAAATTGGGGTGATGAGAATGTTCTAAAATTGATGGTGATTATTATGGTACAACTCAAAGACTATACTAAAAAAAACTGAAGTGTACACTTTAAAAAGGTGAATGTTATGTGAATTTCATGTCAACAAAACTTATTATAAAGATGTATAGTCATGCACCACATAACAATGTTTCAGTCAACGATGAACCACAGTTCTAAGGGTGGTCCCATAAAATTATAGTGGAGATGAAAAATTCCTAACACCTAGTGATGTCGGGGCCATTAAAACTATAGCAATTGTTCACGTTTGTGGTGATGTTGGTGTACACAAACCCACTGCACTGCTAGTCATATAAAAGTTCAGCACATGCAATTATGTACCGTACACAATACTTAATAAATGACTGATTAATTTATGTATTTACTATACTTTTGGCATTATTTTAGAAAGTACTCTTTCTACCTACAAAAATAGTTTGTTGTAAAACAGAGTGCCATGCTATACCAGCGCAGCCTCACACATCCCATGCTTACTCAGTCTCTTGATTGCATTTACTCTTGTACTTGATTTAATCTTGTTTTGTACACCAACATGGTATACAGGCTTGTAGCCTAGGAGCAAAAGGTTATACCACGGAGCCTAGGGGTGTAGTAGGCTGTAGTATCCAGCTTTGTGGAAGTACACTCTATGACAAAATTGGACAATGATGCCTTTGCCAGAATGTATCCCGGTCATTAAGCGCCACATGACTATAAATGCTTGTACCCTTGGAACACTCTTAGGCATAACACTGTATCTCCTAGAACAACAACAACTAATTCATGATCTCAGAGCTGCCAGGGGTTCTTTAGCACTTTAGGCTTGGTCCCCCAGCAAATAGGGATGGGAGAGCAAAGGTCAACATACCAAACTTTCCTTTGTAAAAGAGAGAAAAAGCAAAGATTTTGCATTCTAGTGAATGTTTTATTGTTTCTATCCTCGACCTGGATGGATTTTTGGCTGAGTCTCTGCTAAGGACGTGTGGTGAATTTGAGCTCCCCTCACAGTCAGATGTGTCACCTCATAAATATCCAAAGTAACAGTGGCAGCTACCAATGACACTCCATAGTGTTACTATTTTATGTGAAGAACAGATTCATGTATTCATGTATCACTTGTATAATTAAAAGTTAAAAATTAAAGAACGAGACTCATCTAAGAGACTGCAGTTTTCTCCATCTGCCTATTATGTGCTGGAGATGCAGCCATGAATAAGACAGGAGAGGTCCCTGGCCTCAAAAAGCCTGCACTCTAGAGGCAGAGACAGACAATATTCAAACATGGACACAAAACCAATAATAGTACATTAGTGCTCTAAGAAGCAACAGGGCAGGATGGTGATGTAGGATGGAGCATCTTCAGCACAGGTGGTCAGAAAAAGCTATTCTAACATGCCTGATATATATTAAGGAACAAAATACTGTACCACTGGTTTCTGGGACTGTGAGCAAACAGGGAGGGTTAGTTGGGCTGTTTGCTTTTTGAGTATAATGTGAAGCGATCAGAAAGACCAACTGCAGTTCTTACTCTAGACATGAGAAGCCACTGGAGGGTTTCAAGAAAGGAGCTGCTCTTACTTTCTCTGCCAAAAACAATATCTAAGAGTAAGTCATGGCCAATACTACTATAAGCAACAGAAGCTAGCTTCCTATAAAAGAGCAAAATGACCAAAGGAACATGAAGGATTTTGGGGGGTGATGGAAACATTATATGTTCTGACTACATTCATTGTTATACACTGAGCTTACCAAAATCCAAAGAACATTACACCTAGAAAAGATAACTTTTACTTTCCGTAAATTGTACCTCAAACTAACAAAAAGCTAAGTAAAACTATTAGCAAAGCCAAAATGGAAATAAAATGTAATCCCGTAAGTGACTCTGTAGGCTTTTAATGAGGAAGTGTTGTTTTTCCATATTAAACAATTTTTTTTATTACATATTCATTTAAATAACAGGTATTTCGATACTTCACTAAAATGATGTTTTAGGGTCTATGTCCACAGTGTTATCCTGGACAATGGATTATAGAGAAATTTAAAACACTATCACCAATTAAAGGACACCAATTTCAAAGGAAAATTCACACATAAAGCTGTTTAGGTAACAGTAGTCACTGGTTATTGAGCCCCTAGATACATAAAGCTTGCTCTGCAAGTTCATCATTCATCACTCAAGCTTTGCACTTGACCCCTCAATAACACACCCTGCCATGCTAATTTGCATTTTTTCCTTTTGTTTACTTTCCCTCTGCCTAAAATGCCAATCTCCTCTTGAACTGAGGTTAAAACTTACTAGTCATTGGCAAAGCCAAGCCTTTCCTCCAGAACCCTCCCTCAACTCTAGGCCAGGCTAAATGCTTCTCCTCAGGAGCCATCTATTACTGAACCACTGTTTTCATGTATCTGTCCCTCCCCAAATTACACACGTTCTTGTGGAAAGATTCCATATCTCATACTGTTTTTATTCTCAGTGCCTGACAGTGTCTAATACAGAGAAGATGCTTGATAAACGCAGAACTAAACTTGCTATGTGCCAAGCACTGAACTAAGCTCTTTACATATATATTTCAAGTTAGAAAGAAGATTCTTAAATTTAAATAGCTAGTACAAGACAGAAAGGAGATTCAACCCAGCTCAGGCTAGGAAGTTGAAGCACATTCTCTTCTATTGCCCTAATAGTATAAATGGTATTCAAGATAAGTGGTTGGGACTTTGTTTTTTTGCGGGGGTGGGGGGGAGGAGATCATTAAAGTCAAGTATAATGGATAATATCTCTTGAAAGGGATGAAATGAACTTGAGAAAATGGGAAAGGAAGAAAATATCAGTACAAGATCTAGACTAATATTTAATATGATTCATAAACAATCTTTACTCTAGAACTACAACCCATTACAATACCTACCCCTTCCCTAAAGTCCTTCAACAACAGAATCAAGATCTTAGACATCTGTGTTTGAAACTCCTGCACAGGGCCTTACACAAAGTGGGAGCAAAATGAAATTAGCTCAACCTACTTAAAAGTAAGAAAAGTTACACTTACCGTGTGCTCGTACACACGCGAGGTGGAAATTGCTCGCTTGCCAATTAGGTTAAAAACTCTGGTAGCCAACATTCTGAAAGATAAAAACATACACCTTTATGAATGAGGGAAACACCTATCAGGAATGATTCTTTTTGCCCAAGTGCATTCTAGAAGTCAGTGCAATTCTTTTGTTTTCTTCTCCCCAATATAAGTGACCCATTCTTCACTATTGACTCTGAATTCACAAAATAACCTAGGATGAAGTTTTTCTTAGCAGTAAGCACAACTTTATGAAAATTCATTATAAAACAAATGCCATACTTCATACATACTTCAATTAGTAGAAATGGGCTTTCTTAAAAAACAAGGGGAAAATTTTTTTAAAAAGAGATTGAAAAATGTAGAAAGGTAAAACACTGTGCTGCCATGATAGGCTCCAATGTTTGGAGGGAAAAGATAACAGCTCACAGGAACTGTGGCCTGCACTGCATTCAACTGAGTTATTTGGTTAAAAATCTAATATGTGTGCATAGCACTGGAAGGGGAAATTAATCAGGGAAAAAGGCTGAAATTATGGCCCTAATCCAATTACAATCCCTGTGAACAATGCATGACCTGATGACCCACGTCTCCCCCGGGGCCCTTCCAGATTCAGGCCCATCTTCTCTTCTTAATTGGACCGTTCAGGACTGTGGACGATGAATAGGTTCCCCAACACATTCAGAAAATACCCCAATTAGTGCAGCATAAACAGATGCATGACGTCAGAGGTAAACTCGCTCCCTCTCGCTTTTCTCCCCAAGCCTGGCCCGCTGCGGGGAAGCAGAACGCCTCTCCCAGAGCCCGTTAAACCCGGGGCGGTCGCGCATCACCCTTTGAAGGGGTCAGAGCCGAGGCTGCAGCGTAGGCCCCGGGGCCGCCTCCTCGAAGGCTAGCAAGACGACCTGCCTCTTGAGCCAACGCCCTTCACCAACGGGCGCTCCAAGGTCAGAACCCGAAACCAGACCGCGGTCACGCCAGGGCAGGTGGAGCCTGGCGGGACGCTTCTGGGCCGCACACAAACCGCTACCCGGCGGCCCCCGAGTCTGAAGCCCCCAAGGGCCGACCTCAATGTCAACAGGGTCTGAGGCCCAACTGCCGCTTCTTGCAGGCGCCGGGCCGCCAGCACTTGAGGATATCTCCCGGGCCCCCAACCTCCCGGGCCTCCCAGGGGCGTGGGCCAGCGGCCGACCGCCTCACCTGCCGCCTCCGCCGCCGCCGCCGCCGCGCTCGATGTGCCCGCCGCGACCTCCCTCTACGCCCCGGCTCCTCGCGACCGGAAGAGAGCGAGGCTGCGCCGCGAGGCACCACGGGATCAGGAGGACTCCGCCCCTGCGCCGGGCCGCGCCGGAGGTCACAGGAGCGGAAGGAGCGGAACGACGCGAACGTCGTAAAACGCGGGGCCGGGCTCCTTTCCGGCGGCGCCGGGCGAGAAGCGCGAGCAGAGTCTGAGGCGGGCGCTTCGGCTTCCTCCCGCCGGAGCTGGTGTCCGAGGACCCCAGTTCGAAGCGGGACTGAGCCTGGGGGCCTCCGTCAGGCGCGAGGCCGCGCCACGCAGCCGCCCCCTCATCCCACTTCTCCAGAGAGGCGCCGCGCGGCCAGGCAGCGGATCCAGGCCTCGGCCAGCGCCCAGGGCCTCCGGAGCCCTCCCGGGCTCAGCATGCCCGGGATGAAGCTAACCACCCAGGCCTACTGTAAGATGGTGCTGCACGGCGCCAAGTATCCCCACTGCGCCGTCAATGGACTGCTGGTGGCCGAGAAGCAGAAGCCGCGCAAGGAGCACCTGCCCCTGAGCGGCCCGGGCGCCCACCACACCCTCTTCGTGGACTGTATTCCCCTCTTCCACGGCACCCTGGCCCTCGCTCCCATGCTGGAGGTGGCCTCACCCTGGTAAGCATGCGAAGGGCGCCGGGCCGCTGCTCGGAGATTGGCGTGCGGTCGGCTTCCACTCAGCCCCAGCTGGAGGCAGACAGGTGCCCGGCGGGAGTCTAGAACCCAACCCTGAGGTCGCCGTGAAGAGGAACGGGATGGCCCACCAGAGCGCGTATAGACCTTTGCCCGGCGCTTGGGAAGCGCTCCTCAGGTGGCAGCTCATAGTGGCGGCGGCCCAAGATGCCACCGTAACTGCTGTGGGTGTTTTAACAGGTGCTTTAGGCAACAAATAATATATTAGTTTCCTCAGACCAATAACCTTCATAGAACCAAGCCGTCGTTAACAAGCGTTTACACGTGGAGTTTTAAGTCGCGAGAAGTTTCGATGCGTTGGCATCTGAACGCTAGAATTTACTTCTCGAGCGCCGGTTCCTCATCTGACATGAGTGAACGCGGTGGTTCTTTTGACGTTGGTGTTCCAGAGTGCCAGAGTTGAGACACGCTTGGCGAGAACGTTGACGTCACAGGGGCTGCTGCCCTTGCATGTGTGAGCGCCGTGTAAGGAGAATTTGTCTGGTCCCGTTAGTGGCTTATCTAGGATGCTGTCGTGGTTTGAAAAGCTAAAGACTTTCTGAAAGCAAAAAGCCAGAGCACTCGTTCCTTCTACCCATCACAGGTTTATGTGTCTACTTGCAATGACTGCTTTCTTGAGGCACAATGGGGAAAAGGCTTACAGATAAAGTGACTGGTAATGAAATCCTAGGCAGTGGTTTTGGAGCTGTGATGCTCAATAAAGGAAAAAAGACCACTTGTAAATACCAGTGAGTTGTTAAAACCTTAGGGAGAAATCAGCTAGCCTCAGACCTGCCTCAGTACCTGAGCTGAGCTACTGGTTGTTGTTTGTTTTTTCCTGTAAGTATAAGCTGATACTAAAAACGAGCTAGTTAATTCATGCAAAAGGTAGTTAAATTTGAGATGGTGTAGGTAGAAATCCTGTCTCTCTATCTCCCACTAAGTAAAATGAATCCATTTCATAATGTACCTGATTATGACACCCATGTAAATTCTTGGTAAGCAGGAAGTATATTTGGGCAAACAGTCATGGCCCAAGGTTACTGGGCACATCTTTGAGTGCCTATTAAACCATCATTGTTTGGATTTCTTCTTATCTCTGGGCAAGAGATAGATAAGAAGCAGATGACATAAAATTAACCATTTTAGCTTCTGAATGTGCTGTTGGTACCAAAAAATCACTGTTGTGCATGTATATGTTTTAACACAAGTCTTTTCAACCAACTGTCTTAATTCTGTTATCAAGGGAATTGCAGGCTAATGGCATATATGTAGTGCATTCACTTGCAGGGAACTAGGCTTGCCAATCGTATTAATGCAAGATTGTTTCTCCAAAAGTGCCATGCCTGTGATGCAAGAGGGATATGGATCAAACACAGTACTTGCTTAGCAGTTGAACTTGTATCAGGCAGACAAGTACAATACTGAAGAATAGATGTCATATGTAGGGTTAAGCTGAATGTGGTGAGAGGTCTGAGAGAAAAGTCAGCTAACCCAGGATTGCAGAGTTAGGGAAGGCAGGCTTCCAGAGAAGGGGACATACAAGTAGTATTCATTGGGGCAACCATAGTAACCCAGGGGTTAGGAAGAGAATATTCAAAGCAGAGGACTAGCATGTGCTAAGACCAGGAGAAAATGAGGTGGAGGAGGGAGCAAGCTAGAGTGTAAAGGGGCCTGGGGTAGAGAGTTGAACAGTGGACAGATTTCATAGAGAACCTTGCAGATCACACAAAGGAGTTAGGGTATCTTCTGTCATGAGGACAGAAGAAAGCCACTGGAGGAGAGTTGCATGCTCAGACTTGTGTCTTGGAGCAATTATTCTAACCTGCAGCAAAGAGGGTGTTGGAGACAGGAGTATGTGTGGGACTAGAGACAGAGAGATGTCCTAAACTGGGAGAGAGCCAGAAAGAGAATCCACAGGACTCAGTGACTAATCATATGTGGATATAGGTAAAGCGGGAAGCAAGGGTGGTGACACCTCTCTCTCACTTATGCGTTGGGAGGACAATGGTGCCTTTCATGAGGGAAAAACGAAGATAACCTAGTGTTGAAAAGTGCATCTGGAGCTCAGAAGATGGATAGACTAGAGATATAGACAGGGAACCAGTAGCTTCTCATTGACTTGAAGCTGTACGAGCAGATCAAATTGACTAGTACAGTGTGTGGAATGAGGAGAGAGCCATGGACAGAAGCCTGAGGAACTGTAGCTTTTCTGGAGTGGATGGAAGAGTCATCACAGGGTAACCGAGTGGACAGAGGGGTGAGAGGAAAAGACCTGTTGATTTTAAGTCCATATAAAATCCTATCAAATACCTAAGAGCATCTTAAAGACAAACTTGAACTGCCCTAGGAATTGTCAAAATATTACTAATTATTCTCATTCTTAAGTGACTTTTATAAAGTTAAAAGGTTATGTTCCCATTATAAGATATGAGTATAATACTTGAGGTAATTAAATATACTAACTATAAACAACTGCATTTGAATCACCTTTACATGAATTTTCCCCAAGGAACAGTGCTGTTTCCCAAACCACTTACCTGGGGAGGGAGAATGCCCAGAGGAGACCTGGACTCTTAAGATGGGCCCATTGCCTCCAGCTTGTTGAGAGGGAAAGGGCACTGCATTGAAGCCTTGTTCTTTTTTTTCTTTAAGTTAATAAGAAACAAATATAATTATAAATAATAACCAGATTTTAAACAGGAATCTGTAAAGGTTTTACTACAAAGGATTTCAAAGTAGACAAAATATATAGTAATCTCAAACTCGGAGGACACCAAGTTAACAGATTTCCTCTTAGTTGAGGCCTGTCCAGCCTCAAAGGACTGGTCCACTTGTGCTTTCTCTATTTTTAATTCCTCCTCTTCATTTACAGTATTGGTGGCAGCATCATTATGTGGATTGTCTAGAATGTCTTTGTTAAATCCGTCTGACTCCTCCTCTCTTTGATCCTCACCCATGTTAACGTCTTCAGCTATCTGTGCTCTGGGTCTGTTCCTTAACAAACCATTATCTAGGGACTATTACTATTACTCAGTAGCTTTGCCTGCCTTGTTTCCAAGGCCAGTTGTTTATTTTCCTCAATTCTTTGTTTGTGTTCTTCAGTTAGGCTTCTACTTGACTCATAAGCAAAGTTCTCACTTTCAGATAAGTTTGTCAAAAAGGGATCTAAGTCAGTAGTAGGTACATCATGGCCATTATTTTTCCCTTTCATCATTGCTAATAAAATCTTCATGCAAAATAGGGAGATCATGTCGAATTCATTTTAAATGGGTCGGAACTTCCTTTTTATTTCCTAAGTATTCAACTCTGTCGATAAAATCCTCAAATCGCAGTTTAGGGAATAGCCTGTGTGTCCAGTGTTCCATGTATCTGATAAGTGTCTTCGAGTCTTTAGCCTCATGACCTTTACCTTTGAATTTTACCTTATCAAACATGCCTAATGCGGGAAGCCCTCTCTCTGAAATGAATTTCTGAGCATCCAGCTTGAGCATATTCCTTGTAACTATTCTCTTTGGAGGTACAGGGATAGGTGTGCTCCTCTTTCTGGCTCTTCATCAGGTTCAGCTCCTTCATCTTCTCTCTCTGGAAAAGCTGGTGGTAGAAAAGGATTTGGCAAAGTTTCGTCTTCTACATGCTCATAATGTGGTAGTCAATCAGGCCATTCTCCTCTCACCTCGCAATGACTGCAGCGGCCGTTGTACCATACTTGGTGCAGCAGCCATGAGGCCCTGTTCTGATCTTGCTCCCTCTGGGTCATAACACTATACACTCCAGACTCTCAGCTTCCAGCACTTCCCCCAAACTGGCCCTTCATTGTTTGAGTCTCCCATCTGGCAAAGTTATATTTTCAACAGTAAAAACAAACTGCTGAAGTACTATTGTTTGTCCTTACCAAACAATAGTGGTTTATGCTGCTGTCACTGACCAGAATTTTGAATCACAGCCTCAGCATTTGATGAATGTGAAAAAAATGCCAATCAATTAAATAACTTTCTTAGTAAACTAATAAAGGAAAATTACAGTTTGAGTCCATCCAAAAATTTTGTTAAGGTGTTTAAGTTTATATTATTTAGCTTTGACTTAGCAACTTTATAACCTAAAGGCAATGAAAAATCTCAGTGCATGGAGCCATAGTTTATCAGTGTTATCTGCTATGGAAGGTGTAATTTTAGAAAAGCATCTAAATCCATAAAACTATAAACAAAGCCTTATTCGTGGCTTTTTTCTATTTAGGGAATTTCATATTGTAATTATTTTCGGTAAGTGGGAGAGGCTGACTTGATATGTAGCCCATCAAAAGGCAACATCAGATTCCTTTGAAAGGTTTTTCACTATAATTTTCCATTTAAAAAAAAATCCTTGCATTTCTGGGTGCTTTTTATTTTTTTTAAGTACTTACGCTTGTTATTTATCCTTAGAACCCTTTGACGTAAGTAGTGACAGAATTATTTCTAATAGCAAAAACCCATAAAATATTAGTAGGAAAATTAGCATAAACCTGCTGTTTCTCTAAGCCCTTTTTGTCCTTTCCCCTCTCTTTGATTTCCTAGCACTATGGAACAGCTTTTGATTACATGCTGCTCAGATGACTTTCTTATTTGCCAGTTGGCCTAATCACCGAGATTTTGGTCCAGAATTCTTTCTACTACCTCAGTGTACACCTTCTCTGTGCTCATTTGCATGGCTGCTGTTCTCTGGCCTTTTCCTAAGCCCCCTACCTCCTTCTGCCCCTTGTTTGTCTCCAGAACATTCAAAGGCTAGCCTGGGAGGAGATGGCTGCTCTGGGTCTTCCTTTTAGTTCTTCCCCTTGGCTTCTCCCTCTGTCCCCATCCCATCCAGGGCTCTTCTTTCATTTATTCAGCTACTTTCTCTTCCATAGAATACTCAGCATCTCACTTGAGAAAGAGCTTTTCTTCTCAGTGAAACTAACAGCTCCTTTACTTTTAGCCTCCAAGGCCTGCTTGTTGCTACAGATAGGAAGACTCACAGACAATCTCAATTTGTAAGTGGCAAGCCCCCCTCAGAGTGGCTTTTTTTATCAGTGCCCTGCTTTGCCTATTCTATGGCTGTTGTAATAGTCTTCTGAAGTGGGTAATAGTGCCTTAAAAATTGTAAGGTGCCTCACATTTGCAAAAGTTCACAAGTTTACTAAGAAAAGCTACTATCTTTGTGCTGAGCCTAATTGGGAATGAATGAGTTGAACCCAAAGCCTTTTGTAGTTTTGGTGTCTGGAATGGAATGAGTCAAAAATTGCATCGAACAGAGGGTGATGGACTTAATGCCAAAGTAAGAGTGTCCTTTCTTTCTGAAAAGTAAAAGGAACTTCATGAGTAAATGCAGAATTTGGACCCTGTACTCAGTTTTATTAAGTTGACATTAGATTTCAAGGTGTCACCCTGAACTTTGATTTTCATTTTGATTGTTCACAGGATACGTGACAAGAGTAAGGAATCATAGCAGCAAGGCAAGGAAAATAGAAATGGATTCACTGAGAACAGAGGTCAAACGGCTTCTCAGTTCTTTTGCCTTGCCCAGCCCCTCTCAGGAGGGAGTGAATTGCCTTTACTGAGCAAGCTATCGCTTAAATCCACTAGAATTTTCATTAACAAGCCATCGGGCTTACTGAAGGAATCTGAAGACCCTCAGGACCTGCCTGCCCCATCCCTACTCCAGCCCCTGTCCACACTGCTCATCTTCCACGCTGACTTTTACTCCACACCAGGTCACTCTTACCTGATAATATCTGGCACCATTTTCAAGACTATCAAAGAAAATTCTTCCCCTCTTATTTGTTTCCCTGTCTCTATGGACTCTGATGGCTGGTAGGGAGGCCTTAGTCAGTTCTCCATTCTTCACCTGGTGGCCGGTTGTGTCTATATCTGGACAGCTGTGGACAGGGGTTGGGGTGGGGATGCCATCATAGGCATCCATACAGTTAACCTGGGTATTCTTGTTTGAATCATTCAAAAGTTTCTAAAACTAAGCTAGAGCTTTTGTAACATGGTTCACTTTTAGAGTAGCCTCTTCAGAGAGTTCTGCTAGAAGTTCAAGGTAATGGCATTATTTTCCTGCTGGAATTTGGTTAGGCCCTTGAAGTTTTTCATACAAGAATTTGCCCTTCATCAGGTGAAGTGTAAGTAGAGGTGTGCAGTGTGTTTACTGAGGGCCCTGTACCCTTGCCTTCAGCCCAGGAAAGGAATCTAGAAGCACCTTAGGCTGCTTACTGAAAACTACTGCTGGGGAAAGTCAGGACGTCACCAGTAACAAATAATTTATCTTATCCTTGTATTGAACAAGCTGTGATCAGCCGAAAAATAGCCCCCCAAAATGTCCATGTTCTAATCCCCAGACCCTGTGAATATGTTAACCTTACACGGCAAAAGGGACTTGGTGGATGAGATAAGGTTTTCGAGATGGGGAGATTATCCTATATTATCTGATGGACCCAGTGTAAGGATCCTTATGAGAGAGAAGCAGAAGTTCACTTAGAGTCAAAGGTATGATGACAGAAGCAGAGGTCAGAGTGATGCAGCCACTAACTAAGAAATGTGGTGACCTCTGGATGCTAGAAAAGGCAAGGCGCAGATCTCTCCTTGAGCCTCCAGAAGGAGTTGGCCCTGCTGACCCATTATAGACTTCTGACCTATAAGATAGTCTGTGTTGTGTTAAGCCACTGAGTTTGCATAATTTGGAAACTTAGCCAAACTTGGGACACATCTCTAGCTCTAACTCAACATACAAGGACAACCCTCTGAGGACACACTTAGAGGCCAATCTTTGATTAGAAACGAAGGCTGGGAGGGCTACACTAAAGGAGAGGCTAAGTTAGTGGGTCTAAGTTCAGGGAATGGGGCCAAATGCCACATTTTACAACTAGGCTGTGCCCTTTGGTGCTACATAGAGATAAGTTGAGAAAAAAAGAAAAAGAAAAAAAAAACGAAAGAAATAGCTGCTGTAAGCAGCAATAGAAAATTTCTGGAACCCATTATTTTAAGAGATGATAGAAACAAAATATAAGTAATTTTGGAGTTATTTGCAGCAAAGTTACAGTGAAAAAGCCATTATAAATATTTTGGAGATGTAGCCTTAATCTTTTGGGTGGATGACCAAAACATCTAATTGGTTCAATGAGCCTTGGTTTTGACCCAATATGGTAATTTGGAGCTCTTAGGAGGCCAGAATTATTATTCTAATCCTTGTGTGAGCCAGGGAACCTTGGACTGTAACCGTCTTCTAATGTCTGCTTTTAGTCATAAAGGAGTCTGAGGTCCAATCCAGAGTTCAAGAAAAAGAGCAATAGGGTTATGTTTTTTAAAAAAAGGAAAAGAAGGAAAAACATTTTTAACCAGTTAATTCACTGTGAAAAAAGCAAGGATCAATTTTTTTTCCTCTTCTGCAGACTGAGAATAGAATTTATTGCAATGTATTATTAAAATTCCATTATGGCAAAACAATTGGAATGACCTTTTGTTGTTTTTAATAATGACATTAGGCCTGTAGAAAACTAAATCTGATGACAGAAGAGTGGCATTATAAAATGTACAAAAAAAACTTTCAAAGTCGGCCACCATGCTCCCATTTAAAACCATGTCACAGGGAATTGAGTGTGTGTGTGCGCGCGCACAGACGTGTGTCCTAAGCTGTATCTACCCGCCTTCGCGCATGTGCCTGTTTACTCCACATCCCGGTATGAAGGGTTTTCTTGGTATGTCGGTAGGAATACCAAAATATAGTATAAAAAGACTTGATTTCAAAAGAGGCTTAGATTCCCATTCAGGCTCTGCTGCTGGCTGTGCAAACTTAGAAACTCTGAGCTTTAGTTTGTTTATCTGTGAAGGACTGATTTAAATGATCTTAAGAATTTTTCAAGGCCCTTCTCCCACCTCCCCACGGCACCTCACCTGTTTAATATGTTTTGACATTGAGGCTTTCTGCAGGGACTGGGCAAGGAAGTCATATCTCATGTCCAGCCCTACTCCTCCTGGCCATTACAGGGTCCTCATCTATGGGAAGACACCCCACCTCAGTGAAAAGGAGATGAGAGGCCCATGCTACTTCTGTGCTTTCTCTGGCTTCACGTGTTTTTCTGTGAATATCTTTTATTCTCGTAGCCCTTCTTCTGTGGAGAAGGATACAGGTTTATAGACATCTCGTCTCTGCATTGGGTGAGGGGAGGTCTGTTGTGTTTACTGAGACTTGATATTTAAGGGAAAATCATTTATCTTTTAATTTTTGTTCCTCTTTCAGATTGATTCATGGTGCAAAGATAATAGCTATGTGATTGCTGGGTATTATCAAGCTAATGACGAGTAAAGGATGCCAGGTATGTCCATGCAAAAGCCCTCTGTGGTCTGAAGGAACAATCACATGACAATCTCCAAGAGGCAATCTCCGATGTGCTTTTTGACCTCCTATAGGCTCAAGATGTGAAATCTGTGACAACAAAATCCCTCTGTGCCCTCTGTGCTTGTTTATAGTATTTGAGGGGAGCTATGGTATGGATAATTCCAAACAATAGAAAGACTAAACATTTATATTAACTTCAGGATCCTGTTTTGTATCTTTTTTATTTTGCTTGAAGGCAATTCATATAGTGAAAGTAATAGTCTTGAGCCTTCAATTTCAGTCCCCAGTCAGCTTTGCCTTGCTTCCCATTCCCAAACTCGGAATGAGGTAGAGCAGAGCATTAGGAAAGAATACTGCTCTCTTTTAGGGTAAATAAACTTTTAGGCTTGTGCTCTGAGAGTCTAATACTGTGATTAAAATGTGGTGTTTGCTGCTGCTTTCATATTTGCTGCTGCTTTCATGCTCCTGGTTTCCTTCTCACTAATGAGCAAAGTGGAGAACTCTGCTTTATTTCTGCCTCAGTCTTGGCCTCAACAGAAAAAGATGACACACTGAAGTTAGGATAATTTGAGGATGGCTTAATAAGCAGGTACTTTCCAAAGGTGTAGACAGTATGTAAGAGAACTCATGAGTAGTGCAGTAACCCAGCGCTGGTGACAAAGGCCAATACCATCCCTGGGCCTGACAGGATGGGAAGGAAAGAGTTGAGTAAAGAAGTCCACCTTGGGAAGGGATTAAGATGTACACATTGCCAGTTATAAAAAGTCGCAGATATAAATTACAGTATAGGGAATGTAGTAAATAATTTGTAATAACTATGTATGTATCAGATGGATACTAGACTTATTGGAGTGATCACTTTGTAAAAAAGGTATAAAAATGTCTAATAAACTATGTTGTACACCTGAATCTAATATAATACTATATGACAACAGTAATAGAAAAAAAATTTTTTTAAGAAAAAAAAGTCTTCCTCAAGAGGAGCTGTGCCCTTTGGTCAAGGGACATAGCTGGCAGCCAGTCTGGTGTGACCTTACAAGGAAAGCCCAGAGCAGTTGGTGCCCTGACCTTCACTGAGTTCCTCCCACCAGGAGTTGGGGAGGATGTGAAGTCTCCTGCGTGGTATATAACGGGAGGCACTAACACGCTTTCCTCACGTGTCAGGGCTGACCAACTCCAGTATCCAGGCAGTTAAGGGATGCAGTGACAGTGAATGACCCCAGACCTAAACTCCTGGAGTTATGTCCACTTGCCCAGCTAGGTGAGAGGTTGGACTCAATAGCATTTTTAGAAATAATACAATGAACTGGCGACCAAGTATTACTGTCTAATAGGCACAAATACTGTCTAAGGCACAAATACACTTCAGGGACTTAAACCCTCTTACCCTTAGAGAATGAGGTCCAGTTGGGACTCTGAGGGAGGCAGGATAAAAGCGAAATGCTGGGTTCAAAATGATCCCTATTGAAGCCTCTGCTGGGATAACAGTGCACGGGCCCTCTCTCTGAGCCTCAGTTTTTCAGCTTCTCCCACTACCTCTCCGACTGTTCTTTCCCTGAGCCCAGAATCACCATTCATTTCTCCTCTTTGGGTACATCTCTTACTAATAACCTCACTCCTTCTGGAACCTCCTCTCCATCCCATTCTACCCATGCTCCCACCCCACAATGTATTGACTCAGTTCTGCATTCCCATCCCTGATATAAAGCCTGTTCAAGGGGCCCTGTCAGACTTGGTTTTTGGGCATGAATGCCTGCCCCAGGCAGCCAAGCTCTACACTGAGCAAAATTAAAGACTTTTGACCCTTGCTTGCAGGCTGCTGGCTTAAATATGAAAGATATTGCCAACACAGGACTAACACAAGACAGCAGGAGCATGGCCAGAGATGCTCTCAGGAAGGACTGCCATTTGAACTGGCACTCGAGCATGGGCAGGATCTTGTCAAGTTCGGGTGCGGAGGCAGGAGGGAAGAGCATTCCAAGGGGGGATGGCATGAGGAAGACACCAGGTGGAAATGGGGGTGGGGCATGGAGTGTGCACACAGAAGAGGTGCTAGGAAGTAAGGCTGGAAAGGTAGTGTGAGGCCACACCCAGGGCTCTAAGTTATTTTGAACTTCATTTTGTAAGCAGTGGGGAGCCGTCCTTGGAAGGAGGGTTTTCCTGAACCGAGCAGTCCTTTCCCACAGCCACTCTTAAAGGAGAGGAGACTAGACGAGAGGTAAGGGCACTGGCTTGTCAAGTGAGCTTAGACATCTCCCTTTGCTTTATGCCCCACCCCACCCCTAAATCTGTGCCTTACATAGTCTTTCCAGGTGGACCTGCACAGGCTCTGTGTTTGCATGTCTTATTTGGCTCATGGCCTCTCCATCTTCCTGCCTCTATTCAGACCTCATGCCATCCCAGCCTAGAATTGTCTTACTCAGACACCATTTTCGTGCTATTCATATTTTCTAGAATTTCCCATTCTGTCGCCCACTCTGTGCTTCTGGAGGGTTTACATTCCTCCATTGATGTCAGTGTTTACCTACTAACCAGCCATTTGTCAGATCCATAAGATTAAACTTGGGGGGGGGGTGCCCCATAACCCTTTAGTTCCATCTGATGAGTTTCTGTTGTACTTCAGGATTTCATCTACCCCTCTAATGTGCTCATGCTGTGTTAGGAGTAAACCTGGAGTCCCTTACACCGTATCTGGCCTGGGGCTTTACTGACATCATCCTGTCTAATCCTCACAAGGACTCAGGTGAAGAAATCCAGACAGGTCCCTGCACAAAGGTCACACAGCTTAGAAGCTCAGGAGCTGGGCTTGTCCCAGCTTCCTTCTTCAGTACTATTTGCCTCTACATGAAAGATCTTCCCTTCTCTCTTCAGCCAGACTAGCTAAAAATTTGCTTTTCTTTCAGAAATATCAGCTGATTAACAGTGTCTCAAAGCATAAGCTTTGGAGCCAGGTAGACTTGGATTCAAATCCTAGGTGACTTGGGCCTCAGTGCTTCTATCTGTAAAATGGAGCTAAGAGCTTATAACCTGAGCAAGTCGTCATGAGGATAGAGCAAAGCAACACACAGCATGGTTAGCTCTGTGCTTGGTTCAAAGTAGAGGCTAGTCCTGTGATTACTTTTTTCAAAAAAGGTCATTCAGTATTTTAATATTATAAAAAAAAAAAAAAGTAAGGTGTTTGTAACTGCTTAACTCATTTCCAAAACTTGAGGTTATTACATGGTTTTATTATGTCATAATTGCTGGTGTTTTGCTTTATAATTAGCATTTCATGTGGGTAAATTTTGTTTCCAGGCACAGTGCGTGGCCTGAGGTAGATACTTAACAAAAAGCTTTTAGATACAAAATGTAAGATCTCAGTTATGAGTAAATGCCTAGCTGTGTGCTGGTTGGAAAGGGGGTGGTTAGCAAAGTGGTCTCTCTCTCTGGTGCCTGCAGTTTTATTTGGCAGCTGACTCTTCACAAGAACAGGAGTTGATACAGACTGGTAGGAAACACAGTAATGACTTTAATATAATGCAGCAGTCTTACATTAGGAATGAAGTTGGTCAGGATTTGAGACTAAGAAGTGCATAACACAAAAAAAGTAAAATCGGCAATTCATTAACTATATGTTTTTTACCCTCTTTAAAAAGAATAAATTTTAAATTTGAGCTTTTGGGCATTTGAAATGGTTGTTCTTGTTTTTAATGAATGTTTCTTGGCCCCCTTTCCAATAAAAGTCACCAACTACTATGACAATCATAAATGTTAGGATAACAGTTTCGTAAGTTTCTTCATAGCATGCTTACGAGTCCCTGGAAGATCATATGTTTAGCGAATGCCAGCTTCCTTTCCCTTTGCACCTGAGGTGTAAGTGGGTCGGGACCGGTAACGATGCAGAACAGTCGGGTGTGCCTTTTCCACATTTGGTGGTTGAGTAGGCAGCCATGTTCCTCTTCCTCGCCATTCCCATCTGAGCTGTGGGACTTGGCACTTGTCAACTCCTGGTAAATACAGGGAAGCACTCCCTTCACTTTAAGAGCTTGCCGTGCTGACCTGAGGGACAAGAATCCCTGGAGCCCTTTCTCTTTCAAAATGTTTTGTTGTTTCATTTTTTTAACATAATACTGTAGACTTGATTAATCAGCATGTCACTATATATTCTCAACTTTGAAGGTGAAAATAGAATAATTAAATAAAATTTTTTTATAAAGTATTATCTACTTTTTTCAGGTCAATCACAAGTAAAAGGTAATTTTATAGTGTGTTTCTTTAAATAAACTCAATAAATTTTTTATGCCTATTAAAATATATATCTCAGTCCCTTCTTCAAAAAGCTGAGATTCCAATTGTGCAGGAAAAATAAGATGCACAAAAAGATAACTGCATGCCAAGGATTAAGTGTCAAAGCTTTTTGAAGCAAACACTCAGAGTTTAGAGAAGGGACAAATGGACCTCATCTGGGGCAGCTTGGCAAGACCTCCCAGAGAGGGTGACATTTTCTGGGCTTTAAAGATAGGAAGGAATTCTGCAAGGAGAGATTGGCATGGAAGGGCATTCCAAACAGGGAACAGTGTGAGCGAGGGAGGTGATATAGAGACAGTTTTATTGAATAGGCAAATGATTTACTAAAATTTTAAAGACACACACAGTTTTGTTCTTGTGGGTAGGAATGGTGGCTAGGTCCATGGTGAAAAAGGCCTGGACTTGTCAGACTGAGAAAAGTGAGCTTTTGTCTTAGAAGCAGTGGTGAGTGTCAGATGCGGGAGAGGAGGGTGGAAGTTTTATTTTTAGGAAAATTGACCTAAAGAGTTTTCAGGATACATTAGATAAGAGACTAGAAGTTGAGACCAGTTAGGAAGCAATTTTAGAAACCCGTGTCTGTGGTGATAACCTGAACAAAATGGGTGATAGGGAGAATTAAGAAGGCAGAGGCAAGGAAAGAATCTTTAGTGCCTGGTGAGTAAGTGAAGGAAAGTAGGAAAGGTAACCTCAATCAGAGAAACTAGAAATAGGCCGGCCTGCCTGCCTGGACACGTGGATTCCAGCTAGAAGGCCTTGGAAGGGAGGCAGGTGGCTGGTTAGGTTTCAGGGTGCTGCCACAGAGGGGCACAGATTGCCAGATTGCACAGTGTGTGAGAAAATGAGCAAGAGGGACATGACTGAAGACCTATTAAAGAAACTTAAGAAATCTGGTTGAAAGGGAGGAGAGAGGTGAGACAGTGGCTAGAGGGAAACAGTTAAGTAATTTTTTTTCCTAAAAAAAGAAAAGACTTGCTCAGATTGACAGCAGAGCTGGGGCCATTGGGGGCAGAGAGAATATAAATTAAGATCTGGAGGAGATCAGAGTGGATGGGCCTAGGGGTGGGAGGAAGCCTCTTCCTGAAATCGAATAGAAGGATAACTTTGTGTTAGAGGGGTAGCAGGGGTGATGTGGGAGCCACTCTAATTCATTTTATTGACTTACGGTTGAAAGTTGTCATTTATCAGGGTTGGGATGGGGCAGGGCCAGAGCCAGCAATTGAAGGCCCACAAGCATGGAGAAGATTTGGTATGGCTTAGGAATTTGAGAAATTTTTTTTAAAGGAAAGCAAAGACTCAATTGCCAGGAGCTAAGAGGTAGACAGAGTCACTCTGGGAACTTACAGATGGAAAAGGCAGGCATAGGGAGGCTTCCAGCTTGGAGCTTGCGCAGGCAGGCGCGGTCAGCAGCAGTTCGTCAAAGCGCCTAGCTGCACTCTCCCTGGATTTCAGGGAGGCTTTCTATTTAGAAGATGCCTTCACAGGATCCTCTCTGCAAGTGTTTCCCAGTGGAATGAGACAGGACCTACTTTGTACTGTGCTCCCCCCATTGCCCTTACAGCATTCCCCATCCTCGGCATAAGTCATTGCAACTGGACCACTGTCAGCCCTTTTATCATTGTTTATTAACTGTGCTACAGGTAGACATGTTGGGTAACATAAACTAGAATGTGGCAAACTCACTGGTTCTTCTTCTGCAGTCCAAACCAGGTTGCAGAAAAGGTGGCCTCCAGAATTGCCGAGGGCTTCAGCGATACCGCTCTTATCATGGTAAGTCACTCTTGGTTGCCTGTTGTGTTTTCTGTTTACAGTGTGGCTACTGAGCATTCTTTTGCTAACACAGAGCTTTGCTGTATAAGAGGTCTTCCTTTCTGCAGGTATTTCATCAGACCATGCCACCTTTTGCAGTCACAGCACGTGGATCTCCAAAAGAGGGGAATCATTCAAATTTGGTGGTTCTCAGTGGGATCCCCATGCCAGCAGTATAGCATGAGCAGTGAACTTGTTAGAAATGCAATTTCACAGGGCCCAGCAATCTGTATTTTTATAAGCTTCCAGATGATTCTGATGCACACTTAAGTGTGAGAACCCTGTAGAGGAAGAAGGAAGGAAGGAGTCAGGAAGATATGTAGCTACCATAAGAGCCCTGTTAAACAATCTCAATTCAGACAGAATCCTAATGGAGAGGGAAGAGGTAATGTTTCTAAGCTCCACTTTTGTGAAAAAATAATGAAATACATATTGTTTATCCTGCATAACACAGTTTACTGTAGGCCACGCTCACAGTGTCTGCACACAATAAGGCAGAATTTCTGCTGTGGGCCACGAGGAGGTGCCTAAGGACCTCCAGAAAGGTGCTGGCTGTTGGCTGTTTGTTAACACTCCTCACAGGTGTGTCCTTTGTCTTATGTGCAGGTAGACAACACTAAGTTTACGATGGACTGCATGGTACCTACGATCCATGTGTACGAACACCATGAAAACAAATGGCGGTGCAGAGACCCACACTAGTGAGTGCCGTGTTCTCGGAGTGACCTGTGTGCAGAGTATGCTGGGGGCTGTTCCCGAGCACTCAGCTTCCCCTGGAAAACTGATCCCAACCTCCTGTATTTTAATAGGGAATGCACAGCCCTCATACAGAAATCATGCATGTTCTTCAGCTGCTGGGAACTAAGGCCAACAGAGCTTCCGAGCAGTAGAGAGAACCTAAGCGTTAATCAAGGGTCTTCCTGTCCGCAGCCCCAGGAGCTCTGCAAGCCAGAGCCTCTTCCCAGGCGTTTGGTTTGGTTTATTTGTAGTAACTCTGAAAACATCGGCCATCTACCTCCAGCTCTTGCAGCATTTCATTTGGAGACTGTTCTTTCATATCTTAACCATGTTTTATATCAGTTATGAATGTCTTTATGTGTTTAAAATGTACATGTTTGCTGTACTCATAGTGTCTTCCTTTATACCACTCTTCTTGTGGCTGGTTTTTTGTTTATTAAAAAGCCACCTTTTTGTTAAGAGGTGATTCTCCTGTTTCTCCTGTTTCACCCCATAGTGATTACTGTGAAGACTGGCCAGAGGCCCAGAGAATCTCAGCATCACTCCTGGATAGCCGGTCCTATGAAACACTCGTGGATTTCGATAACCACCTGGATGACATTCGGAATGACTGGACAAACCCAGAGATCAATAAAGCTGTTTTGCACCTGTGTTAGGGAGGGACTTCAGTGACTGGTCTCTGGGCATTTCCACTATGCTGAAGAAGAAAAGCTATTTTTAAATGTAGATAAAATATCGCATAGCCTGTGTGGAAAGCTGACAGTTTTCAGCCATGGCATGTGCCTTGAAGGAGGGCGGAGTGTCCCATCAGTCGTCTTTTAATGCAGAGTCTTGAGAAGCGGTACGGACTGTCCAATCTGACTGCGGAGTCCTTCCCAGTTCCGTTACCGTGATCCTCCCTATCAAAGCTGTTTCTGCTTGTCCAAGATTGTTCCTATTAAACGATTTTAACTAACCTTTTATAATCTGGAGGGATACTTTTTAAGCCAACAACCATGTGTTATACCCACATGAGAGCGTTTGTGAGTTTTCACCCTGTTTGAGTTCATGTCGTCCCGTCCCGGGATTGGGCAAGCGCATGGCGTGCCGGTGCCCATGTCTGAGAACCTGTGTGTGGGTTCCTTGGTCGGGAGTCCACAGCCACAAACAGCACTGCTCCACATGGTGTCGAGCTCACGTAGCCACCGCAGCTCTACACAGTGGGAATAATGCCACTGTTGCCTGAGAAACCATCATTAAGGGTGAAAACAAACATCGTTGGTAACGGGAGCCCAGTGTAATGCCGCTTAAGCCAGAAAGCTTGTAACCTGTGGAATCAAATCAGGAAAAACGAAACAGTGCCAAGATTATTTTTAAAAGGCAAGAATCAGTCCTAACTCATTTGCATGATTATCCAATGATTATAATTGATGTATTCAAAATAATTATTTCTGTTGTATTTGAAGCAACAGGAGCAAAACAAAACTTAGACTCCCCAAGATTACAGAGCAGTCTGAAGTTTTATGTGGAACTTATGTGGTCAAGCTTTTTAACCCAATCATAGGAAATTGATAGAGAAATTTGATGGTGCCATGGGATTTTTTCTTTTTTATATGGATTATTTTGCATGGAGTTAAGAAAATTGTATCTTTTCTGCAGTTTTTTTCTTTGACCACATGAAGTAACAATTGGCATGATCTATTGAAAGGGTTTGTGACACAGCATTCATTATTTTCTCTTGACAGGTAGAAAAAAATAATTTCAGACAGTGCCTATAATAGATGTGCTTTCATTGATCCACCAAATTCTCTCTTCCCCTCTCTTCAGACTACTCTTACCCTTAACTTTTGAAGCCAACATTATTTCGTATGGGAAACAGAGGAGTGGTGGATCCCATCTTTCTCACTGTCCTCACCTTACAAGCCAGGACCATCTCAAATGGAGTATGTACGCAGTCTTGTCCAAATGGGTTTGTGTTTGTTTCCAAAAAGGAGAAGAATCACCTGGTTGCATTTACCACAGAAAAGGCTGTCTTTTCCTGGGATTCAAAGGAGTGTGCACTACCTTCAGTTCAAGATCAGAGCTACTTGGAATCAAGATGTGGCTAAGGCTAGTTGGGGAGGCATTTTAAAGATAGTCTTAAAACTCTTCAGGGTCACACAAGTTAGGCTGCAAGAGTAGCAAACATAACTGGCCAGGTGCATGGGAAGGTCAGCAGTTCAGGTCACTTGTCATTTGACTGGCATGGGTTTGAATCATGTCTGGAGGCATGTCTCTGTGTTCACATAGGTTCTATGGAAAAATTGGCTCTGTAAAGAAAGAAAGCTAGAGAGTGAAAATGAGGGATTTAATAACAGGATGGCTGGATGTTTCCTGCCCCCTCAAGTCATATGGATGGTATTAAGCAGTATTAGGAGGTGGAGCCTGTGGAAGGTGGTTAAGTCATGAGGGTCAAGCCCTGGTGAATGAGTTAATGTTCCTATCAAAGAAACCGCATAGAGCACTCTCACTCCCCTGTATGAGGACACGGGGAAGTCAGCAGTCCGCAGCCCAGAGCAGGGCATTCACCAGAACCTGACCATGCTGGCAATAGACTTCCAGCCTCCAGAACCATAAAAAATAGGTTTCTGCTGATGAGCCACCCAGTTTGTGGTATTTTGTTATAGCAGCCTGAGCGGACTAGGACAGGATGGCTTTAAACTGAACAGTGGTTTTTAAATTTTTGGTTGGTTAGGGATGTAATTTTATACAATGAATATAATATAGTATTTCATAGAGCTTTAGGCTTGTATTTACAAAATACTTGAGGCTTGTATTTGACTTTAGGCTGGTGTTTACGAAATCTAAAAGCCTCATTTTTTTCAACTACAGGGAAAACTATTGCTTAGAGGATTTAGTTGGGTTCTTTTGATTGTGAGGAATGAAGACTCACAAGGATTCACGGGGAGCAATGAGGGCCTCGAAATGAAATCAAGCCAACCCAGGGCCTGACCTCATGGAGTCTAGAGTCTGGAGGAGGTTTTCAGATTTGGGTCAGCTCTAGGAAACCTCAGCTGCGGAAAAGCTTGACTTCCACCCTAGAGTATGACCATGAATGTGACAGCTCCAAGTGACTTTGTGTCTCAGCACTGGCGAACGTCCTCTTTTTCATGGTTTGATTCCTCTAAACACAGCTTGCTCAGGGTCCGGGCCAGCTTCTTGTCCCTTCTACATTACCACCTTTCAGTGCCAGCTTCTGTTGCTAACCAGTTCGGTTTTTCACTTTTCAAATTCCATAGAAAAGCACCTAATCAGCCTAGTTCACCTTTATATCTAGGCTGTTGGGCATAATTTGTGGGCTAACCAGTGGATTAACTTCCTTGGGTTGTCCCTTCACCTGCAGCCGAGAAATTTGAAAGATGTGACATGTTCATTGCCTCTTGGGAGGGTCATGAACAGGAAAGGACCCTTGAGATTACAGCAGTCTCCAACCTTTTTGGCACCAGGGACCAGTGCTTCTGTGAGAATTTCATGAATTTATTGATGATCTGAGGTGGAGCTGAGGCGGGGATGCTAGCACAGAGGGGCTGCAAGTACAGATGAAATTTTACTTGCCTCACTGGCCGCTTACTTCTGCTGTGCGGCCTGGTTCCTAACAGGCCACCTGTGATACCAGCCAGTGGCCCAGAGGTTGGGGACCCCTGCTTCAGAGGAAAGTGTGGCAGTAGCTCTAGCATATTTGTGTTCATGATTTTAGTCGTTCCTGAAGGCTTCTCGTTAACTTTTCATTTGAAAATTATTTTACGCTTAGAAAGTTGCAAAAATCATACCAAAAGTCCTGTAAATTCTTTACATTCGCCATTGTCAATATTTTGCCATTTTTGTGTTCTAGGCCTAGTTTTTAATAAATCCATGTTAGATAGAAATTATGAATGCCTCCATCTTCCTGCACTCACTTAACTTTTCCTCTCCCTGTGTTCTGATGTTCTCAGCGTGACAAAAGCTATGTTGAGTTGGTTCTCAGGAAAGTTGTCAGCAGTTATGAAGCTGTTTTGAGAGACACATTCAAATTTGAACCCTCTATCAGACATAGTAGAGATGATATGACAAAATCAATACAACTGACATAAAGATTAAGGGTAGATAAAGTGGCTACAGATATGAAAAACCATACCCATACTAGCTGAATTACTGGATAAACATTAAAAATCTTTTTAAACGTATACTGTGCATGTTTTTTAAAAAGATATAATTCACAATAGCAAAACAGTAAATTTGGCAAAAGATGCAAACTTTTTAAAGAAGAAAATAATAAAACTGGAAAGAAAAAGGCATAAATTAAGATATACCATTGTTCTTTATAAAAAGAATTGGTATCACAAAGATGTCCATTCTCCCTATGATGACCTATACCAAATAAATTCCTGCCCCCCCCAACAACAACAACAAAAACCTGTAGGGTGGTTTTTCCTCACTTTCACCTCTTTGTAGAATTCTTGCACTTGATTCTCCACCAGCTCCCTAAGAATGTGCCATCCTTTGGTGTGGATTTCAGTCTAGAACCAGGATTCCTATGGCTGAGTAAGGCTTACATTGCCAGAAGAAAACATATTAAATATTTGGAAGGAAAGAACATATTTGCAAAAACAAACAAAAAACACACACATTTCCAAGATGCAGATACCTGCTTCTACATCCTTGAAAAAGTGCAAAAGCCTCCGCTGAACCTCTGCCTGCTGTGCTGGGCTCCCTGGTCCTGAGAACAGGCTTAGCTTTTCCCCAACCCAGGATAAAGCCTGTCCAATAGCTGCCTGAAATGTATTCATACTCTGCCTTTTTATAGAAAAGAATTCAAGGAGCAACACAAAGTATATTTGTACATTGAGGAAAATCCTTGTACACCAAAATGTTCCTAAATAATTCTTTCTTAAATCTAAAGGGCTTAGAAAGGAGAGAAGGTATGTGTGTGTGTGGAGATAGCCCGGTTAGAGCCATCCGTATGCTTAAAATCATTTTTATCTCTTACATAACATCCCTTAAGAGGTGAGTAGGACAAATTAATTATTAACTTATATAAGAATGTCGTTTTCCAATTCTAATCATGGTTACATTTAAGAACAAGATATTAAACATGGAACAGTAGGCAGTAACTTCATACATAACAAAAAGCATTATGCTTACTAAGGAAAAATTGATTTTGCTAATTCTAATGAAATTAGGTTGATATAAACTAGGAAACAACTTAGAAATCTTGAGTGAATTAAATATTCAAGTTAATTTCTCAGAGATCTGGCATTTTTAAACCTCATCAGTAAAAAAAGTTCTTGTATAATTAGCTTAGATTTAATAGCTTCTTTTTCTGATTGATGTACTTGGAAAAACTATTGTTCCTGCATATAGTAATCCTCGTCTTTTTTGTTTTGCCTTCAAAAGAAAAATATTTGCTTCTAAAACTCCTTTTTAGTATTATATCTGTCTTAACACTGTAGCTACTTTATTACATCATGGTGAGTAGAAAATAGCCATGGGCATTAATCTCCATACCCTGTGGACATTTTTAGCAATTTTAGTGATGAGAGCTGAATTTAAAAATAGACTTCCGCTTACTAATTGACATATCTTGAGGCTTTCCATCAACTCAGTGACTCCTAAGCATTGGATTTTTTTCCTTCAGTTCAATAGAAAGCCTGGCACAAATGTTAGTTTGTGTTCCCCTTGCTAATTCTTAGGCAGGTGATGTGTTGATCTAACTTTATCTCCATATACCTCCGAATGCAGGAGATAACTTAAATATGTTTATCCTCATAATGTTGATTGTTACTCCTTAAAATGTTTTAAGATATCCTTGCATGGGATACAAAATCTGATCAAGTTTGGCATTTCTTAGAAATAAATGATCATTCTTCTAAGAATCCTTTTCTTGGGATTAACTTCCTGGGGTGGACATGTTTTTTGCAGTGATCTGAAAGTTTTTCTTCAGAATGTGAGGTCTAGTCCCGTTTTTGAACTGTCAAGAATTGTGTTCTCCTGGTCTTTTGCTTTCAAAATAGTGCGACAAGTACCAGCATAGCATCCACTGGAATTTGGCTGGAGGAAACCTTTGGCTTGAACTTGTGTTGCCCCGTAAAGCAGAATAGCATCCTATATTTAGCGCTGTCTGAAACACGTCCCAGATACTATCAATAAATCTGTAAATAATTATATTTCAGAAATTCTATAAATTCTAATAAGCAAGGGCTACTCCCCTGCAGAGTCCACAGTGGTTGGGGAGTCTGCGCCAAGGCAGGACACTCACTGAAGTCGCCAAGGGCCATGGGGCCCCTGGTCACTAGGAATTCAGTGAAGCCTCAGATGGACTAGGTTCAGTGCCCTCTAGGTCCTCTTCTCCCCTGTTTACCTCATTACTAAGGAAGAGTTGATCATGTCTCAGGATTGGATGTTCTCAAAATAGAGACTCTTCCTGTCGCCCCCAGCAGTGCCTCATTCTTCCTTGGTAACTCCAAATGCTGTAGCCGTGTCTAGTATCAGCCAATAGGAGGAAGTGTGTGGTAGTGATGAGCTGAGCGCCAGGTGTGGATTTCAGCTCTGCCACTTTCTTCTGCGGCCATGGGCAAGTTATCCCTCATGTCTTGTCTGAAAAATGAGGGTGATAACACCTACTTCTAGCGACGCCATGAAGACCAGAGGGAATAATACATGTGCTAGTACTTAGAATCTGTTAGGGCCACATTGAAAAAAGTTCTTCGCCACTAATACTTTAACAATTCTAGAACATACTATTGGCCAGACTAAGCCCGAGGTAGAGGACGACTTCTTAGTCCTTTTGCTAGGAACAAACTTCAGCACTTATTCTAGTAAACATTCAGCGAACGTCTTTTGTATGAATGAGCGAATAAAAAAATTTGTTCTCAAAAGGTAACAGTAGTTTACATTTCTTTATCACTTTTGTTTACATTGCCTTCCTAACCATCTGTGATGTCAAGGAGTGAAAAAATATAGTAGAATCATTATAGTTAAGCTGCTAAATTGCTAAAATCAGTAGGCTGAGGCACGAGGAAACAATATACTCTTGCTTTAACCAGCCGGGGAACTTAAACTTTTGAATTCTCCAGTTATGCCTGGAGATAGATACAGATATAGATAGATACATAGATATATAAATACTATAGATAATCTTCAGACTACCCCTGAAGGACTTAAGAAAGAATGGTCACATGTTCAGACCACCAGTCATCTAGAGCAGAGGTCCCAACCCCTGGGCCATGGACCAGTACCAGTCTGCAGCCTGTTAGGAACTGGACCACAAAGCAGGAGGTGAGCAGTGGGCAAGTGAGCGAAGCCTCATCTGTATTTGCAGCCGCTCCCCAAAGCCAGCATCACCGCCTCAGCTCCACCTCAGATCATCAGACGTTAGGTTCTCATAGGAGCACTGGTCTCTGGTACCAAAAAGGTTGGAGACCACAGAAGGTGATCACCATCTCAGACCAATCCAGATGCTAAGAATGCAGGACTGATTCTTCTTAAGAATCTTTTTTTTTACTGTTAGAACACTCAGTTTTTCTTCAGAACACTCTGGGTATTGCCTGGTTGTGTTTCCAGTTTGTAAACCCTAAGACTCTTGAATAAATCTTTGTCATTTATTTCTAACCAAAGCTTCCTGACTCATGCTTGGTTGGCAGGATTGATACCAATATTGCTGCAGTTAACATTCTTGTACGTGCCTTTTTGTGCACATATGTACATAGTTCTTTTAGGATTATATGTAGAAGTGAACCTGTTGCGGGGTGTATGTTCAACTTTTTAGGATACATTGCAAGTTAAACAAGTTGAACGTTCTACCCATAGCGTGTGAGAGCTCCAGTTTCTCCATATCTACCCAACACTTTGTACTTTCAGTCTTTTTAATTTTAGACATTTTGATGGTGCGTAGTGGTATCTTAAGGATTATTGGTCTAATATGAAAAGTAATATGACTCAGCTTCCAGAAAAAAAAAAAATGGGAGTATGTTCATGACCTTGGGCTTGTCAAAGGTTTTTAAACAGGACACATAAAGAAATGGTAAATCGTACTGCATTAAAATCACGAACTTTTGTTCATTAAAACAATTAGGACGATGGAAAGAGAAGTCACAGAGAGAAAAGATATTCATAATTCGATTACCCAACAAAAGAATTCTATCCAATATATTTACCCAAATATAAAAATTACAGGTGGATTTAAAAAATAAAAAGACAATCCAGTCAGTCAGACACTTCCCAAAAGAAAATACCCAAATGGCCCATAAGCCTATGAAAATGTGCTCAACCAGCATCGTCAAGGAAAAGCAAACTGAAAACATGAAAGTGCATTTCTTAATGGGAAGAAAATGTCAGAAAGCTGGTCCTCCACAGGAACATTCAGAATGTCCTGGATGCCCCAGGACAATTTCACACACCGTGATTCAGTGTCAGAATGCATCCAAAGAAATAGCTTCTTTAGCTCCTTCCTTATGGGGCAGATTTTAATACCTGGCCTAGGCAAATAGGGAGTAACAATTCGTCTGAGGATCTCAGCTGTGGGTGTCTCCCAGCTACTTAGGACGTTTCCCTCTGCCAGATTTTAAGGAAGACTGCTGTGGATGTGGCCTGCCGCTTCTACCATCCTGGCCTCCCACCTGGTCCTGCCCTGCAGCACAGAGAGCTAGATCTTCCAGAGTAGAATTGTTCTGCTAATCACCTATAATTCCTGGAATTTACTCAGCCCTGCCTTCTGAGGAGCTCAAAGCCATTTGTAGATCCTGCTGATAAAATGGCTGCCCCAGGGTCAGGTAAGCTCTCTGCCAAATTACTTCTGGGCTAAGAGGCTGTTCTCAAAACTCAGAGATCCGGGGTGCCTTTATGAGCAGCCTGCTCAGCTGGAACCCGGGGAGGAAGGCATTATTCATCCAAGCATTATGGGATTATCTGGGAGGGATGGTGTTCTCCCTGTTAGGGGAGTGTGGTTATCCTCCTGGGCTGGTGCATCTGCAAATGCAGCCATGAGCTGGGCTGCCACTCACATCTGGGCAGAGGGAAATGGAGGCAGGACTAAGTCTGGGCGAGTGGGGCAAGCCGGCTGCAGAGAAGAGGGAAGTGTGTTTTGGTTGGGAGACCCAGTGAAGCAAAACAGATGGGGAGAAGCCCAGGACCCAAAGAAGTTTGGATTCAGCTGAGTATTTTTCAGTTTTCAGCAAGGGGCTTCTTGGGTTTTTTCCCCATAGGTGTTTCCCAAGCAAGCCAGCATTGAGACAAGCCTTATGTGGACACAGCCTAGGTCACTCTTCTGTGGACCCCATTCATTCCCTGGACCTGCAGGAAGATCAGGAGAGCTGGAAGCTGCAAGCTCCCCCACCACCCCACCCCCCAATCTCTGCAACTCCAACGCAGCTGACTCACTGTCCTTCCATTACTCAGCCCTTTGGATGCTGTGTTTGGGGCAGTAGAAGGCACAGGGAAGAGTGACCTGCTGGCCCAGCTGACAGGCTCTTAGGATAATGAAATGCCACAACAGGTGTGCAGACACATGGAGCTTGAGTTCTCAGGCAAGGGCTGTCCCTCTGCTGAAATGCCCAGGGGAGGTTCCCTGGAGAAGACAGAAGCACCTAGCAGAGAGAAGCATCCTGATGGGACTTCCACCTGAGCAGTCAGGGAAATGGACCAAGCCAGGATGCAGGTGGTAGGGACTGACCAGCCCCCAGGAGTTTGGGTGGGGAAGGTGGGTGGGGTGAGGAGAGGCAGGTTGAGACAACTGAAGCATTTCCTACCTCTGGCCACTGCTTCTCCTATGCTGGAGCCAATTCCTTACAGCTCTGCTCCCTCTGACCAAGTGGGACTCAGGATTGGGTGGTGGGCAGAGCCTGGCAGTGGGTACAGGGACCGTTGGCCCAGGAGACGGGGTCTAGGGGCCAGGGTTACAGCAGATTGATCTCATTTCCATTCTTACCTCTGATGTCTCATATATACCTAGACAACCAGACCTGGCAGAGCCTCCATGCCCAGCATGGAGAAAGCTGGGTGTTGCTGGCACAGGCTCCACAGGGTAGAGGCTGAGAGCATTTATGGAGGGAAAGAGAATTCCAGCGAATCAGAAGGAAGTGGTCCTTTGTTCACGGATCTCCCTCCTCTGTGCCGATAACCAAGAAGCTCCCTGTGATAAGAGAACACGTGGGATTTGAGAGCATACTCCGCCCCCCTCCCCGACCCACTCCCACCGTGCCCAGTATGTTCCATGATACCAACTTTGCCAGTCCCAGCTTAGTGAAACATCTGTCACAAACAGACCCCCCTGCCCCACCCCAGACCCCCGAAACAAGCTGCAGGAAAAGGACTTGGGAATGTGCATCTCTGGAGAAACCCCTCTGGCAGAGCCTGGCTGTCGGCCTCATTGTCCCTGAGTTGATTTGGGTAGAAGAGTGAGGGTCACTGGCTAAGCCTGGAGCTGAATAAATCTTATCATTTATTGTTCCTGCTCCACAGGGAGCTGTCAGCTGGGGCAAGACCTCCCCAGCACCCAGACGGTTTAGCTGTGACTCTCCAGTTCGCTGAGTCACTGAGGAAAGAGAACCACAGGCTGGCAGCGAGGCGGGTCCCACCACATCACAGCTCCCCTCTCCATCCCTCAGAGGGACAAGATTTGCCGTCTACTTTCCTCCCAACCCCCGCCCCTCCCAGGGCCAGGAGAATTATGGTTTTGTTGGAGTGCACTTAGCTTTCCTTAGCCAGAAATTCCATAGCCCCAGGGCAGGCAAAACCTCCCCAAACAGCTAAAGAAGAAGAGAAGGAACAGGGCCTTTTCCTGAGACCTGCCCCACCCACTGGGCAGAACTGCCCACCTAACAACCCAGGCTCTGGCAGGATACAAATCCTCCAAACCGCGTGGTCTCCTCCTTCGGGGTGCCAGAGATGGACACGCAATCAGCAGTCGGCCAGCTGGGCTGGGGTTAGCCTGGTTTTTGGTGATGCTCAATGCTTAGCCTCAAGCTGCTGGCCCAGGTCTCCTGAGGCAAGGACTTAACTCCCAGCTGAGGACTGAAGAGGCTGAGGTTAGAGTAGGTTGGTTCTTTCAGGCCTTACCTGATCCATGTGACAGCCCGCCTTTACCTGCACCCTTTCCACCCTTAGCAGAGGGTCAATAACAGAAGCTGAGCTGGGCTGGCACTGAGAATGTCCTGGGTACTTTTGATACAGGACAGGACAAATTTCCCTGAGTTGGGGTGGAAGGGTGACAGGGGTGGAGACCAAGCCCTGTACTGAGAGAAGAGAGTCCTTTGGTGGGAGTGCAGAAGGAATTTCACACACAACGAAGTTAGAGTCAAAAAGAAAGTCTATTAGAAAAGGGATAACACTCCACAGACAGAGTGTGGTCTCCTCTCAGGGGCAGACTGTGAGCGGGACAGTGAGAGGGACAGTGAGACAATAGAGAGAGGCACAGAAAGGCAGTAAGAGAGAGACAGGGGGGCTGAGTGTTCGGGGAATTCAGTTTCTATGTCATTCTTTAGTTCCCGTATCCTTTGACAGGGACACACGGTGAGGAAGGGGAAGGGGAAGAGCATGTAGCACTAAAAGCCGGCCTGCTGGCACTTCCCAGCCTTTAATCCTTAGGTTCCCCAGGGTTTTAGCAATGGGGAACCTCTTGGTTGCTGTTTCCCCTTCACAGGTGTGGGGAATGTGCTGTTAGCAATGGTAGCAGAGATCTTTGTTCTGAAGGTGTCCTCCTGGCCTGGCTGCAAGGCTGATCAGCACATTGCAGTCTCTGAATGTGGCTTGATTAACATTTTAATTCGTTTGCCTCCTCCCTACATTACGCTGATGCGGATGCGTGAGGCAACAACGATTCTAGAAGTCAGGACAAGTCTGGGAAAACTGCCACCAGGACCATTTCCCTCCCGGCTTCCAGCTGCCGGGCCTCCCTCCCTCAAGCAGGAGGCTGGGGCTCCCCTCTGCCCCAGCTCCTGTCATTTAGAACAGCTCTGTTAGAACACAAGTGTGGCGGCCTGCACTGGCTGGGCAGGAAAACTTGGGCAGAGGCCAAGCTCAGCCATCGACAGCATTTAATTACATCCATTTTCAGAATCGCGGAATCTGGAAAGGCCCCACAGCAATGTCAAGAGCACACCCTCAGGGCCTGCATTGGAATGAATACGGGTTCTCGAACAGAGGCTCTCAGTGGTGGCAGGGACCCCAAGTTCGCTGCCCTCCACCTCGATCTGATACATGCTCCAAAGGCCAAGGCTTCTGCTTCTCCCCTTCAGGGCTGGTTGTTTCTCTGCATGGGAGTGGGGGTTAGGGCTCCGGGCCAGCCTGCGACCTCTGTGGCCGACCCCACTTCCTGTGCTTCCGAGGGTCCATGCCAGCTTTAATCCCACGGACATTCTTTACTTCCGAGGGGGTAAGAGTTGAGCATTTTAGTGATGCTTTTATTTGAACCCCAAAAGGCTCTGGAGCTAAGTGGCAGCTGGGGAAGGTGCTGGGAAAAGAGGCCCGTCTGCTCTCTGCCTGGGCGAGCCTCATCTTCCCGTCCAGAACCAGTACCCTTGAGTGGATTCAGCAGGTTCCACAGGCCTGAGCAGGCGTCTTTGCCATGGCTGACCCGATTCCTACCAGCTTGCTGGAAATCCTCATCTCTCTGTCTGGCCAGCCTTACCACCCACCACAACTCTTGGTCGTGTTCGAAGACCTTGCGGCTGTCTACACAAACTGTGTCCACACACTTCCCCGCGGCTGGCCGTTTGTCCTGTTTCAGTTCGAAGCCTTCACACCAGGACCTGCGCTGCTCTCCTGCTCTGGGGCTGCTTCTCTGCCATTTCACGGGGCATCACTGGGGCATAAGACACCATCCTACTACTGTTGTGGGGGCACCTCGTCTGCTGCAGGGGACAGCAGTCTGCTTTCCCCCCTCTCCCCCAGAGAGCCGAGGCCACAGGCAGCCTGCTCACAAGGGGAGTCTGTGCAAAATGACATCGGAGCCTGATAACCCTCCCTGCCAGGCTCTCAGGGTCATCAGGTCAACCATCCCAATAAACTGGTGTGATCGCCATGCCTGACAGACCCAGACTCGGGGAATTCATGGACCTTGAGGCAGCTCACCCCGCATCCTGATTACCAGAAATTTCCTCCTCTGCTACATAGAAACCAATTTCTGAAACTCCCTCACTAGGGTCCCCCAAGAGTCCCAGGAGAGCCTTTTGGAAACGATCACATCCACCATCTCCTTCTTCCTCCCTGTCGTTTCGATTCTCTCTGCCATGTGGGTTTCCGTCCTCTGTGTGGGCTCCAGTTGGTCCATCCCTCTATCCTTGAGGTCAGAACTAGGGATCTGAGCCAGGGATTAATGGCACAGAGTAAGCTTCAAAAGCCATGGGGACCATTGGAAGGCCTGAGCTTAAAGATAATTTCCCTTCTCTGTAAAGGCCAGGCATTTAGTCCAAATGGGCAGAGTCGGAAGAGAGTCAGGCCAGCAGGAGACAGAGAGCAGCCACAGCCCAGATGGCCACCCCAGAAGAGCGAGTGACTGTCCCTGGCCTGAGATGCAAAACGGCCACTGATACCTTCTCCTAGAGGTAAGAGGGGCCGCTCTAAGCCTTGCAGGGGCTTCGGCTCAGGGCTCAGAGGGAAAGCATCCTGGTCCCCGCGCTGCCTCCAGACCTCTCCAAGGCTTGGGGAGGAGCCCTCTCTTTTTGTCCTCATTATTTGAACTTTTGTCAATATTTAACATCACCTTCTGTGTGCCCAGCAATGTGGCAAGCACTTTCCTGTTCCTCTTCTCCTGAATTTTTAAAACTGTATCTTTATTTTCTTATGGCAGGTCATATATACTCCTGGGTTATTATTATTATTTTTAATGTAAAGATTACAGAAAGAAGTGTCAGAGAGCTTCCTTCTCCCACCCCCACCCTCGCCAAACCAGGGTTCGGTGTGAGTCGTTCCCTTTTAAATTAAATGAGATATTGAAATTAAATGGCATGTAAAAAAGTAAGTTCATTTTCTTCTCACTGTTGGCTGCCAGTGCCTGGGGGAAAGATAGTGTTTGTCTGTTGCACAATTCATTTGCTCAGAGAGTGGAGTCCGCTGCCAAGGAGAGAATTTCTGTGCATTTGGGTATTGTCTTTAGGCTGCAGGGGAGCCGTGCCCCCCCCCTTCGCCCCAGTGGAGGCTGCCAGGCCTTCCAGGGAGGTGAACTGCTCTCTGGAGTCCCGGGGCACCTTGAAGGTGGATCTAGGATTCAGAACTCCCCCCTCAGTGTTGCCCCCTCACCCTGTTGAATATTTATGTTGCTGGGAGATATAACAATGGGGCTGCCGGTGGCCAAGTCCTCAGCAACATTTAATAAGCTCATGAACTAGGAGTGCGTGGGGGGCCCCCTAAAGTTAATGAGTGGCACTGTGGTCTTCCAAAAGGGCTTGTCCACCCCAAGGAGAGGACCCAGATCAGAGCCATCTGCAGGCAGAGCGGCCACCACTTGCCTCTCCTGGGATTAGCCTGGGCCGCGAGCTGATTTTTAATTTCCAGAATAAGCAAGAGAACAAGCCCTGAGTCGAGGCAGTATACAGAAGGGGCTCAAAATACCGATTGCGATCCTGGCTGGCGGAGTTCAAATCCCGGGTCCACCATTCACTTTCTGGTCACACTGGATGACTTCTCTGCCTCAGTGTCCTCATCTGTAAAACAACAAGCATAAGAATGCCTTCTTTTTGTGCTTGTCATTTAAGTCAGTTTATTTATGTCCGGCACATGGCAAGCGCGCACCAAATGTTCACGATGATTATTGATTAAGGGCTTCTATTACCAGACACTGGCCATAAAAACACGGCCACATTTTTCCATCTTTCAGATGTGGAAATTAAAGCGCAGAGAAGGTAGGTAACTTTCTCAAGGCCATTCGTTAATTCGTTGTTGTTGTTTTTTTTTAATTCATAGGGGTTTTAATTTCATTGTGAAATATTTCAAGTATAGAAAAGTGGAGAAAATACCTGAAACAGGTACTCAGGTACTTAACATAGATGAGCCTTCTGCCACATTTGAGGAAGTTTTAAGAGAGAAAATATTGATATAAGACCCCCTCGGTCCTCCTCTCCCATCCACCTTTTTCTCCCTTCCTCCCAGAATCCACCATTCATCTGAAGCCAGTGGGCAACCCTCTCCCATAGTCCTAAAGTGCTTTATGTACATTTATAAATTGCTTTGCCTTTTTCAAAACATTTCGAGTGATGGCATACCGTACAGTTTTGCTTTTCTTTCCCTCAATAAGCTTTTGCGTATTTCCCCTGTGGATGCACGTAGATCTAGCTCCTTCATATTGGCTGCCGTGTGATCTGCCATTGAACGAGTCGGTCATAATACACCCATAGACTGTCTATTTGTTCTTCTGACGAACAGAGCATTTCCAAGTTTGAATTTTTATCTGCAATGCTGCTGTGGACATCCCCATACCACCCCGTCATGGTCACATGTGCAAGGGTTTCTGGGAGACACCGACCCTTCAGTGGAGGGACTGGTGGCAGAGGATGAGCTTTCCAGACGTTACAAGCTGCCCTCCAAGAATTGCCCACTTCCGCCCCATGAGCAGGACAGAGTTCTCAGCTCTCCTGCCAGGACCAGCGCTTTAAAATTTTCAATCTGATGGGAATCTCCTGGTAGTTAATTCATTAAATGGTTGCCGTGCAGCCTGCCAGACGGTTACCGAGTGACAAAGCAGGACCAGAATCCCAGTCTCCAGAGCCCAAGTAGGAGACTATAGACAGACCATCTCTGCTCCGGCACCCTGTGGCACTTATGGAGCTCTGATTTTCATAATAGACTGTTTACATGTCTCCTCTACACACACAAACCCCCCACACACACACACCACGGGGAAGCAGAGATCCCCTCTCGTAAAGGGTTCTGGGTGTTGCTATTTCTTGTATCTCTAGATCTGTGTCATCTGATATGGCAGCTGACAGCCACGTGTGGCTCCTGAGGACTTAAAATGTGGCTGGTGCAAATTGATTGGGGGAGGCGGGGAGGAAGATGGGGTAAAAAGGGTCAATTATGTGATAACATTAAAGAATTTTAAAAAATAATACCAATAAACTAGGCACAGTAAGCAATTAACAATGATAATAAAATAGAACAATTATTACAAGATACTGTAATAAAAGTTAAGTGAATGTGAAAAATAAAATAAATAGACTGAGAGGAGAAAGCCAAACTGAGATGTACTCTAAGTGTAAAGTTCGCACTGGCTTTAGAAGACTGAGTATGAAAAGAAAGGGTGTAACTGATCTTATTAACAATTTTTATATTGATTACATGTTGAAATAACTTTCGGATAAGTTGGGTTGCACAAAAAGTTATTTAAATGAATTTCACTCGTTTCTTTTTACTTTTTTACCAAGGCCACTAGGAAATCATAAGTGGCGCCTGTGGCTCTGATCAGATTTCAAAGGGACCGCGCAGCCCCAGATTTTGCCGGGCTGGCGCCTTGTGGGAGCCCAGGGAAAGAGGAATGAACGAATGAATGAGAGACCAGAGACTTGAGAACAGGAGAACCACCGTGTATGGTGTATCCGAGTCCCCTCTGGCTCCACCCCTGGCCTTCTCAGACTGTGCAGAGGCTGGTCACTCGCATGACAGGCCTGACAGCTTTCCCTTCCCTTCCCTCTCCTTCTGCCCCCGAGGGAGAGAAGGAGTCGACCTTGGGAACCAATGCCCGTGGAGGGAGGACTGGGCATGGGCCAGGCTGCTTGCCCCTGAGCAGGGCCTCATGGGAAGCCTCCTTCCACCAGGGAAACGATGTCCTTCAGAACAGCTCGGGCCCCTTTGGGGTCATGCGAGCACCCTCTGCCCCCGCCCAGCCAATGCGTGTGACTCTCCCACCCCGCAGGCACGGTCCCTGTAGGTTCATCCAAAGCCCACAGGAGGCCAGGGCCACACCACAGAGGGTTGCAAGCTGGCCACTCTGCCTGCCCAAGGCTTTAAGCAAGAAGAATGCCAAAGGCACTCAGCCCCTGGCTGCAAACCATGGAGCCTGAAGGCTCCCGCTTTGATGCCTTGCAAAAGGTTAACTTTGAAGCTGCCATTCAGGCAGCTGAGCCAGGCAGGGTTTGAAAAAAGAGCTCTGAGGCCTCTGGCCTGCAGCATCCTGCAGAGTGACCCCTGAGCAGATGGTCTCAATTATCTGGGAATTCCCCTCTCTTTCCAAAGATGTGTGAAAACCTTACTCATTTGGAATCTCTGGGAAGAAATATATCTCACTTAAGGTTTCGGGGAACCTAACCTTACCCTTTCAGGCACAACCCTTCAATATATTTTAATGGCTGTATGTGGGAAATGTTTAACAATGGCATTTATCCTTTTCTCTCTGTCAAATGGTTACCATTAGATAAGAGGCAGGACCATTAAGTGACACGCCCTCAGGCACCCTTGAGCTTGGAGGACTGTCCCTCCACCACTGTCCCCTGGGGCCACACATTCTGGGTCTTCGGTCTGCTTTCCACAGGTCTTCCTTCTGTTCTGGTACTAGATTCTTCATCAGCTGGCACTTTTGGCTACATCAGAGCATCCGCCCACCCTGCCATCCTTCCTGACCTCACGTCCTCCAGGGCCACCCAGACTATCTTTAAACGACTCTACCAGGCTGAGCCAGAAAAGCCAAGCTTATTCAAGTCGATGTAAAATAAGGGCAAAGGTTTGGACCAGGTCTGACCCTCTGACCTCTGGGTGGTCTTTGCACAGGGCTTTGAGGTATGGACAGGTGAGGTCCCCAAACATGCCCTTGAATAAATGGCATTACCGCCCTTATGAGAACACATTGGTATATGAATAAGAATGCCTATTAAAAGCAAAAAAATCCCTGCAGATCACAAAGGACCAATCTTTTTATCTTCAAGATGGTTCCAAGATCTTTTATTTCCCTGAATTTGGCAAGATCAAAAGTACTTCAGCAAAGCAAACTCACCTGTGGGCTGGACAGGGCACAAGACTGGGAGCCAACCTTGATTGCTCCTGCCCCCACCATATCCCACTGCCCCTCCCCCACCTTTCAGGAGCTCCCACATCTCTCCTTACCCGGCACCCCAACCCTAGCCCAGGCCAGGGGCCTCCAAATCCCCTAGCTCCAGAGGTCCCACCCCAGAGCCCAGAGGACACGAAAAAAATCTCGCCTGCACTCACTGTCAAACACCGCTGCTTTTGAAACATTTAAAAGAATTATTCTTATAATTTTGCATTTGAAGTTATTTGGCGAGTAAGTACTTATTAAATTTAACATTGGCTTTGAGTGCTCAGCAATCATGCCTACTCAGGAATCCTTAGGAAACCAAAGCTCTGTGTTTTCAAAGGTACTAGAACTTTTGTGAAGACTAAATGTAATGACAAGTAACATTCCAATGTCTTACGTAAACTTTTATTAACTTCTATCTTGCACTTTTCTCTAGATTTTAGAACCCATGGGGTTTTCGGGGTTTTTTTTGTTTTTGTTTTTTAACTTAACTTTTGGAGTGGGTAATTCAGTCTCCTGATTCAAGTTCAAAAGGGACAAAAATGATGAGTAAAGTCCCCCAGGGCCTCTGCCCAACAGGCAGCCAGCAGTACTGGTGCCTGGTGAGCCCTCCAGAGATGCTTTATGCACACACATAAGCACATGCGGTCACGTTCTTCTTCCTTTTTAATAAAAGGATTGAACATTTGTATGGTCTCTGTACCTTGCTTTTTTTCACTTGGAGATCCTTCCACATCAGGACATAAAGAGCTTTGTCTTTCTTTTTTATGGCTACAGAGCAATCTTTTTTGTTTTGTTTATCGTTTTCTTTTTTCCAGCTCTGAAACAATTTTATAGGCTCATTGAAAGCCCACAGGGTCAGGCACCACCCACCTCCTGGTGCTGGCACCCTGTCCCCTAAGCAGTGGGGAACCAACTTGCCAGCACACTTCTCTGCTCTGGCCACATCCCCACTGAAAATGCCTCAGTGACCAGCTGCAGCCATTGTCACAGAGTCCAGACTCCTAAACATGACCCCGGGGGCCCACTGGTCCGGTTGCCTCTGACCTCTGACCATGGCTCCCTCTCAGCTCCTCTACTGGGCTTCCTGTGGGCCTTCTGCTGTCACTCTCATCCTGCCATCTTCCCTCAGGGACACCTTCTTGCCTTGTTCCTAAGCCCCGTCATCTGCCCCTCCAGCCCTGAAATTGCTTCCACAACCTCCATCATGCTTGCTATCACATATGTCAGGGCTCTCCGCCCACCACTGGCCTGCAGACTCCACAAGGCAGGGTCTTGCTTGTCTGTACCCCAAACTGCCAGCACCTCACAGAGTGCAGATGCTCAGGAAGGAAGGAAAGAAGGAAGGGAGGAGGGAGAGGAGGGAGGGAGGGAGGAAGGAAGGAAGGAAGGAAGGAAGGAAGGAAGGAAGCGAGGGAGGGAGGGAGGAATGGCTGCTCCAGTCTTCACTGCCACAAGAGCAGGTTGGGAAACACGTGACTTGACTCCTAATCCCATGCGCCCCTAAGTCACAGGACCCTGGGCTGCCCACTCTGCCTGTATGACTTCCCTCATCTGTGTCATCAGGGAGTGTTGTCCGAGACAACTTTTTCCTCTTCATCACCCTCCTTTGTCTGTGTTTCTCCACTTCTGTTGCCTTCCGTTCTCAGGTTGCTTCTGCTTTTGACTTCCCCTCTCCGCCCCTTTCCTGCCCCGCTCTTTTTTAGGACCTGCCCTTTACCTTCACACTTGCTCTCTGCAGGTAGTCTGGCTCTCTCCACGAGGGTCCCAGGCTTCTCTTTCTGCTCCAGACCCAGCCCCAGCTCTTCCCAAATGCCCCAGAACCGGAGAAGCCTCTGCCCGACAGTGGATGCCATTCCAGCATCTTTGGGTCACCTGGTCATTCCAGGGCCCAGCAAGTCCCTGGGGGCGGTGCCTCTTCCTCCCTCTTGTGGCCACTCCTCACTCCTTGGAGATGCTCCCGTGGCAGCCATTGTTGTTGTTATACAGCTCTAATGAAGTGTAATTTATACACCATAAAGTTCCACTGTTTTAAGTGCATAATTCAATGATTTTTAGTAACTTTAGAGATCCTTCTGCCCAAGTACAGTCCCTCCTCATTCTCAGCCCCTGGTGACCACCAGTGTGCTTTCTGTCTCTATGGATTCGCCTGTTCTGGACATTTCATATCAGTGGAATCATGCAGCATGTGCCTTTTCTAGTCTGGCTTCTTGCACTGAGCGTAATGGTTTTAAAGTACATCCACGTTGTAGCGTGTATCAGTGCTTCCTTCCTTCTAATGCCTGAGTAATAGTCCACAATATGGTTAGACCACAATTTGTTTCTCCATTCATGGGTTGATGGACATTTGATTGTTTCCACCTTTTGGCTACTGTAAATAAAGCCGCTACGAACATTTGTACACAAGTCTTTGTATTTCTCTTGGGTAGGTACCTAGATGTGGAATGACTAGAATATCTGGTAAATGGTAAATGCATGTTTGACTTTTTAAAGAATCTATCGAGCTGTTTTCTTTCTTTCTTTTTTTTCTTTCTTTCTTCCTTTTTTTTTTTTTACCGCCTACAGCACCTGGTCTTCCTAGGTGGTCTCCCATCCAAGTACTAACCAGGCCTGACCCTGCTTAGCCTCTGAGATCACCGGAGACGCAGCACGTTCAGGGTGGCATGGCCGTAGACTCAAGCGGTTTTCTAATGCGGCTTCATTTTATATTCCCAGCAGTCATATAAGAGTTTTTTCACATCCTCACCGATGCTCGTTATTTTTCTTTTTCTATTCTAGCACTCTTTGTGCGTTAAAAGCGGTATCACTGTGGTTTTGATTTGCATTTCCCCAAAGACTAATGATGCTGAGCTTCTCCCCATGTGCTTCTTGACCATTTGTATATTTTCTTTGGTGAAATGTCTTTTCTAATCATTTTTTTTTAATTTAAATTTAAATTTTTAATTGGGTTGTTTGCCTTCTTATTATTGCGTTCTAAGAGAACTTTAGACATTCAGTCCCTTACCAGACATATGATTTGCGAACGTGTTCTCCCAGTCTGTGGCTTGGCGATTCATTTTCCCTTAATGGTGTCTTTTTGAAAGTTTTTTAATTTTGATGAAGTGGCCATCGATTCTTGTGACTTTCCATCTGTTGGCAGATGCTGCTTTGTCTGCTGGGTGCAACGGTCTGAGCTTTCTTGGGGCTGTTTTTTGCTGTCGCTTTCACATGCGCGCAGCCCCTGATCTTCACTATGTGTGAGAGATTGCTATATTATTACACTGACTCTCGTCAACAGCGTACATTGAGGAGTGACGTCATGCAGAAACCTGGCTCTGTCACGCACTAGCCCAAGACCAGGTGCAAATGACGGCACCTCTCTAACTTTGGTCACCTTGTCTATAATAGGGGTAACAATAGTACCCACCTCGAAAGACCATGCAAAGTTAGTACTGAAAACAGTGTCTAGTCTATGGCCATGCTACCCGGAACAAGCCGGATCCCGTCTGATCTCAGAAGCTAAGCAGGGTCGGGCCTGGTTAGTACTTGGATAAGAGGCCACCTAGGAAGACCAGGTGCTGTAGGTGTAAAAAACAAAAAATAAGGGATTGTAAACTGACAAGGTCCTTGCAATCTGTGAGGTCAACCAAGGGTTGCCTTGCCTTAAATAAATAAATAAATAGATAGATAGATAGATAGATAGATTGATAGATTGATAGATAGATAAATAGATAAATAAATAAATGCAGTGTCTAGTACCTACTCAGCTCAGAACCCTCTGCCCATTTATAGTTCTCATTTAAGTCAAATGTTACCTATGATTTGTCTGGTTCTTTAATTGTGTTTCTTGTTTGTTTGTTTTTTAAGCCCACAGCACCTGGGCTTTGTAGGGGGTCTCCCATCCAGGTATTAACCAGGCCCGACCCTGCTTAGCTTCCAAGATCAGATGAGATCAGGCGTGTTCAGGGTGGTATGGCCGTAGACTGGTTCTTTCAAAGTTAAGGTGGATTCACATGAATCTCATTTTTGACTCTTAACGACAGCCCTCGGAGCTGGTGCTCCTCACCCCCATTTTAGAGGTGAAAATCAGACTCAGAAAGGCTGAGTGTCTGGCTTACGGTCTCCTGCCAGGGATATTGCTGAAGTGAAAAACCCAGGGTGGGGAACTCCAGCCCCACGGCTGCTCCCAGAGGGCAAAGCGAGATGTTCACGACCCAGCCAGCTCAGGCAGACCCTGTGCCTGACTCCCAGGGCCCCGTGTCCACACTACTCATTCACCCCGGCACTGGGGCAGGGCAGGGGACGAAGTGAGGAGAGACTTATCATTGCTGCTCCAAGGCTCAGCCCCCGGGGAAATGGAACTGCTACAACATATCTGCGTGAGGTTGGCGGGCAGAGTGGTGCCCAAGTGTTTGGAGAGCACTGAGCAGGGAACAGGGACCAGACCCAGCCTGGGGTGTGAGGAGGGGACTTTCAGCCTCCTCGAGGGTGGGGTGAAGACACCCCACCCCTTCTGAGAGCCACCAGAGCTGTAAGGCAAATGTGTGGCTCTCAGGTGACCCTCTCAGGCAGACAGGCCCACAAGAACCAAGAAGTCCTACACCCCCCGCCCCGCCCCATGTTCCTGGGGCCTATTTCCCCAAAGTCTATGTTTCTTTTAACTTTCATTTAGGTCGTTTTCAAACATATATGTGGAGAGAGAAGACCACAACCAATTCTCACGTACCCATCGCCCAGGTCCAACAAGGACCAGTGCAGGGCCATTCTCATCTATTCTCCCACCCAATGAATAAGTTCCAGGAATCACATCATTTCATTCCTGTGGCCCCCATTTCCAAACTCCCGCAATACAAGTATGGGCACACGTATGTGCACAAAAATGACCCAGAAGTAAAGAACGACCTGCCACCAACTCCATATTGGTGGGTCCCGGTGAAAGAGGCCAGTCCCGCCCTTTTCCAGCCACACGTCCTTGGTCTGAGCCTTTTCACCTCCCTGAGCCCCAACTACCTTACTGATAAAATGGGACACCAGTGCCTACTGCTGGCACGCTAGCTGTGGAGATTAACCGCGACTGCTCTGGGTGCGCGGATACACAGCAAAACAATAAAGCACAGCAGGAGGGGCATCCCTAGTGTCCGCATGGGGAGAAGGGGGAAAGCATGGGACTTGGGAGGGGTACGCCAGACCTTTGGATATCTGTAACAGGTTTCTTACGGAAAAACACATCTCAAGCAAATATGGCAAGTTGTGTGTTTCTTACAGCAGGGTGGCAAATATGTAGGCATACCTTTTTCTTTCCTTTCTTTTTTCTTTCTTTTTTTTTTTTTTTTTTTGGATATTTGGATTAGGTCATAAACCTAATTGCAGCAAAGTAAAACAAAGCTTTAAAAAAAGCAATAACTCAGAACGTGTCTACGCTTGGCATGTAGTAGGCCTCGTCTCATATCTCGCTGTGTAACAAAACACCCCAAAACTTAGCGGCTTAAAACAACCATGATTTTATATTTTCTCCCAATTCTGTGGGTTGTCTGGGCTCTGCCGGGTGGTTCTTGGCTAGTTCATGTCACTAGCTGGGGCTGCTGTCACCTGATGGGGGCTTGCCTGGGCTGGATGGCCAACCTGACTTACACCATAGTGGGTGGGCTGGGCATTGGATGGGAGCTCAGGTGGGGCTCTCCAGGCAGTCTACACCTGGACTCTCCCCATGGCTTGGGTGTCTCTCAGCACGGTAATGGGTTTCCAAGAGGGAGTCCTCTGGAGAACAAATTTCCAGGATGGCAGAAGCAGAAGCCACCAGGGCTCCTTAAGGCTTAGTTGCCGCCCTTGTATTCGGTTGGTTATGCAGTTGAAGGGCCATGGATTCAAGGAGGGGAAATAAGCCTAACTTCTCAATGGGGAGAGGAACCAAGAATTTGTGACTGCCTTTAACCCCCCACTGTGCTCAATGAATGTTGAATTAGGAACTGAATTTCAGAGATACACCTCAAATAAGAATTAATTGCTGGTAGCAGCTTCGCTTGGGGAGCTATGAATGGAAAGAACTTGCCCCTCCTGGCTCCACTCCCACCCTCCATGACACCTTATGGATCTCCTTGGGCCCAAATACCTCCAAAGCCACGTGTGACTGGGTGGTGCTCCCAGAGCATGGAGAGGTCATGCCAGGTGACCAGGAAGGTCCAAGGCCTCTCAGACCCAATGCAGAGTCTGCTAGGAGGACAGTCTGCAAAGACCCCCACTCTCCCACCCTGCTGCCACGGCTGGGGGCTCCTAAGCCCTCCTGTTCAAGGCTATCCCAAGCCAGGATGATCTTCAGTTGGCCCTTGGTCCCCACTGAGCCTCTGGCCTGTCCTGATGTCCTCCTTCAGGGCTCATAAAGTGTCCGAGGACAAGCAAATATGCCAGCCGGCATTGTCTCGGCTCTGCCCCTCCCTTTGCTCCCTCTAGTCCTTTTCCTGGTGTGGCCTCAGTGTAGACACCGCCCCTCACATCATTCATGCTCTCACTTTTTGGCAACTGAGAAGGTGCATGAGCAAGTGAGGCCATGCAGAGAGAACCGGCCTCCTCCTGTTCCTGAGCAGAACAGCCTCACGGAGAGGATCTCTGCCCTGCAGCTCCCTCGGGCATTTCCGCTGGTTTGGCATTTTGGCAGATGGCTTCCTTTAGGAATGGGCTGTGGCACCTGCTTCTTTTCCTGGAATGTATCTGGTCCCCTGGACCCTAGAAACCTTCTGAGGACTTGCGGTTTTTCATTTGCTCATTCAAACTCCCATTCCTTCTGCAAGGATATGTGGAGTGTCCGCACTGTGCAGGGCTCTGTGCTCCATGCTGAGGGGACAATGGCCAGTAGTGCAGACCTGGTCCCTGCCTTCCTGGGGTTCACCTGCTAGTGGAGAGACAGCCCTTCAGGAATCAAACTGATGAACCTGTGACAGGCTGCAATATGCCCTGGGGCTCCAGACTGGTAGAGAGACACTTGCTCAGAGCTATAAAGAGTTAACTGGACAAGGTTTGGGGAAAGGAAGAACATTTCAGGAGGAAGGAACCATCCTATAACCCTGGTCCCTTTCTGCCTCCTTTGGGCTTATACCCTGAACCCAGAACCCCCACAGCAAGAGTTTCCTCTGGCTTCCCTGCGCCCTGCAGTGGCTTCCTCAAAGGCCACCTTCTCAAAGTCTCTCCTTGTCTGCGTTGCCTAAAATGTTAGCTCCCCACCCCTTACAGCCTCTTACTTTATTTTTATATTTTATATTTCCTCCTTGGCACTCAGACTCTAACATCCATGAGGGACAAGGGGTTTTGACAATTCTCAGTGCTTAGAACCATGCCTATGGCACATGGTGGGCGGTCAGTCAACGCTGGAAAACTGGTTGAATCACGCACAGAAAGTTGCTCTCCAAACTTAATCCCTGAGGGGAGGGAAGGGACAGAATTACTCTAACTACTTGGCTTCTACTTCCTCTATAGACCAAGGGCTGAGAAAGGAAGGCCTTGGGGACAGGTGTTAGGGGCCCTAGGGGCCCTACCCTCCCCTCCCCCCACACACGGAATTCCCACCTCCTGCACCTGCCTGTCACAAAGCTCCAGGTGATTCTGATCACAGTCAGGTGTGGGGCAGCTGCCCTGGCTTAGTCTCCTAGGTCCGTGGGTTCAAGACTGCCTCCCTTCTCTTCAATCGCTGCAGCTGCTTCCAAGTAGGTGGTACAAGGTGAGCCCACTGAGCTTGACTCTCATCCCAGAGCCCAGGGGGTCTCCACCACCAGCTCCTCACTACCTTCCCACCCAAGGCCAAATTCTTTCGGGGATAGGGCCCCTCACCTGGCTGCCAGGAACGCAGTGTCCAAGTAGGCTCTCTCTCTTTAAACAAAAATTTCAAACTCATATAAAAGTAGAGAGAATCCTATAATAAACCTCCACGTACCCATCCCTCCATTTCAACACTTGTCAAGCTTTTCTTCGATCTCTCTGCACCATCCCCCCATCCTTATTTTTCCAGCCTTTTATTTTCCTGTCGTCTTCCAAAGCAAACCTAATCTTCATACTAATTCAATCATAAATACTTTTCTATATCACTAAGGGCTTTAAAGACAGTTATACCGCTATCACACCTATTAAAATGAGTAATACTTTAAAATAATTATCTAATATCCAGACTGTGTTCAACTTTCTGCTATTATCTCACCGATACTTTTTCATAGTTGGTTTGTCCAAATCAAGACCCACATAGGTTTCACACACCGCATTTGCTTGATTTGTCTCTTCAGTTTTTACTCTTGCCAAGTGGGCTCTGACTACCTTCGAGGTTCTCAGTGGTAGCCAGCTATTAACATCACCTGGCAGTTTTTACAAAACGGCCATGCCTGGGCCTTACCTGGTCAGAATCCCTGGGGGGAGCTGGGTATTTGCTTTTTTCATTTTTATTTATTGATGCGTTTAGCTCCCCCAGTGATCCTGGCATGCTGCCAGGGCTAGGAATCACTGGAACATACTCAGGGATTCTCAACTGGCAGGAGTGATTGTGTCCCTGAGGAAACAGGTGGCAACGTCTGGAGATATTTTCGGTTGTCCCAACTTGGGGAGATGGCTGATGGTACCAGTGTCAAGTGAGTAGAGGCCAGGGATGCTGCTCAACATCCTGCAGTGCCCAGGACAGAGAATGATCCGGCCCCAAATGTCAAAGTGCCAACATGGAGAAATTCTGATACTGAAGCACAAACCCCGCTGTTCTCAAGGGGTGGAGGCCTTGGGGAGGGGGGAGGGGCAAATTAAACAGGATTCTTTCCATTCCTTCTCTCAACCACTAGTTGACAAAAGGAATCCTGCTGGGCCTCCTCTCATTAGTGCCCTGTCCCCTCCTCCAGCACCCCATCTCCTCCTCCAGGTTAGGGTGGGGCCAAACTCCCCTGAGAGGGGCAGCTCCTTTCTTAGTCTGGGGTAGAAGAGGATGGCACAGATCAAAATGCAGCACTAATGGGCTGGGTGACCTGTGACCTCTCTGTGCTGCAAGTCCCACACCTAGGAAATGGAGGAAAAATAATCGTCTGTCCCTCAGAGGGCTATTCTGAGTAAATAGTGACATTAGGGAGTGTATACAGGTATTCTGTTCACTGTGGTACCCCGGTTGCCAGCACAGATAGATGCTCAAAAGTGTTTGTAGAAATGAATCCCCATTTCTCCCTGTGGATACAGGGGTGCAGAGATAGGTAACTCTCACAACCAGTGCCCAGCATTCAACCTGCTCAAAGCTTCTTGGCCTTCAGAAAGGGCCTCTCTCCACCCTTCTAGAACAAAAATGTAGGGCTGTGCCTGCCATCCCCAGGGGTTTCCCCACGCCTCTGTTAGAGGAGACAAACGGACACAACCCTTGGCAGCCCCTTCCCTCCAGGGTGAGTTGTAAAAGATGAGTGGAAGGAACACCCAGCCCCTTATCCTGCCCACTCGGTCCTTCTGTTTGGTGGGGACATGAACATTTTCTGCCTGGAACTCCAGACTGATACTGTCTGGGGAACCGAAAAATTGTTACATCTTCAGGGATGACTCAAGGGGAGAACACACAGTGAGGATGCTGACTCTACTTCCTGCAGCTCGGTTCTTTCTTGCATTCACCAAAGGAGTGTCACGGTCCTGCTCTGTGACTCAAGGTCCCTTTAGTATTCTCCAGAAGGACACAGAACACAGGGTGTGGAGACCCGGGGCTGGTAAGATGGAGCTGGCACAAAGGCTTGTGACCATGACAGGAAAAACAAGGGTGAAAGCTCGCTTTTGTTGCTCCCAGCAAGCCGGGTAGTGCCTGCAGAGGCAGCCAGCCTCACAGTGGGAGCCTCCCAAGAAACCTATACGGATAAAAGGCCCCGCACCCACACCTCGGGGACTGGAAAATCACTCCCAGTTGGGAGTCATCAAAACCCTGACGAACGCCCAATGGCTTAGAGGCAACTCCTAATACCCCGACTTGGGCCGCACCCCTGAAATGGGGTGTGTGACAGCGCGCGGAGACAGCCGAGGGGCCAGACGCTAACACGGGGAAGCTGCCCTTCGATCGCTAGGGCGATTTGAAGCCCCACCGCTCCAGCGACAAGATAGGGAAAGGCGCACACTGCTTAAGAAACCCCAGCGCCCAGCGCCGGAGTATGGGGCTGAGGATGGCCGGATGGGGGACTTCTTGTCACTGCTCTCCGCAGCCAGGCGGTGGGGCGCACTCAAACTTGGCCGTCCCGAATGGGGGAAGTGGCGCCCCTTTCCACCACCCATGGCTGGGATACACGGCAAGCACCCCGACTCGGGGAGAGGCGCACTTGGGGAGCACTCCCCCACCACCGTGACCCGAACTTTCTCCGGCTTTCCCCCGGGCCGGGGAAGAGGAGACTAAGGTGACCAGGGGTAGGCCGAAGGCGCGGGCGCCCCAGGCACTCTCCCCAGGGAGGCGGCGGGCGGGCCCCGCTCCGCCCCCGTACCGCCCCAGCTTCGGGCCGGTGCGATCCGGCGCCCGCGGGCAGGGCGGGGCTGCGGCCAGCACCGCCCCGAGGGGCCGGGGAGGGGGCGGTGGGAGGCGTGCGCGCGCGGCTGGGGCCCGGAGCGCCGGCCGGGGCGGACTGCCCGGCCCGGGATGTGACTCCCGGCGCTCTCTCTTGCAGGCTCGTCGCTGCGGCCCCCAGAGCCCGGCTGCCGCCTCCTCCGCCAGCGCCCGGGCGGGCCCCGTGCGCCCCGGGCGCGGCTCCGCAGTGAGCCCACCAGGAAGTGGTAAGTACCCCGCTCCGTGCGCGCCCGGGTGCTTGGACCGCGCTGCCCAGCGCACCCCACTCCACCCCTTCCAGAAGACACCGTTCTTTTCGAGAACCGCAGCCCCGCTGGGCGGTGTCCACGCCCCGCAAGCTCCAGCGGCGGGAGGGGCGCGCTCCGGGGAGGACAGGGGCCCTTGGGGCGGTGGGAGACCCTCGCGGGCCCGGGAGTATCCCCTTCTCAGTGACTTCTCTGAGGAGACGCGGGTTTGGGGCAAGTTGGGCCCCCTCTGGCTGTGTTGCAACTTGCACGGGGCGGGTAGGGGTGTGTCCTCGCGCGTGGAAGCTCTAGCCCCCACTCTCCACCTGACACCCCGCGCTGTCACGAGTTCCTTGGGAAGGGACCAGACCGCCATTCCTCAAAGCTGGAAAGGAGCCCGGCCAGGGTGGGGGCAGGAGGCCTCGAGAGGAACCATTTCCCCTCTATCGAGTATTTTAAAATATATTATTTATGAACCGCCTCACTTAGGGGCCCCCTTCACTCCCAGGGCATCAAAGCAGGTTTGCAACCGCAAAGGGCGATCAGTATGAACGCGCGCGCGACTTCTTCTGGCCCGCTGAGCTCAGCGGAACTGAGTGGGGGGAGGCCCTCTTTACAAAGGGGGACCCGTAGCTCCGCTGGGCCGCGTGGTGGGCGGGGACCTGGGCGGTAGAGTCTTCGCTCAGACTGCTCCTGGCTGTTAGGCCTGAAAGAATGGAGAGAGAAGTGTGTGTAGGCTGAGCAACCCTGACTCACTGAGGAAGACGAATGGAAAGGTAGCCAGGGAAAGCCACTTAGGAGGTGGTGCAGACTTGTGGAACCAACATCCCATCTCACGGATGAGGAGACTGAGGCTCAGAGAGACACTCCTGGATTGACAGGCTCCGGGGTTTCCTAACTAGCTCCCAAGGATGCTTGGAGAACCCTGTTTTGGGCTGGATTAATTTTAGAAAGTACTCCCTTACCTAACCTCACCTCATCCCTTACCTGTCCAGGCCAAACCTGCCTTGTGTTCTGTGTCCCCAGCCTTGGGTACTTCTTCCCCTGGTTGGGAGGGAGGCAGTGTATTTATGGAAAGACTTAATCCCCCACTCCAAGGAGGCAGAATGCTCTGATGCCTAATCTCTCCCTGAAATCCCTTCCCTTGTTGAGGGGCGGGAGGGGGAGGGGACCCTGAGCCCCAGGTTTAGATCACCTCTGGAGACTTGAAAAGGAAACTCCTCTCTGTGGACAAGAGAGTGGTGATGTTTCATGTTTCTCAAACACTTATCCTGTGCCAGACTGTGCATTAAGTGCTGGTACTCATCACCCACATTTTCTCTTTTCATCCTCCTACCAAACATTGTTATATCCCCATTTTACAGATGAGGATGTGGAGGCTTGTAAAGGTAAAATGACTTAAGGTCACAGGTGAGCAAATGGCAGGACCAGGCCTTGAACCACTGGACCACCAACTACAGATTAAAAGATTATCGAGGTATAATATACACACCGTGATATGTACACATCAGAACTATACACCTAGATCAAGAAACAGGATTTCCCTGGGTCTTGCTGTTCCCAGCCACATCTCCCTTGGAGCCAGTGGGTAGTTCCTATTGGCAGTGCCTTCCACAGACAATGCTACATTGTAGTTACTTTTTATTTGGTGCAAAAAACATTAATTTATTTTTATCTTTGTACAAAAAGCTGTAGGGAGTAAGCTGGCAAATACTCTGCTGTGGGCTGGTAGTTTGTGACTCCTATCTTCAACGCTACTATAAAAACAATTACATGCTTTTATATTAACCCTGTGGTTAATTAACCATAACCTGACTTCTAATAGCATAACCCCTTATTTTTAAATGAGCATTTATTGACACATCTTAAGCTGCTTGAGCTTGACCAACACCCAGAGGAGCAGCGGGCAAGTATTTTGCTTAAAGTTACACAGCCAGTCGGTGGGAGGCCAGGGCTGGACCCCAGGTGGCCTAAGACCATGCCTGGTGACAGAGAAGCCGTTGGGGATTTCGGCGGGCACTCTGCCCTATCCTTGCCCCCATTCTCTTTCACTTCCTGTTGGTGAATCCCTGTGAGCCCCTCAGCTGCCTTGCCTCCTGAGAGGAGCTCACAGCATCCTGCAGGTCTGTGGGCTAAAGCCAGGGAGATGCTCATGTTTGCATTCTGTGTACCAGGATAGGAGGCGTGTTAGCGCTTGTAGCATCTGTTCCCAGCAAAGTCCCTGTGGCTGGAATTCTAATCCTGTGGCAAGAAGAAAGTTTCCTAAAGAAGGAGGGAAACCAAGATTTGCCATGTGTGTACTGAGAGCCCGGCATGGCCAGCCAATTAGTGCCATCTTCCTTGTGTTTGCAGTAAGGAAACGGGGCTCTGAGAACTCCCCCAGCAGGGAGTGAAACCTGGTTGCATCTAGTCTGGTGGGTCCACCCACCTAGGTAAACTATCACATTCCTCAGCTCGGGTTTTTCATTCCTGCCCTGTCCTTGGTCCTCAAGTGAGGTCTTTGTTCGGGAGGTAAGATGAGTCGCCATGGTGAGTAATGACCTCCAAGGGGTTGCTCTGATTTCATCAGGGAGGTGACTGTACAGAAACAAAGATCAGACTTCTAGCCCGACCCTGCCTTTCACTCACTTTCCCTCTCGGGCCCCCATGGCCTCATCTGGGAAACCCAAGTGTTAGAAATAAGATAACCTCTGTGTAGGGTTGCCAGATTTAGCAAATAAAAATACAGGATGCTCATTTGAGTTTGAATTGCAGATAAACGATGACTAACTTTCAGTATGAGTATGTTCCATGCAGTAATTGGGCGTCCTGTATTTTATCTGACAACCTTTTATCTACAGCCACTTCCAGCTCTAGATTTTGTGATTCACCCCAGGAAAGTTTATGTCACACTCTAAGCACCAACGTTTATGATCCACAGAAGTAGTAACTGAAGGGAACCAGCAGACCTTTGTGCCAGGATTCTAAGGACAGGGTCCTTCCAGTGGTTCTTGTGTGTTTAGCAGGCAGTGCTACGTCTTAATCACTTTTTACGTTGTGCAAAAGTACACATTAGTGTACTTTTCTCTTTGCACTGAAAACCCGTAGGCAGTGAGCTGGCAAGCACTTACTGCTGTGGGCTGGTAGTTTATGGGTCCTAACTTCAAGGCTGCTGTAAAAATTATAACAGACAACATGGCCAAGTGTGTCCTTCCTCCTGGAGATGTTCATGGTTTTAGAGAGGGCTCTGTGGCGTCCAAAGCAGCAGATATTCATCTATCTTACCACAGCTCGGAGGAGGGGCAGACCCCTGCAGGAGGAAGTAAGTTTCTGTCATTGTCTGTCTCTGTCACCAGAGAGGATCCTGTCATAGCCATTTGTCGGTAGAGAGATTTTTATGCCCGGGTGCAAGAAAGAACCTGTTCTACTTCAAGCTGTTGTGCAAATAATTAACAATCTGATATTTTGAAGGGAGCATAAACAGCCCAATTCAATATGAAAGGGAGGTTTTTCACACTCCTGCAAATGTGTGAAAGAGAGAGAACATTTATACCTAAACTAACAGTTCTCATGGACCTGACTGCTCTAGTACCATCTTGCCAAGTTAAGGGGCCCCACCCATTAAATATTTATTTTCTAATTTCAGAACTGTGTGTCTTTGTGACAAATTCAAACAATGAAGAACCGTAGCATACAGAATGATATAATACTAAAATGTGCAGTGAGAATGGCTTGAGCTTACTAGCACTTGACCCCTCAGAGCTCCGTTCCCTCATCCGTAAAACGGGGACCGAGATGATGTTTCTCTCTTAGGGTGTTGTTGGTGTTCGGTCGAGTCATTTCTATAATGAACTCTGCCCAGCACTTGGCCTCTTGAAAGCATTAGGTTGGTATCTGTCAGGTGTTATTGTCATGATGACTGTGAAGTTTAAGGTAAAGTAGCCCTACTCCCCACAGTTAGGTGTCTGTCTGGATTCTATTCCGACCCCTCCTTTCCAAACATCTCAGCCCATTTACAGGAAGGGCCCTCTCCATTAAAAGCATCTGTAGCCTCTGCTGGGTGCTGGCCCTCCGCCTGGCAGCCCTGATCACAAAGGGAGTGGTAAGGCCCTTCCACACTCCCAAGTAAATCACCCCTGGGAGCGTAGCGCTTTCTCCTTATATGACAGGACACACCACAGATCGCCTTAGGGACCATATTGTGAGGTGGCTCCTAGGGGTCTTCTGATGCGGTGCCCTCACAGGAGTCTTCAGCAGTAATATTACAATAGTGACAGTGATGATGATAGGGACAGCTGTCCCAGGGCCTGTCCTGGAAGCTGGGGGAAGGATGCCTGTTCTACAGATGAGGACGCTGAGCCCGGGGACAGAACTTCAGCATCTCAGACATAGAAAGGGATATGCCTTGCCTAAGGTCACACGGCTTCTCCACATGCCTGGTTCTTCCTTATTCCTCTCAGCCCTCCTGGGCCCACTGCCTTTGCTGTGTCCTTGTGGGGAGCCGAAGCACCGAGGTGAGAGTTACAGCAATGTGAGCAATGTGCATTGGGGGAAAAGTTGGGTTATGTCATAGAATTGCTGTACATAGGCAAGACCCCACGATGTGACGTTTGCCTGACCCCGGTATAGCTTCTTCGCCCCCAGTTTTCCCAGAATCCAGCTGGGGCCACTCCTGGGTCTTCATCTTTTTGTTTTCTCCCTCTCGTCCTCCCTTCCTTGAGTGTTTTTGACAGAAGTATTTTTAAAGTTACAAGACAGCTGTGGGGACAAAACCTATCAATTCAGGACAGCCCTTCTGGGACGTGGCGCTCCTGGCACAGCATAACACAGAGCCTTGCCCAGGCCAGAGCCCTGGTCTCTGGAATGTACTTTCAGCCATATCAGAGAGGTTCTAGGAAAACTGGATCTCATGCACAAAAACCGCACCCTGTGTGCGGCTGCTCGGAGGCAGTGGCGTCGGGCACAGAGGAGATGTCACCTATTGAGTGCTCTGTCTCTGTCTGCTTCTCTTTCCTTCGTCAGCTTCTCTCGACATAGTTGGAAGCTTACAGACAAGCTGCAGGAGCGCAGAGAGCCCCTGTGTATTTTGCACCAGACACAAGCGTTTCGCCACGTTTGCTTTATCGGCTCTCTCTGTACAAACCTGTGCATGTTATGGTTTTCCGACTGCACTGTTCCAGAGTTAAGTTACAGAGACGATGACCTTGACCCCAAACACTGCAATGTTTCCTAAAAGCAAGGACCCTCTTACAGAACACAGCGCAGTGATCAAATCGGGGAACGGAACATTGGCCCCATGCTGCCGCCTGATAGACAGTTATCTTTCCTTTGACTGTTTAAATCTCTCAGACACAAAAATGGGTAGTGAGCTCCCCATTTCCCGGGTTTGGCAGCAGACGGCATCCACCTGTCTTCCTCGTAGATCCACCGTGCACCCGGCACCACTGCCGCCGTTGTTTTCCCGGAGTATTTTACGGTGAGGTCCTGACATCGCTTTGTCGACAGGACTTCCACATAAGTCATCGTTCACACCCTGGCATGGCGCGTGGTGTAAAACCTCTCGGGGGGACTGTGACCAGCACTGAGAGAGGAGAGGATGGACTATAAAATCATGGGAGGCCGTGCACAGCGTGTGTAGGTGGCCACGATGTTAGGTCTTTCTTACAGTGGCCGTCGTGGGTCCTGGGTTTATTTCGTGATGATCAGGGCTGCAGGACCCCTGGCAGGAGAGGGAGAGAGACGAGGCGGACTGGGGAGAGAGCTGGCGGTCAGGTCCGTGCCACCACCCACCTTAAAGCTCCCTGTTTGAAAGCGTGGAGTCCAAAGTGCTGGGCTTGAACCCTGGCCCTGCCACTGGCCATCCGTATGGCCTTGTACAAGTTAACGAACCTCTCTGTGCCTCAGTTTCCTCATCTGTGAAGTGGGGTTAGGAATAGTCCCAACCTTATGGGGCCGTTGTGAGGATTAACTGATCGTGAATCTCTGTCAAGGGGCTCTGCCCAGTGCCGGGCACACAGTGAATGCGCAAGAAGAGTGCCCACTGTTCCCACAGGCCGAGTCTTGGGCTCTCTCTCCTCCAGCCCTAGCCCCTCCTCTTCCCCTCAGGAAGGATACACTTTCCTGCACATTAGAATCCCTTAGGGAGCTTTTAAAAATCCCTGTGCTGGGCCACACCCCAGGCCAATTACCCCGGAATCTCTGGAGTGGGCCCCAGGCATTGGTATTTTTAAAAAGCGTTTAGGCGATTCTGATGTGCAGGGGAGATGTGGTGCTTAGTGCTGCTCCATTGGTAACGAGCATCCCCTGAGTCTTTTCTAAATGCAGCTCCTGAACCTGCAGGTGGGGTGGGGCCTGAGCGCCTGCATCTCTCACAAGCTCCCAGTGGTGTCCATGCTGCTGGTCCAGGCCTCGCCCTGAGGAGCGGGGCCCTGGAGAAAAGGCCCCGCTGGAGACCGCTTAACCTCCCTTCCATCGCCGTCCTATGTAATGATAGCAGCGGACACTTCTTGGGCTTCACTGCTCTGTGCCCGGCATAGAGCGAAGCCCTTTGACAGCCATCACCTCCCAGCATTCAGTCCTCACTGCTACTTGATGAGTCTGTGAGTGCATCACCCCCATTTTAAAGATGAGGAAAGCAGAGTCTGGGATGGTTAAGGAACCTGCCTCCTGTCACCTGGCTCTTGCCCCGACTGGAGAGCTACTGTTCCAGGGCCTGCTCCTAAGCGGGAAACGCTTCCTTTTCTAAGCGGCTATCCTGAGTCTGTCCTCATCAGTGTCTGTCTCTCTCTCCCACCCTCTCTCAGTACTTTCTGTCTCCTCTCTTCCTCCACAGTCCATTTCCTAGTGCATGTCTCCAGTCCACCCCACAAATCCAACCTGACTAATATTAAAGCCTTTATCCTGGCCCCTCCTCCAAACTGGCCCATCCTGGGGTCCCTCCATCTCCCAAGCCTGGACTTGCAGCTGCTTCTTCCTCCCACTGTCTTTGAAGTTCAGGCTTCACAATTTCTGGCCCAGAGCAGAGCTTCTCTGACCTTAACAAGCTCACGGATCCCAGGGGACCTTGTTAAAATACCGATTCTGGCCAGTGCATCTGGGTGGGCCTGAGATGCTGCATTGCTAACAAGTTCCCAGGGTTGTGGCACGGCCCGTGTAGGAAAGGCCTGGTAGACTCTGGTGTTTTCTAGCTGGCCCCTGGCCTGCAGCCTCCTAGGATGCAGACTTGCTGCACGGTACCTGAGAATAACCTCCGAACCCTGAAGCCACCAAGGCCTAGCTCATCTTTGCCTCTCTACATCCTATTCCTGCCACGACTTCCCACCCTCTGGTTCCTCCTGTGGACCACGCCCTTCTTGTCCTCTGGACCTTTGTACATTCTGTTTCCAGGGCCTAAAAGGCTGTTCCCTGCTTGGCCCACTCCTGCCTATTTTTAGGGATATGGTCCCCGGGCCTCCCAGGCCGGGGCAGGAACCCTCCTTCGTCTTGCTGGCCTCAGTCTGCTTCCCCTGGGCTCACCATGCCTCTGTCTGGGCTGGTCGGCTTGTCTTTCTCTCCCACTAGTCTGAACAACATAGGTGTGGTGCCCTGTTTCGCCTCGTGTCCACCTGTGTGGGGTCCCTTTGACATCAGATGCCAGGATGAGGAATGTGGGGGGGATGGGGCTGGGGGTTGGGAGGTCTGACCCTAGGGGACGAGGGAGGCAGGGAGGGCGGGGAACATCCAAGAATGGTTGGCAAGCCAGAGCTTCCCAGTTAGCGTCACCTGCCTTAGATCCCAGCCTCCATGCTGGAGAAGCAGACCACGGGTTTCAGAGCGCTGGGGCCCTGTGACACCCGTGTCAGAGATCGGAGGGGCGCTTCTCATGGCCACCTTCCACCTCTCCCCTTTATCAGCATGGCACACAAGGGGCTCCCTGTGCATAAAGAGGGTGAGCTCCCCGCCATCAGCCTCTCAAAGCCTTAGGGAGCCCTCCAAAGTGGAAACCAGAGCCTCTCCTTCCCAGGAAGGCCTGCAGAGCCTTGAAGGCCCCTGTGGGGTGGGCTCCAGCTGGGGGCCAGGGCAGTCCCGGGTTCAAATCCCAGCTCCACTCTCATAGTAAGCTGGTAGCCTCGGGTAGGCACTGCTGCCTCTCGGAGCCTTGATTTCCACATCTGTAAAATGGGGACAGTAATAGCTCCCCCCAGGGTTGCTGCGGAGGACTGAGTGTCAGGAGCATGCAGGTGCTTGAGCACTGTCAGCTGCTGCCTGCCTTTCGTTCACTGATAGCACTAAGGCTGCATCACGTTGCAGGAAGATCGTGGGAACACTGGTTGAGACTATTTTAATGCCCGTGAACTGGGACTAGGAGCCCCTTATGGCTTAATCTGTTAGATCTCCAAAGAACCAGCATTTTTCAAAGGGCACCCATCACGGTGGGCTTTGGGGCACCCTCTTAGCCTAGCCGGAGGGTCTTCACATCTTGAAGTCAGCCACTGTCTCCGGCCCCTAAAAGGCCAGGGGGTGTGGGTGCCACATCGGCAGCCCCCGACCATGCCCTCACCTTCAGCTTTACCCGCTGACCTGACCGCAGCCAGCCTCCAGTATATTTAGCTTTGAGGCGCCTGAAAGTTTTTTCCGCCAGCACAGACTCGGCTTTGAGCAAATTCAGCCCAGATGTAGTCAGCAGGCGCCGTGACCTGGAGGCCGTGGTTTCTCTCTCCGCTGCTTCCTGTTGTGCACCCATCAGGGCCCTGGGGGTGGGGGCCTGGCCACACGTGGCCAATACCAACAAGCCTCTCCTTTCTCCGCAGGCTACAGAGGCGCCGACATGGGGCTTAAGCTGTCCTGTCTGAAAGGTAAGGTGGGCGGCTCTCCCCCACCAGCTCTTCTGTGGGTGGGTGTGGGGGGGTGCTGAGACGGGGTGGGGCGGTGGAGGGAAGGAACGAGGCAGGAGAGGGTGGGAGGGTAGTAGACCTGGAGACCTTGGTGCTACTGCCCTGGAGAGGGAGGGGCAACCCCACTTAGGCAGCACCTGTACACTGTAGGCACCCTATAAATGCTTGCTCTGACTCTGAGGGCTCCTCCTGGCCTTCCCTTCCCTTCGTTGAGTGACATAGGAAAGTCGCAATACCCCTTGGGCCTCAGTTTCCCCCTCAGAGGGACTAATCCCGGGCTGTGGAGCGTAAGGGAGTAAGAGGCCCTAGACGTAGGTGCCAGGCACGCTCGGGGTGTTTGCTTTCTGCCCCGCCGGCCTGTTATCACCAAGATAGGAGGTCCAGCCTGGCGGGTCTGGGGAAGGCGGGCTGGGGGAGAGGAACGGCCAGCAGGGAGAAAGTTCTAGGACATAGAATCACTGAGGGGTGTTGTAAGTGTTGGCAGCGGCAGCCCAGACCTCTGTCCCGTGCTCTAGAGCTTTCTGTCCAGCATCGCCCAGCGCCTCAAGGTCACCCAGATCAATATGGCCTACACGGAGACCTCCCCTCAAGGCCCATTATTTCGTGACAAATGCTCCCACCCCACATCTCCCCAGCCTGAAATCTGAGAGTTGCCCTGGATGGCCTTGGCTCTTCTCCTGGATGCTTGAGGCATGCCCCTGGCTCCATCCCTCTGTCACAGAAAGTCAGGAGGCATAGGAAGGTCAGGGCCAGACTGAAGGACCACCGTTCAGGTCCCACAGCTGAGGCGAGTGAGCCAAGTGGAGCATCTGGGAGGTCCAGCTCAAGGCTTATTACGCCTGCTCCTCACTGGGGCATAAGGGGGTGGAGCATCTTGATGGACAGCTCGTCCCGGACCACATGCATATTGGGAGCAGTGGTTCCCCTGGAGAAAATCAGGGTGTCCTTGCAGAATAGGGATGGAGGATTGGAGGATCGTGCACAATCCACATCCTTCCGGGTCCAGGTCCCTCTGAGGCTCCAGGCTGAGCCCGCACAGCAGTTGGAGAGGGGTTTGTTGCGCGAGCATCCACGGCGGGTGGAGGTCTCGAGGTTGGCTCCCGAGACGGAACCTTAGAGCTCCAGGACCCTTGCCCTTGGCCTTCGCTGACAGCTTTCCCTGTGCCCTACACAGAGTAGGTGGTCAGGCCAAGCTTTTATTTATTTATTTATTTATTTATTTATTTATTTATTTATTTATATTGTGGTAAGCTGTGATGCATGACAAAGATTTACCATTGTTGTGCAGTCATCACCACCATCCATTCCCAGGACGCCCTCACCTTCCCAAACTGAAACGGTCCCCATTCAGTACTAACTCCTCATCCCCCTCCCCAAGCCCCGGGCAGCCACCCTTCTACTTTCTGTCTCTGTGGAGCTGACCGCCCTAGGGACCTCTCGTAAGTGGAATCCTACGGTGTTTGTCTTTCTGTGGCTAGTTGATTTCACTCAGCACGATGTCCTCACGGCCACCCATGTTGCAGCATGTGTCAGTGCTTTATTCCTTTATATTTTATTTGTTTGTTTGTTTGTTCGTGCCTACAGCACCTGGTCTTCTTAGGTGGTCTCCCATCCAAGTACTAACCAGGCCCGACCCTGCTTAGCTTCCAGGATCAGACATTGGTCTTGTTCAGGGTGGCGTGGCCGTAGACCATGGACCGTGGCGCCACTGGGGCGCAAATGCGTTAGTCCTTTTTAAAGTTGAATAATATTCCGTCACGTATGTAGACCACATTTTGTTTGTTCATCTGTCGATTGACACTTGCATTGCTTCCACACTTTGGCTCCTGTGTCAAGACATCTTGGAGAAATAAATCAAGTCCCTGGAGGAACCTCTGGGGCCACCTATCTATCTTCCAGCCCCAGGCTGGGCTGGTCAGCCTGGGAAGAGACCCAGGAACGGCTTATGCTGCAAGTTCCCGGGAGATTACCACACACACCCCACCCAGGGCCAAAGCCCAGGCAGCCGGCTGAGTGCTCCTAGGGTTGAGAGCATCTAAAAGGGCCTTCTTCCGGGCCGAGCCCTGGAGGAGCTAAGTGCTGGATGGGAACCTGCAGGACCAAGGTTTGCTCATACATTTTTCATGGCTGGCTCTCTGGGGCCAGCCCACTAGCCCGGGGCTGCCAGCCCTCCCCTCCGCTTTGGCCAAAACAGACTTGAATGTGACTTGGGGTGGGGGCGGGGGGAGCAGGGCACAGAACCCCTCTCTCTGTACTTAACCAAGGCAGCCCAGGCCTGCCAGTCCCGATGCCCCCGACACGCCAGACCTTCATCTGCGAGCCTTGTTTTCACTTTCTCCGTGAGGGATAAACCTCAGCCCACTGGGAACCTGCCCCGTAGCCCTGCGGCCCTCACAGCTGCCCATGTGCCTTCTCCTCCCTGGCTCCTAGCAGGCGGGGTTTTACGTGATTGTCAGTGCTGGCACGGGTGGTTCTGGGTGCTCTTATTTCTGTCTTAGGCCATGTTTGGGTCTGTTCGCTGTCTCTCTCAAGGCAGTATAATTTTCATAGTTCTTAACGGCCTGTGTCGGATTCTGTCAAGAGCTGGTCTTCGGGTTGTTTCCAACTTGTTGATTTTGTAGATAATGCCATTTTGAACATCTTTGCTTTCTGATTTTGTAAATTATTATTTCTTTGGGATAGATTCCAGCCATCAGAATCCAGGTCAAATCATTAGGATAAATGGTGGGTTCTTATTGAGGGCTTAGCCTGGGCAAGGCCCTTCTCTGCATTGGATGTGGGTGACTCATCTGTCCCTCCTCCCGCCTCGAGGTGGATGGATGCTATTGTAATTCCCAGTTTCCAGGTGAGGAACCTGAGGCACCGAGAGGCACTGCATTTTGCCTAGAGCCACACGGCTGGTTCCCTTAAGGAATCTGAACCCAGGCAGGCTGGTCCCTGAGGTCTGGCTTCAGCCACCACCCCTGCAGCCTCTTCAGAGGAACATATTTTAATTCGACATTTAAAGTAGCCATTGTACCCGGAAACTTTATCCACATGAGCTCTTAAATCTTTACATTGATGTTCTAAGATGATATTTAGTGTCCTAGGGCCGCTGTAACAAATAACAGAAACTTGGGCACTGTGCGAGAGGAGGCTTTAAAACAACAGAAACGTGTTCTCCCTCAGTTCTGGAGACCAGAAGTTCTAGATCAAAGTGTCACAGGGCCATGCTTCCTCTGAAGTCACTTGGAGAAGGAGTCATCCTGCCTCTTCTGGCTCCTGGGGGCTCCAGGCGTTTCTTGGCTTGTGGCCCCGTCAGCCCAGTCTCTTCTCCGTCTTTACATGGCATTCTCCCCTGTGTCTCTGTCCTTCCTCCTATAAAGACACCCGTCTTTGGACTTAGAACCAGCCTTACATCCAAGATGATCTCACCACGGGATCCTTAGCGGTTTGCATCTGCAAAGACCTTATTTCCAAATAAGGCCACGTGCTGAGGTTCTGGGTAGACATGAACTTTGAATTTGGTGGGAACGCGTTCAACCCCGTACAAGTCACTTTACCTCTGAGCCTCCCGTGTGAGGGACAGGAATGTGCTTCTCCTGACTGGCACCGCAGACTGGGCCGAAGGTCGTGAGGGCGGGACACTGAAGGAGAAACAGAGCGATGCCAAAATCCTTTTTGTGTCTGGTTGCAAAGGAGAGGGGGCACAACAGTGTGCTTGAAGCGGGGTCTTTCTGCTCCAGGGCCTGGCCATAGCAGCTGTGACATGTGGGAATGGCCCACTGTCCAAGAGCACCTCCCTCCCTCGTGCCCTTTTGTTTACGGGCTGGCACATGCTGGGAGGGCGTCCCCGTGAGCATGGCGCTGCCCCCTAACTGTTTGCCCTCCCTTCGCTCATTTCATCCTCACTACAGCTGCACGGTAAAGGGTAAATTTACAGACGAGGAGACTGAGGCACAGAGGAGCTCTTGATGGCGCAAGGTCAACAGCTGGTCAGGAGGGGTGGTGGTTTCCCTGGTCTGTAAGAACCGTTCTCTCACGGTCAGCAGCAGGGTGGCCCTTCTCAAGAAACAGCATGGTGGAGCCTAGTGGTTCTTAGTGTGGTCCCCAGACTTGCACCCTGAGCATCACCTGAGAAGAAGTCAGGCATGTGAATTCTCAGGACCCACCCGAACCTATGAGTCAGAAGCCCTGAGGGTTGTTAACAAATCATAGGCTGGTTCCGGTACAGGCTCAAGCTTGAGACCCATCTGGGCTTTGGGACCTCTGACTGGTGAAGTGGCTCTGAGGTCAGAGAGATCCAAGGGCAAGTCCCAGTCTGCCCCTGATTAACGGCAACCTCATGCAGATCCCTTCACCCGTCCAAGCCTCAGTTTCCCCACCTGTAAAATGGAGTGACGAGCGGGAACACCCCCTGGGCCAGGTTTCTAGGGACATCTGAGATGAGCGTTAATGCTAGTGTCTAATGAGCAGGGTTTCCCGTCCACCCTGGCCCTTTGCACCTCTCCACTCTGGTGGCAGCTCCAGGTGTTTGGGGACCTCCGCGGGAAAAAGCTAAACTGGAGGTGCAGGTTCCCCACCTGGGCCATCTCGGGGCGATGGTGTGGTCTCTGGGGCTCCCTGGAGGACACCAGCTCCTGAGGCAGGGCTGGCTCCAGCCAGCCGGCCTTCTGGGTGGCCCAGGGACAAGCGGGAAAGAGCTAGAAGATAGAGACCTTGTCCTAGGTTGGTGGTTGGTTTATTGTTTATAAACTTTATTTTTTATTGAAAAAAGGCGGGTAGTGCAGAGCTCCCATATACCCCAGCCACTTTCCCCCAGTTAACATCGTACATTCCCGTGGGGCGTCATCACAATTCCTGAATCGGCACCGGTGTGTTCTTTGAACTCAAGTCCCTACTCTCTTCAGATTTCCTTTGTTTTTACTTAATGTCCTTGTTCTGTCCAGGGTCCCACTTTACATGTCGTTGTCACATCTCCCTAGACTCCTCTGGGCTGAGATGTTTCTCAGAAGTTCCATGTCTTTGTGACATTTTGAGGAGGACTGGTCAGGTGTTTTGAAAGATGCCTCACTGTTGGGATTTGGCTGATATTGGTGGGTTTTTAAAGTCTCTTATTGAGTATGTGATGACGGTGATGGTGAGGACTGAGAAGGACACATACAGTCCCTCCCTCAGGCCACCTGGGCATTAGGACCGCTGACTGCCCAGGCGTTTCTCCTGGCTGTCTGCCCAGAGCCTCTCCCACTCTGCTTGTGACCCAGGCGAGGGGTGGTTGGGGGCTGGCAACTATGATGACCACTTTTCTTGGCCCAAGACTAGCCCCAGGTCACACTGAAAATGAGTTACACCGTATTGCCCTTGCTAGCATGAACGCTTAGTTCTAGCTTTCCCATAGCTGCCGTCCGGAGTTGGTCTGGATTGTTCATAGCACTAATGTTGATTGTGTCCCTACGAACTGCTGCATGCTGGGGCGGAAGCCGGCCTGGGATTCTGCCACTGAAAAAGCAACCAAGCCTGAAAGAGCTGGTCTGGGGAAGTGTGTGGAGGCAGACGTATTCCAGGCAGCGGGCAGTGCGTCGGGAGCCTTGTGTGTGTCAGTGTGTGTTGTGTGTGTGTGTTGGAGGAATAGAAAGGACAGCAGGTGGGCAAGGAGAGACCTGCAGCGAGCAGCCCGATGGGGTGGGTAGGGAGTTCAGGATTTATACCAGCGGGGCCGGGAGAGGATAAAAGGCATTTGTTTGGCTAATACATTTTGAACAGTTTTCCGAATGAGTGAGGGCTTGATGTGTTTGAAGGGACAGTCACACGGTGGGATGCACCTCAAGGTGGAAAATGGCCAAGGTCGATGTCTTCACATACTGAGCTTTAGCGATCCCTCTGTGCAATGGGCTGTGACTTCCTGTCCCTGGGGATCCTGGGGGAGGTCGCTAACCTCTCTGGCAGCATCGCTGCCGGGGCCATCTGTCTGCTCTGCCCGCCGTGCACACTAGAAGAGCCTGGCACGTGGCAGGTGTTCCCTTCCCATGGGAACATGGAGCCCAAACAGTGCTGTATCCAGCAAACAGTTGTTTGGCAAACAGTTTTTAAGCACCTACTGCATGCCTGGCACTGCACAAGGACTAGGGACGTGGCCGTGAACATCACAGGGCTCCATGGGAGAGACAGAAATGAATGTGTGAACACTTAACCCAGATGGGTAGATTTTTCTGGTGAAAGCTGTGAAGAGAAGCAAGTCGTACAGTAGAAGGGCATGAAGTAGGCAAGGTCCTCTCTGTCACGGAGCCGGCTACGTGGATGCAGGGAACAGTGTTCCAGGCAGAGGGAACAGCAGATGCAAAGGCCCTGAGGCAGGTGTAAGTTTGGTGAGTGGATGTGCTTTGAGGAGGCAAGTGTGGCAGGGATGGGGACGCCATACAGGAGGCAGTGAGGTCACGGGCAGGCGGAGCTGTGGGAGCTGAGGTGCGGTAGCAAGAATTTTTTTTTTTCAAAGTTGTGGGAAGCACCACAATCATTCCAGATGAGTCTCATCCTTTGTACATCAGGGTCATGTTTGAGGCTTTCAAAAAGGCATGGGCTTGGCCCGGTCTGGGGAATCTGTTTGGTGTGGGCGGATCTGGGGCCCTGATGTGTTTCTGAAGCTTCATGCAGCCCAGGGTGAGAACCACTGTCTGAGTCCAGTATCGTTGCTTTTCAGATGGGCCTGGGGTACAGACTGACTGTCCAAGGTGACAAGGGACAAGGTAGCTTGGCCGGGAACCCGGGTATGCAGACTTTAATCCAGGGCTTTTTCTGGAAACTTCTGAACAGATCTCTGCCCAGGGGACGGTGGTTGAGATCCTGGGAGACCCCCCAGCCTGCCCGGAAGAGGAGTGGATAATCCAAACCTGTCTTAAAACGCAGAAGCAGATGGCGCTTAAGTTGCTCCCCACACCCAGCAGGCAGCCTCCTGGCTCGCAGCAGGGACTTAGCCCTCCTTCTTATGCTAAACCTCCAGCACCTGCTATCTGCCAGAAGGAGGGAGGGATGGAGAGAGGACCTTGAGTGTGGAAGTCAAATGTCACAGCGAGTGGGAGGCGATGCAGCCCGTAGCCACGCCTGAGTGGGAACCAGTGCTAGTTCGCAGCAATAAGCACGCAGGGGACAGTTCCAGTCACATTCACCTCCCCTCTCGCTCCCACAGTGCTATCAGGTCAGGAGCTGTGGCCGCCCTGCTCATTCCTGAAGCCTATGCCCAGCCTTGGGTCTGCACACAGTAGGGACAAAATCACTGTTTGCAGAACAGGTGTGGTTGTTTAACCCAGGTGTGGGACCCTCCAGGAGGGAGGTCAGTGCTCACCAGTCAGGCGTCACTCCTGCCCTCCATATGATGACTTGCTCATCATCTCCAGCATACAGAGGAGGAAACTGAGTTATCAGGCTGTGAAACTCCCTGCCCAAGATCACACAGCTGGAATGTGGCCGAGCTGGGGCCCCAGGAACCTCGGGAATGGGACTGGCATCCCAGACGCGTGCCCTGTTCCCGCCCCTACCTCTTCTTGCCTGGCAAGGTCCTCTGAGCCTGACATGGACAAAGTGCTCTGGAAGTATTTGTGGGATGAATGAAGGATGAAGGGTGAGCCTCTGGGGAGGCGGGTGCTGGGACTCGTCTGGTTCTGGCGGCCCGTGGTGGGGCCTCCCATGCTTTGTGCTGCTCCCAAGTAAGGGTTCTGCTACCCCAGTAGTCGACTGGCTGGGAGGCTAAGCAGCCCAGTTCTCCTGGGCCCAGGGAGCCTTCAGACGCCGGGCTAGGGGTGCAGACGTGACTCGGAGCCAGTGCAGCCAGCCCTGCGCCCATGGCCACCTCTGACCTCCTCCCCACCCTGCCCTGTCCAGCAGGCCCAAACCTCTTGTGACTTGGCCGAGGCTCTTCAACTCCCTGAATTGGTACTTTTTGTGTTTAACTATAAAATGGGCCCAGTGAGCCTGTGCCTGGGGTGGGGCTCTTGTTGGGATGGAAGGAGGCAGGCACGTCAGGAGCTGAGAACGGGGCCTGGAAATATGGGTTCGCAGAAATCACCTGTATGGCCATGTTGTTGCTACAGTGCCCTTACTCTCTCCGCCCTTCCAAACGTCTTTGAAATTTTATTGATGAGTATGGCTAGGCCTTCCATGGCAGAGCAGGTGTGATCTTGGTACTGCTCTGAGAGGTTACTAACTTGGCCAGGAGTCCAGCACCCAAACTGATAACTGCCCTTGACCTGTCCCAGGTGACAGGAAGACCCGTGGCCTCCACACCTAACATGGGCGGTGGGAAGCCAGGCCGCCAAGGGCGAGTTGGGCTTCCAAGCATTGCAGGTAGGCCTCTGCTGTCCCACGAGCCCTCAGTGGGACAGCCCTGCAGAGTTGTCCCAGACAGGCACAGAAGGGCTGTCCCCAGAGGGAGCATGGCCTTGGGCGGGGCCGAGACTAGGGCAAGAGGAGTGAGGCACGTGCCTGGCCCTGGAATGTCCTTGGCTAATTGCCCTTTAACAGTAATAACAGTCCTAATGATGTGGCTTGTCTAAGCACCCGCTAAGGACCGGGCTGCCCCAGAAACTTCCGCTTGATGTCATGTGGCCTTATGAGAACTTTGCAGGTTATAAGTCACGATCCAGGGCAAAAGTTCAAATATTCTGGTAAGGGGCCAACCAAGTGTAGCCCCCTATAACTTAGCCCCTTTGTGGCTAAGGAAATAGGCTCGGAGGGAATAAAAAACTCAGTCCACACAGCTGGCGAAGGGCAGGCTGGGAATTCCAGTCCCTCCGGCTAAGGCCGTTCTGCAGCCCCTTCCCTTAGCTCCAGCCGAGCCGGTGTGCAGTGGGGACACCCCAGGACAGAAGACGCAGCCGCTCTGGGGCAGCACTCTGAAATGCTGAGCGCTCGTCGAGGTTAGCAACGGCTGTGAGTGGGTACCCCCAACCGGTAGAGTTGACAGATTTAGGAGGGGAAAAAAACCATGAAATAGGATGCCCGGTTACATTTGAATTTCAGATAAACGAGAAATAATTGTCCAGTATAAGTATGTCCCAGATATTGCCTGGCACACACTTTTTAGTATATATATATATTGTCCTGAATTTTATCTGACAACCCTACCCCCAGGGCACACTCACAGTGTCTGTAGACATTTTTGTTGTCACAACTGGAAGTCATTACAGCCTCTAGAGACCAGAGATGCTTCTAAACACCCTACAATGCACAGGACGCCCCCACCACAATGCTCTAGCCCCGGACATCAGCAGAGAGGAACTCTGAGCTGCATCAAGCATTTCCCACGGGCTAGGTGGGTGCCAAGCACTTTGCTTATTTCCTTTGACTTCAGTTCTCACAGGGATCCTCTCGTGTCCCTTTGAGAGATGAGTAGACTGAGGGCCAGGAGGAGAGGCCACTTACCCGTGACTATTGCACTGCTGTCTGACCCGGGCCCACCACACTGCTCTCACCCTCCGTGGCTGAGACCCCGGGAAGCCTTCCTGGAAGCACTGAGGCTCGGAGGAGAGTAGGGACTGTCATCCGGAACTGGGAACAGGTGGTGGGAGGGAGCGAAGGCCAGAGTCCCCACTCAGAGGCAGGAAGGCGGGTGCCAGACCGTCGGGGAGGTGGGCGCACATTCCCCCCCTTGCTGCGCTGGAGCGCCTCTGGCTCCTCCCAGGTTTGCTCTCCAGCAGCTCATCCCTGACGCAAGCCGGAGCTTTTTCCTTAATTAAAAAGAGATTTAAAACATCCACTGCCATCTCCATTGGGCTCAGCTGCCTCGAGAAGGTAAAACCGCTGCGCTGCCCTGGACGCAACCATAATCATGCAAGGCTTTCCCCTTAATTGGAATTAAAAAAAAAAAAAAAAAGATTAAGTGCATCTGAAACCCTCAGAGGCATTTGTCGGTTCGTTTTTTGAAAGACCTGCACGAAATCCAGACATCCGGTCATCTCTAAGGAATTAGTGCTGGCCCCGGTGTCCCGTGCCTTGGCCCCAGGGCCTTTGTGCATGCTGCGGCCCACCCGGTGCCCTCTCCTCCATCTCTCCTGCCACTGTTGATTGGCCCCTCCTAGGAGGCCTTTTCTGATTCCACGTCTCCTGCCATCCTGCTGCTCGCACCGATCATCCTCTCCTTGCTCCTATCACCGAGCCAGGCTCAGCGTCAAATCCCCTGTGACCCTGGGCCTGGTCCCTGACTTCTCTGTGCCTCTTCCTGCCCGTCTGGAAGGTGGGCTTCTCACACTGTCAGCCTCATTGGGAGGAAGAACAGCGAATTCCCACGAGGTGCTCACGCATCCCTGGCCTCCTGTGAGCACCGTTAGTACAGCTCAGTAGCTTGGGCACCCTTAAATCTTTAGGGTCCCAATTCTGCAGCTGAGGCCTGGAGGTGGAGGAAAGCAAAGTGGGGGGAGGAGAGAAACATCTGTTGAGACTTTTATTCTCTGATGTGTTCCCAGCATCTGGAACAATACTTAGCACATAGTAGGTGCACAAGAAATGCCTGTTGACCGAGCACCTCCCCTAAGCCGGGCTCTGTGCTAGGGGGAAGGGAGCAGCAGCCTCACTCTATACGTGAGAAAGGGCCCAGCGAGGCAAAGTCACAGCTGGGACGCGGGAGAACTAAAAATCAGACTCAGTTTTTCTTCCTTCCTGATTCCTTGGCCATTCCAATCCAATAAGGAAAAGTGGAGTGTTAAGTTGGAACCAGGAATATTTTATCATTCACTCCACAAACAACATTTAGCCCCCAGTCTAGCTGTGCCACCGCAAGGCTAGGACAAGGTCCCAGCCTGCGCTCAGGTGGTGGCACCCAGGAGGTGCTCAGTATTGGCTGAATCACATGCTAAGACTGGAATCTCATGCTATGACTGACAGCTTATGTTTATTAGTGTGTGCTCAAGTCCAGCTCTGTGGTTTTCTTCCCTGCGAAATACACATAATGATGGTCCCAGCATGGCAGGAGCGAGGACTTGAGTGTGGTTCTTAATCCCTTCGGTGTCCCCTGGAGGTGAGGAAAGGAGGTCCAAAGAGGCGGAGCCACTGCCCAGGTGCATTGAAGCCCAGGTGTGCTTTCTGGCCTCCTGCTTCTTTGTGGGTCTAGCAGGGCCACTGTGTATGTGTGGCAGTGTCTTGGGAAGAGTGGTTGCCGTCCTAAGGACAGACAGGGTCCCAGGCAGCATCTCAGAGCTAGCACCAGGGTGCCAGCCTGAGCGCTATTTTAAAAAGAACCAGCAGAGGGCGCCCTCGAGCTGTGATGCCTGCCGAAGGGGAGCATCTGCTCTTGGCGCCAGCCCCTGTAGCCTCTGGGCGGTGGTCTGGGGTTGGCTGAGAGATGGCATAGGGAATGGTGCCCTGTTCCCAGGGACCTGGGGCATGCTGAATAGAGGATAGCTCACATGGCTCGGGCTTCTGAAGGATGAGAAGTGGTAGCTGATACCAGAAGGGGTAAGGTGGGGGCCACTGGGGCCTGGAGCCACCTGGTCGCCACTGTTTTGGGGCCTCACTTCTCCAAGCATTGTTTTTTTTTATTATTTTTCTTCTGGAGAATGGCCATGATCCTAGTATCCACTCTGAGGGATGGCGAGGATTAATGCAGTAGTGAGAATGGGCTCAGCCCAGAGCCTGCACAGGGAAACTTGAGAAGGGGTGGCTGGTTTCGGTGGCAGGAGGCAACAGTCCTCACTCCCACCCCCAGAATTTCCCAGGCCCTGGCCAGATGGCTCACATTGGTCATTTCTCCCACACTTGTCAACCACACACTCCACACCAGGTATTTTGTTCTTACAAGATTGGTATCCTGAGGAAACAGGCTCACAGAGTAAAGCCACATGTTCCTAGTCACCCTAGTTTGGGGGTTCCCAGCCCTGGCTGCGAGACTCCCCTGGGAACTTTTAAAAGTCCTGGTGGTAAAGCAGTGACATCAGGTTCCCCCTGGGAGCGGGGTCCCGAATCAGTATTTTTTAACTTCCCAAGCGAGTGTCATTGGGCAGCCAACCTAGCACGCCACTGCCCTGAGCTGGGAAGGAGCAGGGTCAGGGTGCAGACGTCCAGTCTGACCTCTTGTCACAGCATCTCCCATTGCACAGAAGGGAAGGCCAGGGAGGCTGACTCCGGAGGCTGGGGCGGTTGGGGTTTAGGTGGTCTGGCTTCCTCTATCTACAGGGCCCAGAACAGCACCACAGCATGTGCCCCGCCGCAGGGCTCAGTCACGGCTCTGAGGCACTGCCATTCCCCTTGCCCTCTCCCTCCTAAGGGTCTTGCCCCCTGGAACCCCAGCCCAGCCCTTCTTCTCAGGAAATGGGCTCGTAATGGCCCGAGGCAGGCACGTAATTAACAAATAACAATTCTGGCGGTGAGCACAAATGAGCTCCTTGTCTGGGGCAGGGCTGGCATTTGTTGTTAATCCCCAAAGTGGGCTTTATCTCCTGAGAGCTTTTCCCTCCCGCTCAGCTCAGCCACCTCCGCTGGAGGCTGCACAGCCTGGGCTGTTGGAGAGGAGCTAGAATCCCACCCTCCTCCCTCTTTCCCCTCCCTCTCTGCCTCCTCCCTCCCCTCTCTGCCTTCAGCATCTCTGGAGGGCCCATTGAGTGACCTGATGCTTCCCGATTAAGAATGTGGCTTTGTCACCAAGCTCCCAGAACATGTTAAAATGCAAATCTGAGGCCCTGGGAGGAGTGTGGTTTTTCCTCATTAGCATTTTATTTTAGAACTTTGGAATATTCACCGAGGAAGGGGCCTCAGAGACTGAGCAGGAGGCTCCCTCCTGTCACAGATAACGATAATCAGAGCTTCCTTTTGTTGCACGCCCTCCATGAGATGCTTTTTATGGATGATTACAGAGACTCTGACAGGGATTGAGCACCCCTGGGCCACACTGGCTGGGCAGAGTGCTTCATTTTATTCATTCCGTGGAGCCGCTGCCCTTCATCAAAAGCTGCTGCTGTCACTGCCCAATAGCAGCCAGGTTTGGGGTTTTGCTTTTTGCTTTTGGCATTCAAGAGCCTCAGGTTCTCGAGGTTCCTTTATTGTATATTATGACACCAGGCACATCCCTGATCCAAATTCACGGATGTTCTAGGGCAGGATTGGCAAACGGCAGCCCTAGGGCCGAATCTGGCTTGCCACCTGTTTTAATAAAATTTTATTGAAACATGCTTCATTCATTTACATCTTATCAGTGGCTGCTTTCCAGTGACGACGGCAAAGTCGAGTAGTTGTGATAGAGACTGTATAGCCCCCAAAGTAAAAAATATATACTGTGTGGCTCTTTTCAGGAAGTTTGCAGCTCCGATATAAATAAAAAGCACCGGCTGATGGAGTCAGACATACCTGTGTTTGGGTTCAGATCCTGGCTCCACCAGACACTGCTATTCAACTCTGTAAATTCCTACTCTCTCTGGTCCTCAGTCCCCACATCTGTGCAATGGGGCCAATTACACATCACACCGCATGGCGTAGCCATGAAACCGAAGGAGAAGTGCTCGTCGGGTACCCTGCTGTGCCTGGCATATGGCAAATGGTCGGTAAATGCCGACTGTTACTGGTGATATTGAGAGGGCCTCCTCCAAGTGACTTATTTGTTTTACATTTTGGGCATCTGCATAAGTTCACAGGAAGAATTGATACAGGACAGGGCAGATTTCCCCGATGAGGAGCAGGGGGAGAGACCAAGCCCTGCACAGAGGGAAGAGGAGGGCTCTTTGGTGGAGAGTGTAGAAAGGATTCAACACACAGCACAGTTAGAGTCAAAAGGAAAGTTTATTAGAAAAGGGATAACACTCCACAGGCAGTGTGGTCTCTCAAAGGCAGAGAGAGGGAGGGACAGTGAGAGGGACCTGAGTGTTGGGGAATTCAGTTGATGGATCATTCTTTAGTTCCTGTGAGTTATAGTTTAAGAGAGTTTGTTAAGCCATTTCCTTCGATATGGGCATTCAGTGAGGAAGGGGAAGAGTATGTAGTGTGTAAAAGTAAGAATATGTAGAGTGAAAGGCCTGCTGGCAGTTCCCAGCCTTTAATCCATAGGTTCCCCACGGTTTTAGCCATAGGGAATGACTGTTGGTGCCTCTTTCCTTTCACAGGTGTGGGGAATGGGTTGTTAGCAATCCTAGAAGAGATCTTTGATCTGAAGATGTCCTCCTGGCCTGGCTGCAGGGCTGATCTGCACATTGCAGTCTCTGGATGTAGTTTGATTAACATCTTTAATTCTCTTCCCTCCTCCCTACATTAGAATGGCTCTGCTGTATAAAGGAGGTTTGAAACCCACTGCTTTAGACCAAGTTGGTTTTGGCCTTGGTGGGTGCTCTTGAAGGACTCATAGTTTGATGGGGCCTCTTCGTCTAGAACCGCCAGCCTGGTAGATTCAGGGAGTCATAGGGACTTCCCAGGGAGGAAGCAGGATTGGGGTTCTGAGAACAGGCAAACTATGCTGTCCGTTATCTATTGCTGTGTTACAAAGTACCCCAAAACTTAGTGGCTTAAACATTTATTATCATACTTCCTGTGAATTCAGGAATGACAGCTGGGAGGTCCTGGCTCTGACTGTCTTGTGGAGTTACATAGTCTCATCTTAAGGCATGGCTAGGCGGAGGACCCCCCTTCCAGGTGGCTCCCTCTCACAGCTGTGGGCTGGAGGCCTCAGTTCCTCACCACGTGGTCTCCTCCACAGGCTGCTTGCATGGCAGCTGGCTTCCGCCAAACAGGAGAGTAGGAGGAAGTTGTGTCTTTGTGAAGCCATACTCCATCCTTTCAATCTTATTCTGTTCATTATAATTCATCCTATGTCCTTCCCACACTGAAGGGGAAGGGAGTTAGACTTTGTCTCTCAGGGACCTAGTTGAGAACCACACACTGGCCCACCAAAGGTCATATAGGAGCACTGTCCCCTTGGTGCTCAGGCTTGGCCTGAGGAGCCGCAGGAATAATAATCACCACATCACTCAGCTCCTGCTGTTGGCCAGGGACTCAGACACTTGAACTAATGCAATCCCGGTCTGGGGCTGTTTGGGGAAAAAAAAAAAAAAAGGAACATAGACACGAGGATTTTAACAGCCAATTCTGTGGTGCCTGAAGTTGTTTTTCAGTTTAGATTTAAAGCACTCCTACTTGCTCTGGCCCAGGAACTGTGCTAGGCTCAAGGGAAACAAATTGAGTGAGATAGAGTCCACCCTCCAGCTGCTCACAGGAAAGGGAGATTGAATTAAGAACTAATCGTTTCCATACAGTGTGATCAGTGCTGGAAGGTTGATGGGTGAATGCATGAGGGTAGGTGGACAAGGGAGGGAGGAATCAGATTTGCTGGGACATTTTTCCCCCAAGAAGAGCTGCTCCTGTTGGGCTTTGAAGGATGAGTAGGAGCTCATCCTGGCAAAGAAAGAAGAACATTCCAGGCAGGGGGAACAGCCTGTGCAAAGGCATGCAGAGGCTGGGAAGCCCAGGGTATGTGGGGAACTGCGAGCAGTTTGAGGAGTGTAGGCAGGTGGCAGGAAATGAGGCTGCAGGTAGTTTGGGCCAGATTGTGAAGGCTGAAAGCTGGGCTAAGAGGCCGACTTTGATTTATGATCAGTGTCCCCCGATATGTACGTTACGACTCATGGTTCTGTGAGATGTAACAACCTCTAAGGTTATTGAAGTTCAGGAAGTCCAAGGTTAAGCACAGTTATGCAGCGTCCTTACTGCAGGACTCCTCCATTCTCAGAGCTTTTAATTCTCTCACAAGCACAGGAATCTCCAAGAGAGGGATAGAATAGATGGAATTCAGTCAACATTCAAATGTGTGGGATTCTCAAACTCGTTTGATCATGGAATACCTTTCCGGGGAGAACCTCAGGAGGCCAGAGGTGGGAAATGCTGCTTGTAGATAATTGTCAAGAACTAGCAAGTATTCTAAGTAGGTATGTGTCTGATCAACTATGCAGTGTCTGGCTGCTGTTTGGAGGGCAGACTACGAGGGAGAAGGCAGGAGGTGAAGGGACTAGTTAGGGGCCTGAGGAGGGAGAAGGAAGGGTGTCAGATATTAAGGGGGTGTCTGTCATCTGCGGGCTTGGCGGTTGATTAAATTGGCTGGAAGTCAGAGGGTGAGGAGGAAAGGGAAAACTGGGCTGACGGACGCTCTGGTTTCTGGTGAACTGTGATGCCATCGACTCAGACAGGGAGGGGGTGCTTTGTGGAGTGAATGGTGCAGGCACTTCTCGTTGTAAATCTATCATACGCTTGGCGGAATTGCCTGGACTTAGTTAATGGGAGAAGTTAGACAACGATTTCAACACCCTAGAAGACATGGACAAATTCCTGGAAAAACACAACTTCCCCAAACCGACACAAGATGGACACAGAAAAGCTGGCTAGCCCCATATCTATTAAAGAAACCAAATCTGTAATCAAAAGTCTTCGCGCAAAGAAAATTCCAGGCCCAGTTTCTCTGGTGAATTTAGTCTAACGTGTAAAGAAGGAACGACGTCGGTCTTACACAAACTCCTTCAGAAAATCGTGCGCGGCTCCCACTCAGGCAGGCCTGGGTCCCCAAGCAACCTCTGTTGCTTTCATCCGTTCTGCGTCACGTTTTGAGTACACCTACTGTGCCAGATGCTGTTCTAGCCACCGAAGTGACATTAGTGAACAAAGCAGATAAAACTCACTGTCTTTGCTGAGTTATACAAGGTCGGGCAGGTCATGTAATAGTCCTGAGCCTCCGTTTCCTCATCTGTGAAGTGGGGACAGCAATGCCGTCTTTCCTGAGAGTTGTCAGGACTCACAGTGGTGGGGAGGCGGGGGCGGGGGAGGGCAGGCAGCCAGCGGCGGGCAGTTCCCCAGCGGCCACTGATGCTTGCTTGTCTCTCTGTCGTGTGTGTACGTGTGTGTTCCACGGCCTGCCCTCTCAGGCTTTAAAATGTGTGTCAGCAGCAGCAGCAGCCACGATGAGGCCCCTGTCCTGAACGACAAGCACCTGGATGTGCCCAACATCATCATCACCCCCCAACACCCACTGGCATGATGCTGTCAAGGGACTCCAGGCGGACAGGTGAGGCCACCCTGCCCTGCTGCCAGGTCAGGTCAGATCTGAGGGTTCTGGCTGGGGACAGCTTACAGGGGCCCCCTTCTGTGCTGCAGGTCTGAGCTCAAGTCCCCACCTTCCCTGGGTTTGTTAAAAATTTATCCTTGGATATTACTCTCCACCGTGGGCCCCTCACCGTGGCCAGCCTCAGCAAGATGTGGCATGTTAAGTAATTAGCTAGACAGCCCCTGCCGGCAGCTGAGCGAGTGATGGATGGGGCCGGGCAGGCTCACCAAGGTAACTGATGAACGGGCCTTCCCCTGCCAGCCGGGCGACTGGTGTGCCATCGTGCTGGCTGCAGTGGTTCCGCTGGCCAGGGCAGGCTGGGGAGCGCTCCCGCACCGGGCTGGGGCCAATCTCTGGACCTTCTGGATGCAGCTGGCTGCAGGGGAGGGAGAGAAGACAGACTCGTTCCCAGAGAGAGGGTGAGAGGGAGAGGCCGACCCTGGTGCCCCCATATGCCCCTCCACAGATACTGTTGGAGCCGGTGAGACAAACTGTTCATTTATTCATTAAGCAGATTTCTTGAGCCAGACCCGTGCTAGATTCTGAGGCTGCTATTGTGAATGATAATAATTAACGGCAATAGTAAGGAATGATTCTGGGAACAATAATTGATTCCTCACAGCAAGTCTGAGTTAAGGTCCCATTTTCATCCCCATGTTATGGATGAGGAAGCGGGTTGAGAGAGGCCGAGACACTTACCGTGCAGCTGCTGATCAGCAGAGCTGGGGTTCAGGCCAGGCTGCATGATCTGGAGTTTACCTTGTGCACCCCTAGCCTAGATGCTCTCCTAAGTGGCAGCGCCAGTCAGCCAAGCGGCCATGGAGATGTGACTCTTCCCGGGCTTACGTGAGGGACGCAGGCTGACAAGGCCGATGTGGAGCTCCTGGGAGTCTGCTGGGGAGTGCTTAGGCAGACTTTTTCAGATGGGCCGAGTTGGGATCTCAGCTTGCCCGCCAGAGCATGTGACCTGGAGAAAGATGTTGGACTCTGGGCCAGGCCTGTGCAGTTCCTGAGGCCGGCCCATGCTAACAGGGACTGTAATTGGTCTCATTCCTATTTTACCTTCCCAAGTGCCAGGCACCAAGCAAAATGCTTTTCCCAAATCTTATTTAATTCTCATCCCACCCGTGTGGGCTGTAAGTATCGCCTTTATCACTAGTTTACAGCTGGAGAAACAGGTCCAGAGACAGAGAGTGAGTGACCCATCCAGAATGCACACGGCAAGGTGGGAGAAGAAGCTGGCCTCCTGCTCCAGCATCTGATCGGAGACGTTGCTGGCAGTGGAGGCCCAGGTCCTTGGCTCTGCCATTATGCTCCCTTCCCTTTCTGAGCCTCAGTTTCCCCGTCTGTGAAATGGTATCCTAACTGCCTTCCCTGCTCCCAGGGCCGTGTGAGCGTAGGAGAGACTCAACGGGTACTCTACAGCAACGATCCCCAACCTTTTTGGCACCAGGGACCGGTGCCCCTATGAGAATCTAACGCCTGATGATCTGAGGTGGAGCTGAGGCGGTGATGCTGGCGCTGGGAAGTGGCTTTGCTTGCTGGCCCGCTGCTCACCTCCTGCTGTGCAGCCCAGTTCCTAACAGGCCAGGGCGGTACCAGGCCGCAGCCCAAGGGTTGGGGACCGCTGCTCTACAAAGTCTATGGGGTGAGAGCCTAGAGGCCCTGGGGGCCCTTCCTAGCCCTAAGAGAGGTTTCTTTTAAGCTTAAGCAGCTTTAGGGGAGGATTCGTACAGAGGAAGGAGCACATGAGCCCCTTTGGCATCTGGAGGCACAGCTCAGACCCGACCCTCTGATTTCCCCATTGGAAGAACGGAAGCATAGGAGAAAGGGCACAAGCTTAGAGTCAGATAGCCCTGAATTTAGATCCTGGCTCTGCTAGTCTCAGCATGTGACTTTGAGCAGGAAGCTCCACCTCTTTGAGCCTCAGTTTCTCCATCTGTAAAATGGAGGCAATAATAGAGAGGTTGTGAAGGATTCGAGACGAGGAAGGTCAAAGGCTGATTTCTCATGGTGTGTTGCCGATATTCTCACCAGTGGAATTTAGGGCAGGAGAAAGACCACCAGACCTGGGTGGCACTTCCTCCAGGCCTGAGAGCTCTGAGTGATGATCAGATACCGGGGGCTTCCCTAGGCAGTGAGGAATTGACGAGAACCCCAGTCCTGCCCAGCCACTCCGATGACTTGGAGCAGGTCTCCCCTCTCTGAGCCTCAGTTTCCCATTTCTAGAATCGTCCAGCCCTGGGCTTAAAGAGGCTGAACCCAGGTGGGCCTAGCGGGAGCCACAATCCCGGGGATCTCAGCCAGGACCCAGAAAGCTCAGCATTGAGTGGGGGCTGGGAGTGTATGGGAAATCTTGGGAGACCCCAGCATCATTAGGGTCCCCTCGCAGCATCTGTTGACATCATTGTCCGTATGTGGGGTGGGAAGCTCAGGGAGGTGGTGCAAAGCAAGGAGCCTAGAGGCACCAGCCCTGGAGCTCTTGGGGAAAGGAGGCCTGGATGGGGTGGGGGTCCATCCAGATGATGGTCTCCCCTCTGTCTCCTAGTCTGGCTGGATGAGACGGGGTCGTGTCCAGAGGATGGAGAAATAGACCCTGAAGCCTGAGGAGGAAGCACAAGTCGGGGATTTGTCTGCACCAGCGCCTGCTCTGGCCACCCTCCTTCTGTGCGTCCCCAGGGGGATGTAGCTGCCTGGAACAGATGATGTGCTGAGTATGTGGGATGGGAACACGGAGTGATTCCGGCACTTGACCAGAAGAGGTGTGGCAGGATGAGCAAGGAGTCAGCCCAGCATGCTTCCAGAACACTGTTTCCCTGGCCCCACTGAATGGACCGTACCTCTAATGCCTACACATTCTTGCTGACCCCAGGGCCATGGCGACGGCCATCAGAGTACCAGGGAGAGGCTTTCTTCTGGACAGACACAGTCCTGGCACCCTGGGCCATGCAGACGGTACCCAGGAGGTCAACACACACAGGAACTTCTTGCAAAGGAGTGGCTCCGTTTTTTACAAGTTGTTTTACAGATATCAAAACAGTCCAAAAAATGATTTATAATTTCTTTTTTGCATTATAAATAAAGATCCTCTGTAATGAATGGTGAACCCTGCTTCTTGGGCTGGGCAGAGGAGATGGAGCACACCAGGATACAGAGATGGGTCTAAGAGAATTGCTTATCACAGATGTCTGCTGGTGATGAGCCTTTTGCATGGTCTCCAGCTCCTCGATTTGCAGGACACAGTGTAGGCCTGGATATGACCAAGGGCACGGGCTCTGAAGTCACACGGACCTCATTTGAGATTTAGCTCCATCCCTGCCTGCTGTGGGATCCTGGTAATAATATATTTCTAGGTATGGAATGCAACGGTTCTTGTATTTACTTAAAGAATGTCAATGAAATTGTTGGTGCCCACTCTCCCCATAGCCTGTCCTGATCATGGCATGTATGTTTCTGTTCGTTTTCTTTGGCTTCTGTCAGATTAGACTGTGTGGCTTCTGACTTCGGTTTGCCCGCATCTTCGTTGGGTTCTCCCAGAAGCAGAGCCTGGCCCTGGCTTTGCAAACAATGCATCTATCTGGGAAGGGATTCTGAGATACACGGGTAGAGGAGAGGGAACTGCAGCTTTAGGGTCCCCAGGGCCACTGTCAGGTTCACTAATTCACTAGAAGGACTCAAAGAACTCAGAAGACCCGCCATAATCACGGTGATGGTGTATTAACAGCAAAAGATGCAGAGCAAAATTGGCAAAGGGAAGAAGCCCAAAGAGTGGGGTCCAAAAGGGACCAGGCATGAGTGCCCAGGAATGTCACGCAGACAGTACCTGATTGTCCCCACAGCGATGGTGGCATGCACAGAGCGTTGCCAGCCAGGGGCATTCCCGAGTTTTCACTGGGGGTTGGTCATGTAGATATGGCTGACTGCCCACACGGTGCCTGCAGTCTCCAGCCCTCCAGAGGTCAGGCTGATACCACATGACCCAGGCCCCATCATAAATCACAGTGTAGACTGTCTCATGTGCCCCAAGGCCCAGGTAAACAAAGACACTCCTATCAGGCAGGACATTCCAAGGTTTAGAGGTCACCTTCTAGGAGCCGAGGGCAGAGGCTAGACCTTTGGACACAGTTCATTCTTGATGGTATAAGAAGCTATAAGAAGCGAGGCTGGGAAGGGAAGGAGCCATTAAAGGGGTCTGGAGCCAGTCCCCTCCCCAACCTAGCCACACAGCACTGCTGAGTGCCTGGCTGTGTGGTAGACCTGCACTCCACAGTCAGGGCCGGTTCTGTGGGCTTGGCAGCCTGTGCATCCCAACAGGGCTCACCCTCGGAAGGACCTGCCCTGGATTAAAGCTCTGCTGTCTCTGCCCAGAAGTTCTTAATTCTTGTTGAACAAAGGGCCACGTGTTCATTTTGCACTGGGCCCTGCGAATGCTGTAGACCAGCTTCCAGCACACACGCGTGGGGCATCTTACATAGACCCCACCTCTCGAGAGGAGCAATGTCACAGGCACATAGTAAGAATACGTGAGATGGGAGACATTGTTGTGGCCATTTTTGGAACCACAGTCTGCCACTCCGTTCACGCAAGTCCCCGTCCCCACAATGCCTTTGCTCCCTTCTCTCACTCAGCCCCTTGGTGAGGCCCAGGTCCATTACTGCCTGCCTGATGCTTCTCCATGCTGGGCCCTGCAGCTGAAAGTCTTTTCTGGCCTCTCGGCTCCCACAGCACCCTGTCCGCTCCACCGTCTCCTGGGGCAGGACGCCCTTTCACTGTTTCATAATTCTAATGTGCAAATCTTCAGAGGAAGGGGCGTGCCCATCGGCCAGGCCTCGGGGACCTAAGGCTGGTTGAGCCGCACTCAACCCTCAGGCACCCTCACACACAACCCTTAGAAAATAAAACTTCTGAGTCAAGGAATTGGTCTCACACACCAGTGTGTTCCCAGGCCGCACACATAACAGGTACTCAAGATTCTTATTTATTAAGCCCTGACTGCTTGCTGTGTGCCAGGACTGTTGTAAAAAAAAAGCACTTTATGCATATTTTCACTCAAATGATACTCGTGGAAACTCTGATAGAGTGTATTAGTTTGTTTGTTTTTTTTTTTTTTTCTGTATAACAACTCCTGCTATAGAGTGAATATTTGCATGGCCCCAGATTCATACACTGAAACCTAACCCCCCAATGCGCTGGTATTAGGAGCTGGGGCTTTTGGGAGTGATTAGATCATGAGGATGGAGCCCTCCGAATGGGGTTAGTACCCATATAAAGGAGACTGCAGAGACATTCCTTCCATGCGAAGATACGGCCAACTATGTAGCAGGAAGTGGGCCCTCGCAAGACACCGAATCTGCCGGTGCCCTGATCTTGGACTTCCGGCCTCCAGCTGTGAGCAAAATATTTCTGTTGTTTATAAGCCACCCAGTATGGTTTTCTGTTACAGCCAGCCCAATGGACTAGGACACCCTCACCCCCCGAACTCAGTGGCTTAGAACAACAAGCATTGAGCTCTCACTGGTCTTTGGGTTGGCTGAGCCAGCAGTTGGGCCTTGTCAGGCTGCAGTTTTGTTCAAATCTGCTTCGCGTGTCACCCCGTTTTGTGGCCAGCAGCTACCAGAGTACGTTCTCAGGGAGGATGGCAGGACCACAGAGCATAAGCCAGGCCAGGCAAGTGCACTCACAGCTTCTGCTCATGAGTCGTGGGCCCCTTTCTGTTCCCTCTGGACCCCAAAGGGGTGCTGGGCCTCAGGACTGGGGCTGGGCGCTCACCCTGATAGCTGGCTCCAGCCACCGACAGGGGGAGCCCCACCTCTGAGCACTGCTCAGAGACCTCCAGCACACTCAGCAAGCTGCAGGGCTAATCACCGCTTTGTTCAGGCTTTTAGTGCCCATGGCAACAGGAAGAGGTCTGGAGCTGGAGATCAGGCAGGAGGGCCAGCCAGAGGCTTTGCAGCCCCCTGACACTGGACTTGGCTTTCTCTCAGGGGCCGGGGTGAGTTTCCTTGCTCTTCTGGGAAAAGGTCCTGGGGCCCAAATCTCCGCACCAGTCCAGAAAGGCTCATCCCGGGTGAAGCTGGCACTGAGGAGGGTGTTACCCCAGAATGGTGCCTGCTGAGTAAGGGGAGACAGACCTTTTCTGGTGACATCTGTAACCCAGGCTGCAGTAAACCCCATGACACTGCCCAGTACCTGTCCCTAAGTCTGTCTTCAGACAGGTTCTGTCACCCCTACAAAGGAAGGGTGAGGTGGAGGGAGCCTGCTCAGTACAAGCTCTCGCTCAAGGAAGGCATGAGAATGGGGCAGGGCACCCCACTGCAGCCCCGGCATCCCTCTTAGGAGCTGTGAGAAAGACTAGGGGGTGGCTACAACCAAGGGCTTAGGTGTCAGCCAGATGTGCATTGTGCTGTGTGACCTTGAAAAGTCACTGAACCTCTCTGAACCTTTTCTTCACCTACAAAGGGAGGATAATAATAGGACCTATCGCATGGGAAGCACATGAGGATGAAGTAAAATAATCTATATAAAACCTCCACGTGGTTCCTGGCACAGGGCAAACAGTCAATAAATGATAGCCATTATGATTAAGCAGGTCACCAACCCCTCTGAGCCTCAGTATGCCCATTTGGGGAATGGGAACAATGCCACGGGACTCTGAGGATTATGTGAAATTGGGGGTATGAATGTGAGATGGGTGGTAAGAGTGCGGGCCTGGAGCGGACCCCCTGGGGTTGTATCTGCAGTGGCTGCTGTCGGCGCCCCATTTATGTGATAACGGTATTCTACTGCAGGCACCTGCACCTTCTTTCTCAAGGCTTTCTCTGGTGCAGGAGCAGGTGGGGTAGAGGCCGGGGAGACCTGGGAGTCAACTTCTCTGGGACCCCCCCACCCCACCCTATGGATGAGAGTTAGATCATGCTGCCTCCTTCCTGGCCCTCCTGGTGGAAGTGAGGTAGCTTGGAAGAATATTCTAGTCTACCCAATGCTTTTCACACTTGAACATGCTCTCAGTAGAGGTCTAGTTCAAATGCACATTCTGTTTGGGGCGGTCTGGGTTGGGGTCTGCAATTGCGAGTGCCTTTCTAACCAGTTCCAGGGCCTCAGCTGCTGCTGGTCCATGAACCACACTTTGTGTATGGAGGGTTCCTAGCAGCCCAGAGGTTCCCAGGGGGGTCTGAGCCAGGTTTTGGAAGTAGAAACCTGTTCTTTACCCTCATTTGGCTCCTTCTGGGGTTCCCCTTCCTGGTGTTCCCTGGGATTGCCTTCCAGATGACCCGCATCTACTTGAAGCCGTTCTCAGGGCTGGCTTCCCAGAGGAAGACAAGGTCCATCCCTCCACTCCATGTATCATGTGGGTGACCTTGAGCGAGTTACCTTGCTTCTCTGAGCCATGGTTTCCTCAGTCTCCAAATGAGAACAATAACTAGGGTGCTGGGAAGATTAAATGAACGAGCACGCATACACAACCTAGAATGATGCCTCTAACAGCGTTGGCGGTGATGCGGGTGTTTACAGTGCTGTGCTTGAGGAGATCCGCCAGGCCCACTGTGGCCGTCACAGCCTGCGGGGGTGTTGAGTTCTACAGGGACTTGACACTTCATTAAATGTCGGGGGTGCTGTCTAGGTGAGGCGGGTACCTCTTTGGGGCTGTAGAATGACACTTAATTTTGAACCCATAACATGGCTCCTTGATTCTTATTTCCTGAGTTCTGTTCCTCCATTTAAATACATCCTGGGGGATGGTTCCTAATGCCCGCAGTTTATTTTTCATTTATTTTTAATGCCAAAGCTGCACATACTGATTAAAACCAACAATTAAAAAAAAGCTTTGTAATGGCTCCCCCCAAGGTATGTGTGTGGGGGTGCGGAGTGGAGCCGGGGCCACAGGAAACGGTGACTGAAGAGGAAGTGACAGCTGGCAATGCCCGATACTCCTAACCCTTGTGTGTCCCTGAGAAGTACCTAGGTTCCAGGAGGCCAGGAATGTCCTGTCCAAGCTTTGGGATTCATGCTATATGCTTCCAGGAGGGGAGGCTGGGAGGGGACAAAAGTGTGAAAACAGATGGAAATGTAATTTTTTAATGACAGCAGCAGATGGCAAAAAGACACAAGAGTGTGTTCGCACCATGTTGGAGCCATTTGAGAGAGCCGGCTCAGCCGTGACGTGTGCCGGGTAGCCGCGTGAAGGCGCCCCCACCAAACCCGGGAGGCCGGTGAGCTGCGGGGAGGACTGTGCGGGCCCTCCAGGGAGCGTGGGGCGCGCTGCCAGGCTGTGTGGGGCCACAGGTATTTCCCCACCTACCTGGATAGAGTGGCTTTTGTAGACACAGGCAGGCGGTGAATGGGCTCTGGTTTCAGACAGTCCCTCCTTCTGGTCCCAGTGCCTTGGTCGGGCCATCGCCACTGCTCACCTGGACCTCTGCTCGCAGCCTCCAGATGAGTCCGCTGCCTCTGGACCCTATCTCACCCCCAATCCATCCCCAGAGTGTGCTTCCACAATGCAGATCTACTTACGTCACTCCCCGACCTGATCCCTCGCATTGCACTGGGGATCATGTTCTCAGAAGTGGCTTACAGCAGGCCCTGGAGAGCTAGTCACTGCGTGTCTTTCTTTTTAGCGTTTTACTTCGCTGCATGTCTTTCTTGCTTCATTTCTCACCACACTCCACGGGGACAATAATGCCTCATGGGGCTGTCTCGAGAAAAAGACACCACTCCTGCTAAGAGTAGGAGCCACTGTCTGTCGAGCACGTTCCTGTTCGACACAGCGAAGAACCTTACCAGCCCTAGGAGATGGTGACGTTCAGAACAGGTACAGCTGCAACTGAGCGGGGTGGTCCTGTAGGTGTTATATTATCACCTCTACCTTAGAGACAAGGTGCAGGCAGGGGCTGTGGCTTTCTGCCTCCTGGAGCCCAGTGGGGGTCCAGTTAGGGAAGTGCTAGTGTCCCCTGCCCTGAACCACATCATGAGGTTGTTTCGCGGAGGCAAAGCAAGGAAGTCACCCTGGAGGAGGTGTCTTGCATTTTGCATTTCTCTTCTGCTGTCACGACTGAAATTCTAGCCCTTCCTTAGATGGGTGCCACCGCCAGCTGCAGGTCATTTCTTCCCCGGAGACAACAGGAGAGCGGCTGCACTCAGTTTATCAGAGCAGTGACTCGTAGCCTTGGCCCAGGTCTGGGCTCTGCTCCAGAGGTTTTGGCTCCTTTGGTCCAGGTCTGGCCTGGGCATCAGGCAGGTGAGTCTCATGCACAGGTAGGACTGACAGTCCTTTGAACCTCTCACCCACCTCCTCGTTCTTCACTGTAATTTATCGTTTTCCTAGGCCACTGGTCTCCTCACTGTAAGAAAACTGCTCCCGCATGGCAGAGATTTGAACTAATCTAGGACTGAATGAACACACTTTGCACAGTGGACCACAGGTTGTCCCCAAACGTGCTCAACCCAAGGATCGCCTGTGGGTCTGCATCAGCCAGCTGCTGGCCCAACATCAGACACACGAGTGAATGACCCTTCAGAGGACCCCGGTCCCTAGTCAGTCACTCATATTGTAAGCACTCATTGTCCGGATGTGGCCACTGTACTGGCTGGTGTGGCTAGGGGACATTTCCATCATTGCAGAAAGCTCCACTGCCTTCAAATCGGAGGTCCACAGGTCCACGTTGCTGACTCGTTTTACAGCATTGTTTTGCCAGCCTAAATTCTGTGATCAAAAGGTGTTGTAGGGCTGACTACCCTGAAGGGAGTGATAGGTTCACAGATTTGGGGATGTTTTAGTTTTCCCGGGTGAGACTAAGGGAGGCTTTTTTAAAATAAACTTTTTCTTGGTAAGAATAGCTTTGGATACACACACACAAAAAAGTCACAAAGATAATAGTACTAAGGGTTCATGTATACTGCCCACTCAGTTTCCCCTGTGCTTAATCTTATGTTCTTTGGTACATTTGTCACAATTAGGGACCTGATTTTGATACATTGTTATTAACTAAGTCCATCCTGTATTCACACTTTTTTTTTTTTTTTTCAGTTTTTCCCTAATGTCTTTTTTTTTTGTTCTGGGCTCCCACCCGGGATCCCACATGACATTTAGTCATCATGAATCCTTAGGCTCCTCTGGGTTGTGAGTTTTTTAGACTCCTTGTTTTTGAGGATCTTGACAGTTTTGAGGAGTGCTGGTCAGGTGTTTTGTAGAGTGTCTCTTTACTGGGATTTGTCTGATGCTTTTCTCATGATCAAACTAAGGTCGTAGGTTTGGGAAGTAAAGTGCCCTTCTCATCCATTACATCAGGGGTACATGCCATCGTCATGGCTGATCACTGCTGATGTTGACCTTGATCACCTGGCTGAGGTCGTGTTGGTCAGATTTCTCCACTGTCAAGTTACTCTGTTTTTTTCCCATCCCGTTCTCTTTGGAAGGAAGGAAGTGTGGGCAGCCCACACTTTAGGCGCAGGGAGTTATGTGCCACCTTCCTGAGGGTGGGGCCTCTATACATATCATTTGGAATTCTTCTGCACAGAGGATATGTCTCTTTAACCCCATTTATTTTATCTCCAACTGTTAATATATTACCACACGGGGCATTCAAGCCTTTTAGCAGAGGCATTTCTTACAACACAAAATAATAGCATGAGGGCCTGCCCATCCCATCTCAAGCAGCGCATCCACCTCCAACATTCCCAACTCCCCTCTCCTGCCTCTTTAGTTTTGTCTAGAGTCTTGTTTTGACAGTAGTCTTGTCCCCCCACTTTGAGAGGCCAGGCAGGAGGCTGGAAGTCTTCTTGGGGTCCTGGGAGTCTGGATATGATTCCATTTATTCTGGATGGAATCCAGAACCAGAGCTGAACTGGATTGGGACAAATCACTTCCCTCCCCCGTTTTCCCAATTATGAAAACCTCCTGGGGAGCATGTTAAGTGTGTGGTTTCTGAGTCAGAAAGTCTGAGCCTGGAGCTTGGGAAAAAGCATTTAAAATAATAGCTTTATTGAGGAATAATTCACATATTATAAAATTCACCCTCTTAAAGTGTACAATTCAGTGGTTTTTAGTATATTTACAGAGTGTGGAACCACCACTGCTAATTCCAGAACATTTCCGTCGCTCCGAAAGAAATGCCATCTCTATTAACAGTCACACCCCATTTCTCTCTCCCCTAGCCTGGCAACAACTTCCTTCCTTCCTGTCTCTACAGATTTATCTATTCTAGAGCTTCATATTGATGGAATCATACATGGTTTTGTGACTGGCTTCTTTCATGCAGCATAATGTTTTCAAGGTTCACCTACATTGTAGCAGGTATCAATGCTTCATCCCTGTTTATTACCAAATAATACTCCATAATATGTATAGGGTACATTTGTTTATCCACTCCACAGTTGATGGACATTTGGGCCATTTCTACCTTTTGGCTATTTTAAATTGTGCTACTGTGAAGGGAAAGACATTTAACAAGTCGTTCCAGCGACCCTGATGTACATTCAACTTTGAAACTCCAAGATGCTACCATTTTGCAGTACGCAACACTGCATACTGTCTCTTCTTATTCTCCCAACAGTACAGTGAGGTCAGCAGCAACACTGTCCCCACTTAACAGATAAGGACACCAGGACTCAGGTGACTCTCCTACTCACCTGCCGTGGTCTTGCTGGACCTCAGCTTTCCCACCAGCTCTTTTCCTTTGCTCTTTTACAGGCTGCGAAAAGCCGGGAGGGAAGCTTCGCCAACTTTGGAACACAAATATTTGCCAGTGAAGAAAACATTCTCCCATCAATCAAAACCCAGACAAGTTGGCACACACTCTCTGCAGATGCCTGAGGGAGCTTCTATTTCAGAAGGGACCAGGTGGCCTGCAGCTTCCCCTCCTCCCTAAATACCCCGGGCTCCTTCTCTTCCTACCTCTTTTGCAAATGAAGAGACTGAGGTTCAGAGTGGTCACTTGCCCTCAGTCACATAGCACCCAGAGGGACTTTTATTTTCATTGAAAGTATTTGTCTTAATAAATGGCACACAATGAAAGTAATCTCCAGTAATCCGCAAATGACAATTTTCAATGCAGATAAATAACAGACATAGCTTTCCATGCCATCTGAGTGGGCAGAACTTAATTATATTCTTTTTCATCTTCCCAACAACCCTACATGGAGCAGGTTTCAGCGGAGGTTAGAGGGGAAAGCATGGGGCTATCTGGGGTGGGACAGCTTTTCTGCTGAGATACAGAATCCTGGAATCCTCCTGTCCCTTATGCCTTTTTTAAGGGCTTGATGAACAGGGTTTCAAATTTAAGTACAGCTCACTGCCTGACCCACCAGTCCTCCTCTGGCTGCCTCACCTCCCAGGAAGCTTTCCTCACCTCTTAGCACCCCATCAGTCTCCCTAGCTCTGGTTAAAATTCAGCTTTCTGTCCCTACCCCAGACCCCTGAACCACAATTCTCCAGGACTGTACATATTAAACTCAGAATCTTCTAGGGGTTTCTAACAGTGGGGAGACTGAGAACCACTGCTATTATGTTCCACACAAACGCACTGTTTAGAGGACACCCGTCCAATGAACAGATGAGTACAGCAATAAATATTTGCTATAGTCTGCAAACTTGCCCCTTCATAAGCCTCACCTGGGGTGCTTGCCAGTACAAATTCTGAGCCTTTCCCCAAGTGTCAGAATAGGAAGATGTGGGTTGGGTGGAGCGATCTACATTTTTACAGATTTTCAACCGATGTGTCTATAGAGAAGGCAGAAGATTGTGAAATGTAAGAAAACACCCTCCCTTACTTCCATGGGGTCGGGGTGTGTCTGTCTAGCCAGGTAATGCTGTGACCCAATAAATGCATTTGCTCCTGGCCCCAGGAACGAGGGGTGTGTTGACTCAGAGTGTTGGCAGGTAGGCGCCCACGGCAGGTAAAGGGACACGGAAACTTTGCCAGATGCAGGAAAACAGGCAGCACCAGGTGCTGGGCTCACAGAAGGGAGCGGGGCTACGGTCAATGCGGTGGGGGCGGGGTCAGAGCTTAGCCTCGTTCAAGCTCGCCAATCCGCGGGCTCGTAGTAGCCTCGCTCTCCGCCTCCCGCCGCCTTGCGAAGAGTGCCGCGTTTCTATAGGCCAGCGGAGGGTTCTTCCGGCCAAGGGGGCGGGCCCCACGTGGTGGCGGGAAAGCAGCGTCACGGCACCTCCTTGGGGGCGCTGAGAGGCCGGAGGCGGCGGCGAGTCTCTGGCGGGCACCGGCATGGATGCCGCCGAGGTGGAGTTTCTGGCTGAGAAGGAGCTGGTGACCATTATCCCGAACTTCAGTCTGGACAAGATATACCTCATCGGGGTAAGGGCGCGGCCCCGCATTTGCCTAGGCCCCGGCGGGTGAAGCCCGCGCCTGGGAGAGGCCGGGCCGCCAGGGCTTCTGCGGACGCCAGCTCGCCCTTCTCCCTTTCCACGTCTCGGATGGGAAGCTGGGAGGAGGACTTGGCGTGCCCAACCCGCGGAGGCTTGCGTGGAGGGGGCAGGAGCAAATTTCGGAGCCGGAGGACGTGCGGGGACCCCCAGCGGTATCCCGTGCCTCCCAGGTGTTCTCGGCGGCCTCTCCCCAGCGCCTTGGGAAACCGACACAGGTGGGCTGTCAGGTGCCCTGCCGGTGGGGAAGAGACGTGGGGCTGCCTCCCGCGGCTCTATGACCGCTGGGGCTTGTGTTTGGACTCAAGTTACACGATGCCTTTTCTCTTATTTGACAGCAGCGAGGTCCAGTAATGCTTGGCTCTGCTTTGTCTCACGTGGGTTTGTTTTTCCTCTGGCAGGGGGACCTGGGACCCTTTAACCCCGGCTTACCAGTGGAAGTGCCTCTGTGGCTGGCGATTAACCTGAAACAAAGACAGAAGTGTCGGCTGCTTCCTCCGGAGTGGATGGATGTGGGTAAGGATGTGGGTGGACGCCGGGGAGGCCTCCATGATCCACTGATCAGCAGAAATGAATGATTCTAGTCTCTCCTTCGAGTTCAGCTGACCACTATTACCGATGTTGTGTTAGTTTGGGTTGTGTATATCAATTTTAGTTCAGGTTTTGTTTCTAAGTTATTTCAACTTGCTTTAAGATTAAATTTATTATATGACCTTAAAGAAGCATTTGTTTTAATTTTTAAAGAATAAGTACATAGACGAACATGTTGAGGAGCAGTCATATCTTACACTATAGAGAATGCAAGAAAATACTGCATCATCCACATAAGGGAATATTATTTAGCCATATAAAGGAATGCTACAATGTGGATGAACCTTAGGCTAAGTGAAAGAAAACAGACACGAATGCGAGAATGTGGATGAAAACCTTCTTCTAAGTAGAAGGAAACAGACACAGAGACGACATATCATTCCATTTATATGAACTGTCCAGAACAGGCAAATCCACAGAGACAAATTAGTGGTAGCCTAGGGAAGAGGATTTGGGAGTGATGGAGGGATGGTGCGGGTCCTTTTTGGGGTGACGAAAATACTAACGGCCCCATTGAATTGTGTACTTTAAATGGGTGAATTGTATGGTATGTTTATGCCTCAATAAAGCTGTTAGAAAAAGCAAAGAAAATAATGGTTTAAAAATGCAGACAGACTTTATTCTTTGCGATCTTTCTTCAACTCAGAGATGTGAATGGCTCATTATAGCAGAGAATTTTAATTTGGGGAGGGGGCGGGGTGTAATGGGCATGCATGTTGAATTTGAAAAGCCCTGATTTTGATTGCCCCCTCCCTATTGGAAATCTGGAGATACCTGCCTCTTAGAAGCAAGGACACTTTCCACCAGGTACTCTCAAATGCAGCTCGGATATGTCCTCTTTACTTCTTGTCCTAAAGGGGTGAGTGACCCTGGTGGTCCTGAAACATAATGGGAAACTCCAATTATTTCTGCTTTAAAGGGCTTTTTAAGTTTCACCAGGTCTGTCTCTATTAGGGCTGCTTCCCCGTAAGTCCCTTTATTCTAGATCAGCTTCTGGAATGTTTGGTCCATGCAAACCCTAGATGTTATAGGGCAAGAGCCTGCCTCATTGCAGATCAGAGTTAGGTGTGAAGAGAATTCACCTGGGCTTCTTCATCGGCCTGGGCCAATTCAAGTGGTGAGAAGTAGTGAAACGTCACTAGTGAGTTGACCTTGCCCAAGAGCCAACTGCCTTCTGATCCTGCCAGCATACATTGGTTCTTCTTCTTGGACTTCATATAAATGGAATCATCCAGTATGTGAATTTTGGTCTCTGACTTTATTCAACATAACATTTTTGAGATTTACCCCTGTTGTTGCACATGTCATTGCTGAGTAGTGTTCCATGGTACGACTATGCCTCAGTTTGTTCACTCATTCTTCTTTTGGTGGATATTCAGGTTATTTCCCATTTTTGGCTATTGCGAATAAGACTGTGAACATTCTTGTCCGAGTCTTTTTGTGGATGTGTTCTCTTGGGTAAACCTAGAGTGGTGGAATGGCAGGGTTGTAGGGCAGACTGCTTAACTTTGTAAGCAATGGGCAATGAGTCCTCCAGAGTGGTTGAGCCATTATTTTAATCCTCCCAGAAATGTCCTAGGGTTCCCAGTGTTCCATGTCCTGGCCAAGCACTGGGTGTTGTCAGTCTTTTCGTCCATTACAGGGTTTAAACAGAGGTCTCATACTCTGATTTAGATGCTAAAAAGTAAAAGTGTCTGCTGTGCAGAGAAGATGTGTGTGGGCGAGGGCAGTAGAGAGTTACCCAGACAAGAGCCGAGGGTGACTTGATCAGCTGATGAAAGGGGAGCAGTCGTGGTGGGAGTCTTAAGTGTATTTTGAAGAAAGAATCAGCAGGATTTGCTGAGGGCTGGCCGTGGGTATGAGAGGGAGGAGCTAAGGATGAGCGCGAGGGTTGTGGCTTGAGGTCCCGAAGGAGGCGGAATTGCCCTTTCCTGAGAGGGGTCGACTGCAGGAGCAGGCCGAGGGCTGGCGTGGGCGCCGGGGGCGGAGGTTTGAACGTGTCACTCTGGAGGCGCCTGTGAGATATCCACATAGAAATCATGTGGGCGTGGGGTATTTTGAGTCAGGAATTGCAGGGAAGGGCTGATGCAGTTTCGGAAGTCATCATGAACACATAGTTGGTATTTCGATGAGGCAGGATCGAGATCACGGATGTAGGTTTAGGTGGTGGAGAGGGGTCAGAGAACTGAGCTCTACTCCAGTGTTGAGAAGTCCGGAAGGCCAGGAGGATTCAGACGAGAACTCAGAGTGGTGCGCCAGAAGCTGCCTGATAAATACAGTCCACAGAGGAGTACTAACCCACATCAGATGTGGAGAGAGACGAGCATTGGGTTTGGCCGAGTGGGGTCGTGGGCCTTGGTGAACTGTGTCAATGGAGGGGCAGGATAGACACCCATCTGAGCAGTTGAGGAGAGGTAACTCTTGAAGTTTTTATTGTAAAGGGCATGAGAAATGGATTGGTAGCTGGAGAAAGATTTGGTGTCGGGGGAGGTTTTACTTTTTAGATGGGAGATTTTGCAGCCTGTGTGATGGAATGGTCAAATAATGAGGGAAATAATGATCATTCAAGAGTGAGAGATAGTTGCTGGGTGGAGTTCCGTGCAGGTGAGAGGGAAGGGTCCAGTGCATACCTGGAAGGCTGGCCCTTGTGTATGGGGATAGACGCAGGGGAGTTGGAGAGATGTGGTGGCAGGAGCATCGGGCACTCAGCAAGGCAGCACCTGAGAGCAGGGGCAGTGAGGTGAGAGAAGGCATGAAGAGGGTGGGCACGATCGGAAGTGAGAGGGCGCGCGGACTGAGGAAGTTTTGTAGGATTACAGGAGAGTACAAGGGCTCCCTGGAGATGGTCAGCCCCTTCACGTAAGATCCCACAGCATAGTTGTGTCTGTGCGTGTGTCCTGTAGCAACGGTGGGCTGTCCAGGTTCATTCAGGACAGGAGGTTTCTCAGGCTGCTAAGTCGGGGAGAGAGGGGAAGACCGTTGTGGCATGTGCAGAGGAGTGTTACTGCTGGATGGAACTGGACTTGGCTGTTTGACTCCAGATGCTGGGCTTTCAACCCCCAAGACCGGAGTGGCTATGGTTGTAAGTTGACTTGTTCTTCTGAACAAAGCTTAGTATAAATAAATTTCTTCAGTCACTGGTTACTTTGATCACTTCTTGCATCAAAGGTAGAATACTCTGCTTTTTCTCTAAGAAAAGAACTGGGTGACGTATCTTTTCAGTAATATATTCTGCAGACCAAAGTAACATCAGTAATTTATACCTTCTCAGGGGTAGATTTTTAAGGAACTAGGCCCTAAATCAATTGGTTAGTGATATTCCAAAAAGTGTTATGTATTTGTTAGTTGATTGACTAGGAATTATAGGCACTTGGTACATTTGGAAGGTTAAAAAAAATCTTTTGGTTGTAGTGATGATAGAATGTATTCACTTCTAAATTTCAGAAAAGTTGGAGAAAATCAGGGATCATGAGCGAAAGGAAGAGACGTTTACCCTTATGCCTAGCCCTTACTACATGGAACTTACCAAACTTCTGTTAAATCAGTAAGTAATCTCATTTCTTAGAGTCCACACGTAGGATCGAACTCATGATTCTCATCCCTTAACCCCTGCCCTTCCTTTCCTGTTCCAGGCTCATTACTGAGGTAGGTGGTATCCCTGCCACCTGGTTCCTTAGATCAGGAACCTGGGAGTCATCTGTGCACGTGTGCACACTTGCTCGGACTCTTTCCCTTTGTCATTTTTCCTTTTCTCCATCGCCCTCCTCCCAGTAAATCCCTTGGTTCTTTTCATTCTACTCCTAATTATCACTTGACATTGGACGCCAGTATGAGCCTCCATCATCATCTCTAGCAGTAAATTTTCTTAACTGTAAATGCCTTATTAGTAAAGCTTTACCCCTTTTTCCTTCTTTGGGTATGTGTGTTTGAGTTCTTGCATGTCTGTTACATGAAGGGCGAGAGGACTCACATTTGCCTCTGACCCTGAGCTATAAGAAAAGTCCACTAGTGGCAAAAATGTGCTGTAGTAAATCATTTTCCTACATCTAGTTCTGGCTCCCCATCGGCTTGTCGTTCTCCACGTTGCAGCCAGAGTGGTCCTTTAAAGATAAAGCTGCCATGTGACTCCCCTTCTCCTCAGAGCCTTTCCAGGTTTTCATCTAAAGTTCCGACTGTGATATTCAAAGCATCGCATAGCCTGGTTTCCTTCTTCCTTCTCTCACAACTCTCTCACAGTTCTTCCCTCTGAATCTCTAGGTTCCAGGCTCACGCTGGCCTCTTTTACTTCTTTATACATAGCACGGTCCTCAGGGCTTTGCATATACTGTATCCTCTGCCACTAAGTCCATCTGTTCCCTGCTCCCTTTTTTGGTTTAGCATAATAGGTACTCCCTTCCTGCCCTACTTGTCCTCTTGGCATCTCTGTACACCTCCATTGCATTTGTCAGTTATAATTTTCTAATCACTTCTCAGACTGTGCTCCCCTGCCCCCAGTTCTAATGGGCAGGGAATGTGCCTTGTGTGTACTAACAGTGCCTAGTGCTTATGTTTGTTGAATGAATGAGTGAATGAATGAGATCAGTGGAGGGGGCAGGCAAGTGTGGAGTTTTGCTTGGGATATACTTAGAGTGTAATTAGTAAAATGTCAAGTTTTTGACATTTTTTAATTGATGGATTCAAGAGCAGAACTAGAACAAAACTTGGGGAGCTCCCTACTGCCTATGTAGAGAGGCAAGGGCCAGGGGCCCACCGAATGGCACTCTGGATGTAAATGAAAATTCAGGATATAAAACACGAATTGTCCTTTAGTTGATACGAGGCTGCAGTTCACATCTAAGCGTTCCACTAGGTAGTGGAGATAGTCGTGTAGGCTTGAGTTCCTGGTTTCGTGGGAGAGATGGGGTCCTTTGTTACCCAGTAGTCACACTGCAGTGTGATAAATGCTGCTTGGAGTATGTTGGGATGCAACCTTAATGCCTGGTGGTGCCAGAGAAGGCTCCCAGGCTGGAAGGATGAGGGAAAATTTACCAGGGGAGAAGGCACAGAAATGCAAAAGGACACGGTATGTTTGGGAAGCAGAGCTATTAGAGCACACAGAGTATGTGGGGGTGGGAGAGCTGAGGCTTTTCCTCTGTGAGTGGAGGGCCCCTTGGTGTTCAGGAAGGGGGTGTACCACCCAGTGGATCTGAGGAAGCCTGCTGTGGCAGTGGGAGTGACTCAGAAGGGAGAACCTGGAAGCAGAGGTGAGGGACTTGTTCATCTTTAGTTTCTGAAGTTCAGTATATTTATGTATGCAGTTCCTATTGAAATCCTTTTCTTAGAATTCTTTAGAACTAGGCTAAAGGACCTAATTGTACCTTTGTTCTGCAGTTCAGTTAGCAAAGAGCTGGGGTCCTTTGTTCTTTAACCTGCTGTTCAGAGCAAAGGATCCAAATGTTGGGGCTTTAAGTAAAATCCACTACATGAATTTTATACCACTTGTTCTCCATCTACTAATCACAAGCTAATTTTAGCATGTGGAGAGATCATCTCCAGCTTATCCGAGAATGCCTGGTGATAAATGATGTTGGCTTCTGCTTTTATCTTCTAGTTTGTCTTTTCTTGAAGGCTGTGATCGCCCTTGTTGACTCCAGTTCAAACTTTTACCCAGAATTCACTGTGTATTGGTGTGCTCAATTTGTGCAAATTTGCAATTTATTCTGTGATTTTTGTAAACATATTTTTGTTTCTCTGTAGAGTAGGACAATACCTACCTACCCCTCAGGACTTTTGTGAGAACAGAAATATTGTGTAGTGCCACACGCAGTGCCTAGTACAGAGCTGTGAGCTTCTTGCCCTGGTGGGTTGTCAACCCTTGGATAACTGATGGAATAGGAGTGACAGAAGTCATGACCTCTGAACCAGCCTTGAAACAAATTCATCTTACATGGAACTTCTACAGCACAGAACACTCAGTTATCCAGAGACAGAGGATGTCTAACTCAGAGCTTATTCTCAGATACTTAATTATTTTAGGAAACAAGTCCTTGTGCCGTAGCCTGCCATGGGACAGGAAACATGGGCACAGGTACCTAGGGGATCATGGCTAAATTTTCTTGGAACCAAACCTAACTGTTAGAAATCCTTAACATTTTAAAATTGAAAACACAGCCAAATTTTGAGGACGTGGTTCCATAGTGTAGTGGTTAGCACATCTGCTTTACATGCAGAAGGTCTGGGTTCACGCCCCAGTAGACCCCACAGTCCATGGTCTACGGCCATACACCCTGAACAAGCCTGATGTCTGATCTCGAAGCTAAGCAGGATTGGGCCTGGTTAGTACTTGGATGGGAGACCACCTAGGAAGACCAGGTGCTGTAGGCATAAATAATAAAAAAAAAAATTATAAAATTTTTAGCCTAGAACGGCTTGTATATTTTGCCTGAATCCAAGCATGTTTCTTAAAAAGCCACCTTCAGCTTGATACTGATTTAGTTTACCAAGCACTTCCTTATGCGATTTATTTCACCTTTTGCTTCCTTTAGTGCTTCAGACAATATCCCAAAAGCAGATGAGATCCGGACCCTGATTAAGGATGTGTGGGACACTCGCATAGCCAAACTCCGCGTGTCCGCTGACAGATTCGTGAGGCAGCAGGAGGTGCATGCCGAGGTAAGTGCGTGCCTGGCCTGTGCTCTGACAGCTGCTTCCCCTTGGGGTCGGGGAAGGCCTGATGCTGTGGAGGGATTTCCTGTGCACTATCTGCTTGAGCTGTCACAAGCAGGGATTGCTAGTTGTGCTTTTTAAAATTATTATTCATTGGTTTCTTATTTTATTAGGTTTTACCGTTTCCCCAAATCAGAAACTCTTCAACCGTCTGTTTTCTCTTGTGTTTTAGCTGGATAACTTGACCTTGATGGAGATCAATACCAGCGGGGCTTTCCTCACACAAGCGCTCAATCACATGTACAAACTCCGCACAAACCTTCAGCCTTCTGACAGTGCTCAATCTCAGGACTTCTAGAGGAAGAACTTTTGATTTGTCAAGGCCTCCTGTCTGCAGGCAGTTGGCTTGCTGGGCCATGTGTGAGTGCTCAGGACATGACAGAGGTACTCATACTTCTGGAGTTTTTTGAATGTAAGAAAAATGTAATGAAGCAAGGAATGGATTCATAACATAGCTGGAAAGCAACAGGTTTGTGCTTACTCCATGAGATATCCTTGAATTCCACATCTGTCTCTAGAAGCCAGCTGTTCTTTTGCAGGGGAAGGAAAAGTTTTGGCGAACAAGCGATTCTCCTTAGCAGAGCCTTAGGTCTCCTGTACGGAAGGAACTGTTACGTGTGGGTGAATGTTCAGTGATGTTAGGTGTTACTTTTAAAAGATACGAGTGGTGATGTAGCCTAGGACTTTTCCCTTTCTTGATCCTGATGTCTTAGGCTAAACTTAGATTCTACAGAGGCTGGTCACACAGAGAAGGATGGCAGATGAGTGGCTAGTGATGTTGAGTGGTGTTGCTCATGCAAGCCCTGATACACAATAAAGATGTAATCAACCTAATCTCTCTGTTGGTTTTTTCCCCCCTCTGCTACCAAGTAGAAGGAGCAAGCCACATAGCTAAAAAACTTCAGACAAATCCTCGGTGTCTCTCGGTCTCTTGGCTACTTCTGGTTAAGGTTTAAAGGGTTTCTTATCAAGGGGAAAGTCAGGCAAAAACTAATACCGTGTTGTTAAGTGAAGCTGAAGACACAATGCTTGGAAGAAAAGTTGGACCTATAATGCTGCTCTTGACGGATTTGGGGGAAAGACTTGTTATAGGTAGCAGTGGCTCAAATAGGGTAAATTCTTTAAGAGAAAAAAATTTCAATTAGAACATTTGGAAGTGCTAAATAACTTCCTTATAGAAATTACATTACCTTGAGAGGAGAAAAGATTGTCTAAAGAATCATACAGTGAGTGGAAGTTTCTGTAACCAGCTGGTTTTCAACTGTAGCATCTTTGGTCAAAAATAGTAGCATGCTATCTTTGTGGGCTTTTTGCATGATCAATAGCCTGGAGAATATTTGCCCTTCAGTGTTTAAAGTCCGAACTTCAAGTTCCTTGAGCACTGTTTTCTCCATTCCAAATTGCCGTCTAGATGTCCCTCTAACAAGCAGCTGATGGTTATTTGAAGATTGAAGGGCTAAACACAGAAGGATTAGGACACAGGGATAGAGACCTGGTTTCTATTATTTAAGGTGATAGTTTAGAGAGTTGCTTTCAGATGACAGGATGTGCCTTTTCATTTCACCCTTACTCGGTCTTTCACATTTAATCTGGGGAATGAAACCATATTATTTGTAGAGGGTCAGGAGTCCTGTGTATCTCACATCTCACCCCTGAATACCTATCCCTTAAAACCTGAGGTACAGTTGAATCTGTCTTCACATTTTACATGTAAATCTATACAGCTGTTGAACTTTTTGTTTTAAATTTGGCTTTGTTTTATTATAACAAAAAAGATTTTCCTCTTAACATGATTTAGGAAGATTTTATTTTTTTGGATGTTGTCAGAAATTACAGCAATATATTCATAAATACCTAATTACTACATTCAACAAATAATATTACAATACAGTTAATTCAAACAAGTACACTTAGAACAGGTTTAATTTCACAGCATCTAAACTGCCCCCAGAGTGACCGAGGCACCGTTCCTCCTCCCTCCCATGTACTGGTTTACTGTTCTAGCAATTAAGCACAGGGTACATACAAAGTAACACAACCAATTAGCATGGTCTTCCTCAGGTCAAGGCAGAGTTAAGGAGTTTAAGTCAAGCGCTGGATCAGAAAGTTGGGGACAGGCTACTGCAAGTAGTAAAGAAGTCAATAGCGTGGTTACTTGAAAGAGTATAGGGATCGTTGCTAAGTGGCTAATATACACTTATTAAGAGTAACAGAATTGGCCTGTGCTGACCATCTCCATCTTGTGGTGGATCCTTGGAATTTTCTACACTTTAAAACACATGGCTCAGAGGGAAAGGGAATATCTGATTTAATTTTTGAGATTTGGCAGCATCGTGAGCTACTTGAGGAAACAGCCATTCCATGTACAAGTTTAAGATTTCCTGTTATTCTCTGCTGCTGAAGTGTGGGCTCCTTTGAATAGCCTTTGAATTTTGTTAAGGGTGTAATTACTATTAGAATATTAATGCCAATCGTTTTATTTCCTTTAGAATACAGACTACACTGTTGAAAATCCTATCTTGGTTATCTGAGACAGTGGATTAAAATCATGAATTTTTTTCACATCAGTTTGGCTCTGATTATATGAAACAGAAAAACAACCCATTTTCAAATGATCAGGTTGTATAGTGCCAAGTTTTGGGGAAAGCTCTGGTTTGTTTCTAAAGATCTGAGTAAATGTGGAACCACATTATTCAGCTTTGGAAGGTGTCCCTCACAAGTTCAGTGAAATCCCCTTAAGACAGATGGCAGCTGTCTCCTCCAGGTGCTGTAGGAAGCACACGAGGTCATGAAGGACTGAGGCCCTCACGAAAATACTGACACAGAGGTTGCAAGATCAGTTCTAGAGCAAATCTGGTATACTTTAAAACTTTAGAGAGTGCATACCTGTCAATTTTTGTTAAGCCCAAACTGAAAAGAAACTTAGATGCTACTGTGTTCTTTCAAAATCATTTGAAAATAAGTATTTTCAGATAAAATTATTGGATGGAAAAACTATTATTGGGTACTGCGTCTCAGTGGTACACTTTTGTTTTCAAAAGACACTTTCTTACCTCTTTCTTAGTTTAATGCTGTCTTTCTGGTTTATATTTATATTTTCTGATTGTCATATTTACTTCTTGAGCCCAAGAATATTCAGAGATCTCCAGAGATAGGTGAGAGTATGGTATGGCAGAGGAACAGGGAAGCTCAAAGGCAAGGTAAAGGTGTTTTCAATCAATCAGAAGGGGGAAAAGCAGTACTAGCTCAGTGGCACAGCTTCCACCCTGGGCAGAGGCCTCCCCTGCAATGGCACAGTCCCTTACCCCACGTGCTGACCTCTGCCCCTAACACCACAAACCCAGCCAACGGAGCGCCCCTCGGCTGAAGGGATGGGCTGTGCTTTGCGTTCCCATCAATTTATTAGATTTACATTTTTTACTTTAGCCAAGGCCATTAACAAGGTTGATTCGTCAAAGTATCCAGACATTTTCTGTGATGGAGAAGGACTGAGAGTGAAGTGCTAAGGTGTAACTCTTAAGCTTTCAGACCAGAAACAGCAAGCAGATTTTAAGTAGAGAAAGTGATATTCTGCCCTGATTGTTGGCAATAGAGCTCCCTCTAAACACCTGTCCCCACCTATGGACCATGTTGATCTCTCAATGTCTTTGCAGGGGAGGAGGCCCACAGAACAGCCCTTAGTCTCGTCAAGTCTTTCTGTGGAGAGGAAGGCGCTTGTTGACTGCTGATAATACTGGCGGCACTTTTTGTCTGAGTTTGCTAATAAGTGGAAGATTCTTGGCAGACATACAAAGCAAACTGTGTGGGAACAGATAAAGCGACACAATGCCATCTGCCAGCAAGCTGTTCTGCACAGCTAAGGTCTGGGGCTGAGGGTGCGGCCACTGATCGCAGTGAGTAGCCCTCAGGAAGGTCAGCCAGCCCTTCCCCTGGGCAAAGGGGAGGTGTGATGCTCAGGCCTCCTCCCCTTCCCCCTGGCAGACCAACCACTGGCTAGGCTGCTTTGGCCTCTGGTTCAAGCCCATTTGGGCAAGAGATACTTTCTTATCTAGATTAAACCCTGCCTGAATGAGCAGTAACTGGGACAAGAAAGAAAATTTCCCCCACTGCTTTGCATTGATCTGATTATCCCAGTTTCTAGCTGCTCCTGTGCTTGTCACAGTCAGTTCAAAAGAAGGAGAAGTTCAGCTCAGACATTGTTTACCCTACTTTTAGGCTTTTACAAAGCTTTGCATCTAAATAAAGCCTCTAAAGTTTCTACTTTGCACCTGTTCTCAGACTGCTGTAAGACCTTAGAATTCGATCACAGAAACTGCTCAATTCCTGAAGGTTCTTTTACAAAAGCCCCATGTCTGTATGTGCACACATAGGTGCGCCCACATTATCTGTCTTGTCCACCACAGACTAGCCCCTCCTCAACAGCAACTGGGTATAACTGCTATTTGCTGTCCAGAGCCGGGGGGTGGGGGCAGAGGAGGAGGTAAGAAGTGACTCATGGCTTTCTACATCATTTTCTGGTGCAACTCAAAAATGAAGTGATCGCATAGGCGCCAGTGGTAAGCTCTTTTACTTTTCTTCTTCTTTAATTTTTAAAAACACTTCAATATTTTAATGTCCTGACCAGCAGCAGTACAAACACTAAAAGCAAGTTTTTTTTTTTTTGCCCAGAAAACAAAAACAAAAAAACAAACGAAACCCCCAAACAGGAAAACAAACAAACAAAAATCCCCCCAAACCACATATTAAAAATGGCAGGCTTTTTATAACAATAATTAAAGTAATAAAAACATACAAAACTTTGTTTTTTAATATATATACACAGTACAAGGCTGAAGCACCTTTGACTTTTCTCTCAAAATTTGTTTGTATGAAAACACCCCCACTGCAGCAAGAATTTGGTGGGTGTGAATATATGTATACATAGAGCTCTGTACATTTCCCCCACAGAGTAATAAAAAGGTACCTTCAGTCTGTCAATTCACTTTATCTTTAGGTAAGAGCTTTTCCAGGGAAAAGCTTGTGGGTGAGGCTTCAGTACTGTTGCTTTGTGTGCTCCTAGGACCTGTTGCTTTGAAGAAAATTTTGCGGAAAAGTAACTGAAATAAGCCCTTTATGTAAGATGCACCCCACTTTCATTCAACTGAAGCAGGTCTCGGTCCCGGAGAGGAAGGAGACCAACCCCACGCTGCAGCCAAAGCAAACTTGGGTCTTGAGGCACAGTACTATGGCAACACAAGAACTGGACCTCAAGCGGTGTGATCCAATCTTATGCACCCAGGGGCTACAAATGACAACGTTTTAGTGTTGGTAATGGAGCTTTCATTTTCAGATTGAGAGACAGTGACAGGGGCACAAAGAATAAAACTGCCTTAAAAAAAAGTTATGGGCCTCGTCCTACATTGGTTGCTCGCTGAATTACAAAGGTGATTCAATTGCATTGAAGTCAAGGCGAGTTCGTTCTTTTTCTGGAGCCTGGAATCCTTTGCTTCATGCATGGCACATTCTTATTTTTCTTTAAGCTTCAAACCTCCCAGTGAAAAATATTAAATATTCAAGGTAATAAAATAGATAATATTTCTATACTATAGGTTCGGCCTAGTGCAAGGGAAACCGTCACCTGGGATATCCCTTAAAGTAACCCCTAGGCCAATGCATTGCAGGCAACGCAAGGCACTTCCGTAAGTGATCCAGTTCCATCTGGAGTCGATCCCTTTCTGAGACAATCTTCTGCTTCTGGCTCCTCAACTCCTGGGTGGAGGGAGGGGAAATCCACGTCAGACAAAATTGTTTCACATTGTAAGGAAACTGATGCAGAAAAGTGCTGGAGGCCATGTGGGAAAGCAAACCTTCAGCGCTTTGAAAACATCCTCTTCCCAGCTCAGTGTTCTGACAGTGGCCTCTGGGGACAGTCTAAACTGGTTTTTCCAACGTCTTGGACTCTCACAATACCTGTTCTCCTAGAACCAGTGCCCCACTGTTGTCTCAGCTTCAACTCTGAGATTTTAGCAAGCCCTGATACTGTAACAATTTTCCTGCCTTAGGAGTGGCCAAGGTGTGCGAACCTCACCTGAGACAAGCCCCAGGTCTCTGCACTGGGAAGAAGCCCGCGGGGCCTGTCACAGCTGGAAGACCTGTAGAGCTGAGGAGTGGTTCTGTTTTGCCTCAGTAACTTGCTCTAGTAAAATCTCTCCTTCGCAAATCACGGCAAAGGAAACTGACACAGGGAATGCATAATTCCCCAAAGGGATATATAGAAATACCATCTTCACCCCCTCCCAGGATCAATATTCTGCAAATTAACAATACCCCTCCCTCCTTGGCTAGGGTAATCAATTGACCCTTGAATTTCTCCCCTAAATTTTAAACTCTTAAGAGGATTTCCTCTCAAATCTTGTCTGTATGGGTGCTCTTGAACTAAACTTGACAGTTTAAACCAAAAAAAATAAAAAATAAAAAGCATAGTGTTTTAAAACCCCCAGGAGCAGCTTTCGTTCTCTTCCCCACGTGCGGCGGCCCCGGACTCACCGCCATGCTGTGAGAGAGCTGTTCCGCCGTGAGGCTGAGGCTGTAGTGCTGCGCCTCCAGCCGTCTGCACTGTGTCTGCAACACCTGCCGCTCCAGATTTTGCTCTGAAAAGACAAGCGACGTTGGTATGTTTTCTGGATACAGGGGCCACAGGTCCTGGCGAGGGTTTCTCCTGCCTAGTGCAGCTGGCACAGTCCCCTCCTTTGGACCCCGGTGCTCCCAGCTTTTTGAACCATGCTTGTGAAAACATCGGTATCACTAAATCCAGCCTGGCGCACTAAAGGATAGATCACTGAAGGGAAATTTAATGGATACAGATTAGGAAGCAATTAAGGATCAACTTACGGCCTTAAAATGCATTTTTCTTCAAAAAGATAGATAAAAAAAGGGGTTAGGTGTGAAAGTTATCAAGCTGCTAGAAAAGGCCAGAATAAACTTAGAAATTGATTTTAACAGAAGAGTGACTTCAAACCTACAAGGATAAATCCCTGCTTTATCTGAAGCGTTTCAGAGAACAAAAAAGGGAAGGCCACCTGACTGATTTTACAGAAGCCAGAACAGTCGCAATAGCAAAATAAAGTACAATAAAATTCACATCTAATACTACTTAAGAACAGATTTAAAATCTTAAAAATACTAACAAGTCAAATTCAAGGAGGAAGCAACATCAGAAAACAAAAATTGGGTCGTCATCTCAATGTGTACAGAAAATACATTAGTTGACTTTCAACAACCGTTCAGCCTAAGTTCAGCAAATGGGATGGATGATGCTTCTAACGTTTCACAGCACAAAAGCCTCCCTGGCACCTCTATCCAACAGCCTAGAGGTCTCGGGCAATGCAGTATAAGAAAAAGTGTAAATGTTAAAAGGAAGAACTCAACTTTTAATCTGCAGAAGATCTGATCATTTGTGATTATCTAAGGAATAGGGACAACAAAAACTAAGAATCTATGATAATAAAGTGCTAACTAAATCTAATGAAAGGAAAGTCAGCAAAAATTATTTACTACAATTTACTACCATATTCCTAAATGGAGTGACATAACTATCAAAGATGTCGATGCTTCCCAAATCTGCAAATTCAATGCAACCGAACTTCTAACAGGAATCTTTTGGGTGGAACAAACAAGGTGATCTTAAAATGCACTGGGGCCAAGAACAAGTTAAAAAATAAGTCAGGTGAGTTGCCTCCAGATAACAGAGAGCTGCAACGATTCGCATGATACAGGGACAGGCCGGGAGACCGCCGGATGGAGCAGAACGGCACTAGACACAGACCTGGGCGCTGGTGAGGGTGCTGCATGACCGGCACGTCCCATGGGGAAGAGAGCACCCGATCAGCTGCCAGGATAACTGGCTGTCCGGGCGGGAAAGATGAAGTTAGATTTCTACCTTATTTTGTAACAAAAATGAACTCTATGCCTGAGAGAAGCAGAATTTGAACACTGTCAGAAGGAGCTGCAGGGTAATATTAATATGTTCTTGGGGGTAGGGAGGAATTCCCGAATAAGACACCAACGACCATCAACCCAGAAACACACGGGATATGTTTCTCTCCATTTAATACACAATAATGCTATATATTGCTTCTGGATATATACGAATGTATTTAAAGAATACCATGTGAGCAGAGATGGATACATTAAAAAAAAATTCCATTTGAAGGCGGAAAGGAAGCAAACTGTTGAACTTGATACACTGTTCGTTGGCTACATGAGCACCCCTTTAGTTAGTCTAGTCTCTGCTTTGAAATTGCTGATTTCAAAGGATTGAAAATGATGTTGATATTCATAATTAAGTGTTTATACTTAATATTTACAACATAGTAATACTTGGTAAGATTCTTCTATAATATGGTAATTAATTAGGAGGTGGCAGCCTGGGTTTTGCCAGTTATGGCTGGCACTTCCCAAGTCCTGTCAAACTGACAGCACTGCCAATGCAGCGAGGATGCTGAATGCAGAGGGGCCACAGCTCACCCGTCAGAGACGAAGAGCCGGGAGCTCTGAGCACTTGTCCCTGCTCTGCTCCACGGAGGGTCTTCCCAAGTAGCACCTGCCTGTTGTTTCACTAGGGGAGAGACTGGGCAACTCCCTTCATCAAATTCACAGTGCCCCAGCCTCCATCTAAGCTAGAAGGGGCCTTTGCAGGCATCTTAAGGAAAGTGAGATGCAGAGAAAGGAGGGTGTGCTACAGGAGCACAATGATAGTGCCAGAACTCCACCAGCACCCGAGCCTCGTGACCCGCCACCCGGTGCACTAGACCTGTGTGGGAGGGGCGTACCCAGTTCCCTCCCAGGGTTTCCCTAGGCGGGGCTGGCATGGGCACTTGAAGTTGTGAATAAAACATCCTGGTGGCCACTGGGCTTGCCTCCCTGCACAAAGTGCTAGTCCAGGAAGGATGACAGAGCCTGTGAAGGAAACCGCCACCAGCATTGAGACGCTTCAAACATGAGACGGGCTCAGGAAGTGCAGGCCTGGCTCTTTGGGGCTCAGCCAAGTTAATAACGTTTTCATTTTCCAGGAAGGACCCTTGTATGTAGCGATCAGTGTCAGCACTGATAGAAGATGCAGAAGCACAATGGAAGACAGCGCGGAGAGCAAGGCCCCTGGGCTGTCACAATGAGAGGTGGCAGGTTACCTGGTACTTAAATTTCTCCAGTGAGAATGGCCTCAGGTTTGTCCATGAGCAATTATCACGATAAGTAAGCCTGGGTACTTGCATAAGCCTGAGGGACAGTTCTCAAAACAGGTAAAACGGCCGAGGAAAATTTACCTTCCAGTATTTGTATCTAGTAGTGCCCCCAGAAAACCTGAATGCCAGCGCTATCACTTAGAAACAGTCCCTAATGGTGACAGTGAAATCCTGCACCGACTGGTCTATTAAGCTTCTTCCATCTTCTTTACCGGGCCCTCGATGCACTCCCCCCAGTCCCTTTGTACCTTCTATGTGTTCCTGGTAAGCTTCAAAAATTGCCTCAATCCCTTGCCACTTGCGCCTGCGGGGTTCCTCGTCATCCTCTTCTCCATCTTCATCCTCCTCCTCTTCCGAGTCCTGGTCCATCTCCTGTGTGAGGGGGCCCTTCCTCACAGCTGGGGGCTCCTGCTGCCCGTTGTGCTGGGGCAGAGGGAGCCGGCTCGAGGACTGTAGCTCCGGAATGTTGTAGTGGACGGACGTGTCAACCTTGTGGTTCTGCTCCGCAGACAGCACAGCTACGCTCCCTGGGGAAGAGAGAGACTCGTCACAGCCGGTGGGGACCCTGTGCCAGGGGAGGAACAGGGTACGGCAAAGAAGGGGTGGTTTATGCTGCCTTGGGCAAGAGTCAGCGTGACTGCAGGTCTCACAGCAGACTAGAAGATGAAGTATGGAGAGGCCTGTGCCCTTCAGAGATAGAAGACAGCACCCGAAGGAATGGTTAGAGCCATAAAGGTGATGGCACGCCTGGATTCCAGTCAGTCGTAGTATGTGTACAATCTCAGCTAAGTTCATCTCCGAGTGGTATCTCCGAGCGGTGAGATGGTGGATTTGAGCCTGGTTTGTAATTGGCCCTCAGCAATGATCCGTTCCTTCCTCTGTTGAAACCTAGGTATTTCAGTCCCTGAACATATGTGGTGTTCTGCCAACTAGGACTTGGCGACCTAACTGATGTGGGGACCTATCGAGACTAGGTCTGCTCTGTCTCGGGGCATGGCCCTGCTGGTGGTGTTCCAACAGGAGCACGCTGCCTCCCTGTGCAGACGGCAGCCTCGTAGAGCACAAGACCTGCTCAACCACTGGACTTGTACTGTTCAACTGGGCATTGGCTGGATGACTTTAAAATCCTGAGGAAATAGTCAAGTGTCGTGTCACTAAAGGGCTGAAATAAAACAAGGCAGGAAAAACGTGCCCTGGGGCCACATAAAAGCCTCGTGAGGTGTCTTGGAAGGAGCCCAGAGATATTTTACCCTAGTCATGAAGTCAAAACATTTTCCTTTTTGAAGAATATTCTTTCACTGAAATTCATGACAAACACCAAAAAAGCACTCCTCCTGATTTTTGAGGAGTCATTTTTTAATCGCTGCAAAAACCACTGCCCTTTGCTTTCTGGGTATCATTTCATCTCTGTTGACAGCATTAACTTACCTGAATGATACTAGCACAATGTTAGTATTTATTCAGCTTTTAAAACTTGTAGTATTATAAAGATTTAAAAATGGTTTTTGGCATAACCAAATTATTTTCTTCTGCTCAGTTATTATTTCATTGAGGATTCTCTTCTAATCAATTTCAAGCTTTGAGTCAGTGAAAATAAAACGTATAAACTTCTGTTTTCCAACCATCAGCGACTTTCACAAAAAAGTCTGAAAGAAGTGATTCTAGAGGCTGACACATTGGGCTAGAGCAACCATTAGGTCACAAAATGCTTGCCAAACCTGGCGGAACACTCTGAGTTTAGTTATGAAAGGGTGGGGAGATTTCCAGGTGAGTCTGTTTCAGGGACACTGGGAAATCACTCAGCTGTAAGACACATGGATCCTATTTTTGCCGGAAAGGCACCTTACCTAGCTTTACTAAAAGGAAGTGCTTCTGCTAAACTCAGATGCCCTCACTTGCTAAATTTTCTCCAAGTGTGGTCCACAGAAAGGCAGCATCAGCATCACCTGAGCACCTGCTAGAAATGGAGACTCTTGGGCCTCACCCCAGACCTGCTGAGGCAGAATATGACTCTATAATGACCTCCCCAGGTGCCTTGTGCACACTGAAGTTCCAGAGGGGCAAGCCCATGGCGGGCGCTGAGTGACTGCTGGTGCCCTAGGAACGTTAGCCTGGAACAATAGCTACGATAACTCAGGACCAGAGCAGGGATGGGCAGTCTCCTCACCTTTGTGCTTCTGCAGGGCCTTCTGGGTGGACTGCAGCACGGACTCGTGGAACTGATGTGCAAATTCTTCCGCCATGAAGGGCTCCCATGGCTTGCTCTTCCCGTTGATGCTGTGGGACAATGGCACGGGAATGTCCTTGGGTGTGGGGCCCCTGATGTAATGCAGCATGCTCAGGCTCTTCTTGCCCCGGGGGCCTCGCTCAGTCTGGCCTTCTCGCCACTGGCAGGAGCCGGCTCCTGGAGTCGAGATAGCTCCTGAGGCCGGAGCTGTTCCAGTCTCCCGGGCTCCGTGGCCTTTGGGACGTCAGACAGGGAGCAGCAATACCCACAGGCTTCTCCATATCCAGAGAGGCTGGCTGCGTGGCTGGTTCTTTTAGAGACAGAAAGCGAGGAAAAGGTTAAGAGCTGCAAGTGACCAGGTGGACCCTGACCTCTAGAGCTTACTTTTAACAAAGACCGTACAAAGGACTAAGACTCAAGGCCATTAAATGTCAGTGCGCGTTATGTGGTCTTAAGACGGGGTGTGGTAGCAGCAAGTCCATCCTTGAAAGGTACTCTAGGAAGACATCTGGGAAGAAAAAGAATCTGAAGGAAGAAACAACTCGCTTCAGGTTATCCAAAAGGTAGGAAGTTATATAGCCCAAGCCGATAAGAAAGACCACGTGAGGAGGTGAAAACAGGACCAGACCATAAAGATTTCCTGTTCCATTCAGCAGCGCAGCGATGTATAATCAAAGCCAAGGAGAGAAAGTACGGAAGCAGGTGCTGCAGAGGCCTAGAAGGCAGAATGAGCAAGAGAGACCGGAGAAGCGCGCCAGCAAAGGGCGGACGGGCGCAGCAGCGCCGAAGCCGTGGTCCTGAGACCTGCGACGCCGGGCTTCGGGGGCTCAGGCCACCACTGGACCGGCGGACGACGGCTACAACTAGACTGGCCACCGGACAGGAGGCCTGCGGAAGCCAGGACCCTCGCCCTGAACTCTCCGAGCCCTGACGTCCAACTCTCGCGTCCCATCCCGAGGAGGTCCTTCGCAATCGTGGAGGAAGCTTGTGCGAGGGAGACGGAGAGAGGCGCGTTCTGTCTCCAGGAGGAAAGATTCAAGATGAAGACCTTGAGCAGCTGCTCCTGACCCTGCGCAGCCCACGCGACAGTCCTGGGCGGTGGCAGATGGGGCTGTCCTTCCCGCCCTGGGCCTTACCGCTCAGGGAGACAGCAGGACTGTCCCTCGGAGAGTTTCTGAGTGAGTCTGCCACTGCTGCTGACAGTGCCTTCTGCTTCATGGCATGGAGCATTTCGACAAGTTTCTCTTTGTCTATGAGAAAAGCAGCCTGAGATTAACAAGACAGTTGCAGCACTTCTGAGAGGGAAGGGGAGCAGGATCCTAGCCCAGGCTGTGACTGGCAGGTGCAAGTCCTTTAAAGCAAGAAAAACAGAAAGCAAGCGCCACGGGGACAGGTGGTGTTTAAAGGAAGAAACCTTCATGTTAGGAGTGAGCCCAGCTTCCTCTCACCTTTTACTACATAACATTTCAGAGTATTCCAAAAATAGCTGTGTGTACAGGCGATGACAGCTATATGAAATAATGGGTGCCTATGCTCTTCCAAGGTGACTTCTGAGGATGCATTCTCATTTAAAAGACAAAAAAAGTTGGCCCGAACACAGGAAAACCACCTGAGGATCCGCGCAGCACCTCTGGGAGCACAGGCTGCTTCCAGGCCTGCTCCTCCCCATGCCTTCTGGCACGCGAGTGCAATTCCCACGATGGTGGTATTTACTGAAAAGGAACGGACCCTGGTGATGTTCGATGGCACGAATTCCTGCTGCAGTGGTACTTCTTGCGGAGACTTAAATGGCCACATCACCTGTGGCTTCCTTTAGGAATTAAGTCAGGCGAAAAGATGCTTTTTACAAACAGAACTTTGCATTTTCCCCAGAATTGGCACTCAACACGTCACTGCCCCCCCCATCTAAGGAAAAGCAAGAATTCCAGTTTATGGGTTAAAGACAAAAGCTAAACCATTACACTCCAATAACGAAGTGGAAGCAACCAAATGACCAATAGCACATCTGCTTTCTTTCATTTTGACTTCCATCCAGAGAGAGGTGACCAGGCGTCAGCAAGGGCGATTGGGAAGTATGCAAATGAGCACCCAAGAGAGGCCAAATTCTCACATGAACTAATATTCCGGCACTAAGTGAGCGTGTGAGGCAAACCACGGAAGCGGACACGCCCAGGGAGTGTGCAGACCACACCACGTCTTTACACTACAGATTCCAGCGCAGAGTCAGCCCCAATGTGGCCAATCTGGAAGCACCTTTCAGGACAAGCCATCCACTCATGATGCACATTGGCTCTGCCTGGCACCCACAGACCACCCAGTCTCCTGTCATCAGAACAGAGGCCAGTGGGCCGTGTCGGTGGCCCAGCGAGAGGGAACACTGGCTACGATGGAGCCTGGAGTGCTCTGCCATAGGAGGGTGCACCTGTGCCTTGTGCCCAGGGGGTCACCAAACCCACCTTCAGGTGCGAGATGTTACAAGTGACAAGAGCAGATTTACAGAACAAACACAGCAAGTCTTTTTTCCATCCAAGATGAAATAAGAGACAATGGGCTTTGAACGGGGTAATCTGAGTTTCAGATGGAGATGAAAGAAGAGATACTGAGGCAGGTCTGTGAGAGCAGAGGGGTGGTCTCCTTGGGGGTCCCAAGGGAGTAAGAGAGGCCCAGGACTGAAGTGTTTTCAGATTCTGCCTGGAACGTGGGTCCAGGAAATCCCCCGGAGTCTCTGGGCCACACCCCCCAAGCCCAGGTGAGGCCCTCCCTACCTTTTCTCTTCTCGGCGCTGATATGCGTCAGGTTGAAGATGGTCAGGAACTTCTTTTTCTCTTCGAAGTTGGGGCTGTTGTTCATCTCATCAGGACTATAGCGGGTAAACAGGGCCAGTCTTGGGGAAGGCGTCTGCCGCTTGTTCTGAATCGTTGGGGGTGACGGGCTTCTCTCTCTCAGCATCCGCCGCCGCTTCCTCCGCTTCTGGGTCAGCAATTCCTCCTTCTGCTGTTGGGTGGTCAAGCCAAAAAGTTGCAAAAACTCTAGCTTCTAGATTGGGAAAGAAAACAAATGAGTTTGAAACCACCAGCAGTGGTGCGAGTCCACTGTCCCAGGGCCCTTCCCGGTGTCCCCGAAGCCCATGCGCCGTGTCCGACTCTGCCGGGCCTCAGAGGACGACCCCGACAGCATGCCCAGACACCTGCGGTTCGTAGGGACTGGGGGAGCACAGGGAACCCCAGCAAATGTGGGGTGAACTGGGACAGTGGGAAAGCCAAGAGGCAGGTACCAGGGTAGGCACCAAAAGCCCAGCCCACAGCCTGACACAGCAGTAACGAGACCCCAGATACCTCGGAGGACGTGTCCAGTTTGAGGGGTGGCTGCTCAGCCACGCAGCGGAGGTGGGCCCTGACCTCCTCTTCGTCACTCTCATCGTAAGAGTCATCTAGGTCGTAGTAGTATCCTGATGGCAGAAACAGATGTATTCAGCTGGGCAAGAAGCCTCGGGTCTCCAGCTGGTGCACATGGGGGCACGCCTGTGATGTGTATGCAGACTCCCCCATCAGGCCAGGCCCTGCTGGCCCCTTCGTGCACCCCAAAACCCAGATTCTTTTCAACCTAGGTGGAAACGTGCATCAACCCCTAGTCCTAGGGCTTTTTAGGAACAGCAGGGCGGAGCAGAAGGCAGGCACCAGGCTTGGCTTGGACTTGGAGCCTTTAAGTGGCCAGGCGGTCCCAGGGCTGACACTGATCCCCAGCAGGGGACCATTCATCACACAGGCCTGGGGCCGTGTCCACGGCAACCCAAGGCTGTTTGTGCATATCCGCTCGCTCCTGCTGTGGCCATCTGGGTCCATCACCCGGGAGGGAACAGGCACACTCAGGTCCCCATTGTCTCAGAGCGCGCACGCAAACTCAATATACAGAGAACAACAGTAGAATCCTTGGACCCAAGAGCACCAGGCTCCCTTCTCTTCCTTTCCAAGGTGAATAGAGGAGAAAATCCTTCTTGGGCTATGAATCCAGCCAAGACCAACAACCCAGGAAGACTTAGCCTTGGCCCCAGCTTCTGCCTAAGAGGCTGAATTCGACACTGCACAGGACCCCAGTGTCCAGCAGGAGGAGAAAAGAAGCTGGTCTGGGGCCCCTCATCCCCCTGGTCAGATGCGGTTGCAGGTGGGCCTGCTCACCGTTCTCTTTGGCTCTTTGAGGAACCCAGGGAGCTGAGAGCCGAGTCTGCCCACTCCATAGGAACAGGAAGGAGGCAGCCAGACCTCCTGCCCTCGCCCTTGCCAGGCCTGCCTGCCCACAACTGACGATGGCTGGCAACTCCATATGCAGAGCCCCCGCTGGGTCCAGGCCTGGTCTCACAAGTCTCCTCCTCTATGATGCTGTACTATTCATGTTTAAAACTGTCTTATCAGCCTCTGTTCATCATTTATTAATCATGCATTTCTACAGAACCCCCTTTATAGGCAAGCTTTGATTTGGCTCTTCGGTTCAATTTGCACTTTGGCAGGATGAGCAAGGAGCCCCTGGTCTGCCTCCCCAGTAGAGGTGTCAGGTAGCTACACAGGAGCCAGTGACCTTGCCTCCTGGAGCTGTGGGAGGCAGTGGGGAAGGAGGGGCTGAGTGGCTGGCATTACTGTTCCCAGTCTGAGGTCATGGGATGCCCGGGAGACAGACCTTTCTCCTGGGCCTCTCGCCGCCTGCGCTCCTCCAGGTCCAGCTTGCTGACCAGCCTCCGGCGCTGCTGCAGGAACTCATCATAGATGTAGGCAGGGTCAGGACATCGTGGTGCTGGGGGCCGGTAGGGCGAGCCTGGCTTCAGGGGTCCAGTGAGCTCCCCAAAGGAGGTTGGCTGGGTGAGGGAGGCCCGCTGCTGGCCCAGGATGGTCTGGGTGGACTTCTCGAGCTCAGCCAGGAAGGGCCCAGGCCCGTGAGGAAAGGCCTGGTGCTCTAGGCTCCCTGCCTCCCGTGGTGGTGGCTGGTACTTGTCCAAGGATGTGGCTTCGCGTTTCCGGGGTCCCTCCTCCATCTTTTCTGGGCAGTAGACCCGTTCCACCTTCACTAGTGGGACAGCTGCCTGGCGGCTGGGTTCAAATGGGGTGGGGTGGCTGTGCAGAGGGTGGCTCTCCGGGGCCCGCCGTGTCTCCAAGGTAGTACTGTCCATCAGGGACACTGGGTTCCAGAGGGCCGTGGGCATGGAATGGTGCTGGGGCTTGGGCGAGATGAGGGGCGGGGGCCCGCCAAAGTGCTGCGGGGGGTCTCGGCTTCCCGGCTCATGACGGTTTGGTCCCGGCCTAGAGGGTGAGCAGACCAAGCCATTAGTCACGAGAATGAGCATGCCAGCCACCCGCCCATGGGTCTCCCAGCTGCCTGCCAGGGCCCAGGTGCAAGCAGCAGCTTCTAAGATGGCCCAGATGGGAGCCCCCTCCAAAAGCCAGCGCTAGAGGTGTGTGACGGCCTCCTTCTCTAAGCCATGTGACCAGGAGCTGACGGGAAGAACAGTTTCCACGCCTCACCCGGGTGCAGGCCATTTTACAGGCTTCCACTTCCTCTTTAAACAACAACCTGAGGCAGCTATGTGCAGGCCTGCTCTGAGAGGGCATGGAGGCTGGAAAGGTGGACACTGCTTGCTGAGGGCACAGGGACATTGTCAGGCCCAGACCAGAACCCATTTCTACCTGAGACCTTGCAATAGTTCCTTCTGTTCCACCAATTCCTAAATCCCTGTAAGTCCCATAAAGACAGACCCTCATTTTTGTTTCCACAGGAGACCTGTCACACAGAAAATAAACATAGGGTCCTGTTGCCAAAGGGTACCGCCCCCCCCAGATATGCCAAGACTAGGCAGATAATGGAGGGCGAGCTGCCCGCCTTCAAAGGGGCCATGACTCCTCGCTCCCCACTGTCCTCACAGACAGCAGCAAGAGAGACCAGCTTCCGGGGCCTGCCCAGCCCAGTGAGGTTGGGGAGACCCTGACGGCCAGGGTGGGCCTGCGCCGCTGCTGACCTCCAGTGGTCCCCATCAGAACTACAGCAGCTCCATGTGGCCCCGAAGCAGCAGCTGGACTGGGGGCCTGACCAGGGAGTAGGCACCCCTCACACATGCACGTAGGGAGAGAACCTGAGGAGACCAGCAGCTTTACCATACAGTCGTACTAAATGACTTTCCTTAACGCATTTCAAACAGGATTCCACAAACGGCTATTTTGTTAAGAGAAGCCCCGTGCTGCCCAGATGACCCAAGGCAAGGTCTGAGGGGATGAAAGGGGAAGGGTCAGAGGCCACTGCGGGCATGTGATCTGGCTCTCAGGACATTCCCTGCCTGGCCAAGGAGGGGGACGTTTAAGCACAGCCACCAAGGCTCTTCTTTGTTATTCTCTGACTCAGGCTGCGAGATAACTCTGATGCCGCTGCACTTCTGATCGACAAAGTACAAAAGGGAACCATAGCAAGAACCTGCACGTCCTTAAGTAAATAACAAAGGAATAAAGCCCCTTAGCAGAATAAATATTTCAAGCACCTGAGCCAAGCGAGGAACGGTTTTCTAGCTCAAAGCACAAAGGCCCATCTGAATGTCAAGTTCACGCTGCTGTAAGGCTGAGCATGCTGCCCGCTGCTGTGGGGACCACCAAACCAGGTGAAGACACCCCAGGCCTGCACAGGGCACTTAGGTAGAGGCCACCCCCTGCCTGGAGGCAGCAGCCCACAGGCCCTGACAGCTGCACCAGGATGCTGAGGTCCTGAGCTGAGGAAGATACGTGAACTAAGAAGATGCCCGAGGGAGGCAGAGCACCAGATTTTATCGGGAGATGTGGACGTGGGCTGTCTGCAATCCCAGTCCCCTGGGCGTGTGGGAATTAGAGGAGCAGAGGGCGGCTCACAAGCAGACAAGACTGAGCATCTATACGGCCTCCGGATGAGCCCAGAGAAGCAGGGGAAGAGTGTGCAGCAGAGAGAGGGCCAGGGGTGCAGAAAGACCCAGCCTGGGGGCCTGGCTACGGTTCACTCCCAGTAGCACCTCATTAAATAGGAGAATCCCCTCACTGCACTACTCAACAATGGACGCTGAGGCAGGGCTGCTGGTCGGGCCAGCGGAGCCCAGGACAGAGCATGACAACCTATCAGCCAGCCAAAAGCTGGAGGAAAGGGAGGGAAAGAGCAAGTGGGTATTTAAAATGCTTCTACCTAGACATCCCAGTGTTTCTTATCCCTCGGCAGCACAATGGACATTAAGGGCTGAGGAAATGCTCAGAAATCTTCCCACGTAACCTCCTTTGTGCACTGCTGAGGAAACTGAGACCCAGAGAAGGGAAGCAGTGTCCAGTGTCCCCGAGTCCCCCAAGCCAGGTCCAGACAGAGCTCCAGAGGTCTGGCCAGACTATGCAACTCTGGCTGAGGATCTCAGCCAGACCCTTCAGAACAAGCCCCGGAGGTACACGGAGTAAGGTGGGGGTGGGGGTGGGGCACCAGGTGACAGCCAGACCAACGGGAAGAAGCAGGGAGGCCCACAGAGCATTGGGGCCAAGCTCACAAGCAAGTGTCAACAGCTAGGGAATACAGAGGCAGGCACAAGTGCCTCTCGGGGAATTCTTTTACAATGGGGATGAAAGATGGGTATATGTTTTACTATAAAAGCAATAAAGTTAATTTTTTACTTAAATGAAAGTTAAAGGCAGTCCTCTTCTCATTAAAGTTTGGACTTGACAACAGAGGAAGAATAAAAAACAGATTATAATGATCAAGTAAAGCTTTTCCCTTGTGCTTTTCACCTGCCACGTGTGCCCCTTGGGGATAACGCGGGCTGTGTGGGCAGGGCCCCGGCTCTGAACACTGGCTTGGTGAGCACTGCTCCTTAAGGATGGGGGGGCCTTTGACCACCTGCTCTCCCCTCGCAGTCTCTACTTCCTCGTGGGCAGATGGACTGGAACACAAAGATGAATGCAGTAAGAGAAAATGTGCATCAGGATGCGGGGCAAACCACAGGTGCTCGATACGCGTTGGCTGACTACAAACAAAGCAGTGCGCTGAAAGCCCTTCCCGCACCCAAGCCGGCGGGCCCCACCTGGCGCTCTCGGGCCTGTGCTCGGGCTCCGTGGGCACCGGGGGCCGGCCCATGTCCAGGTGCTGCTCTAGCACCTGCTGCCGGAACTCTGACACCTGCGACTGCCGGTCCTCCTTCTCCTGCCGCAGCCGCCGCTGCCGCGCCAGCCACTTCTCTTCCTCGTTGGTGCGCTGGATGAGCAGGGCCGTGGCGGCGCTGCTGCCCGGCAGAGAGAAGATGCCGTGGTTGGAGAGGAGGCTGGGCACAGTGTGGTGGGGGGCGGGCGCCGGGTGCAAGGGGTGCTGCACAGGCTTGGGTGCCTGCAGGCCCACATCCTTCAGCTTCTCTGTGGGGGGAGAAAGACCATCACATCACGGCAGGATCCCAGCACCAGGCCCAGCTGGCTCCTGCCCCAGCTTCCCAGAGGAGCATGCCACCCTTTGGAAGGGTGCAGCCCACGACCAGGACAACTACAAGGGGCCTCATGGACGCTTTCAGGAAGCACGCCTCGTCCCGAGGGAAACGCGGCCACGGGCAGGCGCTGCTCCCGCCCGGCCCAGGGACGGCGGACCTGCAGCGGGGTGCCGGGCAGGCTTGAGCTGGGCTCAGAAGAGCGGGTTGTAAGATTTTTAGGAATCATGCCAGCGGTTGTTAAACAGGCCCTTCTTAATGTTAGATTATCTATACTTATGATGAAATAAAATGTTAAAAACAAAGGTAATATACTTAAAGCTTATTACTTCCTAATCCTTTTGCTACATTTCACTGTTGTGCAGTCTTGAGGTCACCGATGTCCACTATATCTGTACTGTGTGCCACTGAGCACCTCAGGTCTGCAGCTGGAACCTGGCCGGTGGGGGAGCCTACGCCGCGGAAGGCGGCAGACGCTAGGGAATCAGGCCTCGCCCTCGGAGGGCAGGCTGTCGGAGGCCCGCCCCCGGGTGGCCCAGGCCTGTCCCTCTGGCTCGTCTGCCCGGGATACCTGCTCGGGTTGGGGTCAGCTGCTCCGAGGGCTTCACCCGCTCCTCCGCGGCATGGGCCCGCAGCCCGTGCAGCTCGGCCACCGGCAGGAAGGCCGGCTCCAGGCCTTGGCGGCCAGCAGCTCCTTCTCCCGGGCCCGCTGCTCCCGCTGCCGCTCCAGCTCCCGCTCGCGCTCCTTCTCCCGCTCGCGCTCCAGCTCCTTCTCCCGCTCCCGCTCCTTCTCCCGCTCCCGCTCGCGCTCACGCTCCTTCTCCCGCTCGCGGTCAGCCTCCCGCTCGCGCTCGCGCTCCCGCTCCCTTCGCAGCTCCTCGTCCATCTGCAGCCTGTGGTGGGGCAGAAAGGAAGCCTGAGCCCCACCAACAAGAACGCCCAGAAGCGAGACCGAGGCTTTCGTGGAAAACTCCAGCATTCTAACCTGAATAGTCGTGGGTGTTAGAAACTCGGTCTGTAAGATACAAGCTGTCTGCAAGATAGTAGCCCCCTAAGTACGCCTCCCTGGAAGCTGATGCCAGGGAGGTGGTGGTTCCAACAGAGGCACCAAGCCTGCCACCATCTGGCAACTCAGAGCATCGACTGTCACCGACCTATTTACAGGTGACCAGACTGAGGAGCCACCCAGCCACCCAGTGCCAAGCAGGGCTCCAGCTGGGCTCCCCTCTGCTCTGTCATCAGGGCTGGGGAAGCAGAGGGCGCTGGCCTGGGATGTAGCTTACCTCTCAGCGCTGAGACTGGACATCCGCTCTGTGTGTAGTGCTGCCAGGGACGAGTGAGACAGCTCAGGGGGGTAGCGGACCCCAGAGAGGTGGAGATGCATGGCCGATGGGTGCAGTGGAGGCAGGGAGCTGGGGGTGGGGATGGGGTAGAAGGGGGACCGCAGGGCAGATAGGCAGTAAGAGTCATCCATCCTGTGCCAAGAAAACGGGCCAGTAAGCACCAAAGTTAAAGGAAAAAGGCAGGGCCTGGCCCTACAGCCTGTCTCCACAGAGGCTCTGTAGAAGCCACATCCAAGGCCAGCCCTGAAGTTCCTTGCTGACAGAGGCCCCTAGATACCAACAGCTTGGAGATCCAAGATCCAAGGCCCTGCCTGCGGCTACTCTGAGGCTCGGCCAAGCCAGGACCTTCTGGGTCTGACCGGCAGTCCACAGCATAACTGCAGCCCTGTCAGGCTCAGGGTTAGGAAGCTTCTACACAGAGCAGTGACCACACAGCAGTGACCTCTGCTGGGGTGGTCACACCGCGGAGTCCCTCTCTTCCACATAAAACCCAGCGCTGTTTATTAACAATTCCATGCTGCTGGTGGAGACAATGACAAGGGGAGAAGTATGGAGACAACAGCTCAGACGGGGTTTCTAGCAGGGCAAACCTCTAATGGCTCGTTTGGAAGGTTTGGGGGCTGGCCCCCAGACAGGAGAAACACATTTCTGGCCAAGTTCCATTCTGCTGTGAGCAGACTAGTGCCTGGACACAAGGGTGGATGGGGTAACAGCCCTGGTGACTCAGCGGGGACTCTGAAGGGGTCTCGGACAACTCACCTGAAGGCCGGGTGGGGGAAGGGGTGCGGGGCCAGGTAGCTGGGGTGGTAGTAGGCAGCGGCAGTGGCCGGGTCCAGGCCAAGGGGAGGTAGGGAGGACATGCGGAGGTCCTCGGTGGTGTGGTAGGGCCGGAAGCTCCTCAAGTAGTCCTCAGTCACCGTGCTGGGGGGCACCACATGGTGCACAGGCCGCTGGAGGCTGCAGGTGAGGATGGAGAGAAGGAGGTGAGCAGAGCGCCCACTCCAGGCTGAGAAATGGGTCAGCCTCCCAGGGTTCTCCCCTTCTCCTGCCTCCCTCATAAGGACACGTCTTTGGCGACAGGTCCTGGCTCAAACGCGATGCCAGGGCTGGCAAGAGGCCCGGGACACAGAGGGTTAGCCGCTGTTCCTTGCCTGCCTAGCCCCTTGTCGTCCACGCCAGCAGGGACAGGCCTGCTCCCTGCAGCCTGGAGGAGCAGGCCTCAGGAGCCAGGATGGATTAGGCAGAATGGAGGAGCCAGCCCTCATCTCAGCGTGGAAATGGACAGAAGGCATAGACGGAACTGCGGGCCCAAGGCTGAGTCACCATCTGGAGAGCCTCAGCTGGTACAGACTCCAGGCCACTGGGCCGGCCTCAGGGACTCAGACCCTGAGCATGCATGTCTGTCCCTGCCAAGCCCGCAACCCGCAGACTTACTTGAGTGGTGGGAATCGGGAGTCCTGCACGACTGAGCTGGGGGAGATGCCGAAGGGATAGGGGGTGCTGAGCAGGTGGGAGGGGATGGCCGGGCCCCCCGCCTTCTCCTGGGGCAGTGGGGGCTCCACGATGAGGCGTTCCCGACCGCTGCTGCTGCCCCGAGAGCTGGCGTCCTGCTGGGGGACAGACGGCAGTGCGTCAGGGAAGTGGGGAGGGATGGGTGAGGGCTGACAAGAATGCTGGGGCCAGGTTTTCCTCCAGATTCACAGAAAGGCCCACGGGTTAAGTGCACGTTCTAGAAATACCTTTTCCTTAAGGTTTCGACCCCAAACTGCAGTACACGTGGTAGGGGAAGGAGAATGGTGAGAACAGAGTCCCAAAGAGGGACAGGTCCAGACTGAAACCTACCTAGGGACAGTTCCCTCCTCAGTGCAATGGAGACAGAACCTCCTTCCAGGATTGTTGGGGTCACCAAGACAAGCGCCCAGTGCTCATGAAGGATACAGCAGAGAACAGGGGCTCCCCATGGTGCACAAACGCCCGCACCCTCCCAGCCTGGATTTCCCACAGGGTCACACTAGCTCTGCACCTGAACTCAGGGGGGAGGTGGCTACAGGCTGCGGCCCCACCTGCCCCGACTCCTAAATAGAGCAGACTGGGGCCTGGCCAGGGAGGCGGAGCCCAGGGACCCAGAGAAGGGGCTGGCTCAAGGCATGATGGGAGAGAAGGAGGCCCCTGCCAGGACCAAGAGCAGGCGTGCCACTCCTGCCACACTGAGGGATGTTCTGCACACCTGCTCAAGGAAGTATCCGGCCCCCCAAAATCAGACCATTGGAAGGTTCTGACTGTTTTGTCATTGATGTGGCTGAAAGGCAGCCATGTAGCAAGGCTTAGAAAGCATTAAGGGCAGCCAGGGAGCTCTCACTCGGGAGTAGCTGCCATTCTAGGGGGCTCCATCAGTGTGACAGCCCCTCCCAGCCTACGGTGCAGGCCTACCATGGGCCACAGCCACCTACTCCCGAGCCGAGTTTCCCATCAGGCCTTCCTTCGCTGGGTCAGATCCACACGTCACGTTTGGCTGCCACTGATCAGACGGTGGGCAACCAGGGCTCAGAGAAAGCAGGAGGCGTTTCCAAGAAACAAACCCTGGTCCATCTGCCCCAAATCCAGTGTTTTTACCATGCCACGAAATGCCAAACACGCTGAAAACAAAGGGCCCACGACCCTCTTGTCTCGTTAAACTGGTAGGTTGAGGAGGATGCCCAGTAACGACCGCTGGACACGTGGTGGTGCACATGGACCTGAGGGGCAGGTGCTGTGCTGAGGCCTGAGATGCTTGGCCGCCGTTCCCCCAGCCCCTGCTCTCCCTGCTCTGCCAACTGTCTTCATCAGAGTCAGGCGGTGGGGGCAGCAGCGCTCCCAGTGTATCTGACTCCTCGTGTAGGTGGTGAAGGATGGATCCCTTGGCTGCCCCCTCCAGCGGCCCACCCAAAGTCACACTGGCTGATGGTGACACCGAGGAGCAGGCTGCCTGGTGGGGTGGCTGAGGCCCACAGAGGACCCACGCATCCGTCAGGCGCATTTACCAAACGCCCGGGCCAGGCAGCCACCGTGCTACCCCGGTCCTCCAGAAGACAGATCAGCAGTAATTAATTGAAGGAGACAGGCCGCTGATTAGAATTTCTAATGAGCAGCAACATCTGTTCCCTTCCCACGTGTTGGCAGGGCCCCTCCACTCACCGAGAGGGCCTCGCAGGATCAGAAACTGTGACTTGCCCTTCCCAGAAGGGGCGTTCGCATGGCGAGTGTCAAGGGTGGGACACACATGCGCACCAGCACCCTGGTCAGAGCAGGGAACGCAGAACTCTCACCTCCCAGTTGTCCAGAGACTTCTACACAGGGGCGGACACCTGGCTTTGGGGTCCTCCAGCTGCTTGTGCAGACAGCAGGCTGGGCTCCCGGCGTGCCTTAGAAGGTGGCCTGTCAAGTCCTGGAGATGCTAGATGACCCCCTTATATAAATGTCCTGTGCCTCAGTTTCCCCATCTGTCAAATGTGCCAATTGCAGTACCAGTTCCCAGAACAATGGGGGCAGTACACAGGTATAGATGAAAAATGGGGTGAAGCCCGGGATGGGGGGGAGGCTTAAAACCCAGAAATGCACCACCAAGCCTGAAGCCACCCCTCCTCAAATTCTCATCTACACCATCGGCTGAGGGCTGCTTACTTCCAGGTCGGGGCTTGCTGGCTCTCCCTCACACGCTCACCCCGCCAGGCGCAGGGCCAGGTCAGCCCACGGGCAAGCGTCTGTCATGAGGAGGCACCAGGGCCTTATACCAACCGGCCTGAGGAGTCTGCTCCTCACTGGGGCCACCACCGGGTAGAACCCCCTTCTCCGCTCAGCGGGACAAAGCCCTGCTGGAAGGCAGCTGGGCCAGATGGCACCTTGTCCTAGCCTGGCTGAGACAAACGGAGCTGGAGAGGTGGGGGTGGGGTGGGGGTGCAGCAGCCAGGGGGTTCAGCGGGCCAGCCCCATGTGCCTCCTTCCGTTTGGTTGGCGCCCTGCCAAGCTTGTCACAGGCACCTGGGAATGAGGTCAGCCTGGCCCGGGGGGCATGCAGGGGCTGCTCAGGGTGGGGTGGGCCAGGGTGGGCCTGGGCAGCAGCCCCCAACCCAGACCAGACCCAACAGGCTCAGCCGGCCACCCCAAGGCACCCCAGCAGCACCGGCTGGGCTCCCACTGCTGTCCCCGGCAGGCGGGCGTGCACTAGGAGCATCTGTGGGGCAGCTTTTTATTTCTGCACTGTGGCTGCAGGCGCAGCTGTAGCAATGAAAGAAAGACGGGGGAGGAAGGGAGGGAGGAAAATCCTTCATTCTCTGGTGATTAGAGAGGTTTCCAGTCAGACAGGACATGCCCTGTTAGCTTTAAAATAGACTATTTTTCATTTCATCTGCCCTTTCGAAACTCCGACTACCTAGGAAATCTTGGTGACCCTGGCAAAGGGGCCCCCAAAGCCCTCCTACACCTCCCCAGCACGCGGGAGACCCCCCTGTGACTCCCGTGTTAGGGAGTGGTTCCCCTCTCGCCTCTCCCCAGGCTCTCCTCCCCAGAAGGATTAAATTCTCCACTGAGTCTTTGTGCTGAGTTGATGAGCCATACATCAACTGCTAATCCAGCTCCCCTCCTCCCGCCCTCCCTGGTGGCATTAGTGTTTCATTAACTGCCAATGGCTGGAGCAGAGCTGGGGCCGAGCCCTCTCTGTGGGGTCAGCACATGTTTCTGGGGCTGCAAGGACCCTCTGAGGAGGGCAAGGAGCCGGGGAGGAGGCCTGTGGCAGGAGGTGACTGTTTACAGGGCTTTCTGGGTCCTGGGTCTGGGCGGCCAGGTAGGGAAGAAACCCCCTCTCAGGTGGGAGCAAAGGATAATTCAGGCTGTGGTGACCATCACCAGCCAGGGATGTGACAGGAGTCAGAAACCACCTGGACCTGAGTGAGTTGGGTGAGAGGCAAGGAGCCGAGGCTGTTTGAGACACGTGGCTGGGCCCCAGGGTCAAGGCTGACCACCAGGTGGCTGACAACAAGGGGCAATGGGCCCCCCTCTGGTGGCAGAAGACTCTGATGAAGACTCCTTGTCCTGCCTCACAACGGGCCAGGGAGCAGTGTAGGCCACCTGCTGGGCCCTGCCCTGTCTCTCCTACCTCCAAACCACACCCATTGTAGAGAGAATGACATCAAGGCAGCAGCTTATAGGGGGCCCTGGCCAGGTGACAACCCAGGAGGGTTTGTCATCTCGGACGGATGTAGGGCCATACCCAGGTGGGTCCCAGGCCATAGCTATTTCCAAGGATCCAAAGACAACCACTGGGGTCCTTGGGACCCCTGCCCTTAGTCAGGGCCTGACGGACACCCCGTCCCCCCAACCCCCACCTCCAGGGGCAGGGAAAAGACAAACCCTGAGCAATGACCATAATACCCATCCTCCCACTCAACAGGGTGGAGATGGGAGGGTGTGAGAAGGGAGCTCCCCCTCCCCCTCCGATTTCTTTGTGGTTTAATTAGTATTTCCAAGCAGTGCCATCCCTCAGGGAACTCAGTGGAAAGATTCAGGAGAAAAGCACAGGAACAGCGTTCTTAATGAGGAAAGGTTCCTCCGGGCTGGGAGTACCAGGTGTGGGGGGAGTGGAGGTGGGAGGTGGTTGGCCCTGGGCAGGTGCAAAGGAAGGCTCCCAGGGCCACCAGCACCTTCTGTGCAGGCAGGTTCACCTTGCAATGGCACACCCAGGAAACCCCAAGTGTGGGGACGTCCCCCACCACGGGCGCCAACAGACAAGACAGAAACATGAAAACATGACACATGAAGACATGGCTGGCTCTCCTATTTCAATGCCATGTTTGAGCAACAGGTGATAACAGCTGTTATCAAGTGCTTGTGATGTGCAAACACCATTTTAAGCACTTTATATGAGGTTACGGGCCGGAGTACATCCTCCCCAAATTTGTATGTTGAAAAGCCAAACCTCCAGCAGCTCAGAATGTGACTGAATGTAGAGATAAGGCTTTAAAGAGGCGATGGAGTTAAATGAGGTAACCGGAGTGGGCTCTCACCCACTAGGACTGGCCTTAGAAGAAATGGAGATCAGGACACAGACACGCAGAGAGGAGACCGTATGAGGACATGGGGAGAAGACAGCATCTACAGCAAGCATCCCCGAGCCTTGGGCCACGGACGGGCACTGCTCCGTGGCCTGTTAGGAACTGGGCCCCACACAGCAGATGAGCGGTGGGCGCGTGAACAAAACTTCATGTGTCTCAGCAGCCGCTCCCCAGCGCCAGCATCACCGCCTCAGCTCCAGCTCAGATCGTCAGGCATTACGATTCTCATAGAAGCACTGGTCCCTGCCGCCCCAAAGTTGGGGACCACTGGTCTACAGACCAAGAAGAGGGGCCTCAGAAGGAACCAGCCCTGCCGACACCTGACCTCAGACTTCCGGCCTCCAAAACTGTAAGGAAACTGGGCTGCGTGAGCGCCAGCCCGTGGGGGTTGCTGGTGGCAGCTGGAGACCACTCTGCAGGGACCTTCCTGGTACGAGCTGTTGGCACCTCCTTTTGCAGATGAGACAGGGGCTCAGGAGAGTGCAAGTGTGGGAGTTCGGGGTTTGAACCCTGAAACCCAGTCCTCCCTTTCGAAGGCCACCTTCCCCCCGATGTACGACCTGCGGCCACACCCCGCGCCACCCTGCATCCCGTGCACTCACTTGCCGGCTCTCGCTCCTCCAAACGCCATTGACGGTCTTGGTTGGGGCGATGGTCACCACGGGGGGTGTGCTGGGGACACTGTGGCCCCCTGGGGGGACGATGATGGGACCCATGGGCACACGCTTGGGTGTGCTGGCGGGTGAGCTGTGGTTGGTGGCTGGAGAGGACACGGGGGATGACTCGCTGCTCAGTGAAGACCCTGCAAGAAAGGACACAGAGCCTCAGCAGGGGCCGCAGTGACCTGACACATTTCTGCATGGCCGTGGACTCAGAGACCACTCAGTGTTTGGCTCACAGTCTGCAGCCCCCATTACGGGGACCCCTGACACAGGACTACGGCAGGTACCACTTCGTCTGAGGGTCACGACAGCCCCAAGGACCTGTGTCCACTGCAGGCCAAACAGATGATCCCCAAATGATATCACAGCAGAGCTTCGGCTAGTGCCACGCACTAGGGAGGCGAGGGGCACACCCTTGCCCCACACATGGCACTGTGCTCCCGGGGTGCTGCGTGAGCTCAGTGGCTGTGCGCTCTGCTGGCTGGAGACGGTGGAGCGGGCACCTGAACGCTTCTCATTACACACTCGGGGCGCCAGTCTTGGTCTGAGCACGTGTGGCCTGGAGGTTGCTGCCGACAGTCCCAAGGAGTGGCTGAGAGACACCCCCGTCTCACTCTTGGACTTGAGGGGCAAACACGGACCCCTCCAAGGGGGTTCAACTGGGCACCTCCTGACTCTGAGAGCCCCGCTGGGGGCACCTGCGATCCTGGGCAGGTGGGGAAAGCAGGCATCAGCACAGACCCCCACTTCTGGAAGAATGCCATCAGCTTTCCAGCATGCTCCCTGAATTCTGTTCAGAATTTGTCTCAGTCCCAGAGACCTTGTCATGTCTCTGCACCACCTCAAGGGGCCACACTCACATTACCAAGGAAAACCTTTGCTTCAAGGGGAGGCAAGGCGGTCTGCGGTCATGGGCGCTGAGACGCTCCGGGCTGCCGTGGCACTGATGAAATCAATCACCGTGCTGCACTCTCTTCTTTCTGACCCAGAGGTCCCAACCAGTCAAGCTTGGCCTCAGTGGAGTGACCAGGAGGCGGAGTGGCTGGACACCAAGGCACCATGGATTGACAGAGCTCTGCCCAGAGCGAGGTGCTCGGCCAGGCCTCTTCCATGGGGCTCCCTAAGCTGTGCACAGCCTGCACGACTGCACAGGGCAGCCCCCTGGGGGAACCCCAGGCTATGCCCCAAGAGCTGCTCAGCAGCCCTTTCTGCTCAGCAACCCTGGGAACAATGCGAGGCCTGGCACCCCCTCTCTCCCAGCTCTCACCTGTCAGTGCCTGGCCAGGTGGGCAGTGAGTAGTCCTGAGGGCTGATGGCCCGATTCTCCAGGTGCACCAGAGCACTGGTTCTGTATCCCAGCTCTGCCACCCACCAGTAAGCGCAAGCTCCCGGTCTTCTGGTCAGATGTCATTACTACCAGGGGACAGCGAAGAGGGGAGGACGTGGGCCACCTTCCTTTCCCAGTGGGATGCCTCTGAGATTCCAAAACAAGCTGGGGTTGGCTGAGCAGCGAGACCCAGGCGGGAAGCCAGTTCCGGGGCTGCTGCAGGGGTGGCCCTGGCTAGGACGTCCGGACCTTGGGGCCGCTGGGGACCGCTGGGCTGCTGTCAGCCCTGACGAGCCACGGAGGGAAATCTGGCGGCAAGCTGGAAAAGGCACGGCACCCTAAACCCTCGCCACGTTTGCGCAATTTTGGGTAACTGGCTGCATCTTTTCAGGTACTGCATCCGCCCACAGCCTGGCCCGGCGAGGTGGGGCTGGCATCCACCAAAGTCACAGCCAGGGGTCCCGGCAGCCACCGACCGGAAACCACCCCCAGCCCCACCAGCAGCTGGAAGGACAGCCAGTGTGGTCTCAGGATGGAGCGTACACGGCAGGGCTGGCAGCGGCCACAGCCTCGGGCCCAGGGTGAGGTAAACCAACACCGCCCAGCGGGCACAGGGAGACGAACAGGCACCGAAAGGGTCAGAATCCCAGCAGCAGGACCTGCCAGGGGTGGCGGAGTGAGGGCGGGCCGAGGCGGGGTCTCACCGCTCCTGATCTGTGGGATCACCCTGCAAATGCATCCCACTGGATACTTACAGTCTACTTTTTCTGTAGGAATTTAGCTTTTTCATAAAAAGCTCATTTTAAATTTTTTTGGGAAAAAAAAAAACTAGGCAAGAGAGCTTCCTTTAAAAGGGATTTCTGTGGACTCTCTGCCAATCTCCTTTTATCGGTTGTGGCGACTTTACTGAGATGTGATTCCCACACCACGGAACTCACCCGTATCAAGTGTGCAATTCAGTGGTTTTTAGTATATTCACAACTGGGCAACCATCATCACAATCGATGCTAGAACATTCTCTTTACCCCAAAAAGAAACCCATTAGCAGTCATTCTCCTCTCCCGACCCCCGTCTCTGCAAACCAATCTGCTTTGCCTCCATAGATTTACCTGTTCTAGACATGTCATGTGCACAGAATCATATAACATACAGCCTTTTGTGACTGGCTTCTTTCACTCAGCATGATGTTTTTACAGTTCATCTCTGTGGTAACACGTGTCAGAACTCCATTCCTTTTCATGACTGAGTAATAGTCTATTGTGTGGAGGACCCCCACCTCACCCCCCCATTCTGTTTACCCATCATCCACTGATGGACTTTGGGTGTGTCGCCTTGTTGCTACTATAAATAGTGCAACTGTGACCATTGCTCTTAAAGCTCATCTCACTCCGCCTCAGGCACTTGGTTGCCTAGAGGACCTGCTGTGTGCTTGACCTGCACCCTGGGTGACCCTGTCCAAATTCTGCCTGTGGGTGAAGGGATCCCAAAAAAATAAAGAAATAAAACAAACACACCCAGAGCCCCCACTGTTTAAGGCAGAGGCTGCACCTGCTTAGAGGACAAGTTGGGGGTCAAAGGCCAGGTGGGCTCTGGTCCTCCAGGGGGGAGGGGAAGCTGGGGCCAGATGCCCCGAGTCCCATCCTGCACCAGCCTCTGGGCCTCACAGACAGATGCCTTACGAACAGGAGCCCCTGACAACCCAGGAGGTAGTGCCACCGCCGGCAGAGACTCGGGGCCACTTGGCTCCCGCCTCTGCTCTCCTCCCTCCACCCTGCCCCACATCATTAGTCTCTGGATTAGTTTCCTTTCTCAACGCTGGGGGTGGGCAAGAACGAGGGAGCTTGGGAGGCCCAGGTGGGCCTGCGCGGGGGAGGCCATCCACAATTAGCAGTCTAATCCCTTGGGGCTGGGCTGTCACTCGCCGGCCAGCGCACTCGATCGATCCCTGACCACGTACCCACCAATTAGCGGGCGGCTGCCCGACCCTCATTCTCATGGCGGCGGCAGCGGAAGGGCTGTGATCATTGTAATTAACTGGAGGCATGCGGCAGGAGTCAGTGGACGCGTGTGGATTGGAGATGACAAGAGGCAGAGTGCTCAGTGTCACCTCTGTTGTCTGACCTCGCGGATTAACGCCCGAGGCCGCCCGGGCACATGTAATTAACAGCTGAGACCCCAAAGTTGCTGCAGGGGGAGGGGAGCGAGGCCGGAAAACACCGCTGCGGCACTGCAGCAGCCCTGCCGGCGCTCATGCGAGCACCCCCCAGCCACGCACACGGCTAGGCACGACCTGCACTGCCCTTCACAAGAACCGGTCCCACTCCAGGACCTCTCCAGTCTGGGGCACTGCAGAGGGCGGAGGGCACGGACTGGGTGAAGGCACACCAAACAGCCCCCTTGTCCACCCCAGGCCCAATGCTGCACCGAGTCGGAGAGAGGGCAGAGAAAAACAACGGCTACCGTCTGATGCGTTTCTCTAAAAGGAATGCCTTCCTGAGATGCCTGCTTCTGTGGCTGGGTCTGCCCAGAGCTGCACAGGGCAGGAGGGGGCAGAACCACAGAACAGCGCCAGTGCCAGTGGGAGGCAGTTGCGAAAGGTTTGCAAGGGCGCGACGCAGCAGGAGGGGTCCCTTCCCAGCAGAGCTTTGCCCCGTGTAGGCAGTGACCTGGGACCCACGGCAGGAGCCCAGAGGATCCTGGGTGCCGTCACACGGGCCCCTCCACTCTCTTTTTCCGCGTGTGTTCTATCCCAGGCCATTCTGAATTGGTCTCTGCGCCCCCACATGCAGTGGGAACTTTGTACGGCCACCGTGACTTCGGGGACACGACGGCTCTGGCTGGCGTCGGCAGACCCTGGAGTGAGTGAGCCCTTGGCCCGGTGGTGTGGGCAGTGCTCCCTCTGGAGGGACAGCCTCCCACGGCCCAGCATCTCTCCAGGCTGCTCCGCCACCCTCCCCGCTTCCAATCAAGATGTGGGAACTCAGGCCCGTGAACATGTGCCACCCAGAAAGGAACCTGGCCATTGACTGGTTCCTGCTTTGGTCCTGCCTCCTTTCCCTGAAAGGTCCCCAAGAGAATAGGTACAGAATGCTGAAAGTTCAACCTGTGCCTGGTGGGAATGGGAGCCTGCGGGTCATGGAGGTGAAGTCTCCACCGCCCACCGCAACCACATGGCTATGGGAACTGGCTGGGGAACCCTCTGGACTCCCTGCGGGCCTGGCCCAGGTGGGACGGCTGGACACTCGTAGGGCTGCCCTCTGTCTGGCTCAAGTTCAGGGAGGACCCACTGAAAAAAGAGCCGTGGGGGCTCCCCCTCCAGCTAGAGCTCCTAGGGGTAGGGGACTCCCCCTCCAGCTAGAGCTTCTCTGCAGGGGGAACAGCTGGAGGCCCCACCCCTTGGCCCCAGGGTATCAATGTGCCCCTGAGCTTGATTTACTGTCACTCGACTGCTACCAACAGCAAAGGTAAGATTCCGGTCTCTATTACCAAATGCATTTCCAGAGTTGATGACGTGTTGATGAGCAGGGCCAAGGAGAATGGCCGGCTCTCCCTTCTGAGGGGCAATGCTGCTGTGTTAGGGTGCATCAAGAGCTGGGACGGGGGTCACTGAGGGAAGTGGGGGAAGTGGAGGCAAGGAGGGAGAGGGGAGGTAGACGGGGCTTTGGGGGCTGATGGGGAAAGTCACTGCTGCATCAGCATGGCCGGGGAGGCCCCATGCTCTAAACATCCGTGGCTAGGTACCGCCCACCACTCCACTGCTCTGGGCACATCCACAGTGCCCACCCAGCCTTCTCTCGCATCTCACTTGGTGCTGAGGGCATGCTCAACTCCTAGGCATGCCCGCCGCCCCTTCCTGGGGCCTCGCTCTCCCCCGGCTCCAGCCTCCTTGCCCACCTGCCTCCTCCAGAGTCCCGGCCTGGCAGACAGAGGGAGAGGCATGGAGAGGGCCCCTGCCTGAGCTCACACCTGTACAGAGACAGATGGGCTGCAGAAACCCACAGCGAGATGCCACCTCGCCAGGCCCCGCCAGCAGCATGGCTGACACACGCAGTGAGTGTGCCATGTGGGATCTTTTCTCCTCTCATTTGCTTCGCTGCTGCCTCTGAAAGAGGCAGATTTCGGGTGGCAGCAGCAAAGCAGAGCCCCGGCCTCACGCAGGCCGGCTGTGCGACAGCCACGCTGGCAGGCAGAGACACCTTCAGCCTCGACGGTGGGAGGAACGATCCCGACCTTCCCGAAATCCAGGGATGGGACCGTGGTTCCAGGAGGCTCAAGGGGCCCGGAGGGAACCAGACCCGCCTGCAAAGCCCGTGACAAGACGAGGAGGGCAGCCAAACAGACGCGGGGAAAGGGGCTGGGCGGGGGCCCAGCGTGTGGGGCTCTGGACCTGGACACGAGCTGGGAATTCCAGTCCAGCTGCCACCGTCACCACCCTGGTCAACCCCCTTGTGTCTGGTCCAAATAAAGAAAGCTAGGACAGCTTGCTCGTTTCTCTCCCAGGTGACGAAGATGGTGCCCGTGCTCTGTGCCAGCTTGGTGAGGCCGCTCGGCCGCCCCGCAGGGCTTGGGCGGCAACGTCATGTGCCTCACACGCTCCGCCAGGAGGGGAGGATGTGGGATCTGAATGGGCCTACGTGGCATCAGAGCCCATCCTACTCCTTCCCTCCAGGCTTGCACCCTGGCCACAGAGAAGGCCCCCCGGCCACAGCTACCTGAGGAGACCCCACCGAGCTCCCAGGCACCCCGATACCCTCAGTGGGGTGGGGAAGCATGTGACGTCACCACCAGGAGGAGGCAGGCGGGACATGCAGAGACAAAAGTGGATCAGAATTAAGACAGGTCCAACATGTCCCCGGGGATGGGGGACTGCTCAAGCCCAGGGTGTCTCGAGCATCTTCCCCGAGCGGCTAGGGCCACATTGGGGCCCCCGTGTGGCGGCCCCCGCTCCTTGGCAGACGGGCGCTGCGGCCCCACGGGAGGCGCCTGCTGCACTGAGGCGGCGAGCAGATTGCCACACAGCTTGTGAGAGCCGACGCCTGGCAGCAGCCCCTGCTCCATCACGCTCGGGGGTGGCGGGGACACGGGCTCCCAGACTTGCCCTCTGTGGGGGGCAGAGGAGAAAGGTCGGGCTAGGGTGTTTCCCAGGGCAAGTCGAGCAGCCATCGGACCCCAGCAGGGGCCAGGCGGGCATGAAGTGTGAACTGCACCGTCTCACACCCTTTTTCTCAGTCATTCAACAAGCACCGGCAAGCCCTTGGGATGCTTTGGAGATACCGAGATCCTGTGAGCTCTGGAGGAGGCTGGGAGGCTCAGAGGGGTCACAATCGATCCCAGGACAGCGGGTCTCAGGATTCCTAGGCTGGGAGGAGTCTCTCCCCAGAAGAGGTTCTGGTGGGAGGACTGGCAGTAGGAGAGGCCAGGCAGAGGCTGGAGCTGGCCTAGTGACTACTGAGGCAGAGGGAAGGCCGAGTGGCCTAGGGGGACATCATTTTGGTGGCCAGGGTAATGGGGGAGAGGGCTCCAGCAGGGGCACTGCGTGATGCCTCAGTTCAAGGCAGGGCTGTCACCGAGGAAGGCTCTCAAGGGTACACCAGGACCAACTTGAGGTCAGACTCAAACTGGCAGCCCAAGGCTCCTTCTAGAACGTTTGGGGTGGGCTCAGTCACTCCCTGAACCCCCTTTTCTCCCAAGGAGTAAAGACAGGGGACTCAGTCCTGGGCCTGGAGCACCCCCGACACTGTTGGGACAGACAGCAGCAGCTGCGGTGGCCCTGGCTGACCCGCAGGCCACACGGGCCGGGTTCTCTCCCAAAGTCAGGTCCAATTCTGCCAGCATAAGACCCAGGGTGCAGCTGCCAGTGTCCGGGAGCACCCCCACCCCCCACCCAAGTCTGCACTCTCCTCCCAAGCCCCTCCCAGCGAGGGCCCCGCGAGCCCCTAGCTGGGCTGCTGAGGGGTGGAGAGATGGGAGGAGGCAGATGTTCGTGCTGGGTGGAGGGAAGGGCAGCGGTGGCGTAGTTAGGGTAGTGAGAAGGTGATGGCTTGGTGGCCCGCGTTAATGGCATACGACAGCTGTGTCTGGCACTAGCGTGTTCTCATTGAACCATCGAAATCTATGAGATGGAGATATTATCCCCATCCTGAGAAAAGACGGAAGCTCAGAGAGGTAACTGACAGGCCCAGGTCACACACAGCCAGGACGTGAACCAGAACCTGCTCATGCCCAAGTGTGCAGCCCGTTGGGCACGCACCCCAGGCTGGGCAAAGGGTCAAGCGGTCCCAGCTCCTCTGCGGCACACACAGTCCGTCAGGCACAACCGGGTGCCTCCAGCCCACCAGGCCCTCAGGGACAGACGCCCAGCCGCACTGGAAACAGGGGACTGAGTGGGGTGGTTTGGCTACAGTGAAAAGAACGCAATCTTGGAGCCTCAGAAAGATAAAATTCCCCACTGAGGCCGACTTCTCTACTCGGCTGCCTTTCTCCAGGGTAGAGCAGGCGATACGGCATACAGATTAGTGCCTCTGGATTGAATTTTTAAACCGCACCCTCGGGACACAAAGTGAGGAAAGACATTAGCCTGAGAAGCAGAGGGGACAGCACAGTCTAGGGCTCAAATAAGTTGCCATTTCCACAGCGGGGAAGGGGTTTACGGGTGGGGTGGAGAGGGTCCAAGGTGAGCCAGATATGTGCCCCAGGCAAGGACAGGCAGCAGGTGGCTGACAAAGCCAAAGCCCGGCCCAGGGCATCAGGCCAGTTTTCCATGGGGCCTGCTGGGGGTGGGGCTGCAGCCAGGTCTTCTGCCCGTGGGGGTGAGGCTGTTGGGAGTTGGCCATGGGGTCCTGGGCCACCTCGGGCCCCAGATGCTGAGATGCCAGCACCTCTATGGGGATAAAGTCCCTTTACCCCGTCGTCCTCAGGACACCCTGCAGAGACAGGAGGCCTGGCCCTGATGGGAGCGCAGGCTTCAGTAGAGGCCCTGGCTCCCTGTCTACAGGGAGGACGACATGGGTGCCAGGGAGAGGCAGAAGGCCGACGTGTCCTGGGACACGAGTTTGTGGAGTTGACACCCTCCCCCCTTGCTTATAATGTGGGACGCCGGCAAGCTTGAAGCTTGGGTCTGTCTACCAGCAAAATACGGAGAGAACAGCGGCCAGCGCTGTGCTGAGAATGTGGCGGGAGACTGCCGGTACATGGCAGGTACTCGATAAACGGTCACCGCTGTGATGAAGGCGGAGGAGCCCCTGCTGGGTCTGCCTCACTCACACTTGCTGTGTGACCCCACAGAGGTTAGGACGTCCCGAGCAGCAAACCTGGAGAGAGGCGGCAGAGCTGGGGCTGCGGGACGGGGTGGGTCTGGGTTTCTTTTAGGGATAAAAACGTTTTGGAATTAGTGGCGATGGCTGTACAACTCTGAATACACTAAAATCCACTGAGTTTAAAAGGTGAATTTTATGGCATGTGAGCTATGTCTTTAAAAATTAACAAGTAAAAGTCTAAGCCCTTTCTGCATTGCCAAGCCCACCGAAGGCCCCTCATCCTGAGCTCTCTGGTTGGGGTGGCGAGGCAGGGCAGGGCCTATTGCCTCTCTCTTCTCGCCTAGCTGTCCCCAGCCTTCCAGGAACGGACAGCCCACATCTCCCCCATGCTCCCCAGGGAGGCACAGAGTACCCAGTGCTCCCTGCACCCCTGTGGTGGGGGCTAGGGTCAAGGGGGCCTCCTCCCCTGCCAGGACTGTTCTCAGGCTTGTCGACCTAACTTCGGCTCTCCAAATCCACTTGGAAAGGCATAAGCAGCAGCAGCAGCAAGGGTCAGAGGGCACATCACCTGCTGTGTGACCTCAAGCTTATGACCTGACCTCTCTGAGCGTCTCTATCTGTACAACCTGGGCTGCCAGCCGATTCTACAGACAGTGGAGATGGCAAGATCAGAGTTGGTGTGACGCACTGGGAAAACCTGGGACCAATGTGGGGTGCACCCAAGGATGCTCCCGAGAGAAACTGAACGTCTCCGTTCTTCAAATCAAGGCCCGACTAGGGCTGAGCAGATGATCAAAACCCGAGCTCACTGCCAGGGCTTCAAACTCTCACATTTTACGCGTGGCCGCCGGAGCCAAGACACAAGCTGACGGGGCCCAGGCACACACACAGCAGAACCCGAGCATCAAGGCATCCCAGATCCACGTACACCCTCGGCTCGCCCACGCCAAAGCCCCCAACCCGTTTTCTCATCGCAACGAGGGGGATCACCTCAGTTCGGCCAGCAATGGATGTCATGCTTCAACAACAACGGTATGAGCTCAGGCCAGCGAGGCTCAGCCCCCTCCCCCCTCTCCCAACCCTTTCCAGGGCGTCACTCAAAGCACCCTGGTCGCAGCCACAGGGGCTGATCTCCCGTCTGCCAGCAGCACACTTTGTTCCTGGCTAGCAAGGCCCGGCAGCCTCTAGCACACTGGCTGCCCCCTGGCCCATCCCTCGAGCCAGATGCTGGGCCAGCCTGAGGCATCGGAGAGGAGACAAAGGGCCACCAAGGCATGTCTGCAGACCTCTCCGCCGCCTGCCTCAGCGAGGAGGGACACATGCCCTTCCATTGCCACATCCTCTGCAGATGTAGGGTGTCAACCCAGGACTCGAGCCTAGTGGGCCGGGAGTGGACACAGCTGCCTGATGAGGCCCTGACACTTGGGGTGACTCAACTCAGGCGGAAACAGCATCCTCCCACATGCTGACAGACGTCCGACAGGCGCTTTGAAAGCAGCGCCAGCTCTGTCTCTCTGCTTTCTGGAATGCTGAGAGAGGAGACAGACAAAGCAGGGACTGCGGGGCAGATTCTGCCCCGGGGGCTTCTCGCTGGCTCTGGGAGACCCCCACGCCTCAACTCCAGCTTGGGCTCCCTCTGTGTGTGCTCCTTCCCAGGGGGCTCTGTAGCCAGCCTGGGCTGTCTGGTCTGGGGACTCAATGGGGCTGGGCACAGAGCTCGCTGCCTTCTGGGCATCTGTTCTCCAGATGCATGATGCACTGTAGCCCTGAGCAGCAGGGCCTCCTGACACCAGCGGGGCTCCTACAGCCTGTCACTCAGCCAGGAGTCCCCAGGTGGATGTGGAGGGGCATGCATGCAAGGCTGTGAAAGGTCTGCTGGCAGCCACTCTGCCTGGGTGAACAGAGCAGCCCATGGCAGGCGGACACAAAAGCAGGCCCCAGGGGTCCTTCCTCCTTGGCCACTGTCTCCCTGGCCATCGATTCTAAGCTCATTCCCCTCACATCGCCTCCTCCATCCAACAACCAGGTAGCAGAAAGGGCCTGGAAAGAGCTGAGATTCTGAAATCAGAAGGTCACCAGCCCATCCCAGTCAGGGCAGGTGTCTGTTCCACTAAGCTGAGGCCACAGAAAGCTGACATACCTCCTTCCTGTACATGTTCCCTGGGTGTCCCCAAAGGCCCTGGAACTCAGATGCCAAGACTTGGACCTTTGGGGTGAGGCAGATGGTGGGCAGAATCACCCTGTGTACCTGCTTCCTCTGCCCCAGAGGTCAACCCCTCTCTGCCCCTCCCCCCACCCCCCAGCAGCAAGTCCAGAGGGTATCTGGGAGGCCTGCAGCAAAATCTGTGTGGACCCAGGTCTCCCAGGAGCTTTGGCCACAAACTGACCTCCTCCCCCAATTGTCCAACCTGCAGCCCTTGACCAGGACTAACACAGGCAGCTAGACGGTCACCCCGAGAAATGCCCAGAGCCAGAGGCGTAGAGATCCTCATGTACTAATAAGACTGAAGCTCAGAGAGGGTCAGTGTTTGCGCAAAGCCACAGAGCATGTCACTGCCCAAGTGATACCAGGAGTCAGGACTCTGAACCTCTGGGGGACACCCATCTCTGTCCATGCCACCCAGCAATTCCTGCCTCAAGGAAGTTAGGCAGTGGTGAGCTGAGCTGCCCCAGAGACGCCTGCTTCAGGATCATTAGAGTTTCAAGACTGTTCTCCGCCATGTCTGGAGTGGGTCTCAGAGCCTGGAGCCACGGGCTCTCCGGGAAACAAGCTACCTGGGGAATGGACTCCCTGGGCACAGCCCCAGAGAGGGATCAGGGTGCAGTGCTCCCTCTGTGGCTGCCCAGCGCCCCCATGGCCCAGCAAGTCCACCTTCCTCACCCATGGGCTGCTGGGTACATGTCCCCACCACCAAGGCACCCATGGTGGCTCCTGGAGCCGAGAAAGGAAGTGGGGGGGGGAGACAGAGCGGAAGCAGAAGCCAAGCAGAGGTGCCAGGGCTGGGTGGGCTCGCTAGCCAGACAGGGGTCCGGGAGGGCCCAAAGCTCAGACTGTGCTGCCCCTGCCAGACAGAACCCGCACGAGGAAACCGAGAGACGGAAGTGCGTGCAAGCCTGCGGGCGGGGCTCTCTGACCCCAGCCCCTGCTCGTGGGGACCAGCTGCTTCCCAGGCCACCCCTGCTCCTTTCCGGAGCCTGGAGGTCTGGCAGGAAGGCAGGGGCTCCTCCCCCTCCCTTGGCCAGGGCCTGGTGGGCACCTCTTACCTCGGGGCTCCTCCGCCTGTTTGGCGAGCTTGCGCAGCGCAGCGGCAAAGCTGGAGGACGGCGCGGCCTGGGCTGACAGCGCGCTGCTGCTGGCGGGGCTGCCGCTGGGCACCAGGGCGCCATTGAGCGGCGAGGGGGTGAGGGGGTTGACGGTGGCGGTGGTCCTGGTCGCGGTGGAAAGCATTCCTAGTGAAGGGGACTTGGGCTCATGGCTCATGCCTGAAACAGGAAGAGAAGAACCAGAGGTCACCCAGAGAGCAGGAGGCCAGCACCAGAGCGGGGTCCAGGGCCCCGGGCAGCAGGCAGCATGCAGGGAGTGGGAGCAGCCCAGGAGGCTCTACGGGACAGACAGGGAAAGCAGACAGAGCCAGCACTACAGAGAGAACAGGCCATGAACCCAGAGTCCAGACAGCGCTCCTGAGGGTCCGGCAGCACCCCCCACCCTCTTGGATCCATAAGTAAAGAACCAGGCGTGCTCAGGACCCCAGGGATTCCAGATACCCAATGGCTCGGCCCACATAATCCTGCAACCTCTCCAGGGCCGCTGAGCAGGCGAGGGAGGCTCTGAAAGCATCCCCTACTGGGCCAGGGGAAGGGAGACTGAGGCACAGGGCTCTAGGCCCGGATTCTCACAACAAAGAGAAGAATGCCAGCAGAAAGAAAAAGGGCCAAAAACGATAACGAAGACACGCAGGGCCGCTCGCGGTTAACGCAGGCTTCTGCCAGGCCTCCAGCACGACACTGGTGAAGCTGGCGCTGCTGTCCCCGTTTGAGAAAAGAGGAAACAGAGGCTTGTACCACGGCCAGCAGGGCAGATCCAGAATCCGATCCAAACAGGCTGGCCTGGAGCCCTCGCCTGCCACCACCACACCCTCTTGAGTCCCCAAAACACCAGGGACCCAGGCTGGTCTCCAGCTGGGGAGGCGCCTCAGAGGACAGCCTGAGGAGGACGGGCCTCGTTGGCAGTTGAGGGAGAAGTGATGGACAGACACGGCAGCCGCAGACCCCGCAGTGGGCCCTCACCAGGTGCAGACCCTGCCCTGAGAGGCTAAAGACACAGAACTGCAGACCTAATTGCCATTGGCAGGGAAAACCCCCTTCCCACTAGGGGCCGGGGTCAGGTCTAGCTGGAAGGAGCTGCCTCCCAGCAGGGCGATTATCGAATGCCAGGGGGGAAGACATGGCCACCTTCCCTGGAGCACCCCCCCTTTTAAATCCCATCTAAGTGTTAGCGAGGATGCTGAACCTCCCCCAACGCACGTGCCTGATCAATAAAGGCCCAGCTCTTGTCTTGGGCAAGCAGTGCCATAAATAAGTTTTCCATTAACATTTCATGCCCTCTCGGGGCCACCTGCCAGGTCCTGGTCCCTGCTCCCTCGCCATGGTGCAAGGGAAGGGAGTAAATCAAGGCTGATGGCCTCGTAGCTGGCAGCGGTGACAGGTCATGTGCAAGGAGGAAATTAACTTCCAAACCCCCAGAAAGAGACCTGGGAAAGCCACAGTCACCTGGGGAGGGTCCTGAGCATCATGGGGAGGGGCACAGTCACAGAACACCTAAGAACATAACAAAGCAGGAACATGGGCTTCCCACAAGGAGGGAGCAAGGCCCTCCACCCCCGCCCCAGGCTGTGGGCCCTACCCCAAGAGGCTCTCAGCGGCCCCCAGAACCCACCTCACCTCTGTGGGCTTCTGTGTCCATTCCAAACTGGTCTGATTGGAACCTGTTTCCACACCTGTCCCCAGGGCCCAGCAAGTTCAGGACTGAGACCTGCCTGCCCACCTGCTGCCCCCAGAACTAACAAGAAGCCGCCGCAAGCACCGAATGCACATCCCAGACCCCAAGTCCCAGAGAGCCAGGCTATGCTGGTGCCATTGTCCTCCTGCTAGGCAGGGAAAGAAATCTGGGGGACAAGGGCTGAGTGCTCGGCGGTGGAGTGTGTGTGTGTGTGGGGGGGGGATCTGGTGCATCAAAGACAATATTGAGGCAGGCGCGAACTCGAGGGCACACCATTCTCTCGGGAGAGGGCTTGTACCTCGGAAACAAAGGACCCCAACAAGAGCCCCTGCGCCCACGGCAGGCAGGCTGGCCTCCCAGCTGCCGGCGGGTCACGTGGGCAGCAGTGCCTGCAGCAGCCCCACTGAGCAGCAGAGGCACCGACCGGAGGCTGACCCCTGGTGTCCTCCTGTTTCTGGAAGGGCGGAGAGGGCAGGGGAGGGAGGGAGGGAGGGAGCCACACGTCCATAGCCACCTCAGGCCCAGCAGAAAAACCAAGAACCAGGGGCACAGGGGTTACTCTGACCCAGCAGCCAGAATGGCAGAAAACGCCGGTTTCTGACAAGAGTCCTTTCTCAGCCAACTTGGCACCTGGCCAGCCACTTGAGGCTCATTGAGCACAATGAACACAATGCTCCAGAAGCTCGGCCCCAGGCTGCCATCAGCGCCCTCTCCTCCATCCATGACAGCATGGACAGTGAGGGTGGGAGGTGTGGCTGAGGCCACCGCTTGAGCAGGAAAAGCAGGGGCCTGGAGGTCAGGGCTCAGCTCTGACTCCGTGGCCAGGCGCCTGGGGCTTTAATTCTGCTCTGCAGCCTTTAGCTGTGTGACCTTAGGCAAGTCATCTCACCTCTTTAAGCCTTGGTCTCTCTGTCTGTAAAGATAAGGAGAAAGTCAATCTCATGAGGTTAACCCCATGAGGATTCAAGGGGCTAATTTATGCATGGGGCCTCAGGGCGTGGTTGGGACACACCAAGGGTCACTTGTTATTATACAGTCAGTCAACTGGGGCCAAAACCCAGGTTCGGAAGGGCGAGCGTCCTGGCCAAGGCCACACAGGTCAGGCTCAGCCAACTGAGACAAGAGCTGCCGAGATTTGAGTTGCTTGCTCCCTGGGGCTGCAGGGGAAAGAGGTGACTCAGTATCAGAAGTCTGAGCCCTGCTTGGGGTGAGCACCCCGACACCCCACGCGGGAGCCTACTGCTGCCCTTCCCAGGCCTGGTGTACGTGCCTCAGGCAGAGGGCCAACTCTATGTCCCTGAGTAGGCAGCAGTGGCAGCTGGTGAAGGTTGACACACAGGACACCCCGGGACAGAGGGGTCCAGAGCTTTTGTCCTGCTGTTCACGGGGGACACCTGAGGACATGTCCCCCCACACAGGAGCTGATGTGAACAGTCCACAAGTCCTCAGGGTCCTGTTCATCAACAAAAGGGGTCGATGTTTCTTTTGCATGGGGGTGAGATCTGTGAGGAGGGGGCTCCAAGGCTCTCTCACCCAGGGGACATCTCAACAGTCCTCAGAAGTCATACAGATCGTCAAGTCGCCTTTCAAGACAGCCTGGGAGAGGCTATAGAGCAGAGCCACCACCTACCACCCCCACTCTGTGCCCGCTCTCATGCGCTCAGACAATCCTGGGAGGCCGGCAGAGTGCGGAGGGGAAACTGAAGCCAGGAGCTGTTAGGAGGCCAGGTAAGGTCATACAGATGGTTCAAGGCCACAGTTTAGCAGCACATCTAGTACTTGAACCCCATGTCCCAGGCCCAGATACAGTGTTCTTACTGCTCGTTGCACCACCTGCCCAGTCCAACACCTAACCACGAAGCCACGGGAAAAAAGTAAACACACATGTGCACACGCGCACACACACACAGAACTAAAACATATCGGAATACGGTTCTCCCCAATAACGCAGTTTTGTCCTCTGAGGTTTCAGTGACCTGCGGTCAACCATGGTCTCTAAACATGAAACAGAGAATTCCAGAAATTAAACAATGTTCAAGTTTTAAATTGTGCGTCATTCTGAGTAGCGTGATGAAAATCTCGTGCTGTCCCGCTCTGTCCTGCCGGGGATGTGAATCATCCCTTTGGCCTGTATCCAACGCTGTGACCCTCCCCACCTGTCATTCACGTACTAGCCATCTCGATGACCAGACTGACCGTCATGGTATCTGCTTGTGTTCAAGTAACCCTTATTTTACTTAACAGTGACCCACAGTGTTTAAGTCGTGACCCTGGCCATTCAGAATTGCCAAAGAAAAGCTGCAAAGGGTATGCGCGTAAAGGGAAAAGCATGCTATATGTAGGGTTCAGGGCTGCCTGTGGTTCAAGGCATCTGCTGAGGGTCTTGGGACGTATCCCCTACAGATAAACAGGCGGGCTACTGTGCAGTGGTTTAAAATGCATGTCCAAAGTCTTTGTCACTCAGCCCTTAAAGAGGTAGAGAGATTCTCTTTCCCTGAATGTGGGCCAAACTTATTGACTCACGTCTCATGAACAGAATACAACAGAAGTGAGAGTGTGACTTCTAGGGCAAGGTCATCAAAAGAACCATACTATCTCCTTCTCTGGGATAACCTTATCGAATGTTGCTGTGAAGATGCTCAAGCAGCCTGCGGAGAATCCCATGTTTCAGGGAACCGAGGCCTCCTGTCAACAGCCGTGTGAAGACACCATCTTGGCAGCTGCTCCTCCAGCCCCAGTTGAGCCTTCAGATGAGACAGCAGCCCTGAGCAACAGCACAATTACAACCTCTTTGGAGATTCTGAGCCAGAAACATGTAGCTGGGCTGCTCCTGAATCCTTGACTGTTAAGTTTGGGACAGTTATGCAGTGCCAGACAGCTGATAGTGAGTGTCACCACATGCTCAACTGATCAAGACCTGCCCTCTCAATCTCTCACCTTATCTCCCTTCCTTCTTGAAGCTCAAGAAGTTCCACCACCTGCAAAGCAGCACTCTGTGCCTTTTCCGACAAGAGTCCCCAATATGGGACCCTCTTGATAGCATCAACAGCCCCTCCTCTTCCCCATTCCTCAGAGAGCTGGACGCCTCTCTTTCAATCCCAAAAACCCTACAACAAAGGTGTCTTTGTGCCCATTCTACAGATGGGGGAAGGCAGCCTTGGATCCCAAAGCCAGCAGATGGTCAACAGCAGGATCAAGTTATCTGAACACAATACCTACATCCCGTTTACATAAAGCTGGTCAGGGCCCAGATCCAGACCCGTTCTGGGGCTGTGGGAGGAGAACCGGATCTGCCCTCCCCCATAGCCCACACCACATGCTCCAGGAAAGAGGAGCAAGAAAGTGAAGGTGGGTGATGTGATTTTTGCACCTCCCAGTGACCGGTCCCTGAGGCTCAGGGAACAGATATGAGGTCACTGCCCAGTGTCCATGTGACAGGCTGGCCAGCTGGCGACCCAGGTGAGCATGCTGTGACCGCCAGCTGCCAGCGCTGGGCAGGATGGCCACAGAGGTGCTGCATAGGCAGACAATGGCCACAGGACAACCCCAAAATGTCACATGCCTCAAGGCCAGTGGTGGGTGTCTTCAGGTGGCAACAAGAAGGGCACATCTCTTTTTAAATCCTTTTTAACTGTGTTCTAGTATTTCTGCAGCGAACCAGGTTTTCAAAACCGGAAGGCCCTCAAAAGAGATGCAGACTTGCCTGTGTGAAGTTGGCGCAGCCCACTGAAACACGGGGGTGTCCCCCAAGACTAGGGCCTCCTACCAGCCAGGTGCAGAAGCCAAGGGAACTGGGGTGCCCCTGCTGGAACCCAAACTCAAATCCTCACACACGGCCTCTCCCTGGTGACCAGGTTCCTTATGGACAGGTCCACCCTCTGCCTCCCACTTCTTCCCCTGGGTGGGCCACCACCTGAATGCCATCGTCAGGCTCCTGCTGCCATCCAGAGAGTGACACTACTCCTCGCCCCCACTGAGCCTGTCCCTCCCTACCTCAGAAAAAGCCTGGAACCTAGCTTCCCAGACCCTGCTGGCAGCCTGCAGAGCCATGTACAGCCCCACTGGGGTTTCTAGGGGTCCCCCAAAGCCAGCGTCCCTGCCATGGTGTCAGCCACGGGCTTCCAGAGCTAAGAGCCAGGAAAGCTGCTCTGATGTCAGGTCACTTAAAATAGAATTCCAAATGAGTAGCTTCATTAGGGGAGTCTAAAATTAGCATTCCTCCTCAGCGTGTGTGCATCAGGAAAGGCCCGATGGGGGAGGGGCAGCAAGGGGGCCGTGGGACACCGCAGCCCAGGGTGGTGGCAGCTTCTCACACCTAGGACAGAAGGACAAAGGCCAAACTTGGGGGACCCAGAGATCCTGGAAAGGGTCGCCCTGGACCTGCTATGGACGACATAGCCTCTGAAAACCCTCTTACCCACCCCTGCCTTGCCCCTTAGTCACAGGCTGGGGGCCACTCAGGGCCACTTGCTGCTCTTGCCCCCCACGACCTGGACCTCCTATGCACAGGCGTTCTCTGGCTGAGACCATGGCACTGTGATCCCGAGGCCCAGGGGAGGGTGGTAGGGAGCCTGGGGGCGGCTGCACCCTCAGGAGGCCCCAGGGCGCCTGCTCCCCCTGCCCTCATTAGAGAGGTATTTATTAACTTCTGCGCTCCTGGCCATTGACTGAATTCCTGTCTACATTATCAGCTCATGTAAATTCATTATCCTAACAGCTGGGAATAAGCTCCACCGCGTGAAGGCCAGTGATGGATGAGGTCTAGGGGCTGGGGGCGGCGGCGGGAGGCAGGGCTGGCTCCCTCTCTGCAGTTGTACAAGCGCTCCTGACACTCCTGACACGTTTGCCTCAGCGGGAGAAGAAGCCGGAGTCCCGCGGCCTCCTGACACTCTCATTTGCATCATAGGCTGCCGTCCTCTGGACAGGGCCTCCTGCCCCCGTTGGCTGTCCCCTCCACCCCTAGGAGAAAAGAACCAGCACAGCCAGACCCCCCAGAGGGGAGTTCCAACAGGCTCCCGGGCCCCCTCAAGCCAAGGGGCCAGGACCCCTTGGATCCCCAGCTTTCCGCCTCCTGGACCCTTCCGGGGCTGGCCTGACAGAGCCCGCCGCCTGTGTGCTTTGTTGGAGGCGGAGGGCAGGCAGAGAGGAAAAGCCACCCATAAAGTGACCTGCATGACAAGGATCTGGAGCAGCAGAGATTGCCCAAACCTATCCCAGAAGCTGGGTGAATCCCTCGCCTTCTCTGTTCTTTCTACTAAAGTATATAGTCGGATCAATACTTTTTTTTCTCTTCTCTGCCTGGATTTCTACCAGGGCCAGAAGCAGCACAAAGCTCTAAAAAAAATAAAGGCAAGAAAGAAAGATCCAAGTGTGAAAGCGGGCCTGGCTGGAGTGCTGGGATGTTTTTCGGAACCCACCTCACTCTGTGTTCTGCAGAACAGACCCCATGGAGTGCCTGCTGTCCAAAGGCTCCCGACAGCAGGGTTTAAAAAGCGGGGGAGGCCCCCACCCCTCCATTAAATGTGGTCCCAGCTCCTGCTCCCTCCTCTGCTCCCCAATAGAGGGGCCTTATTAATCAGCACTGGGACTCCCTCCCGGCCTCCTGTGGACCCCATAATTACAGCTTCCTTTCATCCCTGCTCTTCCAGGCTCCAGACCTCAGGCCTGCTCCCTCCATGCTCTGTAATTACAAGCTAATAGCTGAGATGAATTTTCTGCTGGCTCCCGGTTCAAGCACCAATCCGCCTCTTCCCCCTGACGGCCCCCCCTGGGGTAATTACACCCCACAAGGCCAGGCCCAGCAGGGCTTCACTTTCAGGCCCCGTGTGCACAATCTGGACTTGCATTCTCTAATCACCCCTCTTGGTAATTTTTCATTACCACAGAAAGAAATGTTTGTGAACAAATAAAGGGCGTCCCCCTGGTTGGGGCCCCTACGCCCCCGCCCCTGTGATCCCTGAATACAGCCCCCCCAAAGGGGCGATGCTTTGCAGCCTTAACAAGGCCAGGTCACCCTGTGCAGAGACCCAGGCGGGAGGCTGTGCAGCACCACGTGATCCCAGGAGCCTGAGCGGCTTCATAATAAATTCATTATTATATTTGCCTTCGGGTGTTCTGAGCTCACACGCACGAAGCCATTTTTCTTGGGGGTGGGAGCAGGGGAGAGAGCTGGGAGAGTGGGGAAGGTCTTCTCGCTTTCAGGTACACAGAGGTGGGCTGCTGAAGCCTTAAGGTTCTTTTTCTTCTAAGGACACCTTCTCAGGCTGTGGGCTTCTAAGGGGATTGGAGCTTTTTTCTTGCGGAGTCCCCAAACTGGAATTACTCCCAAAGCTAATGCCGAGTAGCTGGCAGGCTGAGCCAAAGCCCCGGGTAATTGCTGGAGCGGGGGAAGGCCCCAGCAGACGGCCTGGATCCTGATCCGGAACCAGAGGAGGGCAGAACCAGAGGAGGCCAAGAGAATGCAACGCGGCGGGGGGCGGGGAGGGGGCTGGGAGGGGGGTGGGGAGGGGAGGAGGAAGTAAAAAAGGGAGGAGGGAAAGGAAGAGAAGACAGGACAGAGGGTAAAGAGAGAAAAAGGAAGAGGGAGAAGAGAGAAAGGGAGGGGTGGCCAGCCTGAATGCCTACAGGAGATCCTGGTCCAGAAGTGAGATAAGTAACGAGGCCGCTCACTTTACCACAAGGCCGCCATCCTCCCCTATGAAGACCTGTCACTCAGCAGCATTTATTAAGTCACTACAGAATGCTGAAAGCAGGAGCTTATGAGTAGAAAGTGTCTGCCAGAACCCTCATCGATGAGAATGGGAGCCTACCCTCAGGGGTGCACACCAAAGGGTGAGATGTTTGCAAAGCTAATTCTCGGGTCACCTGGCAGCCGCTGCAAGTGGGTTCAGCCCAGGCCCCAGGATGCCCCCACAGCTGCTGCACCAAATGGAGGTTGATGGGGGGCAATATTTAGGGTTCTCCCCAGCCTTGCGCACCCATTGCCATCTTAGTAACTAACTGGGGTAGGGGGCCCTCAGGAGGCTGAATCTGGGTTCTAGGAAAACTGACAAAGAGCCTTCAAGAGAGACCCCTACACACGCGTCACTCAGTGCAAGTGTAGCATGCCAGAGACGGGTCTGGCAGGGCGGATCTCGCAGGGCTGAGGCCACAGGCTGGTGTGTATGTGGGGATGGGGGGGTCTCCTGGGTAGGAGGAGCCACAAAGTAACAAGGACGGCAATGGGCACAGACTGGCACCCAGGGCAGCCTGTTGACAAGGTCTCCAAGGACAGGCCAGGGGTTGAGGTTCAAGGCCACAGACCACTAGCAGTCTCAGGTTCCGGTGGAGACGAAGGACGGAAGTCAGGCAGCAGATGGCAGCGACATTTGACAGCGATTATTCTAAGCTGCTGTGTCTGGAGAAGCCTGGCCTGGACAGATGAAGGGCTGAGAGCAGCTACGGGGGAGATGGGGCCCTCTGGGAGGGTGGGGAGTGGGAAGAGAAACTGGCCGCCGTGGGGACACGGGGACTGGAAGGGCCCAGACGCCACTGGAAAGTGGACAATTAAGACAAGAAAAGGCTTAGAGAGTCACGGTTAAGGTTGCAGCTCAGCATCTGGGACCCTAGGAGCTATTCCCAAACAACAACAGTAATAACAGGAGCGAACGTTTCCATGAGCTGGTCCTAGAGCACTTTCTAGGGGCCAGCACACACTAATTGCTTTGCCCAAAGCATCAGCTGCCTTTCGCAATAACTCCATGAACACACCCCAGCAGACAGGGAAGTCAGGCAGGCTACTCAGGGTCATGCTGCTGAGCCAAGACATAGCCAAGACCTACCCTAGCTGGCCTGATTCCCATCTCCCCACCCCCACTGCCCCATCACCCTTGCACGGGGCTCCATGGTCCCAGGGTCAAGGAGCACACCCACAAATTTATCCCTATGGCTCGCTCTTATCCCTTCTCTATAGATGGGTAAACCGAGGCTAGGAGAGAGTTGTACCTTTGTCTAAGATTGCATGCTGAAAGGCTGAGGAGCTGGGATGGAAACCCACTTTTCCTTGCTGCTGTACTGGCAATTTCCCTTTAAATACGAGAAGGCATTGGGAAGGAACCCCCTTCACTCGGAATCGCCTCCCATTTCGCCGCCCCAGTCCTGTAAACTACTGGTCGCTGTGACAGTGCCCACCACCTATGTACCCTACTCACTTTGTAGACGGCAGGAGAGGGTCAAAGATGACGCAAAGCTAGGAGAAAGAACAGAGACCCTTGAGACCTTCCCCAACCTTGACCTCCGCATTCCTGCAGAACTAGGCTGCAGGGCATCCATGCTAGAGCCACCTAGGCCTAGAAGACAACCTGGGGGCAACCCCTTTGTGAGTCCACGGGCACCTGAGCTAACCGGGCCACTTCCCAGTAGAGCCTCGCTCAAAAAGGAGCCGTTTCAGTGAGCTGGAAGACATGGGTGCAGGAAGGGAGTGGGGGGTCAAAGGTGTCCAATGCCAATGAGCGGTCCTAAGCGAGAGGAACCCAACCTGGTCAGGAGGTAAATAGTAAAGGCTTCCACGTTTCCATGGAGCGGCAGGCTGGGGCCAGCAGGCAGGGAAAAGACCAGGAGGGCAGGAGTCAAGCCCAGGTCTTTGGAATGGATATAACCGGACCTGGGGAAGAGGAAGCAGAGGCCGCTGCCTGGCCACCCCCTGGGCCCTACTTCTGGCTCCTTCCCTGCAGAACAGAGGTTGGGCCCCAGGAATCTGAGTGTTCCAACAGCTCCTACCTTACCCCTCTGGCGAGACGTTACTCTAGAAGAGAGAAAGGGAAAGAGAATATAAGGCCATTTGTCCCTTTGATACTGAATGGAGGGTGACAAAAACTGTCTAAGACGGGTATCTTCCACCTGCCTCCTCAGCTGCTGAGAGCACTTGGTAGGTCCTTGGTGGCAGAACGGGGACCACAATGTACAGCAACCACATCCCCCCAGGTGACCAAACAACACAGAGAAGGGTGCCGCCTGCATCTCTGTTCAGGCAGGCTGGGAGCTTTGGAATCCCATCTGGCAGGCACCACGGGGCATGGGGGGGGGTGTGCGGGGACGGACGTGAGTCAGGGGACTGGTCCGAAAACAGCCAGAAGACCAGTTCCCAGTCTGGCTCCCACTCAGCCTTTCAGTGGGGCCCTGCCAGGTCACTACGTGGCCCAAGCCTGAGTTTTCCTGTCATTACTCCAGCGGAGGGGAGACGAGTTTGGAGGAGGCTGAGGCTAAGCAAGCCTTTTACCCATCGACTTGTTTTTGCTTGGTCTGACATCATGTTGTTTAAATGCAAATCACCGGATATTTTAAAACAGAAAATGAAGATTTCCAGTTTCTCTTGAAAAATGAGAAGCCACAGAAGCATGATCCTGAGAGCGGCAGTTGTCCCTCAGTCTGTCCCCAAGCCTCTAGCTTGCCAGAGTCTCTGCCACTCTCCCTGTAATCTCAGGCTGGTCTGCTTGCTCAGTGCCAGGGGGGTCTCTCCAGCTCTAAAACCGTATGTGGGCTCAGGCAATGAACAACATCGGAGCTTAATAAATGCGCAGCAGCCAGGACCCTCAGCTCAGATGTTGTCAACATCTTAATTCGATCCAGATTCAGCAGGAAGAGGTCAACCTCTCCACCCTCAACCTCGGGGGGTGAGGGCCCACCAGGCAGAAGGCCATGATCCTGGCGCGTGTCAGCAGCAGGTGGGTCTTGCTTGAATCAAAGCCAGTTCACTCACGCTAGGACTGGCCTCAAATTATAAAATGGTTTTTGTTTTTGCAAAAAGGTCCATTCTCATGATGGTTCAAAGTTGCAGACGAGACAGATCCTCTCATCAGAAAAAATACGTCCACAGAATTAATTCTGCATATAGTTTTACCAAGTTCACTGAAGCCCACTTGAAAACCCCATGGATATGTGAGACGTGTAATATCTGTGAACTCAGACTATAGATTCCTATAGCACAGAATTCTTTCTCACCCAGGTTCCTCTACCATCTTCAAGGCCCACATACCATACATCAGTAAATGCCCCACTGGAAAAGATATCAACTACTCTCCAGCCAAAATGGACCTCAGAACAGAGCCACCAAGGTAAAGCTCGCTTAACAGTCACAAAAGGTGAGCTGTGAACTCCTTAGTAGCAACACTGCCACAGGCCTCAGCAGGCTGATCACCTTCTTCTGGCCACAACTGCCCCCATCAACTGTTGAGAAGCTGACTGTCTATGTCTAAATATTTCTTTACTCTGCTCAAAATAACAACAAAAACCACCACCAGCAACAAACACAGGTCCAACTGGGAGCTTGTAAAGCTGTTGTAACCCAGGCAGATGTTGAGATTCAGAACTGGCTTTCACAGGTGCCAGGCTTCCCCCTCCAGGGAGTATAACCAAGTTCTCTCGGATTGCACCTTGGGAAGTGGCTCAGTCCACCCTCAGGCCTGCCGTGGATGCAAAAAGCCCTCAAGCACAAATACTTACTGAATATAGGGTTTTCTTCCCCTCTTGGGGTAGGTGAATGTCCTTGGAGGCCAAAGGTTCAGGTGCACAGAGATCCCAATTAACCAGCATGGGGCAGACAGTGCATCCCTTCTCCTCCTGGAGTGACCGGCAGCATCTTTAAGGATCACACGCCTTCACACCTGTTTCCCTTCTCAGACATCTATTCCACAGTCCCAGGTGTGAACCCACCTGTGGGCTCGATGTGCCTAGCATGGATGCTGCTTGTAACTGGCATGAAATTCCGAAGTCTGCTGAGGGCCCTGGCTACAGAAACCCCAGCACCCCACTGACACCCCATCAAGATGTAGCACAGCCATGCATAGGAATACAGCAGCACAGTCTGACCAGTCTACCAGTTCCAACATGGGAACCAGCCATGTAGTTCAAATGCACTCCCCGTGCCTACGTGACACGGTCCAGGGTCTCGCATCCTACTAAGGAAGCCCTCCTCAGTCTTACAGGTTTGTAAGACACATAATTTAGGGCTTATCATTTTGCAATGGGCTGTTTTCACCTATATGCTCAAAAAAAGAAGAGGCCTAGATGTCAATCTGTTTAAAACATACCACCTCAGCCCACATCTTGGCCACCCCTGAGCCCCGGCAGGGTTCGTGAGAAATCTTTTTCAAGAGACCCTCTAAACTTGGCCCCGAGAGCCCAGAGGGCAGAGTGGGGCACCAGTTCTCCCCAGGGGCTGATTCTGAGCCTCGGTTTTCTCATCTGTTAAATGGGGACTATGTCACCTCCCCTTGCCCACTGGCAAGGTGGCAGGGGATGATCGCACACACTCTGGATCCCTCCAGTGTTCCCATCTGATGAAAAATTTTAGTTTTACCCATTTTCAAGATCGTACCTTCTACACTAAGCACAGCAGCAGCCAGTCTAGTGAATACTCATATTTAACTGAATAGTAAAAAGCCGTGTATATCAAAGAGCAAAAAACAAAGGGCCCAGGGAATTCAGGAGGCTGAATCCACTCACATCCTTGGTTTTCCTTTCCTTCTCTACTAGTTGCCAGCTGTATGACTTGGGCAGGCAGAGGAGCCCCACGGGGCCCCCATTTCCTAGCTAATGCTCACAGGGCTGAGCCTGACCTTGAAAATCAGACCCACTTCAAGCAAGAACGAAACAGCGAAGTGAGGCCCACCTCCACACCTGGTGTACACACGACAGGCGAGCAATGGAATCAGCAAGGAACACCGTGGCGCCTTTAGGTAGAGGGAGGAACACTCCCACCTGGTCACTATATCCTGGAGACAACTCACGAGCCCAGACAGAGACCCGCTGTGGCACACACACGCTGCACTCTCACAAGCCTGGAGTCAGCACAACGGAAGCTCCTTCCTGCCTCGACCAGCGGGTCTGGTCCTCCTCAGCTTGACACATAGATTTTCCTTCGGGACAGCTTAACCTGTCCAACATCAATACCGCCCTGACCAAAGCTCGAAGATCGATTCCTTTTATTGCTGCCTGTGGCCACAGACCTACAGCTGAGAACAGGAAGGGCAGGGCCGGGGGAGGGGCAGCCTTGTGAAAAAGCACCTCCCCGCTCCCAGATGCAGGGTACAATCACGGTCACCCACGGTCACCAAGGGGGAGCAACAGGTTGGCTAAAAAGGTGTGTGTGTGTGTGTGAGCGTTCATGTAGAGTGTGAGACCCTGGGGTGGGGCAGGGACACATTGGGTCCGGCAGCCGCAGCAGAGAGGGTCAGCAGGGGCTAATGTGGCACCCTGAGCCTTTGGATCTTCATGGGACAAGTGGCAGCGATTCCGCTCCACCTCCAACACTGCAAGGGGTTGGGGCACAGAACCTTCTGGGTTTCCTAAGTTAAAATCCCAGGATACTAGATTCGAGATGGACAGGATGATCTGACAAACCCTTACGCAAACCCTCTGCCCCTGCGCCAGCTGCTGCTCTGAGAACTTTGTAAGAAAGCATTTCAGCCTCAACAACCTGAGGACCCAAGTGCCGTTAGCGTCAGCCCTACACATTGGTAGAATTAAACTTACAGGTGCAGAGGCCTCTACTCCCCATCTTACAGATGGGACACAGCTCAGGGCATTATTACAGTGGGAGGGTCTGTCATCATTTGCCCCTTTGGGATGCCCCCGCCCAGCTCCGGCAGCCCTAAAGCCACTACAACGTGCAACTCCTCACACAGGTCAAGTTCTCCAGCTGGAGGAACCGGTTCCAGAATTTGAAGGCTTGGCCAGTGCTCCAGACAGACACAGAAGCCACCCATCCAAATACAACTCTGCACTTAAGGTCCTTCATGAGAAGGGCTTCAGCTTACCTGGACTGGGTAAGGATAATTATCCTCAGGATTATACCCCAATAAAGCCCAGAGCCATCCAGTGACCTGGTGAAAGGGTCGCCGGCAGTCAGAGGCCTCCATGCTCACTGTGTTTCTCCTCCACCACCCCCAACTAAGGGAAGGGTGCCTGGTCCCAAGAGGATGTTTGTCCTGGCTCACTGGATTGCCCCAACCAGTTCTGGGGCAAACAAGGCAGATTCCAGCTCCCCGAGTGGGACCCCAGTCCTTAAGAGGCACCACCCACTTCCTCTAGGGCGAGGAATTGCTTACACACTCTGCCCAGCAGAAGGCCCTTCTACCTCTGACTGCACAATGCAGTCACCTGGAGGGGTGGTTTATAAAATAGATAGCGATGCCCCGCCCCCTAGAGATTTGGGCTTAACTGGTCAAAAGTCAGGCCTGGGTTTTCCCAGGTGATTGTGAAGTGCGGCCAAGAATAAACACCTTGGACTTGATGCTTCCTGCTCTCCCCCAACTCCTTCTTCAGTTAAAAGTCACCACTCAGAAACCCCCAAGTCCCAGTGTAACTCCACAAAGCCTCAGATGCTTGCAAACTCTTGGCCCCTCCCGTCATCTCCATCCCACACTCCCTGAGGCTGCTTTTACTTCCTCTGCAGAAGCTTCCCCTGTGAACTTGCAAACCTGCACAAAGCATCAGGAAGGGAAGGGAAGAGGCTGTCCTTAAGGATCCCTGGGATTTGGAGCTGCCTGGAGAATTCTAGGCAGAGGGGCAGCCTGAGAAAAGGCAAGGATAGGACCAGGAGGATGAATGCCCGTGGTTTTTGTCCAGCAGGTGCAAGTGAAGAGGCTGGTGGGGCAGAAACTGCAGGAGATTAAAAGGCCCCCAGCGCGGTTTTGGCAGATGCGCTCCTGTGTTATCTCTCTGTATACCTCCCAGCATCCAATGCAGACCGGGTTCAGAGGAGGCACTCGATAAATTCTCATTGACAGGAACACTCTGCAACATTACCTCCCACCTGTGGCCTCAGCACGGGGAGAAAGGCCAGCATGGGGAAGTGAAGCCAGCAGCTCGGTGGCCCACGCTGCTTTCTACAAGAAGGGAGAAATTCAAGCCAGAAGGGTGGTCCTCAGCGCAGGGGTCAAGCAGCAATGTCACCCAAAGCATGGTTCCCTCCAGGTTAAAAACACAGGTCTCCTGGTACCCGCGGAGGGGGCAGGTGGCCTCATGGAGCCCTGTGGCTTGGAGGCCGCTGGGTTGCCATAACAGAGGTAATTAGATTGCTACCACCCAACCCCAGCCTGGTCTGGACTTCGAGTAACCCAGGCTGGGAATTCCAAGCCTTCAGATGGGGCCAGGAAAAACCGGCCTTGCTGGCTGACTCCACAAGCCCCTGCGAGTTCCTGGGGCAAGGAGCGAGGCAGGAGCCAGGTCTTGCTCACCTGCGTTCTTCTGGCAAAGTAGGTTGGAGCTGCCAGCACCCACCCCTCAGGTAGGGGCTCAGGGCCCAGAGGCACCTACTTCTTCAGAGCAGGGGAAGGTCGACACCATGGGCCAACAGAGAGCTAAGGAGGTCTCTAGCTTGGAGATGCAGGATGTAGGTTGGCCACAGAGCGGCGCTGTATATAAAATTTGCTCCGTTTCCTCGGGCCTGACAGGCTGAGCCCAGGGGCAGGTGGCTTCTGCTCAGAAACCACAAGGCTCTCTCAGATCTGCAGTCCCTGAACTTCCCCCAGAGACAGGGAAGTTACTGGCAGCTATAGGACTACCTGAAGTGACAGTTTTGCAAAGAACATCAAAGCTTCCAAAGGGGTCTGCTTCTTGCTGTGAGCTCTGGTGCTGTCCCTCGCACCCTTCTGGGCCTCAGTTTGCTCACTTGTCAGGGGATTTGTTCTCAGCCTGTTTGTGCATTAGAATTACCTGGGGAACTGCGATAAACTCCCTCACTAAACTCCCCCAGACCGGGGCCAAGAACCGAAAGGTTGTGACTTAACTAGGTTTGAGTAGATGTGACCACCAGCAGTTTTAGAAAACCAAGCTAAGCTGGGGGATCTATAAAACCTTTTCAACTATGACAAGCCAGGATTCTGTAAGCTGTCCCCAACAGGTCAGGGCCTGTACCTTAGAAGACAGCCTATTGCCTTGTTCAGAGACTGGCCCCACAGACATAACCATGGTTGGAACCAGGACAGGCCTCTCAAGGCGGGACTGACCCCAGATTCCACTCTGGCTGTTTACCACCCCCAGGCTCACAGAAAGAAAACACCAAGTGTCAAAACTCAGGCTGGCTCCAGTTGCCTGCTTCCCCTCCTTGCTGCAAGCCTACTGTTTTCAGACAAAGTGACAAAAGCCAATCCTGCCCCGGCCATTAGGGCCTCTGCACCCCTTTCCCTCGGGGGTCAGGGCTGACAGGCAGTTGTGAAGTATCAGTGTAGCTGCTTTAGCAGAGCCAGCCTGCTGGGAGCTTCCTAGACTGCTTGAGCAGGGCGGTGACTCCCCTGCAAGGCGGGCAGCTGGGATGACACACAGCTGCCAGTCCCAGTGAGAGCCCCCGCCCTGGGCCCCCTCACCTGTGGCGTGGCCAGCTGAGTCAGACAGCAGCCTGTGCCTCAGGTTCCGCCATCCCTGCGGGTGGAGGCGGCCTGTAAACACAGGGTGACCAACACTTACATGCCCCAAGCTTAAGTAACATGGACAAAGGCCCAGAGGCAGGCTGCTCACCTGCCCCCCCCACCTTCCACTCCTTCAGAACCCCAGGGGAGAGGCCTAGTTAGCCAACCGGGGAACATCATTTCAAAGACCCCACCAAGACCTTCTGTCCTCCATCCCCACCTCCTGGAAATCCCACCCGGGGTCTGCTGGGCCTTTTGTTTGAGCTCCTTACACAAAAGGGGCCTTTTTTCATCTGGTGGTCCTGCTTTTTGTTTCCAAACCCCAACCTGTGTGGGCCCCAGATAAGGCGCTGCAGGGGTAACAACGAAGGTTTGATGTATTTTAGACGCACTTTGCAGACAAAGGCTAGTTTACAAACAAGAAACAAATAGACTCAACACCGTCTTGTCTCCACCACTCAGCTAAGAACCCGGCAGGTGCTGCCCCGCATGCATACAGTCCTTAAAACTTAAGGTACAGTGCTCCAGCAAGGGGCCCCCAGCCCATCACGTGGCAGGGGGTCAGGCAGCTCCATTAAGTAGGGGTGTTCCGGTCTCCCACTTTCCCGGGAACCCTTTTCTCCCTATGACCTGAGCCTCGAGCTTCCACTGCACTCTTCTAAGTGGTCTCCCGGTCCCACCCGGAGCTCTGGAGGGGGCGCAGTAAAGGGGAGGCGGGAGTGCGAACCCAACGGCCGCTCCGCCTCATGAAGGGAATTTAATTAGCCTGCTGGAGAGGCGGGCGGGCAGGCGGGCGGACGAGGTGTCTCTGGTGCTGCAATATAATTGAATCGGCTCCACTCGGTCGGGCCACTCGCCGCCCATCAGCGCTGCCGCCCGCCCGGGAGGGCTGGGGGCGGGGAGGTGCATCCAGGCGGAGCAGGAAGGGCCAGGGAAGGAAAAAAGGGCAGCGCGAGTAGGGGGCGGCGGATGCAATCACCCTCCCACCTCCGAGGCCGGGGCAGCCATCTTCGGCAGGGGGAGGGGCAGGGAACCGCTCCAACGAGGCGGGGAGTAGAAAGGAGAGAAGCGCCGGGCCCGGGGCGCGCCCTTGGGAAGCAGGGCGTGGGGGTCGGAGACCCGGGAGGCTGCAGTCCCGCCCTCGCGGCCGTCTCCCTGCTCCGAGGAGAGGGGAGGGGAACAAGACAAAAACTCGAACCGCAAGGCCCCAGTCGGCGAGCGCCTCCCCCCCACTCCCCAGCCACCACCAGCACCTGCCGCGGGGGCGCACGGCCACCCCCCTCGATCCCTCCCTCGCCGCCGCCGCAAAGTTTTCACTTCGGCTCCGGAGCGTCGACAGCTCACCCGGAGCCCCACAGCTCGCCGGCTCCCCACACTTACGCGCTCCTCGCTGAACGTAGCTACCGAGCCCGTGCCTGCCTGGAGCCAGGCCGCCCAGGCTACGACCCGCGGCGGGCGGGGGCCTTTGGTCGCCTGCCCGCCCGCTCGGCTCTTATCGCCGCTCACACTCCGGGGGAAGTTGCCCGGGAGCCGTTGGCGGCCGCCCCCGCAGAACCCACGAACTTGGAGGAGAGACGGGCGGGCGTGAGGGGGGACGCGGGGACCCCCCCACCCCGTCCCTGGTCCCCTGCCCAGCGCGCGGCGCTCACCTTTCATGCCAGGGCTCCACAGCTCCGCCTCGGCTGACACATGCTGGAGCCACCGTCGCCCAGTGTTTGTCTAAACTGCTTATCTCACCCGGGGCTGCTCCGCGGCTGCGGCTCGGGCCCGCTGGGGAGGTGGAGCTTCCGGGGCCCCGGCCAAGAAACACCTGCTGCTGTCGCGGCCGCCGAGGACACACCCAAGCGCAACGCCGCCCACTCCCGGGCCACTGGCTCGTCCCGGCTCCCTGACCTCAGCCAGCGGGAGGTGTCGGGTTTCAGCCGCAAACACACACGCGCGCGCACCGACAGGCGCCGGGTACACCCGCGCAGGCACACGCCCCTCCCCAGCTAAGCCGGCCAGGTGAGCCGAGGACACCAGCAGGTAGAGGAAGTGGCATCCTTAGGTTCTCGGGGGCGCCTGGTTCAGGGGTCTCGGATACACTGGTGTCCAAGACCAGACACTTGATTGCAGAAGTAGGGAGTCGTCGCTTCCAACAAGCTCGCAGCTGAGCCCTTGTGCATCTCGTGACCGTTTCCCCAGCGCCTAGGACAGTGTCTGTCAGAGTGGGCCCAATGAACGGATAAACTCATGTGTTCTGGAGGATAACTTTCTAGGAGCTGGTGTGCGCGTTGGGGAGGGGACACAAAAGATAGGCTGGGTGCATTTACTCTCCCCCCTCCAAAATGTGACCTTATTACCCCACCTTGAAAGGATTGAATGTTAAGAACTTGGGCCTCTGCGTCTTCCTCCCCAAATTCCAGGAACTAACCCCTCCCGTTCTAAGTGACTTTTGGGAAGACCACAATGCGGGAGGCAGGGGTAGCTCTTTAAAGAACCCACGTCCCGCGGCTGGAGAGTCCACAGAGGCGCCGCTCAGGCAGGGAGATCATTAAGTAGCTAGGGTTGCGGTCAGAGGCGAGACCGCCCGCCTCCAGAAACTGGCACGACCTACTGGGCCTCGGGCCCCAGTGTAGCGCCTCCCCATTCCTGGCACCCCCCTCCCCACCCTACCTCACCCAGGCACTTGACAGACTGGAATGACTCAGGGAGCGTCCTGAAATTCCTGGGCACCCACAGGCGGCACAGCGAAGGACTGCGGGCCCCAGCCTCCCCACACCCCGGGCTCCGCCCTGCCCCCACCAGCGGTCGTTGCAGACGAGCCTGGAGCCCACCCCCCGCGCCGCCCGCGTCTCCAGGAAGCGCCGGGTTAATGGAGCAGGCCTCGCCTGGCGCCCCCTACCCCAGCGCATTCCGGCGCCCCAGGCTCTGACCCCGCGTGCGTCCACAGCTCACAGCTTTGCTCCAACGCCCCGGGGTCTCTCCCTGAACAACATCTTTTGAAAACCCTCTAATCTACAGCTTTCCTACTTTTGAGCCGGGAGGCAAATCAGTACATCTCCCCACCCCCCAAGCAGCAGTCCTAGCGCTGCGCTGCGGGTTTCAATTTTCCGCGCCCAGTGCCAGCCCGCGCTTCTGCCAGCCCCAAACCTGCCCCGGGACATGCCCGCGCCGCGCTTGGCAGGCACGCACGCACGCACGCTGCTGTCCCCGCGGGCCCAGCCTCCCCCGCCTTCCTCCCTCCCCTCCCCTCCCTCCCCGCGCCAGCCCGGATTGCGCTGGGAGGGAACGCTGGGCTCCTGCCACCCCCCATCCATCTGTTCCTGATGACGCTAGCGGGCCTGGAGCATTCGAGGCCCGCGCCAGCGGGCCGCAGAGCCCGCCTGTGCTCGCTGGGGGGCGAGAAGCAGGGCTCCGACGGGCGCCCCCAAGCCCCCCCCTCCCCTAGTCCACTTTCAACCGAGCGCACGCTGGGGCACACGGAGTGGGGGCGCACGCGGATCGGCCCCCCGCCTTGCACAAGGCTCCTGGCAGACCACAAACGAAAAGGGAAACGGACCTACGAGGCCGGGATGGGGACGGTTACTGGCTCCTACCTGCGGGCGCCTGCCGGCCCTGGCACCGTGCGGAAGGGGCGCTTCCCTTTCACCACCCGCCTCGTTCCTGTGGGCCTCGGCTTTCGCCTGATACTTTAATTTACGCACCACCCAGTGTCTCCGCAGCGCGGCCCCGGGTAATTTATACCCAGCAATGGCCGGCAGATTCACAGCGGCCAGGGCGCGGGGGCGGGGTGCCTCCATCTCCTCCAGGAGTCACGGCGGGGATGGGGGGAGGGAAAGGAAGCCTTAGGAGAGAATTCAACAACTGGCCTAGGGCTTTAAAAACAAAATTAAAACCCTCTGGGGGCGGTTCCAACCTTTCCCACCAAGATTACAAGCTGCCGGGGGACGGAGTATCATGCAAATGAAAAGTCGCACCTGGCCAGGCGGCTCCTCCCAGCCTTGTCCTCTGGTTAGGACACCCAGGCCCAACCTCCAAATCCCTCTCACTTGGACAGGATGCTCCTGCTTATTTCCTTTCATCTCTGAGGAGGCCCTGGTGGGGAGAGAGGTCAGATCTTCCACCTGAGGAGGACCACAAGGGCGAAACATAAAAATTTGTGGGGTAGCCGCTTCGTCTTATCATTTAACTAATTTTTGCTGTTGGCAGATCCCTCCCTTGTAGATATCTGGTTCCACTGGATTGCGAAACGGGTGGTCGGATCCCGTTTCACAGAAGAGGAAGTTGAGGCCAAGAGTGGCTCCAGGTCACATGCGCACGGGTACCCAGGGAGCTGTGCTTGGAGCTACACACACCTGGAGTCTCCCCTTTTCAGCACAGCCGTCCGAGGCAGCGGGGAGCTGCGGGAAACCCCAGTGACCGCCGGGGGGCAGCAGCGAGCTGGCTGTGTGCGCCTTGGCCAGAAACAGCTGGCGGCCACCAGGCTGGCTGGCACGAGGAGATGGATGACACTCACTGTCAGTGGGCCCAGCCCAAGGAAATTAGTAATCCAGGAGCACGGCCTCCGAGTTTAAGGGTGGGAACTGTTCCCCTGCACCCCGCACACTCCTGCTAACGAGGTTTGCAGCTGACTCTAATTTCCTGTCACTCAAGGCTCAGGCTGGCAGCCCTCCATTTCCCTTTAGGTGCGTCCTTTCTCCTCTATCCTAGGCAGCTCCCACCCTGCAGCCAGCCCTGGGCCCTTTCTGGGCAAAACACTCATTCCCTTCCTGAAACCTGGCAGAGGAAGAAGGTCCTGGATGAAGAGCAAGGCACCGGGGCCAATCTTACAGAGAGGTGTGTGGGGATACCTCCCAGAGTAGGGACACCTACCCTAATGACACTGCTTACTAGGGCCCTGCTTCCTTTGTGCCAGGGGCAACAGAATGCTGGTGCATGCTTGCCCACACCCCCAGACCCTGCCAACCTGAACTGTGCCTCCTGGAGCAGGAAGCAGAGACCAGAGGCCCTCACCTGGCTCTGAGCATCTATTCAGATGGATCCTTGCAAAACCCAGCCCTGCCTTCATGACCCTAGGACCTGTGAAAACTACAAGGCCAAAAGAATGAGAAAGGCCTCAGGATAAGCCCCAGGAGCCCCCTTACACCTACCCCCTGAGGTTGGGAATGAAGAAAGGAGTCTCTAATATAGAAGTCCAGAAGGGATCCAATTAGGGATGCCTCTAACCAAGACGGTTAGCATTTAGTCCCTCAACAAACACACCAAGCACTGGCTCTGTTGGCAGCAGCCTTCCCAGTTATGGAACTGAAAATGCCAGGCCGGCCTCAGCGACTCAGAAAGAATGGGCAACAGATACAGGTGAGAGGTGCTGAAAGGAGTGACACTTAAGAGGCAGCAAGAAAGACAGGAGGGAGGGCTGACAACTTAACCCATCACCACCACTACCTGGGTACCTAATTGGACCAGGTACCACCCCTTGTCTACGATGAGCCCTTGATACCACAGAAGGGAATCCTGCAGTCTTGCTCTTTATCATTCTGTGTCCTTTTGGAATCAGCAGAACTCAATCCAAGAGTGTCCTCCACCCTCACTAGCTGTTCCTAGCACGTCAGGGTTGCCATATCACCATCACATTTACATTAACCCAGCCACCTCACGCAGCACCTGGATGTGCAAAGAAGCGTCAGAGACCTGGACTTCAGTGTGAGTGGGAAGGGAAGATCGCTTCTGCCATTTACCATACACCTAACATGTGCCAAGGCTGCTCAACTCATGTCATTTAATCCCCATGGGCCCCGCAAGGCAGCCAGCATGACCTCCATTACAAATCCCGGTGAGGAGACCTGAGGTTAATTAACTTGCCTGGGGCACACAAATTCGAGCTGAGCCCAGACCCCAGCGGTCTGCCTATACCTGGCAGCTTTTCTGTAACTACCAGCTGCAGATACACCTGGCAGAGGATGTTACAGGTCCCCAAATACTTTCAGGTCTAAAGCCCTCATTTGAAAACATCTCTGGCAGATGTCCCACTGTCCAAAAAATCATTCTCCCTTCTGAGGGGTTGTGGGGACCCATCACCCAGAGTCTGGCACCCCAGTATTTGCAAACTCTTCTGCGTGAGTGCCCTCCGCACAAGGCTACCAGCCCCACCCAGGAGTGCTACATCCATAGAGGGCACTACTGGGGTCCCAAGGGCTGAGTGGCAGGGGGTCTGCGCAGCTCCACCACCTTCCCCAGGCACTTCTGCCCAGCCTTGCCCTGCAGCCAAACCCCCACCACTTAGACTCCCCGGTCCTCTCATCCTCTTTCTCTTTCCAGCCACTATCACTGGCCCAGAAATCCTCTCCATTCTTCAAAGTCAGGCTTAAATCTTATCTTTTCCAAGAAGGCTTTTCCCATCCCTGCCTCCTTGCCTCTGGAATTCATCTCTCCAGGCACTGTGTCCCCACTCTTAGATAGTGATCGCACAGTGCAGAGAATCACACAGGTCTCAGATAATGGGGTGTGTGTTTGTGTGTATGTGTGCACGGCGCGCGCACACACACACACACACACACACACACACACACACACACACACGGCACGTTCAAGACTCCCAGGCCACCCTACTGAGCTACTTGCCCAGGGTCAGGGACAGGAAGGGACATCTTTAACAAGCTGGAGGCAAGGATGTCCAGGCCTCACTGTGATTGCTGGAACCCCAGACTCCACCTACCCATACAAGGCAGTGGGTGCCCAGAGGGGAAAGGGACTCTAGTTTCCCAATTGTGACATAGCTCCAACCACCAGGCAAGCTCTTCGTGTTCAGATTTCACCCAGACCTGTCGCATGGACGGAGGGAAAGAACCCCAGCGGAGGGAGAACAGAGGCCCACCCTCCTCACCAGACCTGCTCTTCTTAGGGAGGAGCCGGCTCCTCCAGCAGGCTGGGGGCCACGTCCACGCCTGGCCCGGGAAAGCCCCCATTCCCCCCCCCCACCCCGGCAACCTCAGCAGCTCTTCAGTAGCCAAGGTCACCTCCAGGGGTGCAGGCAGGGTTCAGGCCCGGCGATCCCTTGGACAAGGGCACAGGCGTTTGCCTCTTAACCCCCGGCTGCCCCAACACTTCCTGCCCTTTCAGCGCCGGCTCCAAGCTGCACCCAGCTCACAGCTGCACTCCTTTACAATCAGTTAACAGCTGTTTTGCATAGATTTTCAATTCTAATTGCCTCGCTTTGTGAGCGCCGCCGAGCCCCGGTGAATGGGGAAGCCGCCGCGCGACTAGAAAGCAGGAGGGGAGGGGAGACACTCGAGAGGGACTAAAAGGAAGCCAGTGTGCGCCAGGCCGGCTGCTTTTATTTTTTTTAAATAAGGAAAGAATATCCCTGCCATTATCTGCCCCCACCCCAGCTCTGGTCTCTCCTCCTGGAGCCAGGAACCTGAAAGGTGCCTCCAACCTTGGGAGGGAAGCCACGCCCTTTCCCCTTTGACCTTAGCCCCCAGCCTGCCCCAGACGCAGTACCCCGGAGGACAGCTTCCAGCTCCGGAACCGCTGCAGGATGCTCCCCTCCCCCCTCGGCCCTCTCTCCCTCCTCCGGCCCCCTCCTTCCCAGCCCCCCAGGCTCTCCAGTACCCAGATATGGGAAGCTAATTGGACAATAAAGTTGAGCAGCGAGGAAACGTGCTCTCTGGAGACAGCTGGCATCTATAAAAGAGAAATATTTGCATTTAAAACCTTTAAACTTTAAAAGCAGGGCCAGGCCAAAGCAGGGGGAGGCTGAAGGGAGGGGGTGCTCTGACCCTCAAGGGGGACAGCGATTCTTGGGGAGGCCACACAGGTTGCTGGGGGTCTACAGAAGCCCTGAGGCTAGTAGTTCTGGACATTTCTGCTGCCAGTGACCCCGACCCATGCCCCTGCGACTGTCTGTAGGATTCAAGCCAGCCAGTGCTGGCCTGGTGGCCTTGCCACGGGCGAAGCACAAACCCTCCTAGCTCCAGAGGCACTTGGGAGCGCTGGCATTCAGTAGAATTCCTGAGATCTTTCCAAACCAAGCCTGAGGACCAGGGTCCCATACCCTCGGGGTGGGCCTGGCTGAGCAGCTGCCCCCCTGTGGACGGGCAGAGCCCCAGGCCCCGCTCCACCCGTCCACCCCCCTGGCCACTGACTATGGGAGGGAAGTGAATCCAAGCTTCCTGGCAAGGAGACAGTTTGCAAGGAGCCCCGGCGACCCGGCACCTTACCCCATTCCGCTCCCTTGACCTCTTCCCTGGACCCCTTCGGTATTCACTGCCACCCCATTGCCCAGACGAAGAAATGGAGGCTCAGAGAAGTCTACCGCTTCCCAGGTCTCCCAGGACGCCTGCTCCGCCACACTGATGTCTGGTGTGGGGGCGCTGGGTTTTCATTTCCTCACACATCTAGTCTCCACTTTTCATATTTGAGAGAAACCTGGCCAAATTTCCCTACTGTCAAGATTTGTGATGTAAAGCCGGCAGAGAATAATGTCCCTGAGTGGTCTTATTTTAGCAGGCTTTTATGAAATCTCAGCGCGCGCGCTCACAATCCTCAGCTCAAATCCCTTCTACCTGGGATCTGCATTACCCCGCAGGCTTGCACTGAGTGGGATGCGGGATACAGACTCCCCGGGCTCTGTATTCTAGGGTAGGGGCAGAAACTTCCGGGGTGGGGTGGGGTGGGGGTGGCGGTAGAGAATAGCGGTGCAAATCAAAGGCGCACAAGTAACTTTCAACAACGTCAGTTAAGCAAACACCATGCCAGAAACCAGCCCTCTCGCCCAGGTACAGCTGTTTCAGAGCAGAGCATTCTCTCCTCACGAGCTCCGTTCCCATCAGGAAAAAGCTTCCAGCCCAGCAGTGCGGTCTCGAGCCCTGGGCCTTAATGTCCTGGCTTGGCATTCCAGGCCCCCGTCGGCTATGAAACTCAGTTTCATCTCAGTCTTCTCCCTGTAGCACGGCCCGCCCCCCCCCCCATCTAGCCACTGCCATACCCTCGGCAAGCTTTCTCACTGTCTCTGCCCAGACATCAGTGTGCCCCCTTCATTCAATGACTATCCAAAAAGTAATTTTAAAACATGGCTTCTGAGAGCACGCACAACATTTGCGAGGACCGTGAGCATGGAGAGAGGAGGGCCTGAGGACAGGCACCCGGGCTGAGCATGGCCACTCCCTGGTCGTGCAAATCACCAACTCACTGTGCACCAATTTTACCAGCTGTAAGGCACAAGCGACACACCCCTTTCCCATTTTAGTGAGACCTACAAGTAATAGGCCTCACAGAGCCTTGCGCAGTGCCTGGAACACAGTTGGAGCTCAACAGAATTACCTCTATTTGGTGTGAGGAGGAAATGAACGGAACGGTGGCAGCAAATAAAAAGTTTTACGAGGAAGCGCTTGTCAGCACCAGGCCAGATGGGCAGGGAGGCCAGCTAGGAGACCATGTCAGCACCAGGGTGTCGGGTCCTGGGGTGACACAGTGTCAGACTAGTTTGCTCTCTCTCACACGTCCTGGCAGGAATGTCCTTCACTTCCCCACACATAGGTAGAGGACTTCAGGAATCACACATACTCAAAGAATCATGCCAGCACTTACCTGAGCCCAGCCTGTGCTGGCTTCAGGATCAGTCCTACTGGCTGGTCCCTGCAGGTCTGTGAGCCAGATGGAGGGGAGGAGAGCCAGTGAGAAGGGTGGGACCTGGCAGGCTACCGAAGTCTCTTGGTTTTGTCTTTTAATCTTGACAGAATCTAGTCATGACTGCCTTTTCAGAGATATGTCTTAAATATTATTCAAGCAACCCAAATGTCCCTCCATGGATGAACAGATAAACAAATCTAAGTCTATCCATGCAGTGGAATATTATTCAGTCATGAAAAAGGGCAAAGTCCTGATACATAGTCCAACATGGATGAACAACGAGACCTGAGAACATAGGTCCACACAAAACTCTGCACATGAATGTTCATGGCAGCATTATTCATAATAGCCTGAACTGGAAACAACCTAAATGTTCATCACCTGACAATGAATTTAAAAAACCTGTAGTCAACCCATGCTATGGAATATAATTCAGCCTTAAAAAGGAATGAAGCACTGATTATGCTACAGAATGGATGAACCTTGAGAACGTATGGTGAATGAAAGAAGCCAGACACAAAAGGCCACATATGTATGATTGCATCCATAGAAAAGTCCAGGATAGGTAAATGCAAAGAGACGGGGGTAGATTAGGAGTTGCTAATGGCTGTGGAGAGGAAGGAATGGGGAGTGACTGCTAATGGTATGGGGTTTCTTTGGGGTGAGAAAAATGTTTTGGACCAAGATAGAGGTGTGGTTATACAATTTCATGAAGGTATTAAATACCACTAAATTGTTCATTTAAAAGGTTAATTTTATGTTCTGTGAATTTCACCCCAACAACTAAAAAAAAAGATCTGATCGGAAGGCCCCTGCTTGTCCTGGGAGAAGTAGGCCAGGGTTCGCAGTTTCCCAAGAGCCCCAAGCAGCTGCCCCTGAAGACAGCGTCCCCTGGAAACCCCCTTTCAAGTTGCATTTGCGACTCTAGGGCATTTGAAGAGAAACTAGTCACTTTCAAGTGTATTTTGCTTCCTGGCCATTTTTCCATGTAGGCCCCCCCCCCTCACACACATAGACACACTCTGTCTCCCTAGACCTGACTTCTGAGCCCTCTAGGTGGGAGGTGCCGTGTCCCCACCCCCCAAAGCTGCAGGCCTTTTTTGCCCTCATTAACAGTTCTCTGGCTCCAGGCGCCAGGGCAGGACTTGCCCCTGTGAGCACTGAGCAGCTGGAGGTCGTGACACCACACACCTGTCTCTGAGCAGGGCTGGGTCCTGCCACCTGGCCACTGGGCTGGAAAGAGGCCAGCTGTGACCTAGGCAGGCCTGGTGCACAGGGAGGGAGCAGGGGGTGGCACGAGGAAACTAGGTTTACCAGAGGTCAAAGGAAGCAGGGGAGGCCCCCAACCCTGCGCCCCTGACCTGAGGCCAATGTGGCCCCTTAGGGGGTAAGGCAAGAGCACCTCCTTAACCCTATGCCGCATATACTGCTGGAGTGGGTACACGTCTGCCTTCTGAGACTGGACGCCCCACGGACACACGAGTCTGTCCCTCAGCAGCTTCTCAGGAACAAACCTCTTTCATAAAGATTAACCAGCCATCGTCATGCTGGGCGAGAAGCTTTCCTCTCTCTTTCCAGTCTGTTAGTCAGTTCAGAGGACATGTACCCGCACCTCTACCCATGCCAGCACAGACGGGCCACATGCCCCGGAGGGCACCCTGGTGAGAGGCTTAGGACGGCAAGTCACCCCAAGGTCCAGGACAGATCTGGGTGGGGCCGGGCCGGGTCAAAGTCACAGGATGCTGCTAAGCAACAAGAGATCAGAAAATGTTCTAGAACCTCAGGCTGGCCAGGGCCTGCGGGTCTTCATTCACATCCACACCAACTCAAAGGGATCCCTGGAAACTTGTCTGGGGGTCCCCATTCCCCAATTTTCTTTGTACGTTTAAAAGCCTTCAAAGTTCTGGAAGTATCCAAGAGCCAAGACATGCACATACATATAGGTCTGTGAATTTGCACACACATTTGCATGATGCTCCCACCCCCTCGGAGCCATGTACCACTAATCCAGCTCTGGCAGCAGCTGGGGGTTGCTGAGTGCCTACTGTGTGCCAGGCATTTGAACCCGAGAGCTCTCATCCCAGAACCGCACTGTCTTCTCCTGTCCCCTCAGGATGTGTGTGCACCTGACAAATTTCTGGATTAAGTAACTACTGCCTGTCATTAAAATCCCAAATTATCACTTGGACAATCCAATCCCAGTTACCTTATGGCCTGCCAACCAGACAAACAACGAACACAGACAAGCGACCCCTGATATGAGCAGAGCACTGGCCCTCACCTGGCCTCGGCCCTAACGCCAGGCCAGGGTGGGCCCTGGACCAGGAGGACAGCGCCAGGGCCTGGCCTCCACTGGCCTGCCCCACGGCAGCCGCGGGGAACCACTCACTCTGGCTCTTGCTGTATTTAAGTCTTTACAACTCGGTCTCACTAATGCAAATAATCAAGGAGAAAGGATTACATTGAAAGTGTCATGTTCACTGTTGGATATTCTTGTTGTTGCGGTTTTGGCCAGTTACCTTAGATCCTCCGGTGTCTGCAGGACCCCAAATCGAAGGTCAGAATGGAGGCACTGTTGCAGCACGGGGTGTCCCCTCCCCAGTTTCTACCTGTTTGCTCCAAGAGGGGCCTTCGTTTCCTCTCCTGCATGGCCCTTCCAGCCTCAGTCTTCGGAGCCTCCATCTGGAGACACCTTCCCATGGGGGTGTCCAGTGAGCGCGTCCAAGCTCCGGCCTCCCACCTGCCACCACAGGCCTCTCTGCCCGCCCAACCTCTGGCCATCCCCCCACTTTCTACAATCTGGGCCTGGGCCGGTGCCACGGTGACAGTGTCCCCAAAGGTCCCCGGTGTCTTCCACATGCCCTTGCCTCTTCATTTTGATCTACTCCTCAGCACAGCCATGCTGCGCTGCTCCCCTCCTAGGGGACAGGGCTCCTTTCCTGTTTTAAGTCTCCCCCGTCGCCACCGCAAATCCTCCTGCTGCCATCGTTCCTCACATGACTCGCAGATGCATGCACCAGCCACCCACGTTTCTAACCTTCCCCCAGGCCACTCTAGAAGTATCTGGTCATCTCTTTACCCACACAGGCCCCCCCCCCGCCACACTTCTGGGTCTCTGCTGTGTCCCCCCACCCTCCCTGAACAGGTTAATTGAGATTAAGAGCCTCGCTCCTTACTTTTACTTCTGCTCAGGAGGTACCAGTGGCCCGGTGTACCCTCCCTAGCCCTTCCTAAATCTTCTTTGTTTGCTCCTCTCCCAGGCCCTGGCTTAAAGTACACCTCCTCCAGGTAGCCTTCAAGGATGTGGTACTATGGCTTTAACCTCGCTATTGGAAATTAAACTTCCCCCTCCTATGGTAAGGGGGGACTTTAGCATTCTTTATGTTCTGCCCTGCACTCACCAGAGGCCCAGCTATTGGTGGAGAGGAAGTAGCCTTACTTATTTCTGGACTTTCAGAAGCCCTTAGATGAAGGTTTGCTGAATTGATCTAAATGCAATTAAGAAGCCCGTAGGAGAACACAAGCCCTCATCAGCAACAAATGCCACCCGTAACCCCCCCGCTCCCAAAATAAACCCTGCCAAGAACAGTCCTCGTACGAGGACACCTTCCGGAATATATGCCTTGAGTCCTCTTTCTAGAACACTAAGCACCTTTCCAGGGTGGATTTTTTTCCCCCATCAGCTCTTACAGCGTCCTACATCTGTGATGCCACACCAATCCCTGCCCTCTAAGAGCAGCTAGAGTATTCTGTAAAGAGTCACCAGGAAAACAAATGCTGGGTTTCTGTTTTATTTTGTTTTACCACTTCCCGATGGTCTTAAACACACAGACAGGCGCACCGATAGTGCCCCGCCAGCTCCAAGCTCCGCCATCCCCACTCGATACTAACCTCTCGCCCAGAGTTCAAAACAGTCTCCTCTCCCAGGAAGGACAGTGACTCTGGAGGAAAGCTCTGGGCTGGCCTTCACCATCAGTGCAGCGGGGTGACAGCGCCCGCCCCTCCCTTGGCCCACATAGTATAGGACTCCATGCTCCCTCCCCTCCCAGCACAGACCTGCCTGGCTAGCAATTTGAGCCCAGGGTTAGCACAGCCCAGCTCAGGAGTTCTATTCCTGGCTCAGCCAGCAAATTGCTTCGTGACCTTGGGAAAGTCCCCATGCCACCTGACCCCATCTGTGAGTGCTACCATTAATAACCTGAGGTGGCTTTAACAGCAGGCCCTGCTGGAGGCCTCGTTGTTTGTTGTGGTGACTTGTGTCTCTGGTGGGCTGCACAGAGCTGTGAGGACATACCCCTCCTGGAACACAGGGAGTGAGGGGGTGGTCACAGCTCCAGATGCTCCTGAGGAGTGACCTTTCCCAGCACAGCTGGACCACGGTCACAGAGGGGAGGGCTGCCACCCTCCCATTTTACAGACAGGGGAGCCTCAGATCCCTGCCCCCAGGCTGGGATGGCAAGCTCACCTGTCTCAGAGGTGACAAGCCTGTGAGCATCACAGTCAGAGCTGGCAGGGATCTTAGAGGAAAGAAGGAAGAAAGGGGGGGGAGGGGCCGGTGCTATAAGTATTTCTCCAACCCCTCCAGCTGCCTCCACCTAATTCTGGCAATTTTTCAGATGGAGAGCTGGCTAGAGAGCTGAAATGCTAGAACCTGTTGTCGCAGTTGGCCAGAACGGATCATGAACAGGAGGCCAGCTCTCAAGCTCACCTCACTGCTCTATTAACCCAAGATCCCCAAACTTCCACTTCCATAAGAAGCACCTGGTTAAAGCAGATTGTCAGGTGTCATCCCCTATGGTCTACACCCCTCTCTAACTTGGAGGGAGGTCTGGAATGAGCCTGAGATTCTACATTTACAACAGGTTGGCCCCACCCCCATTCTGAGGGGGTGCCTGGGGCTCACCCATTGAGATCTGCCTCATTATACCAGCGTGCTTTGTCATCTGACTTGTGCCTTGAACCTCTTTTAAAAATTAATCTTAATTTATTTCTTACCCGCCTCTCTCCCCCAAAGAATTCGAGGCAGCATTACCAACCTCTGATGGAGACGTGTTTATTATTTTTACGGTTTCTACAGGAAGCTCCGGGTAACTCGAAGGGGAATTATATTCAGAGAGAATTGGGTCCCCAGCGTAAGTCAACATTATTCATTTAACAACTTCTATCGGCACACGGAGATGTGAGCGGGGCCTCACCCAGAGATGTCTCCTGTGGTTACTGTAAGATTTAATTCACAACATCCAAGAAAAATAATTAGGGGAGTAGGAGGAAGGAGGAGGGGTAGAAAGGGCCCCGGAGGTGCCACCCACTGCCCAGTTACCCCAGTCGGCATCATGGCTTTGTCACTGATCAAGGTACAGGTCGCCACTCTGGCATGGCTCACTCGGGCACAGCATGTGCAGAGGGGCCACCTCGAGGGAATTTTGGGGGAGAACAGGTTTCCAAAGTGGGACCAGCCAAACCACCTCCCTGGGGTTCCCTATTGGCGGAGAGCTGCCCCAGCACAAAGTGCCCCAGTGAGGACACCTCTCAGGATCCCCTTCCCAGCTTGATGCCTGGGACACCCCCCCCAGCCTTTGCAGGGGTTCTCTGAGGTGGATGAAGGGGCCGGGGCCCAGGCAATGGGGTTAGGTGCGCCTGCTCAGCTGTTTGGAGCGCTGGAGCATTCGTATGCACATTGTAAATTTCACTGGCAAATCCTGAAAGATCAGAGTAGGCTTTTAATGTGCATCATCTGGATGTAGGACACGGAGTTGGGAAAGCCAGGCCCTGCTAACAGGGGGAGTGGGTCCTCCTGTTGAAAACTGATGCCGGCTGATGGGGGTGACGAGGCTGGCAGGAGTAGCCCAGGCCAGTCGTGTCCTGGTTAGGGCCATCACTTACAGTGAAGAGGAGACGGTGAGAGGCAGGGCGGGGCAGGGGGGGCAGCCCGCCTGAGCTACCCTGTGGAGTTGGCAGTGACTGGCCCAGGCTGGGTGCTGACAAACTCAAGATGCAGCACACAGGACCCTGAGGGCAGGAATGCAGTGCACAAACCCTTCCGGGCGATGGTGTGCGAAACAGGAGATAGGACACATGCCGAGAGAGGTGGGGTGGCGGGGTAGAGAGAAGGAGAGAGACAGACAGAGAGAAAGAGACAGAGAGGGAGAGATACAGAGACAGAGAGACAGAAAAAGAGAGAGAGGGAGAGAGAAGTATCTTTCTTTGCAAAACTGTTTTTAGCAGAAAGGGTAAACTTTCTCCCTGAGTCTAGGTCCAAGGAACCACATTTCTAAATGCAAAAGCCATTTTTATGTTTTATATTTTTTAACAAGGATAGTGTCTCCAGGCCTCAGGAACGCTACAAATCTATTTTGGCCCATGTCACACCTTCCTTTCTACCATTCTGAAAGATAGCAGGATACCTCCTCTTCCCAACACCCCCAAATCTGAGCTCTACAGACCAGAGAGGTTAAGTGATTGAACTCAAGTCATACAGTACAACAGACAAGAAGAAAATTCAAATCTAATTCCCAGCTCAGTCCTCCCTCCCCTACTGGGAGACTCCAAAGATCTAACCTGAGAGCAGTAATAGCTGAGGATGGCCCATCTTTTAGTTATTTAAGATTCTGCATAAATAACTGCTTAGAACAGCACTGTTCAATTGAACAGCGGTCCCCAACCTTTCTGGCACCAGGGACCGGCGCTCCAATGAGAATCTAATGTCTGATGATCTGAGGTGGAGCTGAGGCGGTGATGCTAGGAGCGGCTGCAAATACAGATGAAGCTTCACTCACTTGCCTGCCTCTCATCTATTGCTGTGTGGCCCAGTTCCTAACAGGCCATGGACCAGTACTGGTCCACAGCCCAGGGGCTGGGGACCCCTGCAAAGAACCCTCCGTGATGACCAAAACGTCCTCTATCTGAGCTGTCCCATACATACAGTTGTCACCAGACACTGTGGCCACTGAGTACTTCAGACATGGTCAATGTGACCAAGGAACTGAATTTTAAATTTTCTTTAATTTTAATTAATTGAAAATTGAAAATGGAAATGGAAATAGCCACATGTAGGCAGTGGTGACTGTATTGGACAGCACACACTTTGAAAACGAAAGTGACCCCATTTTCTGAGCCAGAGGTTGAGCTATGCAGTCTGAGGTATACGCGGGCTCATCGAGAAAACAAGGCAGAAGAGCTGAAGCTGGGGTTTCTGGAAGAATCCAGAGCTGTGACTAGAGTGACCGAGACCCCCGCATGCCCTCAAGGGGGTCCCCTGGTAAGCTGCAGTCTAGAAAACATCAGGATATCCTAGAACGCGCCTCCCCAGATTCCCGCTCCTCCCCAGATCTCCCCAGGGAATCGTTTTGAGGCCTCATTTCCCAAGTCAGGGTCAGGACAGCAGCGGAGGTGCCCCCACTCCCTTTAGGGAGACTGTCATGATGGTGTCAAGAGAGCAAATGCATCTTTTCTGGGAGGTGTGATGTAGCTGAATCAGCCAGAGAAAAGAGGCTGCCTTTAGATCACTGTAGGTAGTCCGGGTAGACGGATGCCCGAGTGGGTAAAGGACAGAAAGAAGGAGGGTGGATGATGGATGAATGGGTAGGACGATAGAGGAAGAGTAGATGGAAAAAAGGGAGCCAGATGAGGGATAGATGGATTGATTAAAAAACCAAAATATCTGACATTTCAAAGTCTCAGCCACAGGGACCGTGTCCAGAGTTTCTCCAACAGGTATCAGTGGGTTTCCAAGAAGGAAGATACAAGTGTTTTCTGGTCACTAAGGCCAGCAATCTGCCCGGAGAGGCTCTTAGCCGTGGGCGTGGGGGGGCGCAGGGAGGGCCGTCCCCTCCCCCTCAGCTAGGTTTCTGTCTAGGTCTTGGGAAAGGGGACTTGAGCTCCCAGGCTGCCTTCTGTCAGGCTGAGCCCCCAAAGAGAAAGGACACTTCCTGGGTTTCTGCAGATGCAAACCCAGACAACTAGATGAACAAGGCCAGCTTGGGGCCAGCTTGCGAGGCCTGTGGAAGGCCTTCCAGGGAGAGCGCTGTCTGGGGGAAGGGCCACCCGTTCTGAGCAGGAACACAGGTGCCCTGTCTGGATGGCCCCTGCCTTTCCTCTCCGCACCACCGGGATTCCTTGCCCAGGCTCCCTCCCGCCCCACTGGGTGCCTCTTCCATTAGTGTACTCAGCACAGCCTCCTAGGCCTCCATTAACACCCAGGGAGGGCAGCACGGCCCCAACCCCACAATGAGCGGTCATAATTAGAAGTCAGGCACCCAACGAGCACAGGTACTGAGCATCTATTTGGCGTAGGATGGCTGGATGGGCTTTCTCCATATCATATCCTTTGATGCTTCAACAAACCCACAAGGCAGGAATGATTATGGTCCCTGTTTTACAGGTGAAGTAACAGGCTGAGAGGTCACAAAACCTGCTCAAGTCACACAGCGAGGTCTGACTCAAAGGGATGAATTCTACAACTTACACTCACATGTAGGAAGGTGCTCATTGCCCATTTGCTGAATGAATGAATGCATGCATGAATGCATGCGTGAGCGGGTGAACAAAGGACAATCTGAAGCAGCTCCCGATGGTCTAGGGGACTGAGGCTCCATGGAAGAGAAGTGTGAAAGGCAGGAGGCCCCTGCAGAAGGTCCCGGCCAGGCGACCTGATCAGCCCAGGGTCCCCTGGTTCCCTGGAGACTCCTGGGCTCACAGATGGGGCTTGGAATATGGAAAATGAAGGCGCCTCCAGCAAAGAGCAGATGGAGAAGCTGACCACGGCGGGCAGGGAGATCTGAGGATTCTAACCTCTGCCCACCTGCCCCCGCCAGCCCCATGGGATCGGACCCAGGCCCTCCGCAGTGGGCCTCCTGCCCTGGCTGTCAGGGCCACTGGAGAAAGCCCAGGCAGGCCAGTTCTTGGGCAGCCCCTGCCGCTCCCTTTCTCCCCCAGGGCCCTCTCCTCCCTCCCTTTTCTGCAAAGAAGTCAAATTTGCCACTCTGATGCATTAACCAAGGTGGGTAATGAATGGCGAGTATGAGGCACACCCGCTGGGGGGGGGTTGGGGGAGAGACATGCAGGCCAGGCGCACACCCCAGCAACTGGGCAATCTTCCAGGCTCTGCTTCCGAGCCCCTCCATTCAACCCCCTCCGCCCAGCCCCTCCTCCCGCTCCCCCCACCAGCCCCCCATAAGAGAGAAGCAGCATGCCCTGTCATCAGAACTGCATTGTTCTGGCCAGAAGAAAAAACGGGTCCAGCAGATGGCAGGTGTAACAAAAGCAGCTTGCTGTGGCCAAACCAATTATTTATCTAATTATGATTTACCACTTAACCACATGATCTTTCTACAGAGTTGTGGGCAATTAAAACCAGGGTGACTATGTGGATTATGCAAATGGGCTGGAGCCCAGCGAATAAAATTGGAGATTAGACATTCACACAGGCAGGAGCTGGCACAGGGCAGCCCAGGGAAGGAGGGGGAGTGGAGGGCCCTGGGGGAGGGGAGGCTAAGGGCCTGGGGTGGGAGGGGGGAGGAAGGATGGGGAGCAGGAAGGAGAGAGAGAATGGAGGGGAAAGAGGGAGCTGGGGGAGAGAGGGAGGGGCTAAGGGAGGAAATCTGGCTGTGGGAATGCACCGCCCCCCTCGGGCTGCCAAGCTGCCCCTATGTGAGGACATGAGGTCCCCAGAAGAGAAATCAAAGCAGCTGGCCTGACAGGGGCTGCAGAGAACCAGGTATCACTGGGCCATCGGGGAGGCACCCCTAGGGTGACTTGGGAAGGCAGGCTGGATATGGACGCTGTGGCTCCAAGTACCAAGGCCATGGGCAGCCACACTCCAGGGTCGTGCGTGAGTGATGGCCAGGGAGTCGGAAGGAGAGAGGGGAGGACTTGGTGACTCCATTCAAAATCACCTCTAATACTCGTGACTTTCTTCAGGTTCTCTGACGCACTAGCCCTGGTCTGAGCACACTGCAGTGAAGTATTTCACTCATTCACTGCCACCAGTAATCCCGCTTTACAGATTAGGAAACTGAGGCGTAGTGAGGTTAAGTTGCTTGTCCAGGTGACCTTACTGAGAGGCTGCAGGGCCAGATGTGCCCAGGCCAGGTCAACCTCCAAAGCAGCAGAGTCCCCAGCCTGCCAGGGCAGTTTCCTTGCTGGAGAGGGCAGGGCGGGTGGGGTGTTTCTGGCTCTCCTGGAGCCTATTACCCCAGGGAGAGCAAGTACTTGGCCGGTGGCCGTCGACAGAGCTGCCCAGTGAGGACAGGTCTCTTCAGGTAGGTGACAGCCACCAACAATGACCCAGTAGACCAGGACTTGGGACACCCAGGATCATCCCAACTGCATAACTGACCAAGCAGCTGTGTGACCCCAGCACGTCACTTGTGGTCTCTGGGCTGTTTCCAAACAAAAGAACTAGAAATGATGACTCCTCCATTTCCTTGCAGCTCTAAAAGTGGAGGTGATGCTCATTAACCTCCACAGGTGATCCAGGGCTCCCTGAAACAGCTGAGCTGAGAGACCTAGGGAGAGAGAGAGGTGTCTGTGGAATCGCCTGGAACTGGTTCCCCTGCTTACTAAAAAAAGCAAAGACAGCAGAACGCCTGTGCCAACGCTCCCAAGGCTTTGGGAGTCCTACCCCACGAGCCCCTGAGCAGCCCTGTGAAGCGGTGCTGTTGCGAGCAGACCCTGAAATGCCAAGCTCTGGGCTGAAAGTTAAACATAAAAACCAACATAAGAGAAGGTCCCAGCCTCAAAAGTGACATTTTTGCATCTGCTGTGTTTAAGCAGAGGAAGGAGCTATTATTGGTCAGAAATAGTCTTCCTATCCCACCCCTGTAGGTATCTGGGGCAAAACCGTCCCACAGACACACATATAGGTCCCTGTGACACAGGAAAGGGGTCAGAAAAGGAAATCCACGTGAAATACCTGCTCCTACCACGACTGTTCTTCCTAATAAATCTGCGTGGCCTCTGGCCACAGGTGCTACACATTTAAATTGAAATAAATGAAATGAAAACTTCAGTTCCTCCGTCACGAGTCACATTTCAATCACCAGTTTGGGCATCACAGATCTAAAACATTCCATCATCACAAACCATCCCACTGGACCACGCCTCCCCAGAAGATAAGCTTTAGGAGGGCAGGATGTTTGTCTGTGTTGCTCAGGAAGACCCCAGCACCTAGGGCAGCGCCGAGCTGTTCACTTAGGGAAGGAATGGATGAATGAAATGCCTCAGCTCAGAACAAAGTGTACCATGGGAAGGAGCAGAGTCGTGGTGAAGTCTGGATGCTGGCTGCACAGCTGCTAACCACTGGGAGTCCACCGGCATCACTGGACTGAGCCTGCTGAGGCCAGCGCAGGGCCCATCCCAATGCCCAGGGCCACTTCAGGCTGGGGGCCCTGGGAGCACAGTTCCTGTCTGGTCCAGTGGCGAGGCCCTTCCCATCTCTGACAGCCCACACCCCAAGCCACGGGACGGTTTAGGCAACCTTCCCCAGAAACCTCCCCAGCATCCCTCCCCAGCGAGGCCCAAGGAGATGGATGGCTCCCTTTATGAAGAAGCCAATTTCCTACCACGACTCTGCAGCCTCTGGGAGCCAGGGGAGAAGTGAGGGACATCCTGGAGCTCCCAGACTTATCTCACCGTCTAAACTGGCCACCTTCACCTTGTCCCTTTCCAAGTCAGGGCTGTCAGTTCCAATGTCTGCGTGTGTGTGGGTAGGAGTGGGGGCTTAGCAAGTTCACAGAAAACTCTGAGTGAACCATTAAATTCATGGGGTATCTCCAGGAGCTCTGCAATAAACCAGCTCAGGACCCTGCACTAGGGGCAGGTGCTCTGCTGAGGATCTGATGAAAGCCATGTGGCTTCTGCTCAAAGACCGTCAGGGTAACCCCAGCTGGGCTATCAATGTCAGGGGGTCAGCGACCCTAATGTGTCTTTACACACTGGGGAGAACATGGCAGAAGGGGCAGGTGGCTGGGGCCCCTTCTCCAGCCAGGTCTCAGGTGGCCCTCGTGACACAGGCTGTGACCCAGCTCCAGCCTCGAACACCAAGACAAAGGGTCTGTCCCATACGCTTGTCTAAAGCCCCTCACTGTTCCCAGAAGGGCACCTAACTTGGTGTCACCCACAGTCCAGTTGTGTGACCTTGTCCTGTCTCCCAAGAATGCTGTCCTACGTCCTCTCACTGCCAAGCCATGCAGTGTATGGAAGATCATCCCATGTATCCCCCTGTGGACCCCTGGAAGGGTCCCCTTTTTACAGGTGGAAAACGGGTTCCAGGAGGAAGTGAGCTGCTGAGGGCCACAGAGCAGGAAACGCGGAGTGAGGGCGTGAACCTGGCCTAAGCCTCAGGTCTGTTTCCTTCCACCAAGGAACAGCCACACTTTGGTGTTTGTCCTCTGTGTCCTCCACATGCTGCCTATCTCATACACACTACCCACACTCACAGCCAGCCGCACACACTCACACTCACACATATGCCCACATATTCTCACACCCACACACTGTCACTCACACACTATCTCTTATATTCACACACATTCAGGGTCTCACATCTCACTTGCTCATACAATCACACACTCTCACACACTTGCTCACACTCACACTCACGCATGATGCTGCATAAGTGTTGTTCCCCTATAGAATTGGTAAACAAATAGCAGGGACCCGCCCTTTCCAGAGACGCCAGGAAAACTCAGACACCCCAGGTCCTGGCCAAGGCTCCTCTAGAGTTCTTCCGGGATGACCCGGGCCCCACTCGGCTGGCGCCCCCCCCCGTCCCAGGCATCAGGCCCCCAGTCCCCTTCACTTGCTTCCAATTCAGCCTCACAAGTGGGTCTGCAGTTCAGTGGGGGCAGACACGGGCCCGGTCCACCCAGCCCTGGCATGGAGAAACGGCCCTGCCTGACCTAGAAGCCACCCCAGCAGGTATAGGTCTTCTACCCTCGGTGTAGGCACCAGCAGCATCCCCAACCCCCCAACCCTGAGACGAGAAATCTGGGGCAAACTGCTCTTTTAGCTCTGATGAGGATGGTGGGAAGGGAGGAGGAGGGAAGAAGGGACACAAGGCTCACCAGGAGTATGGGGAAGAAGGCCAGTGGGCCAGCTCAGGGCAGTTGTGCCCCTTCCTGGGTGAACGTGGGTGGGTAGGGTGGCAGAGGGGTGCTGGCCCCACAGCTCCTGCAGCCCCTGGCCCTTCCAGCTCCCGGGGCCCCACCTAACAAAGGCCTGCCTTCCTCCAGGAAGGCGCTCATATTAATAACAGCGGGCAGATTTCCCCGCCTGTGAGTTGATAGGAGATTTATGCAGCCTGCAAAGTCGGGAAATACAGAAGTATTCCTGATAATACTTCTTGTCCTAGCAAAGGTCATGGGCAGGGCCCATCAATCCCGAGGAATAAAGAAGGGCCCGTTTTGCTTGTTCCTCAGCGAAGGAGGGGAAGAGCCTTTTAATCGCCTCATTTGGAGAGCTGGCTGGGGTTGTATGTCATCCGAATTACAGATTCAGCATTAATTGACCAGATGTGGGGGGCTCTCTCAGGGCCCCGGAGGACCATAAAGCCGTTCCCACACTGGTAATTAGCAGACAGAGCGGCCCAGGCTGGGGCACTGGCCCCCAAAGCACGAGGCAGGAAGTGGGGAAGGCTGGAAGATGGGGGGGGGGACACTGGTCATCCACTGGACATGTGCTGTGTGTGTCCCCTCCAATCCAGGGGACCGAGAGGCTCAAAGGCCCCTCTCAGTGCAGCCAGACTGAGGACCCAATGCCCCATCGGGGACACTAGGTCCTGAAAAGCGGGTAGAGGAGGCGCCTTTCTCCCCTGGCAGCTGCCGTGGGTGTGATCTGCGGTTCTGCCCTCCTGACTGCACTCCTGGTGGGGAACCAGGGGGATGCGAGAAGCCAGTTGGGGGCGGGGGGTCACCCAGGTGAAAGACAGCTGGTAAGGACACTGTCCAGCCGCCCAAGGACTGGACGCACCAGTTAACCTCTTGGCGACCGGGAAGTGTTGAATGGAGAGAGAAGACTGACCGCCTTCTCTGTAGAGAGCCAGGACTACAGGTGACAGGTCATAGAGGGGCAGCTATAGGGGCGGCATGAAAATATTGAACAACCAATCCAGGGAGGATAGAGGCCGAAGCCGGATCCAAGGGCTGCCAGTCTGGCAAAGCCTTAACTCTTTACTTGTCAGACCTGGGAGGGTCTGGGGGAGGAGGCCCAAAGGAGAGTCTTGGAAGGTTTGGCTTGGGGGCAATGGAGACCACCAACCCAAACTAAGTATCACCAGCCTGTACTGGTTCCCTGGGGACAAGCTGTGGCGGGAGTGGGTTATTGCATGGAAGACCTACCTGGGGTCCCAACAGTGCCCCCCACCGGCCTCTGCTCAGAGATGGGGCAAAACCACCAAAGGGCCTGACCCGAGAAGCCCCACTGGGCCCGGGTGCGTGAGGATTTGGGAAGCACACGGGCCTGTCCCCAGGACCTGGGCAGGTGCATCCCCAGCCCTCCCTTCTTGGAGCCCGACCACCCAGAGCCCCACATGCACACTGCCGCTCGATCAATTCCACTGTAATGTATTTTATGAACATGCAGATGGCATGGCTAGGGCCAGGGGGAAGGTTCTACCTTGGGATAAGAAATTAACACTGGCAAATAGCAAATTTACTGCATGTATTTTCATTTTCCTAATACCAGCACCATCTGCTAGCAATTGGGGCTCCACATCGCTATTTTCCCCTTTATTTCTCCAGCCCCGCTCTTTTTTGAGTTTTATTTTTTCATTTTCTGCCGCCAGGCCCTGCAGCCACCCATGGAAGGGGTTTAGTCATCCCATCAGAGCATCCAAGCTGTGACCAGGCCAAGGGCCACCCTATTTGTCTTTTCCAGGCTGTAAGCAATGGAAGTATCCCCGCCCCCACCCTCTTCTGTGCCTTGGAGAGGTGACACAGGCCCAATGAGAAAGACTTTAACCAACCCACACTCCGAACTGAGGCAGCTCAATTAAAACCGGCTAGATCCAGACCCCTGGTAGCTCTGGGCACTTGTTTCTTCTCCTTACTGTTTACTGGAATTATATACAATTAAAAAGTTAGCTATGGTGCTCTGCCCCACCCTGTGCAGGAGAGTGATATGGGGCTGAGGGGCTGGGAGCTGCAGCAGGGGCTGGGGACACGGATGACTCATCTGCAGAGGAGAGGGGGAAGCAGCTGAGGACCCCATGCGACACAGCCCTCTGCAGGTGTGCGGCCAGGGTTTTGTGCACACTGGTGTCAAAGGTGAGGAGCGGAGACGCTCTGCGTATGTGAGGCCATGGATCAGGGCAGTGGGCCCAAAGACAGATCCCAGTGGGACCCGTGAGCACTTTTGGGGAGCAGCTGTGATTGTTGGCCACACAGCCTGGCAGTGGGACAGCTGGTGTGGCCTGGCTCCCAAAGGGAGGGAATCCATCCTTCTAGGAAGCCCCTAGAAGAACACACACCCCAGGGCCAGCTGGTGGAGGGCCCACACGGAAGCAAGATCAGAGAACGGAGCAGGCAGGAGAGGGGCCTGGGAGGAGAGCAAGTCTCCCCTCTCCCAGCATTCAGAAAACTGTCCTTGGCTAGAACTCACCAAGCTCAGGACATCACGTGCTAGAGCTGGAAGGACCTCTTGGCCTGAGGCAAGGGGTTGAATTGGGTACCCCCCCCCGCCCCCGCCCGTCCCCCGCAATTCACGTGTTGAAGGCCTAACCTCCAGGACCTCAGAATGAATGTGACCTCATTTGGGACTAGGATCCTTGCAGATGTAATTAATTAGTTCAGATGAGGTTATGCTGGAGTAGGGTGAGCCCTAATTCAGTGTGACTGGGTCCTTATTTTAAAGAATTAGGCACAGAGACAGATAAGCAGATGTGAAGAGAGAGAGAGAGAGAGAAGGTAGAGAAGGCGGCAGCTGCCTGCAAGGAAGACGAGACCTGGCGCAGATGCATCCTCACAACCCTTGGGAGGCACCAACCCTGCTGAAAGCCACCTTGATTTTGGACTCCTGTCTTGCAGAAGTGTGACACATTACAGTTGTTGTTGAGCCACACGTTTGTGGTACTTTGTTGCAGCAGCCCCCGGAAACTAAGGCAGCTGACCAGCCCTTTCTTGGACATCTGATTTGGAACAAGTTACCACCTTGGTAAGCCTTGGTTTCTTCATCTGTACAATGGGAATTATTACGTCTTACCTAATAGTTAATGGATGGAAATTTTTTCATTGATAGTAATGGCTATCTGCTGTTCTAGGCACTTTACGTTTAATCTCTCCAAAGCTCCAATTCCCACCATACGGTAAGTTCTTCTGTCACCCCCATTTTATAGGCGAAGGAACTGAGACACAGAGGGCTAAGTAACTTGTCCAAGATCACACAGCGGTAAGTGGCAGAGCCAGGAGTGAACCCAGGCAGGCTGGCTCTCAGTCTGTGCACCTCACTGCAGCACCACGGCGAACCCCTGAGCCAGAAGAGCTGTAGCTCAGGGACCTGGCTCAGTGCCTGGCTAAGTAAGAAGTGCTCGAAAGGCCTGCTGCTAATGTCATCACCTCCAGCCTTCCAAATGAGGCACCTGAGGCCCAGAAAGGGGAGGTGACTTGCCCAAAGCCACAGGGGAGGCAACAGCAGAACCAGGGCAGGTTCTCCTGATGGAACGGAGTGGGAAACCTGCCTTCCATCCCCACCCCAAAAAGCAATACAGCTGGGTCGAAAAACATCCCCAAACGAACGATGTGCCAAAGCATGACTGGAGAAACGGCTGCCAACACAGTAAGAGTCCTGTTGTCCTTGGTGTCCCTGGATGTGTCTCCTGGCACGGGCCCGCCCTGGCTCTGGGCTCCATCCCTGAGTATCCTGAAAACGCCACCTCCGCTTGCCACACAGGAGGGCCACCACGATGTGGAAGGGGAGAAGGAAGGCCCGAGGCAGACCAGGCCCTTTTGGGAGCCAGTGCAGCACGGCAGAGCGCAGAGCATCTGGGAGAGGCCGCTGGTCTCTGTGGACCTTGGGGACCAATGGGTAGACACTTTTGGATCCCAAGATGCCAATGCCACATGGGCTTGGCAGAGCCGTGAAGGCTGGCGCCCGGAGGCTGCACACCCATTACTGTCCTCCTGAGACAACATGCTGCAGGTGGAGGCCCACCGCTCTCCAGCCTCGCCCATCCAATGACAGGCGCTGGCAACGTTTCTTTCCCATCAGCAAAACAGAGGAGAGAGGCTGCAGCCCCACACACCAGGATTGGCTCTGGAACATTTCTCGGTCCACCAAACTCCCCCTGGTCCATCTTAGGAGGGTCCATCAGTGGTGACAGCCAGATTGCTTATGGCCCCCACTCTTTATTTCCATGAAGGGTTTTGGATGGATGTTGGATCAGGGAGTTGGGGGGGTGGGTGATGAGGCAGACTCCACCTTGGCACACTCCATTCAAACAGAACCCCCCCCACACACACACCCCTGCTCAGCCAGCAACGCCCCTACCAACTTTTCCAGCCAGAGGGAAGCCAGAGCACGAGACGGAAGGATAAAATTTGATTTGAAAGAATTTTATCGCTCAGCCCAATGATGGCTTTAAATATTAAAAAGGCATAAAACGGAGGGAGAACGGAAAAACAGTACCAAGTACCAGCCTCAGATGGTTTTTGCCAAATATGCTGCCATCCGAGAAAGAACGAGCATTTGGAGAGAAAAAAGCTGCGGGGGGGGGGGGGAGGATTGTTCTGCCTCCCCGATCATCCTGCTTCGCAGACATTTTCAAAGCAGCATCCTGGATCTCCCAAACCTTACCCAGAGACAGGTAATACATTCATTATTGATGGATCAGTACCCGGAGAGTGTAAATTACTGAAACAAACACGGCATAATTAGGGCATTAGAGGGAGCGTGGAGGGAAGGCAGGGTATGCCACGCTTGGCTGTGGCTTTCATCTTTGCAGGTGTTCATCTCGGTGGCAGCCAGCTTCCCAGCCTGCTTACCATATGCACATCCTGGCTAGCCAGTTCTCAGCTGGGAGGTCCACTGGGAACTCCCTCCTGCCCGAAAAGAGGAAGCCAGGGGCGCGGACCAGCCAGGCATCTTAGGGGATGAGCCGGGTGGGAAGCGGGGTCCAGAAGAGCAGGTCTCGAAGCACACATGCGAGCGCACACGCGCTCACGCGCAGAGGCGTGCACACACACAGGCACGCACACAAAGACCCGAGACTAGTCTGTGGGCTGTGCAGCTGGCGAGCCTGTGTCCCCATCCCCATGCGTGCCCTCAGGATTTCATGACAAGAATGAAACTGATCAGGCAGCCTCCAGTTCCATAATTAGGGCCAATTGAAGGAGACAAAGAAATCTATGGAGATCACAGTGGGAAGTGGGAGTGATGAACGCTGGCTTTGAAATAGCATTTTGTACTCACTGGACCATCACTGTCTTTACATAAAAGCTGCCTGCCTCCTTTCTCTCGCTCCTTCCCCTGGGGCAGAGGCGGCGGGCCAGGAGGCAGGCTCCAGACAGTCCCTTCCACCAATTGCCTTTTCTGGGTCAGGCCTCATTTCTGGTGGCACAACAAGAAGGCAAACGGGGAGGGGGTTCGGCCTTTTTTGGTGTGTTTTGGCGGTGGGAAAAGACAAAAGGCAGGCATAAAAAGCACGTTTTCTCCCAGATGCATCTGAACTTGGGAAGGTGACTCACTTACTGGCTTTCCTGGACAGGACTGTTGCATCTGTGCATGCATCCATGTGTGACTGGGTGTGCATGCATGGGGTGCATGTACGAATGAATGCACGTGAATGTGTGTAACGGTGGTGCATGTGTGAGTGTGAGATGTATGAATGTGTGTGCATGCATGTGGGGGAACCCCGGGGCGGGGGGTGCTGAAAGCTTTGCAATTTGAGGTGTTCGCAGGCTCCTTCTCACTCTTCCTAAAAAGTTACAACAAAACCAGCCTCAGGCGGAGGACTGGAGGACCCTGGAGGTTAAGCACAAAAAAGTCACACCGGAAGAAAGGGGCTGCTGCTGGCATACCTGCAGATTGCAGGGCACATGAGGCCAGAGCTGCTCAGGCTGGGCACACACTGTCGCTCGTGGGATTCTGGAAGGAAAACCCAGCTGAGGAACGCTGCCTGCTGCCCCTGCACGGGTCCGCGGAGTGGGGGTGTTGGAAGGCTGGGACAGCGCCCCTGCCGTCTTCTGTAATTCCAACTGGAGACCCCATGGCACCACCCTCTGAAGGTGGCCGCGGGCGGCGGGGCATGCCTGACTTGGGAGGAATTAGGGGCTCCAGGAAGCGTCCCAAGCTGGCATCCTGGCGGCTGTGCCAACCTGCTCACGCACGCATGTGTGGCTTCCCTCCTCCTGCCCGCAGTAATCCTCCGACTTTACAGCAAATTATTAAAACTCACTTATATTTAATCTGCCTTCTGGAATTAATTGAATTTTTACGCTCAGCAAATGCCACAGTTTGTGCTGCCTCCCGATCGCTGGCTCGGAACAGCTAAATGACAAGGCAGCCTACCAACCGCAGGCTCTGCAGACGGGCTCCGGGGGAAAGAAGCATTAAGAGGCGAGGAGGCTGTGCAGGACGGCCTGTCCCCACCCCCCGGTGCCAGAACCATGAAGAACGGAAGCTCAATTTACCTGCACAGGGAGGCCTGGGCCTAGGGAACCCCTGGGTGGGTACGTGGAGGGGGCCGTGCTCCAGAGGGTCCCACAGCAAGCCAGGACATGGACCCACCCCTGACCAAGGATGTCCTCCTTGTTGGTTCCTGGCCAAGAAGCTTGGCCCTCCCAAACGAGAGGGCGGCCAGCCCCAAAGACGCCTGAAGAACACCATCTTCCTTCCCACACTTGGCACCTGCGGCAGCCCTGCACGCGGGTGCCTCCCGACCCCCCTGAACCCTGGCCAGCGTCTAACAGTGGAGTTCCACCCGGAGGCGCTGAGGATGCGAGGTCACACGGAATCCTGGCGCTTCCCTCCTTGCTGGGACACGTTAACCCGGGGTGCTGACACCTCGCGGGAAAGGGGCCGTGTTTGCGGAGCCCTGCTTGGGGTGCTAAGTGCATCCTCTTCCATCTGCCAGGTTCAGAGTTCTAAGTGAGGTGACACCAGGGCGGTGCGTGTCTGCTCCCACCCCTCCCCTCAGGACCCACACCAGCAGCCTGCTAACGGAGGCGAGGAGACGGGTATCAGAAGACAGGGCCGGTTTAGAGATTCTGAGCAGAACCCCCCATCCCACCCTAGGCGGCCCCACACCGGCGGTATCTGCTTCCTAAATCTGACTGATCATCCAGTTGGGGTGGGTGGGGGATTTGAAAAATGCAGACCCCTGGGCCCCAGCCCAGGATCCCTCCATCAGATTTGCTGGGTGGTAGGGGGCCTTCATCTTTTAAACCCTATGAGATTTGGGTGCAGCCAGCTGGGGCTGGGAATCTCAGCCGGTGACTCCTTTGGCACTGGAGGAGGGGGGCGGCGGGGGGGGGCTGGATTCCATCCCCTCTGCTGTGGGATGGGCAAGCCAAATGAAGGCAAGAGGTCAGCCGAATCCACACGGAGTGGAATGTGGAAAGTTCTGGGCAGCTGCAAGTGAGGCACCACCAGACTCACTACATTTAGTCCCTGGGATCAGAGATAGGAGGGAAAGCAAGGCACAGTCCCCAATGGATGGCCTGTCCCTGCCCCTACATGCACACACACACATGCTTGCACACATGTGTATGTGCACATGCACACACACTTCTGTGAAGTCACGGAGCAAAGACCTCGTAGGACCAGGCTCTCCAGTGACATGCCTTTCCCACAACCGTGGCTCAGAATCAGGAGAAGGCCCATCAATACCATCCCCTATCTCCCCCAAATCCTAATCCCAAAAGGCATACCCCAAGGTTTTCCCTGGCCTCCATGAGTGCTGCCCCACCAAGATTCAGCAGAGAGCTAGGGCTTCCCCAGCTCCCGGGCCTCTGGGCCCAGTCCTAGACTCCGTGGGCTCCCAGAATGCCAGCCTCAGGTGGCACTGGCCAAGGCCTGACTGAGGCAGCACTCATGTCCGTTTCTGGCAGGCTTCGTCACCGGCCACTCTGGACCCCAGCAACCTGCCATTGATGCTATGACTTTGAAGTCTGTCCTCCCTGCCTCCTCCTCTGCTTCAAACTGCCTCTTGCCTAATTCTCAGCACAAAGGGAAGCAGCCAGGAGGCTTCATCTTCCACATAAGAGCTCCCCTCCCTGCCCTCAGGGAGCTTCCTCCATCTGCCCCCACTCTAGCTCCTATTTGGGAGAAAGGGTGGCTAGGGGGAAGTAGGGGAGGCCCCCCCAAACAGACCATAGGCATTTCACCAAATCCTTATTACAACTGTTCCCAGGGCCGTCCTGAACAGAGGCAAAGTCAGCCACACACCCCACTCAACACAACATATACCACCTGGCAGGACGAAACGGTAATGCGCAATGTCATACCAGGCCTTAGTGCCTATCTTGGTCAGTGGGAGCTGCCATAAACAAAATGCCACAGACTAGGGGGCTTAAAGAACAGATATTTGTTTTCTCAAGTATGGAGGCTGGAAGTCCCAGAGCAAGGTGCCAGCAGGAGGGCTCTCCCCTTCGGATGCAGATGGCCACCTTCTCACTGTGTCCTTATATGATGGGGAGAGACAACTTTCTGGTCTCTCTTCTCATAAAGACACTAATCCTGTGGGATCAGAGCCTCATCCTCATGGCCTCGTTTAAACCATGATTACTTCCTCAGAAGTCCCACCTCCTAATACAGCTACACTAGAGGTTAGGGCTTTAATATATGAATTTTGGGGTGAAACATAAACATTCACTCCAAAATAGCGGCGCCTGACATGTGTCAGCCACCAGGGCCAGGTTGTGTGGCCCACCAGGACACCTGAACCTCTGGGCATTGGCTGGAATATGTGTCAAATGGGGCCAAATATGTCCCCCTGAGTGAGGATTGAGGGACCAGGGGACGTTTGCCAGGTTCTTCTGTGTCCACAAGGAGGCAGAATGGCATGAGGACCCAGGTTCGACAGGGAGGCAGACACTGTCCCCATCCTGGGGTTCAGCCTCTGCCCTGCTCCAGGGTTCACCACCTGCGCCCTAAAGCCTTCTTGCATCAGGAAGCTGCCCCCCTCAGCTCCTCTCGCTCACTCTCCCTGAGCTCATCTTTCTCCCTTTCAACTACAAATTTTTCCCCTGCAGGGCTGGATTACCTGTGTGACCCGACACTGCCTCCTGTTTGTCTTGCTTCCCTGTGCTCGTAGGAGCTCACAAACATCTACAGAGGGGACATTTAGAACCGGGGACCTGGCAACTTCATCTAGGAGCTGGGCCAAGTTCCAGCCACAGGGCTTCCCACATTCCCTTTACAAGACCTGCTCTTCCCCAGAAACCTCCTGGGCAGCACCCTCACTCTCACCAAAGATCCTACTTAAAAAAAAAGGACTTGCCCTGGCTGTTCTGCCAAAACCTCCAGGCGCCCAGACCCACCTCCTTTCCCTGTCGTATATCTCTTCCCTGTAACCCCATCTGCCTCGTGTCTTATTTATCTAGTCTACGGTCTATCTCCCCCACTATGCCAGGTCCGGGTCAGGGATTTTTGTCTGCTAGTCCAGTCCTGGATTCCCAGTGCCGCGCGTGTAGCGAATGCTCAACAAATGTCTGTTGACTAAATGGAATGAGTTCCCCGTCCATGCAGGTATTCAAGCCGAGCCTGGATGATCTTTCACGGCTGGTTTTGACCTAAGAGTTAGTAGTTCTATGACTTTCTTCCTGGCCCAGACTGCAGATGAACCTGCCACAGGAAACCTGGGCGGGGAGCTGAGATGGGGCTCCTTGGGGTCCCCTGTCCCTGGATGGGGGACAGAGGCTATGCTGGAAACCAGCCCTTGGTGACGTTCCCACCCTACGTCTGGGGAAAGCCCCCAAACTCTAGCCCCAGGTCCTGACACAGCAAGACTCCGCCAGACCCGTCCCCCCCTCAGCTGTCCCCAGATTTCCAGGACATGTCACTTTGACCCCAGCTGCCCTGCCCACAGTCGACCCAGGCGCACAGCTGACACAGGCTGCCAGGCAACAGGGCCAGGCCAGATTATCATATATTAAGACATAATTACTCTGTGGAAATTTACAATACAAAGCACCCTTCCCAGCAAGTTGGCTTCAGAAAGATTCCAAGGATACAAAGGCTGCAGTGTCTGTGACTGCTACCCCCAACCCCAGAGGCGGGGTGGGGAGTAGAGGGGGGGCACCAGAATTTCAAAGGAGGTGGGTGGGTTTGATTTTATAAAAACCCCACTCCACCCCCAAGGCAGAAGCCCTGCCCAGGGGAGGGCCCTCCAGTTCCCTAAGTCCCACCCTGAGGAGAGCGTCCTCCTGCCCCCCAGCCCCACCCCAGGCCCTCTCCGATGGCCCCAAGGCCAGAAAGCTCTGAGCCGCATCACCCTTTCTCACACCTAGTCCTCTGTGCTTGAGATGCTTAAGGCTAGAGAGAACTACGAATCTGGAGCCACGGACTGGCACAGGTGAGGCATAGCCTCCAACTCGTAGGCGTTTACTGAGCAGCTACTGCACGCCAGGCAATGTGTTAACACTGGGATGCTTCGTGAACAAGACAAACCAGATCTCTTTGCTCGGGAAGAGCTTATAGTCCCACTGGGGAGACAGACGGGGAAATACACACAAAAAATGCATGGCAGGTGTGTAAAGAGCACATACAGGGTAGGCAGGAGCGGTTATGTGCAAAGGCCCCGGAATGGGCCCAGGTGTGAGGAGGGGCATGGGGCAAAGCACAGTGTTGTCACTAAAAACGGTTTTCTATGGACGGTGTAGTTCGGACCGGGATGGCTCAGCCTGCTGCGTGGGGAAGGGCAGGGCGGAGTTCATATCCTGCCCCTGCCACTTCCAGGCACAGGACTTTGGGCAGGTCAGTTAGTCCTTTACAACCTTTTAAGGCTCTGTCCCTCTCTGCAACATAAAAACAGTAACAGTGACCACATACTTGCTGTGAAGAAGAGCGAAAATGTAAGCAACAGGGTGGGCACACGAGAGAGGCAGTGGGAGGAAGCTCTCCAAGCCTCAGTTGCCCTGTCTGTAAAATGGGCACCAGCCCTAACCAGCGTCCGCCTGGTGCAGAAGGACCAAAGGCCGGGCGACCTGTGCCCGCTTTTGGCTGTCGTCTGGGAGCAGACGTGTTTGGTTGTGGTCCTGAGGGACTTCGCTGCTGGTCTACACTGGGGCCCAGCAGCCATGCCGCCAATGTCATCAATGGCATTAAGGTGAAAAAACTGATTGGGATTATTTATCCTCTGGCCATAAAACCCAGGGGCAGCTGTGCAGGAGCAGCTGTTCCAGCTGCCCTCCCAGGTGTCAACGGGCAGTATCTGGGGCTGCTCTGGCAGTCCTGGGAGAGGCTCCTGCCAGTCCCCAGCAGTCTGCTAGGTGCCAGCAGGAGGGAGGCTGGGAGGAGCCCGCACTTATCCGAGGAATCAGAGGGCCTTTCACCAGCCCCCTAGGGTAGGGAGGCTCCAGGGAACAAAGACTGGCAGCCTCCCAACGCCAGGTGGCTGACAGTTAAGAAAGAGAGGCTCAGAGAGGGGAAGGGACTTGCCTAGAGCCACACAGCACATAGCCAGGGGTCTGACATGCATCATGGCTGCTGATCCCTGCGCAAGGGACCAAGCAGAGGGCAAACCGGACTTCCCGCCATGATCAGTTGGGTCCACTGGGTTTCTGACCAACTTGCCAAGCTCAGCTGAGAAAATGAAGTCCTGGAGATCCCAGGGGACTGTGAGATGGGCTAGGGACAACCCTGAATCTGGGCCTTGACATTCTGCTGGGCGCGGTGGGAGACTCTGACTTCTCTCCCCAAAACTGTTTGGCAGAGGTAAAAAGAAACATCAATTCTGTCTCAAAGGTAGCGCCTGCCACCTGACGCTGCCTTTTGAAGGGTGCCGCTCTTTGTGAGCTGGCTGATCTGGACCTTCCAAGTGACCCTAGACCTCCATGCCGCTGTCACACTCTGGACAAGCGATTTCTCCTCTCTGGGCTCAGTTTCCTTTTCTGTGAAACGGGGATAATCCTGGGGTGATGAGAGGACGAAATGAGCTACAACACAGGTACCACTGGGCATGGAGCACACAGTAGGTGCTCAGAAGTCCCCCGCTGCAGAGTAGGAGCTGGGGACAGGAGGGCGGTGTCCTTGCCACAGCCGACCCTCTTGCCCGCTCTGCTCTCGCTGGCCCTGAATCACTTCCTCCACCCCCTCAGCATGAGGGCAGATAAAAATGAAATGCACAGCCCACTTCTCAGCTTTGCCACTGTCCTGCCATCCCTGTCCTAAGGGACTCATCGTTGGGTGGGGCGGCATCTCCACTTCCCCACCATGTATGACAGAAAGCACCTCAGCAGGGGACCTGCGTCTTCGCCTAGCTCCAGGACCTCTGATTTTTTCTAAACATGGGGCCAGAGTGATATAAAGCCCCCACACAGGGCCTGCCAAGCAAGCAGCATCACCTGAAGCGGGTAGGAGCTGCTGTAGTGGCCGGTGACAACGCAGGGCCCTTCTGCAAGCCCCTCGGGGTGTGCAGTGGCCAAGCAGGGCAGAAGCACCAGGTTCCGAAGGTCATACCAGGCACGGCCGAGGCAAGCTGGGAACCCAAAATGCAACCCCAGATCTCCTCCTACCTTTTAGGAACGGGGGGGGGGGGAACTTTTAAAGTCTACATCGGGCATCAAAATTGCCATCATATACCTCCCATATCCCTGCTTTGGGGAGGGTTGAGTCTGAGGAATGGTCTGGGGAACGTCCTTCTGGGAGTGGGGTCCGGGGACAGAATCTACCGGTATTGCATGTCCAGCCCCCAGCGCTGGGGGAACCCAGGCAGAGAGGACCAGAGCCTAGCTTCAGCTTACTTTAAAAGGCAACCTCACCTCTGCAACTCATTTTCATTCAAAGGCCTTTTTAGAAAGATAAACTCTTTCCTTTTGGATTCTGTAAAACCCATTTGTTTGCAAATTCCAGCTACACCTGAGACCATATCCCTTCAGACATGCCCTTCTCTTTGGAATCCACGTGACTCAGAGCACTTGGTAATATTGTGTATTAAGGACGCACCATAAAAAATAAATTGCATTGTAAAAGGGGCCCCTTAACAGACAACCTTGGCTCTAGGGTTAAATGTCTAATTTTATACTATGATCCACAGCCAGAGCAGATAAATCAAAGGGCATTTGGGACCCAGACCTGCTCCCGCAGGACGCCAGCCTGGCACAGAGCGAGTTAAACACTGCCTGGGGTAAGAAACCTCTTCCAGGTAACCTCCCCCATCGCTGCTTTAATATCAGGAGATTCCTCGGGACCAAATGCTCCCAAGACAGCTGTCAGACACATTAAAAAACAGGAAGAAAAAAAACCACATACACACACACACACACACACACACACACACACACACGAGGCAACGTACCAAATGCCAAAATATCATGAAAATTCAAACAGCTAAAACAAATATAACCATAAAAAGACTGGAATCCTAGGAAAGCGATCTCTGCAATTAAGCAGTTTTCTGCTATATAGTGATAATCACCTAATTATACTATTAATGACAGTTCAACCTGCTTTGAAATAAAAGGACATTCTTCCATAACAGGATGCCAGCTGTTAGTTACAGATGTCAAACATCTTTAAAGCATTATTATTAAGGGGGGGAAAAACCCCTATAAAATGAACACATTCATATTCCCCCCTCCATGAAAAAGAAAAAAAAATCACCATCAGCCATGCTGCTTTGCAGTGCTCAAGTAAAAAGGTGAAGATAGCGTGCCAAGGCCCAAGTAGGGGCACAGGAAAGGAGCCAGGGCGAGGGCACATCTCCCTTACTGGGGCTTGCCCGGGGCCCTCAGCCACGGGTGCTGGCCGGCCACACCAGGAGACATAAGGAGGGTCTGTATATATTTTAATGGCATCTTGGATTCCTTCCAGGGGAACAGTCTTCGGAACCAGGATGTTTATGCGGATCATGGATCTCCCCACAGCTCTCCCAGAGCTCTCCAGGTAAACCACGTCAGGTTCCTGGTGGTGGAGGGCGGCGCTCAGCTGCAGCCAGGTCTGGAAGGACTACAGGTCACCAAGGTGGCGGCAACTCGCTCGCCCGCCCTGGACCCTGCAGACATATGCTCTGCTTATTCCTGCCAGTATTTTTTTTTCCAACTGCGAGTGCCTTTGACATTCGGGAGCGCCAAGGTGTAATAAATATCCAACTTTGTCTTCTGACAATAGGCAGCCACATTTAATTAACTGGAGCGCAAAAAGCTGGAGATGGGGGGAGAGGGGACGCAAGGAGCAGCCACAGAAGGAGGGGATTAACCTTTTAAGCAAGCCGCTGGCTGGCACTGGCTGGCGGGGCCAGGGGCCGTGGCCTCCTCAGGAGGGAGTGCGGACGAGCTTGATAAATCTAAAGGGGAGGCTGGAGGTGACATCCTTCCTAGAGACAGCAGATCCTGATAATTGCGTTCAGTGCCCCCAAGTCTCCAGGGGGCAGGGACAAATGCCAGGCTGCCTCCCACCCTGGTTGCACATAGGTGAGGAGGAGACCCTTAGGGGGCCTGCCTTCTAGGAAGCACAAAAGAAACCCACCCAAATGTCAGCAGAGCTGGAAAGCACTTTCCGGAAGAATAACTGCCACGTTCCCAAACCTGCTCCCTCACGGGTCTTGGCATCGTGGACAGAGAGCCCTTAAGAGGTGAGGCAGAGATGCCTAGAAAGGAGCTGCACAGTTTCCGGATTTCTTCTGTAAGGTTACTCGGTGGCTTACTCACCCCTAGGCCTTGTCAAGTGGAACGAGGGGCAGCTTCATGGAGTTTGGCCACCGCTGACCTGCAGGGATTAAGCCTCGGGTTTTAATGAGATAAAAGAGGCTATGTCAGAGCGTGGGAGAGGGTTTTGGAGCTGCTTACAAAGGTGCAGAGTGGTGTCAGGAAAGAGCCCTCCTCGCTGGGCTCAAACTTGCTGTGTGACCTTGGGCAAATCACTCTCTCTCTCTGAGCCGCAGCTGAATAACAGACACTGAGATTTTCCCAGGCTGGATTCTCACCACGCAGAGCTGAGGAAAAGCATTCTGGAGGGTCATTTATCCCATTTACAACTTCCACGGCTGGCCCTCAATAGCTTCCTTTCTCTCCCACAAGAGCACCGGAGCCAAGCCAGCTCTGCACTAGTTGGACACCCTCCAAGAAAAACTCAGGCTCCAGGCCTGCTTGTCAGAACCGGACGGGAGGCCGGGGTACCCCCTCCCCGCATGTAGACCAGGCCTCCCTGAAACCAGTCCACCAGAAGCTGAGCTCCTGGGGCAACGTGGCCCTGTCCTGCTTGAGTTCTCTGGAAAAATCCCCACCCCGCCCCTGCCAGAGGAGGGTAGCAGGGGTCACTCATAAGTCCCAGCTTTCATCTCTTTTTCTATGAAACTCAATTCTGGAGAAATTTCCCTCAAATTCCCCCAAATTCCCCAGACCCACATGAAGGATGACACTCGCAACGAGTCCATTCTGAGCTCTGTAGCCAGAAGAGGAGAAAACGCTTCCCAGGTCGAGACGGGCAAAGAAGGGTGCTGCTGGCTGCTGCGCTGGTCTCCCCTGCGGGGATGGCCCTGGTGTTGCTAGTAACAGCTGCAGTAGTCATTGCTTAGCTCCTTAGTTTCCAAGGACGGTAAGTCACCTGGTACAGAAAAACAGCAGGTCCCCAGAATGAGGCTCCACTTCACGGCAGTGAAAACTGAGGCCCAGGAAAACAGTCTGGCAGCGCTCGGAAGATCAAACATAGAGTTACCATCTCATCCAGCAATTCCACGCCGGGTGCACACTCGAGAAATGCAAACATACGTCCACACACAAACACTGTACGCGAATGTTCACAGGAGCATCATTCACAAGAGACAAAAAGTGGAAACCGCCCAAATATCCATCAATGAGGAATGGAGACACAAAACGTGGTCCATCCATACAATGGAATATTACTCGGCCTGAAAAAGGAATGAAGTCCTGATCCATGCTACAACATGGGCTGAACCTCAGAGACACTTCGCTAAGTAAAAGAAGCCAGGCACAAAAGACCATATGTCAGATTGTGCCACTTAGATGAACTGTGCAGAACAAGCAAATCGAGGGAAATAGAAAGTACAACAGTGGTTGTCCAGGGCTTGGATCATGGGGTGAAATGCGGAGTGACTGCTATGGCGTACAGGGCTTCTTCTGGGGCACAAAGAAATCTGTCCTGGAACTAGACAGTGGTCACGGCTGCACAACTTTGCAAATGTAGTAAAAACCACTAAATTTCATGTTGACGGGTGACTTTGATTCTATGTGAATTATATCTCAATAATTTTTTTAAAAAACCCAAAAGAGGTGCAGAGAGGCGAAAGGACCCATGCAAGGTCACACAGCCGGGGGCCTCCACACACAGGGGCGGACTCTGGCACCCCCGCCCCTACATTATACGCGCGTTGAGCCATGGTCCTCATTGGGGGTGTGGGGTACCAGAGAGGCTGGGAAACAGGACAGTCATTACTGCCTCTGAAATCGAGATGTTGAGGTTCAAACCCTGGCTCTCTGCCACTTATAAGCCGGGGGACCTTGGGCAAGTCGTTGAACCTCTCTGTTCTTCTAGGCCTCCCAGGGGTGTTGTGAGGATGAACTGAAGTATGTGTGTGCATGAGAATCAGTTTGGAGACCCTGTAAAGAGACACCATTCTTTAGGCGGTTACATGTGTGTGCACACACACACACACACACACACACACACACACACGATAAATCACTGCAATTATTCTCCAGCATCCACCTGGTCCTGACAATGGAAACTGCTCTTCCCTTCATCGAACTGTCACTTGGTGGTTTCTGTCCCCCACCCCCGTTCCAACTCACTTCCCCATTTCATCGAGGGACACTGACACCATCTCTCCAGCTTCCACACGTGTCCCTCGCTTCCATACGTGACGCTGCTGGCCTGACCTCCATAATGGCTCTGGCCCCACCACTCCTGTTTAGGCCCTTGTCACCTCTGAACTGTCCCTGCTTCAGTCCTTCCTGTATTTAATGTTACAGGTGGGTCAAGCCCCTACTCCAGGGGTTCCCTATGGCCCCAAACACAATATGGTGGCCACGAGCCCCACACAATGATCAAGCTCTCGAAATGGGGGTAGTGTGACTGAGGAACGAAGTTCTAATCATGTTTCATTTTTAATTTATTTAATTTTACATTTCGATGGTCACATGTGGCTAGGTCTAACCCCTTGCTACTCAAAGTGTGGCCTATGGATCAGCCACATTGGGGCCACCTGGGCCTGGGGAGGGTGCTGAGGTCCTCAGGGGCCTAAGGGAGGGAAAGTCCCCATGTGGCTTGTCAGGCCCCACCCAGACCCACTTGAATCAGAGCCTGTCACTTAAAATACCAAGCCATTTGCGTGCACAGTACAGTTTGTGTCTCCTCCCTGGCCACATTCCCCATCTTCTCCTTTCAAAACACACCAAACTCTTCAGGATCAGCTACCACCTCCTGCAGGAAGCCCTCACAGATTGCTCTGGCCAGATGGGAACTTTCCATCCTCTGAGCCCCTGGAGCCATCTGCATCCTTCCAAGGCCCAGAGCTTTAGTCCACTCATGGCTGAGCCCTTCTCCTCCTCAGGTGGCTGGAAGAGCCTCGAAGGCACGACCTGTGACTTACTTTCGATCCTCCTCTCAGCCCCTCCCAGGCCTGGCACCTAGCAGGTGCTTGGGAACTGCCTGAGCAGTTGCAGTTGCAAGAAGCTAACGTCTCTTTCCAAACCAGGGCAAGGAGAACAAACTTGGTTGCGGGCTATTTGCTTTATTGTTGCTTCCAGTCAGCTTGCCCCACCGGTCTGACCCGCTGGCTGCCTCTCTCTCTGAGCCTGAGCACCTGGAAGGTGACAGAGCCCTGAGTCAAAGGCATGAAAAGCCAGGATGAAAAGCAGGCAGGTGAAGTTATTGGTTTCAAAAAGCCAAATAAAACCTCACGTGCTTTTCATGAACCTCTCTGTAGGCTGGAATCAAGTGCCACGGCTTGTCACACAGCAGGTGTCAGTTCTCGAAGAGCCCACCGACATCCCACCTGCGGGACCCCGAAGGCCCCTAAGCCTCGTTGGCAGAGGCGGGTCAAGGGTGAGGCCTCTCCTCCCCCAGCACAGCCCTTCTCCGACCACACGCTTGGCAGCCTCCCACGAGCTCTGGGCTCTGAGGCTCTCCCTGACGCCAAGGCCTCGAAGGCCGACACTGACCAAATGCCAAGGGCTTCCAGAACTCCTCCGCCCTGGTGGAGGCCCCCAGAACCAGCCTGTGCGTCTGGGACTTGGACAGGTGACATTTAATCCCATCTGGCCACTCAGCCTGCCTCTGAGAGCTGTTTCTCTGACAAGCTCACTGCAAAGAGCAGCCAGTTCAGCCTGAGAACCTGGGACCACAGTTCATATCTTGGCTCTAACCCCGGAAGCTGCCAGAAACCTTGCTCTTCTATGTCCTCCTCTGCTAGGCGGGGGATCGAAACCCCTGCCTCCACCCCTGGGGCTCAGGCAGGAAGTGGCCTCAGCTCCGCACACAGGTAGTCTCCAGGGGCTGCAATACAAATGGGCCTGTCCAGGCTGAGGGCAGGTGATAAACCCCCAGAGAGAACCATCAAAACCTATACAAGCCTGACACAGCTCCAAGGCCTTCCCCACGGCATGTCTGTCAACAGCAGGAACTGAAGTCATCACTTTCCAAGAAGCAGAGAAAACACACATTAACACAAGACTGCAGTTGCCAGCAAAGTCCCTTGTGCCTGGGAGGCCTGCCTCAGAGCTCTGATCCCATTGGGAAATAAGACAATGATGACAATCACACCAACGATAATCTCAATAGCAGGTAAACACTTACAGAGAGCCTGTACTACCCACTACTAAGCATTTTAAATGTACAAACCCTTTCAATGCTCACAGCAATTTTAGGAAATATAATCTTCCACATTTTACACATGAGTAAATTGAAGCACAGAACATTTAAGTAACCTGCCCAAGATCTCCCAAGAAGTAAAGGGCACAGCCAGGATTCGAACCCTGGCCACCAGGCTTCTGAGTCCAGGAGCTCAACTGCCATGTTATGCTCCCCTTTAAATAAAGAACTACAATGGGAGGTCGCTCCTGATTATTATAACCTAGGATCGCAGAGGAACAAATAACCAGGCAAAGGGGGCGACCCCACAAAGGCTTCGAGGCTTCTGAGCTTGGCATTCTAGGCAGTGGAAATAACTAGGACCAGGTGTGGAGGGGAGGCAGAGAAGGTCGGGCTAGGTAGATGAGCAGGGCGTCGACTTCAAAGGCTTTGCCTACCATGCTGAGAAATTGGGCTCTGTCAAGGAGGAGCGGATTCCAGCAGAACCATCCTGGAAAGGCTAACTTAATAGGTAAAGTAGGTTCAAATATGGGGGAGGGCCTATTACATTCCTCCTTGGAGGTAACCTCAATAATATTAAACACGATCACATTCCAGAACCAAAGGGTGTCCATCAAATGGGACTCTCCCCATACCCCAGTACCGAGCCCCAGGTGGTGTTCAGAGAGGAGAGGAGGCAGGGGCTTCTGGTTCTTTCTGTGAAGGTGTTACCATCGTCAGTAACTCCACAATGCCAATGGTCTGTTGTGAAACTTGGGGCTCGGGAACTCTCTCTCAAGTTGGTCCCAGACCTGGGCTAGCTGCAAGTGTGCTAATGATTTGTGAGTTATCAGTCCCATCTCTGTACGGAGAAACTGAGGGAGAAGGCTGACGGGTTTCCAAGAGCCTCCTCCCAGGTAACTCACCCGTATCTGGGTCATGAGTCTAGCTGGCTGCTCTAGCCACTGATCAACCTCTGTGTGCTGAAGTCCAGGATGAATATTCATGATCCTATCCAGTTCCACACTTTCATTTCTGGCGCAAATTAATAATTTACCATAGAGTTTCATAAAAATCAGACATAGCTCATTAGCAACTCCCCAAAAGGCACTCTCGTCTTCTCACTGATCCCGGTGAGGGCTGGTCTTTCTTCAGTGACAAGTAACGATGCCCTTATTTTCAGAGACAACCCCTATTTGTACAGGGCTGGTGAACCCTGTACTGCCATGGGAGGCTACCTGGGTGTGAGCTTCCCAGATGCCCTACCAGAGCGCCACGCTTCTGCTTGAAGCCCACCACATGCATCTTCAGGACACTTCAGCTGTCCCTAGAAAAGGATGGAATATTTTCCCCTGGCAAAGGCAAGGCCACTATCTACCTGGAAATGGACACAGCAGGTGAGTGGCGTGTGTGTCACAGGCTGTATTGTTCAAAGAGGGAACATCAACACCGCCCCCCTCACACATGCTCTTCTAGTACCTTGTCAGAGAAACAGCTCTCAGACGCAGGCTGAGTGGCCAGATGGGATTAAATGTCGCCTGTCCAAGTCCATCAAAAAACGGAGCTTAACTCCTGTATAAGTGAACCTGGGAGGGCTTGCTCCTCTCTTGTAATGAACAGATTGTGGCGTAATTAACACCATGTGACTTCTGAGGCTGGGTCCTAAAAGGTCATGCAGCTTTCCCCTGGTGAGCAGGGACACCTTGCCTTTGGAGCCCTGGGCCATCATGTAGGAAGTACAGCTTCCCCGAGGCTACCATGTTGAGAGGAAGCCCACACCACATGGAGAGTCCAAACTTGGATGACAGCCCAGCTTCAACTGCCAGACACTCTGGTCACCAAACTACCTCCAGCCTTCCAATCTTCCCAGGAATCATGGCATAGAGACCGGCCACACCCCACCATGCCCTTCCTGAATTCCCAACCCATGGCATCTGTGAGCATAATTAAATGACGATGTTTTGTAACCACCCATGGTTATGAAGTCTCCCTCTATCCCAGGGTGTCCTGGTTCCCTGCACACCCACCCACGAGCCCCCAACTGCTCATCTGGTGTGCCCACCAGTGGTTAGTGCTGAAGTAAAGATGGGTTGAAATCTACCTGTGAGCAAAAACTTCCCAAAAGGGAAATGAAGAGGAGAGGTGTGACACCTTTGTCCCTAGGCTCTTAAGATCCAAGATAAAGGCTGATGATACTCTTGACACTCATTCCCAGAAAGGGTGAGAAGCCTATGCGAGCTGCCTGCCCCCCTTCCCTGCAGCTGCTGGCCCTGCCTCACCTCACCCATGCCTCTTCTCCAACTGCTCTCCAGCAGGCAGCCCCACCCCGCTGGGCTCCTCCAGTGAGTTCAATTAAGACCCAGGCATTATCTCCTCCTCCCCTTCCTTTATGTTCCCTGTGTGCCCCCCTTTCTCTTGTCAGATAATCACGGGAAACCAGCAAACGGTTGACACAGTTACCAAGACAACAGAAGTTAGGACTGACAAGGAGGTCTGAAAGCTAATCCTAAATGAATTATAGGACAAGAGTGACAAGGGGGTGGGGACCAATGGCGGGCAGCTTCAAAGGAGGCCCCAGCGGTAAAGACAAGGTGCTGTCTGCCTCAGGGCTCTGGCAGTGGGGTCTGTCTCTAGCTTCGCTTGAGGGTGACACCGGAGTTCTTTGGGGGTGGGAAGATCAAAGAAGGAATTCATTAAAATGAAACTCTCCACTGAAGATGCTAGGTAACCACACCCGCCATCCATGAAGACTCAGGGGCTGGGGTTCTTCCCCATTCAGCGTTTCTGAAAGGGGCCAGGATGATCTAATCAAGGTGATTCCATCTCTTCTTTACTTATTTAGAACTTGCCATCTTGTGACCAGGGTGCTGTGCACAGCCCCGCTGGCTGACAGCTGTCTCAGGAGTCTGAGCAAAGTGACCCTGAACTCTTCACTGGCCTCCCAACCCCATGGGGCACATGGGTAATGCCCGCCTGCCCAGGCCACCACCCCTGTCAAGAATGATTCAGCTGGATCCCTTGGGAAGGGCCCCTTCCTCTGACACCAGTTCAGAATCCAGGACATGGGCAGCCTGACGCCCACAGCTGGGAACTATTAATCCAAACGGTAACCGTGGCTAATAGTTCTTCAGGACGTGGCCCAGGCTTCTGCGGATGAACTCCTCAAATGCCCACAACCACCTCAGAAGGGAGGCACTACCACTGGCCCCACTGAACAGATGAGGAAACTGGGGCTCAGAGAAGGTATAAGAAACCTGCCCAGAGCCACACAGCCAGTCAGGAGAGGCAGCAGGGTCAAACCCAGTGCTCTTACTCTAGAGTCCTTGTTCTTTCTTAACCAGCGCCACAGCGTCTGAGAAGTTGGTTGACCTTGATCTGGCAAGGCCTGCCAGGTATACCCTGCCAAGACACCCCAGGAACCTCAGCTTGGGCCCATTACTCACCTCTTCCTGGAATGTGGGCCCTGAAACCCTGCATACCACTTTCTCTCTAGGGGATTTTTCCTGATTCTTCTCCACCCCTCCTTCTCAGACTAAGGCCTCATGGGTATTGCACATCCCTTTCACTCACCAAGGATCCCCCTGGATATTACAACCCCATTCTCAAACTCCCTAGGGGATCGGTCATCCCAGGTCAGTTTCCATAGTCAGGTCGAAGTGTTAGACCAGTTGTCATACTTGAGCAAGCATGAGAATCCCCTGAAGGGCTTGCAAATACACAGACTGCTAGAACCCACCATGGTTTCTCCCTCAGCACCTGGGGGGGCGGGGGGGGCGCCTCCTGCGAACCAGTACCTCAAACAGTTGCAGCTGCTGCAGGTGCTGCTGGCCCGGGGAACCGCCAAGGCGTTAGCCCACACTCAGCCTCCTCTCTCTCTACCTTTATCTTAACTCACTGACCCCTGGGTCACCACCTGAGCCAAGCACTCATGCTCTTCCTCACAGACCCCATACCAGAGGCCCCCTGCCCCAGCCCTCCTCTGCTGAGTATCCTAAAACAGACAGGACAAGGCGCTCAGACATCTGACCCATCTCCACCCGCAGACACACGCCACCCCTCTCTATGTGGCCAGTCCAGCCTGGCCTGCCACTCATCTGTCACTCTGGGGCGATGGCAGTAGCCTTCATGCCGGTCTCCCTGCTGCCCCCTTGGATTATATCTCAGCCCTACAGCCAGATGGGGCCCACTGAAATGCAAGTCATATCACCCCTTCCTCTGCTCCCAGCTCCCCCACCTCATGTCCTACCCTTCTCCCCACAGCTCACACCCCTGTGGCCACCAGAGGGACATCCTCGGGGTCGCAGGGCCTTTGTACATGCTTGTCCCTATGCCTGGGCACTTTCCTTCAGACCTCTTCAGGGCTAGCACCTCTTTCTTCCAGTCCTTGGCCGCCCCAGATGAAACAGCCTCTGCCCACACTTCATCTACCCCCATCACTTCCCCCGCTTGCATTGTGGGACACAGCACAACATACTCCTTGCTGGAAGAGGTGCTGCACAGGGACACAGCCCTTGGGGGCTTTTTGGCCATACTTCTGTGTGCCCGGGTCAGTGCTTCCATGTCATAAACACGTGTTGACTAGTCAGACGAACTTGGCTGCTTTAAAACTCTGGATTTCCACCCACTTACAACAGAATCAAATTCACATGTCACTGGCCTTATCACATTCAAGACCCTCCAGAATGTGATTGCGACCCACCCACAGGCTTCATTTCCCACCCTCGCCAAGCTCTCCCTTCTCCTCTAAAACATCCTCCCCGCCCCTCCTAGAAGGCCAGGTGCAAAGGCCACCATTTCCTGGGGGCCTGGCCCAGCTCCCTGCCTGGGTTAGCTCTGCTCCCCACCAGCTGGGCCCTGTCTGCCCTGCCTGAACTCTGAGGACAAGGACCGGTCCTGATGCATCTATCTGGCTTCTAGGGCCTGGCACAGAGTGGCAAAAAGACTCAAGACCCCACAGCTGCTGGTGGCAAGTGAGGCCCCTTCTGCTTGAGGCACCATCTTGCCTGCTCACTCTCTCCTTCCGGGGCCTTAGGTCTAGGACCCCTCAGTGACTGGAAGGGGCCTTGCAGTCTGGACACCCCACAGCCTCTTTAAAGGATGCACAGGCTTCAGAGCCCTGCCACTAGAGGTCACTGCTGAAAATCAGGTTAGAAGCCAATGGCCTTGCATCTCAAGTGGCCCCCAGAGTAGAAAGGCCAGCGTCAATATCACTTCTTCTCTGTGGCCTCTCGGACACGGCCTCCTCTGCCCTATGAGAAAAAAATTCTACACAGGCCCCTAAGCACCAGCATCTGTCACCCTGTATTACTCAATCTGTACTCCCTACCACCATCATGGCGGGGAGGCCCAGTGCCTAGCTCTCAGCATGCCTCACGTGAACTTAACCTGCTGAATATTTTCAAAGTGGCTTCCCTATTCTAGTTCATCCCTCCTTGCCGTACAGGCCTCCTTCTACCCAGCCTCACCCCCTCTGTGCTCCTCACTTCCAAGGCCCACCTCCAATGCCACCTCCTCCATAAAGCCTTCCCAGATTTCCTCTACCAGGGCGCTCCTGGGAGAATCCAGAGCACTCTGTCCATGTTCATCTCACGCCCTGTTTGTTCCTGAAGCAACCTGAAGATAAGACGTAGGCCTCCTGCTCTGCTCCTGCCCAGTCCACACAGTGCAGGGCCTGGCATCCCATAGGGCAGGTGTCGCCCAGCTGGGTGCTGATACCTAGGAGGGAACAGACACATCCTGTGTCCCGGGGGTACGGACCTAGGTCAAATACACACGCATGTTCTGTGTGAAAAGTAGCATTCTAACAACCCACAGTGATGTATGTGGCAGATCTGTCAAGAAGGGGACCCCTGAGAGACCACCAAATCGAGAGAAGGGAGGGTTGGGCCATCTGACTTCTGAGTCCCTTCCAAGTCCAATGTTCTGTGACTTCCCAACCCCGCAGACCATTAAGCAAGTGGCCAAATGCCCACTGGGCAATGGTCCAGACCTGGTCAGAGGGCGCTTCCTGTCTCTGCGAGAGGGAGCAAGAGGAAGACAGGGCAGCACTGACCCTTTAAGGCCGTGGCTTCCGGTGGGACCTGGCCTATGGATTGGGAGTGTTCAGGCTCTGGGGGTGAGACCTGAGCCTGGCTTATCTCAAACCTGGCCCGTTCCCCACTCCCCTCTCCGCCCCAGTACCCACTTCGGCTTCCAGCATAGCTCTGGAATCCAGGCTCAGGGCAACTATTGAGCCTCGTCGGAGCTACGAGGGCCTGGCATCAGCGGGAAAAAGCCGGAAAAAATGCATTTTCCCCTGAAGACTTGTAAAAAAATTCTCACTGATTTTTTTCCCTTTTACCCCAAGCTTTCACAGCTCTAAATACGCCACACTTAGTAATTTTACGAGCAAACCAAGCTATACATCACACGGTTTTATGTTCCTAAATTAACAAAAGGACTTTAAATCTATATGGAGCTCTTAAAAAAAAAAAAGCACTGCATCTATTTTTATTTCCTCACCCCCAAATTCCCTCTTCCCTTCTAATATACTCCCCCTGCCCCTGCTCCATGGCTTCAAAATTTGATTGTTTAGCAAGACCACCAAGGAGAGACAGTTCCAAATGTGGATGAGAAACTGCTCTGCTGAGGACCCATAAGAGGTGAGTCCACTGACCTTTGCAAAAGGCTGCTTAAGGGGTTATAAAAGACTGATTTTTTTTCCCTGCAAAGTAGAGTATGATAGGACGTACTCTAGTGGATGAAGAGGTCACATCTATCAACCCAATCTCACCAAAAATCTAAGGAGAAGAATTAGAAGTCAACAGGTCTGGCAGGGTCTCTGTCTTCTTAGCTATAAAATGCCAGGGTAGACTAGATGACTGGAAGGACCCATTTGCACTTGACATGGGAGAGAAGGAAGCACAGTGGGGCTGCTCCATTCACACCAGTTCACATCTGGGAGAAGATGGACAAGTGACATGGAGCACTGGACTTGGAACAGAAGCCCAAGGCCAGACACTTCCCATCACTGCCTGTCTCTGGGAGCTGGGTGGCCCTAGCTAGCTGCCCTTCCAACCCCCGACTTCTTCCTGCACAGAAGGAAGAGAATCATCCTTGCCTCATTCTAGGGCAGGAATCCAGGTATCATAATGACTGTTTGCTCCAGGAGCTTAAAAGAAACTTCTCTTGACTCCAAGAGTCAAGAAGATAAGGAGCAGGAGAGTTTCCAATGGGGTGATATAAGATTCCCACCCATGGAGTAAGAACAACACATTCAAGCAAGAAAAAAATCTTAATGAGAACCAAATTGAGCAGGAGGGTGGGAACCAGACCAGGCCCCTTGGAGAAGGGCTGGGCCGCAGCTGGGACAAAAGGGCCCCTGGCTTTCCCAGTCGACAGATGGAAATGTGACGGCCCCTCCCCATTTCTCGGGGGTATCAGAAGATTAATTAGTGACTGCCTGGAAAGTGCTAGAAGGGAGCTGAAATGCTTGTCCCCGCTGAGTTTCTGAGCTGTAAATAAGCAGCTTTCTCAATCGCAACTGAAATAGCAATGCTTTCCTTTTATCTGAGTCAGATCCCGTTAGGCCCAACCTGCCCCCAGAGCAGGCCTGGGTGGTTCCAGAGCTGGCCCCCAAACTACAGGTTTCTTATGACTGCGCAGCTTCCCAGGGCAAGCCAGAGCTAGGCATGAGCTCAGTCATAGCTGGCATTGCAGGCACCCTCTCCTAGTTTAGCTCCTGAGGTGACGCCCGGGGACTTGGGAGCCAGTAGCTGAAGGTTCGTATGTAGTTCTGGCCCGTCCTCACCTCCAGCTGTCTCCCCCAAACCAGGTGAGCCTGAACAGAGACATATACCCAGCCTCGCACTGAGACTTTCTGGAAGTAGTCTGGGGGATGGAAAATAAAATTTAGGCAGCTCCCCACAAGCCACCTGGGCCTAGGTTCACTTCTCCATGGCACCCCCAGCTCCAGGAAGGGGAGGCCCAGGTGTCTCGAAAGCAGGTCAAAGGCTGTGTAGAGAGTGGCCCAAGTCAGGCTGACCCTCAGGAGGCAGCTGGGGACAAGGAAAATGTTCTATGGAGACCCAGATTCTCCAAGAGCAATCATCAGCAGGCTGTGTGCCTTTGGGCCAGCCCGGCCTTCTCCGAGCCTGTTTCCTCACTAGAGATTTGGAGCATCCTTCCCCAGTGGACAGTCAATCCCTTGGGGAAGCCAGGGTCACCCAGAGTTCAGCATGGGGCCGGAGTGGGGTCAGCTGACAGGAGAGGAGTCTTCCCTCAGAACTCCAGGAACAAGATAAGGGGGCCAGCAGGGCGCCACCGCCAACACCAATGGCCAATTCCCTCCCTCACTCATTCAACAAATATTTATTAAGCAGGGACTCTGGAGCCAGACTGCCTGGGGGTTAAAGCCCGGCTGTATGATCTCAATCTGTGTCTCAGTTTCTTTATCTGGCAAGTGGGATTAAATTAACAGCATGCCTGGTACGGAATGGGCACCATTATTTTTATTTTCAATAGTGTTATTGGTCTGGCACTGAGCCGGGAATAAAGGAAACACACCTGCCTGGAGCCTGAAGTCTGGTGGGAATTCAGGAAAGGGGGTAACTAGGCTCGTGTACTCAGAAGTTTGAGATCAGAGACCCCACCCATCCACCCACCGGTCCCCCAGCTTCTTTCACAAACGCCCATGCCTCCTCCTGACATAAGAAGTGTCCCTCTGCTGGATACCAAACCCCTACATTCCAGTGAGACCAGATACTGTGTTATGGCAGTCAGGAGCCCAGTCTAAAGACCCAAGTTCAAGTCCCAGCTCAACTACTAAGAAGCCCTGTAACTATCTGCAAGTAATTCTGCCTTAATAATAATTATTGTAACTATCATTTACTCAGCGTTAATTTCCTTTTAGGTACCATCCTCAGTTCCTTGCAAGGATTAACTCATTTAATCTCTTAACTAGAGGTAGGCAAACTTTCCCTGTCAAGGGTCAGACAATAAATATTTAAGGCTTGGCAGGCCTTGTTGTTGGCTCAACTTCACTATTGCTGCAGGAAGGCTGCCACAGACAATGCTTTAAAAAAAAGTGTGGCTGTGTGCCAATAAAACTTTATTTACAAAAATAGGCAGCAGGCCATAGATTGTCAACCCCTGCCCTACACTGCTACTGAGGTCAATACAGTTATGGACCCACTTCACACATGGGAACATTGAAACCCACAGGGCTCACGTCACCCATCCAAGGTCATGTGTTGGAAGAGGCAGAGCTGAACTTTAAGCCTCCACTGATCAGCCTTCCTCCTGTCATCTGTCAAACAGAAGTGCCTGGTGCCAGTCTGACTGTGAACAGCTCCCAGGGTAATGGCTAGATGGACAACTTCTGGGCCCTCATTCCTTACAATTATAGACACTGTGACAGGACCTGGCTTCCGGGCAGAACCAGGTCCCAGAAGTTCAAGAGCACCTCAGACTGCAGAGCCACAGTACCCTGGCTAGCCAAGTGCAGGCCCCTCCTTCCCAGGCCAGCATGGAGGCAGTGGTGGACTTCACGTTTTAGTGAGCTGCTTGCAAGCTGGGCAAAATCTCTGAGCTCATCTGAGCCTCACTTTCCTCCTCTGTGAAATGGGTAGATGCCAGCACCTATCAGATGGCAAGAGCAAGATTCACAGGTGAGATTCCCATGAAGCTCTTGCAAGGGGGGCTGTGGGGTGACAGTGGTCAAGAGAAGCAGGCCACTTGTTTTACAATTGGAGTTACTACTCTGAGATGAGCTGACCGAAGCCCAGGGAAGCAATAGCACTTGACTGTAGCTCTTCCCAGTTAAGCTTCTACATTATTACGCCAAAATTATAAAATACAAAACTCCAGGAGGAGGATTAAAAAAAAAAACAACTCTAGTGGGGTACAAGCCTCCCTCCACAGGCAGGACTGTCTTAGGCCGTGACCTTCCACACTCCTGACTTCTCCTGACGTCCAGTCTTGCTTCTGAGGGCTTTATCCCAGTCAGTTCTGATTTCCCTTTATTGCTTTGAATTTCCTAGCCTGACACTTCCTCCTTTTCTTTCTGAGGCTCCCAGTGTAAATAGAAAATCAGTCACCTGACGAATAAATATATGCCAGCAGCCACCCAAAGGCAGGTGAAGTGGGGTATAGATTACAAGCACCTGTGCTTTAAGATGTCCTGTGCTTAAGAATATCATTTTTGCCAAAAACCTGTAGAATGTCTTCAAGGCAAGGCACAGTGGGGGGTGGGAGAGGGCGCTGGTTGCTGCAGATCCTTAAGAGGAGGAATTGTCCCTGCTTTCTAGGCAGCTCACAGTGGGTGTGGGGGTAGGCTGCTGACAGGGACACCAGCCACAGCAGGAATGGTTAGCTAGCTACACCTTGGGTTCAAAGGGCCCTGGTGCATTTCACCAGGCACCAGCTTCCATCCATCGGGCTCTGAGCCCCAGATGACTTGGCCCAGTATTCGAATACATCCCTTCTGTCAACTGGGGATTCCGGTTCTAATCTGGATGGGATCTGTTAAGGGCAGTGCAGAGGAAAAGTGCCAGATTTGCATTTCAGGCAGTCAAGGAAAGAGATCGTCAACAAAGTGGAGACCCTGAAAAATATTCTTCCTATAAAAGCGGTATAGACACCAAGCAAGAAACACAGACCTTGTCGGTTCCTGGGAAAGGTAGGGGACATAATACAGCCACAAAGAACCTCAAAAAGAGTAAATGTACAGATTTCGTACAGAACAGAGAGAAGTCATTCCTATCCCACCCCCCACCCCTTGCCCTCTCAACTTGGGGAAAACATTCACCCTGGTTTAGGGCAGCCAGGGCCAGACGCAGCAGAGCTGGATCTTGCCTAGGCCCATTCCTTCCTCTATGCTCCTCCCAGGAACCCCAGGGACTGTGGGTGCCTCAATCAAAGTCACAGGGGCTTCTGAACACAGATGGAAAAAAAAAAAAAAAAACCAACACCCAGCCACGTGCACCTTCTCCAGCAAAACAGTTTAGAAACAAACCTCCATGGGCAGTCCCTTCCGCAGAATTTTAAAAGCCCCAATATGAAAAGCCCAGAAAAGGCCCTTCTCCCTACAACACTTCAACAGCTCCCCACCCTCAGACCCATTAAAGCCCTAACTTTCATAGGAACTCTGTCATCGCCCAGGGAAGATGAAACTCTCAAAGGAAGGAAGGGAAAATAAAAACACAGCTCATTCCTAGAACAAGGTCGCACGCAGACCTGCCTTCCTGACCTGCAGGTCACGTGGCCCCGCGGGGGAAGGCCTGGTGAGTTACTGCTGACCCGGGGCGGGGGGGGGGGGGGTGGCCCTGGAGGAGGGTGACAGAGCAGCGGAGGGGAGGGCCCCCAGAATCACCAAGGCTCCCACCTCCCTCGCCAGGAAACCCTGGCTCCACAGCTTCCTTTTAGCCCACATGTCATTATTTTTAAGGTTTCAAAGTCCAAATAAGGTGAACTCAAGAGAGGCTCCCCCAAACTCCCTGCTGTCACCCTCTGTACTCCCCTTTGGGCAGCAAGCGCGACTTGCCCCGAAACAGAAAGTTACAGGGCAGACTGCTGTCAGCGCGCAAGGTTAGGAAAACAGGAAGCCACGCCAACCACCCTCCTGAGCTTCCCCGGCCCCCTCCTCCGACCTCGGCAGGCACAGAACCTTCCAGGGAATCCCGGGCAGAAAGGGGGGGGCGGGGGAGCGCGCCACACTCGCGCAGAGACCGCTCACTGGGCTGGCTGGAGGGAGAGGAAAATAAGCCCCGAGACTGGGGGCGGGGGAGGTTGCATGCCACCCGATCGCGTCGGCCTGCAGGAAAGTAACTTCACACCCGGTGCTTAATTCACCTCGGAAGGCTTGAGTGCTCCGACCACTCGCCGCGCCGCCGCCGCGGAGCCAGCTCCGGGCAGACAAAAGGAGCGAGACGCGCAACCCCCGGCGGCGGCGCGGTGGGGGCGGCGGGCGGGTGGGCGCTCCCCGCCGCACGTAGCACACACAGCGCCCGCTGGACCGCAGCGGGAGCAGCCGGGGCCGCGCGCGCCCGCCTGCAAGAGGCTCGGCGGACCCACCACGCCGACTCAGGCTGGGGGGGTCGGGTGGGGTGGGGGCCCGGGGCATGCCGGCGCCGCGCGGGACCCAGGGAGGCGCACAGACTCTCTTACCTGGTAAGTAATATAGAGGCGGTTTCAATCCAAACATGATTCAAATTAGAATTCCATAGTGGCCAGAGAGGGATGAAGAAGAAAAAAAAATCTTAAAACCCAGCAATGAGACAAAAATCGCCGTCCAAGCCACGGCGCTCAAAAATGTCCAAAACAATAAAATAAAGGCAGAAGAGTGATCCCGACAGCGACGAAAAAAAAAAATCAGTCTTTTTTTCCTCCTTAAGATGATCAAAGGGTTCTCTTTTCGGCCAGCGCCCGAGCAGTTTCGGCCACCTTGGCCCTGGCAGATCCACAATGAGGTAATTGACGACCAAGGACGGGCCAGAGCCTCCACGGCTGCCCGGTGTCTTCGCCGCGTGTGTATTTTCTGCCTTTTGGACTTGAGATGCAAATAAAAAAAAAAAAAAAGGAGGGGGGCGCACGGCGGAGGGAAGCAGGCGGGAGAGCCGAGAGGAGCGCGAGAAAAATAAAGGGGGGTGGTGAGGGTGATGAAATTGGGGGGTTAAGATCTTCAGGGATTACTCATTTGAAAGAAAAAAGAGAGAGAGAAAAGCAGCCCCCAAGACGTGCGAGTAGCAATCTCTCCTCCATTCAGCCATTTGAATGTCAAGGGCGAGGGTCAAGGGACCTGTTTCCAACAGGGTTTCACGTTCAGAACCAGAAGGAAAAAGGAAGGGGGGGCGGCGGGAGGGGGTATCTCTTGTTGCCAAGGCGAAATCGGCTTTGTTTTCGTTTCCCCTTAGCTACTAGGTGAGGAGGGGCAGGGTGGGGGGGGAGAGGAGGAGGGGGCAAGCGGGAGAGGGGAGAGGAGAAAATTAATACCCAAACAGCCAAGAAGTACTGAGGGGGAGATTTCTCCTCGTAAATAAAAGAGGCAGCGATCGCAAACAAGTCTCGGGCAGGAGAAAGCAGGCCTAGGAGCCAGCTCCCTTCCCCCTCTCGCCACCCCCCACTTTTTTTTTTTTTTTTTTTTTTTTTGGTTATCTCCCTGGCCCTGCGTCCCACCACTGACTCAGAGCAGGGGTGGGGGAAGGAGGAGAAAAGAACTCGCGGGGCCCCGGACAGAAGGAGCAGGAGGAGAGCAGGGAGGCAAGAGCGCACCGCGGTGGAGAGCCCCTCGATCAATTTTCATGCAAGAATCATTATCGGTAAATTGGAAAGCTGGCTGCCTGACAGCAGATTTGTCTCCCCTAATGAAAGCGAAAGGGTAGGGGCGCAGCGGCGAGCGGCTGCTGGCGGCGACGGCGACAGCTTCTTCCGTCTCTACGCGGCATCTTCCAAGAGCTCCATGCTTCGCAGGGCGATAATAATAGTTTCACTTGCGATCTTCCCCCCGCGCGGTCGCCCAGCCAGGCAGCAGATCCATGCGGACTGGGATCGGGCGCGCAGAGAGCCAGGCTCCCCTCTCCAAGCTCGGGGAGAGTGCTACTGCTGGCCGCGGGGTGCTGCTCTCTGCCCCAAAGCGGGGGCCGTTTGCAAACAGTGGGTGGCTGCGGGCGCCGCCGGTCCCCCCTCCCGCTGCCCAACTCTGCGCGCTCTGGCCGCCCGCCCACCAGTCTTCCCTCCCTCCCCACCCACGTCTGTCAGCTGCGGGGACGGGGAGTTCACTCGCCGCCGGGCCTGGGAGGAGGATCCCCAAACCGTGCCGGGGGCTCTGGCCCGCCTTTTGTGAAACCCACACGGGGTTGCGGAAACGCACACACCGGCTGGCGAGAGGAGTGAGTCCTAAGGCCAGCGGCTTCTCTCCTTTTCCTCTCGCCCCTCACTCGACACCCCACACCTTAAAAATCCCTGTTGCAAATGTAATCAAATGCTTGATACCATCTCCCACACTCTCCCTGCACTGGTGCATTATCTGATCCGGGAAGGCATGCTTCCAGGCAAATAGACCTAATAAATGCTATTACTGGGATTCTGCAAGCCCCGGCTGCACCATAGTAACGAAAGCCCTGGCTAATTTGGTCTAAGAAAACGATCAACTGCACAGAGTGTGTGTGAGTGACTGTAGAGCCTGTATCTCTCCTCCCCACACTGCCTCTTTCACACCAGCTCAAGAAGGCCCCATGTGATAATTCCCCAAATCGAAGGGGAAAAAACCCTGCCGCCAAACCACATCCTGTGCGCTCATTGTCCAGCCCCGCGATTTTAAAGAGACAGAATCCATTTACCCACGCTCGGCGCGCGCGCACACACACATAAACGCTCACTGCAAAGCTGCCTCTTGATGTGACAATTTATTTTCAAGCTCTTTTACCTTCTGAAGGGCCCCTGGGTGGCACAACCAGCAGGAACCGAGACTTGGTGATACTAAGGGATCACCTTTTGACCCCAGATACAATTATCGTAGTTTGAGGAACAGACCTGTGGCCCCAGGTACGCACAGCGGGGCACCGCAGTCACGCCAGGCTTGGGTTCCTGCCAACGCTTCCCAGCCACTGCGTAAATCAGGGGTCCCCAGCGGCAGCCCGGGGTCCCTGCTAAACGCGGCGGCTTCAGATGACAATTGAACTCCAGAATATACTCTAGAGGAGAGCCCCAAAGGGCAAACTGGGGTGGGGGGAGTGCCTTCTGGCACCTCCATGCCATCCACCCATCCCCGAAAAATCTTAAATGGGCTGGGCGGAGCGCTCGGAGCCAAGGGAGGGGTGGCGCTCCTCCCCGCCGCCACCAACCGCTGGGTGGGTGCCGCGCTCAGCAGTTGCCTTCTCTGCCGGCTAGGCCGCTGGCGGGGTGCTAGAAGCGTCTTTTAATCCCCCTCAGCACCTGCTGCGCCCCGCCCGGCGCCCCCTCCCCGCGGGCGGCGGAGCGCGCGCGGGCACCCAAGAGGGCGCCGGGGCTGCTGACCGGGAGGAAACGGGCCGCTCGGGGCCGCCCGCGCCGGCCGCCAGCATCTGGCCTCTCCGCCCCGCTCTGACCCTCGGAGGTCGCTCCCGGCCCTTGACGGCGGCGGCCCTTTGTTTCCGGGGCTGCGTGGCGGCGCGCTCAGAGCTCTCCGCACCTCCCCCTGCACCCGCCGCCGCCGCCGGCCTTGATAGGGAGACTAGCGGTTGGTGCGGTGGGGTCTGTGTCCAGCACCTGCCTGCCCCCCATCCCCGCCCTGGCCGGCCTCCGCTTCAACCTCCGCTCTTGCCTCTCACTCTTGTCACGCACTTATTTGATAATCTGCGCCCCTCCAACCGTGGGGGGTACCAAGGCACGCAGCAGACGGCCAGTGTGAGCTGCCCCCCGCCCAACCCCTCAGGAGCTTGGAAAACCTCTGTTCCTTCTTGGGGGGAAAAAATGAAACTATTTTTAAAAGACCCTAAACTATCAGTTTCTGTTGTCATTCTTTTATTGGTTTTTAATTCTCCAGGATTACAGGAACAACAGTAGTAATTAATACTAAACCTTCCTCTACTGTATATGCTAATGGCAGGAGCCATAAAAATTAATTTGCAAACATGTCATTACACAATAGCTGTACAGGCAATAAGCCTGTAATTATGGGCCAATCACAGACAGGGTACAGAGGGAGGGTGCTCCCCAATCTGCTGGGTGCCCCCTCCCCTGCTAAAGTGGGGAAGATGGTGCCAAAAGGAGCCTGCCTTCTGGGAGCCACCTGTGGGGAATGCTCCCAGCTGGGGGGAATGGCAAAGGAGGTCTCTAGTCTTGAGTTCCAATTGGCCTAGTTTCTATGCAAGACCCCCAGGAAACAGCCACTCCCGGGCCAGCCATAACTGATATTGTGGGGGGAGAGGCAGCCACAGCCTTAGCTCGCTGGCCCGGCTTTCTGGTGGTAAGAGGAGTGTGAGGCCGAGAAGAGGGGACCCCACCCTTGTGGGCCAGCACTGGCTTATCTCTGCTACCCTGTGAAATGCAAACATCTCCCCCAGAAGTATTTGAATGCTTGCATCAAATTATCTCAAAGTGCTGGGGCAAGCCCTAATCGCTTTTAGCCACGCCCTTGGGAAGGAGGTGAGCTGTAAGATTCTAGTGATACCTAACCCTCCTTTGGCCCTGGGTCTGGAAGGCTCGAAGTAGGTTAGTGACATTTCTTGGTGACAGGGATGTTCGTAAGGAAGGAAAATACGAGATCCACTATGGGAGGGTGGCTGTACTGCAGCTCCCAACCTGATGCCAAAACAGCTGATAAATAGAAAGCCACCCCCGCCATGCCAAGCAGCCTGCTTAACGGCCGACTCTCCACTGAATGGCTAGGTTGTTTGCCATAATGTGGCTGAACGGGGAGCTGGAAGGATTTTCCCTTTCCCATTGGCCCTTGTGGCTTGGCTGTAGTTTTTGGAACCTATCACTAGGGCCATTCATTCCCAGGGGAGCCACCCCTCCTCTGAGGGTACCTATGGCATGGCTGGGGGTGGGAAGGGCAGCCAGTCTGGGCCACACCCAGACCAGATGCCAGGTGCCCAGGTGAAAAGGACAGTGCTCTTCTGGGGCGTTTGCCCCAGCGGGATTCTATGCAAGAGCAGGATGTTTCTCTCCACTCTCTCTTCTCTCTCAGAGCCCGGTTGAAAAATACCCTCTCCTCCCTCTCTCAGCTCACCTCTGGCGAGGAGGAGTCAGGTATTTAGAGGAAAGAGACAGCAAATAGCAGGCTGGGTCCCCAGTGCCCCTTTTTAAGGTTGGGGCCACCATAGGGCAAACTCACCCCCAACAACTTCCCCGAGAGACCCCTGCCTTCGCTGCTCACCAATCCAGAGGGAAGCTCAGGGCCAAGGCCTGGGCAGAGTGGAAAGAAAAGAAAATGCTTCATCTCTCAAAGGGAAAACAAACTGGGGGCTGGCTGCTTCCCGGGAAGCAGCATGGAGGCCACCAGATCCTTACACTGAAAGTGCAAGGGGTCCCCTCCTTCTCACCCCTCCGCAGCTGCTCCTTCAAAATGGAGGGGCCCCAGACTCCCTCTAGCGGGGCTGCCGTTGCCACAGCACAGAGACGGCCTAGCCAGCCAAGAGTGTCAGCTGAACGCAATAAAAATAGCCTCCCAGCACGTGCCAAGAACACTGAGGCTGCAGACAGGTCTGGGGTGTGCAGCAGTGGGGCGCCCGGCTCCAGCCTCTATGTGCCCACTGACACTCTGGTGGCTGTCCAGGCCAGGCCAAGGCTTCACCTTCTAGAGAGGGGTGCTGTTTGCTCCCCAAGGATTCCAGGAAAGGGAGGAGAGGGGAGGCTGGGAGGCCAAATGACTAATCTGAAATGCCCCTTTGGGTCGGCCCCTCCATTTCCCTCTTTAGGATAATTATGGCAGCTGATATTTCCTAGGCGCTCAGTCGGTGCCAGTTGCTGTTCTAAGCACTTTTCACAGACAACTCTTTGGATCCTCATGACAGTCCTGTTCAAGGTCACCATTAGGAGTTTTAGTTTCTAGAAGAGGCACAGAGAGGTTAAGCACCTTGCCCAAGGACACACAGCCAGTAGGTGACAGAGCTGGGTTTTGACTCTGGTTCCAGTCCACGTTCATAACTATCACCTCAGAATCAGATAGACCAGAGTTCAAATCCAGTTGGGACTCCCCACCCACTGTGTGCCCTCAGGCAGTGACATCACCATTTTGATCCTCAGTTTCCTGACCTGGAAAATGGGATGAAATCACCCCTGCCTTCCAGAAAGAGTTGGGTGTGTAACCCCTCCAGTGTCTGACACAGAGTAAGGACTCCATAAATAGAACCGTAATTACTCCTGTGTTTTGAATAATGATGATACTAGCAGTCATAGTAGCTACAATGGATGTGGACTTATCTTGTCTAGAATTTGCCCTCACCCCAAGGCAGACCTATATGACCATCCCCCATTTTACACATGAGGACACTGAGGCCCCAAGAAGTGAAGTCACTGACCCAAGGGCACACAGGAAGAGGACACACCTGTTCTCAAACTCCCACCACCGTCCAGCTCCAGTCCTTAGGCAACCGGACCACATGCAATGTTCAAAGTCTTAGGATAAGGAAGTCTGAGGCCAGAAAAGAGGGGAACCTCTGTCTAGGCACACTTCACAGTGATGTCTGTGTACCCTGGTTTTGTCCCCATCTTTGCATTGTGAGTTTACTTTCCTATTGTTCAGTGGCTCCAAGGTACACCCCACCCAGGGAGAGCTGTCCTGTCTCAGGCAGGGGTCTACCTGGGCCTCTGTGCCCTCCCTCCATCTGCCCTTGAGTAGTGGGGTGAATGGTGGCTTGCCAAAACAGATGTCTACCTAGAACCTGTGAATGTGACCTTATTTGGAAAAGAAGTCTGTGCAGATGTAATTAAGTTAAAGACCTTGAGATGAGGTCATCCTGGATTATTGGGGTGGGCCCTAAATCCGCTGATAAATATCCTTATAAAAAAGAGAAGACGTACAAGGAAACAGGCCATGTGAAGATAGAAGCAGAGGTTAGAGCAAAGAATGCCTTGAGCCATTGGGAGCTACCAGGAGCTAGAAGAGGCAGGAGGATCTCCCCTAGAGCCTTCAGAGAGAGCATGGTGGCTCAAACTAACACCTTAGTTCAGATTTCTGGCCTCCAGAACTGTGAGAAAATAAATAAATTTTTGATGTTTTAAGCCACTCAGATTGTAGTAATTTGTTACAACAGCCACAGGAAACTAATACATCCTGTTATTTCTATAAAAATGGAGCATCTTCTATCCTACCAACCCAGGGAGGCCCTGTGCATTGCCCAAGGCTGGATGCCATGGGCCTGGGCCAGCTGGGTCCATCTCTCCTTTAGGTCCACAGCAAGGGCGTGGTTGAAGATGAAGTAAGTGTCCAGGGTCCCTGGGCTTCTGTGTGTTCAGGCTGCCCTTCCTCCACAAAGTTGAAGTTAACAGCCCACTGGATGGGGGGGGGCTTTCTCGGGATCTGACCACCTTCTCATTTCCACCCGCCCCCTGCCTCGGGTCTGGGCAGCAGCCTGAGCTGCAGGAGATCACTGGGAGTGCTCTGCCTGGGGGAATGGCCAGCCTTGCTGGATCGACCTATGAACTGAGGACTCTGTTGGCCTTCTATGTCAGGCCCCAGGACCCTGGGGCAACTGCAACCAGCGACTCAAAGGCCTGGTGGCCGGCTTTTCACCAACTCCGCTTCCCTTTCCTAGACTACACTTCTCAGCCTCCCAGGCAGATGTGTGGGACCAAAGGACCAAGTGCTGGCCAGGAGATTGCGGTGGATGTAATAAGTTTCCATTTCCAGGCCTGGCCCAGAAAACTCTCTTGTGTGAACCTCCATTTTCTCCTTCCAGATCTGCCCACTAGATGTCATCCCAGGACGACCTTGAGTCTGTATATAGAAGTGGCGGCACCTCCATCAACCCCCTGAATGTTGAGAACAGAGTCCCCGTCCCAGCCCCCACTATTGTGTATTATGTGGGCCCGTGATTGAGAAATAACTACCTACGGTGTAACTTCTATTGTGAGCGTGTATAAAGTGTAAATAACTTTGTTACAGCAGCTAGTGTTAATTTAACACACCTACCAGTAGGTCCTTTACAGATGTGTATTTAATGCCTAGAACTGCATTAGATGCTTTAAGTATCAAATTATCTTTTACATTATCTTTTTTCATGCTTACAACAAAAATAAGTCAACCATATCCCCACTTTTCAGATGAGCAAACTGAGGTCCAAAGAAGTAAAATGACTTGCTCAAGATCACAAAGATAAAAATCACCAGATTGAAACCCAGACCCTCTATTTTACACCCTCATCTCCCTCTAGTATAAACTGGCAAAGAGGCTTTATCCCAGAAATCATTTTTAATTAAAAGCAAAACAAACAAAAAAAACCCAGGAAGGGCGAGCACATTGCATGTTGCAGTCTACGGATAGAGATCTACATCTGACCTTCAGTTTGGGCCTGCCACGGGAGCGGGCTCCTGGCAAAGCTCAGGATTTGGGAACTCTTCCAAAATCATGGCTTTACAAGACATAAGCGTGATATGGTCAAAGGGTTTCCTTCCCGTGGGCTGCACCAATGCCAGAAAAATCAGAGACTGCACGTGGGACTTCTGGGGCCTCACAGCTCGCCCCTGGAAAGAGCCCCTGCGCCTGTCTGTCCTCACGCGCCTCCCGGGATGCAGGCGGCCACTGCTGGAGGCAGTCTATTCAAAATCACAGACGGCTCTCGGCTCTTACTGTTAAGGTTCTGCTTTGTGCAGAGGCAAAACCCGGCACATGGCTGTCAAAAAGCACTGAAGAAGTCTCCCGGGGGAAGTTAAATACGGGCATCAATGTGGCTCCCAACACCCGGACAGGCTCGGGGTACCTTTTGTGGACACAGCGACAGCTCGTGTGTGGCCTGCCTACTAAGATCCTGCTCCGGGCCACTGTCCTGCTCTGCTGCCTGGGGGCAAGCCGACAAGGCTTTCTTCTCTCCACCTGTGCCTGCACGCGGGGGACCAGGCGAAAGCCTGTTCAAGGGAACAAGGCATTTGTGAACAGCTCTTCCTGCTGCCGGCTGCTGGTGTTGGCTGGGGAAGAAGTTACTGCAGGAACGTAATTACCCATTTGTGGATGACGCACAGATCTCCCTGTCTACCCCTGGGCCTGTTTCAGGTTTGTGTAGCGCTCTGGCCGACAAGATGTGGTTCTGACAAGGCGGCTTCGTGCCTGCTTTCCCCCTCATGCTGGGCACTGCGTTTCAGTGTGAAAGAGCCTAGGGCACCTTTTTAACCTTCTCTGCCTTTACCTTGCAAACAAATCCTGGGTCGGCCCTGCCACTTCCTTTCCTCCTGCATCTCCCTTGCACACTCTCTTGCTGCTGTACCACATGGCTCGAGCTGCCCTTTATTTACCTCCAAAGGGTCATTCCTGAACTGAAGGGATTCCTGACACGTCCTCAACGTGAGATATTCTCCCCGCAGAATATCATGTCTGTTGTGTTGTTTTCAAAGCATGGATGTGGCATGGGTTTCTCACCCTCAGCATGATAGCCACTTAGGGCCAGATAATTCTTTGCTGTAGGGCTGTCCTGTGCACTGTAAGAGGTTTAGCAGCATCCCTGGCCTTGAACCACTGGATGCCAGTAGCACACCCCAGTTGTGACAATGCAAATATCTCCAGGCATGGCCAACTTCCTCCGGCAGGGGAGAGGAGACAAAATCACTCTGGTTAAGAGCCACTGATATAGCAGAAAGAATCCAGCCATACACTGAGTGACTGAATTTTAGACCTAGTTCTACCGCAAGCCTTGGGCAAAACGGCCCTCTCTTGGCCCCAATTTTACCATAGGAAAAATTAGGTGGGATGAATAGGGTGCTGTGGTCTTCCAGCTGTCTCTGATTCTCTGGTGCTGCTGAGAACCAATGGTTCTAAAGTGCGGATGAGCTCATTATTCAGGAAAAGCATCAGAAGGGAAAGAATCCAGTGCTGTTGCTGTGTGCATCTGGAAAAAAGGGGGGAGGCGCCAACGTGTTAGGTGGACAATCTGGTGCTTTGGGCCTCTCAGTCTTTCTCCATTTTCTCCACAGTCCTCTTTCTCTCCAACCTAAACGAAACCTGCTCTGAAAAAAGAACATCTACTATTAGTCATTCACACTCTAGTGTGATTTAGCCTCACCTCTACTATCTTCACAGAGCTGAGGCTGTGACCACGGTTGGAGCCATTTCATGGCTAACTGGAATAGCTGGAGGATGCATTTGGGAAAGACAGGACAAAAGAGCCATTCTGCCCACTTGGGCTAAAACGGTGGTTTCAATTTCATAACATCATGTGACGAGATGAACTTCCGGGTGCCCTGTGTTCACAGTCTGTCTCAACAGCTGTCACGGGGGAGAGAAGAGCATCAGTCAAGAGCTGGAGTTGGGAGGAGTTATGTGGCTCAGATGAACTGTGATCAAGCGGTGGGTTTGGTAGGGCCACCAACAAACCAGGTGCTGAGTAGACAGCTCCCCAGCTTCACCGTGATTAGTCCCCTAATGGCACCTGGCAAACACCAGCTTCTGATGAGCTGAACAGAGCACCATAGCTGTAACATTCTCATTTGGCAACTACAATCCTGACCCATATGTCCCAAAGACAGGATATCCGGTTGTTTGTGGAGGTGGATTATCCTAGAATCAGCTCTGCTTCAGCTTTTAATTGGGAAGTAGGATGACTGTTCCTGGGGCAGGGGGAGCATACACCTGTTTAGTTCAGTAGAGTGGGAGGCACGTGGGTTTGGGAGAGGATGCCAGGTCCCGGCACAGTTCCACCCAATCACCAGGTGCGGTGTATCTGTGGCCTTCTCTGGCCTTCAGTCTCCTCCTCGGTAGGACGCTTGAACTAAATGATCCCCCAGGCCTTCCAGCTCCGCGAGCCCATGATTAATAAAACTCAGACACACCATCTGCTCACTCTGACATTTAAGAAACAGAACAGGTTTCCGAAGAGAAAGCTGCCCCGCATAGCTCTCATCGCCTCCTTTGCCTGCTGATCGAGGGTGGGTTCGCACTCTCCCCACATCCCAGCCCTGACTTGAAAAAAATCTTGATATGCACACACACACACACACACACACACACACACACAGAGTGCTATCTCCCTCCCACCCACCAAAAGTCAAAAACGGGGAAAGCTAGCTGATGATCTAGTAAAACTCTCAACGAACGGACCCTTTCCTGGGCCTCACACCCTTTTGTAAGGTCTTCTCCAGCCGGGGGTGGGGGATGAGGCATGCATCTGATAACATGTCTCCACACTTCACAACTCAGTTCGTGCTGACTCGTCTTTCCCACTTGTCCAGATCCTCCTCAGTGCTGAGAAGTGAGAATCGCTGCCTCTTTACAGATGGGGAAACTGAGCTCCAGAAGTGAAGGGTCAAGCCCAAGGTCACACAAATGATAAGCAGGGAGGCAGGGAAGTCACCCCCGGCAGAGCAGTGCGGGCCGAGTGTTCTGTGCCACATGGGGCAAGTTCTCACAGCACTGCTCATCAATATGACGCCCTCCGGTTCTGACCTACAGATGACCCTTCACTGTCCAAAGGGGCCTCATCTCTAACAGAAGTTGCTGACAGACATAGGACTTGGACCTACATGCCATGCTTCTGGCCCTGCTATGTCCACCAACTGTGGGCACTTGAGGCCAGGCCAAGAGGGTGGGAGAGACATTCTGAGCCAGGTGAGACCCAGCCAATCTCCAGAAGTGGTTTTAACTTTGCCCAAGAGCTGAACCAAGCTAGCAGGAGCATGGTGATGCCTGAGGCAGCCAGGGGTCTGGATGAGCTGCTCTGTGGCTTCCTCAACTGCCCAGGTTCTGCCTCTGGTGAGGCCCCACAGAAGAAGAACCTAGGGAAGCCCCTGGCCCAGGATCTGGTGCTCCATGTTGGCTGAATCTCAGTAGACACCCCCCTACACACACACACACACACACACACACACACTCAAGCTGCTCTCTTGCTGCTGGTGGCCCCTGTGGGGTCGCCTGCTACTCTTTCCTGGACGTTAAACTTGGCTGCCTCCTCATGCCCTGACCACTGTACACAGTGACTCCTTGTCACTCTCCATTCCAAACATGGACATCCTTCTCATGCTCTGTCCCCCGCCCCCACTCCATGGTTCGCCCTATAGCAGCACCCTGCTTGGAGAAGTGGCCTGGACTTCCTGTTTCTTATAATAGTGTAAAAATCAACCCAAAAGGCTGGATAAAAATATCCCCGAGCATCTTAAAAGCATCAAGAGCTGACCAGACCATAAGGAATCACCAGGGCAAAAGGAAAAGGGAAACTGGAACTCCCAGAGCTGACCTGACACAGAGGTCACGTTGACCCTGAGGGCGTTTGTGGATCCTGTAAAATCTGGGCTTCGTTTTTATGGGCTTGAAGGTCAAGAGGGACAGAAAGCAAAGCCTGAGACCTCTGTACAAGTTGGCGGTCTAATAGGAGACCCTCCCCATACTCAGCTGGGACCCCAGAGAACTACCCGCTCAGGGGTAGAGTGGAGGGAGAGCCGGCCTGTCTTTGTGCAGAAGCACAGCAGGGTTGGAGTCTCCATACTGCCCTAGGAACATCAAGTCCTGAACTGGATTAAGAAGGTTTCAAAGTGGTAGTGTCTCTAGGCACCTGCCAGGAACAAATGCAAGTCCTCCTGAAGGAAAGCACCTTCGTCCTGGTCTTTGAATTATGCCTGCAAAGTTTTGTTTCCAAATTTAATGGCTAGCACACAGTTGACGAGAACCAGGTACCCGAGATATCCACACGTCCTGGTTGAGCGTCAGCAGTAACAACAGCCGACATAAGCAGATCTGCAATGGCTCCAGAGGTGGGATTACGGGAGCCTCTCCATTTCTGCCAGCTTAGAGAAAGAAAGACAAGACAAGCCCGATGGGCCCACGGAGAAGAGGAAACGGTAACAAGCGAAGAACACAATCTAATAGCTCACCAGAATGTAATCTCCACGAGGGCTCTGCCTGTTCACCAGCACGTCCCCTAGAACCACACCTAGCCCATAGTAGGAGCGCAGTGCACATTTGTGGACTCGTTAACACAGTGGACTTGAGACCTTCCGGAAGGTGAGCTGCAGCAATCAGTCTGTTCCAGGTGAGCCTGGTGACTCATTCTACTCAGCCAGCGGATAGGTGAGAGGAGGTGATTAACCCCAAATTTCCCTTCAATGTGACATTTCTCTGTATGAAGGCAGGCACTAATGAACAAACCAACCCAGCCACAGAACGGCCTCCACAGTGGAAAAAAACAACCCAGAGGTGTAATGGCTACTGCAGAAAGCTGAATCCTTTAGGCCAAAACAAGCACCCCCCCACCGCTATAATTTTGAGTTATCCATTCTTTATTACAACTCATGGCCTTGGCTCTCAAAGCCTCTACCAGGGATTCTTTCTGTGGGGGCAATTTTGGTGCCTGCAATTAGCTGAACAGGCATCTTTTGTCCCTGCAAAAGCACTCAATTGCAGGTGTAATTAGGTTCCCTCACCCCTGAAATCTGCAGAGAGCCGCCCGCCTTGACTAACTGCACCCACAATTAAGTGCTTACGGGCATGTGGCTGGAGCCGGCAAACATGTGCACGCAGCTAATAGCGGGGGCACCGAGCATGCTTTCAAAAATAGACACTGTGTTGGAGAAATCCAGCCTTTTTGCATTTGTTGTTCAAACGGTTCTGTCCAGCTGGGAATAATGAGAAAAGACAAACACGCCAATTAGGCTAGGTCCATACATAAATAAACCACACAGTTCCTTAATTAAGCCACTTACAGGAGTGGGCAAGGCTGTGAGAAGAGAGAAAGAGAGCAATGGCCCTGGGGGCCAGGCCATGCTGGGGACACAATTTTGGCCAAGATGGCGGAGCCAGGTGGGAGGCCCAGATCCACCAGGGTGGGCTGTTGGCCACTTCAGCCCAGGGATACTGGTGCACATGCAGGGGTGGACTTGGGAGCTGGAGGAGGACTGGGGATGGGACGGGGTCCCCAGATACCTCCACCTCAAGGCGAGAGGGAGGTTGCGTTAGGGTAGGCAATAAAGGTGGCTTAAATCCTGTATCCACGAGTTGGCACTATGGAACAGAGCCTGCTTCCTCTGTCCCGTTCCACAAGCTGGCTCGGCCTGGCATATGACCTCTTTCCTGAAACTAGCCACATCTGCTTTGTTCTCTTTTACCACCACCACCTGCCTGCCCCCCGGGACCCGGGAGGGCGGCGAAGTCCAACATCAAACCACCTACCAGCTTTAAGGTTGGATCCCTCCAGGCGCATTCAGCTGAGACCCAGGCCCCTGCCAAGCTTCCCCAGCTGCAAACTGTACCCATGCCACATGGACACACAGTTAAAAATAAATAAAAGACACATGAGGCCAGGGATGAGGCCAGGATATACCAGGGGGTAAATGCCAGTGGGGATAAAGTGTAATTCCTGTATCTCTGCCTGGCTCCCACCCCCAACACACACTTTCTAAAGTCCCTGCCACACTGCTGTATTGTTTCTCAACAATAAAACCCAGTGGATGGTGGTTGCGGTAATCAGGCGAAGGAGAAAAGCTGCTCCCTCCCTGCACCTCCCAGTCAAGCCGCTGAAAGCTCCTCGCCTTTTGCAGAGCTCAGCAGTCCCGGTGGGAAGGAAAGGGCAAAGGCAATATTTAGATAATTAAAAACCCATCGCTGACAGGCCAGCCGGGTGGCCACAGGTGGCTCCACGGTGGACCAGCAATGGTTTAGAATGGCCTGTCTGCCTTCTCTCCACTTCTGGCTACTGTGGAAGGCGGTGAGAGACCTGGGAGGCAGGCAGGTGACTTCCGGAAAATTCTGCCTCGAGAAGAATCAGGCTCAGTCCTGAGATTCTGGCTTCATGGTCCCTGTAAGACCTGGCTCTGGCCCTACATCTCTCCTCACCTCCATTCCAGCTGCGCCGGCCTCACTCAGCCTCTTCCTGCCTTAGGGCCTTCGCACTCGCTGTGCCCTCTGCCTACAACTCTCTTCCTCCATCTGTCCACACAGCTCCCTCCACTCAGGTGTGTGCTCAAACGTCACTCCTCAGGAAGACCCACCCCCGACTGCCTGCCGGGACAAGAGGCGCTTCACACAGCCCTCCCCAGTTGCCATATCCCCTCACGCATTGTGGGATTTCTGCAGAACTTCATTCCCGAATTTACACTTCACATTTGTCATCTGGGTCGTCTTTGGGGCTTCGTTAGGCTTCTCCACACTGAGGCAGCAGCACCTCTGTGGTGGTGATTGGCCCACAGTGGGGAGGGACTTGGTGCTGAAGTGAATGAATGAACGATGTCCAGGTTGGATACAAAGCAACCAGGGTACTGCCTCAGAAGGGGGACTAGGCTATAGTCCAATCTGGGAATGTGGTTCTGGAAGCTTCTGAGGAGTGGGGTCCCTGCTCCATAGCAGCTGGAATTGGGAGGTGTCCCTGGCTGCAGCCCTCCCCAGCATTCAGACCCCAGGTGACCCTGGGCATCCAAGGTGATCGATCACAGGTGTGTCTGGCCGGGCAGCCTGTGACTCCTCACTTAGGCTTTGATTTTTAAAGCTTGACTTGGTGCCAAGAATCACTGAGCTCCCAGGAAGAGAGCCTCACTCCTGTGTCTGACCGTCTCCCTGTGGCCCTGCCCTGAGCAGAGGCCTGTGAAAACCAAAACCAAGATCGGAAACTGCACAATGGTCAAACCTTGGTGATCTGTCGTTATGGGGACAATGGGAGTGGGGACCTATGGTGCACAGATAACCTGAAGCCCCAGTTTTGGGCCCTGTGTCATCTAATCAAATGTTGCCTGGAGTTGCTGCTGAGCCTTGAACGCTTGAGTTTCAGCCCCTCCTTACTTCCCCCTCCTCTGCTTTAACCGGGCCTTCCTTGGCCCGGTGATGGGCAAAGGGCCTGTCCCACCCTCCTTGTTGGAATGAGTCCTGTTGGCTGGTGGCACACTAACTGCTTCAGCCCTCCCTCGTCACTCACTTCTCCAAACTCTTGGAGCAGGTGCCTATGCACACAGCACAGTTCATCACTGGCTCCCCACCATGCCAGGTCTTGAGTTTCTGGACTTCGCCTGTTATGACAAATGAGCAGCCTTAACAGTGGCCCTCCCTTTGCCTGCATGCCTGCTTCTCCTTGGAGGCCCCAAAGCTCCACATCCTGCTTTCCCCAGTCCCTGCAAGATAGTGTCAAGCCACTTCTTAGACACAGGAAATAAGTGAGATCACCATTACAGGCCAGGCTGCCTCCTGGGACGAGGAGGTGGGGGTAGGGGCCTGGGGGCCAGGCGGCCTGGGTTCAAACCCACCTGTACCACTTGGTGCCTCGTGACCTCAGAGTCCTCCCAGCACGGAGTGTGGATGGTGGAGAGACCACATGGAAAATGTTGAACATTCCGGGCCTCCAATGAGGCTCCCACATTTCATTATCTGTGAAGTATGGCGAATGTCCCTATGTCGCAGACAGGCCCTGCTGGAGGTCAGTACCGGAAGGGGACCAATGAAGCATGCTTTTACTTTGGCAAGTGGCAGATACCTTGGAGACTCCCCACCCTCCCTGGGAATGAGGGTAGCTCAGCCCTGGGCTTCAGGAAGGGGCTTGCTTCTCTCCCATGTAGCCTACTCTGCCAGCAGTAAACCAAGAGAGGGTTCTGCTTCTCCTTTTTTGAAGGATCCCTGATCTAAACTTTCATGTCAGCCCCACTTCCCTAAAGGAAACAAGCCAGTGGGGCCCCACCGAGAACTCAGAACTTTCCTGGCCTTCAGCCAAACCCACAGAAGCTTGGCTGGTGACCTGGCCAATCCTACTAATACTTTGCAAGTTGCTGGGCCTCCCTTCTTGGGACACTTCCCCCTTAGACATCCCCTCTGAGATCCCCCGAGCCTTTCCCATGGCCCTTGGCATCTGTGTTGTCATGACCCCTCCCACAGCCACTGTCCTGATGAACCCAGCCCTTACTGTGTCTTCCATCTTTGACTCCCAAAGCTCAGGCCTGGGGCCTGGTATACAGCAGGTGCTCTGTGAATGCTTGCCTGGTACACGGCAGGCGCTCAATGAATGCACCCCAGAGACTGCATGAGACTGAGGCAGGGCTGCCGCCTTGAGGCCCACATCTGAGGGAAGACCCTTCAGACCCTGTAGTAACAGAGTTACAAACAAGCCCAGTGGGGGCATGAGGGGGTGAAAAAAATGGTTCCCAAGGACTCCAGGCTAGGGCTGAATTGTGTTGGCCTCTCAGCCTCCGCCCCCTCCCCCGCATCTTGGGGCTAGGATCTGGACCTGGACCTGTGCAGCTCCATATTATAAAGGGTCCCACCCACTTCTGCTTTCACCCACACCACCCAGCCAGCCTTCCTCTTATCAGCAAACTGTCCCACCCAGAGGGTTTGTTTGTGTTTATCCTTCCCTCCAGGGAGCCCTGATAAGGAGGCCAACCTTTACCCTCTGCAGCTTCCCAGGGGTGGTCTGGAAAAGCATCCCATTAACAGAGGGATGGACTCTAGCCTGGGTGAGTGAGAAGGAAGCCCCAAGGGAGGGCCAGTTGCCCATTCAGGGGACTCCCCCACCCCCAAGGCCTTGCTGGAGCCCCTGCACGAAGGGGCTGGCGCTCCCGCTGGAAGCCAGGCCTAGCAGCTGGTGGGCCTCCAAAGAAGCCCTGCTTGTGTGACTAGCTTGCTTGCTGGCTTATCGTCTTGGCACCATCAAGCAGGAACCGTGGAGTCGGCCAGAAGCACAGAGGGCAAGTCTTGCTGCGACTTTCCCCAGGCTCTGTTCCTTGTCTCCGTGACCTGAGCCCTTCCGGGCAGGACCCGTCTCACTCTGTCAGTATCTAGCACAAGGGGAGGTCTGGTCTAGGGAGAGTCTCAGAGGGGTGTAGGCTGAATGCAGAAGTCGGGGTCCTGTACTGCAGGGGTCCTCGACCCCCAGGCCATGGACTGGTACTGGTCCGTGGCATTGTTAGGAACTGGGCTATACAGCATGAGGTGAGCGGCAGGCAAGCCAGTGAAGCTTCATCTGTGTTTGCAGCCGCTCCCCAGTGCTAGCATCACCGCCTCAGCTCCACCTCAGATCATCAAGCATTAGATTCTCATAGGAGCACCGGTCCCTGGTGCCAAAAAGGTTGGGGACCGCTGCTGTACTGTCAGCCCTAAGCAATGCCGCACACACCTGGCTCTCTAGGTCACGCTCCGTAACTCTTCATTCCCAGAACAGCTCCAGCTGTCTGTCCATCAGCAAAAGAATCCAGAACCATGCTGAATCTCACTAAAGAACATCACTTGGCAATGAAAAGGAACGAACTGTGGGCACACGTGGCCACCTGGATGAATGTCACAGACAGACCGTCAAGCGAAGACAGCTAGACAGAAGGGCACACACTGTGTAATGCCATTTACACGAAGTTCCAGACAGAGCGGGCAAAACTCCCCTCGTGTGTATCCAAAAGAACCAACAGCAGGGACTCGAACAGATATGCGCCGTGTTCACAGCAGCAGTATTCACAACGGCCAAAAGAAGAAGCGACCCAAGTGTCCATCGACACGTTAATGAATAAACAAAACATGGTCTACACACACAGTGGAAAATTATTTAGCTTTACAAAGGCAGAGAGCACGGACACGTGCTACGACGTGGACGACCTTGAGGATGTTGTTGGCGAAATAAACCACTCACAAAAAGACAAATACGATAAAAACACTCACATGAGGTCCCTAGAGTAGTCAAATCCATAGAGACAGGAAGTAGAATGGTGGTTGCCAGGGGCTGGGGGTGGGGGATGGGGAGCTGGTGGAGGTGGGTGGTTACACAATAATGTGAATGTGTTTAATACCGCTAAACTATACATCTAAAACGCGTTAAGATGGTAAATTTTCTGTTTTGTCTATTTTACCATTATTGGAGGAGGAGGAGGAGAGTGAGAAACAACTAACCTAGAATGACGGAAAGCAGGTCGGTGGCACCTGGTGGGGTGGAGAGAAGACTGGGAAGGAACTTTCTGGAGTGATAGCAACGTTCTACACCTGGATTGGGTGGTGGTTACACGCATGTACCTCTGTGTCAAAAGCCGGTGAACAGAACTCTTAAAATGTCGGCATTTAATTGAACGCAAACTATATACCTCGATAAAGTTGATTTTAAAAGTAAATAAAAAAACTTTAAACAGTCGTCTCTTAATATATTTATATTTATTTACAAATTGTTCTTAGGTACTATGTATTCACACTCTTTCCATTCGGAAATATATGCAAAAAGAGATTTATTTTTAAATATTAGAAAAATAGAGTTCCGGCATAGGCTTCCTATGTTAATGGAATGCTCTGTCCACCACTTTGGAAGAAGATAGGGTCACTTTTGAAGACATTCTGTTGGAAACGCCCCACAGATAGATGTGAACCCCTCCCCCAAAAAGCCATGTGGGCAGGTATGCCAGAAAGAGTCCAGAGTGCCAAACCCGAGGAGTGGGAGCTGCTCAGCCTCTGCCCAGGGTTGCAGCTATAAACAATGCTGGGGAGGGGCCAATCACAGATGGGGGTGGGTGGGGGGAACCTGTGGGGAGCTACGCTTTAAGAGGCAGGACGCAGCGATAAGAGTGAGGGTCTGGAGCAAGAGAAGCCAGTTCGAAACCTAACCACCATTGTTTAGCTGTGTGGACTTGGGCATGGCCCTCCATGCCTCAATTTCCCTATATAGAAAGTGGGGACGATGATATTCCTTTGTGTGGGTGGTTCCAAGAATGAAAAGCGAACACACAAAGCCCTTATAGCGAACCATGTGTTCATGGTTACTTGCTGTCATTCTCTCTCTGGCACCATCTCCTACCTCCATCTATCCCCACTCCAATCCTTTCTCCCCCAAGCTCTGTGGGGCACCCAGGAGGGTCTAGAGTCTTAGCCAACCTCACTGCAGCCCAAGTTCAAGTCCACGGGCGGGTCTGTGTTTATCCTCAAGTCATCCTTTTCCTGCCCTGGGCCCAGCACCTGGCTCCTCCCTGGACCCATTGTCTCAGGACCCAGGGCCATCCGGTCTGTCTTGGGGGAGCACAAAGGAGCCCCCCGCCCCCATTTCCTTGCAACTGGCTGCGCCTGGACTTCAAGTCCCTGACCCAGCCCTTGGCCGAATAAACACCACCTCGCACAAAAGATACCCAGCATGGCCTTAGCAGTAGGGAAAGCCATGGGGCAGAAGGGGCTGGCAGGGGCATGGCTCCCAGGGCATTCTGCTTAAGTTGCCACAGGGACCATCCTTGGGTCTAGGGGCGCCCCACCCCACCAGCCCTTGTGTTCCTGGGACTTGGAGCCCGTCTGGAATAGGTCTTTTAGCAGAGGCCCTCTCCGAACCCTCCTTTCTCTTCCTTCTACCCAAAACCACACAAAGACCTCCACAGTCCCTGCCCACACTGACCACTCGTCTCTGGTCATCTACAGACCAGACAGTCTGTGCTCATCCAGCCATGAGAATGAGGGCCTGTGCCAAGTAAGGGCTGCCCCCTGCCCCAGGTTATACATGGGCAGGAGACAAAGCTCCCTGCCAGCAGCCCCTGGACAATTGGCCCCTGTACCAAGGTGGCCTATGGTGCACCTGATGCTCACCTGTCCCCAGGACTGTGGGACAATGGAGGAGCATCCCTTACGATCTCTCAGGGGTCCCCAGCAAGGCCGAATCCAGCTGCCTGCACCCGGCTTAATGGCATCTGCTGGGATCAGCTCCCAAATAAAACCCCTGCCCCCAAGTCCTGACTCCTGGTACCCCAACCCAGCCAGTGGCAAATGGCTGCCAACAGCATCATTGCGTCGGGGTCAGCTGGGTGACAAACTGCATGGGCCCAAAGACAGTTCATGCCCTCTAGGCAATGGGGGAGAGCCAGATGGGCACACTGTCTCTGACAGAAGCGGCTGGGGCTCAGGCCTAGGGCCGAGGACAGGGACAGAATCATCCCTGCTTGGACCTCAGTGCTTTCGGCTGCCTCTAAGGGGTTTGTGTTTTCTCTCCGCTGATTCCACTATTTCCACTATTCCACGGCATCGCTTGCCATGGTGGTGGCTGTAATTGTTTCCTCTGTATTCGATCCATTGACGGGAACTCAGATCCACAGGCTGGCTGCTTGCTGAGGCTTCAGGTAGCAATTTTCCATTTGTGTTTCAAATTTTAATGAACGCGTCTGTCCCCTGAGCCCAAAACGTGGGGCTGTGATCCTCACAGAGCGGGTCGCAAGTGTGCCACCCAAGGCTGGGGCTCCAAGGGGATTTCTCCAGGGGCCTGATTTCTCCAGGGAATAGCTCTGACGAAAAGTGGTCCTTGCTGTCGCAGCCACCGGCCCCCACCACCCTCCCTACTGGCTCAGTGTCAAGCAGGCTGCGAATCAGAGATTATTATTTCTTTCCGACATCCCCAAAGTATCCTATATCCCAAGATGGAGAGGAAAGTTCAGCTCTGATAAGATTGCATCACTGGGGAGGAGATACATTCTCGCCCTTGCTCCCTCTGCCTCCGGCTAACATAATTCCTTTCTGATCTTACCCAGGGCATCCAGTCAGGCTGGGAGGCAAACGGGATAATCCATTTTAGAGAGATTGATCAATATCATTAGGAGCCTTTTAAATGGTTCCACAGGCTTCCAGGAGCCAAGGCAGACGGCCGAGCTGGAAACTGGGGGGCCGGAGGTGACAGGAGGGCAAGCACAACCCACAGGGACTTCCTGACAGTCCTCCCATTTCCTACCAGACTTCAAGAGCTGGTTCCAATTGGGGCAGGGAGGCGGGGTACATGTGGGCAGGTCAGGCACCGCACGAGGGGCTGGGCCACAGAGACTAGCTGGCTGAATTAAAGCCTAGTGGATGCTGCACTCATGACACCGGAGCCTGAAGCCAACAAGAGGACGTGTGTCCCTCCCACCACAAGCAGGGGCTGCTCGGCTCCCACACACAGGTGCCCAGGGAGACTACAGATCCTGTGTAAACAGAGCTTCGGACTTTTGAAAAGAGAAGCTAGAAATCTGAGGTTTAAAAGACTATCTACTAGTTTTTAAATCCTGGCAAGAAATTAAAAAAAAATAATTTAAAATACTGCATGGGGAACAAATAAAACATAGCTGCAGGCCTAGCGTTGAGCTGTCCAAGGTCTTCCACCGGCCCCAACCTGGAGGCTCTGCTCTTTACCCCACTGTCCTGCCCACCTCTGCCAAAAATCTCTCGATAGCCTGGCCGCCTTTTCTCTCATACTCCCAACACAATCCACCTGCCTGTCAAGCTACTCCTTCAAAACAGGTCTGGAATTCCACTCCGTCTCATCCAGCCCTTAATTGCCTGGACTGCTGCAGTACCTTTTCCCTGGTCCCCTGCTGCCACCCGTGCCCCCTGCAGTCTATTCTTGGTACAACAGCCAAGAGAAGGCCAGTTACAGGCCAGGCAGATGCTGGTGCCTCTACACAGGACCCTCCGTGGCTCCCATCTCATTCTGAGTAAAGGCCAAGGCCTTACAACCCTCTTTGGGATCTTGTACTATCTGCCCTCTGTCTACCTCCTCTCCCCCTCGCTGGCCTCGGGGCCTTTGCACTTGCCTTTCCCTTGTTGTAACCTATGTGTCACCTCCTCTGCCAGACAACCATGTGACCACGAAGGGGCTCTATTTACAATCACACCGGAACAAGAGGCATAAATGGGGACTGCTCCTGGCAAATAGGATGTCCCTGTCACCTTTCGTTTCTTCCTTATTCAGCTAAAGAATATCAGAAAGGTCTTCTCTGACTACCCCATAAAAAAAGCAGCGATCCCTACTCCGCTGGCCCAATCTCCCTCAATCTGTTACATTTCCTTTATATATTTTTCACCATCAAGCCTACTGTTTATTTATCTGCTTGTTTCTTATCTATTGCCTTGATTAGACCACACACTCCATGAAGGCAGAGGATTTTGTCTGTTTGGCTCACTGATTGCTGTGTGCCCAGATCAGAAGAGCATGAAATGAATGAATACCTCCCCACTGTCTTCAGGGTTCCTGAAAGCTGTTTAATGTGGCATTCAAGGCCCCCACATCTCTACCCATCTCTCCAGCTACATGCCTGATTCTCCCTCCACGATGAACCATTTGCAGTGTGCTCGGCATAATGTTAGGCCCCATATTCTCTTCTCCCAGAATGCCCCTCCTCTCCCCATCTACCTGGCAGACTCCTATTCAACCTTTAAAACCCACTGAGGAAATCCCCGATTTAGGAAACATTTCCTGACCGTGTTCCCACTCTTAACTAGTTAATCCCTCCGTCCCTTCTCACTCCTTTTTGAGGGCATGCTGGCATTCACAGCCTCTGCGTCCATCTTCAAGGGCCGAGTCTGCCGTGTTCTCCAGATTCTGTGTGCCTGCCCTTTGCGGTCAGCCCACTGCTATCAAACTAAGCTCTCCATTGCTCCCCACCTAGGGCAGCCGATGGTCCCAGAACTGCACTGTTGCCACAATCCCTCTCCAGGGCAGCTTGATGTGGGGCGTGGGGGAGGGGGTGGAAAGGGGGAAGGAAAGAAAATGCCTTCTGGAGGGTCTCCAAGCTCTCTAGCATTGGGTGACCCCCTTCTCTGAGATGCCAGTGCCGGTAGGAGGAAGAGTCAGGAGGCCAGCTGCTGGTCACAGCTCCAGGCATGCTGTCCTCCTCCTAACCATACCCTGCCTGCTCACCCTGGGCCAGCTCCTCCCCCTTCCCTCTCTCGTGGTAAATCTCCCGCCTCAGTTTTGTCCTTTCTGCTTCCCTCTCCCACCGCAGGGGTAGCACCTTTCCTATAAGTCATTCACCAAGAGGACAAATGACCCCCCCCAACACACGCACAAGCACACAGTGCACGGGGAGGGGGTGGGGCAGGGGGAGGCGAGGAGCCATTGGGAACCTGGGCATCTGGTCCTGGCTACGACTCACCTGTCTTGAAGGGCCTCCGGCTGCTCAGGGATGCTGAGGAGGTGAGGGCCTCACCTGGATTCATCAGGGAGAGGGTCACACCCCACCCCATACCCCACCCACATCCCTCCCCAAATCCCTGCACTGCCCGATAATATTTTTATAACACTTTTGGCACGTCTGCTGTGAACTTAATTTAACATCCATATTGCTGCTACTTAATTAAATAGATGAACTCATTTTACATTTACAAGTCTTAATTCATCCTGAACAAAATTGGCCATGTTTAGTTCTTTATACACCAGCAGCTCCCTGGAACAAATGGTGGCCTTTCTGAGTTAACGGCGGGGACAGGTTAAAAGCTAATTATGGGCTCTGGTCGCCTGTGCGAGAGAGAGCAGACGTCTTTATCCATCATCAGAAGTGAGCAGGAGGGCCACCAAGTTCCTTCCTTCCCAGACAGAGGGCAGCCAGCCCCCTATCTACCTAGGCCTGGATGAGGGGTAGGCTCCCAGCCCCTCCCCACTCCGACTTCTGCCTCCACTTGGGGCACTCTTTCTGTCCCCACTCACCGCCTCTCCTGGGGGGCAGCCGCCATTCCTGTGCTCACCTTTCCCACCCCACAGGCCTGACTACGTGCACCACTTGACTGGGGCTTCATCAGTCTGTCTTGGCCCATGACACGTCCGTGTTTGTCCATTCTTCTCACCCTAAGCAGTCTGAGAATGAGGTCTGTACTTCTGCAGCTCCCTGAGGGCTGGAGGCAAGTGGAGGCTGGGCTCAGGCTGCCTAGCGAGTCCCTATCCATGGGTCTGGGTGAGGGATCACTAAGCTAACCCCTGGGGAGTGACTGGAACAGGCCCAGGCACAGAGTAGGTGCTTAATACATGCAGCAGGTATTAGTATGACTCCTAGCTTGATGGTGGACACAGGGTGGGGTGCAGAAAGTCCAGCAGGCAAATTGGAAGTCAGGTTATCGACTGCTCTGACCAAGGGGAGAAAGAGAGGTTCTGCTAGGTTGGGACTGTCCAGGACTGTCCACACGCTGGAGCCAGGCACTGGTGGAGATGTCCGACAAGTCACCACCCTTCTCACACCCAGCAGAGTCAACGAAGCAAATCTGAGGCCTCCAGTGGGCATCTTACAGAAGGGCAAGAGCTTGGGAGTGTTTAAGTCCTGCCACATGCCAGCCCCTGGGTTCCAGGCTCTCTAAACGTGAGGTTTATCAGTGATGGGATGACCAAGGCAGCCCGCACGCATTCCACCGTGCTCCGTCCTCTGGAGTTTGCAGGTACTTAGGCGTTTAAGCCTCACAGCAACCCTGTGTGGGCAGAGACTATTCTTAACCCCATTTTATGGGAAGAAACTGAGCCCAGAGAGGTTAAGTAGCTTGCCCAGGGTCACACAGCTAGCAACCAGGAGATGAGATTTGCATCCAGACCTTCTAGGGGCAGAAACCCCAGTCTAACCACAAACCACGCAGCCCCTCAAAGAACAAATGGAACCCCCAGAGTTATGTTACTGGGTCTGGGCTCCATGTGGGACTCTAACTGACCCCCGGGCATGTGGGCAGTGGCCCCACGCACATCGTGAGGAGCTGATCCCCCACAGAAAAGCTTGCTGACCTGTCATATGCATCCTACATCGTGCAGGAGGGGAAGAACCATGAAACAAGGAAGTCTGATCTAAGGTCTGGCCATCTCCTTCCTTCTTGGCCCGCAGGATCCCACAGACTACCGGCAGGCGACAGGCCGATGGGGTGCGACCGTTGGGCTCTCTCTACAAAGGAGGTGTCCTGCCCTCTAGTGCTAAGCTGCCCACCACTCTGCCCTCTGACTCTTTGGGGCCTCTGTGGGAGGGGAGAACTTATCCCAGTGGAGGGGCAGTCACCCCATGAGCTTGGGGTGAGAGACGAAGAGGGTCCAGCTGTGGGCTGGGGTGTGGGTGTCACCAATGGCTCCCCCAGGATGCAGAGGCCACAGAACTGCCCAAAGGCTGCTGCCCCCAGCCCACTGGCCCAGGGATCCATGCAGAGGCTGGGAGACTGTGAAACTCTGAGGGCCAGTGGGGTCTGGTGACGCAATCTTTGAGGCTGGTTGCAGAGAGAGCAGCCAGATCACCCAGGGGAGCGGTTGTTTGCGGGGTAGGGGAGGGGGGTGGTTCCTCATTAGCTTTGATCCTGCTGCGGATTCACTAATGGTAGCCTCTGAAGCCTCAGGGGCAGTGGGAGAGCCTTCAAATGACAGACAAGGCTCTAGCTGGCCTGGACAAGCCCTGTGGTGAGGGCTGGCTGCCTCAGTTTCTTCAGTGTGTGAACACCCTGCCCCCACCTCCCCTACACACAAGATGTCCTGGCCCATCAGACCCCCATGGGGGAAGCTGGATGGCCTCTCTGCCCTCCCCACCTTGTAATTACAGGCTTGGCCGGAGGCTTCCCAGCCCAGGAATGTGAACAGGTCAGAACCAAAAGAACATATCTGGTATCTTGGCCCATGCAAGTGAGCCGCATGGCACAGCCCTGCCCTACCTGCCCTGCCTGGGTCTCTGTCACAGACCGTGAGCAACAGCCCCACAGAGGTACACCCCCAACCTCCAGCCCCTCCCACCTAGGGTGCAAGGCTGCCTCAAACAGGTGCCCCAGGTGGCCTCAGCACCCCTGGGGCATCCTCCTGGGCCCCATTTGTTAACCCTACAATCATTGTGGCCACGCTAGCATTTTAGAGAGCCTCCGACGTGCTAGAAGCATTTTCAAATACGAGTCATCTCTTTCTGTGCTTCACAAGCAGCCCCCATTTCTAGATGAGCAAACAGAGGCCCAGAGTGGCTAAGTCCTTTCCTGAACCCACACAGCCAACAAGAGGAACTACTGGGATCGGTTCTCAGGTATAGCTGGTCTCAAGCCTGAGCACTAACCATGCCCTCCCTCCCTGTCACCTTCTCTGCTGACCAAGGGCAAAGACCCACTTGGCCCACTGGCCAGAGAAGGCAGGCCATGTGCAGTCTATTATTGGTGTCAGAGGGCCAGGAGGCTTGGAAATGTGGGTGCCTCATCCCGGGAAACTCAGGTATGAAAGAAACAACGTCACCGCCGAAAAGCCCCAGGGCCCTTGTCATTGAGCAGGGAAACCAAGTCACCAACCCAGCCCCCTGCCCTTGGCGGGCAGTGCCTCTGCAGCCCCATCCCCAGACTGTCTGAGGCTGTTTACACCAGCATCTGGTCCCTGAGGCCCGCCCACTGTTTACTGTGCTATCCTCTTCCTGGCTGCAAATAGCTTGGTGGGAAGGGGACGAGCCTCTCCTCTGAGGGTAGAATGACACTGAGATTGGTGGACATTTGGAGTACTCCGTTCTCTCAGTGATCAGGAGCCTGTGTGGGGTGACATCTAGAACCCGTGCAAGATGGTTGGGTGTGGGCAGCCAAGAGCACGGGGCCCCAACCCTTGCCTTACTGCTTCCTCCTGGAATTGCATCAGCTCCAGCCCCCAGGGTTGGGGGCTGACAAGGGTGTGGAGGAAGCTCCTGGGGTCTCCCCAGCCCTGCTTCCTTCTCTGGCCCCCACTTTGACTCTTTAATCAGTCCCCGGAGACTCTTCCCCGACCGGCTTGTCCCAGCCCAGAAGCTATTTCATCAGACAGTCAGTCAACAAATATTTACTCAGTGCCTTCTTGAGTGTGCGGAGGGCAGAGATGGGGTTTTAACAAAAGCTGAAGACAGAACTACGCTAGAGAGGACGCACAAATACATGCACGCGTGTGCGCATGCGCGCGGCTCTGGCCCTCGCTGGTTCAAATCTTCCTTCTCACTCTTACTGCTGTTTATCTCAGTCCCTCAACTGTAGGGTGGGAATAATCACCCTCCCCAGGGCGAGCGGTAGGTGAGCTCGCACATGACGCCTGGACAGGTGCCTGCCCAGAGCCAGGACCCCAGGACCTCCACAGCCTCCACTTACTGCTCGGATACACGATGTGGGGGCCTTGTGGGTGACAGTGAGCCTTATAGATCGAGGCAGCCAGGGAAGCCCTCCTTATGCCAGGGGAGGGAGTCACACTCACCCAGGAAGGAAGATGGGCAGGGACTGGCTGGAGGGAGGGCTGTACTCTCTGGGTGTTGGAATGAGGTGGCCCTGGGGCCGTGCTCATCTTTTATACCTGTTGGCACCCCTGACCCGTCCTGACCACAGACCTGGGGTAGGTGTCATAAAGGGCACTGCTGGTGGGGAAGGCCAGCCCATCATTTTTCTCTTTTGTGGCTGACCTTAAGGTGGGAGAGAAGAGAGGATTCACGGATGAGCCACTTCCTAGCAAATCCCACAATTCACCGGGGGCCTGTGGGAGGTGGGGGGAGGAGACGCTCCTTGCTAAGGCATCTACCAAGGCCGGAGGCGTGGGGGGAAGGACTGACAATTACCTGATGAGATCCTTACAGCTGCCACCCTCCCAGTCATGTTCAGGTGCCCTCTGTCACATGGGATAACTCAGCCTCAGAGAGGGCTAGGCCGCCCGGCTGGCAATGTCTGCCCGGCCTGGCTTCCAAACACCCTCTTCCCACAAGGGCTCTTGGAAATTCTAGGAGGCCTTGGAGAGGCTCCACAGGCAGGGGGCCGAGGGCCCGCTCCTCTGCCACCTTCACTGGCTGGAAGATGTCACTCGCTTCTGTGAGCCGTGCCCGGTTTCTCGTTGGCACGCACAAGCACGGGAACACTTGGCATTGCCAGGGCCCTCATTAGCAGAGCATCTTAAAACAGTATGTGGAAACCCTTCAAGACCCCCTGGGCTGAGTGCCAGCACGCTCCGGATTTTATGGATTTTACAGGGTGAGAACACTGAGACAGAGAGGCTGGCCTCTCCGGGGCAGCTCTAGCCCACAGCCAGGTCCCTGCCCCCAACACAAATCCTTCCTTCTCCTGCAGGGGTGGGGCTGGAAACCCCTTCCCGCCCGATGGGATGCTGAGAAACAGGGAGGCTGCAATCACATGTTCTAGAATGCAATGGAACAATGCCCAAGTAGGAAGGAGGTTGCGGGGATGCAACTGCATAGAAGAAACTGAGGTTTGTGGAGGTCCCAAACATGTCCAGAGCTAGTTTGCAGCAGGTAAAGCTGGGCCTGGAAACCAGGCCTCTCAACGCCCACGGGCCTAGCAGCCCTAAGCAGGATTCCGCACCAGGTGGGAAGGCAGGCCCAGGGTGTCCAGGGAGGCTGGGCTGGGAGGACAGTGCAGGACCCAGAGGCAGGAGGCTTCGGACCCAATCCTGGCTGTGTCATAAACTCACTTTGGGCTCCAGTTCTTTCAAGGCGAGCTCGGGGTGAAGTGTAGGTGTAAGTCATTCTTCAGGTTTAAATCTCTAAGTCTAGACAGAAAACCAGCTCCCAGGCCTGGGCCCAGTACCCTGAGACCCAAGTGAGCATCACTGGACTGCCACCAACAGTCAGAGGGGCAGGCACCGCCTGGCATTAGTCAAGGCAGAGGGGCAGCCCCACGGTCAGAGTTTCCGCTGCCACCATGTTAATCCCGGAGGCCTCCCTGGAGACCCCAGACTCATTCTCCAAGCCTCCCAGAGCCTGGAGCAAAGACTTTTGGCCACCCTCTCTGTCAGCCACTGCTCAGAGGTGCTGGCCAGCTGACCACAGGCCTGCAGGGGCCAGGCTCTCCTCTGTTCTGCTGCCCTGCAGCAGAGATGCCTCGTTCCTCCTCCTCTCCCAGAACCCCTCCCTATGTTGTTACCCAGAGGGCCTTATTCCTCATCATGAAGTGAGAAGAACAGAAACGGGGTGCTCTTGGCCTCTGAAAGGTTGGGGATGAAAATACAGGCAGGGCCCGAAAAGTCTTCAGAGAAAGGAGGATCTTCTGAGTCCCTCCGTGTCTTCTCTTGGGGGCCAATCTCCCTGGGCACTAGACAGGCCAGAGCACAAAACATATGGGTCACCAGGGAGCCTTCCCCCCAGTCTAGAGTGTACCCTTCCCCACTCCTCATCCACGACCAGGCTTCTAGAATCCCAGACCACCAGTCCCAGGGAGGATGGGAATCATGAATGACGATGACAAAGATGACGATGATGAGAAAGTCCAAGCTGGAGACATCTACTGAAAGCCTAGAGCCCACCTCGCCCTGGACACTTGACACGGGTCTCAGTGGAGCCCTCACAACCCTATGAGGTACTTGCTTCATTAGCTCAATTGCTCAAAGGGAAAGCTGAAGCTCACAAAGGGAAATGGTCTATAGTCACACAGGATGGGGAGGGGCTGGGGCCTACACTCAGGTGGGCTGGTCCTGTGGCAGGGAGAGCAGCCCCCAGAGCGCCACTGCCCCACACAATAGCCATAAGCCATGTGAGGACACTTCCCTTTCAATAGATTAGCATCGAATGACATCCCAGGTTCAGGTCCTCAGTGACAACGAGCCTCGTTTTAAGTGATCAATAACCACACGTGGCTGGGGGCTGTTGTATTGCACAGTGCAGATCTAGAACATCTGCATCATCACAGAAAGGGCCTCTGGATGGAGCTGGTCTGAGGGCTCTTCCAGGGGGCTCCAGGCGAGAAGACGGGCGTAGGGGCTCCTCCACGAGGTTCCGGCCTCCCCCATCCTGGCTGGGAACAGGAACCAGCGCTTCCTGGGCCCGCGTGACCCATCCTGGTGCGGAGACCAGGTTCTCTGTTCTCACATGGTCAGGCGTACGAGAGCGCCAGGTGTGCCCTTCACTACACAAGTTAAGGAGCACCCAAAACTGACTGACCTGACACAGACAGACAGGGTGACAGAGTCCCTCCCGAGAGCGGGGAGATAAGACTGGTGCTTCCTGGGTGAGCAGCTCAAGCAGATGGGCTGAGATTTTTGTTTAATGATGACAAGTCCCTTTCACACCACATCACACCGCAGCTGATTTGTCTCCCCACCCTCGCACTGGGAGTGTTCGCCGCACACCGAGCAATTGAAGGCAAGGCCGTACAGACCAAGCACTGGCTTTACGGCCACTTCGGACCTTACCCCTGTATGGCGTATTACCCTCACTTTACAGCAGGGGAAACTGAGTCTCCGAGGGCAACAGCTGGCCTGAGGCAGAGCCGGGACTGGAATCTGAACATGGCCCCTCTGGAGCTTTGCCTGGCAGCCTGGTGTTGGTTCCCAGCTGTGTGACCTTGGCCAAGCCACTTCCCCTCTCTGTTCCTCAGTTCCCCCTGTGTAAAATGCTGAAGGTCATGCCCCTGCCACACAGTGAATGAGATGATGTGGACAAAGCACACAGCACATGCAGTGCACTGTGGCCAATTTTCTGTGGTAGTTCCTTCCAAGACCCACGGCCATGACTGGCCCTGTTCCATCCACGGTGAGTGCCCTTGTCACCCGAGATCCCCCATGCTCTCTCCCAGACCCTCGCACCCTAAGAAAATGGACACCATCAGTCACTCCAAGCTCTCCTACGCATGCCCGGGGAAGCTGCCGCAGGGTCACCCTGGACCAGGACGCGCAAATGCCCAGGTGGCCATTGCCGGCGGGGCCATTGCCGGCGGCCTCTGCACAGGAGAGATAACCCAGCTGGCATGCAAGCTGTGCCAGGCTGCAGCTAATAGCGCCCGAAAGAGCACCGCAAGCCAGAAGCCCCATCCCTGGCGCCCGGCTCGGGGATGGCGGCAGGAAGTGACAGCGAGGCAGAGCGGAGAGACAGGCCCTCACAAATCCTCTAAGTGGAGATAAACCTTGGGAGGAGAAAGGAGTGCTAAATCAGTTGTTGAGCTGATGTACCACATGCTGACAGGGCAAATGTGCGGCCTTTCACGGCCACGCAGCCTTCACCCGCCGTTATTCATGGAGGAGCTGGCGCTTTATCTCCCGCACATGATGTGAGGCCACGAGGCAGACACTTGCTCCCGCCTGCACGGGGCTCCCTCGGAAAATATTAATATGTAAATGTCACTCTCCCAGAAATGAAATGGAATGACCGACTGGAAGATGCTCTGCTGGCAAGATAAAAAAAAAAAAAAGAAAAAAAAGAAAAGAAAGAATAAAAGCTGCTCAGGACTGAAGGCGGGAGAGCCAGCTTAGGAGGAGAGGGCTGGGGAGGGGGGAGCACAGGATTTTTTTTGAGGGGATGTATTGGCCATTTCCTTTCTTCAGGCAAATGGCTCCCGCGTGAGGCCTGAAGGGGAGGGGGAGCTTCTGACCCGCCGCCCGATGTGAGGATGTCTGCACCCAGGTCCAAGACAGACAGTGCCGATGCCAACGTGTACTTGGCTTCCATTCTGCACCCAGGAATCTTCAGGACGATTTTATGCGTCTAAACTCTTTCAGCCACTGCCCTCTGGCCCCGTTTCACAGACAAGTAAACCATGGCACAGGAAGTTAAGCGGCCGAGGCACTAAACCCGGTCCCGTTTCCCTTCCTCAAGGGTCCCTGCGTCCTCCGGCCTCCCAGGACTGAGCATATGACGGGGCCTGCACCGGTGAGGCGCATGTTCGGTGCTCTGCTGTCGGGCAGGGACCACACATTTTGCTGAGGATGTTCTGGCAAGAGGGAGGGGCCTGAGTGAAGACATGCGATGCCCACGGCTCACGGGGTTGGCACCTTTGCCCAAAGTCCCACAGTCCCCCCTTTCCACCCTCCACCTGCTGACAGGTGCTGGGCATTTCATTCCTCCTCCCCTTTCTTCTCTACATCCAGGCCCACTTGCCCCATCCAGGGGTGAGAAAGCTGGGCCAGGAGCGGAGTCCTGGGGGCTGAGTGGGGGGTACCCACTAGCCATTAGAACCAGTAGAGTGGCAAACTGGTGTAAGGTCTTAGCAGAAGAGATGGGAGGAAATGAGCCCTCCCCAATGTTTGGGGTACCCAGAAGGCCCTGCCCCATGGGGCCCATCAAGAGAGTGTTGCTGTAGGCTCCAGTGGGTCCCCTGCCTCACCTGCCTAGATCTTCAGACCTCAGCTCTGCACAGCCGGCCACAGGGCACTCTGGGAGAACATCTGTGGCCCCCGCCTGCTCAGGTAATCTCCCCCACACAGAAAATACTTCCCAGAGCCCCAAGAAAAGGCAGGCGTGAGCTGGGAACAGCCTCTGGTCCTTCTCTCTGAGGCTGCTGCTCTCCTCCGACACCCCCACCCTGCCTGCCCGCTGCCAGAGCTCATCAGCAGACTCTAGGGTGACCCCAGGCCATGAGCTAACAGGAGCAGTTGTGTTTCTTCCCTGCCACGCCAGCTCGCTGCTCCTTAACCCTGTCAAGCAGGAGTCTCCAGAAGGCCTGCCCAGGGACCGCAGGAGTGAGCGTGGTCTGAAACCAGGCGGCCCCTGGCCCCCTGGGCACCCCCTAGTCTGGAGTGCAGGACCCTGGGGACAGGGCAGAGGCGGGCGGCGCCTGCAGATGGAAACTATGACTTCAGGAAGCTGGAATGTTGCTTGGGGAACATCGATGCTCATTCGTCAGTGGGAGGCACCCTAGGGGCACGAGGGAGGAGCGTGGGCACGTACAAGCACATATGTGCGTGTGCACACACACGAATACACACGCACAGATACACGCATGCACACACACACGTATGCACTCAGACACACACACATCCATGCTCACACACATACACATGCACTCATAAACACGCACATATGCGCATAAGACAAATGTGTGTACACAGGTGTACACATGCCTCCCGTGTGTGTGCACACACACACATATCCCTGCCAAGCCTCTGACTCACCAACCCTGACCTTGCTCCCAGGATCCCTGCAGGTTCCAGGGCAGACCCAGGTGGTGGTGCGGGGGGGCGGGGGGGGCCTCCGGAACCTCAGGAGGAGAGTGGGTGCTCACAGCCAGGCCTTGTGGTCTGGACTTGAGAAATCTCCATCCTGTAACAGATGCTGGCAGTGGGCCCTTCCTGGAAACAATGGGCTGGAGTCTCCGAGCTCCGCGGGTGCCTGTGCGTGAGGAGTTCGGGCAAGTTGAGGGCACAGTGTGTGTGAGAAACGGGGCTTGGCAACCTCGCAGGGGCTGTGCCAAACTCCAGTGGGTTCGCTGCTCCTAGCGGAACCAGGCCAAGGGGCTGCCACGCCAGGCCTGCCCGTCCCCCCCAGGCTTGGTCGCCTGCTTCCCTCTTCCAGGAGCTGGCCTGAGGGGCACAGGCTCAAGGGCAGGGGTTATAATAGGGGCAGGACTCAGGGCCCAGGGGGGGAACGGGGCTCCCACGAAGGAAGGAAGGAAGGAGTGGGGCAGCAGTTGGGTCTCTTTCTAAAGAAGCCCTGAAGGCCACTGGCTGGGGTGGTGGCCTGGGTCCTGGTCTTCTCTGAGACCAAGCTGGAGATAGATAGGGAGAGAGGGGGGAAGAGTGAGGGGGAAGGAGGCGGGGGCAGGGGAGGGGACTGGGGAGAGGAGAGAGATGGGGAGGGGGCGGGGAAGACAGAGGAGAAGGAAGAGGAGGAGGAGGAGAGGGAGGAGGAGGAGGGGGAGGGGGAGGAAGGGGAGAGGAGGAGGAGGAGAGAGAGGAGGGGGAGGAGGGGGGAAGAAGGGGAGAGGAGGAGGGGGAGGGAAAAGGAGAGGGGGCAGGGCGGTGAGTGGGAAGGCAGGAGGAGGGAGAGAGAAGAGAGGGCGGGGAAGGGGGGGAAGATGAGGAAAGGAAAGAGCTGGGCAGAGGGTCCTCCAGGGGAGGTGTCAGGAGCGGCAGCCTTGACCTCAGCACCCAAGGGGACCCACTCCTTTCTTAGAGCACAGCTCTCCAGGGCTCTTGGCGCCCTGGCTGCCCCTGGGATCACCTTCGGAGCTTGAGGGTCTTTGTTTTTTTTAGGAGCCCCAGGGATTCTAATGTGTATTAATTCTCAAAGTGGGGTCTCAGCGCACCAGCACCATCCCCTGGGAGCAGAAATGCAGATTCCGGGCCCTCCCCCAGACCGGTGTTTTACCAAGCCATCCATGCGGGGTGGGGTTTCTGAGCTCAGTGGGGGGTGAGGCTGCCTCCCCCTCTGCCTGGGGCAGGCAGGGTAGGGCTGGGGCCTCCAGGAGCATCGAGCTCTCAGGAGCAGGGGAGAGGAGGTCCGGGTGAGACAGCCGTGGGAGTCCATGCAGGGAAGGTCCTTCCTCTTCCCGGAAGAGAGGCGAGGGTGAGGCCTGAGGCAGCAGGTACCCCCAGGTCCTTCTAGAAGCTGGGCAGATAAGGGAAGGGGATGCCCGCTGAAGGGAGGCGTGGGGACACCGAGGGGTGAGTTTGGGCTGAGGAGCAGCGGAGGGAGGAGAAGGGAGAAAGGCTGCAGAGCTGTGGGGCTGCTGAGTCCTGACAAAGCGGACAGGCCAGGGTACAGGCGTGTTTCAAAGGCTTCCAGAGGTTCCCAAGGTGACCCAAACGCCCGATGCTGGGGCGCAGGCTCCGGTGTGGGATGGACTTCCCAAAGGCCCTGGCCAGCAACCTGCCCAACAGTCCCCATGCTCACTGGGGACAAGAGAGTGAGATTGGGGTCCCCCTCTGTCCTCCCCCTAATGCAGATTTGCAATTAGCATATTCAGTCTCCACCAGTGTCACACAGCTAATCAGCCCCCACCCCCTCATTCCCTGGTGATGGGAACACTTTGATATCAGGCTGGACTCCAATGCGTGCAGCGTAAGGAACCCTAATTTATTACGTGCTGGTAATTGATGTTTATATAAAGTAGCTCTTACAGCTACTCAAAGTAGGAGATGAAAAGCAATCAATCAGCCATTTGCCTTAAAAGAGAGGGAGAAAACACCACACATAGCAAACGGAACACCCTGGAAAAAATTCTGGGAAGGGGCTGGATTACCGCGTCGGCACTTGAAGCTTGGGGCTCCAACCACACAAATGGCGGTTGCAAGGACATGGGGACATCGTGACCGGGCTGCCTGAGGCCCTCGGAGTAGGACAAGTCTGGTTCCCCTGGCCGATGCCTTCCTTTGGCCCGTCGGCCCTCTCACTTGCTCTGGCCACCTGTTCTGTTCCCTTGGGGCCACAGGAATGTGGCTTGAGACCTCGGCTTGGTTTTGAGGGGGCCCTTCTGAGCCCCAGTGTGACTCCAGGGCTGAGTGAGATGTCCCTGCAACCCTGTGTCACGGCTGACGCTTGGGACACGTGGGGGCAATGCTCCCTAATAAAATGCCTCACACCGTGGGGTGCGTTCTCTTCCCCTCCCCTCCCACCCACACCGCACACTCACCCTCAAAACCACCCTAATCCACAGCTTCCAGTACCCAAAGAGACCCAGCCTCCGCCACTGGGTGAGGCTGGCCTGTTGGTCTCTAGAGAGGGTGACCCTCAGCTGCCTGTCCGGCCCCCCGGCCCCTGCTGTTGGAGCTTACCTAGATGTTATATTAAATAGGGCCAGACACCACATTAACTGCCTCTAGTTGCTACAGCAAATGATCCTGGACTTGGTGGGTTAAAACAACACGAACTTATCCTTTCATGGTTCTGGAGCTAAGAAACTGAAAATCCGTGTCACTGGCCCGAAATCGAGGTGCCCTCAGGGCTGTGCTCCCTATGGAGGCTCTAGGGGAGGACGCGTCCTTGGTGTCTCCAGCTCCTGGGGGCGCCAGGTGCTCCTTGGCTCGTGGCCACATCCCTCCGGTCTCTGCCCTCTCCATTTCTGTGTCTTAGGTCTCTCTCCACCTCCCTCTTGTAAGGCCACGTGTGATTTGCATTTAGGACCTACCTGCATAATCCAGGATAATCTCCATCTCACAACCCTTAGTCACACCCGCCAAAACCCCTTTTCCAAATCAGGTTACATTCACAGGTTCCAGCCATTAGGACACGGATGTCTTTGGAGGGTCACTTTTCAGCCTACCACCCATACGAAGGGAAAAATCAAGCCAGGTTCCTGCTGCTTTATGTCCAGCTCAATGACCATGGAAGCCAGTTACTCACCCAGCAACTCTTTCATGTGTCTGACACTTCATGAGTGGCAGGTACTGTTCTGGGCATTGGGGACACAGCAGTCAAGAGCACAAAGTGCGCCCTGTCTTCAAGGAGCTCACCCATATATGTAAAGAGCGATCGATACAAAGGGAAACAAAAGCCAGGAGAGGAATTCGGTGTTAAATATCCACAGGGCAGGCCTCACGAAACAGTTGGCTTTTGAATAAAGGCCTGAAGGAGCCAGGAGGCTGAGCAGTGTGGAGATCATGGGAGAACATTCCAGACAGAGGGAAGAGCAGGTGCACAGGACCGGAGGCAGGAGTGTGCCTGGTGTGTGCACAGAACAGCAGGAGGCCAGCGTGGCTGGAGTGAGGCAGCTAAGGGGGTTGGGTAGGGGCCGAGGCAGAAGTAGAAGGAAGGAGTTCGAGGCTTTGGGTGGGGTTACAAAGGGCTTTGTAGTTATAGTCGTGACTTTGACTTCTGCTCCTGTGGAGTGGGAGCTGTGGGAGGGCACCCACACTTGGGGGCCTGCCTCCCTGACCAAGGCTGGGTTCCCCCCCTCCCTTCTAGTGTTTTGTTCCAGCAGAAACCATCAGAAGCAGCCCCGGGCCCTTGCTGAGTATCCAGCTGCAGGTACCAAGTAAGGCCAGCAGGCATGGTGTGTATGGTGTGTGCGCCTCAGCCTAGGTGGGCTGTGCAGGCTGCACAGACACACACACACACACAGACACACACACAGACACACACACACAGACACACACACAGACACACACACACACACACACACACACACACACACACACACACACACACACACACACACACGCTGGTCCAGGCTGGAGTGAGCCTGGGCCAGTGCTCTGCCTGCTGGAGCTGCAGCCCCATTAAGAATTTATCAGCCCAGAGGGAAGAAGTCTTTAGCTCTGGGTCTCCTGTGGTGGGGTCCTCCGCAAAAGCAAAACTTTGCTTCTGGGAATAAAATGGAAATTCAGGCCCTGGAGTATAATGAAGAGCCGGCTCACAGGCACTTCCCTCTGAGCCAGGCTGAGTGGGCCCCTTAATGACGAGGGAGCTGGGGGGCAGGTGGGGGACCCAGGGGACCCAAGCACATGCACACAAGATGGTGGCCCGTTGGAGACACTCAGCCCCCGGGCCCCACCTGCTCGGTGCTGCCTGGCCTAATAAACCCTCTCTCTTTGGAGTCACATTCGACGCAGTTCCAACAGGGAGCCATACGTCACCAAATCCAGCAAAAATTTGTGCTAAATTGAATCAATCCATCTTGGAAATGGCTCTTGTCAGGTTCTGTCAGAGAGACCGTCTGCAGGGGACAGAAGGATCAGGAGGGCAATCAGGATGTGGGGGCTGGAGGAGCTCGAATTTTAACACCTCAAAGCCTCCAGTAGCCTGGAGTTGGGGGAGGGAGGGACTGGCATGCACAAAACAAGTCCTCACGAATGAGGCTCATCACGCACTGTTGGGGGACAGGCAGGTGGCAGACGTGTCCCCATGCCCCCACGGCCTGGCAAGGCTACCATTGTTCTACCTTAGATGGAGCCTTCTCATTTCTTAGTTCCGTAGAATTCTAAAATTATTAGGCACCCACTCAATGCCAGGTACTGATGAAGAAGGCCTGGGCAAAGCCAGCCAAGTGGAACTCACACCCAGGCTGCAGGACTTGGAGTCTGGGAGAACCTGGGATTGGGGCCAAGGTCTACCCCTCCCTCACCAGTTGGGCAACCTAGGAAGGTGTCCCCTTCCTGGGTAGGAGCCAGCCAGGAGGGCCATAAGGCTTACCATGGCCTGGAGAGGCCCTTGGCCTCACTCTTGGTGGCATGGGCTTCCCTCTGTGTGCCATGATTCTGGCATCGGGCTCTATCTCTGGAGCTCTGGGCACTGAGATGATGAACACGGTATGGATTCACCCCATCAGCCACTGCCCTACTGTTTTGAGTGAGGCCCAGGTAACCCCAAGGAGCTGGCTAAGAAGCAAGGCTCAGAGCCTTCAAAGCCCCCACCCACGTGACTTCCCCAAGACCAGAACACTCCATATCTTATCCTAAAGTTGGCTCTCAAATTTGCCCACAGCACGATCCAACCCTGCTAGCCAGCGCCATTTCCACACATGGCCACACACACCTTGACTTCCATCACACAGGTGGGCTACTTTCCCCACTGCATGAAAAGCCCTGCTGGGTCCAGCCTTCCAGTCTTTGTCCGTATTGTGCCCCCCCCAAGCAAGCCTTCTCTCCTCTACTGAGATCATCCCAATCCCCACTTTCCTTCAGGTCCTGGCTCAAGTCCCTGTTCCGGTCCCCTGCTGTGGCCATCTCCCCAAACTCCAATCCCTACTGTCAGATCTACTGCATGCCAACCAGCCAGCACAGCACTAGTGTGTGCCTGTCACACCTACACACTCCAAGTGTCAGTTCCCTGAGGTCACAGACCCGATAAGCACACGATACTCTCCAAATAACGTGACACAAGGCCAGGCATGCAGATGTCTCTGAACCGTTCTTCTGAATGTCAAGTTCAGGGGCACCAGGTGCAAATAAAAGACAAAAAGCACTATTAGGTCCCTGTGAAGTTCACTCTGTAGATAAACACAAACCAAGAAATTAACTTTCTTCAGCACATCAAGTTTATAGGGTGACCTCTTGGCTTCAGGCCTGTGTTTCTGGGTAACTGTTGCCATGTGTCTGCGAAGCAGCTGCTGGATGACTCGGAGGCCAGCCCCACGCTGAGGCACACCCAGGGCACGGTCACGGGACAGCTGGACCACTTCTCTCACAGGCAGCCTGCCTACAAGCCCCCGGAAGGCTTGTCCCCGCCCTGATCTGTCTGCTTCTCCCCATCTTGCCCCTGGTGGTGCTGAAATGGAGCAGTGGCTTGGTGGAAGCCACCGAGAATATGTCATTTTGGCATGCCACCAGTTCTGAAAAATTATGTCAAGTCAGGGCAGTGGCTTCTCTAGGACAGTGGCTGACCAGGGGCCCAAAGGGGCTTCTGAGAGCTAACCAGACTGTTTTTATTTGGGCTGTTAAACAGTGAATTCAGCTTGTACATACACGAGGGGTACACTTATACACAGTTTCCTGATGACTACCCTACTTCAAAGACAATTTTAAAAAATGGTACCTGTTATGCGCTAAATTACGTTCCCCTGAAATTCATACGTTGAGGCCCTAACCCGCAGGACACCTCAGAACGCGACTGTATTTGGAGACGGGGCCTTTACAGAGGCGATTGAGTGAAATGAGGTCATCAGAGTGGGCCCTCCTCCAATCTGACCACTGTCCTTATAAGAAGAAGGGATCGGGACACAGACACACACAGAAGGAAGACCACGTGAGGACGTGGGAGAAGGCGGCCGTCTGCAAGCCACGGAAGAGGCCTCAGGAGAGACCAGCCCTTGATCTCAGACTTCCAGCCTCCAGAGCTGTGAGAAAATAAATCTCTGTGGTTTAAGCCACCCAGCCCTGGTGCAGTGTACAGCACCATCTGGTGAACAGGAGAAGCCCCGTGACCCTGCCTAAGCCCCGCCATGCCCAGCTGCCCTCGCACCCTCAGCCCAGCAGCCTCAGGATGGGGGGGGGGAGGTAGCGACAACCAGGGTTTAGCGTCTTGGGTTGTTTTCCTTTGGGGGTCACCACAGCCCCCAACTCAATTTCTAAACTGGATACCAAGCAAGTGGAATGTGGAGACCAGAGATCTACAGAGGGATTTATTAGCAGGCAGAGGAAGATAAAAAGCAATCTCATCTGACACAAATATAGATGAATACGTGTATGGGAAACCCACAGACTGGCAAATTAAAACGTGGTTCGGGCTGGCGAGCGTCGAGGACGCTGGCTGATGGATCTTCCCAGCCAGACGGCCAAGCCGACCAAATGTGTCACCCCGACATGCTTTTGCAAAACTGCAGCCCCCACGCAGGTACCTTTTGAAAAGGAAGAAGAAGAGCCCCCCCACCCAAGCCCAGCGGGGCTGTGATTCCAAGTTTAGGGGACAGTGTGCATGCGGATCTGGTCTGTGTGCTGAGAGGAAGAGGGGCATTAGCCCAGGAAACCTGGGCACATGGGGAAGGCGGGAAACAGGAGAGGGTGTGGGTATGGAGGTTTCGTTGTTCCCCCTCACTGAGCTGTCAGACTCAGGACGGCAAAGATGTCTGTAGCTGCCTCTCTCAGCAAGTAGCAGAAGCTCTCAAAATAGCTGATGAATGAATGAATAGGTGAATAAATGAATGACACAATGCCTGCCGTGCTTAGCACAGTGCCAGGAGCATGGCTAATAAACATTAGCTGTCATTATCAGTCTTACTACACCCCGCCACTGCCCCAGTTCAAAACTGCATTGACATCACTATCACCACCTACGCGAAATCAGCCTCTGAGAACAGTGCTCCAGGCTTTTCCCACCTGGGCCAGCCTCCTGTTCCCTTCTCCCATCCTCACTCCGCACCAGCCACTCCAGGGGTCTCCCTGATGCCCAGCAAGCTCTGCCCTTCCCACTCCTTCCTTTGCTGGTCGCGTCCCCTTTTCTGGGAATATCCTTCCCTCATTCCTCTGGTGGGTCCCACCTTCTCCCTCTGGGCTGAGTGCAGACCCCAGCCATCTGCAAAGCCCTCTCTCCACGCCCACACGGAAGGGGCTGCTTCCCCCATGTCCTCACGGTGGAGCTGTGCCATCCCATAAGGCAGCTGCATCTGGCTATTTACATTAAAATACTAAAATGAAATGAAATGAAAAATGCAGTTCCTGGGTAGCACTGGCCACATTTCAAGTGCTTAGGAGCCACAGGTGGGTAGAGGCCAACATGTCAGACCATGCAGACAGGGGACATCCTCCCTTCCTCCAGAAAGGTCTACGGGACAGTGCTGCCACAGCATGTCTTGCTTCAGGACCACCCAGGACAGCGGGTGTTCGCTCCTTGAAAGTAGTTGGTACCGTTTTGATTCATCATGAAACCCCTCAAGGAGCCTGGCATACAGGAAGTGATCAAAACTTCACATGCTGAATTGGAGAACTTTAGGGATGCCCTGGCCCCAGCTTGTTTATCTTTTGCTGTCTCATTCTGGGAAGGCAGAGTTTCTGGAAAAAATCTCCTAACAATGATTATGTGAGTCTGTGTGCCAGACCCTGAGCAAGTGCTTCTCCCACGTCACCTTGGTCAATCCCTGCAAGGAAGAAACCATCTCCTCATTTTATGCTGACAGCTGAGAGGCCTACGTTTGTGGTGGAGCCGGTTTTGAAACAGGTGGGTATTTCTCCAAAGCGGTGCCCTTAAAATCACTCGTCTCGGGCCTGGCCTTGCTTCTGCGCATCACTTTCTTTGCAGGAGGGGACACCGTGATGACTAGCCCCCCAGGTTGAGTCCTGGGCACTCACAGGCCTCGGTGGGGCAGACCCAAACGGGGTTCTCAGATTCATGGGCGGTCGGGGCTGAGAGTGGTCACGTGGACCACGTGCAGGTCCTGTGAGGTGACGGAAAGGCCCGGGTGATAGTAAATTGCGGAGGTGGAGAAGCCCTTCCTCCACCCACCTGCATCACCCCTGCTCTCCGGCATGCCAGCACCCAGAATCACCCTTCCCTCTGGGTGCCTCTCACATCGCGTCATGCATAGCTCACCACGCTGAGCGGCAGTCCTGGACTCTATGAGCAAGCGAGCCCAGTGGGTCCGTCTACCCGTAGACACGAGGATGGAGGAGGTACAGGGTACAGGGCAAACAGTTTAAAAACAGGATCACAGCTGGAGAATGAGGGGAAGGGAGACCCTATGCTGTTCGTGTGTATGAGTGCATGTGGGTATGTGTGTAAACGTGTGCACATGTGTGGATGTGTGTACAAGTGTGTATTGCAAGTGGGGCATTTTGCGTGTGCGTGTAGGGGTGCCAGTGTGTGCACAGGACTCACGTGTGTGTGTGCATGTGTGTGTGTGTACTAGTGAGTGGATGGTTGGGTACAGAAGGAATTCTCCCCGCAGCGATTTTATAGCTTTAACTTCCTTTCAGACCTTCCGCTTCCTAAATTCATTTATCTAACAAACATGCCCCAGGACAACGCCCCCAGAGGGGCAGAGTCAGGCTGAGGCCTGCTGGCCCAGAGCTGACCTGTCCTACCTCTGCACGCAGGGCACTAAGATGTCTGATTGGTTAAGCCAGTTTGGGTTGAGGCTTTCTGTTACCTGTAGCCCCAGGTACCAGGCAGATGGATTCACTATCTATTTGTCTAAATGGCCTCCCTCACTACTTAAGGCACTCACCCTGAGCCCAGACGCCCAAGACCTCACGTGCGGGCTTTGCGTGCTATGGTCTCTGGATGCACCTAGAGCAGCAGTCACGTCACCCGTAAATTTGACGGGCATCCGTGTACCGCCCGTCACTTTTTGGTTGTGGCTGGTCTTCACCCTTCACTTTGGGAACCCTGGCCTCCAGGGCCTCAGAAGGCCCTTCCAGATCCAGCTTCATAATGGTAAGAGGAAAGGGGAAGATGGGTATCAGGCAGCTTGAATGCACTCGGCCAAACAGGCTTTATAAGCTGTCAGATACCGTTCTACCACCCGCCCTCCCAGAGCCCAGGATTTGCAGATGGCCCCCCCTGGGAAGGTCCAGGCCCTCCCAACACCGAGACGCCCTCCGCTGAGCTGAGTGTCCGCTCTGCGCACCCTCCCTTCAGCCCTGGGGCTGAGGTGGGCGAGCAGGCAGGGCTTTCTGCAGGGTCAGCAGCCTGGGCTCCCTTTCGCGACCACTGCCACACCTGACCCTCCCTCCTAATGAAGGAACTGAGAAGGTGACCATCCATCTTCCTCGGTGCTGGCCCTAATAAGCGTCAGCGAATTCCCCAACCTGCCTGCTTTCTGTCCCTGGCATAATATGTTATTTACCTGCAGCTAATAGGTTCGTGGGTAATGATAGTCTTGTATCAAATGACGACCATTTGGCTCCTGACAGTTTTAAAGACCAGTCTCGGGGACACTACAGTTTCTAATTACAGGGTCTGTCACCGGCGAGGTTTGGTTCAACACCACTCCTTCTCCCGGGTGACACTTCTGTCCAGATAGGAAATTTAAGCTCAGCTGCGACAGTTAAGGTTAAAAATACTGCTCGGTACGAGGCAAAGGATCATAATTTGGGTCGCTGCCGTGTTTAATTAATTGGACTGCGGCAATCTGCACTCGGTGGGTCGTAATTACGGCAGGGTGAGAGGCCCGCTCCCCCTCGCAGTGTCTTACAGCTGTAATTTCGCGGGGGCTCTGACCTGGCTCAGAGCTGGGGCCCTGGAGTTCTTCAAGGCGCAGGGTGTTCTGTTGGGCAGCCAGCATGACAGTGAGCAGGAGAGACGCGCGAGCCCGTGCAGGGGCACCTGGAGGCCACGTAGGCCAGTTGGCAGGGACCGAACCTGCCCTTGCCCTTCCCAGCTGGGGGCTGCCTCCTCAGGGCCACGCTGGCAGGCAGTGTGGTGACAAAAACAAGGGACCCCTGGATGTCAGAGAAAGAGTCCTGACTGCAGAAATCTCTGGCTCCCCGGTCAGTGGTTTCCACGCCTCGCTGTTCTGCGCAGGGGCCAGGCCAGGGAGAACACAGGGCCTCTGCACACGCCGCTCCCGCCGCTCCAGCACTTTCCCCAGAGGCCAACATGGCTTCTTCCTCACTCTCTATTCAGGTGCCAGCTCAGTATCTGCCTCGGAGGGGACTTTCCCTGACCTCTTACTCCATCGCTCCATCCCTGCATCCTGCCTTTTCCCTCTGATGACCCTCACTACCACCTGAGGCCACATTCTAGTGTATGTCCGAGCTTGAGTTGCATCTTCCATGAGACTCAGACCTGGCCTATCTTGGAATGAGTGGCCATTTATCACGCCACTTCCCCATCTCAGTCCCCCAGGGCCCCAGCCTGTCTCTGTCCCAGGCTGATCTTGTTCCAAGTTTAAGGAGGGCCCCATGGACAGTTAGGCCGGATGTGGCCCTTCCCTGCTCCACGAACACCCCAGGTATGTGACCTCGTCTGTGGGTCAGGAGTGGCCTCGCATCCGACGGTTCAGCACTGGTTCTCCAACTTCTTTTAGTGTTTGAGGCTTGCACATGACCTTGAGAAGCGAGGACCCACAGTCTGGATAGCAGACAGGCTGAGAACTGGGAGCGCAGCCCAGAGACCTCGGCTCTGGCTGGCCCCAGCGCTGACCGACTTTGGAGAAAGCCAGTTTCCCTCAGACCCTCTCTCTTTGTCCACGGGTGCAAGAGTTAACAGTGGGTACTGTGGGGCCAGACCACTAAGTGACTGGATGTCAAGTGCCATCATCCTATAGAGCCTCGGTTTTCCTCTTCTGTGAAATGAGAATACTATTTCCTACTTCACAGGGGGCGCTTTGTAGGAGCAGATGAGCTGAAACACATGAAGTGCTCAGGAAACAGGGACGGGATGACACTTCTAGTTTCCTCACCCCGTGAAGTCAGGAGGGGTCAGGCTAACCTCCAGGCCGCTGCCAGGATAAAAGCTGATGATGCAGGTCCAGGTACTCATAACTACAAGGCATGAGGCTCCAGGGGGGCTCTTTTGAACCCCATCCCTTAGCCCCCCAAGCCAGCATGCTTATCTGCCTCTCTGACTGCCCCAGGCTAGAGATAGGGTCTCAGTTTACCCTGCTTGGAGCTGCCTTCCCTCAGGCTCAATGCCTACAGTATACACACCCCTTCCCACTGCCCCCACTGAGCTGCCCCCCACTTCCATCCCCCCTCCCCTCCTGGGATCTTCCTGCCAGAGAGAAGACCCCACTGAGCTTCCCATAATGAGTGTGCCATTTGCTCAGCTCATGAGTTTTTATGAACACTGATGGGGCCTGGGCCAGGTGCTCCCCCACTGCTGAATGTCACCCTCCCTGGCCTCCGTTGCCCAATCCCCACCCCACCCCTGGGTCAAGCAGCCATTAACGGAGAGCTTTGATAGGGCCTGATGGAAATTCAGAAATAAAACTACTCATCTGAAGGCACTTAATCTCCAAAGGAAGGAGAAGGAGGGGAGAAGGCAGGGCCACGCGCAACACCTGAAGCACCATGGGGCAGGGGACCGGGTTACATTCCCACCCACATGGAGAGGGGGCGGCACCTGTCAGCAGGTAGCATCCCCTCCGAGGCCCTCATCCCAAAGGGGGTGTGGGGGGCTCAGTGTGTCCCCCGAGATGTGCCAGAGCCTGAATCCCAGCACCTCTGAAGTGGCCTTGTTTGGAAACAGGGCTCTCTCAGACGTGACTAAGATGGGAGCTGAGAGGAGGTATGCTCTTACTCCCACGTGACGGTGTCCTAAGACGGAGAGAAGAGACTCACAGGGAGGAGGCCACGTGCCTAGAGAATAGCGACGGGAGGGATGCGGCCACAAACCAAGAAATGCCAAGGACGGCTGGCCACTGCCAGGAGCTGCAAGAGGCAGGAAGGGTCCTCCTCGCAGAGGCTTCAGAGGAAGCACGGCCCTGCAGACTCCTCGGTCTCAGACTTCTGCCCTCCAGAACTGTGTGAGCATAACTGTTGTTCAAGCTGCTAGGGCCTGGCACTTTGTTATGCAGCCCCGGGACGCACACGGGGAGACGGGGGAGAAGGGCAGGCAGCGTGGCGTGGCTGGCATGCTAGACGCAGGTGACCTCTGTGGGGTGGCCAAATCCATCACTGCCATGCCGTGCCCCTCTGCCTGGACCCTCGGTGTGTGCGGTTCCCATGGAGCTCATGGACCCAGGGGTGGGGACAAGCACGCCTGTTTATTAAGAATCGAAGGCTGGGCTGCTCGCATCTCAGCGGAGAGCTGCTTTTGAAGTGCCGAGTGATTTATTTTAGCCAATTACTTGTGCACTTCCCCTTCCCTAGGACCCTACATAATTGATTGAAACCTATTGAAAACAAATTAGCCAGCACTAGGATGCAAAGATCTGTTTATCACTTCTCCGGAGGTTTTCAGGGAACCCACGTGAACTACAAAACACATTTGCGTTTGTTTTTCCCTGCACCAGAAGGACAGGAGGAGAGAAAAAGAACAAACCTTTCCCAGGCTGTGGGGACCTCTCTGTGCACTTGGCAACCTCTTTTCTGATTCCCACAGTCTCTGAGATTATTGTCTTAACACCCGGATATTCTGCCTTGCTAAGGTCAGTACCCATGGCCATGTATTTAGGGTGGTTCCAGCTTTTCACTGCAGCAACACACATTTTCTTATCTACTGTTTTTTTGTTTATTAGTGGCTTACTTCCTTAGAACCCTCGCATAGGATTTCTGGAATCCGAAGCTCCACTAGTCTGGCTACCACCCACCATTTGCTTTCCTAAAAGGGGCTCTTCCCATGAAGAGCCTGATGCCAGGCTCCAGGCATCTGTCCATTTCACTACAACTGTGTCAGCAAAGCATATTATCGCTTTACATTTGGGGGCTGCCTTTGCAAGTAAAAAATACACTGAGGATGGCTTTAAGTGCATGTTTAGATAAACTTTTTAAAAATTATTTTTAATTGTGGCAAAATATATATAACATAAAATTTACGACCTTAACCATTTTTAAGTGTACAGTTCAGTGGTATTAAGTATAGTCACATTAAATTGCATTTTAAAAAAATCCTTTTCCCACCTGTGACTGCTGGCTGGCATGCTCTCACTGAGTGCCCTACATGTGACTTACCCTACCTTCCCATGCCCACCTCATCTGCCCAGGCTTACCTCTCAGGGGCTACAGCCTAACATGTCCCAGGCCCATGCATGTAGGGGATTTGGACAATGGGCTTTCTTCCCTGCTCAAAACCTGAAGTGCCTCCCCCCACATCTCCCATCAGGCCTCAACTCCTGCTAGAAAAGCCCCCCGCCCCCCTCCACCAAGTGCAAGTCGCACCAGGCTCACCAGACCCTTTCCATCTGCACCCTGACATCGAGCTTTCAATTGCTCAAGCCACTGTTTTCTCTCCCTGACCTTATAATACCTATCACTTCCCACCCTGTCACCCAAGCAAGGTGTGTGTGCTGAGCACACTGACCCTGTGCCACACAGGTAGCTGAACCAGACAGCTGTCCCTTCAGCTAGAACTGAAATGAGGCATGACCCTCCTGCAGCCCCAGCCAGCTGCATGGCCTCTCCCTCCTTGGCTGCCCCCAACCAAAGGGCCAAACTCTGGGCCCTGCCGGGAATCTGACTTCCGCTACCTCTATCACCCTGCAAGGCTCCTGATACTATTTCTGTACTACCTGGCGGCTCTCAGCAGGAACAGCTAGGTTGAACGTACAAAGGGGCTTCTTACAGCCTGAGAGTGGACGCGTCCCACGGAGCACCTCACCCAGCTGCACGGCCTCCCTTGCCACGGGCATCTTCTTAGCATCACTAGGTGTAAGAGCTGGTGAGGGTGAAACCACCCAGTGAACCCATGCTCCTGCCCCTTAGGCTCACCTCTGTGGGTGATTGTGTGTACGCACATGTGCGTACATGTGTGCCTGCTGTGTATGTACATGTGCGTCTGCATGTGTGTATATGTGCACGTGTGTGCGTGTGCATCTGCCTGTGCCTGCTGGAGGGTGGGGAAGAAGAAACGCAGACAACAGCCCAACAGGTTGGTGCTGTAGAAGTGAGGTCAGTGCTGTGGAGGGGATGGGAGGAGACTCTCTGCCTGCAGGGCAGTGGGGATGGGTGGGCACTGTGACCCCCACCCCTGTCAAGCTACCAAAGAGCTCTGTCCCGCCTCCATCACCTGGCACAGCCCCACCGGTCTTTATATCCCTTGGTGTCTGGGCCTAGGTACCCGTGCTTTGCCCCCTTACTAAAGTGTGGCACTCCTGACAGCAGTCAGAGGTGCGAGTCCCAGAGCCTGGGTCACCCAGCTCCCCAGCCTCCCAGCCTCCCGGCTATGAGTCTTCCGGCAAAAGTGACATCAGCTCCCTGGGCCTCAGTTTCCCAATCTGCAAAATGGGGATAACCAGAGAGCATCACCCTCACAGGGAGGCCGCAAGGACTAAAAATGTTGCCGCACTGGTGCTGTAACCATGCTGGTACCAGGCAAGCTTGGAGAACGACAACATGCTATCCCGGGCTCCCCTGCCCTGCAGCCTTGAGCAAAGCACTGGCCGTGGGCTGCATCCATGTGCCGATGCCAGAACTCGTGACTGGAACCTTATCTGGTGACTGGATCTCTGTAGCTGTGATTAATTAAGAAGCAGAAGTGTTATCTACCACACCACTCTACCACCCAGAAGTGTGAGGCCAGGCACAGCTAGCAGGTTCTTGCATGATCACATTAGGATAAAAAAATGTTTAAATTAGAAATATTAACTAAACATATCAGCAAAAATGCTATCCAGGAACTTGGACCCTGTGCCAGGCAGTGGACTGAATACGTCACATACACGATCTTGTTTGTTCCAATCATTCACGTCCCCTGCTGGGTAGCTCCACAGCCCTATTTTATAGATGAGGAAACTGAGGTCTCTAGCTCAGGTTATGCAGCTTCAGCGACACGGGATCCCAGAATCCCCGCTACAGCACACTCCCGATGTGAACCACAGGAGGCAGAGGAAGGAGGGGATTTAAGGCCAGAACCACACTCGCAGCCCACATGCTCAGCAGGCCCAGGCGGGTCCCCAAGGCAAGGCCCTTAGGCCATGTTAAGAGACAGCGTCAGTGGGACTAGGAAGGTCCAGACACAAGGTAGGTGAAAACACCACAAGAGCTATTCCTGAACCCCAGCCAGCCAGGTGACAACAAGGACGAGGGGCATTTCCCTAGCTATGCTGTCCTGTCTGTGAAATCAGCTTCTCTTTGCTCCTGACCTCCGCTCGTGCGGCCAGCCACTCACACAACCCTCCAGGGAACCTGGCCTCGAATTATAGGTTCTGAGTCTTTCAAACACTCTGGGCTGCTATTTGCCATGACAGTATGGTCCTGGCTCTCCTCCAAATAAGTCAATTTCTCCCCAAATCCATTTTGCCCTCAACCTGTGCAAATCACCCAGCACGTCCGTCATACACCTCCCCAACCCGTAGCCGCTGATCTGTACACAGCCCAGGGCCCAGCCGTCCCGACTCAGCGACCCCCAGTGCCCTTTGGTGGTCTCTCGGCATGGTAACAGCTCTCTTCTCTGGAAGCGGCCCGCGGTATTTATTGTTCTGCTTTCTGTGAAGTCTCATCCCTGGCACTGTTCGGTCCCTGTGGCTGGCGTCAGCGGTGCAAACACCATCACTCACACGGCATAAACCTGTTGTAGCAATTCCCAGCTTGGGCTCTCAAGAGGCCCCCATCACTCATCCCCGCGATGGCACTCGGAGGCTCCGGGCGGCGGGAGATGGATGGTTCCAGGAATTAGCACTGGCTGCAAGTGGGACCTTTCACCTCCAGGGAGCTGGGTCAAGTCACTGTCATCGTGGGCCCAGGCCCCAGGGAAATGAAGCAGCAGACCCCTGCTCCAGGCCTTGCCCCCCCCCCCCCCCCCAGAGACACAAGCTTCGAATATACTGCATGGGAATCCAGCCCTGGCCTCCAGAAGATCGATTCACTGGGGCCCCCGACGACGCTCTACTGCAAGGGACTGTCGTGTGGCTCTTGATAAATGAGGAATCTGAGACTCAGGGACCTTGGACGAATTCCCCCAGGTCTCTGGGCTCCTGATCCTTTCCAGCAAGACAAACTTGTGTCAAAATTCAGCCTCCCCTCCCCCAGCCTTCTGGAGATCTTGATTAGGTCTTAACACCCTACCACCAATTTAAAGATTTCCAAACATGTTTTCATTTGAGTCTCAAAACCCAGTGAGACAAGACTGTCTTTTATCAGTCATCCAAGAGCAACGGCTCCAGAAGCCCTGAGGATGTGAGCAACTTGCCAAGGGTCACATGGCCAGGACTAGGACAGAGGTCTGGCTCTAGAGCTCTCTCCTCTGCCCGCGGTGCCCTCTGCCTGCGAACACGTGGGGGAGGGTCTCTCTAATTAGCCTGATGATGGCTCAGCCGCTTCTGGGGAACAGGCCATCACCATCCTGGGTCTTCCCCTCCATTTCTCTCCTCCCCGCAAGAGGGTCACAGAACACCAGAACGGCCACATTCTAAATAACACAGCGCAAGGCGTCCAGAGTGATCAGAGCCTGAAGGAAGGCTGCTGGCCTGACCCAGACACTTCTGAGGCGGGCTGAGCCAGGCCAGGCCGAGGTTCTGCTGGCTAGCCAGGCAGTTACCAGGGTACTGTCAACTCCCGTTTTCAGGCAGGGCGATGCAGAGAGCCTACACAGGTGAGGGCGGGGGCTGGGCCTGCCACATCCTCCTGTGTGAGGATGCCGCTGAGGGACCTCGCCCACCAGGGCTGTTTCCTAATCACCAGATGAGAGGGTCTTGCTTGGTGAGCCCTAAAGCCCCTTCCAACAATCTGACTGTAGTGGGGTAAAGAGTGTCCCTTCCCCCGCTCCCCCTACAAATTTGTGTCCACCCAGAACCTCAGAATGTGACCTTATTTGGAAACAGGGTCTTTGCAGATGTAATCAGTTAAGATAAGGTCACGCTGGATTACGGTAGGCCCTTAATCCAATATGCCTGGTGTCCTTAAAAGGAGACAGCCACGTGACAGGAGCAGAGATTGGAGCGATGCAAGCCAAGAAACACCAAGGATCACCAAGGGCCACCAGCACACAGAGAATGCACTTGTGCTGTTGTAGGACACACCGTGTGGGGTAATTCGCTATGGCGGCCACATAAAGCCAACAGAGTCTAAAACCTCAAACCTGGTTTGCTGGGAATATGCCGAGCTTGGGCCTGCCTCAGGGCTTTTTCGCATGCTACCACAGCTCGAGGGAGCACTCTCCCAGATATCACAGGGTCACTTGTTTCAGGCCTCTGCTCAAAGCCACTTCCACACAGGCCCCCCCTGTCCAGCCCACCGACATTAGCGCCTGACCATCTCTTGCCCCTGACCATCTCTTGCTGTATTTTTCTTTTCAATGCATATCATTACTGCATCAATCACCTCTTATCAGTGTTTATTGTCACACACACCACACACACACACACACACACACACACACACACACGCAGACAGACAACATAAGCTCCTCAGGGTAGGTGTCTACCTCGATCCTTGCTTTGTCCCCAGCTCCACACACATAGCCTAACACATGGCAGGTGTTCAACAAACACTTATAGGATGAACATGCATGACCTAGGCCCAGCACCAAGCCAGGCAACCTCTGGAAAGGCACTGTGGGGTCACGGGTCATAATTCTTCAGGGACAGAGTCTTCCAGAAAGGAAGGTGCCTGAATGAGCCTTCTCTCCATGAGGGGGCCTGGCAGAGAGTTAAGGGTGTGGCATCAGGAAATTACCTGGGTTCGAATCCAGCTCTGCCACTTCTGAGCTGTGCAACCTCAGGCAAGTTGCTAAACCTTTCTCAGCCCCATCTGTAAAATAAGAATATAAAAGTGCCTGCCTTGTGCAGTTGTTGTGAATATTATATGAGTTAACAGAGGTGTGAGGCCCTAGGAACAGGGATGGTACTTCCTAAGCACCAGTGTGCATTACTGATGCTGTCCCTGCTGAAGGAATTCCTGGGAGAGATCAGTGAGGTGAGGTAGGGGGAGGACAGCTCTGAGAGGCAGGACTTGAACGGGAGGAACTTACTAAGTTCAGCGGGTGAGGTGCTGACGTGGACCCCCACCCCACCCAGGCCTGTCTGCGGTCCCAGGGAGAGCAAGCTTGTTGAAGAGTCAGGCCAAGTTTAATTATGCATCAAACATACTTTCATCAGGATCCTGGAGTCCCCAAGCCATCTGGCCCCAGTGGCCTCTGAGGGGCAGGCGTGGTGCTGGGTGGCCAGTGATAGCTAGTTCTGCAGGCCTGGCTGTCTGCCCAGGGGTCAGCTCCCCAGTGCCTCAGTGGTACTTAGCAAGCAGTCCCCGAGACTCAGGTGGGACAAGGGAAGGGTGACAGATGGCACCTCTTGTCCATGGGCCACAAGTCACAGCACCACGGAGCTGGCACACACAGTCGGGCACACCCCCAAGTAACAGACACTGCCTGGGCTGCATGCAGCCAGGTCCGAAGTGCCTCCCACACCCTCGGATTCTCTGGCCCGGACACCGTCCTAGAGGAGGGGATCCCACTCTGCCTTTTTCTCACCTCCCCCACTAGGTCCCCCTGCTTCCTCCCTTCACACGACAGCCAGAGGGGTCATGGCTGGCCCTGCTCAAACCCTTCATGGATGCCCGTCTGGCTCCTCATCACGCCTGTGACCCAGCCCAGCCTGTGCCCTCGCCTGCTCCACATTGCCACATCGGCCCCCCCCTTTCAGCCTCTCTCGCCATGCCCTCTGCCAGAGCACCTCCCACAGACAGCTGCTTCTGGGCTCACTCCCTGGCCTCCTGCAAACTGTGGATCAAATGCCACCTCCCCAACCAACTCTTTTCCAAAATTGCAACCCAGCCCTACCCTACTTCTCCCTAGAACACCTGTGCATCTGCCAACACCCCACCTCTTCTGTTGCTATACTGGTTGACTGTCTGTCCCTGAAGGCACAGATTGCTATCTGCATGCTTCCAGGGGTCCTAAGTTCTTCACAAATACTGGATAAGGAGAAAATGGATCCTGGGTCCCTTCTCCTGGCCCCAGGGTCTCACACAGAGGAGGCCTCAATCGACACCCACTGTCCACGTGAACACAGCCGGGGCAGCCCACCCAAGGGCTGCCAGCAGGGAGGGGGCGGGGAAGATGCAGCAGAAGTAGCTAAAAAAGCTCTTTCCAGCTGCACAAATTCTGCCCCTGGGATGATGGGGGCATGTGGAACCCAGCTGCACCCCCTCCTCCTGGCGTCCACAGGAAGCACCTGGAGCAGGGCTGGGGGTATCCAGGCAGCTGGAAGGAGGAGGAAAGAAGCCTGCCCTGTGGTCGGGGTCCAGCGTGTGGCCCTCGCCCCCCACGAGAGCATGGCAGGCTCAGGCAGGAGCTAATGGCTGTGCCCCATCCAGCAGACTTGGCCAGCATTAATTTGACCATATATACACACGCTAATCAGCTGTAACCGTGGCACCCAGCTCAATTCAAATTGATTTACTGAGCCTGGAAATGGATACAAATGTGATTAAAGGCTTTTTATTTTACATAGGTTCTCTATAAAATGATTTAAATCAATTGCCCGGCAGGCCCCACGCTATTACTGCACAGAGCCTCCTCTTATATTGATGGATACAGTGCTTCGAGCTAGAGCTGGGGTGTCAGCAATACGCTCCCGCCCAAAGTCGGGGCGGCCACAACATCTGCTGGTCACGTGTTCACCTCCACTCAGGGTGCCCCTCTGTGGCAGCCGCGCTGGCCTGGCACCCTTGAGATGGCAGCAAGGGCTGCTGGGTGAGGTAGGCATGCCTGGGAGCTGACTGGCATCTCCAGGGGACAGCCCTTGTCCACTGTGCCATCTCTGGACACCTCAGGGGATTAGTCCTGAGCCTGGGAGGTCAAGCTCAAAATCGAGGTCTCCAAGGACGGTGCTGGAATGGATGCTTCTGCAGACCTTATCAGCCTCACCCTGTGGCCCCTTTTCTCAGATGAGGAAACCCAGGCAAAGGGATGTGAGTTGGTAAACAGAGTCTCAAACAGCCAGCCACAGGTGGAGGAGACTCCGGGTCTCCTGGGTCCAAGGCCACCCAGTTCTTCCATCGGAGCCTTGCGACCCCAAGTGAACCCTTAATGGCTGCCGCGATTTCCAGGACGCGGTCTTATCCAGCCAACACTAAAAACGTGGGGTGTTCCTGGAAGCCGCAGCCCATGGCAGCGCTCAGTACAGAGCTAGGGGCATAGCCTGATGCCCAGCACAGGGACACCAGGCAACATCCAGCAGGCCGGGGACAGGTCAGTGCCACCACACACTGTGTGCGCTGTCTGGGGCCACAGACTAGGGCCTTCAAACAACAGAAATTCATTCTTTCACATTCTGGAAGCTAAAAGTCTGAAATCGAGGTGTCAGCAGGACGGTGCTCCCTCTGGAGGCTCTGAGGAAGGATCCTTCCTGCCTCTTCCAGCTCCTGGTGGCTCCCAGCATCCCTTGGCTGTGGCCGCATCATTCTAAGCTCGGCCCCCACCTTCACATGAACTCTCCCCTTGTCTGGTGTCTCTGTTCTTCTTACAAGGACCCCAGTCATTGGATGTAGGGCCCACCCTACTCCATCAGCATGACCTTATCTTAACTTGATTCCATCTTCAAAGACTTATTTCCAAATAAGATCACATTCTAAGATTCTGGGTAGCTGTGAATTTGGGGGAGAATTTATTCACCCTAGTACAGATGGAATCTGAGCCCCTGTAAGGGCCCACCCTTCTGTAAAGGGGCGCAGATCATTCAGCAACGGAACCAGGACGGCGAGGCTTGCGGCAGGGAGCTGGGCTCAGGCCGGGGTCCATGCGCTGCACAGTCTCTGCTCCTTGTGTCACCCCTGTCTCTTCCCAAGGGGCTCGGCAGCCTGTTCCGAGCACCTGCAGAGGTCGGATGAGCACTCCAGCTATGAGCCACCCGGCTCCCTCGCAGGCTCCTCCCGCGGCTGGGTTAGGCCCCCAGAGCCTGCAGAGGAGCGAGGGGAGTAGAGGAACAGGACCTCGGGCATCCTCCGGGCAGGGTTCTCGTTCGGCACAATCCTATCAGTCCTGCTCAAAACCCCTAGACAGGGGAGGAGCAGCGGGCGTGCAGGGAGGGAGCTTCGTTTCCATTCCAGAGCTGTGCTGCCTGGTACAGCAGCCGCTAGCCACAGGAGGTGATTTCAATTCAGAGTTAAACTAATTAAAATTAATAAAATTTCAAATTGCATTCCTCAGTCGCGCAAGCCACGTGTAGTAGCTAGTGGCTACCACGTGGGACGGTACAGATATAGAACACGTTTCACGATTGCAGAAAAGTCTACGGGACGGCCACTCTAGACTCATTTTTCATTGTTCACAGGAAAAACAATTATTGCCAAAGAGAAGAGCGAATTATTAAAAAAATAAAATAAAATAAAAGTATACAGGACTGGTGATTTCCTTTCACACCAAACTTGACACCCGGGGGCTTTCTGAGTCAGGAGTCTCCTACTGACCGACCTCTCCACCATCACTGACCCAACGGTACATTCCCCAGGGCCCAGCCCCTGTCTCAGCTCTGAGAGGCTGCCCACCACCTCTCCCCGCCCTCACCTCCTTCTTGCCCTTGCCTAATTCTCTGGTCCACTCACACTTCTCCCGGAGGCCCACAAGGCCCTCCTCCACAGTCTCAAACGCTCCGCCCTCTGTTCTCTACCTCACCAACGCCTGGGCACCCTTCAAAGCCCCACTCTAGCTCCATGGCCTAAGGGAAGCCTGGTCCTACATCATCTTGTATTTCCAGCTCTTGCGGCCTTTTCCACCATGAACTTGAGTCGCTTATGCACCTGGCCTTCCCTACCTAGCTGTGAGCATTTTGTAACCAAACCAGTCAGTCCAATACCGGCAGGGAGCAGGGTATTCTGGAGGCGCTGTCAGAATAAGCCAGAATTCTCTCTCAACTCAAAGCTTTAACATGTGCCCAGAGCCCTGTAAAACATGATAGCTGTCAGCTGCATGAATCAATGAGGGACAGAGACCAGGGGTCAGGTTTTTAACTCCCGCCACACTCTGAACACACGTGTAAGCACACAGTAGGGGCTTACTAACGGGAGGGGGACAGACAAGCTGAATGAAGTGGGGAAAAGGTTGCAAGAGGATGAGGATACTTGGAAACAATAGCTGCAAAGACGATTAAGACAATGAGATGGGCGGGGCCTGTGTCCTCTGGGAGGGCAGAAGCCCCTGCAGACGCCCACTCAGTTTCTCTGTTCTTCCACGGCCTCTTCCCTGGCTGCAGATGGCAGGTAGCCACCTGCAAGGTCACTGTGAAGCTGGGGACTGGCTCCCTGGAGGATGTAAGGCCATCCTCCCAGGCTCCCTTGCCTGCTCTTGCTGAGAGTCTCTACGGCCACGGCTGCTTCTGTCTCTTGACCCCTCATTGCTGCTGACGCTGCTCAGACAGCCCTAAGGAGTGCTGTGTGATACAGAGGGCCATCAGTGCTGACTCACCGTGGCCTGAGCAGCCCTTTGTGAAGCCAGAAACCACAGCCTCGGGATTCTTCCTAACTCCTAAGGGAACCTGTTTCTCTCCTCACGACCCTTCTGACGCCACATGTGTGGGGGTTTCTATAACAACCAACTCACCTGGTATCACTAACTGCCTGGAGCTGGCCGAGACCCTACAGGTCAAGGGCTCAGTCCCAAGAGACTGCCCACTTCGGATGCCAATCCCAAGTCTCTGTACTTCTGGCCAACCAGCTATAAATCAGGGGTTCCCATAATCCCCTCTGCAGGTTCAATAATCTGCTAGAAAGGCTCACAGAACCCGGGAAACACTTTCACTTAGATTTCCTGGCGTATTAGACAGACTACAATTCAGGAACAGCCACATGGAAGAGATGCCAAAGGTGAGGTATGGGGGCGTTGAGCATCCCTACCCTCTCCAGACGTGGCCTCCTCCTCATACTTCACCTTCACCTGGACACTCTCAGACGTACACAGTTTAGGGATCTATCGAGGATTCACTGAGCAGGCACCGTCGATTACTGTCTCAGTCTCCTCACTCTGGAGGACAGGGACGTGGGGCTTAAAGTTCTCAGCTTCTAAATCATGGCTGCGTCTTTCTGGTGATCGGCCCCCATCCTGCAGCCACCTAGGAGCCCACCCAGAGTCGCCTCATTAGAACAAGGGTACGCGTATCACCGGGGAAATCACAAGTGTTTTAGCGTTTTGTGTCAGGAACCAACGGCAGAGATCAAATATATATTCCTTATCATGTCACACTTGCCGCCTCTCCGAAGGGCATGGCCCTGGCTTCTGAGGGCCCAGCCCCTGTTGCTGTTCTAGTCAAGGCCACATGGCTAGGGGTTCCACAAGGACTCGGGGCCAGACCGCCTGTGTGCACATCCTGGCCTGCCATTCCCAGCTGTGACCTGGGCAAATCGCCTCGCTGCTCTGTGCCTCAGTTTCCGGTCTGTCACACAGACATAAGGCTGGAAGGCTTCGTGTGGTTGCCGTGAAATTGAAATGAATTCCTCGTTTTTTGGCTCCCAGCGAGCCCTCAGTGTTTAGTAAACCAACTTGTCCAGGCTACAAATACAGACAGCACAAGGACTGTCAGGCATCTCAGACACGGCCCGCCACAGCTGGGACAAATTTGACAGTCCCCAGAACTCAAGTCAGCAGAGACAGTATTTAGAAAAACGTATCTGCATCCACGTGGGCCTCGGCGCTCCAGGAAGGGAAAGCCTAGCAGGCAAGGTCAACTCAGCCTTTCTGGGTTGAGAAGGACATCTGAGTTAACACAGAACCTTCCCGGGGCGGTGAGGTGGCGATGTGAATGAACTCTTAACGGCCAAGTTCAAGCAGAATGTGACTTGTGCCGCTCTCTCTGCTTTCTGTCCCTTCCCAAGTGGACGGCGGGCCTGTCCTCTGGGGCCGGGCAGCAGCTGGAACCTGCTGGGGTTTGTGACCCTGTTCCTCCAGGGGAGGTTCACGGATCCCTGCGTTGGAATCCCCTGGGGCATATTCAGCACCAGGCAGACAGCCTTGGGTCCCTGGGGCCCCTACGCTAAGTGGAACTGAGGTCTCTGCCTCTCCATCGAGGTAGACTATGGCAGATAAGCACAAAGCAACCATGTGAGAAACTGGTAAAAAATTCTAGTTTCGCTTTAAGTCTGTGCAGCCTATATCTAGCAACATCTAAACTCATTCCAACAAATGCTCACTGGGTGGCCAGGAACAAAGATGGGAGGGGAGCACGAGAGCTCCCTCTCAAGTAGGGGACCTAGGATGCGCCCCCAGTTGGAAGGGGTGGTGAAGAAGGGGCTCTTGGAGGAGGTGGCATGGAGAGAGGGCATCACTCGGACATGACAGACATCGTGCTCCTGGTGGAGGGACAGTGGGCCCTGCACAGTGTGACGGGTCCAGGAGGGGGTCCAGAGAGGGGTTCGAGTATGGGGGCAGGAGGGAAGATGAGGCTGAATAGGTGGGTGAGGGGCTCCCTGAAAATACCGAGGCACTCCATACCAATGCCGGCTGGCCACAGGGAGCCGCAGAAGGTTTCTCACAGAGGGAAGGCAGGTCGGTCCAGAACGATGAGATTCTAAGACGGGAGAAATGCCATCCTCCTGAATTGAGCCGCCAGCTTTTGAGGGCGACTGTGATTACACAGCACGGACACTGAGGCAAAGGGGGTGAATTTCGCTCTTGGGGGCTTCCCAGGACTCTTGTGCACGAGTGTGTGTGACGTGAGAGAGTGAGGAGTGAGGGCACGTATAAGCACGCGGGAGTACATATATGTGCATGTTTCTGAGGATACACGTGTGAGACAGTGTAGGTGTAAACTGTGAAAACGTGTGTGTTGGCTGAGTGTGTGAATGTGAGAGTAGCAACATGAGGGAGTGTGAGTATGAGTGAGTGTGTGGGAGATGCATGTACGAGGATGCATGTGTGTGAGACGGTACAGGGGAGTGGGAGTGAATGTGTGAGCACGTGTGTGAGAGGGACTGTGTATGCATGAGTGTGAGAATGTACCAGCGTGCACGGGTGTGTAAAAGCCCTGTGCATTATGTGGAGTTTTGTGTATTGTGAGTATGCGAGTACACGTGTGTGAAAATGGGAGAAAGTGGGAGTGCGTGTGCAAGAAAGGGAGGCTGCACCGTGGGTCCAGGTGCTGGTAAACCCAGGCAGGGTGCCGCCCAAGCTCAGGCCGCGCCCCCCCCCCACTGCCCTGATTATTTCCCCATCTGTAAAATGGGGCCGCGCCACCTCCCTAGTGGGCTTCGGCATGAGAACAAGGGCTCTGTCAAGGTGAGACAGTTCACCCACTCCCGGTCCAGGCCACGGTGGGTGCTGAACAAAGGGGCTGTTCTCCTTTCTGACAGGTGTCTGAGGGGCAGGAGGAGATGCAAGCAGCAGCTCCTAGGACCCCTGGCCCTTGGGACAGGCTGCAGGGGTCAGGTGGGCAGGAGAAGCAGGGCAGGGGTAAGGCATGGAGGGCAGCTCCTGCCAGCCTGCCATCCCCAGGGAGGATGGCATCAGGCTCCCAATTACAGGAACAATTAGGCGCACTGATGCACAGCCAGCCGCCTCGGCGCCACCTCAAGAGTGACAAGCCGGCCCGGCGGGCTGCGTGGGGCTTTAATCCCGGGAAGGCTCTCGAGTGTTAATGGTGCAAGCAGGCTCATTAGCTGTAATCCATCTGTCCTTAATGCGGTGCTGCTGGTACGGGGCTGCAGGATGAAGGATGCCCTCCCAGGGACAGCAGGCAGGCACGGCACTCCGTGGGCCGCACCGCTCCCTCCCCTTCCCTGCTCCGAAAAATGAAAGGCAGGCAGGGGTGAAAGCACGGGAAAAGAGAACAGAATCCTGCTTCTCCTGATTTGAGAACTGGCTGTGCCTCTAGAGGCTGGATCTGGTACTTGGCTGCACCCTGCTGTGTGACTGCAGGCAAACTGTCTTCCCCCTCTGGGCCTGTGCTATCATCTGGGAAGAAGCAGGGGCTGGAATGAATGCCTTCAGGGCACAGGAACCATGCGTGAGTGGCCTTGAAGTGCCTGTCTCTGGCTCAGGCTGTCTCTCCACTTGTCTGGGAAGTGTGGTGGCATGAATGCTACCTGGAATGTTCCCGACAGTTTTTATGAATCCTGCCTTTGCCGATGGTGGAAAAAGTAGCCCTACCATACCATCTGGACAGTTAGGTGACCTGGCCCAAGGCCAGAGACAGGTGCTGAGGAATCAACGCTGAATGTGGACTAAACAGGTAGATGCCTCAGGTTCAACTCAGGTGCAGCTGTGCCCAGGGCAGCTGCGGGTACCCTAGACCCCAGGGCAGGCAGAGGGTAGATGGCACCTCCATCATGCTGTCACGGCAGAGCAAAGACCATGAGCTGGAAGGGCTGCCCAGAGAGACGAGGGACAGCAGGGGAGCTGGCTACAGAGAAAAGAAGGGGTTGGGGATTCCAGGCTGCCTGGGTCCAAGTCCCAGCTCTGCTGTGTGACAGTGGGGAGGTTATTAGCCTCTCCGTGTCTCCATTTCCCCATCTGTAAACCTGGGGGAAGTAACAGCCCTCTCTGAGGGCCATGAGGAATGATGTGCATGAAGCCATCTCCAACAGGCCTGGTCCCCGCAAGCGGCCATGTCAGCCATTGTCATCTGAGTTATGGCTGTTCCCTGGCTTCTGTCACTTGAGGGCCACTTTGTGATTTTTACCATAGCTGCACTCTCATATTATTTACTTAGTACTCCTCCACTCAACCAGTTGTTTTTGTTTCTGGAGGGATACTTTACATCAACTAACTTTTTAAGAAACCAATTTACAACCAGAAGGAAGCTGTCATCACCAGCGGAAATGACAATGCGGCACCCCATCCCAAATCCTCCCAGATTCTGAGCCCGGCACCTGCTCCCTTGTTCAAAGAGAACAAGCAAAAGCTGGAACAGGTGCACGGGCCTGGGCCCCGGATGGCCACTCTCACTGCAGGGTCAGTAAGATCAGAGGAATGGGACACTACAGTTGGGTTTCACTCAGGTTATGTTCCCATAGGACACAGAAGGGTCTCCTGTGCCCCGTGAAACCACACCTACTACAGATCCACAGGCCTCTGTAGGTGAAACATCACAATCCCTGAGGGTCTTTGGAAGTGGGACCACCTCCTCTCCTCACAGGAAAGAAAACAGAACCAGCTTACCAAGCCCAGATTGCTGGATTCCAGGCCCACGGTCTGCCTCTGAACTGCCTCAGCCTCAGTTTCCCAATCTGACAATCTGAAATTTGGGGCACTCCATCTATCCCCCTCCTGAAGATTACTGGGGGGTGTCAACCAGCACACAGGTCTGAAAGCCTCCCCCATCTGTGGGCCAAGGGGCTGCCAGAAGCAGAGAGTCTGTGCCCGCAGGGATGGGCCCAGAAGCCAGCTGGCCACGGAAGGGGAGGACGCTGCACCAAGGCCTGCTGTCTCCCCGACGTTCTTCAATTATTCAAACAATAACCGCACCCTTATTTAAAGTCTAGTCTTGCATTCGCTGCATCCGGCGGCGAGCACCAGAGCCTGCTGGTAGATTTACGCAGGGACAGACTCCCACTCACAAAGTCAATTAATTAAGCAAACACTTTGCCAGCAGGTTCTCAGGTGTGCAGCTGTGAGGCTCACTGGTCTCAGCCCACCGCCTCTGGGACACTCGATCCCACAGGGCCTGCCAAGTGGGCGGGGACAGCAGGGGTTGGGCAGTGGCTGGTAGAAGAGAAAAGGCACAGAAAGTACTGTTCACGGGGCACCTACTGGGCGCCAGGCCCGGAATGGACCCCCAGGCACCAAAAAAGGTTCTTCTAGCCCTCACAATCAGTCTCTTCCCACTCTAATTTACAGATGGGGAAACTGAGGCACAGAACAAGGGTTAAAGGTCACAGAAGGGGGGTTTAACTCCAGACGCTCCCCTCCACACGCACACTCCTACATTTGCTCTCCCGTCACCCACCTAGGCAGCAACGACAGCCGCCACTACGTAGCATTTAGAGCAGTCTGACCTTGAAAAGACGCTTGCCATCCTGCAGTGCACTGTTTTCATATCAACCCCACAGGTAAAAACCATTATTATCCACATGTCATAGGGGGAAACTAAGGCACGGAATGGTTGAGTGACTCACTCAAGGTCACCACGAGGTAAGTGCTGGGTGGGGATTTGAACCCAGGCTGCCTGGCCCGGTTCCTCCTCTCTGAGCTGGGCACCAGCGCTTCTGGACGTCCACACACTCATTCCCTTGCCAGGCCCAGCTCAGAGTCCGGCCCCTTCTCCAGAAGGCGCATGTGTGTTAGTCTTGTGCTCTGTCACCTGGCAGAACTAAGCACCACCCCAGATTAAACACAGCTGACAGACGGTTCTGGAAGGTTCTGGCAGATTCTGATGGGTTCTGGCGCTGGACCACTCACATCTCATAGGTCTGCTCTTCTCCAGGTAACGACGACAGCCAGCAGGAGGAGGGCACGTAGCTTACAAAGGTCTTTTGCAACCATCTGTGCCCCTGACTGAACATGACAACTGGAGGGTTGTCTGCAACGGCAGCTGTGTCACAGGTGAGGATGTGAAACCCAGAGGTGAGATGACTCAGGCCCAGTCACTGGCCTCCAAGGGGCACAGTCAGGGGCTGGGTCTCCGGATACCACCCCAGGGGCCAACATGTCCTGTAGAGGTCACTAAGCATGGTGGCTGAGGCTGTGAACAGGGGAGGGGGCTGAGTGACACCCCAGCTCTGTCACTTCCCACCTGTTCACCTCAAGAGGTTGTGAGTAATGACTCTGAGCCTCAGTTTCCTCATCTGTAAAATGTAAAAAGTGTCTCTTCACCCCAGCTGCTAGGAGAATAAGAAACAAGGCAAAAGGACACGGGTGGCACAGGGCCATCCTTACTGTACCTCTTCCTGGCTTCCAACCACATCTCCCAAAGTGCCAGACAGAGTGCTTGTCCTATGCAATGCATGACTTGCGCTAGCAGCAGAATCGGTGGTGTCAGGTAAAAAGAAGTTGCCAGGCCCTGTCTGCACCAGCTCATCTCAGCTCCTGGAAACTGACCACACCGGGCACTCCCAGCAAACAGTGATTGATTATCGAAGCCCTGGCCCACGTAAAGAACAGAGGATGTCCACTCAGCTAAAACATCTCAATTCACTCCCCACTTGGAAAATAGGAGGGATCTTTCTACAGAAGACTAACTTCCGTTTCTTGATTGGGGTTCCTTTCACCTGGGATGCCCTTTTATACCTTTCTCATCCATCTGGAAAACTACACGCCCTTCAAAACCCCTCTCCTGCATCACAGCCCTCTGCGCCCCCCCCAGGTTCACCGGTCCTGATGCACACGTCTCCTGATGCACACGGCTCAAAAACCATCACCCGCGAGCCAGGCATTGCGCTAAGCACTTCATGTGGTTTATCTTTGCTCATCTTTCAAAAAGGGAGGTGCCATTTATCTCCATTTTACAGATAAGGGAAACTGAGGCACGGAGCAGTTGAGCTATGTGCTGAGGCTGCACAGCTGGCCAGCAGTAGAGCCTGGACTCGAATCCGGGAAGTCTGGCTCCAACCTCAGGGAGGTCTGGCTGTTTCAGGCAGAGTCGGTGTCAGGACTGGCTGGAATTTGTGGAATAGCAAAGGCAAACACCCAAACTGGAGGTAGGAGGGTACACGGCCCAGGGAGGGAGCAAGGGCAAACTAAAAAATAAAACCGAAATCTGAGTGAAGGCAGAACACGCTGTCCCGGGAAGCGGGGGGTGGAGACAGAGACCTGTGGTTTCTGTGCACGCTGCTCCCTGGGGGACCCGCCAGCGCTGGCTCAGCGCGGAACCCAGCTGCTCGGGGCGATTATTATTTCAGGAGCAGAGGGAGGCGGGGAGGGCTCTGGGCCTCAAGCTGAAACCTCAGGGAGGGGGTGCTGGGGTGACAAACAGAAAAATCACACTGGGGGACCCTGGGACCTCCGATGGCGCCGGCCATCCAATCTGGCCCCCACTCTTCCTGAGGAGGCTTGGCTGCCCCCACTAGCTGCCGCACCTGCTATGAAAATGACACCCCTTGGTGAATGGTCCCTGCTCCGTCTCTTGGGAGGGCAATCGGATACTGCATGCAGAGCAGGAACAGGCCGACGGGCCGCTCATCTTCTTGGGGTAGCTGGTGATTGGAGGGGGCACTGCTGGGCCTCCTAGGGGGCAAAGCCCAAGAAGGTAGGTTCAGGAATAGGAGCGGGCAGCAGTAAGCCTCCCCATGGACCATGGGCAGGCAAGGGCGGGGTGTGGGGACGGAGGCTCATGGAGGTCATAGACTTGCTTCAGTAAGAAGCTGAGATCCAGAAGGCTCTAGAAGAACAAGTCTTGCCTTACCCCGTGGGGCCCCCGATTTCCCTCCATCCCCATCCAAACATCTGCCATAACATCGGGTTCAGGCAGTAGACTCTGAATCCAGACTGCCCTGATTCTTATGGCCAATGACCATGGCAGGTAACTTGGCCTTTCCGTGCCTCCGTTTCATTATCTGTCATATGGAAGAGCATCAGTGCACACTTCATGAGGGTGCTGTGAGAGTACAGAGATCTCCACAGAGTGCTCAGAGCGGGCCCGCAACACAGGAGACAGGCACGAGAGAAGCAGCGCCCATCCTACCCCATTTCCGCTGCACCATCCCAAGCACCCCGCGGCCCTCTGCTCTGGACACAGGGCCCCACCCGGCCATGACAACGAACGTGGGGTTTAAAGCACAAAGTGCTGTTCCAGATTTGCACACTGCTCACCTTATCTGGGACCGTCAGATGCATGTGTGAGAGTGAAAAATTAGTAGGCACAAGGAGACCCCAGCATCACCTATTTGCAATTCTCTGAATGTCATCCGAATCTTGATGGGCCCCACCAAACTGCCAAGGAACCCCCTCTAGACACCCCAGGCCTTCGGGGAGCCAGTCACGTTCTTAGACAGGGGCCCTCATAGGCCTTAAGAGGTAGTTCCCACTGGGCTCCCATCTCCTCTCTCTTCCCGCAGAGGCGAGATGCCCCATTTCCCTCCTGAGACAGCCTCCTGCCCAAGATCCTGGGATCACAGGGCCAGGCACCCAGGAATAGGCTCTGGGTGACATCTACAAGCCAAGGAATGGCCACGGCTGCTGGCAACACCAGAAGCTGGGAGAGGGGCCTGGAACTGACCCTCCCCTAGTGCCTTCGGAGGGAGTGTGGCCCCCTGCACACCCTGATTTCAGACTTCGAGCCTCCAGCACTGTGAGAGGATGACTATCTGTTGGTTAAGCCCCCAGTGTGTGAGAATTGTTACGTCGGCCCCAGGACACTAACATACCACTTTCCAAGAGCAGAACCACGGACTTTTTCATTTTTCCTTGGCTACTCTGGTTGAGTGGTTTCTTTTTCTAAGTCTTTCTGGAAGGCCAAACCAAAGGGAAGGTGGGAGGTCATCCTTTCGGGAACACGGCACGTGTGCGCAGCTTGAGTCTGAGATGGGGGACGTGTCAGCATTCATGCTGGACAGGGAGGGTCGGGCCACATGGCAGGGCTGGCCACCCCAGCGTCCTCCTATGGGCTCATGGTTCGTGTGCCAGGCTGCCATGCCAGGCTTGAAAAGAGAGAAATTGCTGAGAATTCACCTGCCCAAGAAATGTCTGAACTTTTCCTTGGAGCAGAGCCTTTCCAGGCCTCTGAAATCACCCTAAGGCACAGGGTAAGATAGCCAAAGGTAAAGGACGAGGTCCTCAAGGCTATATTATCTATCTCACGACTCAGGCAAGATGACTTTAGCAACCTTCTGACCGGAACCGAGGCGAAGGGAACGCGGCCTGCCTGTCTTGGGCTCTGCAGCCCCTGCCCATCTCATGTCCCTCAGGTGACTCAGTGCGCCCGGTGTATTGGGAAAGGGCTCCCAGCCAGGACCATGGACACCTTCCCCCACACCCCCCCCGCCATGGCCGCAGGTGAGGGTCTTGAGCAGTTCTGGGTCGGGAGCTTGAGTTCTAGGCAAGAAACGATAAAAGTAACGTGTTGCTAGACTGTGGCATTGTCTAATGTACAGGTGCCGTGGGAAGCAGCCTGTGGCGAGGCGAGGGCTGGCGGTGCACTGCCGGACAGAGCTGGAGGATTATTAGCAATCCTGGGCTGCTGTAGCAAAGCCACAAACTAGGGGCCTACACAAAACGTTTCTTCTCTCAGCTCCTAAGGCCAGAAGTCAGATTCCAAAGGCTGTGCTCCCAACGGGGGCTCAGGGAAGAATCCTACTGGGCCTCTTCCGGCTTCGGACGGCTGCTGGCCTTCCTTGGCTTGTGGGCTCAGCTTTCTGCTCAGATTTCACAGGGCCGTCTCCTCCGTTTGTCTTCTTCTTCTCTTAGCAGGACACTCATTATTGGATTTAGGGCCCACCTGCGTAATTCAGGATCTTCTTTCAAGATCCTTATTTATGTCTGTAAAACCCCTTTTCCGAATAAGGTCACATTCACAGGTTCCAAGGGTTAGTCATGGATACATCCTTTGGGGCCACCATGCAGCCCTCGACAGGTGATCAGTGAAGACCTCTAAGAGAAATGACCTGGTCGAGCTGGTACCGGAGGAGAGAGCACCAGGCAGGAGAGCATCTGAGGCAGAGTCCTGAGCTGGGAGCATGTCTGAAGTATTCAAGAAACAGCCAGGAAAGAGTGGGTGGGGGCAGCGGGTTGGAGGGAGGAACAGCGTGTGCCCTCGTGCTGGGGACGTGGCCTTCACTGGGAGTGAAGTAGGAGCCCTGGGGAGTTTGGGGCAGAGGGAGACATGATTAGACCTCCTTTCTCATAGGGTCTTCTGGTGCCACAGAGGATGGAGCATGGAGTGGGGGGCAGAGCAGGAGGAACAGCAGTTGGCTATTATACCAGTCCAGGTGATAGGTGCTGGGGCCGGGCCAGGCAAAGGGGACAAGAAGCCATAGGTCTGGGCTCTCATCTGGAAAAGAGCAGGCATCTTAGAGCTTCCTCCCACCCAGGGCGGCCTCTTCTCTAATAGATTTCTGATTGTCTTGTCTTCTTCCCCAACAGCCCGCCCCATCTCCTGCCTCCACCCTCCTCCCCACCCTGCCACTTTGGCAGCTGCTGTTCCTGGGAGCAGGGAGAACAGCTGGAGGTGCAGAGAGGGAGGCTGGTGGGGGACCCCAGGCGGGTGATGCCGGAGGGGCTGTGCCAGCTCGGGCGGGGAAGTCACATTCATTTCTCTCTGCTGCATGTCTGCCAATTAAACCTGAGTGCCTTGTGTTGTTGATGCCTTAACCTGGCCTCGGAGAGGGGAGAGCACTTCCCTCACCCGAGACCCACTCTTCACTCTAGACCCCTCATCACCATCTCTCCCCCTCCCCCACTCCCCCCTCTTTCCTGGCTGGGCCCCTCCTCCTGCCCCTCATCCCCCTCTGCTTGTCCCCTCTCCCCTCTTCCCTACCTTCCTCCTCTGCCCTCTGCCTGGAAGCTGAGCCTCCAGGGCCGCTGGGAGGGCTGAGGGAGCAGGATCTGTGAAACTCTTGTGCTAGTTTCCAAAATGAATGTTACTTTTCATCCTTCATCCTCCATTGTCTCTTCCTCTAATCTACTGGACATACCCTGTGGCGCTGACCAATTCAAGGCTTGAACCTTGGTGTCTCCTGCTTGGCTCTGTTCTCTAACGATTCTACTTTCTCTCCTGATTCAGTAGAGTGACCCCACGTCCCCATGCCACAGCTAATGTGCCCAGGGACGATAAGCTGTGACTTCTAATAACATCCCCCAAGATCAATTGACCCCACTCCAGGGGGCCCCGCTGACCCCTCTCTTCTCAGCCCCTCATGGACAGAATCCCAGCTTCCCTCTCTCTGCCCCCCTTGCCTCTGCTCTCATGCTCACGTGCATTCTCTCTGCGTGTGTTTGTCACTGTGTGTCTGACCCCAGTCATAGGACTTGGTCCATTGTACTCAATATACCTCGTCTTAACGTTATTTCCAAATAAGGTCCCATTCATAAGGTACAATAAGGTTCTAGGACTTTAAAATTTTGGTGGACACAATTCAACCCACAACAGGTGGCAACCAAATATCAAGTGACAGGGCCAGCCTTGACCGCTGTCTGTAACCCAACTCCTGCAGCTGAGGCCACCGCAGGTGGGGGAAAAGCACGGCACGTGTGCCCTCCAACTTCTGCAAATACTGAGGTGGGCAGCGTTGGGGAGGGCCCCAAGCCCATGAGTCAGGTTCCAGGGCTGTGAACTGAGTCGGCTGAGTCCCACCTCTCCAGATGGGCAAGGGGAGAGCTGGCCACAGGGAGGCTCTACTAGCATCTTTTCTTCAGGTGAGGCAAGGTCTGGAACCTCAGTGCACAGCTACTACTGACATGGACCCCGTCTGCCCACCCCAGGCTGACTGGGCTGCATGCAGCTCATCCACCAACCAGCCTCTACTGTACTGGGTTCCCGTGTCCCCCAAATTTACAGCCACCCACAACCTCAGAATGTGACCTTATGTGGACAAAGGGGTTTTGCAGACATAATACGATGAGGTCATACTCGTGTAGGGGGGCCCTCCATCCAAACTGGTGTCTTTACAAGAAGAGGGGAATCTGGGCAGAGAGAGCGGGAATGGCATGTGGAGAGACGGACACGCAGAGGCCACACGAAGACAGAAGCAGATACTGCAGTGATGCTGCCACACGTGGAGCCACCAGAAGCCGGAAGAGGCTAAAGGCTCTTCCCCTAGAACCGTGGCGGGGAGCAAGGCCCTGCTGACACCTTATTTCAGACTTCTGGCCTCCAGAATCTGTGAAGGTAAATTTCTGTTGTTTTAAGCCCCCAGTCTGTGGTAATTTATTAAGGCGGCCACAGGAAACTTATACATTAAGCCCATGGTTCTCAGCTTGACCCATTTTGCCCCCAGGGGACACTAAGTAATGTCTGGAGAGATTTTGACTGTCACAACAGGGAGGATGTTACTGGCATTGCGTGAGGAGAGGCCAGGGATGCTGCTCAACACCCTGCAATGCGCGCAGGACGCCCCACCACATGGTACCCACCCCAAACATCAATAGTGTCCAAGTGCCGTAAGATGTAACCACCCATTTGAAGATTTCCCCCTCAAATCTTCATCCCTGGCCATCAAGGCTCACAATGGGTAGGGAATCTAGCCGCAAGTGGAAGCCTAACAAACATGGGCTGAGCGACTGGCACGCGGTACAAAGTTAACAAATGCTGTGTTCTTCATTTTTAAACTGTGGCCACTGCTACTGAAGCTAGAACATCTTCAGATGCCCACTGCTGAAACGTGGTGACCTTTGGCACCTGCAGAACGGTGCACTCAGCAGCCACGGCGCCTGGGAAATTGCTCTGCCAGAAATGCTGAGCCCGCCTCTTCATTCGGGAAGGCTGGCGTGGGGTGTGCTGCCCTGCAGGGCTCTGTGAAATGAGGGGACCAGGCTGAGAAAGCCCAGAGAAGGCAGGGGAGGACCTCGGACCTGCTCTGGGGTCAGCCCAGGGAGGGAGGGCCTGGCTCTGGGCTGCCAGCAGGAAGCCTCGCCACCCCTCTCCCCCTAGCATCAAGCTGCAGTGGGCGTGTGTGTCTGCCAGATGGCAACACACTACGTGTCAGGAGATAATCGCTCTTAAAAATCCACCGGGTTTTATTTTATTTTTTGGTTCTGTTTGGGCTCTCTGCTCCCTCCAAACTGACCACACTGATACCCATTACACCGTTTTAATTGTCTATAATGAAAAGAAACGTTGACTGGGTTACCAGGGTTTCTCCGCTCTGGTGTCTGGGGGCAAAGAGGCTGGTTCTCCCCAAGGAAGCCCAATGGCCGCGGGCCCTGCCAGTTCACCCAGTCCCACCCGGGGCACCCACACAGTCCTCCATAACTGCTTTTCTGCCCAAGGGACTCAGCTCTGTCTTACTCTGTGGGGTAACCGGTGTGATGAGTTTAGCTCCCCAACAAGACGCATCAAAGAAAATCCAAAGGCAAAAAAGGTGAAGGTGGCACAGGTCCCCACAGCCCGGCATTCCTTGGCTTGTGGCTGCATCCCTCCAGCCTGTCTCCGTCTTCACATGGCCTCTGTGAGTGTGTTTCCTCTTTTTATAAAGACATCAGTCACTGTGTTTAGGGCCCGCCCGAATGCAGGTTGCTATCTCCAGATCCTTAACCAATTGCATATTTCCACATAAGGTCACATTTGAGGTTCTGGGTAGACAAGAATTTGTCCACTATTCACCCCAGTACAGAAGATCTACAATGTCACCAGCATGCCAATATGAGCATTACCTCATTTCTCTTCCAGAGCTCATATTCCTCCTAGCCATCAATGTCTTTCTCACAGAGTTAGGGAACAGAGGCCCCAAGAAGGGAAAGGCATTGCCCAGGTCACGCGTTTGCTTCTGGAATCTTCCTTATTGCTCCAGTGCATTCCCCTAGGCTTGTGGTCCAAGGATCTCTGAACATAAACACATCAGAGACCCCACAGTAGAGAGGCGCCCTCCCATGAAATGTCTGTCAAGGATTTCCAGGGACGATGACATTCCAAAGGCCAGGGAGACAGGCGGAAAGGGGGAGAACAGACTTTAAAGGTCAAGAGTCGCTCTGAAAACCAACAAGGGTGTGGGCAGAGAGGGCCTCTTCACTCAGGAGCAGTATCTATGACCACCCATGGCCCAGTCCACATCCTCTCCTCTGCATGACCCCCTTGTCTTTTAGATGCAAAGAATTTCTTGGGGACCCAGCTCTGAGGACATCTAATGGTTACTAGGTAACCTCTGTTACCTAGTAAACAAAGAAGCATTGTTTACATGTATTAACCACTCAGTCCAACACCCCTAGAAGGTATGCAGGGGTTCTACAACATGTCCACAAATTCTTTGACCCTCTTCTCATCTGGAGATGAAGTCTTTGTCTCCTCCCCTTGAGCCTGAGGTGACTCTGTGTGACCTCTGAGGTGGGTCAGGAAAGGCAGTGGAGGGGACGGGAGAGGCCCAGCAGCCTCCAACTGACTGCAACCCCATGAGACCCTGAGAACTACAAACTGAACCCCTACATTCATGAGTAAACTAAACGTTTGCTATTGTTTTAAGCTACTGTGTTGGGGTGTTTATTACACAGCAACAGCTATGGGAACAAGATAGGTGCTATTATTATTCCTCCTTTAACAGATGAAAAACTGAGGCACAGAGAAGTTAAATGTTTGGCCCAAAGGCACACAGCCAATAAAAGATCAAGGATGCAAACCTATGTCGTCTGGCTCCAGGCCAGCGCTCCTCATCCTTAGACCAGGTATAGTGGAGATGCAGGTGCCCTACACCGGCGGTTCCCAACCTTTGTGGCACCAGGGACTGGTGCTCCTAAGAGAACCTAATGCCTGACGATCTGAGGTGGAGCTGAGGCAGTGATGCTAGCTCTGGGGAGCGGCTGCAAATACAGATGAAGCTTCACTTGCTTAACTGCTGCTCACCTTCTGCTGTGCAGCTAGTTCCTAACAGTTTATGGACCAGTTATGGTTGGGGACCCTGCCCTACACTAACTAGCAAGGACCCAGCATGACTACCTGGCTGCTAGCCTCTTTCTTGCCGGCTGAGGGCCTCTAGAAATTTCTTCCCCCAAATAAAGCAAAACATTTCCAAACCTGGAAGTGGCTTATCTGGTTTACACGAGCACAGATGATGTCACCCCAACTGCCTCCCCCATGGAGTCTTCTCACTGGCAGTGGTGTTGCCCCCTGACCCAAAGGGTTACAAATGCCATCCCCACCTCCCTCGGCTGCCAGGGTCCACCATCAGGACCCTTGGGGCCATGGAATGTCAGAGGAGGAGCCTGGTCTGGGCCACAGGGTTCAGACAGCCCCTGTATCCCTCTGGGGGTTCCCAGGATGCTGTTTTGGAAATAATCCAACAACCAAGGCTGTGTCCAGGCTGCTCCCGCCTCTCGTCCCAATACACAATGACAGCATCCTGCCCCTTGCAGAGTGGCTAGCAGCTGGGTTTCCCCAACCTGGCGTTAGGGGCAATCCGCCCCCATGTCCTTCCAACAACTGACCACGTGGTCCACAGAGTGCCCTGTTCTAACGTTCCCCCACAGGTGGCCAGCTGTCCGAGGTGAGCCTGCTCTTCTGGATCCAAGGAAGGGGCCCTCAGGGCTGGCTTCCACTTAAGGGACTTAAAAATGATCTGAAGGCATCCCTAAGGGTCCACATGGACTCTGGATTTTATTCCAATATTTGTCTGAGCCAAGCACCCACTGAACATGGAGGAAGTGAGACCAAACACTGGTATAGCCAGAAAAATGGTCTCCCCCTAGTCATCCAAGCATTTATCACATACTCAACACCTTGGGAGATTCTGGCTCAGAATGAACAAGATTTTTCCTCATGGAATTTTTGTCTGACAGCAGAGAGAAACTAGGTATAGAGGTATGGATTTCACCTAGAAAAAAAATACTGGCCACGAGGACAGGAGGCAGCAGGAGAGATAGCCTATGGCAGGACAGAATCTGGAAGTCTTCTCAGAGGAGATGGCGTTCAAGCTAGGCTTGAAGGTACAGAGAGACTGCAGACAGAAGCTGGAAGGGCTTTCGGGGTGGAAGAAAAGGTAGTAGCGGTTGACATTTATTAACCTCACAGCGTGCAGGCACTATTATTAACTTGACTGATGCACTTATTCTTAGGAAGGCAGAACCACAATCCCCATGTACAGAGGTCACCTGCCTCAAGTCACACAGCAACGAGAAGGTAGGAGGATAGGAGCTTACAGGTCTGGCACTCTTCGCTGTTCTTCTCTGTGCCTCCTAGCGGCCAGGGCACTAAGCAGAGACAGGAATAGCCAGGCCATGGCAAGAACAAGAGGACAAGGCATGGGAGTCAGCTGGCTAGAGGGCTGGAGAAGGCAAGACTCTGAATGGTAGGCAGGAAGCAGGTCACAGAGGAGGCTAGACTTCTCACTCAATACTTCGTCTTGCGGGCAGAGAGGAGCAGTCTCAAGACTGCTACGGAGTGAAGTGACCAGATCTCTTTGGAGCTAGAGGAAGAGGCACCCAGGGGCCAAAGATGGCTGACCAGGGACATGGCCTTGGAGTGGGACGGCCCAGGTACCCTCACCACCTCAATAGCTGTGTGACCCTCTGAGCCTCAGTTTCCTCACCTGCAAAATCCAGAAGGCGCAAAGCTAGCACCTGCCTCCTGAAGGTGCCATGCAGCTGACAGGCGACTACAGGCAAAGGATGCTGCCTGCACGAAGTGACCCCTCATGTGTGCTTTCAAGGGGCTCCCTGGAGACCCCGAGCCGCTGATCCAGCTCTTCACACAGGCCCCTTCAGCCTCTTTCAATGGTCTCTGAGAACAAAGTGAGGCTCTTCCACCTCCAGAGAGGTGATACTCCATGGGCCAGGGAGAAGCCTCAGATTTCACCACTGAACACGTGGGGCTAAGGACATCGTTCCCTGGGCAGATGGCGGTGCACACTCTCGTGACTGTCCTCTCTGTATGCTCTGGGAAACTAAGGTTCCCAGATGGTGAGGAATCTTCTGGGGCTGCCAAGGTCCCAGGGGGCAGGACCCTCCCCTGTCCCCACCTCTGCCAGCTCCTGGAGGAAGGGAGATCAGAAGGAGCCAGCAGAGGGGAGTGAGGATCAGACACCTGAATAAGAGAGGCGGTTTTGTAGGTTCATTTAGTGGAAAGAAATGAAGCCCTCCCTTCCTCTATGCTGCCGCCCCCGCCCCGGCCCCGGCCCCCACAGGAGAGCGCTGGAAACCGCCTAAGCTGACATCTGATGGATGGGGATTTGTTTTAAGCTCTTTCTACCCACTGGACTATAATCATCAACTGTTCACGACCTCTCCACAAGCAACTGTTCCCCCCGAGTTTTCAAAAGGCAAAAAGCTTTAAAAGCTGCAGTTCAAACAGGCAAAGAGGTATACACGGAGAGATGCAGGGCTGTAAGGGAGGGGAAGCAGGGAGGAGGAGGACTGGGGGACCCCAGCAGTTTTGGGTGAAGGGGGAGGGGAACAAGAGGGGACTACCTGGGCCCAGTTAGGTTCCACCAGCCACTCCCCTCTCCCAAAACTGGCCCACCTGGAAGAAAGGCCAGCAGGAGAGGCATTTGGAGGTCAGGATGTCCAACCTTTCACAGAAGAGGGACCATGCTGAAGCCATCATCCCATCCATCCTCTGTGATTAGAATCACCCTGAAGGAACCTTGAGAACCTGAGCTACTATTCACTGTTGCCCTCTCTCCATCACTCCCTCCACCTGCCCCTCCAGCCAAGGACTTCAGGTCCCCTGCCCTGCCCAATGCCACACTCACACTCTCTGCTTGTAGGGGTGTCCCTGGGCCTCAGAGTCCTGCTAACCCATCTCAGACAGGGACGGACGCAGTACGGCCCACAGCTGGCTTATGTCTTCCTTTCTCGCCACTTCACACATGCACCAGCAACTGGGAGGTCATCACCTTGACACGGTTAGAAAGTTCTCCCACGCAGAGGGCTACTAGCATTGGCCCAGGTGAGGTGCCAGCACATCTTGTGAAGGGAGCAAGTTGTGGTGAAACACAGTTTCAGCCACATATCCCGCCCCTCTTCCGCACTTGGCGCACATAAACAGGGAGAGAAAACCTCTCTCCCATTTTTCGCTCCTGGATCCTGGTCCCCTGGACACAAAGGGGCCAGATGGGGTTGACACTCCCACCACAGCTACCTAGTCATAACACAGGCCCCCGGACAGCGGCAAGGCCTATGGAGCCCGGCCACCTCGCCTGGATAAAATCTGAAGGTGATTCTCCACACTTCTCAACCGCCAGCCCCTAGACCCCTGGACGTGCCCCAGGCGCTGCCAGACAGGCAGGCAGATGGAGCTTTTCTACTTTAAAAAATAAATCGATTGGCTTCTTTTCTGAGTTGACAGGATGAAGAGGCGGCCCCGCAGCGCCCCGGGGGTACCACGTGCATGACCTGGAGGTAATCCGGGGTCGGTGTGCCAGGCGTGGTGGGCGGTGTCCCCGGAAAGTTCCATCCCTGCCCCCCCCTTCTCCCTCTCCGCGGGCGGCGAGCCCCGCACTTACTGAGGTTCAGGAGCAGGGACGACCAGGTCTTCATGCCGAGCATGCTGTGCTGCCCCCGCCAGGCCACAAGGACCCGGGGGACTCTAGAAGGGGCTTCCCGGCATAGCCGGCAACGTGGGCGCGGGGATCGCGGAGCAGCGGGGCTTCCAAGCCACCACGCGCTCCTCCTGCCGCTGCCGCCTGGGGCTGGGAACACAGGGAGGCGCCAAGGGGAGCCGAGGGGGTCACGGGACAGCCGGGGAACCAGGGAGTGGTGTCCCGGGAGTCCTGCGGGAGGTCAGGAGCAGCTGTGGTCGTCCGCCCAGTTGCGCGCTGTGCGCCCTGCCCGCTGCGCCCCCGCCTGCCAGCTGCAAGGACTCGGAGGAGGTGCTGGGGGGCCTGGGAAGCCGGAGCAGCCTCTCACGCCGCCCCCAGGAGCGCCCCGCGCCCCTTCGCCCGCGCCCTCGCTGGAGGCTTCACGCACCGCCAGCCGTGGCTGCGCAGTCGCCTCGCAGCAACCATCTTATTCCCTTCCCGCTCGGCGGGGCCGCGCACCTCCTCCCCGCCACCCCCGCGCGCGCGGCGCCCCCGCCGTCCTCCTCCTCTCCGCTCCCCCGCGCCCCGCCCGCGGCCCGGGCAGCCCCCGCTCCCCTGCACTTGATAACGCGCTTGTCAAGACTGCTGAGTTGTTCCTGACCTCTCCCCCGCCGCTGCTAATTAAGGCTCCACCGTTGACAGTTCAAGTGCCGAGCATCAAGTTTGCAGAACCAAAGCCTCTAATTGGGGCCGCTTTTCATTTCTCCATCCTGCGGGTTGGGGCTCCCCAGACCTGGGCACTGGCGCATTTTTCTTTTGTATTTTTCATTAGGGAGAAGGAGGGAGACGGGTACCAGGAGAGGAGGATAGGCAAACAACCAAAGGGCTGGGGTGGGGGGAGTAGAGAAGCCAGGTGGGGACCTTTTCCCTGCGCCCCCAATAGCCACACAGGCCACAGGACACCTCCCAAGGAGCCCACCTGACGTCTGTCTTAACCCAGGTGTCTCTGTACCCCACCTGCAGGAGGCGACTGTAGGGGTACCCCCTCTCTCCCTCGCCCCCTCTTCCCTGCCTCATCCGGGTGCGGCAGGGAGAGGCAGCCCGGACGCTGTGTGCTAGGGGAGGAGGTTGCTGGTAGCTCACGGTACCAATAACCCTGCAGAGGGCTGTGATGATGGCAGGTTTGCCAAGCCCCTTCTCCCTCCGGTGGAGAGGTGTGTCTCTCCTTACACCCCGGCTCCCTCCCGGGGCTGCCGGCCTCTCCTATCCAGATAAGTGCTGGCTAGCTCGAGGCTCTTAGTGACTCTTCAAGCTGCCTTTCTCCTCCAACGCCTACTAAATCAAGCCCGCGCTGAGAGCCACCGGCTGGGAGGGAAAGAGAAGGAGGGGCCCGGCTGCTGGCGGGCTCACAGGAGCTGGCGGAGGGCGGGGGCTGGGATAAAGTCACAGGGGAGGAGAAGGTGGGGGAGGTGAGGAGAGGCCCAACCCCGGGATGCAGAGAGCTGGAAGGCAGGGCAGAGGGGGAGGAAACTCAGCAGGAGGTACTGAGGTCCCAGCCAGACTGGCTAGCCAGGCCTCTCAGCTCAGAACCCTGGAGCCTCACTCTCTGCAAGGGGCTTATGGAAACGCAGCGGCCTTTCCCACACTTGCCCAAGTCTGAGAATTCCAGGTGATTCTAATTAAATCAAGACGGGTTCGAGCCACCACCCAGGTGATTCTTATGATGCCTCAAGTTTGAGAAACAGTCCTCCCCAGGGGGGCAGGGAGGGCTCAACGGAGAAGCATATTAGAATCACCTGGGGCAGTTTAACCCCAGGTTGTCTGGGCCTCACCCAGAGCAATGATATCACACTTCTGGGCGCAGACCCAGGCAGCATCAGGATTTTCTAAAGCGGCCAGGGGCTCCCTCTGTGCAGCCAGAGTAGAGGGCCATTGTTCCAAGGAAGTGGTTCTCAGTGGGGCAGGGGGGCAGTTCTGCTCCCCAGGACAGATTTGGCAAGATCTACAGATATTTCTGGTTGTCATAACGAGGGGGAACGCTACATCAAGTGTGTGGAGGCCAGGGATGCTGCTCAATACCCTGCATGCACAGGAAGGCCCCACCACAAGGAACCATCCAGCTCTAAATGGCAGTAGTGCCCAGGTGGAAGGACCTAGACTAAGCCAGTCTCATTCTCCATCAATCCCAGGCTCAGGCAGAGGTGGCTGGAAATACTATTCGATGGGAGCCCAGCTCCCTGCTTGCCCCAAACATGCTCCCTGGGACTTGCTGGGTCTCCCTCCCACTCTGGAGGTTAGCACTGGGCTGGGACTGCTGGCATAGAATTTTCTCCTTGTGTTGAGCTGAAATCTTCTGCCCCCTGGGCCAAGCCCCTCCCCATCTGTCATCAGCGCCCGATACTTGCCGCCCACTTTCACAGTCCCTGGAGTCTGCTCTGCTCCAGCAGAATCTCACCCCATGCCCACCCTTGAATTCCCCAGGTCATTCTCCATCAGTCCCAGGTTCTGGAATGTGCCTCGGTCAACATCCTTATTAAAGTCCCGCCGCAGGACCATGCCTGCACGTGTGTGTGCACTGCATCTTTACCTGCCTCCCTCCCTCCCTCCCTCGTCTCTTAATGCCTCGGGAGAGGTCACTGCTGGCTCTTGCCAGTCTTGGAGCAGCCAAGGCCTCCTTCACCTCCTACCAAGTCAGGTACCCATCTGTCAGTTTACTTTTTGAAACTAAGGGCTGGACTTTATGTAAACTACACTGCATTTTACCAAGAGTTTTCTTTGCCCATTATCCAGCAGATTATCAAACAACCCGGTTCCACACCCAAATCATCAGGTGTCCCTCCCATGAGCATGGGTATCGGTGTGAAATGATTCTCATCTCTGCTGGACATGCCAATCACCTGGGGAGTTTTAAAACTCCCCAGGGGCCCCAACCCCGGACCAGTCATATCAAAATCTCTGGCAATGGGGCCCAAGCATCAGTATATCTAGATTACAGGATTTCTAGAATACAGGTGGTCCCAGTGTACAGCTGGAGCTGAGCACAGCTGCTATAAGGCTTAGGGATACATGGTCTCCCCAGGCCAGGCCCTTTGACCTTGTACACACTTGGTATTTCAGGCTAGAGTAACTGTGGGGAAATAATTTATCTGGTCCAGGGACATGGGCTGAGAGGGAGGCAGAGTGTGGCCTGGTTCTTCCCCCCGGTTGGGCAGAACTCCCAGCAGTGCCAGCAGCAACCCTCCATCTTCTTCCTGATGGCAAGAGGGGTGACTTGATTATCCCATGCAGAGCAGACATGAAGAAAGCCGGCCACAAGGCCAGGAATTGGGTGAAAGTGTGTCCTGTGGGGTCTTGGGGTCCCCTCTTCTTTATCCCACAGGAAGAGAGCTGATCCCAGGGCACTCCAGGGTCTGCTGCTGGTGGGAGCAGATGGAGAACGCTGGGCCTAAGGAGGGCTGCTAACTCACTGTGTGAGCTTGGGTGAAGTGGCCAGCTGCTCTGGGCTTCAGCACCCTCAGCTGTGAAGGAGGGGGTGAACACTTGTTCAGCCCTGCACACAGCAAAGGCTCATGACAAAAGAGAGAGGAGCTCGAAAGGAGAAACGAAGTCTTCACAAGGACTCGCTCAGGCCACGCTACCTTGCAGAGCCTTAGTTTTCTCGTCTATACAACGGGCACTGGGCTAAATGATCTCTTAGAGTCCTCCACCTCTAAACCTCCCCCTGGCATGAGTTAACAGATCTCAGTCAAGCCCCACTAAGCACATGAGCAACAGACATCAAGCAGGGCCGTGGAGATAAGCATCCTGGTCTTCCCAGGGTGAAAGGACATCTGAATGGTGTTGGGTTTGTGCTCTGAGCCCCTAGCAACCAACTGGCGGTGGTGGCGATGGGAGCCAACAGGAGCCCTGGAAGCAGGGCTGCCAAGTACAGTTGTCTAAGTTGTCCACTGCACAAGAGCACCTGGATGAAATGTTAAATGGTAGCTGAAACCCAGCCCTCGCTCTGCTCATCGACACACAGCTGGGCATAGGGTTTATCTGCCTGGAGTAAAAGGTACCTTCTAATTCGCGCGAAACTCCTGTATGGGCCTCTGGTGGCTCTGCTAGGGAAAGCCTGCTGCTTCCCAAATCCTGCTCTCCTAGTTTCAAATCTCTTTCCTGGGATAGTCTTTACACTTTAAGGTTGAACGAGTGCAGGCACCATCAGAAACCCAAGCTAGCAGAAAGCCATGGTGTCACATACAGCAGTGAAATGGAACTTTCCAGAGTCCCTCAGGGCCTGAGAACAAAAAACTAAAAATGGTCACCACCGGGCTCTGGAGACAGGAGGCAGAGCGCACGGCTTCCGTCTCCTCGTCTGTACAACGGGGTCAACAGTGCAGCCCTCTGTCATGGGAGGAAAGGGGCAATGCTTTGTGAGGACTCGGACCAGGGCCTACTACTTCATAAACGTTAGTTGCTATTGTTGTTGTTCTTGGGAAACCAGGGGGCAGCACCAAGCCTTGGATCATGTTCTCCAGGCTCAGCAGCTCCTGGAAGCTCCCTTGGCCCCATATCTGTCCCTCCGCCCAGCAATGCTGAAGCTGGATGCCTGGGGCTGAGACAGAATCACTCAGTCTCATTCCTGGAGCCTGAGGACCTCGGTGGCTTGCTCACTCCAGACAGCAGGGCAGCCCACATGCAGGTGGCCTGGGGGCCTAGAAAGGAGCCCGCCCCTCATCCTGCTCCCCACATGCCAAGAGGTAGCAACTGGCAGGTCCTGGGACGATGACACATTTCATCGCTGTGAAGGAGACAGCGAGGTCTGCTGTGCTGACCTTCTAACAGACAGGAGAGAAACCCAAGATGACCTGTATCCTCGTTTAGGTCAGAGGCGGCCTTTCTGCAGCAGCCGCCAAATTCCTGGGATTTGTGGCCAGGCTAGCAGCTATAGTCCAGGCTTCCCAGGGGAGGCCGTCTGCCCCCAGCTTCCTGGCTCCCAATGGAGATGCACACTCTCCCCTCTCTTCCTCCCACCCCTTGTCCTGCCTGCTCTGGGGTCCTGACCTTTTCCAGACAAGCCTGACAGGGGCTCTCTCCTTCTCCTCCCCCCATCCCTATCTGGCTGTTGGCTACACAATCCAAGTGGCCCAGGGGCAAATTCAGCTGCCCTTTCTTTTGGGGTCAGAGAAAAGCAGGGGAGGCAGGAGCCGGCAGGCTCATCGACTCAGCCATCCTGGGCTGGCGGCAAGCCTAGGACATGGACTTCTGAGGCTCATTTATCAGAAGACATCTTCGAGCCTAACTAGCAAAGCCTTCTGGTGAGGAAGCTGCAGACACCCCTGGCCAGTCAGCTGCTTTGGGCACCACCTCCCCGGAAGTGGTTCATTGTGATTCAGCAAAGAAAGGCCTGTTTCTGTCCTCACGTGGTGAACTGTGGAATGGCATGGTCACCCCTGGGGAAGGGCCAGGTTTCCCCTCGGGGCCTGTGTTCCTACAACAGCCTCCTAGCAGGTGCTCACCCTGCCGTGACTTTCCCCACCTGAGATGCTAGATTCATCTTCTTTAAATACCACTTAGCTGCCTGGAGTCTTTTCATACACACATACAAGGCAGAAAAATGGTCTCCTCTGTCCATAGGGTCCCGCAGTGGGTCCTGGTCCCTACCGCCCTGACCTTTACTTTGTGAGGTGGGCCGAAATGGTGGTCTGTGTGCTGCTGGAGGTTCAAGAAGTCTGGAGATTCTAGAGCAGAAACTGAGAGGCACCGCTCCCGAACGAGCAGGATCAGTAGGCCTCACCTCCAAGCCTATGTTCTCGCAGCCCCTCCCTCTCTCTCTGACTCCACCTCATCCAGGCCTGGTGCCTCAGCTCCATCAGTCCCCCAAACCAGACAGAGAGAATGCTGATGGCAGGCACTGCACCTCACGCCTGCTATACACCACGGGTCTGGCACAAAGATCTACCAAAATACTGTCCTGCCCTTAGGGAACCCTCTTCTCAGCTGGGATTGTGTTAACTCTGTGAGACATTTGCCAGTCGACTCTGGACCAGGCTAGGGTGAGCCGAGGTTCAAATCCCAGCTCTGTTACATAACAACCGTGTAGTCTCAGACAAGTTATGAGCCTCCCTGAGCCTCAGTTTCCTCAACTGGAAAGTGGGAACACTTTGAGCGCCTCCTAGATGGGTTACAGTGAGGATGACACGAGTTCATGCACGTTTGCAAGGCGCATGACCCACGGGGGTCTGTGTGCGTGTGCCGGGCCTGGGAGGGAAGGCCGTGTCGGCCCGGGATGGAAAACAGGCACTAGCTGACATGAGGGCTTCCAGGCTCCGGACGAGGGTGCCAGGAGCATCTGCGGACTGAGGCAGCTACAGAGAGGCTCTGAGGGGCACCACGCAGGCAGGGCCAGCACTAGGGCTTTCCTCAATCAGATGTGCAGCTAGGGCTTCTTCCCAGATTGGGGTGGGGGACAACTTCGTTTTGCAGATGAGGAAATGAGGCGTGGAGCAGGAAAAGGATTAGGCTGGGTCACTCACGTGAAAGGCAAGGCTACCCCTTTTCTGTACCCCCAGGCTCTGAATCTCAGGCCACGTGTGGCCCCCTCTGAGCCCAGCCTTGGGGGCCTACCTCCTGGCAGTGAGGGATACAAGCTAACCGCAGCCTTCAGCATCTGGGGATCCAGGAGCCACCCTTAGCCCCAGGGTCACCACCTGAAAGGACCTGCCCCACCCCCATGTATCGACTTCACCCTAATTAAAGGGGTCTCCACCACACCTGAGCTTGGGGCGCAGTCCTCACCAAACAGCCCCAAAGCCCCTGTCGCTACAAAGCTGGCTCACAGCCTACCTGCCACCTCCCCTTCTCAATTAATCATCATTATCAAACACCTGGTGCTTATGCACTGCGCACTTAGGGCTGAACCTTCATGCGTATGTTTGCTCACGGAGTGATCTGCGCAGCCTCTGAGAGGGGCCGTGGAAAAGGAAGGGGTGCAGAAGGCTGGGCAAGCTGCCCAGGGTCCCCAAGCCCCTGGGTGATTTTACTGCAGAGCTCCCCCAAACGCTTCCCTTCACATCGTCATCAGCTGTGCTGATGCCAAAACTCAGAACCTTCACCCAATTCAAGAACCAGAAGGGCTACTTTTTCGATGGTCACCTGAGACCTCCAGCTAACAGAGGGGAAGCCAGGCTCAGGAGGTCTGCGTCCCGGCTAGTCGGCCCAGCGGTGAGCCCACAGCATTGGAGCACCTCTTGGGGGACATGAAGCCCCAAACACACAGACAGGGCGGGGTAACTACTGCCAAAACACACTCCTAGAGAAGGCCAAGTTCTCCAGCCAAGACCCCTGGTACCCACGCGGTGGGGGTGGAGGCACCCAGCCGCCCCCAGGCAGGAGTCTCCTCCCACCTGGTACCAGCAGGATGCCTGGCAGAAAGGCGCTCAATAAATGTTTGTTAAAATAAACGAGGGGAGAGAAAACGTAACACGCTGCCCCAAAAGACACCCAGAGTCCCGCCCACCAGATGTTTCTCTCTGGCAACGTCTACATGGAGGGTCCCCGGGCTCAGAGGCGTTCTCCAGGATTCCACGAACCCGTGAGGGGGACATGACCTCGGGCCTCCACGTGGAACAGCCCGTGTCCCCAAGAGCCCAGATGAGTCCAGGGAAGAAGGTAGCACCCAATTTGGGCTTCCAGAAAAATCCTTTTCCTTTAGGTCAGGGGCTGCCAGTCACATTCACCCTGGAGGAACTTCGAAAAATCCCAGTGGCCTGGCCACCATCCCAAATCAACTACATCAGAACCCTGGGGGAAGGGGCAACCTGATGTCAGCATTTGCAAAGTCTCCCTGTGACTCCCTGAGCTCAGGAAGGGAGGGAGAGGTGGGGGCCGGAGTGGGCTCGCCACCCCACATTAATTACCCGGCCCCCAGCGTGTCCCAGCTCATGAAAATTGGGTAAATAAATAAACAACCATGCTGGCAGGGCCGGCAAGCACCTCCAAATTAGGGATGCAGAGTCAGACAGCTTGACTCTCAAGACATAATCGGTTTAATTGCAGGGCCTCAGCGCAGGCCACAGTGGCGGACTGCTTCCGCACTCCCATCCGTTTTATTAAAATCCAATTATTCGCACTGGCCACGGGTCTCCAGCAGGGACAAAGAGGCATCTCCAGCCAAGGCTGGACCTGACACTGGGAGACAGGTCCCCGGGGCGAGGACACTTCTTACTGCAGGCACATGGGCCCTGGTCTCTCTGGGAACCGGAAAGGGGAGGGCAGCTAAGGAGGGCTTCTCAGGCCTCGAGGCCTGTGGGGAGGAGGCTGGCGGCATGGCCCAGGGCATCGGTCAGAGGAGATAATGATGCCGCAGACTTCAGGACAGTGTTGTGTTGCTGTTGTTGACTGAACCCCCGTTGTGTGCCCCCCGAATTCATCCGTTGAAGCCCTAACCCCTAATGCAATGGTCTTTGGAGGTGGGGACTTTGGGAGGTAATTTGGGTTAGATGAGGTCATGAGGGTGAGTCCCCTAATGATGGGATCAGCACTCTTCGGAGCAAAAGCGACACGAAAATGCTCCCTCTGCCTGTGCACGAAGTCACGTGAGGATACAGCGAAAAGGCGGCCATCTGCGAGCCAGGAAGCAGGCCCTCACCAGACACCAAATCTGCCGATCTCATACTTCCAGCCTCCAGAACTGGGAGAAATAAAAATCTGTTGTTTGAAGCCATCCCCCACCCCCACCCCCGCCCCCGGTCTATGGTATTTTGTGACAGCAGCCTGAGCCAGTTGTGAAAGAATGAAAACACACAAAGTAAATGCCCCAGTGTCCACTGATGGGCAAATGGACAAGCCAGTTGTAACACATCCCCGAGGCAAGACACTACTCGGCACCCAACGTTCGAACACCGACTGGATAGATCTCAACAGCAGTGTGCTAAGAGAAGCAGCAGACACGGAAGTCTTCACACTGCATGCTGCTACCTCTGTGACATTCTAGCAAAGCTGCTACGGGGACGGAAAGCAGATCTGTGGTTACGGGAGCCAGGGGCACGGGGAGGGGAATGACCGCAAAGAGGGACGATGGAATTTTCCGGGTTGGGGGAAAAGTTGTATATCTCGATTGCGGTGGTAGTGAGAACTAACCTTTGTAACACTTAAAAAGGGCGAATGTTATTGCACGTAAGTTGTATCCTGATAAACCTGATTTTAAAGTCTTAAGGAGCCTACAGTAGAGTGGGCTACAAAGTGAACCTGTGACAGAGTGGCTAGGTACAGCTGTGTAGTGAAGGGACTAGAGGGAGAAGCCCCCTGGGGCTGAGACCCTGCTGTCCCTCCGTGGACCACGCTGGGAGCCTTGGTGAATAGGGTGGCCAGAAAGGGGCTACTGGTCATTTGTCCGCCAGAGGTGACATGGGTTTTTGTATTTCCAAAGTATTATTATTGTCGGTGCTGTTTTCATCATCCAATTCTCAAAGTGGCTCTTCAAATCCAACCTACATTTCACAGGAGGCAGGATCAGAGAAGTTAAGCCATCTCTCCAAGGTCACACAGCAGCGATGCAAAGCCGGGTATGCTGGCCCCCCAAGCCCCCACCCACAACCATTACGCTTTGCTGCCTCCTCAAAGGCACTCGCCATTCACTGAGAGGATCTTTGCCAGACAGAAAACAAGGCAATTGGGTTTCATGAGCCTTGCTCCCCAAAGACAGAAGAGGAGTCACCACTGGGCTCACATTTCCAATCAATCTTACTTGGCAAACATTCCTCCTGTCATCTGGACCTTACGGAAACTGGCTTCTCAGGTGACTCTGAGGCCAAAGGTGACTTGACAGGGCCTGATCTGGAACCTAGGGCTCTCCCCGCACCCAGGCTGCCGCCTAGTCGCAGGCTGCTGTCCCAGTGAGGGCCCTTGGGCTTCCCAGCCACCCCTGGCTTTGTTTTTCCAGGCCCTTCTAGGCCCAGCATCATCCAGAAAAGTCGGTTAGGCTGGGAACAGCTGCCTGGCGCCTTCTGAATGCCTCAGATGTGGTGCACGGCAGGAGCCCCGAGCCAACGCGCTGCCACTAGGTGAATCGGGCCTGCCATTCGAGTCACAAAGACCAATTAAAACGAGGGGAAAAAACAGCCTTCCGATCTCCCAGAGCACCCCGGCCAGCTGCTCCCCGCTCCCACCTCGCAGGCCCCATGGGGCCCCTCGGGGCTTGGTTTGCAGCCTACTCCCTCCCGCCCGCCCGGGCCACCTGCCTCTGACAGCGGCAATATTGCTGCCCGCCTCCTAAGCCTCTGCTCTGGCGGGTGAGGGCTGAGGGGTGGAGGCATCGGAGAGGCAAACAGCTCCCGGATTTTCAACTCAATTGCTGCGGGAAGAGATGAGAAATTGCCTTCCTGACCCAAAACCGGAGTTCACAGCTGCACTTCATTACGGATTTCTCCAGGAGGCCCTGGGAGAGGCGCAGCTAGGGAAGTGCTCACCTGTTAACAGCAGCTGCGCCTGCCTCCTTCATAGCACGTTGGTGGTTTCCTGCCCGGACTTGCAGGGGCAGGGTGTGGGCGGCACCGGGCAGGCTGCCAACGGTGCCCCCTAAGCCCTCCCCGACTCTGCCCCCTGCCAGTCTGCATGAACTCAGTGGATGGAGGGAGGAAGAAGTGCCAGATAAGTGAGCAAGAGGAAAAGGAAAGAGGCCACAGGGTTGGGCCTCACTCTCTTTAGGAGGTAAGGGGCACATCTTGCCCCCTGGGGTCCCACCTCGTTTCTCTGGGTCTCATGTCCACTTCACTGGGCTAATATGCACACATGTGTCAGGTGTCTGGAGCGACTGGGTGGGTACACAGTAGGTACTCAATAAATGCTTCCTCCCTTCTTCCCTCGCAGGTGGCCTTTCCATCCGTGCCTTTGAAATGCCACCATTCAATACATGACAGTTATTTAAAGAGCACAGGCACCAGGGTTTCTCCACCCTGGCTGCACATTAGAATATCTGGAGAGCTTGTGGAAAGAACTGGAAGCCTGCTGTAGCATCCCTGAGGCTGGGCCAAGGTATAATGCACAGTGAGGCTGAGATGCTCAGGCTTGGATTATTTTTATCTGGCCCCCAATGTCTGCACACTCTTTTCCAAGGCAGGTGATGGGCGAGGGACTAGTGAAGCAGCCCAGAGCTGGCTGCAGAAGGGAGAGCTTCAGTCACCCTTGTCAGCCATCAGGGTGCCCTGCCCTTCCCTGCCAGCTGCGCTTCACCCTCCGACATTAAGATTTGACCTTGTGTCCCCAACACTGAAACAGCAGGCCCCAAGGAATGAGAAGCTGCCCACTGAGTCCCCCCCACGACAAGAGAGCACGTTGGCTGGGCAGGGAGAGCTGTGTGGTACCAGGTCACTCGCTTAACTTCTCTACGTCTTCACCAACAAGGCTGGGTACTGGCCGGGCACGATAACCTTACAGCTGTGCCCAAGAAGGGACTTCACACCTAAAGTCTTGTCTCCTTTCTTCCATGCATCTCCTCCTGAGTTCTTTGTGGTCGGGGGGGGGGGATGGGGCTTCATTTCAGTCTCTGCCCCTTGATACCAGTGTGATGCTAAAAAGAGCTCTGAGCCCTGCAAAGCCTTGGTCACACACCTGGGAAGTGGGAAGATGGACCAGCCTCATGTGGATCACTGCAGAAGTGAAATGGCAAGCGCCTGGCTAACGATGGTGAAGCGCGTCCTGAGCCCTCTACTTGCTGTCCTGAGTCCTCAAGCATAACTGTGTGGCTGTTGTTGTTGTTGTTGTTGTTGTTGTTGTTGTTTTTAGCAGCCCCATTTTCCAGATGAGAAAGCTGAGGTCTGTAGAGGTCACTTGCTCAAAATCAAATGAGGAGGCTGGGATATGAACCTTGAACTCGTGAGCCCAAGCTCTTGGCCCCCACGATTCATGTGGGTCTCCTTCTGGTGCTTTCTCTCATCCTCTACTCTCCCACCAGGGCCACTGGGACCCTAGTATGGCTGGAGCTGACGGCTGGGGAAGGAAGGATCCTTGTAGGGGGAACAGGGACTCTCATAGGTCCCTGGCCCACCAAGGGAGTGAAGAGGGCTGTACGCTCCCACCTGCACCCTTTACCAATGTCCAGGGGACAGAGCAGGCCAGGCAAGCCTGGCTTGGGAGCCCAGGGTGAGAGGCCATGAAGGGTCTGTGCCTGCGGAGATAGGTTCACCTCAGAACTGAAAATAGAAAGGCCCAGTTGTGGGCTCACAGCACAGGCAGTCTGCACAGAGGTGGGGGGGGGGCGGAATGGGCTAGAAGGGGCTGCAGGCATGGGGAGGGAGAGGAGGAAGGAGGGAGAGTAAATAACAAAGGAAGCCAGGCTCCAGCAAAGAGAAAAAGGCCAGGTGGGAACAGCAGAGGCCAGGCCTGGAGGGTCCTGCGGGGGCACAGATGAGGAAACTGAAGCTCAGAGAGATTAGCTAACCCGTACAACAGTGCACAGGAAGCTGAGCAGGACAGAGCTGGGCCGCCACCTCCTGTGACACCTTCCTTCCTTCCTTGTTCACATTTCTCGGGCTGGGCGCACAGTATGTCCTGCTACTAAATATGCTGAGAACTGATAATGGGATGGATGTCTACAGAGGCCCATGCCCTGCCCTGGCCATCCCTTCTGCTCTTTACACCCCAGGCCCTTTCTTGGGACTCCTCATTTCAGGGGCCAAATGAGGAAGTGCTAACACCAATAAGCTGATGTTTACTTATGCATACGAGGTGCCTGGTGAGGGTCCAGGATCTTAAAAGTGGGTCATCTCATTTAAGCCTCTCAACAACGCTGTGAGGTAAGTCCTGTTATTATTCCCCCTCGACAGCTGGGGAAACCGAGGCACAGACATTGTAGCCGCTGCCCATGGGTCTCACAGTTGATTAGTGCAGAGCCAGGACAGCTGGTTCCAGAGTGCCCACCTTTACACAATGAGTGTAGGAATAAACAAGGGTCTTGGCCCCCTGGGGAAGCCCAGGTCCTCCTGGATATGGGGTCCCTCTTCCCTGATCTGGCCTTACATAGGTCCCTGCCCAGCGGGATGCTGGGGCCAGGCAATGCTCTCTGGAAGCAATAATGCTAGCAATAATGATGATGATGGTGGCGCGGATACCAGCAGCTAATATTTACATGACGCTCACCGTATGTACGCCAGGCATGGTTCCAAGTGCTGCATGTTCACGGAACCTCTCCAGTCGGTACAGCAAACAACATCATTTGCCCATTTCACAGATGGGGTGCGCGCAGCACAGAGGCTAGGTGGCCTGAGGCTCACAGACATTAGGTGTCAGAGCTGGGATGCGCACCCTTCGACCCAACCCCAAGGGGCTGTGAGATGGGCCCCCAGCAGAAACCCCACAGGGGAAACATGGGTGGGAGGGAGGGGGAGCAGGCCGGCACCCTGGGCAGGGGGTAGGGAGAGCTCTCCCTCCCGCTAGGAGAGGCTGCTGCTGGCGCTCTCCCCGAGAGGCCAGGCCTTGCAAGGGAAGCAGAAATCTGTCGTTAACACAGTGCCAAACCCAAAGTGGCTGCTCCCGAACTGCAATCCAATAAAAGTGCGACTTGTCTATTTATCATCCTTGGGGCTTTTTATCACAGTGCAGATGGCTGCTACCTTTGGAAGGCTCAGCAGCTCGCTGCCAGCCGCCCGCCATGCAAAGCTTAGCTCAACAGAATCTGGGCCTGCACCTGTGAGGGGCCGTGCAAGGCGGCCACCGGCACGTAGGGTCCTCTGTCTGCCCCTTCTGCGCTCACATTTCCCTCTCTGTGTGCAGAGCTGGTGGCTGATGGAGCAGGTAGCACGCTCCCTCCTCTGCCGTGCCAGCAGCAGGGCTAGCCACGCCTGGTGTCAAGCCCCTAATTACCCATGTGGCAGGTGCTCCTGGGAGGGAACAGACAGCATGGAGGAGACCCTCTGGGAAGTGGAGAGGGCAGCGGGAGGCTGTCAGCGGACGTGGCACCCCACGCTCAGTGCCAGGAGGTTCAGAACAAGGGACCCCATGGGGCCCCGCTGCTGATTCAGGCTGGAAGATAAAGGCTGAGAAGATCAAGGGCAAGACTTGCAGAAAAGACAGCAACCATGCAGCCTCCTGGCGAGTGGGCGGTGGGGGGAAGCCCGAAGAATTAAAGCTGCAAGATCACTGGAGGCCGAGACTCAGAGACGCGCTGCTGGGAAGCAAGGCACCCAGCTGCCCTCCCACCTCCACCCCCAGAAGAGGTCGAAGAGAGAAAACAGAGGAGGGGTGTAGGCAGGACACTGGAGGGGGTGGCACTGGACTCCTCTGAGCCTCCATTTCCACATCTGAAATGAGAGCCTCAACACCTATGTGGAGGTTGGAGTTAGAGGGAGGGCGAGGGAGTCCCCAGCTCAGTGCAGAGGAGGTCAGGCCTGAGGCAGGGGGCTGGTTCCGGCCCCTCTCAGCTGCCACAGGTTTGAGTCCAGAGGAGGCAGCTTTTCTATCAACATAGAGCCCCAGCTGTAGCATATGTGTGCATGTGTATGTGTGTGTATGTGTGTGTGTAGGGGCTGAGTTACCCCTCCCAGGCTGCAGAGGGCTGGGGCACATGCGGGACCAGGGCATTGCAAACCAAGCCAAGACTTTAGCCCTCTGGGTCATAGCCCGAGAAATAGAACACCTCCCTCCCCCACCCAGGTTTCCTAGATGTTCTGGTCCTGTCTTCAAATAAACCAGACTGGGCAGCTGTGAAAACAAACAGCTTCTGCATTGTACACCTCAAAGATCCAGCTGGATGAGGGGCTAATCTGGAAAGAGCATTGAGCATCCTTCCTGCCACCCCTCTGGTCTCCCCTACAGGATTCGAGGCTCTCGTCATCCCAGATGAAGCCCTTCTAGTTCCTGGGACTTGTGCCCTTTCGGTTGCCCCGACGGTCCCTCCCCTAGAACCCATCTGTCACCCTTCATAGCTTCATTTCATTGTAGGAGCTCCAGGCCTTCTAAAAAGGTTATTTCTGGTCACTGCAAGGTGCTATAAGTGGGCACCATCACTCCCTCTGCAGAAGAAGCTGAAGCTCAGAGAGGTCGGGGAACCTGGGCAGGGTCATCCAGCCTGACACTATCCCACTGTCTTCCAAATGCTAGGACTGCTACTGTCCCAGACACCCCTATGAGGAGGAAAGTGTGTGTGTGTGTGTGTGTGTGTGTGTGTGTGTGTGTGTGTGTGTCTATGTGCAGTGCCTTATCTTCCAAGCTAGATTATAAGCGTAATCCACACCTGTCCTGGATATTTGCCACTAGGATTTGTACTTTTTGTAATAATACCTAAGATTTTGCCCATAATAATAAGAACTGGCACTTACGTAAATATTACTGTGGGCCAGACCCAGATCAAGGCACTTTATGCACATTTCTTCATTTGATCCCCTCAACGATGCTAAAAGGAAGATATTATCACTATCTTTATTTTACAGATGGGGGAGCAGCAAAGCGGATAAAGAACCTGGCCCCAGGTCACACAGCTGGACCAGCACACGCCCCAGGCCATGCTCTTGACCATGCTCGAGGCTCCTCCCAAACCTGTTGCCAGTACAGTCTGGTCACGGCCACTTAGACCGCCTTTGTGGGGGACAGTGGGACCTGAGATTTCCAGGTGGAGGGGAGACAGGTAATATCAAGCCCTTGGTCACCTGAGAGTTCATTCAAGGTGGTCAGCCTGCTGGGGACCACACCAGGAGATTTGCCCTTGGTCCCCCAGAGACAGAAGCTATACTCCCTCCTCCCTTCAGATAGGGAACTACCTGTGGAGGTGTCAGGTTTTCTCAGTGGGCAGGGTGGTGGTGCCAAGAGCCCACACGTGGTAGGGAGCAGTATGCTGAGAATGGGCTACACGGAGCTGAACAGTGTGCCTCCCAAGTTAACATCGACCTGGACCCTCAGAAAGGAACCTTACTAGGAAACAGGGTCTTCGCAAGCTAGCACTCTAACAATGTAATTCGTTAAGGATCTCAAGATGAGATCATCCTCAAGTTAGGGTGGGCTTAAATCCCAATGATGGAAGAGGCAGGAAGGGTCCTCCCTAGAGTGCGTGGAGAATGAACCAATGCTCCAACACTTGATTTTGAACTTCTGGCCTCCAGAACTGAGAGAGAAGCCATTTCTGTCGTTTTAAGCCACCAGGTTTGTAATGTGTTTGGCAGTCCCAGGACACTAATTCAGGGCATTGCCAGGGTGGCCGCTGCCCAGGAAGGGGCCAGAGTGCTGTGGACATTCTCACATGATGGGCCACCTGCCTGGGACCCTTCCTGGGCACCATTTGAGCTCAAGGTGGGTAAGAAATCTGGAAAAATAGGCATGTCATATTCCTCTCCTAACCAAAAACGCTTGGATGACCTGTTGACACCAGATACTGCACACTGCCAGCCTCAGTTTACCTCTACAGTTGGGTTCAATCTCCTGCTTCCCAACACTTCAGCTGCTCTGACTTAGCTACAGGCTGATCACACCACCCTTTGTGCAGTCATTCGACAAACATTTATCGACCACCTACTAAGCACCCTGCACTCTTTCAAGTGCTGGGGAAGCGGCAGGGAACATGATAAAGTTCCTGCCAGCGTGGGGCTGATGTTAAGATGGGGAGGCAGATGGTAAACAGTGACCGAAGACTGCCATAGAGAAACAAAGCCAGCAGAGAAGGCCACAGCATGGCTGTTCTGAGGGGCGGTCAGCAGAGGCTTCTCTGGGAGGTGATATTTGAGCTGAGGCCTGAAACAAGGAAAGGACTGAGTACTGCACATAGCTGGGAGAAAAGTGCCGAGCCACTGGAACAGCACGTGTGGAAGCCCTAAGGCAGGAATGAGATGTGCGTGCTGGAGAGGCAGCAAGGCTGTCAGGGCGGCTCCCGCAGGGCTCCACGTGGAAGGCGGGGATGCAGCTGGAGAGAGCTGCTGTGGCCAGAGCACATGAGGCCTTTAAGCCATCATCTGGAGTTGGGATTTTATTCCAGACCACAGCCCAAAAGAGGTTTAACTAAATCCTAATGGCCTTGGGTATCTCTCCAGCCCAGACTTGTCCCAAGACATTCATTCATTCATTCACTTATTCAACAAACATTTCCTGTGTCAGGCATCAAGGACATGTTGATGAACAAGCTGTGGGGAGACTGTTTGCTGGGGGCTTACATTCTAAGGAGGAAGACAGATAATGAACAGATAAATTTGGTAAAGTAAAGGGGTAGGATGGGGAGAGAGGCTAGTTTTCTGGGAATGGATTTTGCTAGGGAAGAGAGGGCAGGGTGAGAGGCAACTGTCCAGGAGGTGAAAGAATCAGCTCTGGAGCCCGGAAGGAGGGATCTACCCTCAGCAGGTGGGTGCCCCTTGAAGGGCAGAGACATCTGTGGGCGAGCGAGTGTGTGTGTGTGTGTGTGTGTGTGTGTGTGTGTATCTGTGTATGTGTCTGCATAGCTGTGTGTACGAGTGTCTTGCGGATGCATGCATGTCTGTTTCTCTGTATATGTGTGTCTATGCATGCATGTGTATGCATACATGTCTGGGCTTGTGGCTGGAGAGTCTTCACCAGGAAAGGCCGAAACTGAAGGCTCTTCAGAGCCCCCTCCCTCACTGATACAGGCCCAGAATTACAGAGTGCCTCAGCACAGTACCTGGTGTGTACGTGTCTGTGGTGTGGGAGGTGTAGGGTGAGGGAGAGAAAGCAGGAAAGAGAGAGACCGTGTGTTGTCCGCACTGCAAGTACCTCTGAACAAAGTCCACCCTCTATCTCTCAGGCCCACCACCATCTGTCTCCCTGCCCTCAGCGTAGCCATTTGAGCCAGTGGGGGAGGCACCCCCACCTCCCAGGCTGAGAGAGCCAGATGGCAGGAATCAAGGCCTTATCTTGCCCAAGGAAGGCCATGCTGGGGCTGTTGTCCCTCCCCCGAGTCCCCCTAGCCACCTGGGTCACAGGGCAGGCTACCACCCTCATCCTTGGCGCCTCCTAGCTGTCATGACCCCTGTCCCTGGGCCCAGGGCCAGTGGCCTTTTGCTGCCACTCCATAAATCACCATCCAGGTCAGGGCTGGGTGAGGGAGCAGGGCTGGGGAGGGCACAGCCCCTGGGGGCCCACAGACAGAGTGGCTACCAATGACCCCTGACAGCCCTGGCAAAGGGCCTTCAGGGGCCAGCAGGGAGGTCAGGACGGTCCAGTAGTACCCTGGGCCTCTGGGTCAGCCCCACCTCACAGGGAGGGCACCTCTGATCACAGGGCCCTGAGTCAGAGGCTCAAGCCAAAACCTGCCCAGGCGGCCCCTGGGATGGCAGGCAGGTGGCTGCACTGGCTGATTCCCAGGTCTGCCTCCCTGTACACTGGGCAGCACAGGCAGGGTACCTGCTGACCTGGCACAGCTCAGTGACTTCGGCCCTTGTGTTTTCACAATGACGTTTTACAAGCGACCCCGAGAATCCTGGCAGGAGTCATCAGTCCCTCGGAGGCTGTGGCTGGCCATGCAAGCTCTGGGACCAACGGCGCGGTTTGAATTCTCCCCAGCTGCAAGAGCTTGGGCAAGTGACTCGACTACCCCAGGCCTTAGATTCCCCATCTGGACAAGGAGGTGACGGCCCTCCTCCTAGGTTCCCATGAGAATCAAACGGGGCAGTGCTTGAGATAGGCTGGCACTCGGCAGGGCCCCCGTGGACAGCTGCTGTTATCACCTACCCATTCGGGACCTAGAGCAGGCCCTGGGGGTGCCAATAGGACAGGGCAAAGGCAAACCCCGCTCTCTTCTGCCACCTTGGAAACCACTGCTCCCCACTTTCCCACTTCATCAGGAAAGGAGGAGCAAGGGTTTAGAAAGAATACAACCATGTGGCCCTTTGGGGGCCCTCAGACTAGGCTCAAAACCCCTCACGTTAGGCATGTTGATTCATTCACTCACTCACGCATTCTTTCTACGAATTTTACTGAATGCCCGCTATGCGTTAGGTGCCTTGCGGAGATGAAGAAATGAAGGGATGTCAAGTGGGGACTCACAGTCTGATGGGGAGTGAGAGGCAAAAACATAGGCTCCTACTCAGGCAGATGTAAACACAGAGAGAGGTGGGCCGCCCTGAAGATGCTGAGACCAGATTTCCCCCTCACCTCTACCCCCACGCCTGGGGCAGCTTCAGGTCCTGAATGCTAATGAAAGTACTAAGAGTAGCTATTACTTATTGCATGCTCACTGTGTTCCAGCATTTTACACCCATAACTTCCTTATCATCACAGGAGCCTATGGTGTGAGGCAGGTACTATTATGATCGAGGAAACTAGAGGCTCTGAGAAGTTCAGCAACTTGTCCAAGACCACACAGCTAATGGGTCAAAGGAAGATTTGAACCCAGAGACCCACCAGCTACTGATCAAACATCCCGCTGGCATTAGGGGTGGTGTAAAGCCTTACTGACATCTCCCCCAATTCCTTGACTCCCCGACACCTGGAAGAGAAGCCCAGAGCACACTTTACAGGCGGGAAAACTGAAGCCAGGGAGGGCAAGGGACAGCCTGAAGGGACAAGCAGTTAGTCGCAGCTCTGGGACTGGATCCCAGATCCCTTCATGGGCTCTGATCCTGGACACCTTGCTGCTGCCCTCCAGGCCCCTTGCTGGGTACAGCCCAACCGGCCGTGCAAACATGTAGCTTTCTCCTCCCAGGGCCTTGTGGGTGCCTACTCCCCAGATGACATTATTTCTCTTTCTCCGCTTTAGCACCATACGGCGGCCTCTTGGTCCAGCAGGAGGCCCCAGACCTTGGCAACATCAAGCTTTCTAGAAATAAAAATGAGGAGGGAAAAAAGCCTTTCCAAGAGGCCAGTTCTCGTATTTACATGTAAAAAGGTCTCTTCGGCGCTCCCCGCCCCCACTTCCTTTGGGGGCGGAGAATTGTTTGAAGGGCGCACAGGGGGCCTCTGTGACCCCAGGCGCCTCCTCGGGGAGCCCAGTGGAGGCGCCAGCGGAGGGGTGAAGGGGTAAGATCAGATGGCCGTGAAGGGGTTGGGGCTGCGGGGGAGGGGAAGCCCGCATCGCGCCACCCCCCCCCACAATGGGAAATTTCATGGGTGTGGTAACACGTGGGTCGGGCCGGCTGCGCCCCGTCCCCCACCGACCCCGCCATCTGCTCCGCAGCCAAAAGTCGCCGGGGAAAGTTGGGGGCGGAGGGCGCTGCTGCGGGCTCCGCTGCGCCGACCTCAGCGTTAACCTCCCCTCCCATCCTCCACTCCCCACCCCCCTTCCCCCCTTTTTTTTAAGCGGATGTCTCCTATTGATGAGCTCAAGGTTCGTTCCAGCCCGGCCCCACCTACCCAGGCCGCCCATTGCGGAGAGTTGAAGAGGGAGGGGGCAGAGGGAGTGGGGGGCGGGGAACCAAGCCCAGCGCACTTTGAAGCCAGCGGGCTTTCTCCAGCCCCCGGAAGGCCGCCGCGTGGGGTTCGCAGCGTGGGGTCCCGACCCGGGACCCAGGCGCCCGGCCAGCAGGGCCACTGCCAGGCAGCCGTCCCGCCCCCCCCACGATATGGAGAACGGGGTTGCGGGGGGGGGGGGGGGCCGTTGCAGCAACCACCGGCCCTCCGGGGTTTGGGTCACGTCCAGCTGGCCAGGCCTGGGGCTGAGCTGGCTCCTGGGGACTCCCCGGGAGGTCAATTTCTTACCCCTCCGGGTTGCCCAGGTCCATGCCTTAACCCTCTGGGCCCAGAATTTCATTTTTTGCCCCATCGAAGAAGGGAGGCCCCCTCTAACAGGGTTCCTGGCTGGGGCACAGTGGCTCCCCACTCTAGACAAGGAATTGCCCCAGTAACAGGAGACGTTAGCCCCTCCTACCCCGCCCCAGCAGCCGGCTTTGATACCACCATTCCACAGCAAGCTAGACCTATAAATACTTAAGGGAGAAGACAGGCTGCCAAAATCGCACTAGAGTGTTAATGACTGAGCTGGTGCTGAAGCCAGAACTCAGGGGTAGGATTGAGCTGAGCCAGTTATTGGTTGTGTGCCTGAGGCCAGTGTCTGGAGCTCTCTGGGTAGTTTCCCTATCTGCAAAATCAGGATGAGAAAAACTACCTTGCAGAACTGATGTATGCTGATAACTTCATGGAATGCTGGGAGAGAAGTTAAAGAGTAGAGAGGGCATGGAAGTTCAAACAACCCCCATTAACCCAGGGCCAGCTGAGGGCCCCAGCAGCCTTTGACCCAGGTTCCCTGCCCCTCCCTGGAAGGCCGCGCACACACACATACACACACCTGATCCCTCCCCCAGTCTCAAAGCTTAAATCAATTTTCAAAGCATGTCCCTGAGATTCCAGAACCCGGGGCCCCAGACCCTGCCTGCCTTATGGGGCAGCTGGGGACACCAAGGCCTTGGGTCTTGGAGCCCAAAGCCTGGGGTCAGAATATGGGTGGCCCCATCCCTCTGGCTGACCTTTGAACACACACACACACATACACACACTTGATCATCCCTTCCCCAGTCTCATCTTCCCGTGTGCAAGAAATGGGGCCCATAGCACCCACTTTGCAGTGAGAAGCCCCATTAGGTGCACAATCCCTAGTCAAACCTCAGCCAGGCATAGATGAGGAATCTGAGGCATGCAGGGACAGTGGGGAATTCAGGAGAGGAAATTTCAGGGATCCCCTAGTCAGTCTCTCTCCCCCTCCCTCCTCTCAGATACTCCATCAAGCCCTTACCCAAGAAGGGGGAGGGGTTAGGGGCTGCTGCAGAGAGAAAGCAAGCTGGCCTCAGCCTCCCTCAGCACTAGCCCCTCCCACCCCAGGTGCTAGGCACCTGCTTTGGGGGCTTTGACAGATCTAGGGCTGCGGCCTGGTACACACAGGGCTTGTGAATTTCCAGGGCAGCAGCAGAGTGGGGGGAGATGGGTAGGAGGTGAGGGGTCACAGGTCAGGATTTCCAGGGCTGTGCAGAGGAAGGACCCAGACCAGGCCCACCCTTAGGAGGCTGATGGGTAGTGTATGCCTTTCACCTCTGAGCATCCCAGCTCTCTCTCCCTCCCACCCCCCGCTGCCCACTGCCAACTTCTCAGCTGCTTCAGGCCCCCTGCCTGACTTGGACAGGGGATGGGGATGTGAGGTGAACTGGCTACAGAATTTTGGGGCCCAGTGTAAAATAAAAATGCAGAGCCTCTTGTTCAAAAAGTATTGAGTATCAAGAAGGCAACACCTGAGTGTGAAACCAAGCATTGATACCCATGCAACTATACAGGTCACAGGTCCGTGAAGATCCCTGCTGTGGGGTCAGGGAGGAAGGGAAATGGGAAGGGCTGCGTTACCCAGCGAGACAGGCAGAGACAGGCAAGCACAGCCGCCAGGCAGCCTAACACTCTGCCTCTGGTATTTCCTGTCTGTGTTGCCTTGGGCAAATGACTCAACCTCTCTGTGCCTCAGTATCCTCATCTGTAAAATGCAGATAATAACAGCCCCTTCTTCCCCCAGATTGTTGGGGGAAATTAAAGGAGTTACACATGTAAAAAGCTGGCATAGAGTAAACACCATGTGGGTGTTATTTTTATTATTATAACATTTGCTATTATTTTTATTGGCCCCACCCTAGTGACCTAGATCACACCTAGATCAGTGGTCCCCAACCTTTTTTGGAACCAGGGGCCCGTGCTCCTATGAGACCTAATGCCTGATGATCTGAGGTGGAGCTGAGGCGGTGGCGCTAGTGCTAGGGAGCGGCTGCAAACATAGATGAAGCTTTGCTTGCTTTCCCATCACTCACCGCCTGCTGTGTGGCCTGTTCCTAACTGGCCATGGACCAGTACTGGTCCACAGCCTGGGGGTTGGGGACCCCTGCCCCAGATATGCTCAGGGACTAGAGGGGACCATGGGTGTTCTTTTGGAGCCATATTATGTTATAGGGATGAGGCCAGGGTTCCCAACTCTGCCTCTAAAAATCTGACTGAGATAAATCTCTTCCCATCTCTGAGTCTCAGTTTCCTCCTTGGTACAGTAGGGGCTGAGCCACAGTCTTTCAAACTAACACTATAGAATTTCTGCTTGGACAGAAATCCCCTTTCACTAGAGATATGAGGAATTATGGCTTTTCCTTCCCTTCACAGAGCCAGAGACTTCTTTCCCTCTATTTAGTCACCTGGCAGACATCCATCCATCTATCCATCCATCCATCCATCCATCTTCCATCAGTCCAACATCCATTGATCCATCCAATCCTTCATCTACCCATTGTCCTCCATCCATCCATCCATCCAACCCACTTCCATCCATCTGTCCATCCATTCATTGTTCAACATCCATCCATCATCCATCTATTCACCCAACATCCATTCATCCATTTAACTTCCATCCATCCATCCATTAACATTCATCTGTCAATCCAACTTCTATCCATCCATTCATCCAACATCCATTCATCCATTCATCCATTTAACTTCTATCCAACCCACTTCCATCCATCCAAAATCCATTGATCCATCCAACCATTCACCCATCCATTGTCCAACAGCCACTACATACATACACATCCAATCATCTATTAATCAATTCATTCATCCAATTCCATGCAAGTATCCACTCATCCAATATCCACCCAATCATCTATTCATCCATCCATCCATTCCACATCTGTCCATCTTCACATCCACCCACCCAACCACCTTTCATCTTGTCAGAGAGACAGATATCAATGCCAAGCAGATGGGCCCCAAAACCTGTCAGGAAGGTACAGTGAATGGGCAGCGGAGGACCCTGGGGGTGGCCAGTGATCATGGCCAGTGGTATACACTTGGTTTCTCTCTCTGAGGCTGGCAGAGGGCAGGGCAGGTGCCTTGGGGGTCAGAACAAAAAAAGGATTCAAGGATTAAAGTAAGGCAAACTTAAGCTCACAGTTCTTCCTTTATGTCTGATAAGCTGACCCAGGTGACTTCACCTTCCTAAGCCTCAGTTTATTTGTGTGTAAAATAGGCATATTAGGATTTTGTGCATATGAAATGAAAAAAAAAAAAAAGATAATATAATCCAAGCCAAAGGATGGATCTTACCCAAAGTGGGTTGAGTTATTTGCTCACATCTCACAGCCCACTGTCAATAACAGCACCAGCCTGGGTTGGTGCCTTGAGTTCCCCAAAACATCAAGTCCCCTTCTAGTTTCCCCAGAAGAGTCTCAGAGGGATTTCTCAGGGCTCAGAACAGACCTGAAAAAAGCACAAGATAAAAACAGGGATTTTTCCACCCACCCAGTGTGACTGCTCTAGACCCCGGGATACTAGGCTCACTCACACTGGTTAGACAGACCAGGGTGCAGATTCCTGCTCTGTCACCAACTGTGTGCCTCGGGCACGCTGCTTACATGGTCCCAGACTCAGTTTCCTCATCCATCAGCTAGAGGCATTTCAGGGAATGACTATAAAACACCCAACACATGCTTGTCCCTTGACAAATGCCTGTTTTCATAAGAAACGGAGGCTGAGAAGGGAAGCTGGTAAATGCAGGAAATGCATTAAGGTGCATTATAACAGCAGAGGTGGTGTGCAGAATGGCCCACACGTGATACCTACACAATGTACAACGATGTACATGATGCAGAAAACACACGCACGACATGTACACGGGGACGACATACGTATGTACGGGCAAGGCCTCGGAGGGAACATGAAAACCACTGTGTGGAGGTGCCATGTTCTCAGACGAGCAGCTCTGGTGCTTGGGCGCCTGGAAGGCAGCAGGAAAACACAGTCAGGAAGCCAAGGCTGGGTCCAAACGCCAAGCTGCTCCTTCCCTTTCTCCCAGCTGGTCTCTACCTGCCTGTGGGACTGATGCCACCGAGAATTCCTACCTCAAGGGAGCAAGCTTCGCTTCAATATGGACTTGACTTTTGATTGCAGGGGGCATCCTCTGTCCCCTAAAACCACTTGATAGAGGGGACGGCCATGGGACAGACTGCCATACTCCTCGCTCCCAAACCTAGGTGTGCCTGTGTTGGCCAAGGGTGGAGTGTTCTGGAAGCACTGCAATCCATTCTGCAAGCGCGGAACCTGATCTTATGACACTCTGAGGGCTTTATTAATAGCCCATTAGGGGGTAATTCATACGTTCTGATGAGAAATCATCTACTGGTAGTTTATGGGCGAGGAGGTTTGCAGGGCGCGTTGGGGGCGTGAAGCAGGGGTGTCACCTCCAATTCGCTTCCCAACACCTGCCCAGGCCACAACAGCTCTACCAGGTCCCTCTGCGGCAGCGTGTCTGTGATGCGCCCTCCTGACAACCCCACCATCATTAATCTTGATGAGTTTTCTGCTGAGTATACTTCCAGGGCTTTCAAACCGCTCGCTAATTGCAATTAATCACTTACTGAAACAGATGTCAGGAACAATGGGATTGGGAGGGCTGGAGGCTTGATAAAGCTGTCAGGAGAGGGTGCGTGGGTGGCTGAGGGGTGGAGGGGGCCCAGGCGCCCTCTGGGCTCTGGGTGCTTATGGTGCCAGGTGACCCGCTCCTGCCAGGTAGGCTCAGGCGGGGCAAGAAGGCAGGGCCGCTCTGGAATGGCGGGAGGCGGGTTCCACAGTTACGGCCACGTGTCAGAGGGGAGCCAGGAGGAGGACTCCATGCCCCCCAGAGCCAATTTTCAGCCCTGATCCCCCAAAGAGTCAGACATGGGCCAGCAGGCACTTGGACTACAGAAGCAAGCTCTGACAATGTGGCCTGCAAACATGGTTGGGGTTTTGTGTGTTTCTCGCCCCGTGGTAACATAAGAATTGTATATTCGCATTAGTTGCCAACATTTAAAAATCAGATTTGACAGAAAAATCTGGACTTCTGGCTTCTCTTGAAAAACACAAAGATTTTGCCATACGCCACCGTGCCTCAAAGATCGGCTGTGTCTGAGCAAGCTGCCCCGCTCCCTCGGTGATGGGGCGGGATGCTGGATTTTGCTAAAGACCCCTCTATGCACACCCAGTGGCTTTCGTCCTCCTCTGGGTCCTGTGCCTTCTTCACTAGGGCACCCCAGCCAGGCTAGATGGAGAGGCTTTTGCACATCAGCAGTCCTGGGGCCACTGTGCAATTCTGAGCCAAGCTTCAGGGTTCGAATACTGGACATAAGAAATCTGCTCCAGGCAGGGGTTTTCAGCTTTAGCTGCAGGACAATCATCTGAGAGGGGCTTTTAAAAAATCCTCATGCCCATTGCTCTCTGGGGGGGCGGGGGCGGCGGGGGGAGGCTGCGGTGTTCTGTGTCAGAGGTTCTCACAGTGGGATCTCTGAGCAGCAGCAGCATTTCTGGGGAGCTTATTGGAAATGAGGATTCTCAGGCTCTGCCTCAGACTGCTGAGTCAGAGACCCAGGACTGGAGCAGCAATCTGTGTCTGAAGGAGCTTTCGGGGAATTCTGATGTGGTCAGGTTTGAGAACCGCTATTCTAGACCTGGACCTGGGTGGAGGTCACACGGATGTACACGTATGTCGAAACTTCTTGAACTGCACACTTAACATGCCTGCCATCAACTGCCACATCGCCATGAGGTTTCTGCTCCTAGGTGGGATGAGATGTCATAGCCTCATTGCTCCACTCCCCAGGTGAGCAAACAGGCTCCAAGGTCATTCAACAGTAAGGAGGGTATCAGGATTTAAACCAAAGTCTGTAGGACATACTATAGCTCATGTTCTGTCCCGCCCTTCCCAGACTCTTCATCAAGCACTTCTCACCAGAAAGGAAGATGATCTTTGATCCACCAGAAGTGGGCTAAAGCAGGGTTAATTCAGCACACTTCCAGTGAATAAATGCCCAGGCCAAGTGAATATTTTTTCGTTTATTTTTTCATCCATGGATCCAGGAATATATCCATGCATCCTTCCATCCATCCATCCATCCATCCATGCATCCATCATCATCCTCTCACTCATCCATCCATCCATTTCCCACAAATTCTTTAGAGTGGTGGCTAAAAGGGTAGATTCTGGAGCAGGTACTAGCTAAAGTTCGAATCCTGGCTATGCCACTGACTAGCTGAGCGGCTGTGGGCAGGTAACATCATCTCTCCATGCCTCAGTTTCCCTATCTATAAGAAAGGACGTATCAATAAGCTATTATCTTGAGGGGGTTGCAGTACAGAAAGTTCAGATTCCGACTTGCCTCTTACTTGCTGTGGATTCTTGGCTAAGATAAAAGTTACTTCACTTCTCTGCCTCAACCTCCCCATCTGTAATTTGGGAACAAAATTGCTCCTTCCTAGCATTAAGAAGCCAGGGAGATAAGATTGCCCAGCACAGCTCGATAAATGGATGCTGAGCGATTTTAGGAAGGTGCGAAGGGCAGGCTGGCCTGGCTAGCCTTAGAGGGTTGGGTGGGGGTGACAGTGTAGGGTGACGGGTGGTCCTTGCAGCTCAGTATCTCCTGGGGTATGCAGCAGTGCCTCTCTACCCCCAAGTTCCTAGCAGGAAGAATCTATGCCCCTTCACCACCAAGAGGTTTGCTTTCTCTCTTGAGCATCGTCCTGTTGGTTCCTCTCCCCTGACAGGGGCAGCTGTTTCCAGCCTCCGTTCTCTCCCCACACTCCCAGCACTAGCCCAGCAACACCCTCCTCTTCCCAGGCCTGGCTCCCGGCTCCGTGAGTCTCTCCTCTGTCAAGCTTTGGGCTTCTAGCAACCCCTCCTCCCCGGCCCTGGGGTATACTGCTTCCCTCGGGTTCTACTGGTTATCTGAATACCCCCTTTACCTTTCCAGTCCTCCAACACCTGTTTCACCAATGCCTTGTATTAAATTCTCTCTGTTGAAATACCTCATGTAGTTTCCATTTTCTGGCTGGCTTCTCACTGAGACAACATGGAACAGGCAGCTGTTCGACAGCTGTGACGATGCGGGAGCAGCCAGGGACACAGGGCACGGCTGAGCCCCCACACCAAAGCATGAAGAGAGGGCTGACTAAAACCCTGGGCATGGCCGGGGTGCCCCAGCCCAGGCCAGCCCCCTTGGGCATGCTGCCCACCTGGCCCTCTGCTGCCCTGCTGCCCTCTGGGACGCAAGCCCCACGCCAGCTGCTTGTACATGAGGCAAAGGCTCTGCCTGCAACCCAAGGAGGCCCTGACACGTGTTAAAATAAATATTCTGCAAATATGATGTTCCATATGTATGACTTCGTGGGGTGATGATTTTCCTACTGATCGCTGTAAGTGACAGCTGTGCGGGGAGCGCTGGAAACACAGGCTGGGGCGGCCCTCGCTGTGCCACGCGGCGGGGTGGCGAGGGGGCACCGCGGCGCGGGAGCATCTGGTGACTCGGGACGCTCAAGGAGCCCAGCGCCTGTCAGTGCTCTGTGCGGGCACATTAGCGATTCCGAGGGACGGATGGAGCAGGTGTTCCCAAGCAGCCTGTTCGTGATAATTACTTTTAGATTATTTTAAAGTATTTAAGCAAGATCCTGGAGGGCTGGGAGAGAACACAGAGGAGTGGAGGCTAGGAGGCGGGCCAGCTCCCCCACAGGCCAGCCTCCCAGATTTGCAGACGTGAGCACGGGCCGGACCGCATGACAGGTGAGTCCCATCACTTGTGGGTCGATGTGTGGCTTGTAGCAACTAGTCCAGCAGGGCCGATTGTTAAAGTACTGACGTATTTCTCTCCTGCAGCCCTGGGCCCCGGAAAGCTGCTTCCGAAAGGCCTAGCCCCTCGCCAGGAAACCCTCAGCCTCCCCATGATCATAAGGAAAGGCAGGAGCTGTGGGCAGAATAGATGAAATACCCTGATGTCGCAGCTCAGGCCTCTACTTCGAGCAAGAACGTGAAGCCAGCACGGTGAGGGCAGGGCTGAGGTCCCCTGCCCTAGGCCAATGCTGAGAACACAGAGATGCTAGAGTCATCCTTGAATGAATGAATGAATGAATGAATGAGTGAATGGGTGAATGAATGGGAGACAAGAGCTGCCTTACTGACTCCTTCCAGAGACCCTAGGATTTTCTTCCTCTGAACAAGCAACAGCTCTGAACAGCATGCTGGTGCCCATGCTGGGGGCTGCTGGCGAGAGGGGCTCTGTCTCACTACGGTGCAGCCTAGACAGCTACTGGAGCCTCTGAAAGTGTCCTCAGATCAGTCCCCCAAGGCAGGAGCAAGTGCCAGGACTGATACCCCCACCAGGGGCTCAAGGGGACTCCCCTCAGGAAATCTGACAGTGCTGGGGCCGCAGGGCCCCTGCCCTGTGAGCTGGGCCAGGAAACAGGTACCTAGAGAAAGCTGTGCAGGCAGAAGGAAGAGCTGGGACGATGGTGGGTGGAGGACAGACAGACAGACAGATGCGCACACTCACCACAGTTCAGGTATCTTGGAGAAGGAGGGATGCTGCCCTATGCCTCCCAGCACCCTGCTTCCTGCCCTGATCCAGTTTTTCTTTTGTCCACAGCCCTTCTCACCCCCTGGCATGTCAGAGAAGTCACAGTTCTGGGCATGTAGTGTTCAGAGCATGGCAGCTCTGCCCCAGGGGCTGTGCCAAGGCCCCACCTGCCCCAGACTGATTGGATGGAAACCCCTTCTGGTGCCCGGGGGTGATTTCAGAAGTGCTCCCTGGGGTCGAAGGCTCAGCAGAAGGTGACCACACTCCAGGAGCAGCAGCCAGGCCTAGAGTCCCTGGGCAAGGGTGGGGACCAAGTGGGTGTCCCCAGAGAGGCCTGACCCCTGTGCTTGGCCTACGGGACTAGGGAGCAGGGGAGGGCAAAAGCCTGGTTTTGCTTTTACTCCGAGAAGATATCCATGTAGTGTTGGAAATGACTTCTCAGCCTGGCTGAGCCATTTGTCCCCTCCCTGTAGAAAAGAGTCCCTTTTGGCCATTTCCAGCCCAAAGGGCGAGCGAAAGGGACATGACTTCTCAGGAGCAGGTCAGGTGATTCAGATTGACCTGAGGGAAGCAGTATACCCTGCGGTGTTTGCGCAGGAGGCACCTGGGGCCAGCCGCACCCAAATGGCACCCTCAGGCAAGGATCAGAGGGCCAGGGGCTGGGAGCAGCAGCGTTCACAGCTGCTATTTAAAATCCAGGCAAGTTCAATATTAGCTCCGGGGTTTGTGCCATCTGCTGCCAAGATAAAGCTGCTGGGTGGTGAGCTGGGTGCCCTGCCCCACCCTGCTGGAGCCCAGAGTGGCCGGGCCTAGTTAATGAACAGCCAGCAGCTGCCCCTCCTCCAAAGTCTGCTTGCCAGAGTCCACCAAGTCCACTGTAGGGTCGTGGTGCTCCAGCCACAGGGGACCCTGAAAGGTTCTTTCCCTGCCCCACTCAGCAAAGAAGCCCAAGGCCTCCGAGGCCCTGTGTGACCTGTGACCTGCCTGCTCCTCCACCGCCTCCTCACCCTCTCCCCTCACTCCCCGCTCTGGCCTCAGGGCCTTTGCATCTGCCATGCCCTCTGCTTGGACCCCCTTCCTCCTTAACCCCTTCAGGCCTGAATGTCACCTCCTGTAGCCACAGCTCCCACCTGTGCCGCCTGTCCCTCCCCTCCCCCAGCTTCACTGTTTCCAGTGAGATCTGCTCACCTCCCACCTGACATTGCATATTAATTTAATACACATTTATTTTCTCTCCATGCTTCTCCACGAGGGTAGGGTCCTGGTCTGCCTTTTTCTTTCTTTATCTTGGCCAGAACAGTGCCAGGCACAGAGTGGCTGCTCAATGAACATCTGTGCCATGGGCCTGAACTCCCAGCCCAGTGCTCCTCCTGCCTCTCCTTCCTCAGTGCCACCGCCACCTCCCTGCACTGCTCCCCCAAGCCTCCCCCGACCACCAGGCCTCCTGGGGAGGAAGCCAACATGCCCCATTTAGTGGCTCAGTGGGGGTGCCCCCCAGCTCCTTCCCCTCAGAGCCTCTTACTGTCAGTCTTGCTGGGAGGGGAGCCTCTGTGTGTGCGGGAGGATCCTGACAGCCACCCCAGCAGAATTCATCTTTTATTCATGCCGATAATGTAAACGGATTGTGTCTGGAGCAAAGTCACTTAACCCATTAGAAGAAGCTGGGGCTGCATCACAGCTCAGGACAGGGGAGGTGTGGGTCGAGGCGGGGTGACCCGGGCCTCAGATGTACTCTGAGGCACAGCTGGGTGCACGGGGCCCCAGATGGGCTGCCCGGGTTCCAGGCCCAGCGTCCCCATGCTGGTTATCCTCGTAAAAAGGAAGGGTCAGTCCTGAGCATTTCCCAAGACCATGAGAGGAGGGAGCCCCCCAGGGGTGTTCAGCAGGAGGCCACTGGATGATAATGAAAATGCCTGCCTCGTGGGGGCGCCATGGGGGCCGAGTGAGCCATGTGGGGAAAGAGAGCAGGGCCTGGCCCAGAGGAACCTTCCGGAATGTTATCCATTATTGGTTCTTTTAGAAAATAAAGCCCTTAGGTCAGGCCCCCAGGAGGCGAGTCTCCGAGGAAATCATAAGGATGGAAATGCAGCTAACTCCTCTCCCTCCGCCTCTAGTGAAGCAGGTAGGCTATAAAGTGATGCGTTGTAGCATGCACACATAGTCACACAGGCACATGGACACACACACACACACACACACACACACACACACACACAGAGCAGGCCTACAGAAAGAGCAGCACTTAGTTCAGGAAACCTGCCTTCTCCTCTCTGCCTGGTCAGAGTAGCCAGCCAACTGTTTGTTGAGTGACTAAACGATGAACTAGCTGGGGGCCCCTGTTTGAGTCCTGGCTCTATATCCTACTATATCTGAGACCTGGGCCTATGAGCCTCCTTAGGCTCAGGGTCACCCGCTGTGCAACAGGGAGATCCAGATCCCACGTCACAGGCTGCAGCGGTCGAGGATTAGGTGAGATACTACAGAGAGAACATCACAGGGCTGGGAGGGTCAGACTCTCAGCCAGCATCCTCGGGCCAAGCCCTGCCCCTCTCTGTGCCTCAGCTTGCTCCTCGTTGAATGAGGGGAATGGAGTTGATGCCTATTTGGTGTGCTCTTTTATGGGGTGCATCTCTCAAGGCTGGATGAGACAGAGGGAATCAGGTGACCCTGAGGAAAGCAAGCACCTAGGAGGATGCTCTCCATCCTCCCAAGATCTGGGGCCAGGGCCAGAGGACCCCCAGACACCTCCGTCCTGGGCCCAGATAGCTGGGGGACCTCGTCCAGGAGAGACCAGAGCCTTTGCCCACACCACAATGTCCCAGTTTCCCTTCCAGATTTTCTTTATTTCACAAACACTTCTATAGCACTCACTGCCTGCTGGGTGCTGTTCCAAACACTCCGCAGATGTGAATTCGAATCCTCCCAATGACCCCTGAAGTAGGTGCTGTTCTTATTCTTACTTAATGGATGAGGAAACTGAGGCCCAGAGGGTCAGGTGACAGGGCCATGGCCCAGGCAGGAGGCCACAGGTGCCAGGCTGACACACAGGCAGTGCAGGACACTAGAACGCCCCCTGCAGGGCAAGCAACATCCCAGTGGCGCCCCCTTGTGGAGGGCTGTGACACTGCGGCTCCAGGGCTGGAGCCTGGGCACCCCCACTTCTCTGGGAGGTCTGGTGGGGGGGCCCTAACCATCCCACTCAGGGCGATGGGTGGGTGTCACAGGTGAACAGGGGCTCACTTGCTTCTGTCACCCAGGGGTCCAATCGGTCAGCAGAAGGAGGCATGACTGGGTAGGACGCAGAGGGCACGCAGGCCTAGCTAGGGCCAGAGGGCACGGGGCAGTCTCAGCCCTGGATCCACCTGGCACTCTGGGCAGCAATGAGACACGTCTTCTCCCTGATGTCCTTTGAGGTAAACTGATGTGAGGGATGAAAGAAGGTGAGACTCAAAACCTGCCTGGCTCTGTATGAGTTTCCTGTGACTGTTTTAACAAAGTACCATAAACCAGGTGAGATTACAAAGCTAGGAATTTATTTTCTCATAGCCTGAAAGCCAGAAGTTCAAGATCAAGGTGTAGGCACGGCTGCATCCTCTAAGGCTCTAGTGGAGCATCCTTCCGGCCACTTCCAGCTCCTGGGCCCTTCAGACTGCCTTCTTACACAGATCCCAGTCTTGGATTTAAGACCCGCCCTAACTCAGTATAACCTCGTCTTAACTAACTACACCTGCAGAGCCCCTATTTCCATGTAAGCTCTCATTCTGAGGTGCCAGGCAGACATGCATTTTGGGGGACACTATCCCACCCAGCACATACACTAATGACTCAGGTCCCAGTCCAGTGATCCCAGCTCAGTACCCAAGCCCTTGCCTGATCCGGCCCCTGCTGTTCCCTGCAACGTTGCTGTCTGTGTCCTGCCCTTGGTACTTTATTCCCTGTCCCAGCCACACGGAGATCTGCATGCTGCCCCCCCGCCCCCGCATCCCCATAATCATGCTATTTCAGTCTCTGAGCCTTTACCCATGCCATTCCCTTCGCCTGGAATGCTCTTCTCTAGTTTCCATGTAGAGAACTTCCTCTGCCTTCAAAGCCCAGCTCAAGTATCACCACCCTCAGGAAGCCCTCCCTGATTTCAGGTTGGATTTGCTACCCCCTGGGCTCCCTGCTCCCAGTGTTTAAGCCAGCCACTGTGACAAGCACACATACTGGCCTTATGTCTGCCAACGTAACTGTCAGACTCCTCCAGACACCAGGAGGGCAGGGAACTCATCTTGTTCAGGTCAGCTTCCCAGCCCCCAATGCCAACCAGGGCACTTTACCGACCCTCGGTAAGTGCGTGCAGGAGGAACGACTGAACGGGACCAGCTGGGTCTCAGAGGGCGCTTCTCAGCTAAGACTCTGTCCCTGCCTGCTCTCTGTCCTGCTCTAGCCCGGCACCCACGACGCTGGCCTTCCTGAGCAGCGGCTCTCAGCCTGGGCTGCACATTACAATCACCTGGAAGCTTTCAAAGCTCCCCTGAAGAGGCCCCGCCCACCCTTTCCTCGGGACCTCTGGGGCTGGGACTTAGACATCAGAAGTAGTTTAGAGTTTCTGGAGTCATTTAAACCAGCATTTAAGGCTGAGAAGCCCTGCATCACAGGCAAAGGAAAGCTGCGGGATTCTTAAATTCTGACCCCCACTCGAGATGGGGGTCTCCTGGTGTGTCCACAGCACCCTCTCCAGTGTGAACTGTCTACTAAGGTCTAATCCGGCATCGATGCCAGCATCCCCAACTATCAGCACACCCCAGGACCCAGTGCTCCCCAACCACCGCTCACTCCTAAGGTGCCTCCCCAGCTTCACATACCATCTGTGCGCCGAAGACGCCCACATTCATAGCTCCAGACTCAAATACCAACTGCCAATTGGATCTCCTCTTGGGTGTCTAACGGCATCTCTTATCTTGGCCAGAATGGAGCTCTTCCCCCTCCCCACACCCTTCCTCTTCGCAACGCTATTCTTCCAGTCGCTTGAGTCAAAAAACTTGGAGATTGCTTAAGTTCTCTTTCATACTCCATCTCCGATCCACGAGCAAATCTTGACAACTCTACATTCTAAATGTGCCATGAATTCACTCATTCCCTCCAAAGCTACGGCCCTGCTCCCAGAAACCACTATGTCTTGCCCTGATTATTGCAACAGTTTCCTAACGGTCCCCTGCTCTGTCCTTGCCACCTTAGTCTGTTCCCCACACAGTGCCCAGGGTGTCCTGGGTCAGTCACCTGGAAGAGATGACACTAGGGCTCTCTATCCTCTTAGCTCTGGACCACATCCTCTTTCCAACATCTCACAGACAGCAGTGGCTTCTCTGTGCCGGGAGGCTGCAGCAGTCAGAGAGGGCTTCCTGGATGAAGTGGGGCTTTGTGCTAAGTGTTGATCTGGATGAGGAGCCAGGAAGGAGGTGGACAGTCCACCATGGGCAAAGAACGGGAGTTGAGGAGCAGTGTGCTGAGAAATGCAGTGAGTGAGTGGCATAGTCTACTTCTTAGGAGGCCAGTCATCAAAGGCCGGGAACCCTGGGGCCCCTGCCTTGTACCCCAGAACCTGTCAGCTCCCCCTTTGTGACTTTGCACCTAGGTTGTTTCATTGCAGCCCAAAGACTCCTGTTCAGCCCATTTCCAGCAGCCCTGCCCTACCCTGGCTTCCCCTGAAAGAAATGCAGAGTCTCTGGCTCCACCCAGGCCAGAGTCAGAGTCAAAAAGCCAGCAATCAGGATATCAACTCACTCTCCAGGGGTGCTGACGATGCTGATGTAGCTTTGCTAGAACCTTGTGAATATGGAGGACCCAGAGCTCCGTCCATTCCTACTAGACTTGGGAGTCAGCCTTACTAAGTGTACAAATGCTGGAGCAGCCTGGGCCACCCAAGGAGGACGGAGCTGACAAACCCACTCAAAGAGACACTCCGAGCCAGCAGGGAGCTGGAGGGGCCATCTAATTTCTCAAGGTTGAATGTGTAATGTTGGGTATTACACACTCTTATCAACGCCTCTAGAACCACAGGAGGTTAGAGCCGAGAACATCAGAAAACGCTTTGTAGGCAAGAACACGGGGTCAGGAAAGCCACAACCACGAAGTGGCAAGTGGCTGAGCTGGAGTTTGCACTCAGGTCTCTGACGCTTAGTCGAACAGCCTGACAAGGGCTATTTCAGTGGTTCCACTGGGCCCATATCACCCCCAGGGGACAGTTAACAACATCTGGAGGCACTTTTAGGTGTCACAGCAGAGAGAGTGGGTGCTAAAGGCATCCAGTGGGTTGAGGCCAGGGATGCAGCCTGGCATCCTACAGTGTGCAAGAGGCCCCCCCCCGCTGAGCCCCAAAGAATGGTCCAGCCCTAATGTTACAGCACTGGGTTGAGCAGCCCTGGGCTATTGCGGGTTCTTGGGCCTCCAAGCCAGTCCAGGGTTAGGAAAGCAGTGATCCCATAGAAGTGTCTGTGCCAGGAGTCAAATTCCTGCGCAACTCCTAGCAAGAAGACCCATGTCCCGCGAGAGTCCGATGGGCATCCAGCAGGTCACGCGTCGCCACCATCAGCAGGGGATCCTCCGGACAGCGAGTGGGCATATGCCCTCCTGGTCTGGCAGCTGAAAGGGTAGCCCTGACTTCCCACTGGCTCAGAGGTGGGTCAGCTTGAACCCGCTGCCCCAACCCATCACGCCACTTGCTCCGGCTTGGGACTCTGAACAGAGAACCCACAGAGCCGAATCACACATTCAACCTTGAGAAATTAGGCGGCCCTCCCCGCTCCGGGCTCCAAGCCCCCTCCCTCTTTTCTGCTGGCGAGCACTGGTTCCAAGAGCAGTTCATATTTAATAATGCAATTTATATTCCACTCTCAACATAAACTATTGTAAAGGCGCTCTAATGTAAAAATACATCTGGCTTGTCAATAGTTTATCTTCTAGATCTGCATCTAAATCCCTGGGCCTTTTTGACTTATGGCTGCACCACTGTCTAATGAATAAAAAGGTGCAAATTATAGGCCCGGCTTTAATGCTCATCATAAAATTAGACGATAGTTGCAAAAGCTGCATTCTCCTGCCCACAGTGCAGCAATGGCGAGCCATAAATAAAGTGTATTTAATGTATCCCAGAGCTGTGCAAACCCAGGAAACAGTGTGTTATTGCTTGGCCTTCGATGGGTCCGCCACAAGTTCAATGAAGTGATAACGGATCCATCATGTGAATTTATGTTAACTGTCTCTTCGCAAAGCCATGGCCTCAACACTGTAAATAGCCTACAATCCTTCTAGCAGGCCCGCCTGCCAATAAACCTGTCACTGCCAGGCTGGCAGCAAGCACCTTCAGGACAGGGGACCGAGCCACTCAGTTCCGGGGGCCAAGGAGGCTGTGCCTCCCACCCTCCCTGGCTCTTCTGCGGCTCTGTCAACTACAAAGGAATACAAAGTTCTTCAAAATAGCAGGTCCCGATGGCAGGGGTCAAGAGAAGCCTCTGCTGCAGAAACGGTGGCTGGTGGGGAGACAGGATGGGGCAGCTGGCTGTCTGCCTCGTGGAGGGGGAGGAGAAGCAGGGCCAGGGAGCCAGATGTGGGGACCCGGTCACTTTCTGTCAGGTTTGCTGGCCTTAGCTCTAGGATGTGAGTAAGTTGTAGTACCAAGACACCTTTGGCACCTGGAACCTGCTGGTTCCAGCATGGGGTCATGACGTCATCACTCATTTGTTCATCCTCTTATTGTTAATATTCTATTTCGCATTTCCTATGTTCCCAGCATCTCCTTAGGAAGACCCATCCGTTGAGAAGACAAGGTTCCAGAAAAAAAATTAAGTTGTGCTAATATCTATGCATATCTGACAGTGATCTCTCCCTTCCAGAAAACCTGTGGCACCAACCTGCACACCTTTCTTGTTCAAGTTGCGCATTGAGACCCATGAAAGGGTTGTGACATCATCTTGTGGATGGGGCAAGAAACCTTTTTTCCATGGCTCAAAACGGGACAGAATATAGAGTCACACAAATGTTGTTTCAAGAGTGTCACCTGTGTGGGGCCTGGGCCGTGATGTAAAACGTAAAATTCTGGGTCGTTTACATAAAAGTTTGAGAAACACTTGACTATACCAGTTATTTGGCAATTAATGTGGTTTCTGAAATACCAGCTTTCTTGGTGTGTGGAAGTTTTAGAGGGGACGTAGCCCTGTTCGGAAGTGGTCCGTGCATGTGATTGGCATACATATGGATGTACATAGCATGCAGACATACATGTTCTGGGAAACGTGTACTAAAAATGATCTCATTGGCATGACCTCAAGGAAGTTTGAAAAGTGAGAGACCTCTGGGACCCTGGGTGTGCCGTCACCCCAGTAACAGGTGTCCCTGACACTGAAAATGGAAGACGGCACTCCAAACTCAGCGGGGAGAGTGGGCGGCCGTCCTTGGGAATGCCAGCTGGAGAAGATGGTGCATCGATCTCTACGTCCTCAGCAAATCCCTTCCTAGGTCCCAGGGACACCCCACCTGCCTCCCAGGTAGAAGCCCTTGAAGCCACTCATCTCCCCATTTTCCCAGCCCCGACGGATGCCTTGTTCCCCACACCCCAGCCACCACGAGCATACTCCTTTGGGACACAGGAGTCCCCAGTCTCACTGCTTCAACCTCCCTCTCTGGGGTGCTCAGATAGTAGGGGCTCTGGCCCAGCAGAGCGGCATCCCTGTGGTGTTTGTTCCTATGCAGATTTCCAGGCCTGGCCCTGCGCTCCTGGGTCTGGGGCCAGGGATTGAGCTACCCACTAAAGCGTGACAGACACTAAGTGTCACCCTGGGTTAGCAGGCATGTGGAAACTCATGGGCTTTGAAGCAGAAACAGGCACTCCGACCCCACCGGTCAACCGTGAGGTGAGCAGAATAGTGGGGGCTCAGAGAGGTGTCCCCTATAGGTTTCTGGCAGCAGTAGCAGCATGGAACCTTCTAGAAGCCAGGCCTTCTACAAACAATCCTGAATTCATTCATGCAGTTCAAAGGTTCAGCTTTGTAACGTACTTCTGAAGAAACACAAGGGCTGCCTTCATGGGCTTGTGGCGCAGGGTCTGCGGTAGGCTAAATAATGGCCCCTAAAGATGTCCCTGTCCTAACCCCAGAACCGGTGAATAAGTTACCTTATATGGCAAAAACAATAAAAATAAAAAAGGAGTCTTTGCAAGTGTGATGAAATTAAGGGTCCGAGTTAGGGGAATTAGCCTGCATTATCCAGGTGGGTCCTAAATGCAATTATAAGCATCCTTAGAAGAGAAAGGGAGAGGGAGCTCTCACATACACAGGAGAGGCCACGTGAAGGTGGGGCAGAGAGAGGTGTGAAGACGCTGGCCTTAAAGACGGGAGCGATGTGGCCACAAGCCAAGGAACAGTAGCACCCCGGATGCTGGAAGAGGCCAGAATGCATCTCCCCCAGAGCCTCGGAGGGAAGGCGGTCCTGTCCACACGTTGATCTCAGCCCACTGACACTGATTCTGGGTTCTGGCCTCCAGAATTACAAGAAAATATATGTCTGTTGTTTTAAGCCACCGAGTTTGGGGTTATTTGTCACAGCAGCCCCAGGACATTCACACAGGGTATCATGTTCCAAAGGGTCTATCTTGTGCTTGGAATTTAATGCACTGTGGTCAACGCCTTTAAATTCTTAACATTTCATCTTTGGATTTGTGTCTTGTAAGTGAGGTCCAATGGGAGGACAGGACTCACGGGGGGCTTGAAGCCTCAGATCAGCAGTGGTCCTGTCTTACACTTTGTGGTCCCCTGGGTCCCCTATCCCCCACTGCCCTCCTCCCAGAGCAGCAACCAGGCTGCTTTGATGACGGTATGTGAGGGGTGGGGAGGATCATGTTCTGTCACCACCCCTGGTACCCTCTAACCCACCCCAACCCTGGGCACACAGCACACCCTGGGGTGGAAACTATGATTCCCTTGGGCATGGCCTTCCACCATGACTTGGGGTGGCAGGCCCACGGGAAGGTAAGACTTATATTCATCTCGCACTGGGACCCGCAAAAGATGGAGCCGGCACGGACAACCAGAGTTCCAAGTGAGCCCATGGGGAGGTGTCTGGGTAGCTTTCTTGGGTGTGTCCCAGCATTGTGCCCTCGGCTGGGCCTGCAGAGGCAGAAGGGGGCCTGCCCAGCAACTCTTCATGTCCTGACTGCAGCCTGAGCAGAGGGCTGGGGGTCACAATTTCGAGAATTAGGAAGTCCCCTCCCCTGCTCTGCCTTGCCCGTAGTGCAGCCAGTTCCTCATTACCCCTCCCTACGGAAGTCAAGGGGAAGCATCTTAACCTTCCTTGGTGCTCAGACACTGTCGCTTGTTTTATAGCAGTCCCCCCAATCTCTGATGACTCCCAGGGTGGCCTTTCTGTGGAAACACTGATAATTTTATCCCTCCCTCGAAGACTCAAAAGGCACATGTGTTAACACTACAAAGTGAACTGACCAAGGAACTCTCCTTTCTCATAACGCTCAGTGTCAGGGCAGCTTAGACAGGGCCCCCGCCTCCCCCTCCTTGTTCATGCCCCTTCAGTGTGCGCTGGACCTAGGGGCTGGCCTTTAATGAACAGAAAATGGCAAAAGTGATGGAAGTCTGAGATTAGTTTACAAAGACTGGACTTCCGCCTTGCACGTCCTCTCTTTCTGGCACGAGTTCTCTTGCTTTCTTGGCCTGCTCACTTCAATAAAGTAGGTTGCCATGCTGTGAGCTGCCATGTGGGAGAGGGCCACGTGGCAAGGAACCGAGGGTGGCCTCTAGCCAACATCCTGGAAGGGACTGAGGACCTCAGTCCAACTGAATCCTGCCAACGACCGTGTGAGTGAGCTGGGAAGTGGCCCTTCCCCAGGGGGCCTCCAGGTGAGACTGTGGCCCCGCCAACACCTGGACCACAGCCTGTGAGGGCTCCTGAAGCAGGAGACCCAGCTGAGCTGTACTCAGATTCCTGACCCAGAGAAACTGTGCGATAATAAGTGCTGTTTGGAGCCAATGACTCTTGGTGTAATTTGTTACGCAGCGATCGATAGCTAATACACCCAGCCGGACATTCCCAGTGACGCCTTCTTTGGGAAGCACTGTCTTGTGGTGTCACAGGCCATGCTCAGTTTAGTTTACAGGACCCCAGCTCCTCGCCCGCACTCTCACCTCCAACCTCAGCTCTCGCAGGCTTGGCTTGGCCCCTGCCCTCAGCCAATCATGATGGTCCCAGGTGGCATTCTCAACTGTGAGACTGGCCTCTCGCCTCTGCAACTAGAGCCACTCGTCCCCTCTATGACTAGCTTCTCTGATCGGCTCCACCCCACTGATGTCTCCCCTAGGCTCCTCAGTATCTCAGCGTTTCAGTTCAGAAAATGTCATGGCCCTGATGACAGGCCACTTCCCGGTCTCAGTATCCTCTGGTCCACTTCACCTCCCCGCCAGGCAGCAAGTTTCCTAAGGACAGAGAGTTCTTCATATCCAACGCAATGCCAGACACTGTAGGGCACCTACTATGTGCTGGAAGCTGGGCTTACAGGTAAATGGCACAGGATTCTTGCCCTCTCTAGGCCGCTGTTCTCAGATTTGGGGACTGGGGGGCTGTCAAGAAAATGTCTGCATCCTCAACATGTCTGGGCTCGTTTTGAGAAACCCAGCGTGCAGCACTCACCGCTGTCTCCCGGGGTGAGTTCTGTGCCTATGCGACCACACACAGACACAGACTCTGAATCCCCGGAAACGCGCGTTGAAAAAGTGGTGGTCCGGAAATAGAATATGCTCATAGTGTTTCCATGTAGATGGCCATAAACATGGAGATCATGAAGCGTAAAAGCCCTTTTAGAGTACCGCGGAACGCAGACTGAGAAGCTCTGCTCTGACAGCCGGCAGACATCCATCAGACCCAGTGACACGTGCTCCCTGCCAAAGCCCAGAACGTTAAGGACTCGCCTTAACTCGCCTTCAGCACTCGAGCAGGACTTGGCGTCGGCCAATGGGACGGGGAGGTGTGGGGCATCCAGGCCAGGGTATGTTCAGGAGGCCTGAACCATCTGCGGCTGCCATTTCCAGACCCCATATGGACCCACAGCCTGACGATTCAATGACAAAGGGGCAGGCCAAATACAATGAACACCTGGGAGGCCTGCCCTGCCCCTCGACCCTGCCCGCAGTGCCTTGTGCATACAGTGGGTGCTTGATAAACACTCCTTGATGATGAGACCTCTGGCATGGTCCCTAGCACCGCATTCAGCACTCAGCCTCTGCGTGCCCCCATCACCCCTTCTCTCATCCTAACTGGGCGGTCCTTCCCACCACCTTGTGGTCACAGTCATGGCCGCCAAGCGCCAGGCCCGGGCAAGCAGCACCTGGCCGTCCGCCTGTGGGAAGGGCGCCACTTGCAGGACCGGCTCTAGCCTCCCACCCAGGAGCCCAGGCGGAGCCCGCCTGCCTCTGGGCCAGCTCCTTCACTCGGCTTCCAACTTCCAGGACAACCGTGTACCCCTTTGGGGTCAACAAACCAAACCGAGCCCCCGCCCCGCTGGGGCAGCTGCATCCTTCATTTTCCTCACCCAGTGCTCCACCCACCCCACCCCAATCCGATGGTTCTGAGGACACCCTAATAATAGCAATACTAAATCCTTGAGGCCAATTCTGCTCCATTTCTATAAATAATGCAGAATCTTTTTATTTACTGACAGGTTGTAAAAGTATCAGGGAGAATAATGTGAAATCAGGAGCTGCTGAATAATGCATGACACCCGTCTCTCTCCTGCTCCTGCCTGGGTGTGGGGCCCCACTGGCCCCTCCCAGTGACGGTGCCCACCCAACTGGGGCTCAGAAAACCGAAGCTCCCGGGTGCTGGGCGCCTCCTCCTCTCCATTCAGACAATCAAGGTTTGAAGTTCACATGGAGATCTTGGAGAGTGGGGAGCAGGTGTCTCTGGGGTCACTCGGGGTGCAGGGTCTCTGAATTTGCACCCTCACTGATTTGGCTATTCAAACCAGGCCTCAGGCCCTCCTCTTGCAAACAGATATTTGCATGGTCAAAACCAAGTCTCGGTGCCTCCTTCCAAGCACACACACACAGACACATACAGATACACACAGACACACACACAGACAGACACACACATCCACCATCACACACAAATACACAACTTCACACACAATCGCATAAAATATACAGCCACATAAACAGACACGCACAAATATAAACAGCTACAGAGACACATGCGCACACACATAGATGCAACCAGACACACCTGACCACACACAGACAAGATACACAATCACACAAGATACACAGCCACACAGACACATGGACATACACAGTCACACATAGATCCATGATCATGCACACATCCACACAAAATACATAACCACATAAATATACACAGAGACACAGAGATACACACAATTACACACACAGGTACACAGAGGCACATGTGTACAGAAACACGGACACACACAGACACAACCACATAGACATACATAGACATATACAATCACACACAAACACTTAACAACATACACAACCACACAAGACACATAACCACATAAACACACACAGCTACACAGGATCAGCCCACACAACCACACGCAGACATGATACAGAGCCGCACAGACTTACACACCTGCCACCCCCACACCGTGTTTTCCCATATCTTTGATGATCAAAACCTCAGCGGAGTAGAGAGGGCTGGCAGAACCTTTGGTGGATCATTCCATATTTTTTTCTCAACTTTTGAAGAATTAGCATTAATTATTCAAGGTGCTAACTTAGTTACGAGGGTGGGTGCAGCTGTCCATAGTCGGCGGCTCAGCGTGCTGGGTCTGTGGGCCGGGTTCCTCTCCCCGCAACAGGGGTCGGGGAGGCCGTGCCACCAGCAGGGCCATTCTAGGAGCTTTACACATATTCCTTTTCTGATCTTCCCCCAAACCCACTGGAATTGTGCACCGCATAAGGGTGGGGGGCTTTGTCTGTTTCACTGACTGCTGTGTCCCCTGTGCCCAAGGCAGCACCAGGCACACAGTAGGTGCTCAGTAAATGTGCCTTGACTGACAAAGGTTGGTACCGCACTTATCCCCACTTTACAGGTAAGGACACCGAGGCAGGAGAGCTGAGAAACTGGCAAGGTTTATCTAGGGGCTGTCAGGGGCTTTACAAAGCCACAGGGTCTGGAGGGAGAGGAAACTCAGAGTGGGGTACCACTGTACTGACAACGCTTTCTTCCTGAAGCTGAGTGGGGATGTGGGAGTGGCTGCCTTGTTCCTTATACTTTTCTAAATGCGTCAAACTTCCACAGTGAGACACTGTAAAGACCCTGCAGGCCCTGTGGACTGCGCCCCTTTTGGAAGCACATCTTTCCAGAGTGCATGGGGCCCTGCTTGGGGTCGGGGCAGCTGGAGAGGACTCAGAGCTGGGAGGACCCTGCAGGGTCTTCAGACACGGCAGTCTCGGTGAGTCCTGGGACCAGGAGCTCAGGCCGATGCAGCTGTGCAGGGCTTCTAACAGCACCCAACACATGTGCGCACACGTGCACGTACACCCCACACACGTGCACGCCCACATGCATGCATGCCCACCTGCACACATGCACCTGCATGTAGATGGTACACACAAACGTGCACAGTGATGCAGCACGCATAGCACACACGTGCGTGGAGGCACACACCTACACACATCATACAGTGCCCATGCCACATGACATGACACCTGTGTGCAGGCACGTGCACACACACGCACTACAAATCACACACATTCCACAGATGCACAGGCCACACATACCTCCACATGCCTATACCACACACATGTCTACACATCCATACACACGCTCACAGACCTACACGTACTTACACGAACATGCACACGTGTTCCTCCGAGCAGGAACACGTGACTAGAAAGACATGGCGTTAAGCTGAGGTTTTCCTCTTGGCTCTAACAGCTTGCAGAGGATCTGAAGGAGGCCCCTCAATTCTAAGCTATCTCGCCCACTTTAATGCTGGGAGCACTGAGGCGCAGGGTGGCGCAGCAATTTGCCTAAGAGGATGGGAGCTGTTCTTCGTTCACTGCCAGTGTCTGGCAGCTCTCTCACATGTTACCTTCATCCAGTCTTGCCACAGACGTAGGTGGCAGGTATGTCCCCACTCGGAGACACGAACAGGGGTGCAGCTATTTTCCCCAAAGACAGTGAGCAGTGGAGCCAGAATCAGACCCAGGCCGGCTGCCTCTGCGCCTCCCCGCCTGACCTGGTAGGGACCGCGTTCCCGTGTCTCTGCCCGGGCCCCTCCACCACGAAGAACATGTTCCTGACAACTGCCCCACGTCCCCGGCAGGCGCCCCACTAATTCACGTGCAGTAACTCCTTTAATCCTCGGGAGTCAGTAGCAGCGCCGTGCCCATTCTGCAGATGAGGACACCGAGGGACAGAGGCGACCCCGCTTCTCGGCCTGCTGGTTCTGGTGCACGCCAGAGCGCCCAGGTGCACCTACACTGGGGCTTTCGCCAGGGCGCACACGGAATCACCCGGAAGCTTGAACATTGACTAATGCCTGGACCTTCCATGCCAACATTCTGAAAACCAGGCTGGGAGATTTCTAAAGGTGATTCGAAGGGGTGACCCAGCTCGCTGGGGGTCATCTCCTTCTGGGAAGGCTCCAGGGGAGGACCCCAGGGCAAATGCCTTAATTAAAGTCAGACTGGCCGGAGGGGCCCCGTCCCTGTCATTTCAGTCCCACAGCCTAAGACCAGCAGGCCCCCAGAGAAGCAGGTGAGAAGATGACCAAGGTGTGAAGCTGACGGTGTCCTTGCGCGGGGTCAGACAGCTGCGTGGCCAGCAGGTGGTGCCGCCCACATTGCCAGAAGCTCCAGGGGCCCCCCGGGGGGGGGGGACTGAGTCAGAAGCTTAGGCTCCCTGCCTGGAAGGTGACTTTGGAACCTCGTGAGTTTGGATGTGACAGTTCCAGAAGCCTAGAGGAGCGCTCTGGCTCCAGAATGAGCCCCTCCGCAAGCCCGACTGCCGGAGATCGTGTTCCTGGCAGTGCAAGGAGGTACACACGCCACACGCCAGCCTGTGGGGCGAACACAACTGTGGGTGTGAGAGTGAGCGCGTGGGAAAGTGCAGGGGTCCAGGGTCTGTGAGCTTGCTGTGTGGCCCTGGGTCCAGCACCCCGCCTCTCTGAGCCGATATTTACTTCCCTGCCTGGGAAAGGGGAGAAAAACCTCCACTTTGGCATGAGCTGAGAGAAAACATTTGAAACCCTGACCTAGCGCATGAGAAAGCAAGCCTCCCCCTTCTCCTCCCACAGGACTTCGCAGGGAGACAGGGAGCCTGGGGGGTCCATCCACTCCATAGCTCGCCTGCATCCTCTCCCCCATCCCTCAGCCAGCTGGAGAGAGCACCCCCTCTATCTAATTTCTGCTCCATCTCTCTTTGTCTCTCTCTCTTTACTCTCTTTGTCTCATTGTCTCTCTCTCTTTGATGTTCCCAAGCCTTGAAGGGTCACAGGCTCCTGCAGGCAGCCACAGCCCACGGCTGTCACTTGTGCAACCAAGTGTTCAAGTGTTCCAGATGTGGCTTCTTCTGAAGCCACCACTGGTTCCAGTCTCCACTGGGCCCGTGACCTCCAAGGGTGCCCGTTCCATTTGGGCAGTCCCCGGACGTTCATTCTGAGCCCTTGGGAGAGCTTGGAAGTGGCCTGGATGCCCTGAACTGCACACAGCGTCCCTTTCCAAGCCCAGGAGAGGAGAGAGCTGGCTGGGCCCAGTGCCAGCTGATTTCCTCAGCCAGTGCCCGTTGGTGGACGGCGCCTCTGGCAGCAGCCCTGCATAGAAGGCGCTGGCAGACTGCAGGGGCGGAGAGCGAGGGCGGGGTGGCTCCTCCCACATCAGACTGAAAGTGGGGTGGGGAAGGAAGGAGGAAAAATAATCGGGAAGTGTTTTGGCATCACCGTTACAGCAAATCTGCCTTGTTCTGGAGTTCAAGCCAGGGCCTGTCTGCGTGAGGGCCTTCCTGCCTCCTCAACACAAGCTACACCTGCCCATTCCCAGGTCCCCCACTCCAATGCCTGAGCTGGCCCGGAAGAGGCTGTGCTTTTTCTCCAGGCCCCCAGGCTTGGGCGGGGGCGGTGCTGGGGAGCAGGAGAGGTGGATATGCTTACATTCTACCTCTTCTCAGGGGATCCGAGTGGGTTTTCCACCATGGAATGTGAACTATGGGTAAACAGCACAGACCACGGCTGGGAATGGCCACCTGGCTTGGAGAGGATGCTCTCAATGGCCCTATTAATACATGAGAGAACATTCTAGGGGAAGAAAGCCCAGGGGCAAAAGGAGGAAAAACCCCGGAGTACCTCATAGCTCCACAGACAGTGCTGCCAGCCCTCCAGGCCCCGGGCACAGGGTGTTGGTTCTCATCTAGGGTAACCCCAAATCCCACATGACTACCCCAAGACACCCCTTCTGCAGGGCCTGGGCATTTGTGGTTTTCCTTTCTCTCCAGATCTATTCTGGGCTTGCTCTGCTCTTGGCCAGGCTGGGAAAGGGGCTGAGGCCTTGGGGGCAGGGGGACGCGGCGGCGGCGAGTGACCAGGAGGAAGTCAGAGGAGGCAGGAGGTGGACGATTTAGGAGCTGTTCTGGGCAGGCCCCTGGGTAGGGGCAGGTGGGGGTGACAGATGGAAGGAGCATTTATTAAGGGTGAGTCGAAAGATGTAAAGGGTTTTCTTAGAAGCCCTGGTGAGAAGGGAGGCCTGGAGCCACTGTGGTGAGGGCTGGGCATGGTGCCCGGCCCAAAGCTGGAGCCGCAGAACTGGGCACTGGCCACTGGGAGGATGTCTCTGGCCGGCACGCATGCCAGCCTATGTCCAGCTTGGCCAGGCCTACGGGCTCTGAAATACCTTTTTGTATTCCTGTTCCACCCTTGGGCCGACGGGCCCACTCTCTGGCCTTGGTTTGCCCACCTGTAAAATGGGGAGACTCATGCCACCCTTCTCACATGGAAGAAGCTGGTGCACAGTAGGGACGTGACCATCTCAGTTCCTTCCTTTCCTTCCGTAGCCTGGCATTCAGGGCCTGCCCCAGTTTGCCCCAGCCGCTCCTTCCTGCTCCTCTCCCACGTCATCGTGGCCAGAATGTCCAGCCTCCCTTTTTCAGGATGCCCAAGCTCACACTCCCCAACTGAGAATGCCCAGCTGCTCTCCTCCACTGGCCTGATTCCCGCACGTGTCCTTTGAGCCGTGACTTGAGCTCCACCTCATCTAGGGAGCCTTCCAGATGCTCCTGGCCTGCCCCTCGCTGAGCTTCCAGAGCACGAGGCCTGGGCTCACGCTGAGCCCAGAAACTGGTGAACGTGATCTGGGGCCGGCACGAAGGGCCTTCTAGGAGCATGGAGAAGGGCCGGCTCTCTGGAGGCAGAGGGGAAACAGGACACGAAAGGTTAATTTTGCTGTAGGAGAAGAGATGCTCTGGGGCGAGCTGGGGATGGAGGGGGGCTTCCGCTCCAACTAAGACAAATGAGCTAATACTGAATCCCCGGGAAGAACACTCCTGGCTCGCAGCGGTGCCTGGGACCTTGAGGGAACCCTCAGCGGGGGGAAGCGGAGGAGAGCAGCTTTCCAAGACTAACCCAGCAACCCCACAAAGTGGACACAGGGGACAGTTCCAAGGGCAGACCCCCGAAATGTGTTAACCCGAGGACCACCAAATCGTTGGCTTAAAGGTGAAGCTCAAAACCCAACTGTCCTCTTCGATGTTCACATGAGGAATACAAGTCCCCACCCTCTCTGTGGGGATTTGAGAATCCCCTCTACACCCATCAAATTAGAGCAGTGTCCGACGGGGCCCACAGGAGCCCCTACAGGTATTAAACTTTAATGAGCGCTAATGGCTTTGCCCTACATTGCGAGCACTGGGCCTACATTTATGAACATTTAATTTCTCAGGCCTTGACCTCTTTCTCCCCTCTCCTGCCGCCCCTCGCTGGCTCCCACCCTCACAGATGTTTGTGGGCAGCAGGCAGGGTAGGAGCCTTCCTGGACCACCTGACAGCTGGTTCCCCATGCTGGTGACTAAATACTCATTCTTCTAGGAGAAAAACAAAACTCAACCATCAACCCCAGAGCCAGTGGCCAGCAAACAGGACTGTCAGCCTGATGCAAGGGACGCTGGCATTTCATTAATTCATTTTGCTCCCAGGTAGATTAGCAGAAGTATTAGGAGGGCCCCTGACAGGGAGAGGCGGGGAGGCACATTTCACTGCTGCCTGCAGCAAATGGCCCCCCCTTAAGATTAGACTCCCCTTTAAGACTCAAACTCCCCAGCACTGTCCCAGGGGGCCTCGTCAGGACTGCAGGACCCAGGGCTGGCGGCCAAGCCCCTGCTGCCCCCTGGCGGCAATGAGGTCCACCTTCTGGGGTGGGGGACTGCAAACTCCTGGGCTCAGGTGCAGCCACCAGGCTGGGGGATGGCCGGGCTCTGGATCAGAAGCCCCAAAATGATCAGAGCCCTGGAGTCGATTGCTATCTCATGGGTGTGAGTCCCGAGGCCTCTGTGGGACTGCAATTCACACAGCAGCCTGAAGAAAGACTTCCAGAAGATTCTGGACCTGTCTCAGCCAACGACAGATGGCCCTTTGGGCCTCAGGAGTCATCTCTGTAAAATGATGTTAACAAAACATTCCCAGCTGCCTCAGCGGCTCTTTAGCTCTAAGATGGAATGAGTCGATGCCAGCAGCACTTATTAAACACCTACTGTGTGCCAGGTACTATGACATCAGATGTAATGACATTAGGCAACTGCTCGCAGGATTCAAGGCAGGTGATGTGTCAATCACAGACATCAGGTCATTTGGCCTGGAGCACCCCTGGAGGATGTAGACCAGTGCCTCTCCTCCACCCCTTGCAGCCAGAGGCCCTCAGACACAGCCGAAGCTCACACATTCACTCCCTTTCTGGATGAAGGGCCTTGGACTTTTGTTCTCTGGGAGGCAGCTGCAGCGCTTCAGCTGGGCCTGTCAGAAGAAATGACCGCAGGCCCTGGGCCCGCTGCCTGCAGCAGCAGAGTCTGACTGGACCCTTGAGCTGACCCTCCACCCTCTGACCAGACTTCAGTTCTGTCAAAGGGAGGAGGCAGAATCCAAAGAGGCAGGGAGGGTAGGAGAGAAGCCCAGACTCTGCCAGCCACACCAGGATTCAGCTGCTCGGAGAGACACACGCTCCCCTTCGGGTAAATGGAAAGACACCGGCAGGAGGGGAGCCCAGCCCAGCAAGGGTCAGCCAGCCTGGACCCAGCCACTCCTTCTGGCCTCAGGCTCTGTCCCCAGGAGACGTGCTGTCTTCCCAGAGGCAAAGCTCCCTCACAGCTAAGGAGGACACCTGCTTGGGTTCCAGGCCCTTCTACCACTTCCCGGCGGTGCTATCTGGCTGGGACTCAGTTTCCTCATCTGTGAAGTGGGAGAACCTATGCCCTAATAAGGTTGGCTAGATAAAATACAGGGTGCCTCGTGAAATTTAAATTTCAGATAAACAATGGATAAATTTTTATAGATAACAGCTTTATTGAGATTTCATTCACATACCAAATAAGTCACCCATCTAAAGTATACAATCCAATGGTTTTTAGTATATTCATGGAGTTGGGCAACTGTCACCACAAGCAACTTCAGAAAACACTCATCACACACAAAGCAGCCCTGCGCCCACTAGCAGTCACTTCCAACCCTCCCCTCCCCAGCCCTAGGCAACGAACACACTTTTAGTGGAAATATTCCAAACAGTACACGGATCATATTTGTACAAAAATGTATTTGTTGTTTACCTGAAGTTGAACTTTAATTGAGCTTTTTGTTTTTCTTTCTAAATCTGGCCCTACTCCTCAGTCCTGATGTAGGCATTAAGCGAATTAGCTGCCTCACGCCGAGTCAATGCTATGCGCGTTGGCTGTTTTGTTATTATTACTTTTATCATTTGTATTGTCTTAATTTGGGTTCCAGTAGGACTCATTTTAATCTGATTACATCTGCAAAGACCCTATTTCTACATGAAGTCACATTCATGGGTTCCAGGTAGACATGAATTTGGGGGGGATACCATTCACCCCAGTACGCTCGCCCTATGTCAGTGTAGTAGATGCTGGTGGGGTGCTGCCAGTGTCTGCTCCGCCTGTCCCAGAGTTCAGAGAATTCCACAGACCCGCCCCCTAGCTTCCGGATCTCAGTGCTTCGGTGTTACCTGGCTGTGCCCTGACACTAGACAGGAGGTTGACATCCCTGGGAGCAACCCCGACCCAAGAGGAAAAGCTGTTGCTGGACAAAGACCCCATCCTCGTTGTCCTTTCCAGGGACACTTCTCTCCCAGGGTCCCCACAGGACTACTCACTGTGGCCCCTCGTTGGCTTTCCTCCCTGCCCAGTCTCCTTGCTCACGCCCTCAACTCCCAACTCCCGGAAGCCCTTCCCAAACCCTATGCCTGGTTTCATTATAAGAAGAGAATTCGCACACACACTCATAGGGAAGACGGCCGCATGAAAGCAGAGGCTGAGATTGGAGGGATGTGGCCAAAAGCCAAGGAACGCCAAGGAGTGAACCAGCAGAAGCTGGCAGAGGCAGGAGGAACCCTCCCCTGGAGCCTTCAGAGGGAGCACGGTCCTGCTGACACTTTGATCTTGGACCTCTGGCCTCTACGACTGTGAGAAGACAAATTTCTGTTGCGTTAAGCGCCTCAGGTTTTGGTCGTTCCTTATGGCTGCCACAGGACACTCCTCCAGCAAGTTACATGATCTCCCTGCCTCAGTTTCTTCAACTGCAAAAAAGAGATAAAAATGCCTATCTCAGAGGACGGCTGAACGTAAAGCGCATTTATAAACCTCAACTGTTCAGCGCAGTGCCCGGAGTGCACTAAACCCTGCGCGATGCTGGCCGTGATCACTGCTGCTATTGCGGGTCTGCGCGTTCTGTCCCAGCTCCTTCTGGAGTGTGTTGGGCTGACAGCCGTGGGGGCCTGGGAGCTGACAGCAGCAAACCATTTAAGCAGCCCCAGCCGGGGAGGCTGACGCCCTTGTTCCGTCAACTCCCGGGGCGCCAGCGGCCGGGCTGTGAAGGCGCCGTGATAAAGTGGACGGCTATCAATTCCCTGTGGAGCTCGGCCCTCCGCCTGGCCCAGCCCGGAGCTTAGCATTCTGCCAGCGTCGCGCAACGCCAGAGTGCAGACACAAAATGTAATGTCATAACATTCGCAGTCCAATAACCTTTGCTTCGGGAGACAGCTCCGGCTGTCACGGGAGCCTGGAGGTAAATATTTCAGCAGGCCGAGGCCAGCGCGGGGGCTCGGCAGGGCCAGGCGCCCCGAGGTGGGCGGGAGGGAACAGGCACCACCAGAGACTGCTGGCATCAAACCTCGACCCGTTTAAAATATACGCACAGTAAATCCAAGGGAAGTAAGCGGGAGAGGCTGAAGCCAGGATAAAATATGAGCAGATATAAAGCCAGACACCTTTATTGTTCTGAAATGTCGTCCAATAAGTTATGGGACCACAGCTTGACCCTAACCTATCATATTGTTATACGGCAGGACACAACACTGGCTCTTGGAATTAGGGCTCAAAGGGGGCTCGCCGCCCTCGCTGGGCTGCGGCCCTGACTGCCTGCCTGGATGCAGGTCTCCCCCCCCCCACTCGGAGGGAACCTGATCCTGAATTTGCTCCTTGAGGGCAAAGGACCCTCCGTCCCCGTGTTGTGGGGCGCCTCCCCTTGGCCACTCGAATGGTGTCCTCCTGCCCAAGTTGGCAGAGCTGTGTCTGTGGCCTCACAACGCTACAGGCGCTAAGTCTCTATGGAGCACCTACTATGTGCCAGCAACGGTCTGATTCTGGGCACAAAGAAGTGCGTATAGGAGCGCGAACTTCCCAGGATGAATCGCGGCGCAGCCCTCGAGCACAGCTGCTGGCGCCACAGTCTCTCTGCCCCTGCTCAGGCTTCTGCAGCACGTCAGTCTCCTCTGGTGTAAAAGAGGCAAAGAGCCTGACTCCACGGGGTCTTTGTGAGACTTTGGCGCTCTGATCCACACAGAGCACTCAGCTTGGGCCCGCCCCCCCCCCACATGGATGCTTGCGAGTGGCACCCCTCTCTGGGCCCCAGTGTGCTCCTCTGTAAAATGGGCAGCAGCAGCAGGTACTCTGCAGGGTCGTGAAGATTCAGTGGTTAATCAGAAGGAAGGGCTCCATGACAGGTCAGGATTATTCTCATTTACACAGAAGAGGCCACCCCTTCCCTATTTTAGGGTCTTCAGGACAGTGACAAACAGTGGGGTGCAGGAAGAAAAGCAGAGACATGGTCACTGGAAGCAGCTCTGAACAGGCAGGTCTGACACTACCTGCATGCAAATCCGAAGCAAATCCACCTGACCCTCGACTCCCCACCACATACCACACATTCTAGTATGACCCCTACAGCTTCTTAGCGAGGTTCAGCTCGACCAGACAGCTTCAGATGAGGCAAGGCAAAGGCTGACTGGTACGCCGGGCAGCTGGGAGGCCCCCTTTCCTGATCAGTCAAGGCCATAAAACTTTTCTCTACCTTTTAGAACTCAAGACACACCTGTAACCTTGCCTGGAGGTGCTTTGTCTGACCCATATTCTCACCCACCTCGTCATAACCCAGTCACCAACAGAGGGCCACCAGCCGCCTCCTGCTGACTCCCATCAGTGCTCAGGAACTGGCTCAGGGAAAACAAAGAAGCCCAGATGTTGCCTGCCTTCCTTTCACTTTTTCTTCCTTCTTCCTACCCACCCACCCACCCATCCTTCCTTCTTTCTCTCCACCCATCCATCCTTCCAGTCACCCATTTGTGCAGCCAATAAATATTTATCAAGCAGCAGGTACTGCCCCATGCTCTGGGGACACATTAGTGAACTAAAGAGACAGACAAGCTCTTATGACGCATGTGTTCTAGCGAAGGGAGATTAAAACAACACACAAACGGAAATCAATGAACAAGACAATTTTGGATAATTAGCGCCAAGTATGAGGAAGAAAGCAAATCAAGGAGATATGAGCGTGATTCTGTGGGGGAGGTGATCAGATCAGGGGATCCAGAAAGGCCTCGCAGAGGAGGTGATGTTTGAGCTGAGGCCTAAAGGGCAGGAGGATCCAATCACACGATGTTCTCGGGAAAGGGCATTCTAGGCAGAAGGAACAGCAAGTGCAAGGCCCCTGGGCTGGACCACGAGAGATGGGACCATAGGTGGCGAGGCTCGAGTGGGGCGGGTAAGGGGCGGGGTGGGAAGAAGGCTGGACGCCTGGGAAGGGATGATTCTGGGAAACTGGTAGCTGTGGGACTTGGCGGGGCCGGAGGCGGGATGGTCAGGTGCTGGGGGTGTTCACAGCCTCCTCCCTGTGCTCCGCGTCCGTGGTGTGGGACCCAGGCAGCTTGCACAGAGAACCTGCAGTACCCTGGACCAGCAAAGCTGGTTCGAGAGACCACAGCTGTGGACGGTCAGTGGGAATACCCCAGCGATGCTCCCCATGACCTTCAAGTGGTTCCAGAGGCCCCACACTCAAACCTGGGGAGCTAAGATGTCATGTGGCCCTGGTGGGCCCGGAACCTCTGTGCTTTGGTTTCTCCTCATGGTGCCCTATCACTGCAGGGCTGAGAGGAGTATTTGGCTCATGTGAACTGATCTGGCCCAGAGGGCCACTGTCCAGGCCTCCTGATGGGGAACTCCTCCTTTCTCCCTCCTGCTCGACACAAACGCTCACCCAGCATGACTGCCACAATGCTGACGGGCTGTGGTGGAGGCCAGAGCACCACCCAGGGGGCCCGGGAGAAGGGGTCCTTCGGGCTCACCCCCAGAGGGTGGCTCCTTAGGCCCCCGCAGTTGGGGAGGAGGCAGGGGGTGCCCAGCCAGCTGGGCTTGGAAAGATGAAAGAGGAGAGGCCAGTCATTCCATTCTTGTGAGCCCATTTCTGTAAACCCGGCTGGTATAGCTGTGGCCCTTCCCAAAGCCCACTGACCGAAGCCGGCAGTTGGTGCTGCCCAAAGGGACTGCAGAAATGTTGCTCTGGCCCCCTTCCCTTTCCGCAACACCCCACAGAGAGGTTCTGGAAAGAGCTCCCAAGAGAACAGTGTTGGGTTGGGGGAGCTGTTTCCAGCCCTAGTTACGTAGAACGCTGACTCCGTGAAGGCTCCTTTCTAAGGCTTTTCATAAATAAGCCTGTTCAATCTTCCCACTGCCATTTTACGGGCCGAGAAACTGAGGCCCAGCGAGAGTACGCATCTTCTGGAGAGTCACACAGCTGGGATCAGGGCCGCCGCTGCTGACTACGATGATAGGTCTCACTTGTGTAGCGCTAGATGCCCAACGTTGTCAAAAGCGTGCCACCGTTACAACTTGTTTTCTCATCACGGAACTTCATTAGTCAGTATCCCATTTCACATAGGAGAAAACTGAGGTGAGAGAGGGTAAGGGACCTGCCCACTTGCACATCAAGTAAGGTGGTGGGGCTGGAGTCTGACCCAGGCAAGATGGGGCTTCTGCTGCTTTCAGGGCAGGAGGGCCATAAGGGTCGGGGGCCTGAGGTACCTGCTGCAATTTCAGGGGCCACATGGCTGAGCTGAACAGGGGCAAGGGGGCATGTGAAGAACTCCACCTGCAGCCACCCAAGTTTGAACAGGGTGGGAGGTGGGGGTGGTCTCTGAGCCAGTGTCCTGTCAACCCTGAACTGCCACAGAGAGGCTTTGACCAAGGAGGCAGCTGTCGCACGGCCACGGGGAGCCCCAGACAGGCCTGCACAGTGATGCCCACTCTAGGAGCCCTCAGGGCACAGGAATTTACCCATTCAGGAAGAACTGTCCTCCCCTGGCACCTCCCTACCACTGGGCGTGAGCCAACCCCGAAAACCTCCCATGGCCCTTCCCACCCTCACTCAAGTTCAGGATCATGGCAGGCCCGAGCTGGAGCTGGCGCTGGAGCCATCCCAGCCAGGGGGGGTCACCAGTGGTCATTCTTAATGGCTCCACTCCTCTGTCCAGCGCTGTCTCCACGAGAGAGTGATCTATGACCCCATTACCGCTGAGGCCTCTGAAGGCTCCAGGATGGATGACCGGCTGCCTTGCGAGAGCGGGGAGGCGTAAACACATGCAGGTGACAAATGTGCTTCATCAGACTCCCTGGGTCTCATTATCATCCATCAGCAGCCAGCCCAAGCCAGGAGGGGAGGCGGCCACTCGCCAGGCGAGGGGGCTGCGGACACGCCCCTCCTCTGCTAGGCCCACCTGAGCCATGGCTCTCAGCTCTGCCTGCTGCCTTGTTCCACAGGAACCCTGCGAAGGAGCCCACGGCCAGGGCTGGGGGCAGAAAGCAAGCGTCTCCCACTGGGCCCTGACTCTGTGCTGCTGTCTCTGGCCAGACATCGGGGTGGTGGACTCTGATAGTGGTGGCCACACTGTGACACATAGGAGACACACCACCCCCTCAGCCCTAGCCTCTGGCCCCAGACAAGCAGCTACTGGCTGGCAGCACCCACCCCAAAACACCTGCCAGGGCTGCCCTGACTCGCCGGGCCCGGCCTGTGACAAAGGGCCTGCTTGACGAGAATGGGCTTGCCTCCTAGCTGGCAGAGCGATCTAGGGCCCGGGGCAGGTGACAGGGAGCCAGCAAGATCTTTACAAGAGGAAGCAGTTCTGGAGGGCGGGGTGGGGTGGGGACAGGTGCCCAGCAGCTAACCTGGCTTAGCGGAGGCTCTGAGCTGCCAGGGGCACAGCAGGCCCTCTCCAAAGGCCTATCTGCCACCCTACCCATGTCACTTGCCAAAGAGCCCCTGGGACACAGAAGAGGCCAGTGAGCTTTGGACAGGACTGTTCTGTGCCCCCTTCCCGGGCCCAAGTCACTCTACTCTTCCTCCGAGCATGCATGATCCCATCAGGGGGCCTAGCCTTAATAGCTGGAGCTCATCAAGGTCATGGTAGATGAAGGCTGCAGGGCATCCAGAATGTTCCACCCACATGCCTCTGTGATCGAAGCTGCTGCCTGCACAGGTTCCGGTTTATGTGTGAAGCAAAAGCGAGACCCACGGGGAGGGGACAGGGAAACAAAGCCGCTTCTCGTGGTCCTATCTGAGACCACTTGTTCAATATCTATTCTAGACGGCCAGGCTGAGCCACAGCAGCTCACGTGAGCTCCTGGTGAAGCTGCAGGATTGGCGCTATCATTGGTCCTAGTTTATAGGTGCAGAAAAAAGTTCGAAGAGGTCGAGAGGATGGCCTGAGGACGCACAGCAAGTAAATGGCAGGCTGGGAGGGGAGCCAGCACCCCTGCACTTGTTGGCTACGTTCTGGAGCAGGGGGAGGTTCACCAAGCTGAGCCAGCCTTCAAGGACATGGCGGGTGTGTGTGTGTGTGTGTGTGTGGGGTTCTCGGCCTGTGTGAGATACATTCATCCTTTTCTCAAAGGGGGTCTCTGGGCCCCAACAGGAGGCCTGGGCTAGGCAGTCCCTAGGGGCATATCCCTACCCTTCCCTGAGCCTGTCTCCATCTACTAAGGCAGGTGATGATACTGACCAGAGCAGAGCAGAGTTCAGAGCTGGTGCTCCGTGAAGCTGCTTTGGAAAGGAAGGCTGCCGGAGTGGAGGGACTGTTGGTGTTAACTGAGGGACAACCAACCAGGATCTGAACCAAAGCTGGGGGTGGCTGTCAAGCCCGGCAGGGAGTGGTCAAGGATGATGACAACAGCCTCTGGGCTGTGGACACGATTCTGTGGGCCACATACCAATGGTCTAGGAACCAGTGGTCTATTCCGACCCGGCCTCTGCAGTTAAGAGGCGTGTGGGGTCCTCTCACCCTTAGCTAAATGAGTCTCTGCTCTTGGGGTGAGGGGTCCTTTTAATGGCAGGTATCTTTTACCTCAGCTCCACCCTCGAGACCCTGCTGATGTCTTCTGGCCTCTGCTCCTCATCCCAAGCAGACAGACACCCACAAGGCAATTAGAGGGAAGCATGAATAGTCAACCGTGGGCAACTACTAAGGAAACTTGCCGTCATCCTGGCTGGCTGAGGGAGGCGTGTGTCGGAGTGAGAGGCCAGATGAATGTGTGTGTGTGTGTATGTGTGTGTGTGTGTGCGTGCACACGTGAATGTGTGTGCTTGAGGGTGAGACACAATAGTGTGTCTACGAGTGTGTATGTATATGGGTATATGTGCGTACTTGTGTACTGAGAACTATGTGTGTCTGCGTTGGGAGCTCTATGTGTGTGTGTGTATGCACACGCGAGTGTGCATGTGTGCAGACACTCGTGCAGGGAGCTCTGTGTGCCCACACCAGGCCCACTGACAAGCCCAGGCTGGAGGATGGTGGTGAGGGTCCGTCCCTGCTCCCAGATGGGTCTCTGTGGAGGAGACGGGCTTCTAGGATTTCGCTCTTATTAGAAAGTGCTTCGACCTGCTCTGCATCTGCCCTCAAAGACAGGACAACCCCGTGGCCTGTCCTTCCGCTCACCCAGAGTCCAGGGGTAGGCTCCCTGGCCCACGGGGTCTGCATATCTAGAAGATTTAGTGGTCACTGCGAGTCATCTCAGACACAAGTGCTCACTGCCAGAGCCTCATGGCTGAAGACCCTCGGGAGGGGAGTAAACCCTGTTCCCCAGGGTCTGGGACTACAAAGGGGCCCCCATCCCAGCTAGGGCTTATGGGTAAAGGAAGAGCCCTGAACGCTAAGATAAGGCGGCACTTGGAATGACCGGGGACGGCAGTCAAGCAACAGGCAGTAGAGATAAGCCACGGGAGCTGCCGGTGGCCCCCAGGCCCTGCGGCAGTGTGTGGCTGGGAGATAACCACAATTCAGGGGTGGCCTCTGGTCAGGGCCCAGGACTGCGTGATTGATGCATGGTGGACAAGCCTCCTGCCCACAGGACAGGGGATCGGTGGAAAGCGGGGACTCTGTGAAAGTCCAGGAGACCTAGAGAGGGGAGCTGGCTGTGAGCTTGCGCTGCTGGCATCTATTCTTGGGCCTTCAGTGGGACTCTCTTGGGCACCCCGGGTAAGTGCGCACGTGGCCTTGCCCATAGGTCAGCGAGGTGCTCCCAGGCTGCTGTCAGGCCGAGGGGCCTGACACGGAGAGGTACCCGCCTCCAGCTTGCTCTGCAGTGAGAGTTCTCTCTAAAAACAAGCACGTTGGCCTCACGTTCACCATCAGCCTGTTGAGGGCTGGTTAGCACGAGCAGGTCCTCCTGGGCTTGGTCAGTGTTCTGAACCCTGAGGCCCTGAGAAGTGGCTGCAGAGTTGCCAGCTTCAGGTCGGCATTGGTGAGAGCTGCCATGATCTGGCCGTGTCGTTCAAGTCCTGGCTCTCTAACTGCCTAGCTTCAACTTCCTCGTCTGTAAAACGGGCTAACGGCATCTACCTTTTAAGGATACTGAAAACTGGTACCTAGTAAAAGCTCTATGCATCCTTATTAAGAAAAAAAACAGTCTGACCTAGCAGATTCCACTCCTAAACATCTACCCAAAAGAACTGAAAACAGGTGTTTGAAGTCAAACTTGTGCACGAATGTTCTCAGCAGCATATTCACAAGAGCTAAAAGGTGGATATGGCCCAAACGTCCATTAGGGAGAAAAAATACATAAAATGGGGTCTATTCATACAACGAAATATCAGTCAGTCACGAAGAGGAATGCAGCTGATTCAGGCTACAACACTGAAGACGTCATGCTGTGAAAGAAGCCAGGTACTAAAGACCACATAGTGTATTTATATGAAGTGTCCAGAAAAAGGCAAATCTATGGAGACAGACAGTAGATTAGTGGTTGCCAGGAGTTAGGGGAGGGGAAATGGGGAGTGACCGCTAATGGGTATGGGGGTGGTTTCCTTCTGGGGTGAGGAAAACATTTTTGAACTGGATAGTCATTGACCGCTCGCATTTTGAATGTACTAAATGCCACTGAATGGTTTACTTCGAAATGGCTAGTTATATGTTATGTGAATTTTAACTCAATGAAAAAATTAAATGAACATGCATTGCAAGGACTCTTACGACACAACCAGCAGGTTCCCACACCCACCTGGAAATTAACAGGTCCCCAAATAAATGCAAAAACATTGGGAGAGCATCTCCCACTGGGCAGGACGGTGCTTCTCCATCTGGAGGAGCAGTGAAGGGCTGGTAGTCAAGCTGGATGATGGATCAGGGGCTGACGACGCAGACCCCTCCCCTCAGTGAGTATTAATTGGATCTCATTAGATCTGGGGTCACAGCAAATGGAGCCAATTTGTTAACTGTGTTTATGTCAGGATTTCAAACTACTACCATCTAATGCAGAGCACAGACCAAATGTCCGAGAGCCAGCACTTAACCCAAGCATGATGGGGAGCTGTGGAGATGGGGAGCAGCCCCCAAAATGGAGTGGCCAGGTGGAGGCACACGGGCAGTGGCGGGGGGTTCTTTGCCTCACCTCATCCCCACCTTTATCTTGCTTTGGACCTTGACCAAGTGGCTCCCTTGGCTTTAGAACCATGGCGGTTGATCCAGGGGCTCAGGGAAGAGATGGGAGTGAGGGTTCAGCATCCCACTGTTCAGATGAAGTCCTGGGGCACTACCCCTTCCCTGCTCCTGGAAACATCTCTCTCTGTCTCTAAGAGGACCTCAACCACTCTCCTTTGCATTTTGAAGTCCTTCAAGTCACAGCACCTATCTTCTCCTCCAGGAAGCCCTCCCGACTGCCTTGGCTGTGTGCCCTTAACCCTCGGGGTACCCTGTGGCCTTTAAGACCTCTGACCTCCTGCTGTTGTTCAGGGCTGTGATGATCGTCCATGTTAGAACTTCCTTCCCAGTCCTGTCATTCTTATAATCAGAATGTTCTGGAAATGAAAATGCTCTGACGTCCCAAAGCTAAATGCCTCAGATTCTATCTTTGGATTTGGAAAATAAGCCCCTTCCCCACCATGCCTGATGCCTGGAAGAATCAGGGCACTCAGTAGTGTGGATGGACCAGGAAGGCTAATGGGCTGGCCCCCTATCAAGTGCCACGCCCTGGGCTCTGCAAAGGTCTTATCTCCAGGGAGCAAGAGCAGGAGGATTATAGCAGCCCACTTTCCTCACATCCTGGGCCATGGCCCTGGAGCTCCAGCCAGGTAGGTGGGTCAGGCAGCAGAGGGAGCATGTGCCTGCGTGGAGGGACTCTGGGCCCCCTCACAGCCCTGCCGGTGGTCTGGCAGCCCACCAGGGAGCAGGCGCCAGGCGAGGCAGCCTGAGTTGACGCCTGCGGGGGAGGGGTGGCAGGAAATGCCCACCAGGAATGGGGTCGCTCATTTTGGTGAGACCTGGGCTGATCCAGGAGAGCCAGTGGCTCAGGGCACGGGGAAAGAAATCCATGCTCGGAAGCACCAACCACGTGCCGGGGGTACCTATCCGGTCTCTTCAGGAGCAAGGTGCAGGTAATATTCAGTGACCAACAGAGGAAAGGTGAGAAGAAGCTCTTGGTTTTCTTATTTTGCTCATCTATTTGTCCATTCATTCAATCAACAAATATCAGAAGAGCCGACGCTGCGCTGGGCACTGTCCTAGGTGCTGGGAGACGGAGAGGAACAGAAACAGATGAACATTCTCGCTGTCTCGGAGCTGCTCAGCCAGTGAGAACAGAGCCATAAGCAAGGAAAATCTGTGAAATACACTACTAGATGATGATGCATGCCCAGGACAGCTCAAAGAAAGGATGGGGGTATGACATTAGATGGTCAGGGAAGCCTATGGAGAGTGTGACTTGGCCTACAGATCTAAGGGAAGTGCGGGCAGGCCTGTGGCTCTCTGGGGAACAGCCAGCAGCAGGGCGAGGGCCTGGTGTGTGAGCCCGGAGCGTGGAAAGGGTTATGGCCCCTTGCACTGCTCGGAGGGCTAGGCGGCTTATCCAGGTTTGCCAGCCAGTAAGTGCCAGAGCTGGGATTATTTTAATTCCCTAGTCTTCTCTGGATGTTTTATCCTGTTGAGGAGGTCCGATTCTGCTACCCCCGCCACTGGTTTGGCAGAACTTCTCCCCAAGGGGAGATGGCAGATTAGCATTAAGGTAGCCTGATGGCAAGGGACCAAAGGGGCAAAAGGGGATGGGTGGCCGTTTTCCATTCCCACGTTGCCTGCCCAGCACACCCAGAGACCCAGGCACAAAGGCTTGCCTAGGCCTCCGTCTCCTGGTCTCTAGGGTGGGTTAATAAGTACGCCTGCCTCCGTAGAGGCCTGGGGAGGATTAAAGAGTGGATCTACACAAAGCGTGGAGAGCGGAGCCTCCCTGTTCAGTAATTACTCAACGCAACACACGTGAGCTGTTCTTATAACTGGGGAGAGCTGGGGTCTCCCTTGGCACTTAGGGTCACGTAAGGAAGGCGGGCAGCCTTCCCACACTTACAGCCCTGAAATGGGCTTCCCAGCTTCAACCCTCACATGCACGTCCACCTTCCTGATGCAGGCTGGGGCCCTGACTGCTCCCGAGAAGGCCAGCCCCAAGACAGCCTGAGTGGACGGGCAACTGGGTAGAGAGCACCAAGTTCCCGGGTCATGAAACCTCACAGTTTGAAAAGGGTGTCTGGATCTTGCACCTTCCTTACTCACCCAGAGCCTGCCACAGAGGAGGGGGCCACATCAGCACCAGTTGGACATGCCCCCAGCCCCCTCTAGCCCCTCCACCCCCACCAGTCTGAGCTCCCTGTCCTGGCCTGCCTGACCTCCAGGAGATGGGTTGCCGTTCCCAGGGAAATCCACTGAACCACATGTGTTCCCAGGCCGGCTGGGGTGCAGATGACCAGGCTGATAAGCCCTTTCCTGGGGACAGAGCTGTCTGCAGAGGGCCAAAGATAAGGCTGAACGGCGCCCGCGGAGCCTACAGCTTCCTCTGCACCAGCAGAGAAGTTCCAGCACAATCTCCACGGGGGCGGGGTCTGGACCATGGGGGGCCCACACCTCCCCCCAAGCTCCCTGAGAGTGAGAGATGGAGCCCACCCCCTGCAACCCTGCAGGTATTTATTAATCCAGGGCTCACCCCTGCTGTCCTGCCACCCCTAGGGGACAAGGGAGGTGAGCTCCCTGCCTGCCAGGACCTCCAAGTGTTAGAGAAGGAAGGAAGCCGGCAGTTTCCACCCAGGACCTCTGGAGTGAGAAGCAGCAACTAGCATTTGCTACGTGCCGTCCCTGGTCCGAGAGCTTTCCATCGTTACTTCACTTCATCCACCCACAACCCGACAGCGTAGTCTATTATCACCTCCACTTTTCCGGTGAGGAAACTAAAGCACAGAAAGGTTAGGTAACTTGCCCAAGGTCACACATCGGGGAGAGGTTTCGATAGGTATCTCTCCTCCCAGGTTCTGCTTGGCCAGCAACCCCCACGTGAGCCTTGAGTTTAGATATTGTTCCTTGGCGAGGAGGGCCAGGAGGCAAGGAGGGAATGGGGTGGGGGCAGGGAGGTACGGGGCCACACGGCTGCCTGTGCAGAACGGGATGCACGGATGTTCGGAGACATGCAGATGTCCCTCTGACCTCTCAGGGATGGACATGGCTTCCTGAAACGCCCCCCCCCAAACCCCCACTCCATGTGTGGCCCACCATGTGTGGCCCCATCATCCACAATTATTCACCCATGTCACCCCCACCGACATTCCAGGCAGATGACCAAAGGTGACCAGAATTCTAGAACCGAAAATCAAAATGTTTAGTGAAAAAGATGGGGAGGGGGCCCCGGGCCGCTGCAAAGCTCTGCCTGAACGGCCCCCTGAAATTATGCAGTGCAAGGCCTGCATGATGGCAGGGGTGTCGGGAAACCCAGAGAGACTCTTGGCCCTGGTGACGGTGACCACGTGGGGGCGTGTACTGCCTTGGACACCACCTCTTTCCCCAGAATAGAGCAGGGCGGCTCTCCCCCGAAAAGACACCTCCTTGTTACCCTGCACTCCACTTCACAGCACCCCTCTCACCCAGCCCGGCCCTGCACCCGGAAGGACCCCCGCTCACACCTTGTGCTGCGGGTGGGGGGCACCTGTGGCTTGGCAGGGCCTGGTGCTGAGAAGGGAAGGCACAGACATCCGCTGCCCCTCCCCCACGCCTGGGCTCACCTCCAGCTCCTGGCTCCCGCGGTGACAGCCTGCCTCCCACAGCTCCGAGAACAGAGCCAGGCTGTGTTCACGTGTCCCTGCTGGGACCACAAGTCGGGCGGTGGGAGCCGAGCCACCACCCCACACTGCCAGGCCACAGGCTCTGTCTGTGCCCAAACCTGCCATTAGGAGACGAGAGGCGGCCAGACCAGCCCACCCAGCCACCGAATTCACCCCAGACCAGCCCCTGAGGGTTGGGGCGGCCCCCAAGGATGGAGGTCAGGGGTGGTGGCTGGAGGGCAGGGTTACAGCAGCAGCAGCTCTCCTAACAGCCCAGTCATAACATCTTCTCAGCACTAGAGAAGATGGGGATTCTCAGCCATCCCCATTCTACAGATGGGGAAACTGAGGCTCAGAGAGGGTGCACAGAACTATCTTTATGGCCTGGTGCCTGAGACTGTGTACAGCTATGCTTCCTGGGGGTGGGGGAGAGAAGCCAACCTGGGGAGAGGACACAGGCTCTGTGGTGGGGGAGGGACACCTGGGACCTCGAGAGCTCAGGGAGGTTGCTCAGGCCCAAGGGGGTGGGAGAGAGGCCAGCCCAGAGTGCGGAGTTTGGTTCCTGGTAGAGATTCCTGCTTCAGAATTGCAAGTATGTCTGGGACAGGCCCCCTTACTTTCCTGAGACTCCGTTTCCTTAACCAGAAAATAACAGCTGGCATGCAGTAGGTGCTTAATAAATGCTCCTTCCCTTTCTGTACCCCGTTGGGTAAGGAGGAGAGAGGGGCAGAGGCCAGGATGCTGAGGGGCGAGGGAGGATGGCCAGGTGCTGCCCCCGGGATGGCATTTTCTGGAGATTTCCGAGCACTTGCACCATTCCAGGTAAGGCAGCTGTTCACCTTGGCGGCCTGTCTCCCACCTCAGGCCCAGCAGGAATCAAATGTGGTACTCCCTGGCCCAGTCAAGGCCCGCAATTCCTACGTCTCTCCCCACCTGAAGAAGGTGGGCTGTGGGTGCTCCAGGAGGTGACGCTGGGACTCAAATGCTCCCAGACGAGAACGGCAATGATGATGGGGACAGTGACAACCAGAGTGCTGATAGCTCACACGGCCAAGTTGGGTTGTACTGAGGGCTTTATGTCCTGACCTACGCCATCCTTACAGCCCCTACCAGTGAAGTTTATGTCAGGAAGTGGCCAGAGAGGTTAGGCAGCTTGTCCAGGTCACACAGCTCTCAACGCAGTGCCAGGATTCCAACCCAAGCCAGCCCTGTCTGTCCACAGCACTTTTCATGCTCTATCTGGGGAGCAAGGGGTGTCTGGGATAGTCTCCCAGCCCCTGTAAGGGAGGGTGTGGTACCGTGGTCACTGAGGTGAAGGGGCAGGGAGACTGGCCCTTGTCCACTCATCTGCCCTCACCCTACAGAGGACAGGGGCCGCCTTCTGGCCTCAGGGTGGCAGGGGTATGCGGGGTTCCGAAAGCCAGCCTCAGGGGCCTCTTCTTCCACAGCCCCCACTGAACCAGCAGATCAAATGTGTCATGTCTGCATCTCTCCCACTCTCGGGGATGGTGGGCCTGGCCGGCTGCCAAAGCCACTGTCTGCTTACTAATTCCCTTGGCTCAAAGCCACAGGGGCCACCTCGCCTGCTGGGCCTGTTGGACGCGCACACTGACACGCACACAGAACCACACAGAGACAAACTCAGAATCGCACACGCAGAGTGACACATACGACACGTACTCATACGCACGCAGAGACACAGACGCACATACAAACATGCCAAGAGAGACACACGCACACAGTCTCCAGAGAGGTGGGGTAAGGAGCTCCTGATCTGGACACCCACTTGACCTGTCTGTCCCGAGGTGCCAGGAGGGAAGGCAAGAGAGGGGCCCGGCAGGTAGCCAGGGCATAGTCATGCCCCCATCCCCAGCCCGCTGCCTGTTACCAGTGGGCCAGGGGCTCCAGGCCGGCCTGGCAGAGCGGAGACCCAGCACGCATTCATACGTTAGTCAAGCCTCTAACCACCCACCCGTCCATCCATCCACCGTCCATCCATCCATCCTACTCTTCATCCGTCCACCCATTCTGGAAATGTTTACTGAGCACCACTGTGTGCAGACCTTCTTCTAGGCAGCAATCAGCACATCAGAGGCCTGCCTGACATTAGTTTGGTGCTAGAACGATGCAAGTGAGGACAAGACACTTACTAGCAACAACGATGCTATGAGTGAACATTTGCTGTGCACATTACCTCTTCCGGCCCTCACAGTGACTGTGGCAGCTGCCCCCAGACTCCCACTTTACAGATGAGGAAACTGAGACTGTGCTTTTAATTTGTCCTTTCCCTTTCCCTCTTTCCCCCGTCCCATTTTTGTCTGTTTTGTTTGACAAGAAAGAGAAATCATCAGAGAAGGCAACACTCAAATAGCCAATGATTGCGTTGGCTTGCTGAGGGCATTTCAGTGTTCACCTAACACCCCCACATAATAAATAAGAGCGCCTCCTATACTCTCAAATGTGCCCTGGTGTAGAGCTAGTAGAAACCAAGTATGTTCCCTTCCCACTCGAGTTGAGGAAAAGACAGTATTGAGAGAAGAAGAAGAAGAAGAAAAAGGAAGTCCTGAGGATGGAGCAATCACTGAAGGCTTCCTGGAAGAGGTGGGGCTGAGCTGCACTTGGAAGAAAGGAGACACGGCCACCAAGGTGAGCACTCAGCTTTGTTCCTCTGTTTAAGATGGTCTGGATACCAGAAGGTGCAGGCATGGGTATTGGACAGTTTAGAGAATGGGGCCAAGGGCTACCTGGGGTAAGTCTGCCACCAGCCATACAGGCAAGCAGGTGGGGCCAGCCTGGCTAGCCAAGGGAGCGAGGAAGGGGCTGGAGCTGGAGCTGGAGCTGTGCCCACGTGATGGGAACAGAGAGCCTCTGACAGCCCCTGGCTGCCATTACAGCACCCACGAGGCAGGCAGGGCCCAGCGGTGCTCCCCCAGATCCCCCTGGGCAGAGAAGGTGCCCCACCTCCCATCACCACAGGTGCCTTATTGCCTGGCACCTGCCTGTCCTGGCAGGTCTGGGGCTGCCCTTGCTGGCAGAGGACCTGGGGCCTGGAAGGCCACAGCCCACTGTCTTTCCAGCCAAAGCCCTGCAGCTATTCCGGAGAAGCCTTCTGGAATTCTCAAAGTTCAGGAAACGTGTGCCTAAATGGAACTGGACTTCCTGTCACTGAGGACACATCTTAGCCTGCATGGTGGTTCAGGATGCAAGCTCTGTGCCACACGTTGCCTCCCAGTTCTGCCATTCGACTGACCAGCCTGGTGACCATTGGCACATTGCCTGACCCCCCCTCCCCCTGTGCCTCGGTCCTCTCACCGGGAACATGGAGGAAGAAAAGCACCTACTCCCAGAGTGTTGTGAGGATTCAGTGAACTGGCACCTGCCAAGTGTGGCAGAGCCTTGGTATACAGCGGGTGCCTGCTAAATGCATGCTGCTATGGTCCTTCTTGCTGCACAAATGAGGTGCACAGAGGAAGAGGGAACTGGAATCTGAGACGCAGAAGAAAGATTGTTCCATCTGACCTCTGCCCCTCCACAACTCTCCAAAGGCTTTGGCAGATCCTGCTTGAATACTATTGGTGAAGGAAAGCTCGCTACCTCACAGCCGGCCGGCTCGCGGATGGGCAGGGCAGTGTGCCCCCATCGTTAGTGCGTCCCTTCTTAATCAGATTGAATCCAAGCTAAGGAGTGGAGGGTCAGGACCAGGGTCGAGCCTCCCACCTCCCAGCCCAGGGCCCTGCACGTTGCCTGTGGAGGTGGGGAAGCCCTCGTGGCCCACCTGGCACGGGAACGAGGAGCTCCAGGGCATCAGTGTCACCCATGCCATGAACACCTGTGTCCTCCCAGGGTCTCCTCGGTGGCTGAGCCCCACTACATGTGTCTTTGGCCTTCTCGACCTGCTCCTGAGCTCCCAGATCTACCTGGCTCCTCTCCTGGCCCCTCAGGCACGTTCCTCCCACTTCCGGAAGTGGGAGTGGCTTGGGAGACAGGTCATCCAGGTTCTAGAGCCTCTGCCCCTGGTGACTGGGCAGCCCTTGGCAGGGACGCTTCCTCCTCTGTACCTGTTTCCTCCTATGGAGGAAGGGAGGGTGGACTTAGTGACCTCTGCGGGCTCCCAGGGAGTTACATCTGACCTTTGCTCTTGGCGGCTGAGAGGACAGCAGACTCACCTGTGCTCACCCGCAGGTGCTCAGCACCAGGCCCTGTGTCAGCCTGTGTTCCGTAATGACTCAGCGGAAAGAGGGAGCTGCCAATGGCAGAGGCACCGGGGACATGCCCAGGGAGGCCCCCAGGGGTTGCATGCTTGTCGCCATGCCTGAATGCTCTGCCACGCCCCCTTAGGATTCCTCTGGGCTCAGACGGGGTGCCTGGGGACATTACCTCTGTCCCCTGGGCTATGCTCATATGCTATACACACACACCGTGGTACCCCTGCGCCAGTGCACACACCCCTCACCGAGTCACAGCTCAGCATTCTGCCATCTCTGTCTTCTGGAAGTCTGGGCACCATCCCAAGACCCACAACCCCCCTCCATGGCCCTGCGTGGGGCCATCCTGGGGGACTCACCCAGCAGGAGCACTTCCCACTCAGGGCTTCTGGTCCATGAGAACTGACTGTCCCAAATCCCTGGCCCCCTGGCCTGGCCTGGCCGCCTTGGGGCAGTTCCCTTCGGCCTGGGGAGGGATGAGGAAGGCTGTGCAGTGGCTGCAGGAGCAGAGAAAGACTCTCTCTCTCAGGTCTGCAGCTCAGGTTCAGGAGCAAACTCCTGGGAAGTCAGTTCAGAGAGAGAGAGAGAGAGCGTGCGAGAGAGAGCAAGCCACAGCACAACCAAGCGGGTGGGTGGCAGGCCCTCCTCCTGCCCCCCAGCCTCCACCCGCTGGCACACACCCCCGAGCTTCAGACAGAAGCCCTCGGACTCCGGAGGGTGGGGGCATCTGGGAGGGGCATGGCCACTTCCTGCTTTCCCTGCAAACTCTGGCCTGTACTTCTCCCCGCAGGACCCAGTGGCCCGAGGTGTTTACTGCCCATAGGAGAACTGCTGTGTCCTGGGGAGCAGAGAGGACCCCAGATCCTAAGGGGGATCTCACAGCATGACCCCCCCCCCGACCAAAGGCACCCTCGTTCACCCACATAATCATTCAACAGTCTGTTCTGAGCACCTGCCATGCACCGGGCACCAGTCTCGCAGGCGCTGTGAACGCTCCGAGCCACGAGGGCCCTCCACGTGGGCATTCCTGGAGATCAGCAACGCCAAGGGCAAATGCCAGAGAGAAAGGGCCAAGGACAGCTCAGCTCAGGCAGAAGGATAAAAGGGGCGCTGTAATGGGGAAGAAGAGGCAGAGAGGTTGCTGGAACTGATGTCGAGTCAGGCCCTATCAGAGGGGAACAGCCTGCTGGACAGGCGGAGGCAGGGTGGGGTCACGGGCTCTGGGGGAATTCCAGGAGAGGCGCGCCCCGAGGCTGTGATCTCTGGTGCCCTATGGACACCGAGAGGGGAAGGAAGGAAAGTTGGGGAGGGGAGAAGCCTAACTGTCGTCAAGGTCTTAGCTCTCTCTCCAGTCTCCTCCCTGAGGGGTTCCCTCTCTGCCCTACAAGGGTCCAGATACCCAGTTCAAGTGATGCCTCCTCTCTGGAGCCCTCCCAGCTGCACTGCACCCTTTCTGCCGTTGCCCCTTATGAGATCCCATCTTGGCATATTTGGGGATAGAAGGGCTGGGCATTCCCGGGCGGTGGGGACCATGCCTCAACTGCCTTGAGGCACAGCCAGTGTGACAGAAGGTGGGCCCACAGGCTGCTTCCTGGGGCGTGATGGTGAAAGGCTAGGGGAGAGCCTTACCTAGGTCTCTGGGGTGAATGTCCTTCCCCAGAGCCAGGGTGGGCAGCATGGCAGGCAGACTGGGGTAGGGGCAGCCCAAGGGCTGTGGCTCAAGCCTTGTTCTCAGTGCTTCGGTGCACCACCTGCTGGGCAAACGCCAAACTACACCTAGGACCTCCCGGAGTGGGTGAGAATCCAGCCCCTCCTAGGACACCCCAAGTCAGGGTGGTGTCGGGACCCCCATTCCCATTCTGAATGCGGTGGTTAGTAACTGAGGTCATCCTCAAGGCCACAGCCCCATGAGAAAGGTTCTGCGATCCCTACATTCCAGAGGTGTGAGCTGACCCAGAGAGGCCCAGAGAGTGCCTGCTGGGGCTGAACTGGGAAAAATCAGGTCCCTCCTGGCAGCACAGCTGTAGGGCCTGAGGGGCGAGTCCTGGCGAAGCGCCCACAACTGTGGCTGATGCAGAGCCAGCCCTCAGTAACTTCCCATCTCCCAGTGCAGTCCTCAGCAACCGGCCCGCTCTTCGGTCAGGAGCCTGGGCGCCGCACGAGCTGCACACGGCCAGCTCAGCCCAGCAGAATAACTGGTGTGGCAGGTCAAATAAGGGCCTCCCAAAGATGTCCACATCCTAATTCCTGTCACCTGTGAATGTATTATTTTATATGGCAAAAGGGGCTTTGCAGCTGTGATTAAGATATGGACCTTGAGATGAGAGAGTGTTCTGCATTATCCAGGTGGGTCCAATGCCATCCCAAGGGTCCTTATAAGCAGGATGTGGGAGGGGTTAGATAGTAGGAGGTGCGATGATAGAAGTAAGAGGTTGTAGAGATGTGGGGCCATGAGCCAAGGAATGCAGGTGGCCTCTAGAAGATGTGAAAGAAAATGGATTCTTCCCTGGAGCCTATAGAAGGAACACAGCCCAACCTACACCTTAATTTTGGCCAAGTGAGACCTGTATTAGACTTCTGACTTCCAGACTATAAAGTAATAAACCTGTGTTGCTTTAAGCCACCAAGTTCGGGGTGATTCGTTACTGTACCCACAGAAAACTAACACAACTAAGAAAAAAGTTGTTCCCTGACTCACAGCACCTGACATACAGGAGTTGCTCAACAAATGCTCTTTGCCACGTGCGCGATCCAGGGAGTTCACAGCCCCTCCCCAGAGGCATCCAAGTCTGGAGATGGGGAGACGGAGGGAGAGAAAGGATCAATCATCCTTGACCCCAGTATGACCACACCGAAACCTTGGAGAAAAGCAGGTGACCTGTAGTCACTAGAATTTTATATTTTAAAGCAGAGTCTTAGAGAGGAAAGAAAGGTTCTGGAATGGAGTATGGAGCAAGGACCTGCTCAGAACATCAGCTCTTGGCCCAGAAGTTCAGGAAGACACATGCCCCCGGTGCTTATAAAAATCTCATTTCCTCTTTACCTTTTCCTGCCGTCCTGTCCTTCGGTACCACCTGACTTAAAAATTTGTATTTACTCAACAGCATTTATTGAGCAGCTATTATGCATACTGTGCCAGGCCCTGGAGAGATAAAGACGACAGAAAGATACAGTCCCTGCCTTCATGGAGATGGCAAGTGTGCTGAGCATGGGCTACCTCAGGACCTTTGCACTTCACTTGTCCCTTGGCTTGGAACTCTCCATCCAATGCCGGCCCCTCAGCAAGGCCTTCTGTGACCATCTGTCTAAAGTCGCAGCCCTCCTGACTCCATGTATCCTACCCTACTTTTCTTCATAGCACCTGTCACCCCCTGGCATCACACATTCACCTGCTTAGCTGTGAGTTATTTGCCTTCCTCCTAAAGTTCTTGGGGGCAGGAGTTTGTGTCTGTTTTGTGTACCAATGTGCCCTCCAGAGTCTAACACAGTCTTTGACATATCACAGGTGCTAGATATTTGTGAGGAAACACACACACATGGCAGTGTAGAGGCGGACACAGACGTATGAATGGGTGATCATAACTTCATGGGATTAGCATCATGGTGAAGATATAAGCAAAGGGCTGCTGGGAGAGATGCCCAATTTTCAAATGGTTTCTGCTCTCAATTCGAAGGTCATGGGTGAAAGTTGCTGTGGTCACAGCTAGAGTCTTACAAATGATGTTCTTCAAGACAATTAAACCCACGTGGTGCCAAACTGTGAGAGCTCAGGTCCCTGAGTGCCAACCCATCAGCCTGAAACCCATCAATGGGGAGAGCAGGGCAGTGGGTAGGTAGAGACCAGGGCTGGGTGGTGGACAGGTGGGCCACAGGTGCAGTAGCCCTTGGAGGGCGGTGTGTGACCAGTTATAGGCTCAACACTAACCCTGGGCTGCCCTACCCAGAGCCCCGGGACAGTCGTGTCTGCGGCTCAGCTGACCTCTTCTTTTCCACTTGAAATCATGATCATGAACTTATTTGGAAAGAAATTAGACTTCAAGGCAAACAGACCCTCTTAATAGCAATTTTGCCAGGTATAAAGAGCCGCTTTTATCTTTGTGTCATTATGAACTGCATTGAAGTCAACGCTCAGTTTATCGGTTTATTAAATTGCCCAAGTTAAATTCTTTTTTATTTTATGGAAATCTGAATCAGTCAGACAGACACACAGAGTCACACACTAGCCCAGAGACCAGCCATAAGCGACCAGATCTGGGCGAGCAGGAGCTGTAATAAACAGAGGCATAAAGGGTCTTCAGGCCCAGCATGGAAGGGGCCCAACGTGGTAAGTCTCTGCTAAACATTCAAAGAGGCTTCTGGGGAGAGATCGACTTACAAGGAAAGAGCCTCTCAGGCTGCCTGAGCTTCTAAACCTCCTGCCCTGACTTGTAAGCTCCGAGCTCCCCAGTGTTACAAGAAGTTCCCAAGAAGATAAACATAGCACTAGTTGGAGAGAAAACAGACTTTGGATCCCAGCTCAGCTGGAGACATGCGAGGGAAGAGAGGGGAGTGAAGGGAACAGGGAGGCCCTCGTGCTGCATAAGGCGCCTTTCCATCAAAGCTGGGAAGAGGGGGGCTCGCACGCAGGGCTGGAGACGCTGCAGCCAAACCCGGCCGCCTGTGCCCTCCAAGCAGCTGCCACCTGGCAGCGGGGGCAGGAGTCCTCCAGCGCCTCCATCAAAGCACTCAGCACCAGCACCCGCTCCAAGTACGTCCTGCCAAGGACTTCTCAGGGCTGGAGCCAAGTACCCAAGTGGAGGCCCTGCCTTCCTGGCTGAAGAGGCCCAACCCTGGCCAGCCCGAAGCCCGTTTGCCCAACAAAGAGACAAAAGCTTTCGCGGGGCCAAGACTTCGGGTGGTGACCTGCTTGCCTGCACCACCGTTACCACGTGCCAGACACTGTGCTAAGCACTGGACCAGGATCGGCTCTCAGATCCTCACAGCAACCAGGGGGAACCGAGGCACAGAGAGGGCGTCCGCCTAGTAACAAAAGCTCAGAAGGAGCAGAGGCAGGGTTTGAACTTAAGGGAGCACGAATCTGGATCTTGAAGACGTCTAGACCCTAATCACGCCCAGCAAATGCTCATTTCAACACACAGCTAGAAGGAAGGAAGGAAAATGAAGTCGGCCCAGGCTGGATGTCAGCTCCTATAAACGGTCAGCTGCCAGGCCCCAGGAACATGGCTGTGACTGGAGACTCAATCTCGGTCTGTTTCTGTGCCCCGACCCCAACCCCATCGGGGTTTTCGGCTTCCACTATCTCTGTTAAGAAAGATGTCATTAACCACACCAGAAGACATCCCGTTAGCTCAGAAACAACATCGAGGACCCATGTGGCACAGCTGTGGAGCCACCACTCAGCTGTGCAGCACGACAGCGCTGACGGCCACGCAGGGCGCACATTCGCAGAGGCCACGACGAGAAGGGCACCCCCCGCCGTGGAGCGGTGGGCCCCCTGCGCGACCTCCCCGCCTCCCCGGTGTTCGCCCCGCGTCACTGCTGCTATGCTACAGGGAAGACTTCGCTTGTCCCACATCCGCTTGGCAGTAGGAGCAGCGAAGCCTGGGGAACTTTCTGACCTTGCGCGGGCTCCGTGGCTGGGAACGGGCAACGCCGCCGAGACTTGGGCCTCGGACACCGAGCCACGCCCTCGCGTATCCCCAGGTGGTGCTGCTGGTCTCCCAGGGAGGCCGCGACAGCACAAAGACAACAAGACAACGGTTCAGGAACGCCTGTCCCCACCGTCGGTGATACATTAGGAGTGTCCTCTCATTGGGTTTTCTACAGCATGCGAGTGACACATGAGGAACGGATCTTCCTTGGACTGAGGGCTTAAGAAGATCGGAAAGGGCTGAGCGGGGGGCTTGCCCCCCTGCAAGGGAAGGCCAGCGCGTGGCAAAGTTTTGGTTGTGCCCCGTGTCCCACCAGCTGGAGACCGACCTCTATCGACCAAGGTTCGCGCATTGCCTGCCAGAGGAACCCCAGGCCTGAAGGTCCCCAGTTCCCCCACAGCTCCAAAGCTATACTCTCTGTAGCCAGCAATTGCCAGCAACGGACCACACCCCAGGCAGACTCTCTGCGTGCTGCACCTGGGAACCAGCGGGTTGGCCATGTGTGTCCCTGGGAGCACTCAGCCCAGCCACCTGGCCTAGCACAAGGGCTCCTGGTGTGACAGCTTCCTTTCCCTGGCAAAAGGCTGCTGTTACCATATATAAAACATTTGTGGGGAACAGGGGGTCAGAAATGGACTGTTGGGTAGTTATGTCCCAAGTAAATAGATGTGTCCCCCGACATGCCCATAGCCCCTGTCCATCTGGAAGAGGCCCTGCCCTCGCCAGCACTGGCACGGAAGCCATCATTGCAGGGGGCGGGACAACAGCGGAGAGATTGAGAGGGGTTCAGAGCTCTAGTGAGAGGGAATGACGGGTGTGTGTGTGTGTGTGTGTGTGTGTGAGAGAGAGAGAGAGAGAGAGAGAGAGAGAGTCCTGGTGCTTGTGTGTGCATGTGATCCTGGTTGTGTGTGTATACATGTGTCTACGTGGGTACCCTTGTGCATTGTGTGCTTGCCAGGTTTGCCAGGTGCATGTCTGTCCCTGCGTGTCCCTGTGCTTGTGTGTGTCCATGTGTCTGAACATGCTCATCCCCTGTGCCCGCCCCGCCGTCCAGCCGGCAGCGCACAGCTGGTCCGGGGGCTGTGCCCACCCGCCCGATGAGAGGTGGCAGGTGTGTAATAAACCATTAGTCACTGTCACATTTCCGAGCAGCAGCAGCCTCCCTGGGAGGTGCCTGACAGTGGGATGGGGCTCCTGGCAGGTCTCCGGCTGTGAAGCTGCACCCCCGACCTCCAGGCAGGGCCGCAGCCTGACAGGGAGCAGCTGGGAGATGTGGGCCTTATGCCCCTGCCCTGCCCCAGGCAGCCCCAGGGCAGGGGGCCGGGCCTTGTGTGTGTGTGCCAGTCCAGGGAGGGATTGGGGAGGGTCCCCGAAGGTCATGGTTTGGCAAGATAGTATCCAGAGCTGGGGGGGGGGCAGGGCAGCTGGGGTGGAGACAGGTCAGGGGAACAGCCTCAGGGATGCTTCATGCTGCCTGGAGGAGGTGCCAGCTGGGTGACTAGGAATTACAAATAACAATGGCACGGACACCAGCCAGCACTTACAGGCACTCAGGGTGCCAGGACCTACACTGAGTGCTCGTCATGTCCTAGTTAATTTAATTCTCATCCCTGCCCTGTGAGCCAGGCACTCCCATTAGCCTTCATTCCCATTTCTCAGATGAGGGAACTGAAGCATGGCGCGGGAGAAGACACTTGTCCACGGCTCTGAGTGTGCTGGGGGGCTTGGGGGGAGTGGCTCCCCACAAAGCAACCCTGCCCACCACCCCTTTGCTGCCCAACCATTTATCCCCATCTGCCAGGGTCTGGAAGCCCCTCAGAGAGCTGCATGGCCCATAAGCTCCTGGTCGGTAGGGTCCGTCTCTGGTCCAAAGCCCAGCCCCTTCCCTTGCCAAGTTCACGTCACAGAGAAAAAGAGGTGGGGACTAGGGTTGCCCTGGAGATGGATGTCCTAGATGGAAGCTCCAGACCTGAGGGCAGGGCGGGCCAGCTTCCTCAACACCCCCCACCTGCCGGCCTGGCCCTCCCAGCTCCGCCCCTCCCAGCTCCACCTCTCCCAGCTCCACCCGTCTCTCAAACAAGCAGAGCTTTCAGACGGCTGCCCACACAGTGGACCGGCACAGGGGCAGGTGGGCTGGGGTCTCAGGACTCAGTCTTCTCGGGGGGTTAGTGATGGGGCAGGACACACTTAGGAGCCTCTCAGGGGAACACACTCTGAGGGGCCTCGCTGACAGAAATATAGCCCAAGGAGCTACTCCAGGACCCTCCCAGGTAAGAACACAGGCAGGTGTCCATCACGTGCCAAAGTCCAGCCAAAGGGTCCAGCCTAGGATCCACTCACTGCCCCCAGCTTGGGGCCCAGAGACCCCCCCAAGCAACGCCCCAGGATCCACACTCACAGACCCATCAGCCAAGGAGGGGGCCAGGCTCTCTGTCATCGGGAAAGCGAGGACATCTGGCGGTGCCGAGCTGGGCAGCCGGGGTCTCCTTGACAGGTGGGGTTGGAGTGAAACAGCCACACCGGTAAAGGGGCGGGGAGTACCTTCCCCCCCGGCCAAACACCCTCCTCCATGCTGGCCCAGCTGAGGTTAACGCCTGAGAAAGACACGTGCTGGCACGTGGCGCATTCACAACTGAAAAACCCAGACACCGCCCCTGTGCCACGGGTGGGAGAGCAGGCACACGTGGGGCTGAGCAGTACAACAACAGAACTGTGTGTACGTGGCGGAGCAAAGGAGCGTGCCACGGCAGCTGGCGATAGTACAGACGCACTTTGCAGCGCTGAGTGAGGGGAGCCGAGTCCAGGACACGGAGTTCAAAGCACCCGGAAAGCGAGACCATAGGATGTTCAGACAAACACAGGAGCAACGGTCAAAGCAAATGCAAGATGCTGGTTCCGTCCCGGGGGACAAGGATGCGGAAGTAGCCAGCTTGATGGACTGTCTCTAGCGCCTGGGTTGGGTAGTGGGTTCATGGGTATCCATTACATTCCTCTTTAAAAATGAATGCGTGCATACAGTAGAACATAGAGATAAATAGATACAGCACAACAAACAAAGGATGTCTGTGAGTCAAGGATGAGCAGGTGTCAAGAGGCAGGAGACTCAGCCTCCAGGATCTCCCTCAGCATATGGCACCCGTGGGGTGGAACTCTGAGCCTGAACTGGCTTTGGGGGCCCCTTGCTGCCAGTGGTTGCACCATCTACTTCAGTTTCAGAGATACAAAAGAGCTGGCATCTACCTGCGCCTGTGAGGTCTGGTCCGGCCCCATCCAGGCTGTTCTTCTGACACCGGCCTGGCCCCAGCTCCTGGGTGGTCTTGGAGGCTTTCAGCAGGCTCTCTGCTGGTGCGCCCAGCCGGGGCTCAGGCTCCCGGGCGGGAGGGTGGACGGCTGTTGGTGCCTCGAGAGATGCAGAGGTGACCTGGAATGACAGGAGGGGAGACATAGTGAGTCTTGACCATGCCTGCCTGAAGGTGCCCAATGGGGGTGTCCGCCCCTCACCATGGCCTGGCCTTTGCGGTCAGGGACTCAGTGTGACATGGCCATTATGAGTGACTTTTTCTCCGTAAACCTTGCCCAGGGATACCAGGCTGGTCGCTGGGTGCTGGGGTTCTACCCACAGGCCCCATCGCCACCTGAGCCCCCTCAGCTCTGCATGAAAGTTGATAACAACTGCCTACTAGTAAGTTATAACTATAAAGATTAACCCAGCCAACCTTCAGGTCACCCTGCTGATAGTCATCCTATCCCCACCCCAACCACCCCCCTCCCTTTTTTGGTAATTTTTAATTGCATAACATATACATAACATAAAATATACCGTCTCGACCATTTTTAAGTGTACAGTCCAGTGGCATTAAGTCCCGTCACAATGTTGTACAACCATCACTACCATTTCCAGAACTTTTCTCTTTATCCCAAGTGGAAACTCTGTACCATTAAACACTAACTCCCATTCCTCCTCTCTCAGCCCCTGGTGACCACTGTTCTACTTTCTGTCTCTATGACTTTGACCATGCTGGCCGTCCCATCCCTTTTTCACATCTGGGGAAACTGAGGCTCAGTGACGGGTGACAGGAGTCTGAGGACGCGAGGCAGGGTGAGCCCAGGTCAGCCGGGCTTCGGATCCTGGGCTCTCTCTTCCGATCTCAAGGCCTGGGCAGGAAGCCAGGACCCTGTGGCCAGTGAGAGGGTGCGCTAAGCCCTGTGTGAGTTTCAGGGCCTGAATAACCAATTGTAGCTCCTTGGGGGGCGAGTCCCAGGAACCGGAGACCCCACTTCCTGAGTATGAGCTCCAGGGCCAGGATGGCTGTAGAAAAGCAACGTCATGTTGATCCAGGTTTTTTTTAAGGGGTTAGGGCTATAAAACCAAAGTGCCTAAGAGAGATGGATGGCTCCAAATTCCTTGGGCGAGCACAGGCTCTGCCAGCCCCACGTGCTAGAGACGGATACATTTACTATTTGTTTCCGGGAACGCTTTAATTTATGGGATCCATATGGTGCCACTGCCCAGACCACAGCCCCAACAAATCCCACAGGCATGCTGGTGGCTTTGGCTGGAGCCAGGAGAAGGCGGCACCTCGCTCTAGCACACGTCAGTCATTCACTCGCTGGCTTGCTCAGGACTCCGGGGGGCCATCAGCATGGCAGGGACCCTGGAGCCCCCTGCAGATCCCACCCAGCAGTTTTCAGCTGTCCTTGCAACGTGGCCCTAGTTATCTCAGAGAAGTCTGCCAGGCACGGACTGCTGTGTCGCCATTAGTCAAAGGACGACCCGTCGGCCAGCCCCAGGGAATATGGGGATCTGAACCCAAGCAGATAGGGAAAACTTGGCTATTACCAAGCAACCAGGGCGGGGGCGGACACGGCTTTTAAGTAAAAAACAGCAGATGGATGCAAAAAGAGAATACTGTGGGGCAAGAAGGGGTACAGAGACGAGCACTAAGGAGTTTCATGGGAGAACTCCCCAAAGTCTTCCCAGAGGCAGGCTTCCTGGAGCAGACAGAATTTGAACGAGGCCATCGAGGGGGAGCCGGTTTTGGAAGGGAGGAGGGAGGACAGGAGGGCAAGGAGGGACAAGATTTGAACACACATCCCTGGCGTGTAAACCATAAACCAGGCACTGGGTGGGTGAGCAGCCCCGCTCGGCACCAACAGGGGTTGCACGGAGGTACTTGACCCCCAGCTTGCCAGATCTGATTTTTCAAGAGGCGGCTGGGAACTCATTTTTAAAAGCTGCACTCTCGTGATTATTAAGTGCTGGCAACTAATTGAAAACACGTTAGAGCACCGCGCGACCCCTCCCACACTGCTGGTGGGAGTGCGGCAGCCGCTGTGGCGGAACACGGCTTGGAGGTTCCTCAAAAGGTCAAAGATAGAGTTAGCACGTGACCCCACAATTCCACTTCCAGGTAGATATGCAAAAGAACCAAAAACGGTGTGTCCACACAAAAACTTGTAGGTGAATGTTCATAGCAGCGCTCAGTCACACTGACGAACGAATCCTGCCAACGACCTTAACGCACTTGCAGGTGGGTCCCTCCCTCGTCCAGCGGCCACGTTCCAGCACAACCAGGATGACACCTTGACCTGCAGCCTGTGAGACCCTCGGCAGAGCACACGGCTGAGCCATGTGATGATAAATGTGTTGTAAGCTGCTAAATTTGTAGTCGTTTGTTACACAGCAGTGGATAACTGATACAATCTGTAAAGCTCTAGAACAGTACCCAGGCCAGGGATAAATGTTCACTAGCACCATTGTGTACCAAGCCGTGTGCCAGAAACACAAGGGGATGGATGCCGGTCCTTCTCTGGTCTAGCTCTTCCCGCCACTTGGATTCGCTCTGGAAGTAAAAATATTTCACATTCCTTCTCCTGAACTTGTCAGCAGTGCCCAGGACTCCCTGGGGAAGGGGGCTCCATCGATAGTCAATATTACTGGATGGGTGAGGCCGCCAGACACATGCAGTGCTGTGAATGTGGATTACCTCATGCAAACCTCATCTTAGGTGGAAGCGAAAGTTCTCTGACAGACCATCAGACGGAGGCAGAGAGATACCTTTCCTCGCCCTTCAAAGCCAAATTTGCAATTCCTCTCTCACAAAAAGCAGGCCCTGAACCAACACATTCATTATGCCAGAGCTACGAGTTCCAGGCGCAGGGTCGGCCTTAATTTAAAGTGCTCTTAGGGCCTGGTCTGGGACTTATATTCCCCATCGCCCCTCACTCCCAGAGAGCGGCAGCACCTCAGGGAACATGGAGACCCTCATGGAGCGGGATAAACACAATTATTCCCTTTATTTCTCTGGACTGGGGCCACTGCATTTAATAAGGACAGGCCAAAGCGGGAGGGGATTCCCAGGGTTCTTTAACATAAAAGGGCATTGCATCCCACCGCCGGATACCCCAATGAGCTCTCGCAGCGTTACACTTTCTCCAGGGAATAAGTGGTCTCTGAGCACAGACTCAGAATAGATTTGGGGGGCGGCGGTGGAATGGAGGAGAAGGCAGACACTGCACCCTGCTCCAAAGGGTGGTATTAGTGCCCTGTTTGATTTTATAAACTGTATTAGCCCAAGAGATCCCAACGTCAGAGGACCTCTGCTGTATTGTTCTTTTAAAGATTTATTGGATATAACTCACATGCCATACAATTCGCCCAATGAAAGTGTACAACTCAATGGCTTCTGATATGTTCCTGGAGTGGTGTAACCATTACCAAAATCCATTTTAGAACATTTTTATCACCCTAGGAAGAAACCTCATACCCATTAGCCGTCACTCTCCACTCCCCCTCCTCCAGCCCCTGGAAACCACAGTCTCCTTTCTATCTCCGTTTGCCTGTTCTGGGTATTTCGTATAAATGGAATCTTACAATACGTGGCCCTCTGTGTCTGGCTTCTTCCCCTCAGCATCATGTCTCCCAGGCTCATCCACGTTATAACGTGCAAATTATATATTTTTAAAAACAAGGGACGTTCCAGTTTGAGGGCTCACAACAGCCTAGAGGCCGCTGGACAGAGCGCCCAGGATTTCTCTCTCCAGCAGCCTCTCTGACAGAAACTGGAAGCTGTTCCCAGAGCCTGCTTCCCTCGCCCTCCCAGGTACCCAGCCAGACTCCCTCGATCAGTCTCCTTGCAGCAGGGTCCTCGCTCCTTTCCCCAGCTGGGAGAGCTTGGCAAAGTGACTTAACCTCTCCCAGCCTCAGTTTCCCCTTCAGGAAAATGAGAGTGATAACACAGTGCCTGCCTACCTCTCAGAGGGATGGTGGAGGGAATGAGATGAATTAAAGGAGTTATTTCTGCTACAGCACTTGGCACATAGTAAGTGCTCGACAAATAGCAGCCGATCTCATGATCCGACCGCCTAAGTACCTGGAACAAGAGTCAAAGGGGCACAGTGGCTGGACACCTCGAAAGCGGTGGGGTGGGGTGTGTGTTGGGAAAGGCTTCACGGCCTTGGCCTTGCGCGGTATCAGCCCCCGCTGGCAGAGCTGCCTTCTGGTCCTCTTGCCAGCTGCTGGCCTGGAGCCCCAAGGCAGTCCAGGGATCCCTGCAGTCAGGGTGGGGAAGGATCTGGGGCATGTGCTCCCCCGCTTTTCCTGATCACCCTGAATCTTCTCTTTGATTCCAAGTTAGCTCAAGATGCACTCCAGGAAGCTGGCGAGTAGAGCAGACCCGGGACTGAGTCCGGAGTTGCTGCTGGCATAACTGGGAGTAACAGGGAAGTCACAACTGCTCTGACCTCAGTTTATGCCTCTGGGAAATGGCCCAGTAATGCCTACCCTAGATTTATTGAGCACCCACTGTGTGCTGGGTACCCACTGAGCATCTCACGTTAGTAGCCCATATAATCCTCCCTACAACCCTACCTGAACTGCCTCTTTGTAGAGGAGGAAACCGAAGCACAGAGAAGTCAAGTCAGCGGCCCAAGGCCGCCCAGCCCGTCAAAGTCGGAGCTGAGAATCCAGGCCAGTGTTGCGTCCCCTGTCAAGTATCTAGACTCCACAGTGTGACCGTGACAGGGAACAGACTCTAGAAGACAGAAGAGATGCCAGTACCCGGATGGCACAAAAGATGCAGTATCGCCTTCCTTTCACGCTGAGGAAGAATCAGGCACAGACAGGAAACCGAGTTCAAGGAGAAATGCAGCCTCCCTACAAACATCGATGGCCAGGTGCATGCCTTGGCTGAGAAGGCTGGGTGGGCACGACCGACGAGTACCTCCCAGGCTGGTTGGAGACCTCTGTCACCTGTGAGGGACATGCAAGTCACAGGACTGGTGCCACTTGCCCTGAAAGGAAGTAAGAAGACACAGGCCGGCCTTGCCACGGGGGTCCCTCCTCCCACTTTCCTGGTTCCCACCAGAGTCCGCCCACGAAGACACTGTGCTCGGCCCGCTCTGGTAGGATTTCCTGCTCTGAGCCACAAGCTGGTGCGTCAGAGGTCGAAAAACAGTATTTTACGCCCCTTAATTCCTTGTAACAGCTCTGTAATGACAAGCAGAGAACTCTAAATACTGTAATAAAGGGACCGATAAGGCTCTGGGTCAGGGGGAGATGAAGCTGCCGAATGCAGAGTCCCCGATAAGCAGACAACTAAGGGTTATTAAATGTGCGGCACAGCCTAGGCGTAATTGGGAAGTTATTAGATATGGAATACACACAGCACCCAGTAAATGAGTAATCAGGGACTAATTAAGCTTGTGCAACACAGCAGATCATGCTAGAGAGGCTGGTGGCTGCCACATCTGTGACAGCAATTAGGGGTGCTCCGGCTGCAGCGCTTGGTCGGGGGGGCAGGGGCGGCACGGCAGCCACCAGCTCCAGTCGATCCGACTCGTCCCCACTGGAGCCCCCTCAGGTGCTCCCACCTCTCAGGAGCTGAAGGGAGGTAGGGAGGGACCAGGCTCATTGAGCCGTGAGGACAACAGAAGCCTAAGTGGACACGGGGGGCCAGGACTTGGGAAAATAAAATGGGTTTGCCCCTGGCTTCAAGTCTGTATTGAGTCAGTGCAGCCACCAAGAGGACGGAAACAGTCATCACTGCCCACTGGGATGATCTGCAAAGCTGCAAAGCGTGTGCACAGAACTGCCTCCTGGAGTTTTGCAACGATTCTGTCAGGTAGGCTGGGTGGAGAGTATGATCAACCCACTGCATAGATGGGGAAACCTAGGCTATGAGGACAGGAAGTAGACGGAGACCGCTCAGCCTTGTTACCCTTCCAGGAGGCCCAGGGCACTTTACCCCGGGGGTCTGGGCAAGAGGAAGGCCTGGTGTTTCTCAGAAGGGTGGCGGCCAAGCCCGGTGGAGTAAAAGGGGCCAGGTGCAGTTATGTGGCCAATGAGAAAGAGAAAAAACGTGGTCCTGGGCACGCTTTTTAATGTCTCTGGGCCTCAGCTTCCCCTCTGAAAAAGGGGGTGCTGAGCGTTATGCCCACAGTGCAGGGTGGTTGGAGGATGCCCGGGTTAGGATTCGTGCAGCCCAGCACAGGCCTGATACCGGATGCCTGTGAATTCACCTGTTAAAGAGAGAAAGAGGGGGAGCCCAGCCCCATCCATGTCGGTGAACCAGAAAGTCCTAGTTCAAGACGGGGAGGCTGCCAGGGCTGGAGAATCTCTGGGTTCAGCTGAAATTGGGGGGTCTTTTCAAGCTTTAGTGTAAGGGTCATGAGCTGAAAGCAGGAAGCTTGGGGCAAAAATAGTTGGGGATTTCCATGGCTGCAGCTCTATGAGGATAGCGCATAACATGTGCTAAGTCCAAGGCCAATCTCTGCAGGTGCCAGCCCATTAAGCCTTAGACAGCCCTGGGGACCAGGAACTGTTAGATCTCATTATATATATGAGGCAACTGAAGCACAGAAAAGGGCAAGTCACTTGCAGTGTTTGGTCCACTGTGTGGGATGGGCAGGTAGGGCGCGATGCCTCTGAGATCCCTATTGGAAAGTGGGAGTTTGCAGCTGATAGCACTCAGAGCCTCAGGAGACACACCTGGGTAGGTGTGGCCAAGAAGGGTGGGGCCACGAGGAGGCTGGCAGGACATTCAACAGTAGGCAGGCCATGGGAAGCCGGACAAAAGCAGGCATGTCCAGCTTCTGCTGCTTTTGTGGCTGAAGGGAATATTCTAGAAGGCATGACCTAGGCCCCCTCCCTAAGGGAAGCCACTATGGCAGCCAACTGTCCCTTGCAAGGTCTGACATGGAGCAGGGTTCTGCAATCGAGGAATTCGCTGTTTCCAGAGGCAAGAGTGCCTCCCCATGGCTGTCAGGCAACAGCGTGCGGGTGCCGCTGGGGGATCCAGCTCAGACCCAGGGTTGGGGAAGAGAGCCTTCCAAGACATGAAGGCTGTGTAAGTCCTTGACACTGGCCCCCAGGGCCACCTCCTGGGGGAGCTAGACTGAGCTCTGACCAACTACTGCCAGACTCTCCTGGGGTCCCCCTCTTCCATCCCTGCTGGTACCTGCTGTGCCTACTGACCTCTTCCTGCTTTCCAGGGAGGGAGCCTCTTGCCAGTCTCTGAACACACAGCCCTGCCCGCTGCACCCCTAGCCACACCTGGGCCCAGTGATCTTTCCAAAACACTGTACTCAACCTGCCAACCCCCTGTGTAAAATCCTTTACCAAGGTTCTGACCCCTCCACGTGGCATCCAAGGGCCATGTGATTTGGCCCAGCCTAGTTTTTCACACATCTGTCATACTTCACATCCATCCACCCACCTACACAACAAACATCATCTACTCACCCAGCCATCCACCTGTGTCTGTCCATCTGTTCATATGTTCATCCATCCATCTGTCCATTCATCTATCTGTCCATGTATCCATCTGCCCATCCACCCATCCATCTGTCTGTCCATCTATCTGTCCATCCAACTAACAAACATTTATTAAGCACCTATTATGTGCCTGGCACTATACCTTGGATACAGTAGCAAACAAAACAGTTAAAAATTCCTGCCTCTTGAGGAGCTGATATTCTGGTTGGGGGAGAGACATAGTAAATGAATACACATTTACATATCAGCTGGTAGTTAGTGCCAGAAAGACAAATAGAAAGAGAAAGAAGGAGAGTGGGTGGGGAATTTTCCATAGGTTGGCCCCATTGTGAAAGGGACATTTATTCAAAGACTCAAAGGAAACAAGGAAGCTAGCCATGGACATAGATATTTTGGGGGAAGGGTATTCCAGGTAGACGGAACACCAAGCATGATGGCCCTGAGGCAGGAACACGTTTGCAAACTTTTTTGAAAAGACCAAGTAGTAAGTATTTTCAGATTTGTGGACAAAACAGTCTCTGTTGACCCAGCTTTGCCATCATAACACTAAAGCACCTTAGACAACATGAAAATGAAAAATGTGCAGCTGTTCTAATAAAACTTTATGAACATAACAATTTGAATTTCACTTGATTTTCACATTGTGAAATATTGTTCTTCCTTTGATTTTTTTGGGTTTTTTTTTTTTTGTAACCATTTAAAAATGTAAAAACCTTTCTTAGTTCACGGATGGTACAAACACAGGCTGTGGGTGGGATGTGGCCTACAGGCTGCAGTTTGCTGATCCTGTTTTAGACGCAGCCAGGAGGCCTATGTGGCTGGAGGGGTGTCTGAGGGAGAAGGGGAGCAAGCCTTGACTCAGAACAGAGGCAAGGCTGGGAGAAATGATGGATGGTGAACTGCTGCAGAGGCACCCACTGGTTTACCTAAATCCAACTGATGCACCGTGAGGGACTGCAGAAGGATGCATCGCGTCATGCCCACATGTGCACCTGCACGGCTAGGCTCATTACCTTCCCTTCTCCCCTCCAGGCATCGTGGAGGGGCTAAGGCAGATGCAGAAACTGGCTTGCCTGGTTCAAATCCCAGTCCTAAGCCTATGAGCTGTGTGCCTTCGGGCAAGTGAGTTTACCTCTCTGGGCTTTGGCTTTCCAGTCTGTAAAATGGTGAGGGCTCCTTGGGGCAGGGCTGAGGCTTGGTTCAATGTGCTGGGTAGAAACAAGATGAGGGTATGCTCATGAGCTGCTGTCAGTGCTCACAAGGTCCCCTTCCAACCCTCGATGCACTCTGCTTCTCCCCTGCCTGAAATGTCACTCCCCAATTCTCTGCCTCCTCCTCAGTCAGGATTTGTCTGCCTCCTCTGGGCTCTGTCCCCAGCTCCCGTCCCCTGGCAGAGCTGGACATTCCCCCAGCTCACCTTCATCAGTGCCCATACCCTAGTGCCACAGATTTAGGGGCCACACTTCTGCCCCTCTGACTGTCACCGCACCGCCGGATGCCACCATGTAACCTTAGCCCTGACACAGTGTCCCCAATACAGCAGATACCTGAATTATGGAAAAAACCATGTGGAGGGCTGGAGGGACAGTGTTTCTGGCATGGGGAACAGTCCATGCAAAGGCTCTGAGACAAGAGTGTGCCTGGCGTATTGGAGGAACAGCAAGGGGGCCTGTGTGGCTGGAGAGGAGCAAGGGAAGCAATGGGGTCACATTTCAGCGGGACCTAAGGACCTCGGCAAGGACTCTTTGCCTCTCATTTGGAATGAGATGGGAGCCCAGGATGGTCGGAGCTGATGAGAAACGTGATCTGATTTTTGTTTTTGTTTTGATTTTCACTTTTTATGTTGAGATGCTTATAAATTCATTTGCATGCAGTGGTAAGAAATAATACTGACAGATCCCACGTGCCCTTTACTCAGTTCCCCCAATGGAGGAATCTTGCCAAACCACAGCACAATGGCACCAGCAGAATACTGGCACTGATGACGCGTCTGCCTTCTGACGATCCCTCCGGTTTGACTGGTCCTATCCATGTGTGCATTTCATCCTCCACAGCGTTATCACTGGCGTAGGTTCCCGTATCCTCTGCCACAGTTGTGGCACAGAAAGTTCCATCACCAGCAAGCCTGTGACACTCTTTGACAAGCATACCGCCCCCCTCCTGCCCCTGACCCCACGCCGGGCAGCCCCTGGGTTTCGGTTCTCCATTTCTCTAGCTTTGACATTTCAAGCATGTTAGGTAACTGCCATCACACAGCATGTAACCCTTTGGGACCGGCCATGTCCACTCAGCACACTTCCCTGGGGCTTTGCGCATATTGATAAGTTTGTTCCTTTCTCCTGTGGAGCAGCAGTAGCCCACGGCGTGGCTGTGCCACAGCCTGGCGGCCTGTTCGCCTGATTTGGGTGGACGGAAGCCTTCCCAGCGAGTTCAGCTGCTTCCTTTGCCACTGCCTTAGACTCACATCCCAGCACGGCCCGCCCCTGCTCCCTCCTTTGTGTCTTCAGAGCCCGCACTTAGCTTCACCTGAGAGTTCTCCATTCAGGGCCTGCACCCTCCATGTATGAACTGTCGCCCCGCTTCCCTGTCATGACGCTTCCCGGCATCACTTCTGATGGCTCGCGCTGGGGAGGTCACGTGGCTTATTGACAGTAACCCTCCCTCTCATGCTCCCTGTCCAAAGGTGGATCAGAGAGGTTTAGCAACCTGCCAAACGTTACACATCTGGGAGATGGGCAGAAGCCTGCCCTAGTGAGCTGAAATGATCACCAAAACAGATTCTGAGGACAAAGTAAGAGCCGGGGGCGGGGAGGCTTTGCCCTGGGCTCTGTGGGGGCTCGGCTCAACCCCGTGCCTCCACCAAAGGGGGCTTGCCCACTGCAGGTGAACATGACATAATTACTGTGGAAGGAACTGCGCCGTCTCACCCAGGGCAGTCAGTTTATCAAGCGCTGACAGTGCATTAGCTAAGTGATCACTAGACTATTAATTTTTTTCCCCAGCCCTTGCCAGGGGTATTACAGTGAAAAATGGCAGCTTAACCGCAGGGAAATTCTTCAGGGTGACAAAAATAAAAATAGCTCTAATTGAAGTTGATAGAAATTATACCCTTTAAAAACACACGTCGGGGTGCACTGGCTATAATGTAAATTAATGCCGGGGCAGGGATTCTGTCACAGGATCATAGAAACACGATGACGGCCATGGCAAACAGCCTCACGGGGCGTCACATCTGCTTGGTTGCTGCTTGGCTGGGCCTGGCAGTGTCAGGGGAGGTGACAGGCACAGGCTGGAGGCTGGTGCCCACGGGCCCGCAGACACAACCTTGCCTGCTCACCGATTCCCCACAGCGGGATGGGGGGCGGGGGGCAGGAAGGCGCCGCGGGCCCAGGCCCTTCTCGACTCCACACCGGAGAGTGTGCGTATATCTTGGGTGTCGTCCGGGCCCAGAGGCAAAGGTCGATGGACCCTTCACAAGCCAAGTTACTACTGCCCCAGCCGCCTGCCACCATCACCAGGCCTTGCGTTCTAAAGCCAGATGCTGACTTTAAACGTGCACATTAAAACACGTTCGTAACAGAGGTCCCAGACAATTTAGAAAGATTCCGATGTCTGGCGCGCAGCGGCAAATCATCTTTCAGTGGCCAAAGAGGTTTCCATTCGGCATATGAAAGAATAACAAATATACCGGCAATACCGGGGATAAACACAGGACAGCATCTGCTCTGTGATCCGCTCTGTTGTTAAGTACTTTCCGCACATTTTAATTCACTTAGTCCTCGCAGCAACTTGTGAGGTAGACACTGCCATTATCATCCTCATTTCCCAGCTACGGAAACACATCTGGAGGGCTAGAGAGGTTGTGTAACCTGTCTGGGGGGGACAATTGAGGGCAGAGCCAGGAGCTGAGCCAGCTAAAAGGCCTCCCAGCCACCCTGCTGAGTGCCTTTCAGCCCAGCTCAGCGATGAGCCCCTCACCTGCCGACATGCAGGTACCCTGCTTGCTGCCAAGTCCAAACCCAGAACACACCGTGCGCTGCCGTCCCAGGGCGGGGCCTGCACACCGGCACTTATTTTTAAATGACCTGTACAATTTACATCCAGTTTGGCTATACACCCTTACCTATTGAGATTGACATTTCACTTAAACTTCATCAAGCCCCCTTTCTGAGCACGAAGCTGTGCCGGGTGTGCATGGGGGCAGGGAGAGTGTCAGAGAACAAAGCAGACGTAGGAATGAATTTTAGAATGTTTGTCAGGCCCCTGCCCTGTGCCAGGCACTGTTTGAGGTGCTGGAGATTCAACAGTGAGCAAGACGGGGAACGTTCTAGGCCTCCTGCCCTTGACGTTTCAGTTGGAGGAAGACAGGCAGTAGCACAGTCACTCATTCGGGGTCCAGAGGAAACATGAAAGTCATCAAAAATGAAAATTCAAACATGGGCTCACAGTGCAAAGAGACAATTCAAGAATCTAAGAATTTGAGCAGCAAAGGATTTTAAATTTAATCTTAAGAAAGAATAAAAGGAAAGACTAGAAAGACTCTCATTTTCTCTCTTTCTACACACATGCATGCGGTGCACGCACACGCGCGCGCGCGCACACACACACACACACACACACACACACATCCAGGGAAAGAAATCTAATCGTGGAAGAAACTGAGAAGACAGTGATTTTCGTGGCTTTTCACTGCCGTCCTTTGTGAAAAGATCTGAAAGGAATAATTGGTGTTGAGTCCCCATTGCGGTGGAAAGGGAAAAGTCAGAGCGGGAAGTAAAGGCATGAGCTTCTAGAAAGGGGACAGCACGCAGGCAAGTCCTGCCAGAGCCTGGACAGCTCTGCCGGGCATTTGTTCAGAGAAATCACAGGAGACACTGGCAGATCCCGGGGCTGGGTGAAGACGCGTGTGCCCCTTGCCCAAGAGGAAAAAGATGTTCCAGGATGGAAATGACAGGCCCGCCAGCTTGGCATCAATACCCAGGGAGAATCTAAAGCATCATCGGGGCGCAAAGCAATTGCAACCACATCAAACAGCATAAGAATTACTACCCGGCTACTGGCCTGGCTGTGGGAGGGGGAAATGACACCAGAGCCAGCTAGGTCCCTTCAGCACGAGAGCGGCTGGTGCTCCCAGAGAGGGGAGCAGGAGTGAGGGGACCTCGTGATCCTGCCCTGCATCTACTCTGCCCGCGACAGCCAGCCGGGTCAGGCCCAGAACACCTGGGGTCATAGGGGACAGCCGTGACCTCATGAAAACACCTGCCTTGACTCTTAAACCCGAGAATGCTAACAGGATAAGCTGCTGTGTGACTTGGCCTATCATGTGCCAGGACGAGCTCTGCATCGTCATGCCAGTTCATTCTCAAGCGACAATGTCAGTAATAGGAGGTCGGCGTCTATCAAAGCTTGCTGAGTTTCAGTCACTGACGCCTTCGCCATGGGCTGTGTGGCCACAGGGAAGTTACTAAACCTCTCTGGGCCCCAGCTTCCTCATCTGCAAAATGGTCATAATGGCAGTTTCCAACTCACAGAAAAAAAAAAAAGATCTTAGAATACGCGGCCCCTTAGGATCTGCTTGATAGAGCTGAGCTGGTTTTATTTCTCCTTCCAGCAACCCCGTAAGAAAATTATTTAATGTCATTTATGTGCCAAGCTCTGTTCAAACGCTTTACAAAGCTTAACTTGCTTGATCCTCCTAACATGCCTATGAGGAAGGTTCTCCTATTCCACACCCATTTTATGGATGAGGAGATTGAGGCACAGAGGAGGTAAGTCAGCTGCCCCAGGTCAAGCACCCAGGTGCTGCCATGCTGTCATCCTCAGTCTGCACTGTTAACCTTCACACAAAATTGTCCCCTAGAACAGCCTGGGAAGTTGCAAGGGGGCTTAGGGTACTCCGTTGTGCAAAGGTTAAGCAGCTTAATATACACAGCTGGTTAGAGGTGAAGCAAGATCCAGGTGGAGGCAAGACTAGAGACTGGGAAGGGTAAAGACCTGATAGTAAGAGGATCAGAAAGGAGAATAAAATGAGCAATAAATGGGGAGGGGGAGATAAGGGTGGGTGAGTCAGCCCTTTCCCAGAAGAGAGAGAAATGGGGGAGGGAGAGGGAGGAAAGGAGGGAAGGGGGAGGGAGGGAGGGGGGATAGGAGGGTGGAGGAGGGAGGAGGCATAGGAGAGACGGGGAGGGAGGGGGAGGGAGAGTGCTGAGCCTGGAAGCTGGAGCCTCCAAGAGGAGGGAGGGGCCCTCCCTCTGTCCCGCATCCATTTTCCAGATCTTTATTCTGATACTGGGTTTCTTTTATCACTATGAAAAAGAAAAACCACCACTTACACCTGAAGAGCTGTGAGCAGGGGCTGGCGCACGGGGAGGGCGGAACGGGGCTGAGAGGGATGCAGGCGCTGGCTCTGTTTGTGCGTTCTGTCTCCTCGCAGAGATGAACGAGAGCTGAGGGAGGCTTCCATCACCCCCAAACCTCAGAGGTGGGAAGAACCTGAAATGTCGTCCGTCTCATGTTTCTCAAACTCTGGGATGTGTCCCACACGAGAGCAATTTTTAAAAAGGGAAATGGAATAGAATAAAAAAAAAATACTGGAGTGCATCACATGTAGTAAAAATATCATTTTGTGAAACTTCGGTTTCAGGTACCAAATGTGCTGTCAGCATCACCTCAGACCCACGCACTCAGGACTCCTGCCTTCCCAGCTCTGGCCCTACCCCAGCCATGCCAGAGGGCAAGGAGTCTGTGGGGCCAAGGGGTAACCCCTGCTCTCAGGTCCTCGTTCTAGGACCGGGTCTCCCTGCTGGCCTGAGTCCACGTCCTTCCTCCATGATGTCCTCCTGAGGGGGCTGCTTGTTGGGAAAGCCCATCCGAAAGGTGGCCAAGGGGGTGGTACTGCAGGAGTGTGGGCGAGTGAAGCCTGCGTGATGAGGAACACGGCGGCCAGGCAAGAAGAGAAGAGAAATGGCACAAGTCTCCATTCATCCCATGCCCCAACCCTTCAGATGCTCAGGCAAACCTGGGTGTATGTACGTGTGTGTGTGTGTGTGTGTGTGGAACACGTGCATTTGTTGTGTGTGGACGGCATGTGTGAATATGTGTGTGTGCCTTGTGTGGGCATGCGCGGGCACATGTGTACAGGCCCGTGTGTGTATACACCCTATAGGCATGTGGCCTGTGAGTGAGCATGCGGATGTGCACGTGTGAGTGCATGTGGGCGTGTGTGTATGAGTGTGTGTGTGTGTGTGTGTGTGTGCATGCTGGGCTGTGAGTCTCTGCCCCTGTTCAGTAGCTCACAGTCCAGCAGGGTGGAGGGAACTGCCAGGTCTACGCCATTCGCCAGGGGGTGGGTGGTCTGATTGCGTGGGACCTCTGCCCTTCCCTCACCCCAGGAGTTTCCTGAATGGCGGCACCTGTGAAACTCTGCCTTCAAAGTCTGATGAGCAGACGGGGAGCTCCTTGAGCAAACCCTTGCCAATCCCTGGCCCAGAGCCAGCCTTCATAACGTTTGTTGAATGAATAATTAATAGAAGAAACAAAGGCTAAAAAATCCGCAGGCCAAACACCACTCAGTCACACATAGCAGAAGGGTTAATGGATGCTGTCAAACAACCTGGTGATCACCAAAGCCTAAGACACACCCCAGAGACTTCCAAAAGGACCCCACCCGCACTGCAGCCAGGGCCAGCCCCACGCCAATCTGTCACAGCCCCAAGACACTGAGGTCCCAGGAATGCCTGGATCCTCCTTTGTCCAGGTCCCATTACCCCTGTCCTAGTGCAGGAGAGGCGATCCTCACTGCTGCTGCTGGAACCCACCCCTGCGCCAGCCAGCACACATGATGGAGGCTCTCAAGGGAGCCCTGGGGTGCGCAGGAAACTTTACACAAACATTTACTGGACGTGAGGGCGAAGGCAGTCCAGACCTATCCCTAGACAGCTGCTTCCTCAGAGGCCTCATGCAAGGTGTGTGCTTTCCTCGGGCCTCAGGGTTCCCACTCTAAACTGGGCATGCCTTTCCTTTCTTCTCCCTGCCTCCTTTCCCTCTCTCTCTTGCATCAGCTGTTATTATTACTGTTGCTGTCGTAGGTGCAAAGCCCAAGTCCGCCACCTGGCACCAGCATCGGTGGTGGGGGCTCCAGGAGAGCCCTGCAGAGGGAGGGGCGCTGCCTGGGGGGCAGGTCGGCCTAACAAACACCCATTTTAGACTTAGATGCCTGGTGGGGCCGACCGAGACTCAGGGGGACTCAAGCACCCCAAAGCCTCCCCTTGGCACTGACGTTCCCTAAGAGGGGGTGCCTGGAGGGGGCCCTTGGTAATGTCCTGGGCAAGTGAGCCCAGCAGGAATGTGTGTCCTGCTGCTCTGTTCATATCACACCAGCCCTGTGAGCAACGGTAACAGCCCCAATGTACAGACAGGGAAGCTGAGCTTGAGAGGAAGGTGGCCACCGAGGTTCCCCAGCAGGGGAGTGGGGGGGCAGGAAGAGGATTTAGGCACAGAACCTGGGCCGTGTGCTCCCTGTTCCTGGCAACGCCCCTCTGCACTCCAAACACACCTGCCCGGCACTGTCAGGAGCCTCACCTGCACAGCATAGAATCCACTTCCATCCCTGCAGCTCAAGAGGCCCAGGCAGGGCGTGGGCTCAGCCAGGCTAGGAGCCTGCCAAGGTGCCAACTCACTGGCTCCTGGCTAATTACCCATTTTTGCAAGATCAAAGGTCTTGTTTATTAAAAAGCAGATGGAACTTGCCTGCTTGACTCCCTCGGAAACAATGTTAAGACAGTCCAGCCCTCTGTCTCTGAGCCCTGCCCTCTGCCCAACCTGGCTATGCAGAGCCAGCCTGGACCAATCCCTCCCCGTGGACTGGCAATGGGTCAGCTCAGGGACGGGCTCACTGGCACCTGGTACCCCACCAGTGGTGTGGGGCTGGCTGGACGCAGGTAGGGCAAGGAGCACTGGGGTCTCCAGTAAGGGGTCCCACAGCCCCAATTAAGGGTTCCGGTATGAAAGACCCACCCACACCGAGCGCCCCTGGAGGCCAACACGCTGCCCCTGTACCTCACAGCTCAGTCTCCAGTCGGGATGCCAGGTGAGGCTGGTGCATCCAAGAATGAACAGGACTCCAAGGGACAGAGACAAGAGGAAGGGAAGTTGAGAAGGCAAGAGCTCACCAGGGAGAGCCACCCAACCCGGTGTGGAAGGACAGCGAGGTGAATGCAGCCAGAAACGGCCCTCAGGAGGGGCTGCGGGCAACAGGGCAGTGAGACAGGGGCCTGTACATGGCTCTGCCCCTACATCCAAGCCCTGCTCCTAAGTGTAGGTAACTCCCATGTTCTAGATGGTAAAACCAAGGCTATGTGGCCGGAGGCTGCCTAGCTGGAGGACAGCTGCTCCAGCTCAGAATTCATGCTCTTGATCCCCCTGCTAGATTCCCAGGAGGCCTCTGAACCTGTTGACAGTGGGGGGCCAAGGGAGGGCATAGAGCAGTGCCACATCGCATGTGTGGGCAAGGAGAGACCTGGAGATTAAGGAAGCGGCTTGGTCACCAATGGGAAAGGCCCAGCAAAAGCAATGAGGAAGCAGAACAGAGAAGGGACTGGATTCTGGGCAACGCAGAGGCTGGGTGCCCACAACCTGGGGGAAAAAAGATGGTATCCAACCCTAACCTGGGTGGGTGAGGTGCACGGATTGTCAACAGAGGTGACTTCTGGCCTTGTCTGGAGACATTTTTGGTTGTCACATCTGGGGGTGCTACTGGCATCTAGAGGGCAATGCAACAGGACAGCACCCTTCCCCAAAATGTCAGTAGTACCGAGGCTGAGAAACCAGGGCTGGAGGTACCCTCGGACCAGAGAAGAAAAAGAGAAGAGCAGGTGGGGCAAGCAGAAGTGTGATGAGCAGGAGCCTAGCGAACCCCTGTACCTGAGGGAAGTGGTACCTACAGCAGCGGTCCCCAACCTTTTTGGCACCAGGGACCGGTGCTCCTATGAGAATCTAATGCCTGACCGTCTGAGGTGGAGCTGAGGCGGTGATGCTAGCGCTGGGGAGCGGCTGCCAACACAGATGAAACTTTGCTGGCTCACCTGCGCTCACCTCCTGCTGTGCAGCCTGGTTCCTAACAGGCCACGGACTGGTACCAGGGGTTGAGGTCCCCCGACCTACAGGATATCCAGGAAGAGATCCGCAGGAAGCAGCTGGAGACAGGAAGCAGCTGGAGACAAGGGTGGGCCGCAGAGGACAGAGGCAATTGTCCCTGAGGGATCAGATGTACCCGCCCACAGAGCTCTAAATGCTCATCTCACGCTAATCCAGCGAGCCCTTGCACCCAGCCCAGGAGGGTGCCTGTTACTGTGATCGAAACTCTCACCACCAGGCAAAGACAGTAGCTGGGAAGGGAAGGGGAGATGACGGGGCAAGGAAGTTTCTGAGGCCGGGAGCATCCAGACAGGCACAGACAGGAGGAGGCATCGTCAGGGGTTTCCAGGTAAGGAAAACACGACTGAAGACAGTGTGGGGGTCAGGGGAAGCACACCTTCCCTTCCCTACCACTCGGATTAAGAACAGGGGAGAGGAAATGTGTTCAACGTCAGAACACACTGCGGCCCTGGTTTCTTCATTGCTGCCGGACTGAAGAAGTAGAGGGAGGGGAGGGAAGGGGAAGACAGGGGAGGGAGAGAAGATACACACAGTGGAGGAGGCTTTGATCACATTAGTCAAGGGCTCTGGCTTTGGAATCCAACAGAGCTGGCTGTGAATCCCACAGAGTGACCTTGGGCAAGTCACTTCACTTCTCTGAGCCTCTGCTGCCTGATGTGGAAAGTGGAGCCAACCGGCTCCTTATTTGGCAGGGCTGCTGGAGGACTACATGAGTGAAGATGTGTAAGGTATCTGGAGTGTGCTCTCCATATGCTTTCACTGATTGGTTTTACCATTATTTGGAAGGGCTAGAAGGAGAAATGATGCCGATGCATCTATAAACCCAGAAATCAAGGCACACACACCCAGATTTGATGCAGCCGCCCCATCTCATGGCTGACAGCGACATGGCCCTAAAATAGTGGTCCCCAAGCTTTCTGGCATCAGGGACAGTGCTCCTATGAGAATCTAATATCTGATGATCTGAGGAGGAGCTGAGGCAGTGATGCTAGCGCTGGGGAGTGGCTGCAAATACAGATGAAGAAGCTTCACTCTCCTGCTGCTCACCTCCTGCTGTGTGGCTTGATTCCTAAGAGGCCACAGACAGTCCCTGGGGTTAGGGATCCCTGCCTTAGAAGATGGTGCACACCAGTGTTGTGTTTTTCCATCTTTAGGTATGAATCTTGTTTGGTAGCTGCCCCACTGGCTGGATGTGACTGAGAATCGATCCCCCATCCTGTGCCAAAGGCTGCCCCTGGGGCCGCCTGTCCAGGAGAGGGGGCCCTGCAGCCCTTGCCAGATGCCCAGAGCCCGGAACAGCGCAGTTGACGTACAGGTACAACCAAACTGGTCTGGCACCTCAAGTCTCCACATCAAGGCAAGAAGCACCCAGCCGGCACGGCATCACCATAAAGGTGACTCAGGTGTACACAGCCCTTTAATCCAGAGGTCCCAGAGCCTGACATACACGCTCATTAAATGTCTCAGTCATCCACCTGAGGAGGAGAATCTGTGACTACATTTCCTGTGCCAATCTTGGTCTGGGCCTTACATTTTCAAGCAAGCTGCAAAGATCATAAGTATTACTCTTTTCCACATGCAAAGGCTGAGCTCAGAAAGGTTAGGTATCTTGCCCGAGGTCACACAGCAGGGTATAAACTTGCCTTTTTAACTCCCAATCAGTTTAGTTGGATTAAGGCTTGCTCCAAGGCCAGACTGGAAATTGAGCCATTAACAGTTCCACTGTGCCTTGGACTATCTATGCAGAGACAGAATGACTTTTACCACTTACTGCAACCCCTCAGACTTCCCAACCAAGCCAGCTGAAGGTCCGATATTTGCCAAAGGTGGACAGGGGGAGTCTGAGAGAGGGTGCAAAATGTGAGGCCAGGCAGATGTCATTGAAAGCATTTGAAATTATAAAATATTTCAAATATACGGAAAATAGCGTAGCAAGCGCACGGGTGCCCACCTCTTGCTCACGTGTCCCCTGCCCTGGATCGCACAGAAACGAACACAGCTGTGCACAGCATCCCTGCCTGAGAGCTCCGAGCGCCCCAATGGTCTGCCTGTCCATGGGACTGGCCCAGGCCTCCTTCAGGGGCTTGAGGAGTGACCCATGCAAGGCGCCTGCTACTCGGCCTGGGCATCAGTTTCAAGTGACCATGAACGGAGTGCCTTTCAACGACTCCAATTCATTCTCTTACAGCTCCTGAGGGCAGAAGCCTGACACAGGTCTCACTGGGCTAAAATCAAGGCACGGGCAGGGCTGGTTCCTTCTGGAGCTCTAGGGAAGAATTCATTTTCCTTATCTTTTCCAGCTTCCAAAGGTGCCTGCATTCCTGGGCTCATTGCCCCTTCTTCACATCACTCCAGCCTCTTATTTCTGTCATCACGTCTTCCTTCCTTTCCTGTAGCATCCCCCTCTACTTCCTTCTCATAAGGACCCTGGGATGGCACTGGTCTTACGCTGATAATGCAGAATCATCTCCCCATCTCCAAGTCCCTAACTTAATTACATCTGCAAGGTTCCTTTTGCCACTTAAGGTCACATAGGCACAGGTCCTGTGGATTAGAACATGGACATCTTGGGGACCAGTATTCAGCCTGGCATGGCAGGCATTTAATAAACATGTCTTTGCATTGGTATTTCCCACTTCTTTCTGACACAGGAAGAACATGTGCATCCCATGAGCCCACCAAGGAGACACAGAGCACCTGCAGGTGGCAGTGGGCTAGAAGGGGTAACAGCTAAGGGGCCAGAGGACCAGGCTCAGGGCACCAGGGAAAGCCTGTTGGAGAAAGGGGTCTTGCACCTGCCACTCGAGCCCCCAAGACTTGCCCACAATGGGTAGGGGGTTTGTCTGCTCTGCCCGGGAGGGATGCCTGGCTCTGGTTCTCCCGGCACCCCCACCTCCCTGCCTCCAGCCCTCCTTCCCAGGCAGCCCCCCGAGTTACTGTTTTAATGAGTTCTTTGCCCTCTAATTAGCAGGTGCGGCTTTGAAAGGAAGCGCCTGGTGTTTACCTTGCATGGAGCCTTTAATAACCAAGCCCAAGGAATGGCGGGCTGGCTCCCTCCTAATCCCCATCTGAACGGCAGTGCTTAATGAGCCTTGGCACAAGCGAACCTTCTCCTGCCCTCTCTCAGGCGCCCCACAGAGCCCCAGGGGCTCGTTACTGAGCCGCTTCAGCCCTGCCAGGAGACACCCCAGCAGCCCAGCCGAGACCAACGTGTGCCAGGATTGAGTGGTGTCCCCTCGGCCAGCAGGGCACCCCGGCTAACATTTACCAGCACCCACTGGGAGTCCTGTTTTGTCCCAGGCTGTTCTAAGGCTTCACCTGTCCAAGGGCTGGCATCCTTACTCCAACCCTACTGTCATCCCCATGTCACCCCCAGGGGGAGATCAGCCGGGCTGAGACCTGTATAAACAGGGACTTGGGCCCTTTGCATATAGGAACCTGGATTAATTTCACGCGCGAGAGCCCTGAGAGGCAGGCAGTGTTAACTGCTGTTTTACAGATGAGAAAACCGAGGTGCAGGAAAGCAGAAGACTTTGCTGGCAACCAAAGGGTGGTGCTGGACCCCAAATAGGGGCGGTTAAATTCCACAGACCCAGGGAGCTGGGAGAGGAGTCGGGGCAGGAGGCAGAGTTCAAATGTTAACACGGTGGTGATGTCCCCCGAGCCTGGGGTTGAGGCAATGACTCCCCTTAGCCCGCCACTGAACGACAGCCCCACGGGTGCGGGGCAATCTCTAAGGGACATCAGTCACCCTCCGGCAGATCCAGAGGTCTCCTACTGCGAGGCTGGGGGGCAGGGGACTGCAGGATGTAGCAGGAGGTCTGGATGGCCTTCTCTGTCCCTATTCATCCAATTAGCTGCAGGAGGCCTGGGGTGGAGCTGGGGCCCCAGAAGGAACAGCCAGCTGCAGAGCTGTGTGGCAGGCCTCCTAAATCACAGGACAGGCAGAGCCCACAAGAACTCGAGGAGGGGGAGGAGGGGACGGACACGGGGACCCAGGCCCATCATCTCTCTCTAATTCCCTCCCCAATGCACACTCTGCAGGGCCCAAAAAGGGGCCTGCATGCTGAGAAGGAATATTCTAGAACATGGGGTTTTTTTTGTTGTTTTCTTTTGAAATAAATGGATCTGCCTCTGGGTTGCTGGAGGAAGGCAGAAGCGCCTCCCACCTCATTTTGTGCTGTAGTTACCCCCCCTTCGCATCTGAATAGCCTGCCAGTCTCCAGGGGAGCTTGAAAGGCGTTTGGAGTGTTTGGGCGGGAGAGAAAAGGCCTCTGCTGGCTTCCTTTGTTGGTAAAAGCCCCCGCTGGGCCTTTATGTGGCTCAGCCGCTCTTCCTGCAGCCACTGAGACACCTCCAGGAGGACTCAGGAGGCCAGTCCTCCAGGCCTCTGTCCCTCCTGGGACGTAGGGCTCACCTAGGTCAGCCTGCAGGCCCATCCACTCCCGCAGGGACCCTGTCTGGAAGAGAAGGGGTCTGCCAACCCTCGCCACCCTAAGTACTCGCTGTGCTATGTCCCCTGGTCTGGCAGGACCCAACTACCTGGCATTCGTCAGGCAAAGGCAGAGGATGAGCACTGATTGAGCATTTACTGCATGCAGCACTATAGGGTCAACATGGGAGGAGATGCTGAAGATGTGAGTGGCCTTCTGGGACATGGCCTAGGGGCCAACTGGATTCAGAAGTGGCCAGGGATCTGTGCCAGGCGTTTGGGTGGTGGTAGGGGTAGCTTCAAGATGATAAAGATGACTTAGCCCCTCCTCTCCAGGAGAATCTGTGACCTTGAAAAATCATGTTCTTCTCAGGACGTAAGTTTCCCCCATCTGTAAAATGGGTTCATGGGGTTGGGGGCAACTCATCTAACACATCTAACCCCGACCCTTTATGTTGCAAGAAAAACAATACTTTCCAAAATGGCCACGTCGTTTTTTTCCTACCCCCCACGATCTTCTACAACCTTCCCATTTTGTCCCTTTCCTTGAACCTGAGCAGGGACAAGGGCTTTGTGATGGCCTCCACTCACGGAGGATGGCGAAAAGTGGCAGGTGCTAGGTGCCCAAGGAGGCTTGGTCATAAAGGTGATATACTTCAGCTTGGCTCCTTCTCTCCGGATATTTGGTTTTGGGACCCAGCCACCGTGCTGTGGAGGAGCCAACGCGGCCAAGCTCCCAGCTGACAGCTTGCCCCAACCTGCCAGCCAAGGCCAGCGTGTCATCCTGGGGCAGGCCCCCCAGCTCTCGTCAAGTGTGGAGCCTGCCCACCTCACCCAAATGGTATTTGTGAGCAAAAGCAATGCTTGTGGCTGCTTCCCGCTCGCTGCTGAGGTTAGGGTGGTTGGTCACACAGTACTAGCACAGACCAGGCGTCCACAAGTACTTGCTAACAATGATCGGCTCAAAAAATGAGCTAAAGTTCACACAGTACGTAGCTCTTAAGTGCCAGGCACTGTTGTAAGTACTGAACTCATACGCATCCTCAAGATGGTCATTCTCCTTTTACAGATGAGTACATTGAGCACAGAGAGGTTAAGTAACTCGCTGAGGTCACACAGCCAGAAAGGGGTAGAGCTGGGATTCAAACTCAGACAGTGGCTCCAGAGTCCTCATCGTTAACCTTTAGGCTTTCCCGCCCTTTCCCCAGTGGTTGCGACAGAACCATGTCCTAAAAAAAGCCGGGAGGGCACTGACTCCAGAAAAATGCATTCTTTCCAAAGAAAAAATGTTGTCCAGTGCAAACTCTCAGGCCATGTTTCTGTCCTCATGTGAATGTATTTTAAAATCAAGTTTAAAATATCCTTGATAGGATCACAGGACCCAGGTTTTGGTTTGAAAACAATGGTCGTGATAGGGGGAACTTGGAAGGACAATAACGAGCCCCAGAAGTCAGCGAGGGACAAAGATATAAAGTGTGCATCCCAGGCCTCAGGCAACGCCCTCACCCGGAGACGGCTCAAAAACCCGAGACATACTTCCTACATCGTAAAATGCACTCCTTTAAAGTGTACAGCTCAGAAGACTCAGAACCCGGTCCATCTTGACAGCCTCTTTGGCATCCAGCTCACACAAGCTCTGGCCTGCAGTGCCCCCTGACCTCTAACCTTTCACCCTAAGGGCAGCTGACGTACACAGGGGCCCAGTCCCACGCTCCCGTGGGCTCCGGCAACCATCAGAAGGTTCCAGAACTGCCGCGCCTTTGTCACTCACTTTGTGTTCTGGCACAAAAAGAAAAAAAAACCTGCGTCAGACCACGTGGCTCCGTGTTTGGACCCTGAGGCTGTGGTCTCTGGTGTTCCAGGCCTACCTGACACTGGCTCCCAAGCCGTTTTCCAAGGTCCCGTCTCTGCCATGCACCACAAATGGTCACAGACAGTGGAGCCCTGTTCTGCCTTCCCTTCCAACAGCTTTTCAGGAGGCTGGAGACACAGTGGAAGCAAGCGTGAGCTTTCGCCTCAGACCGACCTGGGGCTTGTCCCTCCAGGGCCCCTCACCAGCGGGACCTCAGCATCCTCTGAGCCTCAGTTGCCTCAAATGTAAAATGGGGACGGAGCCCTTCCTGGGCAGAGCTGTCCAGGGGCTGGACAATGTCCCGAGAGCACCACAGCTCCGTGCCTGGACCCGGCCGACCCCCACGAGTGTGAGCGGTTGGCGCAACTGTGATATAAACAGTCTGCTGGTCACTGCATGTGGCGGATTCAAGTCTGATTGGGTTTATGTATTTGTTTTTCTTTGCCATAGGGGTTGGAAGTGCAAACTGTGTGGCTGCCGGTTACATTTCTAGAAGGCTCAGGGAGTTCTCAGCCACTCTGGGTGGGCTGCCCCCTCCCACCGTCCCTGCGCCCTTGGCTTCGAGGTGCTGACCTATCAGGCGCTATCAGACCCAGAATGGCCACCAGGGATGGCAGAGGACACTCTGTTTCCTGAAACGTGAGCCACGTGATACTCAACTGGCCTTTGGCAGATGGCAATGTTGAACTTGGAAACTGACACTGCTCCGGAGGCTGGGAGGGTCCACCCAACCTGCCCTTCTGACCTGCACGTTGCTGGGTGCAGAGCCCTGGGCGTCTTTCCACACAAGCCTAGTGCCAGCCCTGAGCAACGGTCACTGAGGCTGCCCGGGAAGGGAGGAGCTGTGGTCAAGCTCGGTGTGGGGACGTAGCCCTGGGGCCAGAGAGCCAGATTCCGGATTTGGCTCTACCCAACTGGTTCAGGGACCTTGGGCATGTCCTTGACCCTTCCCAGATGAAGCAGCGGCTTCATCTGTAAAACCGGGTTGTTAGCGTGGGTAGAAGAATTCTCTCCCCCCACTTTGAACAAGAAATAGAGAAAAGCACAACCGCTCGGGCATAAGGGGTGGGGAGTATGAAGCCGGCCTCTTTGCTTCCTCGCTCCTGGTCCTCCCTGTCCTGGACACAAGACGAGCTCCTCTGCTACGTAGTCGTTATTTTAAGGACACTGTGGTGTTCTGTAAAGCCCGAACACTTGACTTACATGAGAATTCATTTAGACTGCAGATTAGGTGAGTACTTGCTCTGTGCCAGGAACTGTTCCAAGAGCTGAGATATTGCTGTGAACCAGACAGACAGGGTCCCTGGGCTCCCAGACTCCCAAAGACAGCAGGATCTCTAGGAAATATGATAAGGTATAGACAACACGAAACATCTGAACTGCAGGGGCAAGTAGCATGAAGGAAACTAAAGCCACGTAAAGATCGAGCGATGGAGTGTGTAATTTCTGGGAGAGCCGTCTGAGGAGACTCCTGAGGGAGTTTTGTGTGCCTTCCCGGCAGGGGAGCAGCAGGTACAAGGGCCCTGAGGTGCTTTGGAGGAGTGGCAAGGAGTATGTGGCTAAGGCAGCCAAGGAGAGAGGGAAGAAAGGGGGCAGGAGATTGAGCGAAGGGGTCCGATCACACCTTGGCAGGCTTAGTGTACTGGGTCAAATGGCATCCGCCCACACTCATGCCCCCCTAGAACCTCAGGATATCCCCTTATTTGGAAATAAAGTCTTCGCAGATGTAATCAGTGGATTATATCCTATGAAAGCGCCTTTTTCAGAAGAGGAGAGGATGGACAGAGGAGAGGCCAGGTGAAGACAGAGGTAGAGGTTGGAGGGATGTGGCCACAAGCCAAGGAACGCACCGTCACCAGAAGCTGGAGGAGGCAGAAAGGATCCTCTCATGCTCCCCTAGAGCTTTCAGAGGGAGCAAAGCCCGGCCGACACCTTGGTTTTGGACTCTGGCTCCCAGGACAGTGAGAGGATAGATTCCTGTCGTCTAAGCCCGCAGTTTGTGGTCATTTGTTACAGCAGTTCCAGGGACCTCGGACGCCCAGGGAAGGACTTCAGTTTTATTTGGGGTGAGATAGGGGCCAAGATGGACTTTGAGCCTGGGCATGGCATGATCTGATTCACATTTTAAAGGGCTGTGCTGCGTCATGGTGCCATACCAGGCTCCTGGCCTCAGAGGAAGATAATGGGAGCAGCATTCCGGGGAAGAAAAAGAAAAACCGCTTATTGGCTAGGGTCACCCAAGAGCCCTCTAGTGACACATGTCTGCTAAGCCACCCACATCTCACAAGCCAGCTTCCTCCGTGGGAGGGTGACCAGGGCCCCACCTGGGTGGGGCTATCGCGTCCTACCCCATTCTCCACCCAGGCCCCTCCAGAGGGCACTGACACCAGGAATAAGCAGCAAAATGGGTTCCCCAGCCCTGACTAGTTCTCCCTGTTGCCTTATTTAAAGTTTCCCAGACAGACTTTCTCCTCTGAAAAGTTGAAGCCTGTCATTATCCATCTGAGAACCTGTAATTTTTTTTTAAAGAACGCAGCCCAGAAGGAGAAATGAGTCAGTTGGGTAGCATTAGCTACATGTTTCGCCTGGGGATGAGGTAAATAGAGACAGGGATGGAGGGAAGGTCATCCACTGACTCAACAAGCATCTATTAAGCACCTTATGTTTGCCAGGCACTTTGCTCGGTGCAGCTTCAATTCTGTTCGACACTATTTTGCTAAATGTACACAATTTGTGAAAAGGCTTTCAAGGAAGGTGAAAAAAGAGTAAGATCCGAAGCCTACCTGGAATAACTGGGTACAAGGCAGAATGTACAAATACCCCCAAGATAGGCCTCTAAGAGGTCACAGTGAAGTTTAGCGGAAACACAGTGAAATAACATTGGATCTGACATTCAAGGCCCCTGTGAACTTGGTGTTCTGGGTAGACCCTCAGCTTGCTCGTCTGTGAAATCCTTATGATAATGGCTGCCCAAGACCTTGTAGGGTAACCACCAAGCTCAAATGGGATGTGGCCGGACAACTAATCCTATAGTTAGCTCATTGGTCCAACGTGCAACACCCCACCTCACCTTTCCCCGGCTGGATCCAGGGAAGGGAGAGGGCACAGGACAGGGTCATCTAAGCCCCCAGGTCCCTTTGGCCTTGCTGGCTCCTTAAGAATGCTGCCCAACTCATCAGTCACAGTGCTTAAGGATGTTGTGAGGTTGCTGGGCCATTTCAGAGGTAAGAATATTAAGGCCCAAGGTCACTGAATGACAGATCAACGTCACGGCTGAGATTTTCAAAAGCTAAGGGGGCCCAAGAACTTACAGTCCTGGCAGTAAATCCCTCTCCCCAATGTGTCTCCTGGCACCAGCTTTGGTGGGGTGGTTGTGGGGAGGGAGGCGCTGAGAAGCTACCTCCTCACTGGCGGTTTGCTACAGAGCCTGCCTGGTGATCTCGGCGTGGCTGCACCAGCACCACCACCAACAGCGACCTCGATGGCAGCCCCTGCCCCGTGTGTGTGCCCCGTGCCTGCCTCTGCTCCGAGTGCTTTCAGACACCACTCACTCAATCGCCACAGTCACCCCCATTCTGTAGATGAGAAAACCGAGTCACAAGACGGCTCAATGACTTGTCTTCTGGGGGCACCCAAACACCGGTGAGAGATGCCCCTAAAAGGGCCCATTCTTCCTGCTTACAAAGGGCTGTCTCTCCTAAGGGGCCTGGAGGTGGGTGCCCCATGTCAAGGCACCCTGCCCACCCAGATGCAGGTCCCCACGCCCCCACCCCCAAACCTGAGAGGGCCTCGTGCAGCTATTCAACTGCCCTATTCAAACCTTGCTTTGTCTCACTGCCAGACCTTTGCAGATGCTGCTCTCCTGCCTGGCATGCCGGCCTCTCTCTTTCCCAGCTTTCTAGAACCTTCCCAGTTCTTCTGAGATGAGGCCCTGCTTAGGCCCCATCTTTCCTGGGAACCCTAGCCCGAGGATAATATTCACACACGTCACGACTGGTGAGGTAGGCAGGGCGTTTTGTCTTAGTTCGGGGTCCCCAGAAGCAGGCCCTGAGACAAGGACTGCAGTGAAAACCATTGATTTGGGGGGACCCAGATGCACGGGTGGGGGGTGGGACAAGAAGCAAAGGAGCCAGTGTGGGGTGCTTTGCTGCTCATTAGGCTGTACTGTGGGCGACTGGGGCTCAATCTCCGCTTGAGGGGGTCGGTGGCTGTGTAGACCAGGTTGTCCCACCTGAGTGGGAGGAGGTGGGAGGACTTGCCCAGCACCTCTTGTTGGCTGCTGGGCTGAGGGCTGCTCTGGGGACACTGTTCCATGGTGCCAGTGGCCAGAGAACGCAGAGAATGACCTCAGGGCAGAAATGTGGGCAAGCCCAAAAACCATGTGGACCGAGTGTGGGCTGTCATGGCTTACAGGTTCTGACCACCGGCCAGAGGCCTGCTGTGAGCAGCAGGAGGGCCCGGCAGCACCTGCCAGTGGCGTGTCAGCCCCGACTTCATAAATGCTCCCGCCAGACAAAGGCCCAGTCATGTTCCTGTGCTGTCCTCGGAGCATGATACCTGCACAGCACACAGTAGGTGCTCAGTAAATGCTCATGGTTAAGTAAACACAGAGCAGATGAAGTGAGAGACCTTTCCACATGGTTAGGGGATAAATGTAGCCTCTGCCTTAGGCTCCAGTGGACACTGAAAGCCCCCTGTGGGCAGGAAACCGCAGCATGCCCCGTAGGGCCTGCTCCGCACCTGTGAGAGCAGGCTCCAGACACAGCATCGGTCGCCATTTCTGGGGCTTCTGCTGTGATTACCATTGACTCCAGTGGCAGCTCATTCAATATTTAGACACTGTGAAGCCCTCCCCCTGCGCCCTGCTGGGCTGCAGCCAAGCCGGATTGGGTTACCTGAGCACAACAGGCGTTCACACCTGCCCAGGTTCAACTCTGCACACCCCACGTTCCAGATGAGAGAACGAATATTCCTGCCAAGAGGATGCTACCTTCCCAGCTCTTAAGACACACAGGGAAACAAGCCACGAAACCATTATGGCCAGTGACACCTGCAAGTCCCTCAGGCTCGGGATGGGGAGTGGCACATCAGGGGTTCCCAACCTCCATCTGCTGCAAAGACCACTGGCTTTGCATAGCCATGGCCCCTCCGCGCAGGACACCGCTATCCTTGCAGGTGGCCTGGTCCATGGAAAGACCCTGGGCACTGACCTACGACTGCCCCCTACTGGCTGCTGGCCATGAGTACATCCTTTCAGGTGCAGGTCCCAGACCTGCTCACCGAAACAGTGGTCAAGGGCTACATACATGTGCCTACGGAGCCCTCAAAATGCACCCTGTGAGAATGGAGATGTGTAAGTGGACACAACGAGTTTTGAAGACTTGCTGTGAAAAAAAGAATGTCTCACTAATAATTCACTATATTGATTAAATGTTGAAATGATAACATTTTGTATATGTTGGGTTAAAGGAAATATATTAAAATTAATTTCACCTGTTTTCAGTCTTTCCCCAGTTTTACTGAGCTATAATTGCTATGTAACGTTGTGTGAAAGTATATAACAACACAGTGACTTGATATCTGTATATATTGTAAAATGATTACCACACTAAGTTTAGTTAATATCTATCACCTCACACAGTTACAAACGTTTTTTTTTTTCTGTGATGAGAATGTCTTTCCTTTTTCTTAATGTGGCTACAAGGAAGTTTAAAATTACGTATGTGGCTGGTATTGTATTTCCACAGGACTGCGGCACGGCTCCAGATGCAAACTGGCTGCTGTGGAGTTTCTGGTAAGTCACATGACCCTTTGGAAACCAGCGGACAGGACCAGGTGGCCTCTGGCAACCATCCAGGACACTTAGTGGCTCTCACATTGACTTGGAAGGAGCCAGAGTAAAGCCCACAGGCCCACAGCATGCACCATGCTCCTTTCTGGCCTTAACTCCAATATTTTTTTTTAGTATAAGTATGCTCCATGCAATATTTTGGGACATACTTATGCTAGAAATTTATCCACTGCTGATCCAAAATGCCAATGTAATGGCATCTGACATTTCATCAGGCAACCCCACCACTCTCGGTTCTGTGTTCCTCTCTTGTCTTGCATGTCATCTCAAGTCTCCCCGCACCAGGACGGAAGCTCCCTTAAGGACGGGGGCTTGGGTTCTTGGTCGCTCTTGTTACCCCTGATGTTCAGTTCCGTCAGGCCACAGTCTGCACTTAGGTCTACCTGTTGAACAAATGATGGGAAACCAGCGTCTCCTCTAGGAAGACAGCAGCTGACCTAAGAGCCCTCTGACCCCCACACACTACCTGACTATACTCAGGTGGGGCTCCTCTCTCCACACAAATGTGTTTGCAAACAGCCTCTACGTACGAAATGCGCCCAGGAGACGTCTCAGCGGAACTGAGGCTGCGAGACGCCCAGAGAGCGGGCCCTGTCTGCTGCTGTTGCTGCTACACGCTCCTGCGCTGGTCTTGGTTTAAAGATGGGCCTGGGCTGTTTCACCCTCAGGGCGAGCAATGATAAGTGTGATCACCAGCTTCCTGTCCCCTCGCTGTCAACCTGCTCCTTTGTCCCCTTCTCAGTCGTCAAAAGCGAACCCTGCAGAGGTGCCCTTGGAAAGTTCTTGGAGGAAGATGCTAAAGATAGCCAGAGGTCACTGGGCACCTGGGCTGCTTCTGTCCGAGTGGGCAGCACTGGGTGCCTGGGCATTAGCTGGCCCCTTGCTTCGTCCTGGACACACACAGCAGATTTTCTGAGCTGTCTCTGATTTGAAACACTGTGACCGGTTGTCTTCCCAAACCAAACTATCCTGGATGTTCCGCTAGGTCAGCAAACAGCAAATGCAAGGGCGGCGCCAGTTTGCATCTCGATCAAGATATGAAGGCTCAGAACTCTTAGCTGGGAAGCAGGGGCCCCTGCACTCCGTCTCCCCACCAGATGCCCTGGGAGATACACAAGAACAGAAACCACACTGGTGCCTGCCCTCGAGGGATCTTGTCTGAGAGATAAGACTCCAGAAACAGCGGGAGGAAAGGCAAGCTGGGGAGAGCTGAGGGTTGAGTGATGGAGGAGAGACAGCTCAGCACTGTGGGTTTCCTAAAGAGCAGTGGCCTAGGCTGGTGGAGCCACCTGGGAGCACGTGACAGGAGGCGGGGAAAAGACTGAGGGAGCCTGTGTTGTACCTGTGCATGTGTATACGTGCATGTGCGTGCATGTGAACACGTACATGCACATGCGTACGGGACAGTGGGGCAGCCAGCCTGGCTGCCTCCGAGGCCTGCAGCTCCCTAAGCCTCACTGTGTCTACCAACCTCCATCTGGCCCCAGCTGTCCTTTGCCAGTGCTGGGCCAGGTCACAGCGTGCCATGTGCGCTTCACCTCCCCTTCCCACCCATGAGCTGTGAGCTTAAAAATGAATACCAGGAAAAAATATGACTAGCCTAGAGCAGAGTAAAGAACTTTCCAAAGGGTTCCTGGAAGGTGGCAGCATTCATTGCCCCCGATTTTGGTGAAGCATGTGCAACGGGCCTCTGGGTCTGGGCTGCTTTTGTGGCACTTGTTAACAGAATAACTTCTTTTCCTTTTCTCTTTCTTCTCTCAGTTCCATGAGGTACTGCCAAGGAAGAAGGCATGTGGACAGGAGGGTCCCCCTCTCTGAGCCAGGCTATACCTCTCCCCTTCCCTCACACAGCTGGGACCAGTGCAGTATCACATCACCCAGGACCTGCTCCCATCTCTTTGGTCCCCCAGACTCCAGCCAAGTGAGCAGGTAGGGAGGCCCAGCAGGCTCAGAGTAGGCATTGCCAGCTGAGCACAGGCTGGAGGGTGGCAGAGGCCAGGACTTGGCTACGAGAGCCACTTAGCAGCTCCTACATCCCTTCCCCATAACTGTCCAACAGTCTAGGCCTTGGGGACAGCTCAGCTCCAGCCCTCGGTGCCTGCCTGAGCTGGCTCCAGAGTCCTGCTTTAGGCTAAGGCCTTGTTCCCCTGGCTCAATGCCCCTCCAGCTGTCCCGGGTGACCAGCAGGGCAGAAAACCCTCTCACAACAAGCAAAGGACGGGGAAGGCAGGAAGGAAACTGGGGGCAAGGGTGGGATTATTCTGCTTGGCTTCCTCAGAGCTGGCATGAAAGGGGCTGTTGTCCGTGAGAGAGAGAAGTCCAAGATGGCCTGGCCCCGGCCCAACCAGGCAGGCCATCCTAGGACGTCCACCGGGGTGGTCTTCAGGCGGGCGGCCCCCGAACATAGAACCACATGGGACAAGGGTCAAGCAAGGTGTCTCGGAGGCTTTGAAGAGGAGAGGCACAGCAACAGGGGACCGGCCTGAGAAGCAGGGTGGCGGGAAAGTGCTGCTGGGAAAACATCAAGGATTAACAACCCTCATGTGCTGCTCCCCGGATGGAGAGGCAAGCATGGCCAGGAAGGCACAGAGCGGGGACTTGACCCCAGAGCGTACCGGGCGGCGTGAATACCCCGCTGTGGTCTCAGAGACAAGAGGCCACTGCTGTGCTTGTCCCTCCCCCTCCAAGGCACCCGGGCTTCCTTCCTGTCAGAATGGTGGAGCAGCTCCGCCCCATGGCCGGCGTCGGTCCTCAGGGCCTCTCTGAGCATCAGTGGACTGTGTGGCCCTGATGCCCCTTCATCTGCTCGGTGGCTCAGCTCCAGTCCAGCCAGGTTTGGACCACAAGGGCAGAAGGGGGCCTCAGGTGTCCTTTCTCTGAGGCCAGCTTCAATATAAATAGATAAGACCTTCCCCTTCCCTTCCTGCTTGCACTGGGTGAAAAGTGACCCCACCACCTTGCCACGTCCTCCCTGAACCTGTGACTGTGACCTGATTCAGAAAGAAGGCCTTTATAGATGGAATCAAGTTAAGATGAAGTCAGCCTGGATTGGGGTGGGCCCTGAAGTCCAATGACAGATGTCCTTTTAAGAGAAAGGCAGAGGGAGATTTGGGGACGCACAGAGAGAGGAGAAACCATGTGATGATGGAGGCGAGGTTGGAGGGGTTGTGGCCACAAGCCAAGGAAAACCTGGAGACCCCAGATGCCCTGGCAGGGAGCCCACTGCCCGCAGAGGAGGGGCACCTCCTCTTATGTCAGCATCACTGGATTTAGGTCTCAGCCATCTATTGCAGAGGAGAGCCCGGAAACGGGTTGTTGTTGGGCCTTGGAACTCTGGGACTGGTAACAAGGAGCAGGGCTGTTCCTCCCCTCCGGCCGCACTCCTTGCAGTCAGACTGCTGGAGGCCGGCTAACCCTTCCTGACAATCCGCCGCTGCAGGGCAAGGCAGGCCAGGGCTTATGTTTATCTCAAATTACTCCTGCCAGGGAGGTTCTGAAGTTCGAGGGTACTGAAGGAAGCGGGGCCCCTCTGCGTGTGCCCCAGGCTGGTGCCCATCCTCTGATCAGACTGGGACTCAGGGCTTTGACTGCGAATTGTGTGGGAGCTCTTATAGTTGCGGGGGGGTACTGCCAGTTGCAGGAAAGGCGGTGGGGGTGGACAGTCCACCTGGCTGCATGACCTGGAGCCCTGCCTTGGGTGCTAAGCAGAGAGGGTGGGCTGGGAAGACGGCAGCCCTCGGTTAGAGCCAGGAGAGCAACACAGGCCACCGCCAGCCTGTGCACCTGCCCTAGGTGTCCTGACTGGCACGTGCCTTCCCCGGATGGGGCTGGCGTTCCCCAGCTTCCCCCACCTCAGCCTCATGGGCCTTGGCAGTCCCCACTGCCACTGGTCAGCCTGGGCCTGGGATGGCTGACAAGTGAGGCCCAGGTGCCGGGGCGCAGGGGGAGGAGCGGGGTATGTGGGGGTGGCGATGAGAGGGTCTGAGAGAAGGGCCGGAGTGATGAGGACAAAGGGAAAAGGTGGGGACACAAAGAGGAGAGAAGGTGGAAGAGAGGAAGGAAGACTAATCCCAGACATAAAATGAAGGGTGGGCAACGATACTATTAATGAGAATGATGGTTCCACAAAAATAGCCACTACGGTTTACACAGATTAACACACAGCCATCCAACGGGGGTGGCCATGCCTCTTCTTCCCATTTCCCTGATGATCAAACCGAGGTCCACAGCAGTTATAGGCACCAAAGCTGAGGGTGCTGCTCAGAATTCATGGGCTCCCAATTCTTGAGGCCTCCTCGAGTCCTCTCCTGTTCCTGCCAGCTCCGCTCCGTGTGGGCCACCCTGCAGGAGGCCGCTGCTGGGGGAGCTGGCAGGAGGCACAGCCCAAGGCCGAGGGTGGGCCCCCCCGCCCCAGTCCAGCCCAGCTGAGCACCCGGTGGTGGGTCAGGGGTGAGGCGGCGCTAAGTGGCTTATGCTCCGTGCAGAGGCCAACTGACAGACGGCTGGATTAACAAAGACGCGTTCTGTTCCCGAGCAGGTCATGTGGAAAGCACAGCCACGACCCCTGTCACTTCTCCTTTTTCTTTTTTTGTAAGAAGAGATGTTTGTTCCTGAGCCTGGGCGAAGGAGGGGGGCACCCGCCTCTTCGCCAGCTGTAACCACATCAACTGCTGTGGGCACAATGGATGCTTCTCGGCCGCGTCCACCCCTCGCCCCGAAGCCCCAACCCCAGGCCGCCAGCCGGCCCAGCACACAGGACTCAGCCTGCCGCCCAGCTCTGCAGCAGAGCGCCGCTCCTGAGTGCCAGCTCGCCGAGCAGCAGCTGAAAATGGATCATTAGCCCCAAATGGAGCCTGCAGAGAAGGGGGCAGCGGGCGGGCAGGCCCTGGCAGCTGGGGATGCTGCTCCCTGCCTGATCCCTGGAGGGACAAAGAAGGGTTACTGCCGCCTGCCCGGCCCCTTTGATCACATGCTGCAATGATGCTATTTTGGATATTCCCAGTTAAAGAAAATACATGCTTAAAATGAATCTCAGCCTTTTCTTCTTACATTTAAAATGTGGTTACTCGGCGATTTGACATTACTCAGACGGCTGGTGTCCTCCTTCTACTGGGCAGCCCAAATCTAGTGCTACACTAATCAGAGTGGTCCAGACCCACAGCATCAGCATCCCCTGGGAGCTTATTAGAAATGCAGATTTCAGGGCCCCATCCAGGCCTATAGGATCAAATCCCAACTCCCAGGACAGCCCTGGAGCCCCACAACCACTGTACTTATGACCCGTCACCAAAGGGAATCGGGTTTCCCTCACTGCCACGTGTTCATCTGAGCTTTTGCAAAACCCCAGATCAGCGGAAATGCCTCTATTCGAGGCAGCACAGCCTCCAGTTGGGGAAGTTTCTCTTGTGGGTTATGGTAGCAGAAAATATGATCTTAGAAGGCTGAACTTGCCCTGGTTTCTACAGAGAACTTCTGGTCAAAAACTCTCGGATTTAGACCAAATGATTTCAGCCTGGCTTGCAGGATTCAAGAACTGTGTTACTAAGAGCCTTCCACAGGCAAAGAGTTTAAAATGCATATATTTCTTTTCTTTCCTTCTTTTTTTTGGATATATAAAGCAAAGTCAAGCCAGGCTTGGTTTTTGAAGATCTTTGGTTTTACTAGATAAGAAAGATCAGAAACAGATAAGAAAGAGTTCTCATGAAGGACTGTAGCAGGTCAGTTGACAGTTGCTTTCGAAGTTCTGCAGAGTCTGTTTTCTTCGGGAGTTTAAAACAAGCGCCTGTATTCTTGTCCGTCATTAGCACTGCACTTTGTGGCTTAAAAGGGGTGCCGATATTTGAGGATGGCATCACAGGCCTGGGAAGCTGAGAGGCTGTGTGTTTTGACACTTGATCTAGTGTCTTAAGAAGTAGGATGTGTCCTCTTTCCTGGCTGACCCAAAGGTTCCTTCAGGATCCAGGGGCTCATGGCATCGTTGGGGCGGTCAGCCCCTTGGCTCTGGCCACCGAGCCATCAGTTACATGCCTTGAGGTCTTCAGAGTTCCTTCAGATGTCACCTTTGAATTTACAGAGGTAGCAGCTCTAAATTCTAGTTCAAAAAATGAGGAAACCGAGACTCCAACACTTACTCGGGGTCCCCCCAAAGTTCATGGCCAAATCCTCCTTGTGCCTCCCTCCCGCCTTGGAGCCGGTCATCAGTGTTGCTAGCACAGGGCTGGGGAGGAAGTAACCACATCTTTGCCAAGAACCCGCTATCCACTTCAACAGGGCTGAATCCCAAATTCTCAGACTCCCAGGTAATGGTGAGCTGCAAAGAATGAACTGCCCAGAGAGGTCTGGCCTCTGCCCTTGGCTCCGAGAGGTGACAGCCAGGCCCTTGGGGTGGCCTGCTGGATAAGAGCCTCTCTGTTTACCTGAGGCCTTGGGCCATGCCATATAGTCTATACTTCAATGTGGTTTATGGTGGGGTTCTTGGCCACCTCCAAACCTAGAGGCTAAGGTTACCCACGTGAGTGGTCCGCCATGTCTTTGCAACCGAGCCCCAATAAAAACTCTGGATGCCGAGGGCCTTATGAGTGTCCCTAGGTGTGACACTTTGTGGGTATGTCACCATCATTGGCATGAGGACTTAACGCTGTCCTGACTCCTCCACTGGGAGGGGACACCTGGGAGCTGTATGCCTGGACCCCTCCTGGGCTTGCCTCTTGTGCCTCTGCCCTTGGCTGTTTTGGGTTCGGATCCTTTTGCTGTCATAGGCCATAACCATGGGTATCACAGCGCTCAGCTTTGAGTTCTGGGCCCTTCTAGCAAATTATCGGAACTGAGAGTAGTCCTGGGGAACCCCCAGCTCTGCACTGAGGGGAGAGGTGAGGGAAGTCTTGTGGATGGCTCCAGACCTTGTAGATGGCTAAACCACAGAGAGCGTAGAGAAGAAACAAAAGAAAGGTGTGGTCCCTGGCAAAAAGCTGCCAGATCTGATGGGGAGGTTACCTGCTCTCACCCTGTATGCCATTTGGAGTCCCTCAGAAGCCACACATCAGCAGGTGAGCCACGTCTGAGCTTCCCCGACGCTGGGGAGGCAGCGTGCTGCAGCCTGTCTGTGTGGACTGAGCACAAACCCTGCCCGAACTCTGCTGCTGGGTCCACACTGCAGAACCCCTTCACCTGCCCTCACCTGCCAGGTGCTGGGGCCCCACGCTGGCACTCAGGGCTGGACTCTGAGATGGCATGAGCTGTGTCTGGACACCGGGCTCCTTCTCTCCCAGAGCAGAGCCTGTGTCCCAGGGCGAGGCGGGAAGGAGCCCTGGAAACCAGAACACCCCGGCTGTGCATCACCCTCCCCCTCTGTGAACTGGCTTTCTGCAGGGCCACTCTTGGGGGAAAATGCTCGGCCTAAAAGCCACTCCATCCGCCCCACCATCCCCTCCGATCTGCCCCTGTGTGGCTTTGCCTAGCCTACTCTCTGGTTGGCCTCAAATTGCTAGAAAGTTCCTTCCCTACTGAGTCAAAGTCTTCCTCCAGGAACCCCACCCTCAGTCTGAGGTAGCCCTTGGCTCCACCAGAACAGATCTACTTCCTCTCTCTGCACAACGCATCCTTGAAGTAGCAACAGCCGCCATGCCTCCTGTGACTGCGCGTCCGCAGCCCCCTTAGCTTTCTCCATTTGCGTGGCCTCTGGCACCCAGCATCCTGCCTGACCTCTTTCCCCAGATCTGTTTTTCGGGTCAGTGATCCATGGCAAGTGCACCTGCCCTCCTGTCCTGTCCTGAGCAGGGAGGATTAGGAAACGGAGCTGGGTAGGGACGTGGCCAGAGCTGGAAGGTGTTTGGGAGACACTGCTGGCCAATAAACTATCGGAGGAAGGTTCTCTCTCGGTTTTAGCACAGCAATTCCTAACCCTGGCTGCATATCAGAACCACTGGGGAACTGTACACAACACTGATGCCTGAGGTCCAGGGTCAGAGGTTGTAGTTTAGTTGGTCTGGGTGGGGCCAGGGCATCAGTATTTTGCAAAAAGCTCCCTAGGTGGTTGTCACATGCAGTTGGAGTCTAAAACCACTGTTCCTCGGTTCCTATAAGTGGGGACCCCTGGAAACTCCCCCAACCTGGAGCAGCCTGGCCTGGGCAGGACCCACCAGCAACCCACCAGGACGCCAGGTAGGTTTATCTCACTGCCTGCAGCAAGAGGCACGTGCCCAGGAAGCACAGTGTGTCCCATGAGGGGAGCCGCGCTGGGCACAGGTGACGGGGCAGCTGTAACAGGACTGGGCTGGGTGACATGGCCTCAAGCTGGCTTGAGGGAAGTGGGTCCCGCTCTGGGCTGTCCTAAAGCAGGCTCTGTTTGGTGATGGGGAATCTTAATTTTTTTCTAGGAGCTATAGTTGTATTGGCTAAGGAGGAGCAGCCAGTGACACTAGTGGACGAGGGGACGTTCGGTCACCTTGTGTTTGGTTGTCTTGTTCCCGGTGAGGTCATGCATGCCCTAGCCTGTCCTGCCAGGGGGCCATGATGTTCCCTGCCTAACACACCGAACCACAACAATGGGTAAGACTCAGAACCTAGGGAGCAAACAGTGCTCTCAGCTGAGCTATATGGGCCCCCCTCGTCGGAATTACCTGGAACTCTTGTGAAAAATGCAGATGACTGGGCCCTAACCCATGCCTCTTGCATCAGCAGCTCGGAGGGCGAGGCCCTGTAACCTACATTGTAACCGGCACGGCTGGTGATTCTGATGCATAAGCGCATTTGAGAACTGCTGGCCTTAGAGCAGAAAACGATGCCCTCTCAGCTGACGCGAGAGAAAGGCCTCCCTGCCTGAGCCTCGCCCCCACCGCCTTCTGCCCGTGAAAAGCCTTGACAGCGGTGCGCTGTGGGTGTGGGGAGCTTGTGAGTCATTTGTGGCTGATGGTCATTCAGTAAACTGGGCAGACAAGAGAGTCATTAGGGTCCTCGCTGAACGCAATGACGAATTCATTGAATTCTGATAAGGTCGTCCCTGAGCAGGTGGGATAAATCGTGGCTGATCTCTTGTCAGGACGACTCTGAGTCATCCTGGATTAAATTAATAATGATTAATTGGGGCTCCTGAAGCTGAGCCGCCGAGCGAAGATTAGAGTGTGCGTTCGAGCTCGCTCTCTCTCCCTTTTATTTCCTCTCTCCTTCTTGAGCTGCGTCTCCTCCCCCAGGTGACATTCTAAGAGGGGAAATTGGAAGTGGAAGATTTGGAGATCTGGGGCAGCCATTAACAGCTGTTCAGAGGGCCGCCCACAGCTGAGCTGGCAGGGAGGTCTGGGAGGGTCCCCGCCTCAAGAGTTCTCTGGGTTTTGTGTTCTGACCCACCAGGCAGAGCCATCTGCCTGAGTCACGGAACCCAGATCGGCTTGTTCCTGCCTCTCACCATTGTAGCCTGCTCAGGCTGGTACGCACCGGGATTCCCAGGCAGGTCTTGACTACTGGATCCCGGAGGGGGACCGGCAGGGTTGGAGCAAGGCTATGGGCTCCTGGCTGTGCCCACATGAGACAAACGCCAGGGCCTCACACCCAGGCTGACACTGCTGCCTGTCGGGAGACCCCTCTGCCCTGCCCTGGAGACCCAGGGAGACAGGGCATGGCTTCAAGGGCACAGAGAGATGACACACAGACAGCAGCAGAGCTGGAGGGACGGATGGTGGTCAGACAGCACTGTCCCAACCTCTACATCACAGATCAGAGAGAAGCCCTAGCTCAGTCCTGACAGTGCTAGTTTGGTGAGTTTCCTTTCTGTTGCCCACTGGGGTGGCCTGGGATAAACCTAATCGCGCCCACCACCAGGCCCCACTTGTCCCATTTTATCTAAAGGGTGGCGTGTGCAGGTGAGGGCAGAAACAGTCCGTGCTCAGTGGCAGACTTTAGGGAGGAGCCTGCATTTTCTGGAAACCGCTCATTACTTCCAGAACCCACCTCCCAGGGACACCTCCCCCATTCCAGGGGACTCTTCAACTGCCCCCAGGAATTCCATGCACCCTGCCCCCAACCGTGCAGGCTGCTTCTGCCAGCTGCCTGGGTTATTAGCAAACATTTGTGGAGGGCACCACTCTGCTGGGCTCGTTAAATGCAACACGGTCTCGACTTGGGAGGTTTAACCATAAACATTCCTGCAGCGGGCTTGGCAACCTCCCTGACGCCGACGCCAAGGCGCCATGTGAGGTGAGGGGAAGGGGGTCCTGGCCAAGCCCTATGGGTCTGGGAGGTTTTGTGCCACTTCAGAGGGCCAGCAGCTAGAACTGTGTGGGGAGTCTGTGCAGGGGGAGGATGTCGAGAACAGGGTGAAGGTAGCCCCTGGGAAGAACCAGCGCTGGACCCTCTTACTCTCCCATCCACACACCAGAGGGCCAGAGAGGTGACGATCCTACAGTACCAGCTCATGGGGACCAGCCAGCTGGCTGCAACTCCTCTGCCTGTGTCTCCTTCTCTTCCAACCCCACCACACCCCCAAAGAAATAGGAGGCAGGCTGCTGGGAGGCTTAAGGCATGGAGTGTAGAGTGCAACCACCTGGGTGTGTCCCAGCTCAGTGGCACACTAGATAGGTGGGCAGGGCCAGGTTGCTTAACCCCGTAAATCCTCAGTTTTCTTATCTAGGACATGGAGCAAGGCTGCATCTAAATCAGAGGACCGTTGTGAGAACTAAGGCAGGTGCATAGTGACTGCTCAACAAAACTAATCCTTAACAGATGAATAGATAAACAAAACATAGTCCATACATACAGTGGAATATTACTCAGCCATGAAAAGGAATGAAGTTCTGACATAAGCTACAACATGGATGAACCTGGAAAACATCATGCTGAGTGAAAGATGCCAGGCACAAATGGGCAACTATTACATGATTCTATTTATGACATGTCCGGAACAGGCAAATGCATAGAGACAGAAAGTAGATTTGAGATTACCAGAAGCTGGCGGAGGGAGATGGGGAATTATTACTGAATGAGGACAGAATTTCTGTTTGGAAAGAGAAAGTTCTAGAGATGGATGGCAGTGATGGTTATATAACACAGTGAATGTAATCGATGCCACTGAATTGTATACTTAATGGTTAAAGTGGCAAGTTTTACATGACATATATTTTAACATAATAAAAATGTAATTAAATCTACAGTTAGAACCATTTTAATTTCTGCAGAGCAAGGGGTAGGGCAGAGGCCTCAGACAGAACATGCTGCCCTTGCATCCTAAAAGCAGCAGCAAGCTCGCTGGTCCCTCAGAGGCAGGCCCACTCTAGGATGCTCCCTGCAACCCTAGGCACATCACTTGGCCTCACCTGTCTCTAAGGTAGAAGCGGGCATGGAGGCTGCTGAGCTTTCCCTGAGGCCAGGTGAGGGCTGGCTGGATGGTGGCACACAGGAAGCCGAGTGGGACAAAAAGGCAGCCAGGGAGAGAGCCTGGGTCCTGCCCCCACCAGCTTGCTGCCCTGAAGACACATGAATTCCGCCGTGCCAGACTCAGTGCCCTGGACATGCAGGACCAAACCCATTAACAACCAAGGTACTGTTTGGCCCGTCAGGTTTCCTAGACTTGCCAGGTCAACCCCAAATGCAATTTTTGTCCCTAAATATGAGACGGAGCACACGTAACTGCATGAAGTTTGATTGCTTTCCACCATGGCACGTGCTCACTAAACAAATTCGCTGACCAGAGGCTGTGCCCTACACCTGGAAAATACAGCCACGAAACGTCAGGAGGACACACACACACGGATAGGGAGGGGGTGGGGTCTTCAACTACAGGTGATTGGGGAGGACCCGCTCTGCCAGCGGAGAAGGAAAATTGTCCAACACCATGTACATAAATACCAAGACTCCCTTTGAGCCCACTCCTGAAAGTTCTGCCCTATCCACAGCCAGGTGTCCATGCCCTACTCGTGACACCAACAGGGCTTGCATCTGTTTGTTCTAAAATATATGATGTCTCTTTTGTCGGGGCCGGACAAAGAGATGCTCCTCCCAGAGGCCATTTCTCATAGACCAAGGGCAACAACCAGCTGAAGAGGGTGTTCCAGACCCCAAGGGTAACACAAGAAAGAAGCCCCTTTGCAAAGCACCTTCCTAGAGCTTTGGGCTCCTTCGTCCACAGAGGGGTCCCACAGCCCAAGCTGGCTGTGGAGTGCTGCAAACAGAGACCCTTTGGGGGATGATCAATCTTGAGAAATGGAAAAAATGCTCACTTGAGGTCGGAAACCTCATCTTCTTGCCCCTCTTTCCCCACTCCAGGCCATCCCTGGTCCACGTTCCCTGCCCCTTGGTGGTCCCCTGCATCCCTGGCCTTTGGGTTTCTCTCCAGCCCCTTCTTATCGGTCTCCACCTGCCCGGCCAACTGGTCCTCCAAAATGTGGCAGGCAGAATGACCCCCCAAATGTGTCTGCCCTGATCTCCAGAACTTGTGGATATGTGACCTTATCTGGAAAAGGGGACTTCGCAGCTGTGACTGAGTTGAGGATCTTGAGACGGGGAGAGGATCCTGGCTTCCTGAATGGTTTCCTGGCTGTGGTGAGTGTGAGATGTGACTATGGATGTAGGGGCAGAGAGAAGCAGCGTGGCTGGCTTTGAAGATGGAAGGGGCCCCAAGCCAGGGATTGTGGGCAGCCTGCAGAAGCTGAAAAAGGCAAGGAACCGGCCCTGCTAACACCCTGATATTAGCCCAGTGAGACCCTTGCTGGACTTCTGACTTCAAAACTACAGGAGAACCCACTTGTGTCATTTCAGCCACTGAGTTTATGGTCATTTGTTAAGCAGCCACAGAAAGCCAGTGGCCAGGCTGTGAGCCTGCCTTGAGCTGGTGAGAAAGGATGGGGTTGCTGGTTGGCTGAGCTCAAGGTGGGTCCTTGGAGAACTCTATTCCCCAGTGGCTTCCCTGAGGGGCTGTCCTGGGCCAGGCTCTGCCACTCCCCAGCTTCTTAGCCAGTTTGAGCTCCTTCACCTGTATTTCCATGAAGTCTGCAGGTGGAGGCTGCTTGTTAAACGCCCAGTGCAGGCCCTCTAACAGGCAACTGACAGATGCTACAGGAAGAACTCCCATAGATGGTATCAGTTGCCTGTCAAAAACCGTCAATGCTGCCTTGTCACTCCTTCCACCAGAATGCTTCTGACAGGCAGCCTCGACCCACCCATTCTCCTGCTTCCCCAGAAGGACCTGCTGCTAAAATCTCACTGTCTTCCTCCCTGTGCCCTGGGCCCACTGTGAGGCCACTCACCCAAATCCCACCCAAACCAAACCTTGTGGTTTAGCTGAAGCCCCCACCCCCCACAGCATTGCCTCCTAGGACCACCCGGACCACATCCCACCTCCGGTCCACCCCACACGCTGGAGCCCACCTCCTCGGCACCTATAGGCCAACCCTTGGGTGCACTGAGAACTTCCGTCCTGTTTCCAGTGTTCACCAGAGCGTGGATCCACATGGCAGATGCTGGGTAAACAGCCGAGGACCGACTTAGACTTAGTAACAACACATGTGTTTGTGTCCCGACTTCCCAGTCAGATCATAAAACTCCTCCAGGGCAGGGAGCCCTTTCTTCTCAGACTTCTGAGAATCAATGGGAGTGAAAAGCCAGGCGTGAAACTCATTAAGAGAGAAAACAGGGTGGCAGCCTCAGGGCAGAGACGGGATTTCTGCTGTCCCTGGCTTAACAAATGAGCCTGTCATTCTACAGGGGGACCCCGGTGTCTCTTCATCTCCTTCCACGTCCATGCAGAGGGGGGACTGGGAGGACCCCACCAGGCTCCGGGAGCCCCTGCCTGGGACCTGCAGGGACATCACCTCCACAGATGGCAGAGCTAGGCCCTACTCACCTCTCAAGGGCTCAGGCAGGTAGAACTGCCCACCCACCCACTCCCCTCCTTCTGACAACAACTGAGTAAAAATGCAGGGGGCCGCTCTGCCCACCAAACCTTCCCTGGCCGGCCTGCCCACCTGGAGCCCAATAGTGTGCCCAGGGCCCTGAGCAGAAGACTCTGGGGCTGCTGCTGCTCATGCCCCACCCCCTGGAAGATTGTCTCTTTGGGGTGGGGGTCCTCTTGCCTGGCCGTACATAGCAGACCATCTAGGGGGACATCAGCCTGCGAGTGTTCTAGTCAAGATTTGGCTCTGTCTTATGAGTCCCTCAGCAGGAATAGTCAGAACCAAAGGAAGTGAGATGAGGACAGACTCAGGAACATTCTAGAATCACCTCAGCAGACTGATAATGGGCTGGATGTGGCTCCCGGTGAGGGCCACTGGGCAGCGGTGGGGCCACTGGGCAGGAGTGCCGCCCATGCTGAGCTGGAAGGCCACTGGTTTGGAAGGGATGGAGGCTAAGTTTCTCCTTGGAAATGTTGGGTTTGCCTCTTGGGGACATCTGGAGAGGGTCACCTGGGTGGAGGAGCCTAGGCTCTTGATCTCAGCAAGTCCTCCATAAACCACCAACATCTGGCCTGGATCTCCTCTGACCTGGGGAGTCTCAAGCCCCATTGAGACTTGGAGAATCAGAATCTGCTTTTCTAAACAAAATCCTGGGTGACACGCATCATATTACAGTTTGAGAAGTGCAGGGTGACCTCACCTCTTTGGAGAAGGGAGACTCAAGCCTTTTACAATTTGGTCTCAGTGACCTGTCCCAACGTGTCTTTACAGAAGGCAATCCTTAAACTGGGCTTGAAATAACCAGGCCTGTTTCCTACTTTTGTCCCTACATTTCTAGATGGGGTGGAGCAATTTAACTACAAGTCACAGGGTACCTGAAAAAGAACCCTGCGGATGATGATGAAACCCCAGCATGCCAGAAACAGAGGAAAAGGGAATAGAAAACTCAAAAGATGATTGCCAAGCACTCATGACTAGGCAACCCATGATTCTTGTGGTGACGGGGGCCTGCACTGGGCTCGTGTTATTAGCACAACCAGAGAGGCTGAAGAACATATATAAGTAGTGATTCTTAAATGAAAACTTAAACATCAGCCCAGTGTAGATGAAAATTCAAGGAATTTACAAACGCCTTTCTCTTCTTGCTCCGAACGTCCCTCCCTATCTCTTAAGTTTGCCAGGAAAGAGTGGTGCCATGTACCCCTCAGCAAGGCACTCAGTTGGTGGGCTTGGAAGATGCCTGTGGCCCATAAGCCCATTTCCCATGTTCACTTTCTGGGGGCTCAGGATGATTTGCAGATGCTCCTGGTGATCACAATGGCACCCCTAGAGGGAGAAGGCAGGAAGTGCAGCCTCCTGACCACCCTGGTTTGGGAGAAGCACGCTGGCAAGATCCAGAAAAGAAGAAGATGACTTCAGCCTGTCACCCTGAAATTCAGCTAGTTTGTACAAACCCTTGAGAAACTCTCACATAAGAGTGCCAGGTAGAAGAGTGGGTACGGGCAGCATCTGTAATAGGAGAAGGCCAGAAACAACTCTCTATAAATAGAACATGAGTGAATAAATGGTGTTCATGGAATACTATGCAGCTGGTAAAAGGGATGGATTGGTCCTACACAAATCACTCAGAGTAAACCTCAAGCCCTAAAGGCAGGTAGGTGCTAGAGAACATGTGCTCCAGGAGATCATTCACCCAGAGTTTAAAAGCAGGCCAAACAAAACTAGAGGTGACCTCTAGCCACACAGCCATGTGCACGGAGTCTGAAATATCGAAGTTGAGGTGGAGGGAAAGGAGATGAATTGTGGAGGGGACCAGAGGTCACTGCCACTGCTAGGTGGTGCCAACAAGAACAGGCCATCTGATCTGGCTGATGAGGGGAGTCAGGCCGTGCTCTGGGGTTTCTGCCTACGTCATCTCATCTAAGTAACAGCCTTATTGTGCCCTCACTGCACAGATGGGCAGACTGAAGCATACGGAGTGCTGTGCTGGGTTGGATACTGCTCCCTAAAATTCATGTCCACTCAGAAACTCAGATTTTCTTTGGAAATAGGGTCTTTGCAGATATAATCAAGCTTAAGATGAGGTCATATTGGATTAAGGTGGCCCTAAATCCACGCCTGGTGTCCTCATGAGAAGAGGGGACTTTGGACCCTGGCAGAGAGAGTGGGATGTAGAGACAGATGCACGCGGAGACAGGCCGCGTGAAGCCGGAGGCAGAGAGGGGAGGGGTGCGGCCACAAACCGAGGAACGCCAAGGATTGCTGGCAGCCACCAGGAGCTGGGCGCGAGGTGGGAACAGACTCTCCCTCTGAGCCTCCAGAAGGAAACAATCCTGCCGAAACCTTGATTTCAGACTTCTGGCCTCTGGAACTTGAGAGAATAAATTTCTGTTGTTTTCGGCCACTGAGTTTGTGGTCATTTGGAAACTAACTGGAAGCTACTAGAGCCACAGGAAACTAATATAGGTCTATAACCTGCCCAATAGCTGATAGATAGGGCACAGCCATAGTGAAAGAAAACAGATCCATGGCGGCCAGGGGCCGGGGAGGGAGCGGGGACGCACCACAAAGGGGCACGGCGGAACTTCCTGGAGTGAAGATGGTCTGTGTGATGATTGCGGGGGTGGTTACAGGACTGTATATATTTGTCAAAATTCATTGAATTAGACACTTAAAATTCATGGGTTTTATTATATGTAAATTCGACGTCAATAAAGCTGATCAAAAAATAAAACAATTTCATCTGCATACGAGCACACAAACAATTACCCATTATAAGAGAAGTAACATCTATTATTATCCCCATCTTACAGATGAGAAATCCAAGCCCAGAGAGGTTAAGTAATTTGCCCAAAGATGCAGAGCAGGCAACTGTGGGTGTGGGATGACGGAACCCTCCAGGCCGAGGGTAGTTACTTTGTTTACCTCTGCCTCCTTACTGGGCTCTGAGGGTCAGGATCAGGGCTGCCTTATTTTTGTCTAAGTCCTCAGAGCCTGACCCAGTCAACCCAAAGCCAACTCTAATAAAAGATGAAGGGAAATAAGGGCCCTTTGTCGTAGGAGTGACAAGGGCAGTGTTCTGTACTACAGAGGGAGGAGGGCCGAGCTGGGCCAGGAGTTCAACGACCCCACAGAGAGGCTTGTGGGGTGGCCTCTCACCACTGAACGACCGTGCCGGCCCTGACCTCCATCCCTAGCCTCCTGCAATGTGAGGACAACGTGGGGAGGGTCTCCTGGGGCCAGAGGCCCGGTCAGCAGCTGGGGTTGGCAGGGCAAAGAGGGGCTGGGAGGCGGGCCAGCCTGCCTGCCGGGCAGAGGCCACACACTGTGCCCAAGCCATGGCCCTGAGCCCTGTGGGCACGTCTGCTCTGTGAGGGTGGACAGCCCTCCATTCAGCACATGGGGTGGGGAGGCGCAGTGTCCTCTCCAAGGGTGGTAGCAGGTCTCTTGGAAGGGAAGAATCCAGAAAATGCGGCTTGATTGCTTCAGGAAAGAAAGAAAACATAGCAAAGGCCAGACAGGCACAAAGGCGCTCTTCTACAAAACGGGTGCTGTGCTTGGCTTCTGCGCCCCCAGGGGTGGTGAAGAGTGAGAGGAACAGGGGCCTTGGCTCCCAGACCCCCTGACTCTTACTTGATTTCCAGACCAAGCTCGGGGGTTCAAGAGGCCTCAGCAGCATGGATTCTGCAGCCAGGTGGCCCGGTCTGGACCCTGGCTCGCTGGGTAACCTTGGGGGAGAGACACACTCACTCGGTGCCTCAGTTTCTTCATCTGTAAAATGGAGATAATGACAGTAACTACTTCATAGGACTGTCATGAGCATTCAAAGAGATATCAGATGTCACATGTGTGGACAGTAAATGCCATGTAAGGGTTTGCCATTATTATTGTTATTCTTCAGGGCCAGCAGCCCCTGCTCTGAGTTTAGCTGCTCAGGCTCTGACAGTGGAGAAAAGCTTCCTGCTTCCCCCTCACCCCACAAATACTGAGCAGACACTGATGGGCTGCCGAATCCCGGGGAGGCCGGGCAGAGGCTCCCACTCACTCCTCAAGGGACCGTGCAAGCTGGTGGCAGCTGCAGGAAGTATAGGACATGATCTTGCCAGTCATCTGGTCAGTGCCATAAAACAAAAAGTAACTCAGAAACTAAAGGGCAGCGTGTGAGGGGGCCACATCCCATCCTCCTTGTGTCTGTCTTAGTCCCCCACAAAGGCTTTATGCAGAGTTGGCTAATATTACAAAGGAGGAGCAAGGTGTAAGTCAGGAAAAGGTGCCCCCTTGCTCCAGGACACTAGTCTGGGGTGTGGTGTGAAAGTTGCACAACCGCACATGGGAACCCAAGAATAGTTAACAGAATGCTAAACGAGCGGATTTAAGGCACATTTAAGACTCTATCATTTTAGGGAAGGCTATAGGGTCAAAACGAACTCATTGAGCAGCCTCCAGCGCTGTGGGGGAAGGGCACTGGGCCTCACCTGGGTGGTGCATTTGCATCTGATTGCGGAAGCAAGTGCTTTGCATATTTAGGGATCAGGAGGTGTCAAGGCGATGCCTTGGTGGACACCCAGGGCTTTGCTAAAGTTGTTCCGGAAAAATAAAATCCACCGTGAGAACAGGGCCTGCCTGTTCAGGGGGGTGGAAGTAAGAAGGATGTCCAGCCCCCGCTGCTCTCTCGCCAGCTTCCTCTTCCCACAGCATCCCTAGCGCCACCCACACCAAGTCTCGCCAGGCCAGGGCTCCTGGCTCACTGGTAGCAGGAAACTGGATTTCAGCTCCCACTGGCCCCCTCCCCAACATGGGTGCCTTGTGTGAACGCTGGCAGACTGGCCCGCCTGCTTCCCGGCTTTGTTGGAGCTGAAACACCTCCCGCCACAGATTCCACTGACCTGAGCACAAACGCCACCTCCTCCAAGAAGCCTGTTCAAACCCCACACCAGCTCTGGTCCCTCTTCTAAGGATCAGACTGCACCCCTGACTTCTGCTATTCTAAGTGGCACCAGAGTGTTGCACCCCCAAACACAGGGCTCCTTGGGACCAGAAACCTCTGAACCTTCTTAGATGCCCCGCTGGTGCCTAGCACGTTGTGGTTTCTGAGGCCAATCAACAACCTCATCTGTCAGCTCAGTCTGCGGGTGGGCGAGGCAGGTGCAGAGGTGCTCGGCGTCACCTTGGGCAGTCGGCTTCTGTGTTCCCGGTCTCTGACCATTTGCCTGCTGGTTCTGTTGCTTGCGAGGCTCCCCACAGGCTCTGACATTCTTCAATATGTTTATTTTTTTAAATGTCAAAAGGTGGTAGGGTGTTGGTAGGGCTTACTTCTCACTGATCTTCCTTTCTTCCTTCCACAAATATTTATTAAGCACCTACTGAGTGCCAGGCACTGTTGTCGACACTGTGCACACAGCCATAAACAAACGGGGCCAACCCGGGCTCATGGAGTGAACCTGGGTTTCAGTGGGATTGGGGGAGACGGAGAACGAGTAAAACAGCATGGTAACAACACCTGTGAAGGAAGAAAATATTGCTTGGGAGGCGAGAAAGGACTTGTCAGATTGGGAGCGGGAATTTTGCAATGGGTGGTTAGGACAGGTGTCATGGAGAACGTAACAATAGAGGAAAGACCCAAAAGGAAGTGAGGGAGCCAGCCATGTCGATAGCAAGAGGAAGAGCATTCCAGGCAGAAAGAGCAGCAAGTGCAAAGGCCCTGGGGCAGTGCCATGGTTGGTGTGCTCGAGGAACAGCAAGGCCATATGGACTGGAGTAGAACGAGAAGAGGCCAGAGGTGAGGTGTGGACAGATCATAAAAGGCCTTATGGGTCATTGCGAGCATGGGAGTGGTTGTTGAGCTGCAAGGTCCTTTAAGAGGTTTCCACAAAACGTTGGCGCGGGTGGGACAGAGGGTAGACAGGTGGCAACCCCCCCATACTCTCCTGTTTGCTGTGGGCCCCACCAAGTCAGCCCCTGAGGCCACCCTGGAAGCCCAGGCCCCTGCAGTGCCGCCAAGTGGCGCACGTCTTGCACAATTTCCGGGAGCCAAATCTGACAGAGCCATCTGTCTCGAACAGACCCCAGCGCTTGCCTCCAGCTGGTCCCTTGCACGAGCCAGAGTTCTCAGTGACACCGCAGAGCACTCGTCTGAGGTCCCTGTCCCCCAAGATGAACCAGAGGCGCTGAGAGCTGGGGCGTGCAGCAGGGCCCAGGCGGCAGCATCTCTGGGGCAGGTAAAGTGACCCTTGGAGCCTGCAGCCCCGGTCCTTTCTTGGGGGGGGGTGGCGAGCCCATTTTGCAACAGCTTCTCTTTAAGCAAAGCTGCTTCCTGTGGCGCCCCAGACCCCAGCCCCACACCACAGGGCAAGGCAATCACTTGTTATTGTCACATTCTTCTCTTTAAGTCCCTACACAGGGAATAAATCATCCCACTCTGACTAGTAACACAGACTCGCCTGACTTGAAACTTCCCAAGTGATACTGGAACAGATGTTCAGATAGCCCCCCAATCCTTCATCTTTCCAAAAAAAATCCCAACACATCTGAAGCTGTTGGGCATTTGGATCAATAGATGTATAAACCACAGCGCCAAATAAGCACTGGCAAGCCCGAGAGCGCCTCATGATGGCCACAGCTCAGATGCGCCTGTTCTTCATGACCGTCACAGCCCAGCTCCCTGGCCAGCCAGGCCAGGCGCCCCCAACGATCTATGGTTAGGAGGTAAGTCTGCTAGGAGGATGAACATCTGCAAGCCTCCTCCTGTGAACAGGCACCCCGGCACGCCAAGTCCCGAGCTCAGTGAGGTGGATGACAGCATCGATTTTAGGGGAGACTGGCCAGGCATGCGGACATGACACCCCATTTTCTTTTTACAGAGCTGCATTGTCACACGTTCCCTCATACAAATGTTCCCATTTGAATCAGTCACTTGGCGAGAATGCCAAGCGCTTCTGCCAACACGTGGGTGACCCGCCTGAACCCTTCCTCAGAAAATACCAAGTGGCCATGTGCTCCCCCGCTAACAAGCTCGGGAGAGCAGGCCCTTTGCCTGCGCTTGTTTTTCATGGCAGGGTCTGCTTACCTCCTCCTGGTTGAGCGAGACACACACATGTGCCCTGGGTTGTAAACTCAGCAGCTCAGGACGAGGAGGGAAGAGAGGAACAGATGTTTGGTGATAGGTCAGGCCATTCCGCCTTTTCCGCACTAATAATCCAGGGACCCACCCTGTCTCCCAGGTAACCAGCCTCACCCCAATGGCCCTCCACTTCCCCATTTGCTTCCTCTCATCTGCCAGGGGCACACCGCAAAGTTCTGTTTTTCTGCATGGCTCCTTGCGATGCCGAAACTAATCAGATCAAAACCATACACCGTTGGACTCGGAAGGCCCAGCCCGAGACTCTGCATTTCTTATGAGCTCTAGGGAGGAGGTTGCTGGGTAGTAAGGGGCTGGCCCAAACCCTACCTAGTGCAGAATCAGGTAGGCAAAGAAGCATGCACCTGCCTCAGTTTAGCCAAACAGGCCATTTTCAGCAGGCATACTCCAGCAGTGACACTGTGTCCTTCTCGGTGTGGGATATCAGGAGGCCCATGATGTCATTTGTCCCACCCTTCTATTAGTAACATTGATCACCTGATCAATGTAGGTGGCACCTTCCTGGTTGAAAGTGGCCACTTTCCCCTTTGAAATCAGTAAGGACCTCATGGAGAAATACTTTGAAACAATGCGAATATCCTGTTTCCATTATACGTCTGTCACCCACTGATCATTCTTGCCTGAAACAATGGTAACCGTGCTGTTTGCAAATGGTGATTCTGTATTTCCATCATTCTCTCTGCATTCACTAATTATTTAAAATTCAAATTTGGGTCTGTTATTATAGATCTAATAAAAAAATAAAAAATAGAAAAAGAGCCCAGACACACACCCTTGAGCTGAAATCTTAGCAACACCCGTTTCTTGTCTGCTGGTGAAAGTCCGCACGGAGCAGCCGAGAAGGTGACCTCTGTTGCGTGGCGGTGCCTGCGTGCCGGCCCTCGCCTGACGTCGGCCACCCGCCCTGTGTTACCCCATGGACCACTGTTTTCTCAGTGTTCCCGCCATCCCGAACGGCCATGGCTGTGGACGACTCCTCCAGCGGCGGGCGTTTAATACCCTGTTAGCGGACTCTCACCCCCCGCCCCTCGCCGGCTTGTATACAACATCTGCACAGAGTTCCCAAGGACCGTCAACCCAGCAAATCCCGTAATCGGTGGACGAGGAAAACCGACACTGTGCACTGTCATCATGGAGTCCTGGGGCTATGCGACATTGTGCTGCTTGACGATCAGGTGTCTGCGGCAGGAATAGAGAGGAGGGCGTGGGGGCAGGTCGCCCAGCCACTTCCCCTGGTTCTCACCGAGTGGATGTAAGCGGAGGCTCAAGGGCCCGGCCCCGCCCGCTCTGCCCGCCCCTGCCTCCTCTGAGCTGTCTGATCCTTCTCTGCTGTCATGTTCTTTGTCCCCGTGCCGCACGCTGTGATTACACGCCAAGAGTCATCCTGCAGCGACAGCTAAAGCAGAACCCATCAGGCATATTCTCAATTCTCCCGGCCTCCTGACCCGAGGGGCCATCTCCCGGGCTGGGGGCATCTCGAAGCAGAACAGTGTGCTTCTGAAGGCTGGCGGGCAGCTGTGGCTCCGCACGCCCTGCACTGCTGGGAGGACAGACTGTCAGCCCTGCCTCCCTTCTCTCCCTCTACTGAACCTGCATGAAGCCCAGAGGGACAAAGAGGCGGACCCACGGCCGCCCGGGCATGAGGACTACACAGTAGAATGGATAAGAGGAGCAACTCTGGAGCCAGACTGCCTGGGTTCAAATCCCAGCTCCACCATTTCCTAGCTGCGTGGCCTTAGGCAAGTGACTTAACTTCTCTAGGCCTCAGTTCCCTCATCTCTAACACGGGGATAAGAACAGTCTCCACTTCCAAGGGTTGTCTGAGGATTAAATGAACGAATGCCCTTCGGAAGCATTCAGAACAGGACCCAGCTGCATCAACAACTGCCAATATTCTTTTCACTCTCGGTTTGACGCCCTTCCTCGGTCCACGGGCCTGATACGGCTGCATCGTGCAATGAAACTGCCTGCTGGAACTCTGTGGTTTACCCCCAGGGAGGGTGTCCGGGGGCTTAGTGCCAGCCCAATCCCACTCATTGGAGGCAGTGGGCAGAGATCAGGGTCCCTCTGGAGTCCTCGGCCGGCCACTCTGCCCAAGCCGGAGCATGCATCAGGGCTGGGAGTGTCTTGAGCTCCTTCTGTGCTTCAGAATAAGAGTGCGTATGGCTCGTCCCCGGCTGCAGCCCCAGAAGTCGAAGGGAGAGACCTGGCTGGAAGTGGAGCTAAGAAGCTTGGGGCACAACGGCGCCGGCACCCACTCAACCCCAACTTCTACAGGGCCCCCCAGCAGGGTGTTTTCAGCTTCTGCCAATTCAGCACTTGGTTAGGACAGAGCCAGGAGGGAGTGTTGGAGGCAACAAGAGCAGGGAACAGGACCGGGACGACTCGTGTTGCTGGTGAAATACGGTGAAGGGTAGTTTATGACTTCTGAGGCGCAGTCATCAAGGTGTGACCCCTTCCACGTGCTTTCTCGCACTGCTGGCTCTGGGAAGCCAGCGCCATGTTGTGAGGTCACTCAAGTAGCCCCGTGGAGAGAGACCCTTTATGTAGCTGGGACCCAACTGGCCCACCATGGAAGCAAACCTTCCCGCCCTGGACCAGCCTGCGGACAATTCCAGATCCAGCCCACATCTTCAAAACCTTGAGAGCAGAACTGCCCAGCTGAGCCACTCCCGAAGTCCTGACCCACAGAAACTGTGAGAGATAGTCAATGATTACTATGGTTTGGGGGGGCGGGTGATTGGTATGCCACGTTAGGTATTGAGAATTATACAAATTAATTAGGAAACAAAGCTTTATAATAGGTGAGAAAGGTGAATTTGGACTTAAAAAACCCTAATATAGAAAACATGCAAAATTATGGATGGAAAGAGGGGAAGTCATAATTCATGATAAAAATACTAGGATAAAACAAGCACCTTTGGGGTCCCCCTGGCTACGCGCAATGGGAGCGAGTGTCTGCACGCGGGGTGGCGGACCCCGGGACGCGTGATTTCTGGCTAAATACAGCTGCACGTGCCATGGTGGTCGCTCAGACAAGGTGGATCTATTCAGCGTTGCTTCTATAATCTCCTGAATGCAAGACAGGGGTGATGAGGCTCAGGAAGAGCCCTGATCTCCTGCATCCCACTTCTCCACGCTCCTACCCCATAAAGATGTCACCCATAATCCGGGAAGCGGGCTGATTCAGGAAAAGGACAGTCGAGCCTCAGGATTAAACCCCCTCTCCCCAGCCATGCCCACTCGCCTTGGTTCTGCCCATGGAAATCAGGCTGGACGGAGTTTGAGCTTTATGCTCTTCTGGGGTTTCCTTTTTCTGGAGTATTGCATATGGTTTTCAGAAGAAAAACAACAAATGGAGTCTTTGAAAGTACTCGGAGACTAATAGCCTCGACTAATTAAGAGGCAGGTTAGATTAGGCTGCCATGCAGAGTAACTTCTCCATTTGGCATTTAATACACTGGCTCAACCCCTGTGGGCCTTGGTTTAACCACCTACAGAGGGGATGTGAGTAATAATTATCTCCTTTGGAGAGGTGCTGGGAGGGTTAATTAACTTGTGGCTGGGGCTGCTTTGAGCTGCTCCATGGCTGGTTTGGGGGGTGTGAACATCACTACCCAGTGCTGTTTCAGGAAGAAGCCACCACTTGCCTGCTGTCAAGAATTCATGACCTCAGAGAAGTCACCTGGCTTCTCCAGGCCTTGGATGTCCTCCTGCCCCACCCCCATAAGGTTCAGAACTGATGACCTGTAAGATGCCTTGCAGCTCTAAAGCTCAATGGTGCTTCTGTTGAAAGAGAGGCCGTTTTCATCTGGGTTTATTTTCTGGGTCTCTCCTTCAATAACTTAAAGCAGGGAGAGCCAATCTTCCCAAACTTCCCCACATCTGACCAAAGACATGGGCACAGCAAGGGCACCTGGCCCTTGCTGGCTTGGCCCTTCCCAGGTGAGCTCTCACCTAGCCCTGTTGCTGGAGCAAACTCAGCCAGGATGACCTGGGCAGGTAACCAGAACTTGGTGATAATTCAGTCCTGGGGAGGCAGCTTGGCCCAGGAGACCCTCTCCTTGTCCCTGGCTCCCTCTGCTTCTCTCTCCATTGGTTTTATAAGAAGGCAGACACAGGTGCACAAGACAATGTCATCAGAGGACTTTGAAAATAGAAAGGCATTTATGCAAATACTAGGAAGCAGGGGTGACATTTTTTTGCAAATGATAAGAGTTTGCAGGAATATTGTGGGAAGAAATCCACAAATAAAAGAGATCACGGGCCTTAGTCACCTGAGCCCAGGAGATGATCCCTCACTGGTATAATGAGAGACCTTCGTGCTGGAAGGAGTCTTGGGCACAGAATCCTCAGCCTGGACAGGTGAGCAAGTTCAAGGTCACTGAGCAGACAAGCAGGACCTAGACGCACGTTCCCCAAGCCCTTGAGACGCCTGGCCCTGTGTGCCTCCCACCACACCTCCGGCTCCACCCACAGGGAAGAGTGGTCTCCAGGGGCCAATTCAGTCTGCTCCGAAATTACCTGGACTGTGGAACAAAGCTGCAGACCTTCCAGCTCTGGGAAAACTGCCAACCCAAGTGCTGACTTCAGCAACCCTTGGGTGAAGGGAGCGCTTTCTGGGGCCTGGGCAAGGCTCAATCTCCCTGCCAATTCTGTGGGTGCAAAGAATGAAATAATTCCACTGACAACTCCTGGAGTCACACATTTTAACTCAAGGAATGGCGTCTCCCTGATGAACAGTCCCACCAGGTCACAGCCCTCATTTGCTCTGAGAGGCTGTTCTTTCCATTAGGAAAAGCACTTTTCTCGAGATTCTGATGCTAACTTGGGCAGGGTAGAGACGGTGAAGATCAGAGAAGTTGGGATTCAGAAAACAACTACCTCCAATGCTGGCATGGCTCCTGGCGGACTCACAGGCATCCAGACACAGGGCTCACTGACTCCCTAACAACCTTGAGAAGCAGGCAGGATGGCTCGACCCCCGTCACAGGTGAGGAAACTGAGGCTCCAAGCCCAGGAGCTACTTTAAGTGAGATGAATGGCAAGTTGGCTGGGGAGAGGAATTCAGGATCAGGCCCCCAAGCCAGGGGCTCAGACCACAAGCTTCCTACTGCCCTCCCAGGGCTTGCTCACACCCCACGCGTGAGCCACAGTGCTCAGCACCTACACAAGGGGAGTGAAGCAGGCCCCGAAAGCCTGTCTCTCTACACCATGTGACATCACACCATTCACATTTTTAAAAATTTTAGGTAATACTATAACCCCCACATATTTGAGGTTAAAAAAAAAAAGCTATAGACAACAACTTCATAAATTCGTGCTCATGGGAGAAACACAAGTTAGTCCAGGGTCAAGAGATTTAAACAAACAAACAAACCTACATTATTAAGTGTATCGCCACCTTTCTCAAAAAAAAAAAAAATGAATAAGTGAATGAATGAATGAATAAAAAAGAAAACAAGCAAATGAAATTGGAAAGCAAAGCTGAGTAATGCGGCACAGAGCCGCCTGCCCCAAGGAGCGGATCAGGGTCTCTCCTGCTCTCGCCATCTCGGACCCATGGCTCTGCAGCAAGAAGACAGGTGATCTCAGGCCAAGACCTGCAGAGCCCGGGTCAGTGGGGAGTGCCCCTCTGCCCACGGCGGGTGAGTCCAGGGCAGCCCTTTACCCACATGGGACCAAATCCTGCACTTTGGCCCAGACAACTGGGCACCTGTCTCCTCGGTTTTGACCTTTCTTATGGGGCCGCTGTAAGCTTTAGTTGTCATTGATATAGAGTAGGTGTGGCTGGCATTGTGCCTCCTCTGAACTGAACCAGGAAAGCCTCTGAGGCTGCCTGTCTTACCGCCCAAGTCCCCTCTGTATGCAGAGGTAGCCGTGGTGACCCAATGCACCCTCTGTGTGCAAAGACTGGCCCCTGGGGAACCGACATTCCCTCTGTATGCAAAGATGGCACTGAGGCTCCGGGGCCAACTTCCTTAGGGTCCCTCCACCTCAGTTTACCCCTTTGGATTAAGTAAGAAGGTTTGTGTAAGGCGTTCAAACAGTGCATACAGCAAGTACACAGCAAAAGTTACCAGCCACCAGAAGGGTCTTCCAGATGCCCTAGAAGGTGGAAACACTGGCCTGGTCTCGTTCCCCCAGCTGTGTGACTTTGGTCAAGTAACTCAACCTCTCTGGGCCTCGGTTTCCTCATCTGAAAAATGGGATGGGAACCCCGCTAATGCAATCAAACAGGAGTACCTTCTCTGAGGTTCTGGCTACCTACGAGATGCTGTCTATCATGTGGCTCTATTACCTATCAGCTCCCCGCTCTCTGAGGCAAGAAATATGTCCATTATTTAGATATGGGACTCTGAGGCCCAGGGACGTAGGAAGCATCCACTCTGGCTTTGCCCACAGTCCCGCTGTAGCTGAGGAGGGCCTGTGTGAAGTCTTGCACCCACATGTGCAGAAATAAACCTGGGCCAAAAGGCAGCATGCAAGCAGAGCTGCTTGGCCATCTGCCCCTTCCCAGGTAAGTCTCTTCCCTTCCTGGACAAGGGCGCCATCTGCTGGGAGCATGGGGCTTAGCACCCTCACACCCTTTTGCTCAGCTCCCACCTGGGTCTGGGGCCTGGGTTAGAGAGGCATGACCTTAACGTTCCCTTGTTGAACTTCTAGGGTCCCTGTGCGCTGACTGGCTCCCCACCCCCAAGGGAGACCCCCGGGATTCGACCTTGACTCTCATGGATCTGGGGTGGTCATGCTGGGTGCTGACTCGAGAACCTTCTCTCCCTTCCTTGGTGTGGCTCTCATTCAGTGGATATTTATGGGGGTCTGGTGAGGCAGACCAAGACTCATGTCAAGGCACTTTCCTGTGTAAGATCCAGGCCCTTTCGTCAAGACGCTCCTGCCAGCGCCAGGGGCACAGGCCTCGGAGTCCCGAGCTCACGCCCACTCACGCCCAGGCCTTTGCTCGCGGGCCCTCGGTCTGGGTGACCCTCCCGCACCCTTTCCCCTGCCTGCATTCTACGCAGCGTTCCTTCGCCGTTGAGAAGCTCTGCCTGGCTGTCCCGGCACAGAACCGCCCACCCTCCTCCGAATTCCTGAGGCTGTGTGCTCTTTCTCTGCCTATGAATAGGGGGGTGGGGGGCGCAGCACAGGCCCAGGTCAGCGCCTGTGCGAGCCGACCATTCCACGCCACACTCCATGGCCGGCCCCAGCAGAAACACATGTTCCTGACAACCTCACGGCGCTGGCCACGGGCTGCCAATGATCTATAATTAGGAACATTTTCTCAGAGCTGCTGAAGGAGAAACTGCAGAAAACGCCTCATCTCCCCCCTGAACTGCAGAAGATGCAGGGCCAGGGCCCCGGGGGGCCTGCAGGGGCCAGGGCTCAGCTTTCTGCACCAAGCAGGTGGCAGGTGACCCGCTCCTGGGGGCAGGTGCCAGTGACGAGACCAGCTTGAACCAGAGCCCTGGGTTCAGTCCCTTCCCCTGGCGGGAAGGGAACGGGCGCCTGGCCCGTCAGCCAGCGCGGCTGAGACTAAGCCGTCATCGGCTGGCAGAGAGCAGGCACACTCTCCGTGGTCCTGACAGAGTCCCTAAATCCCGCAGGGAGCAGAGCATAGAGCGCTGGGTCCCCAGGGGGCCAGGCCTTGGGAGAGCCCTGATGTGGCGTGGCTAAACCTCTTTCCCTTCTTCCACTCTCTGTTGGGGCGATGGTAAAGCACACGGACGATAAACCTGACCCTCTAACCACTGTAAGTAAGTAAGCCGTCCACCGGCGTTAAGCACGGCTGCCATACTGTGCAAGCACCACCACGATCTAGTTCCAGAACGCTTCCCTCGCCCCAGGCAGAAACCCTGTCCCACTGGCTGTCACCTCCCACGCCCCTCCCCTGGCCCCTGGCGACCACGAACCGGCCTTCTGTCTCCATGGATCTTTCTATCTGGACATTTCGTATATGTGGAACCATACGTATGTGGCCTTTGGTGACTGACTGCTCCTGCTCGTGAGGTTTCCGGGGTCCAACGGTGTTGCAGTGTGTGTCAGTGTGTCATTCCTTTTCATGGCTGAGTGATGTTCCATTTCACGGAGGGACACCCTTGCTTGTCATCTGTTGGTGGACGTTTGGGCTGTTTCCACCTTTCGACTGCTGCGAATAATGCTGCTGGAACATTCGTGTTTGAGTTCCTTTCAGACGTTTTAATGTCAGGTTTGCTGAGGTGTAAGTGATACAGTAAAGTCTCCCCTTCTCGAGTAGATACTTCGCTTAGCTTTGCTGCTCCCATGTCTTCTTCCAACTCTCGCACCCCTTCGTGCAGGGTGTCCTATCACCCCTGTCAGAGATGAGGACGTGGGGTGATGGTCACCCCACATCAGAGAGGAGGACCCTGGGCTTGGAGAGGCTGAGCAGTTGTCTCGGGTCCCCTGATCCCGAGGGGGCGGCTGGGGTCTGAGCAGGCCCACGCGGCCTTGCAGCTGACACCGTTCCCCTCCAGGCTGTCAGCGTGCCAAGTCCCTGGCTTCCATTCCTGCCTGAGAAGAACAGGGACGGACACCTTGGCACAGGCAGCTCTGCGGGGTTCTCTTCTGCTCCTCTTCCTGTCCCTAAGCCACGTCCCCAGCACCGCCGGGAGGGGACTATTTGTTGGGGGAGGCAGACATGCAGCTTCTCGAGCACAGCACCCAGTGCCTGGGGCCGGGGAGGTCGGGCAGGAAGGGGGTGGTGGGTGCCGATCCGGCAGGCGCCCGGAGGGCTGACGTGGAATGCGGCCCATAGGCAGGGCTCGCCATAACCAGACAGTTTCCCAGAAAGCAAGAAGTGCCAAGTTCATCCGAGAAGCAGCAGAAACATGAACAGATCCCAAACCCGGGAAGAAACAGAGAAAGTTGTCAAAGGATTAACTGTGAGGGTGGGGGAGACCAGACGTGGTCCCTTCAAACTTGGAGGGACGGAGCGTTCCCACGCTCGAAGCCGTCCCACAGCGCGGGCCCGGCCGGAGCGACCACGCACACCGAAGATCTGAGGACTGTCTAGGAATAGGAGAGTCCAGGGGTGCCTGCCCCGCAGCAAGCAGTGGGCCTGGGACACACTCGCCCCTGTGCCGGGCTGTAGGCAGGATCGTACACACATCAGGCTGTCCTTCAATGATGCTCAGGAAGTGACGTCCACAGAGAGATGGGTGAGGGGAGACGGTGTTTGCAAAAACCCAGTCCTTTCGAGAAGGCATCCTGCAGACACTGGCCTGGCCACCAACGCCCCACAGATACACCCAAGATCCCCGCCCCCCACCCCAGCCCTGGGGTTTCTGGTTGCTTCCCCAAAATGAAGGCATCTTTATCAGAATGTGACCCAGAAAGTGCCATCCCTGCCCCCACCGTCCCTCTAGGAGATGCTGCCATCCCAGCTGGATCTCTGTCCCAGGCACCGCAGATGGTGGGAAAGGGGGGTACGAGGTCAGAAGACCCCTCACTGGCTTGCGACCCAAAGGCCCCTTGGCCTCTCTGAGCCTCCATTTCCATCTGTAAGCTGGCCCTGGCTCTCATAGCCCTGAATGAGGACGGGGTAACAATGGAATGCTGACAGGTAAACAGTTTATAACCTTTCTCCTTCGCCCTGGCAGAGATTTTAGGCTTTGGGGATGCTTCTCCATTCACCCCAAAAGACTGCTGATGCAATAATCACAGCGACACTTTGCTAACAGCGCGCAACACCTCGCGTCCCCAAGCCAGATTCTGCATCCCACTGAACCCCAGATGCAGAAGGAGGCAAAGACTCAAAAGTAAGCAGAGGAGAGGCAGGTAGGAGGGAGAGAAAGGCAGGGAAGGGAAGAATGTCAGCAGAGAGAGCCATGCTGAGCGGCTCACCCGACCCTCACCCAACCCTCGGTCCTGCCTGCTGGTGCTCTGGGGACTGCTGCAAAGACACAATTAAGTGGTCCTGCTAACAGGAGGGAGCTGGGGTATCTGTACACCAATGCTCCAGCCGTGGGAAAAGGGCACTGACTTCCAGAACTTCCGGCCTGCCCTGTGACAGATTGGGTAATCTCCTGAGGCCCCGAAAACAGCTGGAAAAGAGATCCATTCATAGGTGGGCAATTAGAGGCTGGGCTGCAGGATGAAGTGGTAAGGGAGATGAGGGTATGGTGGGGCCTCACGGGATCCGCTGTGCCTCCAAACAAGCCACTAGCCGGGGAGGCAGGGGATTGGTTCCCATTAAGAAATCAAGAAACCAAAGCTGGCGGAGCCACTACGAAACGAGGTAGACATTTGAAGCCCACACAGTTTGCCTGCTTTCCATTCCTTCCTGCCTCCGTCTGGCCCGGGATGGATGGGCTGTCGGAGGGAGCAGACAGGCCCATTTAGAAACTGCTCTTTCCAGAGCAAATGGCAAGACCTCATCCAGAACCTCTCCCACCCTGCAAACACCCGGGGCGACGTTCTCCGCGGCTCTGGGGAGCAGGCTTTCCGGGGTTTATTCAATGGATCTTTCCTCCTTCTGGTGTGCGTTTCCTTTAAGGCCGCACGCAGGATCGAGCAGCAACAAAGCAGGCAGCCCAAGGCAGCGTCAGCCCAGCAAACACAACAGCCTGTGCGCTTTGATTTAATAAAATCGGCCCCCACTGGGCTGCTTTAATTGTTTCCAGATTCTGAAAATGTTTGAAAAAGAGGATGCAAATGGAAAAATCCACCTCTGGTTACCTCGGCATCTGGAGCTCGCTGGGCCTAATGTCCACGTGGGCTGTGTCCTCAGAGAGTCACCTGGTAAGAGGGAGCGAAACTCTTACATCACCGAGACAAATGGCCCTGGAGAAGGACACCAGACGGGGCTCCTGAATGAGGCCAGCGGAACAGCTGGTCACCACACCACGGTCATCGCCCTCACTGAGACGGCCCCCAGGCCTGGGGGGACGAGTGCCAGGGCAGCGCTCTCTCTCCTTACAGACCAAGGAACGGTGTGTGGTGGCAGGCAGGACGAAGGGCCAAGACTCCAGGAGTCTGCTCAGGGAGCTGGTGGCCCATGGAGGTCACCACCGAGTACCTGTCTGGTCCCTTCTGGCCAGAGCGACTCTAGAGGAGTGGAGCCGCCCCAGGCCGCGAGGAGCAGGCCGTGCGGCAGGCAACACCGCAGGAAGAACACAGAGGTGGAGCCCCGTGGACTTGACTTTGGATCCCAGCTCTACCAGTTGTACCGCCTCAGGCCAGTCATTCACCTTCTCTGGGCCTCAATTTTCACTCCTGCAAAATGGCCTGCCTACGAGAACTCCAAAATGCTCAACAGCATCCATGGAATGCAGTGACCGGCCGCAGTGCCCGGATGCTGGGTGGTCAGTGGCGTTGTGTGTGAAGCCCAGACATTCCGCTACCGGGTGAAACCCTGCTGCCGAGCAGAGGGCAAAGGGCTCCTTGGGCTGTTTTTCGGGAGCACTGGAGCCCTTTCTCCAAGACGTGGGTTGAAAGGTGGCAGTGGAGGCTGGAGAGAGAGGCTTCTCAGGAGCCAGAGGAGGGGCTGGGCAGGCACGGCGTGGGAGGAAGCTCTGGGGTGTTGGCAGTCCCTGGTTCTGTCCCGGTTCCCAGCCCTGTCTGCCACCTGCGTTATGTTTGTGTCTCTCCCTAAACAGAAAAGATTGTTATCTCCATAAAACCTGAGGGAGGGAGCATGCAGACACGCACACACACAGCGCGCACACGCACTAACAGGTGCACTCCCACCCAAGCCTGACACAGATGACAGCCTGTCACGGTCTGTATGTTACAAGTCAATTACGCCCACCTCCCAGTCAGCCTCTGATGCCGCTGGGGGCAGCCATCTCACTGTATCGGGACACCGAGGAAGGATGTGGGAAGATCCCCAGGAGGGGCCGGCCAGCCCTCGGGAGGCTGCCAACTGTCAATCAGAAGGAAATTGGAGGTGGGGGCAGCTCATTTATTATCATCCCTCAGCCTCCTTATTAAACAGCTTGACAATAAAAAAAAAAAAGAAGAAGAAGAAAAACTGGGTGGCCCCAGTGTGGCCTCGAGCAAGTTTCTGAACAGCCCTGCCCTCGGTGTCCCCCACTATAAAAGGGGGTCCCCGGCCCACCCAGAGCCACCACGTAGAAAGCCCTTGGCTCACAGAGGGTCATGGTCAGCCTCACTCTCCCAGAAGCGCCCTGGACCTTAATTTAAATCAGAGTGTGCCAGAGGTGGGAAAAGCTGGCCCGCCACCCAGAGCAGAAAGGGGTCTCCTCCTTTAGACCCTGTGTGTGGCAGCTTTGAGTGGAGCGAGAAGACCCCAAAGTCCACCCCATGGGGTGGTGGCTCATGGGCTGTCACCCAGGACTGAGGCCATAAGCAAAATCAATGCTCCTCTGGAAGGGGAACACCCACTGGTCCCCCCTAAAGGATGCAGAGTGGGATGGCTGGGACCCCTCCAGCGAGTGAGCACTGATGGGTGGTGAGCTGTCCAGGCTCTGGGGACAGCTGTACCCTGAGATCATAACAGCAGCAGGCCAACCTCTCAGGCTTCACTTCTGTTCTTGGCAACTGGACACAGTTCAATCAGACACCTGGATGCCCGCAAAGGCTGCCCTTTGTCCTAAGCAGTTTGCAGCCCAAAGCTGGCTCCCCTGACTTACAACCCCCACCCGAGGATGCTGACACCCACTGAGCCCACTGCTCTCCACCGAGGACCCATGTGTGGGGAGGGAGCCAGTAGGGAAGGGGAGGAGAGGTGAGGGCCGTGTACAAAGTGCAGAGTGAGCAAAGGGGGCTCACCACGCAGCCCCTGTGTGGTATGATGGTGGTCGCCTGTAGTATTAATATCATCATCATTACTATTAGGAAGACCTGGGGGTGCAGCTGCTGCAGCATCAGAGCCAAGAGAGGCTCTGTGTGAAATGATGCCTCTGTGCCAAGCTTTCCGGGGCCCCCGCCTGCCCAGGCCTGCGCTGGCACCAGAGCTCAACAGCAGATGAGAGATGACCGTTGCCAAGGTCCAGGCCCGGACAACCCACTGGGGTGGCAAGACAGACCGTGCTGCGTGAACACCGAGGAGAAGAGAAGGCCCCTGAGGGCCGGGGCGGCGGAGAACGCCAACCCCTCCTCACCGACCGTGACAAACCCTGACACAGCCCCGGCGCTGTGACAGGTAGTGAAGGAAGCTCCTGACATGTGTTCCTCATTTCATCTTGACATAAGCACTTCTGTTATCCCCATTTTACAGATAAAGAAACGGCTCAGAGAGGCAACTGGTGAGGCCAGAGTCACCAGTGAGTTAGTGGCGGAGCAGGGTTTGAACCAGGCACCTGACTCCGTCGTCCATGTTTAACCAGCACACTGCTGCCTCTTACACAGCGGAGTGAATCGCTGCAGCGCATAGGCTGTCTGAGGAGGGGCCACCTGCAGAAGGTTCTGAGGGGTAAAGAGGAGTTGGCCAGCAGAGGAAGCAGCTCAGGGGTCGGGGACAGTGTGGATGTGCTCAAGAGAATGCAGATGAGTGAGTATAGCTAGAGAGAAAGCATATGCCTGGCCTGCGGCAGGTGCTCACTAACTATTGGTGACTGAGGGGCTGGAGGCAGTGAGAGATGGAGACTACAAGGTTGAGCTTTATCCTGCACACACACGTGTGTGCACACAAGCACCCCCGTCCCCCGTGCACACCCAGTCACTGCCCTCACCTCCTGCCTGCTCGGCAGGGCCCCCGAATGAGCCCGTGGTAAGCCTGCTGCTGTCCAGCACCCCCTTCCATGTCCGGCATCCTTGGGGAGTCTCCAACGGGGGTGGCTGAGAAGAGAGGGGACTCAGGTGGCAAGGGGCGGGGAAAGCTGGTCCAGTTTACTTCTGGTTTTTACGGATAGGGCAACACCCGGGGAGAGTGAGGTCAGTGGCCTGCTGCTGCCCCTGCTGCCTGGCTCTGGGCTGGGGAGGGGACCTCAGATGTGGCTTTGCCTCCGAGGTGGGGCGGGGAGTCTCGAAGGAGGCCGGCTGGCGGCCAGTGCTGCTGCTCTGATAACCTTCAGCCCTGACCTCATTTCCCACTGAGGCTCATGCAATTTCTTCCAATTTTCCACATAATTAGCTGAGCGGGAGATGCATCCCCTGCTCTGAGGCAGGAAGGCGCTGCGGCTCCACGGCCCGTGGCTGAGGGCAGAGCCGCCCCCGCAGACTCCCCTCTGCTCCCCCCAGCTTGGGGGGCATGCGATGTCGGGCAGTGGGGAGACAAGGGGGGACGGGGCAGGATGCGGGTCAAGGGCGTTGCAAATTTCCACTCCCCACCTGCTGACCGTGTGAAATCAAGTCAGATGTCAGTCCCTTGGGCCACTGAGAGATGCGGGTCACATGGGGTTTTTTGAGGATGAAATCGCATAAGACTCAAAGTGACCAGGACCCATGTCCATGAGACCCTTGTCTCCTCACCTCCCAGAAAACGTTCGCCCCTCCCCACTGCTCTCACTCTTTCTTCACGATCCCAAACCACCCCCTTCTCTTCCTCAAGAGGCCGGAGCACGGTGGTTAGGAGGGTTGGTTAAGGAGCCAGCAGCCAGGCTTGGGCACCCAGTCCACCCGTCTGCTGTGTGACAGTCACAGCACAGACCAGTCAGCTCCGGCCTTGCCATCTGTGAGGTGGGCACGACAACAGAAGCTACCTGAAGTTGGGACAAAATAGGTCCGCAGGGCACAGGCAGCCTGGCTCCTGGGGCAGGGACAGAGTGGCTGCGCCCTGGCTGAGCGCTGAAAGCAGGAGCTCTGCTCGGCCACCGGGTCCCTCTCCTGGTAAACGCTGTCACCCCTGCCCAGCGAGAGGGACGCCGTGGGCGGGGCTGGGGAGCTTGCAGGGAGCAATGCCCAATTTGGCTGAGCGAAAGCAGAAGTACAGGGCAAAGGCCTCCCTGATGGGCCCGGACAAGCACGAACTCGCTCCTCGGACCTCAGTTTCCCTTACTGAGCAATGAGCAAAGTCATCCCTGCCCCATCTTTCAAATCACTCCTTCCTGACTGCAAAAGGTCCCTGAAAGGGAAGACGCACTCCCACTGCCTCGCCCCTGGGCAGGAACGGGTCACTCTGGCCCCCAAGGAGCCCACGGCCTGGGGAGGAGGCTGCTCCACTTCCCTGGGGAGCCTTGGGCTCCTTGGAACGGCCTTCCCCTGACAGCATGAGCGATTCCCTTCCTCCCTCCCGAGCTGGCGCCAAGGCCTGGAATCCATCATTTCCTGTCGCCTGTCTAGGGCTCTGCCGGCTGCCAGGCTACTCTCACGGGGAGTGTGGCAACCGCCCCCAGCAGCACAGGGCACAGGGCGCCCAGAGCACGTCAAGGCTGAGTGCAGACACCTGGGCCCACACCTGCCTCTGACTGGGGACGTGCGCCCTTACCTCCCAACCCCGGGATGCTCACGGGACAAATGTGCCACTAGGTCATGTGAGCCTTGTACACCTGGGTGTGAATGGGGTCTCGAACCCCATTTCCTGCATGCAGCAGATAGCCCCCCCATGGCCCAATCAGAACATTCTTCCCTCATGACAATCAGCCTGACAATGAGCCTGCCCTAAGGTGTCCTTTCGGTGCCTGCCCCCAGCAGTGGCTGGGCCACGGTGGCCTCCAGAGCCAGATGGCAGGTCAGGGTCTGCACCACGGCCACGCTGTGCCCAGGCAGAGACCATCACTGCAGGATCTTGTCCTGGGGCAGCTCCCCACACTCTGGGGGCAGGGGGTCTCAAGGGTATGGTCTGAGAACAAAGGACTAGTGGGAGGATCCCAGTTACAAGAGGCAGGCCAGGCCTACTCAGCAGGAGGCCAAAAGTGGGCCTGAGCTTGGGGAGGGTCTATGTGGGGTCCCGAGGAGAGAGACCGGGCCCCAGGATGTCAGACTTAGCATGAGGGGGATGGCGGTTCTGAGCAGTCAGATCCCATTAGGAGCAGTCAGGGCTGCCTCCCCCACCGGAGCGCGGCCTGCAAGCTCATTTCTGCTTTTCTTATGAAACAGGCAGCTGAGACTGGTGACAAGTTTTTCCTGCTTCAAATAAACTAATTTCAGCCCGCCCCCCCCCCATCCTGTCCCCCTATTTATATTCCCTGCATCCACCCGCAGGCCCTTGTTAGTTTAATCCCATTGCTCGCTTGCTCTTAAGAACAACAAAATGATATTCATTTCCCTCCCATCACTCCCGGAATGGCCATACAGGGCAAGCAGCACCCGCTCCCCATCCCTGTGAGGGGCACAGTAATGACGGCGAATGTTTATTGTGCCTTTACAACACTCCAGACACCCTCCAAGCACTCCGGGGGTGCCAGCCTGCTACTCTACCACAGCCCTACACTGCCTTTGCGCCGTTACTGTTCCATTTCTCAGAGGCAAAAGGAGAGGCACAGAGAGGCCAAGTCGCCAGCTGGCATCACACAGCAACCCAGAGTCTGATCTCACCTCCCTTTGCCCTGCTGCTTCTGTGCTCCAGACACGTCCTATACCAGGTGTTCTCCACAAAGGGAGGGACCAATTCCACAGCCTTCTCCGCTGACTTTATGCACAATGTTGGGATGGCCAGGGTTGGCAGGCTGGTTCGCCTGGCTGCACAGGGCCGGTCTAGGATGGCGTCCCTGTGGGGTTTCCTTGTGTTCCAGAAAGGGTCTGGGAGGAAGCAGACATCACACTCTGTGTCCAGGACACGTGCCCATACAAAGATGTTACTCCCCATCTGTCAGGGGCCCCTCTGCCCCTGGAAGAAACCCTGGGATGAAATGCCCCGGGCAGGATATCTGAGACCCTTGCAGAGGGGCCCTCCCCCCAATCTAACCTCACCCTGACTCCTCCCCCAGGGAGCATGCACTCCTACCCTCCAGGGGATATGTCCCTTCCACCTGGAATACATACCCCACCTTTCCTACCTGGCGGACCTGAGAGTCTGTGGAAATATCACTCAGGTGTCACCTCTTCCTGGAAATCTTCCCTGATGCCCAGGCTTGCTAGGGGCCCACCCTGGGCTGAGCTCTATTCTCAGACTCCATTGTCTGTGCGTCTTTCGTCTTCCCTGCTGACCAGCAGCTCCGTGAGCTCAGGACAACTGTTTAGACACAGCATATATGAAGCTGAACCGTATGAAATGGAAAAAGTGGCGATTTCATATCGTTTGATCTGACCTTAGGTGCCTCTGAAGGGTTTCTGACAGCAATCACCGCCATCACCTGGGAACTTGTCAAATGCAGATTCCGGATGAGAAATTCTGGGGATGCCAAGCTATCTGTTTAACAAGCTCTCCAGGGGACCCTGATGTTGCTGTGGAGTGTGAGAACCCCTTCCCTAAAAAGGACAAACACATTGTGTTTCTCCGACAAGCCCCCACAAAGCCTTGATGATCTCTGTTATGTATCTTTGAAAAAAACACGATAGCAATAACAATCGATAATGATACTGTGAGCAAGGCCTTTCCTGACCACACTATTGGGAAGGGCAACCTTCCCCCCTCCCCGCGCTCTCCCGCCCCCCACCACGCTTCATATCCCTCCACACCTCTAATCACCTCTAATGAGCTGTCAGGAGCATGCAAGCCAGCCTAGCCCCCTCCCCGCAATCGCCAGGATCACACATGTGCTGCATTTTAGCTCCTTACTGTCCTTCCCTACTAGAAGGGCAGCAGCCATTTTGTTCACAGCTCTACCTTAGCGCCTAGAGCAGTGCCCAGCACACAGTAGGTGCTCAACACATATTGAACTGATGCCTGAAGGAACCAGGATGCTTAATTCCTTTAGCTCAGATTACATCACGTTCTCCTAACCAGATGCATAGTGAGTGCTCCGATACACAATTTGCAGATGAGGAAACAGCCTTGGGGAAGGGCAGACTTGTTCGAGGTCACTGGCACCTTGGATGCCTGCTCTGGTCTGGGGCCTAATCCGGAGCCCCGATAATTGTAGGTAAATTCGGTGCCCAGGGATCAGCCATTCTGGCCTTGCCCTCCCACCCCTGCCACACGCAGGCCCCAGAGTCAAGGTGCACTGCCCAAATGGAAACCATTACCCTGGAACGCTCTAACCTGGGGATGGAGGACAAGGCCTCGGCGTGCAGCCTCAAGGCCATGAGGATGGTGCCTGGCATGCGAGAGGCCCCCAGTGCAAAGACACACAGCTAATTAGCTGTCAGGAGTGACGCGCACTCTAGCCTGGCCCCTCCCTGACAATCTCTCCCGGAATCGCCCTCTGCCACCGCGTGTCACCACACGATAAAAGGAAATATGTTCAAAGCTGAGCCACTAACAAGAGACGGGGAGGCTCACAGACACAGAGAGAAGCAGATTGCCTCTGACACTTTCCAAGGAACGGGGGTAAAGTAAAACCATTAAAAATAATAATTTGTCATCGTCAGGTTTCAGAGAGAAGTTATTCTGGAAGAGCGGGGCGTTCTGAGTGTCACTTGGAGGTGCCAGCAAAGGGGCGGAGGGCCTGGGCTCCGGATTCAAAACAGGCTCTGCCTCTTACTACCTGTGTGATCAGGTTCTGCACTCCTGCCTCAGTTTGCCCAAAAATAAAGTGGGGGTGATAGAAGCCCCTACATCATAAGGTTTGGGGGAGATCCTATGAGATGAATGCATTTTAAGTGCTTAGCGTCGTGGGCATATGGTCAAATTCTTAACCTCGATCAATTTCCCCATGCTCTCAGAACATGCCTGAGCAGATGTCTGCTATCTTGGTGATCCATTCAAGGGCATTTGCTGGGCCCTGTGGAACACAGTGGAAGGTGGATGGCCTCAGGATAAGGGGGGCCAACAAATGCTGAGCCCTGCGCTGCTGTCTGCTGGCGCTTGGGCAGGCAGGGCCCGGTCAGTCTCTGACCCTGAGCTTGTTCTTGCCTCTCCATGCGGCCCCCATGGAACCTGCTGGAAGTGCTCGCTGGTGGTCAGAACCAGCTGCGCCACCCTGGAGGTGTGCATGCCCCCCTTCTCCACAGGATAAGGAGAAGCACCCCAACAGCTGACCTTTGCTATGCACTAATCACAAGATCGGCACAGCTGTCAACTCTACGTGAATTCACTTCTTGAGTTCTGGCAACAGCCCACTGTACAGACGGGAGCACGGAGGCCCCAAGAGGCCAAGTTATTTCCCCAAAGTCACACACTAGTGAGTAGTGGTGCCAGGAATCCTGCCCCTCCAAGAGCCCTTTTGGGGTGTGGCAAGGACTAAATCATGCACCTAAAGGGTTTCAAGTGTGCCTGGCACACAGCAAGCACCCAATAAATGCTGGTTGGTGCTAGGGCCACAGCAGAGGTGCTATCAGCTGAAAAGCCCTGGCTCTGTGTCCAGGCTGCAAAACACAAGCAGAGACAGGGTGCCCTAGGACAGAAGGACAGCATACGGGTCATGGGGGAGGCCGCGGCCCTCCAGGCCCTGCAGAGAAGAGGGGAGATGAAGGCAGATCATGAGGGCTGGGAGCTTGAAATGCTGGCTCAGCACCAACACTCAGGTGCCAGGCCTCTCCCCGGGTGACCCGAACTCCTGGGAGACAAGACCCTTTAGGAAACAGCCTCTGTGTGAAACTGGGTATCACAGGCCGTCTCGGTTGAATCCCCCCCTCACAAAATGCCGAGTAGGCCTCACATCTTTTCCACACGGCTCCCTTTCTCTCTGCAGCAGGACTGGGCGTGTCAACAGATGTCCCCAGGAAAAAACAAGAGCCCATCTGGATGCTGACGACAGAGACTGCACACGGATTCCCTGTGTCCTCATGGACAGCAGCCCCTGTGCTCATATTACAGGAGGTCGGGGCCGGCGGCGGGGCTCCACTTGACATGATCCCGGCCTTCGCAGCACAGTCCAGAGGGCGAGGGGCAAGCACAGAGCAGTCACAGGTCACCATGGGATGCGCTATGATGGTGGGCACGCAGGCAGGAGCACAGAGTGGCTTCCCGGAGGGAGGAGAGCCCCCTCCAGGGGGCCCAGGGGGGTGCTTTGGGTCAGCCCTGTTGCCATGGAAACCCACTCCGGCTGGATGAATCCACTAAGTTGAAATATTTGACCTGACCACCATCAAGGTCACTGAAAATAAAGCCGCGGTGTGACCTCAGAGACCAGCGGTGACAGCAGGGGTAGGGGGCTGGGAGGGCTTGCTGGACGGGAGGGGCTGCAGCTAGCCCCTCAGTGCTACTGAGAGGGCAGGTGGGCTGCCATGGGGCCCTCTCATGGGCTGCCCCAGCCTGGGACCACCATCCAGGGTCCTTTCAGGAGCTTGTGCTTGGAGGGGTATGAACCTTCCTCATTCTTTACTACACCCCCCACCTTTCCCAGCCCCCTTCTCTTCAGCCTCATTTCCAACCCTTCAGCTCCAGCCAGACTAATACCCTGTGTGGGGCTGCCCCCTCCAGGAGGCCAGGATCAGGGGCCCCTACTGCCTCTGAGGTGCTCCAGGGCTCCCACCAGCAGAGCCCTCCACAACAGACTGGACCCCTTTCTGCTTGTGCATCTCCTCCTGAAGATCTTCCTTTTGTGGGTTGCCCAGACCCGATCTCAACATGATATTTCCATAGTGAGAACAGACCCTCAGAGGAAGCTCTAGCTACAACCTGAGCAACACCCTCATCCCAACTCTGTGCAGCTTGGCACCAGTCGCTTATCCTCTCTGTGCCTCCGAGAGGGTCTCCAATCTCCCCCAAAGGCTGTGACTGCAGTCTCTATAGGACGCCCCTGCAGGGCTGTGTTTAGACCCTCAGACTCCTCACACAGGGAAGAGCTTCTGGTGCCTGGCACACAGTGGGGTATTGGGGCACACAGTGTGGGGTTAGGGTGGGGTACACACTGTGCACAGCAGGGCAGTGCTGAGAGGAATCAGCCAGGCCCTTGGAGGTCTAGAGCACATGCACCCATTCCAGGTTATTCTACTTTATTTCTCTCAGCCATCCGGCTTCCCCCATTCCCTGAATACCATGTGGAACCCTCCTTCTTTGCCTGGAGTATGTGCCACAGCCCCACCCCCTCCGCCCCTCAGCAAGAGTCAATGCCTGGCCTGGGCCCAGAACCCTGCCGGGCCTCTGGGAACCTCCCCTCTGTCTGGTAGCTCCCAGGGCCTCCCTGAAGTGGCTCTGGCCCCAGAGAGAGATGATGATGGGGGAACAGCAGGCCCCACTGACATAGTGAAGGATTGCCATGGCAACCGTGCAAGGCCGGGCCAGCTGGCAGGAATGAGTCTGGCAGAGCCATAGGCCTGGCCTCCCACCAGGGCCGCGTTGACCTGGGGGGCAAAGGCCATGTGGGGGGTGGGGATCCCACAGGCTGTGTCCTCTCTGAGGAGAGCATGGTGGCCTCTCACAGGTGGTCACCTGGTAGAGTGGACATCTGGGAAACCCACCTCCTTCCTCCTCACACATGGAGGTGAGGCTGGGGAGCTCTTGTTAGAATTCTCTGACACCTTCTGAGTCAAAGGTAAACCCTGCCTCACCTCCTCTCCGTCCCTGCTGGGAAGGGCTGCTAGGCTGCATTGCTGTTTCTGCAGCATGTAGTTGATACTCAGTGAAAATATGCCAGATACAACCAACAAACAGGCATGTTCATGACTCTCTGTGTCCGAGGCTTGGAGGCGGCTGCTGGGCGCAGGGCCGGGACCAAGCATCCCTGAGATTAAACTGTCGCCTCCTTCCTCCGCTGTCCTGTGCATGCAGGAGGCAGTACCTATGGTCTTCCAGGCTCTTTTTGTTCTCATTTGCACCCTGGAAGATCCCAGAGTCTGCTCCAAAGACAGGATGCCTAGAAAATATGCATTCTCAGGGAGCTCCTCGGGTGTCTTTTTCCTTACTCCATCATGACAGGAAAGGCGAGTCAGTCTCTCCCGGGGAGCTGGGCTATTCTGGGCTATGTGGCGGGCCTGCGGCAAAATGCCTAAATCAGGCTGGACCTGTGCGGTGTTTTGCAGTGTGCAGGGAGGCAGAGGGACATCTTATCCCAGCTCTGTCTCTTCTGTCCTTTCTCAGAGTGGACGAAGAGGCCTCTGCTCCCACCAGGCCTCCCCTGGGTGCTGCACATGCAACCTCAGCACCAAGATCCTCAACTCAGCAAAGGTTATTCTGCTCATTCCATAGATCAGCGGTCCCCAAGCTTTTTGGTACCAGGGGCTGGTGCTCCTATGAGAATCTAATATCTGATGATCTGAGGTGGCGCTGAGGCAGTGATGCTAGCGCTGGGGAGCGGCTACAAATACTGACGAAGCTTGGCTCGCTAGCCCACTGCTCACCCCTGCTGTGCAGCCCTGGGTCCTAACAGGCCCTGGACCAGTACCACTCTGCAGCCTGGGGCTGGGGACTCCTGCTATAGATGATGAAACTGAGGTCCCAAAAGTGAGCAAGTTACCCGAGGTCACTGGGCAAAGCAAGGTATACTGAGTCCAGGCCCTGGGCTCCTCACCACCATACCCAGACTCCTGCAGTCTCCAAACCGGGAGATTGAAAGACTCAATTTCAGTTCCTGTTTCTTTTCAATGAAGTAATGTGTAAAACGCTTAAGCAAATGCGATTTCATTCTCATATTTGTTAAGACTTTAATTTACAAACATGTGAGCACTACTATCCCTGCTCAGACCATGTGCTCCAATCTGAGGTTTGGTAAAATGGAACAGAGCAAGTTCCTGGGGAAATACAGCACAAAATGCAGAGTGGTTCCAGTACGTTCCTGCCTGCCTCTTAGACCCGGATAGCAAGTGTCACCTTCCCTTCACCTCTCCAGCCTCTCCAGGTCCTCCTTCCCCCACCCCAAATACGATCGAATGACAACACTCTCCAATAGAATGGTCTGTGATAAGGGAATGTTCTAGACCTGTCCTATCCAATACAACAACCACCAGTCACATGTGCTTATTGAGTACTTATTAGGGGGCCAGTGCAACTGAGGCATTGAATTTCGAACTGCATTTCATTAAATGGCCACATGTGGCTGCTGGCCACCTCGCTGGACACCGCGGCACGAGAATAACACCTTTTTGTTTAGTGCAAGCATGTCCTGAGGTCAGAGGGCAGGCGAGGAAGGGGCTGGGCCTGGGACGACAGGTGATCTGAGCTGGTGGACCTGAGCCGGAGGAGGAAGGAGGGGCAACAGGACGCGGGAACCTGGCTGGAAGCAGTGAGTGAGCCGATGCTGAGAGGCCACACCAAGGGCTGGAAGCCAGGCTGGACGAAAGGAGGGCTTCGCGAAGGGGTGCGGAGCAGCAGCCCTGAGCAAGCACCGCCCTCACCCCGTGCCTCGGTTTCCCCTCCGTAAAACTGCAACAATAATGGTACTAAACCCCACCAAGGGTGCTGTATGGTTTAACGAGTTCACACATGCGAAGCACGTAGAACATGGCTGGTTCCGGAGCACGTGCTATAAATGTTGGCTATGTCTGGGGGCAGTTGTCCTCCCTACCTGAAGCCTCCCCTCCAGGGCCCTCTGCGTCTCCCTGGCAAGGACAGAGCCCACAGCTCATGCCTCCTGGCATCCCCTCCCCCCACCTGCTTTTATCAAAATAAACTCCTTTCAGGACCCCCCCCATGCTACAAGTCAGATACTAATATAACTCTGCCCATTTTACAGATGGGAAACCAAGGCACAGAGTGGGGAAGGGACATACCCAGGATCACTCGGCTCCACGCAGTAGGGTCAGACTTCAAAAGCAGGCACAGAAATCACCCCATTCTACAGCTGGGGAAACTGAGGCTGGGAGGGGCATTCTCTGTGGTCCTTGGCCGCACAGCCAGAACATGGCTGAGCTGGGCTGGCAGCTAGGCCTGCAGGCCTCCTGACCACTGGGCGCTTGGGCTTCCCAGGAAGGCTCCAGGCAGGGGGTTCGGCGGGGAGCCTCTGGAAGGGCTAAGGAGGCAGGCTGAGAGGGAGACGCCGACAGCAGGCTGGGCTCTGCCGCTCTCTCCCACCCCTGCTTCTCACACCCGCCGCCGCGGGGGAGCCAGAAGCTGGCAGCACCAACTGTTGCCGCCGCCTCCCCTCTCCCTGCCCATCTGCTCCCCCATGGGATCCGGGTGGGTGGCAGGTCCTTGCCTAGACTGCCCGCTGCTGCCCCAGGGGGGTTGTCCCCCGACCCTCCTCTTCGCCTGGGCCTGGGGATTCTCAGGGGCATGGTGTAGTGGGCACGGCAGGCCCAGATGCGCCCCCCCCACCCTGAGCCTTGCTGTCATGCATGTACATGGGCACAGCACAAGCCATGGGTGTGGCTATGGGCTCTAAACGAGCTCCTGCCCCTAACTGGGATCCCCTTCCTACTTCCTTCTCTCTGTAGGTTTTCTGACTGCAGGGCCTGGGGTCCACAACCTTCCCACCGCAAATGTCCTCTGCTATCCAGAAACACTTATCCTTGTGCCCTGGCGTGTGGACTCAGAGTAAGCAAGTTGGGAGCCGCGTGTGGACCCGTGGCCTCTGAGACTTCCCAGCTGGCGGCAAAGCCCCTGGAGGCTGAAGGCCAGAGCATCTGTCTCAACTTGTGACGGTCGTTACCAGACCTCCTGGGGGCTCAAGGGACCCTCTCCCCATGGTGGAGTCAAACGAGGGGCCACTTAACAGCAGAGTATGCACTGGGTGCCTGCTGGTGTGTGGGCACTGTGGGAGAGGCGAAGGGATGGCCTCTCAGAGTCAGCTCGGGTCCCAGCCTGGGCAGCCAAGAGAACGATGCCCATGGGGCACCTGGATGAAAGGGGGCACGGCTAGGGCAGGTGGTCTAGGGAGAAGAGCTGAGTCCTGAGGGATGAGGAGGGCTCAGTGGGCATCCCAGGACCTCCCTCTGCTCCCCCACTTCTGAGGAAGGCTCTATACCAGCTCTGCCACTTTCTGTGTGACCTCAGGCCAGTTACTCAGCCTCTCTGAGCACCAAGTACACTAGGGGTAGGACGGTCCTCCTTTCTGGATGGGAAAAGGTAATGCCTGGCACCTGGAAGCGCTCGATACTGGCTGGGCGGTAGGGGATGATGAGGTCCAGCTCCAGCTCCATTCCGCACCGTCCCACACTCACGCCACGCTCCAGTCACCCAGAATCCCCTTGTTCCCCCAAGCCCACAGCACTAGGCCCCTTCACTGGGAGCGCCCCTGCCCACCCTCTCTCTCTCGCCGCTTGGCTAACTCGTAGTCTTCCTACAGGTGGAGGGGAAGGAGGACCCGCCTGTTCCGAGAAAGAGGCTGGGTTGGGTGTCCCAGATGGAGACACAGAGGAGGTAGCCCAGGCAGCTCCACGAAAGACCCCACCTCATTTTTAGGGGCTCTTTAGGCGGTGGCTCTGCCTGACTTGCAGGGGACAGTGACATCTAGTGGGCAGAAGACACATTGCCCATCACCACAGGAGGTCACCCCAGGGCACCCCAAGTCCCCAAGCAAGCAAAGGCTCATCTTCCCGGGGAGGAGAGGGGCAGAGGGGCGCAGAGAAGGCGAGGCGGGCACAGTGTGTTGCTGGCGGCGACGCAGGGTTTAGCTCCCTCTCTAGAACTCCTGCCTCCTCCCGTGGGCTGCCATGTTCCCGCGTGGCATATGCCGGCCATATGCTCTCCCTGTCACAGCATCCTCAGCGGGCCTGCGAGCAGCCTGCTGGGGGGGCGGGGTACCTTGGAGCTGGAGCGCACCCCAACTGCTACATCGAGCAAACCGCTCGGAGTTGCTCTGCGTGCCAGGGCCCTGTGAGGGAGGTGGCCTATCATCCTGTATCACACACAGCCAAACTGAGGCTCAGAGAGGCTGTGTCTTGCTTGAGGCCACACGGCTTACAAGGGCAGACCAGTCCTGTCACCCAGAGCCTCTGATTGTGCATCTGTAACCTGAGAAGGGCTGGTGGGCAATGCCTACAGAACTCTGTCATGCCTGCTGACTCGGTGTGTTCAAAGCTCATGCACCATCACCGGCCAGAGTATCCTCCGTCTCCTCCAGCCCTGTTGCAGCTTCGGGCCCCCTGCAGACCATGGTCTCACTGGTTTCCTCCTGTTCCCACACACCCAGCGGCGGAGTCTTCAGGGCACTCTGGGCCTGAAGCCTGAAAGTGACTTGTGCTTTTCAAACTGGGTTCCTCGAGCTTCGGTGTTCTGCAGATGAGCTTGGGGTCTGCCCAGGGAGCTGAGGGGGGAAACTGAGGGGAAAAGGGCTTGTCCTCTTAAACCAAAAAGTGTCTGAAGTTGATTTCTATAGCAGGCACAAGGGCACACCAGGCCTAAGTGATGGAGCAAGGGCAAGAAGATTCTGGAGTTTTGCACTATGCAGGAGGGAACGCTGAGTACGTAAGAGCAGGCCTAGCCTCCTAATGCCCCCCAAGTTCCCCTCCGGCGCCAGGCTGAGGTGACCCCATGGAGTGGTTTCCTAGGCAACAAACGTTTCCTGAGCATCTACTTAGTGCCAGGCACAATCGCTGAGCTCCATGGCACAGGGAGTAAACCCAGGCTCAGGAATCAGGATCTCTGAGTTCAAATCCTCCCGCTGCCACTTGTTTGTCAGCGTAGCTGAGAGACTCCAGCTCCCTGCGCCTCCGTTTTTTTCATCCCCAAAATGGAGCCAACAATAGCTCCTGCCTACGGACGACGGTGAGAATTAAACGAGTTAATCGACTGCGTTACTTTCCTAGGGCATGTAACGAATTACTGCAAACTCAGGGGCTTAAAACAAGAGGAACGTATTCTCTCACAGTTTTGGAGCATATCAGTCTGGAGTCAAGGTGCTGGCAGGGCCGGGCTCCTTCTGAAGGCTCCTTCCTTCCCTTTCCTGCTTCTGGTGGCGAGTTTTGGCTTGGCTTAAGGCAACGTAATCCCAGTCTCTGCCTTCACCTTCACATGGCCTTCTCTCCAGGTCCCTGACTTTACGTGCCATTCTGTCAGTGTCCAAACCCCTTCTTCTCATGAGGCCACCTGTCATTGGGGCCCCCCCCAGTCCAGTATGACCTCATTCTAACGAATTGCATCTGCACAGACGCTCTTCCTAATGTCGTTCGCCGAGGTCGCAGGTGGACAAGCGTTTGGGGGAAACACTATCTAAGCCACTACATACATTCCAGGAATTAGAGCCGCGCTAGGCACACAGAAGCCCTCAGTGCACGTGAGTTTATTGATCCTCACCGCACATCTGAGATGGGAGACTTAGGCCCACTCCTCTGGGTAATACCACGGTTCAGAATAGTAAACTGTCTGCCTGGAATCAGCCTTGTAATGTACGGCTCGGATCAGATCCAATTTTGTCATGTCTACCACCTGGGCATTACACAGGCCTAAGCTCTCCCAGCCACCTGTCACAGCAATGGCAGGCATCTTCCCCTGTGGGTACCACCCGATGCCCTGGAGGGGGAGCCCATTCATGGTCAGCCGTTTTGGAGCCCGCACCATCCAGCCTCTCTGGTCTTCTAGGTACCAACCTCAGAGATGGGGAAGAGGGTGTGGCCAGTGAAGGGTGTGGCCAGAGGAGGGGAGACACCTCTGCCCAGGATAGGGTCAAAGGCGCCCAGCACTGCTGTTACTTTCACTTATTGCAATTAATGCAGCAGTCTCATGCTGGTATAGAAAGGTGAGAGGCAGGAATGGGCAGGAAGCTCCAACAGACGGCTATGATCCCATCGAGCAAACGAGCACTGATACTGCTCTGTGCCAGGCAGGTGACCATGCCCACATCACAAACAAGGTGATGCCCACAGCCAAGCCAGTTCTGGTCTGCAACTGGCTGGCCTGGTTAGGGAGGTGTAACTGGGGAACACAGAGCATCTCAGGGTCTGGGCACACTGGGGGCCTCGTTACCCGGAAGATCAGCAGTGTGAAGGCAAGGCCTGAATGCAGATGGGAGGCAGGGAATTAGCTGACTCTGATGGAGAGTGGATCAGTGTGGGACTGAGGGAAGAGCTGGGTGCCGGGCCACTGAGCAGCCACTATATTAGTCAGGTCTCTGGACACAGAATTACACAAGAAAGAGGAAAGGTTTCTGTGTTTAGAAAGAGCCTCATCTGTACCCCTGGAAGCTGAGGTCCCACCCACAGCAGGCAGGCTCAGGTGGCCCAGCAAAGCCCAGTGGGCAACAAGACAGGCAGGTAGGCCCCAGGCCTCCACCAGGGTTACTCTAGTCTTGTCTGGCTTCTGAGTCAGGCTGAACAGGGACAATGACCTTGGGCCTGGTCACCTGCTGAGCCCAGTGAAACAGGGAGAACAGCAGTTTCTGCCTCTATGTGAGCCAGCTGACAAGTTCCAGGCCCTGAGCAAGGCAACGGAGGGAAGCTGATCTCCCTCTGTGCACAAGGCCAAGGAAGCTGGCAGAGGCACCAGGCTGCAGGGCTCGGCTATCCACCCAGGGTTTACTGAGCACCTATTCTGTGCCACGACTATGCTCAGGACGGGAACATGGTGGCAAACAGGACCCAAGTCCTTCCCCTTAGGACAGGCTACACTGCCTTCGGGGGTGTCCATGAGAGGACCAGAGTCATGGAGAGGCAGGGCCTGAACAGCCGAAAGATTCTGTTGTGAAAGTCACTGACAACTGAAGTCACTTTAACCCAGCAATTCCACTCCATGGTGTGTACCCAAGGAAATGCAAACCTATGTCCCCACAAGACCGGCCACGCAAATTCAGATCAGCACCCCTCATAACAGCCCCGATTGCAAACAGCCCAAGTGTCATGGATGGTGACTAGATAAACCAAATGTGGCATATCCGTCCATGAAATATTATTCAGCCATTCAAAGGAATGAGGCACTGATACATGCTACAGCACAGATGAACCTTGAAAATATTCTTCTAAGTAAAAGACGTCAGATACAAAAGGGCACATATTATATGACGCCATTTCTATGAAATATCCAGAACAGGCAAACCCACAGAGACAGAAAGTAGATCAGTGGTTGCCAGGGGCTGGGAGAAGGAGGAACACAGAGTAATTGCTAAGGGTAAGGGTTTCTTTTTAGGTGATAAAATGTTCTAGAATTACACAGTGGTTACATATATGCGGACTATTTCAGAATACACTGACTCTCTACACTTAGGTAAACTGTCACAAAATTGTTATTTTAAAAACCTGCACTTAAAATAGCGCTTGCAAAATGTCATTTTTCATGTGTCAGGGTGTTTTTGAAATTATAAAAATTAAGAGTAATGAGCCCATAGTGTTTTATGACCAGAGAAGTGAGGGGAGCTTGCATGGCAAGGGCAAGGGGATTTGGGGGACAGGGCCGTGGAGGCTCAGGGAGGGGAGGCCTTGCCGGAATTCCCCAGGAGTCAGCAAGGCCTGCAGCGAAGGAGAGGCGGCCACCCCGTTCCCGCCAGCCCAGCTTGCCAGAAGTCTTGGAGATAGCCAGCTGGCACAGGGGTGACTGAGAACAGACACCCTGGAGACTGCTCTGTCTGTAAACTGTCAGTGGGTCCTGTGGGGCCTGGCAGGGGGTGGGGCACATATCTGGTGCTGGGCAGGGGCTCCCAGGGGCTTCTCCCAGGGACCATGTGGTGTATGGGTGGCCACCATGCCACCCTTGACAGGGACCCGTCTTCTCCCTCTGCAGTGGGCAGGAGGTAAGGAATCTCTTGAGGGCATAGCCAAAGGCTCGGCCTAGCCTCAGGATGCTGGAAGAAACTGGAAGAGGACTGGCAAGAAGCTGCCTGAGGCTGGGACCGACATAGTAATAGACACCACATGTAGGAGGAGGTGCCTGGCAGGTGCTGTTCCACAAGCCTCACCCTCCCCCCAGCCCCGTGAACCCCACAAGAGAGCAGGAACTGGCACCATCCCCACTGCACAGATGAGGAAACTGAGGCATGGAGTGGTACCCAGCTCCACAGCTCTCGGCCCTATGGCACCGGCAGCTGGTATACCAGTGACAATGGCCATCCTCACGGAGGGTGTTGGGGTGTCGGGCTGCGGGGGACCTTCTGTCTGCCCTCCTGCCACTTGCTTCTTGGGCCCAGGGCTGTGAGAAGCTGGCCCCACACCAAGCCAGGCCTGCAGGCCAGCAGAACCACCCTCCCTACGACTAAGATTCACGTCTGTCCACGGGACACTGCTGCCACTAACCGTGTGGCTTCTCTACACCAACAACCCACTCTGCAGCTCTCCAGATGGGGGACACAGATGGTGTCCTACAATTTGATTTAGTCCTGACACTCTTGCCAGAGTTAGCACAGAGCCCACAGGTTAAGGGCTCAGTCCCATGAGACTGCTCCCTGCTTCAGACACCAATCACAAGTCCTGGGCCTCTGTACTTCTGACCGCCCAGCTATGAATCGGGGTTTCTCATGATCCCCTCCTCATGTTCGATAATGTGCTAGAACAGCACACAGAACTCAAGGAAACAGGACTTACTGGTACTGATTTATTGTAAAGGATACAACTCAGGAACAGCCACTCAGAAGACCTGCAGCATCCTGCTGGGTGGGCATCTGGGCAGCCAGACCCCAGACTGGTCCCTGGACCAAGAGCTGGCCCGGATGCCCGCCTGTTCCCACACCATGGCAGAAAGCCCAGAGTGCTGCTCCAAAGAGCTGACGTTTCCACTGAGTGACTTCCATTGCGTAAGGTCCCTTGTGCTGGGGGCTAAGGGAATCCTTAGAGTCCTTGCCCCGGAACTGGGAGGCCAGGTTTGCACTCAGCTCTGCCTCTCAGTTTCCCAGTCTCTAAACTGGGCTAACGTCCTCCTCCCTGGGGATGTTAACTAGGCGAAACCCTTTAAACACTGGAACCAGGCTGGCCTGGCAAGGGCTCCATCCGCAGGAGCTGCTGTGGTCCTTCCTGTGGCCACCCCTTGCTGGGCTCTGTGCCTCCTTCTGCAGCTGGGGTTCCCCCTTCCCCTTGGGATGCAGGGCAGGGGCCCAGCGGGGTGGGCTCTGGCCCAGCACCCTCCCTCTGAAGCAGCTCCGTGCCTGCTGGTTGGGAATATTGGGCTGCTGGGTGCGATGAAATCTGAACACGCACTGCTGCCACTTAAATATCTTTTGTGCCTGGATGTAGCAGAATTTCTTAGCCATGTCTCAAGCTGACTGAGCAAAAGATGGACTCAAGCCCTCGTGCGAAAAGGGTGGGAGGGGGTGCATCATATTCCTAAGCCTCCAGCAGAGGACTTGATGCTCTCGGAGGCAGAGCACCAGGACTCAGGACCATGGCCCTGACCCTGGGTCAGAAGGACTTCAAATATGCAGAGATTCAGAGACTCAAACATCCCCCGGGAGCTGCCTCTGACTTTGTCTCTCCTCCTCCTCCCTCCAGCCCCGAGATCTTAGTGTTGGGGAACTTTCTCCCTGTCATGCCCTCTGGAGGGGGTGCTGAGTACCCAGTACCCACCCAAGTGAGTCCGATGAAACTACTCCCAGCACTGAGCCTGCACCTCCTGGGACCTTCAGCTTGGCCCATGCCATCCTCACCCAAGGGAGCAGGTCCCAATGACCAAAGACCTTCTGAGCGGGTAGCAGTTGGGGAAGATGGCACCAGCTAGAGCCACCTCTCCCTGCTTGGTTCTAGCCAAGATAAGACTCCCAAAGGACTAATGCTGGTGTGTAAATATTAGATACTTCTGTCTCCTCTGAGACCAATTATACACAGATCATGGCGGCTCCCCTAGGACCTTGCCTTCCACTTACTGTATCATCATTAACAGCCTATTAGGTAACAGCTGCTTGGGGAGAGAGGGAGAAAGGGAGAGAGGGAGAGGGAAATGGAGAGGGAGTGGGGTGGGGAGAGAGAGAACGAGAAAGAGAGAGGAGGGGGGAGAGGAAGGAAGAGAGGTGAGAGAGAAGAAAACAGAAAAAGAGACAGAGACAACAGGAGAAAAAGAGTCAGTAACGATGACAGAGACAGAGAGAGTGCAAGAGACAGTCAAGAGGTCGGAGCGAGACAGAACAGTCAGAAACACAGACGTTTGGAGGAAAGACTGGGAGAGACCCCGGAGAGGCAGGAGGGAGCTGAGGAGGAGAGGAGCCAGGGAGAAGGCAGCTGTCAGTCTCTGAGGGACCCCAGGCCCGCCTGCCCTCGGGGTCCGCTACGGATGCCCTGCCAGCTCCTGTTTGCCTGACCCTGCAGCTGTGCCTGCCCCACGGTGACCCCGGCCCGCAGGCAGGTGGGCAAGGCTGGTGGGCACCCAGCAGGCCCCAAGAAAGCCCTTCTCAGGCCAGGGCTGCCCCCAGCAGGCCTCAATCTCACATGCTGGGCTATTTCTTTGCAGGAATTCCTAACGCCAAAACCGGGGAGATAAGAGCCACCACCGCGAGGAGCTCCAGGCCTTTCTTTCTGTGGGAAGGCCTTCAGGTGCATGTCCAGCCTGGCTGCCAAGCACACAGTGGGTGCCCAACACTGTTTCGAAGAGAAAGCAGAGGTGAGGAATTTCCACCAGCAATTACAGACCAGCCCCTGGCAGGTCCTCCAGTCCCTGCCCCTCCCTGCATCCAGAGTCCTTGGAACAGCCTCTGGAGCAACAGTGATGGGCCCCGTGTGGAGATAAGGAGAAGGGGAACATAGAGGCTGAGTGGCTGGCCTCCCTGAGGCCACCCAGCTGAGCAGCCTGCACACTGGTGTTCAAGGCCAGTGACCCAGGGGCAGGGCCATGCTTCTGGGTCCTGGTGCTCTGCTTCCGAGAGCATCAGGTCCTCTGCTGGAGGCTTAGGAATAAGATGCACCGACCCCCCACCCCCTACCCTGCCACCCTGTTTTCCCACAAGGGCTTCAGCCAGGCTCCCCAGGGAAGGAAGGACAGAGAAGTCCTTGTGTGGTCACCAAGACCAGGACTCCCCTCCCGACGAGCATGCATCACCCCCCTGTGCAGGATGCCTCTCAGGACCTGGGCAGTCTTCACAGCCCCCTCTTCCTGCCCCAGGGACCCCACTGCTCCTGAGCTCTGAGGTCCTATCTTCCCCGAGCCTTGGCCTCTCGGCACGGTTGCAGGCTTACCATCTGTTCTCCGTCTGTCCCTCCAACCAAACCATAAATGTTTACTGAGCCCTCCCTACCCACCAGGCACCTTTCTGTGCACTGGGGACAGCATGGACAAGCAGACATAGACCCCACCTGCATGGAGCAGAGGGTACCTGTGGTCAGGGACAAGTGCCAAAGAACACATGGTCAAGAAAGGCCTCGGTGACTGTGAAGGCAGAGCAGCACCCCTGAGAAAATGGGGACCAGCATTCCAGGCAAAGGGAACGGAAGGTGCAAAAGTGAGGTGGGAACTAACTTAGCATTTCTGAGAAGTAGGGAGAAGCCAGCAGTGCTTGGGGGCATGTGGGGTTGGGGGGGGTGACAAGATAAAGTCAGACAGTAAGGAGACACCCCTTGAGCCTTGAGGATTTGGAATTTCCTTCTAAGAGCATTAGGGAAGCCACCTCAGGATCTAAGCAGAGGGTAACGAGTCTGGCCCCTCTACAAAGCTGCCTTGGGCTGGGTGTGGGGGACGCACCAGCTATAAACCTCCTTGAGGGAGAAGCTGACCGCACGGGTCTGAGCCTCTGGCCCCTTCAGTGCTCATGGGAAGTGACAGACGTCCCCCACCTACCTAGGTCAGCTCCTCAGAGAGTGTCTGTCCCTCCTTTCATCACTTCCAGGTGTAGTACCTTCAGCTTCCCGGCCCCCTCTCCAGGCCTCAGGGCCCTGGGGCCTTTGAGGGTGGGAATGGGGCCGGCCTGGCGCCCCGGAGCCCCTGCCAGGATTTCAGGCTCCTGGCCCTGTAAAGCATTTGATTTCTCCTCCTCCAGGGCTGGGAATAATTAGGCGGCCGGGACATAAATCACAGCCTGGCTCTGTACATCTGCTAATCACATCTCCTGAGGATGAGCGAGGCAGGGGCGGGGTGCAGGGTTCCTGCAGCTGGGGCATCTTTCAGGGGGTCCACAGCACCCCACATCAGCCATGCTTCCAGCAAGGGTGTCGGGTGCTGGTGAAGAGTGTGGGGTTCCAGGTTCCCCAAAGTTCTCACCCACACACAGACACACTCACACACACTCACACACACACACACTCGCACACTTTCACCCACTACTGACAACACACCCAGTTTCCCCACAACTCACACACAGACATCCACACACTCACAGACACAAAGACACACACAGACCCCTCACACGGACTCCACAGACACACTCGCACACATTCATACACCAACCCTGCCCCGATACACACACACTTGCACACTGTATCCTGCCGGGAAGGAAGGGGAAACTGCAGGATTGGGGCTTGGGGTTTGGGCGCCACCTAGGGTCCATCTCCTGGCACTGCCGGACTAGACACCAGCCCACCCAAAAGCAGCGCCCCCAGACCCCACTTCCTCCCTCCAGCCAAGGGAGGAAGCTGCTTCCTATTAAAGGCCCGAATTGGTAACAATCCATATAAAAAGCACAAAATTAACTGGCAGTGGAAGGGAATACTGAGGAGCATTTTAAGAATCAAATATTTAAAAATTTTAACTTACCTACTTTAAAATTAAGATTAAAAAGTTATAACGTTATCTCAATACATCCAACCAAAAAGGCCAACAATGGGGAGGTTTTGGTCATAGTCAGTCAGGAGCTTCTTCTCCACTGACGACAACAACAACAACAATAACAGGGTGGCTACTGGCTGGTGTCGCCTACCACAGCTATGATGTGACGCTTCCTTTCAAAATGAATTTGCTGAAAAAAATTGAGATCTTAAATTCTGAAGTGAATATTAGTATGAGTATCGGGTGAATGTGAATATGCTGAGCAAAAGATGGTGTTGGAGAATTTCTCACGAGTACCCTATGAGGGAACAACCTAATATACCCACCTTTTTGGAGGAAACTGTGGCCCTGGAAGGTTCATCGATGGCCTAAGTCACTCCGCTCGGCGGCAGAGCCGGATGTCTGAACCAGGACTGTGTTCTCCAAAGTCCACGCTCTAAACTGACACAAAGCTGTGACACGAAACTGTGACACGAAACTGTCCCCCCACCCTCATCTTGATCTGCTCCTATTCTAGGCAGCTCCCTGGGGTCTGGGAGGTACACCCTTCAGGTTGCCACCAGGAGCACTCGCTTCTCCCACGGCTCCCCACGCAAGGGGGTTTACCTCACTGCAGCCCCTCACACACCTGACCCTTTAGCTTTTCTCTCTCCAGGCTGGACCCCACAGACCCTCCTTACAAGGATGTCTAGCCGACTGATGATCCTGCAGCAACAGGACCCAGCACAGGGGGCAGCCTCATCATCTCCACGCATCTGGGGGCACAGCAATGTGCACGCACCTGCCACCCAAGATTCCTCCAAGGCCCTCCCTCCTCCTCCAGCAAGTGACAAATGTATATGCCCCCCTCAGGGGACATCTAACCAGAGAAAGCTACCCTCAATGAGTCACCCCATCTTTCTGGCCCCCTGAGTCAGTAATAGTCCCCTAGCCCCTGGCAACATTTCTTTTTACATCAAAGGCTTTTTAAAAATGTTAAATAGTGTACATGGTCTTAAGAAGTCAAACAGTGCAGAATGCTGCACAGTAAGAAGTGAGGGTCCCTTGGACTTCCAGGAATGGTCACTCTCCACACTTTTCTGTTCCTCTTTCCAAAATCTGCTGTGCATATGTGTGTGTGTGCACATGTGTGCGTGTGTGTGTGAGCGCGCGCATATTCTCATGTGTTAAGACACAAACCAGAGCACATCAAACACAGGGATTTGCTCCTGGCTTTTCCACCAGAAATATCTCTGGGAGCATTCCCTCCCAGCCGCCTGCTGCACAGAGGCCAGTGCCTGGCTCCCTTGGTTAATTTCACACTCCTGCTTTCCAGCAGGACAGACTGGCCTGGAGCCCTGCTGTGCGCGCAGTACCACTGCGGTCATCTGGGTGCCCCCCGCCTTCTTCAACATGTGTCTGGGACACAGTGTCCCCCCGAGGGCCCCTCTGGGGCAAAGGTGACAACAGGGAACACAGTCCTGGCAGCAAGATTGTTATGTCAAAGGGATGTTCATCCCATTTGGTATAATCCCTGTGTCCTCAATGTCTCTCTCCTAGGACGGCCTCTAGAAGCTAGAAAAGAAAATGAACAGATTCTCCTCTACAGCTTCCAGAAAAAACCAGCCCTGATTTGAGCCCAGTAAGACTGCTTTCAGACGTCTGGCCTCCAGATATTACTCTTCAGACATTATCCAGTCACAATGATTATTAACCATATAACTATTATTAATATAATATGTTGTTTTCAGCCACTATGTTTGTAATCACTTGTGACCACAGGAAACTGACACATTTGTGTCCCCTCACTGACATTTGATTCACTTGGGGAACTTTACAAAAAGGCCCAGGCCTCACCCCAATTAGTCAAAATGGAATCCCCAGGTACTGCTGGCATCTGGATTTTTCTAAGGAGCAACCAGGGTAGGGGATGCTGCCCTAAACCTCCTGCCCTTGGTCTCCCACCCCTCACCCCAGCTTCCCCAGCATGGGCCATGGGCACAAGTCTTCTCCCAGACTGGACATCCTGCTGCCTCAGGCCTCACCTGCCCATCACTCCTAGGAGGGGCTTCTGTCTCCTCTGAGCCTTAATGCCCATGACAGTATCCTCCTCACTAGGCTGCTACAGGTTTAACATAAGATGATGTGTGCAAAGAGGCTGGCACGGGGTCTGCCCCGCAGGGCACATGACATATGCTTAGAAGTCGTGTTCACCACGCAGGCAGTGGTGCGAGCTCGGCCTGCGTCACCTTCACCGCAAAGAAGATGACATGGGGCTCTCAGATGGTAGTTACCATGTCCCAGGGCAGACCTGGACCTGGCCACATCCAGCCCTGATCCCTGCTCACCCTGGGGGCCTCGGGCTGCTCAGTGCTCACCCCCGGGCCCCACGCACTCCCACCTATTGACTCCTCCCAGCTGCAGAGGCCACTGGTGGGCACACGTCAGACACGCGCAGGGCACCACTGTGGAAGGCCTGACTGCCCGGCCCCACATGGCAGTCCCACTAGTTCCTCCCAATGGCACCTAGGGGACCCCACCAGCAGCAGGACATGCACTGGGCCAAGGCCTCTGTGCAGAGCTGCGTCCAGCAGGGGAAACCGCTAAGGCCTGCGGGATTCTGGAGGGGGAGATGGACAGGAGTGGCTCCAGGGGAGGGGGCAGGAAGACATTTGAGCATGTGAAGAGGAAGGCACTGGACTCTTCCTCAGTGCCAGGGAGTCTCTTGGACACTAAGACCCGCACAGCTCTGAGAATGTGGGCTGCAGGGCACAGGAACACCAGGACAGTGGCAGACCAGGCTGGCCAGAATGGGGGTGGTGCTGGGAGTGGTGGGGAGTGGAAGGGGACCTGGCTGATGGGGTGCAGACGGAAACTAGGAGAGATTAGTTGCCTTCCAGGGGCTGGCTCCCGCTCTGGCAGCCACCGCAGAGGATAGATAGGCTGCCTGCTCAATTCTTGGCAAGGAGGAGCTTGAGGAGTATGATGCCCTAAGGGGTGTCTGGCCCATACTTAGTCCTAAAGCATGGGTGGGGCGTAGCACTGGGGAGAGGACCCTTTGAAGCATGGGTGGGAGCCCCACTGCCTCCAGGGAGTCCCCCTGACCATCTCTGCTGGGCCAGGGCTTAGAGCGAAGGGTTCTGGATTCCTGCAGGCCTGAGTCTGATTCTTGCTCTGTCACTTACTAAGCTATGTGACATATTTCTAAATCATGGTGGGGGTGGGGGGGAGGTGGGCACACTGGGTCAAAGACATAGTTCCTTCGAGACTCACCGACACCCCCTCCCCAGTGGTATGTGGTAAATGTTTAACAACCAGCATTAATAAGTCAAAAAGTAGGGTTGGAACATCTCATCTGCCTTCTGTAGGGCTGGGGGAAGGACCCAGCCTGTCACCCATAGGAAGGATGTGAAATTCCTGATAGGGAAGCCACTGGCTAGGCCAATCGCTGCACAACAAACAGCGCGGCACAGGCGGGTTGATCGGAACAGGGACGACCGCTGAGCACTGCATTTGTGTTAACTTATTTCATCTTCACGAGAACCCTTTGAAGGCGGCGCCAGCATCTCACTTTACAGGTGAGGAAGCTGAGGCTCAGAGAGGTTTGGTGACTTGAATAAAGCCAGGCAGCTAACTAGCCGTGCTGAAGGTCTAATTTTTCTAGACCATCAGAAAAGTTTTTTCTCACCAGGCAACAGATTTTTACAAACGGCTAAGTGCACACAGTTCAAATGTCTGGCTGGTGTTTAGGTACATATGGATGTATTCCGAAACCAGCCGATCAAGACATAGAACATCTCCAGCTCTCTGGGGCTGCCAGCGTCCCTCCCCAACTAACAGGTCTTATCGCTGACCACATGGGGCTGATTTGCCTGTCGTGGGATCCCACGGAGCGGATTTTGGTGCACAGATTCTTGATCCCACCCCCTGCCAGCCCGAAGGCCCCTCAGTCTGGGATCCTCAGGGTTCCAGGGTGGGATTTCAGGATCCAGTACTGGGGGTGCGCATGGTAGAGACAGATTTCTGTTGAACCACAAAAAACTGCAAAGTCACAGGCTCTGGGTGATCCCGACTCTGTTCCGAGGGGCATGGAGTTACCCAGAAGGAGCCCTCCCAACTCGGCCCCTCCTACCTCACTTGGCCTCAGTTCCCTCTCCTGCTGCAGCCACCACAGCCTCCCTGGAGGGCTGCAGCCAGGGTTCAATGACAAGGTATCTGGCCCTGAAGGAATACTGGCCACTGGGAGGCGCTGAGCCTGAGCCTCAACTCCAGCTCCAGGGAGAGGCTCAAGGGTGGGAAGGTTGGCTGGGGGTGGGGGGTGCGGGGGTGGGGCGCGGGGCGCGGTTCTCAGAGCAGTCCATCCATCCAGGAGTAAATCCATGTCCCTTCTCACGGCTCTTCCAGTATGCCCTCCTCTCCACCCCTGTGCCACCCCCTTGCCCAGGCTGCTCCGGGAAGCATTTCTGTCTGCTTTACTCACACCCCTTGCCTTGCTCAATATGGCATCTGTTCCTAAAGAGGAGCCACCTTGCCTCCTTTCTCTACATCAGTCACGGTGGTCTGTTACAAGCCCAGCTCTGGGCGTGACACCATCCTTGCTGCCCTCAATGGCATCCCTCCATGTTGACACAGAGGCCGCTGCCTTCCCCAGCACAGGGCCCTGCAGGGTGGGTCTTGTCAGCCAGGCACATAGTAGGTGTTCAATAGATATCCGTTGGATGAATTTACAAAATGAAAGTAGAAAATGGAAGGGAACGGTGGGGACGAGAGAAAGAGCATCAGCACCCTGCAAACGCCCCTGCCCTGACCAAGCCTGAGCTGAGAGGCGACCCCAGTGAGGCCCAGGGGCCTGGGGCACCAAGGAGAGCCCTGCAGCCAGGGGCCTGGAGGCCTCCCCTGCCGGGGCTCTGACCCAAATCCTGCCTAACTCCTCTGAGCGGGGAGGAAGGGAACAGGACAGGGGCCAAGACAAGCAGAGAGCCTTCCAGAGCCCCTTCCTAGGATGCTGAGGCGAGGGCTGCTCTCACGCCTGCTCTGGATTCCACCAGCAGAACCAGGAGCCAAGGGCTGACGACACTCTGGCCGCCAGAGGATGCCGCCTGCCTGCCGAGGCCCCAGCCTCCCACGCCATCCCCTCCAGGGCTGCGAGGCATGATGGGGCTGCGGAGGGCAGAGGGATGTCTCCAGAACACCACCTCTCTTGGATGACTGCCTTTGTGGGAGGCGATGGTTCTAGAAGAAAAACAAACACAGGCTGGGGGAGGGAGGAAGCAGGCAGCAGATGCTGGCAGCGAGACACAGTGTCTGGGGGAGGTCAGGGCAGGCTGGCGGGTGGCTAGGCTGGAGGGTGGCCCCCCGGGTGCCCTATGGCGCCAGGCCAGGGTCGGGACCCCAGGCTCTTCCGGCTGGACCTAGCAGGGAACCTAAGCAGAGAAAGTGTCCCTGGCAGGATGCCGCAACCCAGGAGTCCTCCCGCACGCACAGCCAACACTCCCCCTTGTCTCGGGTCTGACAACAGAGTTGGCTGGGTGGCCCAAGCCAGGACCCTGGGCCTCGGCTCTCTACCATCCCCTCTTTCCCACTGCCCTGCCTGCGGTCAAGCCCTTCGCCTTCTTCCCAAAGTCCCCTTTAATCATTCATTCAGCTCAGGATTAGGGAGCTTCTAAGACATCCCAGGCATCGGGGCTGGAGCAGCAGAGAGACCCATTTTGCTCCTTGGAGCTTTCATTCATTCACCTTTCCTGGCTCCCTCGTACCTTCAGGATGAGGCGACCCCCCCCCCAAGCATGCACTCTAAGCCATCAACTCCTACGCTGAACTCCCTTCTAGATTCCGGGGCCACCCCAGCTTTCCAGTCATCTGAACAGGCCACCCCAGGTGTGCGCCATGCTCATGCCCTCCTCTGACCTCTGCCCATGCCGTTCAGTACTCCACCGGGGACCGTGTGCTGTCCCCTCTGCCCACAGCCCGCTTCCACTCTTCTTTCAGGAGGTCTGTCTCATCCCCTCCATGGGATACTAGTTTTAAACTGAAATGCCAAGCATGAGGTCAAGGTGACAAGTGCACTTGGGATGTATGATTCATAGCGGTCTCGCAGGAGGGAGGTGTGGGGCCTGAGGAAGGGCGGCAGGGGCCGCCGGGCAGAGGTTGCGGGGGGGGGGGGCCTTGAGAGCAGGAAGGGCGTGGTTTTGAGGCCTTACAGGCAGCAGTTGGCACCTAACAGTCCCTGGGATGCTCCACCTGGTGTCTGACAGGGAACTGATGCCTGCGGGTCCACAGGCCACTCTTCTCCTCATGAACCTTCAAGGGCTCCCCATGGTCCAGCCACGAAGTCCAGGAGAAGCTGGGTGTTGGCACCTAAGAATGGGCATTCATGCTGGCTCCAACCCTGCCCCCACCTCCACTGTGCCCCCAAGCTCCATCACCCCTATGTCCACACACCTGCTGTTGTCTCTCTCCAAAACGCCCTCCCCTCTTTTCTACATCTGATTAGTGCTTCCTTAGCCCTCCTCGGCCTCTCAGGGAGCCCCTCCTTGCATCCCAGGCAGACTGAACCCCGACTCTCCCTGTTCTCAGGCCCTGAGCCACTGGCGTCACCCATGGCATGACACTCCTTTTAAGCAGGTACTCAGACAAGCCCGTTCTACAGATTAGGCTAAGGCACAGAGAGGTTAAGTCACATGGCCAGGTCATACAGCTGGGCAGTGATGAGGCTGGGCTGGGAACCAGGCAAAATACAGAGCCTCTTACACAGCTTCAACCGTCCACAGCACTAGCCACACCATGCCGCGATGCTTCTCATTCCTTACCGTCCTCTGCCAGGCTCCAGGGCTCCAGCTTCGAGCCCAGCCAGCCAGGGATAACGACTCACCCAGAACGATGCCACACAGGGGTGTGAAATGAACCTCTCTGGCTTTCTCAGACTCAGACCTTTGTGATTTTAACACTGAAATCAGCATCTCCTGCTCAACCTGCCACGCCACAGGGGGACTCCACAGGACCTTAAACAAGATGCTAGACTCCTCCAGGCCTCAGTTTCCCTCTATGTGCAAAGGAGGCCAAGCAGCTGGTCCCTGAGGTCCCCCAGCCCCATAGAGAGCGAGCCAAGTCCTGCTGCCCTTTCCGGTCCCGTGGCCCAGCCGCAGGCCTGCCCGGGAGCCGCTGAGGGCAGCCACAAGCGGGAGGAGCCAGGAAATCCGGGCGGGGCGCCTCCCCCCTCCCACCCCGCCGCCCCGAGCCCGGGCCAGGCGCCGGAGGGGGCGCCGGCTGCCCCCAGAAACACGCTCCAGATGCGCGAGGCGCTGCCAGCATTCCTGGAAGGTAACGCAGGCTGGGCGGGGGGCGGGGGCACGGCCGCAGCCCGCTGCCAGATGTGCACCGCGAACAGCTGCCCCCGGCTAATAAGGTCAGCTCCTGGCTCCGGCGAGCCGCGCGCTCACCGCCGCCTCCGCCCGCCCGGCACCCGCCGCCGCGCTTCCCAGGGCGGCCTGGGGGAGGGGCCGGAACACGCCCTCCGCCCACGGTCTGGGGGAGGGGCCAGAACACCTCCCCACCCCGTGGTCCAGGGAGGAGAGATCATAGCCCCTGGGGACGAGGTTGGGGCCTGAAACACCCGCGCCCAGCCAACACCTCCCTGTAACCGGGGATCTCCAGAAGGTCACCCCACCTTGCAATTGGAAGCGGGGTGGGAGGGGTGGGATGGGGTGGGATGGGGTGGGGTGGGGGTGCGGGGCATGCTCTTTTATTGGCTATGATGGAGAGGAGAGACCTAGTGCTAAGTCTGGGGCCTTGGCCTGAGGGGAAAGGGCATGCAGTCCACGTGTGCGCCTCACTGTGGGCTGGGCCAGCTGCCGGGGAAGCTTAGCGGCCAGGAGCCTGGGGCTTCCAGGCTTCCCTGCTCACTCTCACGAGGGACCTTTCCCGTCCCCCTCCCCAGCCTATCCCCACACCTCACCCCAGTCCCCACTCCAGGAACACCCTGTCCTCCATCCAGAGATGTGAGGTCACGTCCCTGGTGGGGCGGGGGGGGGGGGAGGGAGGGGGAGTAGGCCCAGATTCACCTCCTTCCTTCCATCCAGGTCCTGGACAGGGCCGAGGATCCTGCCCCCTCTCTCCCAGATAAAGGCATCCGCAGCAGTCTTTGTTTCTCTGGTGTGAACCGAGCCAGACGCAGTCTAATCCCCCAGCTGGGCTGGATTTGCAGGCCGCTGTAGCTCTAGCGCCTCTCAACCTCTCAGGCCCTGCCCTCCCTGCTGCCTGGTTCCCTTCAACTTCATCCATCTCACCCTGAGGGCCAAGGGCAGAGCTTTAGGATCTTGCCTTCCGGTGCCCAAGGACCTTGGGGAAGTCTTGTGACTTCTCTGAGCCTGGGTTTTCTTGTCTATAAATTAAGAATGATGAGGACCCAGCCCACAGGTTGCAGTGAGCTCAGTAAGCTCAGATACTGTTAGTACCTGGAATGACGCTCACCTCCCTGACCACCCACTATGAGCTAACCACACATCCCATCTCCAGAGCATAGAACAGTGGTGACAGTGACTTAGGTACCCACAGGACTCCTCAGGCATGACTCATCCATTCCTTCCAAGAACCTGATAACCCACAGAGGCTGGTGCTAGTATTGACCCCAGTGCACAAAGAAGCTGAGGCCCAGAGAGGCCCTAAGGCTAGTAAGATACAGATTATCAAAAATGAGGAAGCAGCCCAGAGAGGTAAAGAGACTTGCCTAACATCACACAGCAACTGAGAAGCAGGGAGAATGGACGCCTCTGGGGCAAATCCAGGAGGGAGAAGAGGAGGGTACCTTCGAAGTGCTTGTAGCATCAGGTAGGCTCTTCTAAATTTAGTCTGAAGCCCTCCAGAATCAGACCCCTGTGATACTTGTTAAGAACTCCTAAACCCTGGTCTGGCCCTACCAAACTAGAGTCTGTGGGGGGAGTCCCTGGACTCTGCATTTATTACAAGGTATGTGTGCGGAGGAGTGGTGGCTGAGGGCTGCATTCCAGGCTGTTGTACCATGTGTGTATGGGGGCCGGGGGGGGGCGATACAGTTCCGAAGGGAGATCTCTGTCCCCTCCGGGGCCCAGCATTCCAGCCCTGGGCCACCCAGGCTGGGAACACAGCCTCACCTGGGCTGGTCCAGCCAGAAGGCGGGCAGGGTGCCAAGCTCAGAACCTGCCAGGAGTGTCTGATGGACGCAGTGCCTCCTTCCAAAAGCCATTAATCATCCAGAGAAACTCCGTCAGTCCATCTGTTCCCCACCCATGCACACACCCCCACGTGCACCACATGCACAGATATACACAGCACGCACGCATGAACACACACAGACACTGCATGCACCCAGGCACACGCCATGCCCCCCACATGCGCAACCCCACGTCCAAGAACACACACTGTGCACACAGGCTCCGTATGGACATATCACTCACCCACGCATACCACACACACACACATACACCACACATACTGTGTTCAGACCCCATGTTCACACACGTGCACATACACGCACGTGCACAGGAACACACATGCAGACCCACAGACATGTAGGTATGCTCACACAGCTGTCAGAGTAGTTCCTATCCGATGAGAGGAGACAAATGGGGCCCATGAAGCTGTTTTAAATATCCCAATAGGCCAAACTACCCTGCAGCCTCCACTGAGGGCCCCAGCTAGGTTCCAGCTCCCTGTTCCTTCGCTTGGGGTGCTAATTCTGTCAACCCACGTCTCCCCAGGGCTTTCCATCTCCATCAGAAGCTCTGGCTGATTGGCAGTGATTAAAAAAAATTAGGAAATGAATTAATGATTGGTTGATAAACGGGGTTTGGCAGACACCTCCTTTTGCAAGCATGGAGGGAGGTAACCATGTGGATTCTTGGGAATGTACTTTCCCATGCATTTCACTGATGAGAACAAGGCCTGGGTGGGGGACCCATCCAGAGCCAGCAGCTTCAAGAGGCCCCTGGGACCAGAGTGAGGACTCCTAGCCCCTGCCCGCCAGCAACCCTCTCTGACCCACAGCCACGCCCCAGGCAGCCCAGCCTCAGTGTGTCATGCCCTGGAGCCATTCATTCATCTGTCCATCTGTTCACATCAGAAAAGACACAAACACAGGGCTGAGATTCTGAAGATGTAACCAGGGTGGAGCGAAGCTTTCGTCAACTGGAGTAGTCAGGGTGGCCTCTGGGAGGAGGTGACAAGTTCAATGAAAGGGAGCTGGTCTTCTGGGCAGAAGGGCAGGTACGGTGTAGTATCAGAGGGCAGGGAGCTGTTGTTTCGGCAGAATCCTTCCTACCCCTGAGCCTTGGCAGGAAAACCAAGTGAGGCTGAGGGGAGAGGACCACCTTCTCTGTCACCTGAATCCCCACGCAGGAACTCAGCTGGGCCTCCTTAAGGCGCTCGTGGCAGTAGACCTGGCCTGAAGATTTGTCCGTTTGTTCCACACCCACATCCTGAGTGGGACAAGGCAGCAGGGAACAATCCTGTCCCTCTTTGCTCTGGATACTCAGAGCCTGTCTACAACCTGAGCCTCCATCCACCTGCCTATCTTAGGGTGTCTGACAGAGTAGTCTGCACCCTGCATCCTTTCTGTGCTTGAATCCCGAGGGAAGCAGACTGGTGCTCAAAGGGGCAGCACGTTCACATTCAGACATGAAGGCCAGCCTTTTCCAACTGTGCCTCCGGGAAGCACCTGTGGCCAGGGCTTCTCTTCGGGGTTTGCTTGTTCTTTTGGGTTTAGAAGGCAGCTCCCAAGAAAGCAGTCGTAAAAACACCTGGCTTGGTGTGTGTGGCCTTGTGGCAACAGACACGCACCTCCTAAGGTGTGTCCCAAAGGTTGACACTTTAGTTCTGGTCTGCCTGACAAAAAGCCTCACCACTTTATGTCTCCACCCCGAACCGTGGGGAAGCAGCTCTGGCTGGTACATGAGTCTGGTACCCCCTAGACCAGGGGCAGAGGGGCTGCTAAGCACTGGCACTTGCAGCTGTCAGAGAAGAGCCACAGAGTGACACCCACAAGCAGTCAGCATTGGGGGTCCTTGGAGACCTGGCACCAGGATGACCCTCCATGTGCTTTTCCAAGTTTTCTGTATCTTCTAAGTTTTCTAAGATGACCAGGCATTATTTTGTGCTGCAGGAAGTGTTATGATTGACACTCACAGGAGGAGTGAACGGAAACTACCTTGATACAGAAGTGAAAACTGTGAAGGTTTGGCTTGGCTTTGGGGTCTAGGCAAGTAGCTGCCTGAGAGGAAGACCCAGGGAACCACGGTACTGCTGCACAGGTAGCTCTGCCCAGAGAGCCCCTATGGAAGGCAGGCAGAGGGGCTACATCCAGCCAGCAACCCCTCTATTCCACCCCTGTATCCAACTATTGATCCATCTATCCAACCATTTATGCATCTGCCTGTCTAGTCATTCGCACATGCAACCATCCTCCATCCATTCATCTGTCCATCTTTCCATCTATCCAACAATCCATCCCTCCATCCATCCATCCATCCATCCATCCATCCATCCATTCATCTATCTAAACATCCATCCATCAAACCATCCATCTATTCATTACCATTCCATTCTTCCATGTTGCCATCAGCCCAGTCATGTCTATCTATACGTTATCCATCCATCTTTCATCTTTCCATCATTTTGTCCTTCTACTCACGCATCTGTAGTACACAACATTTTCATTTGACCTAACCAGCATCTGTCCCTCCCCAACCCAGTGGGGCTATCAATCAACACATTCCTTTTTCCTTTAGAGTGGTAGGCATGTGCCCCAGGCTGAGAAGATCAGACTCTTCCCTGGGACATTTTCTGGCGTCACTAGATGTCAGCCTGTAACTGTTGGTAGCCATCTCTGACAGCAACATGGGGAGAACCTGCCAAAGAATGATTCCCACGCAGGAGAAAGCAGTGCTGAGGATGGAGAAAGCAGAGCTGAGGATGGAGAAAGGAAGAGGCCCAGAGAGAGTTAATGAGCCCCGGATCCAAGAGTTCCTGAAGCTGCCATCATTACTTTCATCCACGCAATAAACCCTCCTTTTGCTAGAGTGACTTGCAGCTGGGTTTGTGTCACTTGTAAATAGAAAGGTCATGTGTAACACAAGCCTTCTAATACAGAACAAGGTGATTTAGAACCTTCTAGATGCCTGAGTCAGACAAGGACATCCAAAGATCAAATAAGCCCTGCCTTTGCATGCCAGAGGCTGACCCTCCGAGGGTCGGAGCAGAAGTTCTAAAACAGTGGGGGAAGCCATACAGCCCAGACGCTCAATGCCAGTATGGGATCAAAAGAGACCAGACAAGGCCCTTATCACTAAGTCTCAGTTTCTCTATCTATAAAATGGGGGCAGTACCCCCTACAATGCCAGGCTGCTTGAAGATCAGTGAGGAAGCAGGCCATCTGGGCTGCTCAACCAACAGCCATTCCTAACCCCTTCTTTTCAGGATGGCACAACCTGTCCCCATAAAGTCTGAGAAGGTCAGAGACTCATGTTCCCAGCACCTCTGCAGTTACAGATGGCATGTGACCCAGCCCTGGACAAGTGGACGCAAGTCTGCAAGAGAACTGGGAAATATTCTTCCCCTAAAGAGAAAGAAACAAGGGAACCCACTACCTTTGCCTCCTATTTTGGGATCCTGTTTTTGGATGCTCTCATGTGAGAACGTGATGCTTGGAGCTGTGGCAACCAGTTTGCAACTGTGAGGAAAGGGCCAAGAGAATCCCACTTGGATTTGCTTTAAGGAAAAGGTCATCTCTTATACACTTGGGGCTGTGGTTTACACTCTCACTCTTGGTTGTGGGAGGTGGTTTGGTAAAGCAGTTAAGAGCATGGATTTTGGAGCCAGTCTTCCTGGGTTCAAATCTCAGTTCTGCTACTTGCTGGCTGTGTGACCTTAGGCAAGTTACTTAACCTCACTGTGCCTCTATTACTGGCTCTAAAAAAAAGGAATAAGAGTTGTGAGTATTAAAATAATTTAGTACAAATAGAAACATTTAGCACAGTGCTTGGCACATTAGCTTTACTTAGCCGTCACAGTCAGAGGAAGTGGGGTGGGGGTGGGCCATGCCCGGGCTGGGGGCAAGCTGAGCAGGCACAGAGGCCCAGGCCCATAGAAGCTGAACAGAAGCCGAGAGCCTGCTCCCGGCCTTGGCATGGTGGAGGCTGTGCTGACTTGCTCTGTGTTCACCCAGCCAAGGCCAGAGCAGCTGGCTCCAGCCTGCCGATGACTGCAGGGAGAGGCGCCCCATGACGCAGCCCACCCACCGCCCCTCCGACACCCTTGCCACCTGGGAGACCACAAAGTGGGCGTCCTGTTGGTCTGCGGGGCCCTCAGCCGCAGGTCCAGAGACGTGCCCCCGCCACTCTGCAGGCCACCGCCTTGAATCCCAACAAGTTCGTTTCACCTTAGGTGGAGAAGGCGGTGTCTCCCCACCCCTCCTGCGGGAGCCGAGTGTGTGGAAGCAATTTCACTTGGCAGCCTCACAAGAGTGAGTCAAAAACAGTTGTTTGGCGTGTCCGATGCCCAGGCCCAGCACAGCTCGGAACAGACTGCTTGCTGGGCGGGGGCCGTGTAACTCTTTCGGGTGTGTTCTCTCGGTGAGGGCCAAAGGCCCCAGGCTCAGGGGCCCTCAAGTCCTTTGCAGCAGGGTAAACAGAGGCAGAAGAAGGCCTGACTCTCTCTCTACCATCTCCTCTTCTGAGTAGATTCTTTCCGCTAACTGGTCTTCTGGGCTTGAGAAAATATTCCTGCTGACCCCCTTCCCCAAACCTAATCAGATAGGACTGATCTGCCCTCCTGCCTGTCTGTGCCTGCTACCCATAATTCATGGGGTTCTCACGGGGCCTGGGAAATAGCTAGGATTAATGCTCGGCACATACTGTAAGCACGTGCTGTAGACAGTACGTCTCCTGGCATCTGCATGACAACCCCACAGATAGGCACTATCATTATTCCCATTTTACAGGTGAGGACACTGCCGCTCAGGGCGTGAGTCCCCTGCCTAGGTCACACAGCTGGTCCACGGAAAGGCAGGAATCCAAACCCAGGCTGCGAAGCCGGGGCACTGAGTACACTGACTCCGCATTCCCAGCAGCTTCCGCCCCCGGAACTTTGCCCTCCCCCTCCTGGCCATCTCGCACATTGCTGCCCAAGAACAGTGTTTATAAACCGCCCCTGCTCAACAAACCTCAATGGCTCACTAGCACCCAAAAGAAAAAAAATCAATAAATAAATCAAATCCTTGGTAAAGCCCTCCCTATCCCTAATTCCTGACATGATCCCTGGAATCCCCTTTATTATTATATTTTTTTTTACCACAAACCAGGTGACAGGGCTCCTGGAGAGCCTGGGCTGCCTGCTACCTCCGCCAGCAGGCCAGGCATGGCACCTGCCTCAGGGCCTTTGTACATACCGTTCCCTCCGTTCCCCTCCTCTGACGGGCTGTCCTGGCCCTCCCTGAGGCAGTGCTCCCCACCGCGCCTCTATGCTACAATATTTTCTCCATCACTCGTTTCACTCCCCAGCGTGACATTCTCTTGGCATAGACTTATCTGTTTAATGTTTGATGCCTGCATTCAGAATGTGAGCCTATGAGCGCAGGGCCTCGTCTGTCTCATTTACTGCTACATCCCCCGTGCCAGCACATAGTTGGCATTTAGGAAATGTTGAGTGAATAAGTGAGTGAGTGAATGAATGAATCTCCATCTCCGGGGGCTCAGCACAGAGCCAGGATATATCTTGAGTATTGGCTGGGCAGAAATGAACCTCCCCTCCCATTCCCTCGCTGCCTATTCTTATCCTCCCCAAATTTCAAGGTTTCACTCCCGTGGCCCCACTCTAGCCCCAGCCTCCAAGATGCTCCCTCACTACTACCCCAGACATGCCTCAGCTTCGTAGACTTCCTCAAATTTGCCTAGGCAATTCCTGCTACCTGAATCACCCTTTCTCCTTCACCCGCCTGCTCGACTCCTGCGCATCCCTCAAGAGCCCCTTCAAATACTGCCTCCCTTGCAAGGCAGCGCTGATCATGCCCCCTTTTGACACCCTCTGTCCTGTGGACACACCTACTGTGAGGTTCAGGAGAAGAGGTCTGCATGTGCTTGCCTTCACTGGACACAATGCCTGCACACAGCAGGTGCTTGCTACGCCAGGGTAACCGACCATCTCCTCTCAGTTCCTACACAATACACACGGTCCTCCCCCAAATGGGCTGGTGCTCTCTGATGGTGGGAGCTGTTCTGTTCATTGTTATGTCCTCAGTGCAAAATCCAATGCCTGTCGGATGAATGAATGGACTAATACACGAATGGGAAGATGGATGAATGAATGAAAGGAAGAAAAAATGGATTGATGAATGGAAGGATAGATAGATAATTGGTCGAGGGATGCTCAGAAGGAAAAAAAAGAGAGATGAATGGATAGATGAATGAATGGAAAGAAGGGATCAGGTAAGACAGATAGATATTTGAAAGGCTGGACAAACAGATGGAAGAAGGAAGACAGATGGATGAATGGGTAAAGGAAGGCTGAAAGGAAAGATGACTGAGTGGATAAATAGATGGATGAGTGGGTGCCATGCATGCATGCTCGGACAGATGGGCAGATAGGAAATTGGGTGTGGACAGTGACCACTGCTGGAGTTACTTATTCCTTCACGGGCAACCTTAGTGTTCTGACCAGATGAAGAACCCAAAAAGGTGTCTTCCCTACCTTCGCCAACAGAGGGGAATTGGTGTACCTCCTTAGCCCTCCTCCAAGCGTGTGCATGTGTGCATGCATGCATGCACGCACACACACATGCACACACACACACCACCCACTGAGGTCATCAGGAGCAGCCCCACAGACAGCGTGGAGGGGCTGAAAGCACAGTGTCATCTCCTAGCGGGCAACACTCATCGGGCTCTGAACATGTACCAGGCCCTGTGCTAAGCACTTCTGCGGAGACTCCACAACAGCACAGGCAATAGGCTGCTCTCTCACTCAGTCAAGGGGGAAACTGAGGCCCAAGGAGGTTAGCTGTTTGCTCATGGAAACACAGCTATAGCTGGTTGAGCAAGGATCCGAACCCAGGCAGTCTGGCTCCAGAGCACACGCTCTCTGCTAGCTGCTCTTAGCAAGCCCTGGACTTGGCCATCGTGCTCACCTCCCCACTTTGTGCCATTTTCACTCCCTTTGTCCTTCGCCGTAATTTACTTAGTATTTCTTACTTCATAATTTTCTTTAAATAACTCCTTTTTTAATCTTAAATAAATTCAAAAGGTACATGACTACCATAAAAAAAAATCAATATCAAGCAATATAAATAGAAAGTAACCCTGAAAATACAGACCATGAAAACACAGTAATGTTGTTTTGTTCAACTTTAACCAGATACTATTCCTGACCATGGCTCTGAGCCCAAGACCTATTCTCTCTATTATATAGCGAGATCAGCAAGTGTGGTGGTTTAAAACTATGTCCACAGGTGCTCAAACAGGCAGAACCCTTGAGTATGGATCAAACTTAGTGATTTGCTTCTAATGAACAGAACTGGCAGAAGGGACAGTGTGTGGCTTCTGAGATCAGCTCATTAGAGGCACAGTAGCTTCTTCCTTGCTCTCTCTTGGATCACTCACTCAGGGCAAAGCCAGCTGCTCTATGGAGACCCACATGGTAAGGGACTGAGCCCTCCTGCCATTAGTGAGCAAGGAACCAAGGCCTCCAGCCAACAGCCACATGAGGCACCATCTTTGCAGGTGTTCCTCTAGCCCCAGTCAAACTTTCAGATGAGACAGCAGCCCTGACCAACATCCTGATCACATCCTCATCAGAGACCTAGAGCCAGAACCACTCAGCTGGATCACTCCAGAATTTCTGCCCCACAGAAGCTGTGAGATAATAAGTATTTGCTATTTTAAGCTGCAAAAGTTTGGTGTATTTTCTTAAATGGCAATAGATAACTCATATAGCAAATGCTAGACAGGTCTTAAACAGCAATTCGACACTGAGACTTTCCATGAAGTGGTCAGAATGATCAAAGGGCAACTGAAAGAGGAATAAGTGGACCTTGATGGGGCTCAATGCATTCTCTGATTCTGGGTTCATGCCTTCCCCTTCCAGTCTGCTCTCCACCAGCAGCTGGAGGGATGGGGATTACGTGGTCAGGTCCCATGTCCCCGGAATGCTCCCCAATGGATCTTCTTCATACTTAGAGTAGACGCCCAACATTCTATGTCCTCCAATCCCTAATGACCTCTTGGACACCCCCCTTGCTCTCCCTCCTCCCTGCTCATCCACACCAGCCATGCTGGTCTCCTGCTTTTCCTAAAAAACTTCAAGCTCATTCCCACTTCAGGGCCTCTGCATTGTTTTTCTGTTCCCTCTGCTGAGACCATTCCCCATGAGGCCTGTCCCTCCCTCCACTCAGGGCTTTGCTCAGAAGCTCCCTGACACAGTATCTGTTAGTCAGTCCCCACAGAGCACCTGCTCCCTGACTCCCTCCAACCCTTGCTGATCTCCATGTGATACCATGTTGCATATTTATTTGGTACCATGTTGCATATTTATTCAATACTATGTTGCACATTTATGTGACACTATGTTGCATAGTTATGCCCTTATCTCTTCACTGTCCTAAATTCCATAGGGGCAGATGCGGGTCTTTCTCATTCAGGGCTGCATCTTTCTTACTTGCAATAGTGTTCCACACATAGTAGGTACTCAACAAACTGCTGTGAAATGAGGAGCCTCTGGATCTTGCCAAGGGCTCAGCCTCCAGGAAACCAGGGAGTCAGACGTGAACTGAACTAAGCTATAAACTCGAACTGGAACAGACCACGCTAATTTGTAGAGCCTCGAGCAAAACCCAAATATAAAAACGGTTCTCGGCTGCCAACCAGACCGAGGATTTTTTATAATGAGTTTGGCTCCAGCAATCTCTCCTCTGTGTTCCTAACCCTCCTGTTGCCTTGCTTCTCCCCTTCTAGCTCTCTCTCCATAGTCACTCATGTCACCAAGCACAGATTTTTCTATCATGGTTCTCTACTTCTTTGTTCTCTCCACCGGTGTCATAGGGTGTCATCCTCACACAGGAAGCCTCTGTGTAATTCCTCCTCTGTGGGCCTTTGAGATATGCCATGTGCCGCCCCAAGAAGCTAAGGGAAGAAGTGTCTCTGCCTCTAGGACATTTTTAAAATGGTGCTGGTGATGGGTACAAGCTTCCACTTGGGATGATGAGAAAGTTCAGGAACTAGATGGAAGTGATGGTTGCACGACATTATGAATGTACTTAATGCCACTGGATTGTACCTTTTAAAATGGTTACGATGGTAAATTTCACTTTGTGTCTTTTACAAATAAAAATAAGTGTTAAAAAATGGTGCTGGGCCACTTGGCATCGCCAAGTTCAGGAGTTTGAAGAATTTATTATTTATAGTAATGGTAGGTTTAAGACATGTTTCTGTTTTCCTCAGAACAAATGGGTGTGATAGCTTTGATTCCTGCCTGCCAATAAATCAGCCAATCAGAAAACTAATCAGAAATTAATCATGCAATTAATCAGAAAAAAAATCAATCTGGTAAAGCCACTCAGAATATAAAATTTCAAAAAAAATGCACAAAAACATTTTTTTGGATATACAGTACACAGTTTAAAAGTTTTTACTTGCCTCTTTTGCACACATAATTAACATAGTAAGAAAGAGGAGAAAGAGTCAGTGTCTGAACGACACTCTGCCATGATCCAGACTTCAGATGGGAGAGGCTGTCACCAGGCCAGACACCAATGCGATAGAAAATAAATAAGCCAAAGCTCCCCAACCTCGAAGAGAGCATTTTCAGAGAGAACTATCCCTGCTCTGCCTCAGATACATTTTTAATCGGGCCATATTTTCAGTTTCCCAGGCTTCATTTGTGTTCAAGGAGGCGCTACAGTTCATTACAATTTCCAAACTGTTCGAACCAACAGGGATGCTGGTGCATGGCTATGGGAGGTGCGAATCGGCTGTTTTGAAAAATAGATATAAATCCTCGGCTGTGTTTTTATCAGATCTAAAGCTGCTGGTGGGCAAGTTTCAATCGCCAATGACGTCTTGGAGAACTAATGCAATTGCACCAGATGTGACAGTATCTACAAGGGGAACTGTGGAGGCCAAATGTCCTGCGACAGAGGGCTCTGCCTCCAGCCCAACCTGTGGTCCTGCAACCACTTCACACTGGTCAGCAAGGGATGGTGGAGCTGCGGAGTCCTGCTCTGGCCCCCACTGTGGGACTGGGCTCCCCCACTGACGTTCTGGACAAATCTGTCCCCAGGTCTCAGTGGGGCCAGCTCAGGCAGAATCTGAAAGAGGAAGAGGCTGGAGCCTCCACCCTAAAGCATATAAGGTCATTCCATAGAGGACCCCAGCAAGGATGGAGGGGCAATGGGGCCAGAACAGGTCCTCTGCTAGCATGGACTTAGCCAAGAACAAGAGAGATGTGGAACAGCATCTTGTCTTCTCCCCTAGATCTCCACAGCAGACCCTGGGCTGCCATGTGGCCAGGGTGGGGTAGGCCTCTCCCTGACCCTGGGGACAGGGATGGGCGGCTGAGTCAGATCTTACCAGATCAATCAGAGAGCTGGCCTCTCTACCCAAAGACAGAAAAACACCCAGGGGCCAGCCATGGGGCCTGGCCCAGCTGCTGTGCCTGGGGGCCGTGCCCCACCCACATGGAGAGCATCCTCTCTGGACCTGGGGTTATTTATAGAGCTGGCTGCTATTTTAAAGTCTCTCTTATTTAGGAAGCTGGGGATGGGCCCATAGGAGATGGAGGTGAGGGACAGCCCTGGCTGTGGGCCTGGGGTCAGTGGGCAATCTGGGCTGAAGAGCCTGCGGCCCTTTGAACAGGGGACCAATTAATCCCTTTGGGTATATGGGGGATGTGACTCTCCCTGTTCACAAGCAGTGTATGTGCATGCGCATGTGCATGTGCACACGTGTCAGGAGAGAATGAACCAGGCCAGCAGCGTTCGATGACATCCCCAGGCAACCAGCCACACAGTGGGCTCTTCATGGGTGACCTGGCCACCCGCCCCACTAGCAAGGACAGCGAAAGGCTGCCCCTGGTCTCCCTGACCTGAAGGGCTGGTCTTCTCCAGGATTTTATGGTCTGGGCCTGGTTTTCCCAGCCATGGTGTCTCAGAAAGGGGACGGCCCAGGGGACGCTGATGGCCACAAAGGCTTGGCTGTTCTCCCATGTGCCTTGCTGGGCCAGGGACGGGAAGGGGGCTGTTGTCTGGAGACAGGCTGGTGGGGGTGGTGCAGGAGGGAGCTTAAAGAAGTCAGCGAACAGGGAGGACATCTGGGAAGGTTTCTTGAGAAAGGGTGTAGTGGAGAGAGAAAGAGCAGTAAGGGAAACAGAGACAGAGACAGAGACGTGTACAGAAAGAGAGAGAGAGAGAGGCTGAAAGACAAGCACAGAGATTCAGGCAGCGAGACTGAGGGACAAAGACAGAAGTGGAGAAGGAGGTGCAGAAGCAGCCAGGCGCTGGGAGAAGGCGCGAGAAGGCCGCCATGTGTGTGGTGGGCTGAAGTTCAAAAGGGAGGGGAAGAGGTGGTTTGACGACCAAAGTCATTGAAAAATTTTTGGCACAGCTGCCCTGAGGCTCCTGGCCACGGGCCCGGCTCTGAGCTGAACTTAAACAAACCCCTGCAGCAGCCATCTGCTTGATTTTAAAATAAATCAAACAGTCTGCTGAGCCGGGGGTGATCGAGTTTCCATCTGCACCGCCGCCCGCTCGCCGGCTTGGAGCCTCGCTTGCCTCTCCCAGCCAAGGCTCCTGGCAACATGTGGGCCGGTAATTCCTCCAGGAGCAGGGAAACCGGACCCCTGCCACCCCCGGCTCCTAACTCAAACCAAGTGCTATTTTTACAGCCACCCACTGGAATTGGGGGACCAAAAAGTGCTTCGAAAACCCAGGCATGGGGTTACACTGAGTTGCTCTGGGCACAGAGGGTGGGGGATGTGCCTTGGGATTCCCCCTTGCCTCCTGAGAAAGGGCTCGGGGCTCAGTGTGGGGTGGTGGCCCCTGGGCCAGGAGGATACCTGACATCATGTGAGATCTAGCAGGCCACCAAGTCTGGGCAGCTGTGGCCCGCTGGGGTGGCAGCAGCCCCACCTGGAACAGCCGAAAATAGCAGCAGGGATGCCCCTCCCTCAGGCTAGGGTCACCCAGGGAAATGCTACCCACCTGTCCCAAGGAAACTCCTGTCACCCACAGGGCCAAGTGTCCAGGGGAGCCTGCCTTCCTTGACCAAGGCCAGAAACAGAGAAGGAGAAACACCAGCCTGGCAGGCCTAGGTGATCCATCTGTACAATGGGCATAAAACGGCCCTTTCCAGGGTCCTGGGGGAGCAAGGGGGGTGTCCCATGATCTTGGGACGGCAGCTGATATATGAGGGCTTCATATGCAATTCTGGAGAATATAGGAAGAAAAGAAATGACCACAGGAAAAGATACCTCTCGGGGAGCTGCCCACCCCAACCCTGAGGGGTACGTGATGATGAAACAGGCCTGGCTCCCAGCTACACAGATTGGGTCTCCAATCTGAGATGTCTCGGTTCCGTGGTGCAGATTGCCCTCTGACACCTGCCAGACGTTGCCCAATGCATGGACCAGGTCCCGTCAGGGAGAGGTATGGGTGCAGAGGGTCTCCAGTCTTATGCAAACCCCTCAATGCACAAACCAGGGCAGTCCAGGAAGCAGAGCTCACGGGTCCGGACCAGTGCCGCCTCTCACACGCTGTGTGGCTTTGGGTAAGTCACATTCCCTCTGAGCCTATGATTCCAGGGTCAAATGTGGAGGGTGGAGGAGCAGATGGCTCAGGGACCTTCCAGCTCAGATCCTGTCACACATGCAGGGCCCTTTCAAGGGATGGCTGACCTTCAGATGCAAAGGCTTCTGTACCTGGAAGCTTCCTCTGGTTTGCCCTGCCAGTGCCTCACTCCCGAGCCCCAAATGCAGCCCCGAAATGAAGACAAGCCCATTTCAAAGGGCACGCATGTCCTGTCCTTGTCAGGCTCCCTCTCCCCACTCCCACTCTTTCTCCCCATGGCCTCGAGGTGCAAGCTTTGTTGAGAGCCTGTGTGAGGGTCTGTGTTACACTTCACACCCTCCCAGGCACCTGAGAGGTTGAAACATTCATCCTCTCCATTTACCACATGGAGAAACTGAGGCAGAGAGGGCAGTTAGTCGCCCAAGGTCATCCCAGGATAGGAATGGTATGACCAAGTCCCCAGATCAGATCTGCCCCCGTCTAATGCCACACTGCCAGCCAGTGAGCCCTCCTCCCTTCTCCAAGGGCCATTAACCAAATCAGCCTTTGCTGAGACCCACACAAAGGTCGGGCACACTGCCTTCTGTGGACTACCTCACTTATTCCCCAAGAAGACCTACAGAAGGGGTGCTGCAGGCCCATTTTACAGTTGGGGAACCTGAGGTCCAGGAAGTTGCCCAAAGCTAGACAGACAGACAGCAAAAGGCAGGAAAGGGATGTGATTGGCAAGCACGCTGGCCCAGGCCTCACACAGTGCCCTACCTGCTCCTGCCCCAGAAGCCGAGACTGGATGAGGAGGGGAGGGCAGATGCGGGAAGGGAAGGGGCTGCTCCTCCGTAGCTAAAGGGTCTCTTCCGAGGGTCATCACCTCCCGCCCCACCCCTGCCCCACCTGTCCTCCTGCCATGGCCCCCGATGTCCCTCTCATCCACTGAGCAAACATTTACTGCGCACCTACTGTGTGTCAGCCCACTGCCAGCCCTGCCTGAGATATAAGGCCTGTAAAAGATGCTCTCATCTCCTGTGACACACACGGCCTGTAAGAGGAAAGGTGCCAGGGCCCGGAGGGAGAGAAAAGGGAAGGGCCACGGCGGGGTGTGCACGGGTGTCCCGCACTGCCGTAACAGAGCACCACACCCCGGCTAACGTAAAATGACATAAATGTGCTCTCACAGGTCGGAGGAGTCTGAAATCAAGGTGTCAGGGGGCCAAGCCCCTTCAGAACGCTCTAGAGGAGAATCCTTCCTGCCTTTTCCAGCTCCTGCGGGCTGCCGGCATCCCCGGCGTTCCTGGGTCGTGGCCGCACCCCTCCCCTCTCTACCTCCGTCTCCACCGGCCTGTCTCTGTGCCTCTGTCTCCGCATTCCACTGTCTCCGCCAGGGTCCAAATTCCCCTCTTCTCGTGAGGACACCAGGCAGTGGATTTAGGCCCACCCTAATATCCAGTCTGACCTCATCTTCGCATCTGCAAAGACCTTATTTCCAAATAAGGTCACATTCGTTGGTTCCAGGGGACGTGAATCTGGGGACACTGTTCACCCCGGTACCGTCACCTTCCCTGAGTTGCTGCCTCCGGAGCAAGCCGCTGCCGGGTGAACAGAAGCCGCTAACGTGGAGAAGGGGCCAGCAGGCATTCCACTCGCTGAACCCAATACTTGCATGATGTCAATCTTTTTCTGTCCCTGGACGCCAAACAGCCAAACCCTATTATGGGATACTATGTACCCAGAGGAAGGGCACCGGTGCCAGCTCCCAGCCTGGCAAGAGATGCCCTAGGATGGCCTCCGTGTCACGGAACCGCCCCTCTCTCTCCCCCAACCCCCTCCCTCCCTCTGCCTCTCACAGAACCAGCCACAGAAAATCTTTGTGGGGAAAAACCAAGGCCTCCGTTCCCACGCAAGTGCCTCAGTGCGGCTGCCAGCAGCCCTCTGACCTCCGCTCTTGGAGCCTGCAAGGCCGGGCCACCTGTAGACACCTTCCTTCGCACCCCAGGCCAAGGAGTTCCTCCATGCTGTCTGCTCCTACGAGAATTCCAGCTCTGAGTCTGAGCCCAGAAAATGATCTTCAAGGTCATGTCCTCCTCCCAAGGGCACTCCAGATGGTGTGACCCAGGCTCTGGGCTCCCCGGGGCTGGGGACATTGTCCTCACACGGCGGGACCGGCCTTGCTGACTAACGAACTCGGGGAGGCTGTAGAGCTACGTGCAGCCCCCACGGCCTTCAGGAAATGCACCCAACGAGAATAAAAGGGGCAACGTATACACACTCTGCGGAGCACTCTTAGCTGTCAGTCACCCTGTGAGTGGGTGGGCACCCTGTCGCGGAAGCCTGTGGGGCATTGTATTAGTTTGCTCAGGCTGCCATAACCAAGCACTATGGATACATTGTTCCCACAGCTCTAAAGGCTGGAAGTTGGGGATCCAGGTGTTGTGGGGTTGCTTTCCCCTGAGGCCTTTCTCCCAGGCTTGCAGACGACCGTCTTCTCCCCACATCCTCGCACGCACTTCCCTCTGTGCCTGTCTGTGTCCTCTTCTTGTGACACCACTAGTCACACTGAATCGGGGCTTACCCCAATGACCTCACTGTAACTCAATCACCGTTTTAAAGGCCCTATCTCCAAGTCCAGTCACCTTCGGAGGTGCTGGGGGTTAGAACTTCAGCGTAGGAATTTGGGGGGATGCAATTCAACCTATGACAAAAGTCCTCCACCAAAAAGAAGCCATTCCCAAGCCATATTTCAAGTGACGCTGGCACCAAGGTGAGACAGCAGCTTTCAGCCCCCTATTGCCATGAGACCTGAGAGTTCAAAGGTGTCGCTGGCTGTCAGGAAGAAAGCCTGCCAAACCGCTCTACCCCCAGTGGCGGTGCTGAAGTTAGGGAAAGGGCCCAGGTCAGTGCCCAGCTCCAAGTCTCAAGAGCTGTGTGGCCTTGGACAAGCCACCCCACACCTTTCTCCTAGGTCCTGGAACGCCTGGCAGGGTGGTGGCCTGGTCTACATCCCTCCATCCTCACGACCCTATTCCACCTCTGGTCTCACCAGGCTCCATAAAGCGCTTGCAAAGTTGTCACCCATAAAGGACTTACAAAACAGGGCCCTCCCAATCCTATGGCCCCAAGGGAGGCCGGCTGCCAAGGTGCCACCCTACTTCACAGATGATGGAAGCAAGGCTCAGACACACACAGTAGCTCGTCCAAGATCACAACGCACAGAAGTGGCAGACGTACCTCCCTCACCTTTAATGCTAACATAACACAGTGACATCAAAGTACGTTTCAATGGCAGACGGGATCCCCCATCACCTTCTGAACAGCCACATCAGCTTTCCAAGTTCTCTTGCAGGCTGGACTTACGTGGACATCCTTCTTTAAGGTTGTAACCGAGACACATGTGTACTGCTTATTTTTACTTAGCATTCGATCATCAGCATCTCTCTGTGATGAAATGGGCTGCAGAGCTGTCACTTTAATGCTACATAATACTTTACTCAAGGATACATGGCAGTTTTCCTAACCATATCTTACTGCTGAACAATTTAGAATTTTCCCTGTTATAAATAATACTGCAAAGAACATCTTTGTGCACCTTATCATTTTCATGCTTGCAGGTTACTTCTTTAGGATGCATTTCCAGAAATGGGACTAGTGGGTCAAAGTAGAAAGTGCTTTTAAAGCCCCTGATATGTATTGACTAATGGTTTGGTGAAAAGACAATATGATACAGACTTGTGCTTCCATAGCAATATGAGCAAACTATATTCTTACAACTTTACCAGCACCAAGACTTAACATTTTTCTGATTTTTTAATAGTTTTCTTGCAAATATTTTCCCATATATTTATCATTAATGTTTTCTTTCATTTGAACTACCTGTCCAAACTCCCTGTCTTTTCTATAGCAAGCCTGGGGGCCAGAAGTTAAAAACCAGCCTCTGGTGGCTGATGGTTTCAGATCACCAATGGGTCGCTTTCTGCGCTTGGCACCTGATTAATGGCAGGGAACAGCCTCTCCCAGTGGCTTTCTCAGCCTTAGCTGGCACTACTGTCAGGGTAGGCCCGGGAGGCAATGTCTGGCTGACCACCTGGGGCTCCCACTCCCTGTGTGGGGTCACGTGGCTTAGATATAAGGTTGCAGAATGTGGGCCACGCAGTCGAAGGGACGCTGCTTTTGCCTTGCATGACCCACATGCTGGCCATGGAGAAGCAGGTGCTGCTGAAGCCACTGCTGGAACTCTGAGCTGCTCCAGAGGATGTCTCCCTAATTTGGGGCAGGTGAAGGTGAGAAGAGGATGAGAACAGGAAGTGGTAAATACCAAGGGGTGTGCATGCCACCTGGGGGCTAAGAGAGAAGCAAAGAAAAAAAAAAGCTAGGAATAGAATCTAGGCTTTCTGGACATTCAAAATAATTGGGGTGGGGGCAGGAGGCAGAGAAGCCATGTGCCAACAGCCATGTGCAAGAAACTGCCATTAAGAATGACGACCCTGATGGTCTGGGTTCAAATCCCAACGCTGCCTGCCCTGAACAGCTACGACCCCATGGGACGGTCCTCTAATCTCCCTGTGCCTGAGGTTCTCATCTTTCAAATGGTATCACAGTGACTATAACAGGATTGTCAGAGTTAATGGAGCCGCGATGCATGCAGCTCGGCAGGCCCAGGGCAGAGCTCAGAAAACGCAAGCTTTGAATACTGGCTGACACACCGAGTAAGCCCACATCCCACCCTGCGAGTCCAGAGCAGGCCTCAGCAAACTGTGGCCCACTGGACAGCAAGTTAAGGTCCTTGACATTTTTAAGGATTGAAACAAACAAACAAACAAATAACAAAGAATATGGAACAGAGACCCAGAGACCAGCCCACAAAGCCTAAAATATTTGCCATCTGGCCCTTTAAGGAAAAGTTTGTTGATCCCTGGTCTACGAAAGTTTGTTGAGGCCCTGGAGTTTCCCATGCAATCATTTGAAAGAGGACAGGTAGAGTAGGGGATGTGAGGACCTGTAGGAGTTAGGAGAGAAAACAAGAAGTCTGTCCTCGTGAAGGGCCTGCGTGGTTAGAGAAAGCGCCTGTTCCAGAAGCAGGAACCTGCCCACATCTCCCTTGGGTACACTGCCTGAGGATGCTGCCTACCCCTGTGGTGTGGACAGGAGCGCCTACTGAGACCTCAAGACCAGGCCCAGACATGTGGCATGATCCCTCTCCAAAAGAGCTCAAGAACTGGACCTAGAGGGAATGCTGGGATGCTGCAGGGCTGAAGCCGGGGAAACTGAGGCCAGGCAAGAGAACATGGCGCATCCACAGTGACCAGCCAGCCAAGGAGAAGAACCCAGGCAGCCTGACTCCCCAGCTGACACTCTGCTCTGCACATGGGCTCTGGGACCCTCCAAAACTTCCTTTGTTTCCAGAGACCCTCATGGGACCTCTCTCATGGGGCTTGGACAAGATGCTCTTTGAGCGATACCCTAGGATGGGGACTCAGGGATATGAACTTGTCCCCAGTCACACCCCACAGAATCATGTCAGTCCTTCCCCAGCCTGGTCTTCCTAGAAAGCTAACCCCATTTCACATACCACCCCCCTTGCTGTGCCGCTCCTAAAAGCCACTCCTGTCTCCATTCATCAGGGCACGCTCAGCAAGAGCATGGCCCGTGGCGACCCTGAGTGGACATCTGAATGAATAAGTCATGGGTCCCATGAGGTCACCTGTAAAGTGGCAACACTCCTTTTCCCATTTTAAAGACGAGAAAGCAGAGGCTGAGGAGAGTTCAGGGCCTCACCCACAGCCACCCTGCTGGTCAGCGGCAGACCTGGGATTTGACCCAGCACTGTCCAGCTCCAAAGCCCAGCTCCCTCCCTCCAGCCAGCCTCGGGGCTAATGGCAGACCTGTGCATGGGAAGCTGTTTTATTGCTGTGTAAGGGGGGGAGCCTCTAAAAGATCCTCAGTTACCCCTGGCAAGGGACGACTGGCCCCTTCCAAATGGGTTTCCAGCTCCAGAGGTCAGAGCCTCGTCAGTCTTTCTCACTTCCATCACCTAATGCTGGGTGCTCGGCAGGAATCTGCTGAGCGACTAGTGACGGAGGCTAACAGGCAGACAGAGGGAGCCCCCAGAGTGCCACAGAGCAGACTGCTGGGCTCCAAAGATGTTTCCAGTGGGAGTCTGGAACTCTGGCCTGAAGAGGGTCTTCTGGCTGAAGGGGCAAGGGGGGGGTTATGTGTGTGAGATGGGGGAGCAGTGCCTCAGATGGGCGGTGGGCTTCCTGGCCTCAGCTCCACACTTTGCCTCTTTGAATGTGAAAACAGCAGGGAGGGAGAGAGCAGGCGAGCATGGACACAAACAGCCCCCCAGCCGCCAGCCTGTCCCCATCACCAAGAACCCTCCGCCAGCCCTGCCAACAGCGGGGGCCAGCTTGGGCCTGGAGAATAAACATGTCACTGCAAGGCCAGCCCGCCGGACCGCTGGAGCCAAGAACCGCCAGAGGCTGTAAACAGTCTCTCCTCTCTTGGCCACAGACTCTGGCCCACCTCTCTGCACTGGGAATTAGCACTTTGCCTGCCATAAAGAAAGGGCAGGCCAGGGTGGGGGCCTTCGGGGTGGGGGCGGTGGGCAGGGAAGCTGAGTTGGCCCAGGGCCAGCGCCGCCATCCTTGTGGCCTGGAAGTTTCCCCCTTTCCTGAGGAGGCGGTGGGGGATAGTGAATGAATGGAGCGTAGTGAGGGCGCTGGGAGGCCCAGCTCAGGCAGAGGTGCGGCTGCAGGCAGAAGGGGCAGGGGAGAGGGGAGGCCCTTCTCTAGGGCCCTTGGCCTTGGGTAAGGGAGGCAAATGCTTTCCATAGCACCCCAGACCCCATCTGGGGCTTCCAGCGGCATCTTGAGGATAAAAGGGGTATCCCTGGGTGCATAGGTCCTGTTGAGGTCCCATTCAGCGATCCCAAAAAACCTCTCAGACCAGCCTGGAGGAGTCGTCAACCCTTACTCTGCCCCCGGGGTAGTACCTACCTGTCACTGGTTTGGGCTCAAAACCTGCTGCCTTCTTTTTGGCTCTACCCTCCAGAACCACGAGAGTCCTCAAAAGGCAAATCCAGCCATGCCACCCCCCGATGAAAGCCTTCAACGGGCCCCCCTGCCCTTCGCAACATGGCCAGTCCCCTGGAGGCCTCCCACCCATGCTTCCAGCCCTGCCTGACTACTCAGCTCCCTGTCCAGACACAGCCTCTTCACCATGTGTCTGTCTCCTACCTCAGAGCCTTTGCACGTGCTGTCCCCTCTACCTGGAATGCTCTTTCTTCCCCTCTTATGCCTGGTCTACTTCTCCTTATCCCCTTGGATCCTCCCTGGGTCAAGAGTAACTTCCTCCGGGAAGCCTCACACACTCCTCTCCCTTTCATGAAGTTAAAGGCCCCATTACCTACTTTTCTCTCCTTCTAAGCCCTATCCCAGCTGCAAGCTTACATCTGTTTGTATGGTTTGGTGACTAGCATCTGTCTCTCTCACGAGACTGGCAGCCCTGTGAGGGAGGGGCTGTGTCTGATTTTGCACATTACCGCTGTTTAATTGCCAGGCACATAATCACACTCAATAAATAGTTGTTGAATGAATAAGTCCGTGAGTGAAGGAATGATCTGGATAGCTGCATCACTTAGAAAGGTCACCAGGGCTCAGTTCAATTCCCCACCCAGTCTGTGAGGCCTTCCATGGCTCCCTGTCCCTCAAAGTTCCTGGCCCAGAGGGATGCCAACTTACTGACGACAAGCAGACACTGCGAGCTGCCCAAACAGGAGGAGCAGGCAAGCAGGGGTGCTGCTTCTCACCCCCACTGGAGAACGTCAGGACTGTGGGGATGAAGGGGTTCAGAGGAAACCAAAGGAAAGGAGAAAAAGTAAGGCTATCAAGACCATGGCCTGAGAACAGACTGGTCAGCCAAACACTGGTTCAAGTCTCAGCTCTACTGTGTAGCCTTGAGCCAGTGCTCTGACCTCCCTGGGCTTCAGTTTCTTCATCCACAAAAAGGAGACAAGGATCACAGCATTCACCTCTTCAAGCACCATGGGGAGGATCAAGTGAGCTAAGACATGTGCATGTGTCCAACAAATGAGAGATTTCATGATTCATGATTTGGGCTAGCCATCTGTCTGGAACATTCTGGGGGTCTCAGGGGTCCTTCTCTGGAATACCCTAGCCAGGGGCTTCAGCTGTCTGGACTCCAGAACTCTGAGCCGGTAGCCTGCCCTGAAGTAGGTCTTAGCTCAAGGACCCTGTAAGATGCTATAAGCACACAGTACCCCTGGCTGGCCAAGTGTGGGGAGAAGGGGGCAGACCTGGCATCACGGTGGATTCGGGGCTACTTGACGTACCCTCTAGGAGCTCAGCCTGATGCTGGGGACACTGAAGGAGAGTGTCCCAGGGAGGACAGTCCCATTCAGGGTTAGCTACTGTAGGGGAGAAGCCACAGCCTCTGGGGGCAGAGAATCATAGTTCAAATCCCACTCCTTAAATACAATGAGATACGACTTCACACTCACTACAACAGCCAAAATAAAAAAGATGAATGATAGAAAGTGTTGATGAGCATGTGGGAAAATGGGAACCCTCGAACACTGCAGGCAGGAATGTAAAATGGTACAGCCACCATGAAGAACAGTCTTGCAGTTACCATATGACCCAGCAATTCACTCCTAAGAATCTATCCAAGAGAATGAAAACATATATTTATGTAAAAACTTATACATGAACGTTCAGAGCAGCATTATTCATAGGAGCCAAAAGGTGGAAACAACTCAAATGTCCATCAACCGGTGAACGGGTGAGCAGACTGTGATCTGTCCATACACTGAAATATTACTCAGCCGTAAAAAGGAACAAAGTCCTGACACACGTTACAACATAGATGAACCTTGAAAATATAAGTGAAAGAAGCTGGTCACAAAAGACCACACAGTGTAGGATTTCACACACACACACACACACACACACATACACACACACACACACACACGCACACGCATGCACGCACGCACAATGTCCAGAACAGGCAACTCTATAGCGACAGAAAGGAGGTTAGCGGTCATCAGGGACTGGGCAAAGGGGAGTGGGAAGTGACTGCTATTGGGTAAAGAAGCTGATTTCCTTTTAAGACAATAGAAATAATCTAACATAGATATTGGTGATGGTTGCACACTCTGTGAATACACTAACCACCACTGAATTGAACATGTTAGGTGGGTGAATCGTACGGTGTGTGAATTATATCTCGACATAGTTGTTATGAAAAAAAAAAACCCACTCCCTGGCCTCAGTTCTTTTGCAAAATGGGGTCCAGGTTGACCCTCGGCTCGTCCTGCCCCCTCTCTCTTGTCCTGCCAGGCAGGTCTGTGTGATGCGTCATCCGTGGGCACCTGGGCTGCGGCTTCTCGTGAGAAGGGTCAGCAGGAGGAGAGAAGAGCAAGGTATTGACTGGGCTCACCACCCAGGCCCCCCACCCCCACCCCACCGCAGGACTGCGTGGACCAGCTGTGTCTTGTGCCCTGTGCACGGCCTTGCACACAAACCTCCCTGGCTCTCTGATACCTCCCTCCTCCTGCCCTCAGGCCTCACTGCTCACTGCCCTCCTCATAGTCACCGGTCCATACCTGGGCACACGGACCCTTCGCTAAACTTTCCTCGTCTGTGTACACAAGTGCGTCCCCCACCAGCAGCAGGCCATCTGAGCAGGCCAGATTCTTTCCTGCTGAGGAGCTGCCAAGGCCTGAATGGCCGAGGGGCTCTGGCTGGGTGGCCGCTGTGAACTGAGAACAGCTGGAGGGAAGATGGCAAGGGGTAGGGGCCCTGGGAGGCAGGCGGGGACCAGGGCGGGGGACCAGGGCAAGGCCCCAGAGGCAGGCCGGGACTGAGCTCAGGGGCCCCTGCGGACCCACTCCCCGCGGAGAGGACCAGGGGTCACGGGAGCCAGCACCGAGGGAAAAAGCCTCTCTGGGGCAGGCTGGGAGCCATGTTACCCGCGCACACAGATGTTCTGGCAGAAGAGGGGAGAAGGGGCGGGGGGATGGAAATTGGCAGGATGGGGAGAGACCGGCCTCCCAAAGGAGCTGGGGCGCAGCCGGGATGCCTGCAGCCTGTCACCAAGGTGGCGGCAGGACAAGGCCTGACCCCTGGCCTCCCACCCCCAGGCCAGGCCTGGCTCCACTCTGGGCCCATGAGAGACAGACCACACGTGGGCTCTGAGGAGGCACCCAGACACAGACAAAGGGGACTAGGTGTGATTTTGGTCAGGCTGCAGACAGAGGCTCCCATGCAACCAGCAGGCAAAGTCATCTCCCCTAGGCCGGCCTCCAGGACCAGGGTGCCTTTCCCAGGGGCTGCCCCAGCAAGGGCACCGTTGGCATTCAGGGGACGAGTCCTCCTGTGGGTCTGTGCTGAGGACCATATTTACAAATGCTCCCAGGCAGGGGCTCTGACCCATGGGGACCCACAGTCTGGTCTGGAGCCCGCCACATTCTCTAGGACCCACTGGGGAGTGTCGGCCGCATTCCCCCATCAGCACCTCCCACTTGGGGCTCTGCTCTGTGGGCCCCAGTTGCATAACAGCCAGCAGCTGTTTCCTGCCCCTCCCATCCCCCAGAAGCCAGGCTGAGCCACCAACAGACCCTAGTGCCAACACCCCAGCCACGTCATGGAGCATTACTGGGGCTTCAGTGTGAGGCATGACCTGAGGTGAGTCCCCTGAGACCCTGGCAGTCAGGCCCCTTTTTTAGAAGGTGCAGGATTCCAGCAGACAGCAAGGGAGAAGAGCTTCTTGGAGGAGACAGCCCACCTGGGCCCTTACCACCCAGCTGCTAACAGCTGCTGGGCAGGTGGGGTTAGCTCTGGAACCCAGTCCTTCCACATCCCACTGCGATTCTCATGCATGAAAAACCTGGCAGGGGTGGGGGGGTCACCGCAGCCACCTTCTCTGAGCCTGGTTAAGGCCCCACACCACCCACCAAGATGACAATTTACCTGAAGTTTCATTTTCATCCACTAACTTTCTAAAAACCCTTTAAAGATTTTTTTAAAACCAGTATCATTCAACATCCACAGATTGTAACTAAAATATATCTAGGGATTTATTTTAAAGCTCTACTTTCTTCATCCAAAATTCTAAAATCTAAATATCTCTAAAAACTACAAATTTCATAGGTTTGTGGCAAGTTTTATGTTCTATTTTACCACACACACACACACACACACACACACACACACAACACAAATATTGAGGTTTGAAAGAGACGCTAGCCCTGAGGTATCTCCTTAGAATAAGATTAGAAGGGGAGTCAAAAAGCCTTCTCTCCATGATTCACTGTCAGTAATGCCACATCTGCAGGCTCCCTAAAAGAAGTCATCCTGTGTGAGAGGGCCAGCCTACCCCCAGGAAATGCTGGCACAGGGGAGAGGGCTTGGGATCCAGAGACCAGGGCCCTGAGTTCAGATGCGGCCTCCACCTTGTACAGCCGTGTGACGTGGGGAAGTCGAATGACCTCTCTGGAGCAAAGTTTCCCCCTTTCCCTGCCCCCCAAATGGAGGTGTGGGCAGCCACTAAGACAATGAGACCAAAGGCCTCAGGAAAATACGCCGCAAATATTAATTACCCCTTCTGTACGTGATGACAGTAGATAGCAATGATGGTGGCCTGGCTGCCTGAGACTAGAAATATGGAAAATGCCCAAGAATTCTTTCATAAGAAGTCCTTTGCTCCAAGGGAACTTGGAGCTCCAGTGGAAAGATAAAATTGGCCCACAAGGGCTGTTAGTGACAAAAAAGAGACCCAAGTAAATCTGAAGGTGGAAGGAAAGGGGAGGAAAGAATGACAAGGTGTCAGGGAGCAGGTGGGACTGTCCTCAGATAGCAGAGGGAAGGGTGACAGTCCCAGCTATTTTTATTGAGGGGAAAACAGAGCAGGGCAAAGTCAGACAAAGCCGCAGGTCATGTTTTCAGGCCTAGGAGTCTGTCTCCAGGCCTGGCTTGCTCCCTCCACAGTGGCCATCCACGCTGCCCCATCGATGCTCAGACCATTGCAGTAGCCTCTTCCTTGCTCTCCTGGCCGTCGGCCTCTGGACGTCACCTGGGCTTCCACATGGGGGTCAGCTTTGTCTCTGGTCGCATTACACCCAGGCTCCAGAAGCTTCCCTGCTGCCCGTGGCTGTGTGGGCAAAGTGAGCCCTCTGAACAGAATGTCCCCATTTAATACCTTTGGATCCTGAGCTACCAAATTTAGATTTCAGAGAATAAAAGAGGCGGGGGCAGAGGTGCAAACTCTGAGTTCCCACCCAAAGTACTTTTTGACAGACAGGAAAAACCTGCATATTTACACGGAGATAAAGGAGGGGAGTTTTGGTGAACCAATTTGTCTCTTTTCACAGCTAAGCCAATATGCCTCTGATAAAATAAACACAGTGGGGCTCTCTGTTTTGTATTCTCGGAGAGTGTTTACAGTTCAGAATAAATACATCTCCCTCCCTTGAGGCTTTCGGTCAAAAGAACTGGTGTCCGAGCTTTGCTCCGCGAGTCACACCAGTGGACAGAAGGAGCCCCACGCCTCAGCTCATACTCTGCCAACAGAGGGGAGGCCTGGCCAGGAGGGCAGTACCAGGACCCCCAAGCCTGGGGCTCGGGGATCTGGGTGTGTGTGGGGGGGGGAGGCGTGGTGTGTGTGTAGTGGGTGTCGGAGCTGGGGTCGGGGGGTGTCTTAGGTGCTCATCAGAATCAAATGGTGGCATCCAGGGTAGTCTGGGGACAATCTGAAGCATCATTAAAGCCGCTAGGGCCTCCCACGGAGGGAGCAGTCAGCACGGCTCCCCAGGCCAAGCCTCCGGCCAGCAGGACTCAAGGCCACCTCCTTCCCATCCCTCCCAACTGCCATCACCTCTTCCACCAGGCTGCCATGGGATATGCTGCGGAATACTCTGCTTGCTCACTTCTTTATTGCCCGTCTCCTTGGCTACAAGGTCAGCTGTTGGAGGGCGGGGACTCTTGTCTGTATTGCTCATGGCTATGTGCCTCCCAGCCCCGACCCGGGACAGCGCCTGGCCCACAGCTGGCACTTAGGAAACGTTTGCTGAGTGAAAGCACTGCATGCCCTGGGCAGCCCCTCATGCATCCCTTCGTCCAGCCGCAGAGGATGGTCACTATCCCCTTCCTAGCCGGAGACATGGGAGCTCCTTTTTCGGGGAGCCCATCTCTGATGGTTGGGGCTGGAATGACCTGTTTCATGAGCCTGAGGGTCCCCCACAGGCTTACAGGATGGCTGGAGGCTGAGTGTCAGGAAGCAGCCAGGGTTTCTGATCTTCCTTATCTCCTCGCACCTCCAAAAGGCCCACCGCCCAAGGAGCAAGGACCCTAAGGGCACAACTAAACGCTCCTTCCTATACCACAAGAGGAGTCCACGATCACAAAGGTACTGTTAGCAGGAAGTAAGGACTGTTGCTTCCTTGGAGAAAAAACTTTGTCATTGATTGCATCTAGAAATTGCCCTATATACACGCTATGCATCAGAGAAGAAAACATACTTTAAATAATCATGCTGACTTTTGCTCTGATCAGACCGCCCTAGGTCCATTCGAAGCTGCTAGGTGCACCCTTTCTCTCTGGGCCTCAGGTTCTCAGCTACCGTGAGGGTGCAGGGCTTCCGCCCCAGGAGCTCGTAGAATGTTCCCATTCTGCCAACCAGAAGGCAGAGGCACTCGGTTAAGGGGCTTGCTTCCAGGTGAGAGAGTAAGAACACCAGGACCCGGTTTCCTGACCTGGGTGACAGCGAAGCCAATATGCCTCTGATAAAACCTAAGCACAGGGTGACCTTCAAAGTCAGTTAAAAATGGATTTTGCTGATCTTAATAAAAGATCCATTTAGCTTCTGAATGAGGGAACACAAATGCCAGCTGGTCCCGCCCCGTCTAAACACGCAGCCTCTGGGACTCCCTCCCAGGGCCGCCAGGAGCATTTGTGCAGAATGATAACATGTCTCTGGATGCATTTACGGAGCTGCTCAAGGCCCAGGCAGGCCTGGCTGCCAGCAACAGGGGAAGAGCAGTTTGTGTTCCGCTCCGTGGAGGGAACGACACCTACCAAAACGCCTCAGATCGAATGGAGAAAAATCTCCAACACGCCCTGGCACAAGGGAAACACCAGGCACGCGGGGGGCCATTTCCTCCTTTGTGCCTAAAATGTTCAAGTAACGCGTGCTCTTTGCAATACGTCAAACAATGAACAAACGTCGATCGGTTTCCAACTCTCCGTGGGAGCCGATGTTCACAGCTGGATGCAGCCCTTCCCCACCTTCCTCTATCCTCCGATAAACACAAAAATCCAGCCAGAAGAGGGGCCTTCTCTCCCCGTCACCTAAACCGAGATGCTTCTGTACCGTGACTCATGGGGGTCACTCCGGTCGAGGCAGTCACCATGCTGATCCCCAAACCCCTACCCACCACCCCCCAATTCAAAAGTTTTGGAAACCAAGTGTCTCAACTCACTTGTCAGCAAAACCTGCCTGCCCAGAGGCTATTTATAGTCTCAGTTTTCCCCGCTACTGGGTGTGAATATTCGCATGTCTTGTGCAGAAATATGACGGGTTTGATGATAGGGTGCTGCCCCTGGGGGTGTGATGTAAAATACAGCATCGGGCTGTGAAGAATCTGCCTGAGAGGCTGCAACGTTTGGAACGGTTTCTGGCCCCCCAAAGACATCCAAAAAGGGACCGGGGACCAGAAGTGACCCGAATAGCAGCTGCTGACTTTCGCAACAAGGCAGAGCACCCATTCTTGCTGACGTGTCCACGACACCCGTGGCAGTGCAGCGCTCAGGACATCCTGCACCTTCTGGGTAGATCGGCAGTGTGTACCCCAAACGGTGGCGGAAATACAGCACAGACGAAGACGCCGTGTGCCACGTGGCAACGTCCCACGACTGAAGTCAGAGAGCTGCGTCCCAGCCGTGGGGCTGCGGGCTCGCAGTCCGTGTGACTCGGGGCAAGCGACTTAACCCCTCTGGGCCTCAGGAAGATGGGAAGCCGTGAGGCTGTGGCTAGCTCTCCCTTCTCAGCGCCCACCCCGGCCCAGGTCCGGGCAGCAGCCTCCCAAAGTGGTTTCTGCCTATTTCCCTCTTTCTCTCTTCTAACGCGTGGCCCAACGTGACAAAGAAAAATCCTTCTTTTGAGACCACTTCTGTTGCGTCTCCCTCAACCTTTTCTTGCTCCAAACACACAATGGCCTTTTATTGGCCCAGAGAATGAAGCCCGACCCTCGGCTGGTTTAAGAAAAAGTCATATATTAAAAATAATAAATCACCTGGAGATCTGTCAACCTAAGACAGCGGACTTCATCGGTGTTTTCACCTCCTGGTCCACACACATCCACACACAAAGGCACATGGCCATGACCGCGGTAGCGGACAGACCCATCCCACTTTCCACACTTCGCCTTATCTCCTAAGTGTTTCCTGTGCGGGGAAGGAGACTTCATGTTTATCTGAGAGCCGCTGGCCCCACACTGGCCCCACAGGAGCTACAGACACTCTGAATGCTCACTTGCAGCCACATCAGCCTCCTCTCAAAAAAATATGAACAGACCTCTTCCCTTCCTGCTCCCTGGGCACTTCTGCCCACCTCAGCCCTGGCAGCAGAACCTCAGAATCTCAGGCTGGGGAGTGTCTGGTTAAACATTTCCCAAAAATGCTGCAGGACGAAGTCTGTCCCCCACCTAGAGGGTCACAGTGCATATCAATGCATTAAAGGCACTGATAAGTCCTGTAGCACACAATCTTGTATAGCTTTATTTAATCTACTACTTCCCGAACATATGTGAGCAAGAAAAAAAAACTCTCTAAGTCATTAGTGTGTGTCCCTTGGCACACACTTGGGGGCATGCTAAGTGTCCAAGGTCACCTTGTATATTTACGGAGTCATCTCCTGCTCAGAAACCTTCCCGAATGCCCCCAACTATCTCCCTGGTAACCAAACTGAACCCCGAGCCTGTCGTTTGTGATTAACAGTGTCCTCTGTCCTTTTACCTCTGGGAAAAAAGAAGCTCACTGTCACACACAGACCCGGCAGAAACAGTCCCTGACCAGCTGGGTGACATTAGGCAAACAAATTAACTTTCTGAGCCTCAGTTTCTCCTGTGTGAAATGGAGGAGCTCAGCACCAACAACATCTTAGGATTCTAGTCTGTCAAGCGTCTCAGCTCCCAGCTGCAGCAGAGACCAGGGAGGTTACCGCATCTAAGAACAGCAGCGAAGAGTAAATGAGATGGTTTTCCCGGAGTAATTCAGGGATGTGCGGTCAGAATGCCCAGGCTGAAGCCCAGACCTGCTGCACCCTGGCCGCCTGGTCTTAGGTGGCCCTTAGCTTCTCCTCCTCCCTGCAGAATGAAACAGGCCACACACATGAACAGACACAAACGTATAGAGAGAGACAACACACATAGACATACGGAGACAGAGACTCAAACAGACATACACACAGACACACACACACACAAGCAGATATCGTTGGTGAAAATGGAATTAGAACGGTGGATTATGTCAGTGTCAATACCCTGGTTGTGACATTGTACTATAGTTATGCAAGATGTTACCTCTGGGGAAAATTTGGTGAAGGGTACATGGAATCCTGCGTTATGTCTTACAACTTTATCTCAAACTAAAAAGGTTTGTTTCGTTTTTAAATGAAGCAGACTAACACCTCTACCATGGGGACATTGCAAGTATTCAACAAGATGCTGTATCTATCATTCCTTCCCTGATGCCTAACCGCACAGTGGGTGTTCGACGAACAGACACCAAAGAACTGAATGAATAGAGGAATATAGAGAATGTGGAGTAGGTCAATGTTCCTTATTCTTTTGATATGGTCTTAATAGACCAGAAAAGGGAATGCATTTGAAGCCCAGTTGCTGGGTATGCTTGTGACCAGAGGGCTCCCTATGGTACCCCAGCATCAGAGGCTTTGTCATGACTTCCCAGCTGCCCAGGGAGCAGAAGGCCAGGCCAGCCTTCTGGCAGACTCCCTGCCCCAGTCCATCTGAGCCAGGTGGGAGAAGGCACACTGCCACCGCCAGCAGAACCAAGGATAGGGTTCGTTCGTGTTTATGAAGGCATTTATTCAAATCCCACCTCTTTCCCAGAAGGGCTGAGGTGGCTTCCAGCAGAGGCCCAGGTATGAGACAGGCCCCACTCACCTCTGTGCCTGTTCCAATCGTGCCCAAGTCCCTTCCTACAGTGGTCCAGGGAAGTCACTCAGAGGCCCCCAAAGAAAATCCCCCCTGGTCTCACACCCCTCCGCCCACTTTCTGCATGGCTAGGGAGGAGGCTAGGAGGCCCCCAAGCTCCCCACTGCCAGACGAGGCAAGCCTAGGGCAGCCCATGAGATCACTCAAGAAGAACCAAAGTGCGGGGACAGGCCCAGGACAGGGGCAGCCAAGGGGCAGCTGAGGTTCAAGGCTTATTGCAGAGCCATTCACATCTGTGAAAACCCAACAACAGATGACCAGGGTCACTACATAGCCAAGAAAATTCCTCTTTTGAAGGGTGCTAAGGGACATGAGAACTATAGGAGGAAAGCTGGCACACTGCTCTAACACACTAGTTTGTGTAATCTGAAAACAACCTTATGATATAAATACTCCTAGTATCCCCACTTTACAGACGGAAACTGATGGCATAGAGAGGTGAAGTAACTGGTACAAGAAACACAGCTCATAAGGGGTGGAGCCCAGATTTGAATCCAAGCCTCTCGATCCACAGTCCACAGCCTTAGCCCCTCTAAAAGATATTCATGATACCCTAGGGGGGAAAGACAGTTAAAATAACATACGGTCTGCTCCCTCCTATAACAGTGTGTGTACATGCAAGCGCGCACTTGGGTTTTAAAAAAGGCTGGAAGCTCTGAGTTGTGGAATTGTGGGTAATTTTTATTACTTCCTTTTTATCTCTATTGTCTAAACGTTCAACATGGAACATGTCAGACTTCAGGAAAAGATTTGAAACTGTTAAGCAAGCTGCCCTTGATCCCTTGGTGCCACATCCCTTCCCTTTCATCTGCATGTTCCCACCCATAGCACAAGCTATAGAAACCTCACTGGGGGCCTGAGTCCTTCAGCCACCACACCACACCCACCCCGAGGCCTATCTGTCACGAGGTCAGAGAAATCTCAAGCCAAGAAACTTATGTAGCATTTCCCGTCATACATTACCAGGGGCAGAAGCAGCTGTAGTCTACCTAAATGTCACTCTCGCGGGGTGGAGGTGGTGGTGGTAAGTTAAGGCTCTTCTCTATATGGGGGTCTATTGCACTGACATTAAAATTATGTTTACAGCAACACTGGGTAATGTTTGTGCTGAATGAAATGAATAGAGCAAGATGAGCAACTGTACATAGAGTTTCATTTCAACTTGGTAAAAAAGAACGCATTGAAAATGCCCAGGAGGAAACATGGCAATGTTAAGAGTAGCTGCCTCTGAGCTGTGAGACTGGGCTGGATGTGTATTTCTCCTTTATCCCTTTGTATACATCTCCAAATCCCCACAACAACGATGTAATCATAATAAAAACAACAGCTAGCACCTATATGGGGCTTACTAACTGCCAGAGAGTATGCTAAGCGCCTAACTTGCACTGCTTACGGTATCTACCCCTCTCTTGGGCAGATACAATCACAACTGTTTTACAGATGAAGAAACTGAGGTACAGAGAGGGCAAGTTACTCGCCCAAGACTGTACAATAAGTGTGGGACTTAGGATTTGTTATCTTTAAAAAAGAAAGTATGAAAAGCATCTCTTGATATGAAGGCTTAAGGAAAAGAACTTTAATATTTATTGAATATAGTTACTACTGATGTAGTTACATAAATAAACATAACACCCACTTGCTTTGCTCTTCATTTGAAAGCAAATCACATTAGCTTTGGTGGGGGATGGGAGAAATGAGTGAAAGAGGTACAACTCATTTTTAAAAGTTTTTCAAAAGACTGTATTATAGATGGATGACGTGACATCATTAAAGGGAGCAGGGGAAAAATTTACCTAAGTCACTTAGGAAGTGAGTAGAAAGTATAAGACAAAACAAACAGTGGATACTCATAGTAATGACTTGAAGTTTACACATGGCTTTAGAATACTTTGTAGCAAAACAAATAATAGTAATATTGTTGTAGCAAAAATAGCAATAAGTTAAAAATAAAAGCATATCACACATAGGAATGCCCAGGCATTGTTGCTGGGAATGAAAACCTGTGCGGGCTCTTTGAAAACAATCTGACAGTTCCTTAAACCTAGAGTTATGATATGACCTAGCAATTCCATTCCTAGGTATCTACACAGGAGGAAAAATATATACTCACACAAAAACCTGTATATGAATATTCATAGTAGCATTATTCGCGACAGCCAAAAGGTGGAAACAAACCAAATATCTATTGATGGATAAATGGATAAACAAAATGTAGCATATACATACGATGGAATAGTATTCAGCCATAAAAAGAAATGAAGCACTATCCATGGTGAACCTTCATAACAAGAAGCCAGACACAAAAGGCCACATACTATGATTCTATTTACATAAAATGTCTAGAATAGGCCAATCCATAGCAACAGAAAGTAGATTAGGTTTCCAGAGACTGGGGGGAGAGGAGGATAGGGTTTCTTTTAGGGGTGATAAAATGTTTTATAATTAGAAAGTGGTGATGATTGCACAATTTTATGAATATACTAAAAACCACTGATTTGTACACTTTAAAGGGGTAAATGTTAAGGTATGCAAATTATCTCTCAACAAAGCTACTAGTAATTTTTTTATTTTTTAGAAAAAATGCAACTCACACAGAAGAAACTTTCCATGGCTCTGAGGATACAAGGTGGCCCTGGAGATAGAGCAGTGGACTCACAGAAGGATGCTATTCACCATCCAGCCTCACCCTCATGAGCCTCTGCTTTGTGCCTGAAGCCAGGGATCCCACATGGGCTTAGCAGGTGGGCTGGCTTTCCATGGCCCATAAATTGCTAATACAAAAATATCAAGATATCTGTCACCGAGCGAACGATAGCCTTGGCTGATGAAGTAGAAGTGTCCCAGGACACTGGCATTCTGCCTCATTCTCGAACATGCTATGTTCATGTGAGAGTCCCTCCCCCTCCCTGGGGCTTGGAGTTTTCTTTAATAAAGTGAGGGTGGCTGGACTCGAGGACCCCTAAGTGTCCTCTCAGTTCTGTGATTCTAAAGAGACACTTGGAGACTTGTCAAATGCAAAGACAAGAGAAACAGAAGTTCTGATCAAAGTTTACAGATAAAATATACTATGTAGCAAAAGCATAAGAGGACACAAATATTTTAAACAGTGAATACTTCGTATAACACAAAGTGAAACAACACTACTGAATGTGTGTGTTCCCAAAACAGAGCCAGTAATCCTTCACAATCTGTGGTTCTGAGATAATGAAGTTTTCTCTTCTGCATTTAAAAGTATGTCTAGGATCTTTCCTACTTATGCAGAGTTTGATAAAGTCCTCTCAAGCAAAGGACACACTATCTTTACTTCACTCATAGAGGTCACAAGGGCTGGCTGATAGAGAGAAATCCTTTTAACCTCCACTGGCTCAACACAGAGACAGAAGATTGGGTGGGAAATGTGTCCATAAGTGTAACTTGAAAAAAACCTAGTGGTTTCACAAATATTCCATCTACACTTGCAAAAATAACGCCAGAGAGGCTACAAGTGCAAAAGATATTACATTTCACACCTCAAAGGAGTGGTTAAAAAACTTTAAAGAGGCACGGTCTCTCAAATATAAACCTTTCAAATCAATAAAATAAAACTCTACCTAGACTGATCAGGGAAAAAAAAGAGAGAAGACACCATTTACCATATCATGAACGGAAGAGGGAACATCACTACAGAACCTACAGACGTTAGGAGGCTAATAAGGGAATATTACAAAGAAATTATGCCAATTAACTTGACCACGTAGATGAAACAGTTAAATTCCTTGAAACACATAAATTAGCAAAACGATTCAAGAAGAAATAAACCTCATGGGAGAATGCTCTCTCCGCACATCAAGATGAAAGCCAAGTTTCCTGTCCACTGAAGAAGTTAATTCAGGAAAAGGTTACCGACCGGAGCAGGGTTTTAAATGTGGACAAAGCTGATTTGTGTTGACAATGATGTCTCCTAGAAGTTGTATTTATGGTTTTTAAAGACATAGACTTATTGCCATCCTTATTGTTTTCTTTTTCCTAACCCCCTACTTTGTCTGAGACGTTGACTTTGCCAATGTGGTTTTCCCAACAACGGTGCCCTTCAGGAATGCCGCTCTCATGGCCGGCAAGGAATCCCTGTGTACAATGCACACAACACACACACAAAAAACCAAAACAAACAAAAAAACTGGTAGAAGGTCAAAGGGTAGGATTCCAATTTTAGCTATTTTTTTTCCTATTTGGAGAGACAGGACTTATGTATGAGAAACAATCAGAAGACAACATGAGACCACATAAACCAAGTGATAAATTATTATCGAGTGTGGAAAAGCTGCACATGGATTAAGTGCCTAGGACAGCAAGGAGAGGTAAGAGACTTCAGCGGGCAGGAGTCAGCCGAGAAGGCTTCCCGGAGTGGGAAGACGGGCAGGAAAGTGGAAGAGCAAGCACCCGCTAAGACAGGACGGCAGGAACAAGCACGGGGCTTTCAAGGAATCGTCAGGAGTCGGCTCACGTGCACAGTGCTGAGCGTGGACGCATCTGTAACAACGGCTCCTTACCTTTTGGGGGACACACAGCCCCTTTGAGAGTCTGATAAAAGCTACACATTTTCTGGAGAGAAATTGCATATATGCACCAGATCTTGCATTGAGTTTTGAGGTTAGAATGTACACACGTGAGAATGAGAGTTCCACCCAGAGAACTGGCAGGTCTTTGTAAACTCCCCTACCTCCTGACTCTAGAGTGTGTCCCTCTTCCCCAGGGCCTGACTCCAAAGGTGGCCCTCCTGGTTCATCTCATCCCACTAACAGGATCAGCTCTCCAGATGATGAAGACTGGAGAGGAGACTAAATGACAAATAACAAAAACGGCAAGAGTCAACCTTTATTGAGTACATACTACGTACTGTGATACACACAGTACAGGAATTCTAACATACAGAGGGGGAAACAGGACCCACAGACAGACAGATAAGCAGTCAGGTGGCACGATACCACTGACTGGCACCAAATGACAACGTGGCTTTTCTCAGGCCAGCAGCCCCACAAGGGACCGTCTGCCTGAATGCCCCCTTCATCTCTCAGGTAGGCATGGAAGCCTGGAGAAGGGACGATGGGAGCACAGATCCCAGGTGCCTCAGGCTACTTCCAAATTTCCCATTTCCCACTCTGCATCCTGTTGGCCTAGCCAAGGCTCATGGGAGATTAACTGGGAGCTCCTGCTATGTGGCACAGATGGCCCTGATGGGGGCTTGTGGGTCGGGCTCTCTGAAGGTGAGGGGCACAGGCACATTCATTCCAGGGCCTCTGAGGCCAGGCTGAGAGCGTGGCCTGAGACGCCTCACACCCTCCCACCTTCCTCCACCCCCAACAACCAGAGCCAACATGTTTGGAGTCTTTGTTGCTTGCCAAGCCCTTCACTAGGGGCTCTGGCTGCTTTATGTTCCTATATGGGAGGTCCTGAGATCGTCCCTGGGTAAGAGGCCCCAGGCTCAGAGGGGTGAAGTGACATGTTGAGGACCACACGGGTGACAGCAGTGGTTGGTGAGGTCTGACTTCAGAATGCCGTAAGCCAAACCACACCATCTGCCCATTGAGAGCAGATGTCATGACCTCCCCTGGAGCCTTGGTGTCTCTGCCCGTACCAAAGGGGTGACACAGTGCTTACATCACTCCTTGCCTACAGATGGTTAGGACAGTCAGATGAAGCTGAGTGGAGAAGCGCTTTGTGATGGGGAAACTCTGGGAAGCAAGGTTTTGATGTCCTTGTTTCTCTCTCCCAGGGCAGAAAGCCTCCTATGCTTGCAGGGCTCTCAGCCCAGCGGCAGGCACCCTGACCCTGGCTCCAGTCTGAAGTGCCCCTCAGCATGGTGAGAAGTCGGGGGTTACTGCTTGGCCCTGCTCATCTCACCCCCACCAACCAGGGCCCCTGAGAGCCATGCAGCTTCTGCTGACCCACGTTCTGCCTGACCGAGGCCCCAGAGCCACCGCAGCCAGAATCACGAGGGACCCCATCGCATCCCTTGGGGCCCAGAGTCGTTGGCACCAGGATGCCACAGAGCCAGCCTGTCAGATGAGCTGCCCCCCCCCCCCGCTGCTCTGCACTGGACCTAAAGGTGACAGGGGCAAGAGGCATTTCAAAGGTGACTGCTCCCCAACAGCACCGAGTGTGGCTGCGTCAACTCCAACCATGGCCTGGTTCAAGCTCAGCAGGACTCACTCCGATGAGTCACTGCAAAGTCACCCCAAGGAGTCCAGTGGGAAGGACAGGTGCCAACTTCCCTTATTTGCCTGTCAGAGTGTTATTCAGAGAGCAAAATAATGTCCAGCAAGCAGTGAATATGCGGCAGCGGGCACTGCTACTTCCTTATCATCGTCACCGGTTTCACTGCATTTAGTACATTTCACTGATTTGAAATATAGCCCAGAGGTTACACTTAACCTCTCTAAAATCAGGATAAATCTGGCAATGGATGGAGTGCCGGTTTCATGGGCAGCATTTCTGTCCTGCCTAGTACTTGTAAACCAATGTGCCTTACAATGGACGGTGTCTAGGAGTAGATAAATAACGACATACACACCCGCTACTTGGCATGATCACGGCCCGTAACTCTGTGTGTCACTCTTCTCTCTTGCTCTGTAGCATCTAGCGCATAGCAGGGGTTTGGTGAAACTCTGCTGAATGGACCAACCCACCATCTTTGCTTATGGCCCCTACGAACAGCACATGACAAAGAAGCCCCCTCTCTGTCAATTCCCCCAACGAATGTCTCCTGGGCAATGCCACTCCCCTGCAGGGCCCCAGATTTCCCAGAATGCCCCAGGGGGACAGAGGCAGCTCTCCTCCAGGACCGGGGAGCTGGCCAGGATGACTCTGACCACTGGCAGGCAGCCCGCGCCAGTGCGGAGCCCCCAGGAGCTCCAGGCTGTGGGCCCGGCTGGGGCGAAGCCACCAGGAAGTGGATTTGGCACACGCTCCAAAAGGCCCATACACACCAGGGAAGCCAGCAAGGGCGACATTTCTCCTGCCACCCGGAGAAATTCTTTCTACATGTGAGACCTAGGAAAATCCGCCCAACATGCTCAGAACGATCTCACCAAATGGGGTGGGGAGTGCCCGCAGTGCCAGAGCAGAGCCTGGAGAGAAGTTTCCAGAGGGTGTTCCAGGCCTGCTCAGCTGGGCTCCTGCAGGCTGCAGGCCAGATGCTGGGCTCCTGGGGGGGTCCTCTCTTCCAAGGGCGGGCCAGGACACAGCCCTGGCCACCTGACAATCATGACATCAAAACGCAGGCACCCAGAAACTTGCCAGGAAGGGGCTTCTCTCAGACCCTCCCCAAAGCAGCTGGCAGAGTGGAGCCACAGGAGAAGCGTGACTTCTGCTCCCGACACTGAGAGCTGTGTGGCCTTGGGCCAGTCACTTTCCCTCTCTGAACCTCCAAGGCCTTGATTTTCGGATGGGGACAGTTCAGATAAAATAGACTTCAAGACATCACCAGAAATAGAAAGATACATCATTGGGATGACAGGGCCCATCCATCAGAAAGACAAAACAATCATAAAGGCACGGAATTCTCCAAATTCATGAAGCAAAAACTGACAAAATGAAAAGGGATAAAAAGACATTCAAGTGTGGTAGATTTTAACGCTGTCCCTCAGAGAATGTGGTGCAGTTTCATGTGAGTGTGTAGCATAAGAGTATACACATGTGTGAGTGTGTGTGGGGGGGGAGTTGGAAGGGTGTGAGTGTGTGTGCAATGAGAGGGAGTGGGATGTAAGAGTGAAGGTGTGTGAACATGCTGTGTGAGAGGTGAGTGTCTGAGGGTGTGGGGGATGGATGTCTGTGCGTAAGTTGGAGGGGGTGAGGTGGGGGAAGGGCTCCCAACAACCTGCTGCCCCTGCCATTCGGTCAGCCTCTAGCAACACCCCATCCTCTGTGTGCCTTCCTTGGGACTGGCCCTGAAGCCCCACAGAAAGGCCCCATTCATCCCTGTCACTTGGTGAGTGACAGGTAACAGGTGAGCATGGTCCAGGTTTCAATCGTTAATGGGAAGGAATCAGCAATCACACCTCATGGAAGCTCATAAAACCAGGCCCCCCACCCCCCACTACATATTTTTGAAAAGAAAGAAAACGCAGACTTTCAGAAAGAGAAGTAAGGTGAGGGGTGAGAAAGATCAGGCCATCAACCAAAGCTCCCTGCTCCAGAGGCAGGAAGAGAGCCCCCTGGGGGATGGCCAGCACCCTGCCACCCCAGCCCCAGGCAGGGCCGAGGGCAGTGAGTCAAGTAGCCATTTTTCATGCTTGCCTTGGGATGTGCAGGTCCACTGGCAAATCCTCAGCTCCTGCGCCAGAGGGAAAATGTGGGCTTTGTTTCCAGAATGGCATCGCCTACCACCCCAACCCCAGCAAGGCCCAGGCCCGGACCTCTACAGGGGCACCATGTGCCCTGTCCTCAGTGGACTGGGCCCTAGGCCCAGCTGCTTTCTGCAAGCCAGGGCGACCCGTGGTGTCCCTGGCTCTTGGCCCTCAGTGCAGACGGCCCAGAGCCCACGGCCCTGCAAAAGTAGCACAAAGCTGCATTATGCACATTCCGGGCTCCCCTGTCCAGCAGCCCCCTGGACATCACACAACTGCACAAAAGAAAGTACAGCGGCGGCTGTGAGAAGGACCATCTGGAAAGGAAAAGGGGACCCAGCCGCTCAGAGGATTCAGGATTGGAGGCCAGGCTCTGGGGCTCCTCTGCCCTCCCTGAACTCGGACCGGCCACTGTGGTGTGGACACCAGGACCCATCCAAGCCCCTGTCCCACTGTGTCTCGGCATCTGGAAGGCCACGCCTGCCTCCCACCTGCCTCCATGCCGCCACGGCGTCAGAACCCACACAAGCCTCTTAATCCCTGTCTGCAAACCCCCTCGTCTGGAAGCCAGGAGACGGGGGTTTACGGGTCTGGGAAGGCTTATAAAACACTACTGCAGTGTGTCATGCTCTGACCCGCCCTCCTAGGAGCCCCTTTCTGGAAGCTGGTGCAGGGGACCAAAGCAGCCTCCTTGTGTGGCTAAACTGGTGAGGCCGGATGAAGCCAGGCCCCTGCCAGCCCCCATCGTCTCCCACAAGTGCCACTTAACCTCGGGCAGGGGGACAGCCAGGCCCTGGTGTTAGACCACCCTGTTCTCACACATCCCCGCTCTGCCATTTACTGTTAGTAACTCAATCCACAACTCTTAGGTTCATGAGCCTTGGCCTCCTCATCAGAAAAGTGGGACTGATGCCATCTAGCCACAAGGCAGCTCACACCACTCTCCGTGGTCGGAGGAGGAATGAGCAGCCAGGAGGCTTGGCATCTTACGCAAGGTCACCTAGTTAACTGATGGAAGAGTGGAGCCAGTGACAAGGTCTATAGGGCAGAAGTGAGCTAAACTTGACACATGGGACATCTCTCACCTGCTCGTAAGTTTTTAAATCATGAGACACATACTGGTTTTAAATGCAAAAATATAATACAATCTAAAAATACCTTTAAAATACCGAAATGGCTCCTATAGCATAATCAATTGGCAGGCGACATCCAAGCAACACATTTAGAGAATAAAATAAGAACATCTTTAAAACGGCATTCCTGGCCTATTAATTCTGGAAGGAGAAAACTTTTTCGTAATTATCACTTACTTAAATCCTATCCATTTGTAGGACCCTCATCAGTTAGCCTTCCCTGACCCCCAACCCCCTGCAGGCCACCCAACATTGGCTGCCGGCGACGCTAGGCCAGGTCCTGGCTGGGCCCTCAGCCATCTCCCACGCTGAACCACGTATGCCACGGTCTGCTGTCCGCAGAGCCAACTTTTACTCCCATGCCGCTACATCCCTGCATCACATCTGGAAGGAGTGTGGAGCCTGGTTAGAATCCCAGCTCTACTACTTTCTGGCTGTGCGATTTGGGGCAGGTGACTTTCCCTCTCTGTCCCTCAATTTCCATAACTATAAAACAGGAAAACCTACCTCGTACCGGTAGAAGTGAAATGAGGTGAAACAGGTAAAGCCCTTGGGATGGTGGCTGGCACAGAGGGAATGCTGTCGGCACCGCCTGCTGTTGCCATCACCTTCATCATCATCTCCTTAGGCCTCACTGTGTCTTCTTCAGAACCAGGTGCGTGGCTAGAACCTAAATGCCCTTTCTTGTCACCAGCTATGCCCCACCAATTGGTGGGCAGGACAACAGGGCCACAGTAGGCGCGGATCTTTTGAGGGGTCTTGGACCTTGGATGCTTCCTCTCCCACTTTACTCTCACCCTGCAACCTGCCAGGAGTAAACAGTAGTCCTGAGAGGTGGCTGCTCCCCCCCAGGTTCCCGGCATGCCTACCCTGGCTCCACTCAGCCAAATCCCCACCAGGACCTTTGTGTCATTCATTCGAGGTTGTTGGCACCTCTGGAAAGAAACCCAATCCGGCAACTGATTTCATACTGGGTTCCACACCAAACAGGTCAGGCAGCAGAAAACAGAAGCAAGTGGCTGGGGTGGCCAGTGCTGGGGCAGGGAAGCTGAGAGCCGCTGGCCTCAAAGAGCCAAGCCGGCCCCTGACCTGAGGTGTCTCCCCACACCCCTTCCCACACCTGCCAACAGGTGCAGAAAGATGAGATTGTTGGAACTTGACGACCGCATGGAAGACAAGGGGCTCAGCTACTAGTCCGTCATCTCCTCCCATTTTACAGAGGGGAAAATGGGACCCAGCCAGGTGGAGGGTTTCACCCGAGGCCACTGTGAGTGCTGGGGCCAGAATCCAAGGCTTCCCCTGCCTGGGGCCGTGGCTGGAGCAAGTCAAAGTCTCAAGAGCGAGTGCAACCTGTCCTCAAGTCTTAACGCAGCTCAGGAGGGGCCAGCTAACTCCCACCTTCAGACACAAATCTGATGCCTCAAGATCTGAAACAGGAGGCCTGACTGTGGTCTGTGAGATGGGGAAACGAGGCTTCAAGGAGTCACAAATGGAACTTTTTAAACCGATATCGTATTGTTTGCCTGCTTAAAACCCCCTATGGGAAAGGAAAACTCAAAGAGGTAGACAGAGTTAACAGATGACCCGGAAGAAAAAAAACACATGTCCACACAGACACCTGCACACGCATGTGCAGAGCAGCATTACTCACAATAGCCAAAAGGTGGAAACGACCTGGATGTCCACTAACTGCAAAATGGATAAACAATATGCAATCTGTCCATACAGTGAAATATTATGCAGCCATAAAAAGGGATAAAATACTGACGCATACTACAACATGGCTGAATCTCAAAAACACTAAGTGAAAGCAGCCAGACACAAAAGACCCATATCATCTGATTCCATTCACATGAAACATCCAGAATAGGCAAATCCATAGAGATGGAAAGGAGATTATTGGTTGCAGGGGCTGGTGAAGGGGGAACGGCAATGATTACTGATGGGTACGAGGTTTCTTTTGGGGGTGATGAAAATGTTCTGGAACCAGATAATGGTGATGGTTACACAACTCTGTGAATACACTAAAACCACTGAATTATATACTTTAAAAGGATGAATTTTATGCTGTATGAATTCTGTTTCAATTTAGAAAGAAAAACAATGTCTTCTCAGGGTCAGGCCACAGTCCTCACTCCTGCCAAGGGCCCACGGCACCCCCTCGCCCACCCCACCCTCTCCCCGCACTTCTCTGGCACCTCAGCTTCCCCGCGGTCCCACGGTCCCACCTCAGGCCCTGGCCCGGATCCTCCTCACTGCCCACGTGGTAGCCCTCACCCTACCCACCTCTCCCAGCCACTCCGTGCCCCGCCACAGCCCCTCCCTGCGCCCCATCTGGTTTGCTCAGTGCTGGATCCGGATGCCCAGAACTGTGGCTGGCACGAAGCAGGTATTTGACAAAGGCAGACCGAACACACGAACAGAATCCTTTTAGTGACAGCCATGAAAAGTCCCAGACTCTTGGGCTGTGCCTTCCTCGGCCAGCAAATCTCACCCCAGTGCTGGAATCTTCTGGCAGCTTTAAAATACCAGTGCCACCAGGGCCACTAGGGCCACCCCTGACTGATTTTGATTTAACAGGCTGGGGTAGGGTCCAGTCTTGGTATTTTTTAAATTCAGATTGATTCAAGTTGAATCAAATGCACATCTAGGGATTCTGACCACTGCCAAGCCCTCCTGCCCCATCCCTTCTCCCCACTGCAAGCGTGACCATTTGCGGTTTTTTGGCAGTTACACTCCCCACATCCAGGCCAGTCCAGGCCTTTGCACATGCTCCTCTGCCAGGAGCACGTGACTCTCATGTGGATCTTTTCAGTCTTCAGAACTCAACGAAGATGTCACCCCCTCCAGGAAGCCTTCCCTGAACATACCTGTTTCCCACCCTCCTGTGGGCCCCTAGCAGACCCCAGCACAGAACTCAATACGCTGCATGGCTATAGCCAGGCCCCTTCACTCCAGGTCCCCTGCCAGCACCCAAGAGCAGAGGCTGACTGATTCACACCATGTCCTTAGAGTCCTTGGAGTGCCGAGTGCTCACGGAGCACCTGGTGCACAGTAGGCATGCACACAAATGTTTGTGGAGCTAATGCGCAAAATGTGTGCTCACGTTTCTCCAGGGCAGCCCCAGACGAGGGGAGAAACTTGAGCAGAGATAGACGGCAGAACTGCAGCTGCGTCCCTGGCACAGCACTGCCAGAATTTCTTTCAAAGCTTATACATATAATTAGCTGCTGTTATTGAAAAAATAAACCAGCAAAAGCCGCACTAGGTTGTGGGCTTGTTGGTCCTCCTAGTACAGTGCTGTCTGAAAAACGATGATCCGTGTGGCTTTTCTGACCCTACCATGTTATCATCCTCCACAGGACAGAATATCATGGTGGTTCGGGGCCCCGGCATCCTATATGGAATTTAAAGCCTAGACCTCGTGAAAAGGGGAGACGTTGGTCATAGCATACGAACTTCCGGTTATAAGATTAACAAGTTTGGGGACCTGAGTTACGGCATGGTGATTACAGCTAATAGTACCGTAATTAGCTGTACAGTGATAATCACACAGCGGTAATCGTTTTGTAACATATAAATGTTGAACACACTGTACGCCTTAAACTTGTACAATGTTATGTGTCAGTTACATCTCAATAAAGATGGGGAAAAATAAGATTTAAAAACCTAGACCCCCAAGAACTCATTTTCATCCCGAACTCCATAGAAGGGACCACCAATAAATCACTATATATTTTCCCAGCAAGTCCAGACACAACCTTAGCATCCTTCCACACACAGTGCCACCAGTCCCTTAGGCTTCACGTGGGCAATGCAAACCACCTGTGACCCCTGAAGACCAGACCTTTCATTTTGACAGACGGGGAAACCGAGCAAAGGCCACTCTGTAAGTAGAAGCTCTTTCCACAACTGCCCTACGAGCTCCCACTTGGGAAGCCGAGTTCTGAAAGACTTTTCCTGGCAGGCAGAAGTACCATCCCTTTTCACTGTCCCCACTGAAATATGGACCTAGGCGAAAGATGGACCTGAATTCCAGACATGGGCTCTTTCTTCCTCGGCCGAGAAAATGCACAAACAAGGCAAACTTGTCTAGAACCTATAAACCCTCCAAAAACACCCATAGCCAAGTTAATCTCTCAAGGGTGAGGTCCAGGAAGATCTAAGCTGAGAAGGGGCCAGAAAGCTTTGCTGACTCTGGGCCTCAAAGACAGCCACGCCTCCAGCCCGGCCCCTTCCCTCCCCTGCTTCGAGGGAAGGCTGCGTTTGGAAGACCTTTTGTCTCTACTTCCTCTTTCCCAGTTGTCTCCAATCACCTCCAGGTTTAGGACAAGGCATCTGGAAAGTTTACTCCTCTGAGCAGATGGCTCCCAACCCACCAAGCAAAGCACAGACCACCCCTCGGAGGAGGTGGCTAGAGCCTGCGAAAGGCCCAAAACCCAGTCATTTCCCAGCTGCTACCAGGGAGAACGTGCCAGTGTCCGCTCCACAGGGCAGCCTCCTTCGGCTCTTCCCAGAAGGGTCCCCCATTTGATCAGCTGCCTTGCCTAGGTGCCCCACAAGCCTGGGCCTAGACAGGGGAGGAGGGGGCCTGCCAGGCCCTCTCTTCAAGCAGGGAGCCGTGTGGGCGCAGATAGCCAAGAAACGCGGGAAACAGATGTGCGTGCGGGGCCTGACAGACGAGTGATGACAGACGCTCTCTGCAGGCCTCAGATGTCAGAGCCGAGAAAAGAAAGGCGCCGTGGCAGCAACACCTGTTCTGGGCTCGGAGGCTGCTCTGCGGGGCTCGGCCAGGCGTCCCCACAGCGAGGGGCCAGGGTGCGGTTAGGTAAACAGCTGCACGCTCCATTACCCAGAACACTCCCCGGACAGAGCTGGAAGAGGGAAGGGTGGCCTGCCCGCCAACTGGCTTGCGAGGAAAGCAGATCGATCATGCAGCCAACCAATCTTGGAGCAGGCCTCCCTCCACAACAGAAGGGGGTCCCGGCAGAAACCTGAACACCTGAGCAATGCTGCGGGGGGCGCAAAGACAAAGGGCGCTACTTGTCTATAGGGCGCGGGGAAAAGACAGGGAGCCTGCCAGTGGGGGCTGCTTGAGGCCTCTGGTCATGCAGGTAACGCCTGCCTCTCAGCTGCTCTTGGGTGGGGGCAGACACAGGCATGGAAAATAGTGACCCACGAACGTCCAGGACACTGCCCCCTTCACAGCTGGAGCCCCAAAGGAGACCGAAAGGTAGAAAAGCGTCGCGGTTGGGGCACAGACTCCAGAACCGGATTCCTGGGTCGAATGCTGGCCCCGGGATGTGGTTCCATAGTAGCGGTTAGCACGTCTGCTTTACACACAGAAGATCCTGGGTTCGTGCCCCGGTGGAGCCACAGTCCATGGTCTACGGCCACGCCACCCTGAACAAGCCGATGTCTGATCTCAGGAGGTAAGCGGGATCGGGCCTGGTTACTACTTGGATGGGAGACCACCTAGGAAGACCAGGTGCTGTAGGCATAAACGGTAATAAATAATGATGATAATAATAATAATAATTTTAAAAAAGAGAATGCTGGCCCTGTTGTTACTAGCTGAGCGACCTTGGGCAAACTACTTGAACTCTCTGGATTTCCTCTGTGAAATGGGGGTAGTGACACCTCCCTAAACAGGGTTGCGGTGAAGATTCAGTAAGTGTGAATACAGGTGAAGCACGTGGCACAGCCTGGCACATGGAAAGGATACGACACAGGTATTAACATCATTAGGTACCCAGTGCCGTCTCCGGCAAGCTGGCCAGCTGTGCCTCCAAGGTCTGAAGAGAGGAGCAACCATTCTCCACCCCCGGCACAAAGCTAGGGGCCAGGAGCTGTGACGTCAGAGCCTGGGGAGACGAGGAGAGGCCCAACACTGAGTCACCATGGTGTGCCTTGGGAATGGTTGCATCCCGTACCCCTGCTGCACGCCAGCTGCTCTGACATCACAAACCCTCCAGAGGATGATCGTCTCCACAGCTCAGGCGCAGCAACTGAGGCTCAGTGAGGGCAAGAGTCCTACCCAAGGTCACACAGTCAGCTTCCAGCAAAATGAAGACTGAAGCCAGGTCTGTCTGAAGGACCCTGTGCCGGGCCCCTGAAAGGGTGAGCTGCAGCCTCGCCAGCCCAGCCGTGACCCAGTCTTATCCAAAAGCCAGCTCAGAGAGATTTCGTAGCTACAGAACAGAGTGCCCTCCACGGGGCAAGGAGACCAGCAGGGGAGAAATGCCATAAACACAATCTAAACAGACAGTGCAGGGGACGCTCACTCTTTTCTTCGTCCATTTCTCCTTTCCTTCCACACTTTCTTTCATACCGTTTAAAGCGGATTCACTAATGAATGAACGCTTAACAGGAAACCATGGCGGCAGTTATAGGAGGCAGTGTCAACGAGGTTCTGGGGCATGCTGTCCCAGCTAAGTGGTTTCCCGTACCCATCTTCCACTCGCACCCAAGTTCTCAACGGACGCACTAGCGGGAGACACGGATTGTGTACGTGAGAACCAAGGACCCAAGAGCGGGCACAGGACGTGAGTGTGGGGGCCTCTGCGCCTTGCCGGGCAGCCGGGCCACTTCTTTGCCCTGACGGTTTCTGCCAGCAGTCTCTTCGTGTGGCCTTCAGCTCCTGCGACCCTGCACTCGTACTCCCTGTGCCCAGCCTGGCGCTGTGTCCACCTCCTCCTGCTTTGTTTACAGCTCTGTAGGAAGCTGTGCTCTTTGTTGAGTCTTTCTTCCCTCCCCCTGACACTAAAGCCTCTGTGCCTTCCAGATTCCCAGTGTCTGGAACAGCGCCTGGCCCAGAGTGGGTGCTCCATCAATATTTGCTGAATGAATGGGAGGGATGGGGACAGCGTAGTGGGGGTGGGGGACAGGCGGAGGCTCAATTTCTGTCACCTACTGAGCCTCAACCAGGTGCTCATAGACGCAGGTGGTGGCTGTGCCGCTCTCTCCCTCTGCCTAACGGAACCTGAGACCAGCTCTGTGCCCCACACCACACACAGGGCTGATGACCTCACTACCCACCTAGATCGCTGCCACCGGCTTGGCCCTGGGCCCTGGGTGGATCTCTTCCTGGCCAGTTCCGAGGATTTTCTCAAGAACTTTTTATTGCTCCCCTAAACTCAACCTCCCTTTCCTGATTTCAAGGCTTCTAGTCTCTCCAACCTGTTTCTCCTTCGTCCTCGCCATTGGCACTCCTGCCTAGTGGAGGTTGCATGCCCCCCCCCTTGCCTCTACGCCTTTTCCTCTGCTTTGCCCCACTCCATGCAATGGAATAGGACTTAAGTGCCAAAAGACCTGGGTTTCAGACCCCCGCCCCCCCGCCCCACAGCCACCTACTGGCTGTGTGACAGTCACCACGGTCATCTGACTTCTCTGAGTCTCGGCTTACTCACCGTAAAACGGGAATTGCAAGGCCTCCTCAGGCCATGGTGACGAACACATGCTTTAGAAATAGTGCAAAAGTTAGTCTGACCCTCAGCCTTCCCAAACTCATGCTGACCCCTTCTGGACAGACACCAGCGTGCGTGTTCATCCACGCCGGGCTCCCCTTAAGGTACCCCCTCCCCAGCTGGACTGCGAACTGCTGCTTCTTTAGTTCCCTCGAGCCATCGGTTGAGGTCCACAGTTGGCATCTCATCAATCCTGATGAGCGAGTAAATCAACACGAGAAAACTCGGCACAATTCGGATGTTCTGCAGAAAACACAGACTGAGAAGCCCCACAGACGGCACTCTGATCACCCCATGACGCACTGTCGCCGAGCCTAAAACCCACACCCACACCCAACCTACAAACCTGGAAGCCTTGTGGAGGAGGATCCACCTGCATCCTAGAAAAAACTGCCCCCACATGTCATCAGGCAGACACGAGGGTCCCACTATACGCCAAGCACTTGACTTTCTGGGAGCATTTAAATCCTGCAATTCATTGAATTCTCACCATGTCCCCTACAAGGCGGGCGATATATAGTTCCACTCCTCAGCCGAGGAAAATGAGCTTGGCGAGGATAAAAAACAGACTCGCAGGTACTCCGTTAGGGAGAGAACGGACAAGATTGGAACCCAGGTCTGTCCTGCTCCAAAAGCCGGGCTCTTCTCCCAGGGCTGGCCCTTCTGGGAACTGCAATTCTTCAGATTCCCAGCAGCAGGCACCGCACAGATTTGCCACCTGCCACCAATGAGAGGTGATATGCTTGTCTATTTAAAATGAGAGGCCATGGCACCAAAGCCTCCGAAGGCAGCTCTAAAGTCAGAAGTGACATCAGCAGAGAAGGAATTCTGCCTGGGCAGAGAATGGCGGCATGGGGCCACCCACGTGAGGGAAGGCAAGCAGATCTGGGGCAGGGTCCGTTTTACAGATGCCACCACTGCACACATGCACACGCATGGACACATGGGAGGCAAGACCAGGAAATTTTCGAACAGAAGGGACAAACATTCCTGAACAGGCCGAAGATCGCCTTCCCCATTCCCACGTCCCTCTGTGGGCCGCTCGCCAACGGCTACCGCTACAGGCATCTGATTAAAACAAGCCGGTCTGTCTTTGGTGGAAATCAGGATTCATGGCCCCATGGTGATCACAGCTCACAGAGGTCTACTTCCCAGATCCGCCGGGAAAGCCCCTGCTTCGGCCCTTCGCAAAGCCGGATCCGAAATGAACTGAGCCCCAACTGGCTCCTTCAGGGCAGGCAGCGTGAAGGCACCTTATAAACAGGGTGAGCGCCAGGCCTCCCGCCGCCGTCTCCTCCTGCACAGCTGACTGGCAGAGAAGAAAGACACTCTTCCCACCACGGAGAGAAGTCTGTTCAGGCCACTGTCCCCCCGGTTCCCAAAACCCCAAGTGTAGAAATCCATTTCTATCTGCTATTAGGCAACCAGAGTCTCAAAGGAAAAGTGTGAACTTGGGTGGAAAACTCTGGAAAAGCTAAGCTGCCAGGGAACTAGAGTGGAGAGGAACTTCCACCTCTGATCTGTTTCAAACAGGGTAAGTGCAGAGACCTCTCTGTGACCTGCGTGGCTGGACTAATTACCAATGTTATCAGGCGGATGACAGACATGCCCCGAACTTCCTCTGTTTGATAGATTCTGCTGCAAACATGCTCAAGTTCAGGCCCATGCCTGCTGTTTTCAGCAGTACTCTATTCTTCCACAAGACCACTGCTGGCCCCCAACTCCTCTGACTTGCTACCTGCCTCCGAGCCCAGCCAGGCCAACACACCCAACGAGTGCCAGCCTGGTGACCCAGGGAGGGCACCTCCTGCTGGAACATACCACACAGAATTAGTGCAAACTCCTCCTGGCAGAAGAATACGAAACATCTCTTCTTCCCCTGTGTGAATTTTAGATGAGAACCACTTACCTTTATTGCCGCTGCCCCGGGGGAGCTCCAGCCAATGGGTCCCTGACGACTGAGCCCTTGGCCAGCACATACCAGGGTCCCACAGTCCACGCAGGCACCGATGATCAGCTGCCGCCCGTCGTCCACCAGCAGGCTGTGGCTCGCTCGCAGAGTATAGAGAAACAAGGGCAACCGGGCCACCCTCACGGCCTTCAGCCCGAGACACCGCTTTCTCTCCTGCTGGCAGAAGAAGCACACAAACGTGTCCACTTGGTACTGCCGAGACCAGGCGCTGACGGCGTGGTGGGTGCTGCGGGCCTCATGCTGCAGCCACTGGCCCAGCAGGTCATGGTAGCAGAGCACACACGTGGCCACCAGGCCGGTGGAGTCGGCAGGCCTGGCACGTGGGGCAGGTGGATAAACAGTGAGGAAGGGGAAGAAGGGTTCCTTTTCACCCAAGCGGCTAGAGGGGTTCACGTTGAGCTGGAACTCCTTCCCGGGGCCCAGCTCAGCCCCGCAGATGTAGCAGATGGACGCTGAGCTGCCCTGGGCCGACGCCAGTGGCTCGGAGAGAGCAGGGTCTGAGGCAGGGAAGGCCTGGTGGTACCTGCCCAGGAAGCCCTGCACGGAGGTGATGAGCTCCTCATTCTGACAGGCCCGGTACAGAGCCCAGACATCCTCCAGGATGCTGAAGCACTTGGGGCAGCTCCGGACCTCACAGCGCTTGTTGGGGCCTCGGGCATTGGGGGGGCAGGGCAAGAGGCTGAGAAAAGGGAAATGCATGGTGCCCCTGGCATTGCCATTGAGGATCCTGGATGCCACTGCCCGGGCATCCTGGGTGCAGTCCTCCCCACAGAGGTAACAGGCCTCTGGCAGGGTCCCCACAGGTGGGCCCTCTTCCCGTTGGAGCCTCCTGCCCTTGGAGGCCATGCCGGGGGCGTGGCTGTTCAGGGGCACCACGTACAGCCGCTGCAGGACTGGCACGCTGGCCAGCTCAAAGCTTTGCCACTGCTGCATGAGGGAGGAGAAGCAGCAGGGGCATACCAGGGTGCTTCCGCCCTCGCTGATGGGCTGTGCCCCTGGGGGAGGGCTATGCAGCCACAGGAAAGGAAAGAAGGGAGCCTGGGCCAGCTTCTCCTGCTTCTGCACATGGATCTGGTGCTGCGAGGCCAGGGACAATGCTGACCCACAGATGTAGCAGCAAAGGCCCTCTGGTGGTGCAGCCTGGCTCTCCGGGAGAGCCCAGGGGACACGGCCACCGTTTTCCTTCTCTTTGGGGCCACAGGGACAAGGAAGAGGCTGCTCCTTGCGATCCTCTTCCTCACTGGTGATGTTGATGTCACTGTCCTCAGACAGGCAGTAGCCCCCACAGGATTCCCCCAGCGGCCTACTCTCCAGAGTCTTGGCGGCCCGGACTGAAGGGGCCCCTTTCATGACCTCTGCAGGGGCCACCTGGACTGGAGGGCCTTGCCAAGGGTCCTGAATGCCCCTCAGGACACTGGCCCGGGGCTCAGGGACCCAGTGCTTCCCAGCGCCCTTTCTCCTGCGCCTAATGCCAGTCTTGGGCTCCCCGTCCAGGTGGACCTTCGAGGACACTCCCTCCTCCTCCACGTGCTGCTGTGCTGGGGTCTCGGCGCCCTGTCCTGGAGGGGGTCCCGGCGCTGGCCTCCACTCCTGACAGCGACCCCCGCGAGGCCCTGGCCCCGGGGTGGCCCGCGCTGCTGGCGCCCCGTCCTGGCGGGGACTGGCGGTGTCTCGCGCAGCCGGGTCGGGCTCTGAGAGGGGGTCGGTGTCCGACAGCTCCGACAGCTCCGAGTCTCGAGGCTCCTCCGCGGCCGCGCGGGGCTCGGGGCCGCGCCGCCGCGCCGTCGTCGTCGTCGTCGTCGTCGTCGCCGGCCGCGCCGCCAGCGCGTAGGCAACGTTCCACTCGCGGGGGGCCCCAGCGCCCCCGCGGCGCCCCGCCGCGCCCGCGTCGCACTGATGGGGCCGCTTGAGCCAGTACATGCGCTTGTCCACGGGCGTGCGGGCGCGCTCGAAGGCGGCCCACTGCTCGCCCAGGAAGCAGCGGCACACGGCGCACACCAGCACGCAGCCGTCGGCCGCGGACAGCTCGCGCGCGCCGGGGGCCGGCTCCTGCTGCTGCAGGAACGGGAAGAAGGGCTGCGCCGGGGCCCCCGCGCCCGCCGCTGCCGCCGGCTGCTTCACCTGCAGCTTGAGCTCCTTGCCGCGCCCGATGTCGCCGCCGCAGATGAAGCAGGAGAGCGGCGCGCCGCCGCCGCCGCCGCCGCCGCCCGCCGCTCGCTCGCCCACGGCGGCCATGAGCCGCTGCTTGCGGGAGACCGGCCGCCCGCTCATGGCCGCCCCGCGCCGCCCTCAGAGCCCGCCCGCGCCGCCGCCGCGCCCAACTTGAAGCATGTGTGCGCGCCGCAAAGTTTGGCGGCGGGCGGCCGGCGCGGGCGCGGGAGCTCGGCCGCTCGCAGGGGCGCCCCCCCGCCCCCGGCCCGCCCAGCCCCCGGCGGCGCCGCGCCCAGCGCGCCCGGAACGCAGCGGCGGCGGCGGCGGGCCCCGGGCGGCTGGAGCGGCAGCCGCATGTGCGAGCTCGGCGCCTGCCAAAGCGTTGGGTCATTTAATTGGGGAGGAGGGAGGCGGGGCAGCGGGCGGCGCGAAGGGAGGAGAAGGGAGGAGGGGGAGGAGAGGAGGAGGAGGAGGGAGGAGGAGGGAGGAGGAGGAGGAGGAGGAGGAGGGAGGAGGGAGGAGGAGAGGGCGGGAGCTGGCGGGCGGGGAATCCCTCCCTCCTCTTCCCCCTTCTCCCCCTCCCCTCTTACTCCCCCCGCGTCCCAAACTGCGCACAATAGCGCGCCGGCTCCTCTATCTATTTTGTGTCCAGCCGGGAGCCGAGAACGATGATTCATTGCCCCAATTAGGGGCTCTCTCCAGCGCTCCCGGCTCGAGCCATCTGAAGGGTCTCCTCGGGGACCCGCAGAAACCCATCAGCGGCTGCAGCTGGTCTTTAAGTAAAGGTCAAGCAGGACGCGGGAGGAGCCAGGTAAGGACGTGGCTGGCGTCCCCCGAGACCGTGGAGCCTGCCGAGGAACTCTCAGGAGGGGCAGCCTCAGCACAGGAGCCCATTTCACTCAGGATGCATTGCCCCCCTCCCCTTTCTAGAGGGGAGACCCAACGAGGGCTTTACAGCCCTCAGCAATCCAGAGTTGGGGGCACCTTCCAGGGCCCTGTTCTAATTTTGGAGGCAGGAGAGGAGCTGTCTCCTGGAACACGACAGAGTCCTCAGCCTGCCACAACCCTCCCCACCGCTGGCCAGGGACAAGGAAGGTCCTGTGTCCAGGGCTGTGTGTCCCAGGACAAGTGACTCAACAACTCTGGGGCCTTTTTTCCTCTTGTTAAACAGGAGCTCTGGAGGGGAATTAACCGTTTCCACAAAGTTATTGTATATGTGAATAGATAGATATTTATTATTTAACACACAGAGAAAAACCTTAGTATGTGCCAAGGTGCTTTTCTAAGCACTTCACGTACATCAGCACAGTTACTCCTCACAATAACTCTGGTTAAGTGGGGTGAAAAGCCCATTTTAGGGATGAGAAAGAGGAGGCACTGAGGGTTAGGTTCCTTTTCGGAAGTAGCGGAGCTGGGATTCAGCCCTGTGCAGCCTCACTAGGCAAAACATCTGGTCTCCATCACCCTTCTTGCCGAGAAGGACAGTCTATGGAGGGGACACAGCCAGGACTCCTTGGGCCTCCCACTGCTCTGACTCGAGCTGGGAGGCCTTTGCAAATCCAGGCCTTTCTGGGCCTCACATTTCCCATCTGTGAAATGCCATCCTGTCCAGCTTCAAAATTCTATGAGTCTGATTTCCAAGCAGGTGACAGCTGTCCTGATCTGCCAGCTGGAGCCCAGAGTGAGCCTGGGGACAAAGGTGCCAGGTGGGCCCCTCTGCCCTCTGGGGCACTGACATGTAAATAAAACTAGGCTTCCTTTGGCCAGAAGGAGGGCCATGCATTATAAATAAATGGAACAAGAGGAAAGGGCCACCTCGTTGGAAACCCTGGTAGATATTCCAGGGGTCACAGTCCAGGGTTGAACAGGAAAATCATCATCATCACCAGAATGGTGAAACTCAGACCCTCATCCAGACCCAGAAAAAAGCTGTGTCAGCAAAACTGTCCCAAAGGCATGTTGGGGGCAGGGCCAAGAGTTTCCCCACTCCTGGCATTTTTAATACCTAGTGAGAGGAGGGGGACTGGTTAGGAAAACTTTAAAGGGTGAAGTCTGTTTAACTGTGTCCTAGGACAGCTATCAAGCCCCACACAGAGCAGGAGGTTGCTGGTAAAGCAATGCCAGCTAAGATAATGCGGGTCCACTGTGGGGTTGCTCGTGACTTCCATAAGGCTTGGCATATGCTATTCCTTCTGCTTAAAATGCTTTTCCTAGCTTTTTTCCAAACCAACTCCTCCTGTTATCTTTATAGTCTCGGTTGTAGTGTCTTCCCCGATAGACCTCCCTGCCTTCTCCACCTCAAGTAGGCCCTCTCTGTTATCTCTGCCTCAGCTCATTTGCACAGGAATTTGCTTTTGATTTTATTTTTCTGTCTGTTCCCTGTCTGGCTCCTCAGGAGCTGGGTGCTCCCTCCTCCGGGGAAGGAACTAGGTCTATCTTATTCACTATGTATATCCAGGGCCTGTCCCATCTCTCTCTAGCTGAGTGAGCCCTGGGTAAGCCTCTTAGCTCCCTAAGCCTCAGTTTCCTGCTCCATACAATGGGATTGTGATCCTCACCAGATTTTTTTTGTGCAGAGCAAATGAGCATGATGTTCTGGACACAGGGCCTGGCATGTTGTAGGTGACTGTGCGTGTGTGCACGCACGCGCTCTGACCCTTTCTGGCTCTCTCCGGCGGTTAAGGAAGTTCTCACTGCCTGTCTGCACTCTGAGGTGAGGGGGCCACTGTGATGAGGTCACAGAGTCTGAGGGAGGAGGGCCACAGGGATCAACAAGATAAAAAGAGGGAGGTGGAGATTTCTTGACTAAGCTGAAATCATCCAGAACTTCCTGAGTATGTACCACATATGTGAAAGTGTGTGTATGTGTGTATATGCATGTATTAGTGTGTGCATATATTTGTGTTTGTATGTGCATGCGCTAGTGTGTGTATGTTTGCATGTGCTGGTGTATACATGTGTACGTGTGTGCGTATGTACACCTGTGTTCATGCATGTGCCTGTGTGTACATATAAAACGAGCCAGGAGTGGGAGGAGAGAGGCATCCAGCTGGATGTTTCTGTTTCCCTCGATGACCCAGTGACTCAGGAAAGTCCCCTGGCACACATCTCGGAGCCAGGAAGCGGGCAGACATAGATCAGGGGAGGAGGAAGGCAGGTGACAGTGGTTGGTCATCTGTGGGTGTATGACATCAGGATAGGGCCACTGGCACAGCTTGACACACCAGATTGACAGCACAGCTCTGCCATTTACTATATTTGTGGCCTCGGTCTGCTACTTAACCTCTCTGAGTCTCAGTTTCCCCATCTGTAAAGCAGCAATAACAAAATGATGTACTCCATAGGGCTAGGAGGAGGACGAAGTGAGATAATCCAGGCAGAGCACATTCTCTGGCCCTGTGTGGTAGTGTCTGGCACATCGGTAAAATGCCAGTCACACGCAGGGACCTGTGCCATACAGATGCAAACTTGCCAAATCTTTGCAACAAGCCCATGAGGTAGGTTCTGTTACATTCCTTGTTTACAGGTGAGGAATAGAGGTACAGAGAAGGGAAGTAAAGGCCCAAGTTCACACAGCTTGATGGCTGGACCCAGGCAGTGTGTCTCTATAACTCTCTGGCTTTGTTAGCCATTAAAATTAGCTTTGTCCTAAGTCTGAGATGCCAGCTTGTTAGGGCAGAGTTCTATCCTCTCTCTCCTCATATGTTTCCCAATTTCACAGGTAAGGAAACTGAAACACTGATAGTTTCCTGTCTGAACACAAAACAGGCCAAGTATGTGCTAGAGAATGAGAAGAAATGTCAAGGTTCATTTCTATTAACGTCACGTAGCAAGAAGACTCAAAGTACCTGTTTCTAAGGGGGAAGTGCGATAAGGCTCAGTCAGGAATGAGCCACCCAAACATCCCAGAGCCACAGCCTCCTGACCCCAGCAGAGCCATCTTCTTGCCTCCCTCTGAGCCTCACCGTCCTCCTGCAGCTCCTTCCAGACCACGCGATGTCACCCCAGCTCTCTCCACCTCTATTCCTAGGATGTGAGTGTAGTGGACTTGAGAGCCACGACAGATGCTCACAGACAGACCCATCATTGGGAACAGGAAGAACCCCACCACCACCACCACCCTCAGTTCTGCAGGAGACCAGAGGGCATCAGCACGGAGCATCTGGGCACGTCTTAAGTCTGCAGCTTCCTGCAGGGTTGTCCTGGCTCAGAAGCCACAAGGATCTACCCTCACCTATCAGGAGAGTTTCCAGGCTCTGAGCATGTAGCACAGGTGATTTTATGTATCTGTCTCTGGGCCTGCCTTTCCCACCAGGACAGAGCCTGGGTGATTTCCCTTGTCCTGTACCACAGTGTCACAAGGCCAGGAACACAGTTGGGGTCCAATCTGTGCTTGAACCTGGGATGTCAGACTGTATCCCAAACCTCACAGTGCTTTCCGAGTTCCAGAAACCCAGCCCTTCCTGCTGCCTTCCCCTATTCTGTCTTCTAGTCTCTCATTCATCCCCAGTGCCAGCAATCCAGATCAAAGCCTCCCATGCCGCCCCCCCCAGCTTCTCCAGACCCGTAACCCTACTTCCCTTCTCACTGGGCCTTTGCTTGTTCCCTCTTCCCTCAACACTACGCGTGTGTCTCTGCCATCCCCTCCCAGGACCCATTTACCTTCCTAGACTGGTCCATCCTTCCTCTTTTAGAGGCTACATATGCTGTGTGTTTGGCCTGTAGCCCACTGGGGACCAGAAAAACAAAATTTATCATCTGACTGCCCTATTTTTTCTTTCTTTCTTTCTTTTTCTTTCTTTCTTTCTTTCTTTCTTTCTTTCTTCTTTCTTCCTTTCTTTCTTTCTTTCTTTCTCTTCCTTCCTTCTCTCTCTCTCTCTCTCTCTCTCTCTTCTTTCTCTTTTCACCTAAGAATGAAGCAAGCACTTCTCTGCTATCCTCAGAAAGAACTTCAAACATAGAAAGCCACTACCAAAAGTATGTCCTTCTCAGAGGAAGGAATGCAACTGTTACCAATAAAAAAAAAAAAAATAAAACACAACAACTCTGAGATTTATGAGGCCTTGGGTTTATGAACTATTTCACATCTGTTAGGTCATATGACATAGTAAAGCAGGAATCACCATCTCCATTTGGGAGACGGGGAAACTGGGGGTCAAGGGCACAGTTCCTGGGACCAAGGTAAGTTCTCAGCTGCCAGGACTGGTGAAATCTCCTAGCCTTTTGTATGTGCCAACTGTGCTAATTTGTTCATTGTAAACATTAAAAAACGTACATGTTTGACAACCCTATCTTAGCATCCCTTCCTCTTTCAAATACAATAACCTCAGAGAGTAGAAGCAGGGGCCCACTTTCCATCTCTAGGACCTAAGACAACCTAGGCAGGGGCATTTTGTAAACTGCAAAGTGCCTTGTTAAATAATAAAAAAAAATCACTGCTTGCATCACACAATTAAGGATCAGAGCACAGGGTACAGATTCAAGGAGCAGAATTAGGAGCCTCTAAAACTTTGCCTGGCTCCCGTTAACCTGGAAAAAGAATCCAGAAGCAAACAGCTCAGTCTCCCCCTCCAGGAGACAGCATTCCCCCAACCTCCTCCATCTCAGAATCCCAGGCTATTGCCTTGAACTTCAGGGCCTCGTAAAACTCCTTTGATAAATGATGGTCAGCATGGACCTGCCACTGGGGATGATGGGACAAACACTCCACATAAATCTTGAATGTACTCAAAGACTCCCTTGCTGCTGACTTCTCAACAGACCCCTGATTTGCAACACAAAATCCACAGCAATCACTCATGTGGTTAGTTCCCAGGCTTCTGAGCCAGGGAGAAGGTAGGGCATAGGTGGGTGGGGGAGGGGCGGAATGAAACTAGAAGGTAGGGAGGGACTTCGAACTGCCTTAATGGTGCTTCTCATGCACTAGGTGCTCCATACAAACCGGTTTGTGTCCCCCAGCATGCAATGCTAGCGGTTACTGTTTACTAGTTGCTGACTACATGCCAAATGCTATGTTCGCAGCTTACATCATCTAGTTTAGATCTCATGACGGCCTGAGAAATAGGCGTGATTGTTACCCAGTTTTACTGATGGGGACACTGAGGCTTGGAACACTGAACATGCATCCCAAGGTCACAGATCTGGGAAGCGGGGAAGTTGGATTCAGACCCAGGCAGTGTGGCCCAAGAGCCTTGCTCTAACGTGCACTGCCATGTGCCCAGCTCCTGGCCTGCCAGGCCAGTGTTCCCTGATCCTTTGCAATAAAGGCGTCCTTGTCCTTGACTGGGTCCTGCCAGGGAAGCTAATAGTCAGGGCTTGCTGGATGCCTTTGAGTCCACCAGTGGCCCCACCCCAGCCCAGGCTTGCCTGACCCTCGTCAGCCAAGCTCTCAGGTCCAGGAATAGTCGGGAGGCTGCCGTTGGTCCTCAGTGCTGGCTAACGAGACGGGGGTGGGGGTGCTGGGAAGTCGGCAGCAACAGATCCTTTCCAGCTGTTGCTCTGAGTCACTGCAGGATATTCCAAAGCCTGACCACCAGCCCGCCTGCCCGGTCTTTTATTTCTGTGGTTAGTTAATGCTGGACTCGCTGATGGGGATGTGAACCGGGTCTGAAGCATGTATCCAACGCTAAACGGGTGTTGTTTCTTAAAAATCTTTTGTTGAAGTGTGACCTCCATCCAGAAAAGTGTGCGTCATTGTATGGGTACAGCTTGTGGAATTTTCATAAATTAAGCACATGTGTGTAGCCAGCACCCAGAAATAAGGCCTGTCCAGCCTCCCAGAAGGCCACCCCCCCCACACCGTGTCTCCTTCCAGGCATCACCCCCCACTGAGGCTAACGGACTCACACCCAGAACTCCCAAGTCCTGACTTCTAACACTAAATTGTTTTTTTTTATTTTTAGCGGCTTTATTGAGATATAATTCACATACCCCCCAATCTACCAATTCAATGATATATATAATTCGATGGCTTGTAGTATATTGAGAGTTGAATAAGCAACATCACTGTCAATTTTAAAACATTTTCATCACCCCCAAAAGAAACACCATTCCTTTTAGCTGTCACCCCTCGATCCTCAGCCCCTGGCAACCACTAATCTATTTTCTGTCTCTATGGATTTGCCCATTCTGGGCATTTCATATAAATGGAATCATACATATGTGTCCTTGTGTGACTTGACTGGCTTCTTTTACTCAGCATGATGTTTTCATGAAGGTTCATCCGTGCTGTAGCATGTATCAGTACAGACTGTCTTTGTACTTTATCTAAATAGAAATACATCATATGTGCTCTTTGAGTCTGACCTTTGACTCTACATTAGGTCTGTGAAATTCTTCCCTGTAGGAATACTCAGTGCTTTTTATCGTTGTATAATATTCCATCGATAAATATACCATCATTTATTCACCCATTCCACTGTTGATGGGTTTTTGGGTACTTTAGGCAAACATGTATACTGTTTCTCTGAACATTCTAATTCATGCCTTTTCTTGAAGAGACATGAGGCATTTCTGTGGGGCAGCTAACTAGGAGTGGAATTGCTGGTCAGGGGATAGGTGTATGTTCTACCTCAGTGCACACCGAGACGTTGAAACCACCTTTGTGGTGGCTTGTGGAATTCCCAGGGTTCCCTAGTTCCCCGCCCCTCCTCTTAGCTGCCCACCCACCAGCCTGAGCCCACGGGCCATCTCTCTGCAGGGCAGCCATCCCTGCCTGCCTGAGCGGCCCCCAGGAAGCCCACATGGGCTGCAAAGGAAAAGGGCTTGGTGCCTGGTGTTTTCCTTGGGCTGTGCAAGCACGCGTGGTTTCTCTGCCCTGGCTCTGAAACTATGTTCTTTTCACAGGCCAGAAATACTTAGGCATGGCTCACTCTAAAAGGGGAAACACATTTCAAAATTCCAATCTGTCCAGGTCTTAGAAGGATTTAGAACATTCCAGCTGTCGAGAGGACAGTGCTCACCAGGAACAGTGACTTACAGTCCCTGGTTCCCACTTTGGGTCCTGACTCCACCCCTTCCTGGGTTCAAAGCATATCTCTTGCATGCCTACCCATCTAGAGGCTGGGTTAGATGCTGCACGGGGTCCACACAAACGGCCAGCGGGATGGTACAGTGGGATGTGCATGCGTCTTAGAGTGAGGAGACCCTGGAATGTCAGCTAGCCAAGCTCCCTTCTAAATCTCCATCCATCATCCATTTAATCCTTTCAATGACTAGATTAGGTAGGGCACAAGTATTATTTCCACTTTATAGATGAGAAGACTAAAGCCCAGAGGTGCTAAGCTACTTGTCCAAGGTCACATTGCTTCTAAGTGACAGCTGGAATTTGAACCCACTGTCCCCACTCTTAAGTACTGCCCCCCATTGCCTCTGAATATCTGGATAGAAATCTCAGCCCTGGCATTTCTTTTCTGTGTGGCCCTGGGAAAGTAGCTGAACTTCTGAGCCACATTTCCTTAGTCCTTATGTGTGTGGAGAAAAACCATGCCTACCTCTCCTGTTGCCGTGGGGAGATCAGAGGCCACTGAAATGCAGAAGTGCCATGAACACAGCCCGTGCTGCACGAAAGGCCTGTTCTGACCACTGCAGCTCCCTGAAATGGTTCCTGCCTTCTTTCAAGAAGAGAGTATGTCTTCTAAAGTATATGTTTTTGGAGAGACTTAAGGCTTTGGACCTTCTCCAGGGCACCCCCGTATTTAACAGGTTGAGGGTCCAAGGACCAGGGAAGCCCTAACTTGTCCAAGGTCACATGTATAGCATCTCGAGGAGAACTCTGCCTAAAGCTCTCTCCCCGCCTTGGCAAATGGGGGTTTGTGGTTTTGAGGTCATGGTACCCTCACCCAGTCATTCTTCCTGATTCCATCTCTTCCTCGGGGCCCAAACCTTAGCTCACAGGATGGCAGCTCTGGTTTTAAGAGAAATCCAGATTACGTCTGATGCTCTGGTGGTCTCCTGGGGCTCCAGGCTTGCCCCCACAGTGGGGTGGGGGTGGGCAAGGGGACTAGGAGAGTCAGACCTGGTGTCCCATTTCGACTCTGGCTGGGCACCCTGACGCACCTTCCAGAAAGACTATCTCCCAGTGGGGCTCCCCGCGACCCTGCTTGGCCATTAATATTTATTAGACCTGAAAGTTGAGCCACTGGAGAAGTGAAAAACAGCCGTGAACAGGTGCCTGGTGGCTGGCACCCCAGCCCAGGCGTGGACAGCCAGGGGGGGCTTAGTCAAGGGTTAGGGGGTAGACGAGCATGGGCCTCTTTTGGGAGGCAAAGATCTCAAAGGAGGGAAGCAAATTACCAAGTAGACACCTCATCATAAGAAGCTGGAGGTCTCCTCCTGCTGTGGGTATGTGAGGATGGAGAGGGGGAGAAATCGGAGGGTCCCTGGCCTGGGGTGAAGGCTGGGAGCTGGGGAATGCGTTTGGCAAGGCTGCAATGGCCTCCTGCCGGCTTCCCCTCTGGGGGCACCTCACATCTGCTCTTTGCCTAGGAGACAGTGTGGTCTTGTCAAAACTACAAATCTGGTTATGGCCTTTCTCCTTAAAATTTTTCTTAGGTTTCATACCTCTCAGATTAAAGATCAAACTCCCTATTTGCTGGCCCCTGCTCATGTCTCCAGGAGACCCTAGGACCTCTGGGTTCCTTGTTCCTTCCTGAGGGGCACCATCACAGGGCCTTTGCACATCCCATTTCAATCGCCTGAAACTCGATTCCCTCCCCTTGGTGCCTATTTCATTCCTGCCTGTGCCAGGCATAACCACTCTCACCCTTCTACTCTGCAGGCAGGTCCTGAAAAACAGCATTTCCCAGTTTCCCTTGCCTCCTGGCTTCCCAGTAGATTCAGCTAATGGAGACACTGTGGAGAGACCAAAGGGCAGGTGAGGGAGATGCCAGGGTATTTCTTCCTCTCTCCATCCCTCTGTCTCCTCTACTTCCCCTGTTCCCCTCTCCATCTTGCCCTTTCTGCATCCTCACCACCTCCTCTCCCACCTTTAGGCAGTGTCTCTAGATATGGCCATATTTCCGCTGTGGCTCCAGCAGCTCCAATAACTCTCTGTCTCTGTCTCTGTGTCTCCAGTCCAGGGTGACAGCAGCTTCCTGCAATTCCATCTCACCTGTTGGCTCTTGCAACTAACTATCACTTTTATTACCAGTGTGCCACCTGACACAGGTGCCCTTTTCATGATGGCAACTGGCTCATCCTTTGGTTCCTGCATGAGGGTCCAGACCTCACAGGACCCCTCCCTGGCCCCCCGGCCTGGCTCAGAAACCTCTGAGATACGCTGGGTGATTTCTTTTCCTTCTGGTCACTTATTGCTGTTTGCAATTATGAATTCCTGAGTGTGGTTATTCGATTAACATCTGTCTCCTCCCAAATTTGCAAGTTCCATGAGGGTAAGGGCCAGACATCTGTTTTTGCTCAATTCTGCATCTCCAGCACCAGAACCTAGTATAATGCCTGGCTGTTAGGGGGCACTCAAAGATTTGCTGACTAATGAACCAATAAATAAACAGATGGATGAATGAGGAGAGGTGTGAGGAACTCATTCCGTCAGAACCACTTATTCTAGGTGGATCTGTTTCTCCTTTTTCGTAAGGTCACTAGATAAATTGTGCTTGGAGAAATTCATCATGTGTTCATTCAACCACAATTTATAGAGCACCTACTGGGTGCCAGGATGAATGGATAGATGGGTACATGGGTGGGTAGGTAGAGGTTGGATGGATGGTGGATGGATGGATGGATGGATGATGGATGGATGGATGGATGGACAGATGGACAGACGGACAGATGATGGATGGAAGGAAAGGAGAATGGATAGATGGATGAGTGGATGGGCAGGAGGAAGGAAGGATTTACTCCTGACAAACGGGAAGGCAGGAGGGAAGACAGGCAGGCTGAATTAAGATAAAAGATACAATTATTCTGTTGAGAAGAAGCAGAGGGTTGGGGGAATGGCAGTGCTCACACGGGAACTTTGTGCCGTGTCCCTGAAATAAGCAAGAAGGTCAGACTCTGAGAAGGGAGCAGCAGGGAAGGTTGTTTCTGAACGGAGTTGCAATTCCCTTGTGTTAACCAAGATTAATGACTTGGGTTTGAAGAGCCCATTCCCAGCCATGGCTTTGGGACCAACAGGATGTGTTCAGCATCCCTTGGGCTGCCCCAGAGACCCAGGGCTCCTGAGTTGGCAGTTAGGGTTGACATGCCCCTGGTGGCAGGGAGCAGAGGCAAAAACTGAAACCTCAAGCATACGCCCAGTAGCAATCAGACAGCATTTCCCTTCACGCCGGTCCCCGGGGCCCAGGGCAGATGGTCTCAAACTGGATGAGTGCCAGAATCACCATGAGCCTGTTTGGCAAACCGATGCTTGTGGCACTCCCAGAGATCTGGGTCAGGAGGCCAGAGCAGGGCCTGGAAATCTGCATTGTTTTAATGAGCATCCAGGGACTCACTCTGATACAGGCCGTCCTTGGACCACTGTTTGAAAAACACAGATGTGGGTGCCATCTCAAACTGTATCAGGGAAGAGCAGAGAGGCAGGCATGTGCGCTTGAACTTGGCAACCAAGGATCTGGGTTTGATCCTGACGCGCCCCAAGTGAAACCCCTGAGCCTCCCAACGTCCACCTATGAACCAGCTACAACGCCCGCTGTCGGTGTTGGCATGGCTACCAATGCAAACCACCAGCGGAGAGTGTTACATCCAGAAACGTGAACTCCCACCCTATCTCCACGACACCGGAGGCGCTCCAGAGTCCTGAGTTCTGTGCATCTTAGAAGTATAGAATGCGACCCATGCCCAGCATGACCTCACACCTCGGTGGGGTCTGGGGCCGCACGCTTAACCACACTCATTGATACCTCTGTCACAAAATACATGAACCTACCTGATAAAGGGGGAGGTGGAGGCTATAAATAATCTCATGTCAGGTCAGGGCAGAGTTTTGCAGCCCAGGGAGTTATACACGAACTTGGTTGTTTTGAGCTTTTGCAGTTTTGGGATTGCAGGTAAGGGACTGAGCCTGGTATGAAGAGATGAGAGTCCAAAGCAATGCTATGGGAAACAATCATGCCGTGGCCTCTTGGTGTCGATGTAGAAGGAGATCTATGTTGTGAAAGTGGAAGGAGGGTAAAACAATTATGTACATGTCCATGGAAAAGAACGCTGAAAGCCTGACAGGAGGTATACCTGCCCAGTGCTACTACAGGTGGTGGTGTTTTTCCTTTTTGCGGATGGGTATTTTCAAAGACTTCTACCTGGAACCATGAATATATATTGCTTTGTGATTTTTTTTATAACAATAGGAATTTCAAAATCTTTAAATTCTCAAAGACTTTGGGGAGCAGTTGTGGGCCAGGGGTGTTGGAAAACTCAGGGGGCAGCGCCTCCCATGGCCCCACTCAAGGTCTTCCCTGTGGGGTAGACAAAGTCCGTTTGTCTTCATCTGCTTAAGGGCTCACCTTCCCCCCGCCACCCCTGGCCTTCGAGAACCAGGCTCTAAAGAGAATATTTGTCGCCCCACCAGCCTCAGGTGGTGCCTCTCTCTGTGATATACCCAGGCCCAGAGCCTCCACTGTGCATACTGTGGGGGCCCAGCAAGGAGCCAGGAGAGTGAACTCAAAGGCAGGCAGGGGGAGGGGAGTGGGCGGCACGGGGGCTGCTGGGTGGGAGCTGATTCACAGCCACCCCTTCAACAGGTGGCCTGCCATCTGCTCCGGCTCCCAGCCCCAGCCACGTGTCCAGCCCTCTTGAGTTTAACTTCAGCTGTGCACGTGGCCTGAGTTCATACAGCCAGAAAAAGAACTCGCCAAGAGTGGGCTGAGCCGAGGACAGAGCAAGGGTCACTTGTCCTCTGGGAGCAAGGCTAAAAATGACCAGGGGATTTGGAAAGTCCCTGTGCTCAGGCCCTGACCTGCATTTCTCTTCACTGGGTTCCTAGAATTTGGCCTTTTTAGAGATGAGTGCGCCCACCTTCCACCTCACAGGTATCAAAATGCAGGCCCAGAGAGGTAAAGAGGCTTACCTGGGTCACACAGCTTACCATTCATTGATTCATGATTCGTTGATCAATTCCCTGTTTATCAAGTGGGCTCCCTGCCAGATGCAGAAATATGGCCTCAGGGAGCCTATAAATCAGCAAGAAGGCCAGCCATATAGATGCTAAAACTTAACGCAAGAGTGTCCCAGCAGCCACTGATGACCAGAGAGAATTTCTCTGGACTCACTTCCTCATCTGTAAGATGGGAATAATTATAACAACAGCGATGACCTCTTCGAACTGACATTGAATCACATGCTAAGGGAAAAATCCTTTCATTCACCTTCATTCGGCATCGGGTACTTTTATCCTCGAAAGAACCTTGTGCAGTCAAGATCATCGGCCTTTTGCAGATAAGGGAAGGGATATGTCCATTCATGTGCCAGCACACCCAGGACAAGCCTGGACTTGGACCAAGACAATTGGAACCCCAGATGCCCCAGGCCTTGCCCTAGGCCCTCTTAGGGCCCCCTCCCCCCTCCTCACTGACTGCCTCCACCCTGGAAGGGAACGTGTTGCAACCTGTCCCCAGGGCAAGGCCCAGCTGTCACCTTCCCAGCTGCTAGGACCCTGGTGTGCAGCATCCGGTGCCAGCCTGTGGGCCCAGCGAGACGCACTTACGGCTTCTGCCACATCAGAAATGGGGAGGGGGCCAAGTGGGCTGGGCGGGAACCGCAGTTACAGTGTGTTCCCTCCTGTGCTGCCACCTCACGCCCCCTGACAGGCCTCTCCTCCAGGCAGCCAGCCAGCCCTGCCCGCCACCTTTCCTTCTGTCAGGCCAAGGACCTTCCCCGCACTGGCCTAAGCAAACGGGTGGAGAGTCGTCTCCATGCAGTTCTGGAATGGGAACTACCTGTCCTCGATGGAATCTCGGGAGCCTGGGACGCACAGCAGCTCGTCAATACGCACTGGTTTTTACAGGTATCAATTGGAAGAACATTTTGTGAGGAACCGCTGGAAAGCCTTACGCGCAGGCTTGTCTCCGCATTAAGCAGCAAACGTCCCTGGCGGAGCGGCGACTTTGCTCGTCAGGGCGGGTGGTGGGTAATGATGAGCTGGCATTTATTGAACATGTTCATATGGCCCTGGGCCCTGTCTCTGGTTTCAGCCTTCCTGGCTACCCTGAAGGGTCAGGTCTCTCGCTTCCACGTGGAGATGAACGTGGAGACGTGCAGTAACTGACATGGGGTGGCTGGGCTGGGAGCCGGGATTGGTGGACTCCAAGGCCACACCCGGGCTGGGGCTGCCTGTCTTTTCGACAGACTCTTATAGATGACCCCTCTGGGCAGGCCTGGAGTCCAGCTCAGGCCAGCCTTGGCCTGGGGGCGCTGACATCCACCCTCACTAGCAGCTCATCCAAACAAGGGCCAAGAAGGACAGACAGTGGGTGGGAGGCAGCTGGGTCGATCCTGGGAGGACAGAGGTCACCAAGGGGGACCCAGCCCTTGACAGCTCCCCTCCCCCAGGGCACAGAGGATGCTTGCATCGGGGGCAGGAAGCAGGGGCCTTCCCGTGGGCTTAGGATCCTGGAAACCCAGGAAGAGTTTATTCTAAAGACATTAAAGAAAAAAAACCCAGCCAGCTGCAGGGGACGCAGAGCAGGCGGTCCTGTCCCAGGAAAGGCCTGCCTACCAGGCCTGGGCCTTCCTGGGCTGAATGCCTCTTTCCGCCGGCTGAGAGGCGCCAGAGCCGGCCTGGGAAGGAGCCGTGCCAGGTCAGGGAGGGCCTGTCCCCCTCATTCGAGCCCCAACCCTGACAAAGGTTTTCTTCACACAGGAGCCAGAGGCAAGAAGGAGACGTGATGATTCTGATCGTGCAGAGACAGAGATGGAGGCACAAAAACAGAGACTGAGAGACAGACAGAAGAAATACGGAGAGATGGAAAAGACAGACTGAGAGACAGATACAGAGACACCCAGAGAAAGAGTCAGAGATAGATACAGAGACACTCAGAGAGAGACAGAGAGGCAGAGACACAGAGATAGATGCACAGAGACAGAGCGAAACAAGCCGATATACAGACACACAGAAGATACACACACACACAGAGACACAAGATCTCCCACACACGGAGACACGCGGTGCACAGTGATACCAGCATCTCCCCCACAGAGAGCCCCCGAGGCCCTCGAGGGCCCTGCCAGCCTGCTGCCCTCCAGGCCCTTCAGCCACACGGACGCACGTCCCAAAAATCCGTGTCTTAGGTTTTGACCCAGATTTGCTCAGAGGCAATGCATTGCTCAATGAGAAAGCCCACGTGGTGGACACGTACTTGAGCCGGCCACCTGCGGCCTACGTGTGAGTCCTGGGTCCTTCACCGGCCAGTTGTGAGCCTGAGTCATGGGACATCACGCTCTGGGCCCACGTCTCCTCATCTGTGAGGTAGAGAGAGAAAGAGGCCAACTCACAGGGTGGCTGCAGGGCTGCAGGAGAAAAATGATGAGCCTGAGAAGGTGCCCCCAAGCTGACTGTCCCGCTGCATAGACACGTCTACACCACCAGGGTGAAGAGAGCCAGTGGCCAGACTGTGGAGTCCAGGTGGAAACCGGGCTTCCAGTGCCTGTGGGGCAGTAATTAGTCACATGGCTCTGGGCTTGAGTTCTAAATGAAGTCCTCCCAGACCTGCGCTCTGTCCCCAGTCAGGGTCCTCATTCAGCCAACCAACCAGTTTTCCAGCAGGTCTACAGTGTGCTGAGCATGAGAGGCTCATAGCTGCTTCAAACTCAGGGACCAGGCAGAGTAAAGGGCCCCAGGCTTCATGGTTCAGAGAACGGGGACCAGACAGTGGGCATGGGAGAAAGAAGACTATGGGTGTGTGAGGTTGGGATAATTTCTTTTCTTAAATAGACTTTACAGAGGCCTCATTTATACAACAAAATGCAACCGTTTTAAGTACGTTTGACACATATATACGCTCATGTAGCCACTTCCCATCAAAATACTCAATACTGCCATCACCCCCAAAATCTTTCCTCATGCCTTAACCCAGCCGAGCCCCCAGCCCTGCCCTGAAAACCACTGATCTGTTCTCCATCACTGTCATTTGGCCTTTTCTAAAATTTTACACAAATGGAGTCATGCAGTATGCACAGTGTCTGACTTCTCTCATTCAACAGGTTTTTGAGATTCTTCCAAGTTACTGCATGAATCGGTCATTCCTTCCTTTTTATTGATGAGTAGTATTCCATTCTCTGATGACACCACAGTGTATTTATCTGTCCCTTGTTGATGGATATCTGGGTTGCTTCCAGCGTGGAGTCATTAGGAATAAAGCCACGATGGACATTGTGTACAGCTGTTAGTATGGACGTGTATTCTCATTTCTCTTGGGTAAATGCCAAGAGTAGAATTGCTGGGTTGTAGGCAGGTGTTGACCTTGGGCCAGTAGCTGATTGGCTCCAGCTTACTTGTCTTTAAAACGGGGGTGAAAAAGGGGAAATAACCCAGATGTCCATCAACAGCATGAACAAACAAAATGGAGTGTATCCAGACAATGGAGCGTTATCTGGCCCTAAAAAGGAGCAAAGTTGTGATGCACGCTACGGCATGGGTAAACCGTGAAAACACCCTGCTAAGCAAGAGAAGCCAGACACAAAAGGCCACAGTGTGCAGGCTTTCGTTATATGAAATGTCCGGAATAGGCACATCCATGGAGACAGAAAGGAGAGTCATGGTTGCCAGGGGCTGGGGGAGCAGGAATCTGGAGTGACTGCTAGTGGTGGGCCTCCTTTTGGGGTGAGGAGATGTGCCGGAATTAGATTGAGGTGATGGTGGCATGACCTCGTAAATGTACTAAATGCCACTGAAGTGTACACTTCAAAATGGTTAAAATGATGACTTTTATGTGGTGTGAATTTTGCCTCAATTTTAAAAAGGGTGGGGGATGCTCCCGTAATAACAGTGCCCTCTTCCCAGGACTTCCGTGAAGGTTAAATGCGATGCGACATGGAAGCACTTAGCACAGAGCTGGGGACGCCATCTCCACAATGGAAGTTGGAGATGTTTGGGGGTCCTGTCGGCTTATTCCCAGGGGTAGCTATCTCTCTTCGCTGGGAACACTGCCTGGAATACCGTAGGTGCTCAATAAACACGTGTTAATCCCTGGTTGGCTAGCTTTATGATTGTTTTATGGTCCACCCGCCCCCCCCCATGCCTTAGGCAAATCCCTGCCAGGAAACATGGTAATGAGCCTGTTTGTAGCTACTCTGACCTTCACCTTCATTATCTTCAAGAAATCTTCAAAACAATCCCATCAGATGGGAATCTTTTAACATTTACTATTAATCTCCCTGTGTTTACAGAGAAGGAAACCAAGAGAGGTTAAGAAACCCGCCCGAGGTCAGGCACCAGCCCAGGCTGGCCAGCTTCTGAGCCCATGGGGCTAGGTGAGCGCTGGCTGGAGCCTCCAGGACACATGTCACGCGCAGACATGTCCTCAGCCTCCTTTGCAGAGTGGGGGCCTCTCCCCGATTCTTGGGCTGGATTGAATAGGTCTGAGGGGAAGGGAAGCCAAGTGGTGTCCCCATGAGCCTGCCTTGAGAGCCGAGGCTCCCATGGAGGGGCAGGATGTGGCCGGGCAGGGGGTCCCCATCCTCCTGGCTTGGCCCTCGTGGAGGCCGAATCAGCAGGGAGTTCCCAGGAACTCCAAGTCTGCTTTGATCCACAGGGAAAGAGGAGATGAGAAAAATAGCAAAAACAAGCCAGGGAAGCCCCACTCCCAGCTTCAGGCAGGCCTCTGTCCCTCTTCTGAGGCCCCAGCCCTTGGCCTCTTGTTCCTAGGCCCCGGTGGCCTTGGGCACACCACGTCCCCCTTTTTAAAAGTCTCCTGAGACCTTGCTCCTTGGCTGCATCTCGGCCTCGCTGACCCCTCCCACAGGCCAACGCACCACTTCCTGCCTGGATGATGGGGACAGTTTTCCCTAGAAGCCTCCCCCTCTGCCCTTTCCACCCACCGCTCCCACGCCGCCCCCAACACAAACACACGTTCCCCCAGCCAACCTATCAGCATCTACTGCCACCTTCGGCTTTCAAAGCTCCATTTTGCTCATATCACACTTCTGCCTTCAAACCGTCTGTGGTTCCCTAGTGCCCCCAGCGCAGCAGGCTGGAGACTGGCCAAAAGCCAGGGCTCCATAGCCAGGATATCCGGTTTAAAACCTGGCTCAACCTTTTAGAAATGGAGTGACCTCGGGCAAGGCACTCCGCCTCGCTGCTTCTCCCTTTCTCCATCTGTAAAACGAGTCACGGTCGCACCTCCTGCACCCAGTTATTGGCACAGTAAACAAGGTGGTATGTGGAAAGTGTTCAGAACGGTGCCAGCTGGTCGTTCGTTCGGAGTATTACAAATTTCGAGGATAGAGGCGGTCGATCTCTTCTGTCTGGCCCAGGCCCTGGTGTCCTGGATCCACCCGGCCAACATGCACAGCCCCCATCTGGCCGTTCCTGGCGCAGCCCTGAGAACAGCTGTCCCCGTCACTATGATGTCAGCCTCCTGCTGTCTGCTTCTCCAGAGCTGGATCATCTTATACAGCTTAGCTCCACAGACACCCCCTTCCGGAGGTCTCCCCGGATACCCTGGCCAACTGGGCCACCCAACTTTGCCTCCTGCATCTGTGTCTCCACCTGAGCTTCTCAGTCAAGCATGGAGGCCTTGCTGAGACGCAGAGTCAGGCCCAGAGCGTCTGGGGTGGGTCTGAGATGTGGCATTTCCATTAAGCTCCCAGATGCTGAAACAGTTTGTCCTGGACCGAATCTTCTAATGCCATCATTTTGGGAATTAAATCCCAATCTATTCTCGATTTTGACTGTTCTCTATATGGCAGTCCCCTCTCTCCAACCAAACCGAGGCTGAGGGCCACGTCTTCCTGTCTGCCTCTCTCTCTCATCACCAGTTCTAGGCACCCTGACTTAACAGGTGCAGGTTGGATTGCACTGTGCCAAGGCAGCAGGCTGGGAGGAGGCGAGACTTGGCACACGTACCATACAGAGCCTCCACCAGAGAGGGCATGGCTCTCCAGCTCCTCTGATAGGAGGTCCCAGTCAGCACAAGCCGTCAGCACTCTAAGTCTTGTGACAGTGGGGGCTGTCAAGTCACGCCTATGGAGTAAGAACAGCTAATGCTTATAGGGAGCTTGCCAGGCCCAGGGCCAGGGCCCCTTCTAAGGGCTTTATTCATGGGTTAACTCATTTAATCATCATCACAACACTGAAATACTCTAATCCCACTTGCCGATGGGGAAACGCGGCACAGAGAGGTGAAGGGTCACATAGCCAGCACGTGACAGAGATGGCAGAGGCAGGACTCACACCAGACCTGCAGCTCTCAGCGTGGGGTCTAAACGCCCAGGCTACATTGACTCTCTCCAGCCTTAGCACAGGCCTGGCGCACAGTAAGGGCTCAGTAAACACAAATCTCCCTTAGGTGTGAGTTGTGGCTTGTCCGGGCATATGGTTGATTGTGACAAGAATCGGTTGTGGCCACTCTGGGTGGCTGGTGGGTCTTCCTGTGGGGGCTGTATTGTGGGGGACCCTAAGGGCCTTGAGCAGAAGGGCAACCCCATTTCCGCTTATCATCTCTTTCTGCATCCACTCTCTTGAGCTTAGTCACATGGCTCCTGATGGTTCAGAGGACTTTGTGGCCCTGGACCTGTGGCCATCTGGCAGGAATGGCAGCCGATTCACACTTGGGCTTTCCCCTGGACAGCAGCTTCCGGGCAGGAGGCCCCCCATTCATCCAGTTGCCACCTGACCTGCGGGCTCTGCGGCGGTCCCTCCCTAGAGCATCCTCAGGCCGGTTCACAGCCAGTTCCCTGTCATACATCAGACGAAAGGTCCTTGCAGTAAAAAGGGAGCCTCTGGGAAAGCAGAGGCCTCAGGCTGAGGTCCTGGCTTCTGCTCCCCTCCCCAGCCCTGGCTGGTGGGTCTGTCCCTAGACAGGGGCCCTTCCTCTGCACAGGACCCAGGTCCTCCCACTGGCTCCCCCCACTTCATTTGCTCATTCATTTGACATACATTCATCACACACCTAGTATGTGCCACAGCGTGGTCTCTTTGTTGTCGCTGGAGTTATTCATGTTGGGACACCCATTATTTTCTTACCTTTTGAGATGATCTTGGGGTGGATTGTTTCAACCCAGGTGGCATCATCTCCCAAGGCCCAGTTTAGGGCGCCCCTATGGTCAGTTGCCACCATAGACTGAGCATCTACTATGTGCTGGACACTGAGACATATAATTTATAATGTGAATCATTGATCCCCCCAAAGCCCTCCAAAGGTGGACCTCTTATGCCCCCACCCCTCACCTGAAGAGAGTGAAAGAGTAAAACTCAGAGAGGTAGAATAACCTCTCCGTAGTCATACGGCTGGTGAGAAGCCAAACCAGGTTTTCTCATTCCGAATCTTAGGCTTCCATGGTCCTGCCACACCACATCTGTCTGTGGCTGCATGTATCAGTCACATCCTATGATGATTCTCTGTGGCTCCTCAGCCCCCTCCAGTCCCTGTAGACAGCGGCTCTTCCTGTTACTCACCTTGACCTTGGGGTCCTGGATTCCCAGCCCCTGGAAAGACTGACCTTGACATCAGCCTGTGGTTAGCTGAATCACGAGCCCCCAAAATGTCCAGGTCCTAATCCCTGAAACTTGTGAATATGTGACTTTATGTGACAAAGGGGACTTTGTAGGTGGATTAAGAGAAGGAGCTTGAGATGGGAAAATTGTCTTGGATTATCTGGGTGTCCCCAGTGTAATCACAAGGTCCTTAGAAGAAGGAGGCAGGAGAGTCAGGGCAAGAGAAAGAGATCTGAAGTTGTTATGCTGCTGGCTCTGAGACAGAAGGGGCCATAAGCCAAGGAATGTGGGCAATCTCTAGAAGCTGGAAAAAGTAAGAATAAGGATTGCCCCCTAAAGCCTCCAGGAGGAATGCAGCCCTGCTAACACCTTGATGTTGGCCCAGAGAGACCTAAGCCAGACTCCTGAGCTGCAGAATAAATTTGTGATATTTTAAGCCACCATATTTGCGGCCATTTGTTCCAGCAGCTGTAGGAAAGACGTACAACAGCCTGGATATACCCTTCCTGTTGTCAGCGTCCTGGCCACGCTTCCCTCACTTCCTCAGCCCCACCATGCCCAGACCGGAGGCCTGAAAGAGGCCTTGGCTGTCCCTAGCCCGAGCGGGACCTCGCCCACCTCTGGGCTTCTATGCCCTCACCGTCTGGTCCTGCTCACTTTCTTCCCCTGCCTGCCATTGTTAGTCACCTTATCACGCCTCTGCATCTCACCTCACATCTAATTGGAATTTCCTCAAAGGCAGGAAACTTGATTTAGGCTCTTTGTCTCTCCCAGAGCACCCTGCACGGGGTGGGCTCAGACGGAGCACACTTGGCGGTCCAGACCTGGAGGCCTTGGGGTTTGCACTCCCCTCTGCACTCGCTGCAAAGTGGGCGGGCCGTGGAAGGCTCTTGGCAGACACTGTGCCCCAGCAGCTCCTGAAGTACTTGTCCTCTCTCAGTACACATCTCTGTCTTGTTCTCAGGGCTCAGGCGTGGGGTCAATGAGAACGTTACCTCTTCCGAGAGGCCCTCCCTGATTGCCCATCAGAGGTCCCCCGCATGGCACACCTGCAACCAGAAATCATTTCCTTTATTGTTTCGCTTTCTTTTTTCGAAACTTTTTGAGGGTAGCTCTGTGCCTGCACTGAGGAGGGAGATCCTCAGAGCCCTCAAAGAAGGTGGAAACAGATGTCCCTGCTTCCAGCCCAGTCCCAGCTGGGTGACCTTGGGTGAGCCTTGACCCTTCCTGGAGTCCGAGTGTTTCATCTGTGATATGGCAATAACAGTACCTGCCTCCCAGGATGGCGAGGGCCGAATAAGACTCCCAGTGTGGTGGCCTGGCACAAGTCCACACACCTTAAGTGCTCGGTCACCAGCAGCTCTCATTTTCCTCAACTGTCTGATGGTCACCAAGGTGACCCCTGATCCACAGGCCAGGGAGGTGGTTGATTTTCTCGGCACCGGAAAGCACAGCCCACAGATGCCCTATTCTCCTCGCGGCGAACCGAGGGCGAGGCGAGACCCACAGCTGTCTGGCATCACGTCCGGGTGGGGGCAGGGACACTTTCCAGGTGAGGCCATGGAGCTCGAGGGGACACACCCCTCTCTCAAGGTCACAGGGCAAGACTTCCAACCTGCTCCATCTATTCCACCCACCCCCCACCTCCCCCCCCCCGCCGCCCCCGGTTCTGCTGTGGTCCATAGGAACCTGAACAGAGCTCAGAGGCATTTTGTAGTTAGATGGAAACATCTGGTATTTCCAGGGTTTCGCAGTAATGAGAATTCTACCAGCAGCTCATGTCACAGGCGCCGCAGCCGGCCAGGTGCGGATGGGAAGGGAAAGGGACATGGTGTTCTAGGTGGTAGGACAGAGGGACCAAAGCGCGGTTCAGAGGACTTCCCTCCAGTTGTCCTGGGGCAGAAATGAGGTCCCTGACACCCGCCCCAGCTCTGGTCGCCACCCAGACCCCTGGTGAGTTTCTCATCAGAACAACTGGATTTCCATCTGGATCCAGGCCTCGGAGCACGGACTGACCTTGGATGTTTGGTTGTAGGAAATGCTATGTGGCCTTGGATGGGTTTCGGAGGCCAAAGCAGGGCAGGCTGTGCCCCTGGGATAGTGTGGCCTTAAGCCATAGCGTCTTTCAGGGAGATGGCAGGTCACGGGTGGTGGAGAGGGGGACCGCCCGATATCTTCCCTCCTCCACTGTCTTCCCCGGTCCTCTGACATCCACTTCCTGAGGTCCCCCTGTCTGCCAGGCATGGGGTGGATACTATTTATATAAATAAAATTCCATTTTGGCCCGTGTATATCCCTACTTCAGCCAAAAGCTGTTCTGAGGTGGGGAGTGACAAGATCTGGCTGTCACGGGAGAGGGCCGAGGCACTGTAGTCAAGACAACCTTTCACAGTTCACCCCCACCCCCCTCAGTGCTGGGGTTGTACCGCCAGCTTGTGAGAGGTGGGCATGGGAGGCAAAGGGGCTCTTCTGATGAGGAGGAGGACATGGTCCCCATTAAGGTCCCTGATGTCCCAGATGTCCCAGATGTCACTTCTGCTAGATGTAAAGAGCAGAGGAGCCAACGGCCAGCTGGAGTCAGGAGATGGAGGCCCGCCTCCAAGTCAGAGCCCAGCTCAGCATCCACTCACTGCAGAGGGTGCTGGGAGGTGCCTCTCAGCTAGATCCAGGAGGAGGGGGCTGGTGGATGGGGCTCCAGAGGCCCCATGGCCCAATAAGCAAAGAACATCCACTTCCCGCAAGGCCCTCTCCCTGAGGCCGCATTTGCCGTGAATAAACACCCCTCCTGCTGCATCCTAAGCCTCACCATGGCCAGGCAGCACAGGGCTCTCTGCGGAGGGTTTTCACAAAGACCTGTCTAGCCCCTGGGTCACTACAGGAAGTCCTGGAGGCCAACATTACAATACATTGCTTCCTGCCACCAAGGGGTCCCTGGGCACAGGAAAGAGGTGCTGGTGGCCCCGGTGCTTTCCAAAGAGACTGAGTCAGGTAGTCCCCAAGAATGCCCTGGGCCATGAGCAGGGAGACGGAAAGGCTGCTTTGGGTGAGGGCAGTGGGCATCTGAGCCTGTGAGGGACAGACTTCCTAAGATCCCCATCTTACTCTTCTGCTCACACACCTTCTGTGGCTCCCCATTGCCTAAGGGATAAAGTCTAGACACCAAAGGTCGGCATTCAAGGCTCTCAGTCCTCTCCACCAGCGGGAGCCTTCGCCCCAGCCAGGCCCCTCTCCAACTCCGAACGTTCCAGTCCTGATGGAGGCTTCTGCCTTCGCCATCCTGCCTCTTGGAAGACCATTACTCCTCTCACTGTCTCAACTCCTGGCGGTTCAGTTTATTTAGTGCTAATCGTGATTGATTCTAACAGCTCCAAATGTCCAACCTCCAAATCTAATGTTGATTGACACCTCTTGGGTCCCCGGATACTGCCCCAGCTACTCCCACAAGGAAGATGTGCACAGTGTGGTCAACACAGCCAGACCCCTCAGCTCAGTCCTGGTACCACTCTGCCATCAGGGCCTAAGGGCCTCTGGTGCCCCACTGATGAAATGGGGACACTACCTCTCCAAGAGTGGCCATGTGGCCTGATACAGAAAGCACAGTGCCTGGTGGGTCAGACGAGGTCAGTGAACGCCAACCGTCTTCACTGTGGTCAGCACAATGGCTCCCGAAACACTCATGCCTTAGTCCCTGAAACCTGTATGCGACCACATGGCAAAGGGACTTTGCAGGTGTAATCAAAGTGAGGATCTTGAGATGGGGAGATTCTCTTGGATTATCCAAGGGGCCAAGTGTCATCACAAGGGTCCTTATGAGAGAGACACAGAAGAGTCAGAGTCAGAGATGTGAGCACAGAAGCAAAGAGAGAGAAGAGAGAGGTGGGGGCGGGGGTGGAAGATGCTACATTTCTGCCTTTGAAGACGAAGGAAATAGCTATAAGGCAAGGAACGGGGGTGATCTCTAGAAAGTCGGAAAGGCAGAGAAAGTCTCCTCTAGAGCCTCCAGAAGCAGGGTCCTCTAGAGCTCTGCCAATGACTTTATTTGGGGGCTTCTGACCCCTGCGACTGCAAGATAATAAATCTTGAGTTGTGCTAAGCCACAATAGGTGTGGCAATTTGTCACAGCGGCCCTGGGAAACTAACACAGTCATATCCACATTGATGATGTCATGAAGCCCTCAGAGCCATCCCGTGAAGGAGGCCTGAGGGTCCCCATCTTACAGCCGCTCACGTAGCAGGACTCCAATCCTGGTGGTCTCAGCACTCTGTCCAACCCCTGGGTCTGGCTTTTTTCCTGAACTTTTACTGATCAGGCTATTTGTATTTCATTTCACATCATCGCATCTTGTGTTGTGCTGATAACTTGCCACTTAACAATACTTCTTCACTGGCATATCTCTTCGCTTGCAAGCCGAGCTGCCAACTTGGGCACGTGTTCTCTCTGGATCCATGAAAGTGGCCATGGGGGTAGGGGTTGGGGAGAAACCATGTACGTCGCCCATGATTGTGTCCTTAGCCCACTTCCCTTAAAAATCACCTGGGGAGTGTTTACAGCCATGCCACCCTGAACAAGCCCGATCCCATCTGATCTAAGCAGGGTCAGGCCTGGTTAGTACTTGGATGGGAGATCACCTAGGAAGACCAGGTGCCATAGGTGTAAAAAAAAAAAAAAAATTACCTGACGGGGGGGTTAAAAAAAAAAAAAAAGAAGTTTCCCAGGATGTAGCCTGAACTTATCAAATCAAAATTTCTCAGGGTGGGGCCCTGGTAAGGATATGTTTTAAAGCTTCCTAAGAGTATCTCATGTGCTGGCAGAGCGGAGAGCAGCTACCTTCTGGGGCTGTTGCAAGACTTAAAAGAAATAACATGAGACTCGTGGTAGCTAATATTTACCGAGTACTTGTTATAAGCCAAAGGCCTTCACCTGTATTTGCTTATTTCATCCTCACGGCAACCCCATGATGTGGGTAGGTACACTCATCACCCACATTTTGCACCTGAGATGGGCGATGCATGTCCAGTAACTTGTCGAGGTCACACAGCTAGTAAGCAATGGGACCAGAGCTTCAACCCAAACACTGCGGCTCTTCAGTCCACACTCCGCAGAGGTACCCTAGGCAGGCATGGTGATGGGAGATGGAGGATTTCATCATTGATATTGTTTAGAATAAAAAGCATGCTGGAAATTGACAAACTGATCCTCCAGTTCATAGGGAAATGCTAAATTCATACAGAAAATTCCAAAATGATTCTGAAAAAGAAGAGCAAAGTTGGAGGGCTGACATTTTCTTGATTTCAAATCTTCCTACAAGCCTATAGTCAACAAGACAGTGTTGTTCGACGACGTGTAGACCAATGGAAGGGACTGGAGAGTCCAGAAATAAGCCTTCACGTTTACAGTCCACTGAATTCCAGAAAGGGGGCCAAAATCATTCCATGGGAAAAGAATGGTCTTTTCAACAAACGAGGCTGGGACAACCAGACATCCACATGCAAAAGAATGAAGTTGGACACTTACCTCTCACCATATGCTTAAAATGGATCGAAGGCCTGTGTTTAAGAGCTAAAACTATAGAACTCCTAGAAGAAACATGGGGGAAATCTTCATAACTTTGGATTAGGCCATGGTCCTTAGAAATGACACTAAAATGACAACAAAAGAAAAAACAGGGAAATTGGACTTCATCGAAATTAAAAATGTTTGCACTCCAAAGGAGACCATCGAGGAAGTGAAAAGACAACTTATGAAATGAGAGAAAATAAGTGCAAATCATACATCTAATAAGGGACTTGTATCCAGAACATAGAAAGAATACTTACAACTCAACAATGAGAAGACAAATAACCTAATTCAAAATGGGCAAAGGGTATGAATAGACATTTCTCCAAATAAGACATACACATGGCCAACAAGCACACAGAAAGTGTTCAACATCGTTAGTCATTAGAGAAATGCAAATCAAAAACACAGTGAGATACCATTTCATATGCACTAGGATGACTAGAATCAGAAAGATAGTAACAAGTGTTGGTGAGCGTGTAAAGAAATTAGAACCCTCATGCACTGCTGAAGGGAATGTAAAATGGGGAAGCTGCTTTGGAGAACAGTCTGGCAGTTCCTCAAAAGGCTAACTATAGACTTACTATGTGACCCAGCAATTCTGCTCCTGGGTATATACCCAAGAGAACTGAACACCTATATCCCCACAAAATCTTGTACAAATGTTCATAGCAGCATTATTCGGAATAGTCCTAAGTGAAACAACTCAATTGTCCATCTATGAATGAATGGATCAACCAATATGGTCTCCCCATACACAGGAATATCATTCGGCCATAAAAAGGAGTGAAGTACAACATGGATGGACCTTAACAACATCATGCTAAGCAAAAGAAGCCAGAAAGACCACGTACTGTACGATTCCATCTGTATGGAATACCCGGAACAGGTGAATCCCTAAAGACAAAAAAAATATTCGTAGCTTAGGGCAAATGGGGAGTGATTATAGGAATGGAGTATGGAGTTTCTTTTCTGGTTGATGAAGATGTTCTGAAATTAGGTAGTAGCAGTAGCTGCACAATCTGTCAATATACTAAAAAATGCTAAACTGTACATTTTACAGGGGTGAATTGTATGGCATGTGAATTATGCTTTAGTGAGATTATTACACATTAAAAAGCAGACTGACTTTCAGCTGGTTTTATTATCAGGTTTCTACAGACAATGCCCCTCGTTCTGCACTGCTCCCACAGCCACATACTCAGTCACCATGCCACATCACCTTTGCAGACACCCGATGCCTCTGGGCAAGGCCTGCCGTGCCATCGGTGCTCAGAAAAGGAAGATGCGGCCTCCTCTTCCCCATGTCCCTTCCCCAGGCAGCCTGCCTGGCACTTTAAACACAGCTCCATCATTCTCATACATTTTTTTTTTTTAATTCTGGTGACATTGTGGGGCTGCCCAGACAACAGCAATGGGGACATGTCCTGACCACAGGTGGTGCTGTCAGCAGATGGCTCAGGTGTCGCCCCTCTAGGTCACCCTTGCCGGGTGTCCTGCACTTAGTGACCCACTGATGCTGGTGCATGAAGGCCCAGCCATCTCCGCCCAGCTGTGGACAACTCTGAGGGTCACCCAGCTCCATAGCTCCCAGGGATCTGGCCAAGGCTGCATTGCAACTTGATGCCACCTGCCCATCCTGTTCCTTATTCCCATGGTGCTGATTCCAGGACACTCCCAACAAATGACTGGCTGCATGTCAGCCCCCTCCCAGAACTGGCTCCCTGGAGGTGCTCCTGGTGCCTAGTGAGTGGAAGTCAGGGATGCTGCTCAGTGTCCTACAGCGGTCCCCAACCTTTTTGGTACCAGGGACCGGTGCTCCTATGAGAATCTAATGCCTGGTGATCTGATGTGAAGCTGAGGTGGTGATGCTGGCACCAGGGAGCAGCTGCAAATACAGATAAAGCTTCACTCATTCGCCTGCCACTCACCTCCTGCTGTATGGCCCAGTTCCTAACAGGCCACAGACCTGTACAGGTCCATGGCCTGGGGGTTGGGGACCCCATCCTATAGTATACAGGATGGTCCCACCACAAAGAAGTTTTGACCCCAAGTGTCCAAAGCCTTGACACAGTACAGTGTTTTTAAACACATATATATATATATATATATGTTTATATATTATAACGTATATACAAATGTATAATTACTTAGGGACCATGTGAAAACAGACTCCCAGGTCTGTGGGAATCTCTCCAAGACAAACAACCCTGCTTCTTCAACAAATACATAGTGACGAAACAGAGAGGAAGAAGAGAGACAGGGAGGGTGAGGGAGAGGGAGTCAGAGAACAGAGACAGTGAGACATGGGGTCGGGGAGAAGAGGAAAACAGAGACAGGGAAAGAGACAGAGGCAGAGAGAGAGACTGAGAGAGAGAGAGGAAGGAATGGAGATGAAACCTGTACATTAAAGAAACTATATATTAAACTTATATAATAAATTAATATATAACAGTGTGGACTTGATTTGAATTCTGATTCAAATAAACTGTGTGTGTGCATGTGTGTGTATGTGTGTATGTGTGTGTGCATGCGTGTGTGTGCATATGTGTTTGTGTGTGCATGTGTGTGTGCATGTGTGTGTGTGTGTGTGTGGTGTGTGTGTGTGTGTGACAGTGTTCAGAACAGAACCAGACAGCACACATCTTTGTTCCCCAAATGGAGCTCCTGTGTAGAACTTGCTTTCCCTGGAAAAGGCCCACAGTGGGTGACAGGCTGATGCTTAGTCCAATGGACTCATTAATGCTGACATTATCATTACGAGGTGACAACAATGAACCCCGTAACTATCGATGGACCTAGTTCCCACAATCTGTGTTTCTCCTTCTCTTTCATCCGCTTCTCTGGACACCGCTTTTTATGACCAAGGGGCCATGTCATCAACCCAGCTCAACTGCCACTCCAAAAGCTGCTCATAGCGAGGGATTTGTTTTAAACACTTTAAAGTTTTTATTTAAGCTACTTCATTCATACAATAGCTTTAATGGTCAAAGGTATTATATACTTGCTTCTTTTATTTTTTAAAAAAATCCTTGCTAGTATACCCGAATGAGAAAAAGTTACCAAAGCCCAGATCTCAGTGACTTTCCTTCCAGAAGTCCGAAGTAAGGCCAGGTGAGTCAGATGCAGATCAGCTGGCCGCAGGGCCACCATAAAACCCCAGAAGGAGAAATTTAGCAATCAGGGCTCCAGACAACCAGACGAAATATCCTTCTTGAAACCTTATCTCACCTCTCTCAGCCCCAGCTCTCTGTCACATAGCCAGACGGGAACAGAGCTGGACCCTGAACTCCGATCTTATGCCAGAGCCCAGGCTGCACATCACCACCCTCCACCTTCCAGGTGAGGACACTGTGGCTAATTCTTCTCGGGGAGCTCAGGGAGAAGTGGTCAAGTTAGAACCGCCCTTCTAGACATCTCTCCCAGCACCAGTGCCACCAGCAGCCACAGGGATCTCTCCAAATCTCAAATTTGACAATGACACTGAGGCTTAAACCCTCCAGTGGCCCCTGGGGCCCTCAGAACAAAGTCCTCCACCCTCTATGACCTCAGGCTGTCACCATCTGGCCCTGTCAGACTCCCCAGCCTCCTCTCCTCACCTTTGCACCTGGGAACATGACCTTCTGTCCTCAAATGTACCTGTTTTTGCTTGTCCTTTTGCACAGGTTGTTCCCACTGCCTAGAACACTACCACCCCAGCTCCTTTTCTCCTGGCTCTTACTCATCTTTCCATATTCAGCTTAAATGTCTCCTCCTCTAGGAAGCCCTCCTGATTGTTCCAAGACTGGGTTGGTGCCCTTCATTAACAACCTCTGTCGCTCCCAGAGCTGACCCTATAGTTTATATTTTTCGGTCTGTATTGTAAATACTTGTTTAATTGTTCCCCTTGCTAACTAGGCCCCTGACTCTTCCCAGCTCTCTCACTATCTGCCTCCCCTTATGCATTCCTACCACCTGGTGAGTGGTCTTCCTGAAACGTGATCCAGACCATGATGCTCCCCTGCTTAAGCCCTTAGAGTGACTTCCTCCTTGCTCTTGGGACAAAGCCCAAAGTCCTGGCTACGGGTTCAGAGGACCCTGGTTTTCAGGCCCCACCCCCCTAACTTTCTCTTGTCCCTCTCCCTTTTTTGCTCCCTCCATTCAAGGCCTACCAGCTTCCTTTAAGATTCTAGAACTCATCAAGTTGTTCCTGCCTCGGGGCTTTTGCACTTGCTGCTCCCTATGCCTGGAGCACCCTTTCCACTCCACGAGCTTGGACACTTTCTTCCCACCTAGCCCAGCTTGAAAAAGTGCCCCCTCTGGAGCAGGTTGACCTTAGACTCATGGGTTCTGGTTTACTTTATTTATACCCCCACCCCAATGATAATTACTTGAATTTACTTAATTTTGTTTTATTCCTAACATTCCTCTAAAAATGAAGGAGGCCAGGGATATTCTGTCTTACCCACTGTTATAATCCAGATACCTGGCTCACACCTTGACCCCAAGAAGGATTCAGTCACTATCTGTGATGCAAATGAGTAAACATGCAGGAAATGTTCCCAGCCAAGCCTTTTGAGATGCTGAGATCTTTGGTGATACCTCAGGGCTTCTCTGTTCCTCGAGGTTTTGGGGAGACCAGGCACCAACATCTCTTGTCCCTCTCCATCCTAAGGTCACCGAGCCTCCGTTGGTGAAGTTTTTCACTTGCAGAAAAATCGACAGTTTTAAATAAAATAAATGTGTCATGAAGTGGCCTGAAAGTTTAAGCAGGTGTCTGTTAGAGGGAACCACAAAGAGAGAGACAGAAGGATGACCCAACAGACAGAGCCAAGCCAGTGAGGAAATGTCCAGTGCCCGACCAGCCAGGCTAGTGGATGTGTGGCTGTGGTAGAAGGGCTTCTTAGAACCATAGCCAGTTCTCAGTTCTGCCAGATACGTAAGAGCTCTATCTGCACCCATGTCCCCCTTAGAAGCCAGTAGCCAGAATCCCTAAGCATCAGGAAAGCTCTGGGCCTGTAACTGAAGGCTGAGGCGTCATTTTTCTTTCTTTCTTTTTTTTTTTAAAGGCATTCAGGGAAGGGAAGGAAACACGTAATAGAGGGGACAGGTAAGAACACAACCAGAGCCCCTCGTCCCCACCCCATTATCTTTAAGCAGAAAGACTGGATTTGCCAAAAATAATGTTATTTGTTCAGTCTCTTGCTTCCTGCTCAGTTTCCAAGGTGGATCTTAAGGATGTGCTCTTAAGTGGAAAGTTGAAAAAGTAGGAAGGATTGGAGAGAAGAGAGGAGAGGGAGGAGGAGGAAGGAAGGAAGGAAGGAAGGAAGGAAGGAAGGAAGGAAGGAAGGAAGGAAGGGAGAGGAGGTGAGGAAAGAGAAAGGAAGGAAAAAAGGGGAAAAGAATGAAAGAAAGTATAAAAGGAGAGAAGGAAGATAAGGAAAAAAAGGGAAAAAGAAGAAAGGAAAGGAAGAAAGAAAAGAGGGGAAGGAAAAAGACAGGGAGAAAAAGAGAAGAGAAGAAAAAGGAAGAAGGGTGATTAACATGCTCAGCCCCTAATCAGAAGCCCCAGTGTCCCTCCTGTCCCAAAGCCACAGCCCCAGGCCCCTCTCTGGAACTGGCAGGCCAGGCTTGCTGGTGGGACCCCACCTTGGCCCAGGCTGCCCCTCCCTCCTGGCCAAGGCTGGTTACACAACCGCCTCTGTGGACACCATCCAGGAGCTGCGGTCACATGGGGCAGCTTAGAGGGAGGGGTGGGGGAGGGAGGCGCTTCCCAGACCCAGGCTGTCGCCACCACTGCCCCCCCCCCACCCGTTAGCTTGGCTGGGAGTCAGCTCTTCAGCCTACTGGCTCGGCCAGACTGATCCGAGAGTGTTCCCAGATGTGCGCTGCGGGTAATAAAAAGGCAAACTGGTTCCTGTCAGCAGCAGGAAACTCCAGGAGGGCGACCCCCAGCAGCCCTGTGCAGATGTTTGCAACGTGTGCTTGGCGGCAGGGAAGGGAGGCCTGGGGTACCAGGACAGCCTGGCCTGCAGCACAGGGACTGCACGGGGGTGTCACTGCACCCCCTCCTCCTTGGACACAGACGGGGGTGGGGGTCCCTGTGCATTCCACTTATGGGGCTCTGCTCACATGGCTCACTTCCACCCTTCCCACCCCATCTTGGACTTACCCTGAGTGTGGACATCCGGCCTTGGGTTTTGCCCTGCACCCCCAACTCCCTGCCCCATGGAACTGTATGCCTCTCTGATCGTGGGGGATGGGCTTCTCCCAGCCCAGAATGCCCTAGCCGGAATCTGAGGTTTTGGAGGCAGGTGCCAATCACAGTATTTTGCCCTTGCCCCTTGGCAAACAGGAGATCATGTGACCCAGTTCTAACCAATCATGATTTGCCATTCTCCTAGCAACTGTGATTGGTGTGGGGGTGCTTATGTGTCTTAACATGGACCAATCAAAATCCTTCCCTGAGATTTTTTAGTTTCATGGAGGTAGAAGAAAGTGCCACCCTGGGTGTCAGACCTTGTGAAAAACAGTACTGGTAATATGTTCCTGGTCACCTAAACTACTCCACAGACAAGGAGACTGGGAGTCCAGAGCTCACACAGCAAGTTGGTGGTAGGGCAGGAAGGGCTCCGAAGGGCTCTCAGCAGTGATGCTTCTAGTCCCTCTTGGTGGCCCCCATATTGGCTCCTTAGACAGCATTTGGGTAGAGGAATGGAAGAACCATACTGGGTGGGTGACCCACTGACCTTGAATGTTAGAGCACCATAAAATTGCAGCAAATGGAAGGAGGTGCGTGGGCAGCTTCAGCCATGTGCAGGGGTGAGAAGAGGGACTATCCCATGGGGTCCTGCAGGAGGAGGACTACTTTTGCTTGAAAATGTAGCCAACCCAGCCAACTCAGGTCCTGGCAAAGCGGCTAAAGTGACTGGGCAGCAGAGGGGTTAAATGAGGGCAGTCCTGAGCAGCCAGTTTGGGATAGGAAGTGGGGCCAAACTCTGGCCAGACCCTGGAGGAAATGGAGGATTCTTTCCCTCAACCCTCAAACTGACCTTTTGGGATGGCCTGAATCTTTTTCCTTTTTTTAAAGATATGTGTGAACACCAAAAAGCACTTGATTTCAGAATGATAGCTTATCCACTCCTTGCAACAGCCCTGTGAGGTAGAAACTATGTCTCGCTCACTTTCTAGATGAGGAAACTGAGGGTCAAAGTGGTAATGTATCTTCCCAGGAACACTACTGCTAATGATTGGCAGGGCTGAGGCTGAGATCCCACTCTCCTGACCCCCAGGCAAGGGCTCCTTCCTTGGTGGCACAGGAGCTCCTACCGACAGGGCTTTGCTGGGGTGGGTGGAAGTGACACACCTCCAAGCCCTGTGGACCCCCAAGGAGCCATTCCTTCTCTCCCTTTGCCCTTCACTTGTGTAACTCATAAACCCACCCCGCCCCCCATCTCAGGGCTTGACGTGGTCTCTGCCTCCCTCACCCTTCTCCTTCTGCCCCCTCCTGCCCACAGCCAGGCTCTGAAGAGCCATCTGTCCACCAGACATAAATGGTCCCCTACACACACACACATACACACACACCCACACCAGGGTCTATTCTGGAGAAACTTTAGAAGGAAGCAACACAACCGTTTCTGGTCTCCTCATAAGAACTGCCATTTGGGCCAAGTCCACTTGACTTTCTGGCCCATTCTGGGTTTTTTGGATGTTGCTGGAACCAGGAGTTGGCAGGGTTTGGAGGCGGGGGTGTGGGGAATGTTCTCTCCAATTCGAACATGGTCATGGGCGTCTCTACCAGGCGGGAGATTCACAGATGCGGCCTGAGCGGGGGGGGGGGGGGCCGAAACTCGCTGAATCCCGGGGTTTGCAGCACTTCGCCAGTCGGGTGTTAGAATGCTTGGACTCTTCCTCTCCGGAGGCAGATTTTGTCTCTAGTCCTCCTGCCCCTGGTTAATTTAGTTGTGCGACCTCATCAAGTTACTCAACCTCTCAGAGCCTCAGTTTCCCCATCCGTGATGTGGGGATAATGACTTGTCTGTCCAAGGACTGCTGAGCACAGCCTGAGTGAGTGGATGTGGAGAGAACACGCATACTGGCTATTACACAGATGAACAGCAATGTCTCGAAAGCCACCCCCCCCCCGAGTGTGACAACTGAGCCAGATGCTCAGAGACAGAGACAACATCATCCCCGCTTCCACCTCCCTGTTCTGTCACCTCCTTGGGGGCTGAGGCCTCCAGCCCCATGTCCCTGAAAGGCTGGGGGTGGGGTGGCAGGCACAAAGTGGAGCAGCCCTGCCAGCAGGGTGGGGGCCGGGAAGAGAAGGGGTGGCCACAGGAAAGGTGTGGCCGGAACCCCTGGAGCCAGCAGCTGGAAGGAAGGAGTCGCCAGGTGGGCCCCACCCTCTGCGAGCAAAGCCAGGCAGGCAGAAGGCCAGGGCACTTGGCAGGACTCGTCCAGCCTCCGGAGACCCCGGGATGTCCTTCAGGACTGAGGGCCAAGCATTGTCCCTGATTACAGGAGGTTCTAGCCGGTGGCTTTCACACGGTTCATTGTGTCCTGGGGCCTGTGGGAACTGGCTCCTGTTCCCTTGGCTTAGCGGGGTTTCGGATTGGGGCCCCTCCATCTGCCACCATGCCTGAGCTCAGCACTGCCAGATACAGACAAGAAGGAGTGAGGGGAGGGGAGTGTGGACTTAGCTTTCGTTCATACAATCATTCATTCGATCCGAATTAACAAGGGCCCCCTTGTGCAGGCCCTGTGCTAGCACTGGGAAGAGAGTGATACCACCTCTATATAAGCTAGGCCTCCTCTAGGCCTTCCTTTTTGACCCATCACTGCCCTTTGTCATTAGCGGTTAGAGGCTGGAGTGAGGAGTGGGCGGGGGGGGGGGGACCAAATCCCAAGCCAGTTAAGCCATGGGATGCACCTGGGCGGTACCCAGGCTCTGGAAAGGCAGCCCAAGTTCAAATCTGCTGACTCATCAGGGCCGCTGTGTTCAGTTGTTTAGGTTGCACACTGCACAAGACGCCACATCCCAGGGGATGCCAATCACACTGTGGACATCTTCATTATTTAAAAAACATTTTTGTACTTTTATTATGGCTTTATTGATGCTAAAGATGGGCTGTTGCACATCAATTATGTCAACTTTCTGTCAGATGGCTACAAAGTGGCTTGGTCTTACAAAATCAGTGTAATGCAATGTCTCAATTATTCCTCATGGCTGTTATTAAATTTTTGAAATCCTCATTTTGTGTTCAATAGTTTATACAGACTACCTTGACAATCGGTATATTGTTGTTGTCGAGAAATTAATAAGAGTATAACTTTAAAATATTTATTGGGGAAAGAGGCAGCTGTTTCTAAGGAGCCTGGGAAGACTGTTTGACTGAGAATCAGCCATCTGTCTCGTGGGCCTAATGGCCCGTGCCTTGCAGGGTGAGCTGAGGATGCAGGGAATGAATTAGAAGTCTGTGGTGCACTGTGGGTGCTGGCAAGTGGCCCTTGTGGTTACTCCCTCTGACACGCAGCTCTTCTGGAGACTTGCCCTGTACAGCGAAGCACCACGGATGCCTCAGTTTACCCACTGAGAAACAGAAGCAGCCCTCCCCCAAATGACTCACGAAAGAGACTGCTCTGCCTTTGCAGGGTCCTGTTCCGCCTGGGCTGAACTTCCCACCTCTGAGTTTCTCCAAATTTGGTCTTGCCCAGACTCTCGACCCTGTTTCCTGTCCCCCGCCCTCGACACTGCCCCTCAGTGCTGGCTGTCATTGATGGAGGCCCTCCCTAGAGCCCCCAGAAGCTGCCCGAAGAGGAAATCCTCTTCCTCCTCTTACAGGCTGGAAGCCACAGAATGTTTCTTTTGGAATTTTTTGGCTTCCACGTTGTAGAATGTCCTAGCCTGTCAGCCACGCCCCCCCTTTCCTAGCCACGCCCCCACCCCTTTCCTCTCGGGCAATTCTTTGGCCAGAGACGTGCTTGGACCTTACCTCCCGTCTCCCCCACTGCCATCCATTCTTATATGTTTGTTGCAAGGGAGACAAAATATGCCAAGGGCCCAGAAGAACTGACTGGAAATTATCCAAATTGCCTACAGCTGCTGGTTTCCTAGGCTCAAGTCTCCGGGGTGGCAGGAACATGCATTTGTGGCCCCAGCAGGATGAAGGGAGGGAGGACAGGGGGGAATCCTCAGGGCTAGATCAGATCCTGCCTTGGCCTTTGAAAAGAAAAATCCAGCTCTTTATTCATTTAGCTCCAAACCCTCCCCTCTTGGCAGCAGAATAATTAAATATTCATGCATTTTCTCCTTCTCCTAAAAAAGTGATAAGTCAGATTTCTGTATACACAGAAAAAATGCCCCAAGGCGAAGGGTTGGAGCCCCATTTCAGTTGAAGACAAAGCCTCCACTTCAATTTACGAATGAAAACACCCTTCACCTTTGCTGCTGTGATTTCCTAGATACACATGGTCAAGACAATCTGAGAATTATGAGGCTCCAGGACCAATTAGGGCTGTTTTGTTGACGTCAAGTCTGGGGGAATTTTTTTTCTTCCCCTTGCAAGTATTTATGATACTGACAGATGCAACAGAAGAAAAAAAAAAAATCCCAGACCAGGAATAAGACTTGTGGGGCCACGTGGATAAGGAATCAATGTGAAAAGCAGTCCCCGGTTTTGTTTAAACCGCCAGACCTGTCTGTGCCCCAGCTCTGCGTGAGGACAGGGAAAGACAGCAATTACTGAGCACCTACTGTGTGCCAACACACTCCAGGCATGTTATAAAGAGTAGGCGGTTGAAGCCACACAACATATCCGAGGGCGAGAAGTTCCCATTTTTCAGATGAGGAAATCGAGGTGATTTTTTCAAGGTGGCGAGGCCAGGGAGTGGAGTCTGAACACTGGCTCTTCCAGCTGCAGAAACTGCTACACTGAGCCTCCCCTCCCTGCAAGTGGCCACCCTACAGTGGGAGCGAAGGCCGGCAGCCTTGGGACTCTTCCCCCACAAGGAAAGTTGGGGGAAGCAATGGAGGGGATGAGGGTCTCCCGATCAGGCTGAGTGTCTGACCACCCCTCGCCAGGAGTGGTGTCCCAGCTGCCTCTCTCAAAACTGCTCGGAGAGGGGCAGGGTCACTGGCGAGCTTTACGCACCCACAATCCTCAATTCAGCACCTACTATGTGCACAGGCACAGCGCACAGTGTGAGACCTCCTCCACCTGGAGCCCTGGTCAAGTGGTTGATCCCTCTGCCCTCAGTGTCCCCTCTGGAAAATGGAGACGAGAGAAACCCCTAGCAGCTCCGTCGTGCGGGCACCCTGGGATGAGGCAGCACGGGATCCCCGTAGGTTTATGCAGCCAGAGGCCTGGGTTCAAATCCTGCCTCTACCCCCCACTGCGTGGTCTCCGGCCTGCAACCTCCCTTCTCCACATCTCAGTGTCCTCATCTGGAGAATGGGATGGTAAGAGTGCGACTGCACGGAGCTTCTGTGAGGGTCAAAAGTGTTTGTGCTTTGTCAGACATCACATATATATTTTATGCAGTTGTCTGTATACATGTATGCTTCATTAAATATTGTGTGTGCTGGGGAAAGAAGCATTGCACACAAAATCCCTTAGCACAGTCTGGGCACGGTGACTGGTTAGAAAACGTGAGTGCTATTATTATAATTACTATTTATATTAGATTTATTTATTTTTTATCCTGTTGATCAATGGGAGCCATGGAAGTCTCGGAGTGAGGGAGTCACACTCAGCAAAGTTCTGCGTAAGGCATAACAGCAGTAAAGACACAGGAGCCAGACACCTCCCCATGCAATGCCATCGTGTGACAAAAAAATGCGTGACGAAAAATGCCCCGGTTGGGTGACGGAGCCCAGTGGCGGGGCCCATGGCTTGTCTGTTGGATAGAGCTGGGTAGCCTCACGGAGTGGACAACCTGCCCGACAGCACCCAGCAGCCCTGGTCGAGAGAAAAGAATGGCGTGGTTGGTAATTAGTCCCTTCCTCTGAATGTCTTTGCTTCTGTGGCTCAGCTCCCCCAGCCCCTCCGCAGAGCGGGCAGCCCTGGGACTGGAAGCCCACGCAGCAGATGGAAAGGCTCCCCAGCTGGCATGTGTCGGGGTGGGGGGAAGAGGGGGCGGGCGTAGCCATTTCCTGTGCCCCAATCCCAGCTTGCTCATTCTGACCACGTTTTTCCAACTCACTTGTTTCCTTATAATGTGCTCACACGTCTTAAGATCTAGATTTTTTTTTTTTTTTTTTTTTTTTTGTGAATGGAATGTAATGTGAGATCTGGAAAGTCTCGGCGAGGCTGTGCAGATGGAGAAGGTGCCCTCTGCATGTGAAAGGCAAGCCGGGCAGCCCGCAGCCGGCAAGACAGACAAGGCCAGGTGGAGAGGTCACGATGCTGGCAAGGCAGAAACAGGAGAGGCCAGGACATGCCCCCGCACCCCCCGCCCCCGCCCCTGCCCAGCAGAGTTTTCTGGGCTTTGTGCTGATCAACACCAGTGCAGGACCACCCACGAGACCCTGACCTCTGCCCAGGATGGGGCACGTGGGGGCTGTGGCCTCTTCTACAAGGGGTCTGGTGACTTCCAGAGGCCCATCCTGCGGTTTCAGCCCAGTCCTTGTCACTAAGTAGGACTCATTCATTGGTTTGAAAAATATGAATGCGTGCTTTCTGTGTGCCGCTGCTGTGGACGAGAGCGGAGCCCCCTTCCCTCACAGGCTGATGCGGAAAAGCAGCCAACATGCGGTTCCGAACGCCGACAGGAACTAGGGTTTCTGTGCGCGTGTTAAGTGCTTTCGCCGTGTTAATCCCTGCAGCAACTCTAGCAGGATATTGTTACTGCCCATCTTACAGATGAGAAAATCAGGGCCTAGAGTCATGACAGCATACACAAGAACAGAGCCAGCAAGGTGGAACACAGGTCCTGCTGATCCCCGCCTGAGTGGCTAACCACTGCGCTTCCGAAAGCTAAGACTCAGCTGCAGACAGGCCGCCGGCCCCCGGGTGGGGGGCGACCTGGGACGGAGAACTCCCAGCAGGGCCTGCTTTGCAGGAGGCCAGGCTCCTGCCAGAGCTGCACCTTTCCCAACACAACTGTAAAAGGAGCATGAGTTGGGGGAATCATGAAACTTCCCAAGGCTCAAACTGAGGATAATTGTCACCAACGTTGAGTGCGAGGACTAAACAAAGTTCATCATAGGTAAAGTTTTTGGTGTATAGTAATATTCACTTAAATGTTGTTTGCACAGTGAACAACCTACCCAACAGTACCTGGCGGTGCCCTCTGCTCTCTTTCATTAAGAGGCCATACACTGAAACTAAGAGGGTCTAGCAAGGGCTGGTTTTGAAGGGATGAAGGATTTGGATGCATTTGGAGCAATAAAACGGTGGCCATCTCGGACCTCCCTGCTGATTCTAACATGCCTGTCTTCGGTGAGCATTTACTGTGCTCAAAATGCACCAGCAGCTTCCCCGACAGCCCAGGCTACAGAAATAACACTCCCCCTCCCCTCCTCCCCCAGCAAGAAGATCTTGACGAGGAGGCTACAGTTACTGGCTTTGAAAGCAGAGAAAGTTTTAAAGGAATGAACATTGTATATACTTTCCAGAACTTTCAGTGAAGAGATCCCTGAAAGATTGAAAGGCCTCATTTCCTAGCCCTTCTCTCTGCTTTTTAAAAAATGTTGAGATAGAATTCATACACCATAAACTCCACAGTTTTAAAGTGCACAATTCATCAGTTTCTAATATATCCACATAGGTATACAACAATCACCAGTATGTAACTCCGGAACATTCTCATCATCCCCAAAAAGAAACCCTGTGTTTTTCAGTGTCACCCCCATTCTTCTTCCCTTAGCTCCTGGCAACCACTAATTTACTTTCCGTCTCTATGAATTTTCCTATTCTTGACATTTCCTATACATGGAATTATACACCACGTGGGTCTTTGTGATTGGTTTCTTTCATCTGGTATGTTTTCCGTGCTCGCTCATGTCATAACCTGTATCGCTGTTTTCGTTCCTTCTTACAGCTCAACAGCATCCCACGTGTGGCTAGAGCACAATTTGTTTTTCCATTCATCAGTAGATGGACATTTGGGTCATTTCCACCTTTTGGCTCTCGTGAATAATGCTGCTATGAACATTCGTGTACGAGTTTTTGTGTGGATGTTTTCATTTCTCTCGGGTGGATAGTTAGGAGTGGAATGACTGGGTCACGTGGTGACTCTATCTTTAACCTTTGGAGGAAGCGCCAAGCTGTTTCCCACAGCAACCGCACCGTTTTCCAGTCCCACCGCAGTGCACGGGGGTCCTGATTTCTCTGGCCACCGCTTGTTATTGTCCGTTATTTGGTTCTTGCCATCGTGGTGGGGGTGACACAGCTTCCCTCTACTCCTAACTCTCTCTTCTACCAGATCTTCTGGACATAGCCCTTCCCGCTCATGGAACTGACGTGCTCTTGCTTAATTGGGGGCTCCCTCTAGATCGAGACTCCAGGACAGCAGGGCGCCCACCTGTCTTGTCCTCCATGGTCCCCTAGGGCTCAGCCCGGAGCCGTTGCTCAGTAAAGATTGTACTGAATGAACGACTCAACGGCTTTATGACAATCCTAAAGCATCAACATGAGAACACGCATCCTGACCTCATATTGCTTTGAGTTCTACAGATATATTTTTTTTTTATCGTTTAGCAGTCCAAGGAACCGTACCCAAATTGGCCTTCTGTGGTAATTTCCAAATTCTCATTAAATCTTTCGCAGACAACTCGTAGGCCTGGGAGGGACTCTGTCTGGGGGAGGGGGTGACTTAGCAGGCCCCAGGGCTGTAGTTTCCCTTCTGGATGGCGCCCTGGCCTGGCCGGGCCCAGCCCCCACGTCTTGGCCTCGGAGGTGGTCATGTCAGCCAAAAGCGGCAGGCTGTCAACTCATCGGAGCGGATGTGCCGATGCGGCCCTCTGAGAGGAAACACGAGCGCTCGGCGCTTATTGTTTAAAGAAAAAAAGTCCTGCACAGTCTCGAGGATGATGCTGTGAGGTGTCCTTGTGGAATCAGGGAGCCAGGGAGCCTTTGTTCCCTCTGACAGAGGCGGCTTGGACGACGGCCGGGCTTCAGCAGAACCCTGAAGTCAGCAGAGTTGATCTTGGGTGCCTTCCCACTTTCCTTGCTCATGCTCCCCATCCTCCCTGCTCTGCCAGAGAGATCCTGAACCAAGCCCAGCCAGTCCCGCTGCTCCAAGACCAGGAATGAAACAGCCATCACCTATGGAACCTTATTATGCGTCCGACCCTGTCAAAGCACCGCGTTCTTGTTTATTCCCGTGAGGAAAGGAGCTGTCTTACTATTTCCATTTCACGGATGAGGACACGGAGGCTTACAGCAGGGCAGCACGGGGCCACAGTTGCACGGCTGGGAGGCGAAGGAGCAGAGATTCAAGCAGGTGGGCTGGGGGTCGGGGAGGACCTAGGTCACTGTTATCGGGAGTTCAAAATAGGAGCAAAATAAGGACTCTGAGCATTTAGAATATATCAAAATGAGGGAGTGGCAGCTAACCTCTCTTCTGTGGTCATTTCTCTCTCTCTCTCTCTCTCTCTCTCTCTCTCTGGTGTTACAGAATTCTTTCTTTCAATAAATGCTGTGATAGAGAGACTTCAGTTTGGGGGCATTTAAAAAATATTTCTGGCTTGGCCAAATAAAAAGTTGTTAAGCCTGTATCAGTTTCTCCCACGTTATTATTTCCAAATTTTCCTGACAGATGAAATCAGGATGAGGCGTGGAGAGAAGTCATGGGCTTTCTTACCCAGCTCTAATCTTCTCTGGCATAGAACACGAACCATTTCGTGCCTCAGTTTTCTTATTTGGAGAACTGGGATAAAGGTGCCATGTCCAGGGGACTGTATCCCTGGACGCCCTGAGCACTGCTTTCTCATTTCCTGTGCTGATCTTGAGGGCTCACCTGTCTCCCAGGTGAACCTGCCCCTCCCCCTTGAGGCCTGGGGCCCCTGGACAATGAGACAGGCTAGACGGTAAGAAACTCAAACTTCAGATTGGATGGCAGGAGGGTTCACCAGGACATAACGCAGACCTTGGCCAGTTTCGTCCTCCGTGCGTGCATGAGATGAACCAGATGGTGGTTCCCAGCTTTTAGATGTCATAGGTTATTAAGTCTCTTTTTTCCTCAATTTTAGGGACCAACATAGGGTTACCAACTTTTTGTCTTGCCAAGGACAGTTTTCAAAATACCACTTGCAACTTTTGCCATTTTGCACCAAACAAGGCACACGTGACCACCAAAAGCAAAGGAAGTCAATGGTCTTGGAATTTTCGAAAAATGGGATGAGCCTTGCTTTGTGAGAACATTTTTCATTTCCTCTGTTCCTCTCTGTGTGCTCCCTTTGGACTGTAGAAATGCCAACCAGGCCCACATTTGGGGACTGCTGGGCTGGACTCTCCTGTGGTGGCATCCTACCCACGGCCAGTGGCCACCGAGGAGACATGGCAAGAGACAGCCTGGGACCGCTCTCTGCCGGTTTCCGCTGGCTGGGGGTTGTCCTGGAGAGCCCATCTTACTGAGGAACTGGGCCCCGAACTGATGGGTAAAAGTCCTCGTAACACCTTTCCTTCATCCCAAAGGCACCCTGAGCTCCCAGGCATGGCTTTTGCAGTGCTGAAAATTTAGCTTCACCCCCTGGCCATTGGCTCCTTGCATCTCCAGGGGTCCTGCACAGAGTAGGCTCTTGAGAATACTTGGTCTGTAATTGACCAAGTCCAAGTACATGAACTCTCATGGACTATTACACAGGCATAAAAAAATAAAGTTAATTTACAATAGTTGACTTAGGTGGGTATACAAATTGTATTTCCTGTTTTTTCCCATTGTTCTATATGTTCGAAATCTTTCTTAACGAAAAAGTGGGATAAAATAGTGGAGATTATACCAGAGTTTATAAGAAACAACATGAGGATGCCTGTGATATATGGAAATTATATAACCGTAAAAATTGTTTACCAAAGAGATCGTAAAGAAATGTACCCAAATGCTACTCATGGATATCTCTGGATGTAGATTATGGGTTGTTCATTCTGTACTTTCTACTTATGTTCCTGGATTTTCTATAGAAAGAAAAAGAGCTTTTAGGAAAAAATATGAATAAGATGCATCTTAGGGTTTCAGTTTCTCCATTTTCCTTCCCTTTCTCTCTTCTCCCACAGAGCTGCTAATTGTTCCTAAATTGCCCTCTCTTTGCTGAGGACAGATCAAGGCTTTCCTGGAAATGTTCCTGCTGCCGCAAATCCAGCAGGAGGGAGAAGAGAGGAGAGAGGCCCTTCATGTGGAACTGGGGCTGGGCTCGCGAGAGCCCGGGGCTCCCGGGACAGCACCCAGCCGTGAGCTGAGGCCTTGCTGCTCAACAGAAAGCAACACAGGGTTCAGAGCACAGGGCGTTCTGAGGTGTGAGAGAGACCCCCAGAGCAGTGGAGATGGGAGGACAGTTGGTCCCACCCTCTCATGAACAGAAAAGAACACGAGATTCAAGAGGAAAAGTGACCTGCCCAAGGTCACACAAAGGGCTGTGGCCAAGGAGGGACTTGACCCCACGCCTGCTGAGCCCTGTACTTCAGGGCCGGCCTCTCCGTTCTCCAGGGCCTTCTCTTCGCTGTGCTCCTGGATTTTTCTCTCTGGTGAATTCGAATAACAACTTCTCCAACCCTTTCCTGACTTCCGGGATCACCAGGTTTTGAAATCATCCCTGAGTTTTCCAAGGAAAACATGTTTTGGTTTTTCTTCTTCTTTTTTTTTTTCTGCTCATCTGAGGAAATCCAAGAGCCCTTTCCAATCATTTGGTTAAGACTACAGACAGTGAGACATGCCACAAACACAATCCTGAGCCCAGGGAACCCGAGGCCACTACTGGCCTCAAGAAAGATGGGGCATCAGACCCGTCACTAGTGCTTGGTCAGCACAGAAGCCCATAGGAACACGGGGTGTTTGCCACCTTCCCCAGATCCATGATGCTGGGCCCTTGTAGGGAGAGACTGAGGGAGTCTACAGGGAGCTGCCCTTGGTGGAGGCTTTAGCTGCTATGAGCGCTGACTGAGTCCATGGGGAGATGCTGGACGTGGGCCCTGCCAGAAGTCAGGCCCTGCAGCCCAGGCCGCACTTTCTAACCTCCCTTGCAGCTAGGTGTGGCTGTGTGACTAAGTTCTGGTCAATGGGTGTGAGCACAAAGGGATGTATTCAACTTAAGAAGGGGACATTCCTTTCTTAGCTTCTCCCTTCTTCTTACTGACTACATGATAGATGTGATGGCTGGAGTTCCAGCAGCCGTTTTGGGCCATGAGGTAACTCTAGGACTAGAAGCCCGTGGAACAAGATAGGAAGAAACCATGGCCCTGACATCATGCAGGTCAGAAATAGATTTGCATCTTCTTAAAGCCATGGTTATCTGGGGTTTCCTTTTACTTGTGGCCAATAGTATTCCTAAGTAACGCACTGTCTTTTGGCTTTGGGTGTGAAGTTGCAATCATTTCCAGCGGGGCTCTCGGGGACCCGTCATGTGTGAGAGGCTGGGGCAAGCTCTGAGACAGAACTGATGATGATTATTAGCCACAATAATAATTGTGACATTTATCAGTGTGTTTGTGTAAAACACTGAGCCCCGTGCCTGGTGCTGAGTAAGAGCCCAACAAACGTCCACGATTATGCTGTCACCGCGGTGGTTCCCCCTCAGCCGCCGCCCGCTTTGCGCGGTTTCAGTTACCCGCGGTCAGCCATGGTCCAGAAACAGCAAGCGGGAAAGTCCAGAAATAAACCATCCGTAAGTTTTCAATTGTGCGCAGTTCTGAGTAGCGTGGTGCAATCTCACGCCATCTGCCACATCCCACCTGGGGTGCGAGTCACCTCTCTGTCCAGCGTGTCCACACTGTGCCCTCTAGTCGCTTAGTAGCCTACTCGGTTATCGGATTGACTGCGCAGTGCCACAGTGCTTAATGTTCAAGGAACCCTTATTTTACTTAAAAATGACCCCAAAGCACCAGGGTAGTGATGCCGGCAACTCAGCTACGCCAAAGAGAAGCTGTAAGCTTTACCATAGTTTAAGATATAGCATGTATGGGGTTCAGCACTATCCACGGTTTCAGGCATCCATCCACTGGGGGTTTGGAACATTCCCCCGTGGATAACGGGGGACAATTATATGGGTGTGAAGCCTCATACCTTGGTGTGTGGGATACGAAGGCTGTCCAGGGTCAGAGGGAAGAGCCCAGGTAGAGGGGGCATTTGAAGATGGCCCTACAGGTGGGAACCAGACTAGACTGGCTAAGCGGTGGCATCATTAGGCGCTGTGACAGAGAGCTTCTTGGACATTATTTCATGTAATGCTTCACATACTGACCCCAGTAGAGCAAACACATCCCTCTCCCTGTATGGATGAGAAAACCGAGCCTCAGAGAGAATGGGAGCCACCCCCAGCCACCCAGCAGAGCGGATTTGCACTCTGTGCTCAGGCTCCACGGTGGCCCTTCCTGAGCATCTGTGGGCTGAGGACTGTGGCTCAGGCAATGGGAAGGGCAGGAGCAAAGGCCGGCAAGAGCACACCGGGGAGTCTGGAGCTCAGGTCCATGCCCAGAGTGAGACAGGCCAGCGAGGGAGGTGGGGGTGCCCCAGTGAAGCAGCCCACTGGGCCCCAGGGTTCGAATTACTTCTGTGTCCTCTGTGGCCAGTCCCAGAGAGGGGATGAATGGCCCAGCTTTGAATTAAAAAGGAGTTTCCTGTGGCTGCTGCAGCAAATGAACCCAAACTTAGTGGCTTAAAACAACACACATTTATTACCTCATGTCCTGGGGCACAGAAGTCAGAGCAGGAGGCAGTCTGAGGGTGGAAGGGCCAGGCAGGAGGCCTTCCCGGGCTGCCCAGTGTGTGGAGTGGGGACACTTTGACAATGTGAGGCCCAGGGGTAGGGAAGCACCCTATTCACTTGCTCACGCCCCCCGCCCCTCCAGCTACACCCCTCCCCTGGCTGGCTTAATGCCCCCCAGTGCACCCCACTGAGGACGAGGACAAAGCCATTCCTGGGCTAGACCTCCCCACTGCTTTCACAGACCCAGCTAGAGCTCTGTGTGACCCCAGTCCCACTGGGTCCTCTCAGCATGTCCTCCCAGCTGGACTCAGAATCAGGGCTGATTGTGGGGTCTGCAGCATCGCTGAGTCGAGCCCCTTCCTGAGTTCACGTACTGGCCTGCCAGCTCTTTGCAGGCTGCGATGTCAGCACAGTGTGATCTGCTGGTAAAAGCAAACCTAACTCAAAATTTGGCTGCATTAAAAAAGTCAGGGGCTGGATACGGGGCGGGAAGAGCTCCCAAGCCTGGCATTGTGAGACCCACGTGGGACTGGGCACTTGCAGGCCCTCGCCCGTTGGCCCTGACAGCCCCATCCCACCCAGGGTACTGTAGCCGGACACCGAGGGAGCCCTTCCCAGCACCAGTGCACTTCCTTCCTGAGGTGACTCTATAAGTGTAGACAATTGCTGTTCCCACCACAGATGAGCAAACCGAGACTCAGAGGAGTCCTGGCTTGCCCAGGGCCCAGCTGGGGGGCGGGAGCTGGACTCAGCCTCCTGAGCAGAAAACTCCAGGTGGCGGGACCTGTCAACCTGCAGAGGGCCGTGTCCCCCAGCAGCCCAGGACCGGGGTGGAGGAGATGCTCAGCAAACATCTCACGGTAGGTGGAGAACGGACTGAGCCCAGACATTCTTCAGAGGGGGCAGGTAGAGACAGGGCTGGACATAGTGAGGGTGAGGGGGTTGCTTAACCTGGGAGGAAGACAGTCTCAAAACAGGGGCAGGATCCAGGACCGCCTCTGAGTGCTCCTGCCCAAGTGTTAAACCTGAATCAATGTTCTAGGAAACATCGAAGAACCTAAATGGAGGGATCTTCTCCAATGCAACTGGCCCAGAGTCCACAAAAACGTCAGCCTTGTGCCCGCTGAAGACAGCAGGTGACCCTGGACAGGATGCTGGATCAGGAGAAAACTGTTCATTTACTAAAATGACATTATTGGGGCAAGAGTGAAATCTGAATAAAATCTGTAGATTAGGTAATAGAACACACAAATATGTAACAGTGTTCATTGTCTGATTTGATATTTGTACTGAGGCCGTGTAAGAGGTGGGTCCTGCTCTGAGGAAATGTATGAAATATTTGGGTACAAGCACACGGGCTCCCCGACTGCTCAGAAGATAAACTACACAGACAGAAAGAAAGAGAGAATGATAAAGAGGAACATATTAACAACTGGGGAATTTGAGTGAAGGAGTTCTTGTATTATTTCTGTACAACTGAGATTCTTTCAAAATAAAAAGTTATGAAGAAAGGAAAGTCAATGTGCTGGGGGAAAAAAAGCTGGGGAGCAGTTCCCAGTGCAAGGATGCATTGACGCAATGCATCCCGACGACAGAAAACCAGCTATCATCAGTGACATTAGTGGGACAAGGGGGGGGACATGAATCGGGAGAGAGGAAGGGGCGCTGGATGCCGGCGCTGCATCTGTGTTAATTTCCCGAGTGCGATGGGCACATTAGGTCTTGCAGGAGAATGTCCTCGCTCTTCCGAGGGGGCACACTAGATTCTGGGCAAAAAGGTCAGTGCGCCTACAACCCTCTCCCACGTGATTCGGCAAAAATACGTTTATAGGAAAGAGAGAATGAGAAAGCCCACGTACTCTAAATGGGGGGGTACACAGAAGTTCATGCAATTTTTCTCAAGGACACAGACCTGCTCACCCCTGCAGCCCGGGGTGGTGAAGGGGTCTGAGGTGAGCGAGGTGGCTGGGAGGGGGCCTCCCTGTCCCCACCCCCAGCCTCCGCATCCTCCTGTCCTGTTGTTTTTGCTGTCTGGCCACAAGATGTCTCCATGGGGCCCTCCGAGGAGGCAGTTTTCATTTGTTTAAGTTCTTTAAGTTGATAAGATGTGAATTAAACTGTTGCCCTTTCTCTGACTTGCTGCTCTTCTTACATCCTGTGTGAAGACAGTTTTTCCTCACATGTGCTTCCTCGGGGATGTTTGTTTCCTGGGGGCTCGTCCAGCCCACCTTTTCCCTCTGCCCGGGAATGCCTCATTAGGAGGTCTCTGCTGCCCTCTGGTGGCCATTGCCTATCACAGGGCCCACCACCCTCCCTGAGTGGCAGAAACCTGAAAAGGCTTTGCAGCTTCTTGTCCTAGAAGAGCTGGGGTCTCTGGAGAAACAGAACCAATCAGATACACGAGATTTATTTTAAGAAATAGGCTCACATGTATTGGGGGGGCTGGTAAGTTTGAAATCCACAGAGTGGGCTGGAGGCTCGCTGACCTACGGTCCAGAGGCAAAATGTCTTCCTCTCTAGAAAACCTCAGTTTTGCTTTAAGACTGTCTACTGATGAGGTGAGGCCCACCCCGTTATCAAGGGTCACCTCCTCTTAAAGCCAGCTGCTGATCGTAGGTGTGACCACGCCTGCCAGATGCCTTCACGGAGACTCAGATTCGTGTCAGAGGAACTGATCGGGTATAGCCAAGCTGATGCGGAAAACTGGCCATCACAGCTGGTTAACTGAAAAGAGTACATTCTAGAGGGGAATTTCATGGATCCAGTTATGCTTTTCTGCTGATTTCCAATTCCTGCTTTAAAAAAAAAAATCTTTGCTAAGAAAAGGAGCCTGCTGTAGCTCCTGAGTGTGAGGAGTGAAGGAGGAAACAGATAAGCAGGGCTCTGATGGGGCTGTCACAGGGCTGTCACAGGGCGGTCAGGAGCCTGGCCCCATAGATGTTAGTAATTATTGTTATTATAATGGAAATTACTGTGTGAGTTGTTAATGAAGTTGGAGAAAGGGAGAAACAGAGGGAAGGAGGGAGAGGGGAGAGACACACATTCGGGATAGAATCAAGGCTGGGGATCGCATTATTGCTTTTCTCCAAACATGCAGGAAGCGAGGAACACAAGGCTTGAGGATTGCTGTTTAATCTCTGGCTCAAGCAGCGATGAAAAACAGTGAGGCGAGGGAAAACGGAGCCGAGCAAGTTGGGGTCCCTTGCTGATGCTAAATTCCACTTTGGGTTTTCAAGGCGTGAGAGGGTCCTGGTGGCCTGTCCAGGAGGCAGTGAGCATTTGCAGAGAGGCCCGGGAATTGTGATCTGGGAGAGGCCAGCACCTCTACCCCGTGTAGGAAGGGGAAGAGAGGGCTCAAGAAGGTGCGACTGGCCTAGATGCTGGTGGGGAGGGAGCAGGACTGAGATGGGGCATGGATTCAGCCCCTGGAGATGGCGTGGTGACTCGAGAGGCAGTGGTTGGGAAAGCAAATGGGAGGGAAGAGAGAGTGAGGAGAGGAAAGGACACACATTTGCAAAGTTCTTGTTGGAACTTTGGGGAAGGGGCGTAGAGAGGAGGAGGGATAAGGGAATTTGGGGGGGGGAGAGAATTTCTCCCTGGGAGTAAGGGGCATAGAGAGGAGGAGGGATAAGGGAATTTGGGGAGGGAGAATTTCTCCCTGGGAGGATGCTTATGTTGAATCTGCCGTGAGGAGCGGATAGGAACGAAGAGACCTAGCAGAGTTATTTGTTGGACCAAGGACCTGAGATGGTGCCAGGGGTGAGATCTGGAACCCCGCCCCAAGTGGAAGGGTACCTCCTTGTTACTGGAGGAGACCCAGCGAGGCTTGTGCACGAGGAATTATTCAACCAATGGGGTAATCAACAGCATAAGGCACAGTCCTTTCTCTCGGGGAGCTAGCCTTTGCATCCGGAAATTAGAACGCCGCCCTTGAGGAAAGACAAGGGAAGCCCAGTGGAGTGTTTCCGGTAAGTGGCGCAGGGGGGTGGGGTGCAGGAAGCTGAGGCATTGGAGGAGAGCCGGAGAGGAGAGGGGACGGGTGTGCAGTCTGAGGGCTGGGAGGAGTGCAGGGCGGCCGCCCCTGCGGGGAGAGTACAAAACGCAGCGAGAACATCATCGTGGAGTATAGGCAGTCTGCTCTCTTTGAGCCCTGCGTGGGCGTCCTGGGCTGCCATAACAAACGGCCACGAACTGGAGTTTAAAAACAGCAGAGACTTGTCTTCTCCCAGGTCTGGAGGTCAGCAATTTAAAATCCAGGTGTGGGCAGCGTCGTGCTCCCTCTGAGGGCTCTAGGGAGGATGCTTCCTGCCTCCTCCGACTCCTAGGGGATCCAGGTGTCCCTCGGCTTGTGGCTGCACCCCTCCAGCCTCTGCCCTGTCGTCACATGGCCATCTTCCGTGTGTCTGTCTGCTTTCTCCTCTGTAAGGGCCCCATTGGACTAGTGCTCATCCTACGACTCAGCTCAGCTAATCACATCTACAAAGACCCCATTCCCAAATTAGGTAACTTTCTGAGGTGGACATGCATTTGGGGGACATTATTCAATGGTGATGGAGCCGAGAACATGAGGATTTGACTGGAGGCAGGGACAGGGCGCTGCACAGAACAGGGCACAGGAGCCTCTCCGCATCACACGGAAGAGCCAGGAAGACCAGCAGAGCCTCAGGGGCTGGGGCTGGTCAGAGCCACCCTGTGGGAAGTCAGGGGAGGTGGCATGCCCCAAACAAAGCCACGGCAGCAGGAAGAAGCTGAGTTATGTCTATATATTAATCAGTGCCTGTGGGGAGCACCAGGTGCAGAGAACTGTGAGGATGGGGACTGGCAACCAGCACAGGACAGTGAAGCACCTGAGACCAGCCACTGGGGAGCCACCACCCCCACCTTGGGTCCACGTGCAAGGAATAGCAGTGCTGCCTGGCCCCTGCCCTGTCCTTTTACCCTCACATCGGGGACTTATTTCTCCTAACAATGAGGCAAGTAGATATTGCCATGATCCCATTTACAGGGGAGAAGACTAATGCCCAGAGAGGCCAAGTGACTTGCCCAAGGTCACACAGCAGGGCTAAGGTCTGGGATTTGAACCCGTGTTTATCTGACTCTAAAGTCTTTGCTTTTATATATGCTTAAAATAAGAGGCTCTTCATTATAAAAACCTCCAGACATATGCAAAGTGAACAGAATTGTAGAGTCCCACACAGCAACAGTCACTAACATTCGCTATTCTTGCTTCCCCCCCCCCACCCCCCTTCTCCCTCAATCTCCTATCATTGTTGCGGTTATTAGTTTCTTATTTCTTGAGGTAAAATGTAGATACACAGAAATGCAGAAATCTTGTAATTAATAAAACAGTAGTTTTATATGTGTTGCATTTTATTTTTGTTATTATTTTCTTACTTTTCTAACAATGACAGGTGTTTTTATAACAAGGAGGAAAAAAATCAATAAAATGATGATAAAAATTTTTAAGATGTTCCTTTGGGCTGGTGCCCTGTCCCCTCCATTCAGCTATAAGGCTTCCAGACCTCCCAAATAAGCACTCCATGCTTTTTCGCACACCTCTCCTAAGTAACCAGATCTCCTAGGACCCTGCTAGCCCACCCCAGACCTGGGGAAAGCCTGCTGGCCTGCTCGCAGGAGGAGAGACCCCAGCATTCACACAACTCACAAATACAGCTGGGCCCAGGTCAAGCTGCTCTAAATCCAATCCCTGTTACATCCTGGGGAAACCACAACATTGCCCGGTTCCACAAGAACCTCCACTTTCCAGAGGAGAGTGGGGGCCTCTCTGGGATACTCCTGAGCCAATGCAAGGCTAAACAGGCCCTCCTGACCCTCTGGGAGAGGCTGGCCTGGGGAGAGGTTGCCAGGCAACCAGCTGAGGCTCCTCCCAGGGTGGCTGTGGGTGGCATGTTGCCCGGCAACTAGGTGGCAGCGTCCCTTGAGCCAGGACCAGGCAGCTGCGCCCAGCCCTGTGTGGCTTCTCCTGGGCCTGCAGGACCCCCCAGGGCCCTGTCCTTATTCCTTAAGACCAGGGTAGCTGGTAAATCTGGTCACAATGAACATTGTTCTCTTCAGGTGAGTGCCCAAGGCTGGGAGGGAGGGGCAAGCCAGGTTCTCAGGGTCCGATGCACCAAGACAGGGCATCTGTGCCTGCTGGGTGGGGGTGGGAATGATGAGAGTGAGCTCCCTCCCATCCTGCACCCACCTCAAGGTCGAAAGAAGACGGGCCTCAGGACCGGAATCTGGCCTCTGCTTCTCCAGCATTATCACCCACAGCTCTGGCGTAACCAAATTTCCAAGGTCCACTTTTAATTTCCCTCACTCGCCTCTACATAGAAAACCCCTCTTCAGCGTGTCAGAGCCCCAGCAGGAGTCACCCCTGCTGCGGGACTGTCCTGACCGCACTGCCTCCAGGCTCTTTCTAGGACTGCTCTCCTGCAACTCACTGGGCTGGGCCCTCACCCGGCTCTTTCTAAGCCTGGTTCTTCTGAGGGTGGCAAACTCAAGGGTGTGTCTGCAGCCCCTGGGCCTCGCTCACGGGGATTTGGGGTCACATGTCTGGGCTGGGGGCACAGGAAACTGCATGCTTTAACTTGTGCCACAAGCGATTCTGATGGGGGCAGATCCTAAGACCCCACCTGGAGGAACTGATACTGCAGACAGCTGCGTGACCTTGAGCAAGATGCTTCACTTCTCTGGTCCTGTTTAATTGTTTTCAAATGGCGAGAGTAACAGAGTCTTACTGACCGGGCAATGCATGTGGAATATTTTGCGAACTGGACAAAGCATCCTCCTCAGAGCTTTAGGGATGTGACTGGAGGGTCGCACAGGGGACTTTGGCAAATGGAGAAATGCGGGAGGGAGGCAGGAGCCGGTGCAGAGAGGGCCCAGGAGGGGGTGAGCGCCCGAGGCTGTTTAGGGCGGACCAAATCCAGCAGGTCCTCCTCTCACTCCTCACTGAACCCCCGCACTGGGCACAGGCTAGCCGCACAGAAAGATGAAGGAAGACACTCCTGCTCCAGGACAACGGAGGGTGGCAGGAAGTGACGAGGGCCATGCAAGGACAAGCTAGAACTTCGGGTTGGGCGGAGGGATGAATGGGCCGAGCACAGGATTTGGGGGCAGTGAACCTGCTCCGTATGACACTGTGACAGTGGATTCGGGGCATCAGGCATTTGTCAAAACTCGCAGCACGTGCAGCACCAAGAGTTAACCCTGGGTATTGGCTCCTCTTGTGTCACAAATGTCCCCAGGGAATGCAAGGTGTTACTGGCGGGGCACGCGTGGGCACTCCCTCTCTGCACCGCGCACTCAGTTTTCTGTAAACCTAAAACTGGCCCCCAGAAAGTTCGTTAATTTGAAAAAAAAAGGAGGGGGAGCTTTGGGGTTCGGAGAGAATTTTGACAGTTTGGGGAAAAGCTAGAATCAGGGGAAGTCAAAGAAGCCATGGCAGCGAGAGAATGAAGAATAACTAACTGCCAGGGAGACAAACCCCCTCTGAAGGGCTGCAGCAGGGAGAAGGCCGGCTTTGGGGCCACACCCCACTGGCATTCCGGCCTGGCCACCGGCCAGCTCTGTGACCCGGCTGGTCTCCCGCACCTGCTCGATGGGCTGACACCCGACCTTGAGTTTGGTCCCAGGGGCCAGATGCCTAGCATGGTGCTTGCCGCTTAGGAGGATGGCGGTGGGCGGGCTGAGCCCCATGTCACTGCCTGCACAACCCCTGAGGCCCCCACCTCCCCAGGGACAGCCAGGTGAGGGTGATGGAGACCACGGTGACCAATGCCGAGAAGTACTTCGGCCAGTTCTGCTCGCTGCTGGCTGCCTACACCCGCAAGACAGCCCGGCTGCGGGACAAGGCTGACCAGCTGGTCAAGCAGCTCATTGACTTCGCCAACACCGAGAACCCCGAGATGCGGGCCGCCATGAGGAACTTTGCCGAGGACCTGGCCAAAGTGCAGGATTACCGGCAGGCCCAGGTGCGTGGGGCTGCTGGGGCCCCAGGCCCATTGCCGGGGTGGATCCGAGGGCTGGAGCTGCCCACAGGGGCCACAGCCAATGGACATCTCCTCCCAGGTGCCTCTGAGGCTGGACACTTACACACTCCCTCCCTGGGTGTGGGTGGGGGGTGGGGGTGGGGTCACACCTCCATTTACAAGACTGAGAGCCAGGAGGCTTTGCAGAGCTGGAGGGGTGGGCAAGGCGAGGGGACCCAGACAGCCAGTCCTGAGGGCTGGGGGCACATCCCCAGGGTTCAGAGGACCTGTAGAAGGGACAGACATCTAAGGAGGCTGCAGCATGTTAGAAAATAGTTAAAAATTAAAATCTCCTGCCAGCCCAGAAACCTCTCAATGACTGTGAAAAAGAACAAAACGGCTTTTCTGCTGAATGAACATTAAACCAAACCGTCACGCGTATTGCAGGTGATCTGATTAGTGATGGCAAAGACAGACAGAAACCTCACTCCCTAGACAGCCAGGCCGAGGGAACCCCTCACATGCACATTCTCCAGACAGGTGATAACGTGTCCTCAAGTAAGGAGACAGCACCATTTGTCACGCTGGACTCGGCAGCCACCTATGTTAGCTAACCATCTTTATCCAAAGGAAAAGTAAAATTTCTCACATCTCTGTGACAAGCAGGTGGTTATAGCTTGGAGCCAGGCACCGGGGTGAAGCTCCCGAGACACTGTTACCTTGATCTTTACCTTTCAAAAACACAAGTGCCATTCCTGGGTCGTAAAACTGGCAAGAGGTTTCTTTAGCTTTTAAAAAGCTTTTGATGCGTCTAGAGAATAGACAGACACAGTGGCAAGTTTTCTAAAAGAAATGCTTTAAGGGAGGGAGGGAAAGGTCCCTTTCCTTCTGGCACCTGGGAAAACGGGCTATTTTTAGATCTGTGTTCACCTTTCAAGGGTCATAAGCCTTGGGGAAGGAAAAAGGGCTGGGTGGGGCCTGCAGTTCCCCTGGTCCGTCTGGTGAGTCAGATTTCAGGGGGCCCATCCTCCAGGCATGAGCCTCACCTGGGAACTTGTTAGAAATGCAAATTGGGGAGCCAGACCTTGGACTTGCTGAGTTATAACCTCTGGAGTGGCATCCCACAATCGGGGTTTTCAGGAGCTCTTGAGGGGGCACCCCAAAGCCTGCTCTCGTGTGACACGTTCTGATTCGGAATATTGCTGGGTGAGGGGTAAGCACTCGCTCAATGTTAGCTTTAATTGTGATTGTTATTGCTATTACTGGCATTGTTTATTGGAGTGTCTAGTATTAGGCTTGGCACGTAGGCACTGGCTCAGGGGTGTGAGGTGTCCCCCCTCGCTCCCTGCTGCGAATCCCAGGCTGTTCCATGTTCTAAGCGGGTCTATCTAGCCTCCCAGTGAGATCCTAAGGCAGTCTGGAGAACTGAAATAGTGATGCATCCCATGGACCTGTCATGAACCCTGGGTGGGCACAGGCATTTTACAGGTGAGAAAACAAGGCTCACCAAGATGAAATCTATTGCCCAAGCCTTTAGGAGGCAGAGCCCTGAGCTCGGCTGGCACTGTCTACCCTAAGGGGTGAGGGAGGGTGTTTGGCGGGGCCCCCACCCAGCCTCTGCAGACTCCTGCCATCCAGCTCTGCGGCTCCAGGCATCTCCCGGGCTGTGTCCACTCTGATTCTCTGCGGGTCTGTGCTTCCCCAGGTTGAGAGGCTGGAGACCAAGGTCGTCAACCCTCTGAAACTCTATGGGACGCAGATAAAGCAGACACGGGTGAGTGGGCGTGCGGTGCGGTGCGGTGGGCCGTGTCTGCATCTGGCCACGCTGGCTCCCCAGGAAACAGCCCCCTGCTTCCTTTAGGCTGAGATCAAGAAATTCAAACGTGTCCGGAATAACGAGATCAAGCAACTGGAAAAGCTGGAGAAAATGAGGCAGAAGTCGCCTTTGGATAGGCAAATGATTGTATCCTTCCTTGAAGCTGGGCCTGGGGCTGCTGAACCAGGGTGGCCCTTTGTCACGGGCACCCTCTGGTGGGGGCAGCTAGTTTATTTGGCTCCTTAACAGCACCAGTCCCAGGTGAGGGCCACATGTCTGTCTGGGGAAGGTAGAATTGCATGCAGGTAATGAATGACCTCACAAAACGGCGAGGTAAGCTTTTTCTTAGTCAGGTAAGTGCTGAGCCCTGAGCTCAGGATAGGAGTCAGGAGTGGGGGCCACTGGGGACAAGGAACCCTAGGTTCTGTTCCACCACTGACATTATTTGACAGGTTAGCATTCACCCCCACTCTTTCTCAGGTTACCTATGTAACATCACACCAGGTAGGCACTTCTAGATAATGAAACGCAGGCTAAGGAAGGTGACTTGCCCAAGGCCACACAGGGAGTTAACAGGGCAAACCTGGAACTCAGCCGAGGATGCCCGACTCTAAAAGCCAAGTTTCAGTGTGCCTGTGCAAAGTCGGGTCATACCGATGTCGATCAAAGAAACCAAGAAATTAATTACCTAAGAACATTCCACATGCTGGAATGAATTATTGTCTAATGTAGAGCACCTGTTATAATAATAGCTCAGCGGGTGCCCATTGTTTACTTGTTACAACCCTATAAAGCAGGTCTTATTATTGTCCCCTGTTTACAGTCAAGGAAATTGAGGCTCAGAGAGGTTAAGTGATTTGCTCGAAGTCACACAGCTAGCAAGCAAGTCTGTCTAAGCAGCACCTGCCCCCTTAGCCATGGTCCTACTTGGCCATTCCTTTGATGACCAAATTGGCAAAAGACACCCATGAGTTAGGAGAACGGGCCCACAGGCAGGGTGAGGAGACAGAGAATGATCCAGAATGGATGCACTCCTGACACTTTCTATCTCCGGGGCAGGCAGAGACCAGCGTGCAGAGGGCCTCTGTGGACGCCAGCCACACCACCCAGCAGCTAGAGGAGACAGTCGATGCCTTCCAGAAGCAGAAGCTAAAGGACCTGCAGGTGGGGTGGTGGGCCCTGTGTGAGAGGTACTGGGGGCTACCTCAGTGTGCCTGTGTGTGTGCCTCCTGTGGGAGAGTGCGTGTGTGTGCGTGTGCATGTGACTGTGCATCTGAGCTCGTACCTTCTCCGCTCCCGGCACAGTTAATCCCGGCCTAACCCTGGCCGCGGGGGTAAGAGGCCGGCTGCTCGGGGCAGCTGCCCGCTCAGCTGGCGTCCTGGGAATCCAGCACTTGGCGGCCCTGCCCTCTCAACACCCAGGTCCAGCTCCCTACCAGGAGAACTTGGCAGTTTGTTTCCCCAGCCCCCTTCCTTTCCACACAGGGAACCCACAGGACTTGCCCTGACTTCCCACTTCCTCCCTCCTCCATGAAGCTCTAAACACATGGGCCCCCCACCTTCCACCCAGACACCACCCCAACACAGCCCAGGGCCCTGGGCCCAGAGTCCTGCTCTTACAAGAGGGCCGCAGCGCACTGGGGTCTTGAAAAACAAGCTGATCGCATAGACCCCTACACCCACACAAACCCCCCTCTAGTCCACTTTCCAAATTACAGCCCCAAGGATCTCATAAAAGGCGGCTCCAATATGTCACTCCTGAGTTTCACACACTCCCATGGCTTCAGTCCCAAGGATAAAGGCCAAAGTCCTCCCCAGGGCTCCCAAAGCCCCAGCTCAGCCCTCCAGCCTCATTGTGGACGTGCCACTCCAAGTTCAAGTGCATCAAGCCCTTTGGTACCTCAGGGCCTTTGCACAGGCTGTGCCTTCTGCCAGGAAGGCTCTGCCCTTACATTGAGTTTACACCCTTCATCTCTCACGTGGACCCCCAGACCGGTCCAGTCCCATTGTTAATACACTCTTCTCTCTCCCCTCTGGGGGCAGTTAGTATTAATTGTATCTTTAACTCGATTGGTAATCTAACAAAAGTTGACTCTCTACACCTACTATGTGCCAGGAGCTATGCCTGAGGCCAAGAACATCCCCGCCAGCAAAGCAAGTTCCCTGTGTCAAGGAGCTGACACCTCAGGGAGCTGCCACAGGCCCCCGCCGTCCTGTACGCCATTTGTCAGGGCGTGAGGAACTCGCTGTTCCGTGGTCGCCTCCCACACTGCACGTCCACAGGGCAGACACCCTGCCTGTCGTGTCCCCTGCTAGGTCCTGGGCACCAGGTCCAGGGCCTGGCACTTAACGGACTCAGTAAATATTGGGGAAATGCACAAATAACTGAAGAAATGCACAAGTGAGCAAAACAGCGGTCATCAGTACGCGACGTCGTCTGTGGTACAGGCAGGCTCGACAACCACCAGGTGACTTTTATTAAGCACCTGACGTGTATGAGGCCGGAATGCAGGGCTCTGTGGGGTGCCAGCGAGAGCATGTGAGATTCTCGGCCTCTCTCCATGCTCAGGGGCCAGCAGAAGCACGCAGTTTGAAGCCGGCATCCTTTCAACTTCTGGGGTTAATTCTGTAAGAGACACTTATCCAAACCAACCCTAAAAAGCCCTTCGAATTTTAAGCAAAAAAACCGTAACTTAAAATAATGATTACCACCACATTGGTTTTAGGTCACACTTCTAATAAAATGATCATATTTCCAAAATAGTTCCATAAAAGAATGCAAATAATGCTTTTTATGCCGGGGTTCACCCAGCTGAGCGTGCATCGGAAGTCACCCTGGAGGGCTCTTTAAAATGCAGATTGATGGGCCTGCCCTGGATTCCCATTTGGCAGGTCTGGGTGGGCTGGAGAATTGGCATTTCTGACAAGCTCCTGGGTGGGGCCGGTGCTGTTGCAGGGAGCACAGACCGAGAGCTAACTGAATCTTGGGGGGCTCTGTGAACTGGGGCCACCTGTCCCTCTGGAGCAGATGAATAAATTGAGGCCGGAGACGATAAGTCATTCCTCAGGCCCTGTGCCAGTAATGGCAGGATGAAGCCTTGACTCTACCTCTGGATTCACAGCTGCTCTCACCGGCACTGCCGCCCAGGGGGCAGGAGAGGGGGAGGCAGAAGGCCAGTGTTCCTTCAGGCTTGGGCCACTCTCCTCTTTCTTCTCCCAGGCTGCCTGTGGGCTTTCTTTGGCCCGCCTCCCCCAGGTGCTTCTCGTTTACCTGAAGTAGTGTGTTTCCAAAGTGCAAGCTCTCCCCTGAAACTGAGCCTGTGTAGTACCACAGCTCTGCACACAGTAGGAGCTTGTGCTAGGCAGCCCCCCCACACACACAGCAGGAGCCCCCACTAGGGCTGAACATGCAGCTTTATGGGCCAAGCCTAAGCATCTGATCAATAGAAGCCAACATCTCCGCCACTAATTACGTTCTGACAAGCTAACTCATCAGGATGCAGGGCCTCTCGGCAGAGCGATGTCCACCAACAGCAACCCCTCCCTTCCAGAAGAGTCACTCACAGCCCGTGGGTGACAGAGGCTGAAGGTTTGTAGCCATCAACCTGCAAACACCTGCAAACATTCCTCCAAATGAAAGAAGTGAAGGCTGAGTGGATGAGCCCAGGTTGACAGCTGAGAAAAAGACGTGCCTCAGAAAGTCCTTGCTGAGAAACAAATCTGCGTTTCTGGAACAATCCCTGGGCAAAGCAGCTTTTGAATGGAATGTATTATCTGTTCAAATAAACATAAATTAAAAATAAGATATTGACCTAGGACCTGTCCCCATAAGGACAGCTGAGCCTCTCACCCAGCCCCCTAATATGTCCTCATGGGAGGTGACCCCAGGACTCTCCTCTGACATGTTATGTGCTTCGGGCTTCTCTCCTTACAGAAAATTTTTTCGGACTTTGTAACCATTGAGATGGTCTTCCACGCCAAAGCAGTGGAGGTGTATTCTAGTGCCTTCCAGACCCTGGAGAACTACGACCTGGAAAGAGACCTGGAGGTAGGTCACAAGCACCCCATCTTCTGTTTGGTGGTGACAGGGGGCTGAATTCGATTAAAGTTTGTCTTGATAGAAGCAGTTTTTGTTGGCAACATTTTGCAATTTTTATAATGTTGAAGTCTCATTCTGATGTGCTGTTTTAAACATCTGTCCCTGGGTGCCTAACCCAGAGGTGGGGAATTTCTGAACACTATCTGGAATAGCTCTGTGTCTATGATCACTCTGGTGTTTAAAAACAAACAATGGATCAACAACCACAACAGGCCTCCCCAGGCTGATGTTTGCTGCTGTTTGGATGTAGACAAGGTGCTTGTTGCGCCATCTGAGCTGATGAAAGTCTAACGTGCACTGTGCATCGAGTGACCCTAACACACACAGTGCCACACCTAGTGGTGCAATACACCAGTAAGTTGTCCCAATTACCTTTTGTGGTTCTGGAGTTGATCGGATCAGCTGCATGGTCCTCCCTTGGGTCTTTATTGGTTTTCGGTGAGCCAGTAGCTGGGGCTGGAGCCCTTTCAAAGGCTTCCTCACTTTTGTAGATGATGGCTGTCATTTAGGTACAGCACAGGCCATGTGATCTGCGGAGCTCAGGCTAAAGTGAAAATGAGAGCCCACTGTTCAGCAGTTATTAAGAATTTCACGACAGTGACAGAGGGTTCCTTTTGAACTCGGGGCCCTGGTCAACTGCAGGAAGAGCCACACGCCCACAAAGCCCACCCTATTTGAGTCCTCAGCGGAGTTGGCAGCCCAAATGCCTACCGTGGCCTCTCTGTGTGGCAGGTCGCCTCACAGAATGGCTGGCTGCTGGTCCGAGAGGGAGCATCGGAGAGAGCCAGGCAGAAACGCTACCACCTTTTCTGACCTAACCTTAGAAGTAACTCAGTGCCATTGCTTCTACCACATTCTATGGAATGTACACTAAGGCCACACTCAAGGGGAGGAGTATATTCCAGCTCCTGATGAGAAAAGTGTCAAAGAATTTGCAGATAAACTTTAAAGCTACCATATGGTGCTAGAGGCAGATGGGATGGGCTCCCGTGCATTCACTCATCTTTGTGATATTCCTTTAGGGGTAAGAGTGGTCTCTAATTTTCCTGTGTAACTATAGACATGCTACCTTGCCTCTTTGGGCCTCAGGTTTCCTCATCTGTAAACAGGATGATAATGCCGACTGACTGTGCTGTTAAAAAGAACAGGAGCCTCCCAGGTAGGTCGGTGCAGGTGGAGGCTCCGGCAGTGTGAGCTCAACAGGGGCCCCTTGTCACTCCATCTTCCCTTCCCACTCCTAGTTTTGTTTCCCGATTGAATCTAACCCACCTGAATCTCTCTTCCGCAGGATTTTAGAGCCAAGATGCGTGGAGTTTATGGGCATTACGGGGCTCGGCCCCTCACTGATACCACCCCCTCCACGGCTCTCCCATGGTCTCTCCCCGACCAGGTGAGCACTGGGACTGGGGCCTCCAAATCTGTGACAAAGTGAAGTGAGCCGGGGGGGTGGGGCGTTCATCAAGAGCATGGTTTGAAAGGAGACGCTGAGAAGGCGGCGCTGCCAGGGGAGTGTGGAGGGCTGCTGGCGAGTGAGTCTGACCTGGACTTTCCTGGAAGAAGCCGTTCAATAATCCTCGGAACCCAGCGGTGCGGCCGCCGTGTGTCCCGAGCGCCCCCTAGAGGAATCCTGCAGTATGTCCACTTGAGAAGCCAGGGCTCTAGACCGGCTCTCCCGCCTCTCAGCCCTCTGCCAGTGGGTTTCAGAAGTCAACATTTCTGACTTTACGAAAATAATACGGTCTTTATACTACATGTGACCTCACGAGCCCAGCGAGGCCTGTGATCAGGCACATTTATATTTCCGCAGGGAAAACTCTGAGTATTTAATCAAGTAGCATAAAGATTCTAAGCAGTCTCATGTCAAAAGGATGGGTACATCAGCCATTGGGGGTGGGAAAGGGGGGGGTCTTGGCCCACAGTGTGCGAAGGGGGCAGGGTGTGTCTCTTAGCTTTCTGAATAATTCTCTCTAAAGGCAGCGGAGGAAGTATGACCCCAGCCAGGCTGCCTGAGTCGAAACCCACTGCTCCCAAGCTGGGTGACCTTGGGAAAGTTCCTTAACCTCTCTGTGCCTTAGAGTCCTCACCTGCAAAGCGGGGTTAATAACAGAACCCCGTCATGGGGTTGTGGTGAGTATTAGGTGAACAGATCTACATGAAGCCTTAGAAAATGCTCAATACTTATGGCTGTTATTATTATCACTGATATTGTTGCTATGATGATGACAATGATGATAATGATAATGATGATAATGATTATTTAGAGCACTCAGAGCACCATACGGAGCCAGAGGAAAGAAGAGGAGGCGAGTGAGGACGATTCTGCAGAGGAGGACCCCGTGGAGGACCTAAGGAGACAGGGCAGGGACTCCAGCAATAGGATGAGAAGTCCCCAGTCAGAAAAATAGGAGCTGACCTTGAATGCTCAGGGGTCTCTGCTGTGTCCCTAGAAATCACATGTCCTTTGAGCCTCAGTTTTCTCACCTGTACAACAGGGACTATATCACCCCAGGTTCCTCTGGGGATCAATGTGCCTACAACGGTGTCTGGTACATAATCGGTGCTCAATAAACATGGGCTGCACCCCAACTGGACTTGCGCTGGCTCTCATTTCCTACCTGTGACACTCAGGTGTTTAAACCCCACGTGCATGTCAGTATCCAAATTCCCTCTTTTCATAAGGACATCAGCCCCACTGGTGTTGGGATCCACCCTATCCAGTGCGACCCATCCTAACTGATTACATCTGCGAAGACTCTATTTCTAAATAAAGCCACATTCTGAGGCCCTGGGAGTTAGGACTTCAACATATAAGTCTGGGGGGGGTGGCATGATTCATATGATATTCAGGGATGACCTTGGGACCAGGGACACATTGCAGAAGTCCAGGGAGGTGAAGGGGTGACACAGGTGAAGGAAGGGTGGCTATATGATTTTCTCATCAGCAAAGTGAGGAACACAAAACTTTCCTCATGGGATCGTTGTAGGATTAATGTCCTCACCACAGTGATTTTTATTACCCCAAATCCTTCTCCATGGCACCTCCTCAGAGATTCCACCTGGGAGGACACTCCAAAAATAACTAAAACCTTCTATATTTTCCATAATAACATAATAACATAAACTAACATATTCATAAATTGTGTTATATGTTAGTCACATTTTAAACTATTTTCTTATACTTTAAACTGTAAGCATATATATCTATATATGGACGCGCACGTGCGCGCGCGCACACACACACACACACACACACTGTACTACTTTTATTAAGCTCAGCTGTATCCCAAATCCATTGCTAGTTCCTAAAGGAAAATGACCTTATTCTTCTGGTGGTCCTGGAGCATGCTGATGCCTGGCACATAGTAGGTGCTCATTAAATGTAAGTTGACTGCAAATGTGAGTTGACTCCCTTTCTCCTCTGGCCCCAGTGTACCCAGAGACCAATTGTTCCTAGGTACAGGGTAGGACAGTTGGCCAAGAGCCTTCTTTATCACTCTCTCCTTGGGGAGGGGGGAGGAGAGGGAGTGGGTGGTCACTTGGAAAGTGGGTAACAAAGTTTCTAACTTCTCTCTTTTGGGGCCCCCCGGGCAGGAGGTGGGGTAGCAGGGATGGAGGGAGCATGACTTTTAGTGTCTCTCTGAGCCATTGGATCGATGGTCTTCCTCCCTGTGCATGCCTTGCTTTTGCCCTCGTAGTTCCTGAGGGCAAACTCACCCCACTGCTCCCTGTGCAGATACCTAAATACGGGAGAAAAGAGAGCGTCACAGTCCCTTCTCGTGATGTTAAAAAATGGCTTCATGAGTAAGAAGACCCTTGTCCCAAATATGAGAAGAGGTGAGATGCTTTAGGGGATCAGAGCATTTCTGGCACTGTGGCCGGAGAGAGACTAGGGGCACGTTACAGACAGGAGTACGCAGCACAAATTTAAGGAAAAAAAATCATCACTCAGGGTTTTCCAGAAGTATTCATGCAATTTTAAGCTTTGATAAGGCCAGAAGAGGTTGTACAACTTGCAAAGAAACACCATTTAAAAGCTTATTTAAATTTCTTTTATCTTTAGTGAATGTCAAATAATATTTAAAATTTGTTCCTGTAAAATTTAAATGGAAAACTTTAGTCCTTCCTCTTTTGTCTTTAATGGGTAGGACCCTTCCTGTGGGACACCTCTCGGAGTTTATTCCTCATCTGGCAAATGAGAGAATGGACAGTGATAATGAGCACACCTCTGCCGTTTGCAAAGTACGTCTGCACATGTTGCATTTGATTCTCACAGGAAACATCTAGGGTAGGGAATGATTTCCTTCCCATTTTACAGATGAAAAAATTGAGGCTCAGAACATGATTTGGTGCAAGGCATACAGTCAGTGAGGGAGGCAGAACCCCTTGCACTGCAATGTTTCACTGCCCATCAGCGGGGTCCTCCCCTCTTCCTTGCGTTGCCTCTGAACCTAGTCCTGGGCTGCTAGTGGGATTCTCCTAGCACCAGAGGAACCGTCCAGATGTGATGTCCCAGAGCTGGGGCAGCCCCTCCTTGTTTGGGTCCTCAAGACTAGGTGGGAGAGCTGGGGACATGGAGGTCGGGCCTCCACCCCACAGAGTGTGGATCAGCCCATCTCAGGCAGCGGGGGTGGGAGGCGGGTGGTACCCTGCCTGCATCTTCCTTCCCGCCTGCTGCTCGGGCCTGAGCACTCTTTTTCCGGGCCCTTTACTGCTCCTCAGCTTCGCCTCCCAGATCTGTTTAGGCCACAGTATTAGAATGTGGCGACTGACTTATAATCAGGAAAAGAGAAAGCCCAAACATTTTATAAAAGGCGTCTGTCTAACAACCAAGTTGGAAAGGACTGATAAAGGCATCCTGTTTGTATTAGGTAGAAGCCTGTAAATCAATTTTCCACCCCACTCCCATACCCCCAAATGCAAGAGGTGAACAGCTTGGGTTCAGAGGAAAAGTAGGATCAGGATTCCAGCTGGAAATGGTTCAAGGCATCCTGGAGGCCAGGGCTGAGATCCAGTCCTGGGTGGGGACCACTCCATTCACTAAGACATACTTCCCAGTGCCAAAATCAACAGTTCTGGGCTCCTGACTCCTTACCATTCAGAGGAATGCTCCCTTTCTTAGCATTTCCCAAGACAGACAGACAGACAGACAGACAGACAGACAGACACACACACACACACACACACACACACACACACACAGACATGCACACAACCTGGACAAGACCCAAACACCCTAAATGGCAAAAACATCTATTTGACCCCAGAAAGTTTTCTTCTGAAAAGCCACTGATGTCCCTGAAAAGACTGCAAATTCCATAAAAAGTTTTCACAGATATGTGAAAACAAAGAGACTGACTTTTTTTCTTTAAAGAGAATTTATTTCAGTTTCCACCTTCTGACAATCGGAGGTGTGATATACAGACATTTATTTCTCTTCACAGAAAACGGCTTGATTTTAGCGCTGTTCTGAGATCCTCAACCTTGAAACTTTCTCAACCTTAAAATATAGTTTGTAGAATATCACCTAGTGGGACACAAAATTGCACACCACTGAACTCTACTCCTGGGCTACTAAACGTGACGTCTGGATGTGGCGATGGCAAGTTTAGGTCTGAGACGAGCTGGGGTGAAACGGTAAAACGGAACGCACGCACGTAAACCATCCCCGAAAACCCCGACAGGAGCCACAGTTCATTAACTAAGAAAGGCAGCTGACTGACCATGTTCCATGTGTTTTCAGGGGATCTATGTCTGTTGTTTGAATTTCTGGCATTTCCTAGTGTTCGAATGTTTGGCTTGTCTTTCTCGAGGCATCCATGGGAAGTGAGAGCCCCAGGCTTGTTTACACCCTCACGGCAGGGCAACCGGAACCTCGGTCTCCATCCAGCCCGGGAAAGAGATGGGGACCTGACCGGGCTGAGACTCTGTGTGGAGATGGTGTCTGGTATGTCCTTCCCTCTTCTCTTTTCAGGAGCACGTGGCCCCAGGAGAGAACAGACACAGTCCCCCATTTGAGGACTGACCCATAGGTCAAAGGTGATTTGCCAGGAGGAGTCCTCTTTCTAGTTAAAGTGCAAACACTGCTCTGGGAACTCCAGATGGCAGTGGGCTCCAGCCTGACTTTGCTTTGTCAAAGCCTGGAGTCTGCAGGTCAAGCCAGCTCCGGGTTCTCCCTCATGGCACCCAAGTCCTGCAGGAGCTGTGTGTGGAAGCAACCGGAAGATGGGTAAATCCAGACCATCCTGACTCTCTTCTGGAAATGGTGAGATTCCCCCTTTCCAACAGTAACCAAGGCACTGGGAGCTCTGCATCCTGGGGACCTAGCTAGGGCTGGGGTTCCACTCCCCAGCTCTACATTCATCTCACGGCTCAGAGCTCAGACTGGCCGACTTGGGAACACAGGCTAATGCCAGGTGCCCAGGGGATAAAGCAGGTGGCCCTTGAGGTGTTCCCTCCATCCCTCCCCAGGGACATAAGACACATGAGCCCAGGGATAGCAAGAGAGACCCAGGTCCAGAATGAGGCCCCCCCCACCCAGAGCCTGCCTTGGTTGTAGCGTTGAGTATATTCACTGGATGTGCACAATCTGGAAATGATTTATCCATTTGTTATCTGGAGAACCAACATGTTCCTATTCCTGCCATGTGATGACAAGGACGGCTGGGATGTATGGCCATGTGGCTTGAATAAGCCCTAATCTTGTCTGGGGTCTGAACATTGCACATCAGTCAGTCAGGGGCACTTCTAGCCAATACAATTTCCCTTTACTGTGATACTTGGCTGAAAACTTTTCAAGTAAAACTCATCCCCAAGAATCATAAAAAGGAATAAATGATTTACAGGAAAGCAGGCCGAGATGGTTGAGTCGTAAGAGCAAGGATTTAGGAGAACTAAAAGAACTAAAAAAATGGGGGTGAGAGGGAGCAAGAAGAACAACCCTCAGAGTGAAGGGTCTCAGGGGACCCTCACCCATCAGGGGACCCTCGCCCAGCAGCTTTGACAGTTGAGGAAGAAGAGAGGACTTGAGCCTGAGACCAGGCTGGGCGTGGTGGGAGGGAGCTCACTGCACCCCTCTCCAGAGGTTGGGGCTGGGCCTGGAGTGCTCCTGCTTTCTCCCCACCACCCCCCTTTCCAAGCCCCCACATTTTGGGCACAGGACTAAGCCCTGTTGTACAGCTGTCTGAAATTTTAGGTAATTTGGTAACCAAGCTGACCTAACCATGGGTCTTCCTGGATTCTCCCTAATTAAAAAAACCAAAGGTTAGGGTGCTGTCACGCCCAAGAGGGCCAGGCTTGCAGCTTGTGGCCCTGACTTCTGGTTATGGTCACCTGGCTTAGTCAGAACCTCTTACAAACTTCTCTGCAGCGTGAACGCTGTACTTCTCACAACAGGGGGCTGGGACACCAGGCGCTCTGGGAGAAATAACACACGCACAACGGTCCCCGGAACAGCAAACCGCAGGCTGTGGCCTTGTTGCCAGGACAGTAAACCCACCGTCTCCCTGGGCCCGGAGAGGTGAGACCAGGATCCACACTGGCACAGGTGCCTCTGATTATCGCCCTGGCCTCTGTCCTAAACCCAGCACCGTGGGCTCGCTGCATTAACCCGAGCTCCCTAGGTTTCCATTTGGGTACAGGATTCAGGAAGTAGACTCTTGTTCTAATCCTCCTTGCGATAAGTCCTAATAGGCCCACTCTTTTCTTCTGACAATAGGAAAATCACAGTCTACTCCATCTCACTGTACAAATAACTCATGATTATCAGAATTTGGTTCTCCCGCCTTTGGTTGAATGCACACATGCACACACACATAGCAGATGCAATGTGAATATTAACATGGCCCCTCTTAAACATCCCTCGATATTGCTAAAATTACAACAAAGGCTAAAATCATACAAGGCCACATCTCAGCATCATCCTGTTTTTCTAAGCAGGAGACTTTTTTACTTGAGAGAATTAACTGTCTTTTGGCTCACTATGATTCACATAGCCCTGAGGGACAGACAACATAAAATCTAAAATGCCACTGCCAGTGACAGGCCTTCAAAGCTCCTGGTTTGGGACACTCTACCTGCTGGGACTGAAAACGCTCTTCTGGGACACGATCGGTCGCTTCCTGCACTGAGTCTAAGATTCCTGAGTTGACAGGAAGGGCTCCCAGAGCTCTCTTTGCCCACAGTGTCCTGTGTGTGCGCCAGGGTCAGACAGCTCCACACGCTGGGACCTCTGAGAGCGTGTTCTGTGTCTGCCCACCACCAGAGCCCACTCATGTCTGCTCTGGCCACGCCCCAGACGGAAGAGACTGTGTCACAGGGAGGAGACAGGAAGGATCAGTGAGGCAAGCTTCCAGGGACACCATGCTCCTCCAGGTGACACTGGCCAGAGGCACTCTAAGGTGAAATGCTCACCTCAAAGGCAGCTGTCAACAGGAGACAGGGTGGCCCCGATCCCCTGGGCACCAGTCTCAGCAAGGCGGGCTCGTCTCCGCCAGCATCCCCTTGGGGGCTGAGCATGACCGGCAGCCGCCCTGGGGTCAGACGCACTCCACTCTGAGGAGCTGGGTCTATGAGAACAAGGAGCGAGAGGGGAAAAGCCAAAGCGACCCTCGCGTCCACCAACTGCTATCTCAAGGCCTATTAAAAAACAAGTCTCCAGGTCATTGGTGAAGTTAAAGTGCTTGGAAAAGCCCAAAGAAGTTGAAGCCGCATCTCCTTCCAAAGGCTGTGTGCTCCTGCCCCCCCCCCGCCCGGAAAGTCTCTGAATCCACTTTTCTTTCTCCAGGAATCAGACCGAATCAAAACTTCTACACAAAAAAATCTTATAGATATGAGGCTAGATCTTTTGGGCACCTTGAAGTCTTAATGCATGTCAACTAACTACTAAGCAATGACTAAGGAAGCCACCGAGGGCGAGGCAAAGGCAGGGCCTCCACGGCAGCCCTGCGGGAGCCTCGGACGAGCCACTCGGTGTGGCCGATTCTACAGAAGGGGAAAGGGAGCCAGCGCATCCAGCGGCGTGGCTGAATGTTTAAGGGGGTGCATTATCTGAAGGAGGCATTGGAAAAGGGGGTGCCCAAAGACCCGTCGGTTTGACATTATTTCTCTGAAATGCATTCAGTAGAAACATGCCCCCTCACTGGGGATCAGCAATGGGGTTGGGGGCACACTACAGCCTGTGTGACCTGTCCTGGCACGCGGCAAGCAGACTGGCAACACAGCCATGCTGTGTTTATTGTGGCATTGCCAGACATGTCTCTGTCTCTGTCTCTGTCTCTCTCACACACACACTCTCACTGCCATCGAAAAACGAACAGGGTTTCCGAAGCCCCGCCCCACAGCTTCTCCTGCTGAGTTCACACCGTGCACTCAGGCTGCACCGTTTCATGGCGCCTCCCTTGACTGCTCAGATGGGCGCTCAGTGGCTCAACCACCTGTTCTTCTCTGGAACATTCCAGGGAGGCAGTCCACCAGGGAACCCTTTTGAGCACTGGTTGGATAAGTGACTATCAGGCATGTATTTGCTATGCTCAAGAGGAGACAGTAATGTAATGTGATTGCAAGGTGGAGAAGGGGAAACGGAACGGGAGAATGAAGGGAGAAGAGAGCCCCACGGGCCTATTTCAAGGTCAGCGCCCAAGGGCGATGGGCGATGCGCAGGAGGCAGAGGGAACCAGGTGAAATATTCATACCAGAGGAGCCGGCATGCTGGATGCTTGGGGATCAGACTTCAGTGCCCTGGGGGCTGGTCTCCCTGGTAACAAACCAGGGAGAAGAGCCAGGCCTCCCAGGCAGCGGATGAGAGACAAGGGGGTCTCTGCGGAGTCTGCAGGAAAGAGCTCGAAGGGCTTGGGCTGTGGAAGGTAAAGTTGTCGTCCCGAGGTTGCTGGGTGGTGGAGGCCCAAAGACCCTCCGCTAAAGAGCCTCGCACAACTGCCACCAGGAGCCGCCTATGCCCAGCTGTCTATAATACCGACACAGGTTTTCCTGTCTTTTTTGAAATAAAGAGCAGCACTGTTTGCTTTGCAAAAGGACGGTTGTCTTGCAGCTACTGAAGTAACTTCTTTTCTGTGCTGCTTCCTGGGACAGCCAGCCCGATGCTACTCCCAGGGAATGAGTGGTGGGAATTCTTCTGCTTCAGGAGGAAGCTTCCAGCTGACTAGGAACATTTCAGAGGGTCTGACAGAGACACCTCGGTGCCCGATGTGACTCTAATACAGAGATGTCTTCAGGGCATGCCACGCCCAACTGCCGCCAGGAAGGAATGTCCTCTGTGCCAGTCTCCTTCCCCAAAATAGGAGGCATCTCTCCTCCTCAAGGTTCCTGTGACTCCAGTTCCTGTCACATGGAGGTGGGGAGCCAGGAAAAAGCCAGCACCAGCCGTGGACCAACAGTGAGAGGACCACCGCCACGCGGCAGGAGCCCCGACTGTGGGAGTCTGCCCGTCCCGAGCCTGAAGCAGGGGGCCCCAAATCATCACCCACAACTGCCTGTGCCATCAGCATGTGCCCTTATCTTCATTAGCATGCGCACCCCACCCTCTCTCTCCTGCAGGAGGCTGCGGGCAGATGGTGCCCTGCGCCCCCCCTGGCCAGGGCCTCCTTCCCCCTTTCCCTTTAGTCCCATGTCACAGGCCTGATACTTGGGGGTATGCACGGTCACCTCATTTTAGCCATGTAATCCCAGGGACACTTTGGCATGTGGATGGGGGAGCAGACACAGGTAGAGGGGAGATGGGGAGACAAGGCAACCGGAGTCTTCTAACTGCTAGTTCTGAGGCAGCGTGGAGAGGCTCTAGGTGCTGCCGATGTCATGCAGGGTCATCGGGTGGGGTCACAGCCAATCGCTGGTGAAGGAGAGCTGCGTGCACCCTTGGTCCTCCATGGGGTGCCTCAGGCGCCCTCCCATGCCTACTCAGTGGCCATCTGCTCGATGTGGTCACTCAGCAGCTTGTATTGCTCTGGAAGAGAGAGTGAGGCTAGGTCAGGGGAGAACGGTGGCGGCACGGACAGGCAGTTCCCGCTCTGAGACAATGACGAGTCAGGACTCCATCAGGACCAGCGGCTCAGGCTTCTGAAAGCGTGTGATGAGGACACAGAGCCCTTGGCCACCAGCACACTGCATGGCGCGCACAAACGTGCACCCGGAAGTGGGCTCCTTGGAACTGGGGAGCCTCTTCCCAAGGAAGTGATGCTCCGGGGATGGGGGGGCGGGGTGGCGACCCTGCAGGCAGGCCCTATGGGAAGACTGCACGAGGCACAGGGCGGGCAGAGCCCAGGTCCCGGACACTGTACAGGGGCTGCAGGGTGTGAGAGGGGACAGCGTTCCTGCCCTTGCTGGCGTGCTGGGGCTGGTGACCCCATGCGAGATCATCTAGGGGCGCCTCTAACACTCTTTCCCCTCCCGAGGCCACTCGTCTGTGGCTCCTTTAATGTGGAGCAGAGTGAGGTTTTTTAAAAAAAGAACAGCGGTCAGTTCAAACACACACTGAAGTGGAGGGCGGCCGAGGCTGCGAGGAAGAGTTGGTGCGGCCAGTGGGCGACGCAGGAAGGTGGGCCCGGCCGGAGATCAGGGGAGCTGACGCGGCAACACAGGTCCTTTTGTTAAAGAAGCCGGAAACTCTGGAAGAACCTCCAGACCCCCTCTCCACCCACTCGGTCACCCCCGTACCTCTCATGGCAGTGAGTTTCAAGAAACGAGGGAGGCCACACGGTGGCCATTTAGGAGAGGCAGATCGTGGCCAGCGTTTGACCATCCTCTAGCCCTGAGCACCACCTTACGGCTTCACCTTTGGCCCTGACTGTGAACACGGAGCTGGCAGGCCTCCTCCCCGCCTCCCCCGCGGCAAGCCCTGCCTAGCAGAAAGGGATTTCCAAATGGAATGAGAAGCGTCCCATTCATTTAGGTAGACAGGAACAGGAGGGGTGACAACCAGAAAGTTTAAGTACTTCTCATTAAAACGGGGCTAATCCTTCCAGCCCGGTGGGAAATTCTAGTCTGCGGAGCATTTGTTCCTAACACTCCAGCCCATCCCGCCTCTGGCATGACTCACCTTCGTCCAGGTTGCCGATCACCGCCTGCTTCTTCAGGAAGTCGTTGCACAGCTTCTTGTTCAGACCAAACGCCAGCATGTTGTGGGTGAACGTTCTGGAGGGGAAACACCCATGAGCCAGCACCCCTCCCGCCTCCCTGGGGAGAGGGCCCTGGGCCCGGGGCCCTTCTTTCCTGGAGGCCAAACATCCAGGCCACGGAATTGTCAGACAAAAGTAAAAATAAATCGTCCTTTGTCAGCCAGCCAACAAAGCTGTGAAGCTGCCCGCCACCAGGTGTGCTGACAGGATGGATTAGGAGCTGGAATCCAGGCCAAACCTAATGAATCATAAGCTTTTGAGCTGTTAAACACCGCAGTGCTGTACTGACATTGTGTCCTGGACATGGACACTGTGAGGGGTGGCGCTCCCCTCCGGACGCCCCAGGCTGAAGTGTCGCAGCCGGGCCCCCTCCCCACCGGTCTGGCCCCCGATGCGCCCCTCCTCCAGGTCAGCTGTGGCGGGGGCTTCAGCCCCCGCGCGCTTACCCCAGCTGCCCGAAGGTGATGTTCTCGTTGAACCGCAGGCTGTCGTCACGCTCCTCCTGGGTCATGTGGCACCACTTCTCCCTGCAAGCACAGGAGGTGACGGGGGAGGGTGTTCAGAGTGCTGTCGCGTCCCCAGCCACTGCCCCTCCTCTGCTCAGACCTAGAGGTGTCGGCGGCACCCAAGCAGGGCCTCCCTGACGGAGGAGCTGCTCACTTTGCTTTCACACGGAGCCCGCCAGAGTCCCGACACTCTGCCGGGGGCCCCCAAATACAAACTGACTTCAATCACCCTTCCTACGATGAGATCCAAAGCTCATATGCTACTGACCAGAGATGGCATATGCTTCGTGGTTGCCTAGAACATTCTCTAGGAGACAAGGAGGCCATCCCCCATGTCCTCTCTATGTTCAAGAATGGGAGGTCATGGCCCCAATTCATGGGCAGAGAGACCTGCAGAGGAAAGGACCCCCCCAGTGTCCCGACCCCGGCCAGGAGGCTCTCAGGCTCGGGCTACGTCTCCAGACCTCCCCGGCTTTGGTGGCTCTACTCTGCCAGCGAGGGCATGGCCCACTGGGGAAACCCGGGGAGCAGGGAGGCTGAAGGGCTCTGCTGCCCCCGCTGTCTGGTCAGGCAGCCTTGGCTCTGCTGAAAGTCGTTTCTTCCCCTTGGCTTCCTCAGAGCCGACGCCGACTCCGCGCCCCTCCCAGGGCACGTGGACCGGACCCACGTTCTCCCCTTGGGCCCCTTAGGACACATGGTGGCCTATGTCCACCATGAAGACGGTACAGAATCTCTAGCACAAAATGCAAAACCTCAACGAGAAAGGAAGTCGGTCTGTGTGTGGCTTCACAAGTGGGACTGAAGACTCTGCCTGCCACTTCTTTGTGGAGAAACAGTAGCGAGCACAGGGCTCGGGGAGGGGCGTGATTCTCTTTCCCCGTGTGAAGCCGTCTCACCCTCACTGCAGAGCACCCTTGTCCCAAGGGGCGAGGGGACCATCCTGCTCCTGCATCCTTCCGCCCCAACGCGTCCTCCAGGGGGTAAAGGGCAGACTGTGTCTGTCTAGAAGTGTAGACGGTGAGGATGAGCTCGTTTTGGCCTAGTTCCCCTTAAAAATTAAACTCTGGATAATGAGTCTGACTAAAACAAAGTTAAGAGAAAGATCAAAGAAAAGGGAGAGAGGAGGCAGTATGAGGGACAAGGGGTTGGGATAATGGAGAAGCCAGAGAAAGAGAAACAGAACCAAGAACATCGACACTTCACCTCTCCACCCTCCTGGCCCAGCTGCGGCAGCTCAGTGGGAGGCCGCGGTCCATCAGGGGCACGACCGAGGCGAGGGGAAGGGCGGCTCCGTCTCCGCGTGCCGATGACAGGACACCCGGGAAGTGCTTCCCAGGACACGCTTCCAGCTGCTATGTTGACCCCATCCCACTGTCCCTCCCTTCCTCCTTCTCCCACTGGCCACCCTGAGGCTTCTCCAGGCACACAGGTCCCCACATCACCACCAGGCCTGCACTCCGCACATCCCCAGATCATGTGGGAATGGCTCCCTTAGAGTCGTGAAGCACAGCAGCCCCGACCTCCACGCTTCCTGACGCCCGGCTAAGAGTAGAACTGGGACCTTCAATCTGATCTCTGCAGACAGATGCTGAAGGTCACTAGCGATCAGAAGATCAGGCGATGCCTAAGATGAAATCGAGTTCTTTACACGGAGTCCAGACCCAGTACCAGTCGAGATCTGACGCTGCACCAAGGGTGGAGCATGCGTCTGGCTTGCTGCCGGCGGAAATCTGGATGTGACCAATAGCCTGCAGGATGGGAGGCCTCTGCAATGGAGCCAGGTCTGCCTCTGAGAACAGAGGGGATGCTAACGGCGTTGTCAGCAGAGTTTACCAAAGAGGAGAAATCCTGTTGGAGGCACGAGGATGCCCCTACTCACAGCAAACCTCCCGCCCTGAATCTCAAAGCAACACCTGCCCCTCCTTATGGGTGAGGCCTGGGCATGGTTGGGTGTCCCAGGGGGAAGGTCCAAGATGTGCATGGTCAGAGCACATCTGCTCTGGGGGGAAGGCCTCTGCTCGTGGGCTCGGCACCGACCCCTGGGAGGCCATGATGCTCCCACCCTCTTGGGCCTTGGCTGTGGTGCTAAGAAGCACTGCCCCAGGAATTCTGGGTAATCACACTCACCCAGAAAGACTGTGGGAACTCCGGGGCTTTCTATTAAAGGAGATATCGGTTATGCCTACATACTCCTTTTAGAGCCATCATAAGGCTGCATAAGAAACGAGATATCTCATAAAACAATAGGCACTAAAAATACATCACTGACTAAAGGAAGCGTGCTTTGGGAAATTTCCATGGGGGAAAAAATCATATCAGAATTGATATGTTGAATAGACAGGGCTTTAACTCTAAAAATATATTACAAAAGATGTCTAACAAACACGAAGTTCAAACAATTAGAATCCGACCCCACTGTGGGCTTACAGGAAACAGCCTCGTTCTAGGCCTTTCTCTTCAGGGGACCTCCGCACACCACAGTGCCCCCAGCAGGCTGGGAAAGATAGAGCAGCTGTCGCTTCTCCATAACACCTCAAACCTGCTGGGACGGGAGAGGGTCTGGCAGACCCCTGCACACCTCTGAGTGTGTGACCAGGCAGACAAGCCCGGTGACCCACCCATGACGTCTCACCCGAGTGTGACGCAAGTGAAGTCGCCGCGTGTGGTTTCCAGGTCTCCCTGGAGGGGACCAGGTGGCCAGTGGAGAGCTCGACTAGCTCGAAATGGAAGCCAGCTTTCTGGACGTCACCGCTCTCTCCTCTCTGAACTCCCGTGGGGCCTTCTGAGAGGTCTTGGGGTGTCTTATTTGTTGCCTAACTATTTCGAGGTTCTCTGCCCTGGGCGGGCTCTCACCCGTCACCGGCCTGTGCCAGTGCTGGGCTTGCCTCCCGGGAACGCCCTTGCCACCAGCAGCTGGTGCTGAGTTGCACCCGTGTCTGGGCTCGGCCCTCCCCGCCCTGAGGTGGCCCTGGAGGGGACCCCCAGCACTGTAACATGAACAAAGTCACGTGGACACACACCTCTTCTTCTCCTCCTCTCCAGCATCCCCTCTGGAGCGGCAGCAAAACAGGTCAAAGAGGAACATGTCAAAGTCATGCAAGATATGTGAATGGAAAAAGAGAACAAGCGAAAGAAGGAGGGTTATTACAGGCAGAAATGGAGGAGGACAGAGAGAGACAGGTACTCGAGGCAAATCCGTTTCCTAGGAGTTGGAGCGCTAAGCAACAAGAGGAACCCATTCACCTCTTGAGCATCTAAGCATTTCTCAGTTTCGTCTCCTGGCAGAGCATAGAGTCCTCTCTCTAGAGTCCTTGGGAAGAGTGTCAGTGTCCCCTCCCCCCAGGTGCTCCCTCTGCCTCCCCAGGAAACGCAGACACAGTAGACTGCCGCGGGGTACAGGCAGGCCATCTTGTCCCCATTAGGGTTTAGCTGCCCCCGATGAAAGATTCCACCTACGATTTGCCCACGTGCTAGTGGACTGTAGTCTTATACAGCAGGATCTGCTCTTTGTCCTGCCAGGGACAAAGGGTAAGGGGTCTTCCCAGTGTTAGAGAAGAGGGGATTCGTTTCGTTAATGAGGAGAGGTTCCGAGGCTTCACAGTCCCAGGACTGGTGGGGCCAACGGTGGGGGACCCGGGCCTGGAAGGGCTGCTGTCCCCGTCCTGCCCAGTGCCGAGTGCAGCGGGCGGCAACCTTCGCCTGCTGTGGCCAGAGAGAGGACTGAGCACCAGCCCCGCAGCATCAGCGCCAGCCGCTCGCCGCCGCCGCCTGCTCTGTGAAACGGTTTACCGAAGGGGTCTTCGGAAGTGGCAAGTTCACCCTCAGCGAAGCTGCAGAGCTAAGTCCAGGCTGCAGCCAGCGGAGTAAGTCGAAAGCGCAATTGCATTTCTCTGATGTTAGAGCAACGTCTAGGGGTGACGGCCAACCCTGCACCCCAGGATCCTGCGCCAGGGGTTCGTGCTCGGGATTTTGACGCGGTACAGCCAATAGGCAGTGGCTCTGAGGGGGGCCTGACGGTTTCATTCAGTGGGAGTCTGCATGTCTTAGGAGGGTCAGACCAAGTCATGCCAGAGCCCCGGGACAGGAAGCGCTCATGCAAGCCGAGTACCCCCGCCCGCCCATGAAGCTGTGCACCCCAGACCCTTCAGGCAGCTTGCAGGGCACCGGGCCACGTGGGGTTGAAGGAGGAACACAGACGCCTGGACTCAGCCATTCTTCTGCGCTCCTCTTCAGAAACGGGAAAAGAAAGTGCTCCCGGGCCCTCTTCCCCGAGGAGAGCAGGCCCAGACTTTGCCCCTACCTGGTTGTGGGGGACCGCTTTCTCCTCTCACAGTGGACAGCATCGAAAAAGGCTGCGTTCCAGAACCTCAGCGTGTGCCTGCGAGACGGAGACATGCATCAGCTCCCTCCACGCGAGACTGGGGAGGCAGCTCCCGGCGGAGTGTCCTGCCTCCTCTGGACGAGCTTCTGAAAGTCTCGGGGAGGTAGCGCTGGGAAGAGACAATGCGATCAATATGCCTTTATCCTAAATCAGGTGTTTCCCTGGGGCTTCCGGCCAAGCATCATTACAATATCTGAACATTCCTCTCAAGGTGAAAAAGCATCACAGGTAAGGTTCAGGAAGGTGAGGTGGAGCAGGTAACCCTGGATTCGTCAGGTCAAAGCTGACGCCGGCCGGGCAGGATGTAGACGGAGGCCGTTTCCCACGTTTCCGTTTCCCACTGAGGCTCCTGAGAGACCGCGGGGGGTTCGGGGAGACACGATTTCTAGAACAGGTGCTAGTAACAGAAAGGGGAGCGTGGCAGGGCAGGCCATGTGCAGAGAGCAAACGTTTACAGGGAGCACAGTAAGAAACACTTGAAGAAGCTCAGGGCTTGGCAAACTAGCGCTTTGGTAGGTGGGCCAAATCCGGCAGCTGCCCGTTTGTGTCCACACCCCAGCCCTGCCCATTCACTTACATACTGTCTGATAGCAGAGTCGAATGGTTGCCTGCAAAACCTACAATAACCATCACCCAGCCCTTAAGGGCTATTGCCCTGTTGCAGATGATAGGACGGCCCCCAAGTCGAGGCCCAGAAGGGGCTGAGCGAAAATCACTGGACAGGTGTGACTGGGGCCGGTCAGCTTCCCTCTTCCTCTTTCCCCCTTGGGCCTGTCCCAGCTCAGGGGGGGCCTCCCCACAGAGGCTTCTGAACGCTCCAGTCCAGCCTCTTCTGGCCACATCCCTCACATGGGCCTTATTCTGTTGTGGCCAAGTCGCCCCGGGCCAGACCGTGATCTGGAGAGAGGGGCAGTGTGACCTCCTTTGGGTTCCGGGTGCTGGTACACTGCCGACCGTGAGTGAAAAAATTATGGCGACGGAGAGGCCCTGGAGGGCTTAAAGCTGCACGTGCGGCCAGCCACAGAGCAAGGCAGAGGGCGAGACCTTCCCTGACCACTGGCCTCTCACTTCAACCATGACCTTCACATATATAACATGGTTTATTGGGATATAATTCATATAACCATAAAATTCACTCTTTTAAAGTACGCAATTCAGTGGTTTTTCGTATATCTACAGAGTTGTGCAACCATTACCACTATTTCCAAAACATTCTCCTCACCCCATAGAAACACCCCACACCCACGGGCAGTCACCCCTCATTCCCCATCGCCCCCAGCCCCTGGCAGCCCTGACTGACTCTGTCACCAGGGATCCGCCTATCCCGAACGTTTCCTATGGAATCGCATGGAATCACCTGGGTGGTGGCCTTTGGTCTGCTTCTTTCCCTGAGCTAAACGTGTTCCAAGCTCACCCGTGCTGGACCGGGTCTCGGTGCCTCATGCCTGTATGTGACGGATGCTGTTCCACGGCATGGATCTATCGCATTTGTGTGTCCCTACGTCCCATGTCCATGTAGGTGGATACGGGAGTTGTTTCTACCTTTGGCTGTGATGAATAATGCTATTGTGAACATACATGCACAAGTTTTTGCTCGAGCACCTATTTTCAATTGTTCTGAGTACACTCGTAGGTGTAGAATTGCCGGGTCATATGTAACTCTCTGTTTAACCTTCTGAGGAACAGCCAGACTGTTTTCCAAAGTGGCTGCCCCCTTCGACAACCCCACCAGCAGCGTGTGAGGGTTCCGATTTCTCCACGTCCACACCAACCCTTGCTCTCGTTCGTCTGTTTTAGTTTGGCTATCCTGGTGGGCGTGAGTGACCTTTGTCTCCGATGCAGATGACGGTGCAGTGGCTGCTGCCCCACAGGTAGGAGGGTGGCCTTACCAGATGGGCTGCTGCTTCAGGTGTGTGTACAGGTAGATCTTCTCCCCCTTCTCTCCTCCTCTGGGCTGCACACGGTCACTGTGGGAGGGTGAGAGAGGCTGAGCGCGGCTCTGGTTACACCCACATGTGGGCAAACCCCATGGCAACGCTCCTGACAGCCACTGCTTCTCCCCAGAGGCCATAGAAATATCTTCACAGTTGAAATTCCATGACAGCTCGTCTCCTGCCCACAACGACACCCTTCACACCTGGCGATGAGGACCTCTTCTAAGGGGGGGTTCCCTGAGAGGCTCCCACACCCCTGCGATACCTTCTCTGGGATAAGGAGCTTGGTCCTGTGCCCTCCCCCTAGAGAAGGAAGCTCAGTAGAGAACAGACTGGGGCTGAGAGCAACTGGGGAGTCATCTGTGGCAGTGCCTTGTGCCACAGAGGCTGTGAGGCCCCAGGATGGTTAGGGACCTGACCTGCTTGCTGCTGCTGCTAGTTAAGGTGGTTGGATCACCAGGGCTGGAGAGCTGGGAGGCACTCACCAGTCTTCTGTGGCTTGTCCTTGGGCTTGCTTCGTCCTCCCTGAGGGAGAGAAACCACAGCAGTGACGATGTGACCCCCATTCTCTTTCAAAGAAACCATTTTACACTGCTGACATGGGATTCGGTCTCATAAACAATGTGTACATTTAATGTGGTTTTCTCTAAAAAATTTGTTAATCGCTACATTTGTCACTTGCTGTTTTCAAAACTTAGGCGTCTTGTGCCGTTTTCTCTACTTCTGAACTATATGGACCAGAAGAAGAAGATAAGCCAAGTCAGCTGGTTGTAACCAAGCCATCGGAGGTGACCTCAGGGTGGCTGGCACTGGCAATGGGCCCAGGGCTCTTTTGCTGATATGTCCCGTCTCTTTGCAGAAGTTTTAGCTTCTCCACGCCTGTTAGAAGGTTCCTGAGTTTCAGTGGGGGAACGGCTATCCTGGGGACCGTGGTTTCTCCTGAGTCTACTTCGTGCCTTCAGTAAAAACTCTTGCCACAGTTAGACGAGGAAGGAGAAGAGAGGGTTTGTAATCTCCCTCCTGTCAACCCACAGTTTCCATATGCTCCTCATCTGTCCTAGACAACACGGACCCACAGGGGACAGACATCCCTGCACCTCAGCAAACAGCATGGCATTTGGAAACCCTGGAAAACTCTGGGGGGCATGGAGTCAAGCCGCGCTGGCAGCTGTGCTTTCTGGGAACGGCTCTTGGGCCCCCAAATCCCCGGGTGAACAGATTCTTCCGTTACCAGGCAAAGGCCTCCTCGTCATTCCAGGCTTAATGCGGCCTCTGCCATTTGTCATACCTGTGTGCCTGGCCCTCCCCAGTCAGACAGGAGTGCACACCAGATGACACTTACTCATTTTTCTTGACCGCGGGCCCCTTCAGCTTGGTCTCCAGCCCCCCAAAGAAACCCTTGACATTCTCTCGTCTTGGCCGACGTGTTCCTCAGCAGCCGCTCAGCGATGTCCTTCTTCTCCGCTAACCAGCTGTTGGCAGACTTCAAGTAGGAGTCGATGCTCCCTGCGGGCTTCTCCTTGGATTCTGAGGGGAGCAGGTGTGGTTTACCTACAGACGGAGAAGGAGAGAGAGCTGGAATAAGAGCCGTACTGTGTAGTAGCAACAACAGAGGGCAGAAAGGAACTCCTTTCAGCTGCTGGAGCTGCTGGGGTTGTGGGAAGATCTCCTTTTGCAATAGCTGGACATGGCAGTGAGAGGTGAAAGGCCCAGAGGTGCCCAGGAGAAGACAGCGGGCCTGGGCACCTTCTCTCTCTAGGCAGACACTGAGCACTGATTGTGTACGAGAAGTCAGCTGGGTGTCACGGGGCGCTAAAGAAGAAACAGGCAAGGATCCAGCCCCAAAGAAGCACACAGTCCAGAAAGGAGGTGAGCAATGTCCATACGCACGGAGCAAGAGCATAAGACAGAAAGCAATAACGTAGTGGTGAGGCCAAGGGCTGGGGGACAACAGGCTGTGGGAGGCATGCGGATTCCAGACAGGCTTGATGGCACCTGGACGGGACCTGAAACAGAGGGCGTTGGACACGGGAGATGGCAGGAAGAGGGTGCCCTGAGAGGAGGGGGAGTGTGAGTGGAGGCGGCATAAGGGGTGAACCTTTCTAAGGGCAGTGTACGGACCTTCAGACCAAGACACTCCTACAGGCCGAGGAGCCCTCTATACGTCAAGGCATCTCCTTATTGGTCAAGGCACCTCCTACAGATCACAGGTGCCCTCCTCAGGCAAGACGCCCCCTACAGGTGAAAGGGCTCTCTATAGGTGAAGGTGCTGAGTGTCTCCTAATGTACGCTGCTCTGCACACACATCTGACGCAGACGAGCAGCGCTGAGCTGTTCTTTGAGGAGGCAGAGCCGCGGGTTGGACGAGGGGTTCCCAGCTGACCGAAAGGCAGCCGACGAGTGGCCTGGCATCGAGGACCTGCCCAGCGGTGGCCCGGCCAAGCGAAGGCAGTCAAAACAGGTACCGCCAAGAGAACTGAGGGGTGTGGAGAGGGTGGGCTGCTGGGAGTGAGGGGAGGCCACAGCCGAGCTGCAGGGCTGGGGACACACCGCAAGAGCAAACCCATGGGTCACGGAGGGTGGACAGGGAGGCCAGTGCGGGCCCCGCCCGCCCCCGCCGCAAGGCCGTGTGCAGGCCCCCGGCCGCCGTCTCCTCATGGCAGCCTGAAGCGGATGGCTGTAACAGCTTAACGCAGGGAGCCCTCAAGCTCCAATGTACCAGAAAGTTCCACTGGAATGGGCCAGAAGAGCTGTCAGAGCCTCGGCAGAGAGAACAATCTGCACTCCTCGTGAGGCCTCTCCAGCCCGTACCGGGAACACGTTCCCGCCTGCGATCTCACTGCTCCTCACACCTCCCTTCAGCAGCCAGCCCCGCGTCATGTTCTGCGAAAACCTAAAACTGATGTCCTCACGTCTAGCAACTCCCGTCTCAGAAACGTCCTGCTGGATGCATTTGTCGTCTTACTTTCCAACAGCTGGGTGGTTTCCTTCGTACCGTGTCTTCTCCTGTTTTAGGAATCTCCCCCTTGCTCACTCCGTCCCTAACATCGGTTTTCACTGTTTCCTGGAAGCCTCACAACTTTGCCTTGAATTGGGAAATCCTCATTGGATGCCATGTCAGAAGTTGACAAGCCTTGAGTTTTCAAGTTTGCCTTCCACAGGCGACACTCACCCCCCCTACCACCGCCACCGCCCCCGTGTCTTACCGATGTGGTAGTAAGTGAAGCACATGGTCATGAGGTTCTTGGCAGGCCCAAAGTCATCCATCTGATGACACCTGAAATAAGAAGCGAGGTTGATTGGCTAAAGAATGGTTCCACTCAATTTTCTCACTGCCGGTTCATGAAACTAGACCAAAATACTTTATGAACATGTCTAAATTAATACCTCACTCCCCAGATGCTACGTAGGAGAAGCAACAAAAGTGATCCCCTCGTTTCAATGTGGTGAGTGACCCACAAGCATACGGCAAGGACTGGGTCTCATTCTGGGCAGGAAGGCATTCACGTCCTTCAGTCTGGCTCCTTCACTTTTAAGGTAGAACAGCCCAGGCCTCAGATGCTCAACCCTATGCACAGGAGTGTCTTAGTTGAAGCCAGTGGCCCTCTCGCCCCTACTTCTCAGGAATTAATGAGTTAGATGCTACACTCCAGTCAGCGGTGCTTGGGCTTGAGCAGCATCAGATCACCTTGAGGGCATGGTAAGAGGTGGATCGCTGGGCCCACCCCAGGGTCTGTGGTTTAGTAGGCCTGGGGTGGTGCCTGAGAATGTGCATTTCTAACAAACTCCCTTGTGAAGCTGATGCTCTCTCCTGGCCCAGGGATGGTACTCTCAAAACCACCAGGAATATGCAGACCTACCTACCCTATGTCACTTGCTGAAAATCAAGGTATTGCACCAGCACCTTTAATACACTAAAAAATGTTCTATAGAAATGTAAAGAATTACACTGACTATATTACATCATCTTTTCTATATTAAGATTATGAGACACTCATAGATCCATTCAACTTAGCTAACAAAAAAAGCGGGGAAAACTTCAAAAATATGGCCTGTCTGCCACCAGGAATTGGTACTGTTACAGACACAAACGCTATAATGATATCTACTACAGCACAATGAATTAGAGAAGAAAATGAAGAGCAATAACCTAAATGCCATCAAAAAGGCATGAGTTAAATACATTACGGTACATGGATATATCAGAATACTACACAGCCATTACACATGCAGAACTGTATGTAAATGTAATTTTTTTTTGAAAAAATATATATTTGCTGATATGCGCATCATTAACAGTAATTTTCACTGGGAGATGGATCAAAAGTGAGAGAAAAGGGTGTGTGAAAAGGCTTTCCTTTTCATTTCAGGCTTCTGTACTTTTGTATCCTGTTCCCTTTTGTATTTTTCTTTCCTATTTAGCTTTTAACCTTGGACAAACATTACTTAAAGACGAAAGTCAACAGAAATGATCTAGATAGTAGATAAGGGCCATTTTTGTTTACCTTTTAAAATAAAGATGTCTAATAAATTTAAAGAACGAACTATTAATAAAACCATAAAAGACTAAATAAAAGTAAAAGCTAAAAATACTAATCAACTAAAAATGATAAAACTCATTTTTAAAAAATTAATGACTTTCAAAATACTTACGAAGTTTTCTGTTTTTGCGAGCAATCGAAAATATATATGCTCACAAAGTAATGGCAAGATTTTGGCAGGCTCAAAACTTGAATTTAATTTTTCTCCCAATTTTATTTACTTGAGGAAAAATTCAAAGAAAAATTGAGACTTAGATAAGTTATATTACCACGGGGGACAAGCTATGCAAATGAAAATTCCTGCAGATGCGACTGTGCAGAAGCTGGAGGTGCTTCAGGGCCCGAGAGCATCTTGTGCATAAGACAACCTGGGGACTGCTTTACGTGGGCTCCCGAGCTCCCAGCCGAGGGGGGCACACCCAGATCCCCCCCCCCATTGTGAGTGTATCCTGAACTTGGGATAATCTGAGCGAGTGCAGGACCCACACTGATTTTCTGTTTTTGGTCACTTTCCTCCAGTACAGGCCCCAGGTTCGTGGCGGGCTCGAGAAAGGTTAGGAGACACCGTGACACAGAGGCATTGAAACTGAAGAGAAGAGCTACATTTCTGTTGAGAGAAGACGGGGAAGGACAAAATGGGCATAGGGACGGGAGGCATGGCCATGGCATAAGCCATGGGATGAGGACCTGACTGAGGCGGCACTGAGGAGATGGGGCAAGGGGAGTGCAGTGATGGTCGGATCGGGGCTTCCCTCCGCACCTTCTTTTCTCACCACGATCTGCCCCCTGTCCTGGATCATTAAAGCCACTGCTTGGTTCCCCTCAAGCAGAGACGTGTCCCCTAGATTCATATCTGGAGGCCATGTCACCCATTCTGATGCAAGCTAGAGACGTCTGAAGCGGGTCTGGCAGTCCACACCCACGGGGCCTCTGGCGGAGAGCCCCACGAGTCCCATGGTCTGCCTCCCACGGCCACACGGGGCAGAGGGGCCCCATCCACTACCCCACTTTATCTGTGAATGCCTGTGTGGTGAAAGGCTCCAGCAGAGCCAAGTTTGTACTCAGGGCAGGCTATGCCATCCAATCGTCTCATTAAGTGGGCGGTTACTTAGTTTGAAGTACTTCACACCAGGAAATCAAGAAAACTCCAGATCTCTGCTGGAGGAGGGTAAGGCCAACCGCGTCTAATCACAGCCTGTCCCGGGAACCTGAGTGGAGGAATTTACTCACACCCAGCTGTGCGCCTCTAATCGCTACGTGGGATAAGGACCGCTTGCTAAGTCCCTTCCGTGAGATGCTGGTCACGACTTCCCCTTTAGCTGCTGCCGGGTGTATCTCAGCAACTGGGAGCTGATGACTCGTGCTGGCTGTTACTCACACCCAGGTTACTGTGGGGCAGGGGAGGGAGGGAAGACAAGCTCCATAGGACAAAGCCTTAAGCAAGAGCAGCATTACTTACTCGAACAGGACCACTGCAAAAGACTGCACCAGGCGGTAGAAGGTCGGCTCTGAGACACACTTGGAATTGCAGCGCTGTCCAGGAAGAGAGCAGACACGTCACCGGGGCAACCAGGTGGCAGAGGCCCACTGCGGCTCAGAGAGGCCGTGGGCTTACCACGCCGCGCATCTCCCAACAGCTGGGACGCGAGCTCAGGACCACAGCCGCCTCCCCAGCCCCACAGAAACCAGGACCCCAGCAGGGTGCTGGCACCTGGCACACCACCCTCGCCTGGCAGAGCACAGGCAGACGTTTTCCTGGGTCTCCTTATGAGATTTTAAAGACCAGGAACTTCTCACTCTCACCCACACGGAACTGTATGGCGGGACAAAACCCCGAGATGACAAACGCCGGCTATTTCTGGAGTGTAGATTTATGAGTAGTTTTTCTATTTTTGCTATCTGCATGTTCTAATTTTTCTTTGAAGAATAAATTGTGACAAGAATACTTTAAAAACTAGGATTTAAGCCACTTTATAGAAAAAAAATCAACTGGATATTTACAAAACAATCTTTTCTGAACTTACGTGGCTGTCATCTTCAATATATTACCTTTACAAAAACTGAATATTGTGGGTTATTTAATAAAAATATGCAGGATATAGCCCACAGGCTCACCTTTAAAAAAAAAAACTAACTTTTCTGGAATTTCATGTGATTGACAGGCCACTTGCTCACTTATTCTTTCCAGTGGGGCATACAAATAAACTCCTTCCCGCTTCCCACTATTCTAAGTAGGCCTTTTCAGAACATCTTTAGATAAGTGTTATTTTTTTTCTACCAGGTCATTGCCCTTGACTTTTTTCTCCAGAGTGGAGTATTTAAAGAGAGAGAGAGAGAGAGAGGATGCGACTCATCATGAGCCCATCCCCGTAACCTGGGTACTCCCCCATCACCTCCCTTTACCTGAGCATTTCTCCCAGCACCTGCCCTTACCTGGGCGCTCACATATCGAGCAAACCACTCCCGGCCTTTGCCACTCTCACTGCTGCAGTACTCGCCAAACTTGGCTTTCTCCTCCTGGTCCAAGTCCTCCCTGAACAAAAGAGCAAAAGAGGAAAACGACAACTTTCAATCTTCTGCAACAAAAAAGGTTACAGTAGGGGAAGAGGAAAGAGGGGAACTAATGAGAATTGCACCCCAGCCAAGTACAGAGCCTGACTTACATCAGTTCATCTCACCCTCTGGACAACACCGTGAAGAAACAGTGTTACTTCTATTTCATAGATAAGGAGACAAGCTCAGAGGAGCGGATACAGCTGGGGAGCTGCAAATGGGGACTCAGTCCAGGCTTCCTGGCTCCAGAGCCCACGTGCCTTCCCCTTTGTCCTCCAGCCTCCAGTGAAGTCCCAGAACTAGTAAGAGTGACAAAACCCAACCCTCCAAGCCTCTGGGGGCTTGGTTCTCCCAGTCGTCCAACTCCCACTACTCTTCAATGCTGCAGGCAGCATGGATCTTCCCACTGAATTCAAGTCAGCTGGACACACAGCTCTGGCGACACCTCCCACTAATCAGGAGGGCATGGCTGCTTATTCCTCTGAGTTTGTGAAAATCCTGTCTGCTCATCTGATCTCGCTGTGTGTGTGAGGGGTGGAGACGGGGGACCCCAGAAGGTCACCACCTATAGGGTGGACAAAGCGCTCACTGATCTCAAACCGCTTCTGACCACTCTTCGTGGGGGTTACTACTCTACTCCAAATTCAATGATGACAAAAATGGAGCAAGGGGCTTAAGATTGATTGGCTCATGCAATATTCCATTTATGTAATGTTCTGTAGAAAACATGTTGGTTTCATTTATCTGCAAATACCAACACCAGATGAAATATGAGAATGTGACAGCCGTTCACAGCGATTTTTGGAATGCTCTTGAAAATGCATTCGATTCAGATGTCCGTGTTCCATACTGCCAACAGCCTGCTGCAAACATGGACCTGCCTTCCTGGCAAATTAGCAAGCTTCTGGGCTTTGTCCCCTTTTCATTAACTGCATGTGCTCAAAGAAAGCTGACTAATTTCAGCGTTAGTCAAACAAAATAAGTAGGAAGCTCCATCTACTGCTCTCCCAGAATGCACTCAAAATCAAACATAAACGCACTTTTAGACAAATATTTGGCTTATCATTGAATTTATCCCTTTTTTAACTTCATAGAAAATTGAGGCACACCTGAAAAAGGCAGACACCAACCTTGCCAGTTTACAAACGAGAGACCTAAATCATGATAGAAAATAATGTACTTCGCAAAGTATCAAAAGTCAGAAATTCTTATGGCTTTAATGAAATTATAACATTTCCCCTTCATCTAGAGTGCCTTGGATCGTGTGTGCAAAGAGTCTAGAGGCCTTATTAAAAGATAAATTCAGACTCTCTAGGGCAGGATGGGGCTCAAGACTGTATTTCTAACAAGCACCCTGTAACGCTGATGCGTCGGGCCACAGACGACGGTCTGAGCAGCAAGACCTTCCACCTGAACGTGCTGCTGTGAATAACGCAAGGCCACTGGTCAACAGCTACGCCCCTGAATTAGGGTTTGCTTCCCTCCCCTTGCCCCGTCGAGATATTAACACATGAGGATGGAAGAGCCAGAAGCCTGTCCACAGATTCCCTGCTTCTCTCTCTACACTCTAAGGCCCACTTCTGCTTCCTGCTACTCCAATTGTAAATGTCCGTACCTACCCCTTCAAGAACTGTGAAAGAAAGCCAGGAAGAGCTGAGAGGAAGGGTCCCCATCCTGGCAGCTGCTTAAGGCTCGTCTTCCCTTGAGAATCACAAGGAGCATGGGCCACTGAACCCTTGTCTCATATTGCACCTGAATTTAATGTCAGCTAATAATTGCGGCCCCCTAGTGAAGTAGGACCCTGACATCGAACGCCAGCGAGGCGCGAACCTGAGAGTGCTCAGAGACACTGGGAAAGCAAAACTAGTGTCCTCTTGGATTCTGCCACGGGGAGGGCAAGGGGTCAGTGGCGCGGTCGATGCACTGGGTGGGAGGGAAGAAGGGGTGAAATTCCCCAAGTGGTCCTATCTGCAGCCCAGGATGGGGTCGCGAGCCACCAGGGAGGCCCATCCCGGCTGCTGAGGGACTGGAGGCCCTGGCCTTGGAACAGCCTGCTGGGGGACGGAGCTGAGAGCAGGGCCCGGGGCTCACCCCCCGGAGAAGATCTTCTCCACGTAGCTGCGCATGAACTCCCTGAGCTCCAGCGCCTCCTCGTCCTTGGCCGACTCGGTGCTCTGGTTGGAGGAGAAGGACTCGTTGGAGGAGGAGCGGCGGTACTGGCTCCAGGACGGGTGTGAGGGCGACTCGCCCATGTCGTTCTCACTGTCCGCTGACTCCGTGGTCTCACTCTCCGAAGCACCGTCTCCCTGGGAGCTGTCCCCATCCTGCAGCTTTGGTGGCAGCGTCTCCAGGGGCGAGGAGGCCGATGGCTCGGTCCCGAAGTCAATCAGCGAGCCCACGGGGACCTCCGGGGCCTCCATGGCTTGGGCGGGCTGCCCGGAGGACGCCAGGTGGGGAGGCTAGTGGACTGGGCTCCCGGGAGCGTCAGTGGGAGCCCATCCAGCACATGTGAGTTGCTGGGCAGCTGCTGGCCACCAGGAGTGTATCCTCTGAGGCAGCTCACGTGGCCCTAAGGCATCTAGGACAGAAGCACATAAACAGATCAGCAGGAGAGCAGCTCCTTGAATAAGGGGAATTCAGCACCAAGACTCCAGACTTAAAAGAATGAATTAGGTCTCCAAAGCTTCCAGAATCTGGGACATCTCTACACTGCCATCATTCTTCTCCTCTCCGCTTTACTGTTAAAAACCTGGTATGTACTGGTGGGCACTCAATAAACACTCGTTGAGTAAAGGAACAAATAAACACCAACAATCAGGATTCCTCCAAACTAAGCAAATAGACTTCAAGAAGGTGGCATCTGCCAGCCGTCTCCCAACTCTGGCCTACCAGACTGAGGCCAGGAAGTAAAAAGGCCGACTGCAGGCTGGAATCGGAAAATCGCCAGAGACACACCCGCCACGTGCTGTTGGGATCAACAGCTTTGGAAGTCAGTGTCAGGAGGTGTTTCAGGAAAAGCGGCTTCTGCTAAGCACACAGGCCCCTCACCTCCTGGGATCACATCTCTTCCTTCTTCGGCTCCTTCTTTTTAACATTTTTCCACTCAAGACCCAGAACCTTCCCAGGCTTCAGACATATGTTCTTTCTCATCGTGCCCCCCAAACCCTCTGAAGGTTTCTAAGCAGCACTGGCGGCCTGGACCCAGCTCTCCCTCCTGCCCCCCTTCCGACAGCTGCCCCGGACGACAGCGTTCCGGTGTCTGCTCCTTCTGCTCCTTAGGCTGGGCGGTGCTATCTGTGCTCATCCCCACCTGGGAGTCTCTCCATCCCTCAAGGCTTGGCTTAGTACCAGGCCTGAGAAGCTTCCCTCCACTCCTACACAAAACAATTTACTGAGTCCTCCGTGGCCATCAGCATTTATTTATACTCACTTATAATTCTGCTTGTTTGAAGGGTAGACATTAGTATTGCTGTTTATCCCACCAAAGTATAACCCCTGGAGGCTGGGCCAGGCCTTAGCCACCTTTGGAGCAATCCGGGGATCCAGAGCACAGTCTTGACTAAATGGGGGTGCACTGTATGTTTGCTGAATGATGAACGGACCTGACCATGAACGCACCCTAAGAGTCGGGGAGTCAGCGATGCAGGGTACACAGCGCAGAGCTGGGAACAGAGCCTTCATTCCTAAACCAGGTCTCAGGAGTCACCTGCCGGTTCTGAGGCCTTCCTTCTCGGGGCGAGTGGCAGACAGTGAAGCAGGAAGGAGAAGCTCTATGGACACCTCAGCTCCTCCAGGCTGGAGCACATCTGGAGCCTGAGCCATGTCCCTCTCTTCTGTTATAGACCCAAATATCTAGGACAACACCTGGCACATTGTGGCTGCTGATACTGATGAACTTACGCATCTTCCAAGGGTAATTCAATATCAGATCTGTATCTAGTGCCTGTTAAGAGGTTAGTGTTCACGAATCGATGATGGGTTCTTCCAAATTCTCCTGCCCAGGGGATTTTTAGGTGCCCGGAGTCAGAAATATGGAATGGCTGGCTCCTGGTCAATGGAGTGGCAACGGCACACCTTCAGCGGAGTCCTACGAAGCCTGCCTTAGTCCAAAAAGCATAAACCTCAGCACAAAAGAACTTTCCAGGCCAGGAGAGCATCAGGGGCTCGGACAGCTGTGCACTGCCACTCAGAGGGCTCGAATTTAAGGAGTGGCGGGCCAGCCTGGGGCAGCCCTGGCTCCCCCTCGCCAGCTGAGGCAGTGAGCAGTGGCTTCTGCTCTCTGGCCGGGGATCGCCCTGTCTGAGACATCAAGGTCAGGTTAGATCTCTAAGGTCCTTCTGGCAATCATGTCCTCAGACTCCCCAAAGAACAGAATGTCACACCCATAATAACACATCTGACAGTAAATGGAAAATTACATACTAGAAAAATGTTTGCAGTCACTATGATAGGAAAATTGAGTCAATCAATTCACATTGTAAATTCACCCAAATCTAACTTAAAAATCTATATTCTAATAGCTATGCAAACTACTCAGATAGGTAAGGCGCACAGAAGAAACACCATTATTTAATGCTTAGACAATTCTTTGACTCATACTAATAACCACACATAGAGATGGGCAAATTAAAAACAATTAGATACCATCTTATACTACTAAATTAGCAAAACTTTAAAAATTATAATCCAAATGCTGATGAGGTTATGGTAAAACTAATATTCTCAAACAATCTTGATAATAGGGGTAAATAAGACATTAGAAAGCAATTTCTACAATTCTTATTTTTCTCCCTCTGATCTAGGAATTTAAATGCTTGGGATTTATCCTAAGAAAATAATTCAAAACACTCAAGAACAGTCATGTGGAGAAAATGCTCATTGCAATAGTATTTCTAATCCGATAAATTGGGAAGAATATCTAAATATAGTAAAATGGCAAATAAATTCTAACAATTTGATGCAATAATAATCAGTTAGAACATCAGTGAATGATGTTCACTTACAGTTAAGTAAACAAAGTATTCTACAGCCAACAAATAATTACTGATCCTACTGCATGCCATCCCCTGTTCTGGGTGCTGGGAATACCAAAGCGAATGAATTTTAATTTTATTATAATTATGATTATGTACACATATTGAAAAAGACTACAAGATAGAAGTGTATTATAGGGCTAGCACTGAGTTAATTTCTCCTTTTAAATTTTGTTCTTCAAGATAACAATGCAGTTTAATAAGTAAAAATTCAGAGGGAAAAGGAGTGTTTAGAAGGGCTGTATCTATTTACCAAAGCAGAACCCCCACAGCACAGGAGGTTCAAGATCAGACCAAATTACCATGGCTATTTCTGGTTTAGCCTGAGGCTGGAAATTCTGAGAGGACATGAGTCATCCTTTCCCAGAATCCTCCTCCCTAGACTCAGGAAGGAGGGGACAATGTGATAGGGAGAGGCACAAAGCAAAGGCCCAGTCCTGGGTAGTGTGCAGTGGGCTGCTGTGTGTGGCCCTGTGCACTGTCATCCCATGCCGCTGCCCATGTCCCACACCCCACCCTTGGGGCCACATCAACCCAGGGATCTTGTCTCTCAGGAGAGAAGGCCAGGGCGCCGAGCCGATTCATGAAACAAACAGCAGGGTGAAGAAGCCATTTGTGCTGGGGGCCTGGGAGAAACGTAATTACAGGCCTCTGTGCAGGACAGGGAGAGCACACCAGGATCACACACCTCACGTGGCTACCTGTGTTGGGCCAGCCAGAGGACACAGATGAAGTGGGCCCAGCAGGGACTGAATTCACTGTTCCTGCTCAGGACCAGCCAGGTGTTGTCATGTAGGATCTTGGGCCCAGTGGTATCAGATCTTGGGCCCAGTGGTATCAGATTCTTTCCAAAGAATGTGGCAATCTGCAACATAAAACCTTCCAATTCTTGAACCCTGGCAACTATAAATTTATTTCAAAATACATTGTGGGCCAAAGAAGACATATCTGTAGATTGCACCCCAATCCATTTGCTTTGTTTTGCGCACAAGGAGGCTCCCAGGCCCACTGTAGATCCAGACTCCGAGACTCAGGGTTTTAAATCACAGCGGAATTTTTGCAACTACAGAGCATGAATATTAAAAATGCTTTTCTACAGACCCAAAGCAGAGCAAACCTTCCCACAATTGCACTTCAACAATTCATTTCTTAAACCTACGGCAGAAGTGTCTACTAATCAAATTAGGCTAAAATTCTAAGTCAACCAGTAACTTTCAATGTTGGTCAGCAAATAATTTTTGAACAGCTACTATGCATCAAGTACTATGCAAAGAGCTGGGGATACAGCCATAAATAAGGCTGTATAAAGCATCTGATTGCGTGTGTGCGTGCGTGCGTGCGTGTGTGTGTGTGTGTGTGTGTGTGTGTTGGACGGCGGCGGGAGAGTAAGAGACAGTTAATAAAATGAAAACCCAGAAACGTATCAAGGCGACGTATCTGAGTGCTGAGTCGGGGCTTCTTTGGACCCGGGGGTCAGAGAGACAGACATCTCAGCTGAGACAGAAGGAAGACTCGAGGGTTTCCTGAGCAGAGTACGATGGTCTGGGCTGAGGCAACAACCTGCACAGAGGCCCTAAGCCATGATAACTTTGGAAAGTTCGGAAACCGGGAAGGCTAACGAAGTGGGGAGCAGCTGCTCCAGACGAGGCTGGCTGCGTGGGATGGGCCAGCTGTGCAGGGAGGGCTTGTCGGCCACCGTCGGAGCCTGGAATGTGTTCTAGGCATGCTGGGCGGCCACAGGGGGAGAGCAGGTGGCCTTGGAGAATGGGATGAGAGCTAAGGGGCCAGCGGTCATGGTCTAGGGGGAGGTTTCCTGACCTCCTGTAGCCACCTCCTTGCCCCCAGCCTTTTCCCGCCATAGTAGCCCGGCTGCAGAAGGAACTTGGAAGGCGATTGCCTTCCTGTGGCTGTTCAGCCACATCCCCACGGGGTTTTGCTCAAACTCTGATTTCTCCAACACCCCAGGGCAACCAGAGGTAGGGCTTCTCTAGCAAGCTGACATTGAGCAATTAGACGAGGTTCCCTGGGGAGAATCCGGAACTTTCTGTAACTCTGCCCCTTGCCATAGACCTCAGGCGGCTTTCTCTTCTTTTACTGTCCCCAAAGACTATTAGACGTGGTTCTCCTCCCACAAAAAGAAGAGACTGCAAAACCTTGCTGGACCAGCGCACATAACATGAATGGCTCACGTTCATGCCCACCTAGCTCGTCTGTCATCTCACGTCAGTAAACCCGGGATTGGAGGGGTTCAGCAGGGCGCCCTGCGCTCAGCTAGGAGGTGATGAATCACAGAAAGCGAAAGCAGGTCACCTTGCAAAGCCCATGCTGTTCCTCCAGCCACCTCCCAGGTGCTCCCCGGAGGACACATTACTAGAAGTGGAGTTGCTGGGTCAGAGGTTTTTGCACACTATGAAGGCTTTGATGACATTGCCAAATTACCTTCCCCAGAGTCTGGACCCATGGAGATCTATACTTTGTGGGTTCTATAGCTGTACAATTTGTTTCAACTGTATAAGGTCAAAACACCACCTAACCTCAAATTCAGAACTCTGATCTGTTTGTTTCACTCTCGGTTTAAGTGTAGGGCACTGAACAAGGAGGGGCAGGTTCATTTTGCAGATGAAGAAACTGGGATCTGTGAGGCCGGCTGTGTCACTGCGGGGCCAGAACACCCTCTCACCCCAGCCTTTGTCTAAGGGATCTGGTGTGATTACTTTGCCTGATAACCAGTCCACACAAAGAAAAACTAGCCTCTTTTTCCTTGAAATTCAGCTCCACTAGTCAGACAGGGAAAATCATTTCAATCCATGCCAGTTTCCTATTCTGGAAAACATGAATTTGAATTTGTCTGCCCTAATCATTTGGATTATTACTAAGATAAATGAGATCACGCATAGCATCTTAGAAGCAGCACCATAGGGAGATGTGCTGGCCCCTCTCAGCTCGTGGGGGGAAGCTGAAGAAGACCCCCTGGGACGACGAGAGACAGCTGAGAAATCAAGGATGATATTATCAGAGCAGTTGATGCTTTGCAAGGCACAAGAATATGTAAAAGTTGAGGTTCATTCTTGCAGTCCATCAAGCTGCTGGGGCAGTACTGCCTTTTACTTCCACTTTAGAGGTGAGAGGGCTGGAGCTGGAGGAGGGAGGTGTGTGGCTATGTGGGGGTCACCTGGTAGGTGGGTGCAGAGCATGACCACCTACTGTTTGGGACTAATGGGCAAAGGTCCCTTTAGATGCTGCCTGAGCTTCTACAATATTTTGACCTCTCTCCAACCACAATTTGAATGTCATCTGCTGGAGCCTCAGTAAAGCAGTGAGCTAACCTCCCCATAGAAAACCCACCTTATTTTGCCTAAATGTGGTAGAGGGCCAGTAAAAACTATGAAGCAGGACAGCATATAGATTATACTAAAAGACCCTCTACCCTGAGACCCCAGTTCATAAGACTGTCAACCCTGCCTGCCCCATGCAAAGGTTTTGTCCAAACAGAGAGAAGGTGAGGGTCTTGGGTGGGAAACAGTATTAATAAGTTTCCCCCCCAAAAGTCACCAGACTTATGTTAACACTGAGATTTAACCCTTGAAGGACGGCTTACTCCCTAGATGTGGGCACCCTACTTCATTCATGTAGCTTTCTTTGACTAAAGTAGTTACTGGTCAGTTGAGTGCCCTCCTACAGCTTTTCAATAAATGTCCTTCCAGAAGCGTGCCCAAAGAACCCTGTATGCTTGTGATCAGAGGGTGTCCCGAAGAGACCAACTCTGCATGACCTGTGATGGAAGGGAAGGGTCCGTGCGACTAGCTAAGGAGGCCGATGAGCCTTAGCCCACCCAGGAATGGGGCCGGGACTCAGCCAGGAACAGACTTCGGGTCTGATGACACCTTCTCAGCTTGACATCTCAGCTGGATGCAGCTCAGGACGAGAGGAGACAGCCTGGCCCAGGGGGAACGCCCAATTCTAACCAAATATGGCCCAGCCCAAGGAGCTAAGTGGGCATGCTTTGCATCCCTGACCCCTGAGCAAAATCACAGGGATACCGTGGAATATTTCAATTTTTGAGGAAAACACAGTAATAACTTGATACCTACTGGACACAAAGCAAACTACTAGCTTGAAGCCGTTCAGTTTCTCCATTAGATCACACTATATTCCTGTCAGTGACATATCTTTGCGAAGCTAGATATTCAGCAGTTTACCGTGATAAAAGGCAAGTATTGCACAAACATCAATGTGGGACAGGAAAAGAGAGTGGCCACGTCCGATCTTATCCCAAGCATTAGAAGTGATGCTGAACCCAACAGGTGCACATGTTCTGTTAGTAAGTAATTGTGGTTGTTTAGGAATGAAATCAAAACATTTTTTCGAATGGTGTGGTAGGCTGAATAGTACCCCCTCGCAAATGTCTGGGTCCTAAGAATGTTGCATGGCAAAAGGGACTTTGCAGATATGATTAAGCTCAGGGCCTTGAGATGGGGAGATGATCCTGGATCATCTAGGTGGATTGACATAATCACAAGGGTCCTTAGAAGAGGGAGGCAGGAGGCAGGAGGATCAGAGTCAGAGGAGACGGCTACGATGCTTTGAAGGTGGAGGGAGGGGCACAGCCCAAGGATGTGGGTGGCCCCTAAAAGGTGGAAAAGGCAAGGGATGAGATTCTCCCCTTGGGCCCTCCAGAAGGAATCAGCCCTACTGACACCTACTGACTTTAGCCTGGTAAGACTGATCTGGAACTTCTGCCCTCCAGAACTCTAAGACAGTAAACATGTTTTAAACCACTGAGTTTATGGTAATGCGTTAAAGGAGCCACAGGAAATGAATACAAACAAACAGCCAGTAAACTGGTAGGACATAAATTCTTAAGTTGTTCAGACTATTAGGTGTTTGTTTTAGCCTAGGATGCCAGGAAAAAATGACCAAGACACTAAGGTGCTGTGAAACTTTGGGGACCTCTGACCTAGAAAGAGGGTCCGGGGCCCATGCCCAACAAGTCTCTTCTCTGCCACGTATGCGTCCAACCTGACGTAGGTTCTCACATTGATTCATGTCAAACAGGTTCTTCTCAGCACTCAGTCACGCTTGTGGAGATCATTTAGTGTGTATTTCCCTTATTATAAACATGTCATCAGAGGAAGGCCTAGAAATAGAAAAGAGGAGGAAAAACCTCTTGATCCCATAATTCATCTAGTCTTTGTCAACAGGCAAACTTTTTTTTTTTTAACCATTTCAATTCCAAGAGAAATCCGAGTGTTTGCTGTGCATCTAGCCAGTGGCTACTCCTTGTGACATCTACAAACATGCAGTGACCCACTAAATAGCGTTCTCCGGTTCTCAGAAGAGTATTATATTTCAAACTGACCTCATATTGGTCTACAGTCAGACTGGGTTTGGCTGTAGTAATTAGGGGAGACAGACCCCTGGCTTAGATTTCTGGCCTCTGAGGCTGTCTTGAGATAAGTGAACTTGATCAATTATTAGATTACTGTTATCTGCTTTTGTTCAGCGATTGAGTGACATGATAAGGAACGGTTTTCAGGAAAATCATGCCTCACTGAGACAGCTGGAGGAGAGGAGAGGCAAAAGAAGGAAGAACTTTCAACACACTGCTACGTGCAATCACCCGGTCAGGAAACTGCTGTGAACACGATGAAAACGTAAATCATCGAGTTCTACAGAACCCTCCTCCGCTGCCTTGCACACCGGTCTCTCTGCCCTGGCGCAGCCTCGAATCACAGGGCATGAGCATTCCGCCTTCCCGCCCCCCTCCCTCCCCTCCCAGCCAGCTGGCGACAAATAACTGGCTCGGCAACAGTGGCAGCAGCTCCTCCTGCAATTGTTTAACACACTCAGCTGCTCCCTCCGGTGCCCCTCTCCCTTTGCAGCCACAAATCAGGGGGCTCCAGCGGCCTGGCCTGGGCGGGCTGTAGGGAGGGCGCCCCAAGATCCCCACTGCACAGCTGGGCCCTTCAGCACCTCGGCCAGACTGCGGCTGTGAGGCCTCGTAAAAACACGCTTCCTGTTGCTCAGAACTCGCACACTCTGAGACCACAGGGACTTCCATCTGCCTCTGCCAGGGGCTGAAGAGCTCCTAAACGCTTCTGACAAATAAATGTGCTCACCATCTTCTGGCTGGCTAATAACTGACTTTGCCTTGGAATCTGAAGAGACTTTGGGGCAGTTGGGGCTATGAAAGAATAGTTGTTCCAATGAATGAAAACATGTCAAATAAGAAGAACTGTCACTGTCTTTTTAGCTGTTCAGGCATAGATTTATATGCAGTCGATGTGGATCTAGGGCTTACTGACAGGCCAGTGGAATCAAAGAAACCCATTACTGCAATTGGGCAATAAATATGGTGGCATTTGCTGGCAGTCAAAGCAAACACGGGAATCATCCTGGGTCATGAAATTCTTTTCATTCTGACAAATTCTCTGCACGGTAACTTTTTCCAGGAACTGAATTTAAAAATGAACTTGTCAATAAGGTCCTCGTATGACAAGATAGTAATGATTATAATGAAAGTCTCTAGCAAGGTCCTATAAAAGATACAGAGATGTATCTCCAAAAATCTGAAGGCATCCTTCAAATTAATTCATTATAGGTATTTGGCTGGAACGTGCCTGCTAGGTGAAGATAAGATCCCCCTGGTAATCTAGGGATGGAGCGCCACACACCTGGAGACGTCCTATTCAACATGCCCATGAGGGTCTCTCTCCCTCAAATACCAGATGTCCCAAAGGGCTGTTGGCAAGCACTGGATCACAAACTGTTCGTGGCTGATTTCTCTGAGGAGCGCCTGCAGTGCCAACATTCTGATTTAATAATCAAAACAGGATCCACGTGCAGACGTTCCCAGCAGGGAAAGACTGTCATTCTGCTGTGAACCTTGAAGAGGCTGACTTACTCCCCAGGATACAGACAGCAGAGGCAGCTGCAGGGGTACTCTTGTGGGGAGTGTTGCCCAGTGAGGGTGAGGACAGCGGCAGCTCCACCCTAGTCCTCCACAGCTGTGTGCAGGCACACCTGAGTCCCCCCAGGACGACCTACCTACTGGCAGCTGGCTTGACAGAGTGAGCCTCGACAAGGGAGCAAGGCTGAACTGGTGACTGACAGGAGGACTCTACTCCGAAGGGTCGGGGCTGCTCTCCAGTTGGCTGCACCCCTTTATGGTCTAGGATTAATGACCCTAGAACTGTGTTCCCCCAATAGGAGTTCCCCGAGAGTCAGTAGCCTTGCCTGTTTCCTCCACTACGGGATTCTCACAGCCAGAACAGTGCCAGGCACATAAGAGTTATTCAGTGAATCCTGTTGGTGAACACGCACAGCTCAGGGTTCAAAGGTGATCTGCATGGCCACAGGCTGCTTCCCCCACTTTACAGCATTAGTCTGTAAAGTTGGCTGGCCCGCCCTGGCCTAATCACCACCACACTTCCTCCCACTGCTCTTTCACTCCAAGAGGGAGAAAGCGGCTTAAGAAAGACTGTCAGGAAAATGCCATGCTGTCCATGTATTTATAGCCAGACAGAAAGAGCTACAAGATCACTTCTTGATCTTTCAGTCCACGAAGGTTATAAGCCTGCCACTGAGCCATTCTGCAAGGCTGCATGAGAAACCACCACACAATTCCTGACCTAAATGGGCTCCCAATATAGCCCACAAGAAAAAAAGAAAAATCATCAACAATTCAACTGAAACACAAACCTGGTTTTGGCAGGTGTCTGTGAAGCACTATAGATCCAATCTTTAAAAAATGCACACCTGGTAAGAAGGATAAGACAAGTATGTGAGTAATTGTGCGATCGGGCAGAGGGCACCAGCAAACAAGGTACCAGTGCTGGAGGAGAAGGTGGCTCAGAAAATGCAAGATCACACCCACAGGCAAAGAAATTGTCAGGGAAGACTGCCTGAGCTACGTCTCTCTGAAGGCTGGGTCAATCCCTGCTAAGCCGGGGCCGGAAGGAGGCAGTGGCCCGTGTCAACAAGGTCTGGACATTTCCCATAGGGTGGGCTGTGAAACAGCCCGCATCTCCCTTTGGTTTGTGGAATGTAATGAGCTACCACGGCAGTATGGCTGTGGGATGACATAATTATTCTGTCTCCAATCAGGGAGACATTTAAAAAGATTTCTGATGGCCAAGTGTTGAGAAGTGGTCCTAGCAATGGGCTTTTCTAATAGGTCCCTGACCAGAGAAAGCCCAGGGTGGGAGGTTGGTGGAGGGACCAGGTGCCTGTGGAAGTTCAGGATCCACATTCAGGACCCTCATGCCATCCATCGCAACACACTCTAGCTCCCTGAGTTCAAGGTGCCTGCTGGGACATACCTGCATGTGGACAGGTGATGCCGATTAGCCATAGCTCCCGAGAGAGCCTAGGTTAACACTGATTTGGACATCGTGAACCAGAAGCATATGCAAAACACAGGATCACTTAGAGGGCAGAGAAGGGTTAAACTGCACTGTTGATAGTGAGAGCAAGGGAAGCACAGGAAGGGACACAGGTCAGTGTGGGAATTACAGGGGAGCTGCTCTCAGGAGAGTGAGCACAGATCGCCCCAAATCCCCGCACACAGGCACCACGCTGGGGGTTTGAACAGCGCTGAGAGCCCCAGCTGGTCAAAGAGACTGGCACTGAGCACAGAGCTGCTGCCACGATTAAGAATGAAGTTAAGACCCACAGCTTTTACAGGGGAAGTCTCTGAATCACTGTCTCTCATCTCTGAGGAAGCGAAGATAACAGGTGGGGAGAAGTGAGAAAGGGTAAAACCTCATTTCAAAGAGGAAGACAGCAGACTCTGTGAAGTAGATTGAGGGAGATAGCCACGCAGGGAATAGCTAGACAGAGGTTACTAGCAGGATGGCTCTGAGGGCACCGCGGAAGGTAGCGGTGAGGCCTGAGGTCAGAACGCGATGCCAAACTATAGTCTAGCCCTGTCGTGTGTTTCTTACAGGCTCATATATCAAGGGACACTGTGGAAGGAATACACTGGTATTAGCACAGCGCTCAACAAATGCATTCCAGCTTTGAGGACAAGACACAAAAATTTGGCCCTGAATCTTGTATAATGAGGTAGATTTATAGAAACTGGATTTCTTTATACTATAGTATACTTTTCTGTGTCCTCCCTCACCACCCCCTTTTTTTTTTTTTTTGCATTTTAAGATCTCTAAAATCAAATGTGTTTTATCATTGCTTTTAGCCAGGCCCTTATGATACAGTTGTCATTGTCCGGAGACAAGAGTGGACCCTATTTTTTTTTTTTAAAGCAATCAAAAAATAAGTTCAAAAGTACATAAATCATAATCATATCGCTGAATGAATTCCCTTGAAGTGACTTTCCCACGAACCACCTCCCACCTCAGGGAGCGAACATGCCCCTCCCTCTGGGCCCTGCTCCTCGTGCTCCCCTCCTCCCCAAAGGGAAATGGATGGAGCACTCTGTAAAGAGCATGTTGATGGCAGAGAGGATGATATTTTATAGAAATCCATGGACTTTCATGGCTCTGGGACAACTTCAAAAGAATGGGCTTCTGAACATGGAGAAGTTTTAGAAACCTTTAACTGATTTATTTTGCTAATACTTTATTATGGACAAGGCTGATACTTGATAATAATCTATGTCTAAGTAATTCTAAAGAAGTTCTTTCGGTAAGGACAGAATAAAAATTCTAAGTGAAAACAAAGCATTGTGTGATCGTTTAAATGGCAATGTTTTCATCTTTCTTCCCAGCGCATAAAATAATAGCCAATCTTACAACTGATGAGGTCTTCAATTCGATGAAACGTGGTGGTCGAGCCACTTCCTCCAGTCAACTTGGAAAGATATCTCTGTCGCTAATGGGCAAACGACTCCAGTCCAGGCTCTATCCTACATCTTCATTAATTACTCAGATCTCAGTGCAAATAACGTGTGAATGAAGAACGTGGGGGACATAAAGCCAGAGGGATTGTTAACTCAGAGAATGATACAGCTGGGACCCAAAAAGATTTTGGCAGACTCCAGTGGTGGGCGGAGTCTAAAATATGCCTCCTCAGAACCGCAATGAGATATCCCTTCACATCTATGAGAATGGCTATTATCGGGAAGACAAGAGATGGCAAATACTGGCGAGGATATACAGAAAAGGGAACCCTGTCCACTGTTGGAGGGAATGTCAACTGGTGCAACCACTATGAAAACCAGTATGGAGGTCTCTCAAAAAATTAAAACTAGAACTACCATGTGACCCAGCAATTCCAATTCTGGGTATTTATTTTGAAGGGTTATCTTCACCCTGTGTTCACTGCAGCCTTGTTTACAATAGCCAAGACATGAAAACAACCTATGTGTCGACCGATTGGTAAATGGATAAAGAAAATGTGGCACACGTATGTACACACACGTGTGCGCACACACCCACACACACACACATAATGGAACATGATTAGCCATAAAAAAAATCCTGCCATTTGTGACATGGATAAAACTTGAGGGCATTATACAAGTGAAATAAATCAGATAGAGAAAAACAAATACCGTATGATTATCTGTGGAATCTAAAAAACCAAAGTCATAGGAACAGAGATCGAATTTGTGGTTGCCAGAGGCAGGGTGTGGGGTAAATGGGTGAAAGCGGTAAAAAGGTACAAACTTCCAGCTATAAGATAAATAATCAGTTCTGAAGATGCACAGCCTGGTGACTATAGTTAACAATTTTGTGTTGTATATTTGAAAGTTGCTAAAGAGTAGATCTTAAAAGTCCTCATTTCAAGACAAAAATATTTGTAACTATGTAAGATGATGGATGTTAACTTATGTGATCATTTCACAAAATATACATATGTTAAATCATTATGTTGTACACCTTAAATGTACACAATGTTATATGTCACTATCTCATAAAACTGAAAAAAATAAAAGGCACCTCTTCATAGGAAATTCATTTATTTGCTGGGATGTTTGTTGAGGGACTTCTGTGTGCGGGGCATTTGTGGGAGCAAAGAGGTGATGACAATATGGCTTCTGCCTTCGAATAACTCATAAATTATTAGTGAGAGAGTCTGACATTTTGACCTAAAATTATACAAGTCCAATGTCGAGAGGCAATTCATTAGTTGACAGTATGTGCTCTGAGTCGATATGTCTGATGCTAACAACGAAAAACTCTAAACTCTAAGCTGCACTGACAAATGCACCTGATCCAAAACAGGAGCGACAGGTTTCACTCAACTCTGCTGTGCCAGTCAGGCTGCTCCTAGCACGCCCGGTCCAATCCGCACCGTGAAAGGAACGATTGGCCTCTCTTGCGGCTTGTAAACACATGCAAGAGCCCACGTGCATTGTCGTCCTCAACCGTTAAGTCCAAAGCAATCCACTGGGATGTATCATTTTGGAAAAAATAATAAATATTAAATTAAAAATAATAAGGGGGAAGGCATTTTAATTGAATAAATGATTGTAAGACTTAAAAAAAAAGAAAAATGAGAGAAGTATTGTGAATTTGAAAAGCGTGCAAAAAAAATCAAAATAAAAAGCAAAAGCCTACATTATAATGGTGTCATCTGAGCAACGGTGAGAAAGTCAAGGACATTTACCACGGGAGTGAGCAACTTGGGAGACAAGATGGTGGTCTTCAAATTTGCAAGGAGCGGCCACGTGACAGAGGGGTGACCGAGCCTAACGCGGAGCCCTGGCAGGGCTGCGGTCTCCACCCACCAGACGGCCCCTCCCAAGTCCCCTTTTCTGGGAAGCTGGAAGCGGAAGGTGGACACTGGCTGTTAGCAGGTTAGTAGCAGGAGAAGCTATCAGACCTCTAGGGCTTCATGCGGCGTCTACTCTGAGATAACATCTTATGATGCTCCATGCGGGCTTCTCTCCACTGCAGCTGTCATAATGGTTATACCCACCAATAAGTCCTATATTATGACCTCCAGGAAGAAGGAAACATCTAAAATGTTCACAGTACAGGAAAAAGATAATGGACCATTTGCGGGTTCCCCAACACAGTGAGACAACAAGACAGCATAATTCTCCACAGACTTCCTAACAACACCATGACTTCACTGGGTCAATAAACGCTGGGACAGGGCCAAGCAAGAGACAAACTCCCTGCCTCACGGAGCATGCGGTCTGGTGATCCTGCCTCCCTTGGTTCAGCAACTGTGGAAGGCTCCAGAACAAACCCCAATGCACCACAGTAGCCAAAACCATAACAGTCCAGAAGGTCAGTCAGCCTCCGGTGGATTAGAGAAGGAAAAAGGATCTCTGATTACATGCCAATGGCTCCTCCACAACCCAAGCCTTTGAGGTTTCTTAGTTCTTCGAAAGTTGTACTAAGTCCCAACTCAAAAGCCACCTCCCACAGGCACCTGGATGTACACTTTACCCATCACTAATGTTTAACTCATCCTAGGAAATTCCTCGGGCAGCCTGGTGGGCCCTCCAGTTCACAGCAACAAGGAGGGATTTACTGACAGCTATTTTGTTTGTTTGTTTTTTTATTAATTTTTGTTATTAACTTACTGAGTTGATTCCCCTATAACCAAATGTTAGAATTTACAACCAGCCATGCCCCACTCCTTTGGTGAGCAGCTGTACCTCTTTAATAATAGAAGGACACAGCTAACAATTCAGGGACAGCTGGGTTCAGTTTGGATATAGACCCCTTTTGCCTTCCATTCTTTTGAGTAATTTGGCAAAATAAGTGCATATTGCCCCAACCCCTGGTATGGAGATAGTGGTACTCAATTATTGGATTGGATTAGGCTCCCTAAAGATCTGAGACCTGGTCCTTGGCCAAAGAATCCAATGGAAGGTAGGTTTGGGGCTCAACAAACGTCCATCCTCTTCCAGCTTGGTGCTTTGCTCCTGTTGGCCCAATAAAGGGCCAAAGCAAAGAGCTGGACATCTGCATCTCTGTGGGAGAAAAGGCTCTGGGCGAATCCTCCTGGACGTGGGGATCACCTGGCAGCCTATAATAAGCACTCGGCTTAAAATCCGGCAGCGTTCATCACTGCTTAGTCATGACACCCGTCATCTCTGGCTGGTGGTCAAGGCGCTCTGCAAACTGGAGGTGCTTGAGGCTGCCCACGCAGCTCTCCAAGGGCCACACGCAGAGGTGAATGCTGCCACTATCCAAGAGCAACCTTACATAACCATTTGGTTGTCGGTTTCTTCAAGACAGAACTTCTGTTTTAATCAGGCTGGTTTCACCTCTCTTGGGCGTGCTCTCTGCCTTTGCTAACGCTTTCTTCATTTCCCTGTACACACTACCTGTACCTCCCTCTGACTAAATCTCTTAGCACATCCAAAACCTGCTCAGCATGTAGAAATCTGAAAATTGTTATTGTGTTACCCTGGTGTTTTGTATGTTATTTGGGGTCTTTTGAAATCCTCCCTCATGCCATAACATGTTTAACAATATTTTCAAAGTCTATTTAATCTGCCTTAAGGAAATAGCCAAAAGATGGCCCCAAAAACCTATATGCAGCATTATTTATAACAACAAAAGTTGAAAATAATCTAAATGCTCAAAAAGAAAATTACGTAAATTCTGTTACATTAATTATGGCACTTCACTGAAATATTATAGAGCAATAATAACATGGCATCATGAAAACGCTTATGTTAAGTGAAAATGAAATGAAAAAATGAACAAACCAAGATGGAAAATTATACTTTCCGCATTTCCAACAATGTAAAAATAATAAAGGTTAATGCCACAGCTATCCTGTGTATCTTACACTGCCGATACAAGGATCAAATGAGCTGATAAAGCAAAAAAATCAAAAACAAAAAACGGTTAAATGGCTAAAGTAGTATACAAATTCCAAACAGTATTCGCAGCAGGCACCTGAAGAATGTCCAGTACATGGAATAACAGGGCAAGAGGGACTTTAAAGATCACAGCAGTACCAGGGGCCCTGGAGGAAGCGGCCTCTTCAATAGTTCTGCTTTCCGATTTCTAGATAGTCTTTGTTCTCACCCTGTCGACATGTGTAGATGGAAATTCAATGACAGATAGCGGTATCAATATTTCACTCATTCAGAAAGTCTTTTAACAAAGCAAGAGTGGCTCCTGCAATAAAGGCTTTGCTTTATTTGAGTGAATGAGTGAGTGAGAGTAAGAGAGAGAAAGAGAAATCTACTCTAAGAGATTAACTTCTTTATCAAGCCCAGATCAGATTCCGCAGCATGAGCTATACACATCTGTGCTTACCTGGATATAAACACTGTGTACCCTAGGTTAAAGACTCTTGATTCTCAGAGACTCTTTCTCCACTTCTCTCTGTATACTTTCCCTGATGTTCCTGATAGACAGAAAGAAAGCTCATTTGCTTACAGTCAAATCATTCGCTTCAACCTGGTAGCCTGAATGGGTACTGAGGAACTCCCCGCTCTGCAAGGGCAGGTAAGTAAAGATGAGGATGAGGAAATTTCAAGGGAAAGGATTTCATACATCCTTTAACCCCCAAGCCTAGGACCCTGGTCCGTGGCCAGTTAGGAACAGGGCCACACAGTAGGAGGGGAGCGGTGGGCGAGCGAGTGAAGCTTCATCTGTATTTGCAGACGCTCCCCAGCGCTAGCATTACTGCCTCAGCTCCACTTCAGATCATCATCAGGCATTAGGTTCTCATAGGGGCACCGGTCCCTGGTGCCAAAAAGGTTGGGGACCTCTGCTTTATGTGACCCTGCATATTGGGTATTTCTGTCAATATCTACCTAATCTTTCATCTAATGTTCCTCTTTCCCTACACAAATCACAATATTCCTGAACCAGATACATCCTGACTTCCTCATTTCTTCACTGAATGTCTCTAAAACACATGTCTTCTGGCTTCCTTGTGGTTCTGAGGAAGATGGAATGAGAACACTCCACCCTGTCCCGCCCATTGAATGTGGCTATAAAACCTGGACACTATAAACAGAACGGCTATTAAAGGTCTCAGAAAAGTAAACAGTAGCAGGTAGATGAGGGAAGACAAATAGAACTTGAAGTACTACCAGAGTGGTGGTGATTTGCCATCATCTCCCCACTCCAGGACCCCCAGCCTGGACTAAACACAGCCTGATGCCAGACGCGAGCATCAGTGTGGAGAGCAGAGCACTGGGAGAAGCACCCCGTCCTGGCTTGCGGAGCAGGAAAGGTGTTGCCTAACTCTCAGAGACAGGGTTTTTCCCTTTATTATTATTATTTTTTGTCTCTGTCTTCTCAGCTCTCTCATTCCCGGTCCCCAGTGCTTTTCCAGCAGCAGAGGGATCCACGGGCTCCCGAAACTCCGAGGAAGAATCTTCCTTTGCAGTTGGAGATACTGTAGTCTGAAGAGGGTGAAAACTCATTGGATTTTCTCTCAATCCTCTTCTTGCTTAGTCATGGTGTGAGCTAAGGAAGAGGTAGCAGAGCATACCCAAAGCCAGAGGGAGAGCTAACTCAGAGAATGACGCAACTGGGCCCTAAAAAGACTTTGGCAGACGTCAGTGGTGGGCTGAGTCTAAAAGATGCCTCTTCAAAACCACGATGAGATATCACTTCACGTCTATTAGAATGGCTATTATCGAGAAGACAAGCGATAGCAAATACTGGCGGGGAATAAAGCTCCTGCTTTCTGGCGGAAGGATCAAAGACAGGAGGCCCCATGAACTGGAAAGTACTGCAGAGATTGCAAAAAGGGAAGAGCTCAGGAAAACAACCCCATAAAGCTGTTTATGAGCTCCTGGGCTCACCCCTGAGCTGAGCATGTGCAGATATAATCCTAAACAGTATACTGTAGGCCCTCAAGTTCAGGAGAGAACAGTGCCCAGGACCCGCATGGCTATGGAGCGGCCCACAAGGGGCATGTCTGAAGAGCACTGTGAAGACTCTGAAAACGCAACTGGTACTGAAACCCACAGAGGCTGGCAGGGACTTCGAATCCAAACTCAAATTGATCAAGTCTCATAACGTAATAGTCAAAATGTTCAGAAGCAAAATCCAAGATTAGCCCCCCACCCCCACCCCGCCCCATGCACACACACGATCAGGAAAATCCTCAACTTGCATAGATGGCGGGACTAAGATGACACGATGATTGGAATCAGCTAAGACTTCAAAGCAGTTACTATAAAAATACTCCATGAAGTAAGAGGAAACATTCTCGAAATGAAGGGGAAGATTTTAAAAGTCTCAACAAAGAAGAAGATAGAAAGAAGAATTAAATGGAAAATTTAGAACTAAAAAATAACCACTGGATACGCTCAATAGCAAAATGAATATGACAAAGGAAGAAGTCAGTGAACATGGAAACAATAAGTGATAAATAAATAAAAATAATCTAATCAGAATAACAGAGGGGAAAAAAAGATTTAAAAAATGAACAGAGCCTTGGAGGCCTGGGGACAACAATATTAAAGGATAACATATGTGTCATTAGAGTCCCAGAAGGAAAGGAGAAAGAAGGCAGAAGGCAGTGAAAAATATATATATCAAGAAATAGTGACTGAAACTTCTCAAGTTGGGGAAGGATATAAACCTACATATTTGAAAGCTCAGTAAATATGGAAGAAGGATAAATCCAAAGTAATCCACACCCGCACCCATTGTAATAAAATTGCTGAAAACAAAAGACAATTTGAAAGCAACCAGAGAAAAATGATGCATTACTCATAGGGAAACAAGATTCAATGACTGTAGATTTTTCAACAAAATTTGTGGCATAACAGAAGGAAGTGAAACGACATTTTTTTAAGGGCCAAAAGAAAAGCACTGATAGTTTAGAAATCTATATCTACCAAAAAAATTCCTTCAGGAATGAAGGTAAGGTAAAAACATTCTCAAGAGAATTTGTTGCTAGTAGGCCTGCTCTTTAAGAAGTTATAAAGAAATTTTTTATATACAGAAGGCAAATAATACCAAAAAGAATACGAAACATCAAGAATGAAGTATAAAAGAAAAGGGAAAAATCTGGGTAAACATAATAGACTATCCTCCTCTTCTTGAATCCTTTAAAATATGTTAGATAGTTGAAAGCAAAAATCATAATAGTGGCTGATGAGGTTTTCAATGTAAATAGATATGATACGTATGAAAACTATAACATAAAGAAGAGAGAATAGAGGGACCCTGTTGTGGTAAGGTTCCTACTTTCCACTAGAAAATATTTGTAGCAAAATACTGACTAAGTAAACTGTAAAAAGTTAAGGGTGCATACTGTAATCCCTAGAGCAAACATTAAAAAACAAAAACAAGAACAACAAAAAAAACTGCACATAAAGTACAAACTCAATAGATCAATTAAAATGGAAAGCTAAAACATATTTAAATAGTCCTGAAATAAAAAAAAACAGAGGAAAGAAAAATTGAGTGAATAAACAGAAAACAAAGAATATTCTTTTCAAGTGCATATGGAATATTCACCAAGACGATCCATGTCATGGCTTGTAAAACAAACCTTTGAAAATCTAGAACAATTGAAATCACGAAAAGTATCTTCTATGACCATAATAGAATTAGACTAGAAATCAATAACAGAAGCATATCTGGAAAATCTCCAAACATTTGGAAATTAAACAATAGTCGCTGCTCTTGCCCTCACATACTCGCAGGCGACATTCTGTCACACCTGAGTGTTGCCGTGGTTCTTGGTGTTACACACTGTGTAGAAGGTCAAAGTCATTGCTTCCTACTGCTGCTTCTGTTCATGACGATGGTATGGGAAAGCATGATGGTTTGGGCTGTTCTTTTACACAACGCTAACCAATACTTTTATTAACCTATTGGTCAAAAAGAGTCTCAAGGAAAATTAGAAAATATATTGAACTGAATGAAATTAAAAATACAACATATTAAATCTTGTGAGATGCTACTAAACCAGTGCCTACAGAAATGCTTATATTTTAAAAAAAAGGTCTTAAATTAATAATTTAAGCTTCCACCTTAAAAACTAGAAAAAAAGAGCAAAATAACCCAAAACAAGAAGGAACGAAATAATAAATAGCAGAAATCAATGAGACTGAAAAACAGATACAATAAACTGATAAAACCAAAAACATATTCAAGAAGACTATCAAACTTGATAACCTCTAGCAAACAGATCAAGAAAAAAAGATGACACAAATAATCAATATAAGGAATAAAGAGGGGGATATCACTAGAGATCCTGTAGACATTAAAAGGATGATGAGGACAAACTACAGACAACTCTATACACATAAAGCCGACAAGTTAAATAAAATGGACCAAGTCTTTGAAAATCACAAACTACCTAACCTCATCCAACACAAAATGGATAATCTAAATAATAACTATTAAATAAATTAACGTCATAGTTTAAAACCTTCCAAAAAGGAAATCTACAGGCCTCGATGGATTCATTGGCAAATTCTACCAAACCTTTAAGGAAGAAATAATACCAATTCTACAAATTTCTTCTTGAAAGTTTAAAAGGATGTAACATTTTCCAATTCATTTTATGAGGCCAGTATTACTCTCTACCAAATCAAAGACAGGACAAGAAAACGACAAGCCAATATCCTTCATGAACATAGGTGCAAAAATCTTAAATATCAGAAAATAAAATACAGCAACATAGAAGAAGAAGAATATGCCATGACCACGTGGAGTTTATCCTGGGAGCGTACAGCGAAAATCAAACAATGTCACCTACTGTACCAACAGTCTAAAGAAGAAAAAAACAAGATCAAATCAATCGATGCAACAACAACAAAATAGAATGTGACACAATTCAATTCCCATTAAGGATGAAAGTGCATAGCAAACTAGGAATAGAAGGGAACTTCCTCTGTCTGATAAAGAGCATCTGCAAAAACTCTATATCTAACGTCATGCTGAATGATGACTGAATACTTTCCCTGTGAGATTGGGGAGAAGGCAAGGATATTCTCTCTCACGACTCTTATTTAACATAGTATTGGAAATCTTATTCAGTGCAGTAAGGCAAGAGAAAGATATTAAAAGCATTGGGAAAAAATTTTGGTAGGGGGTCTATGGTCATGCCACCCTGAATGTGCCCAATCTCCTCTGATCGCAGAAGCTAAGCAGGGTTGGGCCTGGTTAGTACTTGGATGGGAGACCACCTGGGAAGACCAGGTGCTATAGGCATTAAAATATATATATGTATATTAGAAAGAAGAAAATAAACCTGTTTCTAGTCACAAGATTTTATTGCCATAGCAAAATCCCAAGGAACTTTCTTTTGAAAATCCTAGAACTAATAGATGACTTTAGCAAGGTTGCAAGATACAAGGTTAACACAAAATTCAATCATATTTCCATATACTAGAATGCACATTTGTAAACTAAAGTTAAAAACTAAATGCCATTTACAGTAACTTGAAAAAGTGAATATGTAGGTATAAATCTAACAAAATGCATATAGTATTTATATGCTGAGACTCCAAAACATTTATGAAACAAACAAAAAAAGACTTAATAAACGAGTTACATACCACTGTGTTTGAATATTAGAAGACTCAATGCAATAAAGATGTCGATTCTCTCCAAACTGATCTACAGATTTTATGCAATTCCTATCCTGGAAGAATGTTTTAATAGATATAAACGAGTGTCTCCCACACTTTATATGGAAAGACAAAGAAACTAGAACAGCTAAAACAAATGTGAAAGCGAAGAACAGAGTTGGGGGGGTCATATTTTCTGATTTTGAGACTTACTATATTAGCTATGGTAATCAAGATAGTACGATATTGGTGGGTGACAGACACACATAGATCAATGAAAAAGGACAGAGTCCAGAAATAGCCCTACACAAGCATAGCCAACTGATTTTTGACAAATATCCAAAAGCAATTCAATGGAGCAATGATAGTCATTTCAATAACAAATGGTGTTGAAACAATTGGACATCTGCAGGCAAATAAAAAATAGACAAAAAGAACCTTGATTTAACCTCACACACCTTCTACAAAAATTAACTCAATGGATCAGATCAAATGTAAGACATAAAACTATATAACTTTTAGACTAAAACAAGGCAAAGAATTCTTAGATAGGGCATTAAAAGCACTCCTAGAAAAGAAAAAGATATACTGGACTTAATAAAATTAAAATCTTTTGCTTTGGAAAATATTGTTAAGAGAATAAAATGACAAGTTATATATCAGATATCCAAGAATGGACTTGTATCCAGAATACAGAAAGAACTCTCAAAACGTAACAATAACAAAAAGGCCAACTTGACAATAGGAAAAAGAACAGACACACCACCAAAGATGATATGAATGGTTAAGGAAGTACATAAAAAGATGCTCAACCTCATTACCCATTAGAGAAAGCACATGAAAAGAGACAGAGCGACAAAGAGACAGAGAGAGACAGCGACTGCTAAAGAGACACACAGAGAGAGGGAAACAGAGAAAGACAGAGACACAGAGAGACACGCCCAGACTCATTGCTGGATCTAACGACACGGTATCATCGATTCTACAAAGCGGCCTGAGACGTGAAATGAGGTCTTTTTATCAAACATTTTAAAGATTTTTACACAACCCATTATAGAAATTATATACAATCACATTTTCCTAATTTTTGCCCTCCTTGCAAATTCATGTTTGAAAAAAAAGGAGGGCATCTTCAGACATGTCATAGCAGTCACTGCTGCTGCTCTTGTGCGCTCACCCGAGACGTTCCATCACACCCGACTGCTGTTGTGGTCCCTGGTGTTAACACGCTCTGCAGAAGGTCAAAGCCACTGCGTCCTATTGTTGCTCCCGTTGCCGACCATGGTGTGAGAAAGCCACGAGCGATTGGGCTGCTCTTTTACACAATGGCAACTGTTACTATGATTTAATATTTGTTGATAATCAAATGATAATTACAACTTTCATTGTATGTTCACTACACAGCAGGCAGAGCTTATGCTCTATACTGATAACCTGATTTAATTCTCTAGTAATATCACAGCTGGGTCTATTGTTGTCCTCATTTTATGGCTGAAGAAACTTTAAGGCTTAGCTAGGTGTCATAGCTGTCTAAACCCTTAGAGCAAAAGGAAGAGTCTAGAAAAACGCCCAGAGTCTGACTCCACAGCCTTGATATAATGCGAACAGGTAATTGTTTGCTAATTCAGGGTGTGGATAAAGACACTCCAAAGAGCTGTATAGACTGGTGTGGATTGATACTCTCTTACCAGTCTCTACAGGAGAAGATTCCATTTTTATAGGTCTTCCCATTTGCACGTGATGCAGGCAACATCTGACTTGGCAATTTAATCTTTACTCCAAAGTATTTAAAAGTTTTCTAATTCCCATCTAGTAAAAGGTTGGTAAACAAGGAAGGCTTAGCACTTTTCACTCACAGATGCCAGGTTTCATAGAAGTTACTTGGTGCCTAAAAGAAAAAACTGAATGATTTAAATATAGTAATGAAAAATAAAAGAGATGCTTGCAAAGGAGTGGTAACAAAACAGCTTTGCACTGAGTAGTTCTAGACTTCATTTTACTCAAATAAAATTCCAAGATGCTAGGGTCAGAAGAGACCTTAGATTTCTGGAAAATGGTGGGGTAGGGGAGGTTGGCAGACAGATAACAATGGGAGAAAGGGATGGAAGTTCAAGGGGAAGACAAAGACTCATGGAAATAGTTTTAAGATGGGAAACTGAGATGCAGAGAAGTGAAGTGACAGGAATGACATTATGTGAACAAAGTCACGGGGTAGTCCATACAGAGCTGCATCTAGAACCCACAATTTCTGTCTACATTGTCACCAACTGGTTAAAACAGAGAACTAGGGAAAATGCAAAGCCACTCTTGTCCCTAGATTGTTTGTCATGTCTCTGCTCAGTGTCAAGTTCTGGAACTTTACCACCTGAGGCCAAACAAAATAGCTGCTGCTTCTCTGATGGAGATAGCACCAGCGCAGGCAGATACAAGGTGCTATTCTGTAGAGCTCAGGTCATTTGTTTAACAAAGATTCATTAAGCCCTGACCATGTACTGGGAACTATGATAAGCCCGGGGATGTGAAAATGAATAAAATATGGGCCTTCTTGCCAAACACAATCTAGGGAGAGATAGACATCTGTAAACAATTATAGCAATGTGACAAGTGCTATGATTCCAGGATACAGAAGTTAAGAGTCCTCAGTTCCGCATGAGGAGACTTTAAAGGTGGTCTTCTTCAGGTGGAATCTGGGAGAAGCCTGACAATCAGACATGGAAAGATATTGCAGACAGAGAGAACAACACAAAGCCTCAGCTGTGAAATAGTTTGCAATCCCCTCCCACACACACTAATTCAGACTTATTCAGATCTAATTGGAGTTCAGAAGGATAAAAAATACCCTCAAGTCTAGCAAAACCTCAGTTTATATGGGAAAGTATTCCCCATAATCTTAAAATTGAAACATATATAATCAATCACTTTTCTACCCACAATAAGATAAAGAGTCTTCTAAGACAAATAACGATGAAGAATAATATGATAAATTCTCTCATTTTGGGGGGTCTCGATAGATAACCATAATTAAAATACACATAATTTTGCACTCCAATCCTGCTTTGGAGTATAAACATGTGTTTTTTAAAGGCACAGTTGGTAGATGTTTACTAGCACAAAAGTGTGAAGAAATGGGTTTCTGCCGTTGCTTTGCTTTAGAAGAGGCTAAGTAGCACCAGGGGGCCGCCTAAAGTGTACTGATCCAGTTCTCAGGCACAGTCTTCTCCAGATGTCTTCGCTGCAGAATTCTAATTCACGGTTTAAAAGTGGAGCCAGTTTTCTTTCATTTCAAATGCTTTAGCTGGAAGCAGCACTGGTTTGGTCTATGGTTTTAGGAAGAGAAACGATAGGTGGGAGGGTTTAATCTGAGAGAGAGAGAGAGAGAGAGAGAGAGAGAGAGAGAGAGAGAGAGAGAAATGAAAAGATGAGCCTGCGCACAACCTGTCAAGTTTCCGGAGACTAATAACCTTGCTGAGGTTTTCAGAGGCAATCCAGAAACGCAACAAATGTGAAGCCACGCTGATCTACACTTAGGCTGGATAAGTCTTTGCAGTGATGTCCTGTGTGTGCGTCGTAAGATGCTTAGCAGCATTCCTGGCCCCTACCCACTAGACGACGGATGCTCCCCTCCGCCAGTCATGACAACCAAAAATGTCTCTAGATGTTGTCTCCAGTTGAAATCCCTGATCTAGATGAACTCTGACCAGCAACCATGTTAAAGAATCTCAATCCTGTGAACTGCTTCCTATAGAAAACTCTTCTTTCAGTTAGTATCATTGTCACCCCCCAAAATTAACCCAATAAAGAGTAATCACAATGGCCCTTTGACAATGCACAAGTCCCTACCTTAAATAGTTAATATTTTTGGTCGCAGGGAAACTTGCGCATTGAATTCCTCTGATTAAAACAGGCCCCAAATGGCACTGGGTCCTCGGTTGCCTCCGGAGCGGCAAGAGGATGGCTGTGCTTCATTTGTCCGGTCGTGTGCTAGTTCTATCATTCAATGAACATTCTCGAGCATTTAGAGTGGGCTCGGTGTTGATCCAGGTGAACAAGAGAAGCAAAAGCCCAGCCCTCAGGGAGTTTATGCTCTAGTTAGAGAACAAAGAGGTAAACAACGCATCGTTATAGCATCCTTATATTCCCTCGTGAAGCGCTGTGAATAAAATAAAAACAGCTTCAGAGCTTCACAGTCCAGTACGGCAGTCAGTTGCCTGTGGCAAATGAGCCATGAAACGTGACACGTTCAAATTGAGACATGGTGAGCGCATCGAATTTCAGACTCAGCGCAAAAAGAGATTATAAAATGTCTCTTTAATCGTTTCTATATTGATTAGATGTGGAAACGATAATATTTTGGATATACTGGGTTAAATAAACTCTTCTATCAAAATTATTGTGGCTGTTTCCTTTACTTGTTTAGTGTGGCCGCTAGAAACTTAAGGTGACACATGTGGCTTACGACTGGGCAGCGCTGGTCGGAGGAACCAGATGGAGGCGGGAGCTCCTTCAGCGTGAAACACAAGAGAAGGTCATTCCATGATCCAGAAGCCTGACACCCCAGCTCAAGGAAACGGCAAATTCACCGGCTCTGCTGTGGGAATGAACCTGGCCGCTTGGAGCCACAGACGGGCAGTGTGCCTCAGTGAATGGTGGGAGGGAAGGAGCTGAGGCTGGCAGGGCCGCAGGCCAGGCATTTGTCAGGGCCCTAGAGGCCAAGTTTAGGAGTTGGGATTCTATCCCAGGAGCAACGGGAGAGCACTGGAGGGATGCGTCGGGGGAACACCATGATCTGATTTAGATTTTGCAAAGATGTTGCACACTGGCTGCCATGTGGAGAGAGGGCTGGCATGCAAGTACAGAGGCAGGGCCACCGGACAGGAGGCGGCAACCTCATGGGGCACCCCCCCCCTCAACTCCCAGCTTTTGGCTACTCCTGGTGACCTCAGAAGAGTAGGAGACAAAGTCAGAGATGCTACTACTTCTCTCCCACAGGATCCCCGAGTCTTGTTAATTTACTTCACATTCAAATTCTGATTGTGCAGAATGCCTCTTTGCTCACATGAGCAGACAAAGGAAGTATTTATTATCCAAATTAAGCCTGAGATTCTGGGAGTGCTCCTGCTGCTTCCTGAAGTTCCGCTTAATCTGCCTCCTCAGAGCAGAGGGGGTATTAAACCAGCTTCCCTTTCCGAACTGTTTCCTGTTTCCTTTGTTCCACCATCACCACGCTAAGTTAAAAAAAATGAAGGAGAGCGGTCCTAGGTTTGTCGTTTTGACCTCATTTAGTTCTTTTACATCAATGTTGCTCTTTACAATTAACTCGAAATTTGGTTTTCTTTTCTCACCAGGTTTCCACCCCTTCATACTGGGCCCTATTTTTGTATCTTAGCTTCCTGGGTTCGCCCTCAAACCCCCCTGACTCAAGTATGGCAGCTGAACAGCGGCCTTCTAAGCTCAGTTTCTCTCGCGTTTTCCATTTACCATTTGCTCTGCTGTTTCTAGATTCTCATCTTCTCCCTAGCTCATGGTCATTTTTGCCACTGGTGAGTCATTTGCTCTGAGTCATGCTTGGCTGTGCGGCAAAGGCCAGGGAAATGCCTCAGAACACACCTGGTTTACAAAAGGATGTCACTGAGGAATACGGTCTGCACCTAGGCATTCAGTACATAGGAGAAAAAAATAACCCCCTTTTCTCTTTTCCTTCCTCCAAAGTTACCATTTCTCTCTGTATTTGTTGGGGATTAGTCCTATGCTGGAATGAGACTTAGTCATTTGTTTAGGACTTTTCAGAAGCAGGGGCATGTTTCTGGAATGAGCCCAGAAGCCCCTGAGGATGAAAGCAGGCCTCCTTACATAAGGTTGTTTCTCCATTGTATGATGTGGACCTTCACGCACAGGCTACATTTGGCTCACTCTTCCTTTTGAGAGCTATGAAGATAAGATTTTACACAGGGACCACCCAACTGTACACAAATCAGGGGAAAAAACTGTCCCTGACCACAGGAGACCGGGAAGATGACAAGTGAATGCAGTGTGGTACCTGGCCTGGATCCTGGAACAGAAAGACAAGCTGCCTAGGTCCGTGCGCCAGCTCTGCCCTTAACAGCTGTGTGACGGAAAGCAAATTACTCTGCTACTCCATGCCTCAGTTTTCTCATCTGTGAAACGCGGATGCTAACACTGTCCTCCCCATAATGGTTCTGTGAGGGTTCAAGTGACAACCGAAAGAGCACATAGCACATTGCCGGGCGTGGCAGAGTAAACCCAGTAAGTGTGAGCTACAGTACCACCGACAGACAACCTTATCCGCTCCAGAACGTGACGTCAACTGCCTTCCCATCCTTCTTCCGTGAGAGCTCTGTGCCTGCCTCCTGGTCAGGGCTAACCCTGAAGTTTCAGGAACTGGACCCTGAATACCATCCCACAAATAAAAGCTCCTTCCCCGCAGTCTTGCCTCAAGGCCTCAGATCTTACCATTACAGATGCATTTTTTTTTTCTTTTTTCTGAGCACCTTCCTTCCAAAGATAAAACTCTTGCCAGAGGCGTTGTCACCAGCTCTTGACATGCGGGGACAAACCAGCCTGTCAGGTTGCCACAGGAAGGAGTTTGAAGAGGCAGGAGGAAGAATGGAGAGTGGGGATGGAAGCAGAGTTTGCATGGGGTGGGGGCAGCACGCGGGGACATTAAAGGACGTCAGGTGTCTGGAAGGAGACACTAGCGCATGGCAGTGATCATGCCACTGGAGAGACGGCTGGGAAGCTGGAGGGGAAAGGAAGGCAGAGCCAGAAGCGACTTTTCCCTGGACATGTTTTTATATCATTTGACTCTTGTATCATCTGCATGTACGTATCACCTAGTGAAAATGAATCAAGTCGAACAAGGGAGGGCATATTGGGTATCTGGGTAAGACAGAGCCGGAAATAAAAGGTCTCTAATGGTGACGGTGCGAGTCGTCTTGCTGGCGGCCTGCCTTGCTCTCATCTCCTCCCCTACCACCCTTCCCCTACCCAATCTCCTAATGAGAAAAGTTACTCTATGAACTCTTGGATGGTTCAGTCTTAAAATACCAGCAATACTTTTTCAGGGTAAAAATCAGAGACGATGAAACCCAGAACCCTCAAAAGCTTATGAGAAAACCCTTCAGAATCGCTGGAAAAGCTCCACAAGGGAAAATGCAGCTTCTAATGATACCGCCTTCCATCAAAGCCTCTGTGTGAGGTCTAACGCTGGAGCATCATGTTCAGCTATACCATTTGACATCAATGAGCTGTTCTTCTACCACAAGGGCAGGGTCAGGCAAAATAAGGAAATATTAAAGGACATAATCCCACCCCCGGACCCCTGCAAAGCCGTAGAAGAAACCCCACATCCTACCTTGGGCTTGTGCCACCAGTAAGACCAGTTCGCCAGCAGGTGGGGAAGGGTATGAAGGCCTCTGGCTTTTTAATCAACATTCCTGCACTACCTTGGGCAAGTCACTCAATTGTCCCGACCTTCACCTTCCTCGTCCGTGACTCCTACAAGCTACTTACCACTTACCTTGCAAGTTGTAAGGATCATGGATGCTTTATGTACAAATATCCAAATCCATGTCATTATCCCTAAAAATAACCCAGCACCTCCTGCCGGTTTTCGCCTTTAAAATGACACTCAATCTTGCAGTTGGAAGGTGTTACACAGTGAGTTGTGTCCACCTAAAAAGGTACATTGTAGTCCTAACTCCCGGAACCTATGAATGTGACATTTCGAAACAGGGTCTTTGCAGGTGTAATTAGTTAAATTAAGACAAAGTCTGAATGGAGTAGGGTACGCCCTAAGTCTAATTTGACAGGAATCCTTATATATACAGAGGGAAGAAAATGTAAAGGCACAAACATGAGGCTATGTTGGAGGTCACATGACCACAGCGGCAGAGACAGAAGTGATGCAGCTGAAAGCCAAGGAAAACCAAGGATTGTTGGCAACCGAGAGGCTGGGAGAGAGGCATGAGCAGTTTCTCCCGCTGAGCCCCCAAGAAGGAACAAACTCTGCCAACACCCTGAAGATGGATTTCTGCTCCCCCTAACTGTAAGAGAATAAATTTCCATTGTTTTAAGCCACCCAGTTTGTGGTACTTTGTTAGAGCAACTCCAAGAAACTTGCCAGCTTATGTATGACTGTCTCTAATAAAAAAAAATAAAATAAAATAAAAACAACAACCACAGTATCTACTGAGGAAGTAATCCTTCCCATCCATGAAAAGGTCTGTTCTAAATGTCACTCATTCAACAAAAATTTATTGAGCACCTACTATATGCTAGGTACTGTGTGGGGGCACTGTCAATCTACAGTGGTAAATGGGGAGCAGGCAATAAAATCATTCTCAAATAGGATCATTTCTGATGTTGTTATAAAGAAAATAAAGCAATGTAACAGGATAAAGTGAATGGGTTTGGAACTAGGAAGAAATTATTTTGATTATTAGTGAAGATCTCACTAAGGATGTGATATTAGAGCAGTGACTTAAATGATAGGGAGCCAGCTATGAGGAAATCTGGCAGGAGGAATAGCCAGTGCAAAGGCCCTGAGGCAGAGAAGACTAGGCGCTCCAAGTACAGAAAGAAGGTGGGACTTCTGTGAGTGAGTCGGTGGTCACTTGGAGAAACAAGCAAGGTCAGTTAGTACTCACAGACACCTCAGTAGACCAGGGTAATAATCTTTAATTTGATCCCATGAATACTGGGGAGAGACATGATTTGAGTCATAGTTTTTAAAAGATCACTCTGGCACACTAAAGTTCTTAAAACTGAAGTCTTTCTCACTATAACTTATATCCTTTGGTTCTTGGGACCTTGAGTCCCTAAAGAACAAGTTTAATAAATGACAGACCTGAACCTCTGTAACCCTGACTCCCAAGATCCTCCTGGCTTACAAGCTCTGAATCATTCACTGCTGAAGCAACTCCCAATAAATATGCTTGATTTTTTTTTCTATGTCCTTCATTAACTGTCATGAAAAGAACACAATATTCTAAGCGTGGAGCAGATTGGAACTATCATCTTTCTCATTCCAGATCTATTTTCTATTGATGTACCCAAGATTGTCTTGGCTTTTAATTCCGTTTTGTACCACTGACCTGCTGAAATATATTTCCAATATCCTGCTGATGAAGTTCTTTTTTTTGATGCTTAGATCTAGAAAAAGGAATTAAAGCTCATTATTCCCTGATACAAGCAGCTGTGCCACAGCTCAAACGATGACAAACACCATTACTCAAACAATGACACATATTAAAAAACTGAATAAAATAAAACCACTGGGTTAACTCCTGAGGTTTCACAACCAGTGCATTTCTTTTCCGGATGGAGAACAAGGAAAACTATTATGGCAATTTTCCTTACAATTGCTTTGGCCTCTTGCATCAGACAACTGAAGACATCTAGACTATTTGGAAACACTAAGCACTTGAGCAAAAGGCACTCCCTAAAATCATACTTCCTACTAGATTTCTCAAAGACTTACAAATAAATCTGAGTAGATGCAGACTATCTCAAGCTTGAGGGTGGGGGAAGTGGTGAAGGCACATCTACACCAGCAAGCTCAGCTAAGTTAGTCAGCAGGGCAAGTGGTGGGAGAGAAGGACACTCTGCTAATGAACGCTGGGAAAGCCCTGGGCCCCCGAGCATGTGCATATCATTCGCCTGGATCCTTCCACATCCTGGTGTCAGAGAGCTAGGTTTAACACTTTGCGCTGCCCCTAGTACTTAAGTGACCTTGAGCAAGTCACTTAACCTCAGTTTCCTCATCTTTGGCATGTGAGGACACCACCTATCACTCCAGTTTATTGTCAAAATCAAGTAAGATTTGCATAGGAAAGTCCTTTGTAAAGTACTGTCATGTAAAAGCGAGGGGTTATTACTGGCAATAGGATTTTTACTCCTCCCATTTGCAGCTCTTTCTTGCTGCCAGCTGACTTTTTATGACTTTTTTTTAAAAAAAAAAAATCTTCCAAGGCTGCTTTTGATGTTTCTTTTAACCTGATTATTTTCTTTTTGTGGGGGGGAGGCAGAGTGGGAGAGAGAGGTTTAAAAGGAGAAAGGGAGAGAGAGGGAAAGAGAAAGAGGCATGCAGCATAACTCCTCTCACCTTAAACCTTTCCTCAATGGTGTCCTAAAAAGAACTCCCTTCAGAGCCATCTGGGGTCACTATAATGCAATTTACTTCTGAAGAAGCAGTTATTGCCATGAAACAGAAGCATGTCGAACTGCTGTGGTTATTCCACTTTGGAATTCTGTAGCAAGTTTAAAAGGTGAGTCTCTGAGTAGCTTTTCATTATCTTTAGTTGTTGCATTCTCAAATAGTACAAACTATCTTTACATTAACTGACATGTCATACAAAAGATAAACACTGAAAAAAACAACAACAAAAAACGGGACTGCATTCCAGAACCAAATGAGAGGCCAGAGATAATGTGCTGATCACCGAGAGTGCCTCTGTGTGCATCCTCAGCGGTCTACATTTCTTTAATGGAAAAAGAAAACCTCATGAGTCAACTTTTTCATTGTGAGCGGATCCCAATAGCCTATCACCCTGCACTTCAAATACGTAAGCAGTCCTATTTCTGAACAAAGTGGAAATAAAAATGAGGGACAGCCGAAAGGAAGGTTGAATAATGGGAAACATACACTTCCAAAGAGAAACAGGAAAAGATGGGAAGGAACACTCACACATAACACAATCTAAATCTCTTTTTTTTCTTCTTTAATTCAGTGTTAAGCATCTTAGCTGCCCTGGCTTAGCTTTAGGGCAGGGAGTGCCTCTAATGAAATGAATCTGAAACATTAGCATTAGGTGACAAGGGCCTGGATGGCAGCCTGGCTCAAGCAGCCTTGTCCCTGACAGCTGTCAGCTCGCCTTGAATACTGACTCACCACAGTGGCAACCTCCACGTCAGGGTGCCTCACCTGTGCCAGCTCAGAGGCAAGTTCCTGCTCATTCTGCAGGGTGGCACCCCTACCTAGCACTTGACCAGAGTTGGAGTAGTTGGCCAATGCCCACTGCAAAGTCTTTTTCCTCCTTCCGGTTTTCCTCTCTGAAATCCAATTAACGTGCAACCTAGGGAAGCACAAACTCAATACAAGGGGGAAACGCTCCCAGCTCCAGGACCACATCCCGTCCTCTCAAAGACCTTGGACACGGGTTTAGTCCACCCCAAAACAGCGGTCCTACAATGAGCGTCTAACACGGCGTTTCTACTGCTGTGCCTCTGCAAACCTCCTCCTTGCTTACTGACACGTCGGGAGGAGAGGGGAGCCCCGGGAAGACACCGGCAGAGTGGACACGGCAGGAACCGTGTCCAGAGCCTTTTCTCCCTTGACCGCAAACCCCAGCCGTCCGCCGCCCCAGGAGGAGAGAAGCAGCAAACTTAAAACCAAACGCACTCGCACGACTTGGCAAACGTCTTTCCCATCGCGGTCCCAGGCACCCCCTCCCTAGCATGCCTTTCCAGGAGTCTGGGGGTTCTTCCTTCCCCCAAGACTGATGAACCGGCTTCGTCCCAAAGCCACTTGGCGACACCATCTGCCACCGAGAGTGGAGACCCTGTGCAGTTCTCCACACCATGGGAGCCCCTTCCTATTTCCTCCCCGCCCGCCCGCCCCCGACCAGCAGGCGCGACCCTGCAGGAACCCCTGAGCCCGAGGCCCGAGGCCCGACCCCGACCCCGCACCATCCCACCGCCCTTTCCGCCCCCCCGGAGAAGCCGGTGCCGTCGCTTCAGGCGCTCCAGCTGTCGCCCATCGGAGAGCACCTGCGCCCGCCTGAGGACCCCGGGGTTCGCCCCCCCCACGGGCGCCAGCGGGGCCCCTCTCACCGCGGCGGCGCCGGCCGACGGGAGACTGGTGGCGGTGGGCGCCGGTGCGATCCACCGTGCGCCCCCTGGCTGGCGGAGAGCCGGGTCCTTCCGAGCGCCGGCCGTGCCCCCCCGGTCCGGTCTGCGCAGGCGCCCGGGAGGACCGCGAGAGGCGTCACTTGACGCGGCGGAGCTGCTACTATCGCTCGGCGCGCACGAGGGTCGCGCTCCGCCAGGGACGCTCCGGGCTTAGGTCGTCCGCGCTCCAGGGAGCACGTTCGGAGACCTCCCTGGGTCGCTATTACCGATCCTAATTTTCTAGATCTGTTCAAAACTAGGTGTCCTCCGAGGCGGTTAGATTTGGGTGGGCAGGTCGTTCTGTGTTGCAGACAAGTGGGCGATTTGATGATTTTAGTAGTGGTGGTGGTGGGGGGGGGGGAAGCTCCAGCAGGGGTCCTGGAACTATGGCCTGGTTCTGATTGCTTCCCCGCCCTGAGTGTCCCACCCCTAAAAGAGGGATGTCATTGGCCATTTCCTGCCCTCATTAACCAACGTACTTTTAAGTCGTGGCATTAACGAATAATATACTTTTAAAATAAGCCAGGCAAGAATGCAGGGTATAGAAAGGCATTTTGAAGCCGATTTATTTTTTAAAGGGTCATCTTAAAGGCTGATGAGATTCCAACTCATGCTCCAAAAGTTCTAGGCCAGGCTGCATCTTTTTTAGCAAATACAATAATATTACACAACTTCGAAGCCATCCTGTTCCTTCCACATCGCTTCAATTAAAAAAAAAAAAAGGAAAAATAGAAGTGTTTCCTATGTAAGCTTTTTACAGTTCTGGAGGAAGGAAATATAGAAATACAAACGTACACCCCTCCCCAGTACGTGTGGAGTTGTAGGAAACTTGATCCCGGCGCCTACCAAAATAATCCGATTCCGGAGTGTGGGCTCTGATACCCCAAGCTCTAAAGACATTTCCACCGCTACACTGCAGAACTATAGCGCTGGTGGTTGCAGCGGGATCTGAAATCGGTCCGACTGTCAATATTAGAAAATGGAATTCTCTGAAGTTCTACAAGTTGTGCAGGAGCAACTGGAGTGCTGCCACCTCGAAGAAAAAATGAATTATGCGTTGATGATCAAGTATGTTTCCCATGCCCCAAGCAGGAGCTGTTGGTCCCTAGGAAGATGACCAACTGAACTTCAGACTTGCTGGATAAAGTGTAAGGGAACACATGAAGAAAAAAAGCTGGGATCTGCAGGTCCACAAGAGTTATGGAGCCTTCAGTGCCATAGCTACTTCTGGTTTATCTCAGATTTGCCTGACCAGTAGTAAGACCATCATGTGTGAGAAGCTGAATCTCTTGGGTCTTTCAAGCTTGGTTGAACTCAGAAGGGAAGGAGTGTAAGGCAGCCTTCATCCCCACATGTATACACTACAGATAGGTGGGCATGCTGTTGGCCCTTGAAGGTTCTGTCCTGTGTCCAGCAGAATATGAACCCATTTTGAATACTTGATGGGAACAGAGAATTGTATCTGCAACTGGAGGAAGTCTTCCTGTGGTTCAGTGAATGAACCTAGCACGAGACCCCACCTCATGCACCCCTGACCTAATTCTGGTGATGCCAACTATTCAGGGAAATCGAAAAGCATGAGCTCAAATCAGGGTCAGATTCCATTTGGGGAAATGTCATTTCTCCTCAAGAGATTCATATGGAACCTGTCTCTCCCTAACTCATAAGAGTTCTTGCCAGAGAGTTGAAGAGAGGCAGATGACATAGCCATTTAAAAAAAGGGGAAGAAAGCAAGTTCTACAAACCACAGATCAGTGAAGTTGACATTCGGCCTGGAATATATTCAAAACAGATTACTCACAAAAAAATATTTGTGCACCTCAGAAGAGGAAGCACCAATGAAAAGACCAAGTCATGCTAGGTTAATCTTATTTCTGTTGTGAAATGTATAGATGGGTAAATCAGGAAATATAGGAGAAGTAATATATCTGGACCTGGAAGGTGCATTTACCGGGCTTCTTTCAGTTGTAAATGACAGAACTTGATTCATACTGGTTTTTCAAAGAAAGGGAATATATTGGCTCCCATAACTGAAAAGTTCCAGGATTGGCCCCGCAGGATCTAGGGGCTCAAACGATGTCATCAGAAATTAGTCTTTTCCCCCTACCCGACTGCTTCCCTCTGAGATGATTTCACACTCAGATTAGGTTCTTTCTGTAGAATGGTCTCTAGCAGCAAAAGGCTTATATTCTCTCAACTTAGCATCTTCAGTGGAAAAAAAGTATTTTCACTTTTCAAAATTTCCAGCAAAAGTCCCGGGATTTGGTCTGAGTGGACCGGCATATCATGTGCTCATCCCCTTGAACCCATCTCTGAGGCCAGGTTGTTGAGATAAATGGATTGGCCACATCTGGATAGGAGTGAGGATTAGTCCCACCCAGCTTCTTGGGTAGGGAGCAAGGGAAGGTGGGACCCCAAAGAAAATTGAGGTGCTCTTGTGAACAGAAGGGAGACGGATTCTGGGGAAGCAACAGATATCTAGGCAAAGCGTTTGCTAAGATATCTCATGATATTGTCTGAAGGGCAGGAAGAAAAAAAGGGAGAAATAGTAAATTTACTGATGACTGAATTGATATTCAAAAAAACTTTGATTAGAGAATGAGTCTAAAAAACAATTATACAAGATAAAGCTGGTGGTGTGATTTAGCATCAGTTCTGTTTTTGGTTGTCCACTATGCTTGCTTTCTCCTCCCTCTTTATAATGTACTATCACAAACTTAGGGGCTTAAAATGACATGTATTTACTATCTTACAGTTTTGGAGGTCATGTCCTAAAATTGAAGCATCAGCAGGGTTGATTCTTTCTGGAGGCTCTGGGAAAGAAGCATATCCTTACCTTTTCCAGCTTCTAGAGGTCTCTGGATTCCTTGGCTCAGGGCCCCTTCCTCCATTTCAAATAGTTTAATCTGGAATAGTTCCCAGCTTTTCTTTGTCTTTCGAGACACTAATAGGTATTAAGAGTACAGGCCAGTCGTTTTGCAGAATGTCTCTGTTTAGATTTCTCTGATCACTTCAACACATTTTGTGCAGAAGTACTATATAACTGATGTGTATCCTCCTCGGTGCGTTGCATCAGGAGGCACAACACATCAGTCTGTCTCATTAGTGCTGATACTGTGTTTGACCAATGATTGAGATGGTCATATATTTGTAAAAGGCTTATTTATTTATTTATTTATTTTTACTTTGTAAGTAATTAGCAATCTGTGGGGAAGATACTTTAAGACTATCTTAATATCCTATTTTCTAATGAACTTTCGCCGGGTGGTTCAGCATCCATTATTGATAATAATATGGTGGTTGCAAAATGTTGAGTGTTCTAATTCAATTGCTCCATTGATATTTATTAGTTGACTTTTTCCCTGCATTTATTCTTGCCCTCTCCAATGTGTTCTCCACAAAGCAGCTGGAATGACCTTTAAAACCCACAAATGTGATCACACCCTCCAGTGGCTTCCCACTGCCCCATATTCTGCCAGAATCCCTCACCTGGGTGTTAGGGCCCTGCACGAGGCCCCTTCCAAGCTCTCCAGGCTGGGCTCAAGCCACTCCCCCTTTGTCCTCTACACACTGGCCCCTAACAGAACTTCAATCCATGCTGCTTTCCACCAAACAGCCTCCCTACCTACCGCTTTGCCTGGAACCCTCTCCCTCCACCCCCTGCACCCATTGCTTATCAAATACCCATGGGTCCTTTACATGTCACATCCTAAAGGAATCCCTCCATGTGACCCCCAGACTTTAACAGATGCCCGGGTATACCCTCTTACCACACAATGTCTTTTTCTTTTATAGAAACCCACAATTTATAATTTTGCAGTTATTTATTTGTTCGATTAGTCTCTGAGCTAATTAACAGGCAGGAACTTTGGTTTTGCTCACTCGTGTGTCTACAGCACCCAGCATAGTGCCAAGCACAGAGTAAATCATTAAATACTTGTTGAATGAACCAATATGAGTCTAAGACAAGGAGCCAGAGCACAATGGTCAGAAACTTGCTTTGAGGAGACTTGGTAGATCAGGTCCTGGCAGCAGGAACAGAGGAACCATGTCACAGTCCAGCCCTCAGAGCTTGGTATAGAGGAGCATTGGTATAGAGCACAGCCTCCAGCTCCTTAGAGGGGTAGTATGGTACAGGTAGTATGGTATAAAGCAGGATCTTCACAGCCAGACAGTTGCAGGCTAGCTGTGCTTCTCTGCTTCTTCTGGGCAATCACTTAACTCTGAGCTCGGTTTCCTCAGCTGTACAAAGAGATCATACAAATGTGAGGATGAAGTGAGTCTGTGAGGCAATATGACAGCAGCGAAAAGCAAGACATCTGGGTGTGAATCCTGGCTCTCCACTCCCAGTGACTTTGAGCAAACTGCTTAACCTCACTGGGCCTATTTCTCCATCTATGAAAGGGACCAACTGTAGTGTGTTCATTCATTCAGTGGCATTATTATTGAATGCCTACTTTTTGACAGGCACTGGGGAGACAATAGGGGACAAGACTAATAAAACTTCCTGTCTTTCGTGAGGATTGCACTGCAGTGAGGGATAGACAATGGGATAACAAAGTGAAAGATACAGGAAGTTAGCTGAGATATGACAAGGAGCAAAGCTGGGAGGGGGAAGTGAAATACAGCAAGAATGGATGGGAGAAATTTTAGAGGGGGTTCCAGGGAGAAAGATGCCTTCCAAATCATGTGCCAAAGGTATTAGAGAACGAGCTTGGAATACCCGAGACACAGAGCATCAAACCCAGATCCTGACACTTAGCTCCATACATGCTCACTAGCCATACATCCTCCCACCAGCAGGCTCTACCCACAGCTGGCTGTGCGGTGGCCCAGTGAAAAGGAATTCAGGAACACATCATAACATTCTGGGTTCTTTAGACTTCTTGGGCCTTGTCCAACACCATGGGTAGTGGAGTTTCAGCCTTCTGGCTTCTCTAGTATGGCTGTTGCATTAAAAACCACAAACTCAGAGGGAAAACTAAGAACCTAAAACACCCTTCTGGAACAAATCTAATTTTCTGCTGTACAACCTTTGTGACTCTCTTTCTCTTTCCCACTGTTTACTTGAAGTAGAGCATATAAATTGTAAGTGTACATGGCTGGATGAATTTTTACCAAGTGAGCACCCATAGAACCAGTACTCAGATCAAGAAATATTACTAGCACCCTAACATCTCCCTCAATGGTAACCACTACTCTGCCCTGCCTTCCTATACCAAAGATCAGGTTTGCCTGACTTTGAACTTCTTTTTATGTGAGCATATAGCATGCTCTCTTTTGTGTCTTGCTTCTTTTACTCAACACCATATTTGTGAGATTGATCTGTATTGTTGTATCGTATACTTTCTTTCCATATATTTCATTGTATGACTCTACCACAATTTATTTACTCCTTCTGTGGTTCATGGACTTTTAGGTTGTTTCCAGTTTGGGCTATTATGGATAGTGCTGTGTGAACATTCCAGCACACGTCTTTTGGTGAACCTAGGTATGGTATGCTCAGCTTCAGCAGATACTCCCAGCAGTTGCCCAAGGTGGTTTAATGATGACAAGTCCACCAGCAGTGTATGGAACTTCTGGGTGCTCCAGTGCTTGCCAACACTTAGTGTTTTGTGTGTGAGCCATGCTGGTGGGTGCGTAAATAGTATTTCCTTGTGGTTTAAGTCTGCATTTCCCTAATGACTAATGAAAATGAGCACTTTTTCATGTTTTGGATAGTCTCTTCTGTGAAGTCCTTGTTCAAGTGATCTGCCAATTGTTCTATTGGGTTGTCTCATTTACTTTTAATTACCTTTTTGTATATTTAAAAGTGAATGTTGGTTAAAAATATAACAAATTACAGACTTATTTCTTGTATATTTTTCCAGGGATGTTCTATGTACATAAAAATATTCCCCTACTCTTCTTTTTCATACAAATACACTGTTTTACACAAAAGACAATATATCTGGAAGGCCATCCATATTAACAAATAAAAATCTGCCTCATTCTCTTTTTATAATCACATAGCACAGTATTCCATTTATGTATACAACATACTTTATTTAATATATTGATGGGCACATAGGTGATGCCAGGTTTTTGCTTCTGCACACATGCTATTGTAAATACTCAAGTACAAACATCCTTGTGCACATAGGTGAATCCATCTGTAGGATAAATTCCTAAGAGAGAAAGGGTATGTACACTTAAATTTTTGTGATTTGTATTGATATCTTGCTCTGCAAAGAGCTGAACAAATTCACGGCTGTATCAATTGGGTCTGCCTTGCCAACAGAGTATTATAAAGCTTTTATCTTTATCAATCTACTAGATGAAAAATGAGATCTCTTCGTACTTTAAATTTGTATTCATTCCTTTTACTTTACATGAGGCTGAGCATCTTTTCACGTATTTAAATAGAGCCTCCACTTTAAAAAGTCCTGTTTCCTGGGAGTACTGGTTAGCTGGAAACTAGCTCCTGAGAAATAAAAAGAACCCTGGAGATGAGATGTTATCACTCCTGCAAAGGCCACAAATGTTGGGAGGTTTTCTGCTCCCAAGGCCTCAGTGAAATCAGGGAGAGAAGAAAAGCTCTTGTGTTGAACCACAGTCCTAAAACAGGAAGAAACCTTAGAAATCTAATCTCGTGTTTTAGAGATTAAAAAAAAAAAAAAAAGCTGAAGCTTGGAGGAGGGAAATGACTTGCAGATCACATATCGATGCTGTTGAGAGATGAAAATCTTTGATAAGAGTTGAATTGTTTTTGTAAACTGCTGCCATCCCTGTTAAATATTTTCATGATACTATTATGCTATTTCCTTTAGCAAGGGTGCAATTTTAAAGTTACAATAAACAATCTATACTAGTAATTAATAACAGGCAGCATAGACAAGTGTGGGGGCTCAGGAGATCATGGAGTGAAGATCCCTCCCTCTGCATTTTTTGAGAAAAGATTTGAAATGGGTTGAAAAACTTATTGGGTGTCTTCAATGAACAGCTAGGTGTTGTCTGGTATACCCTTCTGTTATCTGGTTCCATGAGGTTTTTCCTTTTCTTTAAGATATTTATAACTCTATAGGTTGTAGAGAACTGATAGCAATGTAAGTGATCTTACCCACAGATATCAGACATACAAATGAATCTTTTTCTTTTTTTTTACGAATAAATCTTGTAAAAGTTCAACTGACTTCTCTCCCTCACTGTAGAAAAAGCTAGTTGTGCATCTGTTAAGCAAATTCATCTCAGCATTCCTAACTGCCTATATATGCGTCTGCCTTTTGGATTCATCTCTCAAATATTTGTCACCTTACATACTCCTCATTAATTAGTGAGTTAAATGGAATCTTTTACATGTATTTATATGTGTGTGAAAGTCAAGATTTAACCTTTTTAAAAAAGATCATTTTACATTGCTTGTAGTTTGTCTCAAGTATAGCAGGCACTTGGTGTTATAAAAGATAACCATCCTTTCTTTCAGCCTATGTGTAAAGAATTGACCACTAACTGGAAGCCTACCTCACTTTTCTCCTTTGTAGAAACAAAGATACCAGGTGATAGGAGGCTGTAAGGAGTGACTAAATGTGTACAATGAACGTAGAGGTACAAGATACTCTGGATGAAAAAAAGGACCACTTACTAAACCTGAAAAGCTCAGGGGAGGCCAGCATGGTAGGCCCTACAAACTCAGAGACTGAAATAACAAGGGATGGTCTGAACATAAAAAATGCCTAACTAAAAGCAGGTCATGGCGGGTAGTCATGTCCCAGGCCTGTAGCTTCCTTGACGAAGGTCCATCTTTACCTTAAATAAGACTTTTGTATTTTTGCATCTAAGATAACAAAATTTTTAAATGGCAGAGTAATCTTCTTTTCCAGACCCCTCAGGGCACAACCTCCCTCCAGAGCACAAGACTACTGAAAGCTTCTTTGTTATCTTGCTCCCCACAGACCATCTCTTTGTACTGTAAATGTTCATTATTAATTATCCTGTAGCCACTAATGTAAAAGAAATGTCTCATTATTTTATTTTTTATCCAATCCGAGATTTCTCTGCTTTGCTTTTCTCCCACTCTCTCAATCTAGTACCGATGGATTTCACGTAACTCGCCTTCAGTCTCCTACTTTGATTCTAGTGTATAAAATAAGCTGCAAAACTGCCGTTCTCTGGAGCATTTTCTCAATCCGTTGATACTTTGCTTTCTGGTCATTGCCATCAGCTTGGCTCAAATAAACTCAAAAATTCTGTACAGGTTTCAACAATACACTACTAAAATTTTAAACCATTAAAGCTGAAATTCTGAAGATTAATATAATGCCCCCCTTACTTCCAAAAGTTTAGCTGGAATGTTTCTGGGAACAAGAATGGTAAATAGTGACAAAGTGGCTTGTAGACGATGAGAGTCTGACGGATTCCTTAGCTGTAATTACAGCTTTCATCAATCTTAAAATTTAGTGACTACTCACCAATTTAGCAACAAAACACTGAGCACCTACTTCCCAGCCCTGAGGAAATGGTCCCGAGGATTACAGGAAACACAAATAAACAGACACAAAAAGGTCTACCTTCCAAAAAAATACAGAACTTCTCGTCTGAAAGGAATCGTTGGGATCCTCTGATATCCGAGGTCCCTCACAGAGGGAGATCAGAAGCTCAGCAGACCCCAAGAATCAGTACTCCAGTCTCCAGTCCAGTACGCTTCCCCCTTTCCCCATGTGCTTCTGCCTCCGCCGTTGTCACTCCTGCCGTTTCCATTTCCCCATTTGCTGAGTTCTCATTCCCGTACACCGTACAAGCCCCAGCTAAAGCGGACAGTTCCTTGAGAAGTCGCCGCGGCCTCAGTCACCTAGGTAAGAATCTTCCATCGGGTGTGACAGCCTACCGGCGCGGCTTGAACCTCGCGGCGGCCCTTACCCCTATTCTTTCCATCCGGATCTCAGTTTGGAGGGATCCTTTTACTTTAGCGAGGGGAGCTTGTGACTAGAACCTGCCTTTCTCAAGGAACAGTCAGTCCTTAAGAGGCTGTGTTCCAGAGGAAGCCTAGCCTACAAGTCCCTATACACCGCCTCACGCGCTCCTCTCCGCAGCCAGCGGGGGCGGCCGGAACTGCGCAAGCGCGGCGCAGCTGACCTCGTGGGGTTCACTTCCGGGGGTCGCACCGCTCTGGTCCCCACGCAGGGCTCTGGGCTCCCGTGTGTGCTCGGCATCCACCTCCTCCGATCGGCCCGGCGGGACCGAGCCGAGCCGAGCCGAGCCACGGGGCCCGCTCCGGCCCGGCCATGAGCGCAGCCGCATGATGCGTTCCTGCCTCGGCCGCTGCAGTCGCCGCCGCCGCCGCCGCAGGTCAGGAGGAGCCGCAGCGCCGGGCGACCCCGCCCGGGCCTCGGGTGAGTGGGGCTGGTTGGGCCGGGCTGGCTTCTCACTCCCAGGTCTGCCGGCCACTCCCTACCCCCTGTTCTCTCTCCTCTACCCTGCCGCGTATCTGCGACCTTCCCGAATTTTCTTTGGGGGGCACTTCTGTGCCTGCACTTGACTTTCCCAGGTGTCTCCTTGTCACTCCTTAGTTGATCTTTAGGGATAGGGCCCGAATAGTAGCCCTAGCATTTTTCCTGACCTTGGGCGTGACAGCTCTCCTAGCCACGGTTTTCTCCTCTAATAACAGGGTTGTTGTTAGGGCTAGAAGAGAGGGTGGCTGTAAACCCTTCTGTAAAGAGTTGTTTATAGGCATGTATTACAATAGGGCCTTTCTCCCACATTGTTCTTGGCTTCTTGAATGCTCTTGTTCGTCCCTTATAAGTCTTTTACTTTTTTCTTTTATTCTTTGCGCATCTTTCTCATTCATTATCGACCCATAACCCTGTCAGTGATCTTTGGGGGATTCCCTGACAGGCATTTGGTACAATCAGGTCAGCCTTCAGGGCAGTCAATGCCAGTATCTTTTCTTAGTGCAGCCAAGGCTCATCTCTCCTGAGGAGTCATTGCTGCTGGAACTGAGTCTCTTTTTGCTGTTGGATGGACATCTTTCACTTAAGGGCAACCAGTTTATATGCTAGTTAAACTAGAGTGTTAAGAACTGTTGATGCAGCTGCCTTGTAACTTCTTTTGCTGTCCAGATTGTATACGGTGCTCTCCAAGGTGATGCTACAGTGTTACATTTGCAATGTGCTTAGTGTATGTACTCAATGCACATATATTTATCTATTTTACTCTTACTGTCTCAGGAATCTAGCTCAATATATTTTTCTTCTTAAACTCTTCACCTCACAGATGATGAATTTAAATTTTTTTGATATTGTCTTAGAACGTTTACTTACTAAAGTCACCTTTTACAAAGTCACCTTGTTAAATTTGCTTGTCAAGAAGTTACAGCTTGGTTAAAGTGAATGGGTTATTTTAAACACAAATGATAAACTTCATTTCTTGAACACTGGAAAATAGAAGGGTTAGATTTGAAGTTATTTGGATAATGTACTTTTTGGAGTCAGACTAGTAGGTTCACATCGACTTCAGTTGAGAGATGGAGAACAAGACCATCTGAAAAGGGAATTTCCTAAGGAATTCATAATACAATAATTGGAACTCTTTGTGCAAACGTCTCATTCAAGGCAAAGTGGGTAAATGTGTACAGAAGTGTTCTATTACCAATGACTCAGAGCCTGCCTCAGGTTGCAATGAGTGAACTGGAACTTTATAGCCAACCTAATCAATGCACTATGAAAGCAGAAATCCTCTTCTAGAAAGGGCAAGTAGTCATGAGCCGCTTAACAGTGGGGATATGTTCTGAAAAATGTGTTGTTAGACGATTTGATTGTGTGAACATCATAGTGTGCTTATGCAAACCTAGATAGTACAACCTACTCCACACCTAGGCTATGTGGTATAGCTATTGCTTCTAGACATCAAGCCTGTAGACCACGTGTATTGTACAAAACAACACAAGATTAAAAGAAGCACAAGAGAAAATAGTGCAATCAAGAGACATGGTAAACGAGATTATATGAGGCTGCTGCCAATGTAACACAGCTTACTGTTTTACAGCAAACTTTTTTATAAGTAGAAAGAATACACTCTAATGATAAGAATTATAGTAAATACATAAAGCAGTAAGATAGTTGTTTATCATTATCAAGTATTGTATGTGTTATAATTTATATGCCTGACAGTGCAACAGGATTGTTTACACCGTCATCACCAGAAGCTGAGAAATGCGTTGCACTAAGACATCATAGCAATAGGACTTTTTCAGCTCCATTTTAATGTTATAGGGCCATCTATGTATGTGGTCCATTTTTTACTGAAATGTCGTTATGTAGCATGTGACTATATTGGCATGTATAGAATGACCCTCTCAGTGAGAGTACTGAAAGGAACTTAATATAAGAACAGGCTTGATTCAGTAAAAAGTGTGGACATACTTTTACATTCTTTCTGAAACTTACTGTAGGCTTGGACTCTGATGATATAAGTAATATAATCTTTTTCAATTTGAGGAAATGGGACTAGAAATAAGTTCACATATGAAGTTAACATTTGGGACAAATTAAGAAGTACTTTTCCTGATGGTTCTAGAACTTCCCTGTTCCAGTTCATGCTGAACAGCTCTACGATATCATTTTTTTTGAAGCAGCTTTTTGCGGATACACATAGTACATGCTTGCTTTATAAAAAATTCCAACACTGGAGCAGAGCATAAAGTCTAAACAGTCATTCTCACTCCCTCTTGTCCCCAAAGCCAGTGTCCAGGGTCAGCGTTAACTTACTGTGTGACCCTTCAGCCGTAGCGCCTCAGAAGAGTTTAGGCCAACTGTGATAGTTAGTCAACTGCAAAGTTTAGAGGGAACGGTCCGCACAAGACCACCTTCACTTCTGAATCCAGCTGCAGTGTTTGGGTTTCCCCAAACCACCTAATGTTCAGTTAGTAGCTAGGACTCATAGCTCTCACTGAAAGCTATTATACTCACAGTTATTGTTTATTACAGGGAAGGGATACAGACTAAAATCAACCAAGGGAAGAGGCTCTTAGGACAGAGTCCAGGGAAGTATCAGAGGCGGGTCTTCTGTTGTCCTCTTTTCATGGAGTTGGAACATGTTACTTTGCCAGCATTGATCTGAGACAGTATGCATGGGGGTATTGCCAACCAGGTTAGCTCACCTGAGCCTTGGAGTTCAGAGTCATTTTTGGAGTTTCATTACATACACTTGATTGATTGATTGATCATGTGGTTGATCTCAGTTTCCAGGTCAGCTCATATGGTTTGACCCAAAGACCCACCCTGAATCGTATTGTCAGTCTTCCTGGTATGACCAGCCCCACCCTAAGCCATTATCAGCTGTGGACAAAGGCCAGACCTTCTGTGTAAAGTTAAATTCTTTACTATATAGCATTCTTCCTTTTCTCATGGTTTCTTCTTTCAAAATATACTTTTCTTTTGCTTTATCATTGACAAATAACTCTCTATTCTGGATCATGGAGGAGACAAAGGCCACTGAGGAAGTTCTTTCAAAGGTGATTCCTTCTTAGGTAAAATATCTCTGAATATCTATCAATCTTTTTCTTCCACTTGCCTCCAAGGAAGGGAGAATCCCTCTTTCCCAGTGTTAACGCCTATCTGTCCTTCAGTGCACCTGTTAGTGGACAGGCATTTCGTCGTTTACTCTCACTTGCCCCTTTGATTTCCTTCTCTTTCTCTGACTTCTTTGCCTCTTTCTACAAACATGTTCTTGTCTGGCTAATCTTAGCTTTGCTTATACTTCATTACATTCTTGAAAAACCTTCAATAGAATCCTCTTGTCTTACAAAACCCAGACTCCTTATGGAGCCAAGATATTGCCTTATATTGGTACAGCGCGGTATAGTTTTGAAAACACTTATGTTATCTTACAGTGCCTGGTATGTGGTGGGTGCTCAGTAAATGTTAGATTAATGAATAATTGGCTAGGCAGAGAATGAGAGTCTTCTAATTGGAGGGAACAGCAGGAGCAAAACACCAGGGTGTAAAAGGGCATGGCAAGGGGAGCCAGAAGGAGCACCGAGCCCAGAAAGGTAGGGAGAGCACAGTCAGTGGAGCATTGAACGCCATGGCCCCGAGGTTTTGGACTGGATTGCCTTAGTGGCCTATGCTGTGATTTTGATGGTAATTCCTTCAGCCACGTAGAGGGTGGTTGGAACCCTGCAACCCTTTGAGGTTAAGATACTTCAGAGGTTCAGGCCAGAGGTGAGGGTGCCTGAACTTGGGTTGTGGGAAAGGTGAGAAGGAAGGGATCAGCTGGTGGGGAAAAGTGTCATCAGCATGGAGGAATGAGGGAGGAGGAGGACTTGTATACCTAGAGATTAAAAGGTGCCTAACAAACACTGGTTGTGTGAGGAGTGTTGTCAGTAAAAGGAAGGAGAGGCCAGCTCTGTTAGGTTGGTGGTTTGGTTCATTCTGGGAAATGGTGTCATTTATTTGCTGCACCCACTAAGCAGGGGGCAGTCAGAAGAGAAGCTTCCAGTTTCTCTTGAGACAGGCTGTTACAGTATCATTTCTGTAAAATGTTTTGAATTCTTAGAGTTTCATGTTTCCAAAATTCAATTTTTTTCATTACAGAAATGCATTTTCTAAAACCAAGTACTCTGGGAGGCAGTGTATTTTAATGGAAGAACATAGGCTTTGGAGTCAGAACGGTCCTCCACCCTGGCTGTGAACTTGGGCAAGTTACTTCAGTTCTAAGGCTCAATGTCCTCAGCCCTAAAATGAGCTAATAATAGCACCTAGCTTTTAGGCTGGCGGCAGGGGTACATGTGGTAAGGTACATAATAAAGCTTCTGACACACAGCAGATATTGAGTAGTAATGTACTGGCAGTCCCTTTAGCCAATTTCTTACGTTGTCATTAACTTGCAACGGAGAGCTAAACCTACTGTTAGCATGTCAAATGTTCACGGTATTTTGGATTTGGGTGAGTCTGATGTTATAAAAATTCACTTAATATTAAACAAGGAAGCTCTGTTTAGGAAAATATAGAAAGAGGCTGGGATTCATCAACCTTATTCAGGTTCAACTATTCCCTGGATAGGACATGTAAAGATGTTTAAAACCCTGGGGCTATTTATTTCTGGATTTAGAATTCTTGAGGGTTTACTTACCATGTTGGGATCTTTAAAAATCGCTGCTCCATTTGACATTCAGAGTCAGGCTGTGGCTCTAGTTCCGTGATTCAGGTGAAACCTTCGGTATGTGTGTGAGCATGCCTTTGAGACCGCCTCATCCAGCCTTCGTGCCCCAGGAAAACCCCTGCTAGTGTAGGTTTTTCTCTTCCTTCCTTTCTCCCTCTCTCCCCTTAACCTTTCCACATTTCTCTCCTTCTCCTTGTCTCCAAGGCGCCCCCCCCCCCGCAACCTTGTGAGCCTACTCCCCATGCCAGATCTGCCACTTGGATCCTTTTTCATATTCCCTTCATATTCCCATGAGCTTCATTTCTACTTTTTCTTGTCTTCCTCAAGCATGCTCCATGATTGTCTCATTCATTCACTGAACAAATATCTGTGGAGTGTGCCATGGGTGTGCTGGGGACATTACGAGGAACATTCCATTGAGGTGGTGACAAAGGAAGAAGACTTCCAGCAAGGGGGAAGAAGGTAAGAGGTGAGGTCACCAGGCTCCAGGATGGGTAGGATTTTATAAGCCACAGGGAGGTCTTTGGTTGGCAGAGGCAGTCATGGGATGGTTTTAAGTGAGGGACTGACTCCATCTGATTTCCATCTGTAAAAACTTACTCTGGGTGCTGAATGGTGATGGATGGTAGAGTAGAGGCAATGAGTGTAGAAACAGCACTGATTAGGAGGCGATCCAAGTCTGCCCAGGTGAGGGCTCGTGTGCCTTTATCTGGCTGAGTGGGAAGGTAGAAGAGAGGGTCAGATTTGGGTCGGTTCGGAGGTAGAGCCTACAAGACGCGATGATGGTTAGATGTGGAGGTGGGGGAAGAGTCGAATGAAGGAATGAAGCATGAGTCCTGTGTTTTAACCTTGGCAGCTAGATGATGGTGCTATTTATTGAGATGGGAAGAATGGGGTCATGATGATTTGGGGGGTGTGTGTGTGTATGTGTTGGGGGGATGTTTCTGTGGAGTTGTCGAGGATCCAGTTGGATATATTCAGTGATGCATTGTTAGTTTGAGACTTTCCCAGATAAACGTTTTTAACTACATTGGACTGAGATCCTGAGACAGTTCAGAGCAGCGGTCCCCAGCCTCTTTGGCACCAGGGACGGGTGCTCCTATGAGACTCCAATGCTAGCTGATCTGAGGTGCAGCTGAGGTGGTGATGTTGGCACTGGGGAGCGGCTGCAAACAGATGAAACTTTGCTTGCCTGCTGCTCACCTCCTGTATGGCCCGGTTCCTAACAGGCCGTTGACTGGTACCAGTTCATGGCCCAGGGGTGGGGGCCCTGATTTAGAGAGCTTATAGATAAAGGGGAAAACCCAGGACTGAGCCGGGGCACTCCCAACATTTAGGTGTCTACGGAGGGGAAGGACCTAGTAAGGGACCAAAGTGTGGCTGATGAGAAAAGAGAAAAACTCAGTGTTGTCTCACCCCCGCCCCCAACTTTCGTCTCCTAGGCCCGTGGCTTCTTGGTGTGTTTCCCAGTTTGCCATCTTTTTGATCTGCAGTGTCCGAGTGCTGTTTTGGAGTGATTAAGTATTTTGGTATAAAAGATCTTTCTAGAAAGATTAAGTAACTTTTCTGTTCACAGTAAGGATAATGTGCCAGCATATTTTTGAAACTTGTCTTTAGTTAGCTTAATATTCTGGTTTTTTTTTTTTAAGGTTAATATTCTCTGTTCTTTAGAGTCAGTGATTTGAGGGAAAAAAGTTTCACATGGTATACATTATTGGTAGGGTTTGAAAGCACAAACTATATACTTCATGGTTGTAAACTGATGGAAAGAACATTTAGAACATGATTGCAGTAAATACACTGTAGTAGGTTACCTGAATGCTCCATTCTGTTACCAGGTTCATGAGGATTCTGGCTCGCTTGGTAGTGTAACCTCCCCTAACTCAGGCCCCATCCTGGTTCCCTTATCATTCAAGTTGTCAGCACACCAGGAGCATAAGTGCTTGAAATTCTGCCTTCAAACCCCTTCTGTGTAGTAACCTGTTTGCATGGCTGCATACGATATCTAATCCTTATCCTGAACGGTGCCACCTCTGAATTCTTTATTTTTTTAATCACCTAAGATTTGTTAAAATGCAGGCTTTGATTCCGCAGGCCTGAAGTGGGGCCTGAGACTCTACATTTCTAACCAGCTCTCAAGTGAAGCCTATACCGCTGGTCCTGGGACCACACTCTGAGGTGCAAGGCCATTATGGGTCTCTGTGAGAATTCATTATAGGTTGCTGTGTCACAGGGTATGCGTTGATCTGATCTGATAAATATTGCCCATCTGCTCTCCAGTCTGGCAGCACCACCTTTCCCCATACAGCAGAGGAGAGTGGAAGGTGTATATTTATGTGGAGAAGGGATCCTCTGAATTCTTAAAATTCACTCTGCCGACCCAGCCTCATCCCACCCTGGCTACCTTGTCACTTCCTCCAAACCTAATTCTCAGCATCGCCAGGACCTCCAGTTCCTTGATGTTTTCTGTTACCTGGCTTCTTAGGCCTTCACCCTACATTCCGTGGTTAATCATTTAAGCCCAAGTCTTGCCTTTGATACCCTGGTTTTCTATGGTCATCTTTGCTAAGCTCCAACCCCACAGAAGCCTTTGTAGTGCTGGGCCTGACTTTTTGATAAAAGGGTTAGTCATTCCCATCTCATCAGAAACTGGAAGTTACCAGCACTGTCTGCACTCACGGTGTTGTGTTTCAGTCCTTTTTTGTCCCCGGCTTCTTTTTTCCAGTTTCAGTAGCTATTCTTAAGCTTTCCTCCATTTCGTTTTCTCCTTTTTCTTTCCTTCTGTTTTTAATACCCAAAGCCTACCTCCTTCCTATTTGCTCTGAAAACAGTGTTATGGAATGTGAACCTCTTCAGCTTCGGTCCATTTTCTCTGTCGCCTACCCCCATCCTCTCGGGAAGAGGGGTCATTCTGCTTTGTCAGCTGTCATCTCCTTGAGTTTGCAAACTTGGACCCTCGTTCTTTAAAAAAAAAAAGGAGGCGCCTATATTGCTTTTCTAGTTGCAAGAAAATAGTACAACAAAATAGTTTAAATAGTACAACATGAAAAATAAAAAAGAAATGAGAATAAACATGGCAGGACCTCTCAGCTTATTTTCTCTTCTTAGTCAGATAGCTTAATCAGCCTTCCTAGGCATATATTCTTCATTCTCTTTACAATCTGTTGTTTGGGGGCGGTTCTAGGCTTTTTTCAAAGTGTAGCATGGTCAGATCAAGATGCAGCATGGAGTCCCAGGGACTATGACTTTGGGGATACTTAAACCCTGTGGGTCCAAGGTAAAATGGGGAAACCAAGTACTTCTTTAATATCACTATAGCATCAAGTGAAATAATACGTAAGAGGAGAAATTTAAAAAAAATTTCCTCCACTTTTACTTCTAGCTACATATGTCCTTCGCTTAACTGCATTTAAAAAAAAATTTTTGCTTCTTTAATTTCCTCACCACCCTCTCTCTAAACTCTTGGCTCTTCACTGAAGCCGAATCCGCTTGGCCTCTCCTGGCACCCCGTTTGGTGTGTTCACTGTCTCCGCCTTCCTTCCCGGCTTCAGTTCCTCGCTCTTTTCATCTCTTTCTCTCCTTTCATGCCTATGTTCCCCATGGATCAGCCTCATACTTTTGTGGCCTTCTGGGTGATCACATCCATTGCCACTGCACTGGTTTCTTCTCTGCTGGGCTCTCATTCTGTATCTCTAGGTTGAGGGCTGGAGGTCAGATACTAATTGTCTGCTGATCAGCTCTGCCGGCTCATCCTGCAGGCACCTCAAATTCATTGAGCCCAGATCTCAGCACTCTCTCCCTGAGTCTGCCGCTTCCCTGTTCCAAGGGCATGCAGCCATGGCAGTCATGCCTCCGAGTCCCTTTTATTTTCCAGGACTGTGCCCCTCCATTCTGTCCTGATGGTCCCTGCTATGCTTTTTCTTGTGACTGTCTCTCAGACAGCCCCTTCAGGCCCCTGCTCCCCTCTTGGCCTTGGCCTCCATCATTCCTGCCCTGGGCACAGCAGCAGCCTCCTGGTTGCCTGCCTGCCTTCTTCCATCCTAGTCTCACTTTGTTGCCAGTGTCTTTTTAAAACATCTGTCTGTTTACCTAAATTCTGATGCTTCCCATTCCACCAGAATGAAGTGCAGACTCCAGACTCCTCAGCGTGGCATTTAGAGTGCTCTGCTTTGGACTCCAGTCTGTCCTTGGTCACATTTCCCTTCCCTCCTTTGCCCTGAGCCTGAGGCCCTTGAGCACACTGTACTCCCTTTCCTTTCTCTGCGCCTTCTCACACCTTCCTCCTGTCCTTATCTTGCTTGTCCATCAGGGCCCACCATGCTGTCTTCTTTACTGACACTTTCTGGTCTCTCCAGACAGAATTAGCTGTTGTCATCTCTCGCTGTCATCACACTTTGCTCCTAATTGGGGATGACACTTAGCACATTATTTACAAGGCTGATTCCCAACTCTGCGTGTTTGTGAGCTCCTGTGAGAAGAAGGTCATGTCTGTGGTTGCACATCCTTGGGCCTTGCAGAGTATGGTGCTTGGAGCGTCCTTGCCCCCATGTTTGAATTAATGGGTCTCACACAGCTAGTGTTTGCTTCATATGATGCTTCTGTGCCTGAAGCAGAGATTTGCTGATTTCTGTGTTTTATAGATCATCACTGGGTGTGTGAATAGTAAAACAACGATGAGTTTAACTAGCACTTCAATATAAACACGAATACCAGACTCTAGGGTAGACTTTCATTTCATTGTCATAGTGAAAAATTGTATTTGATTCTTTTTTGTAGTAACTGTTCACCAAAGAAAGAATACAGATGTCTTTTTGTTTACTTACTTGTTTTCAGTTTGTGAGAAATACATTTTCTGTTTATAGCCGAGGAAAGGGTAAAGGGAAGAGATTAAGACACTTAACCGAAGATACAGTGAATTTAAGGCAGAGCCTTGACTCCTGAATGCAGTTCCTCTAGGAAAGAAACTGTTTGGGCAGCTTATGCTTTCACACCTGCCACACGGACCTGTGCAGGTTATTTTTTCTCTGATTCATTTTTTTTGTTGTTGAGGCAGAGCTGTTATACAATGAAGTGCACAATTTTAAGTGTGTAGTTCATTGCTTTGGGTTTTTTTTTTTTTACACAGCACATTGAACTTTGCTTTGACAAACGCATATACGCCTGTATAGCCCACTTTCCCATCTGGCTATAGGGCATTTCCATCAACAGAAAGTACCTTGGGCTCTTGTCACTTATTCCCCCTTGTGTTCAAAATCCTGTTCTGTTTCTTTGAAAACAGTTTTGCCTGGTTTAGGGTGCCATATAGATGCATTCATACTGCACATCTTCTGTGTCTGGTTTCTATTGCTTAACATAGCTTTGTGATTTATCTGTGTTATTTCATGTATCGGTAATTTTTTTTTTTTGCCTTTTTTTTTTTTTTTTTGCTGAGAAGTGTGCTGTTGTATGAATGTACCATAGTTTGTTTATTCATCTCCTGGTGATGGGTATTTGGGTTTCTGGTTTGGGGACTATTATGAATAAAGCTTCTGTGATCAGTTTTATACTGTGTTGTGTTCATATTCATTTTTCTTGTGTAAATACCTAGAAGTAGAATTGCTGAGTCATAGGATAGGTGTTTAACTTTGAGAGAAAGCGCCAGACTGCTTTCTGAACTGGTTGCTGTGTTGAGTACTTTTTAAAATTTATAAACGTATTTGGGATTTGGTCTCATTATAGAGATTCCACTGCAGACCTAGTGCGTGCAACTGGCAGTCCTGTACTTTGCAAGGCCAGTTTTATTTTAAAATATTGCTAACGTAACCTCATTTGAAAATCGTCAAATATTCAAAACGAATGTGAATAAAATGTTGACGATATTAAGGCATAATTAAGCATTAGTTCAGAATCTCATGGCATTTAAAAGTGGTTGGCTATTGCATAGATATTTGAATAAAGTTACTATATATAAATACCATATTTAAAAAGTCACCACTACTAGTTTAAGCAGCTTGACATTCAATCACGTTTGTTATTAAGGGACTCAGAGCTGGAAATACATTCGGGTGGTCTGGGGATGGAGCAGGAGGCTGTCCAGGTAAGTGCAGAGGGAGAGCAGAGTCCTGAGGAGACCTGCAGTGGTGGGGTGGGCAGGGGAGGCTGACAGCAGAGCCTGGCTTAGGCGGAGGTGCAGTGAGCCTGAGACGGGAAACACTGAGCACTCTGGGTTACCGAGAGGAACACCAGAATCTGTTGGGTGGCAGAGACCGGGGAAACGTACCCTCCATGCCTCTTGGTCCCCCTGCCCCCTGTCCCTTCACCCTCTTGCACGCCAGCAGCCTGGTGTCTGAGTCAAGGGTCTTGGTTTCAGAAAACAGATACCAGATGTTTGTTTCCAGTTAAAGAATGGGCAGGGACCTGAACAGATATTTTCCTAAGAAGACATACAGCTGGCCAAGAGATACATGAAAAGATATCAGCTTCACTAGCCGTAAGGGAAATGCATATCAAAACCACAAGGAGATACCACTTCATACCTATTAGAATGGCTGTTTCAATAAGATAAGAAATAACAGGTGTGGAGAGGTTGTGAAGAAAGGGGAATCCTCATACCCTGCTGGTGGCAATGTGGCCGCTGTGGAAAACAGTATGGAGGTTTCTCAAAAAGTTAAGAATAGAGCTATCATATGACCTGGCAATCCCTCTCCTGGGTATCCACCCGAAAATTTTGAAATACTTATTTGTAAAGATCTATGTACCTGTATGTTCATTGTAGCTAGCATTAATCACAATAGCCACACCTAAGTGTCCTTGGACAGATAATTGGATAAAGATGTAGTACACATCACAATGTAATATTACTGAACCATAAAAAGATGAATATTGACTATTTGTAACAACATGGTGGGTCTTGAGAATATCATGCTAAGGTGCATGTCAGAAAAGGACAAAAACCATATGATTTCACTCATATGTGAGGTATAATAAAATAAAATAAAAATAAACAAAACAAATAGTTTGGTTATCAGAGGGGAAGAGAGTTGGGGGAAAATGAAGAGGGTAAAGGAGTCAAATATATGGTGATGGAAGGAGACTAGACTTTAGGTGGTGAGCACACAATGCAATATACAGATAATGTGTTGTAGAATTGTACACCTGAACTTATGTTATTAAGCAATGTCACTCCAATAAATTTTTAAAAAGAAAAAAGGAAACACAGACACCAACTGAGGGTTCACTTAAGCAGAAAGAGAATATATGTTGGAAAGATACGCTAACAACAGGATGGACAGGCACCAGGCAGCAGAGTGGAAGCCAAGCTCTGCGGGAAGGATGTTTGTTCAGCAGCTGCCTCTGCCAGGCCTCCTGTTGTTTGGAGGATGGACCTCCCGGACTGGTCCTTTAATCTTGCTTTATTTTCTCTCCTGCCCTTCAGTTCTCCTTTCTGGGAGATTTCCCCACTCTCTCATCCATTCCTATTTTTAAGATTTCAACATTCTACTGTCATATTTTTATTTTTCAGTAACTAGGAAGTCTTCATAATGTTCCTCTTTTTGTTTCACAGACCCAGTTTCTTACTTCTTTTTAAGTTCTCTGTGTATCGTGCTTCCTCTGAATTTCTTCCCCCCTCTCCCCCACTCTTTTTTGGGGCTTGGTCCTTCATAGGACCTGTTTTGGGCTTTCTTCGGAACACCTGAATATTGGCTGTTCTTTCATATTAAGAATGAGATGTGCCAGGCACTCAGAGCCTCTGTGTCCATTGTAGGGTGTCCTCTAGTGGCCCTAGTCTTAGGAGAATGTCACAGTGAATCTGACCTCTTTGTTGGGGTTTCGCACATCTTGGTATCTTTTCTCTCGGCCAGATGAGTGCTTCTAGAGAGGCTGTCTCTTCACCCACCTGCCAGTGAGCCAGGTAGGAGATGCAGACTGGGACTTTCTTCGTTCAGCAGTGGCCCGCCCTCCCACCATGTTCCTGCACAGAACTCGCTCCCTTGGTCCAGCACCTCTCACCCCTCGCTCTCACCCTCTCCCCCCTTTCCCCCTTCTTATCCCCCTTCTCTGTTATTCCTTTCCTGTGGCTAGTAAAACAGTTGTTGACTGTTGAAATACAGGCTGGTCGGATTTGGTGTGGATTATCCCCCAGGGATCTTTCTCCAGGGATTTTGGTTTAAAGATTTGTATTGAACATTGTGGCTAAAATAGCAGGATGGTAAAATGAACAGACTTGAATTCCTTAAATTTCAGGACTGTCAGTTTACTAGTAATGAAAACTTAGAAAGTAATGATTCATAGTTAAAGATAGTTCTCAATAACAACTGTATGTGTAAAATGTTATTTTGGCTTTCTATGCTCTAAAAATTAATCATACTCTAAGAAATTACATGCTTTTGTATCATAAAATAAGTAATTTGTCTAATCAACTTTTATTGGCTTTCAGATCCTATCACATAGGACAGTATGCATCTTAAGATCCTGAGGAAAAGGCGCAAAATGTTCAAGTAATGTTTCAAAATAATTTGTGAGGTAAGAGTGTGGTTCTTCGGGTGTATAGTCACTGTTTTCTTTCTGACAGCTGACACCAGCGGTACACTATCGAAAAGGCACTACAGCAGTATAAATGGTTGACAGCGACGCGGAAATCATCCCGCTTGTTGTCGCTGGTTTACCTGCCCACCTCTTCCACAAGGGGAGTGTATCGCGGGAGGGGGAGTCCGGGAAGTGGACTGGTAAGCTGTTAGCAAGCATGACAAGATAAGGTGAATGCTCAGGTGTAAGTGTAATGGAAATGGAAAGTTTTTGCTTGTGTGGTTGTCCCTTTTAACGAGATCCGCAGTGTCGCTTTTCGTATTCCAGGAAACGGGGCTTTATTTAACATAAGGACAAACAGCTTAGGTTCAGGAGCGTAGACAAAAATCCCATGAAATCAACCATTAAAGTAGGAAAACGATGATGCGACATCTGCTCGGCCATCGGTCAATGCGTGGTGCTTCCGGGTTTCTCCGGAAATGATCTTCAGGAGTATTAAATCAATAGCAATTTTGGTATCAGTGTAGCGTGAGACTGCAGCCTCACCCTGACAAGCGTGTACGGTTTAGTACTGCATCGTGAATTGCCGTGCCGTTGCTCTCATGTTTCTAGTATTTTTAGATCAGCACAATGTAAAGGAATTGTTTCTTCATTTCCTCCCCTCCCTTCCTGTTGCATTAATGAAGTGTAAATGCAGTGACTCAGAGAAATGCTTGTGCCGTGTATGACAGATAACTGAATGCATCCAGCCTAACCTTGCCATGCCCATCGATGGCTTTCTTGAAAATAAAGTGACTTCTGGGTATCAGATGGTTTCCCATTGTCTTCTGGTGGATTTTACGAATTTGGCTCGAAAGCCCGTGAACATTATGCACCTGCATCCCAATATGCACTTCTAGGAATGTCCTGTCATGCCAGTGTTCGGTGCTCTTTCTGCACAACAGACCTGCCACCTGCAGCCCCAGCAGGGGCGTACCTCCACAGGGCCACGCTCTGGCAGTCCTCGCCAGCACCATGACCAGAAAGTCACGTGTGCTTTAGAAGATGTTCAGGGTCCTGATTTCTGGATAGACCTGAGACTACATAAACGTTGTGCTCTGACAAAAGGCTAATCTGTCTGTGGACATGTGGCTGTGCAGCTGGTTATCTTCCCAGGAAGCAAGTACCCATTTCTCATAGAAAGTATCCTACTGAGGAATTACCATAAAGCGAAGGGATTCTGGTCGGAGGAAATTTTCAGTTTAAAGTTTTGATGTACAGTTATGGTTCCCTTAAAATGCTTAAGGAAATCACCAGGAAACTGTGTGCATCTGAGAGAGGTGCCGGTTTCTTTTTGTTGCATTTGCCTGTAAACAAACGTGCACTTGCCAATGGCATGCAGGCACCAAAGGGAACACAGGGAGAAGACACCTGGACCCTCCAGATGGGGGCTGGCAGTCAGGGAAGGCAGAAGCTCTCTCATGGTAGAAAGTGGTAAGTACACTGCAAGTAGAACTTATGAGTGTGCCCTGGCAGTTCAGAAGTAGAGAAGCTTCCAGATATGTCTCGGCCCCCTGACGGAATCGGGTTTCACAGCAGTGTGTGTGGCCAGAACCAGTTTGCGCCATCCTCTCCAGGTAGTCATGTCTGATGCGCAGAGACCCTTTTCAGAGCACGCCTCAGAGGAAGGAGAACTATCTTCCTGGGATGACTTGCTTGGAAGAGAGAAACGTTAGGCCCTACAGGGTGAGTGGGGTTGTGTGGCAAGAATGGACTCAGCAGAGGTGTTTGCAGGGGAGTTGGGCAGACAGAATGATGTAGCATTCAGTAAATGCTAGCTGAAAGAATGGCTGGCTAAGGTCTGCCCAGATTCTTTAAGTTTCTTTATTTCACTTAAAAAATTTTTAAGCTGTTTTGTCTGATCTAAGGGCAGCGTTATTTTACTGACCATAAGGAACAATTTCAGTTCTCTTGTACCAGTCAGTATTTTTATATCAACAGGGAATTCTGCAAAATATGAACTCTAGTCAGATTCATCTGTTCATTAAATGTTTTTGTAATTACTATGTTTCAGTTGCATTTAGGAAAAAAAAAAGAATGCAGATTCGAAACACTGTGCTGGCAATCACTTGCGGCAGACCTGGTTCCGGCGTTCATGCCCATCACTCCCGCCCCGCACGTTGGGAGGGTCTCCGGCCCTGTGTGTGTTTGCAAAATGAGCAGCACGCCTGCGCTGAGGAAGCGCTGGGATCATTTGATGAGACGCTGTCAGTGGTTTTCTGTCCCTTGAACACTAACGTCAGATGAACTCTGACTTTATTTCCCTCGTCTTTTCACTATTACTGCTCATTTCAAATACTGATAAGAGAAGCAGCCAAACAGGTTACGAGGACAAGTGCAAGTTTTTTTGTTCGTTTCATTGGCTCCCATTATATTCTGAGGTATTGGGACTTCAGAAAATATAGGAAAGATGTCAAAAGAATCGACTGATAAGTGAACTAAACTTTAAAAGATTAAAATAGAGAGGAAGGGCATTCTTAGAAACAGTGTAGAGTTCAAGAAGACAGAGATAAAAATGGGAGCTTGCGTCAAAAACACGATCACATGTTATCAGAGTTAAAATGGAGAAGCGAAAGTAAACTGAGAATCAAATTGAGAAAACCCAAGTGGACTATAAGCTCGATGTGTAGTGGGCCAGCATAAAAATGAGTAGAGACGTAGTCATTTGTTTGTCACCGGTCCATCATGCTGGCAGGCCTGTCTGTGCAAGAGCTGTGAGGTGACCCGTGCACCCCGCGCAGGCAGAGCAGGCCGCACGGGGCTCGGTGGCGTAGGTGGTGGCTGGGAGCAGCGGTGCAGCTTTCCGTCCACCTTGGCTTGGGAATTTGAGTGCTGCGATTCTGCATCTGGCTTGTTTTTTTTTCTTTTTTTTCCCCGTTACCTTTGTCCATCCAGGCTGTACTGGCTAGGTGACAGCGTGTAGTGTACCCTGTGAGCCTCATCAGCTGGGTCCATTCTCCTTCTAGGGTGCGTCGGGGAAATCATGCCGTCATCAGGACACCGGCTCCGCGATGTCGAACACCACCCCCTCCTGACTGAAAATGACAGTTATGACTCTTCGTCCTCCTCCTCTTCCGAGGCCGATGTGGCAGACAGAGTCTGGTTCGTCCGTGACAGCTGCGGCATGGTCTGTGCCGTCATGACGTGGCTTCTGGTTGTCTATGCAGACTTTGTGGTGACGTTCGTCATGCTGCTGCCTTCCAAAGACTTCTGGTACTCCGTGGTCAACGGGGTCATTTTTAACTGCTTAGCGGTGCTCGCCCTGTCTTCTCACCTGAGAACCATGCTCACCGACCCCGTAAGTGCTCGCCGTCCTACTGGATTTTTCTCTGTGTCTGGTCTAGTGTGATACCGTAGACCATGTGGCAAGGGCCTCTTGCTCCTGTAACCTGTTTTTATTAATTCCTCGATGTGGGCTTGCAGCATTTTTTATGTCTTAATTGGAGAATAAGCATCACCTAGAGGCGATATCATGGTATGTTTATGAGACATTTTCCCATTGTGCTGTTTATTCACATGAAGCGATTGTACTAACTTCTAAAATCTTAAATATTTTGTTTCTCTAAAGAATGAAGTGAAAGCTGAGAGATCTGGGATCTAGATTTCACCACTGTACTAATCTTTTAATTGCCTTTTGTAAGCAACTAATTAACTTCTTTGAGCTAAAGGCTCGTTATTATGTCTAAGTTCTGTCTGTAATTCTCTTATTTTTAAGTCTCAGCTAAAATCTGAAGCAGTTGTCTCATTCTAGCCAGCGAAAGGTCAAGGTTCAGCCTGTCTACAAAGCAGAGGGAGGGCTCACCAATTACTGGCTCCATCAAATGTGGGTTGTGACTTTGGATGAAGTAATTGCTAAGTGGAGGTCCGGGCCAGTGCGCAGTGAGAGAACTAACGCAGGCATCGGAAAACAAGGGCAGAGCAAGGGCTTAGCTCCGGAGCAGTGGCCCTGGAAATGAAGACGGGCCACGTCTCACGCAGCGAACTGCCTTCACTTCTGATGTCGCGAATGCCTCTCGATTCAGAGCCTCCACACTGGGGGTGAGGCTGCTTCTCTGAGGTTCTGAGACGTCCTCAGTTTAGGCAAAGCAGTGCAGAACCTCGCAGCTCAGCCAGAGGTCACCTCCAGACGGTGGATTCCAGGTTCACTGCAGAGCCAGAGGAGCTGCCGGGGGGCCCCTTGTGGGTGGGCAGCCTGCAGGCCCAGTGGGAGAGGTTCCCCCATCTGCGGGGCTGTGCTGCAGGTGTGCCTGGCAGGTGTTAGCAGTTCATGTGGGGTTTCGTTTGAAAAAGAATCTTTCCACAGTGTGAAGAGAGTGCTTTTAAACCACTGGTACAGGGGCTCCCGATTTGTGTATTAAAGTCTACTGGGCTCATGTTTATTGGTAAACTTTCTCTAAAAACGTGCCAAGAAGTTAATGTTTTGTTCATGTCATGGTGGGTATCGCCTGTATTATTGACTGTCATCTGTCTGCTTCATAGAGGCCTAGGACAGTATTACAGACCCAGCCAGCTCTGCCCATGGTTTCGTAGCCTCACTCGATTGTGCAGTCTTTGACTGCAACTCAGTCTGATAGCCTTCTGGGGCTTGAAGGACCTGCTTCTCCTTTCTCTTTATGAGCCTCCCTCTGGCATTCCAACCCTGACCTGTGTGTGTCCGTCCCCTCTCCTCGCTGCATCAGAAACACCACACGTCAGGTACTCAGGCCACAGAGAGCAGTTACAGCGATAGGTGCCACATTAACGATTTCTAGTCAAACATGCATGGTAGGAAAAGGCCTGTTAGTGTTGACCGTCTTCCTGTATGCTGAAAACTGGGCAGGGCCATCCTTCGTGTGACCGCACAAAGGCCCCCAGTTGGCTGGGGCGTGGGGGAGGAGGGTTGACCAGACTGTGTTTGCTGCTTCTACCACGTATAGTTGTCCTCCACTCTTTGGCAGTCCAGCTCCTGTCCCCGCCCCTCTCCTCCTTTGGGAAAAGGCTTCAGAACTCTTACAGGAAGCCCCAAGAACTGGGAGGCGCCGTGGTGGGGAGGTGTGTGCGGGACGCTACCTCCTCCTGGTGGGCGTATTTATTTCACCTCTTGGGTCGCTGCGGAGACCGGGAAGCACTGCGAGGGAGGCGGGACCAAGGTGGAGGAGTTTGAGACCTTGGACATCAGAGTTTTTCAATTGAAATTTAATTTGTATACCACAAAATTCATTCTTTAAAATATATTGTTCAGTGACTTTTACTGTAGTCACAGAATTGTACAACCATCACTACAATCAATTTTAGACATTTTTATCACCCCCCCCCCGCAAAAAAAACCCCACCTCGTACCCTTTAGCCATCACTACCCAGACCCCCATTTCCCCCAGTCCTAGGCAACCACTAATCTCTCTGTATCTGTGGACTTGCCTGTCTGGGACGTTCGCAGAAACTGAACCACGTAATATGCGGCCTTTCACGTCTGGCTTCCTTTACCCAGCACAGGGTTTTCAGGGCTCATCCATGGATAGCACGTGTCAGTGCTTCATTCCTTTTTATGGCTGAATGATATTCCGTTGTATGGCTAGACCCCGTTTTCTTTCTAAACATCATCAGTTGATGGACATGTATGTTGTTTCCACTTTGGGCTCTTAAGGATATTGCCGCCATGAACATTTGTGTGCAGGTTTTTGTGTGGACCTGTTTCATTTCTCGTGGGTAGATACCTAGGAGCAGAATTGCTGGGTCATTGTAACTCTGCATCGAACTTTCTGAGGGACTGCCGGACTGTTTTCCACAGCGGCTGCTCCAGTTTATGTCCCACGAGCAGTGCACGAGGGTCCAGTTTCTCCATATCCTCATGTTATGGCTCATCTTTTTTTTTTTTTTTTTTTTTTTTTTTACCACGGCCATCCTAACGGGTGTGAAGCAGCATCTCACCATGGTTTTGATGTGCATTTCCCTAATGACTAATGGTGCCGAGCATCTTTTCTCGGAATGGCATCAGAATGGCTGCTTGGCCATTCTGATGTCTCTGGACAGCCGTCCATTCAAGTCCTCTGTCCATTTAGATGTCACTGTTTCAGCCATGCCACATATTAAGACAATGATGGCAAGTTACTTCTGGGAGTCAGTATAAGAAAACTGAGGAACCCAAGGCAAGAATCCTGCCAAGAACCCCGCAGGCTGCAGAACTGGGATGTGGACGCTGTTAGAGAGGTAGACCGAGGGGAGAGCTGGACAGGGCCCTCAGGCTTTCTCTGTTTGCTCAGTATCCTGGCTCTCCCTGCCGCCTAGTGAAGAAGCGCAGCCCCATGGACCAGATGGGGTTGGAATTGTTAAGTTCCAAATCGCATTCCTGAAGGAGAGACTGCGTGGCCCAGCGGGGTCAGGTGTGTTCACTCTTTGTCCTCTCATCGGGGAGTTTGCTTTACTATCCCCGGGTCCAGTGTGGGCTCAGCTAGAACCATCACACCAGCCTGGGGCGGCGCAGATACCCCACTGGGACTTCATGTCATTTTACTAAACTACAAGTCAGTCTTTGCTAGCATTGGCTTTTGTTTGTTATTTGAGAAAAGTCATTGAGTTTGGTAGTCACTTTAGAAAAGTCATTGGTACTTTGAGGAGCAGGAAGGACGATGGGGCCCACGACATTCTATGGAGCAGAGTGAAGATCCGATGGTAAAGCAAAAAGCCCCACTGTTGGAAGATGAGACTTTCACCAACCTTAACATTCGGAAACACACTGAGAACTTGAAATTGTGCGAGGACATTGAATGATTAAAAAAGGGCGTTCACTATTCCAGAGCCCACAGACCCTCCCCCAGAACCTGCCGTCCTGAATCCCCAGCCTTTTTTTACGAGCATCAGCCTTCTCAGCGGACATTTGCCAAGTGCCCGACGAAGGGCTCCCTTGAGGGAGCCGTAGGTCCTGTTCCAGGTGCCCTGCCAAAGGCATTCTGTCATTAATCCTCCAGCACCTGGAAGAGCTGGGTGGTAAATCCACAGCTGAAAACGAGACCCCACAGCTAGTAAGAGATAAAGCCGGGATTCGAAAAAGATTTGTCTGCCTCCAAAGCCCCCCTTTTTGTTAAATTCTTACAGACATTTCAAACATACACGGAAGTAGAGAGAAAACAGTGTCATGAACCCCAGTTAGCACTTCACGGTCAGCCTGGTCAGCAATGTCCTTACCTAACTCCCTCTCTTCCCCACCCTAGAATATCTGGAAGTAAATCTCAGACATTATAAAACTTTATTTGTAAATATTTGGGTGTATCTTTAAAAAAATAAGGGCTCTTCTTCATTAAAGCCTAGGTGCAATGCCAATAGCTCATGTAGAGCAACCGAGTAATTCCTTAACCACCTGTACAGTTAGAGTTCAGGTCTTGTCAGTTCTTTCACACTTTTGTTTGAATAAGCTCCAAATAAGGTCTATACTTTGGAGTTGGCACATCACATGTGTCTCTTTTAATCCCTGTAGTCCCTTTTCTCTCCTTTTTCTTTTTTTAAATTGAAAAACGGGCTTTATCTCTTTGCTTTCCTCCCTCTCTGCATTTTCAACATATTTTAACATGCTCCCCATCCCGTGTTTCTCATGAATTAGTAGGGAGATCCAGGGGAAAGCCCCGTGCTTACCTCCCCTTTGGTTAGGTCCCAGGGATCCAGAATGCATGCCAGGGAATTGGGGGTCAAGAAGGAACTATATGGGAAAAAAGTGTGCTCTTCAAACCCTAACTTCCCTGGACATTTGACTTTTCCTAAGTGTGGGTGCCTGGTGTCCTTCTGTGTGGTGAGTTAGAGGTGGATGAGGGCAGGGTGTGAGGTCAGTGCCGGAAGAGGCAGCAGTAAATCGAAAAGCCGTTAGGAGAGCTTTGTGCAAAAGGGGAGCAGTAGGACCATTTAGGGTAGGAAGCAGCCCAGAGACATGGCTGTGGCCTGGTGCCAGGATCACAGCCCTGGGGAGATGGGTATGAAACATGAAAGATGCATTTTAAGGAAAACATCCTCTGAAAGTGGTTCAAATAGAAATGTGAGCGTGAGGAATGTGCCTCAGCTGTTTGGAAGGTTCTTTTGATGGAATGAAGAGTGGTCCGCACTGGTGCGGAGCAAACAGGCGCTGTTCTGGAGGTGGACCGTGAACGGGGCCGGCTGCTGGGGCGAGCCGAGCGCGGGGGCCAGCCCTTCTGCTGGGCGTCCAGCCTGCAAAAGCACGCCTCGGAAGACTCAGAATCACGGCGTAGGTCATGGGGCCATGAGGGAATCATCTTGAATTCCTGGAGGAGCTTCATTGCCTGACCAGGGTCCCGAGAAGCAAAAATGAATGCCCGGAACCAGGAAATGCCTTAAACTCCTGTCTCTAGTTGCTAAGTATCACCTAACGAGTGTCTGGCTACCCCTTTGTGGGTACAGCATAAGCTGTTTTCTAAAAAAATGGGTAGTGTTGGAGTGCTCTGCTTTCCAGAGGGTATTCGGGCACATTTGTTTTTACTATGGAAAAGTACACACGTGTCTCATAAAAATTAAGGTGTGTGGCGTTTTAGAGCTCATTCATTTCCTCTTGTTATGGCAATGTGTGACGCTGTCACCAGGAACATGTATACAACGTTGTGGTATATATTTATAAAATCGTAACAGTGTTAAGGCTGGATTGGTGGAGGAAATTTGAAAGACTCCAAATTGCGGTTTGTAAATTCAGTAAAATGGTGTGCCCAACATTCTGATTTAAAAATTTAAAAAAAACAAGAGTTTAAACCTTTATCTTTTTACCTTCTTTAAGGAGACAGTTTGAATGTTAAGAAATGCTAGGAATTTGACCAAAACAGCTTCCCCACATTAGGATGATGAAACTGACTGATGCTTGTTCGGAGGGAAGTCAACTATGGTGAAGGGTTTGGCAAGAAACACTCGTATTGTGCCCAAAGTCCCCAGGGCATCTCCTGGAGGCCTTACTTCCTCCTGGTGATGGAGCTTGGGGCCCTATGCCTGGCTCACCAGGGGCCGTGAAGCCGGTGGTCATCAGTCTCCAGATTACGACACACTCGCCTGCTGAGCTTTTTCAGACTCGGGTGTCAGCCCCTCCCCTGCAGAGGTTCGGATCTGGCCCGGTGTGCAGCCTGCACATCCAGGCTTTAAATAGTGCCAGCGCCGCTCCTACTGGTGCTGACCAGTAGGACTCCACTGGAGTCCCTAACCGCCCTTCCCTCTTCCACCTCAGCCTTCCCAGGGCTGTTCGCTCCCACCCTTCCATCTTCTTGTGCTTCTTTTCCTCGTGCCCCTTTATTACCGCACCCCTGGCCTGCTGGTCCCAGTGGCTCAGTGGGGCTTATTCTCTAGAATTGTGCATTTCTGCATGAAGTACAGGCTCTGAGGGGTAAAAATGGGATTCAGACCTGATTTCCTGGGTTTAGATATTTCAAACACCCCCGTCCACTCTGGTCAGAATGCTTATCTTAGTCCACCCTGCCACCACACCCAGAATCATGTTCCAGACTCGTTTTTCATTACATCTCACCACTACCTGAAGATCAGGGCCCTCCCTGTTGCGGCCCACTCAGGCCCTCGCTGCCCACTGCACAGCCTCGCTACCCCGCGTCTGGCCCTCCAGCCAGCATGGTTCTGTGAGGACGACTCCTGGCCGTCAGCGTTCGGCCTCTTGCCATCAGTTCACATTTCCCTAACTCGTCTTCCTGTCGCTTCCCTATTGCTTATCTTTCTCCAGCTCTGCTAGCACGTGGGGCATGGGCAGTGTACTGTTAACAGCCCCTGACCCCATGGTCAGGCTCGGAGTTGGGTCAGGTACTCAGGCCACACTTTCCAGGTTTGAGTGTGAGTGCTCTTGATTAGGCTGACAGATATAGATGCATTACATGTAAAAACACGAGATAAAAAGTCCTTTGTGAGATTGTTTTGTTCAATGTTCCCCTAAGGCAGCTGATAGGAAACTGTGGGCAGCATTATCAGGCCAAGCCCATGAGAATGGGGTGATAAGGAAAAGTGTGACAGAACTGACTGGCATCCTTGGGGACAATCAGCTGCCCTTAAGCTGCCCTTTGCTTAGTAAACAAACCTTGCCTCTGGTGTATCTTGCATTAGCTAGAAAAAAATACAAGTGACTTATCAGTTTATGAAGGGATAATAAGGCATTTGAGTTCATTTTAATGCATGTTATTTTTTATGGAAAAAAAAGTTCTGGTCCTGCCTAATGGACATTTTTCATATTAATATGCTTTAAGTGGCACCTACAGCGATATTAGTATTTTATGATATATAAAATCTAACACTAATTCCTACATTTATATATCGTCTATTTTTAACCTTTCTTTCTCTCCAACTAAAACACATTCTTATTAAACTGTAGGGGGCAGTACCCAAAGGAAATGCTACTAAGGAGTACATGGAGAGTTTGCAGCTAAAGCCGGGAGAAGTGATCTACAAGTGCCCAAAGTGCTGCTGTATCAAGCCCGAGCGTGCCCACCACTGCAGGTACCACGGCCCCTCCCTGAGGCCGGTCCTCGTGCCCACCACCGCAGGTGCCACGGCCCCTCCCTGAGGCCGGCCCTAGTGCCCACCACTGCAGGTACCACGGCCCCTCCCTGAGGCCGGCCCTCGTGCCCACCACGCAGGTGCCACAGCCCCTCCCTGAGGCCGGCCCTAGTGCCCACACCGCAGGTGCCATAGCCCCTCCCTGAGGCCGGCCCTCGTGCCCACCACCGCAGGTGCCATGGCCCCTCCCTGAGGCCAGACCAAGCACCCACCACCGCAGGTGCCACGGCCCCCTTTCCTAGAGCAGGAGGACCCCTCAGCAGCCTCTGACCAGCATTACAATCCCGTGTATTGGACACATGGCCTGGGGTTGTGTTCCCTCGGAGCAGGGAATACTGAAAATCAAACCTGTCTCTTTCAGTATTTGCAAAAGATGTATTCGGAAAATGGATCATCACTGCCCATGGGTGAACAATTGTGTAGGAGAAAAGAATCAGAGATTTTTTGTGCTCTTCACTGTGAGTAGAAATATTTATGTAGTGACATATTGAGTTTTAAATTCTTTAACTAGAATCTTGCCTGGAGCAGGTAAATTTATTCTGTCAGACCAGTTTCTCCAACCTTTTCTCCAGGATTCAAATTATAATACTGTGCTGAGATTGGTAGTCCATCAGATAAATACATGTTGCTTGTGTTATTTAGGTATTTTACTATCATTTAATTCTCTCTCAGAGACCTGAGTGATTTCTTAATAGGATCTTGCTGAAGTGGATTAGAACTTACTTCTTATCTATGGCCAGGCCACCCTGAACACACCTGATCCTGTCTGATCTCGGAAGCTAAGCAGGGTCGGGCCTGGTTAGTACTTGGATGGGAGACCACCTAGGAAGACCAGGTGATATAGGTGTTAAAAAAAAAAAAAGTTTACTTCCTTCTGTATATTTTTCTATAAAATTATTTTACTTAGTCTGATATGATCTTGGGTAGGCAGATGTCATCTACTGCCATTGAGTCCTTCCCTCGTTAATTTTTACTGACAAATGAGATGGAGGAGTCAACACAAGATTAAGCGGTCTTCGGTCCTAGAAATACATAATTATTCACCAGTCATAACCAGTTTCTCCCTCGTTCCAGATGTACATAGCTCTGTCTTCAGTCCACGCTCTGATTCTCTGTGGACTTCAGTTCATTTCCTGCGTCCGAGGGCAGTGGACTGGTAAGCTCCCACTGTGTGTGTCTTTCTTGGAAGTCATGCTGTTGGGTGAAGAGGGGAAAGCTTTAAAGGAAGAACTGATTTTCCAGTTTTGAAAGAAATCCTCACGGTTATTTTAGGAGTTTGTTTTACGATAAGTTTTCACACTGCCTTCCTGCTAGTATGATGAAGCCATAAATATAACTTTTCTTCCGTGGTCAATAATTTCTACTAAATAGTTTCATTTCCATTTTGTAGCTATTGAGATTCTATGCAAGTTAGTAGTATTCCCACCGAAGCTGGTGTGTTTTCTGATGAGCTAGCGAGGCATCATGTGGAGTGCAGCTTGCATGACTGAACGTGAGTGTAGTGCAGATGGGCCTAACGCGTCCAGCTCTGGATATGCAGGCGGCTCAGACAGACGCCCCTCGCCAGGGTGGGTGGGGAACAGCCCGTGTCTACTTCCTGTGTGGAGGTCCACATGCCTCTCTTCTTCTCCGGCTTTAGTTGCATTTTCATAAGTACATTAATACACAAATAGAGTCTTAATAGAAACTTCGGATAATATGGACTCTTTAGAAACTACTGACCAGGAAATGGCGGTGTGAAGTTTTGCTTGAAAGGGCTGACCTCCTCTTCCCCTTGGTGAAGAGTGAACGTGCCTGTTATAAAGGAGCACTTCCCCTGGAAGTCGGCCAGGGGCTGGCACTGTGAGGATCCTTTTGTGAGCGAAACATGCTGATACCCTGCTGTTCGGGGAATTCGTTGTGCTCTGATGTCCAGTGTCAACCCGCTTTCTCTTGTTCACAGAATGCAGTGATTTTTCACCTCCAATCACTGTCATCCTGTTGATCTTCCTGTGCCTTGAGGGTCTCCTGTTTTTCACTTTCACTGCAGTTATGTTTGGCACCCAGATCCACTCAATATGCAATGATGAAACGGTATGCTTTCTTCTTGGCTGTATTTGCTTAATATTTGGTGAAAGCTTGAGTAAATGGGAAATCGTAATGTCAACAGCAGGTGCATGTATATTAACGCAGGAGATTAATTGGGCAGCCTTGATAAGCTCCGACAGGTTCGCTGTGTTTGTTCATCCTGTCACTATGCGCAGTGCATATTTCAGGGATCAGTGTGATTTAAGAGTCAACAGAGCCAGGCAGATTCCCATTTCCTAGGAGACTCAGCCCCCTGGAATAGCTGGGCGAGGTGCAAGGAGTTGATTGCCTTCACAGCTTTGAACTGTAGGTCTAGAGCAGGCACTTGATAAATATTTGTGATGGATGAATTAAAGACTGTCCCCTGGCCCTGAGGACCAGATCTCTCCTGCACCACTGTGGCTGCCGGGGCTGTCCACTTAACTGGTGGCCGCTGTCTGATGTTGGTCTGGCCAGCCTGGCTGTGCTGAGGGAGGCCGTGGGGGCTGGCGCCAGGAAGGAAAGCCCACGCTTCACCTGACTGCCTCGTCCTCGAGTGCAGTGGAATCGTAAAGTTTGGTGGTATTTTCCGCTGATGTAACCGCTCGGCCTCACCTGGATGTGTTGGGGTTTTCCTGGCACTGCCACCCACTTGCTTATCTTTCTGCTTCCAGGAGATCGAGAGACTGAAAAGTGAGAAGCCCACCTGGGAGCGGAGGCTACGCTGGGAAGGGATGAAGTCTGTCTTTGGGGGGCCCCCCTCACTCCTCTGGATGAATCCCTTCGTTGGCTTCCGGTTCAGGCGACTACAAATGAGACCTAGAAAAGGAAGCCCAGAGTTCTCCGTTTGAGGCCCCTCTCATCACGCCAGAACTGGTGAACCAACTTTATTTATCCGGGGTCTGAAAGGGTATCGACAGCTCACCTGTGACCAAGGGCAAATGGAACCGACACAAACCAGTTGCTTGCAGCAAGCAGAGTTTTATATATTCAGTCACAGACTGCAGATTCTCCAAACGAGTAACTGGATGCTGCTCTCATCAGTTTTCACCTGTACAACGAATGAAAGGGATGTGGCCACGCGAAGAAGCCAAATGTCATTCTCTTCCCGCACAGTTGGGATTTTTGTTGAGAGTACTTTCATTTTCTAAGAAGCTGTGTGGGTTATCACATAGGTTATGAAAATCCTGTGCACTGAGCTGCTTTTTTCAATCATGAAGAAAAAAAGTCAACCCAGTGAACAAGAATTCTCCGACGAGTGCTTTCGGGAGCTCCTGCCGGCCCCGTGCAGCAGAGCTCTGCCTCGATGGGCAGGGGCGTTTACACAGACCAGTGTTGGTCTCCATTAGCTCTGACACTTTGCACTGAATTTGCAGAAGATCTGTGCACTGAACGGCGAAGGCGGCTTCAGGTACACTTCCACCGCCCGGAAGAGGCATTCTCTGACCCTGCAGCAAGTCTGCGCGTGTGTGTCTGCGTCTGTGTGTGTGTGTGCGCGCGTGCACGTGTGTTTTAAACTTGACAGTGTTGCATAGGCGATGTAACGTTTAACGGTTGTGTGCAGCAAACAAGCTATTTTTTAGAAACCTACGTTTCAGGGAAGCGGGGAGAGCGGCCCCGGGATCCTCCTCCCGTGGCCTCACTATGAATGTATTGCAACCTGGAGAATATCTTGATCCAAAGAACAGTCATTCCTGTGCGGTCCTCTGTTGCCCTCCTGTTTTCATTTTATCTTCAAAACCTTCAGTGCGTGGGGGCCTTGGAACCGACTTCTTTTGTTCCAGCCAAATTGGCAGTGTGTGAACGGCACCTCAGTGAGAGAGGAGCAGAGTCCTGCGGCGGCCTTCACCTTGTGTACCTTGTCACTTGTGCAGCTTGGTGGGTGTGAAGGAGGAGGGGCAGACATAGCAGCAATGAAACAGAGACAGGTGTTGGCCTTTGGGCGTCACTGAGAAGGTGAGGGGACTGCAAAGCAATGAGCCCTGGATTCTGTGTCCAGAGGATATTCAGGATGGCGACATCTTGTTTGATTGTTTTTTTTTTGGGGGGGGGGAGTGTCATTTATGTTTCTCTACCCATGTCACAAGTGATAAAATAAGACCGTTGGTGCAGAGCTTCAAATTATGTCAGAAAGCAAATAGCTCCCCTCCTTGGGGACTCGCCTTAAACCTGCCTGGTCTGTCCATGTTGTGCGGGACTCACAAGGAAGCCATCTGTGACAGTCCGAGGGTCTCCTCTGAGCCTGCCTCCCACGCTGAGAACTGTTGGTGTTTCCCTCCTGGTCTTCACTCCTTTCTGTTCCTCTGTGAACCATTTTGTTTTTGTTTTTCATTAATGTGTACCCTATCCTAATCAGGGCTTCTACCACTGCTGATGCAAAACCACAAAGGGACCTACTTGAGACACAATCACAGCCAAGTGAACAAAGCTATAGGATGTTTTCGAAATGGACTAAGTCACTGCAGAGATGTGTGGGCTATGAGGGGATGGACTGTGTCACAGCCAGAGGGACAAAACACGTGTAGTGGGTGATCCAGGAGACTGAGTTTCCAGAGACTGTCTTGCATATTCATTTGCACATTTGTTGTCTGGGTTGGACATGTATACTGGGCTTCGATGTGAGGCTTTTAATATGTATATCCTGTTTATCAATTTAAAAAAATTATCGAAGTGGTTGAATCCTGTGAGACTTGGCAAGTATGTACAAATCAAGTATACTTGACTTTTCAACCTCTTCTTTCATTGTAACTTTTATATGAAATAAAGTCATCAATTGACAGTTCTCAATTTATTACATGGTGTAATTCTTGGTGGATTGTCAGTGTGTTCAGTGGCTGGCTTCTCCTTGGCTCATTAGCACCAGCACCCAGGCTGCCACAGCCACTCCTGTACTGTTTCCAAAGCCGCAGGTAAGTGCCCTCACCACCTTGCCCTCCACACATAACATCGTACTCTTAAATTGACACACATCATCCTATTTAGCTTTATGCTAAACATTCCTGTAATCTTTTTAGCACTCTTTGAAATTAAAACAGTTTAAAAAATAAATTTCTTCAACCCAGAATCTCCACTACTTAAAGCGTCAACAAGTCTAATATTTGTGCTTGAGGGACTCAGAGATGTGTGAAGAGAGAGAGGTAGGGAAGATGGGCAGCCGCATGAATGGACGACCAACTGTGCAAGCCACAGAGATGCTGCATGCACACTGTTCCAGGAGGCACTTGCTGGCTTTCCAGACGTGCAGAAACAAAGGATCCTAGACATGGAGATATCCCTGAGCCTGGCGGCCAGCAGCAACTCTCGGGTTTGTATTTGTGGCCTCTGCAGGATTTTGCTGCGATATATTTCTCTCTCATTACAGAGAAGTATGACATTTGCATTAAAATGGAAAATGAAAATGCTATCCAAACAGGAAGGTGGCTAAATCTTCTATTATATATAATTTTAGTTTGGGTACTTAAGCAGAAAAAAATATCCTGAAAAGGAGAAGCCCATAGAATCCACGTTGATTACAAAGTAGCATGCAGGTGCTTCAATGAAAGGGTAAGCTACCTGCAGTATTGACAGGATCAGATTTAAAACCACATTGTTCCTTATCCATCCAACTGACAATTTATACAAAGACAGCCCAAAGACGAGAGAAGATAAAGCTTGGTTCAGTTAGCCGAAAGCTGAGCCAGTTTTGATGTGTAAGAGAAAAGCTTGGCTTCCAGGCCCAAGGGAAAGGTTGAGAAAATCACAGAAGAAGGTTCTACGCGCAACGCATTTTCAATCCAGAGAACACGTGGTTTCCCAGAGCTCCTGGATTCACAGCCTGCTCTGCCTTCCCCTCCCCACTCACCCAGTGCATTTACATCCACGTTTGTTCACTATACAGTTTATATTATGATGACTAAATATTTTATTGTTAAACCAAGTATATGATGTATAGCTTTTCACTGTTCCCAGAGATAAAATCGCCTCGTGTGCCCTGTATACCCATCATTCGGTCTTCCTCCACCCCCACAAGCCTTTCTGGTGATGGGGTGGTTCCTGCCCAGCCTCCCAGCTTTCTGCTCCTGCTCCTGGCCACCTTGGCTTCTCAGAGTGTGCTGCGCAGCTGTCTTCACGAGACTCCTGTGCTCAGTCTCTGGCTTCCTGGCTTCTGCATCTTCCTGGCTTCTGCATTCTTCAATGGGTACAATACACACGTTCCTCAGTACCTTGAGAAGAGACGTGTTACTAAAGTTTTCAAGACAGCCTGTCCAAAAAAGGCCTTCTACCCTCACCTTTGGTTGATGGTTTAACCAGACTGGATTCTCTCTGTTCAGTATTCTTCCTTCAGCAGGTTGGAGACACCACTCCTAGTTGGCATCCACCTCCCAAGGTAGCCACTGAGAGGACCCAAGTGCTGGTTTCTATTCATGTGACCTAGTTTTTGTTTTGTTTGTTTAATTTCAGAAAGCCTTTAACATCTCATGTTTAACAGTGATCTGCCTTGGTGCCCTGTACTAATGATGGTGGCCCCTTTCTACCTGAGAGATGTGATTTTGGTTCTGGGAAATACGCTGTGTTTCATCTTTAGGAAGTTCGCCCTCCGCCTTCTTATTTTTTAACTCTTACAGACTGAACGTTGTACTTCCTGGACCGAACCTCTCCTTTTTTCTCTTATTGTCTGTTTTCTGGAACATATCCTTAACTCAGTCTTCTAGCTCTTCTACTGGATATTTTATTCAGGCTACGATAACATTAATTTCCAAGAGCTTTTAATTGTTCCTTTGTCTTTTTCAAAAAAAAAAAATTTTTTCAGAGCAGTTTACGGTGCACAGCAAAATTGGAAGGTCCAGAGATTTCTCATATACCTTTTGTCCTCACATTTGCACAGCCTCCCCCACCATCGCTATCCTCACCACAGCGGTACCTTAGTTATAACCGACGGACCTACATGGACACAGCATAACCACTCAAAGCCCACGGTTTACACTACGGTTCATTTTTGGTGTACATCCCATGGGTTGGAAACATGTATAATGAATGACATGTATCCGCCATTACAGCATCAAACAGTATTTTCACTGCCCTAAAAATCCTCTGTGCTCTGCTTGTTCGTCCCTGCTCCTCCACCAGCAACCACTGACCTTTCTACTGTCTTCATAGTTTTGCCTTTTCCAGAATGCCATAGAGTTGGAATCACACAGTATCGTAGCCTTTTCAGACCAGCTTCTTTCACTGAGCTTTTAAGTTTTCTCCATGTCTCATCATGGCTTGATAGCTCATTGCTTTTCAGTGCAGAATGCTATTCCATTGTCTGGAGGGACCACAGTTTTTTATCCATTCACCTACTTAATGGCATCTTGGGTGCTTCTAAGTGTTGGCAGTTATGAATAAAGCTGCTGTGCATGGGTTTTTGTGTGGACAAAAGTTTTCAACTCCCATGTATTCTGCTAGGAGTTTTACAGTTTCAGATCTATTTACGTTTAATCCATTTTGAGTTGATTTTTGTGTGTGGTGTCATTCTTTTGCATGTGGATATCATTTCCCAACACCATTTACTGAAGAGACTATCCTATCCCCATTGTATATTTTTGACACCCTTCTTGAATATCAGTTTAACCAAAGAAGCATGGGTTTATTTCTGGGCTGTCTATTCTATTCCATAAGTCTGTCTGTTGTCTTTATACCAGTAACATACTGTTTTGATTAATGTAGCTTTGTAATATATTTTGAAATCAGGAAGGGTGATATTTCTAGCTTCGTTCTTATTTCTAAAGACTAATTTGACTATCCGTGGTCTTTTGTGGTTTCATATAAATTTTAGGAGTTTTTTTTCTATTTTTGTAAATGCCATTGGGATTTTGATAGGGATGGCATTGAACTTGTAGATAGATTTGGGTAGTATGGACATTTTAACAGTGTTAAGTCTTCCAGTCCATGAACATGAGATGTCTTTCCATTTGTGTCTTCTTTAATTCTTTAATCTATCATTTGTAGTTTGAGGTATACAAGTCTTTCACCTCCCTAGTCAAGTTTATTCCTAAGTATTTTGTTCTTTTTGGTGCTAATGTAAATGGGATTACTTCCCTTATTTCCTTTCCAGATAGTTTGTTGTTTGTGTATAGAAATGCAACTTATTTATTTTTGCACAACTGATTTTTTTTTTTTTTTGCATGTTGATTCTGTTCTGCAATTTTACTGAATTTATCAGTTTTAACAGGTTTTTTTTGGGGGTGGAGTCTTTAGAGTTTTCAATATATGAGATTATGTTGTCTGCAAACAGGGACAATTTTATTTCTTCCTTTTTAATTTGGGTGCCTTTTACTTCTTTTTCTTGCCTATTGCTCTGGTTAGGGCTTCTATTACTATGTTGAATAGACGTGACAAGAGTGGGAATCCTTGCCTTGTTTCTGATGTTAGAGAAAAGCTTTCAGTTTTTTAAAGGTTGGACGTGATGTTAATTGTGGGGTTTTCATATGTGGCCTTTATTGTGTTGAGTTACTTTTCTTTCCTTTAAAAATATTTTTTATTTTTCAATTACAGTTGACATCGAATATTATCAGGTTCAGGTGTACAGCATAGTGGTTAGGCATTTATATAACTTATGATGTGATCCCCCTGATATATCTAGTACCCAACTGACACCATACATAGTCATTAAAATATTATTGACTATATTCCGCACGCTGTACTTTACAACCTCGTGACTATTTTATAACTGCCAGTTTATACTTCCTAATCTTTCGCTTTTCTTACCAGCCCACAACCCCCACTCCCATCCGGCAGAGGTCTTTCCCTTCTATTCCTAGTTCGTTGAGAGGTTTCATCATGAAAGGTGTGGAATTTTGTCCAACACGTTTTCTACATCTATTAGATGATCATATGATTTTTATCCTTTGTGTGGTTAATGTGGTGCATCACGTGGATGTTCATTTGTTGAACTATCCTTGTCTTCCAAGGATAAGTATCTCTTGGTCGTGGTGTAGCATTCTTTTAATGTGCTGTTGGATTCAGTTTGCTAGTATTTTGTTTAGAATTCTTATATCTATGTTCATCGGGAATATTGGCCTATAGTTTTGTTGTGGTGTTTTTGTCTGGGTTTGATGTCAGGGTAATGTTAGCCTCATACAATGAGTTTGGAACTCTTTCCTCCTTTTCAGTTGTTTTGGAAGAGTTTGAGAAAGATTGGCATTAATCCTTTCTTAAATGTTTGGTAGAATTCATGAGTGAAGCCATCTGGTCCTGGGCTTTTCTATGTTGGGAGGTTGTGATGACAATTTAATCTCCATATTAGGTATAAGTCTGTGCAGACTTAATAAAAACAGAAATGGAATAGGAGACATTGCAATGGATGCCTCAGAAAGAAAAACAGTCATGAAAGATGACTATGAGCAATTACACCAACCTTGATAACCTAGATGAAGAGGATGTACTCTTAGAAACGTAAACCTACCATGACAAAGTCATGAAGAAACAGCGTACCACTTAGAAAGAGGAAGAAAAACTCAACTGAGTGCTACGGGAGGGCTTTGCAAAGAGTTCTACATTAATGTCCTCGGGAAGGAAATGTAAGCGTTAATAGCGCATACTTTGTGTTGAGGAAGATTTTTTTTTGGGGGGGGAGGAGGGCCTTGACCTCAAATTGATAACAGTCAAATAAAATGAAACGTTTGGGGTTTAATTTACTTCCTCGCTTACTGCATTGCCTCATTTGGATCGTCATCCTTGAGAACATTATGTGGAACATGCTAAGAAGGAAGAAATGTAGGCTTCTACCCCGTCCGGAATCAAGGGAACCATTTGGTGACAAGTTCTCTGAGACAGGCATGTTCACAAGCCCGCTACAGGACAGATGGACCTCCCAGAGCGTTACAGACAGTGACTACCGAAACGCTTGCATGCGCACAGGAGTGAAGCGAACTTGGTCCCTGCACATCTTACCGAATAACACAAACACAGCCACCCCAGGTAAGACAAAGCAACCGCACAAACCAGTGATGGCATCCTTTTCCTTCTGACAAAGGAAACTTGATACTGCCACTGTCACATGCCATCTCCTTACCTGTGACCATCCGCCCGTAGCTCTTAAAAATATCTGGCCCACTTTGCAGCCATCTGTCTCTGGATCAAGTTGGACAGGAGAGCTTTGCTGCATAGATATTTTGTTTAGTCCTGAAACATTCCCAGAAACATGACTTTGAAGGTTGACTGGAGAGGAGATGGGAGCAAGCACTTACATTTACTCAGGAACCTAGAGCCGCTCAGATTTTTCTGCACCATGGTCCCACATGTGGAAATCCACAAACGTGAATACCCCGCAAGGCCCTGTTCTCGTAAGGACATCACCATGTCGTCCAAAGGCCTCCTATTCAGATACATCCAGTGTTTTACAAACCCTGAACTAGAGCTCACAAACCTGAATGTACACACAAGTTCCGGGGCATCTTGGTAAAATTTAGATTCTGATTTGGCCAGTCTGGGGTGTGGCCCGAGATTCTACGTCCTTAATGGACTCCCGGTGACGCTGATGCTGCCGACCCACAGAGCACACTTTGCGTAACAAAGTCTAAATGCCAGCCGGTGCAGGAAGAGTTATTAACCTACAGTGGCCACGCAATCAAAGTATTAAACCACCATTTGTCAATACTGAACATACTGGCATAGTGAAGAAGAGAATCTTCACATGCCTCTGTCAAGGTTATACGCACACAGACACACGTCTATCTAAAGTCGGAGAAAAAAGAAAAACAGGAAAATGAAAGCACTTGGACTTATCAAGGTGACAAGCCTTTTGGAGAATTTCACTTTTACAGTCATCATATGTTTGTGGAATAAGCACTTTTTAAAAGTACATGATCCGGAAAGCAGTCTGTTGAGTTGAGCTGTTCACAATCTACTCTAAACGGACGTTTCAGAACTCCCTCATTTTGAGAACTGCTTATGGCTTACTAAGAAAAGCCTGTGGGAAGTGTGGCTGTGGGAAAAAGCAGCTCCTACATTTAATCAGGAAACTATTCAGTCAGTGGAGGGTGGTCTCCTCCAATGATGTCATTTAGGGGGTGAGAACCGTTTTCCTGCAGATCCAGCGACCCAGCTGCTCTAGGATTTGGTCATGGCGCCGTTCTCGCTGGCATTCTATCACGGAATGGCCCCAACCCCAGCCATCCTGAAGAGGGAAGTCACTGAGCAACGAAGTCCCTTAAGTTGCAGGAGTGTTTTAAGCCCCAGAGGCATTAGCAAGTCAACAGGGAGATTCCCAGGGGACCCCTTGGAAAGGGACATGGTCCTTTGGGTGCAGAAGCTCTGGCTTATTAATGACACTGTTATCTTGACTTTACCGTTAGGCATTGCTGTGTCATGGGCAAGATCTGCAAGCTGGCACACCTGTTCTAAAATTCTCTCTCCTGACAGGTACCTGACACAGATGGCTGAGCTCAACATGCCATCTGGCCACAGGTAGACATTGACGTGTGTGTGTGAGTAAACCGAGGCTACTATGCAACAAGAGTTAAGTTCCCAAGGCATATTTCTGGTCACAAAAACTTCGCCAAATTTCCAAAGAAGGACCCAAAGTGCTTCTAATGTCAAACATTGAAACAAATGTGAGCTATACGTATATGTAAGAAAGATTAATAAAAACAAATCAGCTGTTAAGATGAAAATCAGTCGACTCCAATCCACGTTCAGGATCACGGGTGGTTGGAGCCAGTCCCAGCAGCTCAGGGCACAAGATGGAACCCCACCCTGGACAGGATGCCCATCCATCACAGGGCACACTCACTCCTACTCTCACTCAGACTGGGATGATGGAGATGCACTGATTCCCCACGCATGCACCTCTTTGGGATGTGGGAGGGAACCAGAGTCCCCAGGGAAAACCCACAGGGGAGAATGAGCAGATTCCATACAGACGGTGTCCCTGGACAGGAGTCTTTTTTTTTTTTTCCATTGGTGTTATAACAAAATAGCGAACGAAACACATTATTTGAGGACCTTCCGTGCCCATTTTATAGACCAAAAGACTGAGGCTTATGGAGGTTACATGAAGTGCCCAGGTTCCCACAGGTAGAGAAAGAGGAGGGAGTCCACGTAGACATTCTGACTAGAATAAAAACGCTTTTCGTAATGTAGCTTAACATTCCCTGGCTCAGACTATAAACCTTTCCCCATGAGCTTTAATGCAAATCCCAGCGTGCTGAGCTGGGTTGCTGACTGGGCTTGTTCATCACTGTCTCCATCAAAAGCCTGGGAGAACTAGCTGCTTAGGGCACTTGGCGGGGAGGGAAGGAATCGGGCCCTGAGGGACCCGGGGAGGTTGCTCAGGGGCCCATATGTGGCACACAGTGATCATTTAATGTTTAGCATTATAACGTTAGCTATTCAATAATAGAGCCGTGTGCCACACAACGATATTTCGGTCCACGGCAGACCACATGCACGATGGTGGTCCCATGAGACCACAATGGAACTGAGGGTTTCCTATGGCCTAGTGACATCACAGCTGTCACAATGTCATGGAACAACACATCGCTCGCGTGTTTGTGGTGATCCTGCTGTAAACAGACCTGCACCGCCAGTTGTATAAAATAGTAGCACAGACATAGCAGTAAGCTATATACCACCTGGGTCTGTGTAACTGCACGCTATGACGCTTGCACAACAAAATCACCTAATGACACATTTCTCGAAACGTATCCTGGTTGTTCAACCATTACATGGCTATATTACCCAGTCTACGACTCTAATGGCAATGTTGTTAATAATAATGACAATAATAATAATGATGTGAGGAGGTAGCTGACCTCCAACTCACCTGGTCATCCACGAGCAGCTCACGGGACTCCAGGAGTACCAAGTTTTGCTACTTCGTGTACTTGCACATGTCACCAATGTGGCCACACCTTGGTAGCCAGGTTCCAGGAGGCATGAGGTCGGGCTACCAATGCTGCAGGGAGAGAAAGGGGAAGGCCCTCAGCCTGGCATCTGCACCGAGTCCACCAGAGGGCGCCACAAGACCGCAAATGCGCATACTTGGTCAGGCCTCAGAAACAAATTCCTCTATGTTGGTTCATCTAGCCAGTAGGTCCACAAATATTTATTCAACACCTACTGTGTGCTAGTGAGGCCTCTGCCCTCAGTAGACACAAATGCAAGAAATTAAATTATAACTCTGTACTGTGATACATGCTGTAAAAGAACAGAGCGGCAGGGAGAGAGAAGGAACCATAGGGTGGACAGCACTGAGAGTGAAGAATCTGGGAAGGGCAGGGGGCGGGGGGGGTGGGGTGGGGAGGGAAGAGCTGTGCAAAAGCCCTGGGGCAGAGAAGGGCTGGGAGATGGGCAGTGAGTTTCTGCATTGAACATCAACTTTGACTTGGAGCTGGTTAAAACCAGAGAATGCTGGGGTTTGTTCATGACTCACGCTACCAGGTTCAGAGAAGGTGCTGAAAGGTTCTCACACTCTCTCTCTCTCTCTCTCTCTCTCTCTCTCTCTCACACACACACACACACACACACACACACACACACACACACACACACACATTCTCTCTCTCATTCTCATTCTCTCTCTCTCTCTCTCTCTCTCTCAGGGTGGGCAGAGACTCATCTAAAGATTTCTTAGAGAAGGGGCTAGCCAGCTCTTTCAAAGGCCAGGAGCAGAGCAGACAGACTTTTGAAGATCAGGGACTTCAAAGGCATTTCTTGAGTGGGTTGTTAGGGGTCCTGGGGTAGGAACACGGAGGCCGGTGAGAGGAGGCATAGCATCTGCCACGCATGGCCTTTCCCTGGCCTCAGCCTAGGTGAGACCCAGCCATCTGGGCACCAGGTGATAGTTGTGGGCTGGGTAGCCTTGAAGGCCATCTGGCAAGGGCTTCTGCTTGTACCCCAGAAAGCTCTGTGACCAGGTGGCCTCCATGAGGGCTGCTCTGTGGGCAGGTTTGGCTCTCAGTCTGAGTGGCCAGGAGATAATGGTTGACAGAGGCAGACAGACATGGCTACAACTCCCCTCCCTGCTACCTTCCAGCTGTGTGACCTGGAGCAAGTGCCTTCATCTCTCTGTGCCTCAGTTCCTTCATCTGAAAAATGACCCAACAACAGCTCCAGCCCCTTACAGCCACTGGGAAGATTCTGAGCCATCAAGGACTGACCGGGATGCCTGGCACATATCAGGCACTCAAGAAATGGTAGTGACTATTATGCGCCAGTCTGGAGAAGGACTTTGCAGCCAAGGCAAGACCTCAAGCCAGACCCAACATGCAGCGGGTGGCTAGATTCTTCATCCATCTTGTTTGTTCTTTTCTTGGTTTTTCTGGACTAACACAGTGTTCTTAGTTAAGACGGTCTTGCAGGATTTTTTTTTTTAAAAACCAAATAAAAATGTAACCAACTAAACAAAACTAAGTCCATTTATAACAAATCCCCACCAGGGCAAACATTTGCAATGCCCCCAGAAAGCGTTTATCCGCAGCGAGAGGCCTGTGAAATTTTAAAAGGCTGTAGCTCGTGTCTTTGAAAACCACCAGCATCTTCATGTTTGCCTGGCCCTTCCTTCCTGCTGGGAGGTACTTTTCCATCTGTCCTCCTTTCCCCCAGAAAAGCCCGAGGAGGTGGGGGTGACTGTCTAGGTGCTTGGACCAAGGGTGGACACTCTGTCCCTGGCCACCTTGGGCAGAGGCTGCAAGCTGGTGGCCGTGACCTGGATCCGGCTCCCACAGCACTGGTAAAACACCTCCGGTCAGCCCCTCCCATCCACAAGTCAGGAGACTTCACCTAGAAACGCAAATTTGCGACCTCCCTGAGGCCCAGGTCTTACCGGATCAAACTGCCTAGATGTATGTTCACCTAGGTCGGCATCTGAGTTGTTTCTCTTTTTAAATGATTTATTGATGTGCAATTCACAAAACAGAAAACTAACCATTTTAATAGAGACAGACGTGGCTACAACTCCCCTCCCTGCTACCTCCCACCTGTGTGACCCAGTGGCATTTAGTGTATTCACACTGTTGTTCAACCACCACCTCTACCTAGTTCCAAAACATTTCTATCATCTCCCCAGAAGTCCTGCACCCATTGGTAGTCACTCCCTGGTCCCCTCCCTCCAGCACCTGGAAGCCACTCAGCTACTTTCTGTCTCTCTGGATTTGCCTCTTCTGGGCATTTCTTATGGATGGAATCATACAACATGTGACTGGCTCTTCTATTTGGCATGTCTTCGAGGTTTATCCACAGTGTAGCATGTATCAGAACTCCATTCTTTTGCACGGCTAAATAGCATTCCATCACATGTTTGTATATATATTGCATGCATCTACCACAGTATCACACAGCGGCAGGGTGGGCTTTGTCTGCTCCTTCTGGGCCTTGTTCCTTTCCCCACCAGGCCTGGCTGGCTCTCTGAAACCCTGTGGGCCACTCTGATTATCAGCAAACATCCTCCCCAGGAGCATGGTGTCAGATGAGGGGCTTCTGAGTGATTTATTGGCCGGCCCCTGCCCACCCATGCACATATATTCACACACGTAATATATATGCTCACATATGTATGTATCTGCAGCATAACGCTGTTTGGCACTTCACTGTTTTTACTTAATTTATCTTAGAGATCATTCCACATCAGCACGTAGAGAGATGCAACTTTTCTTGCGTCCTGCTGCATACAATTCCACCACATGGTTGTGACATACCTAATGGAGGCCCCTGGGCCCCTTTGGCTCTGTGACCCTCAGGTGTGGGCCAGCCCTACCAGCACTTCCACACCCAGCTTGGCCAAGCCCTGAGCTCTGTGCTGGCCTAGAAAGTAAGGTCAAAGATGTCCTCTATGTTGTCCTGGCCTGAAACCTCCCAGGGCCAACACTTTATGTGCCTTTGTGTTTCTAACACCTGACACAGCATTTGTACTTTGTAGATGTGAAGTAGATACTTGTTAATCGAATGAATGAAAAAATGAATGGGTACTTTTCGCTCATTGTTTAGGCCTGGCTCAGTTACACATCTCCTCCAGGAAGCCTTCCCTGCTTACCCTAGGTGGGGTTAGGCCCCTCTTCAGAGCCCATAGGCCTCGTAACCTCATCACAGCACTTAGCTCCCTGGTTGTGACTGACAGGTACAGAGTTGGCAGCCACCACATCAGCCTCTATCCCTCCTGGTATCTCCAGGAGCTGCCAGGACACCTAGCACAGAGTGGTGAATGGATAGCTAATGAGTGGCACACAGTATGGGAAAGAATGGACAGCCAACGTCATCACTGTCGTCATCAGTGCCACATCTAAAGTGTGCCTACTGGTTTCAGATTCCACAGAGCCTTGCAAGGTGGGGAGGTAGATGTACTCACACCCATTTTACGGATGAGGAAACTGAGGCTCTGAGAGATTCAGTACCTTACCTGAGGCCTCATAGGGAGTCAGCTGACCCCAGGCTGACCCCATAGCTCCAGCTCTTCCCCACCCAGAACCTTGTTCCCATCCTCCCCTCAGGGCTGGAGGCCAAAGCATAGGAGCAGCCCTTAGGGAGCGGAATAAGGTTCTGGGGGAGAGAAGGGGTGGGGCTGAGGAGAGGGGAAACAGCTCCGTGTCCTGCTGCTCTCCGGGATGCCAGCATGGAGGGCGAGGACCAGTGGGGGAGAAAGAGCAAACCTCTGGGGGACTTTTACTTGAACACACACTGTGTAAGCACCATGACTGGGGACCCACCAAGGCCCTTTGACGATGAGAGGAAAGAGGCTGAAGAAAGAGCCATCTGCTGAAGAAGACCCCCCACTAGACCCTCCCAAAGCAGGGACTAGCCACCCCCCAATACCTCCTACTCCTGCCCTTCCCAAGGTTGGGGGCCGCCATGTTGGTCTGGCCACAAAGTTTGGGTTACAATTTGTCCTCTCTCATTGATCTTCGGGGAGAATAGGAGGGAGAAAAGAATACATTTACTAAGGGGAAACTCCTCACGGTGTTAGGAGGGCTTCAGTCAGAAGACGATAAGCCATTGGAAGGCAAGGAGAGCTGGTGGCTAGACAGCGGCCCACACCTGTGAATACATTTCTGTAATGGGCTCCCACCAACTGAAGCAATGATTGTCTTTGCCTACTCGGCCTCCTCTGCCTCTGCTTTACAATAGGAGTTCCGTTTTCTCCGGACTGGTTCCGTGTTTTAGGCAGAGTTGGGGAATATGTACGTGGAAACGGGGCCTCCAGAGGCAGGAGAACAGAAGTGGGGGTGCTCCCCTCACGGTGAGAATCCAGATTCTAGATGAGGCCATGAGACTACAAGCCAACCTGGAGAGAGGACGCTCATTGTCGTAACGAAAGCAAAGTTGAGGGGAGAGGAGGGGGCGAGAGGCAAACATGAAAGCTGGCTTTTGGGGGTGAGGTCTGGGGTGAATGCCTGGGGAGTTCTGAAGTCATAGCAGGAAGTAAGCGAGGCGAGGAGGAGAGCAAGAGGATATTAAGAAATGTAATCGTGGGTTGAAGAGTGGATCCCTTTCAACGTTTCAGAGAAAGGCAAGTCAAAAGCCGAATTCCTTCCTTGCCCTTTCTGGTGGCTAGAGTTCTCGGTGGCACCATCTCGACCGGACTTTGGAACTCTGGCTCATGTCAGAATTCCATGCGCAGAGCACACCTTACAACCAGGAAGCGAGTGAAGCCTCGGCGAGGCTCAGAGAGGGTGGGGCTGTCCTGACCCCACGTTAAAGATGAGGAAACTGAGGCACAAAGAGCTCATGTGAGTTGCCAAGGTCCCAGAGCTAGAAAGAGGCCAAGCCAGGACAACCCGTGTTTTCCTGTCTACAAACCCCAACCTCTTCTCCCCATCCAGCTCTGCCCCCGCGGAAGGATCCTGTGACACTGAATCGTCTCTTTTTCAGAGTTTAATATTTCGGGCCAAATCTGAGCGAGGTTTGCCATTTCCTCAGAGGAGTTTGGCCTGACCTCAGGGCACTGCTGCCTGGCCACAGGCAGGAGTCCTGTGCTGGCGGTGACCGGCTAGTGGGCAGGCTGCTCTGGGCACGATTCAATGGAAACTCAGATAACTCGAGAAAAAAAAAACACAAAAAAACCCTTATTTACCTTTGTGGTCAAAACACACAGGACAACTCACAGATGCATATTTGATAATGCCCAGTGTTGGCTTGGATGGGGGGACAGGCACCACTAGTCTGTGAGTGGAAGTTTAAATCCGCACAACAACTTTCTGGAGAGCAATTTGGCACGAGGCGTCAAAAGTCTTAAAAATGCAAAGCCTTTGATTTAGCTACTCCACCTCTAGGAACATAGCCCAAGGAAATAATCCCAAACAACACAATTGTTCTCATTCACAGAGCAACCTGCTTCAGATGGAGGTTCCCAGGAGGTCAAAAGAGCTCACGGCTGATTGGTTCGTTAATTAGAGCTGTTGTTCCTCCCTGATCTGATTCATCTCCCCCCATGGAAGAGCATTGGGCTATTTTTAAAAATAATACTCAATTATGCATACACATGTCTGTTTGTTTCATAGTTTGGCTTCCAACTCCAAAGCCATGGAATTTTCAATCTGGTGGGGGACCTTAGGGCTTTTCTGTTGAACATTTCCCAAAGCGTATCCCATAGGAGGTTAAAGGGTAGTGGGAACAAACGCTTTCAGGAGTGAATAAGCTAGAGAAAATGGAACATGCTCTTTCCTGCAGGACTGCTCAGAGCCTTTGCTTTGTGATGGGCACTGCCGGTCTCACAGGTGGGACAGAGGATACAGTCTTTCCCTCCATGTTCGGCCACGGTGTTCATGTCACGGGGTCGCTATAACACATTACCACCAACTGGGCGGCATAACACAAGAGACTCTTCGTCTCTCACGGGTTGGGAGGCCAGAAGTCCAAAATCGAGACAGCAGCAGGGCCGTCCTCCACCTGAAGGCCCCAGGGGAGGACCCTTCCTGCTTCTTCGAGCCCCAGGTGTTCCTGCATCACTCCAACCCCTGTCTGTCTTCACGTGTCTGTTGTTGCACCGTGTCCACATTTCCCTCTCTTAGAAATCATTGGATCAGGGCCCACCCTGCTCTAGTATGACTTCATTCTAACTTGATTACATCTGCCAAGACCCTGTGTCTAAATAAGGTCACACAGGTTCTGCATGGATGTGACTATATGGGGACACTATTGGTCTCAGTACAGATGGGAAAGACCTCAGAGGCTTCTGAGTAGAGGAAGCGAAGAAGCCAACTGATGTCATTTTCCAAGTGTTCCTCAACCTGCTGTGTTGGGACAGACCGTAGGGGTGAGTGTGGGCTCACAGGGACAGCAGTGGGAAGGCCACTGCACAGTCTGGAAGAGCGGTGACGGCCGCTTGGACCAGGTGGAGGCCGTGGGGTAGGAGGAGTGTCCGGACTCATGTTGCATTTGAGGGAGTAAAGACAACCCAGTATTTGGATGTGAGATGCGAGAAAATGAGGCATCAAGGACGACCTCTGGGGGCGAGCCTGAGAAACCGAATGACAGAGGCGCCCTCAGTGGGGAGAGCCCACTCGTCACCAGACGTACTTTCAGAAAGCGAGCAGGATGTGCACTAGAGCAGCGGTCCCCAAACTTTTGGGCACCGGGGACCGGTGCTCCTGTGAGAATCTAATGCCTGACCGTCTGAGGTGGAGCTGAGGCGGTGATGCTAGCGCTGGGGAGCGGCTGCCGACACAGAGGAAGCTTCGCTTACTCTCTCACCACTCACCTCCTGCTATGTGGCCCAGTTTCTAACAGGCCACGGACTGGTACTGGTCCATGGCCCAGGGGTTGGGGACCCCTGGACTAGAGGATCAATGGAGAAATTGATCCTCTAACGTAACTTGGACCTAAAGAGTGAGCTGACCCCCTCACACCCCAGCAACAGTCCTCTTGTGTTTCCAGAAGTTCCGGCTCCCAGAACGGTCCCTGACGCCCTCTGTACCCTGGCCTCAACCCTCTCCGCCCCAAGCCATCTCCCAACACTCCATTCACACCCTGACTTGCTATGCACCCGCTGTGTGCCCTGTAGGACACACCTGCCTCTCTGTCAACATGGGAGGCTGTAAATATCGGGACTTAAACACGTCACTCCTCTCAGGGCCTCGGTGTCCTCTTCTGAAATACTGGGTTCCAGCCTCAAAGGTGGTGCTGTTCGCGGGTGCTCTCTGGGCCCCTGCGGCTGTGCACGGGTGACCCTGGCCTTCCCGGCAGCTGGTATGTGCCTGGGGTTCTAGGGAGGGACGGTTTGGACACGCCCAGTCTGACCCCTCCCCGGAAGGGGGCACTGCTGTGGGTGCTGCCAGCAGACAACAGGGTCTGCACAGTGCAGGAGAGGTCACTGGGTGGGGAGACTCCTGCAGCCACAACCTCGGGCCCGGAGCCCATTTGTTTCAACAGGGCCGAGGGCAGTTTATGCTCATGAAAAAGAGCCGTGCGGCCCGGGCGGGATGGCTCACCAGCCTGCGGCCCACCATCACTTCTCAGGCTTGCCACAAAGCAGATCACAGAGCCACAGTCAACTGCCCTAATTTGAGCTCTGAAATTTCTCGTGGACCTCTCCCTCTTGCCGGGAATTCAAAGGACTTGGTCCAACATCTGGGCCAAAAGGAGGCTGCTCTGCTTCCTCGGAACTGGCGGGACCGGGCGGCAGGAGATGTGGCCGTGATCGCCGAGGACTCGCTTGGGCAGGTGTACAGCCCAGTCCCGGGTTTGCCATCTGTAAAATGGAACATCATTGACCACCATCCCTTTACAGAAGGATGGCCAGCGATGAAGGAAGGACTGCGCCATGAATAAAGGCCAGTCCTTGAACTTGGATGTGTTCAGCGTGGAGGCATATCTGCTGATTTTCTTGTGTTTCCTCAAAACGTTGGCTCCTGAGAATGTGTGACAGCAGCCAGTGAGTGTGTGAGGGTCCTGGGGCTGCCGTAACCAAACTGGGGGTCTTCAAACGATAGAAACTTATAGTTCTGGAGGCCAGAAGTCTAAGTTCAAGGTGTCAGCAGGGCTGTGCTCTCTCTGAAGGCTCTAGGGCAGGCTCCTCTCTTACCCTCTCAGCTTCTTCCCAGTGTTGCCAGCCATCTTTGGCATTCCTTGGATTGTAGACATATTATTACTCCAGCATCTGCCTCCATCACGACGTGGCCTTCTCCCTGTGTGCCAGTGTCTAAATTCCTTTCTTCGCATAAGGACCCCAGTTGCTGAAGGCACGGCTGCCCTAATCCAGCATGACCTCACTTAATTACAGCTGCAAACACTCATATTCACTGGTTTGGGGCCTTAGGCCTTGAATCTATCTTGTTAAGGGACATTCAACTGTGTAGAGTGAGCAGCATTATGGGGGCACCCCCACCCCATCCTTCCCATGCTGACAGCAAAATGTGAGAAAGGCTGAGCCTAGGGACAATTCCCTTCTGGCTTTTTTGGGGGAGGGAGGGGACTTCCAGGAAGAACTGGGGACCCCTGGGCAATCCCATCTTCCTTCACAGCTGTAAGTTCCACATGCTTCCTTTCAAGGAACAGCCAGCCTGAGGTCAGCCAGCTGCCCCCTGGCAAAACCAGGCCGGAACACAGGACTCCAGTGCTGGGCCAAGGCTGGACCATGACCCGGGGTTCCCTCGTCACAGCCCTGGGCCAGGAACCAGGCGAGCCGAGGAGGAGCAGTGAGAAAGAACAAGGAGTCACAGCAGAGAGACATCCTCTCCTTTGCCTTTTGGGTGCATGGATTTGACCTTGATGTGAGAGCCTGTGTGTGACCTCTCAGGCCATGTATGGATACCACAGCAGCCACCAGCCCGGTCAGTACTCTGGATAGGGACCAGGGTCAGCTCACGGGCTCCCTGAAGGCTGGCACTGTAGCGGGACTTGAGAACACTGCGAACCCAAACAACACACTTCACAGAGAGGTGGAGTGACAGCCCAAGGTCACATAGCGATCAGACAGGGCCAAGGTAAGAATCCAGGGGCTCTGCCTCCCAGTTCTGCCAATGAGACCCTTGCAGCCATTTCCTCACCAAAATGACATTCATTGGAGGAGGTTTATGCCCAAAGGAAATCAGGGGTGATTTTGTAATGATTTTGTAGTGACATTTGGGAAGAAAATATCACCCGCTTAACAGCCAGGCCTGCTGGGATATCTGGCGTTTGGGAAAAGGGGCGAGAGAAGTATTATGGACTAAACACCTGCCATGCGCTGCACACACCTTCACATCCCGTCCTCACCTCGCACACAGAGCAGTCACACACCCATCTTACCTGTGAGCAGCCAGAGGCTCAGGGCAGCTTGGAGTCACCCATCCTGGCTCAGGGCCTCTCGGATCAGTCCAGCACACTGAGCCTCAGTTTCCTCATCTGTAACATGAGATCACAAGCTCAGCGTCACAGGTGGTCATGAGGATTAGGGATTCTACCCCAGGAATGGGCACATAATAGGTGCTCAAGAAAGATTATGTATTGGTTTTTCTATTGCTACTGTAATAAATTGCCATAAACTTTGCAGCTTAAACAACACACATCATCCTACAGCCTGCAGGGCAGAAGTCCAACGTGCGCCTCACTGGGCTAAATCAAGGCACTGGCAGGACTGCCTTTCTTCTGGAGGTCCCAGGGCGTGACTATCCCTTGTCCTCTCCGGCTTCTACTAGCGGCTCATGTTCTTTGGCTCGCGGCCCCGTCCTCCCTCTTCAAAGCCTGCAACATTGCATCTCTTCTTCCATCATCGTGTCTTTCTCTGCACTACAGCTGGGAGGGTCTCTGATTTTACAGACCCACGCGAGGACACTGGGCCCACCTGGGTAGCCCAGGATCCATCTCCGCCTCACAAGCTCCTTAACTCAATCCCATCTTCACGCTCCCTGTTGCCATGTCAGGTCACATAGGCACAGGTTCCGGGAATCGGAGCAAGGACATCTTGCGGGGAGGGGTGGACAGCAGGCTGCTGACCACAGGTGAGTTGAGTTGAATTCCATAAAGCAAGGGATGCCTGGGGCTAGGTTTTGGAAGAAGAGGATTCCACTAAAACCAGCTCATTCAAGGACCATTTCCCATCCTTCTGCTGTTTTTTGACTCTCTTCAAAGAGGCACTGTCTAGCCAAAGAGACTGAGCCAGGGCTGCCAAACCTTTGCTTCAAAATAAATCCTACTAGGAAATTTCCATGGGGCCAGGCCCTTTGCTTCCCTCACAAACCTGCCTGAAATCCAAAACCAAGCAGGGCCTCTCACAGAAAGGCCATCGGGCTTCAGGCTCTCCCAAGAATGGGGTTTTTGTTGCTGTTTGGGTGTTTATTTTCTTTTGTTTGTTTTTCCCTGTAAAACTAAATAGCACTAGGGTACTGTTACGTAGGTAAAGTGAACCTGGCTTAGGACACCATTATCAGTTTAGGATTGGATTTTACACTTATCCTTAAAGAGGCCTCAGCTGTCACACCACCGCACTTACTTAAATCCCACAGGGGTCTCTCCTCGGTGCCTTCGAATAGCACCGAGCTCTTTGGCAGGCTCTGTGCATTTACAGGGAGCATATGCTGTGTCGACACTGAGACAGGCCCATAAAGCCCACTTGCCTAACACCCAGCATCTTCTGACGTTATTTGATTCATCCAGAAAATCACCGTTCACAAACAGACTCAGTGTCGGATGCTTTGCGTGCAAGAAGCGCATTTGTTTCGGATTTCAACCCATTTACAAGGACAGAGGACGTCTCGTGAATTCTCTCACCAAGAGCAGCAGTCCCACTTGCCCGATGAGGAAACAGGGTGGGACGAGGGGACTTGGCCACGGTCGCTCAGCCGATGAGTGACACGGCTGGGGTTCGAAGCTGGGTCTCCTGACTTTAATCATTCCAGTTTACTGTGGCCACACTCATTCTCTACCGTGAAGTTGTGCTAGAAGAAGAAATATATGTTTGTTTTTTTTTTCTTGGCATAAGAGCTTCTAAAACTTAATTTCCTGATAAGGGGTAAGAGGAGTGATTTTGGTTATTCTTCGCAAGCCCCTTTCAGCCACACCTGAATTTATGCTAATGAGGTGACTTGGTGGGCCCTTAGATAGCTTCGGCATGGGGACTGATGGCCAGAGGAACCAACCATGTGGTGAGAGGGTTGGAACTGGCAGCCCATCCCCGACCTCCAGGTGGAAGGAAGAGGGGCTGGAAACGTCGGTGATTTAATCAATCATGTCTAGGCAATGGGACCTCCATGAGAAGCTAAGTAGAGGCGCTGAAAGCGCCTGTAGTGAACATAGCCACGCCCCGGGAGGATGGCGCACCCCAAACTCTACGGGGACAGCAATTTCTGGACTCAGCTTCTAGACCTCACCCTATGGACCTGTCATCTGGCTCTTTCTTGTATCCTTCATAAAGTTTATAATGAACCCGTAAAGGAAAGGGTTTCCGTGAGCTCTGTCAGCTGTTATAGCAAGGTATTGAACCTGAGCAGGGGTCGTGGGAACCTCAGGTTTATAGCCAAATCAGACAGAAGTGTGGGTGACCTGGGGACCCACTAATTGTGACGGGCATCTAAACTGAGGGTTGTCTTGTGGGACTGAGCCCTTAACCTGTGGGCTCTGTGCCAAGCAGTTAGTGGCAGACTGAATCAAATTGTAGGACACCCCAGTAGCCTTTTGGCGGGGGTGGGGATGGTTTTCGGCCTTTGGTGGGTTTAAAACCATAATAGGAGCAGTTGTACTACTCCCAGGAATCTGCCTGATAGCGCCTCTGCTGCCTCTGCTGATAAAAAGCTTCAAAGGCATAGTAGAAGCCACAGTACAGCAGCAAGCTGCAGCCCACATATACTTTACCTGCCACTCACTATCAGGAGATCCCCAGGATGGTTTTGATGGAGAATGTGAGACTCCAGCACAAAAAATAGAATGTCTAGAGTCTCAAAGGGGTAACGAGAGAGGAGAGGAGGCATATGAAAAATGCAAAGGAAAGGGCCTGCAGAAATGAACGACTCAGCCGGTCAAAGTCCATTCCTGGCTTCTCCCCCACCTCCAGGACTCTCCAGCTCACCTCTGTTGATTCATAGCTTGCTTTCCAACTAATGTCCTTCCCTATCTCTGTAGCTGTGTAGGAATAACAAGACTGTGTAAAACTGCTTGCTATGTTACAGTCGGGGCTCAGCGTTCGGATAGGAATCCGCTGAGCCGGTGCCGGCGTAAGTGCTACTTTCTGCGTATAGCCTCGGTGTCCCATCTCTCCAAGAATTCTATAACAGTGCTGATAGCGCCAAGGTTGCGGGTTCTACAAGGCAAAATGACCTGTAAATAGATAAGACCAGTGGTCTGGAAATTCCTCTTCCCTTGCAGCCCCCCACCCAAAGCTCCCCCTCCCAGCCTGAGTCAGGAAGCACACGTGAAACCTCAGAGGAATTACGCGCCCCTTGCATGGACACTGCGCGGGATATGAGCTGTAAGAAATCTAACCAAGGGGAGAGCGTGCATGGTGTTGTTAACCCCACGCGCTCCACCGGCCAAAAAATTCTCCTTCCTCTAACAAAGTTGTCTGAGTGTCCAGTCTCCTCTGTTGGGTGTCAGTCACTTCCTGAACACTAACGGTATCGAGTGGTTAGAAGTCAGGATGCTGCAAAGTATCCTACAGAGCAGAGGGCTGCCCCCAGCTCTGCCACACACAGCAAGGAGTTATCCAGACCCGGTGGTCAAAAGGACCGAGGTTGAGAAACCCTACTGTATGCTAATCACTCATGGCCACATGCATTAATAATGGAAATAACTCACCTGTGCATAGGCTCCAGCTCCCAGAGTTTGGCTGCTACTTGGAGAAGTGAGATGGGTTGAAGGTGGTAAGGGTCAGAGTTCTGGCCTTTCTCGGTGAGCCCTGGAGAGAAAAGGCAGAGTGCGCTGCTGAGAACATGAAGAGGCTTTTCGTGAGCTGATCTCAGCTGTGGGTCTTTAGCTGAAACTCCAAAGCAACCTCCTGCCCCACAGGTGCACGAGTGGGCTTCTGGGGTCATCCCCCTGTTCGGTGGTTCTCCTCCTGAGACACAGAAAGCTCCCAGAGAACGGGAAGCATGTCTTATGCATCACTGCAGTTGTTTGCTAAATAAATGAATAAATGGGCTTCCAAGCCAGTCCTCCTGTTCCAGGTACAGGGAGCAATGAAGTGAGATTTGCTTGGCAGCCCACAGACACAGAACTGAGTTCTAATGGGTAGGCTTTCAAAGAACTCCATCTGCTGAGGGGTGTTTAATGGAGTCGCAGGGGCTATCGCCCGTGGTTTGCTGTGGGAAGATTGGCTGGCTGTTCACTCTCCCTACTTCCTCTTCGGCCTAGGCACACAGCTGGACTACATTTCCCAGCATCCCTTGCAGTCAAGTGTGGCCAGGTGATTGAATTCTGGCCAGTGGAATCTGAGTGGTAGTTCTGCGCCGCTCTTAAAAGGGGTCCTGGAGATTGGCAGAGCCACAGATAGGAGGAGCCTGGTCTCTAAATTGCCCCCTGGAAAAGCTACTCATTTAACACCTGTCTTGCATTATTGTATGGAAAACAAACTTAACTGTGTTAAGTCACTGAAAGGTGGAGATTTGCTTGTTACAGCAGCTAGCATGCCCTTAACTAGTACATCATATTTCTGCAAGCTAGGGCATCGGGTTTCAACTTCACTCTGAGTAAGAAGTAATTCCTTCCCCGCAAAAAAAAAAAAAAAAAAAAAAAAAAAAAAAAAAAAGACTTAAAATATAAGAATGATGAAGAGGATGCTGAGCTTGCAGAAAAAACACAGCTGCCAAAGAGACCGCTATGGCATCAACAGTGGGGTTGTCGAAATCACAGACTGTGACTCAGACTGAAGAAGGACCTGATACGAGGACCCTGTAGTATGGGCTTCAGAGTCCCTGGCCTTACCTCTTCTTACACTATAGCTTGTAACCACACACAAATTTAACTTCTTTAATGCAGTATTTTCCCCCCTCCCCCTGATTCAGGCTGGTTTTGCCTAAATAATGGCATTGTGACTCATTTGCCTTTAAACCTCCCCCACTCCTACCCCCACACCCATCCTCTATCTGCCTGCTCCTTTAATCATTAAGCTTTAGGACAAAAGATGAACTGAGCCTCAAGTCTATAATCATGAAGACAATAGGTTTGGGCTGGACTTTAGACAAAGATTAACAACTTGGCTTTAGATGTTTTTTCAGTCCAGGCCCATCAAGGCAAACCTACAGCCCCACAGCCAAGGAACCAGGTCATGGACCAGACAGGGTGGCACCATGGCTCATTCCAGAACCTGACACAATGATCAATCACCTCATCTTGTAATCGTTAATCAGTAGCACCCAAGACACCAACTTCCTTAGTTTCCATGAGGAATGATATTTCCCTGTATAATCTTTGCTTCCGAGATACTAGGGGGTAGGGACTTTGAGCCTAGCTCAACTGTGTCTCCGGGAATTGCAATTCTTCAGTAAATGCTCATTCTATTTAGTCCAACTCCTGTGTCCCCCTTTGACAGAATGGGGCAGGCGCACCAGCTTCCGGGCTTGTTTGTCCTTTGGTTCAAGATGTGCAAAAATGAGCAGAGATTCATTCTCTGCTCTTGTTTTTTTAAAAAAATTATAATATTTAATTTATTAGTTTACATATACGTACTTAAAACCATACGAGTAATTTCTTTAGAAATACTGCTAATTTCTACTCTGACATTTCACAAAATCATTCTAACCAAACTGTGTTCGGGCTTTCACATCGGGGCCTTTTCACTCTGAGAGCCACGTTGAGACCTGTCACTTGCATTATATCATCCGAGGCGTGGAATCTGTTGAATCTAGAGGAGGGTGCTCCCTCCTCCCCTTCCAGCTACCTCTCAGGTGGCACTGCTGTCTCCAACACGGCTCCCGCTACCCCCCCCTCCCCACCCCTTCCCGCTAGGCCTCTGTGTTCTCACTTCCTCCCCGACCCCAGCCCCTCTGCTTCCTCCTGTCCCATCCGTTCCAGAATTGGAGGCAGCTTCCTGCGGCAACCGAACTCAAGGTCACTTCACAGCTCTGTTGGGCTTCTCAGCCGTTCTGTCCCCAGCATAACCCATTTCCTGCATTCATCCCTCGTAGAAATGCTCAGAGGGGTGTGACACAGGAAGAACAGAGACCTGATTGCTACCTGGGCCCACAGTGAGGTTCTCTGCTGTGGGCCATCTTTTCAAGCCCACGCTGGGGAGTGGGGAGAGGCCACGCAAGTCTCTATCTCTCTACCCGGAGGGCTGCAGCCAGGTTCTCATCTCTCACCCTTGTCCCTCTCAGAAGCAATTCCTCTCCGTGTGCCATTGTCTTATGCGCAGCTCACTCCCTCGGACGTGCTTGTGCAGGGGAGGTGTTATTTGTTGAGTTTTAGATGCTTGGCTTATTGTTATTTCAAGGAGAGAGATCCGGGGAGATCCCTCCCTCCATCATACTTCTGACATCTGCCTCCATGTGCCGTTCTCCTTCCTCAGCCGCATCTTGGATCTTCTCTCTGATTCACGCCAAGGTCGGTCTCCATGTGTGTCTCTTCAGGAGAGAACGCCCAGCTCTGGGAATTCCAGGAGCATTTACTCACGCTCGAAAGCCTGGCTTTCAAGACCACTGTCTCACCAGGGACTTAAAAAATGTCAAAGAGCTATTTTGAGCCTCAAAGCTGAGTGTTTACCCTTTTGTATCTGTTCTCCTCCTCCCTCGACACTAAGCCACATTTCGTGACCTGATTGTGATAGCAGAAGGGGTGCTGGTGGGGGGCACCCCCCAAAGGAAATTACTTCCCCTCTAGAAGCAAAGCCAGTAGCCAGCAAAGAATGGCATGTTCATGGGAGCAAAACGTTTGTAAAAAAAAAAGGGAGACCAGTAACTGGGAAGGAAAATGGGGATTCAGAGAGAGAGGAAGACACGAGACTCTGACCAACCCCTTCGGCACGTTGCACGGGCACGTGTCTTACTTTCTGAAAACAAAGGAGAAAAACATCTCTCTTTCCAAAAAGTTCAGTTGGGCTCTGCATCCTATCTGAAAAGAAAAAATGCGAGGAAGAAGAAAAAATAAAGAAGAAAAAACAGCTGATAAAAGTCTCTTGCTCAAGGCTGTACTTTGAGGAAGTACCCAAGTTGTGGCTAATTACTCACAGGCGATTTGTGATGAGTATTTGCAGTTTCAAGCAGAAACAGGCCACAGGCATGTGAGGGAGGGTCCCGGCAACCACTACCAGAGCCCCTTCTCCTGGCTGCTTGGGGTTTATCTGCCTTTGGTAACGTGGAGAATTCAAGTTGCCGTCATCCATCTCCGTTCGTTGGCTGTCTGTCTGTCTGAATGATAGATAACACCGTGCACACACTCGTCTAAGGTCTGAGATTAAAGGCCCCTCCAGCGTGGTTAAGGGAAGGCGATCGGGATCTCTCCCCTCCCTGTGCTCAATGTCTGAAGTCAGACCGAAACCAGGCACCCCTTGGAGAAAACTCAAGCCAGCTAGCCCTTTTGCTGTCTGGGTCTGCTCCATGCAGTGTTGGCCTGTCCTCTGCTGTCACCTGGAGAGTGTGCCAACCGGGAGGCTGGGCCCTGAGAGCTGTGTCCTCCAGCACCAGTGGGGCAGGCAGTCTCGGAAGGACTGTATGTATAGGAAGGCTTAGAATCAAGCTCAGGAAGGGTCCTGGCCAGTTTCTACAGCCCTGAGCTGCCCACAACGTGAAGGTGCCACTCACACAGCCACCAGAGGGCGCCGTCCAACATTACATCAGCATTCCATTCTGAAAACCATCCATGGCTCCCACTGGCTCTTAGGACAAGGGCCAGAGTCATAAACCCGTCTTACAAGGCCATGAAGGACCTGACCTTTCCAGCTTCGTCTCACTCTCCATGCTCTCTGTCTAGCAATGATGGGTTTTTTTTCACAGTTCCTAGAAAAGATGGCACTTCCTGTGGCCACAGGGCTTTCGGAAACACTCTGCCACTTCTCAGAAGGCCGGTCCACTCATCACTCATTTATCTAGAGAGCTGCTGGTCATCCTTTAGGTTTTGTCTTAAACATTAGTCTAGTGTCAAAGGGAGGCCTCCCAAACACCCCTGATGAGGTTACATCACCCCGTTTGGCACCCTGCACGTCTCCTTTCCAGTGCTTTACACGGACGCAATTAAATCATTAACTGGCATGGCTTGTCCACTGTCTGCCTCCTCAACTAGACCGTCAGTGCTCTCTGAGTCTACCTTGTTCACTGCTGACTCCCCAGGCCCATACGATGCCCGTACTGCATTGACTGTGATGAGAAGGCTGCCTGTAGTAGACATTAGTGCCTGTCACCAAATATTTCTGGATCTCACTCTCTAAGCACCTGCAGGATTGCGCTTTCTGCTCCCTGGTGGTGGGGACATGGCATTCCTTCTCCTACACATAGCCAGCGGATGAGCTGCGAGGCTAGAGCATTTAATTGCCCATGAACACCTTCGGGCATGGTGCCTCGCCATCGTTGAGACGGCAGCTGCTCCTTTAGCTGGGGTTCCTGCGTGTCTACGAATTGGTTTGCAAATTTTAGATTACTGTACCGCGGGTGGCAGTCATGACATTGTTGTCATGGGCTGTACTGGGCAAATATCCAAAGTACCAGCATCAGAACTCCTAGCATGGGTGCAAATAGCTGAGAACAAAATCAAACGGTTGTGCAGAAGGGCTGAAGGAAGCCATGAGTCGGATGTAAGAGTCAGAAGTGATGTAGGCCTCTTTCTCTCTTTTTTCGTCAAGACTAAGAAACGTGTCCCAAACTCCTCCGCATTTTGACGGCAGGGTTCATCTTCTATGCAACGGTCCCCCGTATTTGATGAAATGCGGTAACGGTGCAGCAGATTTAAGAACCTATGGCTTTGGCCACCTGTACTCTGGGTGACACAGGAAAAACAGAGACCTCAATCACACTGAGACCAGCAGTGATTTGGAACAGCCGGTCTCTGCAAGTGAAGACGTTTAGGATATTCCATGACCTGTTCTTTTCGCTTATATCTTCTTTTTGTATGTGTACGCTCGAGTGTTATACAATCAGAATCTATGTGGAAATGAGTCAAAAAGAACTCTTTCGGTAAATATCAAATAAGAACTAAATAGTAAGCAAGCACCATGTCCTAGGGACGATGTATTTGTGATTTCTCAATGGCACAGGCCGACCACACCCCTGGCATTGGGGCGTCCTACACTTACCCGGTAGTTCACCTGTATTGAGAGTGCTGTCTAAATGCTGCACGCACAACATCTCCATTTCTCAGGTGAGGAAATCGAGGCTTCGGAAGATTCTCGAAGGTGTCCCAGGCCACTGTGTGAGTGAAAAGCAGAGCGGAGCTGGAAACACCTCCTTGTCCCCCAGTCCCTGCTCTCCAGCCCTACCCCAACCCCGGAATTCGTGAGAATTCGGTCTCACAGATTCTCCGCCTTCCCTAGGCTCTTCCCAAGTGCGGGGCTGCTCCTGGCAGCTGCACTGTGCACAAAGTGCATTGTCCTGGAGTGTGTTTTAGTGACAACTCTCTGGCTTGCCCCAGCACTCTGACACCCATTCATCTTTCAGGGTTGAGGCTGCTGTGAGCAGGGCTTGCTCTTTGAAGCGGCTTGTTCTGGGGGATGATCTGGGGACACAGTCCACCCAGGCTACAGCTCACCTTGCTTTAGCTGCCTGGTGGCGAGGAAAGTGGGTCAGGCCCACCCAGGCTTAAAACTTACACTTGCCACTTACAACCCGTGTGACCCACCACCTGCTCCTCATACAGAAGCATATCAAGTGCACACACACACACAGACACACACAGATACACACATAGACACATACAGACACACAGATGCACAGAAACACATAGACACGTGTGCATGGACATTCCTAGTACCTAAAAAGTGCCTGGTTCACAGTTGGTACTCAGTAAATATCTATTTAGTAAATTAATAAATCATTAAATGAATAATTCACTAAATCAATCATGTGCTCACTATGCTAAATGCTGGAGGGAAACCCCCCAAAACAGTGTCTTAGGTCAGAGCCTCCAGGAGAACCCCCAGGTAAGGATTTGTGTGCATTAATATATAGACGTGCTCTTGGGGCCACGGGCCTGGACTGGGGGAGCAGGGCAGGATGCGGTGAAGCCAGCAATGGTGTGATTTCAGCCTCCGTCTCAGCCTCAGCCTGCCCCTGTGTTATCTGTTACATGCGAGATACACATGTGATCCACAGATGAATGATTTGGGTGGAAAAACCATCTTAGCAAGTTTGTCCTGAATATGGAAGGAGAAGGGAAAGGGAATTACCTGACCGCGTCTGTTAATATCGGGCAAGAGTCCTGGGAGCCTCAGTTTCCTTTTTATAACTGTGTGATGACCCAGAGGCCTGGCCCACAAGGCCTGCCATGAGCCTCGAGTGGACAAGAGTGCGTGCAAATCTTTAGCCGTTATCATCAGTCCTTGCCTAGCACCCGAGGCTGCCATGGTATGTAGCTTCTTTCCAGTTGGTTAAACTAACCACACTCTTTTCTGACCAAGATAAGGTGGAACTAAAATATGATCAAGACAAAGTGCCAGCCTCTGGTGGAGCCCATCTGCTGCGCCCAGCCCTGCTGGTCCCACCGAGGATCTGCCTTACAGCCTGGCCTCCCTATCTGCTTCTTATTAATGAGAGGTGAGCGGCGGGCTGCGGGCAGGAAGTGCCTTGCAGATGGAAGGTGGGCCAAAGGCAGCTAAAAATGGGCCAGAGTAGGAGGTCATTTAAATGCTCACGTAGGATGAAAAGCCGGAGTTGGCCCAGCCCAGGCCACAGCTGAGCAAGCATCAGGCAGGAAGCTTGCTCTGGGCTTTTCAGGCTGGACAGTGTCTTTCTAAGTGGAAATGTTAACGGACGTTGAGAAGACGACTCACTCCTCGGAGAGAAGCCAAGTCTTTCCCAGGCCAACAGCCTCGGGCGCTGCACTAGCTGACCCAAATCGGAGACTGTCTCCTACGTGGCAGCAGGAAGTCAGGGAGGCTTGAACACCTCCAAATGGGGCTGAAGAAGCTCTGGCCTAGGAGGAGCTGTGTGATTCCTTCTTTCCTTCCTTCCTTCCTTCCTCCCTCCCTTCCTTCCTTCCTTCCTTCTTTGCTTCCTTCCTTCCTTCCTTCCTTCCTTCCTTCCTTCCTTCCTTCCTTCTTTGCTTTCCTTCCTTCCTTCCTTCCTTCCTTCCTTCCTTCCTTCCTTCCTTCCTTCCTTCCTCCATTCTTTCCTTCCTTCCTTCCTTTCCCTCTCTCTTCTCTCTTCTTCCCCCTCTCTCTTGCTGTTTTTTTTTTTTATTTCGCCAAATATGTATTAAATGTCTACTATGCCCCAGATACTCTGCCAGGCACTGCGGATTTAGCAGTGAATAAAAAGAACAACAACAACAACAACATCTTTCCTTATAGAGCTTACCTTTGAATGGGAGAGATGGACAATAACAGAGATAAGTAAAACTAAGTTTTAAAATGTATGGAAGAGAACAAATAAGTAAGCAAGGGAGGAAGCACCGCGGAACTCATAGTTCAGTCGGTGAGGAAGTAACCGCAGGGGCAGGGCTCGCCAGGAGAGAAGGAGGAGCAAAGGGCCTGGGGCAGCACCGGGCCTGGCACATTCGAGAAATACCGAGAAGACTCGAACTTCCCCAGCTCCTTTCTCTGGGCTGGTGCAGACGCCTCTTCTTTGTCTTACCTGCTTCCAGGTTCTCTCTCTCTCTGAACCAAGGATGGATTCCAAGCATCCCCGTGATGCCGGATGGGTTCTGTACTTCATGCTGGGGACTCGGGGGAGGGGAAACTGACGCAGGGTCTGACCTTGTGGAGGTCACAGTCTAGTCCGGACATTGAAAACTGGTGGCTCATGGGCCCGCCTGGACTAAACGTTCAGTTCAGCCAGCACTGAATGTTTTCTTTGCATTGGACACTTTAAATGTTGATAGAATTTCAAACTCACAGACAAGTTGAAAGAAGATATCCTGTATGCAGACTGACCAGTTGTTTAGCTTCTGCCCCATTCGCTTCATCATCCGAGCTGTCTCTCTCTCTGTGCAGATTTATATTCAAGTGTCTTCTCTGCACCGTTCGAGAGTGAGTCAGAGCACCAGGCCCCTTCGCCCGCAAATACTTCGGTGTGATGGATGCAACCTACGTGTCCACAGATGGATAAATGGATAAAAACCTGTGGTCTATCTATCCGCACCGTGGACTATTATTCAGCCTTAAGAAGGAAGGAAGTAAAATAAAATTAATAAAGAAGAAAATCTTGCAATTGCAACAGCACGGGTGAACCTGGACATTATGCTAAGTGAAATAAGCCAGATCCAGAAAGACAAATGCTACGTACCACTGACATGATGACCCCAGACAGTCAAACTCAGAAGCAGAGAGTAGCCGAAGGGTGTGTAGTTACTATGCCTATGGTTAACAATGCTGTATTACGTACTTATTTGGCTAAGAGGATAGATATTAGGTTAGGTGTTCTTATCACGAAAAATGAAAAGAGAAATAAAGAGAGCGGGAGAAAAGTTTTGGAAGTGATGGATATGTTTGCGGCATAGATTCTGGTGATGGTTTCATGAACGTGTGCAGACCTTCGAACTCACCAAGTTGTGTACATTAAACTTGTACAGTTGTAAGTGTCAATCGCACTTTAATAAAGTGGTTGAAAAAATACTGTGGGGCACAATTCCTGAGAAGAAGGATATTTTCTTACATGACGGCAGCGAAAAGAGCAAACTCAGGAAACTAACGCTGATACCATTTAGGATCTACTCCATTCTAGTGCTAGTTTGTAATTTAATCTAGTTCATCTCCAGATTTCATCGATGAACCCAATAATGTCTTGTACAGCTCTCTTTTCTTTTCCTAATCAAAAATCTGATCCAGGATGGGGCACTGCGTTGGTCACGTCTCTTCCGTCTCCCTTCATTGGAGTAGCTGCTTGGCCTTTTTTTCTTTTCTTCTTTTGTTGTTCTCCATGGCGTTGACACCTTTGAGGCGTATGGGCCACTTGCTGTGTAGACTGTCCCTCCCTTTGAGTCTGTCTCACAATTAGACCTTGTTTCCGTTTTGGGGGACAGAACAGCACAGAAGCGAAGTTGTGTCCTTCCGTCTTATCCGGAGGCACGGGACGTCGGTTTGTTCCAATACGGAGGATGTTAATGGTTTTTTAAATTGCATTAAAACGTTTATTTAGCTCTAGGGGAAAAAAATCGATTCCTCAACATCGGTTCTTGTTAAGGTCCCTGTAAAACGGTAATTGCGTGTACAGAAAATTTCTCTCTCATGAACAGAAAATCGCAATGCTTTCGGTCCAAGATATGTTGGATTTTTTCCTTCCTCTACAGATGACGGATGGATGGGTGTAGCCGCATCTATGAACAAGCATGCTTGCCCGCATGTGCACAGAAATGCAGATGTGATGAGCAGAAGACTCGCCGTCCATGCTGGAACAGGTCCACCTCGAGCCCACGTGAATCTTCTTGTCGAATGGCCACGTCCCCCGAGGGCCTGCCGCAATCATCACACGGCCTGCGCTTCTTGCCCCATGCTGGCAAGTGTCCTCCTCCTCAGGGCCACCCCTGCTTTGCTGGGAGAGCTCTCTGAGGAGACCTGGCTGGTGTCACTGTTGGGGGTGAGGGGGTGGTTGGACCATACATGCTGGAAGGTGGCAGGGGCTGAAGAGGTGGCTGCGGAGTTGTTGATGTTACTTTCGATCGCTGAAAAGTTACTCTTTTCTCCCTCGTCCATGATAGATAATTTGTGAGGAAATACTTTGAGACCATAGATATCCTGTTTCTTCAAAACTCATCACTCACTTGTTTTCAGCCCCCATTGATGATCTAACGCCACCATTCCTAACATATTTGTTAGTTGGCAAATAGATCTGTTGGCAGATAGATAGTTGGCAGAGAGAAGCTTTCTTTCAAAGAGAGCTTTGTCTTCTCTCTCATTTGTTTATTTATGCGTTCATTTATTTCTGTCAGCACGGCGTGAGTGTTTCATCCATGAAAGGATCATTCCAGCTGCTGTGGGGAGAGTGAATGGAGGTGGGTGGTAGGTGTATTAGTCGATTATTGTTGTGTAACAAATCACCTCAGTCCTTATTTGCAAATGTTTATTATCCCTCATGGTCTCTGTGGACCAGGCATTTGAGAATGGCTCCGTGGGGCAGTTCTGATTTGGAGTTTCTTGGGCTCAAAATGCAGGCCTGAAGGCTTGATTTCAAATAGAAGGTTTTCTCACATGGCTGCCATGTTGGTGCTGGCCTCAGTCCTGCACAGGCTGCTGGAGTGTCCTCACGGCGTGGCAGCTGGCTCCCCCAGAGAGAGTGGTCAGTCCAAGAGAGGGAGACCCGGGCCAGGGCTCACCTCCCCGGGACCTGCCCTCGGAGATGGCACACCACCGCTTCTGCCACCTTCTGTTGATTAGGAGCGAGACTTAATGATTCTTGGGCCGCGCTGAAGCGGGGAGGAATTAGCACCCACATTTTAAGGGGAGGAGGTCAAAGAATGTGCGGTCATTTGTGAGTTCCTCAGCAAGTTAAACACAGAATCACTTCAGAACCCAGATACCCTCCTTCTAGGTGTCAACCCAGAGAGCTGAAAGCAGGGACTCAAACAAGCACTGGTGCACGCACGTGCATGGCAGCGTACACAATAGCGAGAGGTGGAAACAGCCCAGGCGTCCATCGACAGATGTATGGATAACGCAAATATGGTCCATGCATACAGCTGAATATTATTTGCTCATAAAAAGGAATAAAGCACTGATACATGCTACCATGTGGATTAACCTGGAAAACCTTGTGCAAAGTGAAAGAAACCGAACACCAAAGGCCACATATTGCGTGACTTCATTTACCTGAAATATCAAGAATAGAAAAAATCCATAGAGACAGAGTAGGTTGATGGTTGCCAGGAGCTGGGGGAGATGGAAATAGGGAGTAATTGTTTAATGGGTACCATTTTACTTCGAGGTGATGGAAATGTTTTGGGGCCAGACAGAGGTGGTCGTTGAACAGCACTGCGAATATACTAAATGACTTCAAAATGGTTAATTTCATGTTTATTTTTAATAATTTCAAAAGAAAAAAGAAAAAAAGAAGAAATACCCCAGGGGGCGACACTGAACTCTGAGAGACCAGTTGGAGCTGCTGAAGTCAGCCAGAGGAGAAGAGATGCAAGCCGAGCGAGGGGGCTAGAGAGGAACTTCAGGTGTGCAGCGAGGCTTCAGATGGGTGGAACTACCTGAATGGTGGGGCAGCAGGAGGAAAGGATAGAGACACACCGGCTTCTGGAGGACCGGGGGGAAGATGGGACTCATCAGGGTCTGGAGCACAAAAGCCCCCAGAAACTTCTGGAAGAAGAGTGATAAGCTGTTTGTGTTGTGGGTTTGCGGTGCCGAGGGCCTCCTGGGGGCTGCTCATGTGAGCATCTTCCGCCAAGTGAGTCAGAGGGAGGGCAGGCTAAGATCTATCTGGAAAAACAGGCAACATGTCCTGTCATCTGAAACCATCCCTCCCGCCACATTCCGGGGGCTGAGCCCCGATGTCAGTGTGGCTGGCGCCTTAGCCTGGCCTGGCGGCAGACTCGTGAATGTGTTTGTGCGGGGTGCAGGGCCATTGGGGTTGGGGGTCTCGTGGGTAGAGGAGAGCTATGCTCATGTCACAAGCATGCCTCCAAATCCTCTGTGCTTGCTCGAACTGAAGGGCCGCCTCCCTCGAGTTTGTTGAATTTGGCTCGGTCCATTTCTCTTTGGGGGCTGGAATCTGGCCACTTGGGTGTCTGACAGGGCACATTCCTGCTCCGGGAGATATCCAGGAGTTAGCGAGAACGTTGGGAATCAGAGCAGATGGCATTTTCAACACCGAGCTCCCAGGATGCTACCAGCCCAAGTGGTATTTATTATTATGCGAACCCCTATTTAAGAAGGTGGGCGAGTGCACCATGGTAATCACGGTGGCACATTTTAGGGCATATTGCAGGGGCGTGAACTGGGCTTAGGTTCAGAGGGACTTGGAGTCATGGCTGGCTGTGCCACTCACGAGCACCTGACCTCTGTCTGTGCTCCCACTTCCTCTTCCACAGGAGGAAGCAATAGCGGTCCCTGCCCGCCAGCACGGTGAGAAGCCTGTGACGCATGGGGCCCCGTGTGCGTGACAGCAGCAATTACCAGTGAGCTCACATTATCAGGGTGTGCCTGAGGTGTCGGCCCAGCTTTATCAAATCCCCCTCCCAACAAACACCTGGGATCATGACAATTCTCCCCATTTTATTAGGCAAAGAAAGAGAAATTTTGTTCAGGCGTAAGTAGGGGCGGGTCACATCTGCCTGATTTCAAAATCCACACACTTTTCTTTACTTTGTGAACCTATGTATGTACCATTTGATAATATGTTTAGAAAGTTCGTTTCTCAAAACGGCACCAGGGTTTGGACACCGACAGAGCCAAGCCTCGGCTGAGCACAGCTCACCGCACAGGCTCCGGCGGGACTCAGGGTGGCCACGAAATCAGACCTGTTTGCTTCGGAATCTTGCCAGGATCACAGGAAAGCCACATATCAGGACAGGGGACCCGGCAGAGCAGGCCCACAGGCATGCTGCATTGGGATAACGGATGGAGAATCATCTGTGTGGCCAGGTGTGGGCAGGGAAAGTGGCCAGGCTGCTCCCTGGGCCGGTCAGGGCAGTACCAGGGCCTGGGGCAGCTGGGCTCTCTAGCCAGACCCCAGGATGCAAAGGGTAGAGGTGGATTTAGATGAGTGGTGGCAGCTGTCAAACTAACCCTGTGTCCTCAAAGGCCAGTGTGCACAGGCCAGGAAGGGCCCACGTCAGAGCCCTGGGGTCTGCCATGTGGACAGCAGGTGAGGCCAGCTGGGCATCCTCCGCCTCCTTAAGCACATGTCCTCGCCAGGGGCAGAACCTTATCTTGCCGTTTGTAAACCTCAGAAAGCCAGACAAACAGTCCCTCTTAGAAGTCAGGCCTGGATTTGCCATGGACACCTGGGAAATACCACTCTATTTCCTAACCTTCTCCGACTGCCCTCGGGTCTGCGGGGCCGCTGCCCCAGGCTGACAGGGAACAGGCTAGTGTCTGGAGGAGAGGCCTTCCCTACAGGCCTAGCCACCAGGGGCCAGAGCACCCCAGGAATGTCACATTTGACGGCCAGAGGGACAGCTGAGAAGGAAATCTTGCTTGGGTTCTGTTCCACTTGAGGCCAGACATGGCTTCTGGAACCTGCAGTGTGGTGCACAAGGCCTCATTTCATTTCCTAATGCACGGTTCATTTCCTAATACACGCCAAGCCCTTACCCACCGTGGGGACTTCCCTGGGCTGCTGCCTCTGTCTGGAATGCTCGCCCAGCCCCCTCTCCTCCCCACGGCCCCTGCCCCCTCAGATCTCACGGAAACATTCCCGTCTTCCAAAACTGGGTTTGAGCCCATTGTGGGCTCTTGGAGCCCCCGATTAAATAATTAATCACGTGGTCTGCTTCCCCAGCTATCAGCCCAGGCCAGGCAGGGAGTGTCTGTCTGTCTGGCTCACGGCTGCGTCTATGCCTCATACATGGTAGAAACTCAGTAAAAAAAAAAAAAATTGTTGAATAAATGGATAGACCATTGGAAACTGCAGATAAAAGGTTTTTTTCAACTCCAATTGTTTCTCCTGTTATAAATGCATTAGGAACACATGGATGACAGAATTCCCAACTTCCCTGAGATCCATTTTCTATGTTTTGAAGGAAAAGGAAGTAGAAACAAGCAAAAGCTGTTTGTCGAAGTCGAAGCAGCTATGAAAGTGGCAGCAAGACATCCTTCGCAGCTCTTCAGTCACTCTTAGCGCTTCAGAGGTCTGCACCCTGGGGTGGGCAGAGCCGCCCGCCGGGCTGGCCTTGGGGGGTGGTTGCTAGAATACCACACCATTCTGAAGAACTCTTTCCTCACATGAATGAATTTCAGCTGAGGCCTCGAGTTCCTACTCATGCTCTCGGAGCTGTGATACAAGATTGTCTGGCTAAGTTTTCTTCAAGAGAGCAGGGTGTCACGTATGCATGAAAATGCAGATTCCTGGGCACCGCTGATTCAGAAGTCTGAGCTGGGACCCCTGAGGGGGCCTTCGAGAAGCTCAGGCTGAAGGAATGGCCTGTGGCCTCTCTATGGGAGGGAGGGTCCCCAAATCTAGAGTTCTGGGGCGGGGCACCCCAATGAACTACAACCCATGGAGACAATCCCCCCACTCTGGTGACTGTGCCTAAATGAAGAGAACTGAGAAGTGAGGTGGCTCTTTTCAATATTTAGGTAAATAGAATGGTTTGACTCATCAACAGCCTCTCAAAGAGCCAGATCTGCAACATTTACCAAGAAAAAAAAAAAAAGTTGAAACAAACAAATAAGAAAAAGAGGGAAATGTTTTTAAAAGGCCGGAATCAATTTTGGGGTTAAACCCAGTTGCCCACACAGATTCATTTCAGCTTTTCAAGTGTTCTTCTATATGATTTATTTCTTGCTAAAGCATTCGACAACTATTGTGTAAATGGTTCCCGTTTATTCTGGAAAGCCATCTTCTGCTCTGGGGAGGTCTGACTACAACCCAGCTAAATCAAAAACAACAACAAGTGGGTTTGATTTGGAAAAACAAAACCCACAAGAAGACAGAAGAGCAAAACAAATGCTGATTGCAGAGGAATCTTCAGACACTATGGGATGAGTCACCCAGGGCACCTCTGGGCCTCTGAGAGATTTAGGCTTGAGTCCTGGTGCGTGACCTTGGGCAAATAACTTGCCCATTCTGAGCCCCTGTTTCCTCATCTCAAAACGGTGACAGAAGTTGGACCACCTTGCCGGGAGGGCAGGCATTAACTGAGATTGGCCATGGCATTTTGGAAAACACGTAAAAGATGACAGAAGTTAGTATTCTTATAGAACAGGAACATTTTGAAGCACAAAGGACTTTCCCTCATTTTTCTTAATACATCGGTTCATACTGCAAGGGCTCCAAAGAGAACTGATAACACTTGGGTTCAAATTTGGGACATGGAAGTGACTTATTACAGAGGACACAAGTGAGGTTCAAGAATGTATGAATGGTCCGTTTGTTCAAGGGCTCACAGTGCACCAAAGTTGTCTTTTAAATCAAAAAGAATGTTTTCACCTGAAAGAGAAGGGGACCTTCTGAAAGCAAGTGATTTGCAAGCCTCACAATCGAGTCATTCTTTTATGGCCATGACAAAAAGAAAAAAAAAATTTTTTTTTTTATTCAGCCAATTCCGTGAAGCTAGTTAGAGAAAAAAGAACATTCCACAAGCTGATGTTGAGGCAGGATGAAATTCAGGTGTTGGGAAAGGGTTTCTGGAAAGCCCGTCAGTTAGAAAAGGGTTGGTTTTCTTGCAGGGAGGCAGGGGTCTGGGGAGGTGTGGAAGGTGGCTTGCGTTTCGCCATGAGTGGGGTGGGAGGCACAGGAGGGCAGGGTTGCTCACCGCTCGTACATCTCCAGGCGGCTCACTGACACTGTGTTCAGTGGAGCTGGGCTCCAGTGGCCACCATTTCTGTGGGGTCCGATGCAAGTAGAGCTCCCTTGCCTTAGCCCAGAGGAGCTGGGACCACCAGGCTGGCCTGAGAAGTCCCCACTGGCCCAAATCTGCTAGCTCGGTCAAGGCCCCTGCAGGTCAGAGCACAGGGAAGGGTGGCTGCTGCCCTGGTAAGTTCATTAGCACATCTGGGCACCCTGTGGCGATAGGAAGAGAGAGGCCAGGGGCTGGAGGCCAAGAAAGCGATTTGAGGTCAGCATCGGCAGAGCCAAGTGAAGGAGAGAGGGAGCAAGTGCAGGCCAGGTCAGCAGGCCAGTGTCAACCCTGGGCTCCAACCAAGCCACAGCAGAGCAGGCAGGCCAGAGTCAGCACAGCGATGCTGACCAGGCCTCGGAGAGCCTGGCAGTGGCCAGGGAGCTGCCTCCCAGCCCAGGGGTTCCCAGCAGCGACCCAGGCTGCTGCCTGAGGACACAGACAGCTCACCCTTGGCTATGACCAAGGCTGTGTCCTATTAGGGAGGGGGCAGATGGAGGGATAGAGGGGAGGCCATGATGGCAGAGCAGCTGGGATGACCTAAGTGTCTGGGGAGGCACCCTGTGGCTCCAGCTTCTCAGCTCTAATGCGTGCTCTGACTCAAGGCCAGGCTTAGCACAGGTCAGAGGAACCTCAGGGTGGGGACACCCCCTCAAATTCCAAGAACCTTCCCAGAAAATCAGGGGCAGCTTAGAAGGATGGCTTAATCCCACCTCCCCCACTGCCCGCCCTCCTCCACCCCATATTCATTAGCTCGTCTGCCTTGTGTTTTAGGTTGGGTCCTCCGGACACGGAGCTTGAGATAAGGATTTGGTTGAAATAGTTTTTGAAGGGAACGCTCCCAAGATGTGTCTCCTCCACGGGGTGACCAACCATCCCAGTCTTCATGGCACTGAGGGGTTTTTCTGGGCTCTGGGACTTACAGAGCCAAGGCCAGGAACGTCCTGCGCAAACTGGCACGAGTTAGTCACCCTGCTCTCAGGTCCTCCTGAGGGCCCCTGACACGTGCTGAGCTTGCTCCTGTGGCCAGAGAACACCCTCAGACAGGGCACTGCAGACGACAATACATTGACATGAACCACAATGGCAAGTTCAGAGGAGGTATGGGCAAGGGGCATCCAGCAGCATCCGCCACACCAGACCAGCCGCCCCCATAAACTTGTGACTGTGTCCAGTTCCCAGTAGCCTTCCTGCTGCTTCCTCTTATTCACCAGCCACGACAGTCCACACACACTCCCTGCCGGCACCTCTGACCTCAGGGCCTTAGCACTGGCTGTTCCCCTTGCCCAGAACTCTCTTCCCTAGACACACCATGGTAAACTGTAACCTTTGTGAGTGAAGTTTTGGGCACAATCAGTGCAGCGTTCCCAACGCACAGAAACACAGTAAATATCCTCTAAATAAATGAATGAAATGACCTCAAAATCATGTAAGTAGAAATGATGGTCACAGACGCGCCTGGAGATGAGACTCCAGGATTTTCCAAACATGGACATTGCTTCCTCCAAAGGAAATCAGGAAATCATCAAATGTGGATGCCTGGGAGAGAGCCAGGGCTTCGGACTCTCACCTCTGGTGGCCGCCTCCGCTGCTTCATGCCCTGGGGGCCTCCTGCGACCCCCCAAGTTGTCATTAGAGGAGGCATGGCCCTCGGCCAGGACTTCTTGCTTTACAAATCAATCTATGCAGAACCCCATAAAATGAAACCAAAAATGTGGTTTTGCCTTCATTAAAGCAAGGGTGGGGAGTCTAGACCTGTCTGCTCCTTGTTTCCCTCATGCAGGGCCCAAAGGACAACCTGGGGATTCAGAGGCAGCTCAGCATAGGGACAGATACGAAGCTCTGAATCGCCGAGACCAGAGCTCCTCAAGCAGCGACATGTGCGCCAATCGGCCATGGGGCTCGTGAAATGCAGCGTTTGAACGAAAAGGTTGAACGAGAGCCAGATCCTCTGCGTTTCTAACAAGCTCCAGGTGATGCCCAGAGGTCTGGGGCCAGGCTCTGAGCACGTGCATTTGGGAAGGTCTTTCCTTCTGCCCGAGTCAGGAAGAATTCGATCATCTCGCCTGCCGTTTTCACAGGCTCCGTGGTGGTGACATGTAGGAGAGAAGAAGCAGAGGCCCTTGGGGTCACGAGCAGTGTGAGGGATGAGGTAGCCTCTCAGATACTTAGGTCGATGTGTCCGAGTTATGGTACTGGTGTGCTGCTCTGACAAAGAGGCTCCCTCATGCACTGGCTGAAACAAGATAGGCATGTATCTCTCGCACCGTCCAGAGGGAGGTGACTCCAGTAGCACAGCTTTGCTAACTTCAACACATGCTTGTCATCTCTGGATTCCAAGTGGTCGCTACAGCTCCTGCCATCGTGTTCTACATCCCACATAGTGGGAGGGAGAAAAGGCGCAGGGCGCTCGTGCCCATTCTTTTAAAGAGCATAGCCTAGCAGTGGCTTCTGCGCATACTCCGTTGGCCAGACACAGCCATGTGGTCATTTCCAGCTGCGAAGGAAGCCGGAAAACGAGTTTCATGCCCAATGAAACCTGAGGCAGTCTCTCATTAAAGGAAGAAGCGGGGATGGATATCTATAGGAAGAGAAGTTCCTGTATTAAAACTCTAAAATTAAAAATGACATTTCTATGAATAACATTCCAACAACTTTATTAGACAGGTGTGTAGGCATAGACTATGCAGGCATAGACTCCGTGGTAGGTGAAACAACGGCCCCCAAAGGTGCTCACAGTCCTAATCCCCAGAACTTGTGACTATGTTACCTTACGTGACAAAAGGGACTTTGCAGGTGTCACGCAGTTAAAGACCTTGAGATGGCGACGTTATTCTGGATTATCTGGGGGGGCCCAATAGAGTCACGAGAGTCCTTAAAAGGAGGCAGGAGGGTGTCAGAGGAGATGTGAGGACAGAAGCGGAGCTGGAGGGCCGCACAACGGAAGACAGCGGAAGGGGCCACGGGCCAAGGAAAGCAGGTGTGGCCTCTGGAAATGGGAACGGGCGAGGGAGCAGCTTCGCCCCGAGAGCCTCCGGGAGGAAGGCGGCCCTGTCAACAGCTTGACGTTAGCCTGTAACACTTGTTTTGGACGTCTGGCCTCTGGAACTGTAAGAGAATGAATTTATGTTGTTTTAAACGGTTAAGTTTGTGACCGTTTGCTACAGCAGCCGGGGAAGCTAATACTTCTCTGCTCAGGAATAAACAAACACCCTATTGAGCTGATTTGGGTTCTTCTCATTGGAAAGCAGCTTCGCGGCACCCCGGGCCCTGCTCTGAGTGTGAGGGCTGAGCCTTGACTTCCACCGGGCCTTCTGTGATCTGAAAACGCCTCTTTGGGGAGCCACCCTTCACCAAACAGACTTGGCTCTCCCTATGGTCAGCTAATAACAGTAACATGTGACCCAGATAAATGCCCGGGCCCGTAGGGCCCCGCAGGCTGCAGTCCCCGAAGAAACACAGTCTTTGTCTTGCTACTACCAAGAAAATTCGAGAGAACTTTTTGACGTGGACACAATCCGTTGGTCATCCCTTTCTCCCTCCTGCTCTTCTTATTGACACCCCTGACCCCAAAACCTCTCTCCCTGCCCCCATGCCAGGCTCCATGCCCCCAGTTGGCAGCACCCAGCTCTGTCCGAAGCTCCCCCTCCCTCACAGAGGGACTCTCCATCCTCCCGACTCCTGAAATGCACTCTTCTCTCACTCTGCCTCTGAGAATTTCTGATGAATTTTACAAATCAGCACCCTATTTATCAATAAGGAACATTAACTAAGGATTTACGTGTCTTGCACTGAGCCCAGCACGTCCTAGCATGTGAGACCTTTAGACTCCATGACCACTCTTCAGAATAGGGATGCGCTATGCACCCTGGCTCCCATGATAGGTAGGAAATGTCTGGAGAGGCTCGGTGCTTCCCCAAGGTCACCTTGCTGGGAGACAGGGGCCAGAGCGCGACCCCAGGTCTGGCGTGGTCACAGTCTCCAGACTGCTCCGTTGCCTGCATCTGGGTGGTTGCAGGAACTGGCTACAAAGAACCATGTCCTCTTGACAGCCTGAACAGCTTGTCCATGTATGCTTCCGGATGGCCCTCAGGGTCCCCAAGTGCCACGTCCTCTTTTCCTGAGAAGATAAAATGGAGCCGGAGCTGGGGGTGTGAGGCTGGGCCAGAGGCTCTTCCCACCCAGGAGGGCCGCCCAGCTCTGGGGCCAAGGCTGATGAATCAGCAAGTGCACGGCCGCTGGAGCCCGGGAGACAGTTTCTTTGTGGCCAAAAAAAATGTGAACTCTAGTCCTGGCCAGACCGGAAGGCTCTGTTTAAATGGCATCCTTTCCAGGAGTTGTGCTGGCTGCTGAGGGGCTGTGGACGGCACCGTATTTCACCCCTGACCAGTGGGTCCCACCATCTCGGAAACCCCAGGAAGCTGAGGAAGAGGAGACCAGCCTTGAGCCTGGTCCTCTGAGGCTGTTTCTCATCCACAAAATGGAACAATAACCGGTTTCTTGCCTCCAATGAGATAATGGAAGAGAAAGCGTTTTAGAAACTAACTCACTCCATTAAACACTTTGGCAGAGAGCCTGCAATGGGCTGGGCTGGGGATGGGCATGCAGAGGGGACTGGGATGTGAGCCTGGCCCTCCAGGGCTTGTTGGCGTGGACAGGAAGCAAACAGGCCACCATAGCCCAGGCTCCTTAGAGTACCTGGGCATTCTGGAAGGTTCTGGGGGCAGGACAGGAGAGGAGCTATAGCTGGAAGGATGAGTGGACAGTTAGCAGGTCAGTTCTGGAGAAGGAGGGATCCGGAAGTGGTTGTCAAGGGGAATATTGGCTCACTCCAGATCGGGGATTCTGGTCTGGGGGTGCTTTATCTCATGAGACTCACAAACAGCCCCAGGGGGCTCCTAAACTGCAAATGAGGATTGCAGGCCCTAGGGGGAGTGACATGCCCAAGGGTGTGCAGCCAGGACCTGGTAATCTTCCAATGACAGCCTATGCAAAGGCCCAGGGGTGTGACCCTTGGGAGAAGTGGCAGGGCTGATGAGTCTGTACAGGTAGCCAGGGGTCCCCTACCAGCACTCCCAAGCCCAAAGGCCATGTAAAGGTGATGAGAAGGTGTGAAGAGGTCTGAGCCTGGAGGAGGTAGAATCCGTCAGCCCCTCAGGAAGCCTCAGAGCCAGTTCATTCCTGAGTGACTCTCTTTCACCGAGGAGGAGATTGTGGCTTTCTCTCTGGTTGGGGACATGCGGCCACCTGGCCCCTTGATACTTGGCCTGGGCCCTTTTCATCTGAGCAAACATTTGGAGCAGAGTGGGGACCGCTCCTCCTGGAGATCAGGCCTGGGCAGGCCTCCCAGCTGCCGCTTTCAAAGGTGGCTGTGGATTCAGAGCCTGGCTCTGGGCAGGAGGTGATGGAATGTTTCTGACAGTAAGTTAGCCCAAGCTCCTGAAGGTCTTAGGGGCTTAACCTCAAAGTTTAGATGGTGTTACAAACAAAATCCAACTGGAAATTCTGCAGCCTTAAAACACACACACACACAACAAAACAAAACAAAACAAAATAAAACAAAAAACGCACCACAATTTGATGGGCCGCTTTGTTTTGCTGTTACAAAGACCTGGCCTTGAACATGGGACCCTATTACAGGGCCTCTAACTTGGAGATGAATTAAACTCGAGTATCTTTTCTGATCTTTTTTGCTTAAGGGTCAACTTCAGAAAAGTTTAAATGTTCATAAGCAATCTTTCCCCCCCCATTAACAATAAAAATACCTTTAGAGCATCTCATGGGCAAACGTCTTTTTTTTTCTTTAGCAGCTCTGTTGAGGTCCAATTCACATACCACACGATTCACCCGTGTAAAGTGCACAATTCGATGTTTTTTTTTAAAAAAAAGCACATTCAGAATCATGCAGCCTTCAATACAATCAATTTTAGAACATTTCATTGCCATCCAAAGAAAGCCTGCACCCTTAGCCCTGCCCCCACACCACTAATCTGCTTCCTGTCTCTATGGAAGTACTCTTCTGGGTGTTCCAAACACATGGGATCCTACACTGTGAAGCCTTTGTGACTGGCTTGTGTTCCTCAGCATAAGGTTCTCAAGGTTCACCAAGAAGTCTGTAGTATCGGGCTGGTCTACAGAACCCTTCCTAAATAACATGGGAAGTGCTACCATCTAAGTCTACCATCTCAGTCTCTACCATCTAAGAAATGATTCCTGCTTCCCGTGGGACCTTTTGGGACCTCCTCCTGGCATTCTATGTAGGATGCACAGATGGAGCACACATCCAATTGGAAAGAAGAAGAGGGGCTACCTAGAGGGGTAGGGGAGGAGTTTACAACTTAATCAAGGCATAAATTTAGACTCCCCCTCCCCATTTATAAGTTGATCCCTGGGGCTCTGCTGACCCCTAGTGGTGGGCAATTCTCCACCACCTCTTTTGGGAGGCTTCCCTTGATTGCTGCTTGAAGTTGGGGGCACTACACCCCAGATGCCAAGGCCAGGCTCTTTATATTTTGCCTTGGGAACTAGTCTGCTATCAGTCATTGTATCTTAGCAAGAGTAAGTTCAAGTCCTTGATTCTCCTAGCCAGGGAGATTTCCACTTAAATCCCAAAGCTCATCACTAAAGGGGGAAGGTTTTGCCCTTGGTCTTAAGTTTTATATACCAGAGAAGAAGAGGTTGTGTGTCCTTCCAGGAGCCCTGGAGAGCAACTGTCTCCCCTGGCCTGGAATATGGAGAACCTGGCCAAGAGCCTGCTTCTGGCCCCAGGTGCACTACCAGGAGGGGCGGGATGTGCCCGCCTTGTAAGACACTCACCTCTGACTCTGAGCACTTACCCTATGCTAAGCTTTAGTGCTATAGCTTCCTGCACGCTTATAGCAGCCCCCCAGGTCACAGTTATCATTATCCTCATCTTACAGACAAGGCAATGGCTCAGACAGGCTAAAGGCTCACTACCTCCACAGCCAGTAAGCTGAAGTGACTAGATTTCAAGCGGAGAGGCTACTGGCCATTTGGGCCATGAACCTGGAACTCAGAAGAGGCAAGAACTGGAGATGGGTTACTGCGGTTACAGCATGTCGACGCACTTAAAGCCAGGGATGGTGTGGGCTCTCCTAGGGAGTGTGGGTTCAATGAGGAGGAAGGAAGCTCAGAGTCAGCTGTCAGAGGGGACAGGAAAGAAGCCAGGAGGAGAGACCAGGAGGGAAGGAGACTGAGGGATGCAGACTGTAGGTGCTGACAGGAAGACGCCAACTGGAAGTATGTGGTTTCTAAGAAAAATCCATTCGATGAACCACTTTGCTGGCTGCAGTGCAAAGACTATCTGCTTTGAAGAGATGCCTAGGGACATAGCCCAAGGCTTCATCCCTGGGGTGGAATTGAACGCAGGTACTTCCCTGAGCTTTTTTGCTTGAAGGTCAATTTGCAAGCGTATATATGTGTATATGTGTATGTATATGTGTGTGTATATATATATATATATATATGTGTGTGTGTGTGTGTGTGTGTGTGTGTGTGTGTATGTGTGTGTATATATATATATATATATATGTGTATATATATATATATATATATATAGCAGCAAGACCCCACAAAAGACAGACAGCCGCCAGGAGTTAATCAGAGACAGCCATTCCTTTATTTTTCACGAGTTCGAACACGGGCTCCCAACCACTTGAAAGGCCGAGAGCCCCGATCACCCCAGATTCTAAAATCTTATACTCTCTTGGGGGGTCTACGTGACCTTTTTCTCTGATTGGTTTGGCCATCTAAAACTTTGTGGTTGTACGCATCAGCCAAGCGAGACGCTGAACAATTATTCTCTGCCGAGTTCTCACGGGCTTGGTGACCTGTTATGCACCTGGTTGCCTAGCAGTGGAAAGTCCCTATAGCTCAGAGAGCAGAATGTGCTTGGGGAGGGGGCTAAGGCATTGTTACATTGTTATATATATAAACATGCAGATGTAATTAGGTTAAGGATCTCTGGATGAGATCACCCTGGATCATTCAGGTGGGCCCTAAATTGAAGGACACATCTGCTTATAAGAGACAGACGAGGAGAAGACACACAGAGGCCATGTGACAACAGAGGCAGAGAGTAGAGTGATGCAGCCACAAACCAAGGAACACCTGGGGCCACCAGGAGCTAGAAGATCAGGATCCTTCACACTGCGGGAGAATATATCTCTGTTGTTTTAAGCCACCTAGTTTGTGGTAATTTGTTACAGCCTTAGAAAACTCATACAGTATATATCAGTGTATCTATCTACGTAAAGATATCTGTGCATACATATATAGATATAAAATAGATATCCTCTCTTATGTACATATCATATGTCATATAAAATGAGAATATACCATCTGTCTCCATGTTTCTCAAAGTGTGGTTCGAGGAACCCCTGCATCCAAACTGCCTGGGAACCTTGTCAAAAATAAAGACCCTGGGGTCCACTATGGGATTTGACACTCCAGGTGGGGCCCCTGAACAGGCATTTTAAAACCAGCTTTTCAGATGATTCTGATTGAATTGGAGGTCTGGAACCCCAGCGGTGCCTGGACATGACCGTGAGGATGACCTGAGGTAGGGTGGGAGCAGACTCATCACAGGGCAGGCTGAGGGGAGGTCCTGAATGTGCCTGGTGGTCTGTGCTATGGGCCAGATGTTTGGGGTCACAGGGACCCAGCTCTGCCCCGGGCACAGCTGCTCTGCGGGAGAGCCAGAAGTACACAAAGCCCGTTGTTGGGCTGACGTTTGTACTTGCACACTTGGCTTTCAGGCGGTTTCCAGCAGCTGCTCCGTGTTGGGCTGCTCCGGGAATTCCGGGGCCCAGGAAAGTGGCTGGGGCTGACATCCTAGGAACAGCTGGTGGGTGGGCCGCAGGGCCATCTGGAAGTTTCCGGGCCTCAAGGAACACTTATGTAACTGTTTAGAGGGGAGGTTTGGATGATGGATTAGCTCAGGGCCAAGGACAAACTGAGAGTTCCACACTGGCCCGGGCGGGGAGTGGGGGAGGGCAGGGGGCTGGGTGACACCTCTGGGCCAATCCTGGCAACAAGGACCTTCTCTTATTCCTCACGTCCCCCTGAGTTGCCCAAAGTGTTGTCAAGGCTGGAAGAACAACGGAGGGGAACATAAGCTCTAGGAGGGCAGGGCTGTCTGTTTGCTTTGTTACCGCAGTGCTCAGACTAGGTCCGAGCACATAGTAGGTGCTCAGTAGATGTGTTGAATGAACTCGTGGGCGAATGGGGTTTCTGCCCAGAGGAAGGGTCTGTACAGAGCAGGAGGCTCAACCTGGGCTCCCTGGACCAGCAGCATCAGCATCACCTGGGAACTTAGCAGAAGTGCAGCTTCGTGGGCCCCAGCCGACCTCCTGAATCAGACACTCTGGAGTGGGTGGTGAGCTGTAGGGTTCTGGTGCCCCTCAAACGTGAGGGCTGCTGTGTGGTACATGATCTTTAGCCCTGGCTCTGTGTTTGAATCACCCTCGGAGCCCAAAGCATAAGACCAAAGCAAACCAAACCCATGTTCACTCAGACTGAATGGGAGCTGAGTCCCTGCAGGTGGGCAGGCACTTAGATGTTTCTGGAGATTCTCTCGGGCAGCTGGACAGAGGACCACTGGTTTTGATGAAAGGGGCACACTGGGTATGTGAGGGGACATGGGTTTGCATTCAAATCCTGGGCCTGTCTTTTAATAGCCGGGCGACTTTGGGACAGTCACTTAAAAGCCCTGTGCCTCAGTTTCTTCATCTGCAAACGGAAGGTGGTAATAACAGTACCTGCCTCATAGATGTTTGTGGGGATTCACATGTTCATTTCTCTAAAGTGCCGATGACAGTTTGTAACACAGTGAATAATAAATGGAAGCTGCCGTTATTGGTCGTAGTAATATCTATTACTATTAGTATCATCCCTACTATGATAAATATAACTTCTATGATTACTACTACCACCAGCATGATCACTATTGCCACCATCATTACTAGTGCTATTACTACCATTACTACTAATACTTTTATCATTACTGCTATGATTACTACTGCTACTATTATTACTACTACTATTAATGTTACTACCATCATGACTGTGATTATCACTGCTGCTACTATGGCTCCTATTGTTACCACCATTAATACTATCATTATAACTGTGTTTACTGCCGCTATTACCATTATTACTTCTACTATTATTACTACTACTACTAATATTAACATTATTGCTATTACTGTTTTACTATTACTACTATTGCTATCAGTATTACTATTATTGTTAGTGTTACTACTACATTATCACTACTGTTACTATTTTGTTAAGACAGAAGGACTTCGTTCTCCAAGATTTTTCAAGGAGGGACAGTCACCTCTCATGTCTGCGGAATGAAGTCTGGACTGTTGGAGCAGGAATTCAACTAAAAGTCCTACACTTTGCAGGACCGTGACCCCGCAGGGGTCAGAGCCCTCGCGGCCCCCAGCGCTGCAGACCCTGCTCCACGGCAGAGGGAGGCCCTTCAGAAACCCCGGGCTGGAAGCTGCAAAGTCCAGACCACGCGGGGCAGCTCCTCTCCCCACGCTGGGAGCGCGTGGTTTATCCCCGTGGGATGCAGCTGTGTTCCTTCCTAGCGGGTTCCAGCATGTCAGGGGGCCACCGTGCCATGCCCATTCGCTCGGGCTCACGTTTTCAAAGCATCTCAGCCAAGCTTTTGTCCTTCCCAAGCAAACAGACAGGATTTACGGTGGCGGTTTCTTCAAAGTAGTTCTTCTCTACCCAAATCCTAGCTTCTCCGGCCAGGAAGGAAAACAAAACAGAGTATCTCTCCCAGCTTTTGAAGCCAGGGAAGGCAACGCCTCTTACTCTCTGAAAGGCCGGAGTGCTGCGGGACAATGTTAGCTGCGTCGGGCTGTGGTTTGCTCTGCACGTTTCTTTAGGAGAAAGGAAGAAAAATAGAACGTGAACTTTATAAAAGAAATTTATAGTGAACTCTTAGAATTCAGGACGTAATTTGCAAACCCGGATTTAATAAACGGGGCAAAAATCTCCCTCAGAGCGGTGGCTTCCGATGGTGAGGGCTGAGCCTGGCTTGCGAATCGAGTGGAAACGGGTGGGGTTGAACCGAGGGCCACAGAGTCCCAGTGCCAGAGTTCCCTCCCCCTGCTCTGACCAGCTGGAATTACTCTCTGAAAAAAAAAAAAAAGAAAGAAAAAAAAACTGAAAAATTACCTCCACAAGAGGCATGGATTTGATCAAACATATGTATTTTTTCAAGTGCGGTTTTCCCTAACCGTAATATTAGTACATGATCATTAACGAACATTTGGGAAATGGAGAAAAGAGGAGGAAAATCCTGTGTTCAGAGAGAACCTCTGTTAGCTTTTAGTGAATTGCCTTTTAGATTTTTTCTGTACACTTTGAAATGCAGATAACCTCATCCTGTAGGTTACATTTTACATTTTTTAACTCACTATGACCGAGAGTTACGTGGACGGACAGACACCACCTAGTCCAGTTTCTCTTGGCCGGCCACCCTGGAGGCGACTGACTCTGCCTTCTCCCTCTCCCCAAAACCCATGTACCCCCAAATCCTGTCAATCCACCTACTCCTCTCCATGCCCATGGCCACCACCCCAAGCTGCTGACAAGCTCAGAGGCAGAGGGAAGCGCGTCAGGCATATCATTGGCTGCAGGCCTCTCACAGGATTGGGCTGCGATGTCCTGGTTTCCAGCTTCCACTCTGGACCCCTCCCGTCCGCTTTTCACACTGCTGCCGGAACACACTTGATGTAATGGCATCACATACAGACCAGATTCTTCCTCCAGGAAGCCTCCCTGACTGCACACGCGAACCCCCACCCCCACTTCACGGCACACATCCCACTGCCCACAGTTCTCGCAGGGGCTCGTGGGCCCACTGTCTGTCCTCCCCTGGATCACGGCCTCTCTGGGAACCATTCTACGAGGTGTTCCACCGAGAGATGCGATCTGAAACCACATCTGTGGATGGAGTGAATGAATGAGAAAGCTCTTACCGCACATTCATAAACACAGTACTAGAGCCGCAGGGTAATACACATTGTGGAGCCACCGCTGTCCTCTTAATCCTCGCCTTTTTGTCGGAATTTAGGATGTGCGATCACCCAGTACGATGCATGTCTGTATACCCACAACATTCTGGTGTCTGCCATCCCCATGCTGACAGTGGCAAGATCACCACGATTTTGTTTTCAGGGGAAAAAGATCTAGTTCTTAGTCTAAAGAATTTCTGGAAAATTGCTCAGCAAAAAGTGGAGACTGGAGACGGCGTTCCCCTGAAAATCCTGTCGGCTTATCTGTACTCCTGGCCTCCTGGGAGTGGAAGACCCAACTCCGGATGTCCCCCTCTCCGTGCTCCCTGAAGTTTGGGGATGCCGTTGCCACATAACTGTCCTAAACACTGCCTGCTGTTGTCAGTAAGTCAGCCTCCTGGGGCCATTTGGAAAGACAGCTGCACAGTAAGCCGAGGCCACAGGTGCAGCCCAAACAAAGATGCTGTTGGGATCTTCCAGGTGCCAGCCTCTAAGCTCCCTCTCCTGGACTGTACTTTAGGGTTTTAGGTCACTAAGCTCCCAGGGCCAATGCAGAAAGGACACAGGAAGGGGTCACTCTGGGGTAAAATGTGAAGAGTCTGAGGTCACCCCAGGCAGAGACCCGTCACTGCTGACACCTCTGGGCTTTCCTGCGACAATCAGTATCCTTTTGGTTAAAATAGTAATTCTTTTACTCAGTGGCAGGTGGTGGGGTTTGTTACTCCTGCTTTTAGCAAAGCAACAAGAGGGGAAACAAACCCACAGTCTGGAAGGAAAGGAGTTTGCCAAATAGTAAGATTTGGACCCAGTTCCTTAGCAGCTGGGCCACAAACGGAGAGAATGGCAAAGTGTTTTAGCCTCAAAATGATCGTCATTCTAATCAGCATCACTGCAGTCGTTATGAATGTTTGTCCAGCACCGAGCCAAGGTCTTGGGCTCTGTTCTGTGTCTGTGTTTTAGAGACAAGAATATGGAGGTTTAGACCGAGCGTCACAGGGCTCTTAAATAGCAGAGCGGGGCCTTCCCCACACCCAGATTCCTCCCCTGCACGCGGACGGCAGGCCGCTCCGGCAGGCAGAAGACTGAGAAGTTGATTACACGTGTGGAGTCCTAGTTTTCTCACCCGTAAAATGGGCTAATACTATCCAACTCACGGATCCTCAGAAACCATTTTGCCCCCTTGTCTCCTCCCCTAGGGTTTCTCCTCTTTTTTTGGGTCTTGCCATAAACTGTTTCCACCTGGTTGCCTTCCCGCCTTCCACCTTGCCCAGAACAGGTGCGTTCCCTTAGCACCTTTCGGCTCCCCTCAGGCCCTCCTCGCCTAACTCCTATCCCGCGTCCGTGGGTTCACCGGGTCCAGGATCAGCTGCGTGTAGTTACCACGCCCCTTTCGTCTCTTCTCATTCGGAAAGCTTTCTCAGCCTTTCTTTGCCTTTCTTGACTTGTTTTTGAAGAATCTGCTTCTTGTTTTGACCCATAAGCTGGGAACTGTGAAAGCCACTCGGAGCCAAGTTTAGAAAATTATATGTGTTATGAAATGGATGCTCCTACTTGTGATCGCATTCTGTCATGTGGCCCCAAAATGTGTGTGGCTGTGCCCCACACCTTTCTTCTACATTGGGGACTCCCTCTGAGGGTAGCGTGGGCTAGTGGTTAGGAGCGTGCAGTCTGACCTGACAGCTCAGGCTCAAACCTGGCTCTGTTTCTTCCAGCCTGTGTGACCTTGGGTGAGTCGCTTACACCTCTCTGTGTCTATCGCCTCATCTTTGAAATGGGATAATGGTACCTACCCAATGGGGTTGTTATGAAGATTAATAAGTTAATATTTGTGAAGAGCTGAGAAAAGTGTCTGGCACATGTAAAATGGGAAGCGTTTTTGGAGTATGGTGGCCGTCTGGTTTCGATCACACAATCTTAAGTTGCAACTTGCATCACACTAATTCTGACACAGAGGCTTTGTCATGTGAAATGTACTCATGTGTCTCCTACCTTGATTCCCTGTTCCTTTTCTCCCCTGGTTTCCTAAGCCCAGAATGCCAGGTAAGGGATTTCGTCAACTGCCTTCCAAGACCTTGACCCGAATGGGATTGATCACCACGTCCCAGATGACTCACCGGGAGAAATGATCCCCCATTGACTTCCTTCCCTATTTTAGCCCCCATCATTGAACAACAGGGTGCCAGGGTTGAAGGGGGGAGTCGCAGAAATAAATCCTCTCCTTGCAGGGCTGAGAACGTAGAGCAGGAAGCTTCCCGTCGCTCTGGCTCTCAGGTTTTCTTCCCCGGAAAATCACACCGCACTCCCTCCCATCGGCGTGGGCCTGGGTGCACAATCGCACGCATCCTGGTCTGCTACCCAGGGCTCCTGACACTGGAAACGAGAGCCGGCTTCCGCATGCATGTCTCCAGGGTTAGTCTAGTCATTCACTTATTCATTCACCCGAATGTTACTGATACACGTGTTGTTGTTGCTCAGCTATTTTTATAACCGTTAGCCTATTATTGTGATATTAGCCAACACGCAGTGCTTTCTTTGTTATTATTAATCAGGTTTATTTAGCAGTCCGCGTGCTATTTTAAGCACTTTACACACACTATCTCATTGGCTTCTTCTCATAACCACTCTATGAGATAGGTATGATTTATAATTGTTCCCCTTGCACAGATAAGGAAATGGTTAAGCACAAAAAGGTTAAGGCACTTGCCCGGGGTCACACAGCTAGAAGGGACCATGCTGGGATTCTAAGCTGTGGGCTGTCAGGGACGATGTTGGGAATAAAAAAGAGTCCAGGGTGGGGCTGATGATGAAAGCTTAAGGATCTGGGGTATGACATGCTAGGAAGGCGGAAGTGCAGAGATTTGTGAGGCAGCAGCCGTCTGGGGGTGAAGCCCAGCTCAGGCATCCATCAGCCGTGTGACAAGTCAATGAGGTAGGTAGGTCTTCCTTTGGGGCTCAGTGAGGGAGCTCACAACGGACTACACTCAGTAAGTCAGGGCTGAAGCTGGGCGACAGCACAGGTTTCCGGTTCTTGATGTGCATCTGGGTGCTGTGCAAGCTAGGGCTGTTTGTCCCCAGCATAACTGCCAAGTTCATAATAGGCAGCTGGGTCTATGGGAAGCCTGGGCCAGGATTTTGTTCTGCCTCATGTCTGTATTACCTTGGCCGAATGATTCAGGTCAAGCCTCAGTTTCCTCATCTGACGAACGGTCACAATAATTATTGTTATGTTATGAAGTTGTTGTGAAAAGAAGACACATTGTTTTAGCGGGCTCAGCTCAATCAGGAGTAGCAAATGTGTTACCGGAGAGTGGGGTCCTCTCCCAGCGCCTTGTCCAGGTTCTTGATGTCTCGAACAAAGAATTGAGCAAGACACCAAAATACAGTAGAAAAGAAAAGCTTTTTTAGAAGGGAAAGTACACTTCCAGACGTGGAAACGGGCCTTAGCAAGAGAAGGATGGCTCAAAACGCCAGGTGACAAAGTCTTTCAGGGTTTTATCTCTATTTATTGTGGATGGTTACCTTTCTTAGAGGGGTGGGCTTCCTTGATTGACAATTAAGATTGCAGACTCAGTGATTCATCGTTTGCTTTCTGCGCATGTTTGTTCCCAGAATTCAGTCTGTTATAATGATATTAATGAACTACTAGGCAGGTGCATCATATTATAACAATGGTAAATGAGGCTCAGGTGAGTTGAAGGTCGTTGGGTTCTTCATGCACAGGTGCGAGTGACTGGCTTAAACTGGTACCTAATTATCTGCTTACTTGTTTCTTTGTGGAAGTTACTTTTAGCCTAAAAATGCCTTCTGCTTGCTTAATCATGGGTGGATTAGGGGGACCCCTTCTAGGATAGGATGACCACAGTGTCTTTGCAGCAGACCCGAAACCCCCTAACTAACTTTCCTGCCTAACTCTTTTCTAAGAGCCATGAACCCCCTTATTGTTAGTATGGATGTTGAGGGACAGGAGGTCTCTTCTTCTGTATCTGCTTCCTGCTGAGAACGGCTGTCATCCCTGCCTACAGGGGTTTCATGGAGCTCTTTCCCTTTCTGCCTTAGGGCGGGGTCTTGGGTTTCCTGCTGAAGTGCCACCTCAGTCCCTAGACAAGGAAAGAAGATATAAACTTGTTATTTAAATCATACATCTATTAATTTCTATTGTTTGATTTGCCTATTAAGTGAGTAAAGGAAACAGGCTTGGTTAATATATTTCTTAAAGAGTAAAAAAAGACCTTTGGCCTAAAGTCTCCTTCTCTCAGACTCTAAGGGCTCTGTCTGGCCTAACACCATTTCTGCTAACAATGGGCCGATGACCCTTATCAATAGCCAGAGGATCTGAGTCACCAGTTTCAGGGCAATTATCAGAATTTGAGGGAGAGGGCTTTTTCCCCAAAGAAAGGAGGGAAGAAAACTTAACTAGGTTTACTAAAAAGATTAAGAACTCTGCAAGAGATGTCCCTTATCGTTTCCTAGTAAAAGATTAAGAATTTTACAGGCGATGTCCCGTATCACGTGGGCCCTTCGTGTTGACCTTGGACGTTGTGTGTTACCTTCCTGAACAAGCCAGTGGAGGCCCCAGGAAAGAACGGAGGGAAAGAGCAGCAGGATGGTTCGAATTAAACTGTCTATATGCATCCTCGTCCAGTGACACATGGCTGCAGCGACAGAGAAGCGTGGTTTCCATTTTCCCTTTGGGATCGGACATCTCAGCACTCTGCCAGCCTCCTCCAGAAGTGGCTTTGTCACTCCAGTGGCCTTGGGAGCTGAGGAAGGTAGTTTTGGACATCACCTCCCCCCCCCCCCCCACACACACACCTGCACAGGCTGCCAGGCCAGCCAGGGAAGAAAGACAGTCCTCGCAGGCCATGGCCAGGGGCCTCTCTGGGACATTTAAACTGTCCTTGCACACTTGTGCCTACACCCACCCACGCCTACATGACAAAGCCATCTTATTTTAGGGGCGAAATCGATTCGTATGTTTCCATACCCATCAGCACATACTTCCGTCTCAATCGACCCATTTGGCCAGGGCAGGCCACCCAGGCCAACCCCAAGAGGGAGGGTGGGGTGGTGGAGGCAGATGAAATGCCGGCTGGGCTTTTGGTAATTTCTGTCTTAATTTGCAAAGTCCCACAGCATGCAGAGGCAAGCCAGAAGTGACCGGAGCTGGAGGGAAGCTGGACCGCGAAGGTGCTCCATGGCGAAGGCAGATCTGGGAGTCAGCTCGTGGTCAGAGAGGCCTAGGGACCTGGGCGAGGTGCTTGGCCTCGTTGGACCTCAGTTTCTTATCTGTAAATGGGGATATCAATACCTACCTTGTGGGCTTGTGGTGAAAATTAAGAGGATGCATGTGAGGCACCGTGAATTTTCAAGCTACACACTCAGGTGTTCAGAAAAGGTGCATCTTTATTTTTCTATAATGAACCTGTCCTTCAAACCTCAATTCCTGCCCTCTTCTCCATTCCCAACGAACTTGGTAGAATAAAAGTAGTCATTCGGAAAAAAGCATCCTGGTTTTTCTCATTTCAAGTTTAAATTAGTTAATTCAGTGGGCTCTCCGTCTCTTCCTCTTTGAGATGGCATTCCTTTCAAAATGAAAGTCAGAGCTCATCTCTTCTTGGCTCAGAATCCTCCCATCACTCCCCAATTCCCTGGAGTCAATGCCCAAGTTCTTCCCACAGCTCAATGGCCATCTCTGAACTGATCGCCGGCACTCTGCCCTCAGGTCTCATCTCTCCCCTGCTCCCTCTTTCATCCAGACCTCCTTGGAGTCCCTTGGACTACTCACACCTTAGAGCTCACTGCTTCCTTCACTGGAACGCCCCTCCCTCTGATACCCACCTGGCTCTTCCCTGACCTCCATCGCCTCTTTTTCAAACATTATCTTCTCAGTGACCCCCCCCCCCACCTCACTTTCTGTGACCACTAATTTAAAATACCAGCGACCTCAGCTTCTGGCACCCTTTTCTGGTTTCTTTTTCCCAAGAGCATTTCTCCCCACATGAATGCAAGCTTCACATGGGAGGAGACACATTTGTGTCTGTTTTTTTTTCAGTAGGTGCTCAATTAATGTAAGATGGATGAATGGATGAAGAATGGGTAGATGGATGATGGATGGATGGGTGATGGATGGACGGATGGATGGATGAAGGACAGATGGAGGGATGGATGGGTAGATGGCTTTGGTCTGGGGAATTCTGCAAGTTCTGGAAGGAGATGGGAAATAAGTCCCTTCTACTCTCTGTTTCCTAGAACCTATCTGGGGGCTTTCTACCTTTGTCCTCACCTGACTTCAGCCTGATGAGAGGGATGAGAGGCAGACCCAGGCAGCCCTTCCTAACCTCCTGTGCTCATTTAATCAGAAAAAGGATTTGTTACAAGGACACTGAAGATCCCACAGAATCCTAGGGAGGGCTGGAGGACCAGGCAGAAGGTTCTGCAGCCAGAAACGACACCCAAGATCACACCACAGAATGGTCTGGAGGGACGCACCTGCTGGGTAGCTGAGCCCTGGGTAATGCAGCAACCTGGGGTGGGACTCTGGACCCCCTGGTGGTCCTACACCTGGGGTTGCCAGATAAAACACAGGGACCCAGTTCAATTTGAATTGCAGATAAACAATGAATAGTATTTTAGTAAAAGTATATTCCATACTGTATTTTATTGTTATTATTCTATTTTGCCTAAATCTGGTACCCCTACTTGCTACCTCTGAAGCCCCCGCTGCTCCTCTGGATATTAGCTTCCTTGCATCAGGGGCTCCCAATTTAACACCATAGAAAATGTCACAGGCATGCACACTAGCTGCAAAGGAGTCTGGGAAAGCGAGTGTCAGACACTCTAATCCTTTACACTAGGAGGGTCTCCGCCTTGTGACACTGAGGTGCTCCTCAGAGTGTTGACAGCACCTGGTTTTAGACTTCTGCTATCCTATCGTCCAGAGAGTCTGGGCAGAGTGAAGAACCAGACTCTTCCAAAATCTGCTCTGTGTTCCATGAGATTTGGTTTTTAAGATACGGGCATCCTTTCCCTCAACCTAGTTTCTCTGCCAGACAATTTTATGTCTATTTAGATACAATTTCCATTAAAAGGAGCTAGGGCTCTTTGGAGAAATGGCTGATTCCAAGACTGGGACAAGGAAAGTACAAGATGAGCCGGGAACATCTTGTTGTGCTGGCAAGTTGTGCCAAAACTGGTGGGGCCGTGTCAAAAGCACACAGAAGGCAGCTGGAGAAAGCTCTCCCGCTGTTCAAACCTGGGGCGATGTGATCATAAAACTAAAAAATGATAGGAAAGCATTGTAACACATGGCATAAAACAAGGATTAATGAGCCCACACCATATGTATGTGTGGATATATACGTATGTATGTAAATAAGCACTATAGTACCGGAAGTATAGATATATGTATTTATAAAGCATAAAGTACAACACGTGTGTGTGTAAATAAATAAATGAATGGGGAGGAGGAAAAGCTTTTCCTTAGAGGACAGTGAAGTAATAAATGTGGGGGTCATAGTGCAATTAGAGAAGTCACCACTTGGCAAGAATCATAAAAGTTGCCAGTTGCTAAGCGAAGATTTTATGGGGTATGGGATATCTACACAGTCTCAACATATCTCTCCATAAGATAATTATTTATTCCAAAAAATATATATAAGAATGTCATCGCCGCGGAGGAATGTGGTAGGTGCCACCTTAACGAGCGGGCAGAATTGACACTGACAGCTACAGGGCAGATAGACACGTGCCTCCTGCTAGGTGCGCTGAGGACACAGCATCACCTCTGGGAGGTTCCTGCCCAAAACGTGTGACCTCACTCTCATAATGAAGAGATACTGGACAAACTCAATCTACGGGACATACTACAAAATATTGGGCCAGTGATCTCTTAAAAATGTCAACATTATAAAATAAGAACGTAAAGGGAGGAGCTTGTCCAGATTCGAGACACTAAAGAGACATGAAAACCGAACTCGATTCATAATCTGAGATTTTCTTTTGCCGGAAGAGAGATTATTAGGACAATCAGTGAAATCTGATTAAGGTCTATAGCTTAGATCATTTAATGAATCCATGTTAGCTCCCTGATTTAGATAATTATACCAGGTTATGTAAGAAAATGTCTCCTTATAAGAAAATGTCCTTGTTCTTAGGAAAATGTACCTTAAAGTATTTAGAGATAAAGGGGGCCTCATAACCGCGACTTCCTCCTAAATGATTTAGAAAAGAGAGAGAAAGAAAATGATCACGTAAAGGCAGGAAATGTTGATGTCCGGGGAATCTGAAGGAAGGATATATGGGATTTCTTTATACTAACCTTGCAACTTTTCTGCAAGTCTAAAATTATGTCAGAATAAAAAGTTAAAAAACAAACAAAAAAGTCTGTTTAGAAACTCAAAAGATAACACTGATCCCTTTGTTCTTGCTGTTCCGTTCTGGTCTCCTTGCTCTGGGGAGAAGCCCCAACAGCCTGAGGCTGCTGCTGAAGGCCCAGTGCAGGGTTTTAGAGGAAAAAAAAAATCCCAGGAACACACACCACCTTTGTTAAATAACGGTATTTGTAGCTGTAACGACTACCACGTATATAGCATTTATTATGTGGCAGGCTTCCAAATGCTTTTTAAAAAACTATTCTTACTTATTTGAGCCTCATAACAACCCTATAAATAACTGCTATGATTATCCTCATTTTATATATGAGGAAACTGAGGCACAAAAAGGTGGAGAAACCTGTCCAGGGTCTCCCAGATCATAAGTGGTGGAGCTGGCTCCAGGTTCCTCTCCTGCCCCTCAACGGTGTCACATTAGGAAGATTTCAAAGGTTCAAAATGTGACGGACCGAAAGGAGAAATAGGATAAGGCACTAAGGGGTTCTGGACCCAACTCCAATGTGGAGAGGGGAAAAATTTTGCCAACTCAAGAGAAAAGACAATCAATGGTGACTGACCCCACAATGATCCAGACGTAGAAATAAGGTGATATATATGTATGCCGAAGTCATAAAGGAAAGTATCTTCAAAATAAATGAAAAAAATGAGAAACTGTGCAGAGAATTAGAAAATGGGAAAAAGAACCAAATGGACATTCTAAATTGAAAAATACAATTGTCCAAAAGAGAAGGGACAGAATCCGTGGCCACATTGCTCTTGCCATTGTCCCTCTTCTTTCTCGGAACGTCTACGACAGGCTGGAGGTGAGACAATCATCTTTAAACCACAGGACACGTGCCATGTGGAGGATGGCAGAGCAAGAAGTGGGAGGGGACCTGGTCATTGGGTCTTCCCCAGCACTGTCCCCCTGGACCTTCTACAGTCTATGGTGGTTGAGTCTCTGTTACATGCAGCCAAATACATTTCTAACTGACACTTTAATGAAAAAAAAAAAATTAAACAGCACCTGAATTATATTCGACAAATATAATCAAATATTATTATATATAATCAAATATTCTTCTTTCTTTCAAGTACACCCTAGAAAGTGATATGTGCTTATTAAATGATAGCATATGCTTGGTGCTCGATCTGGCACATAGTAGGCGCTTGGCACAGGTGGGTTTCTTTGCCAATTTCCTGTGTCAGGCAAGAAGGGGGCAGCGTGTCTAGGCTGGTGACAGTGGCACGGAGAGGAAACATCTTTGGGACTACAGCCACAATTGGTGAAAGAAGGTGAAAGCAGGTGAGCTGGGAGCCTGCCTGCCGACAAGCCAGCCCATTCCCGTCCAGTGCGGTGGCAGCCAGGGCACACTGGAAGGCCTCATGCCCACCTCGGAGCCAGGCCAGGTGCTGACAGAGGGAATTGGTTTAAGGGCCCGTCTCCCTGGTTCTTGGCCGAAGGTTGCTACCAGTTCAACCGGCCAAGATGAAAGAGTAAAAGGAATGTCGTGAGGTTTTCAAAACCTGTGTTTCGGCACCAAATTTATTTTTTTAAGGGTCTAAAAGAGTGTTTAAGCCCCAGGAGCAGTCTAGGACGGGTTTCGGCTTGGTGTGAAACCTTGGGAGGGACCACCGACATAGCTGCAGGGGTTCTGTTATTTTTTCTTTTTTAGAATGAAGTTGCCGTGCCTTGAGGATCCAGGATTGAATAGCTACACACCACCCCTTCCCTGGATTCCCAGGCTCTTCCGGGCAGGACTGATGAGGAAAGCCTTAAAATTGATCTTGTCCAAGAGTCTTCCACCTTCTGCTTGTATTCTGCCACAGATGGGGAGCTCGCTCTCTCTTCACATGGACCATTTCATCTCTGGAGAGTTCTGTCAATTGGAATGTCCTTTATTGTATCCGGTAGAAATCTGTCTTCCTGTGACATGCTCCCATTGGCATCAGCTCCACGCTGCAAAGCAACGAGAATAACTATCTGCGGCAGCCGTGTGTGCATACCAGTGCTGAGCACGTCTCGAGTTTGACCTCATTTCGTCCACATAACCTCCCTGTGGCGTAGACACTATTATTATCCCCCGTGTATGGAGGAGGCCGCTGGCGCTCAGAGAGGTGCATCAACTTGCCCAGCGTCACACAGCTGATAAAGAACTGAGCTGGCGTTCAAACTCAGGCGCGTCTGAGTTCCAGCTCTTGACCCCTACTTCATGCTCCCTGCTACGAGAACAAATCTTTATGTATTCAAAACCAGCTCTCATGACCCCTGGTCTTCCTCTCTGCACTCTAAACCATGCTATTCTTTAAACGATCGCTTGCGATAGATCTGGGAATGGACGTGCGGCCAGGTTATGATAAAAGGAACTTAAAAACAGGCACACTGGGCGACTCCAGAAAAGATTTTTTTTTTCCCTGATGAAAGAAAGAACATCATCGGAAGAAGGTTCTTCCACTCCCATCCTTCTTCCTGCCCCAGACTCAGTGTGGGGACAGCTTGTGGTGTGGTGCCACTGTGACCACAGAGACGGGGAGAGGTTTGTAGACATGTCGCCCAGGTATCCTGACATCACTGAGCCGATATCCCTGAATCATGTCTTCCTGACTTCTTCCTCGAGGCATCTGGATGTCTTTACAGTGATGATTCTCCCCCTGAAACAAGCGCCAGAATCCCATCAGAGGCTTGTTAGCGCACAGGGTGCTGGGCCACCCCCAGAGGTTCTGACTCGTGAGTCTGGGCTGGGGCCTGAGAATCTGCATTTCTAACAAGTCCCGGGCCATTAGAGGGGGTTTCTGTTATCTTCAGCCAAAAGGCATTCCAACCAGTGCCAATAGTGACCATTACCTGGTCAGGTCAGTCTCTCTGAAAACTTTTTTTTTGATCTATAGCTCACTGGAATTCATCTTTACACAGTTACGAAGTGGCTGTAATCAAATTCCATTTAAAGATGAGCACCTGGGGCTCAGAGAGGCCAAGCGACTTGTTCAAGGTCCCGCAGCTGGAGAGGGGACTCCTAGGTCCATGCCCTCTGTCCCCGTGTCCCCCGGTGTTGGAGCACCTTCTGTCAGAGGGAGCCCAAGCGGCGGGGCTTGGGCTCCAGGCACCACAGCTCTCGACCTGCAGTTACACAAGCCTCACAGATCTTTGCTCCTCTCAGACGAATCCTGCAAAACGGAAGCACCAGGCTCTCTTCTCACCACAGCCTCCCCTGGCAGCCACTACAGATTTTACATGCGGAGGGTTTGGGGACAAGAAGCTGGGGCATAGGATGGTGGCATCCTGGGATATCAGAACATGGGGAGGCTGAGGAAGGCTGCAGGTTCTGAGGTGGGAGGGCCTAGAAGGGCGGCTCCCCAGCGTGGCCTTTCTATGGACTTGACAATGCTTTTGTCAGAAGCCAGCGTTTCCCAAACATCAGTCGTTATTATCCAACCTCCGTGATTTTGGCAATCCATCTGCACAATTGCTTCCTTAACATTTTAAAATGACCATCTAAAACTCCTTAGCCATTTTTATGAAAGAGGAAGGCTATCCCCACTATCAATGGAAAATAGCAGCACTTGTCATAAACAGAGGGACAATGAAAGCCAAGGAAAGGATTGATGGTGAGATGAAAAACGTCAGCCGGGTGCCCCTGAAATCGCTGTGGACTCATGGGGACACATGACTGCACTCAGATGGGAAGGGGCTGCCGCCTGGGAAGAAGATGAATGTTATGGACTGAATTGTGTCTCCTTTCCCTCACATTCTTATATTGAGGCCCTAATCCTTAATGTGGCTGAATTTGCAGGTGGGGCCATTAAGATTAAATGGGGTCGTAGGGTGGGGCCCTGATCCATTAGGACTGGTGTCCTTGTAAGAAGAAGAAACACTAGGAACGCAGGTGCAGAGAAGAGGAGGCGGAGAGCAGGTAGCCGTCTACAAGCCAAGGAGAGAGGGCCTCAGGAGCATCCCGCCGTGCTGGCACCGTGGTCTTGGAATTTCGGTCTCCAGAACTGGGAGAAATACAATTCTGTCATTTAAGTCCCTGGGTCTGTAGTATTTGTCGTGGCAGCTCAAGCTGACTGTGACAGTGACAGAATGAAGCTGAGCCTGTGACCACGCACCACTCAGACTATGATGTGGGGACCAGCAGTGTCACTGGGAGCTCCTGAGAAATGTGGACTCTCAGGCCCCACCCCAGACCTGCTGGACCTGAATCTGCATTTTGACAGGTGCCCGCCACCCCCAACATGATTGCACACTTTAAAGTGACTTCACTTCCTATTTATTAGGTAGAGGCTCCTCAAGGCTCCGAAAATACCACAGTAATTAGCAGCTCTGTGCCTGGGTGCTACGTTCCATTCTCGTAGAAATGGCGTAAACGAAATAGCGAACAGCCTGAGAGGAGCTTTTAAATGGTTTATTTCACAAACTCTTCGGATTTGTCCATAAAATATATGTAATAGAAACGTTTTAGAAATCAAACCAGTTTTATTGAAACAACAGCAATGTGGTCCCTGTTCATGCAAAGCACAAAATTTTTTTACAGCAAACGTTTGTACATAGGAAGTAGTAAATACATCATTTTTCATAGAAAAAAAGCACACACATAAGCTGCGGGCTGAGTGAGCCTACAGACAATATGAACTCTCAGGACACGAAGGGACAAATATCTGAAGGAAATCGAAACTTTTCATTTTGGGGGCAGTAAATCCAGAAACACTGTTGGGCTGATTTAGCATCTTTTTATGGGTTAAGTGCTAATGGCACAATGGACCCTGTTAAACACAAAATTAGAGGTGGTCCCTGATTACAAGGGCTCATAATTTCTAGTCTTAGTTTCCATTTTCAGAAGAAAAATAGTTCCAGTTTCAAAATGTTCATGAGAATGAAAAAGGCACAGGATCTGGCTGGGGGCGAGGACTTTCTATGCTGTTCGATGGGTTCGCTTTATGAAGTGTTCAGGCACCTGGGAACTTAACTTAAAATGATGGGGTCGACTCCCTCCGAAAGTTCCAGATTCTGCCTCGGGCAAGAGGCTTCAAAAGCAAACCCACTGAAAGTCCCCTGGGCTGTCACTCGTTCTAAAAGCCCAACCTGGCAGGCTCAACATAGCCACAGTTGCAGCCACAAAAGGCTGGTGACAAGCCGAAGTCCAGCAGCACAACTTGCAGTATCCAGAAGTTTCCAAGTACTCAGATCTTTGGTGGTAACCAGACACAATATCTGACAGGCTGACCAGATTCTTTCACTCTGACATTTGGGGTTGAATAGTCAGAACCTATGAATTACTACAAGCCCACAATGCACACAGAAAAAAACATAGCCCTGCTCATTTCAGCTCTGTTAAGCTAAGAGCTTCATTGTTGATACAAATTCCCTAAAGGGAGGAGAGGAGAAGCTATTCACCTTCGTGTTTTTTGTTGTTGTTGTTGTTTTGCCTTAATTAGGAATGCACTCAACAATGCACCACTTTTTCTTTTTCTGCGGATTCCTTTGCCTTTGAAATATTTCGATGGAGAGTGAAATCAGATTTGTAACTGGCATTCACAAAAGTGATGCATTGGCCAGCCCGGTGCTGGAGGGTGGAATTTTACCTTCTGTCAAGAAACGCTATTTACAAAAGGGTATTTTATTTCACTGTGGGTTTTTGGTCTGGGCTTATGAAGAACTTTTATAAAGTGATGGAAGCCAGAGAGCACCATACTCCTCGGAGCCTCAGGAACATTTGGCCAGAGCTGTCCCACAAAAACAGGAAGAGAAATCCTTCTAGAGTGTTACCCTCTCCTGTTGTTATTATGCCGCAGGACGGTTTCATAACCACAGGCTGTTCCTCTCCCCAGAGCTGCTAACCTCGGGAGGAAGGTACTAAGGAATCCGTTCCTCCCACTGCTAAAAAAAATAGGTCATCCGACGAAAGAGGAATCTGCATGTTTAATGGTCATTTTTAAAAAGCGGCACACATAGCCCTTCTTTGGCTGTTCTTAGACGTCTCCGTGGAACCAACAGAGACTAGGAGTTAAAAAAAAAAAAAAGTGGGCTTCGAACAGAATTGCTTGCAAAAGCAAAGACCTGGGTGTGGAATACGACATGTAAACTAGTCTGGCGGGCGCGTGAGCCACAGTGGGTAGGGGGTAAAGTGAGGAACCTGGTTCATTAGTCTTCAATGAGACCAAAGGTCACGGCAGCAAACAGACAGGCTGTGTGGACGAAGGAAAGGACAAAAACAAGATAAATCTCTGGAGTTACTGGCGAACTCTAAATAAACCAGCACTGCTGTATAGAGAACCAGCCTGCTCGGGGCAGGACGCTAGCAAGGAGGGTGGCCAGGGAAGGGCCTGAGTCTCGTTTCCCCAGCCCCCTGTTCCGGCCCATTTGTCTGACCAGCAAACATTAAACCCATTTTTCTCCATTGGTAGGGACGGACAGTGTTTTTTAATTTTTTAAATAACTACCTTCTACCCCGTTCCCGAAACTCCCCCTGCACACGCTCAGAATGCCTCTTCCCACGCCCCTGAACGCCTTGCCCCGTGAACGCCAAATCCTGTGCGCTCTCCGCGGGTTTGGAAACCTCTCTCCGCCCCTCTCACAAGAACACATGAGAAGAACCATCTCGAGTGACTGCCTGTATAGAGAGGGCACCCAGATGGACCCCCGGGCCTCAGCAGGACCTGCCAGTCGTCCCGCCAGGATGCTGTTTCTCCGCCGAACGGAGATGAAGCAAAGGCATGAAGGATGTGACATTGAAAATCGCTCAAAGGAAGTTTCCCGCCTCTCCATATCCCCACCCACCCCAAAAGGATAAAATAAAAATAAAAAGCAAGAACCCAAAGCCTTCTAGAAGATCCCCTGCTCCCCAGCACCGGAAGTTCACTGCCTGACAGCGAAGATCCGGAAGGCCTTTCCATCTTGAGGGGTCTTCAAGCTGAAAGAGAAGGGAGAAGGCATGTTATCCATAGAGGGAGGACTTTCTGTAGGGACTCGCGCTGGGAAAGGGGAACCGAGTGCCCCTCGTGTCCCAGTGGTGGAAGGACCGTGGCCAAGGGACACTTCCCCACAGCTGCTGGAAACAGTCTGCCCCAGCCAGGTACAGCTGGCAAATTCCATTCTCTTTGCAAACGGGCCTGGGTCTGAATCTAGGTCAGGGTTGTTAAGTTATTTTCTTTTGACTCCGGGATTTATTGGCCCCAGTCTGTCTGAATTGAACTCACCCTCTGAGACTTCTGCCTGGATTTTGCTGCCACCTGTCAACCAAAATAGCAGCCATCTGGTTGACAGATTAATAGGCTGGTATTATGACAATAAAGCATGTGTTGCTGTTATTAAAATGGCACGCCAATTGTGGTCAGATTTTGCCCTGAGCACTGTGCAAAGTGCTTTGTATACACTCTTCACCTTCTTCCTCGGGTAGGTGTCATTAGTATTCCTAGTTTGCAAGTGAGGAAGCAGAGGTAAGGAGAAATTAAGTGACTTACCCAAGGTCACACAGCTAGTAAAAACTATCCTCTCATGATAGGAATGCATTCTTTTAGCTAACCAAAGAGTGTTTTTGTTAACAGCTTTATTGAAGTAGAAAGAGCCATGAAATTTACCCTTTTTAAATGTTCAATTCAGTGATTTTTACTGATTTACAGAATTGTGCAATTGTCTCCACAATCCAATCATAGATCAGTATAATCAACCCAGACGTGCTTTCATGACCATTTATAATCAATTCCCCCTCCTCCCAGTCTATGACAATTTCTGTCTCTATGGATTGGTCAATTCTGGACATTTCATATAAATGGAATCATACAATGGATGTGGCCTTTTATGACTGGTTTCTTTCACTAAGCACATGGTTTTTAAGGTTCATCCATGTTGTAGCATCAATCAGTATTTCATTCCTTTTGATTGCCAGTAATATTCCATTATGCAGAAGGACCACATTTTATTTATCCATTCCTCAGTTGATGGACATTTAGAGTCTTTCCACTTTTGGCTATTGTAAATGACGCTGCCATGAACATCTGTGCACGAGTGTTTATGTACACATACGTTTTCAATTCTTTGGGGTGAATACCTAGGGGCAGAATTGCTGGGTTGTATGTTAATCGTATGTTCAACTTGTTCAAAAACCACCACGATGTTTTCCACAGTGGCTACACCATTTTATATTCCCACCAGCAATGCATGAGGGGCCCAGTGGGACCAACATTTGTTATTGTCTGTCTTACAGCCATTGTTAGTGGCTTTCTGTACATAGAGAGCTTTTGTATGCTTTTTATGCAACTGCATAGTAGTCCTTTTTATTAAAGTATTATAATATAGCTAACTGGTCCTTTTAAATAGATATTTAGTTGTTTCTAATCTTTTGCTTTTGCACACTATGCTGCTACAGAGAACAACCTTGTCCCTGACGTTTTGCATATGCATGAGAGTGCCTGGGGACAAGCTCCTAGGGGCGGAATTGCTGGATCGAAGGATGTGTGTGCATTCGTAATTTGGCCAGCTTGCCAAATCGCCCTCCATACAAGTTGTGCCAATTGACAACTCCATCAACTGTGCATGAAGCAGCCTGTTTAACCCTCATGCTTGCCAGCACAGCATGTCATTTAGCTTTTTGTCTTTTAGCTTTATGTCTTGGCCAATCCAAACAAGGGAATGGCATCCAAATACAGTTTTCACATGCATTTCACTCATTATGAATGAGTTTAAGCATAAGAGGAACAACCCAGTCGTGCTTTTAAGTGTGATCTCCTTAGAGTCCCTCCTCCAGACGAGAGGGACCCAGACTGAAAACTGCTGGGCTAGACAAATGGCCCTTGCCCTCTCAGCCTGCTTAGTAAGGCTAGCAATCCTCAGGGAACAGGCTGCTGGGAATTCCTATTTTCCCCCCTATTTTCCCATGATAGCTACATGCTTTTGGCTACCCTGCGATCGAACTTTTGAAACATGGATCACATAGGAGCCCTTGGCGAGTTGGGTCTGTGAGGACAAGCCAAGAGCCCAGACAGAGCAGAATGCTCAGCCGAGGTGGCCTCCCTGCCAGCTGTCCCCACTGGACCACATGGAGGAAGAAAGTGGCCGTGCAGGGCTGGGGTTACCTCGGCTGCCCTGCTGGTTTCGGGAGGCTCCGATTCCAGAGCCTTCCTCAGGCCTCTGGGCTGCAAGGTTTCCCTAGATTCTCTGCCCAAATGAATAGTCTGGGAGAACCACCCAGAGCCGCAAGGCACTTGGCTCTTCCATGTGGTGGGCAAGCCACACTGGGGAAAATTACCAGGGTTTATGTCTCCTCTGACTTACTGCTGGAAATTCTATGGATGGGCAGTGGGTTCTCCCAGGGACAGGAGGCTGTTCAGGCTATTGTCCACATAGGTACCCCAAGGTACCTGGACACCTTGCCTGGAACTACCGAGCATCCCCACTGAACAACTTGTCCACCTCGGAGGCAAGGGCAGGCCCACTGGACTCAGTACCTGCCTCTTAACAACCAGACAGTGTGCTGATGAGGGGGTTGACGTGACAACACCAGCTGTCAGTCCCAGGTTTGGGTTGCTCAAACAGCCTTTGGTGGGTCCCCGTTTGTTCATATCCCGAGCATTTACTAAGCACCAATTCGACTGTGTAAGTTGACAGTCGGGCACGTTTGATGAAAAATGAGTGTGAATTTGGGAAATTGGAAAATAACCTACTTTTCTAAATCTTGCCCTCTGATTCCGTTTTGGGGTTAGCTTATAACTCCCACACATATACAAAGGGAGTGGAAATTGGCACAACATTTCTGGGCAATTTTCATACAGGGTCTTAACAATCCCTCAACCCGTTCTGAACACATTGCTGAACTCAACAATCTGCCATTTAGTCCATGTTGACTGAGCCCCTACTATGTGCCAGGCCCTGGGTTGGGTGTTAGGGACATGCGGTGACCAAAACTGATGGGGTTCTTGCCTTCTTTAGCTTATGGCCTGGGGGTGGGAGATAAACAGATAACTATGTATAAGCAATCATTTCAGAGAGCGGTGGTTCTGGGACTGGGAAAGGAAAAGAAAATCCAGGGCAATAGGATCAGACTAGGTCTGGGAGGGGAGGAAGGCAACTGCAGACTCAGCAGCAGGAGAATGCTTCCTCAGAGAGGCGGCATTTGTGTGTAGGTCTGAATGACACGGGGGACCAAGCCGCAGGACTACATAGGAGCTGGGAGGGTCCAGGGTCCGAGAAGGAGGTGTAAAGGCCCTGAGGTGAGAATGAATGATCTCGGCGTGTTCAGGGAACACAGAGAAGGCTAGTGAGGTGAAATGCTACAATGAGGAGGGGCGGTGAGAGAGGGTGGAAAACCGGGCAGTGTGGGATCGGGTGTGAAGGGATCTCATTCTTATGGCAATGGAAAGCCGCTGAGGGCAGGGTTTAGACAGGAGAGAGTCCTACTGTGCGTTACATAAAGAGATCGATTCGGCAGCTGTGGCTGTTCTACTAAGAGGAAGTTACCTAAAATAAGGTGTCAGGAGAGTACACGGGCTTGTGCAAAGATGTTCTTTGCAGTGTTGTTTATCACAGTAAAAGAAAGAAGGAAACAACATAGATGTCCCTCAACTGGGTAAAGAAATGATGGGCTAGCCACACAAGGGAGCAGCGTGCAACCACTAGATGATGGTGCGGCTCCATCGGACTGACTGGGAAAAACATTTGCAACCAAAAAGAGACAATTAATAGAATGATACAGATAGTATGAGCCCATTGTTATAAAAAATAAATAAAAAAGAAGTTGTTTGTGTGTAAACAGGAAAAATCTGGAGGGAATCATATAGTGTATAGTGGTCCTATCTGGGTGTGACATTTTAGTGGTAGTGATTTCTTAAAATCAGTTTCACCATTTCTTAAAGTTTCTCTAATCTTATTTTCAAAAAAAAAGGAAAAAAAGAAATGAAGAAAGGGAGAGGAGGGAGAGGAGAGAAGAGGGGAGAGGAGAGGAAAGGAGAGGGAGGGAGGGAGAGGGGGAGGAGGGAGGAAGAAGGAAGGAAGGAAGGAAGGAAGGAAGGAAGGAAGGAAGGAAGGAAGGAAGGGAAGGAAGGAAGGGAAAACCAATGCAAAATTTCCCTGTAGAGCTGGGGAAGAACCTGAATTAGTCTGAGAAGATTCTGAGAAGTTCCCTTCAGCTGATTCAGTTTGTGAGGAACCACTGATCTACTTGATGAGCTGTGACAAGGGTGCTCTGGGATATGTTATGTCTGTAATCTCAGGTGATGTCACCACCTCCCTGCTTAAGGATTCCCAGCCACTCGCCCTGCCCCTGGGGCTGACACTCCTCTGTGCCAGCAGCTCTGCCAAATATACGCACATACTACACGACAGATGCTGCCTCAATTTTTTAAGACATCGTCTTACCCATCCATCCTTGCAGTAACCCCACGAGATCTCTCAGGTTCTTCCCACTTATGGAAAGGAACCAAGGCTCTGAGCAGTGATACGTTTGTCCCAAATGAAACACCTATTTCAGGCATAGCTGGGGTGTGGACCCCTTTCTAATCATTATCCTAAATGAACGGGCTGTGGCCATGCCATCCCCGGAGATAATATTGGCTAACCCCAGATTGCAAGGTGGGTCTCAAATGCTAAGAGTCCCTCAGGAGGTAGGTGCCTGCAGGTCCATGAGGAGCTGCAAAGACATGACTATGTCCCGGTGAAAATTACTCAGGGAGGAAGTGGTCACCATTTAGCACCACATGACGCAGATCGGATTTAAAAAAGAGGACAGCTGGCAATTCTAGAAGCAGGGTGACCTGGAAGGGACCGAGGAATTGTCGATGTCACTGTGGGCATATTTCCCAATCTTCTTGTGAAATAGGTTTTAAACAATGGTCTTGGTCTAAGAAAAAATCCTGAACTGATAGTCATCCTGATGTCCAGCTTCTTCCTGAGAATACGCAGACAAACCCCAGTCCCAACATCAAAAGCTCTTCCTGACACCTTTTCCTTCCTCTGCTATCCTTTGTGACATGTGTGTGAGAGGTGCCTGTCTTCTTATGTTGTCCCAATTCTGCATGGCCACCTTTCAAAACGTTCAGGAAATCCTCTTCTAGACAAAGGTCATTGCTAAACCAGTGTCACTTTGAAGCAGAACCAACTTTTGGCCCCTGTGCTGAGAGCTCTGTTCAGAAGAGTTTTGCTGGTTTGTTTGATTGATTGAAGGATTCCATAAATTGAGAACGTATTTTGCTGTGAACGAGTTACAGTATGGCCAGTGCCCACATCTCCCTTGGGACCAACTGTGACCACTCGAGGGTCCCAGCAGCTGCTGGGGACAGCACTATCCTGCGGCCCAAGGCTGGTTCTCACAATTCCTGATGGGAACAGGCTCGGGGCAATTTCTTAGCCCTGGGCTCTGTGTAGAGGGTTGCCGAGGTCCCATCTAAACAAGGGGACGTCGGGACATGGCCACGCCAGAGATGTCCGTGTATCTGCTGGAGCCATGTCACCAGGTGGTGCCTCTGAACAGTAAGAAGGTGTCTTGCTTGTTGTGCTGAGCTCCCTGCACCTTCCTCCCTGAACACCAATCACCTGTGCTTTTCTACTAAAGTCCTTGTTTCCGCATCATCTGCCCCCCGCTAGATGACAAGTCCCACGAGGGCAGAGGTCAGGCCATGTGTTCCCTGCTGGGTCCCAGGGCCTGGGACATCTTAAGGGCTCGCCAAGTGTAAGACACCTGACAGGTGAGAGCATGTTGGATAGATACAAGGAGGAAAGAACGAATTCCTATGCGAGGCTTTCCCCCTTGTTCTCACAGATAATCCGTGTACCACTCCTACTACGACCCTGTGTGAAAAGAGCCATAGTGTCCTGAGGTTTGACCTCAGAAGTTCTGTCACAGCTACAAGGGCCACAGGACTTATCGGACACGTACTATGAACCACCAGTAAGTGCTTGGCACATGCCGTCCATTTCATCCTCCCGGCAGCCGTCGGACAGAGGAGGGACTCAGGCTCAGGGAGACTGCCCACCCAAAGACACACAGTGCAGCAAGGTCCCAAATGCCATCAGACCCTACATGCCCTCCAGGCCTAGCCTCTTCTCTCTGTATGTGCAGGGGACTCTGTCGCCTTGGTGCCATGGATCCCAGCAGGCCCTGGTGCACTGTGAGTATGTAGTGAGGGAATGGCTCTTAAAGGCGAAATATCAGAATCATGTACAGCGCTGACTGCATGTGCCAGAGGCACGGTCACCTTCCACATCCTTACAGGAGCAGTTGCCATCATCCTCCAGTGTGCTTCAGGACCCCTGGGAGGCATGTCACACACACAGCCTGCCGAGCCCGCTCCCAGAATTTCTGATTGAGCAGGTCTGAGGTGAGCTGGAGAACCTGCTTTCCTGGGGAGCCTGCTCTGAGACGCTGAGCCCCACGTACCACCACTCAGGGGGCAGGAGCTGGCTGGTTAATAGTGCAGTGGGCGTCAGCCACTTTGGGCCTTGGGAAAGGCTGCCTGGAAGATACTCATAATGGCAGTGGCAATTCAGGTGGGTCCCTCGGAAGAGGGAAAGAACAATGGGCCTCCCCAGAGTGGAGGAGTGAAGGGGATGACGGTGGGGGAAAATGTCAATTCTGGGACCCCTGTTGGCCTCCTGCCCTCCCTTAACTCCCACTTTTGGGGCCACACAGTAAGCCCTTGTCAGCCCTCGGGGAACTGCTGTGACGTCCTCTAAGATAATACAGGCAGAGAACAAAGGCAGACCTGCCGGAACAACTATTTCTCTTAAAGGGGTCCAAAGAGCACAACGGATTGGTGTCTTGGGATTTCTTTCCAGCACAGCCAGGAAATTCCACCTCATCAGCGGCTTCATTTCCCTCCCATTAAATCAGTGGAATTTCCCTTCATTAAGCTTTTCCCAAACAAAGGTTGCAAATGTTGAGGGAGAAATTGCAAAAGCTGTTATCTCTAGCTGCTTGGGGCTGATGGCAGTGACATGTAGGGACCCCTGGGGAGAACTGTGTGTGATACAGTGACTTGATTCCACATTGTGTTCACATATAGCACCATCCTGAGGCTCAAAAGCACCCCAGGAGGATGGGAGGATGGGGCCAGATGCCAAGCTCTGTGGAGCCCTGAAAGCTTAAGCTTCAAAGGTCCTTGGCACATTTGTGTTCTCGATTTTATAAATCTTTTCTAAAGAGGGCCCCTTAAATTTAAAGTCTTCAGCATTCCTCTCTGTTATGGGCTAAACCGTGACCCCCTCCAAATTCACAGATTGAAGTCCCAACCCCCAGTAGCCTCGGAATGTGACTGTACTTGGAGATTGGGCCTCTAAAAAAGTAGTTAAATTAAAACAAAGTCCTCAGGGTGGGCTCCTAGCCTACATGGCTGACGTCCTTACTGAAGGAGCTGGGCATCATCTCAATGAATTTTTCCAACAAGGAAGTAGAGACTACTGTTATCCCCATACCACAGATGAGAAAACTGAGATTCAAAGAAATTAGGCGGTGAGCTCAAGGTCATGAAGCTGGTAAGATGCAGAGCCCAGGTCTTTTGGACTCCAGACTCACTGCTCTTCTTTATGTAATGATATGTGTTACCATGTTATTATGCAGCCATATATAACCACTATGTAATTATAATTTGATTCCATTGTTTTGTTGGGGCGGGGGAGGCAGGCAGGATGCAGGCACACATGACCAGAGGGATATGCACCAAAAATCTAACAGTAACTCCCCCGGTTGACAGGTTATGAACAATTTCTTCTCGATGGGCTCATCTGAGCTTTCTAAATTTTCTACAAAATCATGCATCGGTAGTAGAAAGAAAAAAGTTCTTATTTTGAAAAAAGAAAGGAAGAGAAGGGAACAGGCTTGTCCTGGGTGCTCTGGTAAGAATTACTGCAAGTCTGCCTAAGTTTTATTTTAAAGGGCACTGTCTTAGGCCCTCCTGCCAGGACCCCAGGGACCTCCCCCGCTGGCTTTGGGTGTGGAGAGTCGGAGAATGCAGCCCTACCTTTCAGACTGGACCCCATTCCTGAGCGAGCCCACGTACGTCTTCTTTTTATCAACAGGCATCACATCCACGTAGCCCCCACTTTCATTCTTGATGACTCCTGCGTGCACGGCTGTCTTACAGATGCTCGAAGTCTGAAAGGACAGAAAGGACAGTGATCAGCATCAAGGAAGATGGGTTCACGGGTGACGCCCTGCTGGGGATCGACCGGCGGCGGCCTGGCTGGTGGAGTGTGGATTCATTCATTCCTTTGTTCATTTGCTTGATGAATATTTTCTGAGCATCTACTATGGCCAGGTTCTGTCCTAGATGCAGGGCGATTCCTCAGAAAACAAAATATAGGCCCTGCCTTCATAGAATAGAGGGAGACAAGTGAACAAATACACAAGCAAGTAACTCAAGCTATGAAGGGAATAAAACCAGATCATGAGATAAAATGACTAGGAGGGGGACTATTATAGAACAGTTAATCAGGGAAGACCGCTCTTGATATGACATTCGAGCTTAGATCTGAGTGACAAAAAGGAACTGGCCATAGCCATGGGGATCTCTCTGGGCACAGCATCTGAGGCAGAGGGAGCAGCTCGAGCTAAGGCTCTGGGGTCCTGTCCAAGGAACAGAAAGAGGCCTTGGGTGGCTGGAATATAGTGAGTCAGGCAAAATGTGGTGGGAGAGGTGAGAGGTGGGCAGGGGCCAATCAAGTGGGCCCGTGAGGACCACAGAGGGAGTCTGGGTTTACTCGAGGTGCCAAGGGAGCTGCTGGGTTCCAAGTAGGGTCCGGGTGTGTTGTATTCTAAAGTCAACACATAGTCCAGTCTCTGCATGATAAAACCCTTGAGTTAAACTTTCATTAGGACCTTAACTTATCCAATAGAAAAATGGTCCTCAGATCAGGTTGTCTGAGACTAAGGAATCAAATTCATTCAGGGTGGACCGGCTGGAACTTGCTAAAAGATGCAAGCTCCTGGGCCTCACCCGGACCCACAGATTCAGAATCTCCCCAGATGAGGGCCGAGTGATTCTGACACATACTCAAGGTTAAGAACCAGGTAGGTAACACCTTCCTACCTCTTCTGTGATCCTTTCATCTCGCCTGTGCTAAAATCTAACAATGGCCTTGGCAGTGATCTCAGTCTTCACAGCAATTCAGAGCCATCCATAGCATCTTACCACAATGTCAGGCCCAGATCCCCAACCCCTCTGGAGCCTCCAGAAGGAAGCTCTGCTGATACCTTAACATTAGTCCAATGAGACCTGTGTTGGACTTCTGACCTCCAGAACCATCAGAGAATAAATTTGTGTTGTTTTAGGCCGCTAAGTTTGTGGTGATTTCTTACAGCCACTGATACTGCTCCTAATTACTGTCTTACAACAAAAATGTCCCATTTATTAGGTCCCTTGAGCTTGATGACTTCCAATTACAAGTTCCCCCTGTCTATCTGAAAGTAGAGAGTTCCCATGAAAACTTCCATAGCTGAAATGGCAGAAAGTGAAGAGTATATCCACGTTACGTGAACTTTTGGAAAGCGGGGGATACCTATATATAGAAAATAGAGTTACCCATAGAATGTCCCCAGTGACATCTGGTGACATGTTCAACCGGACTGATGGAGTCGGCTGCTCAGTCCAGCTCGGCAACTAACCAACTTAAAGATAAAAAGTCAGACCCGCTATCTACAGGGCAGGAAGACTAACTGCAATCCTGCCTCACTCGTGACCTAGTGACTTGTGGCCGTGGCCATCACAGAGGGCTCAGCCTGTGGACTCCATGTGTCTCAAGGGTGGAAGGGGTGGACAGGGTCTGGTTGTGCTTTATGCCATCCCTGTGTGGTGCAAGAAGTGGGGGCACAGACCTCTTCTAATCACATCCTGAGTTGAAAACTTAAACACCGCCAAGGCAGCGGTCACTCAGCAGGACGGCGGGTCTGGGCTTGCTCTCTGAGCTGCCCCCCTGCACAGTACCTGGGACCCAGTAGTCACCTGTGAGTGATTAAGCTTCCAACCACTGGTTAATGAAACCAGCATCTCTTTTATGAAACGAACAAGAAAATGAAGAATACAAATCCTGTATGAGTCTACTTTCACAGAAACAGAAAGCGGAATGGCAGTTCCCAGGGGCTGGGGGAGGAGGAATGAGCAGTTGCTGTTCGGTTTTGGATCTGCAGGATGAAACACTGGAGATCTGTTACCCAACAACGTGAATATGCTCAACACTACTGAACAGCACATTTCGACATGGTTAAGAGGGGAACTTTTATGTTATACAGATTTTACCACAATGAGAGAAAGAGATAAAGAGAGAGAAGAGAAGGGAGAGAACGCTAATCCCCTGACCCGGAGGAGGATGTTTTCCAGAGGTCATCTGTGTGCCCAAAGGGTGCTCGGCCCAGCCTCTGTCCCGAGTTCCTTTGTCCCCCCCCCATCCTCGCCACTGTCCCTGGCCCATCTGCGTTTGGAAGATGTCCCCCGAACTGCCTTTTGAATGGGACAAGCAACCTAGCTAGCCGGTTCCTAACACCAGACATGAGAGAACGAATTAAAATGGGCGCTTTGAAAACCTGAACCATCACTGGAGCAGCTGCTTGTTAACTGACCAGCAGCTAACGGCGGTGCTCAGAAACTGCAACATCCCCTCTCAAGGGATCCGCCCCTCAGATTGTCAGCGACTGCCGTGTCCTTCAAACCCAGGTCATTCCAGAGAAGCTGATGGTTTTGTATCAGAAGAAAACTGCTTCTCCCCGCCTGTTACTATTGCCATTGGAAAGGCGGAGGGCCTCAGAGCCAACACGCTCATTCCTACTGAAGACTGGAGAACTGGATTTCATGCTTTCCACGACTGATTTACCTGGGCAACTGAAGGCCAGTTTTTTTGTTTGTTTATTTGTTTGTTTGTTTGTTTGTTTGTTTTTTTACCCCGCATCAACGCATCTTGTCTTCTTTAATATAAACGAATGAGGACAGGGTTCCATAGCCCGAAGCGGCCTCCTGGGAGTCTGCAAGGCCCAGAAGTTACAGGCAGAACTCTGTGAGGCAGTAGAGTTAGCAAGAACCTTCCTGGGTTCAGCGCTGAACCCAGGGAAACTGCTCAGTGGCAAACTAGGATGGTTGGTCACCCTCTATGCACCAGGGAGCCTCTCTTTTTTTCCTGGAGAAGGGATCTATACCTTTCCGATCCTCAAAAAGTGTTGTGCTCCCCAAAGATTAAGAAGCGATCAATGTGCAGTCATCCCAAAGAGAAGCGGGAGACTTTTGAAGTGAAATGCTCATTCGAGAATTCCTCTAAGTCCTCATCGTTAGTGGGGTGAGCTTTGTCAGTGAGCACTAGCACCCTACTGTTTTTACTGGCTGGCAGAACTGGCATTTTTTTCTGCCTCTTGCTCACTCTGCTAAGGGAGTTACCAGAAGTGAGGCCCGGGGCTATTTCCCGCTGGAGCTCCAGGAGGGACTAATCCCTCTGGTGTCCCAAACTCGCCCTCCTGCAGGCCCGACTGGGCGGCATCCTCTTGACTGAATGCTGCCAAGAGGCGGTGCCCTTTGCTTCTGCGCCCTCTGTGACAGTCCTTTGCCTCCTATCCCTGGAGGATTTCTGGATACCAGTGGCACAGGAATTTTTGTGATAACATCAAACCATGGACCAGGCGTACGCAAACCTCACACCCATGGCCAGATATTACTCACGCAACAGGCCGGTACCGTCTGTTATCAATACAGACATCTCCAACCCCCCCCCCCATGTCCTGCAAACACGTTTCCTTCCTTTTCTCCCCTCCTCTCTCCCACGCCTCTCCTCTCATCGAACTTCCGCAAAGATACAGGTTGTCCACTTTCTCTTCTCAGGGCCCCACGCGACAGGAATATCTGAATATTTATTAACAGTTTTAGCAGCAGAGATCTAGTCTCGCTGTAGCTAGACACCAATCTTGTTTCCACCACTTGTTGCCTTTGTGGCCTTGGATAATGATTGACACCCTCAGAATCTCTAATTTCTCAGTATAAAGTGGGGAGCATCGTAGCTAACATTTTTGAACATTACCAAGGCAGGCCCTGTTCTAAGTTTCGTATGCATTGATAGAGTATCTCCCAGTAACCCTACAAGGTAGGTTTTATTATTATTCCCTTTTAACAGATGGTAGGCTGAGGTTCAGGGAGGTCACATGGCCTGCCCAAACTTACTCAGCTGGCAAACGGCAGAGTCTGGACCGCCACTCAGAGCCAGCAAGCTGTACACGGTTCTATAGGGGACAGTAATAGCCTAGGAGGGCTATCATGAGGATTCAGTAAGATCGAGGGCTGAATGCAGGCTTGCACACAGTAAGTACTCAATAGATGTTAGTTAATAAGCCAAAGATCACCACCATGATCATCACTGTCACTGTCATCATTTATGAAAATTCTCAAGGACTGTCATCTCTAGCCCAGTGGTACTTGAAGGGCAGCCCCAGGCCAGTAGCATAAGTGTCACTGGGGAACTTGTTAGAAATGCAGATTCTCTGGCTCTACCCCAGACCCACTGAGTCAGAAATGCTGGGGTGGGGCCCAGAAACCTGTTTGAACAAGCCCTCTGGGGGATTCTAATGAATGTGCAGTATGAGAACTCACCCAACCACCAAGAGAGACAAGGCGGACAGATAAGAAAAGTGAGGTTCAGGGCCAGGGAAGGGGCTGGTAAAGAGGCTTGTCCCCCATCTCACAACCGGCAAAGGGCACAGATGGGACTTAAATTTGCATTTTTCTGACCCAGACTTTGCTCTTAGAGCTACACCCTGATGCTTCGGCCTGCAGCTGACCACGAAGCGAGGGGTCTGCCAAATAATGTACTCGGGTGAGCAGGCAGGCACTGCAGCGCTATTAGGCCCTTCGAAGATCTGGAGACAACGCTCCCAAAATAAATCTCTTAGCTAAACAGACATTTTCCAAAAGGCATCATCATTTCCCAGAATACAGAGTGACCTAGAAACCGAGGCCAGAAAGGAACCTCTGAAACGGAGCTAGCTGTCTTTCTTCCCTCCTCCCTTCTCTGTTTCCTCCTCGCCTTTTCTTCTTTTTTCTCCCTTCCTTCCTTCTTTTACTTTCTGAAAAACTGTTTAAGCATTGACTATTGTAGTATCTTCATTTATCGTTTTCTTTCAACAAATGTTAATTGAACGTGCGTTGTGTGCCGAGCCTTGTCATGAGCACCGTGGTTCCAAAAGCTCAAAACTGTAGAGAACAAGTTAATTAAAGACTGAATACAGGTTTTCACTCACGTGCCTGTTCACATCAGTGTCATGATGAGGACAGGTACCTTCAAGCAAAGCAGAATAGAGTGGGCAAAGAACAAAGCCTCAGGCAAGACACACACCTTCATGGCATCTCATCTTTGTCATGTACTAGCTCATGTGATTTGGGGCAGGTTATTGGGAGCCTCACTTTCCTCCTCTATAACATGGGGCTAACAAAACCTAGAGATGGTGTTTTTAAAGAACTTAAAACATAGTAAAACACCTTTATGTTATTACTGAATTTTCATCAAGTTCTCCTTGCATTCTGACCTTTTTTTTTTTTTTTTCGTTTTGTTTTATATGTTTAGATGTTATGTTGTTTGGTGCATATAGATTTGATTTGCATATCTTCATAGATTGTACTTTTTGTGTCACTGCGTAATTAATTGCATTCTGCTATTCAGTATGCTTAACTTTAAATTCTACTTTATCAGATAGAATATGTATTGCCAGTACAAGTTAACTTGTTTGTTTCTTTCTATTTGGCTGGAATCACTCGGCCCATCCCTTTATTTTTAAATCATTTTAAAATCAAAATCTCTGTCTTTCTTCTTCTTTTTTGTGTGTTTCTCAGACAGGTGTCAGTGCTTCTTGGAGGTCAAAAAAAAGCCGTCTCCCCAAGGTGCCCGTGGGGTTACTGCCCTCTATGGCCTGTCACTCTTGCTGCTCTCACACAGTCTGTCTTTTAATAGCAGACTTTGGTTCAGACATTTAGTATAACAATTGCTATACATTATTTTACTCCTTCATTAAACTGTTAGAACTCAATTTTAGCTGAACAGCTTTTGAGAAGAAAAAAAAAGACTCGTTTAAAGAGGAAAGAAAAAGGATGGGGAAAATCGGTTAGCCATGAGGCTGCTTCGACTCCACAGAACTCAGTGTCCTCTCATTTATAGTATAATCTGGAACAAATGAAGGCAGACGGAGGCAAAGGTGATGGTGGCGGGTGACAGAACCGTAAAAGTGAGGAAAAGCAGTAAAAATGCTAGCTGGGGATGAATGATGCTGATCCATCATGGAAAGTTAGCTCTAAAAGAGTCCCTGGACTCGAAAATCCCAGCTGGCTCATTTAACAGTGAAGTAAATGGCTTGGCAAGAAGATCACACAGCTTGTTGGGCAGAGCAGTGACCATAGTCACATCTTCTGAGTCACCATGTCCCTAAACCCTGGGCAGCTAGAGGAACCCAACTGTGTTCTAGAGGATTCATTTAAGAAAAATCAGGCTAAAGCTTCTTTGCTAAAGTTAGGAGGGAAATATGGACGGACAGGCTCTGATGTCATAAGAGTGGTTATTAACAAGAAGTAATCAGTGCACTTTGCACTTTCTTCTGTGTGCTTTTAGTTAAGTGTATACACAGATAGCCAGGAAGAAGTACAGTGAGTAGAGTGGGCCAGTATCTATAAATACATCGGGAGAGCTGGAAAAGATTACTGGGTATCTAGAGAAATGGAGCCTGTGATGCATGAAAGTCTTCACATTAAAAATGCACATCGGCGAGGAAGTGGATTCATGGACCGCACTATGAAAACGTTTGTGTAAGGTGAGGTACACCTGCATCTGTGTTCATAAGCACACACAGGCGTAAGTACCAAGATCTCTATAAATGGGAAAGTAGGGCAATGGCTGCAGAAACGAGTGGTCTAAATTTAGCTACAGGCACGGAAATGGGATCTCTGGTTTCCAGTATCCAGACCTTGGAAAGTGGTTTCTGAGGCTTTGAGAGGTAGTCACCGAAAACTGGCATACTCACGTCTGAGTAGATGTTGGTCCCAAACACAGGAGCCCAGTAGGACGGCTCGTCTTTGCAGTGTGCCGGACAATGAACTCTGGAAACCAAGAGGCATTTATGTGATGCTTATGATGAGCAGAAAACAAAACTTCTTGAGAACTGGCTAGCCCTCTTTATTTGAATTTCAAGATTTAAGTTCTTAGATGAAAGGAAACAACCGTATTGTTTAGTCTTTAAGGGAAAAAAATACATACTTCTCCCACCCTGACAGTGATGAAGATATTTTCCTTCTTCTTAAACAGTTCATATAGATTTTTAAAGCCCCAACAACAACAACAAAAAGATACACACAAACACGGTGAAAGGGAATAGATACGGAGCGTGGGATGGTAAGAGGGTGTATCGTGGGACTGTAAGAGGGTGTATCTCCCGATCTTGGGTGTTGGCCAGTTCATACTGTGGGTACACTATAGAGATTATAATCAATAGACTTTTTAAAAGGCCACTTCCCTGAGTGAGGAGGAAAGGGCGGAGGGGCCTCACCTCAGTGAGTCACAGAATATTCCAGGGAGGGGGCACTGATAACCTGAGGCGGAAAGGGGGTTAGATCACTGCTGTATCAGTCACCACATCCTTGCCATCTGCACACAGGATGAGGAAAGCGCCTCGAACTAGAAATGGGTGGACCTCAGGTGGTTTGACAGATGCAAACCAGGAAAACGCATGAACTTTACTTAAGAAAAAGTCTTTTGTCTTTATTTGGAACAGAACACCCTGGGCTGGGGCCCAGGGACCAAGAAACCAAAATGGTGCCCAGAAGCCATTTGGCCCCAAGACAGGCAAGATTCTGGGAGGGAAGAGAGCCAGGCAAAGGGATTGAGAAGTTGAAATGATCCTGTGAGGGGAGCAGGTAGGAGAGGAGGGGAGAGAAAGGTGTGTGTGTGTGTGTGTGTGTGTGTGTGTGTGTGTGTGTGTGTGTGTGTGTTAGATTAAGAAAAGAAAAAAATGTAGGTAACACTGTTCTTTCCTACATCTCCTAGAATAGCAGTCAGAAACCCATATTTTGGATACTCGTACTATGTCAAGTTTTACTTTTTGTTTGTTTTTGCTGAAATTTTTTTCTTCTGCTTTTCTTTAGTATTTGGGGGAATCTGCTAAAAGGTTGTTATCACCACTTGAACATTCAAGGAGGGGTTGGCATGGTGGTGGTGGCAGTGGCAGTGGGAGCCAGTGAGAAAGCTTCCTGATGAAGGCAAGTAGCAAAGTGGGGGCTCAGGGACCCCGTCCAGTCTCCTCTCTGTCACTGGCACTTCCCAGGGCCTTTTTCTGCTCACATTTCATGGGTCTCCACTGATTAGTTTTTAGGTCAGTCTTTCCCTTCAAGAATCCACAAGCTTCCAGGCCCAGGATGAGGGTTCACAGGATGCTACATCACCCAACTTTGGAGAGGACCTAATGGGTACTTCAGAGACAAATGCTATGAGGACACTCTTTATTTTATGTTATGATGCCTCATTCCTAAAACTCAGCAGCCATTGAAGGCTTGGGCAGACGCATGTAAAACCTAGTCCTTCGACAAAAATTGTGGCACGTCTACAGAATGGAATACCACACAGCAACGTGGAAAAAATAAACCTATACACTCAACAATGCAGATGAATCTCAAAAGCATTATGCAGAGAGAAAGAAGCTCGAAACAAAAGTCTTCATTTATATGAAATTCTAGAAAAGGCAAAATGAGAACGACAGAGAGTAGATCAGTTGTTGGCGGGGATGTGGGTAGGAGGTGGTGAGAGAGGAACTGATTGCAAGGGACTTTTCTGAGGTGATGGAAATGCTATCTTGATTGTGGCTGTGGCTGCATGATTGTGCTCATTTGTCAAAATATGTTGAACTGTATACTCATAATGGGTGAATTTTATTGTGTGCAAAGTATATCTCAAAGAGCTAGGTTGTAATAAGCTATTTCTAAAGTGATCCATGGAAAATACTGCAGAGCTAGAAGAAAAATCAATGAGCTGATTTAAAGGGGATAAGCAGCTCCTAGCTTCCGGTGTTCTGGAGTGATCTAAGAGACCAAATGACAAATCTCAAGTTCTGCCTGAGGGGGCTCGGGAAGAGCTGGGTGGCAAATGAAGTCATTTCTACAAGTGTCAGTACTCTGCCTGGTGAGTGCAGGCAATGCCACGTGGGGCAGTCATTTTCTCAGTTAAGTTCCCTAACGCAGGGCTCTGGGGACTGGCTCCCCACAGTGCTCACTGGAAGCTCCTAAAAGGCCAGTGGCCTCAGGGTCACTCCCAGAGATTTAGATTTCAGTAGTCAGAGCAAGGACCCTGGGAATTTGTGCTCTTAATGCCCCTCAAGCTACTCCAATGTGCAGCCAGGGTTGAGAACCAGAAGTCTCAGGGAAGATCCAATGGGCCCTTGACTTCGAGCATGAATCGACTGATTTCCTGTGTGTGCACATCCAAGGGCCACAGCTGGAACTCCACTGTGCTTCACTGGCAGCAGATGACCCCAGCAGCCCAGCACGGCACCTTCTTTTCTCAGCCCTGTGTTTGTAAACCAGATGCCAGGGCGCCTTACCTCGGGCAGTGGGTCCCTGTCTTCTCGAATGGGCAGAGCTGAGCGACAGTGGTGTAGCAGTCCAGGTCCTGCACTGTGGACAGCAACAGTGGAGAAGGGTCAGGTCACCGGCAAGCCTGGGCCATAGGCTACTGGTCCATAAAATGGGTCGCTAGACACCTGGGTCCTAGGGGTTCACTTGGTCCTCAAATAGAGTTGGGATGAGAACCCAGTGCTCCTGGCTCTTCACCTAAGGCCACTCAAGGGATGAGACAAAACCTATGGCCCAAGTGGGTTCATTGGTCAAGGGCGTTACCATCTGCAGTAGTTTCTTTATGGGTCAACAATACTTTTCATTTGCATAGTGCTGTTCCATTTTGAAGCCTTTCCCTGACTTATCACCTTGGATCCTCATGGCAGATATTATTCTAATTATACAAATGAGGGAACGGAGGCTCAGAAAAGCTGAGACCTCACAGGGCACGGGTGAGAACACAGGTTTCTATTTCCCAGCCTAGAGCTCTGTCCAAGGGGACTGGTGACTTTTTCTTCAAAGTCACATGTCGTGTTTCAACAACAGATGTAAGAAAATGATTCTAGGTGCTGGCCACCTGTGGTCTCTGACAGCATGTCCTCAGCTAATCTGGGGCTGGGCAAACTTTTCCTTAAAAAACAGAGAGTAACTATTTCTAGCTTCCTAGAAATATTAGCGTTGCAAATATATGCAACAGCTTTTGTAGCAGAAACCAGCCACAGATGATGCATAAATGAATGGGCATGGTTATGTCCCGATAAAACTTTATTTACAAAAATTGCCATAGGTAGGGCTTGGCGTGAGGAAGATAGTGACTATAGCATGCTTTCCCATGGATGCATCCCACCCTGCCACATGAACATATGCCATGTTTCCCTCTCATATCTCTGGCAGACATTACTAATCTATCAAGCTCTGTTTCTGCTGAGCCCAGAATGAGGCCTCAGACCCTTTTCAACACAATGTTCCGGGTAGCCGCTATCGATCAGTAGAAATCAACACCCCTATGCAACCTATTAGCTACTCTTGATCCAAGAGCTGCTATTTTTGCGACGTTCGGCTGGAACCCTAGGCCCGTGTTTCTGGTTCAGCACTCTAGGGCCAATGCCAAGTACAGATATGTTTAGAAACTAGTTAAAGAACCAACCTCCTCAGGAAACTCTTGAAAAAGCCTTTACAGTGCTGAGAACAGCAATGTTAACAGGCATGATAAACATTAAATCAACAACTAAGAGGAATAAAATTTCCAGGAAACCCAAATAACCTGTGTATTATGGTCACATTAAAAAAAGACCGCCAGCTTACCTTTTACTTTTGACACTGTGAACGAGCTGGAAGCTTTGTATTTGCTGTAAAAGAAAACATTAGGTAAATGCAAACAGAATGGCTTCTGTAAATGCATGCTTCTTCTGTACTTATTTTATTTACATGCTCAACATTGCATTATCCAACTTGTTTCCTATCAGCCTGAAAAACCCTAAGAACGTTCTAGAGTGGGATCTAGAACGAGGACTTTCTAGAGCATGGCTCGTTAACTTCTTTGTGCCAAGGACCCCTCCGGCAGCCTGATGAAGCCTAAGAACCCCTTCTCAGAGTAATAATTTAAAAATGCATATGATAAGTTTAAAAGATTAAAGGGAAGTCAGTTGTTATTAATGTCATTAACAAAGTATTAAAACAAAGTTGTGTTCGAGTAATAGCTACATTTTTTATTAATGCATTAAAAACAGAATCTAGAGGCGGCCTTCTGACTACTGTCATTTCAGGGTAATGGTTCCAGAGATGTCTGCAGCAAGTGGATTTCTACCAGTGAGAGAGTCACTAGACCCACTGATGCTGCTCTGGTTTGGAGCCAACCTTCGTAACGGAAGGAAATGCGACCTTTCAATTAGACGTTAGTGAAAAAAGCTTTAATTTGCTTTGCACTGATGTTTGCAGACTCTCTGAATTCCAAAATGCGAAGAACCCACTTTAGACCAGAAATGGTTCCAGGACAAGTGTCCCAGGCAACAAAGGACCCGAACCTGGCCCAGCCTGACAGCTGAGCTTTGTCAAGGCCAGCGCTGAGGTCATCCAACTGACATCTCTACGAGTATCTTCTTTGCTTTCATTCAGACTTCCTTGCTCTTTTTTTTGGTTGCTGTTTACATAACCCCTAAGTCCCTAACTAAGACAGAAGGAGGAATACTCCACCACCAGCTGAAGAGTCAGACTTTTCAAAGGGGGTTGACCCATGTCGTTTTTGAAATGTTCTGAGCGGCCTCACAATTCAGATGGGACATGCTGCCTTGGAACAATTGTGGGAGCCTTTGCTCAGCGCTTTCCTGGCCACAGACCCTGGAATGGGCCCTGACATGGGGGACCCCTGACACGCTGTGCTATTGTGGATTAGCTGGGTGTGAGCCCTGGGGCCAACTATGGCTCTCATTTACAAGTGAGGGTGCTGCCACCCAGAAGGGGTGAAGAAACAGGCCCAAGGTCATGCAAACAGAGCCAGGTCTGTTTGACCCCATGATGTCTGTCAGACTCCACACTCTGGGGTCACTTTAGCCTCTGATTCCACAGACAGATCAAGACATGACTTCCTGCTACTCCTCATGGCTTCCCCACTGCTCCCCAAAAAGTCAGAATGGTGAGGATGGTCTGACTCATCAAAAGCATCCACAGAACTTACGTGAAAAACATTATTTTGCAAAAGAAGTAAGTATGGTTTAAAAATGAAAAGCCTCATTTTTAGGAAATAAGAAGTACTAATCCAGAATTAGCTTACAAAGGCAAAGACACCAACAACTGTTAATGGTGACGTGCCTGAGGAGTTCTTGGGGAGTAGGAAGGGAGAAAAAGCAGGAGTCAAAATCCCAACCAAATTAAATACACACACACACACACACACACACACACACACACACAGGCCCACTGGAATGAACTGTGTTAAATTGTCTATGAGGCGATTTCTGATTATGGGTTTAAAGTCATCTCTGTTTTTTTTTTCCTGATTCTTTATATTGTTCAGTACTTTTTGAAGTTTTGACATACTTTTATAGCCAGAAAAGAAGTTATAAGGAACACGGAATAGTTACCTCAAAGACTCCACACCATTTCTCTCAGACTTGACGAAAAAAGGGACCTTCCCGTTCCTAGTGATGTCCACCAGGCCTCCTCTGTCATCTAGGATCCCATAATGAATGGCAGCCCGGCATATGCTGGATGACTGGGGGGAGACGTGGAGGAAGACCATAAGTACATTTGAAGTCATCTTTGTCAGCGATCTTTGTCAGAAATACCCAAGATGCTTGTCTTCAACCCACAAAAAGCCAAAAAGTCGGGCCAAAGCTCTCGCCGTCTCTGACTCTTGCTTCTCTCTAGAACATGTCTTTGTTCCTGGGGTTGCTTATCTTAAAAACTCATCCGAGGTGTTTAACAAACTAAGAACAGCGACAAACGGCTCTTTCTCTCCATGCACTGGAGCATGTTAACGCTCCATCTAAAATGGAGACTGATCTTCATGGGGGTGGGCCCCAGTACCCAAAGGTGGCTTCACAAGTTTGTGAGCCCATAAATACGCACTGATCAGCGGATCAGTTCTACAAATGCAAGGTTGGACGAAGGAGGAAAAAGAAAATCTTACATAAAAACCACCACCCTTCTTGAACAACACAGACAGCATTCGAAACACAAGCCATTTAAAGAAATATTGGCCACACTCACACTTTCATAAAAGAGAGTTCCAAAAATCTTTGCCTTGTTATTCAGGCAGCCTGCTGGACACTGGTACCTGATGGAGAAGAAAGAAAATGATTTTCAGAGGGAAATATGTTGATTAAAGCTCACTTACTTTTTCTTCAGCGCTCTATTATTACATATAGAAAAGCTTCAGGATGTAGAATCACAGTTTACCCAGGCTGAAGTATATAGTCACATGGACACAATCACAGATTCAATTTGACCTTCTTAAGGACTATTTTCATGTGCATAAGACTTGTGTTTAAGCAGAGCTGTGATTACATGCGCAGTTCACACAAAGACAAGTGGCACAAAAGGTGCGTGCGCGTGCACACACACACACACACACACACACACACAAATCCTCAAACATCAGTCATCAAAGAGGTACAAATTGAAAGGAAGTGTGGTTTTCCAAGTGCCAAATTGCAAGGGTTTTTTTTAATAACTACAGCTCAATGACGGCGTGCATGTTCATGGAAAGTATAAGTTAGTCTTTCCGGAAAGCCTTAAATTCGTTGATTCTGGAACTTTCCTTATAAGTCTGTATCCCAAGATAAAAGTCAGAAAGTCAGACCCACAGGTTATTCCAACTGTGAAAAACTGGAAATAAACCAACAGGTGTCAAAGGAAGGGCCAGACATTTCTGTGTAGCCTCATGTCAAAGTGTTACAGGACTACTTTTGCAGGACTGCTAAGCGACTTTGGGAAATCTTAAGTGAAAAGTAACACAAGAGATCGGATAAGCAGTATCCTAATCAATGCAAGAAAAAAGTTTGGGAGGGATGACAGCAAATTGCTACCGATATTGAGGAGATTCTGGACTTTTTTTTCATTATACTTTTTTTTAAAATTTTTGGTCGTGGTTTTTTTTCTGAATTACAATGAACAAGAATACCTTTTAAAGTCAGAAAACAAGCCCAGGAAATATTATTTTTGTAAAAGTACTGGGCATAGAAAACTGATGTGCCAGGTGGAGGGAAGGCCTGTAGGCAAGAGATTGTAGATGGTCTCATGTTTGCAAGCGAGAATGAGTTATATTTCTTGACAGGAGGCCTCTATCAGTCTTCGTGTGGACGGACCCTGCCTTCTCCCCACCTGAGGAGGGTCCCATCTGCCCCTGACTCTGGAAGGCTTTCAAAGCTGCTAACAAGAGATGTTCTCCAAATCTGGTAATTTTTTTCTTTTGAGTACTCAGGCGTGATGCTCTCATAATAAACTTGCGGGCTAGAGAGTCACACCACATCACAAAGAAACAACTCAGGAGCATTCCACACATCCTGGACCCACGAGCTTTGTGGAGTGGATACCCCTCCAGATGCTGCTTCTTTCTGCCCAGTTTTACTAGCACACACAGAGATGTGCAAATGTCCCCGGCACTGTGCACGGGAACAGTTATTGCATCAGCCACCATTGCCACATCTTGTTCACCTCACCGACAAATGGACTGTTTACTTTTGCAGTACTTGCTGGCCTGTTGCCAGCTGCTCATGGGACAATGTATGAGCCTTTTGAACGACCTCATCCTGTGTTGCTCAAAGTCTATTTCATAACACTCCTGCCAAAGGCTGAGTCAAGTGTTCTGACATGCCAAATCCCAAATCCCCATGGGATAGAAGAGGACCTGCTACCTACTCTGTTTAGCATACTTTAAATGATGTCATTCAGCTTTAGGTGGATGAATGCCAGAGTCTATAGGAAGACGGGTAAGGACCCCTCTACCAATGACATGGTTTTCCAACCATGAACTCGAGGTTCTGCATGAGGCTGCTGCACCTGTTGGCCATTCACTGCCAGAAAGAGCAGCCCAGCAGCTGCACTGCCAAAACCAAACTCATTCTTCTTGGCAGACATTCTTCGACATCCAAGCGGACAATACTCAATGACTCCAACAGCTAGATGAGTTCATTCAACTACTACTGAGGCTACACTGGCAGCTCCTCCTCCAGGAGTGGCCCAGGAAGCAGGCCTACTCAGATTGTGCGGCAGGCCTGCTGGATCTGTCAACAGCCAAGGCACCGTTGGCTCACATGTGCCCTGAGCAGAACTCTAGGCCACCCTGCGACCCCCTTACCCAGAGAGGTGGAATGGAGCCCACAGCTGCACAAAAGCATTAGTCAAAATTGTCTCACGTTTATAGCACACACATCTGCCACATGAGCATCTGGCATTTCTACAGTTTGGAAATTCCTTTTGAACTAATAACCCAGAGCATCTGTAGTTTGGATGCCTCCTCCCTACTAAAATGCGTCCAGGCCGGAGGAGACCCAGAGCTTGGGCCAACCCTCTAGGCCAAAGGTTGTCATCTAGGGGTGATCTTACCCCTCAGGGGACAATTGGCAATTTCTGGAGACATTTCTGGTGATCACAGCTGGGAAGGAGGTACTCTTGGCACCTGGTGGGTCCAGGCCAGGGATGCTACTTGACAGAGTTCAGTGCACAGAACAGCCCCCACCACCAAGGATTATCTGGCCCTAACTGTCAGCAGTGCCAAGGTTGAGAGACTCGCATCTAGGTTTCTCTTTGTGTGTCAAGCTCTTAATGAATGGTGGCAGTCAGAGGGGACTCTGGGATGTCGTGGTCACTCTGATTCATGACACGAAGCAAGCTGAGTTACGCCCCGCTCAACATGGCACCTTTGGTGCTAAAAGTAGAGAATGCCATTTTTCTGTGAGTTTTCCACCCGGCTTGGTTTGAATGGTCATCAACTGACTGATCATACTGTGACCCATAACCCACAGCAGGTGCTGCAAAGGGCTGTAGGGAGCGAGTGGTGAGAGGGGATCCAGACTTTACCTGTTGCAAGTAGACCCTTTGCACTTGTCCTTCAGCTTGGTGTCACACCTCACAACTTGGGCTAGGAGAGAAATGCAGAAATATATATCACAGCAAGAATCGAGAGAATAAGTCCAAGTTAGAAGACCCTACCCCCCTGCTCCGAGGAACTTTCTGGAACATTCTGGAATCCATGTAATGACAGTAGAAGCATTACCCAAGGGCCACAAGCTTCAATGGTTAAGGTTTGAATCTCAGACCCACCACTTTATAGTAGTCATGTGGCATTGGACACGTTACTTCCCTTCTCTGAGGTTCAATTTCCATCTGTAAATCACAGGGATAAGTATGGTGGGTAGTGTTTCTGTGAGTGTTTAATGAGAAAGTAACTGTAGCCTTGGAAGAGAGCCTGTAGCCCTTCAGAGCTCTGGAGGGTGGAACTTAACAGCCCTTACGCAGCCTGGCAGGTGGGGAGCCAGCCATTCCCAACTGTGCCCTCACAGCTAAGATGACTTTGCCAAGCTTTCTTTTCTGTTTATTTTATAGGGAAAGATCAGATCTTGAAGTAGAGAGAGAGATAGCTGGATAAAAATATATATGTTATTTTTAAATTTTACATTATTAAAAAATGCAATAGTTTAAACTTCTGGACAGACAAGAGCATCAGCATCTTTCCTGGTCAATGATGCTCCGGATGGTTAAATGGGCAGGAAGTCTGGGGAGAAGACACTTAAAGGCCCAAGAGGACAGAGAGACTGGTGGAGAAGGGGGAGAGAATAGTCAAAGATAGGGGAGGGTTTTTGAGAAAGATGAGCACGTGGTGGGGCCCTACTTGGGACAAGTCTGCTTTTATGCTATTGGAGGCTTAAAACCAGAGGAATCAGAACTGCAGGCAAGACAGCCCGTGCCTGTGGCCCTGTCTGTCAGAAAGTGCCCTTCGAGGGCTCCACGCCTTCAGCAAAGGTGTCACCTACCCAGGTGCCTGACAGCAGTGTCATAGCGATTAAAATGCTGAGTTCTAGCCCAGGCAGACAGGGCAGAAAGATGCCTGGGGAGGTGAGGGGCACTAGGGACTAGGGAGGGGAAGTCAAGACAGAGGTGAGCATGAGAGCATTCTGCGGACTTCCAGAAACTTCAGGGAAAACATTCAACCTCCCACCCAAGGGGCTGTTGGAGGCAACTCGATGATGACCTCGAGGTACAGGGAGATCTGTGCTGACATGGGAGACCCACGTTAGCACAGATAATCCTCACAGCAACCCGCATGAACATCATCGCTCCATTCTATGGATGGGGAAATCAGGTCTCAGAGAGTGGCATGAAGGTCTGAGCACAGAGCCAGTACCTGATGAAGAAGGACCGATCAGAGCCACCGGAGCTGGCCTCCTGCCCCGCACGCTCTGTGCTCTCCCAAGAGGAACCCAATTTCTGCCCAGGTCCCCTTTGAAAGGACAAGGTCTAACCTTCAAATATCTGCCTGGGGAGAAGTGCCACTCAAGCACAGTTCCCATTAAGCTCACTTTTGAAATGACTTAAAAATATCATTTTTTAAGAAACGTCTTAAGGTCGTGCTCTTGCAAGCTGCACCCCACCCCGCTCCTGCCGTTCACGGACTCGGAGACCTCTCAACCCAACCGCTCCCCTCCTCCACCCACCCCAAAGAAAACTGCCCCCTTTCACAGGTGACTCGCAGGGTGACAGAAGGCAGAGAGGGAGCCCAACTCACTCATGTAATTCAAGGCGGACGTTTTCTTGGGCTTGGCCGGTCTGATCACCCTCGGCTGGACCCAGACGTGTTTCTCTTCAGGAACGGGAGCTGTCTCTACCTCGTTCATCTCGTCCGTTTCAGGTTTCTGGTCGTAAGTCTCTTCTTCATAGTGGAGACAGAGGGGGAAAAATAAATGCTGGGATTCAACAAAAATACTTAGGAAAAAAAAAATTGGAAATTCAACCTTGTTTGAGGTTTCATTTGACAAAGATTCATTTCAGCGGCAGAGAAAGTTGCATTTCAGAACAGACCTGGCCACGTGGAATTCTACCTGCCAAGGTGAGTTGGACAGAATCTGCTTGCTGTATACGGTTTGGACCAAGAGCGGCTGGGCCGACCAGAGGTGAGAAGGCCCTAAGGCCCACACCTGGATTAGAATAATGGATTCTTGTCCCACCTCCTCCTGCATCATCATTTGCTGAAGAAAGCACATCCTCTGACCCCAAAACATAGCTGCTTCCCCTGAGGTCCGTCTGGCCCTAGGTTTTCATTAGGGGAGGGGTCTTCCTCATTTACAAGCACATCATGCTATATAAAGACCCACATCAATGGTCTTGGGCCCCATGCCCCTCATCACCAGCATATCTTACAGCCTTATCTACCCATGAGTCAAGATCACTTAATGAAACTCAGCTCCTTTCCTCCTCACTGAGGTTTCGCTGCCCAATAACATTGGATCCATCATGTAAAACAAGCCAGAGACCCAACCCCTGGTTTTAAAAAAAAGTTAGTTGGTTGGGTCCCAATTTTTCCCTACCCAAATATTATTTCTCTAACCAGGTTCACGACCCCCATGTTTCAAGACATTTTAATCAACTGAAAATAAAATTCATTTCTTCTAAGCATCAGTTTATTTATATTCCAATTTTCATCCTGAAAGACAACTATTAACTGTTGACCAGAATCTGTAATCAGGCCACCAGGATACCAGACTGTAAATTTCAGCCAAAGCAAAGCAAAGAATTGTGATTTTCATCCGCTCGAGTGGCCTTCTCAAAGATGAATTGGTACACATCTCTGCTGGGGGGCCCTGTTGCTCCTTTATAGCTTGTATCCCCCTCCCCCTCATGTGGATCAGAGTCAGAAAGCCCTGCCCTCTGAGTCTCCCTGCCCCCTCCCCCCCCCCCCCCCCCGCCAATGAAAGAGAAGGATAGATAGACGCGTTTGGGTAAGAACGATTTCAAGGAGGAGAAAGGAAGCTTTCTTTGTGTCACTGGATTAAACTTCAGATCCCATCAAGTGACCAAGTAAGTGTTCATCAGTCCCTCAGCCTCAGTCCCACTTCTCCTTCAGAGTGATGACTTCCCTTCTCCGAAGGGTGGACCAAGGGTTTCGTGTCTATACCGGACAAACGTCCACATGAAGGACAGACGAGTGGTTCTCCAATGCTTTTCAAGGCTGGAGTATTCTGTATCTATTTTACCAGCCAATTTCCTACCATACAACCAGCACCCCAGGTGAACCCAGTGCCGAGGGGAGAACGGACGGGATTTAAGCCAGGAGATGATCTGCAATCTTGAGCCCCAAGTCCATTCTGTCGGAGCTCATGGACATCCAGGGCTGCTCCTGGGCAGCTCGCTCACAGCTGTGATTTCACCACCACCTGCCTTTCCCACCCACTGTAAATCCCTAAGGCCAGGAACCAGCCTGTTTCACAGCCCCTGAACACCCAGCTCCCAGCACATAGTAGTTGCTCAACAAAATTTTGCTAACTACAGGATCATTGAAACCTCAAAGAACTCTGTCTTTGAATTCCTTTGAATGAAAGATATTCCCACTGAAGTTTAAAGACATTCAGCAAGGGAATTCTAAAAGAATCAGTTGTAGCCCGAAACTATTAGGTGAAATCTTTATGAAGACACTGAGTTCGTAACGCTGTTTGGCACAATCAGCCGTCTCTGGTCGGCTTTCCCGTCAATGTGGCCACTCAGGTTTGCCCTTCATTGAAAGCCAGAGCTGTCTCTGGAATAAGCCGAGTTTTCTTCCATTGGCCTTTAGGATTTTTATACCTCATAATCGTGGCTTTATTTAGCCGAATATAGTTTGGTAAAGCAGTCTAAAGCATTTGAGGGCTCACTATTTAAGAAAATGGGCAGACAGTTTTCGCCCTCAGACACACACATGAAAAGCGGAATGCTTGCCCAGAAAACCGGCTGTATTTGAGCACATCCTAATTAAGTGACCCTGTGTGGACCGGTGCAGGCCTGGGGAAATTCCGTGCCGAGTTCACGGCAAGGCTACCATGAGCACCGTGCCGCCCTGGACCAGGGGTCTTGGGACACAAAGCATTGCTTATGCCAGTCTGCAGATTCTCACCTGGTTCCGTAAGTGGTGACAAATTCACGGCTAATGTTTACCGAATGTGGACCATGTGACTGCCTGCCACTTGGCTCTTGTGACATGTTCTCATTGTCTGAGGATTGCATGATAAAGCCCCATTTCACAGACAGAGGCTAAGTGACCTGCCGAAGCTCACATAGCTGATGGTCAGACAACCTTTCCTGGAAGCCCATGCCCTTTGTTGCCACATCTAGCAAGGCCTGAGGGATGGAAACCTCTCTTCCGGTGTATCCTTATCCCCGCTCCATCTCCATTATAGGTCAAGGCCCTGCCAGGCATCCTCAATAAATGCTGATTAAGGAGCTTATGCAGATAAGCCACTTTACAGGAGATTTTCTGCAAGGTTAACTAAGAAAATTGGAATGCCCACCAAATGAAGTTGGATATTTTCCACCAAAAATAAAAAAACAAGTACAGAGGTTTCGTTGGGTGAGTAAACCAGCAGCTAAGGTATCTTTGTGTGTATTTGCTCTTGGAAAATGACCCTCTGTGGGTATGAGGGGTATGTGTATTCAGACGACATGCAGAACACACCTGTTCCAATGACCTTAGAGGCCCTGGAGTGAACCAGCAGTTTAACTATAGGTGATCAAGCTTCAAGGAGAGTCTGGGTGCGGTAAGAACAGGGAGGCAGGTGCATTATGCAGTCAGGGAAGGCTCTTGGAGGAGGTGTGATCCCAGAGCTGTGTTTCCAAGGAGGAGAAAGCATCTGCCAGGTTCCAGAGATAGATGAGAGAAGGCCAACATTGCCCGCCAGGTGATAAAGGACTCCATGTGGGCAGCCCTACCTCATACTTCTCCAAAGAGCTAAACACCTGTGTTTTTAAAGCACTGACTATGTTCGGCTGGCTGTGATAGAAACTCACATCTCCCTCGCTGTACCTTCCCAGCAAATCTGCTACAGAAAGACCATGTTATCACGGTTACCAATGGGGAAACTGAGGCTCAAAGAAGGCAAGCGGTATGCCTAAGTACACACAGCCAGTAACGGTGGAGACGACCCCTCTCCATCTGTCCTTAATCTAGACAGTTCTGGCCCGGCGCACACAGAAACCCCTCACGATGGGAGATGCAGGAGGAAACCCGATGGGCATCCTTCCCTCACGGGCCCCAAATCTGATGGGGACTTGACCCCTGGGTGACTGGACAGCAGCCACAGGGCCTGCCTAAATAGGAATATGGGGACAAGATCTTAACCTTGACCTACTTCTTCTTAGCCCCCCCACACCCATAGGATTGACACAATCCATTTTCAGATGGGAAGACCGAGGCTCAGAGAGATGAAATGACCCTCCCAGGATCCCACAGCTGAAATGTGGTGGTGTTGCTATTCTTAAAGCAGGTGTGCTGACCTCTAAAACCCATGCTGTCCCTCGAATCCAGGAATCACAGAGGACTATGGGGAACAATTCACTAAAGACAGGCGTGAGGAGCCCCGCCTAGAAGACAGTGAAGAGGTGTGACCTAAGAGGAAACGGAGAAGGGGGAGAAATTCCATTTAACAAGCACTTACGGAGGCCCTACCGCATGGCAGGCAGTGCGGGGTCCGCACATGTGCGAGGGGCTTCAGGCTTCCTCTCATGACCAAGCTGCCTTGTGCCTCCAGGCCTCTGCACATGCTGTTCCCCTGCCAGAAACACCTTTCCTTTCTCTCATTACTGGGCTACGTCTTCCTTCTCAAGGCCGCGTGCTTAGGGAAGCCCTCCCTAGCCCTGCTAGACAACAACCGATGTACCTGCTATAAGCTCTGCGGCATCCAGTTACTTCCCTTGGAAGACACACACCACTCCTTGTGGCCGTGACCCCGCCGGACCTCAGTGTCATGACAGCAGGTCCATAACTCTCTGGTCCCCATAGTTGTCCCCACTTATAACACCCAGCAACATTCTGGCACACGGCAAGCGCACGGACTCTCATTTGAGCCCACAACGCGTTGCGAAAGACTGGTGTTACCACACCTGTTTTATAGCTGACGGGTATAGAGTGATGAATGGTTGGAGTGCCAGTCTCAAACCTGGTTTGTCAGAAGTCCAGATCCTTGCTTCTCCTGTCCCCTCCTTCCCTTCCCCAATGGGCAGAATTAGCAGCGAACAGCTAACCAAGACAGCAGAGTGCCTGGGTCCCTGAGCAGGTCTGGGACCTCTGCCTTAGCCCACCTGTTTCTTCACTCTAGAGCCCACAGGACCGACCCCATGTTTGCTCTGGCAGGGAAGGCCCAGTACAGAGGGTCACTCTCTTGGAAAGGACCCTCTGAGCCATCACAAGGCCTATGGATGGAGCCACGTGAAAAAAAAAAAATCTTAACCACAAAAACACGCTCAGCCCCTTTGGCCCAGCTGTGCCCCTTCTGGGACAGAGCCGAAGGAAATATTCCAAAATGTGAGAAAGGCGTTAGGCATTAAACACGTGCATTATTTTTAGTAGCGAGGTGAGTAGAAACATTGAGTAGTGACAATAGACAAATAGTGGAAGAGCTGGAATGACAAGCCTTTTGAAAGTTCTAGTTTTGCCTGAGATGTGGGAAGAAGGAAAACGCAAACGTCTGTGACAAATCCGGCGAAGGGTGAGCAAGATGGGAACGTGGGTGGGTAGCGGGGGCGGGGCGGGGGGGGGACAAGGACAGGCAGGATACCCCTGAGGGACAACCCTTCCGAGCCTGGAGCTTGTTGAGTTGGTTGGTTTTAATTCCTCGTTTGTCGTCTGTTTTATACCCAACTGTGAACACCAACAAACAGGGCAGGGATGTGTCAGCTGAGTCTGGCCATGTGATATGCTCACTGCGGGGACATACCAGGGCATCTGTGGGTCCCCAGGGAGCTGGGGGCTGAACCCCAAGTGTTCACATGCACGAGGCAGAGGGAGGGAGAGAGAAATGAGGGTCGTGCTGAGGGTGACTGCAACATGGCCGGGGGTGGGGTGGGGGGTTGCGTCTTGGACTCTATTGTTCACTTTTCCCGTTTTACATAAGCTGTTCTGTGACTCACGGTTTTGAAGTCATTTCCTACCTCGGTAACACAAGTTGTTCTTGCAGCCACCGCCGTAGCTGGGCGGACACTCAGAGCAGGGCCGGCCAGTCCTGTAGGGGGCCTCTCCGATCCAGTTCCCCCTGAAGACAGACAAGAAACACTGTCAGGAGGGGCCGCCACATGAGGGCATGGGGAACACTCCTCTCTCCTTTCCTGGGCCCGTGGGGCCGAACGAACGCAGTCAGGGAGGGAGGAAGGCATGCACCATGTAAAGGGAAAAGCGAGCTGCCCTGGGCTCCTCCTATGCACCGAGAGTCTACAGAATTCTCTGAAAAGACCCAGCCCAGAGCTACGACACATCACGTTAGCGTGTGTGCCAACACCACACTGGATCCCTATCTAACCCCGTTGCTTCCCTCACACAACTCTGAACACTGTCCGCCCCCCACCCAGCCCCTTTCCCGTGCACGGGAAAGCTGCCGGGATCCCCCTTTTAAGCCATTTCTCAAATGAGTAAAAGTCAGAGTGCCCGGGGTAGAGCTGTGTTTACCGAGTTCTTACCAGCCCAGATCACTCCAGCCTTCCCACACCCCAGGAGTGACGTGCCGGAATGCAATCCTTTTGCACAAGAGGCTCAGGGAGGTTCTGCGACTTGCCTGAGGTCACAGAGTGAGAGCTGAACCCAGGCTGTGGGGCTCAGAGCCTTTGACCACACTCTGCTCTCGGGGCTGAGACTAAGGCCCCCATGAGCCTCCGGGGCACCGCCCGCCTCCCTCTGATGTTCCTGGGGTGGGAAAACTGGAGGCTTCCTCCAGGGGCCAGGGAGCAGGTGGTGAGTGGAGATCCCAAGCCCTTCTCACGGTGCTAGGGCTTTGGCAACACAAACTGGAGCCGTAAATTACCAGGGGCCAGTCTCTGTGATTTGTTCTAGAAAATTCTGCCCATCATCCATTTGTTCCCTTGGGAAAGGGATCTGAGCCCACTGCTAGGTCACGCTTGGCCTCGGCAACCTCCAGCAGTAAAGAGCAGATGCCCTGGGTTGAACCCCAACTTTCCCCAGCCCTGAACCCATCTCCTTCTCCGTAATGGGGGTAATGGCCAGGAGGCCGTCATGAGGATAAAGCAAGTGACTGTATGGGTGCCCTCAGACCACGGTCTGGCTCAGGGTGAAGGCTACATGCTCTTAAGCATTTTCAAATCCAACAAGCTTGTCCGGGTGAGGATTCTGACGGCTTTCCAGGGAGGCCAGGGAGGGGCCATGCTAGTGTTGGCCAGAAGACAAACTGCAGAAAACACGCTCTCTGCTTAACCTCCAGTGGCTCAAAATAGTGGGATGGCATCGCCCAGGGCCACGTGGGCGTCAGGCCTGGGCATGGAGGGCAGGGGTCCCATCACAACATGCTCACTATTTCAACCCTCACACATCATGAATGGTAAATGCTGGTGTCCTACACCGTGCCACAGACCCCACTCAGCTGGCCACCTTTGCATGGATGTGCAGACTGGCAAGGGACTCACAGGGCCATAGGGATGACTTTCCCAAATGGACCATTGCCAAGTGGACCGAGAAGGCCTCAGAGCCTGTCCTGTTGCCTGGTGAGGCTCAGCAGGTGTTTTTAGACTATTTGGGCCCCCGGCTGAGTTCATCTCTTTCCCCCAGATGATATGGCCAGCCTACGTAGGGTTTCCTGTTTCCTTAAAGGCAAACTACGCCTCTGATGCTTCAGGAGTAATAACGCTCAGGTTAGAGGTCATGGAGAGCTGGCTGGGCACCAGGTTCTGTACCAATGCCCTGAAGGTGGACAATCCCCTTACTCTTCCAATAGCCCTGTGAGGTAGGCGTCCTCCCGTTGTGCACAAGGCTGTCAAGGTAGAAGACCCCCCACCTCTGCCCAGAGGGATCTGGGCCCAGACACCATCCCCGGGTGCACCCTCTCAGCCACTGCCTGCTGCAAGGCCAGAAGAGGCTGTGGACACCATGGAACACCATGCGGCAATCAAAAAGAAAGGCCCGCTGAGCACACAACACTGTGGACAAATCTTGTAGATACAGTGTTGAGAGGGAGACATTGGGCACAGGGGGCATATCTATCATGTCCCTTCGTATGAGGGTCCGAGCCAGACAGACTGGCCAATGGGGAGAGATGTCAGAATGGTGGTCACTCTGGGCAGCATCCTGGGCACAGAGAATATTCTCTATCTGGACCTAGGTGGGAATTACGCGGGCATAAATGTTCTGTGTGGACTAAATTGTGTGTGTCCCCCCTCTGTGTGGCTATATGTGGAGATGGGACCTCTCAGGGCATAATTAAGGTTAAATGAGGTCATAAGAGTGGGGCCCTGGATGGGATTAGTGTCATTCTAAGAAGAGAGACCAGAGAGTGCTCTCTGTCTGTCTTTGTCTCTGTCTCTGTGTCTGTCTGTCTCTCTCGTGCACACACCATACCGGGAAGCACCATGCAAGGACACAAGGAAAAGGTGGCAGTCTACAAGACAACGAGAGAGCCTTCACCAGGAACGGACCCTGCTGGACCTTGATCTGGGATCCCCAGCCTCCAAAACTGTGAGAAATAAATGTCTGTTGTTTAGGCGCCCGGATCCTGGTATTTTGTTACTGCAGCCCAAGCTGACTAATACATGTGTAAATGTGTGAAAAGTTATCAGGCTGCACACTTCAGATTAGTGTATTTTACTGTCATAGATCATTCCTTTTTCAAGAAAAAGAGCGGGGGTTAAAGAAAGGAAGAATTGTATTCCTGATGGGGTCTTCCAGTGTCTTTTTTTATATAGAGCCAAATGGAATCATTCCTCATTACCCATCTGCCACTCTGCCAGGATTTCCACTGCTGTGGACCAGTTTATTAATCTTCCATGGGCTTGTGTCCCTCCTCATCAATGTCATAACTCCCCTGTCCTTATCCCTGGGGGCCACTGAGACGCTGCCGCTCCAGGCATTCCAGATATTTGATGGAAAGTTCTATTTTCCCACCAACCTCAGCGAGTCCCTCTTCATCCCACCTTTTCACAGCTGCTCCTAACCCAAACCAAACAAACGAGGTCATTCCTGTTTTATTGAGTCACTGAGCAAACAGGCCTCGCAGGCCCACTGTGTGCCGGGCACAGTGCTAGGATAGTGGCCAGCTCAGTAGCCAGCGTGAAAACCGCAGGCTGTAAACGCGGCCAACGGTTCTCTGAGAACCAGCACATATTTGTCTGATGAGCCATGAAGGTGAATGAGTACAGGGATGAATGATACACTAATCACATCAGGATGCGTAAAGAGAAAGAGGGGTTATGAAATAAAGACTTGACACGGTCCCTCCTGGGAGGGAAAATGGTTTCTACCAGGTCTAGCCTGAATTCCTGTTTTCTGGAGTGTGATCTGCTGCATATTTTCAGAGGAGATTTGCAAAGTCAATTGGGCAATTTCATTGGTTGAAGTCAATTAGGGCAAGCTCATCGGTTGAAGCTCATTGTCTGTGAGTGGTCTAGCTCTGGCCAATGAACTCAGGAGAAAGTAGTCCAGGAGTGAGAAAGAAGAGAGCCCTTTCTATGATTCCCTTCTGCTTGGGAAGATGAGATGCCTGGTGCTTTGCAGCCATCTCGGGACCATGAGGAGAGGATAGCACAGCAGGAAGACAGAAAGAGCATGAGTCCTGGTTGATATTCCTGAGCTATTAAGCTAACCCGGAAGTACCAACCTCTAGACTCCTTGTTATATGAACTAATAAAGAGACCTCACTGTTTAAGCCAATTTTAGTCGGGTCCTGTGCAGCAGGCAAACATATCTTAACTCATACAATCATGTCAGCTTGTTCTTACTTTGGAGAGTAATTGCAGACGAGGTAGACGGCATTCTCCCAAACATCTCCCCAGACGTTCATCCTTCGGCAGGTGTTCACGGCGCAGCCAACCTTATTGGTGGTGGCCCAAACTATCTGAAATGACGACAACCATGCATCAGAATTAAAGGGACAAGGCATAGCAGGATGACATCATCTGGCCTGGATCTATAGGGTGCTGGTACTCAAGGGGTATGTGGGGAAGGGGTGAAGGACCAGATTTCCCCCCCTAAACCACTGAAGATCTACACATTTGTTTAAAAATAAATAAAACAAAACAAACAAATCACACACAAGGAAAATGCTCCAGCATGTAAAAGTGCTATAGAAGTTTCCAGTGCTTAACTCTCAATTTCTGTACTTGTGAACTGGTCACAAACTGTTCAGTGCCCCTGCTATACTTCGAGTAGCACAGACTTAAAGAAAAAAAAAAATAATAAGGCAGTGACAGCAGAGGTTTTCCAACTGGGCAACAATTCTGCAGGGCCAGGTGAGTGACCGGATTTGGGCGCTAGGCTGGGGTCATGGCCTGTTCCTCCAGTTTACCTGTGTGTAGTGGGTACACATGGCCCCGGAGCACCTCTCCGGACACCAGGGGTTGCACTCGTGGGGATAGGGGTAGGTGTAGTCCTTCACCTCATCGTACCAGGACTGCACGTGGAACCCAGGAGAGCGATACCTGCAGAGACAGATCAGCTCGTTATGTCCTGGCCACCACACACACGAACGACGGAGAGCACAGCTGGCAGCACCGCCACCCACGGGCAGGCGGAAGGAGGGGCTCCTTCAGGGCCAATCGCTCCAAATCCCAGAGCCTGGTAAAAGTTCTTAAAATCCAAATCAGCGAGGAGCTCGCCTGGGTGTCCCCGGAGTCCCTCTCGATTCCAAGAGTGTCTTTCAGGCGGCCCACATACCACCAGTGCGTGCAGGAAACTTTCACTTGGCCCCAGTGAATCATTTGTTATGTGAATGATGATGTATTTATTTTCATGTACATTTGGGAAAATACATGGAGCCCATGAACCCTGTGTTTCACAGATATTATTGCTTAAGATGAAATTTAATTTAAGATATGAATACATTTCAAGTCAATGTAGAGAAAAATACTTAGTCAATAATTGAACAGGTGCTGCACAGATGGGACACCCACCACCGCAGGGGAGGTCTAGAAGTTGGCAAGTAGCTGGCTATGGGGACCAGGCAGAAAAGGTCCCCATCATTGTCATGACCAGCTTTGTTCATCAGCTGCTGGGGCCCCGAGGATTCAAAAACAAAGCAGGACACTCATTCGGGGCATAGAAACCCGCAGGTACGCAGACCTGCGGTCAGGTGTGCAAACCTTTTTGAAAACTTCCTATTTAGATTTCTTACTGAACCTCTCTCGCCCCAGCCATGAGGGGGGCCTGGGGTCATCATCGTTGGTGGCCACTGCCCCTTGCTTCAGCCCCGTCCGTCAGGCTGGCACCAGTTATTTTTTTACCAGGAAAGAAAATAAACTGGATGTGAATCCCCGGTCACCATCACCAGCAAGTGTAAACAAAGCGGTTTCAATGAGGAGAAAGGCGGCGAGGGGGACGGGCCATTTCTAAGAGCGTTGTGGTGAGAGGGGCAGTTAGAGGTCTTGTAACAATTACTGTCAGAAACCAGAGCGAATGGTGGTGGCCAGTGACACGGCCCGAGAAACGGCCTGTTTCCCTGGGGCCACCTTGGGGAAAGAAACACACAGAGCCTCCGAGCTCCAGAGCGAAAGGACACCCACCGCCCTGTCCAGAGCCGCAGGGCAGGCGGGTGCTCCGGGGCCTCACAAATGAGGGACTCTTTGGGAAAGCAAGTTAGTAGTATCTACACAGAAAGGGGAAACCTCTGTGCCCTTTGACCTATCTATCCTACTCTTCAGAGTTATCCTAATGAAATAATTCAAATGAGTCAACAACGACATAAAAAGCAAGCTAAATGTTGGCCTATTGACTTGATGGCCCATAGGCAGCCTTTGAGAATCCTACAGTCAAATGCTACACAAAAGCCCAGAAAATGACGGGGCAGTAAAATCAACCTTCTTTCCTTCTTTCCTTCTTTCCTTGTCTCCCATCCAAATACTAACCAGGCCCAACCTGCTTAGCTTCCGAGGTCAGATGAGATCGGGCTTATTCAGGGTGGCATGGCTGTAGACTAGTCATTTTCTTTTAATGCTATCGTTAAGACTGATTTTATAAAAAGCAGAATTCGCCAGAGGAAAAAATACCACGTGGACTCACTTCCATGAAGCCACATCTCTGGGTCCGTCATGGCGCCTGCCCAAGCACAGCCCTAAAGGAAAGTGTTGCCACTCACGGCCAAATTAAACGCCAGAGCTTGAAGAGCTGGGAAATATCTGGGTTAAAGTCATGCAAGCCCTGACCCATATTTTGGGAAAGTATTTCAAATTCAGTCCAATTTTTCAACGAATAGAGCAAAATGAAAGTGAACCATGAGAGCCCGGCCACCAGATTCAAGGGACATGTGGGCACGGCACGTTGACTCTTGATCAATCAGCCTTAATTGGCCAAAAGACATTTTCTCCACTTCCTCTAATGAAACCAGCCCCCACTTGGAGGGGACTTTTGGCCGGGCTGGGTGAACAGGTATGTGGCCCAGTTGACTTTGGGGAAGCCAGTGGATGACATTAAACTGATCATTGTCAAGTGCTGTGGGCAAGGGACAAAGTTGCTGCCAGGCCAGGAGGCTTCAGAGGTTCAGAGGTGTGCACGAGCCCTCCCCATGGCCTGACGTGGAAGAGGAGCGAGTGATACGCTTGAAGTGGATGGAGCCTGGGTGGGCCTTAAAAAGTGGGTAGAATCCAGACACACTGGGGCAGGGAAGACAGTACCGACCCCACTGAAGGAGCGAAGGTCCCCATCTTCCCAGCTTGCCCAGCCAGCTCCTTCCTGGCTCAAGAACCCTTTCAAGGAGATAGAAGGGAAAACCCGTGCTCCAGAAACCCCGAGGCCGACGATCAGTGTCTGGAGTCAGCAACCAGACTCACATCAGTTTTTTCCAACCCCTTGGAAGTACTGCGGGGTGTTGAGCCTCAGTTTCCCCATATATAAATGATATGGGTTGGTGCTTTCTCCTCTTGGGAGGTGACCGCAAGGGCTAAATGCTATCATGGACAGTAAGCACCGAGCTAGGTATACAATAGGCGCTCAGCCATGGTGGCCAGTTCACAAGTAAGGAGGTGGGGGAACTCCGTGGCTCTTACCTGCCCCAGTGGACGGCCAGGTTCTGCCCAATGGACACCAGCAGACTGGTGGGCCCGTGCTCCCAGATGCACTCGTGAGCCCAGGCGGCCGCCGACTTCTCCAGCTCTTCATCCCAGGTCTGCGGGGTAAGGAGAAACAGGCATCTTCAGCGTCAGGAGTGGGTATGAGACCCAGAAATGAAGCAACATCCCAGCAGAACCCGCTGGCCGGTTTCGGCTTCTACAACACTGGGTTCTGAGCATATCTCGGTTGGGTTCCTCACTCAGCTAGTGGGAAGTGGCAGGTCAGCAAAGGACTCAGAAGAGCCTGGACCCAAGGCTGTCTGTCCTCAGAGCTCCTGCTCCACCTCTAACTTGCCAGTGACCCTGGGGAATCCCTTCTCCTCTCAGCCTGAGTCTTCTCATCTGTGAAATGGGAAAATGAATAAGTCCTGGAAACAGATGGTGCTGGTGACTGTATAACAGTGTTTAAGTACTTGATGCCACTGAACCGTACATTTAAAAGTGATTAAGATGGTAAATTTTATATTCTGTATATTTTACCATTGTGTTGAAAAAAGTAGCAAGAAAATAGCAGCAAGCCTTCAGCTTGCCCAGCCCTCTCAACTCCAGCATGGCCCACCCTGAATCAGCAGGGCTCCGGCAGGGGTCTAGGCCAAGGAATCTGAAGATAGGGTCTGCCTCCCAGCTGGCCCAGGGGACACACATAACTCCTGAAGAAAGAACGTGGCAACAAGAGGGATCATTTCTCTTCTGAGGCAGAACAGACGCCAAGCGGCGCTCGGGGTGACTGCGAGCCAGATGCTGTGACACTTCCTCCCAGGGCCGTGGGGCAGATGCTCAGCTCCCAGGCAGGCAGGGGCTGCCCCCTGTTCTGGGCAGCCGCAGCTCCCGGCACGCAGTAGGTGCTCACTGACAGACTGTCTGGGAAGAGCTCTGGGATATGTACAGGAATAGGGGGCTGGCCAAACCAACAGCAGGACCCCCGTAGGGGTGTCACGAAGCTCCCCGCTTCCCTCTCCTTCTTTCCTGCCATCTCCTTCCTGCCAAGATAAGCGAGACTCCTCGGCATCCGGGAGCAAGTCCTGGCCTAGGTGCAGATGCCTCTGGGGATCTGGGTCACAACCATGATCCACTGTCATCGCAGCTGCAGTGGACATTCTGGGTATGCTCAGCCTCATGTCTTGCTGACAGCACCCCACTCTCAGTGCCCCCCCCACTCTGAGACGCTTATACCTGAGATCCTTCTCCGATGTGCAGATGAAGCCTGAACTGGGGGGTGGGTAGCATTCGGGGAGGCCACCCTCAGCTAACGGGGACAGGCCCGTGGGTAAATGCACCTCCTCCCGCCTTTAGGAGGTTGAGCCTCTTGCTGCTCCTTTCACGGGCAGATGCCGGCAGATCCCGGTCCCACCGTGAGACCCCTGTAGGGTACCCTGAAATTAGACTTCTCTCTTCCTGACTTCCGGACTCATGGATCACCCCACAAACAGACCACCTGCATTAAGTCGGTGAATTCTCTCCAAGCAGGGGAGAGGTGGGCAGTGGGGACAAGGACAGCTTGCACATACACCAAGATCCCGCTGGAAGTGGCCAGCTGAGCCCTTTCCGGTATCCAGGGCGCCAAGGCAGACCTGGCAGGCGCCGGCCCCACCCTGAGGGTCACTGGCTCCTCAGAAGCTCACTATTCTGTGCCGTGGTGCAAAAACAATGTGAACTGGCTTGCCATTGGTCTGAGTCCATAAAACTTCCTACAGCTCAGGGGGGAGGGGAGCAGGGAGGGCGAAGGTCAAGTCAGGGAGAGAAAGACATGCCTGCGGGATCTCTGAGGGTTAAAGGCTTTTGAAATTCTGGCTGGAGATGGGCAGAGATAACATCTGGTCTGCAGTAGGGTACAACCAAATGAGAACCCGGCTCTCCCTTCCCTCCTTCGAGGCTGCGCATCCCCATCCTGGCCCACCCTGTCTTCCAACCCTCTTTTTGTCTGCAACTATGCCAATTAGTAGGTCCTCAAAACAATGTTCCCCAAACAAAGAAGTACGGGCTGGTAGTCATGGGTCTGGCTGTGTGATGAGCTTTACAGCAGACACACACTCTATTGATCAGTGTGATTTCCACAGTGTATTATGTCTTGACTGTCACCCAGAAGAATACATGCACGCATAAGTGAATGCATGCGTGATGAAGTCCAGCTCTCCGGCTCATGCCAGCCCTCGCTGACCCCTCCAGTCCCCACCCCAACCTGTCCCCTCACCTCCCACTCAGTCTGTGCTTTCCCAGCTCAAGACCTGCCCTCCAACTGCTCTGAAGGAAAAGCATAGGCAGACATTCTTATCCCTCAAAGGGACGACTAGAGGAAGGAGAAGGGAAGAACAGGGCAGTGAGGTGCACTGGTGAGAGCATTTGTGTTAGGTGAACTTGTGTATGACGCCAGGCTCTGTCCCTTGCTGGCTCTGTGACTCAAGGCACGTGGCTTCGACTCTCTGTGCCTTCGTATCTCTATCTCTAAATGACACCTGGGACAGGACTTGGGGAAGGCTGAATGAGAGCAGGCATCAAGCCTCCAGGTGAGGTTCAACGTAGCCCTCAGAACAGCACAGAAATCAGCTTCTCAGGCACCTGCCATGAGCCGGGGCAGTGCTAAACCCTGTACCTCTGAAGCCACTATCATCTGAGCACCTGCCACTTGCCAAAGAACACCAGCATCCCTTTCTCATATAATACCCCCAATGAGCCCTTGAGGTACACTTTATTTTTCCATTGTTGCAGACAAAACAAACAAGCAAACAAACAAAACCCCTCGAGGCTAAGAGAGGTTCAGTAACTTGCCGAAGGCCACACAGCCACAGAGCTAGGAAGTTAGATCTTTAACAACCCAGCCTTATCTGGCTTCTAAGGGGTGTCACCCTGTCTGCATGCTGTCACCAAGGGCTGGTCCCACTCCACTAAAATAATAACAGCAACAATATAGTTAACATTTATTTAGTGCTTATGACGTCTTATCTCACTGGCTCCTCCAAACAACCCTACAAGAAAGGTACTTTCATTACCACCATTGTGCCGATAAGGAATCGTAAACACAGAGAGGCTAAGTAAATCTGCCTGAAGTCACACGGCTGGCAAGTGGCAGCTGCCTAAACTCAGGCTGCCTGGCTCCACAGCCTGTCCACTTATAAAACCTCAAAATAAGTATCTTAATTCTCTGGAGTTTTAAATCCATCCTTTGGTGCTGAGGCTGTTTCAAAGGACTGTGACTCGAAGCCCCAGCAGGCAGGGCTGAGCAGGAAGCTACATTCTTAAGATGCTCTCAAATCAATACCACTTGTTTGGGTAGAAACAGGAGCAGATGGGCAGCACTGGGTCTCAGATGCTGGGGTTGAGGGCTGGGCCCTGACTGCCTTTCCCGCCCCCTAGCCCCTGCGGGGGGGGGGGGCAGTTGCTACAACGCCCCTGAAGACTAAGTTTGCCTAAAAAGTGGGCTATTTAGACCTAAGGACCCAGATCCCAACTCTAATCCTGAAATATCACAAAATAAACAAAGAAGAAAACATAGCAGGCTCGTTACAGGCAGTCCGGGCAGCCCGACCTTGCCAGCTACATACTAAGCTCGCTTCACTTGCCTCAAATCTTCCACACAACCACTAGACAATCATGCTGCCACCAGGAAAAGATCAGCAGAAACCCAGCCTGTTCCAACAGAGGCAAGAGGCAGCCAGGATCCCAGGGGGTTGTGGCTCAGTAAGCTTCAGGCCAAGGAAAATGCCAGCTCCCTCATGGGTACCACGAAAGCCCTTGGGGTGGGAAGGGCACATGATGCAGGATGACCTGTCCAGAGAGAGGTATAGAGAGTCTTCTCCCCATGGGGACTGAGGCCACATGACCAGGTCCTGAGAAGGATGGGGGAAGGGTCCACACTCAAAGCCCCCAAAAAATCTACCCTAATTTTTTATATCTTTAACCTCAAAAAGGTCTGCGCAAGCTGCCCCATGCATTTTGAAAGGGTGCCCACTCTTCCTCCTAAAATTAGCACAGCCCCTTTGGAATAAATGCCTGGATGATTCTCTTGAGGGAAAAAAGAAATGTTTCATATGAGTTCCTAAAGGACAGCCTTGCTTGGGGCAGGAGCGGTGGCGCGGGAAGGGATGGGGGAGTTCTGCCCGGATGGGAAACCCATTCATCTGCCCTATCGCTGGTGACGGGCCACCTTGTGCAGGCACATAGGATGGTCCCTGACCAGGGGCACTACTGATGTCAGGGCACAGGCACATGAAAGCATTAGCTGACTCCAGGGTAAGGAGGGGAGCGTGTCCTGGGATGATAGTTGGATGAAGAGAGTGATAACAAGAAAGTGCTCCCAGGGAGGGAGGGTGGTGGCTGTCACACATGCAGCGTCTTCAGAGGACACCCAGCAGACCTCTCTGGCCAAAGGGGAGGGAGGGAAACAAGTCATCGGACAGACAGGGCTCCTGCGAGACGTTCGGATGCCAGGCAAGAAGCATCTGGGCTCCGTCCCAGGCACAGAGGGCCCTGGAGGCCCCTGAGAAGGAGGACGGCTGGGAGAAAGTGAAGATTTAAGAAGCATAAGAGGATGGCAGGATTCAGAATGGTCTGGAAGAGGACAAGATGGGAGGTGAAACCCCCTCGGGACTGAGGTGTCCCGCTAATCACAGGGGGACTGGAACAGGTTGGGACGAGAAGGAGGAAAACGCTGGAGAGGGTCGTGGTAGCTGTGGGGTGTAAACGAGGCCACGGAGCTGGCTGAGAGCACAGGCTGTAGAGTCAGCTGGACTCAGGTTCGACTCTGGCTCTGCCGCTACCAGCTGTGTGACCTTGGGACTCAGCTTCCTCATCTCTAAAATGAGACCTTTCCCAGGACTGGGGGGATGGGAAATGGCACAGACAGAGATGCAGGAATGGAGGCAGGGCAGGAGATCCGGACGGGGGAGAGCTGGTCGCCCTTTCTGTTCCTAAGATTTAGGGGGGGGGCATCCCTTCTCTCCGCTCTCTTTTCCGATAAACGACGCATCTCGCAGGCTTAGCCCTGCTCGCTTCTCAGACATGGGAGGTAAGTTACAGGGCCGGGTGGATGAAGACCAGGCTGGCACTGTCGCAGCAGCGACACCACGGCCCCACGTGTGAGGTCCGTGCTCGGTTGTCACAGGAACCATGAGAGGATGAGCTCCCCAAAGCGGAAACTGGGGCTCAGCCTGGGCTGATGTTCAGGGCACACGGCTAGGAGGTGGCAGAGCTGGGACTGAAGCCACCAGAGCCCAGCCCTGAGACCCTCCCCGGTCCATCTTCCGGAGGGCCTGGTGGGAAGAGTCAGGGCAGGTCCGTGGGCTGAGCTCCGGAGGTGGCACAACGAGCTGGCAACAAGGCAGCCTCTGGGTGCTGTTTTGGTGGAGAGTCAAGAACAGAGGAAGGGGACCTGCTGCTTGTTGCCTGGGGACCTCAAGCCTGCCATACACTCAGTGACTGGGGACAAAACAGATGGCACCTTGGCCTCGGACCCTGGATGGGAGTGGCAGCTCTCACCATGTACTCCATGTTGGAAGCTGGGGGGTACACCTGGCCGCGCAGTTTATTGTGAAGCATGAGGATCTCTTCCTTGTCCGACCTGGGGATGGCCCTCCGGTCCGCAAGTGAGACTCGTCCTGCTGGTATGTGCTGAGCAGCTTCTCAAAGTGTGTGATGTTGGGCAGAATAACCAAAAGGCTTTGGGCTCCACAGGCCAGCAGCACCAGCCCCAGGGGGATGATGCCGTTCAGGATGCAGCTCATGGCTCCTCTCCAGCAGCAAAAACTGGGGTGACAGGGAAGGCTGGTCTCCTGAGGCACAGCTGGGCGCTCAAGAGCTCTGAAAGGAAGCAGAGGGCGGAGGAGGAAGAAGTAGTCAGTATTAAACCTGCTACAGCATTGGCTTGAGCAGTGAGCAAAGCAGGTAGGATTCTCCCCACTTTGCAGATGTGAAAACTGAGGTTCACAAGAGCTAAATAACCAAGGACCCACAGATAGGAAGTGGTAGAGCTAGGATTCAAGTGAAGGGTTTCCAGCAAGGTAAGCTGCCCAGACTTCATGGAAGACGTCCTGGCACAATCTCTCCTGGCCTCAAGTTCCCTGGTCACCATCTAATTTTTAGTCAGCGTTTAGTCACCATCTAATTTTCTAATTTCTAGCCAGCGTTTCGCCTCATTCAGGACTCAAGGGTCTACTGCCTGAGTTAAGTTGTCTCCTGCTCCTGAAAGAGATTGATAAAGCCATTTTACTCCACCAAAGGGCTTCCCCTGAACCACAGTTAGCAGCAGACTCTGTGGTCCCCGTGACGTGAGGTTGGTCTACCAAAAGTGGTTGACAGGCATCCCCAGCCCTATCATTGTCAGCTCTTGTCATCATGGTCCTTCCACTGGCACCACCCACATAATCATCACACACTGTGACACAGTCACCCGGCCCCAGCCAGGGACCCAGATGTGTGCTCTGCTGAGAAACAAGTTACTTGTCAATCTGATCCTTGAAGGAAGCGATGGTGGAAAGAGGAAGGACCTCCAAGGGGTGCCTGTGTACCCTACTCTCATCGCCAAACCTGCCTGGCCAATCTACTAAACAACAAAGCATGTCCTTGCCCCCCACCCTGCCCCAGTCAGCTTCTGCCTGCCAAGGAGCCTGTTACAGATGCTGCCCCTGCCAGTGTTACTCTTTTTGCTGCTAAGTTAGTACCCAGTGAACACAATAGGATGGTTACCTGTTTTGGCTGATACAACCAACAGCAGAGCCCAGGGGACAGAAGAAGAGGGTGAGCTGAGTTTCTAGAACTTGGCGGCCCCATGGTGGGACTGCACTTCTCAAAAAGAGTTCCTGGAACCCTAACGCTGACACGTCGGTTGGGATTCAGCCCTCTCAGAGGTCTACGGTGCCAAGCTGTCGTTATGAAAGCATCCTCACTTTCACTACTCACGGATCTCAATGGTCCTTCTTCGCCTGTAGGGCGACAAGCCCCTTTCCCAGATAATTCTCTTCCTAAACTGCCTTCCCTGGCACGCCTTAAGAAGAGCTGTGTTCGTCTTAGAGTACACTAACTGACTTTAAGATTCCAAGGTCCAGTGTTATTGGGTGAATTGCTGCTGTGCCGTTTGTTCCTCCTGGAAACCCTTCCTGAACATGCGGGTGGGCCAGTCACTTCATTGACGTTGTTTTCAACCCCAGGACACAACCCACTTCCATTTCACAGATGAGGAGGCTGAGGCCTGAGTGGTGGCGTGATGAGCCCAAGGCCACCCTACTGGAAGTGGAGACGCTGAGATTCGAACCCAGGTGTGATGACTCTGAGAGTCCAGAATTTTCCATCACGCTGCCCTGGCTCCTCTCTCCCTGGTGGCCAGGGGTGTCACCTCCACTCAAGGGCCACACAGACTGTGGTCCTTCTCTGGGCTGTCGCCTGGTCCAAGAAGACAAGGCAAAGCTTGAGTGAGTGTTCATTTACATCTTTCAACTCTGCTTTACTCTCGAAGGATTCGTTCGGTCACCCGATGACCTTTAGCGGACACCTATTTCGTGCTGGACCCTGGGACATGAAGGTGAAGAGGACTCTCTCCCTGTTAGGCTGGGGTGACAGGCGAGGAAAGCCACAGCCACAGGCCCACAGACTTAAGACAGCACAGGGAGCTGGAGGAGGGACCCCATGGGCGGGGACAGAGCCAGTCATGCCTGGACGCTGACCTGCCAGAACCCCGAAAGGCTCAGGCCTTTCAACAAGGCTCCTGTGGTCCTCGCCCACACTAACAATAACCAGGCGCTCACCAGTGGCCTGGTGGGGACTGAAAGACGGCAGCAGACGAGGACAGCCTCAGGGGCAAGCGCAGAGTGGGACAGGGAGGCAACGAGCCAGGACTCCCAGGAGGCAGAGCGGAATAGTGGAGCTATGGGAACGTGGCGGTTCCCATCTACAGCTCTGGAAACTCTCCAGAGTCCTGACCGAGTCTACGCTGCCGATAAAAATAACCGCCATCCAGAGGGGAGGCCTGGGTCTCTTTGGCGTGGGCCACATGTGGCTTCGCCTAAGGAGTTCCTTTGGGGCACAGCCCAGGGACAGCAAGGAGGACTTCTGCGTGCTCACCCATCTCACTGGGCATCGAACCAGTAACGCGGAATCTCTCGGGGCCCCTGATCTCTCTCTCAGGTTAGTCACGCCACCATATATGAGCATTTCCCAGCTGCAGAAGGCCAGGCCGAAAGAGATGCCAAAACACGCTGACGCTGGATTGAGATGTGAGACGAAACGAGAACGGGGACTGACATCATCAAGTGTCCACTCCGGTGTCATGACAAGACTCGATTTTCTTTACTCTACGCTTAAGTAACGTGAGGGGCAGGGCACCCCCAAAGACACAAAAAGTCAATTGCTAATATGACTCAACTATGACTCAACTAGACTAAAACCTGGATTTGGCTTAAGTTTCCAATGGGCACAATTAATTCAATTGGCTATCAGTAAGGGTTACCAGTAATCAACTGTGGAGTAGTCAGGGGTGGAATATTATACAGCAGGTAAAAGGAATAAACTAGAGGTATGTGCGTGTCAGCATAAATAAAATTCAAATAGCATGTTGGGTTAAAAAACCAAGTTGTAGAATCTTATGCTACTTATACTATTTATGTACATTCTAAAACAGATAAATCATATTTTTTGATATACATGTATATGTCTATTGTGTGTATATACATAACAGACACATATAAGTATCTATACACATATATACACATGTCTGTATGTTTGTGTACATATATGTATATGCGGTGTGTGTTTGTATGGTAAAACCAGGACTGAATCAGACCAAGTTCATGGCGGTGCTGGACTCCAGGGTGAAGGTAATGGAACTGGGAAGAAGAATGGGAGGGATTTCATCTTTAATATGTTATCTCTACTTGAAAATCTCAAGTAAATACAGAAGTGCCAACCTCTGCTCACTTAAATGAATAGGCTGAAATGGCAGGAACTTCGAGGTAATAACTACCAGGGCCAGACCTCGGTGGTAAGCATACTATCCTCTGGACTTGTCTATCTTTTAAAAATAGGTATTAATGAATAACACAAAGCAAAATGCCGAAGCGCGGCAGGGCACAGAAACAAGTGCGGTTCCGAGCGCATCCTTCTGGCACGTTCCCTGGAACGACTGTGGCCTTACTCCAAGAGACTCAACAAGCCACCTGGCGGCAAGCGGGAGAGGGCCTCCGGCACTCCGGGACCTGTAGGCTGGTCCTCCCCTCCAAGGTCGCAAAGAGGACAGATAACGCCTCGGTGGCGCCTCAGAGTCGGGAGAACCATGCGGTTTCCTGGAACCTTCTCACTGGAAGGAAACACAGCAAAAAGAGAGGAGAGGAGGGCGTCTCCAAGTGCCTTCTCTGCTCTGGCCACTTGTGGCACCATGCTGGGCGGCATGTCCAGTACCCTGGTGGGTCTGAAAGTGGTTTGGGCCAGGAGCTCAGGGGGTCTGGAGGGACAAGGCCCAGCTCTTGAGGCTCCTGCTAAGTTTGGGCTGCCAGAGAACACTGAAGCTTTAAGCAGAATTGTGGTGTAACAGGGCTGGCGTCTCACACATGTCTGCATTCCCAGGGTCAGACCAGTGCTGGCACAAGGGGTTGTGGGCCAGGTTGTGTGCCCCACGGATTCACATGTTGAAGCCCCTAGCACCTCAGAGTGTGACTGTGTTTGGAGACTGGGCCTTTATAAATGTGCTGACGTTAAATTAAGTCATCGGAGTGGGCCCTAACCCAATATAACCGGTGTCCTTACGAGAAAAGATCGGGACACAGACATGCAGAAAGGAAGACCACGTGAAGTCACAGGGAGAAGATGGCTGCCTCCATGCCAAGGAGAGAGGCCTCAGGAGAAACCAGCCCCACCAACACCTTGATCTCAGGCTTCCAGCCTCCAGAACTGCGAGGCAATAGTCTGTTCTTTAAGCCACGCAGTCTGTGGTCCCTGGTTATGGCAGCTCGCGCAAACTGATACGTGCATCAGATAAGTGGATAAACAGGATCGTGATCCAAATATCTTGTTGGCTACTATATAGAAGAAGGCAAGAAGGGAACAGAGGCCAATTAGGAGGCTGAGGCAAGGATCCAGCCGGAACCTGGCAGTGACGGTGGGTGCTAACTGCGAAAGCAACAAGCCCACCGGCTGAGGCCCACTTCACGCTCAATGCCAACTCCCTCGCCTGTGCTGACCATTCAGCCTCTGCCCAAACATCTCAATCAGAACTCAGGGCCAAAGCACTTCAGTCCCTTTTCCGCTTACAATTGAAACAACTCTTTTTTTCCAAATGAGACAATGACAGGCACTTGCTCCCCGCAGGGAGGCTGGCGAAGGGCTTACACCGAGGGAGAGCTCTGTGTGACAGTTACTGCATTTCTCAGCTCACCTCCCACCCAAGGTCATATGACTGGCCAGTAGAAAACCCAGGGTTGGAACACAGCTCCATCTGACCTCAGAGCCCTTTCTGGCTGCCACCCTGCCCTCCCCAGGAGTGGGCTTCCTTATGGATTTCCCGTCACTGCCCATGCAGGGGAGGGGCCCCCACCAGTAACCTTATCTCCCTCTACAGTTCTGTCACCTTTCTCTGCCTCCTGGGCAGGCTACCAGGCTCAGCAGAGCTGAGGTAACAGCCTCCCAGGTCAGACCTTCGCTCTGTTGATGAGAAGGCACCAATGTGTCACCCCCCGGGCAGTGAAACCTTTACATGATGGTGACACTTCACCAAAGCGCCCCCGTCATCGGGCTTGGCACCCCTCAGCCTCCATCTGCCAGTGTGCCTTTGGCTCAGATGTGACCAGCTGACCTCTGACCCCTAGCACGGATGAGCGCTCTCTGCAGAGCGCTCACCAGCTGCTGCAGGGTCCTGGCTATCTTCCTCATGTCCTGGAGGAGCTCATACTTCGAGACCCAGAGAGTGAGGCCCATACTCTTTGGCTTTGCCCTTTTGCACCATCCGGTTCTCCCCAGTTGCCAAAGTGGTTGGAGGGCCAGGTATCCCCAAAGGCATTTTCTAGAGGTGCCCCCTCAGCTCTCTGTCACCCCTGGCGTCTTACCAACAGCCGGAAACCTCTGCCGTGCCCAGCTCCACGTTACAGCAGAAGAGCTCTCTGGAAGGTGTTGTTCTCCTTTGCTGTAGCTGCGAAACCAAACCCATGAGTGCCAAGGTCTCACGGGAACGTAGCAGACAGCAGGCCACTGGGGAGACACGGAGGAACTAACCAGGCTTTCAGGTGCCAGGGGTCAACAGGGAGACCTAAGTCTGGTGAATGAAAGTCACGGGAGTCAGATTCCTGCAGCATGGCTCAGGGTTTTCAGAGGCATTTGGGCTCTGCCAGGAAGACGGCTGCTTTCAGCCCCATTTTACAGAAAATAAAAACGGAGTCCAGGAGACACTGCCTGATATTTGTGAGGCTGTGCAGCTAGTGGAACCAAGACTTGGAATCTAGCTTTCAGAAAGCTTGGGGAACTTCCAACGTGCCGCTGCTGTAATTGCCCCCTCCGCCCTGGCCACGGCTTTATGGGGGAATATGAGTATTACACCTAGGGGTTCAGTGGGTCCTCGTGTTCCCAATCTAGCAAGGTGTCTCCTTGATGGTCACCTCCTGGGTGATGCCGCCACCAAACTCAACTTGTAGGAGCAAGCGAAAGGGAACTTGGTTTAAATTCGATGCGTCATCTCGCCCGGCTGCCTTTGCCTGTGTTTAGGAAAGTCTGCCAAAAAGATGAATCTCAGGACTGAGTCTGTCAGCCGTCAGCTCTGAGGCTGTGCCAAGCTCTCTGCTTTCGCACACACTGTTCCCACAGCTCATCCCATGACCCCAACCTGCCCCCTCCCCTGGCCCAGGCCGGGCAGATTAATTCCTGTTCCTCACTTAAGACTCAACTGCTTAATCACGCCTGCAGACCTGTCGGGCCCATTCATTGCTGAATAGCCAATGTCTGCCAAGTTGATGTTCAATAAATATTTGTGGAATGAATGGGTGGCTCTTCTCCTCCTCCCAAGATCAGAAGAGCTATATAAGGACTATGCTTATATGTTCACATGATGTTGGCTTCTTCATTATTGCATGTAGATTTGGCTCTTGGAGACCAAAGACCTGGGTTCGCTTCCTGATACTGCCCCTCACTAGCTGTGTGGCCTTGAACATGGCATGTAGCTTCTCCGAGCCCCATTGTCCACATCTTTAAGGTAGAGGGGAATTATAGGGCTTGTCAGACATTGGCAATTCAGCAGCGAACAAGACCAGTGGGTCTGAGGGCTTGATTAAGCTCCAAGAGGCTTCTGGGGGACAGTGACTCTTCAACTGAGTCTTCAGGGAGGAGCAAAGATTAATGTGCCTGGCCTGGGCCAGGGGCAGGCAGGTTGTTGTCCAGGGGTGAACTGTGGGGCAAGAAACAAGGGAGAGAATGAACATGAGTATTATAACATGACCGTGTTAGCTGTGTAGTGTACGACCAAGTGTCAGCTATTATAACTAATGATGTTGCTGCTCCATGTCCCACAGATGTGGTGTCTGAAGAGACTCTTAGAGGGCTGGCATCAATAATAGGGAATGCAGTGAAGAAAAAACTCTTCTCTCTTTACCATATTGTTTTAAAGCCCCATCTCGGGCATGAGACAAAATCGAGTTTTTAAAAAACCCTATTTAATATCTAATGCTTAACCCTCCCCTAAATTTGAAACACACTTTACTCAGCATGTGCCTCGAGCCACGGCCACTTTCCCCCACCTTCTAGATGCCAAGCAGATACCAAGATGCCATAAATCAGGTCTGGAGCGTGAATGCTGACCATCTGCCCAGGAACCGTCCATACAAATGTGCGAGGCGATTCACGCTGATGACGATGACCCAGCTCAGATGCCACGCAACTCCGTCACCCTCCAGGGCTCGGTCTCAGCTGAGTGAACCGGCTCCTGGGCGTCCTAGACCCCACCACCCCATGTGGCACCTGTTCATACTGTTTGCCTGGTCGGCTAGACGATGAGCTTCTTGAGGGCTGAAACCAATGGTGTGTTGGTACATGTTTAGCAACTGACACTCAACAAAACAAAACAAAACCAAAACAAAAAGCCACCCTTTTTTGTAGTGTTTGCCGACCGCCTGGGTGTAAATACTCCCGCCACGACCAATTTCAAGCCAACGACATGCGGTGCTGAACAGGGAGTTCCTGGAAGGCTCAGGCCAACACACCACTACACAGTCTTTCCATCACGTGGACACGACAGACATCAGTAACCTCAAGGACAGAGATAATAGTAAAGTGTAGTCAAAAATCAGGATGCGGTAAGTGTTGAGTCTTTATTACCTTGATTTTAAATGACTTATTTAATTGTAAGCTTATACGATTTAACGTTTAATGATGGATGTGTTTAACCGGCTCACAACCTTTCTGAAACTTCAACTATTGGCTCTCACGAGCCAGTACGAGCTGGCCCCAGCACACCACGGGCTGGCACTCAGCCTTGTTCAGCTGCAAACCCCAGCGCAGGTTCACTGCTCAACAGTCGTCACCAATAACCTGGCCAACGTGTGGTGAGTCCAGATGAAGCAGCAGATATTGTGCTGGGGTCTCTACTCCCAGCATCTCGTATTCATCTTCTCCACAGGTTGATGGGGTCACTGCGATTATCAGCCCTATGGTACAGATGAGGAGACTGAGGCTCAAGCAGATAAGCAACTTGTCTGAGGTCACACAGAATGCCTGTGGACAGTGCCGATGCATCTGTTACACTCCGTCTGCTTGCTAATTCTGGTTCCCCAAAATGTCACGGCAGTTCTGACCTCTGGCCCCATGTCGGCCAGACTCATTCAGTGAAACATCCTGCCCACAGGACAGCAGCTAACCCCAAAGGCCGGGCTGCCCCAGGCTCTGTCCTCCCTCAGAAGCACAAAGGAGAACTTGACGTGTGAGTGAGGCCAAGCACAGATCAGAAGCGTACCCACAAATCACCCAGAAATCCCAGGAATGGAGTGGTGGCTGGGAGGAAGGAGGACACCGGCAGGCCATGTCTCGGGCAGATCCCAGAACTGGGCAGGACCTCTCAGAAGAGCGTCTGGGTCACTACCAGACGCCCCAGGGTGGGAGTGGCAGGGGATCTCATTGGTCGTCCTTAAACTCTTCTCCACAGGACTATGGCTGGACGGGAGGAAACAGGTACCCCAGTTCCCCACAACCAAGGATAGATGGCCAATAGTCTGCTCAGCTTAAGAGAAACACCCACCCCACAGGCACCTTCTTTCCTCCTGTCCCCTTGGCTAAAGGTATGTCCTTATAGGATATATGGGATGATATGTCTGGGTGCTTAATTGAACAAGTATAATATTCAAAACCCATTTGACTTTTTGAATACTACACAGAAAATACATAAAATTCTAAACAAAAAAAGAAGAAAAGTCAGTCAACAATCTCCTTTGTGCAGAGAAAAGCACTATAAGCCAGATGCATTCAGTGCGAGCCAAGAGAGTATATAAAAGAAGCCACTGTAAAGTGATTATATAATAAATTAATATGATCTTAAAATACTCAGCACATAACTCCTGGGGTCCTCCCTCTCTTTCCTTGTAGATGTGTGGGTGTTCCCTTAGGAATAATGCTTTCAGCAAAGCCTTAGATAAACAGCAGAAAATTGCCATCTCCAAAGGACGAGACACCACGAACCGCCAGAAGGCAGTGTGGAAAAGCGTGGTTATTGGGTCAGACCTGGATTCAAATCGTGACTCCACCACGTAGAGCTGCCTGAAAGGTCCCTCAGCCTCTCAGCGTCTCCAGTTCTCCACAGGCACAATGAAGCCCTGAATTCCTCCCAGGACTGGAGGGGGGGTGCATGAAGGTTCCAAAACTACTGGTTCTAAAGAGCCCAGCAGCAGAGTCCTGGGACCTGGAGGTGTTTAATGACTGTCTCTTCCCCTTGTCCTCCTGCGTGAATTCAGGTATCCCAGATCGATCTCTGCTCCATGCTTCAGGGCTGGCAGTACCTGGGCCAGCCTCCTGCCTGAAATGCACGATTCATCAGTACGGGGTGGTATTTGCCAGGATGAGTCACGGCTGCTGGTTTTGAACCAAGCTCAAAGACATGAGCTCAAGAATTCTATAGCGCCAGGCTACGGAATCTCCACACTGCTTTGCAGATGAAAATCGCCAGGCAAACCCTCGGGTGGCCACGGAGTCCTTGGGCTACGTAATGGAACAAGACGGTCCACCCTCGGGAAGGGGAGGAGACATAGCAGCAACTAGAGGAAGACAAAAGGCTTGAGGAAAGCAGCCCCGGGAATGGATGGGGAAATTGAGCAGAGGCCGGAGCAGGGACAACTCTGGTCGGTGTGGACAATGGGGTCCCACTGAGATCTCAAGGAATGGGAACTCCAGGCAGCGGGAACAGTATCCATGGGGAAAGGGGGCAACAGGAGGGGGCCCAGGGGGGCTGGTCAAGCCATGCAGCTTGATCTGGGGCCCTAGCATGCACATGTGCACTTGGTGAAAACTCATCTGCCAGTATACAAATGAACGTGCAGTCCTCTCCGGTATGTTAAACTTTACTAAAAAAATTTTTCAAAATTTTGAAATCGCTCTGGCTTCTGTTTCAAGAATGGACCAAGAGAAGCGTGAGTGGCTGCAAGGGGAACACCATTACACAAGAAACAATCCTCAAGGGTTCCCCACCCCTCCCCTTCCCGGAGCCTCAGAGCTGAGACAAGTCTGGAGCCTGGTCTCTGACAGCTTTTCAAAGTGAACTTACGAGTCGGAGCCCAGATAAAGCCCTGCGGCTGGCTGGGGCCTCCCACTTGGAACAGACATCAGCTCTCCCAGACAGGGCCCAGTTCATCCCACCTCTGAGAGGGCACTTTGTCCAGCGATGCCAAAGCTGAAAATATCTCCCGTCCCAGTAAAGCCGGGGCCTTGAAGGTTCCCGGGAATAAACAGTGTTTTCAGCAGCGGGTGCTTCTCCCCATGAGAACAGACGGGCTGTGTTGGGAGCTGGTTTGGGGCAGGAGGGAGAGTGGTGATGGCGGCAGATAATACACATATATACTGATATATTTTAAATGTTGTCATGGAAACAACTCATTCTTTCAGAGGGGACGTTTCGGGCTTAGAAATAGATGTCCTTTGCCAGCTCCTGGGCTTACTGGGGCACTAAATGTGTTCTGAAGGGAGATGCTGGACTCCTCGGGACACTTGCTCAGGCTCCAGGGCAATGAGTGCCAACGAGCTGAGCATTCTTCCGGAAGAAAGGCTTCTGGATATGCCGCAACGTGTTCTAACGGGGCCTCTTGGCTCCGGACTGAGGTGGTCCTTTTTGTTCCAAGCCACTCCATTCTTGCCACACGACTACTCTCTGGTCACACTAGACCCACAAACGGAACCTTCCACACAGCCGCACATCTGCCCCCACTAGCCAGCCCCCCACCGTGTTTGCGCCAGGCCCCAGGGCAAGTGTTCATCAGCTTTCTGGGGCAGTGGGTCTCACGTTTGAGCCTGCAACAGAAAGTGCTGGGAGTCTCCTTAAAACACAGATTGCTGGTCCAAACCCTAGAGGTTCTGACTCAGGAGGGCTGGGGCAGGCCCCGAGAATCTGCATTTCTATCGAGTTCCCAGGTGCTGCTGTAGTTCCCCCAACTTTGACTGGGACCCCACTTTGAGAACCGCTCCTCCCGATTATAATGGTCTCTTGAATCTCCTCACGTCCCACCTTAATCCAGTGTTCCCCAAACTTCAAACTTTGGCATACCCCTTCCCAAGCTTGTCCAGCGTTCTATCATCTACCTGTACATATTTTGTATTTTTATTCAAGTCGGCCTGCTTTGAGGGTTCAAACAAATTATCAAAGGTAACGTTCTATCACCACCATTTGCAAAGAGTCTGATCAAGTCTGCCTTGAAGAGAAGCAGGAGTAAAATCAAATACTAGGAAAACAAAACAAAGCGAGGACCAGGTCCCGGCTGATACCCACCAGAGGCTTCGTTGTAGAGAGTGCTCTCTTTGTTGTAAAGGGAGATGGGGGTGGGGGTGGACATTAGGGACAGAAGGCACCACCTGAGATGTTCACCTTGCCCTAAGCAGGAGGAAGACAGCCAGAGGGTTGAAAGAACAGCTCCTGGATTGGAGAGCTTTGTGGCTGGGTCCGTGCACCTGCTCAGTTACCTTGGGGACCAGTAGAGATGGGGTCCCCATGCTTTGGGGGACATTGCTCACTTCATAGTGATCTGTTCTCAAGTGAAAATGCCACGCTGTTACACTACTATGCCCCGCAGCCCACAGCAGGGAATCCAAACAATACATCTCACCCCACCCAAAGGGCAGACACTCACTGCCTTGAACCTGACCCTTAAACTCCAGCCACAGGAACTTCTTGCCTTTCTCCAAGGGTACCAGGCACCTTCCCAGGTCCTGGCTATTGCATGTGAACACTCTCTCAGGCTCTTATCAAGTCAGTCTCAGCAATGACAGCTGGATGCCAGCTCCCACTCTTAGGGAGAGCTGGGTGGGTTTTTACCAATCTAAAAGAACATCGGGGTGGGGCCAATTCCAGGACCACTTGACTGTAAGCAAAACTGAAGCTCAATTCTTTTCCTGCTAGGATATTGCCATTCTGCACTCACAATGGGACACATCTAGAAATCTGGGTTGAACATGTGGGATTTCAAAATTTATAATGTTTTTTCAATGATGGCCCAGAAATTGTGTAATCCTCTTCTTTTTTGCTAAATCTGTGATTTCTGCCTAAGCTGATGCAGCACTTGAGACAATTGAAGAAGATATATCTCCCTTGGGCTGGACCACAAGAAACTGTCCAGAGAGCCTTGAAGAGGGGGTGTCTGTCTGTGAGTGCCCACAACTGCACAGCCTGGAGTATAGAGCAGGTTTCCCCCGGGCAGCGTCTCAGACAGGATTCTCTGCCAGTTGCTGCTGTGACACTGGGAAGAATGTCCTTACCTCCCCAAAACACCCGAATGCCAAATTCCCCCGCACCCATGCAGGGGGCCTTGACCCATTCAGGAACGAGATGACATGAGTTGATGCTTCTTTAAGAAGGAAGTCAAGAAAAGAGAACACAGTTCCTCAATAAGTCAAACATAAAGTTACCACGTGACCTGGCAATTCCACTCCTGGGTGTAGACTCAAAACAATTGAAAACAGGTGTTTAAACAAAAACGTGCACACAAATGTTAATAGCAGCATTATTCACAATAGCCAAAATGCAGAAACATCACAAACTTCTACCACTGGAAAAATGGGTAAATGAAATGTGGTCTAACCGTACAGTGGAATATGACTCAGTCATAAAAAGGAATGAAGCACAGATACACGTTATCACATGGATAGACCCTGAAAACATGCTAAGCAAAAGAAGCCGGACACAAAAGGCCATATACGATATGATTCAATTTATATGAAATAACCAGAATAGTGAATCTATAGAGACAGAAGGTAGATTAGTAGTTGCCAGAGGCTAAGGAGGAGAGAAAGGGGAGTGACTGCTAAATCATGGGTATGGGGTCTCCTTTTGGGATGATAAAAATGCTCTGGAATTAGAGAGTGGTAATGTTTGCACAACAACGGGAATGTACTAAATGTCACTGACCTGCGTACTTTAAAATGGCGTTAAAATGGTAAATCTCATGTTTATGCATATTTTGCCACAATGAAACCTTTTTTTTTTTTTTAATCAAGGAAAGAAGAAAAGAAAAAAGAGCATGATGGCTGGCCCTACCAACCACCACCTAGATCTGCCCGGTGCCAGAACAGAGTGAGCTCCCTTTAGGACTTTATGAGGGGTTCCGGATCCCCATTCCATTAAGGTCTAAGAATCTATTCAGCACAATGAACTGAAGCTGAAATGAAATGATGCTTGTGTTGTAATTTCCTTTCTTGACAAGCCATCAGCCCCTTTGAATGATGCTGGGTTTGCACATATGGGACTGATCAAAAACCAGTGAGTTTGCAAAAAAAAAAAAAAAAAAAAAGCCTCCTAGGTTGGGAGCAAGCAGACACAGAGGCACCTCCCATACATAGTAAATTACACTGGTGACAGAGGAAAGAAATGTTTCGGCTCCTTCAAGGCTAAAGAGGTCAGTGTCGGGGGTCCTGCCTTTAAAAGTTTCAAATGAAACTGACTGAAGCCCAAATAACTTTTCTGGGTCTTTGAGGGAGAGACGAAATGTGGGGCTCTCGGAGGCCCCATGCTCTTCCGCGGAGGTTCCAGCCCTCCCCCATCCTCCCGGCTCTCCTCTCCAGTCCAGGAGCAGGACTTTGGGAGCCGGTACTGACCTGGGTACTGAGGCAGGGCTCTCTGCACTGATACCAGTGCCTGTTGGCAAAGGGAGCCCAAGTGCCCATGTCAGTGCATCTACTCCCTAGCCCTACTCCTAACGCAGGCCAGGCACCTAGATCCGATGTGGTATGAGAAGCCTTGACTAGCAGCACGCTCTGCTGTGATAGTCATGAGGCTTGCCATTAGATGAGCACCTTCTTCCAGAATCCGCGGCAGGGCCCAGCCAGGATGGCAGCTCCCCCTGCCTTGGCTGTGTCATGCTGGGTACATGCCTTAATCACTCCAAGTCTCAATTTCCTCCTTGTAAAAAGGACGGGCCAGTGCCCACCTCGTAAAGAAGTCAGTGAGATCATTCACTGGGCAGGGCTGCCCCATAGTAAATGCTGGATAAATATCAGCAGCTGGTCTGATTATAAATGGTATCATCACCATTCCTATCCCTATATCTTAAGAGACTTTATAAGAATCAAAATGACCCTTTTCATTCTCCTCCTATAGAGCATTGTTGGAGACTTGGGGCTTGAGCTCAATCTGCTGACAGCTGTTTTACCTGGAGCCCTTCTCAGACAAAACTACACCTTGTGTGAAGGTCAGGCCCAGAGGTAAGAGTTAGTGGTTGGGCTGAAAACTGTCTTAAAAGGTCTAAGGAGGCAGGACCCAGTGGTTAAGAGTGTAGGGTCTACAGCCAGACAGGCCTAGCACTGACAGCATAGCATACCAGTTAGGGGACCTTGGGCATGAACTTCACCTCTTTGAGCCTTGGTTTTCTCATCTGTGAAATGGGATCAAGAGGCCTGCTGCCTGGGTATGTTGCAGGGATGATAATGCAAGCAAGGTGCATAGCACAGGACCTCATATCTGCCACACCAGCAATACAGCTCCCACACCTTCTGCTCCTCCCCCATGTGGAAAAAGCCAGATCAGAGGCAGAAGCAGAAAATCAGGTGCACAAACACAAAGCGCCCTGGGAGGTCCCCTCTCAGTCTATTTGGGGAAGGGGGTCTGCCCCTCATCTTGTTCTGCAGGACCCTAGTCTCTCACTTGTCAGACTCTAGATCCTAGATGACCTGACCCAGATGGGAAAGGTAGGCTCACCCTATTCTGCTGGAACACGGGGTCCAAATGCTTAAAGTGGAAACTCACCAAACCCACTCTTGATGCAAAGCAAGCTAGGCATTTGCACAGGCCCCCAGCTGCTTCTCACCACCAGAGCATCAACTTATCTTTTGGCTAAAAGATGCCCAATTCAAGTTAGACTTCGATAGCAGGCATCAGCTAAGCCCTTTTTGGCTTGTCCACCAGCCCAGCCCTCGGCAAGGGAGGCGCTGGGTCTGCTGCACCACATGAGGGACTAGCCCTGGTCCTGTCCATCTAGGGAAGCCTATCTACTCAGGACTGCAGAGCCAAGCCCTCAGCTCCCAGCGCAATTCTTCCCACACGAGGAGTTTATACAGATGTCCACTCTGGCTGAAGGTGCCCAGAAACGTGTTTCTGAACCTGCAGGAACTGTAACATACCTGGACACATCCACAGCCATCTGGAGCTTTAGAGGCAGACCTGGGTTCCAGCCCCAGCTCTGCCTGGACAACTCTCTTCACCTCTCTAACCCCCACTGTCTTCATTAAAATATGGGAAGATGCATGCTACCTTGCAGTTTCGTTGAAAATGAAACGTAAAGGGGCGTGGTCCTATAAACTGCAGGCAGAATGCACAGGCTGTTAGTATCACACCTGGCCATCCACACTCCACACGTGGGTCGACACATCAAACTCCTGCCACATCCACACCAACAGCTTTCCATTTATTGATACCTGCTGTATACACAGAAAGGCAACAGATGCTAGCGAATTGCACAAGGAAGGTAAGGGCACACGGTCTCCGAGAACACGGATCTGCAGTCCAGACCAGCTCTGAGTGCTGGCTCCCTCCCTTCCTGGATGCGGTCTTGAGCGACTGACTTGCCCTCGCTGAGCCTCAGTTTCTCCTTCTGTAAACTGCACGCAGCTGAGCCCGGCTCTGCGATGCAGTAGGCGCGCTCACCTCGGTGTCCACAGTAAACCATAAGAGCCGGCATTTGCTCTGACTACTTCAGCTCCTCAGAGATGAAGTGAGCGGACTGCAACTCACAGAGAGTAAAGAAACCCAAGCACACTTACCTCCGCAGGGCTCCAATCACCAGGTCGTCGGCGTCTCTCCCGCGGCGGCGGCGGCGGAGGTGGTGGTGGCAGCGCGGCTGTGCGAACAGCGGGAAGGTCGAGGAACACAGGACACTTATTAAGCACCTACTATGCGCCAGTGGAGAGAAGCAGTGGATCTCCCGGGCCCGCGCGCTGCCTCTTTATGTGCCCGGGAGGCCACGCCCCCTAGCGGCCGGTAACGCTGATAGGGCCGCGCAGTCGCGGGCCACGGTCCGGCCCCGCCCCTCCGGCCCCGCCCCCGTCCCGCCCTTTGAGCCCCGAGCCGGGGGGACGCAGGGGCGCCTGGTGTCTGCGGGGCCCACACGAGGAGGGCCAGGAAGACCCACATCTTAAGAATAGGTTTGAGAAGAGGACGTGCTCAGTTTCCTTACTGTGACCATAAAAATACAAGTTCCATTGAGCGCTTACTATGCGCCCCGCGTGGTGCCAAGCACTTTCCAACTAAGGGTTTGCAAATTTACCAAATCCCATCTCTCTGCGGCTCGGCTGGAAAATGGGAATAAGGAGGCGACCTCTCGGGATTGTAGCAAATAAAATTGGGAAGGGCGTGGGCCCCATAAACTGTGGCATAGAATACACACTAGCTAAATTTATTCCCATCGTCTACGCAAGGGTAGAACACTTCACTCATGCCACCCTGACACACACACACACACACACACACAACACACACACACACACACACTACCTCAATGTGCAGATGAAGAAACGAAGACGAGGAGATGACACTGGGTGACGGCAGTAAAACTGCCTCCAGGCTAAGTGCCTTTATCTTCATTATTTCAATACGTGCTCACAGGATTCAGTGAGTTGGAAATGATCCATTTCACAGATTGGGCAACTGAGGCCTGGAGAAGAGTGTTCTAAGTCCTGTAGCTAGTGAGAGGCAGCACAGGATCAAACTTTGCTCTTAAGACATTTGGCCTGTGGGCATTTAGCAAATTAACCTGTGCAGGTATGTATACAAATCAATTTAGAGCCAGAAGAAATTGCCTTTGAAATATGTAATCCCAAGGCCCTTATTGAAAGGTGAAGAAATCGAGGCTGGAGGAGCTAAATAGACTCCCTGTGTTCCCCACTCAGTCACGTAGTGTGGACTCACTGTGTGCCCACACACATAGGAAGAGACTGTCCTTATACTGTATGAAGACTCTGGAGCCAGCTCACTTATCACTCACTCCTCCCACACACTCCCACTGAGTCACTCTGCACCAGCCTCTGCTGGGCAGCAGATGAGCAGGCAAAGATAAAACCCCCTTGGGGATGTGAGAGTCTAGGATACCCAGACAGGTCAGAGTATATGGGGAAACAAAGATGGAGAGCAAGTGGGTGAGGAAAGAAGACCCTGCTGTGACTCGAAGGGTACATGGGACATGGATTCAGAAAGCCGGAAAACTCTTGACTAAGATTTTGGTACAGCTCAAATGCAGATAAAGAATAATGTAGATGTTCTCTGTTATCTTTTTCATTTTTTTTTTTTACTTTTCTTTCTTCTCTCAGTTTTTGAATCATCATTCTCAGCTCAAAATTCATTCATTCAATACTTATTAAGCACCCACTATGTGCCAGGCTCTGTTCCAAGCATTGGAGTATTCAGTGGTGAACTGAATTGTTCCAAAACAACAGCCCTCATTTTGATAAACAGCAAACCCAAAGGGAGGAAAAAGGGAGAAAAGACCTGCATTATTAACAGATGCCTCTCAGGTACCCAGCTCCCAACTCCTGTCTGACCTGGCAGCCCAGGTCCCAGCACCCTGCACACCACAGAACCTTCAAAGCCCTTACACTCTCCTCTCCTTCAGTTTCTCCTTTCTTCTTTCTTGGTGATCTTCTCATCTGCCCCTACTTCTTGTCTGCCCTGCTGAGCCTTCCTTGCCTGGCATCTGACCATGACCATGCCCACCCCTACCTTCTAACTTCCAACAAGCACCTACATGTGCCCAGGCCTTCACCCGCATCACCCTATGAACCTCTCCCAACTGAATGAGAGGAGGAGCTATTGTTGTCCTTGTTTTATAGATGGGGAAACAAGCACTTGCCCAGGGTCACTTGGCTGTTGAATGGTGGGGTTAGGACTCCAACTCGGACAGTCTGGGACCAGAGCCCATGACCTTGGCCTCTAAACCAGGTGACCTGAAGAAATTAGGGAGTTTGAGTTTGCTGCAGTGTGAACCTGGTGGGCATTTCAGAACCATTTCATTTCTCTTTAATAGCCCATTTGGGCTGACATTTCTCAAATGGGATGTTATGGTTACTACTGCTGTGTAACAAATTATCCCAAAAAGTAGTGGCTTCAAACAACCATTCTATTTGCTCACAATTTTGTAGGTCAGGAATCCAGGATGGTTCCTCCTTGGGGGCCTCTCATGTGGTCGTAGTCAGGTATTGGCAAGGGCTGCAGACATCCAAAGGCTCAATGGGGCTAGACATCCAGGCTGATTCACTCATACACCGGGAGCTCAGCTGGAGCTGTAGACTGAAGTGCCTCCAGGTGGCCTTTCTGGGAAGGCAGACTCAGGGCAGCCAGACTTTTTACTTTCCCCAGAGCAAGACTCCCAAGAGAACCAGGAGGAAGGTACATGACCTTTATGACTAGCATCGGAAGTCACAGAGCATTACTCTGCCATACTCTTGGTTGCATCAAGGAATCTGCCTAGGGTCAAAGAGAGAGGATATGGAGCACACTTTTCAACATGTGGACATCAAGGAATTTGCAGACAAGATAAATGAAAACACTTAGCTCAGTGCCTGGCACGGAGCACTCAGTAAACGACAATCTATCCTTCACAGGGGCTACGTTAGTCCAGTGGCATGAGCGCCATCTTTGCATCTAGACAGATGGTGGTCCTGACTCCACCAAGCACCAGCTGCGTGTTTTTGTTCAAGTGACCCAACCTGTCTGAGTTAGAATTGCCTCCCAGGCTGGATCACCCTAGGGGCTGACTGAGTCCACAGTCTGCTCCTTTGTGGCATTGTCTGGAACCAGTGGGCTGGGTCCCAATCCTGGCTCCTCCCTTTCCAAGCTGATAGCCTTGTGTTCAGCTCCCCATCTGTAAAATGAGGGTGATAATACTGGCATCCTTCCCCCTCAGGGCCATCATTAAAATGTTAAATGGTTAATATATGGAAATAAATTAGAACAGGTCCTGGATCATAGCAAAGTATTACTTAAGATTATTGTTAATAGAGCCAACAAAGTAAAAAGAGAGACAGAAAATTTTAATTTTGATATGTTTTCCATCATTGTGTAATCTTTGATTTCCAAAAATTAACTTTTGACTTTGAATAAGACTATACGTCATAGGCAACGTGTGCTCCTGGCAGGTCCTGGATGAGAAAAGACCAAGATGCACCCAAGAGTCTTCCTGGGAGGGGACTGACCATTGATATCCTTGGAAAACCCAGTAAATTGTCCTGTTTGCTACCCAGGAAGAAGTTAAGTCATGGAGAGTTTGAGACAAAGGAAAAGGTCCTCCTGAAGAACCATAATGAAGCCCAACCTAGAAAAAGGAACAGGCAGGCCTGGTCATGGCTTCCTGAATACGTTCCACCCCTCTGCCCACTCGCTCTCTTGGAACCAAAGTGGGCTGATGGGAGGACCACACATGTGATCGCAGAGCAGTGGGGTCACACCGGGCAGTAATGAAGGTTTAATCATTCAAAGCAAAGATCAAGGTCTTTCTTTCCTATCTCAGCGTGGTTGCCATAGGATTGATGGGTCTTGAACTCACACCAACATCTTCACCAGTTGTTTTCATTGGAGTCTCTCGAACTAGACATCAAGAGCCAAGGCCAGGGAGTTCCAGCCTCTCGTTTGTTCCTGCCACACCCAACCAGCAGCTGTAGAATGTCACGGAGCCTCAATTTAGCATCAAAGACTACTAACAGTTCGAGTCAAGGAGACAGGGGGCACATTTTGTGATGTGTATGGCTTAGAAAGAGGAACCAAAAGGACAGGATTTAGAGTGACACTTCTGCATTAACAGGTGCCAGTCGTCTGGTCCTCCAGCATCTCAGTGGGATGGATTTGCTTGACTTGTAGGAGAGAAAGTGTACAAGGGTGAGTCCCACATCTTCTATTGGCAGGCAACTCTTGGGGGGAAGTGAAGGCCCTGCTGGAGGGAAGATCTGAGGCAAGATCCTGATGGACTGAAGTTGTGAGTAACAGAAATGCACTCAAGTTATGTAAGCAGAGAAGGGGGCTTCGTGGTAAATGGTCATTGTAGAACTCAAGGACAGTCAAGACCCTCAAAGAACTAGAATTGGCCCTGGAAGGGTGTCAGGCATCCTGGAAGTACTTCCTGTGTATTTTTCCCTCTTGGTATAGGTGTCCCTTCTTCTCTTCCACAGCCAGGCCTCACCTGTTATACCCTGTGGACATGGCCATCCCACAAGCATGGGGGTTCACCTCTCCCTTGTTTCAGGAACCAGCTCAGGCTGTGCCCAGGCATCTCCCAGTTTTAACTTCTAACAAGAGAATCTAATTGGCCCTATTGGAACAGATGTCTAATACTGGTCAATCAAACGAGACCGAGAGGACATTGCCAGGCAACGTGAAGGTGACAGTGAGGCACTATGAGCTGCACGGACACACCCAGAGGTCAGACGGGTGGGGATGATCCACAGCAAAGGTCTCTGGATACAGCAAGGAAAAACAAAAAACAAAAACAAAACAGGATTCAGTGGGACAGCATCTTGGGGGAAGAACTCTACCTAAAGCAGACTCTATCAGCGTCCTCTCATGTCCCTAGAATCCCCACCCATTTCCATGCACACCACTCTGACTCCTGACTCTAACAGTTACACTTGCATCTGTGGAGGGCTGCTCCTAGGCAGTCAGAACTCACTTAGCCCACGAGCATGGTGGCCCCCAAATGCTTAGGATTTAACATGCCCTGGGCCATACGCTAACAATGGCTATCAGAGATGAGGGGATAAATACCTCAGATTTTGTGCTCTTAGCTGGGATGTTTCCAAAGCAGGTGTTTTCCAGAAGGGTTCTCTAGTTGGCCACCTGGTGGCTGGCTGAATGATGCACATTTTACCAGGCTCTATCCCAACCTGTATCACTAGCCCACCTCTTTTCTCTGTTCCTCGCCTCTCTCAAATATACTGCTGCCCTCAAACCCTCAGCTCAGCCTCTGCTCCTGGGAACAAAGTAAGACAAAGTCCCTTCAGTTTGATGAGAGGGACCCAGGAGTCGCTCTATTCTCCTGGGATGCCTGTGCATTCGTTCATCTATCCATTGAATATTTGTTGAGCATCTACTACATACCGTGGATACACTGAAAGTACAAGCGAAAAATAGGAAAGAACTGACAAAGTCTAAACAGTCCAAGAGAGTAGGGATTTTTACAAGAAGAGTTTGGAAAGCCAAAGCTTAGCTGTGGGATTATTTAACTATATAAAACTATGACTCATGTAGGAAAAGTGAACACCAAATCCCAGAATATGATGGGCATCCCCTTAAAGTTTGAGGGAAGTAGTTCAGCGTGAATTAAAGGAATTCTTAATTCAACAGTGAGTAGCAAATTTATCTAACTCGAGGTCCCCCACAAGAAGTAATACAAGCAGAAAATATAAATAGATTTTTAAAAATAAATGAATGCTGGAGTTCATTTCTGATTCTTTGATGACATTTACTGAGGACTTTCTTTGGATGAGGCATTCTGGAAAAAAGAGATGAATAAGGCAGACATGAGACAAGGCTTTCAATGGAGGGACCCCAGGTGAATGATCAATACCGTCTTCTGTGCTAAGTGCAATAACAGAGGCATCTAGAGGGTTCCAGGGAGCCCAGGAAAGGGCGGGTGTCTGGACTGAGGTGTCACAGACAAGATGCAGGACCAGCATTAACCAGGACTCTTTCTGCACATTACAGAAATGTAACCAGGTTGGACTGAATGGAGAGAGGCAATGTATCAGCTCCAGTAAGTGGGAAGTCCAGGAGAGGAACTGGTTTCAGGTATGCCTGGGTCCAGGACTTCAAACAAGATGGTCATATCTCCCTCCTTCTCCTACCCTCACCTTCCCCTTCCTCTCTGGGCTCTGCCCAGCCCCTGCCTATTACTCCACAAGGCAGAGAAGGTGGCCACTGGCAGCTACGATTCAATCCTGCCCAGCTCTGTGACCCAACAGGCCAACACCTCCCACTTGCTTAAAAATTGAGAAATAAAATCCCAGGGAAAGACACGATTGACCTGGGTCAGGCCACATGCCACTCTGACAGATGCCCGATGGCCATGGTGTAATGCCAGTCTGACTTCCCACTGCCAGCACATGCACTCTTTGCCTCAGAGCTTTTTCTGGGCACGACACGCTATGACAGGTCAAAATCAACATAAGAATTATATATCCTCCGAGCAGCATCCACCAAAATTTAATAAGGACTAGAGGACAGATACCCCAGCTCCCTCACACTTAGATCGGGACAAACCCAGGCTCCCAGAGACCCCAGGGGATTATGCTCCAGGGGCCACAGTGGCAGCTGGTGCAACAGCCACTTGTTACTGGCTCCTTCCTCCTGTCTCACTCCTCCTGGTATTTCTGGGATCCTCTCCCCCGCTAAAAAAGTACTTGCTCAACTTCCTATCTCAGACTGCGTGGGGGGAATCCAAACTAAGACACTTGTGGCCGGGGATGGGACCTCAGGATCAGCTGGCTGGCTCACCTAATGGCCGGGCAGCACAGGACTCTGTGATCAGAGTCGAGGGAAGAGGGGCTGGCAGAGAAATGGCCAAGACAGATGGATCTAGAAGGAGGAACAGGAGACAGGTCAGGTATTCTCTGGGCAGAGGGCAGCGTGTGCAAAGTGTGGAGGCAGGAACCTCGGTGCATGCAAGCAGAGATCATTGTGGGAAGGTGAGGGGTGGAGTGAAGCCTGAAAAGCAATGCAGACTTTAACATGGAGGGAGAGAACTGGGAGTCCCCAAAGGGAAGGCTTTCCTTTTGGGCAGATCATGAGGCATCCGTGGGGAGGGTGGCCTGGGGCAGGGAGCTGGAATGAATGTTTTAGGGGAAGCTCCTGGCACCAAAAAGAATAGGTCACCCATAGCCTGCAGAACAGCTCCCTTCCTCTGGGAACCTAGGTGAGCACCGAGCTCACAGGAGGGAACTAGAAACTCCAAGTTCATCATCTATCAAGTACTTGACATGAATCCTGCATTCCATCCTCACACCAAAGCTGTGAAGTGGGATCTGTAGCATCCCCATTAAACCAAGAATAAAACAGGTTCATACGCATAAATAAATTGCCTAGGATCTCACAGCAAGAGGTTTAGAGAGTGTGAATCCTCTAAAACCTGAAATTTGAAAATTTCGTGCTATGTTAATTAATCGTTAATAGGTCTGATACAGGTCCCTTCTTCTTTCTCTTTCTCTCTTTCTGATTCTATTCAAGCCCTAAGTTCCAATTGTGAGCTTTTGGCTAGTGAGGGATACCTGCTGAGGCAATGAGCTGGTCAGAAGAGGGTATCCTATTGAATTCCTTTTTGGAAGTGCTAGAACATTCAGGGAACTTGCTGTCACAGAACTTGAGATGGAGCATTTATGAAGCATTTGAAGTAGAAACAATATCCTAGAATGCTTACCAATCCTTCCTCTTCAGACAAGGGAAAGTTTATAAAAAGTGATGAGATTGCCAAATATTCAACACCTGGGGTGACATCATTTGTGGCCACCTTGGGACAATAATATCAGCCTCCCAGGTCTCCATCTCAGTGCTACATCCCTTTTGCTACATAATTCCCCAGCAGTGGCAATGATTGCCACTGATACCTAATCTCTTTTTTTCCTTAAAATCAGGAAGAGCCTTGATTTCTAATTGAAGAGATTGTCATCAGCTAAAAAATGATACTTCTCAGCCTGCCTTGTGGCTTCTCCTGTCCAGAGTACTACATTTTAGCCAAAGAAAAGTGAACGAAAGAGTTGTGTGTGGCCTCAAGGAGCTAACCCCCAAAGGGAAGAGGAGGTTTGCCTTCTTGCCTGGAATATGGGTATGATGCTGGAGTGTAGCAGCCATAATGGACCATGAGTGCCTTGGGAATAAAAGCCATAAATGGTGGCTTGACTCTGTAGGTCTCTATAGCATTTCCACTACCTACATCATTTATTTATCTTTTACGTAAAAGATAAATAAATTTATGTTCCTATTTAGGTGGGGAGAGAAGGGGTGTGGTCTTTGTTCCTTCTAGTAGCTAATTCTGATACCATCCTTAGTTTAAAAATGAAAATAGATCTACTGTTAGAACAAAAGCATTTTGTTGTTATTATTGTTTCTTAGTTTTCACTCCTTTGAATCATCCATCTGGCACCTTTTCATCCTTGGGGTAAACAACAAAATCGAAATATGATTTTATCTTTACAAAAGTGGGGAGACTCTATTTCACTATTTCGTAAGAAGCTCCTTGCTCATGCTGCTTTAAAATCATTAACCCCAAACAGTCCAAACCCATGTCTGAAATACACATGGATTCCTGCCATTACCAGGGTTTCTGCCCCCTCTCCTCTCTCTGATGCTCAAGCATAGAAGCCGGAGAACGCTGATGACCATGGCTGGGAATTTCTCAGAAAATTCATCTCTTCTGGAAAACACTGCCACAGTGATTGTTTTCTTCCAGGGTGACAATCAGGCCTTTCCAGAGGAGGCTGAACCCTGGATTTCACACCCAGGGCGTGGCATTTCCAGAAGACTCTAAACCTTTCTGTCAGCCAGGGAGGAGACCAAGCCTCTCCCACTGGTGGTGGTGCCCTCCAGGGTGTGTGCTGGGTCCTTACGTGAGCTGGACCCCTCCACGCCAGCCCAGAGGAGGTGGGGTATAGATAGAATGGAAACTGGTCTCCCCTTCCGCCCCCAGCAAGGGCATCACAGCACCCACTCCCCTCCTGAAGGAGGGGGGCCCTCGCACATCTCTGCGGCACTCAAGCTTCTAGATCTCCTGTTGGGCCTTAATCTCAAGCTCATCGCCTTCTGGCTTGAGACTTTAGACAAGTACCTTGACCTCTCTGCCCCTCAGTCCTTTCATCTGTAAAACTAGAATATTAACAGACCCACTTTTGGTGAGAATTCTTAGTCTCATCCCTGCCTTCTTTGTTCTCCAAGTTGTTACTTCTCCTGTTTCTATAAATACTGTCCCTGATAATTACTGCCTAGGGACACCCAGAAAACAATCAAGTGAGTATAGTTTGTCAAAGTTTGGAAAGTTGGGCAAATGAGGGCGTTAGGGCCCCAGGGCTGCCCAAACAAAGGAGGGCAGGGGCAGGGCTAACACAATGGAAATTTGTTCTCTCACAGTCTGAAATCAAGGTGTCAACAGTGCCAGGCTCCCTCTGGAGCCCGGAGAAGAGGATACTTGCTGCCCCTTCGAGCTTCTGATCTGCGCCCATTTCCTCTCCTTGTAAGGACACCAGTCATATTGGAATAGGAGCCGCCCTGATTCAGTATGACATCTCAACTGCTTACATCTGCAAGACCCTGTTTCCAAATACGGTCACAGTGAGAGGTTCCAGGTGGACATGAATTTTGAAAGGACACTATTCCCTGGAGTCTGGACTGCATGACGAAGACTGTGGCAGAAGTGATGCTGTGCTGGGCCTTAAGAAACTGGCAGCTTCTACTTCTCCCTCTTGGGACACGTGCTCTTGGAAGCCTGCCACCACACAGTGAGGAAGCCCCAGCCGCCATGTGGACAGGGGCCAGCACCAACTTGCAGTTATGACGGAGAGTGCGCCATCCAGAACGGGTCCTCGAGACCCAGCTGATCCATGAGCAAAATAAATCACTGCCGTTGTTCTAAATTTCAGGTTGGTTTCTTGTGCAACAACAGATACCAGGAATGGGAAGGGTCAATCAGCTCCTTGCTTTCATAGCACAGCCTGGGCACACAGCAGGTAGGTGCTCACCAAATGTTTGCTGACTGGAACAGAGTTATCCCCGATGCCCAAGAAACCGCTAGACAATGGCAACAACTGAAGTCATTAATACCCATACCCAGTGATCTATATTATTAAATAGAACATTCCAGGGCTCTGTCTTCCTTCTTGAGTAAACCTAGATAAATTGAGACGCTTATTTCCAAATGACGGGGTGGCTTCCACATTCCTGTTAAATAGGCAGCACTGGCCCCTGATGGAAGACAATCCTTCCGGTGTCATTGGCTGGGTGAGTAAGTGAATTCATGAGACCCAGAGATGTGCCATTCTTAACGGGTGCTTTGACCGGGAGGCAGTGCAAGAATGATTTTGTCTGTGTGCATGCATTCTGGATCATTGTCATCTGTTGAATGACTGGGGTCCATTGCTCACTGGGTCTTGCTTTCGACTCAAGCCAAAGCTGAAAATGTCTCTTCGAAAAAGTTGTGACCACGTGGTAAGTCATTACAATGGCCCCCAATAAGTCCTGCCTCCCTGCTCCCCACCTTCTGGAATATGACTTTGTTGCCCATCTCATCAAGAGGTGAAGTCTATTTTTTTTTAAGTTGAGGCAACCCTTGGTTGACCTCACAGATTACAAAGACTTTGTCAGCTTACAATCCCTTATTTTTTATTTTTTACATCTACAGCACCTGGTCTTCCTAGGTGGTCTCCCGTCCAAGTACTAACCAGGCCTGACCCTGCTTAGCTTCCGAGATCAGACAGGATCAGGCTTGTTCAGGGTGGCATGGCCATAGATGAGGTAGAGTCTATTTATCTGGCCCCTTGTACCTGGGTTGGCCATATGATTTGCTTTGGGCCAACAGACTATGACAGAAGGGATGGGGCACCTGTGCCAAGCTTAGGACTAAAGAGGTCTGCAGTTTCTGCTCTCACTCTCTTAGACTCAGAGACAAGGTGCTCCAGCCTGCTGGAGGACAAGATGCATGGAGCCAAGCCATGGCACCTGAGCTGACAGCCAGCACCAACTGCAGGCTATGAGCAAGCAGCTTTGGCCCCTCCGCCCTGGTCTAACTGTCAGCCACCCTCAGCTGCACAAGTGAGCCCCAGCGAGGTCAACAGAGGTACCACCAGATTGCCATGTCAGTGAACACAAGAATAATATGTTATCATTGTTTGAAGCCCCTACAATTTCAGATGCTTTGTTATGCAGCAAAGGCTAACAGATCACATGATGTAACGACAGACCTTGTCAAGGAGACAATGTTCTGAAAGCCATATGCTCCCCTCCAAATAGCCACCATCCGATGAAAAATCTCAGGGAATACTTAGTATTTCTGTCATGGGCTGAATTGTGTCCCTCCTCCTCAAAATTCCAGTTTCAGTCCTAACCCCCGGCACCTCAGAATGTGACTGTATTTGGAGATCGGTCTTTAAAAGGTGAGTAAGGTAGCATGAGGTCATCGGAGAGGGTTCTAATCCAATCTGACTGGTGTCCTTATAAGAAGAGAAGATTGAGACATAGACATGCACGGAGGGAAGACACAGGGGCGAAAAGGCTGTCTGTACACCGAGGAGAAAGGCCTCAAAGGAGCCAACCCTGCCAACGCCTGGATCTTGGACTTGCACCCTCTAGAACTTGAGGAAAATATGCCCCTGCTTTTCGGCCTCCCCGTCTGTGGTACTTCTGCGGCAATTTCCTACGCAGCTCTGGCTGGGGGCAGCCGTCTCCTCTACACCTTGAAACTGGAAATTTGCCCTGACCTTAGCTCAACCCTTGTTTCGTCTTCTCAGGAGAGGGAATGGTTTCCTTTCTCCAAGGGCCCAAATGGGCCTCCAGCCCCAAGGCCACATGACGCTCCTGCTGCTCACTGGACGCTGACTGAATAAGAACTTACCATGCGCGAGGACGGGCAGTCCTCCCGCCATTCCTCGCGCTTCCTGAAGGGGTGTGCGTTATTTCTCTCCCCCTCTCATTGGCGAAGGCCCGGAGGGGCTGCTCAGCCTCCCCCGGTTCACACAACTAAGTGGTGGGCCTGGATTCCACACCCCACCTGCAGCGCCGGCATTCCTGTTCCTCCCTGTAGGAAGGTTTCCCCGCCTCTAAGTCTCTGTGCTCAGCTGCATAACCTTTTGTCCCCAAAGATGCCTACATCCTAATGCCTGGACCCTGTGAAGTTTACTTTGTGTGGTATGTTAGTCCAAGGGCTGCTGTGACGAAAGACCACAAACGAGGGGCTTAACACAACAGAAGCTCATGCTCTCCCCGTTCCGAAGGCCAGAGGTCCAAAATCAAGGAGTCATTTGGGCCTCGCTCCCTCCCAAGGCTCCAGGAAAAGCCCTGTCCCAGGCCTCTCTCACAACCCCCGGTGGCTGCCAGCAATCTTTGGCACTCCTTGGCTTGTGGCCGCATGACTCCCATCCCTGCCTCTGTCTTCACAAGGCCATCTACCCCCAGTGTCTGGGCCCAAATTTCCCTCTTCTTACCAATGACTAGATTAGGGTCCGCCCTAATCCAGTATGACATCAACTTGATTATGTCGGCAAAGACCCTATTTCCAAATAAGGTCATGTTCTGAGGATCCAAGTGGACACGCATGGGGGGCACACTATTGAACCCACTATGCATTGTGAAAAGGACTTTGCCACGTGATTAAGGCAAGGCTCCTGAAATGAGGACGTTATCTTGAATTGTGCAGTGAGTTCGATGTGATCACAAGGGTCCTTATAAGAGATAGGCCAGGGAAGTCAGCGTCAGAGGGGGTGTGGTGACAGGAGCAGACTGATGCTCTCCGAAGACGCAGGAAGGGCCCACGAGCCAAGCAACGCGGGCGAACTTTAGAAGTTGGAAAAGGCCAAGAGATGGACTCTTTCCTGGACCTTGCAGAGGGAACCAGCCCCGCCCACACCTTGATTTCAGCCCCGTGAGACACCTCGCAGACTTCTGGCCTCTAGAAATTTACGTTAAGCCACTACGGTTGCAGTCACTTGTTACAGCACCTATGACTACTTGTGTCTGCAAAGAGCATCAGGGTGGCAGCAGAGCGGGCCATGAGCTCAAAGGGGAAACCGCTGTGACTCAGGCGCCGTGCGTGAACTGCTTCCAGGCAGCTGCGGGCTCGCAGACCACACAGCGCTCGGCGCAGCCCTGAGTCATCTGGCTCCAAGAGGCGCCTCTGTAGCGTCTCTTTACCAGAAATGCCCTGCGTTCGCCCTGATTATTTTTCTAGCAATCAACTAATGCTTTCCAGATGCACAAGTTGGACAGTGGCCAGTCTCAGACTCTGCGTGGTCCGGGGGTCTACGCACGCCCTTCAGGTGGGTTCTTCACCTGGGCGGCCCCGGTACCCGCAGAGTCTGCAGCGTCCTGGTGGGCGGCAGCTGTCCTGCCTCCGTCCAGAGCCCAGAGACACCTGCAGGGGCTCTAACCAGGCTGCCCTCGAAGAGTAGCCGAGGCCCTGGGCACAGAGCCGAACGTGTCCTTAGTGTTCCCCGGAGCTGTCCTCCTCCTCTGGCATTTCTCATCTCGTGGATGGCAGCTACTGGTACACCCACATCCACTCAGGGGCGTAGATGTTTGATTTCTATAAGAGGGAGGTTGGGGTGGTATGGAGTGAAGTACGTCACTTGACAATCAGCAGTGTCCCGGTTTCTCACTTGACATCTTCCCTGTTCATTTGAAACATCTGAGGTCCCTAGCCCACAATGTGCCACCTGGAGCCTCTCACAGCTGTGTCGTCCTCTGTTCTCCCCTTCCCAAGATGCTGCCTTGCTGGTTTTGCTGGAGGAGGGGAGCCCGCCCCGACCCCCAGATCCTTTTGTAAGACACAAGAGCCAAAAGTAGTTTCCTAAGGCTGCCGTAACAAATGACCACACACTGGGGCCTTAAGACAACAGGAATTTACTTTCCCCTACTTCTAGAGGCCTGAAGTCCAAAATCAAGGTGTCAGGCAGGGTCACACTCCCTCCAAGGGGAGACTCTTTCCTGCCTCTGCCAACGCCTGTGGCTCCAGGTGTTCCTCGTGGACACATCACCCCAATCTTTGCCTCCACCCTCACACAGCCTTCTCTTCTTTTTATAAGCATGCTTGTCATTGCATTTAGGGCCCATCCAGGTAATTCAGGATGATCTCATCTTGAGAGTTGCTACCGGATCACATCTGCGACTGTTTTTTCAGACAAGGTCACATTCATAGGTTCTGGGGTCAGCACTTGGACATATCCTTTTAGCAGCCTCCATCCAGCCCCCTACAGCAAGCTCAGCCTCACGCTGGCCATTCTCTCCCAAGCAGGTCACAGCAGCAGACTGAGCTTCTGTGCCTCCCAGTTTGGAGCTGGACCACCATGCGTGGGGGGCTCCCCTCTGTATCGCATGGTGGGGTGGCTCTCAGCCCTTCTGCTTTCAGCCTTCCCCTCCCTCCCTCGACTCCAGGGTTCAGACACAGAGGGGGCAGCTCGGGACATGTCACCCTCCTCGTCTCTCTTTCATTCTCCCCTTGCCGAGCTGGAGCTAGGGGAGAATGGTTTCCCACCCTCTTGTGCTGCAGAGGACGCCCCTTTCCTGAAGCACCGAGTCTTAGTATGTGCTGCCGAAGTGAGCACGAAGCACTGAGTTTTATTTCCCCTCTGGCCGATAATCAGCTCGGAGGTCAAGTTCAAAAGGCCTGATTCTTGTTGCATAAGTGGGGACTGAAGGAATTTAGAAAACTCCTTTGTCCTTTGGACTATCGTCTCAATAAGAATTCTAAAAGTTAAACTCCGACATCTTTCTTGCTTAGCTCCTGCTAAGCATCCCTAGTCCCGCTGTAGCACATCGGAGCCTCAGCTGAGAAGGTAAAAGGTCACATACCCAAAACACAAAAGAGGAAAGCGCATCCAAGTGCTGTAAAAATACAATCCTTTTCCGTTGACTAACGGCACCCGCATTGACCCAATCCCACCAGCAGGAGGCCTCAGAGGTGCTTTTAAATCAACCTTATAGAAGATCGACTTAATATACAATAAAGTACACACAGCCCCACGAGTTCTGACAAATGGCTACAACCACGTAACTACAATCACAATATAGAAGTTTCCGCCATCTCCTGTCCCTCCCTGGTGAACCCTCACCCCTCCTGAGCCTCCCACCCGCCTCTTCCACCCCACGCTCTGCCTGTTTGGGAATGTCACATAAATGGGTCAAGAGTTGCCCTTGACCATTTCCCTTCCCTGCAGGTGAATGCATTCAGCCTCCAGCTCCTCGAGCTTGGCCAACAAGGAAAAAATTTTTATAAATAAAAATGCATTGATTTGCATGCTAAAAAAAAAAAATACCTATTTCGTTAGGTTGTTATGAGGCTCAAATGCGATTAGGTATATAAATTGCCAGGCACATATTTAAAAACCTATAAATAGCAGTCATTATTATTATGCCATCTCTATTCTCCACTTTGCAACCAGAACTATCATCTGAAAACTCAGGTCTGACCAAGACACTCCATTAAACACCTCAATTAGCTTTATTACTGGCTGCTTTCTGGAGTCATCTCCCTCTACTGCCCCTGACTCCCTGCCCGCACCCACAGAATGCTGCAGCTTCACCAAACTTCCTCCTGCCCTCTGAGCCCACAGAGGCCTTTTGTACCCCTGGGCCTTTGCACATGCGCCACCTCCTCCAGCTGTGGAACTCCACTCCATCTTTTAAGACCCAGCACAAATGCTGCCTCCTCTGGGAAGACATGCTGGCAGGTCGTGGTTGCTTATATCTCTCTCTTCCTCAGTGGCATCTTTTGCTTTCTCTTTTTGCACTTATCATTCAAATTGCTTTATTATGAAGTAAATTGAATTACTGATTCCAATTCTTCACTCTGCTAGAAGACTGCTGTATGCCCCCATGGCCTTGGTGCTTGCCATGGCCTCACAGTAGGCAGAGAGCACATCCCACCTCCTAACTTTGAACTCTGCCATGTGACTTACTTTGACCAATGGGCTTCTGTCATGGCCACAAAGAGAACACACCCCAGGTCACACTTGGAGGACTGAGCACAGAATGAAGATGTGGGGAGCAGAATTAGATCTGACCTGCAGCTTGGAGGCAAGTCCAACTGCACCTGGCACGGATCAGGTGACCCCCCCCCGCCCCCAGTTGACCTGCAGACAGGGAGTCAGTTATGGGCGGTTTGTTACTCAGCATCACTGTGGCAATAGCTAACTGTTATGATGGTTCCATTGCCACCTTTTATGACAAGCATCTGTAAGACAGAGACCACGTCTCCCTCTCTCTTTCTCCCAGGAACCAGCGCAGGGCTGATAATTGAAGGGGAAGATGTTTCAGAGGTCCTGTGAAATAACATAGTATTCATTTCAGTCATGGGGGAAAAAGACAGAAATAGGAGATCCACGCATGACAGGCCCTCCCTAGGACAGCTTAAGGGTAAGAGCATGGCTTCTGAGGGCTGGATAGCCCAGGCTTGAATTCCAGCAGCTTTCTTAAGGGCCTGAGCCTCAGTTTCATCAGCCACAAAGTGGGATTAATAATAGTGTGAACCTCCCAGAGTTGTTAGGAGGAGTAAATGAACCAGTGGAGGTTAAGCGCTGAATATAGTGCCTGCAACATTGTTAGTCCTCCAAAATACTACCTAAAATTGATATATTGGAGAGACATTCAAGCTGACCCAAGAACCGTACTTAACCAGACAACACTAGCTACAGGGGGTGTCCTTTGGCTGGGGAAATTTTGGAGCATGGAGTATGCAGCTGCACAGAGAGGCTTAGCATGAGGGAAGAAAGGAGACCCGCAGGAAAGCGGAGTGGAGGCGAGCAGGAAAGTCCCGATGGCTGAGCTTTTAGCCCATTATCTCATTTCCCCCAAACTTCCAGAACTCTCCATTTAACTCCTTTATGATTTAAATCATAGATAATGCAATTGTGAAATCAGGGCATAAAATACACTCAGTTTCTGGCGAAGGTTTATCTGTTTCCTGACGTTAACGAGAAGTAAATCCAAATATACCTTCTTATTCTTGACGTTTTCCTTAACCAATCATCACATGATTGCTCTCATTATTTTAGGGAAAACCTCTACTTTCTATCCGTCCTTAATGAAATCTTTCCTTTTTAAATATCAGCAAGCAAATAGTGAAGATAAACTGGAATCAGACAAGATATGCAATTAATCTAAAAGAAGACAAGAAAAGTGGGAAACAATAACTGAGATAAGAAAAATTGAAAACCGATAGCAAACGGGAGGTTTTAACCCAGCTCTATTGACATTTATATTAAATGTAAATGGTCTAAATACTCCAATTAAAATGCACAGCTTGTCAGATTGTATAAAAAAGCAAGCTCCAACCATCTTAGATACAAAGATATAGATAGGTTAAAAATAAAGGAATGGAAAAATGTATGCCATCCAACACACTTACACTAATCAAAAGAAAGCTATAGTGATGACATCAGTATCAAAAAAAGTAAGACTTGAGAACAAGAAATATTTCCAAGGATAAAGAGGAACTTAAAATGATAAAAAGGCCAACTCATCAAGAACATGTAAAATTCCTAAATATGTATGTGCCTAATAATAGAGCTTTAAAATACATAAATCAAAAACTTGTAGAACTGAAAAAAAAATAGGCAAATATAAATCACGATTAGAATTTCAGTACTCCTTTTTCACTAGTTAATGGAACAAGTAGACAAAAAATCAGTAAGGTTAGAGACCGCTTAGTGACCAACTAACCAACCTAATCAACATTTATAGAACAATCCACCCAAGCACAGCAGATATACATTCTAAGTACATAAAATATTACTGAGTCAAAGACTATATTCTCAACAGATTTTAAAATATTAAAATCTTACAAAAATATGTTCTCTGGCCACAATGGAATTAAACTAAAAAAAAATCAATAAAAGAAAAATATCAGAAAAATCTCTGAACACTTGGACATTAAACAACATACTTCTAAATAATCCATGGGTCAATGAAAAATAATAAAGAAAAATACAAAGTATTTTAACTGAATGAAAATTAAAATATAACATCAAAATTTGTGGGATATAAGCAAAGCAGCACTTAGAAATTAATAGCATTAAATGCTTATATTTAAAAAAAATAAAGCTCTTAATTACCTAAGTTTCTATCTTATGAAACCAGAAAAAGAAGAGCAAGTTAAATCTAGAATTGGAAAAAGAAAGAAAATAATAAAGATAAAAGCAGAAATTCATGAACTTGAAAACAAAATTATAAAAGAGAAAATTAATAAAGTTAAAAGCTGGTTCGTTGATACTCAGTATCGTAATACAGGTGCTAGCTAGTGCAGTAAGGCAAGAAAAAGGAGTAAAAGGCATCCAGCCTGGAAAGGGAGAAGTAGAACTCTATTTGCAGACATGATCACCTATGTAGAAAATCTTACGGAATATACAAAAAAAAAAAAAAAGTCCCTAAAACTAATAAGCATAGCAAGATTGCAAGATAGATCAATATATAAAAATCAATTATGTTTCTATATACAAAAAAAGTCAAAGTGATATTTTTAAAATACCATTTATAATAATATACAAAATGTGAAATACTTAGGCTTAAATCTGGCAAAAGATGAGCAAGACCTATGCATTGAAAACTACAAATGTTGCTAAGAGAAATTAAAGACCAACGTAAATGAGAAATACATTGTGTTTGTGGACCAGAATTTGAGGATCTCTCCAAATTGATCTATATATTAAATGCAATTCCCATCAAAATCCCAGCAATCTTTTTTTTTTTTTGGTAGAAATTAATCAGCAGATCCTAAAATACACATGGAAACTCAAAAATATAAAATAGTCAAAACAACTTCAAAAAAAAAAGTTAGAAGATTTATATTCCTGTTCAAGATTGTTATTATAAAACAGTAAGCAAGACAGTGTGGTGCTTGTACCAAAAGGGAAAAAAAATAGATGAATAAAACAGAATAGAGAGTCTAGAAAAATACTGACCCATACATGGTCAGCTGTTTGTGCCAAGGTACAAAAGCAAATTTGATGGAGAAAGGACAGTATTTTCAACAAAAGGTGCTGGAAGAACTAGATACACATATGCAAAAAATTAACTTTGACCTATATCTCGAACCTAAAACAAAAATCAACTCAATCAAATCATAGACCTAAATGTAAGATATAAAACTATAAAACTTCTAGAAGAAAAGATAGGAGAAACTCTTTGTAACCTTGGATAGGCAATGATTTCTTAGACACAATATGAAAAGTATACTCCATAAAAGAACAAATTGATAAATTGGATTGTTTAAAGCAAATATTATAACACCAAGTTGCTGGATTTACAACGTATATACAAATGATATTTATGAGTATAACACCATTAAGCATGGGGGAAGAGTACATGGAAATACACTGTTGCAAGGGTCCGTTATATTCCTGAACTTAAAATTAACTCTAAGTAGGTTGGGAAGTTAAAAAATTCACATCAAAATCCCTAGAACAACCACTAAAAAGTGATGCTATTTTCTGTGGCCTGTAGATACAAGTAAAAACTAGGGTAAACAGCATTATATCAAGGGTACAATCTTAAAAATGTAAAGAAAAAAAAGGAATATAAAAAGGCCCAAAAGGAATATGCACGAATGTGAATCATGAGATGATGGAGGTTTGTTTCCCCCACACTCCCCTTACTGTTCCATGTTTAACAAAAATGTTTAGAAAGAGCATGTACTACTTAAGGGGGAAATGTGCAAAATGGGAAAATGAAAAAAAGCATGAGAGGTAGGAAAGAGGGGAAAAAAGGAAAGAAGGGAGGGAGACATGAGGGAGGGAAGAAAAAACACTTGACAGAGAGAGGGATTGCCTGAGCATTTGTAAGCCAGCAGCTTTCCCCAGCCTCTAAGGCATTGACAGGTGACTTGAAAAAGCAAGGCATCCTGGGAAACTTGAGCAGAAGGACTGTCCATACCTGTTATACAGTCTACACCTGTAGCTGAATGGTCTGTTCTCACTGAGAACTGAGGGTGGTCAGAAGTGCATTGCTACCTGTTTGATAAGTGAGAATAGCCACAAAAGCTACCTCTTGCAGCTGCGCGAGTGCGCCAGCAACAGACAGAGATGAAGTGCTTTTGGTGCGCACCCAGGCCTGAATGGGATTCCGGGGGTAGCCCTGCCCCCGCCCCCGTCCTGCCGCACCGTGGCCTATTTCTCAGATTAATCAAAATAATGGAGAGTTGGGGAGATTCCATCTTCTCACAAGCCTTAAGGAAGAAGTGGGAATTCAGACTTCTGACTCAATCTTGCTGACCGAGGCTGGGATGGGTCAGTGGAAGACAAGGTCATAAAGTCCGTCAGAGTGACGTGATCTTGCTCCATCTGCAGAAGGCGCCAACTTTGGCAGGGAAATGGCAGCTCTCTACACAGAAAGATCTCTCTGGCTTCCCAGAATTCTTCATCAAAACACACCACCATAAAAGTACAAACTTTTCAAGTGTTCTTTGCTAACATTTCCCACCAATGAATGAATTAGAGTCATCTGAGAGAGCACTGACTACTTAGCCTGTTAATGAGGTCTTTGTGAAGAGTGTTTGCCGACACAGTGGCTGATCTGCTCATTATTCATTGGAAAAGTTGTGATCAGCAGAAGACTGAAATTCTAGAAGTGCCCCCCCTGTGTTCACTTGGAAGATGTGTCTTCAGAATTTTATTTTTTAACTTATCCTGCCTAGGACACACCATAAAGACGGGCCTGGGTTCGAATCCTGACCATAGCACTTCCTTGCTGTGTGCCCTTGGAAAAGTCACCACTCTTCTCTGGGCCTCACTCTTTTCACCTGTAAGTGAGGACAGTACGCATGATCTCTCTGATAGGGCTGCTGCAGCGGTAAATGAGAGGATTATGAAGAGCTTAGTAACTGGTAAGTGTATAACGGTCAGGGCTTAAGAAATGGTGCCCACAATTAAAATGTAGATTCTTGGCTACATGCACTGGACCCAACCACATTCGCTCCCTAGATAAGTCACGCTCTGTTAGCCATTGGCCAAGACCCCAGGCACCCCTTGCAGCATCCTCCAGGCCAGCCGGAGTTCACCACAGAGCTGCCAAGTGTCATACAGCACAGCCCTGGGAGGCAGGAGAGTGGGACTCTCAGCTCTTCCACACTTTTCCTCCTTGAAACTCAGTTTCTCCATTTGTAACATGGCAGCACTTGGAGGCTCCCTAAGAACCCTTCCACTCTGACCTTCTCTACCTTTCTGGTGAAGAGCAGAGCAAAATTCAGCTCCACGTGCAAAATGTGGAGTCGAACTGAGGGACACGTGTGTGCCCAGGAAAACTGAAGTCAGAGTCAAACCTTACACTATTGTAAAGGAAAATGTCTTTCTCGGTTTAAAAGTGATTGACTTCCTGGGTCCCTGAGATGCCAGGACGAACTGAGATCCACACCATCCTCAGCTGCCACTGGCTCCCACAGGTTACTGTTTTTAAAAATAAAACCGTGGTGGTTTGGGTCCTCAAGATGGATGAGCACTGTCCTTCCTGGCTCTCCCACTAAACGCAGCTACAACCCCTAAAGCACACGGGGAGCAGCTCCTGGGATTCTGAGAAGCATGGAGGCAGACAGACAGGAAGGAACCAGAAGTCGAAGCACCCCTGGGGTAGGGGTGTGATGGTGAGGCAGGGCACGCCCAAGCTTCTCCTGCCCGCCAGTACCTTCTGGCCTGAGCTCACAGAGAGCCGAACTGGGTGTACACCACGCCAGGCAGAGAGAGCTTCAAGGGAACCCCTCTGTGTCTGGACCAAGCAAACCAAAGGGAGGTTCCGCAACTGAAGAGTCAGAGAAAAGCCAGAAACTCCCTGGGTTATTTTCCCTTTGTTCTGTTTTCTTTTTTCACCAGGGCCTCCTGTGCTGGCCCCAGGCAGCCGGCAGCAGGGAGGTAGTCCGGCGTGCACCTGAAACTCCAAGGTGAGAAGGCTCCTCACTGATCAGAAAAACTGTGGTCCCAAGAATATCGAGGGCCCTGTAGCTTTTCCCTCACTCTGTCCTCTGCCACTTGGTCCTGGAGGCTGAGCGTGGCAGGAAGTACATGGCAGGTCAGGGATCCAAGGCCCTACTCTCTAGCAGCTGAAGGGGGAAGGAGATCCCCTGTTAGGGGAGATGGGGAAGGGGACGAGCTGAAGAAAGTGGCCCCATGAAGTGGTGTGTGAACTCCTAGGCTCACCTCTGGGCTGCACATGCAAGAAAATCTCAAGAGATATTAGAAAATGTTTTGAACAAAACATGAAAATATAAAGTACCAACATTGGTGAGACACAGCCAATGCCATGCTTCGAGGGAAATTTATATAGCACTTAAAAACATCAGGCAAAAAATAAAGGTCTCCCCAATTAAATCTTAAGCCGCAATTTTAGCTCCCACCTCGAGAAACCAGAAAAATAAGAGCAAAATAAACCCAAAGCAAGCAAAAGGAAGGGAATCATTAAGAGGAAAGGCAAAAACCAATGACACTGAAAACAGAAAAGTAGAGAAAATCAAGGAAACCAATGAGGCTGGTACTTTAAAAAGACAAAATTTGACGAACCTTTTGCAAGACTGCCAGGATATCCGGAATGAAAGGATGCTCTCACCAGAGACAGCCCACGCAGACAGTCAAAGGATAAAGACAGAACACCGTGAGTACCTCTCTGTACATAAACTCAACAACTTAGATGGATCGGAACTATTCTCAAAAAGCCACAGATGACTAAAACTCATCCACGATGAACCAGATTACCCTACAGCTCTTTAGCTAAAGAAATTGAACTTACAGTTAACCATTAAAAAAAAAAATCCTCAGGCCAAAATGGTTTCCCTGGTGAATTCTCCCACACATTTAAGAAGAAATACCACCAATCCTACACAGCACTTCTCAGAAAATAAAAGATGAGGGGGTACTTACCAATTCATTTCACGCGGTCAGTATGATTCTGAGACCCAACCCACATGAAGATGGTACAAGAAAGGCATACAGACCAGTGTCGTCATAAACACAGACCCCAAAGCGTCAATCAGTGTTAACAAACTGAATCCAGCAATATATGAAAATGATACTATACCATGGCTAATGGAGTTTTTCCCAGGAATGCAAGGCTGGGGGAATATTTTTTAAAAAATCAATCAACATAATCTATCGTACTAATAGACTAAAGGGGAAAAAAACACATGATCATATCAATTGTTGCAGAAAAACATTTGTCAAAAATCAACATCCATTCATGTTAAAACTCAAAAAACTGAGAGTAAAAGTTCCTTAATCTGGTAAAGAACAGTCTGCATTTTATTTCATGGTGAAAGACCTTCCCCTAGGATCAGAAACAAGGCAAGTATATACATTCTTACCATTCCTCTGCCACATTTTATTGGAAGACCCAGCTAGTGAAGTGTTGTAAGAGAAATAAATTATAGACATTCAGACTGGAAAAGAAGAAATCGAACTGTCCCTATTTGCATCTCTCATTGCCTATGTAGAAAATCTCAAGGAATCTATAAAAGAAGCTTATAGAAATAATGAGTTTGGCAAGGTCTCAGGATACAAGGTCAACATAAAAATCAATCACGTTTCTAGCGATAAACAATTGATAACTGAAAATTTAAAAATAATACCTGTTACAATTGTTTCCCCCAAATGAAATTCTTAGGTATAAATCTAACAAAAGATATGCATGATTTGTATGTTTCATTTTGGACGTTCCGTAACTCAAGCACTCACCGTATTATTCCTGTCCCTGGTTCCTGCTTTCTCCCACTGACAGTGAACTGACTGCAGTTGTAAAAATTCTCACCTCCTCTCATTTTTGATCTCCCTGCAACTCCAAGCAAAACCTGGCCCTGAGCTGATGCTCAATAACGGGTTCATGATGAATAACTACGTTTGAAATCAACCCAAGAGCTGATTCTGATCAAGGTTAATAGTGGACTTGGGGCAAGTATTTCTGTAAGAAAAGGCTGTTCTGAGATGGTGGGGAGAGACTGGCCAGATAGTGTCACTGGTGAGCCCCACTCGCACTGGTAAAAACTCTCAGTGCAGAGGTCTCCTTAGCCATTTACAGGAATAAAAAGAAGCTGAGAAAGTCCCTGAACACGTAGTTATTAAGTATCAATTAGGATTCAGGCTGGAATCGTTCAGGGTTTGGAAAAATGTCTTCAGATTATTTTCCAAGTGTTTGATGAAACCCCAGACATTTTTCCCAGGCATATTTTCCCAGAAGTTGAAATCCCATACGTATTTAAAGTAGAATTTAATCCTTAGGTTTAGAATCTGTCTGTGCTGAACTCATCCCGCTGGAATGGCGCACAATGCTGGGGTGGCCTGCGCGCTCTGCGTTTGAAAAGTGGAATTAAATTAGCTACTTGCGTTTGGGGTGTCCGTATGCAACCAAATCGCACATTCGTTCTTATACTCACACCAGCACTTGAATTACAAGAGGGGGTAGGCTTGGCAGAGGCGTACCCCGATTACTGGAATCAAGATAAGCCCCTTCCCTGGGTTGCAACAAGGCCAAACTGTGGGCCCTAAAGAACTCGGAACCCTGGGTGGGGGCGGGAGGGGCTCCAGCCGCTACCCTGGGCTGGCAATACCCAGTGGGGAAAGAGAGAGAAGAATATGTTTCTAAATTTAGAAAGTAGAAAATTTCTACCATTGTAGAAAAATTGGAATACACAGATAGGAAGATTGAAAATAATTAGATGAAATCTACAGGGACAACCCCCAGTGATGCTGTGAGTGAGGGTATTTGCTTTCAAGTTTTTCTGCCCTGGGCTTTGGGAGCTGGCTTCCCAAACACATGACTGAAATGAAAGGGGGAGCTGGGTGCTGAATCAGCGGTTAGCCCTTCCAGTGAAGCTTTAGGCCCCACGCGAGGTGGGCTGGGTGGCCTGCCTGGTGGGCAGAGGGTGCGGAGGTGGCAAGCCAGAGGGTGGGGTCCAGACACCAGGATCAGGATTCCTGCACTGATGCACCTGTCACTCAGGCAAACTTGCTTCAGAAAACGTGGACAGCAGTTTCTGCCCATCTCACAGAGGTAATTAGGGGAGAGAGTTATGTCATGGTGGATAAAACGTGGTGACTATGCAAACCACCACTAGTTATAATCCCACGCCTCTCCTAAGATTCTGGTGAGGAATAGGAAGATGCTGTGAAAAGACTCATGTTACCTGTTTAGTCTGGTATTTGATTACTCGGTGAGCATTTGATAAATGATAACCAGGAAGAAAGGGGTTTTATAGAGATCTAAACTCTGAGTTTATCATTTTGAGAATCATTTATTAGTGGATACACTGTATTGTTAAAACTGGCAAACGATGGATTTACTTCTGTGAGCTTGAATATTCCTACCGTGAATTTCAACACAGAGCCCCTTCTGACACATCTAAAGGGCCACATTCATCCCTGCAGCACATTTAAAATCCTGACCAGAGCCCCATGACTGGCATCCTCCCCACTGGCTGGTGGGAGTGGAAGCTGGTACAGCTGCTTTGGACAACTGTGTGACAGTGTCTACTAATGCTACACGTACACCTACCCTCGGACCCTGCCCTTCACCTCCCGCGTGTGCACCCAACAGAAACAAGCGTCCATGTGGCACCCAAAAGACCAGCAGAACCTTTCAATGGTTTTATTCAATAACAGCCCCGACTGGAAATGACAGACTGTTCATCAAAAATAGAAGACATCGATACCGTTGTCTATTCATATAATGGAATATCACTCAGAAATGAAAAAGGATGTCCTGAGACAAACCACCATGTGAGTGAACTTCAGAAAAAAATCATGCTGAAAGACACGAAGACTGCGTATTGCATGATGCCCTTTATAGACAGTTTCAGAGTCAAAACAGTCTATAGCAGCAATTCTCAACCGGCGGTGAGTTTGTCTCTCAGGGGACATTCGGCACTGTGTGGAGTCATTTTCAGTTGTCACGACTGGTCAGGGAGCGCTACTGGCATCCAGTGAGTCAAGGCCAGGACGCTGCTAAGATTCTACAACGCACAGGACAACCACCGCCACATAGAGTTATTGGCCCCAGACGTCCACAGTGCTAAGGGCGAGAAACTGATGTATAAGAGAAGCCTGGTACTGGTCACCCTTAGGTGACAGGGAGGCGAGCTCCGAAACCCTGGGGTGCCGGAAATGCTCCATGCATTTACATGGATGTGTAAATATGCAAAAACCCAGAGCTGAACATGTACGGTTTGTGTAAGTCACACGTCCACCTCTGAACCCAAGCTCCAGCCCCAAGCTCCAGCAGCGGCCCTGGCTCCGGCTTCCACCCTTGACATCATCGTCCTTGCCGCTGCTCCCACTTCAGTAGGATGGGACATTTTACTCAATGTAGCACTTTTACTCGAGGGAAATTAAAGGGTTTGGTTTTGAGGTATTCCAAGTCAAATACGAACCATATGAATGTGCAGACTCATGGTAGCCACTTCGTTCTTTCACAATATTTTCCAAACCACCGCCGTCGCAGCGAGCACACACAGCATCTAGAGCTTACACCCTCACCTCCCCCACCCCCCAGGTTTTATTGCTCTGGCACCACCAACTCGGAGAGCTCATCATTTCCGTGAAAAGGGGAAGGGCCTGGCCCATCCCTTCTTGCTCAATCAGCCTCAAACCTGCTCAGGGGTATCGGCGTCAGCGGGTGTTCAAAGACCCAGTGGGTGACCTGATAAGTGGGCCAGGAGGTCAGCTCTGAGGAGCCGGACTGCTGGCTTATACCCAAGTTCTGGACCACAACTTCATTCCATCCAGTCCAGGGCAGGCCTGCGCTGGAGTGACGCTCTGGCCAGGCCCTGTGAGGATATCTTGCTGTGGCTACGGCTGCTGGAAGAGAGAGCGCCCAGGCTTTGAGCCAACATATGGAAGAACTGTCCGCCCATTTATTCTATTTTTTTTTTCAGTGAATTTTATTTTTCCTTTGATTCTTATTATATACTGTCGTCATTAGACTAACAGGACCAAGACACTGAAATAGATTTGGTTTCAGGAGAACGAGACTCCCAAGTGAGGGTAAATGTGGGTTTACAGTGTGACCTTCAACCAGAGGGACTTAAACAAGCTGATGTCTCGAGCAAGGAGGCAACCTGCCCACCTGAGGATGTCATACAGGCCATGTATTTCTAGAATGCAAACCATGTTAAAGTCACCGTGACCTATAGACTTTCAAAGTAAACTTTGTTTCCAGAAGAGATTAGGGGGTTAGTGTTTAAAGAGTTGTTTGGTGGCCGGTAGTGACCGAGAATAACCCGGTAAGGTGATGCCCTATCACGGTGAGCACGGCCTCCATGGAGGATCAGGCTAGATCCCTGGGCTACAGGCTAGACCAAAGCGGCCCCATGGGCTATGACCCTCTGCACCACTCCAGCTCTCCCCCTGCTTCTCCATCTCCTTGACCTTCCCACAGCCTCACCCCTCTGTGCTCCTAACTGGTCATGATAGAGCACTAAAGCATATTTTAAGTTGTTGGCTGTATTTATTAAACAAAGAGCATGCTTTCTGCGTAGCTGTAAATATGGGTGAACTTTTACATTTTTATTTCTTTGAAAACAATTTTTAAGTTGCTCCAGATCTTAGGTTGGACCAGTCTTTGGTTTATTTTTCCTGGGCACTGGTGATTTTTAGCTTTTAATAAAAGTCCCATTATAGCTGTAAAGAAGAGTAGTTAACAGAAAAACACAAGGTATATGTGTGCAGCCAAGTCTTGGTTATGCATCTAAACCCAAGGACGCCGGTGGGAGCGATGAGCATTTCTACTGAGCTATTCGGGATCGCTCTCAGTGGCAGTCCTCGACAGACACGCCTATATTTTAGGGGAAATCAGCCAGCAGCACACATCGCTCCATACTAGTGGGCTCCAACCAGGCAAAAACACACAGGCTGTGTGGCTTCTGGACCCAAGTTTTTAATCATTTCATCACTTTGCTGTTTTTGTTTCAGTGCTCCAAGTATTAAGAGTTCATCCAGACTTTTCCCTTCTATTTCTCTGCACTATCCACCATCCTCTGTCTGCCCTTCCAGTTTACGCCCAAGTACCAGTGACTGAGCTCGGCAAGCAGGCAGGCTGCAGGGGTACAGGGTGAGACCTGCGTGCAACGGTGTTGAGGCCCTGGACAGACTCGGAGGCCGGTGCCGTTCCCCGCTGCACTGCACAGAGGAAGGACTTAAGGGCTGTCAGGTGTGCCAAGTGTCTGTAAAGAGCTCAGAAGAGGGCCGGGTCTCCAGGAAGCCCCATGACTTAGCTACTATGAACGTCTTAAAAATGAATCGTGCCAAAGGCTAAGCCAAAGGAGAAACGATGACCTGGAGAGGGAGGAGAGGCGAGGTGGGGAAGCCGGAAGAGGCGCTGAAGTGAGCAGCCCGCGGGAGCACCCCAAGGGCGGCCACAGGGGATTCTGCTGAGTCACTGGCCCCAACACCCACAGATACGCTCCAGGTTACAAGCCTACCACTGGTACCGCGTGCTCCACTGGAATCTGCTTCTCTCACTGGGAGGAGTGGCCTGGCTGTGGCAGGGAGCATTTTCAGCCACAGAAAATAGGGGCTGTCTGTCTTCCTAGAAAGTGAATGTTATTCGTTGCAAAGTTAAGTTATACCCTTTCAAAAATACAACAGATTTCATGTCACTGCATCACCCCTAGGAGGACCCGCTTGCTGACCTTGGATGTGAAGGGCAGGTATTTGCTGGAGAGTTGAGAAACACAGGAGTCCACTGCTTTAGGCTGCAAGTGATAAAATGAGCAGGAGCACAAAGCCAGCCCCTCAGATCTCAGAAGCTATGAAGCAGCAATAAACAGACGGCTGCCTGTGCCAAGACAGGAACACGGATCGACGGTACCACGAGTCCAGAGCCAGGCCCCGTGGATGAGAACAGGGCATGGAGCGTCAATTCTCAGATAAGGAAGCAAATCCACATCTTACTCACAAGACTTTCGATCTTTTTATTAAAGCGGAGCAATGATTTTTTTCTTAAATCATACAGAGAATCCCAAAATACTCAGAAAACATGTGCAGAGACTTGCTTTCTTTGACGAACAGGTGGGAAACCCAAGGTCAGGTTCACCAGACCCAGTCCGTTAATCCCAGGGTGACCCCCGACACAGAAAACCAGGAAGATGGCCAACACACCAGGAAGATAAACCAAAACACACTCCGGACAGGTTTAGATAATTAAACAAAACAAAACAAAACTTCTATTTTAAAAAAACACAACAAAACAGAAATATACGGTTGAGGTTTATCCAGTTCCCAAACGGGCAGAAAGTCTATGCAGAAACTCTTCAAATGCACAAACACATATTTTATCGGTTTGACAAGTAGAATAAACAAAACTATTGTAATATTTTACTTGTTAGAAAACAAACATTAAATGATTTCCTAATAAATGATAAGACTAAGAGCAAGCACTTAAATGGGAGTCTCCTAGAAATATTTATAAAAAGATGAAAATATCTTAGATGATATTAGTGTGAAATCAGAGAGAGTCAAAACAAAATACTTCACAAATACCACAGCAGCCAGGATTGGGTAATTTCCTTTAATGAAAATACAATGATTTAAGAGCTTACTTCCAGTTGTTTCCAAGGAAAGACCAGCAAATTATCCTTAATCATGATCAGTGTACAGCGGGAGACATGACCACATGTCTGAAATGGAATGCAGGAACGACTAAGGAAAATTACAATTTAAATCCCGTTAAAGAACCTTCACTCGCTAAACAGCATACCCTTTCCTTTCTTGTGGGGCAGGAGGTAAGGAAAGAGAGTAAAAGATCAGAAAAGGGGACCAAGCGTTTGTTCAGTAGTTCATTTGTTCATTCCTTGAAAGAACAAACATCACAACAAGGTGAAACCAGGCTATGAGGTAAATTTCATTTTTCAAACAATTTTTTTCTCCAAAAAGTAGAAATAAGATGGAAAGGGTCAGCCCACATGATCATTTTCTTTCTTGAGCCAGAAAGAGACAGGAAAACCTTGGGTCTTCGGTCTCCCCTAACGGACGGAACAAACCTCAGATAGTCACGCTGGCACAACTACCTATCATTGATGTGAGTAGCTGACAGCCGTACAATACCAGCTCGCTGGTGGATTCGGTTCATTCAAAGCACCTGACTTTGACGGCAATCTCAGCCTTGTAACTGGTCTGGTTGCCCGGCTCAGGTCAAGCAGCCTATGAGCTTTCCACCAAGAAAAAGACACAAAATGATGTATTTGCTGATTACAAAGTTCCTGCTCATGTCAGCCACACATTAGACCGTGCTGACTGCACTGAGAAATAAAAGCAGACGCTGCTCAGAGCCACTCAGGCAGCTGGACGACGGCTATACGAATAGGACAAGGAAAGGACCACCGTTTTTTATGCCGAATGGAACCCACAGTGGTGCTGCACTTTCTCAGCTTTTGGACAAACAACATACCGACCACAGAAACCTCACTACATTCTTCCCTGTGAGAGAACTTCCACGTCCTGTTAGTAATAATTGACACAAGAAAGAAAAATTACGCTGTAATATACTTCCAACAATACCTCGGCATTCACATCAGTTTGGATCACCTGAAAGACATGTCAAGTGCCACCTGAAACTGATATAATATTGAATGTCAACTGTAATCGAAAAAAAAGAATATCAAATGATAGTGAAGGAGGATCACTAAGTTCGTACTCCCAAAACAGAGGTTAATGGGCAAAGTTATAGGTGCAAATGACCTAAAGCCAGAGAAACAAACAGCCTGTGAAACTCACACAAAAACCAAACGTTGCAGCACAAAATACTAAATGTTGACTTCAAAATCTCAAGAACAGATAACATGGATAAGCTCACCATTCACCTGGGATCCTAGAAAATGCTGGATTTACTCAAACGATCTGATCTATCCACGAGCCCATTATTCACTGCAGGGACCAAATGCAGATAGTTCTGAATTCCAGGCTCGCATCTACTTGCTACCTTTTCTGTTCCTTCCTGAGTTTTGCTCTTCTGTCTGCAACCAGGTGTACTCATCAGCTTAAGCAAAACTGGGAAGCTCTATCTGTCACAAACACAATCAGAGTTGTTAGTTGGTATGGGGTTTATGCAGGTTCCCTTCCAAACAATGCTAGCTTTCACCTTTCAAACATAACAGCATACTCATATGCAGGGTAATAATGGAGCCCTTTGCTGGGTACCACACAGCTGAATTAAAAATCCCAGGTGTACTACAGAGGACAGCGACTCAAGTGGGTGTAGTATCACTACACCGTACACACCAAGACACCGCAATGTCTCACTGGTTTTGATTTGTCGCATCACTTTTGAGAGAGAGACAACATATTCTGGGCTTGATGAAAGATATACTGTAGCAACTGAAGGCATTTAGAAACCCCTCACATTTGAGGGGAAACTTCTCGTCTACACACGGCATGTTTCAAAGATGTGGAAGCAGGGCGGTGCCCCAGCCACAGCATCCTTTCCCAGCCCTTGTTTCAGATTCCCGTGGAAAGCATTCCCAGATCAGACAGCCTTGCTCTTCAGCGGGTGCTCAATCGGACCCACAGGGGACATTTTAATAACTTTAAATAATAATGAGCCACTTCATCCTGCTGGCGGAGAATGACCCACACCAGTTATAGAGGCTGGGTGCGCACTCAGGACAGATAAGCCGTTCCTACAGAACTGACATGAGTCGGCTCACAGTATGACAACTCAGAACTCAATGAACATTTCAGAACAGGGTTTTGGTTCATCTTCGGCTGGATTATTGCTGGTGCGGGTTGCTTCCCCCAAAGTTAAGTTGGCTTCCAAACATCACGTCTTCCATAAGAATTGAACATTATTTTCATGAGAAGTTAATTGTAACACGACTTGTAAGTCAGCCACGCAAATCAGAGTAAGGTTAAAACAGGATGCGTGGTCAGTGGCAGGGCTGTAACTTGAAAGCAAGCTCTCTACACAGGAGGGGCACGGATGGTAAGAGGCAGAGCTCCGGAAACAGGCTCCGACCGTGTACAACGGCTTCTCTGGCGATCCCGGGACATCACCATGACCTGTCTGCATGGGGCCGGAAGCTGGGGCACCAGAGGCACAAGAGCCACGGGCGGTGCCCTGACCTGCGTGTGTCCGCTCTCTCTCCTCTCCATCTCTTCTGTCTAGGGAGGCTCCCTTTTCACAACTAGAACGCGGCGTCCAGCGCTGCTATGATGCCCCCCGTGGCACACAATTAAAAGATGCTGGGCCATCATCTAAGCCCACCCTTTAGTGACCCTGAAACTGCTGGGGACAGAAACAACGGAGGGAGTTCACCCCACCATTTTCTGCTCTCTGAAGATTCAAAACACACACACACAAACAAAAAGAAAGAAACCCAAACCCCACAAACTATTTCCCCATGGGCGTGGAAATACCAAACAGGCGCACCCTGAGTCCTGGTACGGCGTTCGCAGGCACGGCGGGCCGGCTGAAAGGCTGGCTGTGCATCCGGAGGTGCAGTCAAGTCTGCCTGACGTCGTGACTGAAAAAGGCTCTCGCAGTCAAAGAAACAGCACGCACAGCATTAGACCAACTTTGTGATTTTTATTGATGGGCGACAACTTTATACTCCTAGGTGTCACTAAACTGTGTACAATTAGAGACGCAGCATTAGAGAAGAGCAGGCAGCAGAATTAAACAGAGCAGACTTAAGGAAAGATCAATCTTCATTATTTTGCCCATTTTTTATTATGTGTACACAGAAGCATGAACGCAATTTGAAATCTTTGAATGGCAATAAAGTTACAATCACCCATCTATGTGACTAACGTCTTAACTCCAGATATTTGATCTGTAATGTGTATGTAAGCAGTTTCTCATCGCACAATTATTAAAATGTATATTTCCTGTTAGGAACCAGCAACTTATTTTTTGTTTTTCTTTTGAAGAACTATTTCTTCTCTGATAACTGGCTCATTTTTATCATTTATCAAAAACTAAAGGGTGGGGGGAGGAGAGTGTGATGGATTAAAAAATTCATTTTTTAAGGAAAGATAAAATTCATTTTCACAAATTTACAAGTGTTGCTGGTGCAGGATTTATTCTATTAAGCAATTAGAATGGGAATCAAACGCAAGTTTCCCCTTCTTACTCAGGAATCAGCATTATTTCAGAATTATGGGTTTTTGCGTATTTTCTTAAATCAAGCGACAGTCTATTTCCACCAAATGGTTTTGATTTGGAAGTTAGAAGTCAACATAAACTATGTTGTGCACAAACCCCAAGGCGTCTCCTTTTCATTTGAGCCCATGTTTGCAAAAGGGAGAAAGAGTTTCTCTCTAACAGCCACTAACGAGAGGAAGGAAGTCGGTGAGAGTCGGTGATCTACAAGCGGGTGTCGAGCACACACAGCGGGCGCACGGGCGGTTACAGCAGGTCCACTCGGCGGTAATACAGGAGGTAGGCTGTGCGGTCAGCAGTGGGCTTCACCACCTGGTACTGGTTAATCACCTTGACCATCTGGTCGTCGATGCGCAGCCAGCCGTTCAGACCGATCTGGAAAAACGCCTGGTAGAATGGCCCCCCTCCGCTGCGCCGATGGTAACCACTGAAAAGAGGCCCGGAGGGGACCCGGTGAGTGGAGCGCTGCACACCAGCTTAAAGCCACCCACCTGGCTACCTGCAAACATCCGTCTGTCTTTCTGGTGAAACACCTAACCAAAGCAGGTGGGACATGGAAACGTAATTACATGAGCAAAGTTATTTAAACACAAAAACCTTGAACGATTATAATAAAACATATACATCTCAATGACATATCTAAAATGTTCAATACCCTTCAAACGATAAAAAAAAAAATGCCTATTAAATAGGGTCAGCCCACTGGTCAGCCTTTTGGCAAGGGTTAGCAACCACTTTAATATTTCATACTTGAGAATAACACTACTGTGTATGACCTCGGAAATGCACGCCCAGAGACCTACAAACGTTCATGCCCTTTGATCTACACATCCACTTCTAGACTGTTCTAAGCGATCATCTGAATCTTAGACACAGATTTACAACAGTGAAAAAAACAGAAAAATCTAAATACCACAAGAAGGAATGATTAGTGAATTGCTATACAAAAAAAATAATTTTTTTCCCATAGGATTGTTTGTGATGTAGCCATAAGCTCTATTACACACACACACACACACACACACCAACACACACACACACACACACACAATCCTAGGTTTTCTGTAGATTGTCTTAGTGCCCTCCGGAACAGTCCAGCACTGTTAGCCGGCAGAGTGGTAGCTGTGGAGTGACCCTGCAGACATGTACTCACTACATTCTTGTTCTTTTTTTAAAAACTCCAATTTTCTACAACATTTTAACAGAAAAACATACCACTAATCACTTACTTTTAAAAATCTTGTAATTCAATCAGAAGCCTTCGTAAAAGGCAAGTATAATTGTTGAAAGATGAGTAGAATACTAAAGACAGTGAAAGGACACACCCCTCCCCATCGATGAAGACGAGGGGCTGAGGGAGGCCTGCCACCAGGACATGAGCCTGGTGAGAGAAGTCTCTACTGAATTCTGGAAAGGTGCGTGAGCTGTGCACTACCAGCAACAGCATAAAGACAGCCACTTGGAGAGGCACAATAGTTAGCTGGTAAGGAATTTCACAAATAAATAAGCCTGAATGTCACGGGTTAGCAGCAGCGTTACTTCTAAGGGATCTGAACCTACTCTGCCAGTGACCTTGGCTTGTTAGAGGATGGCCCTTAAGCCTCAGTCACTGGACAGACTCCTGAACTCCGTCCACTCAAAGAAACTCTATGCTGGGGCTCAGAGGACACTATAGCCCTGGCCAGCACGATAATATGACTGGCACAAGCAACTACAGAACAGTCAAGTGGGAAACAGCAAACAGACCAAACAAGCACAGCCTAATTCTGTATGCAGGCGACAGATGTAACAAACCCTGGGCCACAGCAGGTGGGGAGTGTGCATTTTCACTGGGGCCTCTTGACCAGAGACTAGAAATGCCTAAGCTTTGCCTTGTCCATCAGCCTTCCCCTGCGAGGCCCCAAGGGAAGAGCCGCAAGGAGAGCAAAAAACATTTTCACCAGTGGACCCTGGTAAATCCCAGGGAGCCGGGCTAGACGCTGGGGACTCCTCAGGTTGCAGAGGTAGGCTGCAGAGCCTGAGTGCCACCTGAGCCTCACAGCTCCCCACAAGGCAGGCAGGAAAGATGGCAACACCCACAACAGCAAGCGCCCAGTGCCACCTGTCTGGGTCCAGCAGACTGAGGGGTCCATGGTCACTGCCTTGAGGGAGAAGAGAAAATCAAAAGGAAGAGCCCAGAGGGAAAAAGAGCTGACTGGGCCAGACACCTGCTGGTGTGGCACAGGACCTCACCACCGACCAGGCCCAACCCAGCGTCCTCAACTCCTGGGAGCGGACTGAGGGCAGAGGAGCCTAAAGCCCTCTGCAGGTCACACAGTGACTGTTCCTCTCAGGTTAGAGTTCTGTTATCCTTTTATAAAATGGGATACCACCACTTACCTCTCAGGACAGTTGTAAGAATAAATGAGACAGTACAGAAAAGTAACTAGTAAAAGGTCAATACACGTGTGAGGGTCAATACACAGTAGTGTTATTTTAAATTACAAACAGCTCACCAATGGCAACACGAGGGTATGAGAAGCTAGATCTAATAAAATGGCCAGAAAAGCAAAAACAATTGTTGCAAACAACTATCAAAAAATATAAAGCCTTAAAGCGTTAAAAGACTCAGGCTATGAAAGAGAAGAAGAATGGAGGAAGCACAGAAAGGTAGAAGACAATTGGCACTACAGGAACATCCAGGCCAAGAAGCAGGGGTCTGAGGGCTGCCAGCTCTGGATGGGGGCGTGCCCCTGCCCCCCCCACCCCTACGGGGGGTTCCCGTGACTGGGGAGCCACCATCTCATGCACACGGGACAGCACCGCATGGAGAGGAGATGGTGGAACACGGCTGGGTGACTCGATGTCACAGCCTCTCGCAGGCACCACTACCCCCAGGAGAAGGTCACAGTCTCAAACTGCTAGCCTGGTGGCCTAAACTCACTCATCTCACTCAGACGGAGACAACCATGTCACACCAGGTCTTACGTGAGGCTCCGCCTAGAGCCAAGGGAGAGTCAGTCAAATTCCAAGTACCAAATTTAAGTTAAAACACACATTTTCAAACGAGTTCCTGCTTCAACAGTGCACAGCGACACCAACAGCGAAGTCTGTTCTGTGTGCTCAGTGGTGCTGCGAGGCTGCGCCTGAGCGCGGGCCTTTCCATCAGAGCTTTAACAGGGGGGCGACGTACAAATGGACTTACCTGCGAACAGTCTATAGGTTCTGTGGCATTTAAAACTCTTATTTTTAACCCCTGGAGAAAGCAGTTCTGAAAAACAAAATATCAACAGCTCTAGTTTATAAAAGCACTTACAGAAAGGCTCAGAGTAGCACAGACACACAGGGGCGACAACGGTCTCCACTCAGGTAGACCACCTGGCAGACCAGGGAAATGAAACAAAACCCCATCCTTTTATTTACATAAAAAACGACTCATGAGGAAAGTGAGCTGTGTAGCATCACAGTGACAGACATAACCAGCAACCAAGCCATTCAAGAACTACGAGGAATATATTCAACCTATTAAGCTCACGCTAGAAATGTCCTAAAAGCAGATGTTCTACAAAATGGGGGTGGGTGGGGGGAGGTACCTACTTAAAAGAAAAAGAACCAAAACGAAATAGCCCTGGAAAACATGTTTTATCTGTGAGTCAGACAGCAAAACTTCAACTATGTGAGTGAAGTTTCGCCCAGAGGCACCAGCCTCTTGTCCTCAGCGCACGCAGACCCTCCGCCCTGCAGTTAGTTCGCGTGCAGACGCACTGCTCTTGGCAGCCGTTAATGGTTCCTTCTCTACTCCCCACCTCCATGGCCTGAGCTAAGTCCTCTTGTCCTTATTTATGCGATTCCTCTTTCTAGAAAGCATTTGAGGTAGCAGATATAAAAACACATGTAACAAGAAAAGTTACGAAAATTAAGTCGGTGTAGAAAACCACACAAGTCGGTCCTTCTAGGGGGTCAGAGGTGAGGGAAGATGGAAGAGGGGAGTCAGAGGACACCTGCTGGACTCAGTTTGTGCACTATGCTCCCCCGACAGCCTTGCAAAAAGGGACGGACGACCCAGTGTGGGATTCTCTGCGTGAGATTCTTCCCTGCTCTTGTCCCCAAATGGGATCAGAAAAACATGCTGCCTACGGACGAAGCAGCTCGACGTGTGAGAGGCAGGACGGACCACGAACCGGCACAGGAGTCAGCCTATTGGCCGAGGGCGGCAGCTCCTGAGAATGGGGCTGAAGAGCCAGAGTCTGAATCTCAAGCGGAAGGAAATGGAACATCCTGGGGTGTAGGTGAAGCTCACCATAAACATAGGGCAGCCACCCACCAGTCTCTGAGCGCCTGGCCCGGAAAGCATGGAGTGTGGGTGCCGTGCTGTGGGGAGGAAGGGAGGAGCACGATGACAGGGACCCAGGGGCTCTACAAGACTTGGGGATGCCGTCCCATGTCCTCTTTCCCATTTTTCAGACACCCTGATATTTTGAGAATCACCCCTAGTTTGTTATGCTCCCGATCAAGCTTCAGGGTTGCACAAAAATCCAATTTTTCACAAATTCTGATGCTTTCGAGGAAAGTTTTCCTTCAAGTTGTGCTTTTAGCAAGACAACTTGAACTTGGTGCCTTCACTAGAATGTACGGAGCTGCTGAGCCCTGGTTCACCTGACAGAGGCTTGTGGCTGACAGAGTGCCACAAATCTAACGCTCGTGCCATTGCAACCAGGTCAGAGGAACCCCCAGTGGCCTATGGGACACATTCTCAACTCACTAAAACGTCCTTAACCAGGCTGGTCCACACAATTGTGAACACGTCGCATGAGGAAATTTTTTGTACCATTAACCTGTAAAATGTTTATAGAAAAATGATACTCATTCTGATGGACAAAACCTATTTTTCTAATCTAGTAAGAGTATGCGGTTTATTCATTTTGCCTTTATTTTTCAAAGGCCATTTTAATGAGAATTTTAACATGAAGTCTATTAAAAGTCAAGAAATTTAAAACACAAAGTCAGGAGGGGAAAACCCCTTCATTTTTGACACTCTACAGACGTGCTAGCGTGTCGAGCGCGTCGATCTCCACAAGCACCGTCACCGTAAACGTGTCTCATTATATCTTTATTACCTTTACTGATTTCCAAGTCCACAGGGTATTCAATATTTTTGATAAGCTTCTGACATCCACCGGTCTTCTCATAAACAAAGCGTTTCAGGTGCAGCACGAGGACAGGAGGAAGTTTTTCCAGAGTCACTCTTCGGCTGATCTCAACCTAAGACACAAAGCACACCAGGACACACTGGCCACCTTACTTCAAGCAGCAGACTCCATCTCAGTGTTCCACTCAGAGGCCTCCTCTGAGAGCTGACTCCTGAAAACATGTGGCAGTGCTTCTCAATCTTTCCTGGGTCATGGGATCTTTTGAAATCCTTAGAAAGCCACTGACATTTCTCTTAGAAAAATGCATACACCCCTGTAAGCCACGGCAGAGGATCCCTTGGGTCCCTGAGTCCATCTGTGAACTCAAATTAAGAAGCTTTGCTCTGTGGCATTAATGACAAATTGCATAACTACAAAAAAAAAAAAAAAAAAAACCTAACTTAGTACCTTGAATCATATACTTAACTTTTTTTTAATAACTCTCATAGTATTGATAAAACCGAGGCTAATGTTTTTCTTGAGTCAGATGTTTTAAATAACCCTAAAACTATTCTAACCATTATTTTTATAAGTTTCGGTTTTAGCAGTTAAATATGCCCTTTCACAGGTCTAATGAATGTTTTTAATTAAAATGCAACTTCACAAACAATACTTAATCCCTCTATTTGTTCTCTGTACTTATAAACTCTCTGATGCTTCCTGAATTTACATGGAAGCATCATTTCTACCCCTTTTTGTAGAAATATTTGTTAAAGTAACAATCCAAAAGACAGTGGTATGTGAAATGTTGAGAAAGCTTTCGAAGGACGATATATGTATCTGGTTAAAGGCATCTTAAGGGTATCAGGCTTCTGGAAAGCAAGCTCAGTGGTTATCGCTGCTTGGGATTATTAAGTTTCCAGACCCCTCTGTGCCCGTGTGCCCACCTAGACTAAGCTCCCAGGTGTGGAAACCTCCCCACACCCCTCTGTATGCCCATGGTGTCTCTATCTCCAAAATGAATTCGTGAGTGAACGAAAAGTGTGACCACAGCTCGACAGTTGAAACTGGGGATGACGACTCTAAAGTTTCCTCACTTATAAATCAAGAGAATTGGACTAAAGTGTCTCTGGGGTGCTTCTCAGTGCTAGTGACCTATAATTCTGACCTTAAACATCCAAGCAGCTCAGTAAGTCGCTAATCTGAAATTCTTAAATGTGTTTTGGGTGTCTAGACAAACTGAGGCACACTTTCTTATCGCCCAACAAAACCAGACCTTTTCTATATAGTAAATATTTTGTATTATCATATTTTCCCAAGGACTATCCTGTGTTCCCACAGAAAAAAAGTCTGACTTAGAAATGTAGCAAAATTAAACTCAGTATTTTAAAAAGTAACTTAAAAAAAATCACATTCCAGAAAACGCGTTATTTGCCCTTTACAGATATCACAAGCTGTCTAAAATCTTCCTTCCTCAAACATCTGCTTTTCGAGTGTTCTCACTCTTATCTGATAACCACACACCACCATGATCACGGAGCTCGAACAGTTAGTATTGTTCTTTTGCTTCTCAAGGCTCCACCAAGACGCCACTGCTTTCTTAAATCCTTCCTCCAAATGTGAGTATCTAGAATAAATCTTTCCTTAATACTCTCCAACAACAGGCCAACTACCTCTACCTCAGTTAGCAACCCCATCCCCACTGCCTCCCGAAATTCTAAGTTTAGCTGGAGCAGAAGCCAAAGAGAGGAAGACACACGTCACGAAGGAGCTTCCCTGGTGTCCCAGGGAACGCCTCGGCGGCAGGACGAGAGGGCAGGGCCGCAGGGCTGGCTCGGAGAGAGGAGGAAGGGCGGCACAGAGGCCAAAACAGCGAGTACACCTCTGGATTCATGGCTGCCAGAGAAGGAGCCAAGTGGACAGTCCCCAAAGCCAAGTTCACAACCGGGCCAGACAAATCCACCTCCCTAAGACAAGTATCCATTATCTCTCTCTTCCATTAAGTTCCACCACCACTTCTTAGCTTATTCACAAAGCCAACTGCCAAGATTCTGTCACTGGCTCCTACCACGTTTATTTTTTAAACAAAACCGCCCACGAGAAGCAATCAGAAAATATGTGGGGGATTAGGCGTAACTTCTGCAAATCCCCCAGGAGGCTTGACCAAGCCAAAGCAGAAAACTTCCGATGAACTGAAGGTCTCCACAACCAGCTTTTGTCGTTCTTCACTCGTGGCATGGGCTGCAAGGCGAGGGCGAGCCTGCTTAGCCACGCGAGGAGCTGACAGGTTTTCTAGGCTGGGATGCCTCTTTGTTCACCTGGCAGCCGCTACACATTATTTGAATCAAGCTTCACAGGAATACTATAAACTGTTCAAAAGAGTATTGTCCATACCTAGCCTGCACGCCTCTCCCCAACACATTTTTATTCAGTGCAGCAATCTAGGATGTATAATGGAGAAGATGTTAGCAAGTGCAGAGCAGGAAACGAGCACACACTGACGCATCTGGACAGAGAGAATTAATAAGCTCTCAAAGAACAGATCATCCACCTCTCCTGACTAAGGGGACGGGCGTACGACACTCAGCTACAATCTGCTTCTCTTGACTCCTGAAGACTGGAAGACCAAAAGGCTTTGTCTTTTTCATATCACACCAAAGAGTGGCAGGCACTCAAACGATTACTTGCTATAGTTCAGTGTCCATGAAGATCTACGATCAAATGCAAAACAGATGTGTTATGAATCTCTTTTGGATCCTAACTAATCTCATGAAATTGTGCTCTAGATATCAGGAATGTAAATTAGCTATGCAGCCTCCGTTAGGGGTAGTATTGATTTTGTGGTATCACGATTAGATTGCCAGAAAAGTAAATGTGGCTCAGGATAAATACTCCACAAGGCCATTACCTTGGGCTACATGATTCGGAGCTAAAAGGGGTTGTTACGGTTAATCTGTTTCAACCATTTCATCTAAAACCGTGGAAACTTTCAGTCTAAAAAAGTTAAGCAACTGATTTAAGAGGCAGAACTCAAATCCACTTGTCCTCATCCTCAACTGTGTTCTTCCCCCACGCCAGAGTGCCTCCGCAAAAGGTTTGAGATCAACCGTGAATATACCTCTTGTTTGGTTTTTGTGGTATAACCTTGGACAGATTCTCTTGCCACCAAGCTTTCCAATGCATCCTGGACCGTACGTATCTTGTCAGACTGGATATCCAACTGCAATGTGAAAAATGGCTGCAAAGTGGCAGATTCTTTTGAACTCTGCTGGTAAACCACAGACCTAAGAATTGAAAACAAAAACAAAAAATTTAAGAAACCACTCCTACCCACTTTCTCTTAAGATTATCCAGCAGGAGAAGAGGAACAAACATTGAAAATGAGATTATTCAATATCACTTTCAGAAGACCAGAGAGAACAGAAAAGCCAAAAATACACTAAATTTAAAAATAATTCTGCTGAATACCACCTCCTAAGTATTTCTAGCAACTAAATCCACCAGTTGATAATTTTCCTGGTTCAAGTGCTCTGGAAGAAAATATATTTCATCTTCCAAATTCCTTCACCTCCACTCTACACTTTAATGTGCCAGTTAATAAATGTGACTATCTTGCCATGGCCTCAAAATGCTGACACTTTTCATTCTCTCAAAGTATCATAGCCTGTTCTAATAAAATAGAGGAAACCTCAAGGTAAACAGAATATTTTAATGGCATTTTCCCCTATAAAAATGACTTGCAAAGACGAGGAGCAGGGTGAGTATAATAAAAAACAAGTTAACATTCCAGGAAGCAGTGCTGCCACCCTCAAGAAGAAGGGCGCCAATTCAGCCTTGTTTTCTTAGCTGGTTTTTCATTTCATTTTTCTTTTTCTAAGTTTTTCTGAGTAAAAATTGTGTGTTCGGCCCATCTCTCACTTAGCCTCAGCAAGAAAACATTCCAAGAGTTCAACAAGGAATTCTATTTCTGTAGCCCGAGTGACCTAGATTACAAACGGACTAAAACGGGTGTGGACAGGTATTCAGACTTTACAGAGCAGATGCATGAAGAGCGAGCTAAAGGTTTTTCTGCTTAGGGTTTAATTCGCATACGTTGCTTTCCCCACACAGTCTTAGGAAGTATCTTCACGCTCCTTTTGAGCGTCAAGGCTTGGGATGACAGCCATTGGTTCTGAAGAGGAATAGTGGGAAAACCAGTAAGTAAAGTTGGTAAAAAAAATAAAAATAAAAAAATCAAGAAGTTGTCCTATTGACTCCAAGGGCCTGGATTTTATCAAAAGTGTTACAGGGGAAAAAGGTAGAGAAAGGTGCTGGTCTTTCTGGGAAAACTGGAAAACCACTTGAAGAGAGTAAATTTTAGAAGAAAACCTTTCAACTGGTCTGCATAAAGAATCATGCTTAATGATGACTGCTATACATAAAGATGTTCCTAAATTATAAGAAGCAATTCCTCATCTTTCCTTTACCATTTTTGAAAAAGAAATATCAACAACCAATTTCAACACAAAGGGCCCACAGAGGCTGACGCTAGGGACTATGGCAGAGCCATTCGGGCCAACCTAAGAATTTCCCCAAAGTAGATTCTAGTAGATTTTCCAACTGGTTTTCTTGGACAAATGTGAAATCTCTGAGTATGCTGGCCATCAGTGGCCAAGCAATTCTGATTCCCCACTTATGCACAAAAATGGTGCTCTCTTTACATACACTTGGGCTGTTCCCTCATCATTCTCACCCATCCCTAAGCAAGTACCCCAAGAATGCTAACATCAGACTGCTGGACTAATGGGCACATTCAGCCTCCTCTCACTGCTGTTCTCAGACCTGGATCCCTATTTCCTATCCCAACACAGCACAAACCAAGAAACCATATCTGGCAAAAACTAGTTATAGCAGCAGCGGTCGGAGGCTGGGCACTCCCCAGAGCACGCATGACCACAGGCCGGCACGGAGAGTCTCCGGAATGGAAAGGGTCCTTCGGAGTCTAGCTCACAGTGAAGGGCACAGAAATGACTTGTTCAAGGTCACATGGTGGCATAAATGGCTTCTAAATCCAGTCCTACAGCACTACTGACTAGCTTGTGAGGTTTTCATTAGCCTGTTGAAAGGTACTCAATATAAGTTGTTTCAGAGCAGAAAGAGACTGAACTAACTCTCAGTGCCTTTAAAGAGTGTTATTTCTTTTGGATACACAGCATTTGGAGCAATGGAAGGCTAAGAGACTCACTAAAACACCACCGTGGTAGGTTCTGCCGAGAGGCCTTCAGAGAGGAAATCGTTCTATAATGGGGTCCTTTCAGACTGAGTGAGTAAACCTCCCTGGAAATGGTATGAGTTTTATTGAATTCTACATCGCGGTGGTACTGAATGACTCTAATGTAAATAAATAAAACCTTTTAGAAGGATTTGGTGAATGAGCAAAACGCAGCTGGTTTAAGGGGAATGGGGCAAAGGAGGTGCCATGGTGCTCCAGCCTACGTCACATGACCTCCTTTACATAAAAGTACCTACCTTCCTCCACACTCCCTTAACTTCTAACTCATTTGGTCCTGGGGCCTAAAATTCTTCCAATCAGATTCACAAATTTCTTCTCTTAACAAAACATGTATGTCAATCAATCAGTCTTTCTCTTCCTCCCTAGCTGTGAGCAGCTGGACTGAGGGATTGCAGAGTTGATGGTGGGGACTAAGGAGCTCACTATGGCAGTCCCTAGGGACAGTGCCCTCTGCAGAAAGGTCACAATGGGTACCGTGAAAGCAGTTGGGGCTGACGAGAGAATCATTAGAAGTCCAGGCAAAGAGAGGGCGCAGCAGTGTAAAGGCATATACCATCAAGTCCAAATTTCTTAGGACAAGTCTTATACCTTTAGCAGAATGGCAAGGCCCTGAAAAAAAGGCAAATACTAAATTATTTCAGAAAAGCATTAACCTGATGTGTCCACCAAAAATGCCAGTGATTGGGGTCTGAACAAAGTCCGCCTGGCGAGTGACTGAAGTCTTATTTCTGGGGCCCACTTGCTCCCATTCGTCCTCACTTCCTTCGCTTGGTTCTTCCTGCTCTTCCTCATTCATTGAGTGGTTTTTGGGTCCATTGGAAATAGTAAGTTCTGAAAAGTAGATAATCTGCTTAGGCTACTATTTACAAGAACAGCAAAAAAAAAAAAATTTTTTTTTAAGTTCTACATGCATTGCCTACACAGATTTGTCAATTACAGTTTTTAAAAAACAAAATCAGGGTGTGCTCTATGTTAAGAACAAACACAAGATGTGTGACTCTACTGGATCCCTGCTTGCATAAACTGCTATAGAAGACATTCTTGGTATAATCAGAGAAACCTGAAGACAGTCTGGAAATAGATATTTTCGTTTAGTTACAGATTGTTTTCTTAATTTGATAAGGTACACTGGTCATGTAGAAAAATATTCTTATCTCAGGGGATGCATGGTTTAGCATTTAAGGATAAACTAAACTGTTATCTGCAACTTATATTTGAATCATTCAGGAAAACTGTGTACATACACTTTGTGTGTGTGTAGAAAAATAAATGACAACATGTTAACAATTACAGAATCCAGCAGTTATTTGATTTATCCAAATATAACAATCTCAATGGTATATATAATAGGCAAGATAAAAATAACTAATCTTAATGAGTACATAAGTAATTTTTGAAGAGCAAATTACTGATGGGGAAATGCACTTAATATATAAGCATACAAACATTTATTTTAAAATAATTCTTAAAAAATGTTCTCACACATTTTTGTAACAAATATAGCATGACCTACTTTCATTATTTGGTGAAAGAAGTTTCTTTAGGTTAACACATTTCCTCATGAAGTCCATTTAGAATGAACCCTAAGTATTCTTCAGCATCTTCTTGTCGACCCTGAAAAGGTCAAATATAATCACGTTAATCTTAACTGATTGCTATCTAAGACCTGCAGGGAATGTAATACCTATTCAAACTATGCCTTCTCTTAAATTTTCAACAAATTTTAATGTAAAGCATTTCCCCTCCAAATCATGTGAATTTTTCTTTAGACAGGTGAGATGGGGGCGTGGCAAAAAGGGGGGAAGATTAAACACTTAGCTCTAAATGATAACACTAATGGGGATATTTATTTTATTATGTTTTCTGTAATTCTGAAATTTTATACAGGAAATATATATTACCTTTATTAATAAAAATGTTATCTAAAAGTTGTTTTGTTTAAACAAAATAGAAGACCAAGAACTAGTCGTCTAAGGCCACCTCGCTGCACAAACCCAGGGTTCTCATTCACTCTGGGAGTTGTGAATTTAGCAGCTCTGCATGTATCCATCAAGGACCCAAGGAGTTCTAAGGCATGTGACTATGACGACAACTAAAACTGCTCTGAAGGCTGCCCAATCTCCCCAGGCTCAGCCACCGCCTCTACCTGAAAGGCAGCATAGTACAGTGGTTCAAGGAGCTGACTCTAAAGCCAGTCTCTGTCATTTACTAGCTGTGTGACCTTGAGCAATGACTTCACTTTTCTCAAATGTAACAAGAAGAAAAATCATCATATTTTACTTACAGATTTAAGTAAGTTAATACATGGAAGGAACTTACAACAGTACTTGGTGCACAGTAAATGATACAGGAGTTGTCTCTGATTATGATTATGACCATACTCTTTAAATTGAGCTAAGCAACTGACTCCATAACAAGCCAAGATCTAATGAACACACCCACCAAATCAAAGCATGTAAAGCAAGGAGCGAGCAATGAATAAGAAACAGTTAAGGTACAAAATGGAGCAAAGGGCAACACTTCATACTGGCTACATTAGGGTAGTCCCAAACCTTTTCAGACAGGCTCGACTTGATGACTGTCAGGAGTCTATAAATATATGTGGGTTCGAAGGCAGCTCCAGGGCGGATATCCCTCACGATTTTATCCCCAAGAGCTGCAAAGGAAATAGGACATAGATTTTCACAACTAAAATGGAGTCTTAAAGCAAAATCAGAAAAACTCCCTCCCACCCCCACCCAATGTTGAAAATAGCATAGGTTTAGCAACCTATACTTACAAGGACAATTTTTATCCAACAAGACTGAATTTATTAAATTCAGTCATCTGATGTCATTAATTGTCAATATGTGATGATATCAGAAGACCTCACTTTTACTCACCTTGTCTGGGTTTTGGAGGTACGGGCATATTAGTAAACTCGTTCATCAGCCGAACACTAAACATGGGGGGAAAGAGTTTAGCAGCACATTTCTTAACAAGACATACTTTTACTAAAGAGCCTTAATGGCTAAGTAGAATATTAATTAGTATGAAGATAACAAGTTCTAGGTAACTAATGCTTTAATAGCTAGTGAGTTCTTAAATCTTTTCTATATAAGTCTTTGGTATATTTTAAGTGACACTAAAACATATTCAACTGAATCTAAAGAACACAGATAAACAATGTTCCAATTCCATTTCTGGTTAAGTTCCATATATACTCATAAATAGTAAATTAAAAAGAAAAAGAATTATAGGACTCATTTGCAGGATATCAAGAACTTTGCTAAACTATTTGAACTCCAATTATCAGAGGGGAAAAACCCACCCCAACACATTTTTAAGCACCCTACTTACAAGCTGTCTATCATGGGTGTTGACGTACAAGGCCTTTGCACTTTTGAATACAGAGGAATGAACTTCATCAGGTGATACATCGGGGGGCAAGCAACCAGTGCCTGCAGTGTCTAAATATTGGCAGTAAAGGAAGCGTAAGGAAATAAAACAGATACTTCAAATTTTCAAAAGGCACATTAAGCTTAAGAGCATATAAAATTAAATAAGCCAAGGTCACTAAACACCTTCGATACATAAACACAAAAGGGAATAAACCAAATAACCACGGGGATAACTGCCTGGTGACATCCACATGAAGGTTTACTCTGCAATCAGTAGTTTACACAGAGAACTTGACTCAACCAAGATAATCAAATCAATGAAAACTGCCATTTTGCAAATGGTAACTCTGCTCAATTATTTGGGACCACTCTAATGAGAAGAAAATTGCCTGATTCTGTAATTACAGGTCAACAAATCTTTTGGGGGGGGTGAGGTGGGGATCAGGAATAACAATGTTTATAAGCAAGGTAGGCAGACTAAGGACTCAAGTTTCTGGATTCAAAGTTTAGGGCAGCTGCCCTGTGGAAACTTAACTGTCAAATGTGCCTGAGGAGGAGAAAACTGTAGTTAGCCAGCCTTGGGGACAGCATCTGAGAAGGATACAGCATTAATGTAGCACCAGTTTCCTTTATTGATCAGCCCACGGGGTTGCAATGACACTGGTTTATGTATTAGGGTTACATTCTCCAGTAACTCTGAAAGAGTGAAGATGCATATTGAAGAAGTTAATGACATCTAGTGAATAATACTGAAGTTAATTCTTATGCTCTACTCTGGGACAGTGTTCAAAACCTCTCCAATAAAGCACATATCCAAAGAAAAGCCACAATGTTAAAGCTTCATTCCATTCAACATAATGTCCATTATTTAATGATTTAAAATGTTTATAAATATTTCCCCCCAAAGCAGATACATTTGTCTTTCTTTGGGAATATAACTTGGAAGCACAAGGGCTATTTTAATAAGAAACAGAAAAAGCTTTAAAAACAATGTATCAGTATTATAGTTTTAAAAGATACCGGCTTTTTCCCTTAAACTGACAGCTAGGCATGCCTTGGTAACAGCATGGTTCCTGAGATCCTAGCTATAAAGGTGATCACGTACAGAGCCTCATTCATGTCTGAATCTCCAGCAACTACTACGGTACCCAACACATCATGGGTGCTTGATGACCGTTGAGTGGGTGACACTCATTTTTGGAACAACTACCTCCTACTAAATTGTTATTTGCATTAGAAGCTGTGTCTAGGGACTGTTTTGTACACTGGAATTCCCTTATTCCATTTAGAAACAAACAAGTTTCTTATCCTTAGATTTCATCCTTGGATATCACTCTTCTTCATAGTCTTAAAAGAGCTGTAAATGCCATCTTTGATTTTAAAAATTAAATGTTTTAAATAATTCTCTTCAGAAACAGTTTAAAACAAGACAAGATCTCCCCTGTCCCATTATGAAACTTGTAACAATGACAGGTACAATTTATGGACACATCCTATATTTCTGTAAGTGCTTTACAATTTTCATGTTAATTGGCTACACTTAATCCTTTGTAATCCAGGAGTACCCACCACTATCCCCCTTTTACCAATAAGGAAATTGAAGGTCAGAAAGGTTAACTAGTTGCCTGTGATTACACAGTAACAAGGTAGCACAGCCAGTGCCCAAAACAGGTCTGTGGCCCAACCACACAGCTTCCCCTTTACTTGTAAATTGAGTACTAGGAAAGAAAGATGGATTTGATGTTAGCATTCATCCAAGGCATCAAACGAATGTCTTTCTTTTCTAAACACAGTTGACTGACTGGTAAATCCCAGACTTAAGCATTACATCAAGGAATTAATTTGCAAAATTCTAATGTCAACACACACACACACACACACACACACACACACTCCCCCCCGCCCCCCGTAAGAAGAGTAAATGCCCTTTCTTCTAATTGAGGAAACTCAGGAAATAATGATCCCATTTATAAAAAGTAAAACATCCCAGGCTCAAGAGAACCCAACGGAATCTGTCAATTAGACTAAATTTGCAAAACTCCCCTCACCTCTTACTACAGGGTACATACGGTACTGGGCTTGCATGAGTAACAGTCAGTCAGTTACAGAAATGAGCTATAGCCTCCATGTGATTACACCCAGCACAGACGATACTGGTCATGAGGCAGACACTGTGCTAGGAGTGTAAGCTGTATTACTCATAATCATTCTAACAATCCTCTCAAAGAGAAACCAGTATCATCCCCATTTCACAGGGGAGAAAACTGAGGTCCAGGTGGGTTAGGTAATTGATTTGAGTCACATTACTGAGCTGACACGTGAACCTGGGTCTTTCTGACTCCAGAGGCTGGGCTGTTTCTTCTCATTAGATAATGGGCCCCACTTTAAAATCTTTTTACTCTAAGGTTTCAGATACTAACTTTTCCCCACAGGGTTAAGATCTTCTACTTAAAACTGATTTTTACATCTGTCTTTGGGCTGTATTATCATGATAGTCCATAATTTCCAACGTGTCCCACAGAATGGCAATTATTTAGTATAATTATTCTATTAAAAACCTGTGCATTTGCAAAAAAATGAACACTCCAGCATGACACCTGTGAATCATTGCCAAAGCAGTTTTATATTTAAAAACAATTAAGCTTTTACATAACCATAGGACTCAAAATCAACTGCCTTCCTAACACACGGACCCGTATTAAACGACATGCTGCCATTTGCAGAATCTTGCCTGGACACCAACCATCTCCTGGAGGCATAGAGATGGCTAAGAGGTGGCCCTGCTGCAGGAGAACTTGGAAGCAGTGAAGGGACAACACAGGGTGGGTGAAGCTGAAGGGGGTCAGTGGAGGGGATACTCAGTCCAATCCAAGGACTGGAGAAACCCTGGGTGGCCAGGGGCTGATGACAACAAATGGCAGCTGACACCAGAAGGTCTCTGGCTAGGGTAAAGGCACTTTCTACACAAAGAATACAACAGGATGAGTGGGTTATTTTTTGTTCTGTGCAGTGGTGGTGAGACAATGAGTTTACCTTCCAGAGTTGCTGATAAGAGGTACCCGGATGACACCAGTAAATAGCACACTCATACGCACAGACCAGCAAGTAACATATCTATGCTTAACACAGATCCTGCAGCTCAGGGCTAGAACTGTACATTCCAATAATACACAGAGGAAGAGCAATGGTCAGCAGAACCCAAAGCAGCATCATGTACGTCTAAGTGACAGGTCAAGAAGAACCTGTTAACAGTGATGTAGAAAAACAGGGCAGTTTGGATTAGTAATGGGGGTAGAAGCAGGTTCCAGGGCCTCAAGGGCATGGGAAGCAAAGTCTTCTAGGGTTGGGGGTGAAGTGAAGGCCCAAGGCAGAAGCAGGGAGGAGCTTGATGTCATTACCTTATGTTCAACACAGACATTGGAAGAAAATGGAAAGAAAAAAAAAAGACCAAGGTCAGGCACACAAGATCTCTATGACACTTCCCTTCCACGTCAACTGTTTTACAGACAAAAAAAATGTTTAAAAATAGTCAAAAGTACTTTCATATCTTCTTAAAGAAAAGAACCATTTACGACAAGGCTAACTCTACTCTCAAAAGGGAAGTACAAAAAACATCAAGAACTGCTCTAAGCTCCACTGGAAAGAGCATCTTCTCTTACATTCTTAACTGCCCAGAATAGTCTGCACACCTTGAGGATTAAACATTCAAAACCAATGGAATCAAGAGAAATCTAACTTAAAAAGGACTATTAGGTAACATCTTTCCAACGTTCAGTTGGGAAACAGCATGTATTTGTTCATGATGTAGAAATCTTTAGTTTCTACATCAATCTTCCCTTGAATCAATGCCAGCTTCTGAAAATTACTGTTGGTTTGCTTATTTTATGGAGCAGGCAAGTAAAAAGCAGTTTCACTGTTGATCTTCCACAATATTAAGTTCAAGTCTCTTAGCATCATCTAGTGGTTTATTCAATAACTGCAAGTAACAGAACATTCCAAGTAGACATATACCTACAAAATTAAAAAGGCAAAAACTCTGAAACATAATGTGGAACAAAAGGACACTTAGTACCTTTATTAGTGAATATACAAAACTAGCTTCAAGTCTGTAACATTCTTTGAAAGAGCCTTTCAGTACAATATTCATCAAGGTAGATTAATAAGTCTTTGCAGACTTAGAAAATAGAGGCACTGAACAAATCTAGTTTCCTTAATGATTATTCTGTTATTCTAAAAAAATTCTCTACAGTGAGAAGTTTGCCGTAAGCTAAAATATAGTATCATTTCTGTTGTATCTTCCAATGATCCTGAACACTACTCTCAAGGTAAAACTGACTGGAAACTCTTCTCTGAAGGCATCTGAGAGTTGTATACTGCATCTCCATGGCAACAGACACCATGACTGTCTACGTTGTATTAGGTGTAGCTCTTTCCCTAGATAGGATGCTCCTTAAAGATGATGCCCTCACACTGCTAACGCTCAGCTAAGTCTCCGTTCAGGGTAAGAGGACTTCATGGCGCCCTCTGCCCCTAGCCTAACAGTGCCATCCCTACTGGCTACATCAAGTCTCCTCACCCCGTCCCCCATACTTATCTGTAAATGATTATTTCTCTTTCTGCTAATAAGAGCTGCCGTCTGTTCCTTTCCTATCTTATTCCTCGGACAACCCTCAAGTTGAGGCCACTCGTTACTCACTGACCTAGATAGTGGATAACATACTCTAAGTACATATTAAACAGTAACATGGGATGAATTAAACATCTTGAGATGAAGGTTGCTGGTTGACTCCACTCCAGTTTGTTGGAAATGACCCAGTGGACTTTAAAGGTCATTCTATCACATACTTCAGAAAACCTCCAGGCACGTCCCTGTGCAGAAGCAGACAAGGGCAAGTCTCCAGGAAGACAAACCAGACACTTGGGTTCACACCCTGGCTCTGCCACTTCATTCATTTTGCACCCTGGCGCAGATGACTTCACTCCTTGCCTGTTACAGAGACTGCACCATGAACAGCTATGGGGAGGCTATGTGATAACACATGTATAGAAAACACCTAGCAGAATGTCAGCTCATTACAGATGCTCCCTAATCCTTATTAGAAAACAAAGAGCTAATATTAATTTATGGAGGTTTTAGAGAATCAACAATTTTCAGCACTCTGAGATGTTACTTTTAAAATTAAGTTTTGAACATTTTGTGTATATACATGTATCAATAAAGTCCCACTTCAAAAGGAAAGATTGTAAAAAACTCTGATTAAATACCTTACTATCTAGGATTTTCTTAAAACCAAATGTGAAAAGAATTTAAAGGTTCACTTTTGTTACTTTTTGTACGTTAAGCCTTTTTCCTCTTCAATAATTTCAATGACCACAAAATGAGCCACACATTAACTCCTAATAAATTTCATCAGTGCACGTCTCTGCTCCCTCCTAGTAAAATAGCACAAGTGCAAAGACCATTCTGTAAATAGCCACCTGTCACTATCACTGAATCTTGTTAAAATTAATGAATCCTATTGCTATAATTCAAAAGTCAATTCCTCATGACTTGCAGACAAGCCAGTGTGAAGACTACTTTCTTCGTGTAACTCTCGGCTCTTTTTAATTAAGTTCCTTTTATAACAATACCATTTCCATTACTATTTTACTCCTAGCCTAAAGTCCAATAAGCACTATAAGTATGAGGGTGAAAAGAATCAAAATCGGAAAGGGCAGCTGTAAAGGAGAGAAGGCAAGGTATTTCCTGAGGTTGAAACTTTAAATCTGATATGTGGTACAAAGTCAGCTCTGATGGTTATCTATTCTACCTCTTTTAGTAATAACAAATTTGTCCCCCAGATGGCTTTTCTCAATTCAGCACTGTTGGTATAATTTTACTATTCAGATCCACTATACACCAACTTTAGAAAGATGGTCTTCCCAATTCACCTTTCACAAAAGAGTTGGTGCGTCTTCCCAAAACAATGTTGTTGGAACGGCACAAAATGCCATAATGACTCTATGTCAAATAATAGATGTGAAACTGAAATCGAAGTCTTCACTTTTGTGACAGCTCAAACACTAAATGGTTGGTTGAATTAAAGTTCGACTTTAGGAAATCTGTTGACATATAGAAAAACTGATTGGTTAATATCCTTTCTTATATTTCAAGACACACACAGCTCACATCTTGCCACAGATCACTCAAATGAAATAATTTATAAACTCAGTGGCAATACTAGCATTGTACACTTACATCAATATAAGCTATGATTACTCCTAAACACACTTTACGTATCAAATTTTTGTTTTCCTAAAATTAGGATTTAGAGGTCATATTACCATTTAAAATCCATGAAAACACAAGGCACAGAACTTTCATTAATTCTTAACACTTAGTAACTGGCCCATAACTGATATTCTGATATGTTGACCTGCTTTTCTGTCATCCTCCTAACTGTCCAGAACATTCTCCAAGTGTTTTTCTTTTCTTCATTACATCACTTCAGAAGAACATGTGCTGTCTTGGTTTCCTAATCAGGTGGAAGACAGCAAAGTGACCAAAATGTACCACTATACACTGGCTATGGATCAACTTATATTTTATAAGTGGAAAGGTTCTCAGTTTAGTTCTATAAAATAGAGACATAACCTGAATTGTCAGCGAAGGACATATACATCAAATCAGATATGGACTGAATTCTCAATCCCCAAGCACGATTCCTACAAACAGGTGCTACCTCTTTTAGGCTTAGGGCATGCTGCACCATCGCTACTTTGGAGAATCTGAAGAAAAATGCAAAATATTTGAGAATCATTTCCCAAGGAAGGGAAGTAAAACCATGCTTCATAAACCACCAAATCAAAGACCAATAATAGGCTATATTTTTGTTTACATTTCAAATAAATATGGACACGGGAATTCATTTTCCTGAGCGGATCCAACTTGTAATGATTTTGTTGCTCTCTCCAGCAACAATTTTTAGGTATAAAACTAGTATGCAAAATCATTTATTGAACAGGTTTTGACTAAAATTCATAATAAATGGTATTACCAGATACTTCCATTTCCTCACAGAATTTTTTTTTAGCGCTTTAAGACGTTAGTTTACCTAGTCTCTTTCACTGAACTTTAACCCATTTGGGCACTTGGTCTAGTCTCTCTCCTTGCCCACCATATTTACACTCCTTTAAAACAAAATACACTGATAAACAATTTAAAAAGTAAAACATAAAATACAAAATAGCTCTGTGATTTGAAAGCATTTGATGCAATTTAGGTTTGAGATATAACAAATGTTCCTTATTAACAACCCAGGAAAAGTTAAGTGTTCATTAAAAGGATATGTTTCACTTCAAATATCGCATGTATAGCTCCCTTTCCATTAGTGAGCGAATGGAGGGAGCAACAGCACAGACGATCTCTACATTGCTTGTATTTGTCATGCTCACTCTTGAATATGGGTAGGTCTAATGTTTTACAACCGCCTTCGAATAAAAGCTAAAGTTTTCAAGTTTTTTTCTCGCCTCCTGGCATAGTTATTCCTATCAAAAATGGCAGTATCTCCTCTCAAGATGGACATAAACCACTCACAGAAACACAGAAGCCTCCCCAAGCTTCCGCAGGCCTTTTATTTAGGTTCAGACTTCCTACAGGGTTGGGGAAAGCATTTAGTGTTTCAGTTTAAGTACATTTTCCTTCCATCTCCTTCTTAGAGTTTACGCTTATGAAGAAACAGTCAATAGAACAAAATGTTGACATATAATCTACACTGTGAAGTTGGCCCTGTCACCAGGAAGTTGAAAGCAGAACCCATTGAGGTGATGAATAAACAGTTTATAAGACTTGGTTGTATTTCACTTAAAAATGTCTTCTGTGATTCTTATTTTTGGTTTGCAGTTGATTTGTCTTCCTAATTTGTATCTCACTTGTAATTATACAAATATTAGTTGGCATTTATTAAGCAGAGCCTTAGTGACAGGACATGATTCAGATGCGTGGACATCCAAAATAAATGAACCTAGGGTCAAAACTAGCTGTGGTTATTAATATTATTCTAAGAATTCAAAAACCAATTGACAATGTCTGAACTGTTCCCTTCTCTTTCTTTCCCCAAAGTTAGTTAAGTATAAAGCTAAACATAAAAATTATTCTCTCAGTAGAACCAGTTAAATGCTAATGCAGGTCAATACTATGATAACCAACATCAACAAATCTTTTAATGGAGCTAGAATTTCACAGTTAAATGTTGTTTAAATAAGTGGGCCTACGCTTAAAATAAGCATGCCCATTAAAGAGAAGTTTGTGTTAATGGATCTGACCTAACAAACTGACATATAAAGTAAATCTCTGAGTTGGAGACTATGACAAAGAGAAACAAATCCAAACAACACTTTACCTAAGCTTTTTGTGATTCCAAGTGTTATTTAGTGTGACTATTATCACTACATTATTTTATAGAAAGTAATACTGAAAACTGTCAGCAACTACATTCTACATTTCTAAGGTTCAATAAATAGGCTCAAAAGAATAATATTTTTAAAAGAACTAAACTTTTGGTTAATTAAAACATCTTTGTAACTGACCTAATCAAAATAGGATTAAGAAAATAAATGGGCTGGGGGGGGGCATGGAGCAACACACTGTAATTCTTCAAAAATAATTTCTTGGATTATAGCAATGCTCTCCACTAACACAAGTAACTAAAAGCCTCTAGGTTCACAGTATTTTACAAAGCAGGTTAATGTTAACATTAGATTTTAGTAGGTTAATTAGATTTTAACATATGTAGAACATAACAAACTACATATCAAACCACATTTTAAGCCATATAACTAGAATGTTTTAAAACATAAAATGAAGGGGTTTTTTTATTATTGTAAATTAAGATTGAGAAAATTTCCCAGGAATGAGAGGTTTTCCTTTGTGAAGTAATTTTTAGGAACAAAAGTATAATTACAATGCCTCTTGACTTTCAATTTAGAATGCACACTTTTAAAAGCATCCACCATGCATTTTTCATTATAGGCTAAAAATAAACTTCTAACTTAATCATCTATACAAAGGCTTAGTTTTATGCTGCCTGTAACAGCATTTCCTTGCAATGAATACATTCTAAAAGTTAAAATAATCAGCCAGCTTTTAAAAATGTATAAGAACCCCAAAATGATGATTGGCCTAGCAATTATTTTCTCATTTTAAGAGAACTCCAGACATGAAGAGTATTCAAAATAATTCTCAGGAATAAAATTCTCACTTAAAAAAAAAAAAAAAAAAAAGCATTGCTTGCTGTCATTGAAATGCCATCAAAAGAATGTGTTTCATATTTGATGGAATCCTGACCATTCATGAAAGGGTATACATTTTGCAGACTGCTATTGCATTCATCTTCATCCTGGTAATGCTGTCAAGTGTTCCAAATGTTAAATCAGAAAATATCATTGAATGCTTAAATGAGGCAGCTTATTTTAACTCAGATGATGGGGTAAAAATGAGAGTTATCATTCTTGGTATGATAAACCCTGAAGAAATAGCTTTGGTTTCTTAGATACGTATAAACACATACGTTTCTCTGTATTTGACTTCCTACTTTAACTTAAAAAACAAGTGCAAATTATACAGCTTTATATTTTTATTTTAAATTGGTTCTAGTTTTGAGCCTTAACACTTCAAATTAAAATGTTAACGAAGGGCCAACTGTTAGTTTTTCTATGTCAAGAGCTGCCCTTGGTGTGCTAAAACTGAGTAAAATTCATTTACCTAATCCAAAACAGGCATTAAGAAGAAAACCCCCAAATGCTTCCTTATATCTTAAGATATATAGAAAAGAAACAGTGCAAAGTCAGTCCAAATCAGGGATGATCATACCAAAGGTGTACAACAGCTGTAACAACAGATAGGACAAGTCCATTATACAGTCACAATGGAGCAGAATAACTTGATCGAAAGGCAAGGAATGAAAATGTAGTTTGTCAATAGGAAAGGACTGGTAACAGACACAGATTTTTCACTTAACATAAAGGTATGACAACCCCCTCCCATTTTGCTTATATATTATTTTTACTTGTAGATAACATTTAAGGCACAGGCATTCTTCAGATATTCCTATTAAAACAAAGGTAATCTATCTATCATATCACCACAGTTCATAAGCCCAGACTGTCTCAAACTTCTCACTCAAGAGGCGATGAGATCTGCTCCCATCTTCACTTTCCACCTGTATCTTTTGAACTATACCTGCAATCTTTATGGCTACGGGATCCTCTGAAACTGGAACAAGCCCTTCCTTGACTTCAGCCTGCTTTTCAGAGACCAGGGGAGATGTGGCAGGAGGGGAATACTTAGTTTCCACAGAAGCCATGGGCGAGGAGGAAAAGGGCTTAGAATCATGGAAAAGACTGGCCCATGACTTAGGTTGACTGACGGGAGCGGCACCCGCCACATAGGCTGGGGCGTCGGCAGGAGGGGACATGTTCTCGACTTTAGGTGGGTCAGAGTCCGTGCTTTCCACAGCGTGCAACTCCACCCCGTTGGCAGCTGAGCCCTCACCCGAGGATTCAAGTATTTGTCCATTAGCAACTCCAAGATTTTCAGTAGTATCTGTCCCAACATAAGGCTGAGCCACAGCTGTCCTCAACAGGTTGTCCCTGCCAGCCTCTGCAGGGAGGCAAGACTGTTCAAAGTCAGGCCCCGGGCAGCCCTCAGGCTGTCCTGCAGTCCTGGCACTGCTGTCCAGGACTTCAGGGAAAGAACCACTATGAAGAGCATCACTGACGAAGTCCGTGGAGTCCTGAGGGCTGCTGCTACAAGTCCTGGGTATCCCCAACAGGGGTACATCACTCATCAACTCTGCATCCTCGGTGCCTACACTGTTCATGACTGCTGGGTTGCCATGGCCATTGACCAGGGCTTCCATGGAAATACTACCCTCGCTGCCATCTTTCAAGTAACTGTAATATCCAGGTGGACGTTTTTTCTTCTTTTTACGCTCTCTTTGTCCAAGACCACCCGAGACACCATCATTTTCCAAAACCTCCACCTCCGCGTTAGAACTGCCATCCAGAGCAAGGTCAGAGCCTGGGTACTGGCAGTCAACGGAGCTGTAGTTCACGTCTTTATCTATGTCATCAGGGGACTTTTTGGAAGCTGTGCAATTAAGAATAAATTCAGGGGCCTGTGGATTCAATGTGCTTGAAATACTGTAGTTGGGAGTTCTCTGCAAAGTGTCATTGGGTTCAATTACTTCATTAACACCAAACTCGATTCTCTGATAGTCTTGTCCTGTTTAGAAAGAAAACAATCAGTAAATATCCCATTAGTTAAGAACTCAGTTATATAAATTATAAAAGTATCAATAATAATTATTTTTGAAAACCAAAACCTTAAAGTCTCCTCCTAATTAACAAAGCTATGACATTTTATTTCTGTGCTAGGTTGCTGAAAACAAATAATAACTATAAAATTATATTTAATTTGAGAATACGAAAAACAGAGGCCTGTAACTTCTACTCTCATGGTAGCTAAAAGAGACTTTACTAGCTTACTTTATGTCCGAGAATTGGGTATAAGTTTTTTAGACGATTAAAAGAAAAAAATAACCTTAGGGACTTAAACTCATTGCGCGCGCTCTCTAATTATATATAGAGAGAGCAATGGCGGGGGGGGGAGGGGGTGTGTGTGTGTGTGTGTGTGTGTGTGTGTGTGTGTAGATATATGGCTTATCTAGTTAGTATAATTTAATAACTCAAAAAAGTATAAATTACACCAAGGACTAATCCTCTCTATAAAAGTATACTTCAGAAGCACTCTTTTGAGTTATCCATCTCCTGAATCCCACTGACAACCTTAAATGAAGTCTGAAAATAGCCTTGTATAATTGCACATAATTGTCCACTAAATGAATTCTTATTAAATTAACTCTATGGATGGTAAAGGTATTTCCAAAAATACCAAAAGATGAAGTCCAGACCACTAATTTTTAAAAATTTCTTTGGAACATTTTAATACTTCCTCTTTCAAGTGATACCAGTCTACATATTGCATCCATTCTGATGTACTTTTTCTTAGTTCACATCTCTGAAATTAGATTGAATTTTAAAATCAACTGTCTTTTGAAGAGACACAAGCATAAATATTATCTTGCACCTGAAAATTATAAATTTTGAAGGAAAAGAACACATGTGTTATAATTCATTTTTAGTGCATAACTGAAGATTTCTCCAAGTCTAGCATAAGAAGACAACTTTTTTCAAGGTATGTATTTTAAGAAAAAAAAAATCATAATACCAGAACAATCATTTTCTTTACAGAGAACTGAATATATTTTACCTTGGAAGTCTTTCCATAGAAGGAAAATACAGCCCCAGAGAGAGATCAGTTATGTACAAGTGAGGGATGGGCAGGGGCCTAGTCTACTAATTTTTCATTTGCTTTGATAAAAACACCCCCTTGCGGTTGGGGGAGGAAGGGGGAGACACCTGCATAATAATGAAGGGTTCCTGGAAAAGGAAAACTGATAATAATTATACCTAACAGCAAGTTTACACATAAGGCCACCAATACAACAACTTGAATCCTCTGGCCACCAAGCACAAATCCTTTGTTTCCTTATTTTGAAAATAATCACCAAAGAGGAGTTAATTTCTCTATTATTACACCTAACAGTGGACTGTCCACTTTGCTTCCAGGCATCAGCTACTCCACGATGTTTCAAAGGTGCAGTGCTCCTACGTGGATTCAAATGAAAATACCTAGAGAAGAGAATAAAGAACACTTCCTCTGCACATGGAGGCTACTATACTACCCTTTGGAGACTGTGCTATACACTGTGAATTCACATTAAAAATGAGTATGCACTGTCACATGCAGCTTGCTCAAGATTTTGATTATTTCCAGTAGATAGTGTCTTCCACATCACAATTCTTAATCTTATCTTATAACATTCTAGAATGTGATGTGACATAAATGGAACCATTACAATATGCTACAGCTATTATCAAAATATTTACAGTACAGCGTCTGATCATTATCACTGTAAGGCAGATTCCTACCCAGAACAGAACCTTTTCTCATACAGGAACACCTATCATGAACATACATGCACACTGCACTGCAAGGCAGAGAGGTCAGGACAAAGCCCGGTCTGTCAGGCTGTAACACTGGTGGAAGTCCTACAAACTCATGCTTTAAACCAGAAGTCCCCAGCCTTTCTGGGACCAGGGGTCCGTGCTCCTATGAGAACCTAATAACTGATGATCTGGGATAGAGCTGAGGCAGTGATGCTACTAGCGCTGGGGAGCAGCTGCAAATACAGATGAAGCTTCACTCACTAGCCAGTCGCTTACCTCCTGCTGTGTGGCGTGGTACCTAACAGACCACAGACCACTACCAGTCCACAACCCAGGGGTTGGGACTCCTGCTTTAAACAACCTAATCAATACATTGGCTACTCAACGCTTAGGTCAGGCAGGCAGTGGGTTTGTTGGGAAAAGGAAAACAGCTCAAATAAAACAACTATATCTTCATACAGCATTTCTCAAAGTCTGCTCACTGTAGCACTCACAGTACAATGTGCCTGCGTGAGTTCCCAGAGTCTGAAAATTCACAGATACCCAGGAGATTCTCACGCCTACTACTACTACTACTACTACTACTACTACTACTACTACTACTACTACTACTACGGTTGAGAGTTATTGCTTATGTCGCTTCCTCAGCTGGTTTCTCCAATTAATTGAGCAGTGGATTAAATGCTATGGGCAAAGTGTTTGGGGGGTGGGAGCATACAGAGGTAGTAAGGCAAGGTCACTGCCTCAGGGATTTCCATTTACTAGGAAAACAAACACAGTGGACCAAAGATGACAATGCAGAGGGAGGGAAAGATAAGGCTCAACAGCTTACAAAAAAAAAAAAAAAAATGCTTCCGACACAGAACAAAGCAATCAGAAGCCACACATAAGCAATTTTAAGTTTTAGGGACTGACTTAGAAAGGCAGAGGTATAAAAAGGCTCACTGTGATGAGGAGTCCCTGCAAAAGAGCTTGCTACTGTAGCTACTAACTCATATCAAAAAGTACAACTAACTCATATCAAAAAGCCGCTCCAGAGACTGGGCAACAGGGCAAAGGCCTCTGGGTCCTTCTAGCTTCATTTATTTTATTCTCCTCCTAAGCCATCATTAGAACTGTTCTTTCTCTCATGACCTCCTATATCAATCACTGTTTCTGATAAAACTCTGAATAATTTTCAATATAATCACTTTCTAGTTTTACTATAGGTAAAAAGTTTGGATAGTCTTTTCAAGGTTTATATTTAAACCTAAATTATAATTAAAACTCCGTTCACAGATATGACCATGCTGGCGAAACAGGGAACCAGATCCCTGGCTCTCAAAGAAAAGGCCCCAGCTTTCAGCTTCTCCAAGGCTAGCCAGGGCCTCTGACGTGATCCAAACTGAAAAATGGTCTAGTCAGATTTGACCTGTGCAATAATTAAAGGACTCTGCTGTTATTTAAACACTGGGAGATATTTTAAAACAATACAAAATCACTGCATCTCAAAAAGCACTATCTTCAGTAACTAGCTCAGTATGTTACAGACACCAAAAAAAATAACAGGCCAGGAAGTGAAGAGGTTACCTGAATTCCCAAGAGCATGAGCAACAGACGGGGACATAAAAGTAAACTGCAGGAACAACAGATTCAAGCTGCCACTAAGCTGTGCCAAGAGCACATGCTCAGAGACACAGCAGCTGTGGGCCCAGCAGCCTCTGCAACCACATGGAAAGTTCACTTCAGAAACCTGACAAAAAGTATCGACTGTGAAGAACATACCTGTGCCACTGAGAATGTTAAGAAAAAAACAGAACTGAACTATTTCTTTAACTAAACTTTGAATGTCTGACACTCTGAAGCACAGGGTTGAAGTGGTTTGGAGATTAAATCTGCTATAGTTCAGAACAAAAACAAGCTGTAAGAAAATGTTTATTCACAAAGTAGGAACAAACAGGATAAAACTGTTTCCAGCTAGGGCTGCCCACCCAGCACAGATGGCCAAAATTCACTTTAGGGAAATAAAGGAGTAGCTTACCATCAGTTAGTTCATCTGTAGCCTGTGTGCCACACAGAACTATTCCATTGTACGGAGGAAGCTGCAAGGGGAATCGGAAAACAAATTTTAATTCAACAAAATGTTAAAACCTGATACATGCTATTCCATTAAAGCAATGCTTCATTAAAACTCTTTATCCATGCAACTTCTCATTATTTTTACCAATGAACATACATGGTCAGTAAAATGAAATCATCTTCATTTAAGAAAACATGCCATAGGAATGCTTATATTTGTTACTGAACAGATCCAAAAATGAGGCAAAAAATAAAAGCAGACTCCAATGAACATGTGAATTAGCTACTAAAATGCTATAATACACCCTTCATTTTATAAGATGTCACTGACTGTCCATAAACACCACAGCCACCTATCTTTGCTCACTAGTACAGATGACTCTTGGTGACCATCTGCACTTTGTGTTCAGTATCACATGTCAGCATGGCCTTCAAAGTGGGCTCATAGGCAGAGATCAGAGAAAGCCCAATGGGAAGAAAAACTCTGGGAATCGTAGCTCCCTTTTTAACATGGTGGTTTAACTGAATTAATGGTTAGAAATCACATTCCTTGTTTGGAAGAAAACAAGCAAAATGGCAAGTGTCCGACCTCTTTGTAAAAAGCAGGAAGGTATTATAAATATGCCCTTCCTCCCAGCTATTCCAGAATACCTAAGAGTTGTAAATGTTTAGAATGGACTTGTCTGAGATAAGAAAGTTTAGGATGGGAAGGTTAGGTAAGTGGATGAATGTTACCTGAAGGCAGAACAAAGAACAAAACAATTACATCCTCACACAACATTTCTCAAAGTCAGACGTTTGGCTCCGATGCCTGCATGAGGTCCCGGAGTCTGCACTATTCAGAGGCACCCATGTGATTCTCATGCCAGACTACTGTTGATAACTACCGCTTAAGTGGCTTCCTCAGCAGATATATCCAATTAACTCTTAGCAAGTCAATACTATAATCACAGAGATAAAAGCTTATAGCTCCAAGAAACCAAGTAAGTTCTCTCCCTCAGAGAATTAATGACAAATAAGAAGCTAAGAAAACGCAGCGCTATTCAAAAGGAACTGAACAGTCAAGACTTGAGAGCTGTACATATTTCCTCCACACGGGGGCACCCCAGTATTGATCACATTGACACAAAAGGAGAGCATTCTGTGTGCAGAGATGGAAAACCCTGGCCTTGCACCTGAAGCACAAAGACCTTTCCACACACCGTTCAAAGACTCGCAACAGATGCTCCTGCGTTTACTACTGGCACGAACATAAGCAAAAAAGGTGCATCTGAGGAAGCCACAAATCAGGTTCATGTCCCTCTGCAGTCACAAAAGAAGTTCAGCAAACTCCCCCCCACATAATGCCTTCTCTTTCACTATCAATGACACTGTAGTGCCCTGGTGATGGAAATTTATATAATTTTAAGGCACTAAAAGTTTGTCATTGTTTTAAATCTCCTGATATTTACACGAAATTTAGTAAGTGGTAGAAGCAGGATCTGAAAAGACCACCCAGAAGACTCCAGGGCAATACTGCCATTTCTGTTTAAAACACTTATTTTGATATACTAATCTGGTAAGAGTATAATCATGGGAATTACTAAACATTGGAACGACTTCTGGCCCAAAAGAAATATGTTTGTGTGTATGTGTATATCTTTACTTTTTACTCTAGAAACACATGGCACTTTTAATTCAACAAAACCTCCACCACTCACAAGATGCCCGTCAGTCTGTGATATCTGGGTATAATAAATATACAACTGAATAAATGTTAAGAATTGTTCCAAGTTCCTTCTTTCTACAGCTAGTTGTAAGAATACAAAATTTTAAAAAAAACCAAAAACATAAAATCTCACATACAAACGTAAACCGAGCAGTGTAAAAAACTGAAATCTAGTTATGTTAGAGTAAAATCACCTTAGTCTGAAGTAGTGCTAACAGCCGTGTCAAGACTTGGGCCCTTCAATAACGTAATGATAATTTTTTGGTGCTGCCCTCATTTGTGCTGTGCTCAGTCTAAGAGATCCTTGCATCCTGAATCTCTCCTCTGAAGTCTCATTAAGACACCAAACCACTAGGAACTATCTTAATTCTACCACCCCACACATGAGTGTGCATGCACCTACAGCCTATACTATGCTATCCTGGACTTGTTATTCATTAGCTGGTTGAGGTATATGTGTTGCTCCAATGTTGAGAATCTGGGAAGTTTCAAGAACGATTAACATTCTCTCCCTATTTTTGAACACCGATAATGTGATTATGACTAGAGTTCAAAACGTAGTTATTCATAAGTTGACTGTATTTTTTCCAGTTGGAGAAATGCATTTTTAAATCACCCTGGCTTCTAAACTAAAGCACAGCTTTAGAAAAGATAGCAGTAACTTTATAAGTTTATATGGGCACGTCTTGTTTTATTACACTTCACTTTACTGTGCTTCACAGATATTATGAAAATACATCAACAATGAGGCCAAGACCCTTCACCAGAAAAAAAATTACTACTCCATGAAGGCTCAGATAATGGTTAGCATTTTTTAGCAATAAAGTATTTTTTAATTGAGGTATGTACTTTTTTTTTTGACATACTACTACAACACACTTAACAGACTAGCTTAAACTAACTTTTATATGCACTGGGAAACCAAAAAATTCGTGACTCACTTTACTACAATATTCACTTTATTGCAGTGGTCTGGAACCGAACCTGCAATATCTCTAAGGTATGCCTATCTTAACATTTAAGATCACACTAGCTGAGTATGTTTCTTCTGATTCTGTTAAAACTACTGATCATTCTATCTTGCCAGTGGCACCCTTTCAAACAAGCACACCGAGACAAAAACCTATCAGCTGAGAGGAATTACGTTTTTGTATAATGCTTTTACATTTTAACACCCTATATTTCTCAAATTTTGGTTTTTAATTTCTTGGCCTCAGGTAGAGAAAAAAATGCTTTATTAAGCTCCTCATAGCCAAAAAGTATATGAGAAATAGGGCTGGATTCTAATTTATGCCACATGGTAGGAACAGTGCGGGCAGGAGGTGCAATTATTTTACCTTCAAGATGAAAGCCAAACAAACGATTATGCAGTGGAAATGAGATAACACCACTCCCACACCCACTGATCCAACCATGTATCACTCCATTAAATAGTCAGTGCCCTATATGATTACAGTATTATAATCCAGGCCTCAGAATTATAGTAATTATATATTGAGAATGATAACTCAGCCCAATCATGTTAATTAGCCTGAATTTCCCTTTTGCAGGTATGATACTTGCATGGGATTTGGAGAGCAACACGTGTCATACCCTTCCCCCAAACTCAACACATGCCCAACAGGCCCAGGCACAATAAGATTTCTAACGCACTTTGATGAGACAAGCCACTACTTCTGCAAATAAAGTCTGACATAACCTTACCATCAGCATCCTTCATATCTACTAACATTTGTTACACATTAGGTATCACACTATATATTAATGATTTCCCAACCATTAATAAACATTCTCCATTTTCAATTAAAAACAAAAACAAAAAACAAAAACGATAGCACAATGAGATGGAGAAAACTGCTCAAGGCCTCCGAACCTGTTGAAGTGACAGAGTGAGGAAGACACCGAGCTCTTCAGACTTGAATTATGGTATGTTTTCCACTTTCAAAACATCGAAAAATTCATGTTCTTATTCTGACACTTACTTGCAAACTGGCACTCACAAACCCACACATATGCACACACCTGAGAAAAGCTTTTATAGAGAAGTTGAGCTTTAACGTTTCTTAAAACCTAGTTGCAAAGAGCACTGTTAGATTTTGGTCTGGCAAGTACCACCATATTTTACTGTGATTCAAAGACAGAAATTGAATCACTAGTAGGGTATATAGAGTAGAACCTCAATTCATATTAATACTTGAGGAATGTAGGATCTGATTATGTTCTTCCTAATTAACTGTTTTCTTACCAGAAAACACTAAACTTCAATCCTTACTCTACAGAATTCTAAAATGCATAGATACATTGTATTGCCTTAGGCTTTCATTATGTCCTGGCTCCTGTCCTTAGATTCTTTAAAATCCTAACTGTTAACATCAACTGTTAACAAGATATAAAGATGACACTAAACTGAATTTATTTATTTTCTAAAAATCTAATAACCGTTATTTTCTTTTTTCTAAAGTGAAAGAGAAGAAAACGAGTAACAAATCTTTCTTACCTCTGTACACCTTAAATAATGCTTTCAATATGTTCTCATTTAATTCTACCTCCATAACTCTAAAAACTTTTTGAAATCCAAGAAGCCAAGGCAAAGAGTAAAGGATTTCCTAAGGTCACATGGAAGTGGCCCAGTCAGACCTCAAATCTGGCCTTTTGATTCCTAATCTAAGGAATTACCTTCTGCCCCATTTCACCAAGTAAAACAACTCCATACATATCCGATATGCAAATGTATAACTCTATATTTATTAAGGGATCTAAAAGGCTAGTTGGGTTTTATTAAAAGGTAACTAAGACTGTATTTGATACACTGTATGCTGCTTCTCCCATTTTCCCTTTTCAATGCAATTTCAACGGTATTCATATTTAAAATATAAATCTGAAAAACTGTTCCAGGTAAGTTTTTATTAAACTAAAACAGAAACCAATAATCACATAAAGAGTGAACATAAAAAACCTGAATGGAGAAATATGCCATAATCATATTTAGGAAAACTTTCATAAAGATGTTAATTCTTCTACAAATTAATCCATAATTTTAATGCAATCTCAATTGAAATGTCAACAGAATTTTTCATGGAACTTGACATGCTGATCATAAACTCCTAAAAGTTAAGAATGAAGACGAGCCAAAATAACTTTTAAGTGTAAGAGGTGTGTGCCCTGCTGGAAGACTAATTATAAAGTTGCAACAATGAAAACATATGGTATTAACACAGATAACGCTAAAAAGTCCACAACGGGGAACCCAGAATCGACCAAGCATATATGGGGATGTGCCACCCACGAAGGTGGCACTGCCCCTTAAAAGCCAAGTGCTCAGTAAATGGTGCTGGGACAACTTCTCCCATAATGAAGGGGCTGAGATTCCCACCTCCTACATATACAAAAATCAATGCCTCATTTTCAGTTGCATTACATAATAAAGTGAGAACAAAACCTTAAGACTTTTAGAAGAAAACAAATGTCTTTATCACCTTAGGAAAGGGAAGAATTTCTTAAAGATATTTTTTAAAAAAACAAAAATCCACAAACCATAAGGAAAAAAGTCAATACGTTTGACACTAAAGTGAAAAATGTACTCTCCCTACCCAGTAAAAAAATGAAAAGTGCATCATATACAAAGTTTGAAAGCCCTCATGCTAGGAAGAGAGATATAGCTGATATAATATGCAACACCAAAGATTATTAATTCTATAAATCAATAGAAAGAGACAAGTACTTGATAAAAAAATACAGACAAGTATAGAAATTGGGTAAATCACAGAACTAGAAGTCTGTATCGCCCACGGACATATGAAAATAACGAAATAGTGATCAACTGTTTGTAATCTGGGAAATGTAAATTAAAACAATGGGAATCTATAACTCATCACATTAACAAAAATTTTAAGTATATTGAGAAGTAGCAAGTTTCTTTTTTAATGAGATAGAGAAAAATTTAATGCACTGCTTATAGAAATGCAGACGGTTAAAACCAGTTAGGAAGCAGATTGGTAGTCTCTAGTAAAATTAAAATGTTTATTCCTTGCACAATCCAGCAGTTCCATTCCTAGAGTATATGTTGGAGAAATCCAGAGGAACATGAGAAGACATGACAAATATGTTAATTCCAACATTTTTATAACAGTAGAAGAACTAAGGATCTAAATGATACTCAACAGGAAAAAAGGTCAATAAATTGTGATGTGTTAAATCAATGGTATGTAGCAATTAAAAGCAAAGAACAAGAACAAAATGCATCAGTGTAGATGAATCTAAAGAACATGTTAGCTTACAATAAAGTACAAAATGATGAATATGAGATCATTTATGTGACATTTTAAACCACATAAAACAATACAATGTATGACACACATATATGTAGTAAAATGTGAACACCACAGTCAGAACCAATTTCAGTAGTCATTGTTTCCAGGGAAGGAGGGAAATAAGATGGAAAAGGGGTATGATGGATATTCAACTGTACCTGTAATGTTCTGCTATTTATAAATATAGTAAAATGTTAATATTAGTATAATCTAGTTGGTAGGTTCAAGAATTTCTCATATTAGTCTCTGTGCTTTACTGTTTATTGGAATTTATCAAAAAGCCTAAATTAAAAATTCAAAACTAAAACATTACCATTAATTATATCTGCACTTATATGCAATAAAAATTTTATCTTACCTCAACTGAAGAACGAGGAGTCACAAAGAATTGATTGAATTCATCAGGGCTAAAATCTCCAAAAATATACTACAAAAAAAGAAAAGCACTGATCACATAAAATACACAAGTTTTATACTTTCAGGAAAAAATGCTATATATTAAAACAATCCAATGAAATATTTGGGCCAGAATCCCCAAGACCCTTTCTCAAACAAATCAAAGGTCTGCAATGTGAGATTTCTAGGTATAATATTTTCCAATTACAAACAAAAAGACACTACTTAGCCTTTGCTATAAGTTGTCAAAGAACACTCTGAAAGTGTTAAAGCTTATTAAAGGTCAATTTTGTACACCAAACTTATAAGCGGAGTCCTGCTTGCAGGAGAATTTTTTTGATTCAGAAACATTTCCAGTTGTTCCATTTACCTTTCTGCTGACTCATGTCACTACCTCCATTTCAGTTTTCTCTGCCATACATACTAAAGAAAAGCAGAAAACGTGGTTCAAATAGGAAGACAGGGAAATCCAAAAAAGGAAAATATTAATAATCTTGATGAACGATCTTTAAAAATATATATGTAATTTTTTATCTTGAAACTGCATTGAAACATAATGCAGATTAACATATTATTCGACAGACACAAACCTAGTTGTGAATCTTCATTTCATAGAATTCTGAGTGTGACTTTCTGGAAGAACAACTGGTTAAACTGCATAGAAGCAAGTTTGACAAATGCCTAGCAATTCCTATTCTCCCCGGAACTACAAGAATAAGTCACTGACAAAAATCAGTATGACTAGATTTCTACAAAAGAGAATCACTCATTGATTATTTTCATTTAATCAAGAATTATTTAGCACCTAAAGTGCTATGCACAATGATCGGTACTGGGATAAAAATGGTAGGCAGAGTTGTGTTCCTCTGCTTTAATAGAGCTGACAGTCTAGTAACTTGTAGGAGAACTTACAAGTATGTGATTCAAAAATAAATAACCAGTAACTATTATATGAATGGATATTACCCATTATTATTGTAAATGTGAATAAACAGCAACTAACTTTCACAGCCGTTTGGTAAGAATGCACCAATATTTTGGGGAAAAACATTTCTGAGAGACTCTTTGGCAGCAGCTACCAATATATATTAAATAGATGTATAAATATATATTAAAAAAAATATTTGTTAAATATGTAATATTTACATATACTTGTAAAAGGCCACAAAAACAATGCATTGAAAATGATGGTGAAAATAAGCAGAGTCCCAAAACAATTTAGAAATGGTCTTCTGAAATACTTTCTCAGTTTAGTGAGCTCTGACCTTATCATCTCCCACACTGGAGAAAAGCTTATGTTAATTTCACTCAGGCACAATACACCAAGGTATCTTTAAGTGAAAAGGAAGCAGAAGAAAGGCAGGGGTGGGATGTATATAAAGAAATGACACTGCTGACTGGTATTCCTTTATAGTCCCACTGCAAACAGATCTTTAAGTCTCAATATATACCTCAAAATTTAGCCAGGAGAAAATGAAAACATAAGTCACAGAATGGGAGGAAATACTCCTGACCATACCAAATGCTGGTAAGGATATGGAGCAACTGGAACTCTATACATGGCTGAGACAGATGCAGAGTGGCACAGTCACTCTGGAAAAGAGTTTGGCAATTTCTTATAAAGTTACTTACCACAGGACCCACGCAATCCCACTTGTAGGTTCTTACCCCAAAGATATGAAGACCTTTGTCCACACACACACACACACACACACAAACCACCTGTATGCTGATGTTTCCAGGAGCTTAATTCATAATCACCAAAAACTAGAAACAACCCAAATGTCCACCAAGAGGTGGATATATTACATCTATACAATGAAATACTCAGTGACTCTCAAAAGCACCATGCTAAGTGAAAGAAGCCAGACTTAAAAGGCTCTAACTTGTATGACTGCACTTACTTACCATTTTAGGGCAAAACTATATAGACAGAAAACAGATCAGTGCTTATCAAGGTATGGCTGATTACAAAAAGGCACAAGGGAACTTTGGGGGTTGATGGATTCGCAGGGGAAGCCTGCGGGAGAAACAGTGACCTTCCTAAATGAAAGGAAACACGCACCCATTAAAATACTAAAGATTCAGTCCTTATATGTGAATGGAATCAAAGAATCACAAGACAAGTGAGGGAGAAATCAACAGCAACAAAGAATCACTATTAAAAATGAGGGGGGAAATGAGTAAACAGAGAAAACAGAAGAGAATTTTTTAAAAATTCTAGTCTATACCCTTAAAGAGATTCTAACAGATAAACAAGAAGTGTTCACAGAAATCAGAAAATTATTAAATTTAAATTACTAAACTTAAAATCTCAACTAAGAATCACTAAACTGAAATCACGTTATTTTATTTAATATAACTAGTAGAAATACTGTGGTAAAAGATGTCCATTTTATCTTCTCTCATGAATAAGAACCCTGAGCATTTCAATTCAGAATGTGGGGAAGTATATAAGAATGAGAACTGAAATGTTCTGCAAGATTGTTAGGTTACTTTCTTTAGGCAAATTTTCTTTCTGGAAAACTAAAACTAAAACTAAAATACTCATTTAAATCAATTCTAAGCACTTTCTTATTTCTTATATACAGTCTTAGTCTTTTAAAAAAGCAATCCTGCACTAGTTTCTGAGAGCAACCTCGTGGCCAACAGAATACTCAGAAAGCTTCCAGGAAAAGACTTTTTTTCTATTATTTTTATTTTTACTATTTTTACTTAATCCTTTAAAGTATTATTTGAAAAAGTTTGCTAGGGATTTTACACATACTTTTATTATAACTTCATGTCAATAATTTCTCCACAGATATGCACCTTTAATCTGATTAAAAATTCACTGGGAGAAAAATGAGGATGTGCTTCATGTATGGATGGGGAGAAATCTCCAAGATACTCTTAAATGAAGAAAATATCTTTGGGTAAAAAAGTGAGGAAAATAGAAATATCTATTCGTGTATGCATAAATACTGAAAAGGGAACCAGGAAGGGAATGTAACCATCATCTATATGGAGTTGTGGGGAAACAGAGAAGGCACTGGAAAAGGCAGTGGGGTTTCTCAGTGTGTATACGAATTTTCAGAGTTTTTAGATCTGAAGTATATAAAACCCTTTTTAGTCAAAAAGTTGTAAAAAGTAAATGTAAACAGAAATCACTGTACTACTCAAATATATCCATTTTGCAGAAAAGTTGTAAGTTTGTTCCTGTATTAGTTTCAACAGCTCACTAATAAAAGTTAGGACTTGCCAAAAACATTTAATCCAAAAAGGACACCATAAGCAACTGCTAACTACCAAATATCAATGTTAAAATATCATTTAACATTTGCCAATTGGATAGCCAAAGCTGTTTTGAACTCCAATGTAATTTCCTTAACTGGTTCACATATTATCTATAAACAACTCTACCAAAATGCATATGAATCACATTCCCTTACCTTAATCAGATAATCCTTAATGCACAAGTTTCTGAATGGGAGCAGTTATGCTTCACCAATATAAAAAGTCTTTTCAATTTTATGACCAAGACATACATAACACAGGAGATTGCTACGAAGGTGGTACTAACAATTATGAGGCTCTCTGCAAGGTGTTCACCACCCTGAGGGGTTTTAGTTAGGATTCCTATCTCCTGTAGAGTGAGTATTCCCCACGCGCTCATGGGAGAACTGGGGAGTGTGGGTGTTCCTTATTTTTTTTTGCAACTTGTGTAAATTTGAAATTATTTCAAAATACTTTTTTTTTTTTTAAGCTAAAGCTGAAAACACTCAACTGTGAGGAAAGCCTTTACCCCTCTCTTTATGTAAGCATGAAACAGTCCTCTTTCCCTGGAGGATTACTAGTTTTTAAAGTCAATCTTTAGGGGAAAAAATATTGTGCTTGGGGAAAAAAAGATGAAAATGACCTTGTGCCTGATTGCATAGGATTTATAATCTAGTGAGGAAGAAAATTCCACTGACCACATTGAACTAGTTTGTCTTGGAAGAAGCAGAGTTAGATAAAACTAGGACAATTAAATTTGCATGGAAGACTAAACAAACAGTAGGAACAACGGCATTCTTTCTTGTATTTCTAAAGACTAATGCAGGCCTAGCATATACAGATGCTCAATAAACCGGTGCTGTGAGGATAAAACAGAAGGTGCCTGAAGGCCCTCTGTCAACCAAACTGCCTCGTGCAAACATTTATATTGTTGCTAATTACTCTTCTAATAGCTGTATCAAATACTGTAAGTCAAGCTAGAAATTCCCCTGAGGCTTTAGGCAGCCTCCATCAGAGTCAGATGAATAATGGAGTCAAGAAAGCTGCGGCAAGTGCTCCTTTTCCAGCTGCTACGATGCCCACAGGAAAGGCCCGCAGGCAGGGGGACACACCGCAAGGCCTGGCAGCCTTTCCATTCCCTTAAGGAAGGGGGCCTGGGAGGTGGAGTAGCTCTTCTCCACTGCCAGGAACAAGACTCAGCTTCTCCACATTTCCAACTGACCTCAGCTCAGGCTTCCAGAATTCTCACTGTTTGGTTATTTTCTGAACCTTTCTAGGGAGGACATGAAAAATATATATAAGAAACACTTCTGGGAAAAGGGGGCATACCAACACAGGATGGAAACAAGACACTTGACTGAAGCACAGACCCTGGGCGCAGCTGCTCTGGGTTTCATCTTCCAGAAGAGACCCAAGGCCAGTGTCAGAGGGCAACTAAGTCTGTGAGCCCTGGCAAAGGGACTGGGTAAAAGTGAAAACACCAGTGTTTGTGCTAAAGGAAAAGCAAAGGTGCCCAAGGAAGCCCAAGGAAGGTGAGGAGAGATGTTTCTCGTTCCCCTGCACGACCTACAGGTCTCCAAAGATTTAATGGACACAGGAAATACTTCGCAGTAAGCGGAAATGAAGGACTATCACTATAGCGTGGCACAAGGGGGCACTGGAGCACAGCATGATGAGCCTTCAGTCAGTCAAGCTTCCAAAACTTCACCTCTATGAACCCAAATATGTAGGGTGCCATCTAATCAATGTCCTCTGCCTTCAAAAGGACTCATGGAAATAGGAGATCAGTCTCTGATGTAAAAATTGAGATTCAAAGGCAGTGATCAATGCACACTTTGCTGTGTGTGTATCGTACGTCACAGGTTCTGAAGCAAGTTGGACAACAATGCACCCAGCTCCAGGAAAAACTCCCTTCCTTATACAGACAGACCCAGAGCCAAGCCTCGCAGGGGGAAATGACAGAACCAAGTCACAGCTAAAAAGAAGCTGAGGAGAAATACAAAGATTTCTCCTTCATGGTTTCCTGATCCAAGGAAACTGAATTGGGGAGTTATGAGAAAACATTAAGGACTAATAAACTTTCAAGTAATAAAAGCCTTAATTTCAGCTCTAAAATGGGATGGATTATACAACCTCCATAGTTCCAAAAGGATCTCCTGGGTCTAACAAGGACTAAGAAATACAGGTTTGGAAATGTTCTCAGACTGATATAGGCTACCACATGGCTGAACCCTGAAAACATGATGCTGACTGAAAGAAGCCAGGCTCAAATGGCCACATGTAAATTCATATGAAAAGTCCAAAAGAGGCAAATCCCTGAAGTAGATGTGGTTTCCAGGGGCTGGGGCAGAGAAGGGCAGAAGGGCAGGGGGTGGGGGGGGGGAGGTGTCACTGCTAATAGGTATGCAGTTTTGGGAGATATGAAATGTTGTAAATTAAACTGATGATAGTTGCACAACTCTGAATATACTAAAACCCACTAAAATGTACATTTATTTAAATGGGTGAATTCTATGGTATGTGAATTTACCTCAAGAAAATAAATGACGTAAAAAAATCAAGCCCATAATTGCACAGAAAGTAACATTTTAATTTCTTTACTAAATTTTATTGGTCACAGAGCAGTACTTGATGAATGCTGACATCTACTAAACAGTCACAGCCTGCCTTCAACTTTAGAAAGTGGAGTGGGTTGTTTGGGAGACATCTGGGGATGACAATGTTTAAACAGTCAATGCACAGCAGGAATTTCGTTGATTTAACAATATGTATTGAGCAGAACTCTCCATAGTGAACTGTGCTAGACTATGAGAATGAACTCTGAATAAGACAAACAGAGGGTTCAGGACATAGTGACATTTACAGTTTTGTCACAATGCAAGTGGACTGCAAGTTACACTGAGTGTTAGAAATGGCAAAAACGCACAAAGGAAAGAGGGGGGCAGAGAAAGCCTTGTTCAACTGAGTTGTAGCAGAACGCTGCTTTAAATCCCCGAGGCAGAGGGGCCCTGAGAAGAGAAAATAAACAAACTGTGACGAAGCTACTCCCACAGACGGCTTCCCTCCTTAGAAATCAAATGTCAAAGTACTGCGACCTAGTGTATAGTTTCATGTGGTCTTTGTATTTTATACTATTAAAATCCTATGGAAAGATATCCTCCCACCTTTCAAAGCAAGAATTTTAATAGGTTGGCTGCATACTTTAAGTGCTTTCATGGAGATTCTGAGCTAAAACTTATTTCAACAAACTGAATCTCTAAATTAGAAAACATGATTCGTTTAACGGAAAGAAACTTTTACCAACTTTCTAGTCTTATGTCTGCATTAGAGTTATATTACATGATGGCAGTTAAATTTTGGCTTGCTTTATTTACTCTAAACTAGTACTAAACAGCAAGATAATAGACAGCTCTTAATATACACTAATTTACTATGGAGAATTTTTATCACATAGAACAGAGCTGTTATCTGGTATAGCCCTAGTAAAAATTCAAGGTTCTACCTATTTTCCTATCCATTACAAATACTTTGGTGCTAACCTAGGAAGTGGGAAAAAACGGAATGAAAAAAGCAGAAAGCCAAAAAAAAAAAAAAGTAACTGTAACAGTACAGTTTACTCTTGAGCATAGGTTTAAAATGCACAAGTCTACTTGTATGTGGACTTTTTTTTTCAATAAATACCTGTATTGTTTCCGATCTGCGGTTGTTGAGTCCACAGATGTGAAGGGTTGACTGTATGCCGAGGGACAACATAAGCTTTTGGGAATCAAAATTCATCTAGTTAAATTCATCTTTGTATCACCAGCAGTTAATGCAGTACTTGGCATATAGTAGGTGTTTAAAATACCTTGTTGAACAAATGACTTCAGGAAGAAAAAACCACAACAAATAAAGTTCTAGTAATAGGGAATGATAACCTCTGTATACACCATAATATTTTAAACACCTAGACATCAGTGGGCTGACAAAATTTTAACTAGACTGCTCTAACTGGTTTTATTCTGTTTGTAACTATCACCAGAGACATTCCAGCCAGAGGCATAATTTCCATTTTTCAATATAACCAAAATATAACATTTAATTTTTAAATAACATTTAAACATGAGAACTGAATTAAGCTTTACAGTGCACTTTAAAATACCTATTTTGACCTAGAGAAAAATCATTCACAATTACCATCACGTGGTCTCCAAAACTAAAGAAAAATTGACTTTCAAATCAAAAAGAAAAAAAGGGCAAAACAAACCATGTTATGATAAGAAAGTATCAAAGCTGGTCAACCTTTTAGAAATCCATTTTTATTCCCCACCCCACTATCCCTGACCACCAAATGAGTTACCTGTGTCCAGCGTGAAGAGGGCATTCTAGTTTTTCTTATCCCCCTCTTTTTTGCTTAAACTTTCTTTAAAAAAAAATTTTTTTTTCACTAAGAACTATTTGCAGTCAGATTCACTTTTCTGTCAGAGACATGGACTCCTGTTCCTGTAGATAAAAAATTATTTCCTTTTAAATTGATGCACAATAAAAAAGGACTGACAATACCAAGCATTAGTGAGGATGTAGAAGGGGACTTCTCATGCACTGCTGTTGAGGATGTAAAACAATACAGTCGCTCTGGAAAAGCCTGGCAGTTTCTTGTAAAATATACACTTACCATATGACCCAACAATTCCGCGCTTCTAGATATTTTACCCGAGAAATGAAAAAAACATGTCTACACAAAGACTTGTATATGAATGTAGTCAACAGCTTCATTCGCATTGGTCAAACACTAGAAAAACAAATGTCCATCAAGAAGAGGTGAAGGGATAAACAAATTGTAGTACAGCCCTATAATGGACTACTACTCAACACTGAAGAGTAAGGAATCCTTATACCCAACGTGGATGAATGTCAAAAATGTGATGCAAAGTGCAAAAAAACAGATAACAGGGTGTATTCTGTGTAATTCCACATAAATAAAATTCTAGAAAATGGAAAACTCAGTCTACGGTGACAGAAAGCAGACCAGTGACAGCCGGAGCGCTGGAGGGGATTCCTGGCAAAGGGGCATGAGGGAATTTCCTGGGCAATGGAAATATCCTATGCCTTGACTGTGGCAGTAGTTATCCTGATGGATACACTGGTCAAAACTTGACTGCAAATTTAAAATGGGTACATTTATTGCATTAAATTATACCACAATACAGTTTAAAAAAAAAAAAAACTGATACACAAAATTGATACCCATCTACAAATAAGGAGGATGAGGCAGCTAGCTGTACTATAAAAACAGCTCTTGAAGACCAAGGACCATAGTATTAACCTCTCATTTACATAAGCAGAATTCTTAAGTCATGTATATTTGTAAACATTCACACTTTGGGTTTTTTTTTTGTTGTTGTTTTAAAGATTTCATGTTCCTTGGTCCAAAGACTTTTACTAGCTGTACACAACACCACTACTGCGCGTATTTTATTTTGCTCCTTGTCATCATTGCAAAGGTGCCTACCCTTCTTTAAGCCTCCATGCTGTCATCACTCAATCACCACCACAGACTGTTGGCACCTGGCTCAGCCTGTATAACTGCCCAGATCCCCTGACCTCCTACTCGAACCCGACACTACACACAGACAATTACTGCCAACACCACTGAATCAAGACTCTAGCGTTTCATTAAACAGAGTGCTACACAGGCAGAAACTTGTAAGTGCATCTGTTCTACAGGATTTTACACTTAATGAAATATGCTGGAACCAAACCAACAAAAGCTTGGCTACTGAAGGCCACCTGTCAGAAAGGAAAGTACATACTAAACCAGAGCTTCATGTTAAAAGACATACGAGGAAAGAGAAGTGTGACTACTTAAATGATTTTCTTCTAATTTGCTGGCCATTGCCAATGGTTTCTTCAAACACTGTGGAAAATCTAGAGCTACCTAACGAGAATTATTTATGTTAGCTAGTACATACACCCTTCTCCTTCCAATTTTAAGGAGGAAGTATAAAATGTTCCCTTTAATGAGCTGTTTTGGTTGTTAATGAAAACCAAAGTTACCCAGAAGAATTGGTAGAAACAGTAAAAGCTGCAAAATTACTATCTGCTGAAAATAAAAGAATGCAAGAGAGGTGCTAATAGGTAAGGATCTGCCATGTCCACTGAGAATCAAGCAGTTTTAAATACGCACTAATTATTTTTCTAATATTACTTAGCAAAATATATCTCCCGCTCTTCCCCAAAATAATCAATGAATTAAAGACGTTCACCTTTCAGTTTACAATGCTGTGTTTTAATTAACTCTGGGAAATAAGAGAATCGATTCACGATCAGAAACTAAAAAATGAATCCAAAAAATGCCAAACATTTCTGCTTTCAGGATGCATAAAACCTAGTTTGTGAATACTCTGCAGAACTTAAAAATAATATTAAAGAAAAATGTTTAATGATAAAGAATATTCACAATACTAGAAGCAAGGAGAAAACACTTTACTAAACAACACATGGTATAATCTTGTTTATTAAAAACTAAACTGCATTATTACAAATACATTACAATGAAGCTGCCTAGCTCTCTCTGCATCCATTCTGACTGATCATCCCAAAGCCTTCATTTCCTCTACCCCCGGCCACTGCCTGAGCTGAGGCCTTCAGCATTTCTCACCTGGATCGCTGCAAGTGCCCAACTGGTCTTCCTGCTTTCGGTCTCACCCTTCATTCTCCAAACCACATGCGGCCACCGCAGGACTTTCTCTAAAATGTGAATCTAATTATTCTGGTCCCTAGAACAGCCTTTCAAGGCTCCCAAGACCCTTCAGGATAAAAGGCTCAAGCAGAGCATATCAGAGCCTTCAGGACTTCGGTCCTGTCTAGCTTTCCAGACTCATCTACCATGTTCCCCAACAGCCTGGCATTGCAGCTCTCTGCGCACTTCCACGCCGCTGTGCACATGGGATTTCTTGGATCGAGTGCCTTTACTCTGGCCCACTGGCCTGGCCAACTGCTCCTCACACTATAGAACTCAGTTCCAGAGTCTCATCTTTGCAAACTATTTTCCTAAAAAATGTGGTGCGTTATTCACTTTGGATTTTAACAGCTTATTAGCCCTTTCCCACACTCGACTGTGGACTTCCTCGAATATATGAACTATGTTGTATCTTTCAGTAATTTGATCGTCAATAAATATTTATTAAGCACTTATGTCGTAGGCACGGGGAATGTATCAATGAAGAGAACAAACAAATCCTTGCCCACGTTAAACTTACATCATGGTAAGGGGAGACAGAAAATGGACAAAATAACTATGTTAGAATATTAGTTATACAAAGTATCAAAGGTGGTAAGTGCTTTGAAAAGAGTGCAAGGCAAGGTGGCAAGATGACAAAAGGTTCAATTTGTAAAGCTGGCCTCCCTGAGAAAATGTTACCCACACAGCGGCAAAAGCCAAGGAACAAGTTGCATGGACAGAGAGTGTGTGTGTCTAGAGCAGAGGGTCTCAGATAGAGACGCCTTCTTCCCACTCATTTTTGTATGCACAGTGCTTGGCACATAGGCAAGCTCTAAAAATAATTAGTGGGTGAATGATGACATTGGCTGACATTAAGGCGACAAAGGTGGCAAACAAAAAATAACTGAAGCAAGCCAACTGAAAAGCTTCCAAGCTCTACTGACACACAGGCTCTCTACCTAAAGGCTGACAGCTCCATGGCTCTTGAGTTTGGGGAATAAGGGCATTTGCTCTGACCAGGTCAACAGAGGATCACTGCCATGGACCACTAACTGGACATGGGAAAGCTGTGGTGAAAGCATTTTATTTGTACCAGTAACTATCCCCTGATCTCAGGACTACATTTGTTGAGAAAAGGCCAAAGAATAAACAAAACAGATCATCTGATATATAGGTCAGTCACCTGGATTCAAGAAACCATACAAAAGAGATAAAGAGAGCCATGAAAAACCTTTAAAGGAAACTTAAAGGTCACCCATGCATTCTTAATAGATATTATAATCAATCTGAATACTTCATGAGCAGCCCATCGCTTTTTAATCAGCTCTTAATTCTAAAAAGGTATATGCAAATCTGTTCACTGGTTCTGTACGGTGTGGTCCTCTTCTTCAATGCAAAAGCAAACCTATATTCAGTCCTGAACAAAGTGAATGACAACTAGGTATTCTCTTTATTTCCTTCAACTGGTCCCTCCTGTCAATTAACTTATCCATTTAACACAGGGTAAAGGCAAGACACTGTGCTAGGCAGTGGGGCATGCTGGAGGAGAACCAGACCCCATGATACTCGAGAAAATCTTCCTGAGACAATGAGATCACTCCCAGGGCCCCCGAACTCCTACTTCAGAGCACCTGCCAGAGCTCTAGTTAGACAACCATCTGTGTGGTATTTCCCTCCGCCAGACAGGGCCATGTCTTCCTTGAGCCACTCTGGGCATAAGGCCAACACAAGCCTGGCAGGCTACAGGCCTCCTCGAATGGCCAACCGACCATAGGAGGAAAGATGGAGCACCTACAGAATCAAAATACACAGCGCCCTCAAAGCTCACCATATACATGAGGTTCCTTTTTCATAGAGAAGTGACGGACTAATTAACAAAGCTAACTCAAATCTGTTTCCATTCAAGAAGTCAATGGCAAAGAAACAAAATGGCAATGTATTTTACTTTCTGTTCACCTTAAAAAGAAACTCATTTGTTCAAAATGTGTCGGGATAAGAGGCAAACTCTTCCAAACTCAGCTCTGGTAACTCTGTGTCTAGGACTAGTCATTGCTAGAATACTGCTACACTATCACTGAATCAAGTTCACCTTATAGTCAGCTAAGCTTCCAGCCAAAACTGAAGAGCATACTTTTATCTTACATCTTTCCTCACTAAAGAGAACTCTAGTCACAGATGAAAAAGTTTATGATCCTAACACTTAACTCACACTGTGTAGTTGTGGCATGGAAAAGTCGAAAGTTCAATAAGAACCAAGATGGAACCAAGAGTAATTATTTTACCACCAGTATGTGAAAAACTGGAGATAAGAATTTCCTAAACTGATAAATCCATGACCAGCAATCGAAAAAGGCAGTAAGAATTTCTGATGTTAAATTGGCTTATGACTGTGTGCACACATCCCCAAAAAGATTTTGATCACAATCAAGCTTCAGGATAAATTAGAAAGTTAACTGAAATCTCATTCTGAAGATCCAATGTGGAGGATCTCCCAAGTGGCAAAACTTTCGGGTTTTTTAGCTGCTTGTTTCCACAATTTATTACACTCAGTGCTAAAATTAGATAATGTCACCTCTCAGAGTGGTACTAACCTGTATTTTTGGTTGTTGATGTTCACACCTAACTTAGACTGGAGAGGTTAAAATTTTTTTTGTCCAAAATGTGATGTAGCTAATCTTAGTCAAAAGAAAGTGCTCAACAGGCTAAGTGGGAAAAGCTGTAAACAAAACCACACAGAATCTCTGAAACTTGAGTGCGGCTGAGATAACCGGTGAGTCTTCTAAAACACAGATTTGGGGCCTGGGCACAGGGATCCCTACTCAGTACATCTGGATGATGATCAGGGTGCTAGGTGATTCTGATGGGAGATGACCGTGACCAAGGGTCACAACTTAAATACTATGAGATAAAATGATCCCAAATATCTAAAATTTATGACAAAAAGTACTGAAGGAAAGCATTTAAAAATATTAACAGCAGTTTATCTCAGAGTCGTGGAATATCATGGGTGATACATTTTTCACATTTTCTTATTTTCAAAGAGCATAATCAAGGAACAAATGCTTATTTTCAAAGGTGCCTTCCTTAAAAAAAATAAAGGGAATAATGTCCCCAAAAGACATTCCCTAAAGACTCTATCCAATTATCGCTGATGACACTCAAGGGCCATTTGCCCTACATTAATCTGCCTCAGATGCCCCCAAAAGAATACCCTACATTTTTCCCCTCAAAGTTTTGGGGTTTAAGAGGCTTGAGGTGCTGAGGTGAACAAAGAGACCATTCCCAGATCTGAAGAAGAGCCCAAAGACTGATACCCTTGACAACCCACGAAGGTCCCCTGTAGAATCATCTCAATTAGCAATGCTAACAGAATGGTACTGCCCACTTCCTAAAACCTGTGGTTTCCCACAGACACCCACCTACTTACAAAATCAAACGTAGTCTCTGGCTTGGACTATCAAGGTCCTTCACCTCTCCTCTGACCCCTATCCCACCACTTCGCCCTACACATCCATCGGCCACAAATCTATCTCGGGTCCCCAAACATGCCACAGGCTTTGAGACTGCTCCTCTATATGTTCTCCCCTATATGCCTTTGTCCTTGTGTTTCTCTGCCTAAATGTCACCTTTCTAGAAGAGAAGTCTTCCCAGCTTCTCAACACTGTCATACTTTTTTTCAACCCATCTTATACCTAAACATCTCTTAAATTGTGCCACTTCTCTCCACTGCACCCTCCCTAGTCAAAAGTTCAGGGACCCTCCTACCTGATCTCCTTATAGTGACTGTGACCCTGCTACAGTCTATTCTGCATAAGGCAAAGTGTGTGCCCAAAATACAATCTGATTATGAGGTTCTGTGGTCAAACACTGTGTCATGCCCTCTTCCACGTTTTTTCTCAGGATAAAGACAATAACTTCTAAGAATGGCTGTAAGGTTGAATAGACCTTGTCTACCTCTGTCTCCAGCACTGAGTTCCTTAACTGCTTCACACTCCCTTCAGTCATAGAGCCACCGTACATGCTGTTCCCACTGTCTCATGCTCTCAGCTAAGGCACTAATTCCAAGGGAACCTTTCCTTGACTTTCCCAGGCTATGCCAACGGACTGTGTTCCCTTCCTTCCAGACATATTTCTGTTTGAAATGGCACGTGCATTACTGTGATTATCTGATTAGCAACAGTCTCCCTCACAGGACAGAAAGCTCTAGTGAGAGACAATGCCTGTTTTTGCTCATCACTCCATCCACCCTCGGTGTCTGGTAAACAGGAGCCACCCAATAGCTATTTGATAAATGAATAAATTAATCAAAGACCTTGACTATGCTGTTCACACTTCTATAATAGTAATTACTACCCTAAAACAGGATTCACCAATTACCCTGTTTTTCTCCCCACTATTCTGTGTACTTCTAAAGCACAGGAGCGCTCTTTTCAGCTCTATATTGCTAATGCCAGCCACCAGAAACCTGTTTGAACAATTACAAAAGATATAAAGTCTTTTATATGTGCTTCTGAATAAGTGTCTGATGTCCTACAAATTAATTCCAAACAAAACAGAATGCTACCCTTTGGAAGACCTGATTTTGCATTTATTAGTCAAAGTGATTGAATGTCATTGTCTCTGGGGAGCTGAACCTGAGGTGAGGAGTGTTTTACTTTTTTTTTTTTGCCACTGCAGTATTTTCATAAAAACCAAGGGGAAGGAGGAAAAAACCTCATTCTAGAGAAAATATGAGAAAATCCAAGTTAATTACCCAATTCCCCTACTATTCACTCGTCCTGGTGACCTACCAACCTCTCAACTAACAAAAGGTCTGTTCCCTCATAATTTTTTTAGTGCAGAGGTGACTAACAGACAAGAATCTCACTTTGAATGAGACATGCTTTTACAACAGAAAAACTGGAAAGCATTCCTGCTGTAATTAAGGGGCTAAATGTCGTCAAAATATCATTTTAAAAAAAAAAAGTTGTTTGGACATTTTATTACTCAGAAATTTCTACAGCACTTCCACAGTCCCAATGAGCCACTTTAACCTCCATGTATCAGCTCCATTCCTTAGCAAAATCGGGTGAAAATAAAAAACTTGCTTTGTTTGAATAGATAGATGACTTTAGTAATTTTAAAAACTAGAGTTGCTCCAAAAGTACAGCTCAGTGCCTTTCTGGTTAGAACAAACTGTATTACAACTAATGGAACACAACCAAAAACAAGCATAGAAATATATATCAAACTGAGAATTAAGGATAAGAGGAGAGAATGACTTACACTTTTCCTTCAAATACTTCTGTATTGTTGGCATGTTTTAGAAATAGCATGTCTTTATTTTGTAGTTTAAAATAAGAACTTTATCGAAATGCGCTCCACACAAAATTTAGTAATAATTAGTAACATGTTAGTAAAACTTAGCAATTAGTAACATATTATTCTTTAAACACTAAAATTTTTATTTCATTCACTAGTCCATTTCATAAACTTTGAGGTGAGGGAAATCATAATGTAAAATGCTGTGTCTTTATCAGTCTCTTCTAGAAAAGCAGTTTGGCAAAGTAGAAAAGGTAAAGAATTTAGAAGTTCAAAGACCTGCTTTTAATTTTTAAGTCTCTGATCACGCACTTAAAAGCCACGTGACTTTCAGTCACAATCTTCACCATCTTCCTGGGTCTCACTTTACTCGTGCATAAAATGGTGATAACAATGTAGCAAAGAGTTGCTATTAAGTGTTAAACAAGCCATGGCACTTAAACCATGCCGTTTATAGGTTGCACAACATTCTCCACACGTCAATTAACTGCAGTGCTTCATGTTGTTATAATAAATATTTTCTTCCTTGCCCAATTAAGTCTACCCAGAAGGCTTATCCCAGGTCTCAAATAAATATATTCATCTTGGAAGCCATCTAATGGGAATTTCTACTCAAAATATCGAGTTTTTTTTTTACTACATTAGGCAAGAATGTCCAAAAACTCTAGAATTAAATTTCATTTTCAAATTCTCTTCTATTTACTCCAAAGCTTCAACATGCCCTATCAAAAGGAAAAAGACTGATATTTTCAGAAATAGGGAAAGTATATATTTTAATGCGATAGGACAAACATCTCAAGAGGCATCGCTTCACTCCTCTAAAGTTATAAAGTGTCTAAAATAGGAGAACTGCAAAAGAAAAAGAACATTGGAATCCTCTTGACAGTTCAGAATATCAAATAAACTCACAAGTTAATTGGTCTCAACTAAATTTAAATGAATATAATAAAATTAAAATGTGCTGCTTTTATCCAGCACAAAGTACACTATCATGTTTATGTGAGAACAATTAATGCAGACTGTAACTCGTTAGATCAAAAGGCAAATCAAAATTTCTACACAAAACCATATATTAAACATTCCTGGGCACTTCTAGCTCACAAGGTCCTTGGCTTCCAAAATGTAATTTATAGAGATATCCAGTTTTAGTCAAACTATTAAAACATAAAAATGAGTACTTCTGACATGCATTCACAATAATGGTAAATTTCTATTTTTGTCAACAGGGACAATAAATTGAGAAATGGTCTAAAAAGCCATCCCCACCACTTCAGTGCAACTAGTGGGTCTCATCTAAGGTCTACACTATTCATAGGACTCCTCCCTTCCTACCCCAGCCAGCCATCCACGATAACAAGTCTGTTACATGAACCCCCATTTTGTGCAGTGTTAATGAGTGCGTGTTTTTTCCTACAAGGTTTCTTAGAGCATGGCATACCTGATACATCTAATGTTATTCGATTAACATTTAAACATATATTTTTTTTCCACAGTAGCACCAGTGAGAATGTTTGGAGTTGTCAAGATGAATCTTTTGATGAATCTTTTGATACTTTTAAGACTCGTTTGCCAGAAAAGAGCAAGGGCATATCAACTTGCATCCAGTACACATAGATGAAAAGGAGCATTATTTTATAAAACAAAGACAAAAATCTACCACCATCAGATATGGGGGAGAAAGATGTAAATATAGGAAGTCACAGAGTGGGACCACCAGCCTATTAGGAAGCACTTTCATTTCTAATGTACTAGTTGTGAGACTCTTGAATGAGAGTGTAAGCTGAGGAGATAGCCCTCGAGCGGATACCAGAAAAATAGAGAACCGATCTGAAGAATGACAGAGCCCAAATGGGGTGGGCCTGAGGATCACAATAGTAGCCATAATGAGGACATAGACACTCGGTGGCAGGCACTGGGCTAACACTCTACATGCATATTATCTAACAATTCTCAAGACAGAAAAAATAACTAACTTTAGGAAGACATGCTTTATGTCTCTCTGCATTATCATTATCTCCCAGCTCCACACCACACTTCTACTACTATACTTCACCTACTCTACCTACTCCCAGGAAAGGGCAACCAAAGCAGAGCACGTTTCAAGATGGGACAGAATGGAGTTAAGTAGCTGACAGTTTCTGGTTTCTCAGGTCTTCTGCTGAAAATAAGGTCACCTCTGAGGAGCTTTCAAATAGAGCTTCCAAATAGTCAGAAAGTAGCCAGCTCATGAAAAGTCTACATTCTGAAGACTCCATATCTAGCCTTATGAGATTCTACAAATTCTGACCCTTGAAACAAACACTATGGACATATCCCTTGGTCCTTTATTTTGCCCACACTAGTCCAGACTTTATGGATAGAAATAGTCACAGAAAGACTTTTTGGGAGGTCACTTCAATAAATAGGAAAACTGCAATCCAAGCACATGTAAGTCTTTGAAAATGAACATCTACACTGCTGAAGTAGCACTAAAGTGACAAATGATAGTAATCCAATGGCCCAAGGCCAGTAAATTCCATTGCAAACAGATTTATCTGTTTTGTACCACAGTGATTCTTGCATGTGTAGCAGTAAATAGAAATGTAACAGCCTAGTTATAAATTCCAAAGAAAATTCTTCCTACTATTTTTCATACTTTAGAATATTATCAGTAAGACTATCCTCAGCAACCACCTTTAATGTGCCACTTGAAAAACCAGATCCATTTACAGCAAGTACTTACATGTCTGAAATTTGTAAAAACACAAAAACAAACAAAATAACTGTGATGTAACTAACTCAACCAGATATGATACAACTTTTCTCAATTACTCAAATATTCTGAGCAGAGCACAAAGTAAATGTGACACTAGGCTTGGCATTAAATAATCATTAAGTTTCGTAATCATTTTCTCTTTTAAGTTTTCCTATGTGAACCCCTACTAAATCATGTCAGTTCCACATTAAAAAAAAAAAAAAAAAAAAAAAAAGAGCCCTGGAATATGTCTTAACTTTTGCTCTTGAGAGGAACTGAGAATGAGGCAAGTTCACTTATTATTCACTGTAATGTCAGTACACTGTGGTCCCAACAAATGGGCTCCAGAGCACGAGGGCAAGGCCATGGATACGTACAGCTCATCTGCACTGCTTGTCTGTAGAAACCACTGAGGCAACCATCAACTCACAAACTTTAAATAGCGTATCTAGTCTTAGGACATTTTCAATATTTTGCTGTCACTATACAAAGGAAAACTAATATTTCCAACTATCCTGTATTCAAATTTTATTTACTTCAGCTGCTATGTCAGACTCCAATAAAAATGTATCTTTTGAGAGTTACTAATACAGTTGTCAGTTATAAAGCTATTCAAACACTCTGCTACATGCTGTAAATTGGATCCAAGAAATTCCATAGCATAATATGTGTGCATGTGTGTGTGGGGGTACCATTTTGAGCTAATGAAAAGACTGGGGTGAGCATGCTGCAGAGGACCAGGACAGAAGCAGCCACATGATATCCAAAGAGGGTGATGGAGGAAGCAATATTGTAGGGATTTCACTATAAATGACCTCAGCAATCACAAAATTTTCTTCTGGTGTCTTCGGTTCCCTCATAACAACAAATATTCATAAATTACAAACACACTTACACTTCAGCTATCAAAGTTCATCATTTGTATTTGTTAAAATGTTGAAAGCTACTGGCATTAGAAATGTTTCCAAGTTTTGCACCGTTTCATGTTAACCCAGGGAACAGGATTCAATAAACAGTAATAAGATATAATCTATATAAATAAGATATAATCTATATAAATTTTTTAAATTGTAACTTTAACAACCAAATTTTAAAATGATCCTTATTGTTAATTTGTGGTTGTCATTCCCAATAGGAAACAAGCAATATGCATATCTCGGTGTTTAGCACAGGGTAGTTCTCAATCAATATCTGCTGAATTAATGAATGAATGGCCATTAAGGGTGCAGGACCCTTAGGACAGTAGGTATATGAATAAAACAAATGTATTAAAATGTTCAGTCTGACTCAAGCAGGATCCAATCATTAAATCCTGTCACGTATGATTTCATTACGTGTTTTCACAACTATTCTTTTAAAAAAATTATGAGAAATCATACTATTTCCTTTGTTACCCTCTTTGTGCTAGAACTTAAAAGCATTTAAATTATACTTTAAAATAAACCCAAAGTGCTAACATTTATGTTCAGCTAACTTTTGCCACTCCAATTTTCTAAAGATGTGTATAGACCATATTGTTGTATGAAACACAAATAGGAGGACAATGAATGCAAATAAAATTACAATTAATTTTACATATTATCACCACTAATTAACATTTCAATCAATTTTGCATTGTGATTGGTGCTTATAATGGAAGTAAATTATGCCTAAACATGCTTTCAAAATCACTATGAGTATTATATTACACATTAGTTTACAATGAACCTTGTACCTGTCCATACTTATTTTAACAAATTATTTGCATTAATATTTAAGTTGAGAAAAAGGCAAATACCCAATCTCTTAAAATCTTTTAATTACATATTTGTAAAGATTATTTAACAACTAAGTCCCTTTTTTTCCTATGAAGAACTATACTAAATACTAAAAAGTAGATGTACATGTGAACAAGTTAAAGAGGGAAACTTCCAGCAAACTAAAATATCAAAAATTTAAATTACAGTCAAGATCTAATTTTTCAAAAACAGGGTTTTGCGGTTTTAATTCCACAACACGCATTAATTACAATTGTTATTAAAACCGACTTCATTTCCAAAAGGGCAACAAAAACTAACAGTTTATACAGGATTAGGATTTACCGGCCACCAATTTTCCGAATAGCTACTTTGTTTCATTTTCCCATATTTAATACAAAAGCATACTGAGATAGTATAAAAATATGCAATAATTTCTAGGGATTATATGTCAACAAATCAGCGGTCTACACAGCAAGCTTGACAAATACTACCACATGCCGATTTTTATCGAGAGGCATTGTAATGGGCGTGGGGGAGATACGAGCTCAACTCTACACATACATCTCCCTGAAAGCGAAAGATGCGTTTTACTTTCTTTCCACTATGAGATTATTATAAACGGCCTCTAAGCTTTAGGCACTGTGGTGACAGGGTGCGTTAGTGTCAGCCCGGCTAAGACGGATTCGTGCAAAGGATGTCACTCAAATGCAAGTAAAAGTACGGTCCTGCCGACTTATTTCGAGTTTTCTTTGCAACAGTAACATAAGGCTGCTCCTCAGTGAGTTGAGTCTAAAAAACAGAAAACCAGCAAGTCCCCCGTGGTCAAGCAAGCTGAGAAAGCAAGCTTTGGAGGCGTGGGGGAAACGGGGCACCCCCAAATCTTGATGGCTAGCTCTGAGCAGAGAGGACCGGAGTGCGTGGATGGCTCTAACGCCCTGAGAACGTCCCGAAGTACCCTGGCTACCTCTCGGGGCGACAAGGGCCCCATTTTCACAAGACGGCACGGTCCAGCCAGGAGGTTAACCCCTTCGCGCCCCCCACGCCCTCTCCGAGTGGGCCCTCTCTACTGGTTCCTCGAGGCAGGGGCCTGGCGAGCTGTGGCGCGAGTCGAACCAAGGCTGCGAGCCGCCAAGGCGCGGAGGCCGTAAGAGGCTCGGGGCCTAGTCCCGGGCAGCGTGTCCCGGCGCCCTCCCCCACTCCCACACGCTCGCTCCGGGCCAGGGTGCGGGCGCTCGCCCGCCGCCCTCCCCGGCGCCCGCCCGCCCGCTGCTCTGAGCCCCTTCCTGCCGAGGCACAGGCCGGCAGCTACCTGTGGGCCGCGGAGGGCCATGGCGGCCCGTTTCAATGAGCGTCGGCGCTAGTCTGACTCCTCACGCTGCTACCCCCGCCGCCGCCATCTTCTCGCCCGCACATACACACTCGCATCGGCCGCCGCGCCTGCGCACTGGTCGCGCGCCGCGGGGCGCGGGGAGGCCAGACGCGCCGGGCCCGCGCTGCGCATGCGCGGCCGACAGGTGGGCGTGCGTGGCGGGAGCCGGTCTGGGTTGGACTCTGAACCCGTTCCGTGCCGGCTGATGCGGGCCTGCGGCGCGCGGACGAGGAGTTTCTGGCCCCCAGCTGAGATGTCGGAAGGGAACAGGGCAAAGGACGGAGATGATAACGCCAAAGCGCCCCGCAGGCCTCGGCCTCTCACCTGCAGGGAAGCCTCTTAGGAACTAGGCAGACTTCGGACGTCGGGAGAACGGGAACGGCGGCCTGAGATCCGAGCAGGGTCTCCTTAAGGCCAGCATCTGGGTAGCGAGCTCAGAATCCGGAGAAGACCCCTGGTTTATAGAGATCACATTTCTGTCCATTCATTCACTTAGTCACTCTTCATTCATTCCACAAACATTGAGCGTGTACTCTGTGCCGTGCCTTTTGCTAGGCACTGGAGAATATTTAAAAACAATCAAATGCACTTGTAAAGCGCTTAGCATTGGGGCCTGGCAAAGAGTAAGCAGATTTAATAAGTGTTTCCTATTAACATATTGCATGTATCCAGAAAGACCAGCTTTTGGGTAATTGGTTCAAGAAACAGTGAGTCCCCTACCTGACCATGCAGTTTACCATCTGGTTTGGTCCCCGTTTTAGCTGAGTGATTTCAGGCAAGCTTCTTCACTTTCCTACGCCTTTGGTTTCCTCGCCTATAAATGAGGCTAATGAAATGTCTGATAATATTTCTGTGAGGATCAAATTAGATAAATGAGCATACGAGCCAAGAAAACCAGCCCTCAGTGAAAATTAGCCACTGCAATTATTATTCATAACCATTATCAACAAACATGTACAGAGAGCCTACTCTTGCCAGACCCTGTACAGCAGAGACCAATAGAAAGATATATTTCTACATTTCATAGACATCTATCTGCCCTGGTCCTTTCAAAAATGGGACGCCATTAAAATTTAAGTGGCATGAGGGGTTGTGCTAAAATAAATTATCTAAAAAGGCATAATCAAATACAATGTATAAATCTTGAGTAGATCCTGGTGTTTTTTTCTTTAAGCTGGTAAATATTTTTTGACTATTGGAGAAATTTGAATATGGCTGGGATATGGATGATTTTAGTGAATTATTGGTAATATTCATAATATAATAATGATATTGTGCTCATGTAAGAGAATGTTCTTATTGTCAGGCTATTCATCTGTAGAATCTAGGAATGAATGTCATAATGCCTATGATTTATTTTTTTAATAGTTCAACAAAAATTAAAATCATAAACACAAATATGCATAGAGAGAAAGCAAATAATGCAAAATATTAACAATTGTTGGATCTAAGTGATACTATAACTTTTCTATACGTTTGAAATTTTTATAACAAGCTGGGGGAGCAGAATGTAATATTGTATCCATGCTATGGTTACAACTACAGAGAAAAACTGGAGGAGCATGAAAAACCATTGGTGACTTATGGTGGTTGATATCAGATTTTTATCATAATGGTGCTTGAACCAAAAATAATTAAGACAGTTCTAATTTTCAAATCACAGGAATATTAATGCATGATTTTAATACAAAGAGATAAATGTTAAAAGAAAGAGATGAACAGGGACTGTGGGTCCTACAGTGCTTAACAGGCCCTGGTACTTGCAGAGGATCTAGGGGTAGTAGTAGAACCCAGAGCCAGTAGAGGCCTGAATCAAAATTCTGACTCCCCCACTCACTGGCTCCATGAACTTGAACTTCAGCAGGTTATTTACTCTTCCTTCTTCTATAAAAGGAGGAGGTATGGTAAGCAGAATAATGGCACCACCCCAATCCCAAAGATGTCCACCACCTAATTCCTGGAACTTATGAAAATGTTATGTTATCTGATATGACAAAAAGGACTTTGAAGGTGTGATTAAATTAAGGATCTGGAAATGGGGATATTATCTTTGTTTATCTGAGTGGGCCCCACGTAAGCATAAGGTTCTTATAAGAGGGAGGCAGGAACCATAGAAGATTCCTAATTGCCATGGCAATCTTGAGAAGAAGAACAAAGTTGGCAGTATGATGCTGCCTGATATCAAACTACACTACAAGTCTCTAATAATCAAAGCAGCATAGAACTGGCATAAAAACAGACACATAGATCAATGGAACAGAATAGACAGCCCAGAAATAAATCCATGCCTGTATGGCCATTTAATCTATGACAAAGAAGGCAAGAATTTATAAGGGGTAAAGACAGTTTTTTCAATTAATAGTGTTGGGAAAACTGGATAGATACATGTAAAAAACGAAACTGGACCACTTTCTTATACCACATACAACAATAAACTCAAAATGGATTAAAGACTTAAATATAAGACCCAAAACCATAAAACTCCTAGAGGAAAACAGGCAGTAAACTCTCTGACACTGCTCTTAGTAATATTTTTTTCTGATACATCTTCTTGGGCAAAGAAAACAAAAGAAAAAATAAACAAATAGGACTACATCAAACTAAAAAGTTTTTGCATAGCAAAGGAAACCATCGAGAAAATGAAAAGACATCCTACTAAATGGGAGAAGATATTCATCAATGATACATCTGATAAGGGGTTAATATCCAAAATTTATAAAGAACTCATACAACTCAATATCAAAAAAAATCTAATTAAAAAATGGCCAAAGGACCTGGGTAAGTACTTCTCCAAAGAGGACATATGGATGGCCAATAGACATTTAAAAAGATGCTCGATGTCATTAATCATCAGAGAAATGCACATTAAAACCGCAGTGCAATATCGCCTCACACCTGTCAGAATGGCTATCATCAATAAATCATAAACAACAAGTGCTGGTGAGAATGTAGAGAAAAGGGAACCTCATGCATTGTTAGTGGGATTGCAAATTGTGCAGCCACTATGGAAAACAGTTTGGAGGTTCCTCAAAAAATTATACATAAAATTACCTTATGACTCAGCAATTCCACTTCTGGATATTTATCTGAAGAAAACCAAAACACTAATTTGAAAAGATATATGCACCCCTATGTTCACTGCAGCACTATGTACAATGCCAGGATATGGAAGCAAGCTAAGTGTCCTCAATAGACAATTAGATAAAGAAGAGGTGGTATGTATATACAATGGAATATTACTTGGCCATAAAAAAACCCACGAAATTGTACCATTTGTGACAACATGGATGGATCTGTAGGGTATCGTGCTAAGTGAAGTAAGTCAGACAGAGAAAGACAAATACCATATGGTCCCATATGTGGAACCTAAGGAACAAAATAAATGAACAAACAAATCAGAAACAGACTATTAGATATAGAGAAGAAACTGATGATCGCCAGATGGGAGCGGATTTGGGGAGCTGAGTGAAAAAGATGAAGGGCTTAAGAAGTACAAATTGGTAGTTACAAAATAGTCATGAGGATGTGAAGTACAGCACAGGGAATATAGCCAATAATATTGTAGCACTATGTATGGTGTCAGATGAGTACTAGACTAATCAGGGGGATCACTTTGTAAATTATATAAATGTAACCTCTATGCTGTACTCCTAAAACTAATATAAAATAATATTAATGTCAAACCTAATTAAAAAAAAAAAAGAAATAAATGAGTGCGAAAAAAAAGAAAAAGAAATTTTAAAAAATCACTTTGTCTCAAAGAAAGAGGGTGACAGGAGAGTCAAATAATCAGATAAGAAGGTCTGAAAACAGAAGTGGATGGGAGAGAGATGAAGAGAGATGTGAACACGCTGTGCTGCGCGGGCTTGAAGATGGAGGGAGGGGCCATGAGCCAAGAAATGGAGCAGCCTCCAGGAGCTAGAAAAGGCACTACCTCTCCGGACCTCAGTTTCCTCATTTGTAAAATGGGAGAAATAATACCTGGCAAAAATGTAGTGTAAATGAATATGACAGCAAAATAACATATGCAAATCACTTAGCAAGATGTCCAGCAAACAGCAAAGCTCAGTAAGATTCCCAGACTCCTAGGGAAGAAAGGTAATGTTTGCACAGGAAGGACTCAGTGCATTTGGCAGGATTTATTGCCCATGATAAAATTCAAGCTTTCAAGCAAAAATTAGAATTTTGGGAAACACTTCTCCACCACTGTGATCTGGGCAGCTTCCCAACACTTAAAGACTTTTCTGGTGAGATTGGTGGCGATAGTAACAAATGAAATTTAAAAAGTAATAATGAATAACACAATATTTCAACATTTGGAAGATCTACATAACTCAACAAATCAATATTTTCCAAATGACTCATGTGGGATGCTATAAAATCATAAATAGGTAAAAGATTTGTTCAAAGTACAAGATAGACCAATGGATTTGATCAAACAGGGTAGTAAAAGTTCACTGATATGATTTCAGCTTCCACTTTTCAATTTTCCTTTAAGAAATTTGTCTTCTTTTGGCAGAGCAACAAAGAAAAATGTCCATAATTATCTAAAAAAAATGCCAAAACTCTTGAGCAATGCACTTTCTAGGAAAATACTAATTTATCCCTTTCTCAACTACGTTATCTGTGTGAGACGGGATTTTCTTCACTTATTTCAATCAAAACAGCACATTGCAGCAGACCAAATTCAGTAGCAGATAGGAGAAACCAGCTATTTTTCTATTAAGCCAGACATTCAAGTTCTTTACCATAAATAAATAAATAAAGCCACTCTTCTCACAAATTTTTTTTTGGGGGGGGGAATAATTATCTTTCTTTATATGTTGGCATACAATGAGTTTACAATTAATAAATTGTCATACATATTTTAAATGTCTCAGTTTTCCCTTCTAAATGGTAAATGGCAATAGATACCTCACAAAAACATAAGCTTTGGAGGGTCAGTAATAATTTGAAGAATGTGAAGAGACCTGAGACCAAATAGTTTGAAGCGAGAGCTCTCAGGCATCAGGTAGGCTCCCACCTCATTCTGCAGGTGCCCTTCCATCTACCCGGAACTATTCCCTGTCTTGCTTAGGTCTCTGATATCCACTTCCTTTGGAAGACTTCCCTGACCACTCTGTCTATAATGACCACTCAGCACATTCCCTCCTGGTATCCTGCTTTGTTTTTCTCCAAAGCACGTATGACTAGCCGAGTCTATGGTGTAGTTATTTTATGTATGCGTTGCCTGTCTGCTCTACCAGATTCCAAGCTCCATGAAGCCAGATGCTTGGTTTTATTCACTGATGTTTTCCCAGCACTTATGACAGTTCCAGACATTCGTCAGCTGCTCAGTAAATATTTGTTGAATGATTGACTGACTGAATGAATGACAAATTGAATTCTCACAACTCCAATAAGGTGGAGACTGTTAGTTTCCCCATTTTAGATCTGGAGAGACTGAAAGAAGCTCTCCTAAAATCTCAACTTGCCTAAAATTGCACTTCATCTAAGTAAGGCAGATTGGGATTTTAAAAATAGGTTTGCCAAATGCAGAGTTGGGGTCTTACTTGGAAATTGAGTCAAACCAAGTACCATAAAAAAAAAAACAAACATTTTTTTGGAGACAATCTGGGAGTGTAGGTCAAGCCTGGAGGATACCAAGGAATTATTTACCATCGAATGCGTTAGGTGCGGCATTGTGGTTGTTCTAGAAAATACTGCCCTTTGTTTTATGAGATACTGAAATATGTAAAGGTGAAATGACATGCTGTATGTACTTTTTCCTCAATTTGTTTACTTTAAAATATTTGAGGAAAAAAACAGGAAGGGAAAAGGAAAAGATTAGGCAAGTGTAGCAAGATCTTGATAATCATCGAATCTGAGATATGGGAGTGTCAGTTCAGGTCCTCTGAGAAGCGAGAGGTAATCAGCTGCTTGGAAGGGAGATTGGGAAGGAGCTGGTCGAGGTGAGAGAGCCGTCATACTGGGGTGTAGGGCTATCCCCTGTGGAAATGAAGGGAAAGGAAGTGGGGCTGGGTAGGAAGAGTCTTCAGCTACAGCGCAGTCTTTAGAAGTTTCAGCATGTCCATATGGGAGTCCTTGAGCCAAATTCGCCCATCAGAGAAGTTCCATATCTCTCAGGAAAGACCCTGTCTATAGCTGTATGCGTGTCTTGTGGCTGCTGTAACAAATGACCACACATTGAGAGGCTTAAAATAACAGACATTTATTATCTCCCAGCTCTGGAGGCCAGAGGTCTGATATCAAGGTGCCACCCTCTGCCTTCCCCAGAAGCCTTGAGGGAGAACCTATTCCATGCCTCTCTCTAGCTTCTGGTTTCACTAGCACCCCAAGGCATTTCTCAGCATATACCTTCATCACTCTGATTTCTGCTTCCATTGTCACATGAACTTCTTCCCTGTGTGGCTCTGTCTCTGTGTCACATAGTAATAACAACACAGAGGATTTGTCATCTAGAGCTGAATCAAGTCTCGGGTTGTCCATTGAACCCTTAAGTTGTGGCTTGCTCTGTAGGCCTGTTATCTGAAATTTGATGAACATCAGCATCAAACTCAGCCCAGCAATCTGCCCTAGGATGAAAGAAAGCTGACAGAGGGAATGCTTATTGTTGCCTCTCATCTCCCACTCACTGAGATCCAGCACTCGCTGAATGGCATGTCGAGCGGATTTGCTCGCCCTTTTATTTCTTCTTGTTCTCTTGCTTGCTCGTTTATTTTTGGTGGCAGAACTCATATAGTTGAAGTCTCTTCTTAAGTAAAATATCCGTATAACTCAGTTCCTCACATATATGTTGTACTTATTTCTTTGTCTATGCCCTCCCAGGGTCTGGCACTGTCCCCAGACAATATACCAGCATGTAGACACGGCTATCCTAACAGATCTTCGCCAGGGGAACAATTGCTAAAGAAAGGGTGTAAAGAAAGTCTAAGAAGTATCATTGGTCTTTTAAAAAAACTTTTATTTTAATTTTATTTTTCAATTACAGTTGGCATTCAATATTATATTAGTTTCAGGTGTACAACAGAGAGATTAGACATTTATATACCTCACAAAGTGATCACTTTGATAAGTCTAGTACCCATCTGACACCATACATAGTTATCACAATATTATTGGCTATATTCCCTATGCTGTACTTTACATTCTGTGTCTGTTTTTATAACTGGCAATTTGAGGAGTAACATTGGTCTTGATTGCATTCTTAATTCTGACTCCAAGTCACTTTACGACTTTGGAGGATTAACTGATTTTCTGTCACTTAGTTTCTATATAATGAAGAGAAGCCATCGTGTCCCACCTGCCTCATAGGGCTGATACTGAGACTAACTGGAATGATGAATGTGACAGCAGTTTAAAACACATAAAATGATCCATTAACTGCAATGCATTAACGTTATCAATGAGTTTAAGTGGCGACATCACTATTTAATGCCCTTTCATTTTTCTTGATCCTGTCACCCCTACAAACCCTTCCTTTTCCCATCCAAGAATTTCTTATTTTTCATTGATTTTTACCTACCATAGGTTTTTCTTTTTCACCAGACAGTTAGGGGAAATAAGCATCTTTCAATTCCTTTAGCCTACAAAAATGAGTACTTTTCTTCTAAATGGATATTATAATAAAATCAAGAGACTTTAAAGAAAAAAAAATAATCCATGACTCCAATATTCTGGCACAAACATAATGATCATTTGAATTTTTCCCAGTAAGCTTGTTGTTAACAAGAATCTACAGAGTGGATATCAGCTCCCAGCTCCCCCACTCAGCAGCAGGTGAACCTGGGCAAATCCAGTGCTGGAAGCCTTGGTTTCCTCATAACACCCCCTCAGGGGCTCCTGGTGGCTTTGCGAATCAGATGGCCCTCAGGAACACTTCAGGGTAATGCTGTAGTAGTCTGGTATGACATGGAAGGCCATTCAGTGTCCCCAGTTTGGGATAATTACATGCATTGGCATGTGGGCATGGAGGTGGGAAGGTGGTGAGGCTGGAGGAGCTCAGAGAGACAGGAGGGCTTTCATTAGTTAAGAGCCTGTAACTGAATTCCAGGCTGGAATTCAGTTAAGTCCTGGATAAAGCCATGCCTGAAACCAGAAAAAATTCATAGATCCTCCCCACACCCAGTCAAGCCATCTTGAATAGGGTGCTGCAGAGAAGCTGGTTAGCAGGGGAAAGGACTGAAAGATTTTGAGGTAATGAAATTTGTCACCTGATGTGAAAGGTGTGAGAGAGGCAATGTTATCTTAATGTTTCTTAATGTTTCTGATTTGTTGGATCGGGTAAATGGGACAGTAAAGGATAAGGTGTCCATCTACATATAGAACCTCTTAGTCGCTCTAAACATGAGAGCAAGAAACACAATCCAAAGGAATGACAGGGCTCAGTATTGTCTTTTCCTCTGTTTCCATCAGCACACCTCTGTGAACGCCACAGCAGAGGCTAAGAACACACCTCCATCAGCAACGCAGCATGCTGGCTTAGATTACCTCACTTCTGAGTTAAACTCTCCTAGGCTTGAATTCTAGCTTTGCTCACTCAACCTGCAATTTAATTTTTCTCAGTCTCTATTTCTTCATCAGTAATCTTGTGATGACAAGACTAATCTCCAGCGTGGCGGTGAGGAATACATATTGAGACATCAAATGCAAAGAGCTTGCTTTGCACAATGCCCAGCACATGGCAAGTGTTTCATAAGGGGTGACTGACTGTGATGATAATTATTTTGAGACTGCCAAGCAGACAAACATTTTTGGGCTAACTGGCTGTGACATGGATTGTTTCTTCCCAATTTAAGACGCTTTCTTTTAATGAAAGTTTAAAAATTAATAAAAGTGTAATTACCATGTGATAGGTAATTACTATGCTGTGTGCGCACTACAATTAAATAAAAGTGATTTGCATATAAGATGATGTTGCTGCTGTTAGCACTATTGATACATTGTTATATGATATTTTTTAATTCAATGTCATCGGCAGATTCTGGGGATGGTAGCCTTCCAGGAGAAGAAGAGGGCACCCCACCACCTGTCATGGGCTACCCTGTGAGTATCATGATCTCAAATTGGATGAAGAGCCAGATGCAGGAGACTGAGGCTCTAGCCTCCTTTTAAAAATCCAGTTTGTTTTCATTCTTTCTCATCATAAAGGCAATACAAGCTCAATGTGGTAAATCAAAGAAGAGAGAAGAAAAAACTCATTTCTCTTCCAAGATAAACACTGCTGGCTTTTTGGAGTATAACCTCCAAGACTAAAAAATATACATATTCTTAACATAATAGTGAGAATTTCATTTAGTTCAATGATGCATGTAAAATGCCAAGACAGTGCCTGGCACTTAGTTACTGCTCAGTAAATGACAGTGTTATTATTATTGGATATCTGGTTTTTGTACGCTGGCTCTCCCCATGACAATAACACAAGTATTTTTCCACTTTATTAAAAAGAAGAAACTTGTAAACATTATTTTAAGTGATTGTATAATATTCTGCCCTGTGCATGTTTCATTTATATAAATTGTTTTTAATTATTTACTATTATGAATATTAATGAACATCTTCGTACATGAAGTCTTCTCTACATGTCATCTCATTGTATTAGTCAGGGTTCTCCAGATAAGCAGAACAATAGGAGATAGATAGATATAAACATATAATGATCTATTATAAGAAATTGGCTCATATGATGATGGAGGCTGATAAGTCCTGCTGTCTGCTATCTGCAAGCTAGAGACCCAGGAAAGCCGATGGCATAGTTCCAGTCCAAGTCTGAAGGCCTGTGAACTAGGAGAGCCTGTGATGTAAGTTCTAGTCCAAGAGCATAAGACCAATGTGAAGATATATTCTGACCCTGTGGAAAGAAAGGCAAACTTATACCTGGAATATTGCTGATTCCCGTCAAGGTGAATTGGTGAGCCTTCCAGGGTAGAAGGAATTCAATGTCACCACTGGGCACCAAGTGGTAGGTGGGTCTCTTTGAGGGATGGTGCCATATTGGGAGCTCAGCATTGGTCTATGTCAATGGCAGTGGCAGCAGCTAGATGAGCTTTGGTGAGTGGAGCCCATGAACAGTGTCTGTTCCTCCCACTGTGACTACTCTATTTACGCACCCATGTCCCAGCATTGGGGTGGCCAGAGACAGGCTGGCTGACATCTACTAGAAAGCCATTCTGCTTACTTAGTTGCTTAATGCTTCCAGCATGGTGAATGCTCTCTAGAAAATGTTATGGGTGATACAAAGACCTACACACTCCGTGTTCCACTTGCTCATAGGCACCTGTGTACATCTCTCCAGTCTCCTTTGTTTCTGATCACCTTTTGCTTCCAGGTCTCTGACAAATCAGTCAAGCCAGTTGCCAACTGCCCATGAATTCATATATATTCTATGTCAGCCTACTTCTCTTTCTTCATAAAGTGGATGACCAGTTGTATCAGCCAAAATCTACCTCTTGGGAAGAGTTCCCCTCACTGCTGCCTTTCAGAATATAACTCATGTAGTGAGTTCTCTGTCTATTCTCTTGTGGATGCTCTATTTTTCAGGGTTGTCTAGAGAAACAGAACCAGTAGGGTGTGTGTGTGTGTGTGTCTGGAGGAGGGAGAGAGAGAAAGAGAGAGACAGAGACACACACACACACAGAGAAAGAGAGAGAGGCAGAGACAGAGAAACTGATTTTAAGGAATTCCTATTATGGAGGCTGGCAAGTTCAAAGTTTGCAGGGTGGGCCAGAAACCCCGGGAAGAGCCAATGTTGTGGTTTAAGTCTGATGGCCATCTGCTGGAGAATCTCCTCCTGCTCAGGGGAGTTGAGTCTTTGTTCTATTAAGGCCTTCGCCTGATGACATGAGGCCTGGCCACCTGATGGAGGGCAACCTCCTTTACTCAACATCCACCAGTCTAAATGTTAAAAACACTTTCACAGCAACACCCAGGGGCATTTGTGACCAAATGTCTGGGCACTATGTTCCAGCCAGATCGACACATAAAATGAACTGCTACAGATGCATTAACCAAATTAAGATTCTTGATCTGCAAAATTGGAAACAAGTCCTTAAAACACAGTAACCACATCAAGTCACTGTCCTCATGGGAAATATATCTTAAGAAGTAAGCTGACCATCTTCTTTGATATCGTCTTGACATCTTTCCATATGGGTGATGGGACGATCACTGAATCTTTGACTGTCAGAGTTAATGGGACACAGAAATCTTTCAGTTTCTCATTTGCCAAATGGTGTTATGCCAACAACACACATTCTCTGTAGTTATTAACAGAGGGGAAAGGGGGAGGGGCCAGGGCCAAACAAGCTTGGGGAACATAGGTTTAAGAAAAGTTAGATAGGTGTCTTTGATGGGACTTTCAGAGACTGTAACATGCAAATGTGTACCCTCATGAGTGTTTCTAGGAGGAGAAACATTGCCTCTAGACTTTCCCAAACCTTTCCCAAACTTCTTTAGGTAGCTGCTTAGAAGACAAGGGTTCTGTAGGTCACATCCTGAGGGACACCAAACCATTCCACAGCATAAGAAACTGAAATTTAAGAGATGAGGTGCCTTGCCCAGGTGGTATGTGGCAGAGCCCAAGCCAAAATCCATGTTTCTGACTCACAGTCCAGGCTCTGTCCACATTACCACATTGTGATCTAGTCCCAATTCTGAAAACAGGAGACACTGAGCAACACCTTGCTCAAGGCTAATTAGCTATGAACACTGAGTTGGAATCTAGGTCTGTTGAATCTCAGCCTGGAACCAAAAAGGCCCACGGCATCAGCATACTTACAAATTCGGAACTGCATATAGGAGTTATATATTTTTAGCACCTTTAAATGGCTGAAGGGGTGGGGCCTTGACTCCCGCAGAGGATGAATCACTATTGTGGCATGCCTGGTGCAATGGTTTCATTGAGCAGAGCATGAAGTTGCCCAGCGAGCAGAGCTGGAGACCATTCAAAGGGGGTTGGGCCACGGTTTCCTGCTCTGTCAACAGGAAGTCCATGGACACAGTTCACTGTCTCTGGGATGCAGCAGGTGTGTGGCCTCTGCAGAGATTTGCTCCAGGACCTTTTCTAGCCTTTTCAGTCTGGAAGATTCACCTCCCCCTAGGCTGGGTTGTGCTTAGCTGGAGAAAAGCCCTGTGGTTCAGGTTTTGGCCAGCACAAACTGGGCACAGCTGTTGGCAATTTGGCGGACTCATAGCCTAGGAAGGCCTGTAGATGGAGGAAGTTGACAGAACCCTCTAGAGAGCAGTGGTTCTCAATCAAGCACAGCACGCCTTAGACTCACCAGGAGGGCTTGTGAAACACACATTGCTTGGGAATGATTCAGCAGATTTGACAGATCTGGGGTGGGGCCTGAGAACTGGCATGTCTACCAAATCCCCTGTGATGCTGTGGGTCCAGGGACCACCTATCTAGAGCACCCTTTGAAGGATGCCCTGGGGTCTGCCCACGCAGAATCGTTTTCCCAGCTGGCCCCAAACGAAGGCTACCTCTGTTCTCACCATCTTGTCCCTAATTTAGGCAGATCCTGGCTCTCAGCCTGTTGCTATCTGGGAGACCAAAACACAGAACTCAGAGAATGAGGTGAATTATATAATATTTTAAACAGCTTTACTGAGATATAATTCACATAACATACAATTCACCCATTTAGAGCATACGATTCTGTGATTTTTTTGTTTAGTCACAGATATGTGCCGCCGTAACCACAGTCAAGTTTAGGAAATTTTCCTCACCACAAAGAGAAACCCCATATTCTTTAGCTATTGCTCCCACCCCATCTCATCCCACCACAGCCCTAAGCAACCACTAATCTACTTTGTGCCTCTATAAATTTGCCTGTTCTGGCCATTGCGTATAAATGGAATCACACAATATGTGGTCTTTTTTGTCTGGCTTCTTTGACTTACCATAATGTCTTCAAGACTTATGTTGTAGCATGTGTCAGCGCTTCGTTTCTGTTTATGGCTTAGTAATATTTTATTGTATGGTTGAACCACATTTTATTAATCCATTCACCCATTGTTGGGCTTTTATTTTTTTGACTTTTTTTTTTCATCTTGCATTGTCAAATCTATGCTTTTATTTGGAGGACACTCATGTTATATAAAACATTCTATCTCCAGGTAGTGCTACTTGCCGATTCCTTGCATAGCCTCCCTATCCGCTTTCCTTCTTCTCTCGCTGCCTGCCTTTCTACCCTTTGCTGGGCTTTTACTTTTGCAGTAAAGAATGGATTGGTTATGTTAAAGTTCCTAGAACTATACACACAGAGTACATTTTATCGTGTGTTAATTTTTAAAAGGGACATAGGCAGCTTCCGTTTTCTGTCTTGGAACTTTCTCTTGGGTTGCCCTGAGCTGCCAGGTGAGAAATCCTCAGACTTCAGTGAGACCACCAGGCCAGGTTTCTAGTCAACGGTCCCCACTGAGGCCAACCTTCTACCTCCCCACCCCGACCAAAGCAGACATGTGAGTGAAGCCGTACCACCCAGAGACCCTGGCGGAAGCAGTAGAATTTCCTGGCCGGGCCCCACCGATATAATTAAATTGTTGTCTTAAGACACCAAGTCTAGGTGTAGTTCGTAACTGGTGCAGCTGTAGCACGTTCCCCAGAGGAATTTATCAGGGAAGTCTCTGCCCCCGGCCAGCATCCTCCTGGCGCAGATGACGACAGAAGCTTCTGGATGCCTCCTGACAAGAGGGTCTCCCTCCTTCTACCTTTTCCCTCACCTCTACCTCTATGCAGCCGATAGGAATCAGGTTCTTCCCTCCTCTGCTCAAAACCCTCTGGATTTGTCCCCAGCTCTCATTTCTCACCACTTTCTCTTCTGCCCAATGCTTTTGTTCCTCTCACAAGCCGTGCATACTCCCCACAAAGATGTTTTTTAAGCTTTGTTGAGATACAATTCACATACATACAATGTATTCATCTTAAGTGTGCATTCAGTGTGTTCTAGTAAATTCGTTTTACCTTTCCCTGCCCACCCTGTGTTTGCGGGTCTGTTTCTCCCCACTAGGGTATCAACCAGCAGGGCAGTCTTGTTCACCACTGGATGGATCCCCAGCATCCACAGCAGTGCCTTCCTGGCAGAGAGCAGACGCCTTGGAAATATATGCCACCTTCATGAACACAAAGTTGTCGGGCTCCACAGACAAGGTGATAAAATGAGCCGGTCTTAATTCAAGGATGTGGGCAGGTAGGTCCTTGTGCATCAGCCCTGGTCTCAGCTGACATGTGGTGAGGACCTTGCCTCTGTGGGGCTCTGAAGAGACAGCCTTGTGTCCTTACTATGTCCTGTACCCAGCTTCCTGGAATCTCACATGCCTCGTACCTGTTGCCTCTCTGCTGTCTGAGTTAGGGGACAGCGATCTTGGCTGATGGCTGAGTGAAAGCCAAGGACTCCCCTGGCTAAATCGTCAGGACATATTTGCAACCTGGAGGTGGGGGTGGGGCCTTCTGGGGATGCAATATACCCTACATGGGGACTTTAAATGGTCGTTTTCCAGTAGTTGACAGAGAAGGGTCTGAGCTGGCAGACTTGAGTTAAAATCCAGCCCCATGCTGGGGCCTCTGGTGTCGGACACAGGCCCGCTGTCCTCTTCTGATTCTAGCCACAGCCACAGTGGCCATTGAGGGCAGGCTGACAGCATCCGCTCTCATACACCGTGCTTCTTTCTTCCCCAAGGCCTCTCAGACACCGAACAGCCAGCTGGCACAGAGCAGCTCAGGCGTGGACAGCGTTCAGGCTTCTGGGGCAGCCTTGACCCAGCGGGGGCAGAGGCTAGTAAATACTCCCACTCCCCTTCCTCCAGGTGGATGATCCAGGAATATACCTGCTGCCCCAATGTGTTGAGGTGCCATCTCTCTCTCCTCCACCCTAAACTTGGGGGTGGGGGAAGCTTTGTGATGACCTCAAGGTGTGGAATGCAGAAGGGACTCTCCATGACTTTCTAGGTGCTTTATCTAACGCTGAGTTATAAGACCCCCAAACAGAGGCTTAGAACCATAGTCAATTATTTTTGCTGACAAATCTGAGGGTTGACTGGGTCAGGTAAGAATCAGGGGTTAGAAAAAGCCATGTGGCCGCTGTTAAGCACACTTGGGACACTCACTCTGGGAGCCTTTGGTTGTCATCTAAGAAGTTCGGGTAAGGGTACCATGTGGAAAGACTGGAGAGAGAGAACAAAGGAGCTGGAGGAGGAGAGGAAGGAAGTGGAAGGGAGAGACAGAGGAAGACGGACTGAGAGTGAGGGAGAGAGATGGGCTGCTGAGGAACCCCAGCTGTTTCAGTCCCCACTCAGGCCCCACCTTGCAGTGAGTGTCCAGGAGTCACCACCTGACCATATATGTGAGATCCTGGAGAAAACTGCTTACCTGACCCAGTTGACCCTCAGATTTGTCAGCAAAAAGAATTGATTGTTATGGGTCTAAGCCTCTGTTTGGGGGGTCTTATAACTCAGCATTAGATAAAGCATCTTCCTATCAGCTTTTCCCCCTTCCTTGTCTTACTCTGGCTTCCTGCATTCAAGAGGACCCAAACCAAGAGTAGCACTGACCAGTTGAATAGGTAAGCTCATTCAACTCAGGTAAGATTAATGCAAGCCCTGGATTCTTCATCCTGAAAATGGAGAGAGTACCATTTTTAAGCTCAGATTCTTCCAAGGTTGAAATGAAAGATTAATGGTGAATTCAGCATCTGGAAGCCAGTGTCCCATTTGGGGCAGCTTATTGGCTCAGAAGCAAATTCTAATCCAGTTTCTCTAGGTGTGATGGGCATAGTAGGTACCTTGAACCATCCATCCTCCCAACGCTTAGTTGCTAACGGTGCCCACTGTGACTGGGCTTGTCTGCTGGTGACCCTGCAAAACCCCAACAGAGCAGAGGCCCCATTCTTCTTTTTGGGCTCTAATGGAAATAAAGTAGAAGCTGTTCTTATAGAAATATTATTGTATCTTTGTGATAAAGATAATAAATTGCTTGTAATCAACTATGTTTCTCCTGCGTTCTAATGTTCTTTTCTAATGAAACTACCCCAATGGATGCAAATTTAAGCAAATAGTTCCATTTCAGGTCATAGGACTTAGTGCTGCAATCAAGGATCTGAATGAAATTCCTGGCAAAATAGAGTAATTAGAGGCACAATGAAAGCACAATCGAAATGTCCTAGCATCGCACAAATCCCAAAGGCAGTCTGGTTAATTTCCAAATCATATTTGGGCTCAACATGCAAGGGGTTCTTTTTTTTATTCAGGCAGAGAAAATAGGACTGAAGAACATTACGATAACCACACAAGACTAGGAATGTAATTATAAAATAAGCCATACCCTAGCAGGCAAATCATTTTAATGTGTTTCAAGAATAGAATACTCTGTATGGAATTAAAAACAAAGAAAAAAATCAACATGCAGAAAATTAATTAAAAAGAAGTATGACACAGAAAAGCTCTGAGTGTCATAAAGTTACAAATACAAAAGCAACAAATTAAAAAACAAACACATGCAATTACAGATTTCAGTAACATTAGTAGCCAGAACATACCCAAGGAATTACTTAATTGTTAAATTTCACTAATTTTGATAGAAAGCCGGTGGTAATTAACGTCAATTGATCCAAAGAACTTTATTTTTCCCTTCAATTGCAAGGAAACCTGGAAAGAGACGGCTTCAAGTAACTTTGAAAGGGTGGAGTTCCTTTTGGAACTCCATGGAAAGGTTTATCCTCCCTGCCCCCCTCCCCCAAATTGTACATTCCTTCAATTCTTTTAACTAAGGCAATCAAAAGACAATTTCTTGAGACCCCAAAACATCCTCAGAAGTCACAAAATTTATCCATGTTAAAAAGAAAAAAAAACAACAAAAAAACAAAAAGAAATGAACACCCTCCAATGCTAAGGGCAATAATTCTATAAAGTGCAGATGGTTCACTGTTAACAGATTTTGTGGATTTCATGTTAAAATTTATTTAAAAGAAGGGGTGGATGAGAGTGGATCAGAACCCTAGCCATGCCCTGGGTTGAGAAATGACCCGTATGAGAAAGGTGATCTGTGGATCAGTCCTCAGGTATCTTTTCAACTCTGCACATTGCTGAGGTAGGAGCTTCGGAAGAAATATAGAACATCTTAGGGAAGTGAGAGGGTCCTCTTGGCAAATCAGTGCCCTCATGCTCAGTTGGGGGGCCTAAGATGGTCATACTCATGGGTCCGTGTGACCTTATACAATTCAAGAGTTATATCAGATCATAGCCACAGAGGAGAGCAAGATCCAAGACAAAGCTACATGAGGCAGGCGAGATCCTGGCACTGACCACAAGACATTTGCTATCTAGTGCAATCTCAAAGGGGGAGGGGGGGGTGAGATGGAAAACCCCGGCAGAAAACCTACAAAACGGTTATTAGCAAATGGTATCAAAAAGTATCAAAACATTTCAAAAAACTTTAAAAACTGCCAGGCTTGGCAGATGCATAAGGCAGGATTCCCAAGTATCTGTGGAACCGCCCTATGCTCCAGGTTTGTCCTGGAGGCCAGGACATTGCCCCCTCCCCTCTGAAGACACTCAGAATTGGCAGAGCAGCGAGGATATCCAGGTCATGGCTGAAACTGCCCCTCCAGGTTTGGGACCAGTGGTCTGACATTCTAGCCAAAAGCTCTGAGAGCTAAAAGGCCTGTGAGGTGCTGCTCAGGCTGGACCTGGCCAAGTCATATGCCATGGAGGACCAGGGTAGAGGTGAAGGCTGGTAACTCTATACGGGGGTGTGGGTGGAGGTCCTCTCACTTCCCACATTGCTCAAATCATCAAAAGGTCACTCTTGGCCTTGGGCCAGGTACTTTGAACCATAGGTGAACTCATCTGAACTCAAAGATTGGGACCCCGAACCTCAGGGGAGGGACTCCACCCCACTTTGGCATTTGGGTTCCCACCTAAAATCAAACACCTCTTAGGGTTGGCTTCTGGGATTTCTATTAAGTCACCATGAGGTTGCTTTATTAGTCAGGGTGGAGGAGAGGGTCATTCAGAATACACACATGAAGTTTTCTGCTCAGATCAAGATCTGTAAGTCCTTCCCAATAGTCTATCTAAAATGGGAGAATGTTGAAAATACTGATTGAGCCATCCATACAAGCAGAAAGACCACCCTAAGGAACCAAGGGTTTCTCCAGCTTTTCTATCTCCTTCCATTATTAAATTTACATCTTAAGCAAACAAGGCTCTGACTTGGATGAGGATCAAACTCAAAATCTACAACTAACATGAAGTTAAAACTCTAGTTCTTTGAAAGTGAGAAAAACAAAACCTGAATAAAAAGCCCACAATGCTTATTTTGAAAGATCAAAAAAATGATCCAGATCTCTCAAAGTTCGGCTCAGAGCACTGACAATTTGATGACATAATGTCAAATATTGCTGTTTTCATCTCAAAAAGGCAGCCTGCAAAACTCTGTGCTTTTGATTTGAAACTACACCATCATGATTTTGCAGTTCAAATAGCCACCTGCCTAAGCAAATCCCCATGCTCTGCCCATCTGAGTTAAAAAAACTTGTCCTTCTGATCTTAGTTGGTGATTTCCATCTTAAAATATGAATAGCAAAAACCTGCCACAGGTCCCACCACTCTGTTCTCTCATGTCCAGGTAGACACTGCTCATTGGTCATGATGCTATTTTCTTTTGACTCTGATGAGCTTGAAAAATTTAGTCTAAGTGGAGGCACCACCAATTATATGAAGTTGGTTCACAAGAGGAAATTTACTTATCAAGCTCCCCCAACCTCAATAATATTAGATCCTAAGCCATGTAAGTTACAACATGCCCGCATTCTGGTGGGCGGGATGTGACAAAATGTTGGGGACCAGTACATTGCAAGTAACCCACAGGCACAAGAAGTCTGAATAGAGGCCAAGGGCTTGCATCCTGGAACACATCTTAGTAGTCAAAAACAAAACAGCTGGCTTAGGCTAAAAACTGATGGCTCCTCTCCCCAAGGTCAAAGCCATCTTCCCCACCTGCCCCTGGATTCTGGTTGAATGATCACCTCTCCATGACCTGGGCTAACCTGGGGAGAACAGACCACGGGGTTCCGTGCCTTGTCAAGGGTTGTCAAGTAACGAACCTTTTTCTGGAATAGGAAGAGGCTAAGCTAACCCAAAGTTGATAGAAGAAGTTCTACAAAATGTATTTTGTGGAGGGCTGGGACTAGGTATGAGATAAAAAAGGGTTTCAGGCTCAACAAAATTTGGAGATGCTGGGTTGATGGAAGGTTAATAGTTCGTGCAGACTTCTCAGAGCCTTTAATATATACAAAAGGGTTGTGAAGCAACAAGAATGTAGTTTTTTGGTTTGTTTGTATGCCTTACAGAACTTCTCAACAGTTTGTAAGCCCCTGGCAACTCCCATATGCAAAGAACTAGCTCAATATGCAGACTGCTGCCCAACTAGCAATAGAGGCCAATGATTTGAGTACTGAAGCTTTAAATGCCAAGTCACTCTCAGCTCCCCTGGTCACTATAGAAACAGGACCAATCAAAATCATGGTAAACCTTAAAAGAAAGGAAGTGTAATAAAGAGACAAAAATAAAAGTTAACTGAGATTATTACTCTAAATGTTAATAATACATCTTGAAGTTTTCTCATCTCTGCAAACAGATCTTTGTCAGTTATAGACCATTAACGCCTCTCTTGGCTCATGATTAAAACAGATCACACTCCTGTCCTCTCACCATACTTTGTGTTACACAATGACTTGGCTGATAGTCTCAAACTCTCCTTAAAGGGCGCACACTCTTGATGTTCCGATAACTGCAGGAATCAGTGCAGGGTGGTTGCACATCTCAAAAGGAGGAAAGGAGGTGCTGAATATGTTTTCATAGCTTATATAAACTGAAAAAGCTTAACCCCTGGGAGGAGCCTGGCGGTTATTTCATCCAACCCCGTTGCTTAATGAATAAGGAAACAGCTCCAGACTTGTTAAAGAATTTGCCCAGCAGCACAAAACTACTTAGCAGCGGTTGGGTGGGCTGGGGTCTGTCGCTAGACTTGGGGGAGATACTCGACCACCTTTCTAGGGATCGACATGTGCTCACTCGTGTAAAAGCTTTCAGAGGCTTCTCAGAGCTGGAGTCACAGAGAACAATGGCAAATTCTATGGTGCTCCCTTTTTCTTTCCTGAGAAATAAACGTGGATTTGGGGGGCGGGGGTGGGGAGCTCAGTACATTTGTACTATAAGAAAGTGGGTTCCAGAAAAAAGAAAACATTTTTTAAAAGCATAAATTACAAAATAGTGTTTATGAGGAGCTTCGTGCTTTTTTTTTTTCTTTCTTCCCTGGTTGCCTATGTACTTTTAGAATTTAGGAAGATTACCAACCAGGAAAAATGGGATTATTCAGAAACAATAGTCACCTGATAAGAAAATCCCGGTGGGAACACTTCCCTGGTGAGAAGTCCTGGGTCTCACCTGACTGTCCAGCCAGTTGGTGACCTTTGGTCACTCATCCTCTCTGGGGTCTGCATCTCCACCTATGGAAACAAATGCACTTGACCTTGCCAGTGATTCCCAAACATGGCCGATGCTTAGTCATTCCAGGAACAGGGTAAATACAGTTTCTAGCCACTCCCATCCCCACTCCTGGTAGTTTTAGATTCGATTATTCTGAGGTGGGGCCAAGGTATCTATTTTTTTTTTTTTTAAAGCTCAGCCACGTTTGGAAAGGCATGGACTAGACAATCTGAAATGTTGCACTGAAGCCTCTAGTTCGTTCACTACAAAAATTTTTGCACAACCCCTGCCCTAGATACTCTCGTGGATACGGTTAAGGGGCACCCCCAAGGGTCTGTGCTGTGGTGAAAAGCTCTGCGCAGACGTAAGGGCCTATTTCCTGCCTGGGCTCAGGTTTAATTACTCGAGCAAGATAATAAGTAAAGTTACATAGAATATTTAATCGTTTACTGTGATATAGAAATACCAAGAGTCATAAAAGTAAAAAAAGCTGCTAAGTGGTACATAATGGTTCCAGGGTTCTACGAAGTTGTTGCTGGTCTACAGACACTGCGAGGTGGCGGTGGGCATGGGGTCCCAGCAGGCGAGAGCAGGGTCACTGGTCCCGGTCCTGGTGCCTCTTGGCCTTGCCCTTCTTCTTCTTGTCCTCCAGCCTCGGCTTCAGGGCGCAGACGCAGGCGGACACGCCGGCGATGGCCTTGGGCAGGTCGGTGCCTTTGCTCCACTTGTCCTTCTCGAGGTCGTACACCTGGACCGTCTTGGAGAAGGCCGTGCTCTCCCAGCTGTAGCCGCCCAGGATGTAGATGCGGCCCTCCCACACGGCCACGCCCGACTCACTGTTGGCGTGCAGCAGCGGGGCCACGCGGGTCCACTGGTTGCACTGCGGGCTGTAGGCCTCGACGCTCAGCACATCGAAGCGCTCCATGGACTCCACGCTGTCGTCGCTGCCCCCGATGGAGTAGATGCGGTCCTCCAGGCTGCACATGCTGTGCCAGCCCCGCGCCGTGGTCATGGGCCGCCGTTCCTCCCACACGTCCGTCCGGTGGTCGTAGCACAGCAGGTTCTTGCGGTAGGGGCCGATCTGGTAGTCATGGCCCCCCGAGATATACACGAAGTCCTTGTAGATGGTGCCTGCGTGGCCATACGTGAACCTGTGGAGAGAGGAACAGATGGATAAAGAGACAAGGAGGGAGCTCCCTGCTGCCCTGGCCCGGGCTCCAGGAGCCGGGGCCTCAGTCTTCTGGCAAATGGGGACAACCTGCCCTCTCAGGGGGTCGTGAGGATGTGAAGGGATAATGCAGGGAGCGGACACCTCGTGAACACTTTACAGACGGCAGCTGTCACTGGAAAGGAAGTGGAAGACAGGGTGAGTAAACGGGCCGCTTAGGCAGTCAGCCGGCCGGGGCAAGAATCCCAGCTCCGCCCCTCTCTCCCCGTCCCACCCTGAGAAGCAGGCATAATCACAAGACTGGTATCCTTCTCATAAAGGCTGGAAACAGCAACAACATGCTATCGAGGCACACGTGTGTACCCGATCAAATGACATGTGAAAGTGGGAAGAGAGTATAATTCCAACTCTGTGACCTTCGGTAAAAGTCAAGGCTACAGGGGGGACAGGAAAATAGCAGCGGCTGACAGCGGTTCCGAGGAAGGGGCAGGGCACACAGGATCTCGGGGCAGAAACACTACTCCGTATGGTTCTGTAACGATGGACACCTGCCATTGTGCATTTGTCAAAGCCCACGGAATATACCATGCCAAGAGCGAACATTAGCATAAACTGTGGACCTCTGTTAATGATGATGTATCCACACTGGTACATCCATTGCAACAGACGTCACACACACTTGTGAGGCATTAAACATGTTGGGAGAGGTGTATGAGAACTCACTCTCTCTTCTGCTTAAATTTCTGTAAACCTAGTTTCCTGCTCTAAAAAATGAAGTCTATATAAAGACAAAAAATTAAAAAAAAAAAGTACAAACAAGGTGACACAAAAGAGAACTATGTTATGAAATTTCGGAATAGTGGTTACGTAGTGGGAGGCAGGTGGATGGGAGAGAAAAGTATGGGGGACAATATTGTTGTGGGCAGACGGCAGTTACTGTTCCACATCTGGCTCTGGGGTTTGGGTGTGGGTTCGTGGAGGGCTCATCACACAAGTCAGTAAATAAAAAGAGATACGAGTAAATAAATGCAATCAGTGTGGGGCATGCATGCACTAATGACAACAGCACCATGGATTATGGTTATTCCGACTTGTATGTCTAAAGTCCATTTAGAAAGAAAAAATAATAATAGGGTTATAGCAGCATTTATGGTATATAAATCACACCAGCTGGCCCAGAGAGTGACAGCAACAGATGTTCTTATCGCTATTATCAAGTCTCATTTCTCCATCTGTAAAATGAGATGATAAAGTAACTAAACCAAGAGACCACAGGTCTTGCTTTGCTTACGGCAGGGTCATTATTTATTGCTGACCTGCCTCACTCACTGCCATCCTGGTTTGGATGATAAATTGTATGGGCGCCTATCTCCGCCCCACCAGGTTACTGTGGACAGCAAAGGACTTATCACAGAAAGCACTTGGCTAAATTTGGCATAGGGCAATCAGTCACTACCACCACAACTGTCCAGTCACCTTAGTTAACAGCTGTCCAGGTGTTACTCTATTGCCTTCTTGGAACTCTACAAGAAGCTGGTAATAACTAAGGACTGGAGGAGATGGGGTTCACACCCAGACGCTTACCCCATGCACCCTTCTAACGCTCAAGGACAAAGCTCCCAAGACACATGGAGGCGTTCCACAGCAAGACTCGTTCAGGAAGTGCACCTGCAGGTCAGACTACAGGGAACTGGTAAAATAGTGGCATGAGCCTTCTGCCAAACCCCTGACGATAACAAATGCATGCCCTGATGCCCTGGAGCATTGTCATGTGCTGTGTGCTGTGTTTGAGACTCCCAAGGAGCATCTTATCTCGTTCTTATGACAATGTTACAGGGCATTATATTCATGCCCACTTTACAGATGAGGAAACGAGGAGGGTGAAGAAATCTGCTTGTGTTACAGATCTAGTAGAGATATGCCCCCCAGTAATTTGAATTCTCCCTGCCCACACGCAGAGATTTTTAGGTACATCGTCACTATCTGAACTCAGCACTCACTCCCTGAACGCAGGAAGTGCACAGACTCGGAAACTGAGGAATGTTTATCTTAGTAATCGAGTTGACACTTGCGCTCGGAGGGCCAAGAACAGGAGCCCTGACTCGTCACCACCACGCCCTCTGCCCTCACGGTCTGTTATGTATAAGGCTAGGAGATTTTTCTGGAGGCTGAAATATCCAGTAAGCGAGGTGGACTGAACCTGTCACCTAAACGTTGTCATGCTCGAGGAGTCTGCCATGAAACCCCCAATCACCTTGGCAAACCGGCCACGTAGGACCAGGAGTCAGTCTTGGGACTGTATGTCTCGACTGAAGAGAGTGCTCCATTCTCATTCCGGCCACCAACAGCCACCAGCATGTCTTCAATGGAGGCAAGGTAGAAATCCACGCGGCGCTGGTTCATGGAGGCCACCTGTGGAGGCGAGACACCTGTACCTTCCCTTCCCAGACCCTGGATAGTGTCAACATCTATCACCAGTTCCCAAAGGTGTTCAATGGAACGGACAGCCTGGGAAGGTGAGGCAGTGACCAAGTGAGTGTGGGGGAAGGGAGTCAAATTTGAAGGAAGGAGGGTTCTTTAGAGGGGCTGCTCAGAGTCCCCAAAGACCCTTGAGACATTGGGGAGCCCCAAGAGGGAAACGAAGAACATGGCTCCCCAAACTTGTTTGGCCGTGTGGCCAGCCTCATGCACGTGAATTCTATAGGACACACAATTCACAATTGCTGATTTAGTGGTTTCCTGAAATAAAAATTAATCTTTTCTCTTGCCACCCCCATCAGATATATTTTTTTAAATTAATGATGATCGCCATTAATTTAAAAGGCAGAAAGCGGCACTCAACAGGAAATTAAAAAGCAGAGACCTAACTTAAAAAAAAAATCTAGGCAGAACATACAAATAAACACAGTCCTGCAGGAGACCACACATTCAGGCCGCCACCACTATGAAGCTTTTGAAGATGGGCTCAAAGCTAGCCTCTTTCTAGTGGCAAGACTTATACCTTGGTGGGTAGTTTTAGATTTTTGAGAATAAAATCAAAAGGTCATCGGAGTCCGTTCTGAGTTTTGAGCTCAGAAAAACACCAAGTTAAGTAAGAACACAGAGGTGTGAGTATAAAGACTGAGACTGACTTTTGTGGGTGGCGGTCTGGAGAGGCAGGCATTCGTGGGAGAAAAGAAAATCTTCCCTCTGCCAGGCACTTGCCAGGTAACATTGGCTACAAACTCCGACCCTGGAAAGTCAATGTCTCCCCCACTCATTTCCAGAGGGAGAAGCTGAAATTTGGAGTGGACAAGGAACCAGTCTGAAATCCCCAGCTACAATTTAGACAAGTTGGGATGTAAACTCAGGTCTGATGCCAAGACCAACGCTCTTCCCAGAATTAGTGGCCACAGGATCTATCAGATGAGCCTTCGTGGCCTCCTTAAACCAAGCTCTATAACTTTCCAAAAATGGAGCTCGGCTGAGACTCCGAGCCATGGGGAAGAGTGTTCAAACTATGGGCCAAATCTTGACTCTGGCGCTATCCAATATGGTAGATAGTGGCCTTGTGTGGCCATTTACACACATTTAAATCAAATTGAAAATTTAGTCCTTCGGCACCCTGGCCACAATTTCAAGTGCTTGATCGCCACCTGTGGCTGGTGGCTACTATATCGGACAGCACAGACATGGAATGCTTCTATCGACGCAGAGAGTTCTACTGGACATCGCTGCCCTGGAAAATGACTGACCCTGCAGAAGGCGGCCGGTCAGCCCTCACTCCCCGCAACCAGGTGCGGGCATGGGGGAGGGTGGGAACTAGGTGGCTCATCACTTTATCATCACACCTCGTTCAGAAGCAGGACGCTGGTCAAGGCCCAAGAGATGGGAGGGGCGGTCAGGCTAGGTTAAAGAGATCAAAAGTCCTCAAGAGTAAAGAAAGAATCTGGCTTTAATCTCACCTTGATCCACTGTTTACAGCGGGGGTCATACCTATAAAGAAGATTGGACGCTGCATCCCCTCCATTGTCCCTCGAGAAGCTGCCGCCAGCGATGAAGATGAAACCCCCCAACACGGCAACACAGTGGTGGCTCCGCCGGGCTGGCAGGGGTGTCTCCTTGACCCACTGCTCGCTCTTGGCGTCCAGGTAGCAGGTGTCATCACTGAGCTCCAGACACCGCTCAGAGACCTCGCCGCCCACGAACAGCAGGCGCTCCTCGTTGGTGCGCAGCGCCGTGCGCTTGGTCTGCATGACCGGCTGGGCCGCCAGGCTGTTGTGGTAGCGCACGGCCTCCTCGATGAAGCCCTCGCAGTTGGCCTCCCTGGGAAGCAGCGAGCACACGGCGGGCTTGACGCGGTGCAGCAGGTCGTTCTTGGGGATGAGCGGGAAGTGGATGTGCTCCAGCACCTGGTAGGCGTGGGCCTCACGCTCGGGCTGCTGCGTCAGCCACTGCAGGGCGGCCTGCAGCAGGTCGTGCTCACACTCCCGCTGCACCTCGCTGCTGCTCAGGTACACGCACAGCTTCTGCATGGAGATGTTCTGCAGGAAGTCGGGCGTGAAGGACAGCGTGCCAAAGTGGCTCAGGATGAAGCTGTCGATGAAGGCGTCCAGCCGCTTGAGGCTGTAGATGGAGGCCAGCTCCTGCAGGTACAGGTAGTTGTCCTCGCTCACCTCCTGCTCCAGGTACTCACAGCAGAAGTCCACCACTGTCCAGATCTGCAGCAGGTGGGCCGTCTCCAGGATGTAGTCGATGTTGCCACCGTCCAGCGCCAGCTCCCCGCCGTACAGGAAGTCCACCACGGCCTTGAGGCCGATATAGGAGGCACCGATCAACTCCACCTCCTTCTGGAAGGCCTCGCGCATGCCCAGCGTGAACATGGAGTTGAAGTAGTCGCTGCACACGGCCAGCAGGTTGCGGTGGGCCGGCAGGCGCTGCTCGTCAGCCACTAGGACGATGTCGCAGAAGAGGCCACGGAGACGCTGCTCATTCAGCCGCTGCAGCACTGTGGTCGAGTGCTCGCCCAGCGGTACACCTGTGGGAGGTCACCTGTCAGGGCTCCACTTGCACCCAGGTCTGGGGAGGAGAAGCGAACCAACCTGCCTACCCACCCCCGCCCCGTCCCACCCCCCGGATGCAGGGGCCTGGAGTCAATCTACTGCAACACGACTAGCATTTTAAATACGGTGGAATGAAGGACAATGGGAAATAGAATACCAGAGTGCATGCAGGAACAAGGGAGTGAGTGTGTGTGTGTTGTATAATCCTTCCTTCCATTTTCTCCTTCTTCATAAATTAAACTCCTAAAATCAGCCTTCCTTCCTTTCTCTTTCCCTCTTTTCCTTCTTTATAAATAGGATTTCTAAAAGTTGTTTTCCTTCCTTCTCTCCCTCCTCTCTTCCTTTCTTACTGCAGGTCATGAGCAAACAGGTTTGAAAAATGCCGTCCTGTCAGGATGAAGAAGTGGCTCAGAGTATAGCCTCAAAAGTCAGACAGAATTGGGTTTGACTCCAGCTCTGCCATTTATCAGCTGTGTGATCTAGGGTGAGTCACAAGTAGTCTATGAGACTCCATTTCCTTGTCTCAAAAGTGAGGATGAGGGTATTCACTGCTCAGGCTGGGGCAGGGGGCGTTTAATGAGACAGATCACAGCAAAGAGGCAGCCTGAGGGAAGCTGCTGTGATTGTCAATCCCCACCAATGCTCTGTGCTGAGGAAGACAGCTTTCGCCCTCTCAGAAAGGCACAGGGTCTTGCTATAGAGACTCTCATTTCTACTGATCTGTGCAGGGATGTGGTGGGTCACAAAGGCTGAGTGATGTATCCAGACTGAGGTGCTCTGGGAATCCTACTTCTGGAAATATGGCTTCACCAGCCATTGCCAGGGTTAAAAGAGACATATATGTAAAATTCAGATACACTGTCTTTTTCTGGGGGCTTATATATACCTGCATTGTGCTGTGCACTTGACGTACAATCTCTCATTTAAACATCTTGAAAACTCTCTAAAGGATATGTCCATTATAATCTCTATTTTCCAGAGACGAGGAAGAAACTTGCCCAAAGCCCCACCATGACTGCACGACAGGGCTGAGATTTGAACCTGGGTTTGATTCCAGAGCCCAAACCTGAAGTCGCCATGCTGTGCTAGAATTAACAAATGAATTAATATGAATAATGACTATGAATTCCATATAAATTTAGGTTGGTAGACAGTTATTGAGTGCTACATGCCTGCCATGTGCTTTCGAGGCTATGAAGATATGTCAGACCTTGTCAAGAGTTTCAAATCCTTTGGAGGACTAATTATGCTCGGGGCTTTCGGGATATTGCACACTTATTTATTGACTATGAGAACAACAAGAAAATTCAATATAGGGGAAAACAGGCCATTCAGGAATATCAACTAGGTAGCTGATCTATTTGAGGGTGATTGAGAAGAGGCTGGCTGGGCACTAAGCCTCGAAAAGGGAAACGCGGTAGAAAGGAAGAGGGCTGAGGGGCTGGTAGGTGTGAGCTGCTATGTGATTGGCTGACAGGTCCCCAAATTCTTATAGGTTACTTCCTAGAGTAGTGAGTTTCATTTCTTTCTTCCCCTCCAAATCTGCTCTTTACTGTCTCTGACGGATTTATAACGGGGGGACCTCTTTTCCCTCTGGTCCTTCCTTATCTAGTTCCGACATCAATCACTGTCTATATTACAGGTGTGGGCAGCCACCTCGCATTCTGATGAGGACGCCAAACAGATACTGCCTAAAGCTTCCTTCCTATCCAAGTCTAGAGAGTCAGGTTCTACGCTCTTACGTTACAGGATGGTTTCTCATAGGTCCCAAACTCAGATAGCTCCATTTATTCTGGTTACTTGCAGAGAGAGAGAGAGAGAGCGCCTGGCTGGCCTGGTTTTGGCTTCTAATTAAGCAGAAATGGTCTCCCTCCAACACACACTGGCTTGGGGCCCCTCTCAAATGCAGATTGAAGACAGGAAATTAAAAAGCACTATAGCAGCAGGCTAGCTCGTAGTAGTGACGGCTCAGTGTCCTGAGAGAAGCAAGTGAGGGGCCATCGGATGTGCTGTCTGCCCAACCGGGGCCCCCGGCTGTCTCCAAGCTGGTGGGGATGGGGGTGCCACATTTAAATGGAGGTACGCATGACCCCAGGCTGCTTGATAAAAAAGAGACAACCCCGAGGAGTGGGACTTGGGAAAGCCCCAGACGACAGCTGCCAAGGGGAACCATCTGCTCCAGTGAGCCAGAGCAGGAAAAAGGGCAGCACTGCTTCTAAAACTGGGTCTCCACGCTAAGCAGGCGCGTTTAATTCTGTACCTGGTTCTTGACGACAGCCCATTTCTCATTATTTTAGTGTAGCTGCGGAGACGAGAACTTCAAAACACAGACAAATGTGACTTCCCAGTTTTAAAGGAACAACAGGAACGGAGTCTTAGCACTTCCTACAATGTCAAAGCCCCAGCCCCCAACGTTCTCTGATGATATTGAGCCTGTTCTTTCCTTTGTGTCCTATGCTAGTCCCTTTATCAGAAAAAAAGGCAAAATGGGTGAAGAAACACAGGAGCTAATACTGGACGGATACAGCAGAAATGGGGCATTTCATGTTAAAAAAAGAACTCAGCATCCAAATAGATGAATGCATTTTAGAGTAGATAAATGAACAGTGGTAGTTACTCAAGGGAAGACTCCATCGCACCGAGAAGGAACAATCTACTACTAAAAGCAGCAACTGCAGAGAACCTCGGATGCACCCTCCTGAGTGCAAGGAGCCGGGCACACTTACACAGAGTTCAAGGACAGGCAAAATCGCAGCGCTGGAAGTTGGGAGAGTGGCAATGTAGGGCTGCAGGGGTTTGGTAATTTTTTAAAATCTGGGTTGCAGGCTACAGGGGTGAGTTAATGTCTAGAAAAATCACTTAGAATTTGGGCACTTTTTAAATATAAAAAGTTAGGAACATAAATACAATCAACCAGTGGATAGAGAACCCTATTCCTGAAAGCCTCGATGAAGAAAGAAACTCAGAAGCAGGCTTTAAGGGACAAAGATTTCTAGTGCTATCAAACTTAGAAAGCCACACTGTCTCCACAGCCAAGCTCTGAAACAAAGCCTCTTTGAGGCGAGCAGCGAGACCTTTCTGGGTTTTCACAGCAGATAAAGCCAGGCTTGGCAAGAGTCTTCTCAGTAAACGCAAGTGGAAATAGGAGACTGTTTCTCAGAGCCAACCTATCCTGAAAATTACACCCGTTTTTCTTTGATGCACATCTGTAGAATCTCCTTCTTTTTCCCTCAAATCTCTAGGCTGCTCACAACTCCCTTTCGCTGACATGGTCTTTCTCAATATTTTCTCATCCTTTTTTAAATGCTCTTTAAGGTATTTTTTTTTTCTAACAGCATCCACAAAATGTTAACATCACATATATTCTATTTATCTGTGCATGTACTGTACGTATAGCGGTGCTGTAATCATAAAGAGAGTAAAAATTCTTTCCATGCCCCAAGAACCAATTTTATCCCTGTGGGGGTAATATTTGCCTCACGGAGAATGCTGATCTAAGGTAACCATAAAATGAAATATCCAAAAAGGATCACTTTTAAAGGGGGTGTTACTGATATGTATAAACAGACAGGTATAAGTGGGGATAGTCCAGCAAGTTGGTACCCCAATTCTTATCTATAGCAGCTGTGGGGACAGGGGCTGCTCTGAGTTCCCAGAGAAGTTTGCTGAAGGTATAGATTCCCAGGACCTGCTCAGATTTTAATTGAGCAGGTCTGGGGAGTGGCCAGGCATATGCATTTCTAACGGGACACCTTTCCCCTCACTTTCTCCCAGGGTGATTCTGATGCAGCTAGTGTGACACAGGTTGGTAGCCCAGCCCTGGAAAACCAACCTCATTCCTAGAGTTCCAAAAAGTCATGATGGGGGAGGACCCTGGGCCCTTAACATCCAAGGTATGCAATGTGCTGCCCCACCATAAAGTTGGATGCTGGCTTCTCAATGGACTTGTCCTTGGAATTTTTGAGCCCTCAAGTGGGGAGAGCAGTCACATGACTTTTATCCTGTCCCACCCAGCTCTTAGGGTTGAGGTGCAGAATAAATGAGTTGAGCGGTGTCTCTAATGATCCTTGCACTGCCAGCTCTATTTTATAATTCTTCCAACGCCTAGCCCAGGCTACCTCTGCTCATCAGTAAGAAGATTAACACCACCACTGAGAACAGAAAACCAGTCTGTACATTGAGAATGAGCTCATCAGAAAAACATCACACTTCTTAGGCAATTTTCACAGACCTTTGAAGATTCGCTGATCTTGTAGGGCCGAGATACTCGGGTCTGTCGGCTTCCCTCCATCACGAAAGAGGTCGCTCACCTACAAGAACAGGATTTCTGAGCATGTAGTAATAGTAATAGCTCTAGGTCATTTGTTAATTGCAGGCTCTGCTGGATGATATCAATGGCAATGAAGGTGAAAGCAGTCACATGGAGGACAGAGGAAGAGAAAGCAATGTACTATGAAGAACTCTTATGCTGTAAGTTGAAAAAAAATTAGATTGTTAGAATCAGACAGAACACTTAACAACTGTTCCTTTATCATCTAAAATCTGACACCATGTCTTTTAACCCACTTCCTACAAATACCTCTCTTTTGATGCTTGATCTCAGCTCTGCCTTTTGTCTAGATCAAGGTTATAACGACGTGGTACCATTTCAGAGCCCAATGACCCTGGAACCAAGCTACGGGATTTACATATGCTGTCTCATAGAACCCCACAACTACTTGGCCAGGCTGATGTCACTTATCCCATTTTACGGATGAGATATTGGGTTTAAGGTCACAAAGCTAGTGAATGGCTGGGAACCAAACCTGGGCCCATCGTCATGATGCTCTGTTGAATGTCACCCAGTCTTTGAGAGTGTCATACTTCTAAAATATCATGAAGTTAAGGATGTGATGCAGTGATGACTACCACACATAAGGTATGTTCTAGACACAGATACTGGTTTAAGAGCTTTCCTGATTTAATCTCCACAACAACCCCATGATGCCAGTATTATTATTATTCTGTTTGTGGAGGAGGAAACTGATAGCAACAAGGGGAAGTAATATGACAGATTCACACAGTTAGGAAGAAGCCAGCAGAGTTGAGTTTCCAACCCACGGTGGTTTCCATGCACTTAACTGCTAGGCTAGTTTGTCATAAAATTAAATTAAATTAAATTAAATTAAATAGCTCGCAGGCAGGAAACCTTTTTCTGGGGCTTATGCCCTGCCTAGGACATCTAGGATAAACTTAAACAAGTATGTTAACCTCTCTAGATCTCATGGTGGCGTCTATGAAATGGGCTGGTATACCAGGCGATATTAAGGTTTCTTCTAGCTTTGAAATATCAAGTAACTCGCTGACGGCACAGAGCCTTTGAGGGATCTCAGGGGATGGGGAAACACAGAAGAACTAAGCCAGCAATATGGGCACAAGTCACATACTGGGACTGAAGGTTTAAGGAGAAATTTTTTCCCCTTCTATCCATCCCTGAGAAGAGTCAATTTGTTACCTATTGAATAAACCACCTTTGCTAATCAAAAACAATGTAACAAAAAATCAGCGCTGTTTCAAGATAATCAGGTATACACAAAGGAGGCTCCAGCTGTCCATCCTGTACAGCTCCCTCCTGGAAGGAAAGGACAACCAGGCTTCTGACAAATTAGCAACTACATGACAATGACCAGCTATACCCACTTCTGTCCTTCCTCACGGACTCTCTCAGCTGCTGGGGGGCTCAGAGAAGGAAGGGGAGGAAACCACATTCATGCAATGCCAACCGCACACCCATGACTTCCTGGTTTCACCTTCACCCTTTGAAGCAGGTGCCATCATCATTTCTGACATCCAGGCTGAGTGGTGGAGGGGTCCACCCAAGGTCACTCCACAGAAAGCATCAGGTCCCTCCCGACACCACTCCAGGCATGAAGCCAGTGCTCCGTCTGCTCTGAGTGCTAAAAGCTTTCTTTTCTAGGCCAAGATTTCTAGAGAGAGTTTCCCCTTGCGTAGGTTCCCTTTTGTCTCCGGGCAAGTGGTTTGGAGCCGATTTCTACACGTGTTGGGTGTTGGCTGCCTCCGTGCTTTCTGAAAGCAGACGAGGGGGTCAAGGCCATCCACATGGGTAGTGATGATCCCAGCTACGCATAAATGGGCTTTTCCTAAACATGGGAACAGAGGCCACGTCCGGTCAGGCGGGCCCCAGGGTGCCTCCTCTCCCAGCTCCTTCTTCGGGTTTCGACCCTGAACGTGCCCGACCTCGGCGCTCGGGGAAACACAGCGTTGTGGAGATGGACACGGCTACTCGCCAGCACTCACCCGCGCCGGGTCTCGCCGGCAGGGTCTCCCGGGACGCCGCTGTCGCTCGCTCGGACCCGGCACCCCCTGGCGGAACCGCCGGCACAACGGCCGCTCCGGCAGGCTCGAGCCAGCAGCGAGGAGGCGGAGGCGGAGGCGGTGGAGTGGGGACGCGGCCGGGCCGGCGCCCGCGGCGGGACGCCGGGACACTCACTCACCTGGGCCGCGCGAGCCGCCGCACAGGCCGCACCTGTCCCCGCTCCGGGGGCGGCGGCGCCCTCCCCCGCGCCGCTGCGCCACCACCCCCAGCACAAAGGGAAGCCGCGGGTGGAGCGGGCGGGGGTCGCGCTGGCCAGGCCGGGGGGCCCCCCGCAGGCAGGCCCGCCTCCAGCCCCCCGACGGCGCGCGGCGCCCGGGCGGTCCGGGACGGAGGCGGGCGCGCGGAGGCCCACCTGGCGGGCGCGCTACGGCCGCGGCGCGGGGACCCCCGGCGGCGGGGCCGGCCGGGCGGGGCGGCGGGGAACTGGCGCCGAAGCCCCGGGGCGGGCCGGGTGCGCAGCCATGGCTCCGCCAGGAAGTGCGAGGCCGAGGGCGGGCGCGCGCGGCCAATGGCGGCGGCCGGGAGGAGGTGGGCTCAGGCGGCGCCGAGGCGGGGCCTGCGCCGGGGCGGGCGGCGCGCGCGGGGCTGCGAGGCCCACGCCCCTCGGCCCGCGGGCGGGGGGCCGCCGCAGTCACCGCACGCGAAACGCCCGCCGGCTGTCACCTACTGTGCCAGGAGCGGAGACACGGCGTGGGCGGGACAGGCGAGGTTCTGGGCCTGGGGAACTGATAGGTGTCCCGGAGTTGAGTGCTGGATGGGGCACTGAGAAGGCATCTTTGCTCCCTCACCTCCTTTTAGTCTAGCTCGAAGGTCCCCTGCGTTCACCCTAGGGTGAGGCCTTCGCTGGCCCCTCTATTTAAAGTCACATCCTCTCTTTAGGCTACTTCAGCTTTACACCTGACTTTAGCTCCTACTATCTTATATTCTAAATCATTTTCTTATTCATTGGCTTATTGTCTCTCCCCCTAATAGAAACTCTTCAGGGCAGGGTTATTGTCGCTTTTATCCCTGGTTAAGCCCCCACTACTGGCCCACAATAGGCGTTCAGTAAATATTGATGGAATGAATGAATTTTACCTTCACTGGTCAATCTATCAATTGGCAAACTTATCTCATGCTACAGCATTGAAGAGCCTTGAAAACATTATGGTAAGTGAAAGCAGCCAGGTATAAAAGGATACATATTTATTGTATGCTTCTGTATATATGGACATCTCTGTCCAAAACAGGCAAATCCAGTAGATTAGTGGTTGCCACGGACTGGGATAAGGGAGAAAACGGGTGTGTGTGTGGCTGTTGAAGGATAAGGGATTTCTTTTGGGGGAGATGAAAACGTTCTGAAGTTAGATAGTATGGATCCCAGGACTCAGTAATATACTAAAAACCATTAAATTCTACAGTTTAAAAGGGTGAATGTTATGGTGTGTGGGCATATTGGCAGGGGGTAAGTTCCATTGCTTTCTTCCAAGTGTGAGCTTTGCCTCTGAGCCTCGGCGTTCTCATCTGTGAATGGGGTCAATAAGTCAGAGCCAGCGTTCCCTGATCTCCCTTGCCTTCCCATTCCCAGTTCACTCTACTGTTCATTCACATCATGCATCTCTCTGAAAAGTGCTGCATTTATGGAACTTTAAATTCAAGGGAGCGAGGGTAAAACTAGCCCTGGAACCACCAGGGGATCCTTTAAGTGATGTTGTCACTGCCTGCCTGGATTGTTGTCCCCCCATCTCTCTCCCCTTTTCTGTGGCACAAGTACAGGTTTACCCTTCAGGTGAACTCAGGCATCATCTACTCTGAAGCCTTACTTGCCCATCTTTGACCCTTCCTTGACCCCTCTCCACCCCAAACAAAACTAACTCCACATCTTGCTCTACATCTGCATCTTGACACTTGGATCTCTGCTATTATATCCATTCATGCACTTTTTTATTTGTTAGTTCATTCAACAGATTTTTAGGGAATTCCTGCCATGTGCCAGGCACTGTGGTAGGTGTCAGGGATAAAAAGAAGACACTTTCAGGGATCTTAGGGAGAGAGGCAAAAGAGCACTTACTGTAAGTGAGCAATTACTGTATCACAATCAGTCCTGTGTTAGGGTTATATTCAGAGTGCTGTGGGTGGGGTGTATTCTTTTTAATAGCTATAGTTAAAGATTCTCTCTAGCCAGCTAGCGAGGGATATGGATAAAGATAGATAGATAGATAGATAGATAGATAGATAGATGTAAATGTCAGTATATCTATATCTAGATTTGGTATAGATATTTTAGGAGCCTATAATTTGGCATTGATGTCTCGCAGGTGTTGGACTTTTTATGAATGAGAAGATGCACAACCTGAGGGGGAGGCCTGCAGTACAGGCCTGAGACAAGCTCAGAAATCCCTGACCTAAAAAACGTGTAGATTTAACTAACCTGACTTCATGCTGTTTTCCCCATCACTTAGTGACCCATCCTTTCCCTTTTTTTCCTTTAATTAATATTTTCCTCTCAAATTATAAAGTAATTCATGCTTGACTTGGGAAATACAGAAAGGTCCAAAAGGAAAAATAAACCACTCACTTCTGTACCATTTAAAAATAACATTGTTAATATTGTTATCTCTTCATATTTTCCCTTATATAATTTCTTTACAGTAATAGCAATACTTAGATTCTGCTTACTAGGTGCTAGATGGCTCTAAGGTCCCTACATATATTAACTCGCTTAACCTCCTCGACCCTTTGAAGCAGGTAGTATTACTTTCCCTGTTTACAGATGGGGATACTGAGGTCCAGAGAAATTAAATCACTTGCTCGAAGTCACAGAGCTTGTAAAGAGCAGTCCTGGCCTTTGAACCCAGGTCATTGGCTTCATAGTCTACAGGCCTAACTTTGCCCTCTGCACTGTTATGCCTCTGAGAAATGATAAACGGAGTGCACGCATCATGCAGAGAACTTGGAAAACACAAACCGGTACAAAAGGGAAGAAATCACCCACCCAAGGAAAACAACTGTCAGTATTTACATGTAAATTGGCTCACTGTTTTCTCCCTGTGTATATCCTCCACTTATCCATGATGATGAGGTCATGCAGTACAGGCCTTTTGGTAATTGCCCTTTACCCCCTTTTGCAAATATTATGAATTTTTCTAATGTCAATAAGTTCTCTTCTACAATATTAATGGCTCATCTGATCCCTGGATTTGGGTCATGAATTCACCCACCCTCATTGTTGGGCATCCGGCTGGTATCATATTATAAATAACACCAGGTGAATATTCTTACACACGTGCCTTTGCACACATGTCTGATGGTTGAAGAAGAGTTGCTGGGTCAGAGGAATGCATATTTGTAAGGCTCTATACTAGTAGGTGCCTCCTGACAGTGGCTCAGCACCCTGTCCCCTCTGAGATTCAGGCACCATCAGATGGAACCAGGACCAGCTACATAATTTGTAAGGTCTAGTAAGGAATGCAGATGGTGGGCTCCTTGTTCATAAAGCAGGAAAAAAAGCTTTTTTTTTTTTTTTTTCTTTCTTCTGCAGTCTCTCTCAGCCTGTCATGGTGCTTTTTATTTGCTGTTTCATGCCTTGCTCCCATGGGACATACACAGACCCTCACAGGCACCTGGGGCCCCACCCTGTGTTGTGTTGAGCAGGCCCAGAGGCCCAGCCTCTAGCCTTTCTGCACCTGTGCTCAGGTCCCCTCTAGGTGACAGTGTCACTGGACAGGGATGAGGGTGCAAGTGGCCAAGAACCATCCTGGGGACGCCGGGGGTGAGGAGAGGTCAGAACCCTATAGGAACCCAGGCTCCAAGCCCCTAGCACATGCTCTACGTCCCATTCACTTACACAACACAAATACAAAAGATAGAATCATTAAGAATTTCAAATCAACAGTCTCAGAGCATTAAACTCTAGGTGTGGGGTCTTTCTGAGTGTGTGGCCCTGTGCAACTGCTGGCCCTAGATGAGCAAAGAGGAACACATGAGGCTCATGTTATTTCCATTCTCAATACCTCAGTTCAAAAACAAATATCGCACCCTTGTAAAGAAGCATGTCATCTGGACACACAGAAACACAGAATGGCCAAAAAGAGAGGGAGAGGGGTCCTAGGCAAGCGAGGCCTAGGTTAATCTTGGGTAATGCACAGGCCCTATGCAAACACTCTCTCAGTCACCTGTGGAATCCTCACCATAATGTTATGGGTCCATGCTATTGTTATCTCCATTTTACAGATGAGGAAACTGAGATTTTGAATGATTGGATTGTGCATCAAATATCACACAGCTTGTAAATGCAGTAACCAACATGAGGGACCTAGGCCATTATATGCCCAAACAGGTAACCAGTTAACCAGTATGCTGGAAGGTTCACCAGAAGGGCTGCAAGCTGCTTTTCTTTTGCACCACCGAGTTGGCTCTGACCTGCCTGGTGTCCAGGAGGTGGCAGCTGGCACTAAGGGGAGGCGGGGAGAGGTGTCAGCGAACCGCCAGCTAGGCTTCCCGTGACCAGCAGAGCCTGGCAGGGTCAGGACCATGAGAACTGCTACTTGCAGCTGCACCCCTCCTTCTCCTTCCAGGGAGTTTCTTAGAACCTGAGTGTTCAGGGGCGACAGGAGGGAGGGAGTGGTGGGGACTGTTCTCTAAACACTCTGTTCTCACCGAACGTTGTCCTTGGCCCAGCTTCCCTCCCAAAGGCTGAGTAATCTCAAAAAATTGTAGCCTGGCAAAAACCGAGCAGGCCTAGGGGTCAACCCGTATCATGACCGCAAGTAGAATTCTTGGCCTGCTCACTCCTGAAGTTTGTAACTGTTTAGAGCAAGGGACAAGAAGCAAAAATGTCTTGGGAGTATCAGACAAGCCAATGGGCAGAGCCACAGTGTGCATATGGACCCAGTCCTTGGGTCCCTAATCTTAGGTGAAAGAAAAAACACCGCCCTCAGTGGACATTTGCTGCTTCCTCCTTCCTTCTTCTCCCCAATATTATTCTCCCCAGCTCTCCCTGGATTCGAGCCCTTGGCCTCGCTACTCCCCAACTATGTGAACTGGACCAGCTACTTAGCTTCGTCATGCCTCAGTTTCTCCATCTCCAGATGGTGTAGCACTTGTTCCTCTCTCATGGTGTCCACTGAGAGTTAAATGACTTAGTTATTTACATGACAACCACTTCCGACAGTGCCTGCTACATAAAGCGCCACAAATATGAACTTCTGCTGATACTGCTTGATACTATTCCAATTAGAGAACTGACCTTCGGCTTAAGCCTTCACTTCCTGTTAAAATAGAAATAGTTTGGAAATGGACACTTTTCTATCAGACATTTACAGCTCAGCGTTCATCAGCTTCTAGAAATTAGTATCAGGGGGCTAGTGCCCCCTGACAGAGGCACAGAGAAGGAGGAAGGGGAAGCAGGTACCAGGCCTAGGTTGTACAGAGGCTCCCTGTATGTCACAGTTTGACCTGGCGCTGACTCTGTCTTGGGGCCTGTAAGGTCCGAACTGCTTGTCCCTGACCGCTAAGGTCCCTAACTAAGCTAGCATCGATCACAGCCTGACTCCTCCATGGCATGCCAGGCTGACCATATGCTTCCCCTTTTGTCAGCCATTAAAATGAAGTGCTTGGGGTTTCAGGGTTGCAAACCTCACTGGGGTCCAAGGCCAGCAGGTAACCCTGATTGAGCCATGTCCTGCTCTGGAACCTTTCACTTTCTCATGTGTCAACCTAGACCATATGAATAAAAGCCTTACCAGAGTTGTGGCTGAAAGAGCATTAATGCAATTGCTTATAGAATCACACACTGGTTACACTCCCTGCCTTCTCTAATGGGATTGTGACTGAAAATGTCTCAGGGTATATGTATGCAACTCTGGAGAACCTGGGCTGCGTGTTCTCTGAATCTGGCATTTGGTGTCAGCCCAGGGCAGTCGAGCCTTCAGGCTCTAAAACTGTGTTGTGCCAAATGGTCACCACCAGCAAAGTGGCCATTTCACTTTCAATTAGTTGAGATTACATAAAATTAAAGATCCAGTTTTTCAGTCACTTGAGCCGTGTTTCAAGTCCTTCATAGCCATATGTGCTAGCGGCTGCCGTATTGGACTGCAGAGGTTACAGAACATTTCCATTGTCACAGAAAACTCTAGAGGAGACTCTGTCTCGAGTAGCACTTACTAGCTGTGTGATTTTGAGCAAGTTATGTGCCTCTCTGTGCCTCAGGTTTCTCATTTGCAAAATGAGAGTTAATCTACTCAACAGCAAATGATTGAGTACCTGCCATGTGCCAAGTACTCTTTTAGGTGCTAGGTGTATGGCACCAAACCACACAGATAAATAAAATCAAGGCCCCCACCCAGCTGACCTTCTAAAGGAGGGGCAAAAACAGCACTTACCTCCTAGAGTTAGTCTAAAGATGAAATGAAATAGAGCATGAAAAGCATTCAACATGGCGCCTGGAACATTCTGAGTGCTTAATAGATGTTAGCTGCTATTATTACTAGTAGTCTGCCCAACTCCCTTCTACCATGGGATGAGAGAAGCTACTTGGGGTGATAAACACATAATATGCATGTCTCCTCTTCCCACCTTGTACCTATGATAGACGTTGCTAATTGATGACAGCATACTTTCCCACTGAGCTCAGAAGTACCTATGGGAGTCTAGGATCAGAGCATAGGCAGCAAGCTCCCTCAGAACTCACAATCACCCCTCTTCTGAGTTCCCCTATGAGCTGCTTGGCCTCCCCAATCCTGGATGCTGGGATCCCTTGGTCCTGTGGAAGCTCAGACTCCAGGCTCAGGTCTGCCCCAGTTTAAGGGAAAGAGCAAGTCAGTACCTTAGCTGAGCAGCTGGTCCTGCTCTGACTTGTGCCAGTGACTGGCTTCTTGCTTCGACGCCTCCTGGAGTGGGGTTTGCCCGTGTTCTCATAGGGCTCCTCGGGTCTCGAATCCTGTCCCTCTCCTTTATTCAAGAAAAATGGATTGTTTCAAGGCTGGGCAACAAGTCTTGGCCAAAGAGGGTGGAGTGAAACCTGGCCCCGCATCCAAAGTGGGAGAGAGAGACACGTGAACGTGCAATTGCAATATGGTGAGATAAGGGGGAGGGTGGAGGCTGGTCTTTGGCTATGAGGAACCAGGGGAGGAAGGAACACTGGGTCCTTGGGCGTCTGCTTCATGGAGGGGTTTGCCCATCCTGGACTGTCTTCTCCGCCATCAGCAGCCAGACCCTTTGCACTGCCTGTGGTAGGCCCTTCTCTTCCCCACTGCAGGGACTGACCTGGTTGGCCTGACCCGACTCAGCAGGGCTGTCCTCTCTCCGGATCTTGCTTCATTTTGGTTTTGCTGCTCACATTCATTCAATCATTCATTCAGTAGAGTGTGCAGTAACGGCACGTGGTGTCAAGGGTTTAATTCTTGCTTCTGCTGTGTGATTGTGGGTAAATTACCAAGCCTCTCTGTGCCTTGCTTTCCTCCTCTGTGAAATGTGGTTTACAACAGGGTCTATCCATGAGGGTCAAGCGTCTCAGGGAGGATTTAGTGAGCTGTTGCACAGAGAGGGCTTAGCATGGTGCCTGAGGTGCTGTCACAAGTGTCTGATATTGGCTCGCCGCTGCTGTCAGTTGCATACCCACTCACATCTCTGGATTCCCAGAGATTTTTCTCTTTCACTTTATCAGCATGGTATCCCATGAACTACAATATTTTGTAAATGATAAACTTTCTTGGCACCCTTGGGATAAAACTTATCTGCTCATGACATATAATTATTGGAGGGGTGCTAGAGCTGTGTTTGAAAGGATGAATGGGAGATCAGCAGGCAGATGAGATAGGAAAGAAGATTCTAGGCACAGGGAACAGAGAATGCAAAGGACTGGAGGGGCGGAGCAGCAGACTAAGTCCAGGAAGAGTCCAGGCCAGAACGCCGGTGCTTGCTGCTTGCAGGGAACAGTGGGAATGGGGTTGATGAGGGAGATCGTGGACTCTATGAGGGCAGAAACCCTTCAGCCCTGAGCTGGGTGGCTGGTGCAGGGTATCTTTATTTTAAATTCCACAAGTGCACCATGAATTTTGCGATGGCAAAGCTCATTTGTTCTAATTCTGTGCTACTCAATACATATAGTATTTGATGTTTGTGTCAAAAGTTTCAGCAGCTTCGAGGTTCCTTTTTCCTATAAACTGCAGTCTATAAGCTGCCCATGCCCTGGCCAGACCCAACCCTCTGTGAATATCAGAACCTCCTACCCTGGAATGCCAGAAAGATTTCAGCCCACTCTGGCTGAGGGCAGCCTGTTGCCAAGGGCTGACCAATACCAAGATATCGAGGTCTGGCCCCCTTGTCTCAAGGTAGAGGAAACAATTTATTGGTTCTATTCATGCTCCAGAGCTCCTTCTGGAATTAATCTGAGCTCACCCTTAGCGGGGTTTTCTCCTGCCCTGTTCTGCTTCCTCAGCTCCTTATAGATTTCTCCTGAGAGCTCTCTTCAATAAACCCAAGAATCCAGGTTTCAGGGGCTGCTTCTTGGACACCTGACCTAAAACACCACAGATGAACAAATAATGAAGGGGCAGGGCTGTGGGTGACACTTGTTTTTGTCCTTCTCATAAAACAGTAACCCCTGCCTCTACCGATATTTTCTCCCTGAATCTGTGTTCCCCCAGAAACAGACCCTGAGGCGATGATTCAAGTTCAAGAAGTTAATTTGGAAAGTGCAGGTAACAGACTAGGAGGAAGAAGACCTCATAGGGAAGGTGTCTTAACAGCACAGATGAAGCCAGCCACTTCTGAGGGTGGTTGGAATTTTATATACAGGGAATTCTGGGAAATAGTGGAAAATTCAGCCCTTCGAGTCTTCTCACCCAAGGGGTAGGGCAGATAGCTGTTCACAGGGTTAATCAGCTCACACTTCCCACCTGTTGGGCTGGTGGGCAAAATATCTTCTATGAACTAGGGGCAAAGCCCTCAGTCCCAGAGCTGCAGACACTGGCAGCTGAAGAAGTAAGGCCTGAGGAACATGGATGGAACACCAAATCCATTATCCACTGTACCTTCCTTTAGTGAACTATTCTTCCTCAAATCCTTTCCAAAAGCTTCTGTCAAAGCTGCCTATCTGAGAACCCCACACAGCCCCACCCACTAGTGTGGGCATATGACCCATGTCGAGCCAATCATAGTAGCCGATTCCTTGGCTATCGTGACTGGCTCAAGGGATGATGTGTCATCCAAGCAGGGCCAATCAGAATCATTTCCTGGGATTTTTAGACAGTTGCTGGGAGAGAAAAGTTCTCTCTTTTTTACTAACTGGGCAGAATGTAAGCTCAACATTCTCTGCCTGGAAGTAATTCATCTGCAATAGAATGAATGTGGCCAACATGCAAACAAACAGAACTGAGAGATGAGAGAGATTAAAGGAGAGACAGGTTGACAATTATGGTATTGAACCCTGGTCCCGATGTACCTCTATTTTCTATGGGTGGTTATTACATGTGCCAGTAAATTCTCCATCTTTTTTCACCCAAGTTATTGCTTAAGCTGGTGTGATTTCTTTTTCTCTCACTTGCAACAAGTGAGTCCTAACTAATGCAGAATCTACTCATATTTTAACTCGTCTGTTTCAGAAGTGGCAGCATTTCAGGGGTGAAGACACATTTATTGACTGAGAATTTCGAACTATGAGTCCAAATACTTGAGGCCAGGCCTTTCCCATGCTGTTGGTTCCTAGAAGGCTGAGCTCAACTGGAAAGCTTCATCTTTTCTTTTCCAAGTTACATAATACATATAATTCCAGGAAGCAGGAATGCAGGATAGGGATGTGGAATAGAGAATCAGAGGTTGCCAGGCCAGGGATATATATCAAGTTGTTCAATGCTGGGGTGACTGTGTGGTCTATCCTGTGGGACCTTCTGGAGAGCCCATGCAGTACATATCAGAACTGTCCACCCAAGAGATGAAAGCGGACATTTATTTATTGGTTGGTTCCCACTGGTCAAGAATGACCCATGGGAGTTAACCCATGGACACCTTTGGGGTTGTCCCTGTGTTAGTCCCTAGAGGCCTCTGTGGTACTGCACACATCGTGTTTGAGAAGTCAAGGGGGCTAAAGGCGAGATGCAGATGGTTCTGGTTGGAGGTCCCCATGATTTTATTTTGCGCAAGACTACCAAGGCCTGCAGCAACAAGAGTAAGAGGTGGGGAGAGAGGATCGGAAAGGCACGCACTTCACCAAGTGATCATCTCTCAACTCACAGATTGAAGATCACAGTTCACCCTTACCAGGACTTTCTTGAATCAGGATAACTGGAGAGTCACTTCTGCCCACCACTTGTCTGCCTTGTTAAACTTCAATTTCTTGCAAAGTCCCTTTTCTGGTCTTGGTGTCACCTTCTGAGAGTCAAGAGATTCTGACCCTATCAATTATATCACCCATTGGCAAGCAGGGTAGCCACTCCCTCTTTGTTTACTCCCTAGGTTCATTCTCAAATCTTCTCTGTGTCCTGGAAGTCTGACCTTGATAGATGGCATTACCTGGACTCCCTCCCCTATAACGGCCTGTTGGGTTCAGTCAATGGGAGGCACTAGCAAGAGATTGAAGGGTGAGAGGAGAGAGGCTGGGGGGCATTTCCTACCCTGCACACTCCCTGCTTTGAGCTGAGATTCTGTCAATGGCTGCTTCCTTCCACGGGCACAGTGCTTGCCAGGAGATCCCGTTAAAGAGAAATTATTCTGACACTTGTAAAAGATGCAAGGAAGACTTTATTATTCAAGACTATTGCAGTAGAGGAGAGACCTGAGCTTATCTCTGAGTAAAGCAGAAACAGCTGGGTCAGTAGACAGGAAATTACCGAGAAGAGATATTAAGAGTAGGGAGGTTGTTGCTAAACTGGATTAGGATTCTTGCTAAAAACAGGCCAAGGATATCAAGGGTAGGGGAATTCTCTCTAAACCAACTTAGCATGATTCTTTGCTAAAACTGGGTTCAGCAGACCAAAGCCAGGATGGGGCCACAGTTGAGGCCTTGAGGAGAAGCGGGCTCAGAGGAGCCTGACTAAAGTTTGGTTAAGGAGGAGTGTTTGCATCATCCCCCACCCCCCGCCGAGCCGAGTTCTAGCCCCATAAGCTACAATGACGCTCTTTCCTGCTCTGCCTCTTCAGGCCTAGGGTGGTGACAACTACATTCCTGCTAGCCCTCAGGTGCCCCATAGGCCTTGCTGGTTCTTCTAATTCAATTCTCTAAATAGTCCCTTATTTAAATTATCTTCCTAATTCCATTGATGTGCCTTCTGTTTGCTCACAGCACTCTGGCTCCTTACACTAGGAAAATTTCCCTTTACATCTACTTATCTGTCATTTTTCCAAAATGGCTTCTAGGGTTGTCTGCTTTCTACTTACACTATCAATGTGGAGAACTTGAACTACTAGTCTAAGGGGAAGATAAATCTGAACTCACACCATTACATAGTAAAAAGCACCCAAGGATCTACCATTAGGAGATCTAGGTTTGGGGCCTGGCACTTTTACTTTCTGTATGTATGACAATGGTCACATGCCCAGGCTTCAGCTCCCCCTCCCCTATCAATAAAATAGGAACAATAATACTGACCCTGCCAATCAATTGCAGAGAGCACTGTACTATTGTGAGGTCACAGAAGGAATATTTATTGAATTAAAGAATAAATGGATGACTGAACAAAATGAGCTAATGCAAAAAAACACCTTTAACTTCTAATGTCTAATTTTCATTTTTAAACACTTATTTTTTAAGATGCTCTCTTGACCAACTTCCACTTAATTGACTCATTAGATTAACAGACTTGTCCCATTTCTTCTGTTGAATTCCCACCCGTATACTTCTTCCCCTATCAGCTGCGTTTATTACCAAACTGGATGGCAGTTGTGCTTTTTATTATCTTTAATTGATTTAATGAAGTAGTATAGAAATTGTAGGAACATGAGGATAAAAAGGAATAGCGTCTCCATGAGAACGAAGATGAAACTTGAGAAGACTTGAAGTGACTGAGGAAACTGAAATGGAATTAGCTGGAAACTGGGGAAGACTAGGTAGAAGGGACTTGTGACACCCCTCTCCCCCCCCTCCTACCCCGGTGCAGGGAATGATTCTGCATAGGTTACTTTGAAAGCTGTCAAGAACAATGTCGAGAACAGGAAATGGGAAGTTGTAGCAGGAAGGTTATAGATCTGGTCTATGTGAGAAGGACACAGGCATATTTTAGCCACCCATGCTCACAGAGCAAAAACGTACACTCATACATATTAGGTGAAGTAATTACATGTGGTATAGATGACTTTAAAGTGACTTCCTGTGATAACTGACGTCTTAGATTCACAATTAGCTGATTGACTAAAGTCCTGATTTTATAGGATCAGAAAGCTTTCTCATCTCTCTGAAGTTCTCTGTTCCCTCTTTTATCCTATTCTTCTGTTTCTCCTTTTCTCTGCTTTCTTCTTCCTCCCCCACCCCCGCCACCTCCCGTTTATTAAATGTCCAATATGGAACTATTTTTAGATTACTTAACTTACTATTTAATTTGTAATTTATTATATTTATTGAATTAAGTGGTATATTCTCTGTTAATTAACTTAAACAATATTGTTCTACGCACTGCATGTTGCTGTTATGGGTCACTTAAGGCCAAAGAGATGCTTACTTTAACCAATACTGCAGACAACTGTGGCTTTTAATTTGTATATTGTCTACATTAATTCTTCCTCTCTGTGGGCCTATTATAGTTTTCTTTTCCAGCATGAAATAAATGTCCCAAGAAAAATCTTATATGAACCTGAATGTATATTCTAAATATTCTAGGGAAAATTACTGTTTAAAGGACTTCTATGGTAGATTTTTTTTGGTTGGTTGGTTTATAGTAAAAGCAAGAACCAAGATTTTCATATTGTGTTTGCTTAAAGTCAGGCAGATCTACCAATATGCTCCTGCCTGTGAGGAATTTATAGCCTGTTAAGGGGAAATAAAACAGTTTTTACAAAGCAAGTTGAAAAGTTTAGCTGACAAGTCAAGATCCTCTGTGCTACTGAAACTTCTTTGACTCGCCAAAAGGAGAAACTAGTTCAGAATAGTAATAGTCACTGGATCAAGAATGAACTCTCACAATTCCTTTGCTGTGTCAGGGAACTCACTGCCTCACAGAAGAGCCCATTCTATCTCCATTGGAAAGAACTTCTGTATATTGACTCCAACTCTGTCTTCCTGTAATTGGTTTTGATCTGCTCGCCGGAGGGTCACATGAGAGACTGTCATGGGCTGCACGAGAGAGCCCCTCCCAAATGGAGAGGCAGTTCTCTTGTCATTTCTGAATCTTCTCTCCTACAGGATAAACTACGTCTGTGGTTTCTCATTCCCTCCCAGTCCTGAGTGCTGCCCTGGACTGGCGTGGGTCCTCCTTCAAGTATTATCCCCACGTCAGAACACAGTTCTCAAGGTGTGGTCTGACCAGTTCACGGTAGAGCTTTCTCTCTTTCTTTCTCTCTTTATTTCTCTTTCTCTTTGTCCCTGTCCCTGTCTCTGTCCTTGTCCATTTCTCTTTCTTTCTCTCTCTCTCTCTTTCCCTTTCCCTTTCTCTTTCTCTCTCTCTCGTTCTCTTTCTTTCTCTTTTTCTTTGTCCCCGTCCCTGTCTCTGTCCCTGTCCATTTCTCTTTCTCTTTCTTTCTCTTCTCTTTCTCTCTCCCTCTCTCTTTCCCTTTCCCTTTCTTTCTCTTTCTCTGTCTCTGTCCATTTCTCTTTCTCTTTCTTTTCTTTTTTTATTTTTCTTTGTCCCTGTCCCTGTCCATTTCTCTCTTTCTCTCTCTCTCTCTCCCTTTCTCTCTCTCTCTTTTTTTTCCTTTTCTTCCCTTAGTTCTGGGCTTTAGTGCTGCTCGGGAGCCATTAGATCTGCTCCTCCCTCTTGCCTCCTCTGCTCTGAGTTACCGTTGGGCAGTGGCGGAGTTGGGGAGGGGCCTCCTCCTGCAGGCTGCATTTCCTAGGCTCCCTGATCAGAGGCTTCCCACTGGGTCTGGCCAAAGAGACACACTGGTGAGAGACTGGAGGGTGGGAGAGAAAGATTTTTGCTGTAAGATTTCTGCCCTTCTCTGAGCAAATCTCCAGCAGCCACACCTCCTCTCTGCTCCAGCTTCCCCTGGGTGACCCCAGCCCCAGGACTGTAACGTCCTCTCCTCCTCCGCCCCTCCAGCCCAGGGCTGGTCATCAGTCTCTGAGCTTCTTTCTGGGTGCTTCGCCAACCTGCTTGGCTTCTCAGCTTGCCCATCTCTGGTACATCCAATATACCCTGTATTCAATTCTTCCTAATTTCTGGGTGCTTCGCCAACCTGCTTGGCTTCTCAGCTTGCCCATCTCTGGTACATCCAATATACCCTGTATTCAATTCTTCCTGCTTATATATTTGACTAAATACATATACTTACATAGTTTCTGTTTTCCAGTGGATTCTAGCTCAGTGTGCTATTTCTAGTAATGCATACAGATTTGGGGAGCTAGTCATTGAAATACTAGTTGCTGTTAAATCCTTTTACATGCATTTTCCATATGTGCTCCCATCATCGTACCCATTTCATGGAAGGGGAAACTGGGGCTCAGGAAGGGTATGGCAGAGCCAGGTTTTGGGTAAACTGTTTAAGTCCTTACATATTAGACCACACTGCCTTGCTCATAGACCTGGACCCATGCTGCCTTATTCACAGGTAGCTAAACCTCCAATTACCTTAGCCCCTCCAATGTTTTCTAGCTGGGTTTCTGGAACCCAGGTGGAGTTCTCTCCCAGTGATTCAGGATTCCTGAGACAGACCATTCAGGAGCTCTGTTTTACACTCTCTCAGTCAGTGGCTCATCATCTTCATTTTTCAAACACTCCTGGGAGCCTCTTTACAGAGAGTTGACAATTGGTGAGCTCAGCACTGGTTCTATAAATATCATTTTCTATAAATATCCATTCTGTGTAAGGCACCTGCTTCAGAATGACAACCACCTTGTTGAGAACAGCAAGTTTCAGAGTTAGGTTTTATTCCCATCTCTAATTACAGCGGGATTTCTTTCTCTCTCTCTCTCTTTTCTTTCTTTTCTTTTCTTTTCTTTTCTTTTCTTTTCTTTCTTTTCTTTCTTTCTTTCTTTCTTTCTTTCTTTCTTTTCTTTCTCTTTCTTTCTTTCTTTCTTTCTTTCTCTCTTCTCTCTCTCTCTCTCTCTCTCTCTCTTCTCTCTCTCTCTCTCTCCCCCCTCCTTCCTCTCCCTTCCTTCCTTCCTTCCTTCCTTCCTTCCTTCCTTCCTTCCTTCCTTTGTAGCCAGAAGGAAAATGTGGAAACTAGGGAACTGACAAAAAAATCTGTAAGATTTTTGCTGTGAAAGAAATAGAGCCCATGCAAAAAAGATTGGCTTAAAAAGCCAGCACCAATTTTTCTAGTTGTCTTAGAGCATGTATAGCTGACCTACCCCAGGCCAATGTCATGGTCTCCAAACCCTGCTTCTTGGTGGGGAGGCTCAGACTCCTGAGGTTAGATTGCCTGGGTTCAGATAGCTGTCTGCTACATTCTAGCTATGTGACCCTGGGAGACAGTTTCACCTCTGGGAATCTCAGTTTCCCCATCTGTGTCTGGGGTGGGGGTGGTTAGTGGCAGTATCTCCTAGAGTTGATGTGAGAATTACCCAGAAAGCAGTGGCAAAGCGCTGAGCATGGTGCCCGGCGTGTAGAATACAACCCACAGGAAGACATGACTCTTACTAATACTGCATAATCTAGTTAGCATATATATATATGGCATTAATTACTATTGCTAATAATATTATCATGCATCTTTATGTATTCTATATCTTGCTCTCCTAACCTGGTGGTGGGGCTCAAAAGAGACAAAATATGAGGGAGCTCAGGTGCTCACACACACTGATCTCTGTCCATCGTCCATTCCCGCATCAATGACAGATTTAAATATTTGTTCTGTACTGTCTTATGGCCCCTTCCCACTTGCTTAACCACTCCCTTCTCCTGGCTCATATTACAGGGATGATCCTAGCTTGTGCAATGCTGATCATTCCCCCTTTGCTGACATACCATCTTTCTTCCCTTTCTGGAGAGTCCCACTCAATCCACTTTGAGGCTCCTTTTCCCTTATGTATTGGTGGTCCGTGGGCTCGGCCATAGGCCTTTTTCCACCTAAGCATCCTCCCTGGGCCATCTCAAACACCCCTGGCCTGATCGCCACCTGTAGACCATGGCTTCCAGATCTGCATCTCCCACCCAATCTCTGTCTGCTGGATGCCTCCACTTTGATGACCCACGAGCAGCTCAAGTCCCACCTGTCCCAAACTGGACTCATCTCCTCCACTCAGATGTTCCTTCAGATGCTCAGGTCCCAAACCCAGGAGACGTCTTCCTTCACTCTTTTAAAGAATTTCATTAAACATTTGTTGAAGTGTAGAGTTCAGTGATTTTTCATATTTTTACAAAGTTGTGCAACCATTATCACTATCTTATTCCAGGACATTTTCATCAACTACCAAAAGAAACTCCATCCTTATTATCGGTCATTCCCTATTTCTTCCTCCCCCTAGCCCCTGGCAGCCATACAATTGTAAATGAGATGGATACTGTTCCTGTCCTCATTGACCTGACATCCTTCTGGGAGTGGATAGACAATATATAAATCAAGAAATAATTATAAAAGATGACTTCAGTAGTGATGAATGATATGGAAAACAAAAGATTATGTGATAGTGACCAGTGGAGGTCACAGAGAGGGCTACTTTATATTGGGATATTAGAGAAGGTCTCTCTGAGGGTTAACATTTGAGGTCTGAATGAGAAGTCAGCCATGTAGAATTTTGGGTACGGTGTGCTGGGCAGAAGGGTAGGATTTGTCTAAAGGTGAAATTGTCCAAAGGATGCATGAAGGAGGACAACATAGAAACATACAGAATGATAGAGGCAAAACCCTGATTAAAATATGCCTGAATTCCACTTAGCTCTGGTCTTCTCAGTCACTGAGCTATGACTTCCCTCCAATATTGTTTAAATCTTTGAACGAATGTTCTTTTGTTTATAACCTGTAGTATCCACGCTGAAGTGACTATTGTCTCCCTCACGAGACTATAAGCCTCAGGAGGGAAGGAAGAGTATTTGTCTAGTTTACATTTACAAGCAGCTCATTTATGTAACATTTATATTGCCCAAGTTTAAGAAGCAAGAGATTCCAAAAAGAGATCCAGATTGTTTGCATTTCTTAGGCAATTGGAAGGCTTGACACATTCATGCTAACATTCCTGCATGGCAACAAAGGGGGAGCTGAGAACCAGCAGCCCCTTTAGATGTCAGTTCTGAAGATGAAACTGACACTCAGAGGAGGGCAGACCACATAGGATCACCTTCTCTGACAAATTTTCTTATTGGTTGTATTCTTGGTTGATTTACATTATGTGCCTGCACCCTACAGGCAAGTGTTTGTGAGTCCCTGGGACACATAATAGGCCCGGTGCCAGGAATGAATGAATGAGTGAATGAATGCATGCACAAAATTATACTACTCCCCCAATCCTCCATATATTACAGTGTCAAATATTTTATTTAATTTCTCTTATGAAGAAACATGAACTGCTTCTTATATAATATTGCTTCTTATAGTGTGTGGATCCCAATTTAAACAAATATTTACACATAGTATTTATTTCTGGTGTGCAGTTTATTTTTCTGCGTTAGCTGGGAGTGCTCTAAATCGGGTTCTTTTAAAAAGTAATTCTTTACATTTTCATTCCAGCAGAGGGCGACAGCAACAACAAAAAGAAGGCAAACAGCAGTTAGGTGGACTATTTTCTGGGTCTTCCTCCAGTAACGCTGAACCTTGGAATAGAAGTCATATTGGGAGCCACTTTTTTTGTTTATTTGTTACTTAATATTCTCAATAATTAATGCATTCATATGGTTAAAAAATAATAAAATGAAATAAAATAAAATGAAATAAAATAAAATAAAAGATACATAATGAACATTCTCTCCCACCTCGCTCTCCCTTGTGCCTGGCTTCCTACTTAACCTCCTCCACAGGTACAACTGCTGTTTTTCTTTTGAGGTTTTTGTGGACATACAAACAAATATAAATATCTATTTACAGCTTCCTCCCCTTTATCCAAAAGGCAGGTACACCAAAGATGTTCTGAATATACTGTTCCGTACCTTGCTTCCATTTGTCCACTGCTTGTCTTGTAGAACGTTCCATATCATCAGTACATAGAGAAAAGTTTCCCTCTCATTCTCTCTCTCTCTCTCTCTCCATCATTCCCTCTCTCTCAGCAGCATAGTTCTCCACAGCATACTCGTATCGTTTTCTCTTTACCCAGGCCACTACTGATAGGCATTCAGGTTGTTCTTAATCTTCTGCTACTAGAAATAAAGCTCAGTAAATAACATTGACTATCGTTTGCACACGTGCTCACACACACCACACACACACATGTATGTATAGCAGTGGCTGTCAGCCTCACAGCACATGAAAATCACCTAGAGGAGCTTTAAAAATCCCAATACCTGGTCCATACCTCAGATCAATTTTATCAGAATCTGTGAGTGTGAAACCAGGGCATTCTGGTGATTCCAGTATCTAGCTGGGCACCACTAACCCTCAAGGGGAAATTGATGGGTCAAGAGCATATAGATTTATAAATTTACTAGATATTGTCAAATGGCTTCCAAAGGGAATTGTGCCAAATTGTTCTCCAAGATACTACGTATGAGAGGGCCTGAGTCTTCATAGTCTCACCAATAAATCAGGCTTGTCAAACTTTAATTGTTGCCAACCTGCTCAATTTTTTTTTAAAAGGTATCTCAGTCCTGCTTTAATTTGCTTTTCTAGCCACTTGATTTGTCTGGTCATATCCTGTGCCCATTTCCCTTTTCTTTTTTTTTAGATTGGTTTCTCAAAAGTCAACAAGATTAATTCTTTGTGATTTGAGCTACGAATACTTTTCACTGCTTTGTCTTTTGTTTTTACACTTCTCATGAGGCAATATGTTTTTTTCTATTGAAGATGTTTTAATATTTGAATGTATTCATCTTTTGTTATGGCTTCTGGATTTTGATCATCGTTAGAAAGACTTTTCCCATTCAGACTTATAAAGAAAGCTCCCATTTTTTCTTCTGGAACTTTTGTGGTTTCCATTATTTACATTTATATCTTGGATTCTTTGGAATTTACCCTGGTCAATGGTGTGATGTGTGGATCCATTTTTGTTTGTTTTTCTCTCAATAGTCAATTGTCTCATTACCTTTATCAGGGTGTAAGGTTGGAATTGCCTTGGGTTGCATCAAATAAGAATTTCTTTGTTTTTGCCTTTTTATTATAGTATTAGGGTTCAGAATGAGTCACCTCAAGATGTGCCTCCATGATATACAGAGTGTTTTGAGCCGAAGACACCTTTAGCAGCAGGCTCAAAGGAAACTTCTGCCCTTCTTTAACTACCTAGAAGGACCTGAATTAAGGGCCTTTGCCCATAAGATATTGTCAGAGATAACCTCTTTTGACCTATATATAGGGCAGTACAAATGTCTGTTTACTAAGCATCTGCTCGTCTTATCATTTTGCAATGACCCTTTGAAGCCCCAAGGAAATTTACTTCATCCCTAGTTCAGGATGTCTTATTACTCATGTTCCTTTTCTGTCCTGAATCTCTCCTGCATGTGGATCTCTGACTCTCTCATGTATGTGGGGCTCCCATACATATGTATGTGTTAAATTTTGTTATTTTCTCTTGTTAACCTGTCTCATGTCTATTTGATTATTAAACCAGCCAGAAGAACCTTAAGGGCAGAGGAAAGTTTATTCTTCCCTTGCAATAGCAACACTACCCCCACTTTCCTGGAAATGTGGGACCATCTACCCATTGATTAATTTATTGATTGACCTTTTTCGTTTACCACTAAGAATTTTATTATTAATTGGACATTGTCCCTGACTTTTTGGATTTCTATTTAGGAATTATTTTAATTAATAACCAACAGTGATGACCTTTCATTAAATATCTAATATATTTGTTTACATGTATCATTTCGGTTAAACCACAAACCAAACTTAGGATGTCAATATCAGTATTATTCCATTCTAGCAAAGTAATCTTCGAGCTTTTGAGGCTTGTCCAAGGACCCACAGTTAGAAAGTAGCAGGCTAGACTCCAGGGTTTGGCCCTTTTATCTGTCTTGACACTGTAACTGGTCTTTGTGGAATGACTGGATGAGGGATGAATGAGTGAGTCAGTGAGGAAATGAAGAAGACAGAATGAGTCAGCTCTTCACTCAGAGGAACCCAAATGGAGAGATAAGATGTGAATGCAAATAACCAGAATACAAAGTAAACAGTGATCCCACCAGCATTTTGGAAGCAGTCCACTTTGCATCCCCTCCTGTTTAAGATGCTTAATTCCTTCCAATCCCTTCCGACCTAGAAACCTCGGAGCCAAACACTGGGGGGGGTGGGGGCAATCTTCTTTGGTCTGATGCATTAAGTCACCCACTTGGAGATCCCCTGTGGATCTGGGGAGCTCTGCAGCCCTGGGAAGGGGGAGAAGGAAGGGGACTAAGGAAGAGGGAGATGCAAGGTGGGGGAGGGAAGAGGGAGAAAGAAGGGAAGGGAGAAGGGAGGAAGTGGAGGAAGAGAGCTTGAGAAAGAGGGAATACGGAGGAAGGAGTTGGGGTGGGGATAATGAGGTGAAAGGAGGAAAGAGGAGCGGAGGTAAGCCGTTGGAAAGGGGAGAGGAGGGAATAGGTACGGGAGAAGGGGTTAAGAGTAGTGGGTGAAGCAAGGAGGGGAGAGTAGAGGAGGGTAGGGAATAAGGAAGAAGAAACAAGGAGGGGAGAGGAGAGAGAGCAGAGAAGGGGTAGAGATAGGTGAGAGAGGGTTGGGAAGGAAGAAATGGAGGGGAGGAGGTGGGGGAGTGGGAGACGAGAAGGGGTTGGGAGGAGGCGAAGGGAGGAAGGGGAAGAGAGAAAGAGGGAAGAGAGGGAGGGGAAAGAAGAGGGGGAGGGAGAAGGAAGAAGGAGGAGAGACAGAGAGGAGGTAGAGGGAGGGGGGAAAAGCCCCTTTAGCCCTCACTGCGGAGTTGCGCAACCCACCGGGCTAAGATTGGTCGCCTGCAAGTAAAGAGACCCCGCCCCCGTGGCTCGGCCACCAATGATGAGCGGGGACGGAGCAGCGCGGCCTGGGAGGCCAATGGCTGGAAGGGGCTTGGGCGGGGCGTCCTGGGGGGCGGGCGACACGGCCTTGGTCCAGGCGAGCGCTCAGTACGCTCTCGTAGCTGCCGCCGCGCTCGAAGCACGGATCTTGCATCCCTGCGTAGCTGTCGCCGCTGCAGTCACCCGCCGCTTTCGCTCGCCCGCCTTCGGCGCGTCCCCGCCGCGCTCCGATCCCTGCGGCTGGCCCAGAGCGTGCTCGGTGCTCCTGGGCAGAGTGTCCCGGCTGTGGTCTCGCGGCGATGGCCACTAAGATCGACAAAGAGGCTTGCCGGGAGGCGTACAACCTGGTGCGCGACGACGGCTCGGCAGTCATCTGGTGAGGAACTTTCTATTGCTCTCCAGGCCCCGCTCCCCAAGCTCGCGAGGGGCCTGGTGCACTGAGCCGTCTTCCAGGCGGGACGGATTAAGGGTCATCCGTGCTGTCTTCCTCAGCCCTAACCCAGGACAGCGTGGAAAGCCAGCACTGGCTTCTCCCGAGCCACAGCATCTTTTAGATTGTCCTGCTGGAAGCTCGGCACCATGCAGCTACCAACGCTGACGTGTGTTTGTTTTTTCTTGTCCCAATCCAAAGGGTGACTTTTAAATATGAGGGCTCCACCATCGTCCCCGGCGAGCAGGGAGCGGAATATCAGGACTTCATCCAACTGTGCACAGGTAGGAGATGCGCCTTTTGGGGGAATTCCTGCTCTTTTGAGAAATTGTTAAAGTCTGGGGGAGGAGTGGCAGAGGCCAAACTGGGAAGAGCCTGCGGCCACTCTGGGCGCCTCCGGCGCTGGAAGCTTTGAGCGTTTTAAAACCTCAAAAAGCTTCCTTTCTGGACATCCGGAGCAACCAAAGGCGACTGCTCGCCTGGCTTCCTTGCTCCGCAGTACCCTCTCCAGGTGGGACAGCTCCTTTGCCCCCTGCGGATCACTGGTTTTTCCACAGCCAACTCTTGCGGTTCCAAACTCCAGCGTTCAGCCCTCCCACCTTCCCCTTTGATCGGTCAGTGAGCCAAAATAAAAATCCTGGAGCTTATCGCAAGAGAAACGAACTGTCAGGTGCACCCTCCTTTCAACTACAGTCATTGTCAGTGTGCTGGTTATATGTTTTTTTTATTTGATTAATATAGAGCCACATATGAAAGAATACACCCCACATTGCATTTATGTGAAACTGTAGAAAAGGCAACACTAATCTGTGGCGTGTAAAGTCGGAATAGCGGTCACATTTTGGGATAGAGAGCCACTGACAGGGAGGGAGCACAGGAAGGCCGGGGGGAGGGTGCATTGGAAATGTCCTGTATTTTCATCTTAGAGGTGGTTTTAGAGTTGTGTGCACATGTAAGAAATCATTAAGCAAATACTTAAGATTTGTAAACTTTGTGCACTTCCCTGTGTATTATGAACCATTACAAGGAAAGAACATTTAGTGTGCATAACCCTAAACCCCTCGATCGAGTCAAAGGCTCGGCGTCATTGCTAATTAGGTCCCTTTAGAGCTGAGATCGAGAGTGGGCTTCCTCCTAGCCTTTGGTCTCTAGCTTGGAAACACATTCAGACAAAGGCAGCACAGCCTGGAGGTTAGGGCGTGGGCTCTGAGCTAGCCTGCGAGGGTGGATTCGAATCCCTGAGCGGTCGCTTTCTAGCTTTGCGGTTGGGGCAAGTTACTTTACCTCTGGGGGCCTTGGTTTTCTTCACCTGTAACCTTGGAGGGTTGTTGTGAAGATAAGTGGGTCAATGTGTGTCACATGCTCAGGACAATGCCTGTACAAACTACATGGTTATTTGTGAACTAAAGTACAAAATTGTGCTAAGGATCATGTGACTGCTCCTTTTTCTGATTACTTTCTTCATCAAATGACATTTTGCATTAATCTAATTCACAGAATATTTATGAAGTATCTGCTATGGGCTGGTGGTACTAGTTGTTTTTCTTTTTAATGTTCTTCCAACTAAAATGTCTTTCTGAGAGCTGCCTCCAGACTTTTGCTCATTGCTTTTGTAAAGGATTGGTTCAAAATATCAGACTTGTAAAGTATCATAACGACTCGCATTTCCTAAGATGCACAGGGTAGAGAGTTGGTGGGGTCAGGATTGGGACCCAGACCCCTGACTCAGGAGCCCTCTCAACCACTGCTATCCTTCCGCCACTGTGGCAAATGCTTTTGCAAGTGGAATAAGCAAAAACTCTTGACTTTCCCCCGATTTGGTGCACAAATAGGAGATTCAGCGGTATTTTTTGCCTTGCTGGCTCTGAGGCTTTGTTTCACAGGCCAGCTTTCCTATTCCCTGAACTGGGGGACAGCAAACTACCAGTTTCTTTCCTCCTGCTGCCTGGCCATCCATCACCCCTCCCACCTCCCCACCCCCTGCCCCCGCCATCAGACTGGGTTCTGCTTCTGAAGCTATTATTGTTCTCTTCATCAAGTAGGAGAAGGTGACCCGGGGAAGAAAGAGCATCCTGTCAATACATTCTGAACAGATGCTCCTGGCCATTGGGCCTGCTAAACTGGGAGGGCTTGCTTGGGTCAGAGAACACTTCCTTCCTCCCTTGGGCTTTGCGGTTTTCTACTCTGACCCTTCCTCCAAGGACAGGGATGGGAGTGGGGCATGCCTGGCGGGGGAATTAAAAATGCTTTCCCTGCTGCTTGTTGATCTTATGAATGGACTGTGGGATCTGAAAGCTCAGTCTGCTTTGGCTGGAAGTCTGCCTTCCTTCCCCAGCCATCTGTTAGACAAATGTATAGGCGAGTTATGGGTGCTGTGTCTGCTCTTGTTCCTCTCCAAAAAGCTTGTTGCTTCTCACTGCTGTGTCCTTACAACCTAGTGACGAAGGAATCAGAACACTAACTAGTAACTTTTAATATGTCTGTCGCTGCACTTGACATGCTTTGTCTCTGTTACTGGGATTGTTTCTCTTCTACAGATGAGTAAACCAAGGTCCAGAGCGGTTAAATGTCTTGCCCGAGATCACACTGCTGGGGCATTGCAGAGCTGGGTCTCGAACCCAGGCAGGCTGGCTCCAAGGCCCATGCTCTTGTCCTTTTCGCTCTAAGAAGTGCTTTAGAATCTCCTCTCCAAGGCATGAGACTTCTTTAGTAGTATAGCAGGTTCTGGTTGGGGCTTGTGGGATTGTTTGCAGCTTATTAAAGACATATTTGCCCACTTGTGTGATGAAGGGAGGGCTCTTGTAGACCTAATTTTCAGCCAGGTGTCCTGACAGGCCTGAGGGTCCCCTCTAGCACAGGCTTCCTGTTTCCAAACATCTCACATGGTGCACAGAGGAGTTGGAAGCCCTCGAACTGCACCTGGTCTCTGTCTCCATTGCTCTGGGCTGTAGGGTTGGGAGTGGGGTGTTTCCTCCTGGGCTCTTTCTCCTCTCTGACAGTCCCTCCTGGGTCATTATCTCTCTGAAACACATTCCTTCTCCTCCCCTCTCCTCTCTGGCTACTGTCTTCCTTCTCCTGCCCTTGCCCAGCGTTTTCCAGAAAGGAATCTGTCTGTCCAGCCTCCCACTGTCATCTCTCCCAGCCCCCAGGCCGGGCCTCTCCTTGTCGCTGCAGCTATTTTCTGGAAGGTCGCCGATCTGGAAAGTTGCTGGGCTGTCATCTTCCTGTTCCTTTCTGCTGGCAGGATTTGGAGACCTGTGTGGCCCTGCACTGGCTCTTCTGGCGTTGGACTCATCTGGCTCCAGCTTCTGCACTAAGTGCTCCGTCATCATCTCCATTCTGCTCTTGCTTCCACCCCATACTTCAGTCCATATGGGTGGTCAGAGATCTTTCAGGAGCAGTGAGAAAATCCCCATGCAGATTAGCTTATGCAAAAAGTCGGTCTGTAACTTCCATTATTGAAAAGTCTGAGAGAAGTGCTAGCTAGCTACTACATGTAAGGCTGCCCAAGTTCAAACCCTTTCTCTTCCGTCTCCTGCCTCTCTCTGTCTTCCTCCTTTATCACCCTTCTTGTGGGTAGGTGGGCCAGAGGGCGGATTCTCCCTGAGTGGTGATACACATGGCCACCAGCTTCTCCTCCTTCCAGGCCATAGGCAGAGCCATCCCAATGGAGAGAGAGAGAGTCCTTTTGCCAATGATTTGGGTCTCCAGACTCTCCTCGGCCTGGCTGTGTGTGTGTGTGTCCATCCTGAACCAATCCCTGGGACTCTGGCTGACTAAGCCTGGATCAGTGCCCCACCCTGGAGTAGGGGAGGGTGGCTCTCTAAAGGAAGAGTCGGGGCTGGGGGGTTGGGTTAGGTGTGTGCTGCTTCCAGAAAGGGGCAAACTACAAAAGAGGTCCATTGCCTCTCACCTGTGACCCCTTTATTGCAACAGTTTTTCAGCCTTTTCTCTTTCTCATCTTATATCCATTCTCCCCACATCTTTGAGTAACTTTCTAAAGTACATCTCTAATCAAGTCACTCTTCTGTTCACTAACCTTCCATGACTGCCCTCTGCCCACTGCATTAAGCATAGCCATCTGATTGGCATTCCATTCAACTTGTCTCCACCCACGTCTCCTGCCCAATAGCTTCCCAAACCCTTCTCTGTGCACCTGCAGCCTGACACTGTGTAACACTCCCAGCCTTTGGGCCTTTGACTTTGGATATTCCCTCCAAGTGGATTCACCTTCCTTATCTCAACCCATCTGGTATTCAGCCTATTTTGATCCTTTCTTTATTTCAACAGCCAGGATACTTTGGAATCAGAAAAGCTCTAAATTCACGTCGCAGCTCTGTCCCTCTCTTACTGTGTAGCCTTGGGCAAGGACATTCCATCCTCTGTGCCTCAGTTTTCTGTTTTGCAAAATGGGGATCCTGACAATGCCTACCTCTGAGGGTTACTGAAATGTGACCTTTAAAATGAGAGCATCGGCCCTTGATACACATTGGCTGTTGTTATTGTCACTTTATATCACTATTTTTACTCTCATAGTGCTTATGACCTTGCGCTGTCTGTTCTGAAGTCTTCGGTGCATGCCCCACCTCAGCACGCTGTCGAGGCTTAACCCTGGGTTAGCTCACAGTAGGCACTCAACTCTAGGCTGGCATGCAGTGGGCATCAGGCCCAGTGTGGGCACATAGTAGACTTCGGCCCAGGTCCACATGCCATAGGTGCTCAGCATGTGGGAAGAGTTGGTTAGTGCACTGGTTAAAGATTTGGGCTGCATCAGATGGCCTGGATTTCAATACTTGCCAGTCATGTGACCTGGAGCACCCACCTGGTCATCCTTGGTCATCCTTATGCTATAATGTGGTCATTAGGAAGAGAGAGGAAGCAAGTCTTTGGTACCTAGGATATAGTCAAGTGCTCCATAAATGTTCATTACCATCGCTGTAATCTCATTGGTAAAATTTAATTAATGTGGAAGTAGAGAATGTGGTCTGAGAGCACCAGAAAGATGGGAAGGTGAAGAGGCGATGGAGAGGAAATAGGTACTGAGCTGCGCTGAAGGGTCTCTGGTTCCCCTGACAGAGCCATTGGGAGTCAGGAGGAGCCAGGGCTCAGCTGGCAAAGACAGCAGGAAAGGAGCTATTTGCCAGACTGATTGGACACATGATCTCTCTCTGATCAAAGCATAAAGGGCTCATAGATCACCTGTATGTGACAAGGCAGTGGCTTGGGCCATCTATGAAATCACGTTCTGTTTTTGTACCTTACAAGTAAAACACATTTCTTGTAGAATATTCAGAAACCAAAACCAAGAAAAAAGAAAAGAATACAAACCAGATATAGTTCGGTTATAGTTTTACCCTGTAGAAATGTGTTCATTCATTTGTCCTCCTTCCCCTCCCCCTCCTTTCTTCTCCTCCCCTCTCATTCCTTCCTTCCTTCCTTCCTTCCTTCCTTCCTTCCTTCCTTTTTTTTCCTTCTTTCCCTCCTTCCTTTTTTCCTCCCTTCCCTCCTTCTTTCTTTCCTTCCTACCTTCCCTCTCTTTTTCCTCCCTTCCTTCCTTCCTTCCTTTCTTCCTTCAATGGACATAAGTTGGCTACTCTGCAGGATACTGTACTAGGCACTGAAGATAAACACAGAAGCGGAGAAGGCCCCTGTCCTCATGAAGCTGATGTTTTATTGTCATTGCTCAGCCTTTAAAGTGGCTACATAATGTTCTCTCATATAAATGTAACATTGTTTAACTATTCCTTTATTGATGGACCCCAAGGTACTCTGTCGTAAGTAGTTTTATTTTGGAAAGAATCCAGGCATCTGGGAATGAATCTAGTTTCTGTTGGCGCTAATTGTAGAGCCGATCATTTATGAGTATCGATGGTGGAGCAGGATGTCTTGTTCCACTGAGACACCCTGGTGTGCTGTGTGACCGTGGGCAAGTCTCCCAGATTCTCTGTTTCTTCATCTGTAGGTTGGTGATAATGGTTACACATAACCCAGGTTGTTGTGTGAAGATAAACTGACCTGAAACATATAAAGCCCGTAGGGCAGTGCCTGGTGTAGAGTCGGTGCTCAGTAAATGTGGCTATTGTTACTACTGTAGCACCTTCTTAGGTGTTGCACATTAGCGGAGAGGTTGAAATAAACTTGAGGTGTGGGTTGGTTACCAGAAAAGGTACATTCATGGAGGGTGGTGTCAACACGAAGCTTGATTTGGGGTAGATGCCCTGAGATGGTGGCTGGATGATAGTCTGGGTGCAGATGATATTCCCGTGATGCTCTGGTGGGCCTGGAGTGTTCAGCTCAAAACATTACTCACAGAGAGTTGTGGTTTTCAACCTTTTTGTCGGCATTCCATCCTTTGGGAGAACTTCTCATCCCTCCTATTCATAATAATCCTGCTCAGCCAATGTAGTTCCAGCATGGCTGATTCTTCCCTCCCACTGGGAGGCTCTTGACCCAGACCTGGCCAATCAGAGTAAGTCATCTTCTCTGTTAACTGATTGGTTGAGGGTTGGGCCCAGGAAACTCAAGTCAAGCCACTCAGATTGATCCCTGAGACTTTGGATGGATTGGGTTTAAGACCTGTAAGCATAATGAAGGCTTGGAACTTATAGGACCCATCTACCATTTGGAGTGAAAGCTGCCCGAGAACTCAGGAACAGAGCCAAAGATGGAGAGTGGAGACCAGATGACATGGCTTAAACTCTTAGATCCAGCCATTTGAATTTTTTTGAGCCAACTGAAATTTTTTCTTAAGCCAGCTTGAGTGAGGATTTTTGTTTTGTTTTGTTTTTTGTTTTTTGTTTTTTTTGGTTTTTTTTTTTAATCATTTCTCTAGGGTAGGCAGCTGGGAACAGGATAATAGAGAAGAATCCAGGTTGGACAAGGAATTCAAAACCTCTCATGTGAGAATTGACTAGGAAATTGGGCATATTTAACCTGGAGGAGTGACACCTCAGGGGGATGTGAGTGTTGTCCTCAGATGTTTTAGGGGCTGTCATGTGGAAGATGTGAGCTTCTTCAGTGTCGCTACCCCCCATCCCAACCCCAACAGTAGATGTTTCAGGGATAGGTTTTGAGTCCATATGAAGAAAGAACCGTCCTCAAGTTAGAATGGGCTGTCACTGGAGGTAGTGAGACTCCCATCATGGAAGTTATGTCAGAAGAGGTTGCTCGACCACTTGGCATAGATGTTTAAGAAAGGGATTGAAAGAGGCCATACTTGACCATGAATCCTCTCACAGCCCCCTTTTCCAGTCTATTCTATCTCAGGAAGAATGGCAAAGTACATTAACATAGGCTTGGGCGATACCCCTCTAGGATGGGGTCCACCTGACCAGGTACTGAGAGTGGCAGTGGATTGGTTCCTAAGGAAAATGGGTGTGTTTACTGTTAAAGAAAAAATTATTTATTCTGACGTTTGTTAAAGAATGGTTAAACAGACTATTCAGGGGACTGTGGTGATAAGTATAGAGACCATTGCAAAGTAGGGAAGAAAAAATTGGTCTCAACTCTGAATACAACAAGCAAAAGTGGGAATTTATTGTCACAGAGCAGGTTGAGAGTGAGTGGATGGAGAATTACCAAGAGGAAACATCAGGAGTAAGGGGGATTCTGGCCAAACCAACCTAACAATATTCTTGCTGGAGGCAGGCTAGGGTGCTCAGACATCACCGCAGGAGGATGGTGGAGGATGAGAAACATGCTCATATATCAAGGGTGATCAGATAAGGAGTAAGGGGGATTCTGGCTGAACCGACTTAACAGGATTGTTGCTAAAATCAGATAATGCAGAGATGAACACACAAGTCCATAAGTTGAGACCTAGGTGAGAAAGAGCTCAGAACAGTCTAACTAGAGTTTGTGGTCAAGCTGAGAATCTTTGCCATAACCAAAGAAGGGTGATGGAATGCAAGTGACAAATAGACTTGCTGTCTATGGCTCTGAGTGTGTAGCAGTACAACACATGTACAATTGGCAGTCTATGTATCATGGTGTTCTGCCTTGGGTCCCTCCCACCGCCCCCCCCCCCCCCCCGCCGCCGCCCCAGTTGTACATACACATGTGGATTTCAGAAATTTGAGTGAGAAGGGAAGGAGAGAAATTGTCTAATGGGTCTAAGAGGCTATGAAGTCAAAAGGAAGCTTTAAATCAGTGCTTTGGACATTGTAAAGTGCTAAACAGTGTGTCAGTTATACATTCAACAAACACTGATTGAGCACTGGCTTTGTTTAAAAAACAATGTTGGGCTACGATTTTTAAGTGGCACCGTAAAGGGCTATTGAGCCGCTGCCTGCATAGTTTTCTGCAACATTCAGACTCGATACCCTTTTGCCACATTCCTATTGCTGGGAGGTCCTGAGCTGCCTTGCATGGCTTGCGTCATAAGGCTCATGGGTTTTGTGACAGCTCTTTTTCAGATTGCCTACAGGTGATATTTGTGCTTGCTTTTGAGTTTGTGGCTACATCGCACATGGGGAAGGTTGCTAGATATTCATCTTCCTGGTAAGGAGGGTGTCCCTTGTTAGAAAAAGTGTTCGACTAGTTGAATGGAATTGAGGTTTTGCCCCTTGAAAATGCTTAGGAGTTAATACAGACTTTTTGAAAGCGTTGCTTATGGATTGTGTAGATATTAGGTCTAGCTGCTCTCCTCCCCTCCTTTCTTTACCTCATTACATTCTGGTGCCCCGCCCCCCACACCCAGAGCATGGAATCCCATGCACAGGTCTTTGGATATCTCCTGGTTGCCAAATTTGGTGACCATTTCTTTGTCTTTACTCCACTTGACCTCCCCGAAGCATTTGTCAGCGACCTCTACTTACTGAAAATATACCCTTCCCTCTGCTTCTGCCTTGCTGTGGTTCCTTAGTTCTCCCTCTGTTTCTCTCATCTCTTGTCCTCACTTCCTTCTCTTGGTTCTCTTTTTCCTTCCTGCTCCATAAGTGTGGGTGTTTCCTAGGGCCCCACCCTTGATTATGGTATTTCCTTCTCCAGGACATTTGTTGAACACCTACTGTGTGCCGAGTTGGGCCCTTTCCCCGACTCCAGTGCACTTGCAGTCCAGGCCAGAGGTGGCTTTCTAACCTTCACATCAGATCGCATCAACTCCTCTCCCCTTAAGAACCTTTTGTATTTTTTGCCAGGAGGTCCAAATGTTTAGCGATTACATGGGTGCTCTTTATGACAGGGTGCTATCAGGCAAAATGGTCTCAAGTGCTGGTGTGACCAACACCCTCTGAAGAAGCAAGTTGCTCTCAGTGACTTCTAGATCATCCCAGGATGGGTGGGTTTTGGAATGTGCAGCTCTTAACAAGCCTGTGTTCCTGAAGGCTATATGTATAATATATTTAAATATAAAGCCCCCATCCCATGTTGGGTGGGGAGATCCGCCATCTTGCTGCTGCCCAAGTTATCCATAAGTTCCCTTAATAAACTCTTTGATTTAATTCTGAAGTTGTCAACCTCTTTTTTCATTCACTTGGCTGCGCCTTCTTCTGGAAGTTGGTTTCAGTATACCTCGGGAAGTTTTTCCAGCAGATGCTCACTAGCTACCCATCCTGCCATGCATGTCCTCAACACATAAGATCCTCACCTCATGGATGCCCACATGCCAGGCACTGTGTAGGTGCTTTGCATGTATTAACTCATCTAATTTTTCTCATCTGTGAGGGGTGTGGCTGGAGTGAGTACAGTGACAACTGTAAGTAGGAATTACCCTCATTTTACTTAGAGTTTCCTCAGAGAGTCAAAAGTCGCTCACTTGAGATGGTACAACAAGTGGAAAAACGGAACTTTGAACCCAGATCTGTGTCTGAGGCTCCCAGCTTTCCTTCCCCCTGCGCTGTGCTGCTCTGCCCTCCTCCTTCCTTAAGACTTGTGGACAGTCTTCCTGCTCTGTCTCATCCATTTGGCTTTCCCGGAGGACTTGTATATATCTGTCAAGGCCCAGTGTAAATGTCCCCTCTGCTCAGATGTGTTCCTTGCCTTTATGATGTGCTACATTGTGCAATGATTGTCTATTTCTTCAATTCCACAGCAAGGCCCTGGAAAGAGGGGCTTTGCCACTCTGGTGGTAGTATCCTCAGTGGAGAATCTCTATCCTTATGGTTAGCTAGTCCCAATCTCTTTTCCCTAGGGTGTGTCCCTTCCTCGTGTGGGCCAAGGTCATGGTTGTAGGACTTAACCAGTTTCCCAAGTTATAGCCACATGAGCATGTGCCTCTGTTTGTCATCTAACTCTCCTGCTAGAATCGCAGCTCCTGCGGGTGCAGAATCCGGTCTGTTTTGGGTCTTTCTTCTACCATCATCAGCTGAGTAGATGAATGAACGACATTCCTCTGAGATGTTTGAGAACTGAGCTCACCCCTGGAAGGCCTGCTGTCCCCTCTGCCAACATAACAGCCGAGTGATCTGTGTGAGGGTCTGCAGGCCCCCAGGCTCCCTGGCTGTGGCCGCTGCCCCAACTGGCCTATAGCCCAGGTCTCCTGCTCAGGGTCCCTGCATGCCTACATTCCTTACGCATTTAATTTTATGCTATGCTTTTGGCTTTATTCCATTCAGCTCAGTGGCTCAGCAGGGGCAGGTCCCCAGAGGCTGTGACTGAAGGCAGGACTGTTACCTCGGAACTTTGTATTTTATTTCATCAGTGCATTTCGAAATTAACTGCTTTTGATCTTGTTTTAAGTTCTGGACCTAGTTTATGGTCATCTGTCTTCTTTTTTCTCATGCACTCATTTTATCTTCTGTGCATTTGTGGAAGCTGCCTTGCCATTAACAAAGAATAGTAATACTTTAAAAAATAATGGCGAGCACTGAACCTTTACTGTGCCAGGCATTGTGCTGAGGTCATTGTATGAGTTTCCTATGGCTCCTGTAACAAATTTTCACAAACTTAGTGGCTTAAAACAACATAATTTAGTCATTTTATATCGTTCGGGAGCCCAGAAGTTCAAAATTAGTTTCACTGGGCTTAAAATCCAGGTGTCAGCAGGGCTCTTTTCTCCTGGAGGCTTGAGGGGAGAATCCATTTCCTTGCCTTTTTCAGCTTCGAGAGGCTGCCCGCATCCCTTTGCTCATGGCCTGTTCCTTCATCTTCCAGGCCAGCAATGCCATCTCTTCGATTCCGATTCTCCTGCCTCCCTCTTCCCAATGTGAGGATGCTTGTGATGACACTGGGCCCATCCGGATCATTTAGCATCACCTCCCCATGTTGAGAGCCTTAACTTAATCACAACTGCAGAGTCCCCTTTGCCAGGTATGCAGATTAGGACACGGGCATCTTTGGGGACCACTGTTTTGCCGGCTACAGTCATTTAATCTGCACCATGACCCAGTGTGGCGGGCCCTGTCGTTCCCATTTCATAGATGGGAAAATTGAAGCTCAGAGACGTGAAGGCACTGGCCCAGGGTTGCACAGAGGGTGGTTGAGCTGTGTTCCTAACCTGGTGGCTGTGCTCCCGCCTGCCACTCCTGACTCCCCACCGCTTCCTGATACTTGCAACGGAAATTCCTTTGAAACAAGGAGGGAGGACCACAGGCGAACTGTTTTCTCTTCTCATTTTTTATTGAGAAGTAATTGACATACATCACTATATAAGTTGAAGGTGTACAGCATGATGGTTTGCTTTACATATATTATGAAATGATTACCATAATGGGTTCAGCTAACATCCCTCATCTGAAATAGATACAATAAAAAGAAAAGAAAACTAATTTCTCTTGCGATGAGAACTCGTAGGATCTATTCTCCTCACAACTTTCCACAAGCTCTTATCTTGACTGCTAAGGGATAGCCCTGATACCCGTGCCTCTGGTTGGTGTTACATTTGTGGGAATACTTAACTCAGAGGTAACTTTTCCACTTTTGTTGAAGTGGAAAACCTGTGATGGTCTCTGGGGAGCAACATTCTGCAGTTCAAATGCCTCTATCCTTCCCAGGGTAAAATTCTGACATTGCTTCTTTTGTCTGAAAGGATATCCCTTAGAGGTCATCTGATCTGACCCGGAAGTAGTTTTCTTCCCCTTTTATGGCTATAATTCTACCCTGTCTACAGAATGGAGTGTATTGTTCATGGTTTGCAAATGAAGAATGCTGCTGCCTCAGACAGGACCTGGGCCCCTATGGGTCATGCTGGGACTTCTGGGGAAGAGTGAGAAGAGCCAGGCTCTGGACAGCCCCTGTGTGAGCCCAGGGTGTCCCATCCCCTCTGGCCCCCTGCCCAACAGAGGAGGGCCTGTGTTCATTCTGTGAGCTCTTGCAGCCCTGACCTGGATGCCACTTGCTCTGTTCCTGATTTGGCAAAACCTGCTGCCATGTGTCTGATTCCAGGAAAGTAACTTTCTTCTTTGATGATTTGTAGTTACTCATTAATTCAATAATGAATTTAAAATGAGACTTACCTATGTGCCAGGCCCTTGGGATCCTGGAGACGTGGAGTGCTCTAGCCACAGAATTTACTTTCTGTTGGGAGCGCAGGGACAGACAATAGACAAACTAGCAAGTGAGGTCACTTCAAAACAAGATGAGTGCCATAAAGAAAATAAAATGAAGCAAAGGGCTACAGACTGCCGGGAAGCCACCATCAGCCAGGGTGGTCTGAGGGGACCTAAAGAGGAGTGACACCGAGGAGAGACCTGAATGAGAAGAGACCTGCATGTGTGAACATCCGAATGAGGAAGTGCGCCAGCAAAAGGGAAGGCCCTCAAATCTGATAATGGCCTGGTGTCCAGAATATATAAAGAGCTCTTACAACGCAACAGTAACAAGAGACCCACCCAATTGAAAAGTGGGCAAGGGAGTCGAATGGATATTTCTCCAAAGAAGGGCAACAAGTGGCCAATAAACACATGAAAAGATGGTCGCCAATACGAGGCATTAGGAAGATGCCAATCAATCCCCAGTGAGAGATCACACTGCACTCACTAGCAGGCTGCAATGCAGCTGGTGAGGATGCAGAGAATCAGAACCCTCATGCACTGCTGGTGGGGAAGGCAAATGGTGCAGCCGCAGTAGAAAACAATTTGGTGGTTCCTGGAACAGTTAAGCCTAGCAATTCCACTCCTCAGTATCTACTCAAGAGAAAGGAAGTCATGTGTCCATACTAAAACCTGTACTTGAATATGCCCACAGCAGCATTATTCATGATAGCCAAAAAGTGGAAACCACCCAGATGTCTATCAACCAACAAAATATTATCTATCGATGACAATGAAATCAGCTGTTAAAAGGGATGAAGCCCTGACACACGCTACGGCATGGCTGAACCTTGAAAACATTATGCCTCGTGAAAGAAGCCAGACACCAAAGGCCACATATTGTATAATTTCATTTTTTTGAAGTTTTTAGAACAGGCAAATCCATGGAGATAGAAAGCAGATTCAGGGTAGGGACAGGTGGTGACAAGTGACAGCTAATGAGTATGAGGTTTCTTTTTGGGGCGATGAAATGTTCTGGAACCCAACCTGTGCATGTACAACACCAATGAATTGTGTACTTAAAAGGTGAATTCGATGGTATATAAATGCTATCTCAGTTGTTACAATGTCATGAAGAGAAGGGGTAAGCAGGACAGAAACCACGTAGGCCGCGGCAGCAAGCATGCGGGCAGTGGGGACACGGAGGTGGGCAGGGCCCAGAGCGTGGCCGGCCTTGCAGGCCATGCTGAGGACTCTGGATTTTACCGAGCCGCATGCATTTCATTCCTACGTCTTTTGTTCTATGACCTTCTAGAGTTTCGCTTGGTCCTTTTCGTGGCTCTTTCCCAGGTCAGCATTTTTCGCTCTGTCACTTTTTCCTCCATTCAGCCCTGCCTTTCCCCACGGTGACTCCCCGGCCCCACCAGCCCCCTCCCCCACACGCTCACTTGGTCCCGTCCGTGTGTGTTCGCATTGTCCCCGCTGCCTCCATTTACTCCGTAACAGTTACCATTGGTCCTTGGTCATTCTTCCATTTTCTACCATCTCCTCAGGCTCAGGCCCGGTCGTGAGGGCTTTAGGCTATCAGCCACTTCTGATGAGAACTGACATTCAGACACACACCCTTGGCTGTGGTTTCGTCTTTCCAATCCAGCCTGCGTGGAGCTGGTGCCAAGGGTATGTTTTATTGCCTGAATCCTTTGCATCGGAAATGAGTGCTTAAAGATAAGTAGGGGTTCTGCCTTGGACATTCATGTGGGTTAATAAATACACGAATCAATAGAAGAGTAAAATGAGTCAGCTGTAAATGCCTGGGCAAACTCGAGGGCTGGGAATGTCGTTAATAGCCATAGGGGTGGAAAGCCTTCTGTGTGTCTGTCCCCACCACCCAAGGGATCTGAGGCAGAGATGGAAAAGCCGTTCTCCAGTCCAGAGAACTGGAGATCAGAGAGGGAAAGCTATTGGGCCATGGCCACAGAGCAGGCAGAGGCAGAACCGGGACGTGAATCCAGGTTACTTGGTTCCCTAAGGCTGCTGAGGGTTAGAGTTTACTTTGTTCTTCTCGGTACCGTACCCGGTGATGTGAGCATGAAAGGTAGAGAAGAACCCCCACTTTCATTATGCAGGCATGGCTAATTCTAGCGACATCATGTTGATGGTCTGCCCTTTCCTCATGCTTTTTTTTTAAAGGGCAACTTTGTCCAGACCAGTCATTTGTTATCTGTCTGTCCACATCTGATCATCGCTGCTGGTCTAGTCATTCCTGCTCTCTGTGGGTAGCAGCTATACCTTTAAAATGCAGGAAGGAGATTGGTTTTATTTTTATAAAATGGCATCTCCCACTGAACTGAATGAGGCTGAGAGTTGGGGACTGAAAAGTAGCTACAGAAGATGAAGCAAATGCTCTTCATTTCATCCAGAAATAGTTATTGAGCATGACCAGTGTGTCAGGCACCATTGTGGGCACTTGAGATATTGTAGGGAACAAGGTTCCTGCCCTCCTGGAGTAGGGGTGAACAAGCTAGAGGATCCCCTTTGAGCCTTTGAATTGTTGTTTCGCACACAGTAGTAATATGCTAATTATATGCCCCTCTAGCCTCTGGCAAGTCAGGAATAGAAGGGTTGGTGGAGGCAGGCATTTTGAACTTGCCCACAGAAACCACTGCTTTCTTCTGGAATTCTGTGACAGTCTATTCATGAAGTTGTTGATAAGATCCCCATTTGGCCTTACTCTGTTAGCTGGATGAACTCCAAGTCATCCTTCAAGATCTATATCAAACATCACCTCTTCCATGAAGCCTGCCCTGAACAACACCTCTCCCAGGCAAAGTTAATTTTCTTCTTTCTTTGATGTTCCTATTCACCCTGTGATAACTCTCATTGCTGTACTACATGGTGTTCACATACTTTGTTTTGTTTGCCAAGCTAGATTGTGTATTTTTTGAGGGTAGGGACTTATTCAGCAAAGTCCCTGGATCACAGACTGTTACGTTAATAAGTGTTTGTCAAATGACTAACCGACAGCAATAGAAAAACAGAAAAGCTACAAAAAGCAGATACAAGAATGCAGAACAGTGCGCACCAGGGGCATTTAGTGCTCAAGCAATCAGACCCTGACTTCTTCAGTGTCTCTGGAGTGTCTCGTTGTAGATGGTGTAATGATGCACTCAGAGCCTTTGGGGCTGTTATAGCCACTCATCTCTTAAGTCAGAAGGTGGGGTTTGCTATAACACACTGACTTCCATTTAAGGAAGTAAAAGTCATCATTTAAAAAAATCTCTGGTGCTTTGTCATTGGGGGAAAACCATTAGCTATCCTCATAATTTGGGTATCCAGATCAGCCCATTCCCTGAGGGCTCCTACTGAAGCAATCATCTTTCTTTTCCTCTGGCTATCCTGTACTCTATTTTCTGGTGTTCTCTATAACTGGGAAAGCTGGGTCATTCTGCATTTAATGTAATATTTCCTAAAAAATTTTTTGAGTGGGACAGGAGGGTTCTTTGTTGTTGGTTTTACCAATCAGGACAAACAATGTGACAGTCACTTTGAAAAAGAGAGAGCAGGTGATATGGGGCTTTTCAATAACGCAGCCTTTCCTTCCTAGGGACAAACCCCATTCCTTTCAGTCTCCGGTCTTAGTTCCCTGTGGGGCGGGGAGGTCACCCAACACACCCTCTTGTGCCTCCTGTGTCCGAGAGAGGACATGCTTCCCAAGTCCTCATCCTCCACTCCTGTCCTCGCCCGGGCTCCCCCATCAGCAGCAGCCTGTCTGAAGCAAGCGCTGCTGTGGCTACTGTCCAGCTGTCGCCTTGCCCTGGGCAGCAGGATGTTAGAATTCTTTCCCATTATATTTCATACCCACTCCAGGGAGCTCACTCAGTGGAAGCTGACAGCTCAGCTTTTTGGTGTGTGGGTTGTTTCCTTCTTACTGAACTTTGTTTGCATAACTTCTTAGAGAGTCTATATAAGGTCAGGTCAGCTTTAGAGTGAGCCGTAATCAAGTAGCATTCTGGGGCAATTTCCTCCATGTTCTCCTTCCCCCTTTCCTTGTCTTGCTCTGAGGTTCAGTGTTGGATGGAAATTATGAATGATTAGTTCTCTCTCTCTCTCAGTCCTTCTTTCTGTTGGCCAGCAGATATTTACTGGGCACCTACTATGTATCTGGCACTGTGGGATATAACAGAAACTCAATGGGTATGAAAGTAGTTAAAAAGATCAAAAGGACATGCATGAAAACACTTACCAGGGTTACTTAGGTGGTGAGACCCTTATTTTTGCGCATTTGTACTTTTTATTATTCTGCACCTAATATGTGTTCTGTGTTTAGCAGGAAAAAAAAATCATTCAAAGCATGTGCAAAGGTGTGAGAAATTCATACACTGCTTGGCCTATTGTAGGTCCTCAGTGTCCTCTGGGTTTTGTCCTCACCAGCCAGGGCTGGCTTTGGGGGCAGGCAGAGGGGAAGACTAGGTCCCATTTGGGAGAAAGCGCGGGCCCCCTCGATGTGGATTCTGTGTTGGCGTCACCCTGGTGTGACTAGTAGGTGAGACTGGGCAGAATCTGCCCCTCGGGGATTCCCTTAGCCTTGGAAGATGTCAAATCTGGGTGAGGGAAGCAGGGTAAGTTCTTGAGATTGGTGTAGATGATGTCATTTGTAGTTTGGGGGAAAATATCAGAGCAGCTCGTCCTGGTGGCCTTGGCAATTCCAGAGAAGTTTCGCTCTCCCCTTTTTTTTCCCTTGCCCCTCTTCCCATGCCTGTTTGTGATCATCTCCCCTCCTTGTCATTATTTCCTCCCTGATCCCCTTGCTGGAACTGTTTAGCATCACCTCCTGGTCCTCCCACCTTCCTTGTCTCTCTTCCTAAATATTTCCCTCCTTTCTGGTCCTAAATGGAGAGTGTGGGAGGAGGGAAGAGAGGGGAGACAAAGGCTCAGATGAGGGGTGCTAAGGCAGGAAAAAAAGAAGGGAAACGCGGGTTCCCGGAGCGGGTTAGAGGAGAGCCAGAGGGAGGAAGAGACTGCAGAGGTGATAACACCACAGCCAGTGTTTGCGAGCACTTCCTCTGTGCCGGGCAGGGTCCCAGAACTTTACGCGTGACGACTTTACGCTGTGTGTTAACTTAGTAAATGCAGGCAAGGAACCTTGAAGGAAGAACTGAACCAGATGGGCCCTGCTTAGGCTTTCTAGGTCCTGAGGAGTCCTTCAGGCTGGTGGGATTGGCTGGTCCAGGAGATTTTTCATGCTGATAATCTGTCATTTCTTGTGATGAGGCTTCACAGACTAACCAAGGGGTGAAGTTTTTTTGAAAATATTACATTAACTCTGTGTAAGGACCATCTTTTCATGAACAAGACTCTCATGGGGCAGGAAAGGGAGGATTTCCACAGCCTCAAATTGGGGATACCTGACATGCAGTCAGCCTGGGGTTTGAGCTCATGGCGCTGGCCAGAAGTCAGCACAAAGTGACGTGGATGGTCCTTGAGGACAGGGCTCCTGACCGTGCTTTGTCATTGGTTGACATCTTCCATGAGATGGGGCTCTGTGGGATTTTTGTGATGCATTTGGGAATCCTTGTTAATGATGGCTTATGTCAAATCAATGATCTAGGGATAACAGAGAGAACTCTCTGATACCCAGTGCCATGGTTCAGTAGCTCTTTTTAAAATACGCCTCAACTCTTTCTTGAGCTGTGGGATTTGGGTGGAGGGAGAGTCTCTGGGGAGACAGTCCTGATGGTCTTTGATGGTGAGCTACTTAGGAACCACACTTAGACACCTCTAATTCTGTCAATTATAATGTCGAGAAACCAGGCCACACAGGAAACTCCTTTACGCACTCACTTCCTTAAACAGGGTGCAGGTGAGAAAGAATGCGGTGGTTGAACTTCGGCCACTACGGCTCTCCTGCCGGACTTTTCACTCACCCCCTTTTCCCTGTCAGCGTGGAGTGGGTTCTCTGCGAACCTCATCAGTTCCTTTTCTCACGTCTTTCCCTAAGTCAGTGGTTCTCAAGGTTTGGGGGCATCAGAATCCCCCTGGGGGCTTATTAAACTCTGTTCCAGGCCCTGTTCACAGAGTGTCTGAATTTATGTTCCAATATGTTCCTGGGTGATGTCGATGTTGCTGGCTTGAGAACTGCCGATTTAGGCTTCACCAGTTCTTCGGTGGCCAGGGCAAGAGTTGTCTGGCTCCGGATCACTTCACCTCTCTAAGCCTCAGTGTCTTCACCTGTAAAATGGGACCGTAAACAGTGCTGACCTCACAGAAAGGTTGGGATGAAGAAATGTGCAAATTCGTGTAAGCGCTTAGAAAAGTGTCTAGACATTGTAAGTGCTCAATAAACATTGACCTCTGTTATCATCAGGACCCTCGTTGGTCTTATCTGTACCCCCCCCCCCCGAGCTTAATATCAGGCTTGGCACATAGTAGGCCCTTAAGGAACACTATGGAATGAGTGACCAAATGACTGGGTGTCCAGGAGTGCCCAGCTTTGAAACCCTGAGTAGTGAGTTTGGGGCTACAGAAGAGCAGTGAGGAAGGTCGCGGCTGGGAGGCTCTCCCCTGGGTTTGGCAGTTAGGAGGCTGTGACACACCTCTGGGGGAAGTTTCACTGCGAGGTGGGGCTAGAAAAATAGCAGCCACCCCCGTCAGCCAAGCCCTGCATGTCTCATTTTTTTCATTTAATCTTCACATCCACCTTATGAAGTAGGTATGTAACCCATTTTGCAGATGAGGAAACTGAGGCTAAGAGACATTCAGGACCTGGTTGAGGTCACAGAGCTGGTACAAAGTGAGGTGAGTTTCTAATGGATTCTGGAACCTTGGACTCAACCCGGATGCCCTAGAGCAGAAGATTGAGGATTGACAGTGCAGGGACCTGCGGTTGGAGACAGCTGTGCTGAGGCGTCTGACAGAGGGAGCTCGGGGTGTCTTCTGGTGCAAATGTCTGGGCCCAGCTTCTCTCAGTGGGGTCATCCAGAGCTGTACCCTCAACTCCTAAACCTCAGTCTGAAAAGATGTACCACTCACCCATTGGGGACTGAGCGGCACCATGAGGGTGATGACAACTGTCTCCCAGCCTGATTTGCCATCTTAGCACCCCCATACACACATGCACGCGCGTACTATGTATATATATATGATAAGGTTCAGCTATCCCTTTCAGTTGATATACCCACATTTTCCTATGTGCTAGAGTGATGAATGAGGCCGTGCTGTGGCTGTGTGTTTGTGTTTAGTCTTCCCAGTTTGTCCAGAAGCAGGAAGGCAGCTCGATGAGCAACTAAGAACTAGAACTTCCTCCTGCACAGATCAGTTTAAGGTCAAATGAGCCTTACAGCCTCCTTCAGGGTGAGCGGGGGAGAGAGAGACTTCAGGTCTGTGTGGGCAGCTACGAAAATGTTGCTCAGACCAGCAGGTTTTTCATTTCAGATTTAGCTGACTTTTCAATGTTGGGCCAAATCTTGAGCAGCAAACATTTGTAAGCATACGTGACTCTTGGATTTTCAAAAACATCAGCAATCTTGTTGGCAAACCATTGTCAGATCAGCAGCAAAGATCCACCCAGGAAAACAGCCTCGCCTGCCATGATAATTTAAATGCCATTGTCCTGCGGATCTGGAAGGTCCATACAGGCTAGGTTCCCTGTATCCTTGTGGGGTGTGTGGGGTGTGTGTGACTTACTTATTGTGCGTCTATCTCATGCCAGGTCCTGGGCTGGTACTTGGGACACGTGGCTTGCAACTTTCCCACATGAAGGCTTTGGCTGCTGATGGGGTGGTTGGAATCCAAACGCAGTCACAGAACCCACATGTCTGGGCTGACCGATGTGGACATGGGAAATGGAGTGGTTGCTGGGACATAGACTGCCTTTTTGTGCTTGCGTTGCCTTGGCATCTGATGTGTGGCCCTGCCTTCCCCTCAGGTCAAGGCTGCAATTTAATTAAACACTTGGTGCTGCTTCTCCTTTTCCTCCAACAACACTACTCAAAACAGTGCGCTTCCCAAACAGCTGTGAATGCTGGGAAATGCTTGGCGACCTACCCCCACGCTGTGTCCGCAGCAGCCACGTGTGGCTGAGTGAATTTCAGTTCCTCAGCCCCACCAGCCTCGTTTCCTGTGCTCACTACCCACCTGGCAGCTCCGCCCTGTGGCTACAGCTTCAGGGAGAAGAATCTACGTGGCCAGCCAGGCGGGTTTCACAGTGTTCATATTTAATCCTCATGATCAGCTAATGAAGGATGTATAAACTCACTCCAATTTGGAAACATCCCAGCTGTCCATCAACAGATGACTAGATGAACAGATTGTGGCATATCTCTACAATGGAATACTATTCAGCCATAAAAGGAATGAAATACTGAGCATGCTACAATGTGAATGAACCCTGAAAACATGCTGAGTGAAAGAAGCCAGACACAAAAGATCACAGAGTGTATGATTCCATCTGTGTGAAATGTCCGGAACAGGCAAATCCAGAGACAGAAAGCAGATTAGCGTTGCTTATGGCTGGGGGAGGGGAGGGGGAGGAGGGACCGCTAGTGGGTGCGGGGTTTTTTTGGGGGGTGATGCAAATGTTCTGGAATTAGATGGTGGTGATGGTCACACAGTATTGGGAATGTGCTAAATGTCACTGAATTTTATGCTTTCAAAGAGTTAAAATGGTAAATTTTATGTTATATGACTTTTACCTTGATTAAAAAAAAAAAAGTGGGAAGGACAAAAAGAAAAAATCGCTTCATTTTTATAGAGGAGGCAGCTGAGGCCCAGACTGTCACTGTCCTTGAGGAGTACAAGAGCTCTGCCCCTCCCCCATGTGGGAATCCCCTGGATTCCTTCTTTGTTTCCTATAGCCAGTGGGTCACCAAGCCCTGTCCATTTGGCCTGTGAAGTATCCTGAGACCATCCTTTCTCTCTGTCCCCAACGCTTGTCACCCACTGACCCCTATGGTCAGCTCCCCACCAGACTCCTAGGGCTGGGTGGGCAGAGACATCCAAGCTATCGAGATCCTTTGTCAGGCCTGGCTTTGTTATTAGTGTCACTTTGGGCACGTCACAGGACTTCTGAGCCTCATCTATCAAATGGTGGTTTGGATATTGATGAAGGTGATGATAGCAAACCCTTCTTCCTGCCATAGCCCGCCATACAGCATTGTCATGAAGAACAAATGAGGTAGTAAAACATAAGTGTTTTTATAAACAGAGAGGTATCGTGCCGTATGAACGGTCATAAGGATTTGGCAGAGTGTCCCCTAGCCTGGTCTGTAGAGTTTGAATCAGGAGTTCGTGGCCTGCTAAGAACTCTGTCTTAGCTCCCCTGAGACAGATGATTACCTATTAGACAGTGGTGCTTCTCACGTGACAGTGCTCAGACTTTGAGGTACTAAGCATGCAGTGAGCTTGATCAGCTCCAGACTCCATTACACTCAGGGCTTGTGGTCTTGGTGTAAACCTATACATTACGTGGGGTTCAGCATGGAGGCATCTAGAAAGATTCTAAGAAGAAAGGGACCTTGATTTAAAAAAACAAAATCTCAAATGCATCAGTTATCACCTGAGTGCCAGTTAGAAATGCAGACCCCAGGGCCCCATCGTAGACCTGTTCATCATAACCTGCATTTTAGCACAACCCTCAAGTGATCTGAGTACCCATGAATGTTTGAGAAGCACAGCTCTACACTGTCATTGGGTCCTGAGAAAGTCTAAAGCCAGCAACTAAAAGCCGTTAAGAACATCTGAGTGGAGCAGAGCGGCTGGTACAGAATGAATAACCCAAACCAGTGACATCCCCACGTGCTAACCTTTACCAGTGGGGAACTATCATGAGATCTCACTAACAAGAGCAATTAAAATAAGAACTATTTAGGAGTTAAGCAGAGCAAGGATATGTGATTTTTCTCAATGAAAAGCACAGAATTTTGGTGGAAAACACAAAGGGGGTCCTGATTCAAAAGGGACACAAACTATATCTAGAAATTTATTCTCAGCAAGGGGCGGTTCTGCCCCCCCAGGGGATATTGGGCAATGTTTGGAGACATATTTGGTTGTCATCACTGGAGGGGGAGTGCGATACTGGCATCTTGTGAGTGGAGGCCACATCGCAGCTCACTGGATGTCCCACGACAAAGAATGATCAGCCCAAGTGTCCCGAGTGCCGAGGAGGAGGGACCCCAGTCTAGCCTAGTAGGACACACAGGACACTAAAAACTCAGGAATGTCACATAATATTTTAGCAACACAGGGCAATAAAGGTGGGAGGGAACTTAGCATGGTGGACTGTGGAAGAGATTCTAAAGTGACAATAATGACAAAAGTATGGTAAGGAAAAAAAAACCCACAAATGTAGATCAATGAAACAAAATAACTCCCAGAATCATTTTAATAAAAATGAGCATATAAGATATAACAGTCAGAACACACTAATGGAAGAATATTCAGAATTCTTAACGGCCTAATCGTCTAGCCATAAGCTAGATACACTCAGTGGGCCCAGAGCTGTATCTCAGACCAAAATAGGGACCACTTTCTTTGTTTCTTCCTCACCCCTTCCCTCTCCAAGCTGAATTTCCATCTCTCCACCATGTGGCTCTCCCATTCCTAGTGAGGCCTCAAAGACTGGGGATAAGATCCAAAACTTGGGACTTAACCGTGTGAGAGATGGGAAGGTTTCAGGTGTAGTGGCCACAGAGGTCTGCGTTCACATTCCCGGTGTGGCTTCCAACTGCCTGTGTGGCCTTGGGAGTGTCACATGACCCTTTTGAACGTCTATTTCTCATCCGTGAAATGGGTGCTGTTGTCAGGATCAAATGAAGGAATGTTGGCCAAGGTCAGTGTTGGGTCCTGCAGCGTGACCCTAGGCCTATTCATGGGTCATAGCACCTTCTTGGGGACATGATTTTGGGGTGTTTTAACCGAGCCCTGTACCCTTTTTTTGCTGTTGGCCACAGATGACATCCGATTGTTTGCCTTCGTGCGTTTCACCACTGGGGACGCCATGAGCAAGAGGTCGAAGTTCGCCCTCATTACGTGGATCGGAGAGAATGTCAGCGGGCTACAGCGAGCCAAAACCGGCACGGACAAGACCCTGGTGAAGGAAGTCGTGCAGGTAACTGGCCTGTGTTCTTTTAGGATCTGAGGGTCACACCCACGACTGAGGGATGGAAAGGGCTGGATTTGGCTCCTGGACCTGTGACTTAGCCGTGACTTCCAGGAAGCCATGCTCTGTCTCTGGACCATCACAGCTGTTTGTGAAATGCTACCAAAATTGTTTTCAGGAAGCAGGCTAGGAGGCAGGTAGCTAGGTCTGTGATCTTGATCATCGCATAATAGAAGCGTGGCAACTGGGAGCCTACCTTAGAGATTGGGGCAGGTGGCTCATGGAGAAGGGGCCTAGAAAGATGACTGAAGTCATGGCCCCTATTTGGGTCATGGATGATCATGGTTGACTTCCAGTGGTGGCATGAGCACCCAGTGTGAGAATTCATGCACACCCTTTCTGAACAGTTATTGGCAAACAGCAGGGGTTTGATAATACTTGTCGAATGAGTAAGTGTCAACCTTATGTCAGGGGCCAGCGGGGACTTTATGAGAATTGCATGGCCATAGAATGACAAAGGCTGTAACAGCAATGGCACAGACTCCTAGACTGGGTAACTGGGCACTGGACATGGCTGACTTAGTCCCAAATCCCTATCTGGCTGAAAGGAAAGTGGGAAAGGTGGGCATGCCTTTGGTTTTGCCTCTGAGCTCCTGAATAGTTCTAACTTGTAGAACTCTCTATTTTAAAGTTTGTTTGTTTTTTTCCCCCTTTCTGGACATAACGAAAATTGGCACTATGGGAAACTTCCAAGGTGGTTCATTTGAGCTAGGGGATGAAATCATGCTGAGAAAAGAAAATCTGAATTCCAGAAAGGAAACCCAAGGGAAGAGAAGTGAGGGAGAGAAGTCTCTCTTTACCAAGGGTTCTCCATTTTGCCAAAGGATTTTTCAAAACCCGGGATAGGGAGGTGGTAGCTAATGGGTAGGGGGTTTTTTTCCAGGTGATAAAAATATTCTAAAATTGACTGTGATGATGGTTGTACATACCTGTGCATATGCCAAAAGCCATTGAATTGTAAAAAAAAAAACAAAAACAAAACAAAAAACGAAAACAAAACACACTCGCAAAAATAGGCTATATGCCGAGTGGTATCCTGAACAGAAAAACTGCTGGGATCAGAATGAAATATGAAGTTTAGTTATCGTTCCAGTGTTGGCTTCTTAGGTGTGGCAAACGTACCACAAGATGTTAACACTTATGCAAATGGGGTGCAGGGTATTTGGAGACTCTTGGTACTATTTCTTGCAACTTTTCTGTAAATCTAAAATTGTCCCCCAACATAAAACTTTTACTTAAAAAATAATAAGAAAGCATAAAGTTCTTATCATTTCATTTCTGTTTTTCCATCTTCCCTACCAGCTCTGTGGGCGAGCTCACCCACCTCTGCATTGATGTAGTCAGTCTGCAAATCACGCTCTAGTTGGCTTTTTTTTTTTTTTTTTTTTTTTTACAGAGTCTTTGTAATGAACGTTTTCTGGTGGCTGACTGTCCCATTTCTCAAGTGTACTATAATGTACTAAATGTGCCCTGTTGTTGGCCTCTTGACTTGCTTCCAGTTTTTATTTTTCTAAATAATGTTTTACCCAACATTTTAACACATGCGGCTCCTTTCTTCTGACAAATTGTTTCTTTAGAATGCATTTTCAGGAGGTGGGATTCCGGAATTAGTAGGCGTGATAATCATTTTAAAAAGGTATGGCACTCATGGACATGGACAATAGACTAGTGGTTACCAGAGGGGAGAGAGGTGGGGGAGGGGGAATGTAGGCGGGATGAAAGGGGTCAAATATGTGGTGACAAAGAGAAATCTAACTATGGGAGGTGAACATACAGTGTAAATATATATATGCCTTACTGTTAAGATGTACAGCTGAAACTTATTGGATTTCGTTAAACAATGTCACCATAATAAATAAATCAATTAATTTTAAAAATGAAACCAAAAAAAAAAAAAAAGGTATGGCTAGTCAGATTACCTTCGAAAAGGGTTAGCACTATGCCTGGGACATAGTAAATGTTTAATAAGTGTCACTTATTTCACAGCCTAATCAGCATTACTGATTACCAATCTGAGCTCTGGAGGGCCACCTACTTAGCCCTACAGGCTATTTTTCTTGGTTGGGTTTTCATGGTGAACTAGCTTTAAGGGGTCTCTTTTTATGTCAGCAGAGTGGAAAATACCAAAAAAAAAAAAAAAATGCACGTTCCATGGCCAAGGTCTCCTGCCGAATGTTGCCATCCACACTTAGTTAGTCCTCTTCATTGGCCAGCCTGGGTGTGACCAGGGAACAAGGGAATGCTCGTCCCATGCATCTGATGGGGGCAGTCTTTTGCATTTTGCAAATTGTATTGGTAAAATACACTCACTTAAAATGGATCATTTTAGTCATTTTAAATGAACAATTCAGTGGCCTTAAGTACATTCGTAGTGTTGTGCAATCATCACCGTCGTCCAGCTTCAGAACTTTTTCAACGTCCCCAAAGGAAACTTTGTACACATTAGCAGTCGGCTGAGTTTGTTTTAAATCTAGAACTCTTAGTTTGGTTAAGTGGGCTAGTAACTGAGGGTGATTTGGGGAAATGTGATTTTTTGGTGGGAACCTTCAGTTGGGAATATTGGTTATAATTTCATTTGCAAACTCAATTACATTGTAGTAGAAAGGAGTATTGTCCGGCTCTCTGACCTGGGAAGTACAGGGGTTGCTGGCTTTAGGCGTGGCTTGATCTAGAGCCAAAGCGGTATCTTCCTTTCATCTCTCTTTTCTCTGGGTTTGGCCTCAGGTGGCCTCTGTACAATAGGAGAAATGGTCCAGACATATTGCTTCTTCTGGATCTTGATCCCAGGTGAAAAGAGAGCCCCCCTCCCTCTGTGTCAGTCCTTCCCTTAAGGATTCCTATTGACCCAGCTTAGGTCACATGCACATCCTGTGTGTGCAGAGAGGCAGGGCTTTGCGATTGGCAGCTATCTCGTTAATCCAGTTGTTAAAGGAATGCTGGTAGATGAAAAGCACAGGTGTTCATAGGATGAGAGGAGGGGCGGAGCTGGGGTGCATCTTAAACTACAGATGCAATGTAATATTTTGACCATTCCCTTTTGCATTTTCCACTTCTGCCTAAAAGTTTATTACCTGAAGCTATTATAAGAACTCACATTTATACTACGGTTGCAAAGAGCCATTTAAGTTACAAAGGGTCAATTTTGCTGGCATAATGGTGTCTTTGTGTGAAACATAGAGAATGTAAATTGACATAGAGACCCTGAAATCAAGAAGGAAGGTCTTTATGCCACTAACTACCTGCCCGATGGTGGGCAACTCTCCCTTCCTGGGCCTCAGTTTCCCCGTTTGTAAAATGAGTTGTGTGAGTTGATTTGTTGTGTCATACTCTGTTTTGACATATCCTGAAACTTTTTCATTTTTAAAAATTGGGTACTTTATTTATGTCAGCATCTTACCTTTAAAGGAAGCTTATTTTACCTTGTGTGACAAGAGACAGGGTAGTGCAATGGTCTGGAGTGTAGCCTTCTGAAGCAGATGGTGTGGGTTCAGATTTCAGCTCCACCACTTCCTGTGTGGCCTTGGGCACATTGCTTACCCTCTCTGGGCCTCGGTCCCCTGAGATCCAAAACAAGGGTAATATAGTATCTGCTTCTTAGGGTTGTTGTGGGGATTAAATGAGCAAATACAGGGAAAGTGCTTAGAACCATGTCTGGCGAAGGCCCGGAGGGTGGTTGTGGTTATTTCCAGCATTCCTCTTTAGACCCCGCTGTGATGCACAGCTTCCTATGCTATGAATCATTTTTTCTAGCAGATAGTAGGTCCACATGTTGAGCCACGGGTGTGGGGCATGAATCTTGTTGATCCATGTTGCCTGATTGATTGTCTTGCAAATGGCGTGGGTAAGAGTCACAGCCACAGCAACACAGCAAGGCCCTGGCGTCACCCACACTTGCCAGTGCTGACTTTAAACAATCCATGCCTCAGCTGGGGCCCGCCGCATAAGGGCGTCAGCATGTGGGGAAACTAAGGCCCAGAACAGTCATAGGACTTGCTTCAAACCCACAGGCTAGTGAGCAGCAGGTCCGGGGCTGGAGTTCAGAGGAGTTAAAATTCAAGAGGGTTGCCTTTGGGTCTCTTTAGTCGGTATTCAGAGCCAGGCTGAGAAACTGAGCCATATCAGTGGCAGGGGGAAAAACAGGGCAAAGCGAGTCAGGCTGGGTGACGGGGACACCCGGACTTGAGTCCCGGGAATTCGTCGAACAGACAGCATGCATGGCTGCTTCTCCACTGCTGTCATCTGCCACACAGAAGTGCCAGGCTGGTGCCAAGGACAAAGCACCCATCCCATTGTTCTGTTTCTCTGTGGGATTACGGGGACAATGCAGTCGCCACCGTTCGAGCCCTGCCTGTGCCGGGCTAGGCCGTCTTGATTTGGAGCCAGCCTCAGTCAGGGATGCATCATGCTTGCCTTGCAGGACGGCTTTATTCACATGATCTTTGTATTCATTTTTTAACATTCTGTGTGTGTCTATGGAGCCAAGTAAGCAGAGAGTACATCTCAGCTTTCCGCACTGGAAACAGAGAATGGCAAGAGTATTTCCTGCAAGAAGCAATGGAGGCAGGAAGGACAGATATCTCAGTGTCGGCATGGAGCGATCAGCTTAGTGTGTATTCTCTTGGTCTCTAAGCCTCAGGAGCAGGGCGGGCTCAGATTTTGGACCTTCTCTTACCACCCTCCACCCTCCCAGGACCAGATATACCAACACTCTTCTGGAGGGTCACTTTTGTGTATCATTATGGTAATAATATCAATAATAACAATAGTTTGATTTTGCCCCTTCCTTGTGCCTCATACTTTTAAGGACTTTACACTTATGAAATCATTTATTCTTTACAGTTCTGTCATTATTCCTGTTTTACAGATGAGGAACTTGGGGCCTGGGGAGGTTGAGTAACTTACTCCAGGTCCCAGCACTCAGATATGGTGGAGCTCTGCCCAGAGCCCAGACTGTGTCCTCTCAGAGCCTGGACTGGATTCTCTCACCCCACAACTCGTTTCCCAGAGTCCTCCAGCACCAAGAAGAGTGTTCCCAGGCCATATGCATTTTACACTCACATGGCACATGAAAGGCTCTGAGAAGTTCTGCAGGAAACAAACCTTTTACATTTATTTTTAAACTTACTGGTTCCGAATTTTCCTTGATGGTAGAACCACCCCCTCCCCTTTTTTCAAAGTGAACACTAAACATGGTTCCTAGGTGTTTTTTTTTTTTTTTTTTTTTTTTTTTTTTAATACTGCTGCTGCATTGAATGCAAAAGATCATGGGTTTAGGAGGAGTGAGACTCAAGTTGATATTCTAGCTTGGCCAAATGTTAGTTTGAGGACCTTGAGCAAGTCACTTTATCTCTAGAATTTGTTCTCGCTTATGAAAAAGAGAATTAAATTTTCATAGAGCTCTTGGAAGGATTGAAGAAAAGCAATGGATGTGAAAAGGGTTTTTTTCATTTTGGTGACTGGTAAACTCCTATTCATCCTCCAAACCCCTGATTCTTTACCCCATTCTCTTACCAGCCTCAATCAGACTTAACTGCTCCTTTATCTGTGCTTCTACTATGATCTGAATTCCACAAATTATAAATCAGTACTCCTAGAAAGTAATCTTGAGGGTAGGGCCCATGGCTGCTTTATTAGGTATGGAGCACATAACAGTGCTAAAAAAAGAGAAAGGAATGAATCTCTTCACATATGCTCTAGATTGTGGATTTTTATGTGTGAACAGAAGCTAGTAAATATTCGATAACCGTCCTTCGGGTTAAATTAAGTCGTGGGACCCAGTTACACTCAGGGAGGGATGTGGGGTAGATGGGAATTTCCGAAGGCTCTGCTTTTTCTTCAGGAGAAAGCAGAGGTGAGTGCTGGTTGGGTCAGCAGGGAGAACCCACACATCTCCATGTAATGAGATTTAAATGGGCCGCTGCTCTCCTATGCAAAGCATCAGTTGCCGCCTGGCACCCGGGACCATCGGTAGACACCTCACTGCCCTCTTGAGGGTTTCAGTTGTTTGTCTTGACAGGCAGTGTTTACACGTCTTCAAGCCAAGTGGTTCGTGGAAAAGCCTTTATTCTTCTCAGAACCAGAAAGGACCCTTTGTGCTGGTGCATTTCACCTGGGTCTGGGCTCAGGCAACGGGGCTTTTTGTTGCTTATGTCATATATTTGAAAGAAACCACCTGATGGCAAACACAGAGCTCCCTGGCAGCGTGTGATGGGTGATGCCATGCGTCATGGGTGGAGGGCCATGCTTATTCGTGATGGCCATGCTGTGTTACTACCCCCAAGATACAGATGAGGAAATCAAGGCTCGGAGGGATGAGCCTTTAAAGCCCAGGGAGTGTTGAAGCAGATGCAGATGGTAGGAGATCAGGGGCCGATTTAATGGGGCAGTTGGGCCCTGCAGCCAGCTCTGTGTTCCATCTGCATTCCTTTAACTAAGTGGTCAGATCTTAGGAGAAAGAGGGAGATGCTCCACGCTCTGAGCCTAGAATGTAAATGGAAGCCGCTTTCACAAGCCAAGAGCTCTGTCCAGCAGGCCTTGCCATGGTCGCCCACAAGCCACTGGCCTCCTGAAGCCCCATGTAGCAATCTCTGACCTGGTCAGTAGCGTGTCGTGTCCATGCCGTGGTGTATTAGATGTAGGTCTTAGGAAGAAGCCCGGGCGCTGAGTGTAGATAGCTCTTCATCTGTTTCTTCACATCTTCTGTCTTTCAGATTTTCCCGCCCTCTTTCTCTTCCCTTCTGTGTTGTTTTTCTCTCCTGTCATTATTTGTCTCTGAACATGTGCCTATTTAGCGTCCCTTCTGGAATAAGCCCCCTGCGCTCGATTTTCCCCCTCATGGTGGCTTATTCCAGGGCGTTGTGTTTGTAAAAATGGTTCAGACAAAATTAAGAAACTAAATGATGATCAGCCAGGCCGCCACCTCGCATAGCGATTTCTGCTAATTCCTTTTCAGCCTTTGTCACATGGTACATGTTTTTACGAATATGATTAATCATAGCAGAGTTCTTTTGCCTGACAGTTCATAATTTTAAAATGACTGAATACTGTTCTGTTCAGTGAATGTAGTTCTGTGTGTGTGTGTGTGTGTGTGTGTGTGTGTGTGTTGTGTGTGTGTGTTCTGGTAAAGACCTTAGCATGGAGTTAAATGTGGGTGTCAGCCCAACCCCTCACCATGTGTGTGACTTTGTGCTGGTTATTTCACTTCCCTGAGTGTTAGCTGCTTCCTCTAAAAATTCGGGATGATAATAGCTAACTCATGGAATTATAAAAATTAAAAAATTAAATAAGAAACTATATATAATGTCCGATGTACACAAAGTGTTCAATGTGAGTACTATTCGCTTATTTATTCAACTTTTGTTGGAAAGTGAAAATAGTCTGATAAAACAGTGAACAACTGTGAGTATATGTGCTGTACTTCAAAAAATATATGTTGAGTTATTTCTTTGGGAAAAGTTTCCTGAAGTGGGTGTGGCTAAGGAATAAGAACTGCTAGGCACAACCTTGATCAGGCAGAATTTGAAGACCTAAACCTGGATTTAATCCTGCTTGTCAGTTAAGCAATAGCAGGGGTTAGACGAAACTCTGGGTTAAGAAGGATTCAGATGTTAAGTCTGAACTCACTGGGGAAAGTGCATGATTGGTTTAGTGATGTCTGCCATGGATACAGGAATAGAGAGTGAAGTACACTCCCACATTCTTGGCATCTCTGATGAAGATGGAGCCATATTCAGAAATCAGGCAAAGTGGAGTCAGGGCTTCTGTAAATGTCTGTGTTTAGGAAAGCAGGGGTCAGATTCCAGCGTCCCGAATGCTAAAGAGGTGGGTGGCCCTGCAGGAGTCAGGATTCGAGGCACGTGGATGACTGCCCCTATTTGGTTTTGACCCAAACCTACCCACAACATGCTTTAGGACACCATGCGCTCCTGCCCTCCATCTATTACCCTGTGCCCATGGGAAATGTGACATGTCTCTCTGTTGTCCTTTGTTCTCTTCCTAGTAAAATAGGACCCCATCATTCCACACTGTGATAGTGACGCAGGCACCTTTGTTCCCAAATCTGTCAAACATAAGACCATACCATTTTGATCTGTTTGTTTTTTCGCTTTTCTGTGATGACTCATGCCTATTATAAGAACCTGTTCTTTTTGAGTAAATTACACCTTGTTGGAAGGATTTTTAAAACTTTGGTCTTTGAAGCATGTTGAATGGTTGTAGGAGGTAAGCGTAGGGTGCCCAGGAGGGGATGGCAGCTGAGTGCCCAGCAGGTTTGCTGCTGTGCGTTTTCATCTGGCTCATGTTCCAGCTGCTGTGGACCAACTGCTTTTCTTCAGCATGCCAAGGTCTTTAGTTTATAATTAAACTTCACCCACTTGGGGAAAAGACACATTATTGTGGCCAGCGTGTGTTCCTTCTACCCGCTGCTCCATCTCGCACAGGTGGGAGGAGAGATTCTAACCCCCGCACTCTTTTGCAAGGGTTTGGGATGGGCCTGAGCTTGCACACAACCTTCCTTTTGAAAGCCACACTCTGATCCCAAAGTTGACCTTTCTGTGCCATTTTTCTCCATTGCCCCTCAGATTCTGGCATCCGAGTTGAAACTTTGTCCTATGTGCTCCGGAGGCTTAGGTACAAATCTATGGATGCCTGCTGAGAAAAGGGCTGATAGAACCTGTCGTCCAGCCCGTCTTTCACGGAGATAGAAACCAGGGCCCAGAGCCATTGGCTGTCTCCTTCAGGGCACCTTTGAGCCCTCTGGTTCTCTTTTTCTGCTCTCAGACTCTCCCAAAGAGTACTGGAATTTTGACTTCCCATGACCTAGGAAAGTGTATGGTCTTCAGAGAGCATGTGTTTGCTGGAAGAACAAATTGCATTGGCATGCATTATCTTTCGATACAAGGAAGGTTGCCTCTCCTCCCTGGTCCCACTTTGTAGAAATGTGTGTTGCTGACATTATAAACTTAACTGTCAAAGACTTCCAACTCATTTTTAATTCCTAGACCTTCCCCATGTCCTCTGTGTAGGTTAGTGTGACACACCATAGACCTCATGTTCTAGGCAGAAGACCCGACAGTTCTGCCCAACTGCTCTCTTGTGACTGACCTTGTACTTATCTTTCGGGTGTGAAGCTGGATTTATCCTCTTCTGTCTGCAAGGGCGAGGATGTGCCAGTTCATTGTCTTGGTTATTCTGAGGAATTCCCTGGACTTTCCGTCATTAAAAAATAAGTGGTGGGGGTGACACTTTATAAATTATATAAATGTCTAACCATTGTACTATACACCTGAAACTAATATAAAATTAAAAAAATGGTGGGAGTGGGGAAATCAGTGTGGGTGAAGGAAGAGGAACTGGCCACTCCCTGTGCCTTCACTCTGTGTTTCAGAAAATTTCTTTATATCTCTGATTCTACAAAATATGTCCTGTTTCCTAACTGCAGTCCTTCTCCTGAGAATAAAGGTTAACTTAGGATCATTTAAAATACTATGTAATTAACCTTGAGTACTTACTTTGCACCAGGCACACTTATCGAGTGTCCAAGCCCTGTACACATCATCGGAGGTGATGAGTTGCACATTACAACAGCCCTAGGATGTAGGTCCTCTTATTGTTGCCATTTGCGGATGAGGAGACTGAGGCTCATGGTGGGTAAGTCCCTGCGGAGGGTCAGGCTGCTGGAGATGGACATGGACAACTTCCCTGTTTGTATTTGGCCCAAACTTCCTCCCAGCATGCTTTAGGACTGAAGCTGGGGTTTAAACTTAGGCAGTTGGGAGCCATTTAAAAATGAGATGATTTAAAACCAAGGGTTGGAAAATACTTATGTTCTTTTAAAACTAACCTTGGAAATAGAGTCTTGACTATGTAGAGAGCTGTGGTTCCTAACCCCAGTCCTTCTCTGGAGTTGCCTTCCTTAGGAGCAGACTGATGTCTCGCCTACATCTTTGAAGCATGAGCATATGTGCACTTGAGAAAAGTCACAGGGACAAAACGTGTCCTGAACTTGGTTGATGTCTAGTTCCAAACCATACTGGTGTCATTTTTAGCGGAGTGGGGCTTCTGCCTTTGAAAAGTCCTGCCATGGCAGGAAAGGGAGAGACCTTGTCTGGAAGTTATTAGCCAGGGACACAGTATTTCTGGACCTGACAAAGAAGATCTTTCCAGAACCACAGGTGACAGTGTCCCCAGACAGGCATATTTTGCTGACAAATGTTTGATGTTTGGCTCAGGCAGTCTTGAGGGTATGATATGCTGACATGGGAAGGCTGGGCAGTCTGGAGCAGCCCACGAGGTGGCATGAGGAAAGAGAAGATACAAGAGAGACCAAGACCAGGGTCTGCCCGCCGGACCCCTGCCATGAGGCTGCTGTGTGCCCTGAGGCACATCACTCCCCTTCTCTGGGTCTCTTGCTCTTCTATCAAATGAAAGGGTGAATGTCAGGAATTCAAATGCTCTTTACCTTTCAGCTCCATTCCTCTCACCTCCTTTTTTTTTTTTGTTAACCAAAGTATAATTTAAATAGAAGAAAACTCACAAATCTTATGTTTACAGCTTGATAAACTTTTGAATTTCAATGTTTTGAATTTTTGTACACACTCATAAAACCACCACTCTGATCAAGACCTGGAACATTTCCAGCCACTGAGAGGCTCTCCCTCCCGCACTGAGATCTGCGCTAACGTTTTATAATAAATGATTCGCTGTGACTGTGTACAGTATTCTTGCATTCTCTCTCCTGTTCTTTCTAGAGCTGTGCTGTCACCAGCCTCCTGTGGCTGCTGTGCACTTGAGGTTTGGCCTGTGGTGCTGCTCTGTGCCGTACATGTACAGTATGTACCGGCTTTGCAAGACCTAATGTGGAGGAAGGACTGGAGAAGATCTCGGTGCTTTTCAGTTGGGTTTTGGGTTGACTCAGAACTTTTGGGGACTTTTTTAGAGTCCACACCATGAGATCCTGATGAGAATAGACTCACCTTTGAAGCCTCTGGGAGTGCATGAGCATCCTGATGTAGGAAGGCCTGTGAGGCCTGCTGGGGCCACCTCCACATGACCGTCACCTCCTGCTTGCCCCTTTGGGCCTCTGGGGGGGCAGGTGCTGGTCCCCATAGTGGGGGTGGGTGAGGTTGCTTTTCTATATACTTCTGTTTAATAGAATAATAGTTTTTGGATCTTTTGGTTTTAAACATATCTTTGGTCTGTAGCCTAGGATTTAGGTTTTTTGGTTTTTGTTTTTGTAGTTAGAGACATAGCCTTTTTTAAAGGTAATTTTGTTCATTCACATTTATTGTTATGTCTTTATTGGATTCTGTTATTCTGTTTTGTTCCTTATTTTAGCCATAATTCAATTTCCCATATACTTGTGATTTTAGATTGGACCGTGCACAGCTCCCTGTAAAGTTTCACAGTAGATTTCTTAGCCTTTATCAAACTTATTTTTTTCTTAATCTCAATCTAATAACTAACAGACACAAACAGGAGTGTTCTTATTGCTTTAGATTGCCATATATAGCTATCACGAAGCAGAGAGACTTTGGACTTCCTTCTATAGGCACCTTGAGCTGCTGGCTTCCTCCTCCTGCATCTGCGCTCCACCCCTCCCCCATGCCGCTGGGGCTCTGGGTTGAGAAACACATTCATTCTCAGTTCTCCTTTTTCACGCCTACATCCAGCTTGTGTTCATTTCTACTGATGACGTTCACAGACACTGAGCAGCACAGTGTGGTGGAATGGGAATAGAAAGAGTGTTTAGTCATTCTGGGCTACTTACACAATCTCTCCAAGCCCCACTCGTGGGTCTTATCATAAATAAAAAAGTTCATATACTGCGGGAAGATGAAGTGAGAAAGTGTGTGAGGCAGCACTTGGCACATAACTAGTTGCTCGATAAATATTAACCTCCCCCTTTCCACCTCTCTGTTCAGATTCTTAGTGGCCTGACATGGCAAGCGGCTTGTGTTTATACTGTAAAACTTGACCTTGAGCGTCATTCTTGGAATATGGTGACCTTTTTTTTTTTTTTGTATTTGTGTGTGTATGTGTGTTTTAATCGAAGTGAAACTCACATAATATAAAATTAAATATACATTTTAAATATACAATTTATGGATATTTAGCACATTCACGATGTTGTGCAACCACCACCTCTATCTAGTTGCAAAACATTTTCATCACCCCAGAATACCCCTGACCCATTGGCCGTCACTCTCTATTTCCCCTCCAGCTCCGGACGACCACTCATCTTCTGTCTCTGTGGATTTGTTTTTTTTGGACACTTTGTGTAAATGGAATTACACAGTATGGTCTTTCACGTCTGGCTTCTTTCATTTAGCATGATGGTTTTGAGGTTTATCCATATTGGTAGCATGAATCAGTACTTCATTCCTTTTTATGGCTCAATAATATTCCATTATGTGGATAGATCATATTTGACTTATCCATTCATCTGTTGACGGACCTTTAGATTATTTCCACTTTTTGGCTGTTGTGAATAATGCTGCTAGGAATATTTGTGTACGAGTGTTTGTGCAGATGTATGCTTTCATTTCTCTTGGTTAGAGCTGTAGAAGTAGACTTGCTCGGCTATATTAAAGAATTTTAAGAATTAAGTTTGCCAATGTGTGGCAGTGTCTGGTACACGTAGGTTTATAATAAATGTTGGTGATTTTTTACATTATTTCCTTGTGGACATTATTATTATTGTTGTTATTATTATTATGTAGTTGATTTTCTGGCTTTCAGACCTTATTTGTATTTTGGTAAGTTTCCCTGTATTCCTATCACCATCCTGAAATTTTTCTTTTTTTATTGAAGTCTCCTGATCCACATATTAAAATAGTTTGAGGGCCCAAGTCCTTCTGATTGAGACCCCCCCTCCTCCAAAAAAAAGAATAAAATAACTTGATTTCTCATGGCTTGGAGTTATCTGATGAGCCAGATCACCTGCTTCACTCATCCATGCCACAAGTATGTACCGAGTGCCTCATGTGTGCCAGGCCTGTAAGATTTTGGGGTTGAAACTCGTGTACCCCAAGAGGGGACAATGACTGCATTTAGCTTATCACTATGGCCCCATTGCATTGAATGAATGTAAACAAATCCCCTGCTCTCAAGTAACTGTACAGCTGGAGAGCTCAGTACCTACTTTGTGCATTCGGTGCCCAGACTGACCACTCAGGCCTGGGACCGGAAGACCTGCACTGTCACGACCTGGGGTACCTGAACCTAGCTGTACCAGCTTATGAGAGCCAGTCATGTGTGTCGTCCCAGCTCCACATAAAGGGACATCATGTTGGTAGCTTGAAATCAACCACTGTGGGAATATTTATACCACAGAAATCGGCAAACGCTACAAATCAGGGCTTCTCCCTTTCTTCTCTATTTCGTTTTGAGAAGCTGGTGTTAAACGTTTACCATCACACCATCCTGCCTTCTGAACCTCATCTCTCATTATTCTCCTGATGAGGAAATTGAGTCACAGAATGTTGAAGGAACTTGCCCAAGGCAACACAGCCAGAAAATGACAGGGCTGGAATTCAAACCCACATCTGACCTTGGCCCATCTCCATAATCTTGGGACTACGCAGTACCTTGACTGTATCCATTTTCTGATCTCTAGTTATGTTTGCTAAAGCACTCTGTCACTAAATTTTTATTTTGATCATTCCTTAGTATTTAAGGTGCCAAGACTTCCTGGTGTGTTGCCTGAGCAATGCCACGATCCTGTTCTTTCTTACGAGAACTCTGTGTTTTATTTTGTTCCTGCAGAATTTCGCTAAAGAGTTTGTGATCAGTGATCGAAAGGAGCTGGCAGAGGACTTCATCAAGAGCGAGCTCAAGAAGGCGGGGGGAGCCAATTACGATGCTCAGACGGAGTAACCCCAGCCCTCCCCCTGCCCCTTGCCAAAGTCATCTGCCTGCTCCCCGGGGGAGGGGACATCGGCCTCAGCTACCAGCCCACCAGCCCACCAGGGAGAGGAGACGCAGTGAGAGGCAACGCCCGCCACCCTGTCCGCAACCCAACTCCCCTTCCCCGCTTCCCTTGTGAGCCCCTGTAATAGCTTATCTCCCGAAGCTCATGGAACATCTTTCTTTTATCTTCTTTTTCTTTTGTCCCCCTTTTTCTGAAGAAAAATCATTTTGATGCCAAGGCCATGTACATCCTCAGATGTGAGGCGCCTCCTGTGGTGACCCCTTGCCCTGGCATTGCTCTTGGCCTGCCTGGCCTCCTCCACCATGACCCATGCTGCTTCCGGAGCCCGGGCGCGCCGCCACCTGGGTTTTCTCTGGCGCCCCCACCTGTTTCCAGCGGAGGAAGCACCTGCGCCCCGAGAGGCGCCATCAGCGGCGGCCTTCATAAGCACACACCTTCACCGCGTTCGTCAGGCTCAGACCTCCTAGAATGGGCTCCAGGGTCCCTCACCCACCCCTTTCAAAGTTGCCTAAGCTACATGTCTGACAGAGACGGTGCTCGGTGGGGAGAAGTTTAGGCCTGACTCAGACCAAAGGAGAAGAGAGAAAATTCGCCTTAAATGTTGTCTGGCAGGAGCTTTGCCACGTGGTCCAAAATGGCACATTCCCATCCTTTCCATTGAAGTCTCCTTAGGACATGGAGTCGGGGCAAAGGTCTGAGTCCAGATTTGACAGGAGGAGTCTTTCAGGGTTAATGTCAGAGGCTCCCATGGTGACAAGGACATTAGGTAGAGGGCCCCGGGGTGCGAAATGGGAATTTAGGTAGAACTGGGAACTGATTCCTTACTTTTGGGACGGTCCTCTGCCAACAGCAAGGACAGCATGGGCCAGAGTCTACTCTGCCACCTGAGCTGTGTGTGGAGTGGAGACCCAGCCTCAGGGGGACCAGGACATCTGTGGTTTTAATCTTACGTCTGCACCACACATTCAAATGGATTTTCTTTTTTCAAAGAAAGATGAGATTGGCTTGGGTCTTCATGAGCATATTTTATAGTTCTTTTTCTTTTGTTTTCCTTGTTCATTTCATTTGGGGTAGGAAATCTGTGCTGTATTGGGGTTGTGAGGAACATCTGCACTCAAACAGTTTACAGAAATAAATGTGTTTTTTTGTTTTTCAAAAAACAGGTTTGTCTGATTTGTCTTTTAAAGCTTCTTTACTGTAAAACCAAAGACCATTGTCATCTTCAAATTTAATCGGCATTTATGGAGCTACTGAAGGCTAGGCACTTCATATTGAGAACCTTATTTAAGTTTTAATAACCCCCTTAAGAAATGGGTGCTGTTTGTGTCCCCATTTTCTGGAAACTGCAGTCCAGAGAGAGAGAGTGTGAGTCCTCTGAGGCCACACGGCTAGAAAGAGGCAGAGCTGGGATTTGAACCTAGGTCTCCTGATAGCCTGAAGCTATCGCTGTGGCTCGTGAGGGTAGTGGAAAGGCCCTGGATTGGAAAGTGACATGAGAGCAGGATTGCAATATTTCCCCAACGGTTAGAGGCCTTCGCTCTGTCTTTTCAGGAACAGCTGAGAGACTGCACCCTCCTCAGCTGGGCTGTGACCTTCTTTCCGAGGCTGTCCTAGAGCTTAAAAACTGGACTTCCAGCATACCAGACCTGGTAGGAATTCAGAATCAGGCCAGAGGTGTTTCAGACATACAGACAATGGATTTGGAGGAGCTGAGAGTGGGGTAGGGAGGGAGGGTGTGGGGGAGGGCAGAAATTAAAGTCAGAGCAGGAAGGAATCCTGTCAGTTGTGTGCAAAGTCACAATTACGCTACCCCAGAACAGCACAGGGATGAAGGGTTGACCCATGGCCCACACCAGCCACATCGGGTTTAATACCTGCTCTTCTGCTCACAGCTGTGTGGCTTTAGGCAAGTTAGTTAACCTCTCTGGGCCTCAGTTTCCTCGTCTGCAAAATTATCAACAATATTACCTATTGTAATAGGTGGAAAGGCTTAAGGAGCAGCACTATTCTGAGAGGATCTGGTAGGAGCTCAGTTCTCATTACATCATGCCTGCCAATAGGTCTTATTAGCTCGCGTGCCCAATTTTTTTCTACATCTAGAACAGAGGGTGTCTGACTTACTGGCGTTCATGCTTTTTGCTGTGGTCAGAGAACCTGGGACAGTTACAGATAAGGATAAGCCCCCCTCTGGGAGAAAAGCCAAGTCCTACGAGAAGATTACAAAGGGACTAGGCCTGGGCAAAGGCATCAAGGAGGGCTTTCCTGAGGAGGTGACACCGAGAACTGAAGATGAAGAGGAGGGAAGCAGGCAAGGGGGGTGGAGGGACAAGGGGACCTTGGACGAATGTTTGCTGAAGGGAAGAGCAAGGAGGGTGGAACTGGGTTTGTGTGTCCGGGAGCTTGGTTTTGAGGAAAGCTGCAGCTTAGGGCTTTGCTGGGTTTTCACAGGGCATCTGATGGGATCATGAGGTTTTCCAGGGCAGAGAGAAGCCTTGCCTTCTTCATTTCTTTATCCCATGTCCCTAGCACCTGCTAGGTGTCCGGTAATGTGGCCTAGAGCTGCCTCCACCTGTTCCTGTGACTGCCCAAGGCCCTGGCAGGGGTTGGGGACAGAGCTTGGTACTCCAGTCTCCTTGCTCAGACACACTCTAAATTACTTTACTCATTGGTCATTCAACAGCTTTTCCACATTCCTCAAAATTGAATGGTGCAGAAACATTTTATTTTGGCCTTAATTTTATTTTATTTTGGCCTTAATTTTGTGGGACAGGAATTTAGGAAGGGCTCAGCCGGGCCGTTCTCCCAAGCAGGAGGTCTCTCATTTGGTTGCTTTCAGACTGACTGGGCTGGATGTCCAAGCTCGCCCCTTCAAGTGGCAGGCAGTCTCATGATGCTGCGGTCATCCGGGAGGTCAGCTGGGCTGTGGACTGGAGCACCTGACTCGGCTTCTCCTAAACATGGGACAGGGTTGTGGACTTACATGGTTGCTATCTACTCCCAGGGCAAGCATCCTGGAGGTCAGGGAGAGACTGCGTGGCCTTTTCTGACCAAGCCTCAGAAGTCACATGGCACTCCACTGGGGGAAGTGGTCATGAGCCCCCAAATTCAAGGGAGGGGGACATTGACTCCACCTCTCAGCGGGAGGAATGCCGACATGCATGTGACCTTTTCAAAGCACTGCACCTGCTGTGACCAGGCGCTGTGTGAGGCACGGAGGACCCTCATGCTCAGGGGACTTGCCACAGGTGGGGGTGGGGCAGAGGAGCTCTAAATCAAGCCAGTAATTGCAGCAGGTATTCCTGCGCCCTCTGGGAGGTGGCTGCTTCTAGCTGATTGATCCCTGGGGAGGTGGCTGTTTCTCCACTTTGCCCAGCCCTCACACTACGGTTTATTCTCCAGGGGTCTCCGTGAGGCTAGAAGGGGGAGGGGTCCCAGCCCCAGGTGCTGCCCTGGTGGGAAAGGCCTCCTACTGTCCCCACCTTCAGGATGGGTTGTCCTCATGACAGTGTCCCTGATGCTTCCTGTTCCCAGTTTTTCAGTGAGCCACAGAGAGAGGTAAAAACAAGAACCAAAAAAGGTCAGCTGCAAGGAGAAGACTCATCAAAGGCAGCTCAGCATGCAGGTCGAGTCAGGTGGTCTGAGCCTCGGTGTCCTCTTCTGTAAACAATGGGCCGTGGCAACAGTACTTCCCTGTCTTTGCCCTTGTGGCTGCTATCACAAACTATCCTAGACCAGGTGACTTATAAACAGCAGAAATTTATTTCATATAGTTCTGGAGGCTAGAAGTCCAAGACCAGGGTGTCAGCATGGTCGGGGGTGGGCCCTCTCCTGGGTCCCGGACTTCTTACTTTGGTGACCTCACATGGAAGGGGCCAGGGAGCTCTGTGAGGTCTCCTTTGTACGGGCACTAACCCCATTCAGGAGGGCTCCACCCTCATAGACCTGATCACCTCCTAATGCCTTCACATTGGGGGTTAGATTTCCAACACGTGAATGTGGGCAGATGTACACATTCAGACCACAGCCTTACCTCACGTATTCACATGAGGGCTAAACGAAATGAGCTGTGCGAATCACTTAGCACGATGTTATCTTAATATGATGGCTACTCTCTTCGTAGTCCTGGGAGGCCATCCTCGTTCCAGGGAAGGGCTGGGCCGGGTGAGTACCCTCTGGCCTAAAATCAAGGCAGTGACGGAGCATTTGGATCCTTCTACCCCTGCTTGTCAGTGCCACTGCCCAGGGGACCACTATATGGCTCTGCTCACTGAGAACACAAATGCCTCTGGGGTGTGTTTTGCCAGAGCAGGCGGACTCCTAGATGAGGCTCAGATCTCCTGATGGAGTTGGGAGGCTGGTGCTGGGAGCCAGCACAGGGCGATAAGGAAGCATTCAAGTCTCAGCTCTGCCACTAACAGGCTGTGTGACTTTTCTGAGGAGTGGCCAGGGTAAGTCATGTGGCCAGGCTGAAGTTCAGTGGGGCAGGGATATATTGCCAAGTATTTGTGAACAGAAATCCAGTCCACCCAATAAGTGGCTGGGGCAGGATTTGAACCCAGGCATGCTGTGAGTGGATATGAGTCATAGATTCCCCCCTCCCCCCACCTAAAAAAATCTCAGGGAGGCAGTTTCAACCTCAGGAGACAGAATGAGACAAGGCTGAGGTGTTTGGGCTGTAGGACTTTTCAAAGAGTCCAGTGGATGAACCCTGTCATGTCTGTGTTCACTTGTGCCTGGAAGGTAACCAGTGCTCGCATAAGCTTGACCGTTACCCTGCCATTGTTTTTAGCTTTCATATTCCTCCCAGCCTGGAGCAGCCCAGGAGCTGGACAGCCTGGGGGCCTGCAACACTCTGTTTTTGTTTGAATGTAAATTCATAAGTCGTGAAACTAAGCAACAAATGTTTTTAGAACTTATTTCTTTTTAAGATTATGCTTTCATTTTTGAGCCTTTCCTTGCCCATCAGAGGCCATCCTAAATTTAGAAGAGAATTTCGCTCCCAAACTGCAGCTCCATATCAACTCTTGAACCCCAAGAGCTCTTCATGGCTCTGTGATCAAGTTTAAACTTCCCAAGGAAGCCTGGGAGATCCTGTTTGTCTCTCCAGCCAGGACTCGATCCAGTTCTCCCCTGGACCTCTGGTCTAGCTGTCCTTCCTTCACTTTCCTGAAGGCCCTGCTCCTCCCTCTAGAGAGACACTGGTCTTTGCTCTGACCTACTTCTTCTAGAAGGTTCCTCCACACCCTATGTAGCGAGCTGATTGGTGGTTTCCAAAAAGTATGTCCATGCCTCAGTCCTGTGCACGTGTCCTTATTTGCAAATGATGTAGTCATTTTAGATAATTTTGTTGATATAATTAAGTTAAGGATCTCCAGATGAGCTCTTCCTGGGTTTAGGGTGGGCCCTGACTTCTATGACCGATGTCCCTTATAAAAGAAAGCAAAGGAGACTTGAGACAGCAAGACATGGAGAAGGAGGCCACGTGAAGGCAGAGACAGAGTGATGCAGCCACAAGCCAAGGGATGCTTGGAGCCACCAGGAGCTGAAAGAGGCAGGTGGGATCCTCTCTAGACCCTCTAATTTCTGGAGGAAGCTCGGCCCAGCCAACAGGTCAGATGTCTGGCCTCCAGAGAACATATTTGTTGACTTAAATGTCCAAACCTGTAGGGAACTTTTATCAGAGTTTCTTTGAGCCAAATTGACGGCATATGCTGGGGAGCAAGATCTCAGATGCTGCAGAGAATTAACAGTTTTGTGGCCATTTTTATGCACATGAAATTAAGGAGGGCATGCAAGGAAGATTGGAGAAAGCGAGGCAGGGATTGGATTACAGGGTAGTTAACATGATTATGTGCTCTCTTGAGGGTTAATACTCCCTTCTAGGGGTACTACTTCTGGTATTTCAAAGGTGTGTTAAGCTAGATGCACAAGAACAATAGACAGGGCTGGCTTAAAACTTTTTCTAAGAAAGTTATATGCCTGAGGCAATAACTACCCACCATGACTTGCCCAGTTAGGAATTTATGAGCAGATCACTCTTTGAGATTACTCATTAGAGAACACGTTTTTATTCTAGATGACACGTTTTTGTTGTTCTCAGCACAAACCCCCCAAGTTGGTCATCTGGGACAGGAGCCCCAGGAAACTTCCCTCCCTTGTTTGCTTCTCCCTCCTCCATTAACTGTGAACCTCTCCGGGGCAGCGCTGTGTCCCCAGTGCCTGGCACATAAGTGCTCAGTAAATAACCGGCGAGTGGGCTTCACTGGAGAAGGAGGGGCCCTGCCCCCATTCTCCAAGCTGCACACACGACCCAGACCTGCTCAGACCAGGATCAGGCCTGTTCTGTGCTGACCTGGGAGAAGAGGCAGGGGCGGGGTAAGGTAGGGTGAGGACTTGGGGAGGGTGCTGGGGTTGTGTGTGTGTGGGGGGGGGCGCTTCCCAGTTTCCTCCACCTGGGAGCTGGCTCCCATCTCTATCCCTACCCCGCAGTCCTGCCCCTGGAAGGAAGGTGTGTATCTTGTGTACCTGTCTACCTGTCTCATGCACCTGTCTAGCTCCTCCGCCTTGAAGGGCTTTAACCCATTACTCTGACTACTTCTTCCTTTTACCCATCTCTGGAGGAGTCTGAAGATACCATGGGGAGGCAGAAGCATGCTCCAGGGCTGGGGCAGGTATGGGGCCTTGGCTCTCTCTGGGTGGGGCAGGTGGGGCAGGCCCACGGCCACACCAGGGAGTCTGGGGCTCTGGGAAAACTCAGCCTGCTGAGACTTGCAGATCCCCTTGGGAAGGGGACACTTCCTGCAGTGTGAGCATGGGAAGGGGGCTGTTTTGTCTATCTGTGCCCGGGGTCTGGAGTGGGCAGCCCATCTCCATCTCTGGTTTTGGGGAGCTGCTTCTGCGGTGGTGGGGGGGGTGTAAAAGAGAAAAGAAGCCCCACTGAATGGAGGGCTAATAGTCTGCCACGGGTTATTTCTGGTAAATCTAAGAGAACTAGTACAGACTTCGACATGTGCTTCCTGCGTTGGCTCACCCCAGGCAGTTCCCGTGTCTGATGTCACTGTTGAGGATACGCGAAGCCCTGGACGGCATGCTCAGGCAAGACAGGCTGTGATTCTTCCAATAAATCCCAAAGCACAAAGGTGGTGTAAAAGGCAACCTGTAAAACGGTAATGATTGCAGAATGAGAACGCCAGCGCTAAATTTTCAAACAGGAGAATGAGCAAAATTACATGCAATATCCCTGAGAATGAGCGGTGGGCCCTGGGGGGAGACGCGGGGAAGGAGTGTCCAAGTGGAACTCCAGCTGTGCCTGTTTCATTTACTTCAAAAGCGCTGCAGGAAAGGTGTACAGTAAAATGTAGGCGTCTGTGTCATGGTTAGATGGGAACGTGTTAGATTTTGTCCTGTGTTCTTGCCGGTTTAGAATGCAGATGTTTAGAAATCGTTTTTGAAACCGGCAAAAGAATTCACAAAGCACAGTTAGCAAACGCTAAAAGGTCAGACTGCTCACCCGGAGCCGATGACTTCGTTTGAAGTAGAACTGATGGGAGAGGTAGGCAAAAGCCAAGGGAAAAAATGATCAGTACTTGTGGAGGTCCAACCAGAGGGTGCGGCCTAGTAGCACGAGTTTTGAGTTTGACGTTTCAAACACCAACCCAAGTGAGGCTGGTTGCTGTGGAGAGGTAAATGGCTGGTCTGAAAGAGGAAGAGTGTCCCCACTGCTCAGGGCCCCACCTCCTGGATCCCTGCACCCCATTTCGTCAGCCTCCTTGGAGCCTTCCATCTGGTGCCCGCTGCTTCTGGCATCTGTCCAGCTCCTCCAGCTCCTGGCATGGCTTCTGGCATACAGTAGGAGGCCAATGAATGCTCATTTAATAAATGGATGCTGCTTACGTGGGCTTGTGCCACAAAGAAGTGCCCTGCTTCTCAAAGGATGTCCCCAGATACCCACAGCAAAACCTCCTGGCATATTTGCTGAAATGCAGATTCCTAGGCCACACCCCCGATCCACCGAGTCACGATTTTTGGGGATCATCCTGGAATCTGCTTTTTTTTTTTTTTTTAGCCAAGTTTACTAAGGGATTCTCAGATATTCCAATGAGAAGGTCTTTCTGGAGGGTTGAGCCTAATGATGCTTTTTCCCAGTGGTTCTTAATGTACCTGGTCCAGGACTGCATTAGCATCACCTGGGAACTTGGTGAAAGGCGAATTACAGAAGTCCTGTCCCTGGCCCGTTGAGTCAGAAGCTGTGGGGAGCTGGAAGTCTGCGTTTAAACACGCCTTCAGGGAAACGCTCATGCATGTTCGAGTTTGGGAACCACTGCTTTTGACCACAGTCCTGTTCTCCTTCCTTTGGCTAGAAAAGAAAAATTTGATTCCATTTTAGAAGAATTTTTGAAATGGACTTAATTTTTTTCATTTTGTAAGTATGACTTGCCATCATAAAAATATTTAGAAAATAGAGATAAAGAAGATGGAGATGCAAATGATCTGATACTTCACCTTCCAGAGGTAACTATTGTCACATTTGGGGGTGCAGCCTTCCACACTTCTAACACAGCATATACAGTACAATTTTATTTTTTAAAATTGAGGTTACGTTTCTGTTTTCGTAACCTGCTTTTTCCACTTACCAATATATGGTGAACACTTTTTCACACAATGAACACTATTATAGTCATCATTTTGTGTGTGTGTGTGTGTGGTGTGTGTGTGTGTTGTGTGTGTGTGGCTTGTACTGGGTGGTTTCACAAACATTAATCTAGGCAAACCTCTATGGCTAGACATTTAGAGTTGAAATTGGTGAGCTAGAGATACACAAGCCAGACCTGCGCCCCCCCAACCCCCCCCCCACCATGTGACTGGACCACACATATATGGTTTCACGGTTTGCCAAGGCACAACTACAGGGGGTACTGTTCACCTGAACTTACATGGGACTGGTGACCCCAGGTCGTACAGTGCATGATCTGCACAATAGTACTCGGAAGCCTCACCTCAAATTTTGAATTGTTTGCTGATGTTTAAAAATGGAAAGATTTCACACAAAAACCCAGCTTGCAAGTGTTCTTGACAAATCCTGACATCCAATCATACTTCGATTACATTCCTGCAGAGCAAGGAAGGGCTGGGACTGAGTTATGGCTGCCCACACAGATTGTAGGGTGTGTACTCTTCAGGGCCCGACAGCCCCCAACCCTCCAGTGAATTCCCCTGTCATCCTTTTACAGAACTCCTTTATGTTACCGGTCTGATTCCCACAAGCATTTGTTTGCGACCTCTGGATGATATCTGTTGGATGAAGGAAGGAATCACTCTTCAAAGCCACAATAGCCTAGAGACAGAGGATGCTTCCTCTCCTTCATTTAAGTAGCCCAGATGGGGAGTTGCTATGGAAACTGTGGGACTATATTGTAGATTGCTTCCGGGATGATCAGAGTATCCTCCAAGAAACAGTCCTCCTCCCCGCCGACTCACCAAGCCCATGGGTAGTCGCTTCCAGCATGGATGTAGTTACAGAGTAAGATTAGCAGGGTAAGTAGGCATGCTTTTAGAATAGAATATTGGCTCTGAACAGGAGCACAGGGATGATTCAGCACTATAGATTCTGGTGTCTCCCCCGCAAAAGATTTCTTTTATTATTTACTTCCCCATGCATTTTGTATTTTGGAACAATTGTCTGCCAACAAACTGCATTGAGGGAAGCACTGATTCATTTTCCCATTTAAAAAGAAAATCAAAGATAAATAGTGGTCGCCGATGTATATCATGATTAAGTAAATGGTTCCAATCCTGGCCCTGTCATTTACGTGCTGTGTGACCTTGGGCAAGTGACAAAACCCCTCTGAGTCTCAGTTTTGTCCCCTTTCAAATGATAGAAACAGTAACAGTCCCCATTGTATAAGGTTGCTGCAAAATATCCAATACATGGTCATGCGTGAAGCGCTCAGCACAGTGCTTGGCTAAGAATGGCCATCACTCCACTCAGAAGGGCCAGAGTGTGAGTTTAGCAGGCGTTGATCTGTGTAGCCACACTGAGGTTAAACCCCATTCCTGTGTTTAAGGACCACTGGGGTCATCTGATAAAGCTAGCCTGGGGCAATGTCATGGCTTTCCTTGCTGCTGGAACTGTGAACATGTTGGGACTTGGGGCTGGACTCGCCCTGTCTCCCAGGCCTCTCTCTGGGTCCTTGACCTTCTGTGGCATCGTCCCTCTCCTGGGTAATGGCCCTTGGTACTCAGCATTCATTCCCACCTCCTCCTAGTGCTGCCGATGCTGAACAGTTAAAAATGAATAACTCTCTCAGAGCTAGGGTGCTGGGGGTGATGTGGTTGTGCCAATTCGATTTGGAAGGCAGGAGAGAGGCAGAAGCCAATTCCCCGTGGCCCGTTTTCTCTTGGCAAGTAAGGTGGTCGGGATGCTGCTATCTAATCTCTAGCTCTGCGGGTGTCCAGAGCAGGTGCAAGGCAGCTGTGGGGCGCTGACCTTGGGTTGCAGCTCTGAGGGTGTGTTCTTGACTCAACCATCCTCTTGGGAGCTTTCTGATTCCTGACTGTGGCAGCTCCCTGTTGGGTCAGTTCTGCCACGTCTGGGCTCATCAGTGAAGCTGAGCCTGGAGCTTCTCTTGCCCTCAGAGTTGTAAACACTTAATACCTCGTACTGAACTGCTTTTTGTTGGAAAGCAGTTCGGTACAAGGTATTGATCGTTTCTGCATGGAGCCTGCCCCATGCCACCTCCCTGGGTACTCATCCCTGCTGGCCACCTGCTGGTGTGCCTGCCCTGACCTCTCATCACCAGCTGGGGCTTAACTCTCAGCCTGACGCAGGTCTCAGGGGCTGCTGCTCACCTCCACCGCACAACCCACTGCAGACTGTGGCCTGCTGCATGGAGGCATTGAGGCCCCTCCTGGAGGAAAACATTGTGCTGGGGTGTGGTGGTTCCAGGGTCTCACGATACTCTGATTTCCGGGATCTCTCACTTGCAATAAATAAGGTCAAGAGTCACTAAGGGATATTTCAAAACTACAAATAACGAGTCTGCCTTGAAAATGACTCCCAGCGTCATGATATCAAAAGGCCTGTGAGGGTGGACCAGTTTACTTTTATGCGCCTTAAAAATGCGGATATTTAACTAGTAGTTTAATCATGACCTTTTTCTTACTAATGTTGTTGTAATCTTTTTAAACTACAAAAGTAGAAGATATTCAGTGTGGGCTGGGCGTTCTCATCCCATGTGACACGGAGGTAACCCAGGTGGTGCTTGTTCTGGTGGACTTTGGAGCTACCTGAGCAGATGCTGTGGGAGGGCTCTCACCTTCCCTGCCTGGTAAATTTTGCTGAGATGGCGTTGGGGGCTGGGGCCATTACTGGGCTGAGAGAAAGAAAGGGAGAGAAAACCCTAACCACAAGGCCCCGCCTTTAGGGGCAGGCTGGGTGCACACCAGCTGTCAAGGAGGCCCCCCCAGAGAGTTCTAGGGGGTGCAGGTGGCCCTCCGTAGGGTGCTTGTCTTGGGTGTGGGTGGGGGTGGGTGGGAATGCTGGCTCTAACGAGACCTCAGGGGCCTTAAAACCTGGGTCCTGCTTGGAAGTTTTTTTGAAAGCTCTTCTTGACAATAGCCATTAAGCCCAAAGGTCTGCAGTTACAGTAACTAAGGATCTCAGGTTTCACTTATGTGTGGGAAGGTGTGAGCTCTGGGCCTCCCATGGAGCCCGCTGCCCTATAAAGCCTCTGTGCTGAGAGGAGAAACTGGCCGGGTAGTTTGGGGGAGGGGAGCAAGAACCCTTCCCCTGCAGGAGGAACTTCTATTTTAATTGAGGTCCTACTATGTGAAAAGCACATATTCTCATCTATGAGGGATGCGATATAGTTGCACCATTTTATAGATGATGAAACTGAGGCTCAGAGAGGTGAAGCTACTTGCCTAAGATCACAAAGCTAGGAGGTGGCAGAGCAGAGATTTGAACCCGAGTTTGTTGGCTCACAAGTTCATGCTTATATCTTGTTCCCTTTCTCCTGCCTTCTTTCCTTCCTCCCATGCACCCTTCTCTCCCCTCCCTCCCTCTCTCTCTCTCTTTCTCTCCCTCCCTCTATTTCCCTTTCTCTTTTCCTTTCTTCTTCCTTTTCTCCTCCCTTCCTCCCTCCCTCTAGAATATGGAGGAGGCAGTGTGCAACCCCAGGGCCCCAGCCCTCCCTTCCAGGTCTCTCTGCCCCTCAGATGGCTTTTTTTTTTTTTTTTCTGCACAGGGGCATCTCAGGCTGTAACAGTCCTGTGTGCGCTTGCCCACCATCTGCCTCCTTGTCCAATGTTGGCTCCATCTGCTCCCTTCCCTTGTCTATTCCTAGCACCCAGGAGGGCACCTTGGTTATAGTGGGCACTCGGTAAATGGGGGCTACTGGCTTTGTTCTAAAATACTGGCAGTGTGACAAGGATTGGGAAGCCATGTGGAAAATAATTTTCAAACCTTGTGTTGATTAGGTTCTGTGACGTGAAAATGGGAGGAAATTGACACGGGGGTATATAGATTTCCCCAAAGGCCAAACTGGTGACTGTGCTAGTAATTTTACTGAAGTAGAAAGAATCTTTAATAAACCTGAAAGGAGAGGGTGGGGGATGGATAAGGGCACCAGATCTGGAAGAAGATGATGGAAATACTTGTAATAAATATTCCCCCTTGGGGACCCTTCAATGACAACCCACTCTTGGGGATGGTCATTGACTTTTGGGGACTCTTGGCAGTGATGACTCACATCAGTACACTTCCAAATATTCTAGGAACTCCTGGGATTCTGTCATAAGGACAGGACAAGACAGCTCTTTAATTATTCATGATTCATACTTTATTTCAGGTAAAGGAAAAAAAAAAGCTAATTCTAGAGGCCATTTTCACGGTATCCTTGGGTTCCACTCTGAAATGCTGTTTCTGGGGTCTGGTTTCAGAGTTTCTGATTTCAGCCCTGGGATGACCTTATGGCCACTTTGCCTTTGGTTACCAGGTGTTGGCCCAGCCTGTCATGGATGAGTGAGGAGTCCCCATCTGCCGGGTGAGGAGCCCATGCTGGACATTGCCAGGTCGCCCACCTGAGGTCATAGGGCCAGAAGTGGTAGAACTGGCACTTGACAGCTGTCTGTGTGACTGCCACATCTTCATTTCTCATGTTCCCTTCACCCAGGGGGCTTTTGAAAATCAATGAACCCCACCAAGTAAGAAAAGCCATAATGCCAAAGGCGTTAGACAATCCCAGGAGATCACTGGAGACAAGGTCCCCGGGCAGAGAACAGGGGGAGCAGATTCTGGTTCTGGCCCTGACAAGCGGTGTGGTTCTGGAGCTGTTCCTCTGCGGATATGGCTCTCGGTGTCCCCTGGGATTAGTTCACTCTTCCAAAAAGGTGACAGACAGATATAAAACTGGCAATTAGTGCTATGACTTCAGGACACACAAAGGAACAGTTGTTATGTCAATTGCTATGTGATTATTGGAATATATTAAAACATACAATAACAGAAGCTAAACCTTCCTTCAGCAGTTCTGACATTTGAGCATACGCCAAACCACCTGGAGGGCATGTTAAAATGGAGGTTGCCGAGCTTACCCCTCTCCTTACTGATCCACTGGGTCTGGATGGGGCCCAAGAACCTGCATGTCTAACGAGGCCTCAGGTGGTGCTGATGTTGCTGGTCCGGAGACCCCACTTTGAGAACCACAGACTAATGTAATACTTGTGGGTGCTATGTGCTCAATGGTGTGCTGAAGCCAGCTATACTGGCTTACAGGAGTCCACTGTGCTCAGCCCTTCCATGTTTGGTGACCTCACATTGATAGCTTGAAACCAGCAGTGACGGAAGTATTTACACTGGGCAAATTGGATATCAGCAAATATCGCACATCAGGGCTCACCTTAGAGCCAGTTGTTAAACAGCACAGACCTGTGCTAAGCACTTTACATATGTGAGCTCATTTAATCCTTCCAACCACCCTACGCAGTACACGCTACTGCTATTCCCCTTCTACAGGCGTGGGAATGGAGGCCCAGGAAGTTTAAGCAACTTGCCCAAAGTCACACAGCTGAAGAAGACCCAGGCTTCCCACCTCGACAGTCTGGACCCACTGTCCGTGCTGTTAAACACTGAGCTACATGGCTCAGTCAAACCCTGATTTCAAGGATATTGCCTAGGGTAAGACTGAGAAAAGAAAAGCCACAGTAGTTTGATTTAAAAAATATGAACTAAGTCACAGTACTGCTCTGTGACAAACAACAGAGTTAGCTCAGATGGCAGATGGGCATTCCTGGGTTTATTTATAAGGGAAGGGAGTGTCCTCCTTTGGAGAAGAGGTTCCACAGTACTTCCACAGTGATGGGGTTTGTACCAGTGGACGAGCTGGCACTCGTCCCTAAAGAGTAGTGCTCAAGAGCAGGGGACTCAGGGATCGATGTGCTCAGACAGTGTTTCTAGACGTCTGAGATGCACATTATGGCTTTGATTTTATATAGTGATGCTGGCTCAAACTTGACCTAAAATTTGGATTTCTGCACGTTCCTTCAAGATCATTTCAATATGTAAATAGAAAACAAGGAGACAAAAAAATCCATGCTATGTAGTGTCTGGAAATGGGAAGAGCTGTCAAGGTGGCTTTGAATGAATAAGACGAGGCTGTGGGATGCTACGTGCTCTGAGTCCTTCCGGCTCTGCTAGTTTGCAAGGACCCTGGCTATGGGCTTTCCATGAGGGGAAGTCAAGGCAGAACCAGAACCAGTGTTGAGTGCACCCCTAGGATGTGCTGGGCATTTCATGGACATTATCTGCATACATTACATTATAAGGACTCTCTGCTGACCCAGGCTGAGGGAGGCTAAAAATAGAGAAATAATAGAGAAATCCAGAAATCAAACTCAGGACTGCCTGACCTCAAATTCCTGAAAAGCCTCTGTCGTTGATGAAGTTTAGGCTGAAATCCGAAGGCTGAGGAGGCATTGTCCATGAAAGATCTGGGGCGTTTTGGGGAGAACTGTGGTAGGTTGAATAATGGCCTTCTAAAATGTTCAGGTCCTAATCCCTGGAAACTTTGACAGTGATTTTATAGGTCCAAAGGGACTTTGTGGGTGTGATTAAACTGAGATCCTTGCTATGGAGGGATTATCCTGGATTATCCAGGTGGGCCCTGTGTAAGCACACATGTCCTTACAAGAGAGAGGTGGAGGGGGATTTAACTACCGAAGGAGATGTGAAGACAGAAGAGAGGGAACAGGAAGCAAGGCTTCCCTGAGGCCACAAGCCAGAGGCTCAGCACATACGAGTTTATCATCTAATCACTCACCTCCTCATTCACTTCCCGCTTCACAGCTTTCTCAGTCTTTACTCATTTCATTCATGTATCATTCTTGCAAGTACTGACTGAGCCCACACTGCGTGCTGGGCGCTAGGTGGGTGAGAAAACACTGTTCCTGCCCTGAGGGACCTACATTAGGGTGTGACAGGTGTAAGGGGTAGGGGCTATAGGAGTCAAAGGGAGGGAGCAATCAAAGGCTTCAGAGAGGAAGTGCCATTTAAGCCAGACTTGAAAGGTGTGCATTCATTCATTCATTCATTCAATGCCAGCCAAATACTTACTGAGTGTCAACCATGTGCAGACACTGTTTTGGGTGCTGGGGATACACTGGGGAGTAAAATATTCCAGTTCTCCCAGGGTTTATAGGTTCAGAGATTGAATTGGCCAAGTAGGGACAGGGGCATGGCCAGCCGCCAGTGTCTGGGCCAACGATGCTCAGCTGGTAAGACTGTTGGTGAGATTTACGAGGTCAGTGCCAGCCCCAGGAACAACTGGGGCACCTCCTCCCTCCGGCATTTATTGAGCACCAACTGCATGCCAGGCACTGTGCTTAGTGCTTTCCCTGGCTTCCTCATTCGGGCTTCACAACAGTCCCCCTCAGGGTATGCTCATATTAGTCCCACTTTGCAGATAAGAAAACTGTGGCTAAGCGAGGTTAAGCTACTTGAAACTTCTTCCTGCCTGTGTGGTTTGCGTTCTCTCCTGTGTGCCAGGACAGATGAAGTTAGATTGACCTGTGTGGGGCGAGGCCTGGACATCTGAGTTCCAGCCAACACTCTGCCACCTGTATGCCCTCAGGCAAGCCACTTCCTCCCTCTGAGTCTTAGCTTCTTCACCTCGGAAGTGAGACACTGCAGACGCGAGTGCCTTTGGGGGCCAGGGAGGTGGATGAAGCAGATAGGGAGGTTGTTCCCAGGCTATGTCAGCCTGGGCCACCCAGGTGCCAGCCCACTCTTACCACAAGGGCTTAGGTTTCTAGGGCTTCTGATTTTTCAAGAGAAACCAGACTTTGGATTTTTTTTTTTTAATGTCAAGATTTTGTCATACTCACTTTTGTCATTTTAAGTTTTTTATTAGTGTATAACTTTATGCCCCCAAAAGGAGTTCTAGTCAAAAGCTGGATGGATTATTGAAAACTGAGTTCAACAACCAGATCAAGAAACAGAGCATGTCTGGCCCCTCAAATCCTACCTTCCCCCCATCCCCACTCTGTCCCCAGAGGTGACCGCTGTCCTAACGCCTAACACTGGCATCGGCTTTGCTGGTTTATATTAACACTTTGCCTACACGGTGCTCTTTTGTGTCTGGCTTCTTTCTCTCCACATTATGTGTCAAATTCATACAATTTAGGTGAAGGTGTCAATCATTCTCCATTTCTGTACCACATTTTATGGTGTTGAACATACCACATTTTACTTAGTCACTACTGTGATGAGCATTTAGATGGTTTCTTGTGGGGCTATTATGAATAGAGTTGCTATGAACAGTCTAGAACATGCCTTTCGGTGCACACACGAACACACTTCTGTTGAATGTACCCCAGGAGTGGAATTGCTGGGTCATAATAATGTAAGGAGGAGGCAAGAGAGAAGGCAGGCATTTAGAGAAAGATGAATTTTATCCAAAATCTCTTAATTTTATAATGACAGAACACATGGAGTTTTGTTTAAACAAGAATTTAGCCAAGGAAAGTATTCTTCATGCAGATTAGGCCTGCTGGTGGCATTTCCAGCCTTTGGTCTAGATTGGACTTAACATTCTCTACTAGCCGTCATAGCTATGATTAGCTTCATTTGTGTTTTAAATTTTTATAGCTTTTCAATACAAAAAAACAATGACCAAAATCATAGAAAATTCAGAAAATGAAGAAAAGAAAAAAAAAATCACCCCTAAAGCAAACACAGAAGTATCTTTGCATATGGTGTCCTAATGCTTTTTTTTTTTTTCTGTGCATAGATGTAATTTTCCTTATAAATTTGCAATATTGCTCTGCGAACATTATATATCCTGTTTTTTTGACTTAATCATAGTATTTGCATGTTATTATGCAGTCTTCCTATTCAATTATGATCAGTTTTCGATTAGTTTAATTTTCTGGGTGGAGAGAAAACAATTCCTGTCTCTATTTTTAGAGTTATTATTACATCTATAAATAAAAAAGCTACTGGTAACTAGGCTTTTTCTTTTGTAATAATGAGACTTTATTCGAGGCACACAAAAAAGTGATTTTGGGAACATGATGTCTATAGCCACACCAATTGGGTTCCGAATCCAGCTGTTTGAGTTCCCCACTCTGGGACCTCTCCAGGCCTCAGTTTGCTTTCTCTGGAAAATGAGGATAATAAACTGTACCTGCCTGGTAGGTTGTTGTGAGGATTAAACGAGGTGGTACAGGTAATGTGCTTAGAATAGGACTTGGCATTTTACAAACACATACCAAGGGCTTGCTATTCATTTTAGCTATAGCAATAACTATTTTTTATGTTTATTTTTCTCCATATAAAAAAAGTAATACTTGTTCATTATAGAGAGTTTAGAATACTCAGAGAGAACCCCTGTGAATGTTTTTGGGTGTTATTTTCCATTCTCGTATTAGTGCTGATGTAATATGCATGTGTATGTACCCAGTACTCACAATTGCAACATAGAGACTGTTTTGTAACCTGTTTCCTGGTGACCCCCAAATTTCACTTTAAGTTGTTCATGAGAAACAGTTCTCTGTGGATTTCTCAGGTTTCTGCATGTCTTGGAAGTAGAAATCCTGGTCTTCTTTTCAAGGATGTTTGTATAACAAATGACCTTGGTGTTTAGACCTGGGATCTCCCTCTGAGCAAAGGGCAAATTGTTTTCTGCCCCATGTAATACCAAACCTCCATTCAGGACAAAGATTAGGTAGGTTCTGACCCAGCAGAAGCGATGTGGGTTCCCCAAGGTCTGAGTTCCTCAGCAGGAAGGAACATGCTGTGTGTGTGACATTTGTATGGGTCCTTTTATATCGCCCCTGGGAACCTGGGACTAGGGCAGCCTATGCAAACCTAAAGCTCACGCTGCCTGCTCTGCTGTGTGCAGTAAAGTCCTTTGTCTCTGACTCAGGAATCTCGTCTTTTGCCAACTGCCATGGAACATGCTGGCGAATTCGTTGGCTTGCACGTACAGCCTCTGCTCATTTGCAGTCATTGAGAGTCTTCTCCAGCATTATTTCCAGTGATTAGTTCTAGTTTTCCCTCATTTAGCTTTTCCATCATTCTTTGGATCAATCTTCCATTGTTGAGAACGTAGGTTGTTTGGATTTTTTCACTATTTTAATCAGTGCAATGAGCAGTCTGGCATCCAAGCTTTGCTCTCATGGGACTCTTTCCATACTGCAAATCAGAAATCCCGAGGACGCGAGTGACGGGGCCCCTGACACTGGCATTTCAGGATGCCCATCGTAGATGGAGGCCTACTGATCCTGGGATTTTCTGTGCCACCAGATCCGGAGCTCTTTGAGGGCAGGGACATCCTTATTTGTGTGTCCCTAGTACTTGACACATAGTAGATGCTCATCCAATGTCAGCTGAACTGGAACGGGGACTATAAATAAAATCAAGGATGCCAAGTCACCGTATTTCATGGCATCGAAACTGCTGGTTCTCTTTCACCACAGTTACGCCCCAAGAGATGTTCTGAGTGTCACAAAATCACATCTAGCATAAGAAGCTCTGCATGAGGCAAAGGGAACCTAGAGTTTGGGGTGGGGTGCTGCACTGGGGGACACGCCTGAGTCAATTTCTTAACCCCCTAGATCGTCCCCACAGTGAGCCCCTGGGAAAGGTGATGATAATGTGTTCCTTTTCCTTTCTATGGAGACATCACATGTACAGAGCAGTGCACCCATTTGAGAGGTGCAGCTCAACGAATGTTCACACCCTGAACACAGTCACTTGATTGGCCTTGAGATCAGGAAACCCAAAGTTCCCAGGCCCCCGGCCCCACCTCGTGCCACCTGTGAGTGGCCCCAATGGTAAGCTCCATCCTGACTTCTAACAGCACGGAGCCATCGTCCTGCTTTGATACATGAAGCACACTCTGTTGATCTTTTCTGTCTGGCCTCTTTCATTCGGCGTGTTGTTTGTGAGATCCAGCCCTGTTGTTGTGTGTAATTGCAAGTCATTCTTCCTTCTGCGTGGTTTTTCCGTCATGGATAGACCACATTTATGTAACTATTATTCTACTGTGATGGGCATGTGGGCTCTTGAGAGTCATGCTGCTAAGAACATTCCAGTACAAGTTCTCAAACATGGACACATTCCTGTTGGGTGTACACCGAAGAGTGAAATCCCTGGCTTATGATTTATGTCTGTGTTTGGGTTTATTCAATAGTCCCAAATGGTCAGAACATGTTTATTCGATGAATGACTTTCTTGAGTCAAAGAATCAGGGTGATGGATGAATCGAAATAATAGCTATATTCAGGGCTCACGTCGCAGGCAATTGGCCCTCTGCTCAGATGGGCCAATGCTAGGAATTTAATGCTCTGGTAGCTGAAATTCTCAATAATTTTTATCTTAGCATTTGTGTTTTGCCAGCAAAGTGTGATGACAACCGAGCATGCTCTGGGAACTTGGTGGTCCCGTCTGCCGCCCCCTCCTGCCTCCTGGAACGAGTTCTCAGCCACCTGCTCCCTTGCCACCACCCCCTGCAACCACTGCTCCTCGGCACCCACTCATCCTGTGAACATCCTGTGCCCATGGGAGAGTGTCATTATATAACAAATTAAAAACACAACATCAGAGGTAGAGAGAGAGAGAGAGAGAGAGAGAGAGAGAGAGAGAGAGAGAATGAGCACAGAAGGAAAAGACTTCTCCTGCCTTTTGAACAAGGGGCCACACATTTTCATTTCGCCATGGGCTTACAGATTATATAACCAGTCCTGGCTAGAGTTTTCACTGTACTCACTGCGGCCCAGGCCCTCTGCCAAGCGCTTCACACACGTGATCACATTGAACCTGTCACTGCCCCTATGAAAGCAGCGTAATTGTCATCACCACCCTTGGCAGATCAGGAGACAGAGTCAGGGAGCTTGGAAGTGACCCTCCTGCATGGTGGCTGGCAGTGGGCATTGGGCAGATTGGAAGGCTGCTGTGACTGCCCCTGAAGCCAGTGCTCATTATTCCCTTAGGGTCCCTGGCCTCCCTGCAGGGCCTGGCCCCCTCGGACAGGGAGGGCAAGATTGTCAAGGCCAAATGAAGAGCCTCTTAGTGAAAGGCCCCTGCACTCTGGACATCAGTCAGGGTGGCATTAGCAGAAGGCCTGGCGGGCATTTACGGCCGGGGGGTGGGCAGTCCCCCGAGGCTGGCGAAAGGCAGTGGGAGGACAGCAGCCTAAAGGGGCCAAGGGGACAGCTGCATATTGCAGCCACAGAGGGGTAGTGGCCATTTCAGAGCATGGCAAGCTTTACGACACGATCATGAGGTCGCGATTCATAATGCATGAGAGGTCAGGTCGGGGTGTCCCACTGGACACAGGGCCTTTGTTCCTGGCGAGGACTGCGAGCGCGCGTTCCTCGTAACCATCTCAGAGAGGAAGGAAGGGAAGAAGATTTATCTCTCAGAGTCTAATCAGCTTCCTTTGGAGAGGCTGCTATCTGTCCTGCACAGAACTCTCAATGCCCCCAGAGAATGCTTTGCAATGAGTTACTAAGGGTCAGACTTTAAAGGGCCAAAGATATATAGCTTGCTTATAGCGTCTTAGAAAATATAGGTTCTATTGTGTGTGTGTGTGTGTGTGTGTGAGAGAGAGAAGCTTCTTTCCAGACCGGCCGTCTTTATAGATGACTGCATTGTTCACTTCCCAGCCTCTTTATGAAGTTTTGTTTGGTTGGTTTGGTTTGGTTTGTATTTATTTATTTAAAAAATAATATATATTTTTTCAATTATAGTTGATATACATGGTTTTATGTGTTTTTAAACAGGAGAAGAAAGAAAATGATGAGCGTAGATAGAATTTCCCCGGGATCAATAGCTCAACTGGAAATGGACTGAAGGTCGAAGGTCAACTAATCAATCACCTGATACGGACCTCCTTCCTGGAAGGGAAGCTCATGGAGAGTGAGCATGAGATGGTGAAACAGTAAATTCTGGGCCAGTACAGCCAGGGGGCCGCCGAATGTGTTTCACAGGAAGTTCCAAGGCAGACTTGTTTTCTGCCAACTGCTGACTCTGTTTTCTGCTTCTACACAGGAACTGTGTTGGCACTGCAGGACCCTGCCGCCTTGGCCAGGACTGACTGCACCAAGGCTGGACGCCTGATCCGAGCTGGGCCAGTTACAGTCTCTGTCCTATGACATTGCTGTTGGGACTGATTCTGGATCTTACATGGAGCTGGCATCCACGTTGTCTCGGAGAGAAAATACAGCGGGGTGTGGAAATGAGAACTAAGTCCATGACAGAGGGAGAGGGAGGGAGGGGGGGGGGAGGGGGGGCGGAGAGAGAGAGTTGCGGGGAGGAGAGAGAGTGGGGGGAGAGAGAGAGAGAGAGAGAGAGAGGGGGGGGAGAAAGAGAGAGAGGGAGGGAGGAGGGAGGAGAGAGAGAGGGAGAAAGAGAAAGAGAGAAAGAAAAAGGGAGAGAAAGAGAGAGAGAAATAGTCGGGCTTTCTGAGCTCCTTTTGGTTTTGCAGGCCCGGCCTCCGGTCCTGTGTGGCCCAACCACATTCTTTATGCAGCACCAGCTACATAGAATATGTGAGGCTTAGGGAAAGGAGACCATGGGGCCACTTGTTCAAACTTTTAAGAATTTCAGGGTGACACCAGCAGAGCATGAAACCAACTGGGGACTCCTTCTAAGCCAGGCCCTGTGCGACTGCACGGGCTGCGGTCCATGGAGCCGGTGTGCGTGGGCCCCGTGACCAAAGAACCTTGAGCGAGACAGACCGGTCGCAAGGGCAGTCTTCCCACACGAGAGGAAGGTATTTCACAATCCTTCCTAGAGCTGCTTCTGAGGAGGCAGCCACAGGCCAGGAAATTTCAGAGGACAGAAATTGTCCATGACCACTAAAGAAAATGAGAGAAAAGGTATTCCTAGCTCAGATACCTAGCGGAGAGTCCTGGGGTGGGGTGGAGCTAGTTGCAAACTCCTTTAAAGGTGGTACTTCTGGGGTAAGTGCTGACAGAGCCGGGAGTCCGGGGGTAACGCTCGGGCAGAGCAGTGCAGTCCAGGAAGGGCCTAACGCAGCGAAGGGGCGTCTGACCAGATAGGTGCACAGAGGGAGGGCCGTGAAGCACCGTTGGCATCTTCATGAATATATCTGCACATCTGCCTTTTGGTTTCTATTGTTATATTTAATTAACTTCACAATTAACTGAATGCTGTTCTTATCGCCGTTGTGAGGTCAAAATCCCATCCAGTCCTTTATAAAATCTCCAGTTAACAAAAGAACTGTCGTGCCCACTCTCTGAATTAGATCAAACCCGTCTGTGTGTAGCAGTCTAGTTGCTGTGGTTTGAGTGATCATGAGAGGTTAGCAGTGTCCATAATGGGGGTTTTCTTAGCTGACTTATCTCTGCTGCCTGGGGCGTACCTCACATCCTAGACGTCATGCCAGGGGTTGATGGGTTGTGAGGGGGTCTGAGGTCTGGCTGACCAGGGCCACACCAAGCCCACAGCCCTGTGACATGTCACCCTCTTGCGGTACCATCAGTTCTGCCCATGAATCAGTAAATTCCTATGGAGCGCCTTATTATAATAATTTGAAGTCCACGCGATTGAATTAAATGACAAAGAAATCATGAGGTCTCTCACATCCGGTTTCCCTGCCTTTTCCTGATTTATGGCCCTGTGAGTCCTATTGGAAAGGAAATGAGCTGGCGTGAAGCCCTCAGGTCGTGGTGAGGAGATCCGGCTGAGGACAGGTCTGGATGTGGATCACAGTATCTCCACTTAAGGGCTGTGTGACCTTGATAAGTCACCTAACATCTCTGAGCCTCGGTTTTTCTCAGCGTAACATGGGAATAATAATATTTCCTGTCCCACAAGGTTGTTACCTGGCATGTAGTGATGCAGATGATTGTTATTGTTGTTACATTGTGCTGGTTCCTAATAAACACTAACTACTTCTTTTCCACACGTTCCTAGGCCATCCATTCTAGAATCTTGCCTGGCATTAAAAGGAGGGCAATGCGTGGAGTGCTAGCTGGGGCCATATTATGGTTGTGTGTGTAGGTGCAGAAAAAAGTTGCAGGCCCAAGAAGTCTCTCTTTAGAAAGGCCTGCTTATAAGGCTGACCCTTGGCTGGTGTCTGGGACCTGGGTGCTTGAATCATTTCTTGCATTCTCTAACTGATAAGGGTATTTTACTGTGCCTAGTCTGTTTGCATAAACAATATGGTTTATGCTGAACAGCTGCTTTTTTAATGGGAATCTGGAATTTTAGTTCATGCTGGGCAGAGTGCACTTACGTGACCAGGCCCCAGTAAAACCCTTGAGACTCTATGGGGCTTCCTGGACAGTAACGTTGCTTGCGTGTTGCTTTGGGAAGAGTGTGTTCTGTGTCACCCCTCATGGAAGGGACAGCATGGATTCCTCTAGACTCCATGTACCAGTCAACTGGGGCCGCTATAATGAAATGCCACACACTGGGGGGATTAAACAACAGACATTCATTTCCCACCATTCTGGAAGCTGGAAATAGAAGCTCAAGGTGCAGGCAGACAGGTTTGGCTCCTGCCGAGGGTCCTCTTCCTGGCTTGCAGATGGCCACCTTTTCCCTGTGTCCTCACGTGGCAGAGAGAGAGGAAGCTCTAGTTTCTTCTCATAAGGGAAAGAAACTAACATTTCCTCACTAATCTCATCATGGGGCCCTACCCTCCTGACCTCCTCTAAACCTCTCAAAGGCCCCAACGCCAAATGTCAGCATGATGGGAGGTAGGGCTTCAGTACATGGATTTGGAGGGGATATAACATTCAGTTGATAACTCTCCACCTGTGGGGTTTTTTTTCCTTATGATCTGGCTGTGTATCCTGGCTCCATTGCTGAAATAAATCTTAGCCGTGAGTACAACTATATGCTGAAAATACAAGTACTGTTAGTGAACCTCTGACCATAGGGGTGGTCTTGGGGACGCCAACACTCTGTGTGCGTGTGTGTGTGTGTGTGTGTGTGTGTGTGTGAGAGAGAGAGAGAGAGAGAGAGAGAGAGAGAAAGAGTTTTCGATTTCTTGCTTTTCATTTCTAGAAGGTAATTATACTACTTTCATAAGGAATAAATACATATGCGTTACAATTTTGTTACATGAACGCGTAGCCATGCTGCTATTCCAGCGATCAGATCACATTCTTGGTGCAGCAACCGCAGAAGCAGTTTCCAGCAGCTGCTCAGCTGTGTGGCTTCCTTCCTGCTCCTGGCCCTTGGCCCCCGCATCCCTCCTCACGAGGAGATTGTTAGAACCCACCCTGCCTCTTCTCCCTGGACGGCAAGCAGGAAATGGCTGGGGTATCCTGGAGTAAGGGCTCACCCCTGGAAGGCAACGGGTGTGCATGCAACAAGAAACCAGAACTCCCAAAAATAGAGATGAGATCTGAGCAGCTGAGGAAGTTGCTTCCAGAACCGGTACCAAAATCCCCAGCCACTACTGGGGAATTCCTCTCAGGAATGCTGAGGTGACTGGTCATTCTTTTCAGAAAGGTCACTGCTTGTGTCACATTCACTGTCCCAATGATTGTCCTGGTGACTCTCTTGAATGAAAGAATCAGAATGGGGTGATTTCAGCAAGCAGAGTGGACAAAAGGACACTTTGCCAAAAATGCAAATCCAGCAGCCAGATTGCCCATAAATTTGCAAGTTAGTAACATTTTGTGTTTTCTTTGTTTCGGTTCTGGCTTGTCTGCTTAGAGGGCGCATTTGTCCGAGTTTCCAGAACTGGCCTGGGATGCGGAGGGGGCGCATTCGCACCGGACGGTGCCTCTCCCAGTTTGTGGAAGTTGTGGACAGACCAGAGAATGAACGAGAGAGACTGAGCAGCTGTGGCTCTTAGGAACACAGCCTAGGATCCCAAAGAGTAGCGAGCTGAGTGAAAAAGGGAGAGCATAGTGGTTAGAATAAGGGCTGGGGTGTCAAACTTAGTCCCCTGGCCTGCCTCGACCACTGTGAACTTGGGCAGGTCATGGGACCACTCTGAGCATCTGTTTCCTTTTCTATAACATGGTGGCTGGCGATAGTTTCTACTTCAGAGGGCACTGTGAAAGCGAAAGGAGATTACACGTACCAAGTGCAGGCACTGTTGTTAACTGCTGGTTCCTCCAGGTTCATCATGATCAAATGCTGAGGTGGGTGGAGCTTTCACCTTCCTGTAGGCACAAAAGGACAGGGGAAGGAAGCTAATCTTTATCTAAGTCAATAATGTGTTAGGACCTTTGTATTTTATTTACTCCAAAGAAGGATCTTGTGAGGTAGGGCAGAACTTTTCAAACTCCAATGTGGATATGAATTCCTTGGGGGATCTTATTAAAATGTGGATTCTGACTCAGCAGGTCTGGAGGTGGGGGCTGAGATTCTGCATTTGTAATGAACTCTCAGACCATGCTGATGCTGCTGGTCATGAGCAGACTCTAAGTGACAAGAAGGTCTCAACTCTTACTGTACCCATTTCACGGACAAAGAAACTGAAGTTCAGTAAGGAAACCCTGGTCTGTCTGATGCCAAATACCTTTACTCTCCCATGTTACTGAAGTTTCTCAGTGGCCAGATGGCATTCTGATTGGCATGGGACTAAAAGATTAATAAGTCAGGGTGGGCAGCATGAATCTGGGGCAAACAGAATGAAGGAGAAAAGGGTTAGGACATTATTGAAGCAATTCAGGTGAGAGGACATGCAGTTCTGGAATAGAGGGTGAGAATAGAAAGGTGACAGACATAATGAAGTTTCTAAGTAGAGACCAGAGTGTGAGTAAGGATAGGTGAAGAGGCTTTTGCTAGACTCCTGGTGTAATGGGGATCATGGAGCAGTGTTGAGTCAAGGCAAGCTGCATTCGTGTCGGTCAGGGTCAGCAGGAAGGGGCAGTGCACCCAAAGGGTTCCTCAAGGGAATGTAATGAAGGGGAGGGCGCTATTGATAGAGGATTAGACAGTAGAGGGAACAGAAACAGGATGGGGAAAGACATGTAAGCCGCAGCAGGGAGCCATTGCAATCCCTAGCCTTAGTGGGGAAGAGAAGAGAGTCTACCAGTGCTGCGGCATCGGAGAGAGGTTGATCAATAGGAGCTATGGACATGACCAAAGAATGAAGCCACTGCCAAAGCAAGCCCAGTGTGCACAGAGCTGGGGGAAGGGGCGTAAATACCCCGGTGTCTCTCTCCTCCCAGCCTCGTCTCCTGCCCGTGCTTCCCATTGGCCAAATCCAAAGGAACCTGAGACATGAGCTCACGGACATCAGCTTCCTGGGCCACAGGGCAGAAAGTGGATTTGGAGAATGATCCGCATGTCCTTGATTCCCAGATCTGCTGCTTGCTAGATGGGTAGTCTTGGGCCAGAGAATTATCATCTCTGAGCCTCAGTTTTTATGACCGTAAAGTGGAACACATGATAGTACCATTCCTATAGAGTCGTTGCAAACATTCAAAAAGATAATGCACATTACTGTCTCTTATAATAACCCTGGTGATCAGGAAAGAAGCTTTGGGGAGAGAAAAAGGCTTTCTTTCTGATGTTGAGAGCTGAAGACCGTGGTTCAGTTGAAAGTGTCAGCCATCCAAGCTAGAGTCCTATTTTCCAAATAAAAAGACCTCCAGTCCTCTGTAATATATTCCTGACCCAGTCCTGAATCACCACCTCCATGCTGAAGCATAGCAACTGTCTCCATATTTTGATGTTTTAAATAAAGCGCGGACTATGAAAATACTACTTTATGTGGCTTTGGCTGCATCTCGTCTGATGACTATTGGAGAAAGAGCGACATATTTGCAGTAGACAGGAAGCTGCAAAACTATACCTTGTTTCTCGGTGAAAGACTACATCACATTCTCAGGTGCATATACCATAAACTCAGGAGGCATCCGTGACGCACCCCCTCAGCCTTACGTCCCATCTATCACAAGTCCTGCTGATGTAATAAAAGCAGCTCACTTCTATTGCTATCACTCTCATTCAAGCCCCTGCCATCCTCCACCTCGTGACTTTGCATCTTTCCCATCCGTTGTCCATACAGCAGTCAGAGTAAGGGTTCTCAAGTGCAAATCTTAGCATGCTGCTTCCCATGGTAACCTTCCACTGACTTTGCACTGCTCCAAGAACATCATCCCACAAGGGCTCTCATAACCTGGCCTTGCTCACGTCCGTGGCCATCTATTCTGACCTGCTCTGTTCCAACTAACCTTGGCTTCCTTTCGACTTCCCAGACCCAGCCCTCTCTCCTCAGCTCCAACCCTCCGCCTTCCTGCAATCGGAACTGATTTCCCCTCTCTCTACTGTCCATCTTCCTCTTTCCATCCCTCAGATTTAATTCCCTTGGGGATGCCCCCTGGTCTTCCTGACCAGGTCCCATGTCTGTTACACTTTCTCCTATCTCTATTGTATTCTTCTTCGCGTCACTTGCAATTAAGTGATTGTGTGCACGATATGTGGTTGGATGGCGTGTGTCTATTTAGAATGTTCTGGCATCAGTAACTATGTTCGCTGTTTGCCAGTGCTCAGTATAGTCCTGACTTATGTAGGTCAGAAACAGTCGTCGAATGAATGAATGAATGAACTAATGAGTAAGTGAAATAGGCTCTCCATAAGCCCCTTCAGTCTCCAGCTCCTATATCTTAAAATGTATCATGTCAGCGTAGGGAGGAGCTGACAGTAGCTTTCCCTTTGAGGTAGTTTATATCAGAGCTGAAATGAGAGAAATTACCCACAGACACAGTTACGAATCCTTTACGACTTTTTACAAAGTCATAGTTATAAATCATAAGCCCCCGTGGACCACACATGGATATTGTTCAGCCAGCCTGGGAAGCTCTGAGCCAGGGGCTGCATTATTCCCTGTAAAAATTCACTCCAGCTTTCTGAGAGCAGTGAGGTAGTGGTGCTGGTTCGGCGGGAGTGTTGAATCAAGCAGAAAAAGAGGAATAACAAAGCGACCCTTTGTTAGCACTTACGAAGAGTCAGGCACTGCTTTAAGCACTGCACTCATTTAACACCCTCAATGTGAGGGAGGTAACAGCCTCCAATTTCACAGATGGGCAGACTGAGGACAGTGGAGGGCCTGGCCCAGGTCACACAGCGGGCAGATCTGCACAGCTTGGCCCCGTGCCCTTTCTCTTTACCTGGAGGCCTTTTGTCTCTGGTGATGAGGGGTGGGGCTGCATCTCAATCAGCTATTTGATGCTACGAACCAAGGGGATTTTTATACCCTTCAATTCAGTGAGTTTGATCTCATTCATGAGCCAACCTACTTTTCCTTTCTTTGTGTTTCTGACACAGTGTTAAGGACGTTGATTACAGAAGCAAATGCCCAAATACTCAGATATTGTGGATTTTGGCAAGTCAACCTTTCTGTGCCTCAGTTTCTTCAGATATAATAAATAATGCCTGAGCCTGCCTCACAGAATTGTGGATGATTAAATGAGTCAGTGCCTGAGAAGGGCTCAGATCAGTACCTGGCATGGAGTGAATGTGATTTTTGTGCTTGATATTATTGTGTTTTAAAATAATGACAAACACACTTGCCCAAAGAAAAGACTATGGTTAGAAAATTCCTTTAATTAGTGCCTGGGTGTCAGACAAACTCCCTGCTCTGCTTAGAACTAGGAGACCAAAGCTCCAGCCTTGGCCTGGCCCTTACTAGCCGTGTGACTTTGCACAGGTAACCAGCTCTTTCTGGGCACTAATTCTCACATCTGTGAAATCAGGTGTCATCCTTCCCCACAAGATTCCTGAGCATTCAAAAAATCATGGCTCAAAAACAATGGCTGGACCCAAGAGTCTCTTTTCTATAACCAATTATCTAAGATTCATACAGGCAAATGAAACATCAGAGAAGTAATTGTGTTTTTCCAAGCTTGGCACATGCCACATTAGAGAACCCTTGGTGTCATTAATATCGCCTCTATTTTTTCTGTTTTCCACCTCGTGGGCTGCTGAGGGGCTAGAATTGTCATCTCCACAGTGGGGTTGGCTGTGGTACTGAAAGCGCATCAGGAACTCTCAGTCCTGACAAAGAAAACGTTCTGTCCATGGTGCTCCAAGGCCTGTGGCCTCCACCGCAAATGCCTGGGCCTGGGCCACTCGCCCCCACTCTGGGGCATCCCATGACTTTCCTGAGCTGGAGGTCCGGGAAGGTCTGGGTCTTGGACTGGTGGGCTGGCGGAGGTGGATGGTGCTCTCTTAGGGGGATTTACATGGAATCCGCTTATGTTCGCGACTTGGCTGGCAGCTGAACATAGGATGGAAGCAGAGCCACGGGGCCCAGGGCTGCAGGGAGGCAAGGAAGGGGCTAGGGAAGAGCAGGGGCAATGCCTGGGGCTGAGATGCCTCTCTACACACGAGGCCGGGGTGGGGGCTGCCCGCCTGCTGTTGTCTCATTTCCAAGGTGGGGCAGGAGAGGAGGCGATGGGGACCGGGGCTAAATGTAGAATGGGCACCTCTGAGGCAGAGCTCCTGAAAGTGTGGTCTGGGGACCACCCATGGGTCAGGAGGTGCCTTCCTTAGCTCCCTCTGGGCAAATGGTAAGCAATCTCTCAACTTTCATGTTTTACATACATGTAAGGAATGCTTAGTAGCAAAAGTGAGTTATTAAGGAAGGGTATTGTAATTAAGATGGTGTCCATGGGATACGGAAAAAATATTAACAAAAAAAAACATGCACGTCCTTCTCCACCTTTCCAAGTGGACCTGATGGCAGGATTGATTAATCGGCCTGCCCTCAGATCTTTATACTCCTGATTAGGGAAATGGGTCACATTTCTATGAGAAGGGGCACAGTGAAAAGATGCAGGAAAGAGGAGAAGAGACTTTAAGGGGAGAGAAGGTAGAGAGGCGAGAGCAAGGGCGTTAGAGAGATCAGGTCAGAGGCTACTTACGGTGGGACTTTGGGGAGAGATCTGAGCACGGAGGACACTTGTCATGCTGTGGCCACCCATGTCACTTGAATCTTGCTCTTGTATGTTGGGACCACCCACCCGATGAGTCCTGAGCTAGAATCCAAGTTGAACTTTATTCCAATTCAGGTCCCATGGGAAACAGATGCCAGTTGGAATATTAGATGTGCAAGAGATGTACAGGGTGTGACACCATGTGATGGATCTAGGGAGAACCTTCTGCCCATAGTTTGGGTTCGACACCCGAAAAAGGAGGAGCGATAGGAAGGAGGGTTGGGTAGGAACATTCTCAACCAGTAGGAAAGTCCTCAGCCAGGCCATCGAGGGATCCCCAGAGTAAAGGTGACCCCTCGGAAGAGCCCCACACAGGGCTGGAATGGGAACAGAAAGGCTGCCAGGTTCTCTCTTGGAGGGAGTTCTGCCACAAATCCAAAAGCACAGAGTAGCCCCGAAGAGGGTGGATTCTGCAGGATCCACACTTAGAAGGTGGGGAGGGGGTCCCAGGATGAGGGATGCAGGGGGCCCCATGGGATGGAGGCAGAAGTGCAGTTTCAAGCAGGCTGGCACGTGGGCCACCACCTCTACCTGCAGGTTCTCAAAGATGCTCCAGGGAGCCACAAGGCCCTGTGTCCCCCTTCAAGGCCTCAGCCAGCATGGCAACAGCTTGTGGTTACACACCCATGGTTCTCAATGCTGCCATGCATTGGCACCCCGGATGCCTGAGCCCTGCCTCCCAGATCTTCCGACTTGTTTGTCTGGAAGCAGCCTGGGTGTCAGGACTTCTATAGGTGCCCATGAGATTCCAATGCGCAGCCCGGCTGAGAGCCACTGGTCTATAGCAAGAGCAACAGGCAGTTTGATCTTTTGACTCAATTGCCTATTGGGTTCAAAAGACTGCCAGTCCAACTGTGTGTCCGTGCACGTGTCCCAGCTTAGATGACCTCCAGTGCCTGAACTTCAAGGCCTTGGGACGCTCACATTTAGGGCATCTTATGAAACCAAGATTCTTTAGTGTCGGATGTTAGATGTTTTAAAAAGCATTGTCAGATGAACATCCTTTATTTGGGGCCAGATCGTTCCCTGGTGGCCTCTCCTGGGTGTTGATGCCCCAGTTTATTCCATAAAATCTGCAGGTTTGCAGGTGGGGCCATGTCTCAAGGCTGCATCTTCGCCCCTGGGGGAGGTGCTGGCTCTGTAGCCGCCTGGCTGCCCCTCTCTGGCCCCAGTTTCCTGGTGAGTGAGTGTGAACAGCTACTGGTGGTGCCGAAATTGAGGCTGTCAGCCACCTGTCAGCCTCCCTCACCAGCTTACAGGGGACTGAAGTCTCTTTAAGGAGGACACAGCCTTCTTCCTCTTAGATGAGAGAGGAGACTTAATGAACATAAAACCCCGCAGAGAACAGCGACTTAAATACTCAAAGGAGTGAGCCACAAAACAGGCCTGTGACGGGTGAGTGCCGGTCCCCAAAGGGTTTGTCCGGGCCCTCATTCCTGGCACCTGTGACCTTATTTGGAAACCAGGTCCTTGCAGATGTAATTAAAAATCTCAGGGCTGAGCTCATCATGGATTAGGGGGCCCTAAATCTAATGCCTGGTATCTTATAGGAAACAGAAAGAAGTCACAGACTCACTCAGAGATGCCTGAGTAATGACAGAAGCAGAGATTGGAGTAATCCATTGATGAGTCCCTTAACACCAAGGATGCCAGCGGCCACCAGAAGCTGGGAGAGGCCTGGAATGGATTTGCCTGCACAGCCCCAGGAGGGAACCAACCCGCCACCATCTTGATTTTGGACACTGGCCTCTGGACTGTGAGGGAATAAATTTCTGTCATTTTAAGCCTCCAGGTTTATGGTACTTAGTTACCACAGTTCTGCACTGCCAGAAAATATTATAAGGCTTCAACACTGGAGGGATGATATCCCAACACCTGTTTTCTGGGCAGGTAGCGGCAGTAGGGAGGCACCGCACACATTTACTGTGTCCCTGCATTTTGCCTTTAGGAACCCTAGGGGCAATGCCTGGTGTGGGATGTTCTTAAAATGTAGCTCCTGAGTCAGTAGTCTGCGGGGAGGCCTGAGATCCTGTATCTCTAACAGGCTCCCCGGCGATGCTGCTGGTCCTCTGAGCAGTGACACCACAGGACAGTGTGTCTCTGTGAGTGCCCCCTGGACCATGTGTGTCAGCATTACCTGGGATGCTGAGTGAAGAATAGAAATGTTCGAGGCACCCTTCCTGACATACAGAATCAGACTCTGGGACTGAGCCCTGGAATCTATTTAACCACCTCCCCAGAACAGCCTTACAACCACTGGATTTGTGTGTCTGGGGCGGTGAGGGCTGGGAAGACTGTGATCGCTGAGGGAGACCCGAGCCCTTTTTTGAGCATCTATTCTGTGCCGAGCCTGTGATAGAAGGCCTTGATTCCTTAGTGCATATAATCCTGAGCAACTCCTAGAAGGCAGCTCCTATTCTTACCCCTATTTTACAGATGGGGAAACTGAGGCCTAGAGAGAAGAAGCAACTTAGTGTCCTACAAATAGAGTAGCACAGTTGGATCCACAGCTAGCTGACAACACGCTGCCCCAAATTCACGCTGTTTGACTGTCCCCACCTTGCTGGGTCCCCACAGATATCTGTTTAAGGCCAGCGCTTCTCCAACTATAATGTGCCTGTGAATCACCAGGTCAAAATGTGGGTCCTGGCTCCCAGGTGATGACACTGTTGCCCTCAGAGGAGGCACCCACAGCATGGATTAGGAGCCACCTGCAGGGCCATCTGGAAATACGCATAAGAGATGAAAGCCTGGGCACCTTGGGGGTGGGGCAGGGCCAGACCTCAGGCAGGGGCATCCTGTTTTCCAGCCATTTTAACACCTGGTTAATTGAGACCATTCGGGCAATCGAATTACAGAGCAATTGGCATTTAATAGAGCTAAGAGTCCGTGAGCACCCGCTAACAGATTTCTTTGAAAATGGAACAGCTGTCCAGTTGCCTTGTTAATCTCATTAGGCACCTGCTTGGAATTATCTTCTTTGAGCAATTCAACTGCCCCACCTAACAAGAATGGAAGGCTCACTCTACATTAGAAACGCCTGAGCCGAGGGGGCTCTGTAATTAAAAACAGAAGCGGGAGAACCTGGTAGAGCCCTCTTTATCAAATGGCACCCTGGGGGAACGTTGGTGGGTGAACGAAAGGGACCTGGAGGGGTGGGTGCATGTGTGTGATCCTGTTCCCGTCTTTTCTTGAAGAATCATGTTGAAAACCAGTTCAAGATGAAGTCATCACAGGAGTGTAGTCACAGAAAGGTGAGTGTTCTATAAAACGATGCCTTCAACTTATTTTTTAAAAATCTTATCTAAGATTTAGGTGTTAAAATGATTATTTTATGAAACAGGCGATGATAAATACATTATTTTTAATGTCCTTAGTTGATAAAATAAGAAGTAGCCGCCTCATTTCAAGCCCCTTGACAGTTTAAGTAGTCTGTGGAATCCGTGTATCTGGAAATCTTAGCATTGGCTGTACAAGGATATTAAATGTAGCTTTACACATAAAAGCAAAAGATGGGAAGCAACCGAAATGCTCATCCATAGGGGACTGGGTCAATTTTATATTCTCGGACAGTGACATGTTATGAAAAAAGAGGTTTGTGAGCCCCAGAATATATTAAGAGGAGGAAAAAGCCAAGCCCGCCGTTGTGGCGTCTGGAGCGTTTTAAGGCTATAGAGGGACGTGAATGGAGTCGGAGCAGAGCTCTGGGAATTTCCACAAGAAACTTCTGGCTGTGGCTGCCTCTGGGGAGCAGGACTGAAAACAAAGGTAGAGAGATTTCCTTTTTATCACATCCTCTCTTGGACGGTTTGAACTTGTTATTGTGTGTGTGCATAATGGTTCAACAAACAAGTTAATTAACCAAGTCAGCTTCTGGGGCCATAACTAGGTGGCGGTGCTAGTTGGGAGGTCAAGGAAGGAAATGCCAGCTTGTGGCTGTTGATGTGAGATTTTGCTCCTTGGCACCTCAGCATAAAGAGAGCCGATGGCTCTTCACCTCCGCAGGCTGGTTCGGATGGAGGCACGCGGAGCCCAGGGCCCTCAACTCCTCGGAGGCTCTGCTTCTCAAACTTGAACTGCATCTGAATCGCTAGAAAAGCTTCTTAAAACACAGCTGGCCGAGTCCCACCCCAGTTCCTGACCCAGGAGGTCCATCTGGGGCATGAGGACCTGCATTCCTCACACCCTCCCAGGGGATGCTGACCTGCTGGTCCAGGACCCCACGGTGAGGACCACAGCTTTGAGGGCTCCAGTCTGGTGCTGGGCATTTCTCTTCCCAGGTAACTTGCTCGCCCTTCTCCACACAGCGCCAGGCAGCAGGTGGGGCTTCACCGACCTGCTACCTTACTTGTGAAAGCAGAGCAGGTGTCCAGCCCGCTGCAGCTGGGCTCAATCAGTGCTAAGAGGACCCGTGCCTGAGCCCCACCCCAAACCAATTACATCAGAATCTCCCAATGTGGGGTCAGCTGTGGGGCGTTTAAAGAATACTGCAGGTGAACTTTGAATACAGACTGTGCACGTATGTCCCGCGGTTGCTGTGGCAAGGTATCGCTACCTGGGAGGCTTAGCAGAAACGCATTCTCTTGCAGGAGTCCAAAATCAAGGTGGCTCTCAGGTTTGGTGCCTCCTGAGGGGTGTGAGGGATGCATCTGTTCCAGACTTTCCTCTTTGGCTTGTAGACGATCACCTTCTCTATCTCTTCATGTTATCTTCCCTCTACATGTGTCTGTCTCTGTGCCTAATTTTTAAAAAAGAACTCAGTCACATTGGATCAGGGGCCACCCTACTCTAGTATGACCTCATCTGAACTAATTCATTATACCTGCTATGCTCCGATCCCCAAATGAGGTCGTATTCTGAGGTCCTGGGGATTAGGCTTCAACATGTGCATTTTGAGGGGAGGGGACATAATTCAACAAATACCAGACTGGGCATGAGTTTGCTTCTCAAACTGTAATGTGCACATGGATTATATGTGAGGACTTTAGATGTAAATTCAGAGGGTCTGGGGCAAGGCCTGAGACTGCATTTCTAACCAGAGTTCAGACTATCGGTCCGATTACAGTAAGGAGCTATCGTTAATTTTGTTAAGTGTAATCATGGTATTGTGTTTGGGTAAGAGAGTGTCCTTGTACATTGAGATGCAGATGATCTATTAAGGCTGCAACGTCAGGATGACTACCATGTTCTTTCAGATGCTCCCATGAACAACACGAAATACGGTGAAATGGTAACGACTGTTAAATCTAGGTGTTTGGGTATACGGTGGTTTGTTAGTTTGCTTTTCTTCACGTTAGAAATTTTCATTAAAGCTTTCCAGGTAACTCTGAAGTGCAGCGGGGTTAAGTGCTTCTGGGACGGGTGGAAGGACAGATGGACGTGCAAAGGGATGGCGGACCCTTGGTTGCTGGGTTCCAGGGCCTGCTCCCGCGGTCTCTGACTGGGAACAACAGCTGTGCGCAGCAGCGCCTCCCGTGTGTCAGCACTTTGTTTTTATTTTCTACTACTGTCACTTCCTTCCGTTTGCTCTGAGTGAGTTCTGGGAGGCATCAGGAAGGGGGTGGGATTCTGGGAACCCTCTGCTTGGTGTACCTGCTCTGGAGGGCTGGGGACCACCTAGGGTCCTGAGCTACGGTCTTTGCTTCTATGTCCCAGTCTTTAGCATAAGGCCCAGACCCGCAGCAGGCGCACGGTAAATGCACTGAATGAATGAGCAACTGTACACTTACTCTAAAGGCCTGGGCTACCCAGATGACCCAGGCTCGGGGAGTTCGGGTGACCTGTCCCAAACAGCTGAGCCGGCTCTGATCTTCTAAGCCAGTACCGTCCAGTGGAATAGGATGCAGCCCCATACGTGATTCTAAATTTTCTAGTAGCCACATTTTAAAAGTGAAAAGAACTGGGCGACATTAATCTTAATGTATTTCATTTAACCCAATATAGCCAAGACATTAATTTAACACGTTATCCCTATTTTAGAATTGTGGAGAGCTGGTAGAGGGCAATGTTCGTAGGGAGGGAACAGTTCTGTATCTTGATTGCAGTGGTGGTTACACAAATCTACATGCACGACGCAAGGACAAAGAATCATACACACACGTACCAATGTCAGTTCCTGGTTTTGATTTTATACAATAATCACGTAAGATGTCGTCACCACAGGGCGAAACCAATGCAGGGTACCTGGGACCTCTGTGTGTTACCTTTGCCGCTTCTCGTGAACTTATAATGATTTCAGAATGAAGTTTCAATGTTTTGAGGTATTTTAACAACTAAAAGTAATTTCGCCTAAAACTCAAAAGCCAAACCTCTGATCTCTGGTGGGCACATCTCGGTGTGGACCAGTTCAAGTACTTGTCAGCCACGTGCGGCCGTGGCTGCTGCGGAGAACGGCACAGCTGTCCCCGCCTGCCTTCTAGTACAGCTTTCTTGGAGCTGGATTCCCGGAGGCCTGTTCTGGTCGTCTGGTAGATAAGTTTCTTAACTTACATAAGTTACAGCCCTTATCTGAGCCTCAGTTATTCTTATCTGTCCAGTGGGACTGATAATGGTCCCTATCCTACCCAGGTGTTGTGAGGTTTATTTTCATTTTCTTAATTTTAACTTTTTGCAGGGATTCTAGCTTTGTTTTTTTTTTTTTTTTTTTTACAAATTTATTGGGGCAACATTAGTTAATAAAATTATATAGGTTTTGAGTGTACAATTCTATAACATCATCTGTATGTTGCATTGTGTATTCACCACTCAAAGTTAAATTTCCTTCTATCACCATCTATTTGACCCCCTTCACCCTTATTTACCTCCCCCCCGTGTTCCCCCTCTCCAGTAACCACTAAATTTTTGCCTGTGTCCATGAATCTGTGTTGTGGGCTTTAAATGAGCTTCTGTGCCTTGGGCACTTAGGGCCTGGCCTATAGTTGACAGGCAGCCCAGCATTTATAAGTATTACCATATTTGGACTGTGCAATGGCAGCTTCATCTGGCACCCTTCATGTTACAATACCTACTTCTCTCTGCTGGTCTTCCCCGAGCAACACACACTGGAGCATCCCTTCTCATTTTAGCTGCTGGGCAGGAAGTAGGAAGACATCCCCCATGTATCTTGGGCACTTCACTTCTGGTTGCCCATAGAAATACTGCCCCTTCCTGAAAGGTAGGGAGTTGGCCGTGGGCTTGGAGGCCAGACCTTCAGCAAAGATCTACGCAAAGCTGATTTCGAAACTGAGAACTTCCTTCATAGGTGCTGAGCTGCACTTTGCAGCAGAAGGTTGCTTTTCACCATATAAGGCAATCCCTGGACAAGGCGGTGACACAGGTGCGGCGGCTGCACGCAGGGGCCTCTCTCAGCTAGGCCACAGAGGCGCTCCCAGTGGAGGATGTGCACAAGGGATCTTAGCAAAGAGGAGATTTTGACGCCTTTTATGGTTTTAGAAGAAGAAAAACCTGTGAACCACAAAAGCAGAAACACGAGCTTTATCGTGATGAGAAACAGTGGCTTGACCTCATAGCGACACTTAACTGCAAAACCAGAATATAATACTGCCAGCAAGCAGCTCGCAAAATAGCCTGAAGGAGGCTGTGTGCCCCCAGGGTTACTATGGGTGGCAAGAAGCAATCACAGGAATCAACTGTAGAATTTCAGTTGAGGGGAAGAAGGATGGGGTATAACCACCCCCCGCCCCCTTCCTGAACCTCAAGGCTTATCCTCGGGGCCTTCTTGGCCTCCCACCAAGTTAGGTTTTCCCACACTGCCCTTGAACCCTGCTTCCTCTTCAAAGGACTTCGCCCCTCTCTGCCTCTACTTCTTCATCTGGGCATTTGAGAAGGGGCAGAGAGAGGGTGGGAAGGTATCTGGGAAGTGGAATTTGCAGCTGAGGCCTGAAGGGTAAGGGAGTGGGGACGCTTGTTCTTTGCGAAGGTTCTGAGCTGGGGAATTGGTGTGCTCCCGGAACAGAATGGCCATGCGTGTGCGGAGAGATGGCCAGGCTCGAGGCGTGGGGAGCTTCGGGTGCCACCTGGCATGGTGGGAAGTCACTGAAGGGTTTTCTGGCAGGAGAGAGGTGTGATATGACTTACTTGGTAGGGTCTCACTGATGACTACAAGGAAGCAGGCATGGGCTGAGCAATGCAACCAACAGCCCATTCAGCCATCTCTTGAGCACCTCCTTCTGGACAGGTGCAGGGCCAGGCGTGGGGACACGTGACAGTGCCATGCTCTCAGGGAAGCTGTATCCTGATGCTGCCTGCAGGGCAGCATGACATCATGCCTTCACCCTTCTCACACTGCTCTTCTCTGGCTGTCCTCGCCTGGGCTCTTTCCTATGGCCCCTTGAGTGAGACTAATGTTTTTCTTGAATATTGGAGAGGTGGGAAGAGACAGGAGCCCCAAGTAACTTTATGCTTGAAATTTCAAAAACTGCCAGGCTGCAAGTCTCTACTTTGTTCTCACACCATGTGACTAGGACTCCCTGTCCTCCACACTGTCCTAACTGACCTGGAGGTGACAGGCGATGGTTTAAAAAAGGAAAACAAACCTTGAAAAAAATATATGATCCGAGGAACATAGGATGGAAAAGGGAAGGGAAAAGAATGTACAGTGGAGAAACCAGACAGACAGGACTTTGGCCAGGTGATCAAGGTCAACACCGACAGCGCTGCCAGGGTGATGCCACGTGCCCTGGGTATGGCGTGATGAGAAGGGCGCTTTGCCTCTGCGTTCTTCATTCTCCAAACCCACCGCCTCAGTCTAATCCAGAGAAAAACACCGGGCAAATCCCAATAGAGGGGACTTGACAAAACACCTGACCATGCCTCCAAACGGTCAAGGTCATGAAAGAGGAATAGAGTCTGAGAAACTCTCACAGCCCAGAGGTGTCTGAGGAGACATGACAGCTAAATGTAACGGGAGCTCAATATGGGTTCATCAATAGTGACAAATGCACATATTAATGTGAGGGGTTAATAATAGGGGAAACTGCGTGTGGGTGTGCAGGAACTCTCTGTATCGTATCCTCAACAATTTCATGAATCTAAAACTAAATTTTTCATTTTCAAAACTTTGACCTTAGCCCAGCATTTTGTGGCAACCGTGAGCGCCACCTTGTGGGCACACAGCTACATTAGCTGCGACGAGTCCCCACGGAAACTAACCAGAAGGCAGGGTCACAGACTCTGGGTTTGGGAAATAGAAAAGGCCAGTTTCCTGGCCTGCTGTGGCTCCTGCTGGGTGTGCAGTGGTGGGGGTGGGAAGGGGCAGGGCGGAGAGGGTGGGATGCAAAGCAGATGCAGGGCTCATCTCGGCTGGTATTTATTTGCACATTTCCCTTACGCTAGAGACTGAGCTGATCTATTTCAATGTGGCTGGTTCAAGAGAGAGCCCTGTTGGGGTATAATCATGGCATCACCTTTAGTTCCCACTGCCCCTTAAACCCACTCAGGGGTGATGGAGAGAACTGCTCTCTTGTCCCTGGATTAAAAGCCCCGATCTTCCCCCATGATTTTTTTATGGCCATTCTTAGGAAATTGGGTTGGGAGTGGTGTCTCAATTCATTAATTAAAAACGTCCAGTCCCAGCTAATAAAGCTTGGATCCTGACTTAACATGAAATCTCCCCTCCCCTCTGGAGCCTGCTCTGGACAGCACAGGGAGTGCTCTTCTTCTTCTTCTTTTTTTTTTTTTCCTTTTATTTTTCTCCCTTGCTTTATTCTTCCCCGACAGCTGCTGTTTTTGGCGAGGGTTGCCATATCAAACCAGAATGTTCAGTTAAATTTGTATTTCAGATGAACAATGAATACTTTATTATGAGTCTAAGTATGTACCGTGCAATATTTGGGGGTTATTTATACTAAAATGTTATTCGTTATTTGTCTGAAATTTGAATTTAACTGGGTGTGCTGTCTCTACTTGTTCTGTCTGGCAAGCCGATTTTTGATCCGTCCAGGCTCATGGCAGAGGCGGGGCGGGGGGAGAGGTGGTGGTGGGCGGAAAGTTTTCACTTGATGTATATGGCGGATCATTAGTTTCTCACTGCTGCTGTAGCAAATCACCACAGATTTCATGGCTTCAGACGTTACTTCTCTTACAGTTCTGCAGCTCAGAAGTCTAGAATCCGGGTGTTGGCAGGGCTGCCTTCCCTCTAGAGGTGCTGGAACAGAATCTCTTCCCTTGTCTTCTCCGGGTTCTAGGAATCCGTCCGTCTTCAAGCCAGTAGCATCGCGTCCTCCAGTCCCTCCCTTCCTCTTCCTCACCCGCCCTCCCTCTGTCACCACATCTCCTCCTCTGACTGCCTGTCTCCATCTTATAAGGACCTGTGATGACATTGGGCCCTCCTGGATAATCCAGGATGATCTCTCCGTTTCAAGATCCTTAATCAGATTTTCGAAGTCCCTTTTGCTATGAGGTGACATATTCACAGGTCTGGGAATTAGGCCTGGGAAGTCTTTGAGGGCTGTCATTCAGCCCCCCCCCCCCCATAGGTAGCAAGCTGGCTTCCAGTCATCTGGGCTGGGCCCAGTTTCAAGCTGACTTTGAGCTCATGCCCCCCTCTGGCCATCTTTAGGAGGCCTCCTTGGCCACAGCAACTCCCTTGACCAGGCAGTGCCTGTCCTCTGGCGGGCAGCCTCCAGTTCGCCCTGGCTGGCTGACACTCCTACAGTCTGCTACGGCTGGGCCCTGGGGAGAGTCCCTGCCACCTGACTCCTGGTGGCTGTGTCCACTATGCATTCTGAATCCTGTCTCAGATCCTGACCAGCTTTTGGGTAACAGGGTGGTCAATGACCCCCACTCTGCTGGCCCCGCTCCTCAGCTACTGCACATGTGACGTGGACATTGGTTGGAGTTCTCAGGTGCCACTGAAGCCCCCATGTGGCACTGGCCCTGAGGTGAGAGGCAGGTGCCCCACCTACTCTTGGGGAAATGGACTCAGCCCTCCCGCAAGTCTCTCCCCAGACGCCCCTCATCTCTACAACCTTGACCCTTTTACAATCTCATTCTGGGAGAGATTAATCCTCGAGTAGAGATGTGTAGGGTCTGCCAGGCAGTGGGAACAGCATTTGAAAGGCATGGAGCAGTGAAAGAACAGCTTGGTAAGGCCGGAGAAGACAGGAAGAGTGGAAGGTCCCAAGGGAAAGCTGAAGCATGGATGGGGCCAGGTGGTCAAGGGTCATAGCCCTGGAGAACAGCTTGATTGATTGAATGAGCTATATTTTCTGGGTCCATGATGTGCTGTGTTGCAGGAGAAGATATGGTCAGAGCTTGGGAGAGGGCTCCCCAAACCAAAGGTGTTCTCATCAATAGTCACAGAGGGGCCCTCTGGTCATAGGGCCTGGGCATAAGTCCCAGCTCAGTTATGCTTTTGCTGGCTAACTTGAGCCAGGCCAATTCACCCTCCACCCTCAGTTTCCTCATCTGTAAAATGGGTGAGAAGAAAAACTTACCTAGTAAGGTTGTTGTGGGTGTCCAGGTAACGAATCAACCACATAATGAATCTAGTAAGTGCCTGGAACACAGTGAGTACTGTGAACTCATAAGCTGTCCCCATGGTCACTCTCCTGGCAGCTCATACAGAGCATGCTGGAATCAACAGTCAGTGGGCTGCTGTTTTGTAGCTGGGAGAGCAGGATCAGTCTGAGGGCACTGGGAGCAGGGTCCAGCAGAGAGAGATGGTTGCTGGGCTTGTTGGGTGGCCTCTAAGGGCCCAGAAGCTAGTCCATGTAGACCCAACTGTGGTGTTCCTTGGATGTTCCAGAGAGGGACAATTGGGGGGCCTAGAGTGTGGGGGGATGAGAAATGGCAAATGTCCAGTTGTGAGGGTGCCTGGCAAGAGGTCTGATCCTTCTGTGAGGGTGTCAGAATTGGACTTGGAAGACCTGGTGGTGTCACTAGCAGAGACCACCACAGGGGGCAGGGTTGCCTGGTCAGGACCCCTGGGTTCTAAGAGGAATCAACACCCAAAGTTGACAGCAAAACAGGAGCTGGCCACCAGGGGCAGCTGGAGAGGGCACCACTCCCCAGGGAGCAGCACTGGTTGCAAGAGCATAACGCGTGGCTATCCCATCATGTGACGACAAAGTCTCACTTTATATGTAGAATTTCAATATATACTTCCCCCAATTAAAAAAAAAATCCAGAATACCTTCCAAACCAGTGAGCAGATAGGATCATAAACTCTTTGCTCTGGCCACAGTGTGACACTGCTCCAGTATCTGGCAACAGCACCTTTCTCTACATTTAAACACCTATGCCACCTATAGGCAGTGATGTATCTGGTACATCGTCACCTGAGGGATCATTTGTGATGCACCCTCTTCTGTTTAACAGAATAATTTTCAGAAATCATCATGAAATGAATAATTATAATGGTCAGGAAAAGATGCAGAGAGTAAAAATGTTCTTTTATTGAGTTTTGTACATTTAATCATTCTAGTAAAAACTTTTTAAAATGAAAAATTTACAGTATAAAAAGGGGGGAAGATCATGGATTAATTTTGATTACATTAATGTATTTTTTAAAGAGGAAAAAATACCTATGTATTTGTGCGGAAGGGTTAACATAGCAAACTGGAACTACTTCTTTTTAGAAATGTCTCCTTACAATTACCCTCAACCTGACAAGGCTGACCCGGGGCAGACACTTGGGAACATGGCACTTGAGCTGTTCCCTGAGAAGGGTGGTTCACTGTACCTAGACTGTTTGCACAAACAATATATGGCTTATATGCAATACCTGCTTCCCTTCTGAGAGTCTGGAATTAGGGTGCCTATGTGACCAGTCCCTAACAAAACCCCTAGGTGCTGAGTAATGGGCTTCCAGGGTAGAAATGTTGTGCACGGCATGGCATTTTTCACTGATGGGAAGGGGGAGCTCTGTGTGATTCCTCCTGGGGAGGGAAGTGTGGGAAGCCTGTGTGATTTCTCCAGATGCCACCAATGTCTTTTTTTCCTTTGGCAATCTTATTTTTTCACTGTAATAAAATTAGCCACGAGCTCAACTTTATGCTGAGTCCCTGAATCCTACCGAATCACTGAGTGTGTGAGTGGTCTCAGAGACTCCTGAAACAAAATCGGTCATTGGTAATAAAAGATAATATTACAGTTTCCGCTTAGAGCTTTAACTGCAAATTTGTCAGTTTCATCAAAATTGACATTCTTTGCATAGCATGTTTAATAGTAACTATGTGTCAGTCTATCTTTGCCAATAGTTGATGAAAGAACACGTACTTTGTTTAAATAAACTTTATTTTCAGAAAAGTTTTAGATTTACAGAAAAATTTTAGAGCTAGTACAGAGCTCCTATCAGCCAGTTTCCCATAGCATGAATGGTTTATATTATGATAGTACCCTTGTCACAGTTCATGAATCCTTATTCCCATTGTTATTAACTAAAGTCCATAATTTATGCAGACTTCCTAGTTACCTATTTCCCTTTTTCTGTTCAGGATCTCATGCAGGATCCCATTTTATATTGAGTCATCAAGCCTCCTTTGGCTTCTCTTGGTTGCGATAGTTATTTAAACTTTCCTTGTGACAGTTTTGGGCATTGCTGTCAGAAAGGTTGTAGAATGTCCCTCACTTGGGGTTTGTCTGTTTTTCTCATGGTTAGGCTTGGGTTATGGGTTTTGGAGAGGAAGGCCCCACAGGTAAAGTGCCATTTCCATTTTATTTCATCAAAGGCCCAAACTATGAACGTCATTGATCACCTTTGTTGTTGACCTTGATCACCTGCCTAAGGCAGCATTTGTCAGGTTCCTCCACTGGACAGTGAATCCTTCTCTGCCATTTCCAGCCTGTCCTCTTTGGAAGGCAATCACTGCTCACAGCCCTGCCTCGGGAGAGGGGAGTTACACTCCCCCTCCTTGAATGCAGAGTATCTACATAAATATTGGGGTTCTTTTGAAAAGGAGATTTGCTTCCTCTTTCACATTTATATAGTCAATCGCATATATTATGAACATGTTTATTAATTTTACTTTCTACATTTCTTTCATGAAGCAACACTATACAAATAGAAAAGGCCTTAAACATAAGACTATGGTTGGACAGATTCATATGAGTTTCATTCTGTAGTACATTCCGGAAACTAAAAAACTCTTCATGCCTTTGTGTCTTTGAGATTAATTCTAAAAGCTTTTAGGTTGCTCTAGAAATTTGTAACCATAAAAACCCTAAGTGGGCATATAACGACAGCACTGAAGGAGCCGAGATCTGTTTCTTGGACTTTCCGATCCCTGTACTTCCATTGTCTTTCAAACCTACTCTTTTAATGCAGGAATAGGCACTCTAGGAGGGGGCTGGAGACCCCACACTGGACCCTAAGTGAGCTCAGAAAATTCTGGATACTTCAAACTTGTTCTCGAGATGAATGCCTGTGTGTTGGAAGCCAGCTCCGTAACTGGGAGTTCTCCAAATAAACCCAGTTTTTAAAGGATGTGTAATAAAAATGTGAAAATTTGAACCTTATATAAATGTTATTAAAACTTAACAGTTAACAGCAATAACCGTTAAAACAGAGGCCAACAAACCGTGGCTTGAGAGTTAAATCTGACCAGCTGCTTGTTTTTGTGCAGCCAGCGAGCTAAGAATGATTTCCACATTTCAAATGGTTGGAAAAAAATCAAAAGGAGGAAAATATTTCATAACATGTGAAAATTATGTGAAATTCAAATTTTGGTGTTCATACAGTCACAGTGGAACTCAGCCACGTTCGATTGTTTGTTAAGTCGTCTGTGGCTGTTTTTGTGTGATGACAGCAGAATCGAGTCACTGTGACCGAGACCATATGGCTTGAAAAATCTACAATATTTACTCTCTGGCCTGTCGCGGAAAAAGCTTTGCCAGCGCAGGGTTTAGTGCTCAGATCAGTGTAGCCGTCCCCCCTCATCCGTGCTGCCACTTTATGCAGTTTCAGGGACCTGCGGCCAACTGCAGTCTGAAATATTACATGGAAAACGCCAGCAATAGATAATTCCTAAGTTTTCAATTGCGTGCCGTTCCGTGCAGCGTGGTGAAATCTTGCGTTGTCCTGCTCCACCCCGCTCCGGATGTGAATCACCCCTTTGTCCAGCATCTTCTCGCCGTAGATGCTCCCCGCCCATTAGTCACTGAGGGGCTGTCTGGGTTCTCAAGTTGACTGTCGAGGTATTGTATAACGTGTGTTCAAGAAACCATATTTTACTTAACGATGTCACATTTACATAGCTTTTATTGCATATTCTAATTGTTGCATTTTATTATTCATTATTGTAGTTAATTTCTTACTGTGCCAAATTTATAAATTAAACTTTATCCTAGGTGTATACGTATGTATAGGAAGAACGGCATATATAAGGCTCAGTACTGTCCTCGGTTTCAGGCATCCTCTGGGAGTCTTGGAATGTATCCTCCATAGATACGGGGTGACAACGGGAAAGGGCTTTTTCAGGGAGAATTACATCGCTGATGTTGCTTAGACTTGCCAGCTCTAGGTAAAACAAGCAGATTTTTAGTTGGTTGTATTATGTTTTAATTTCTAAAGCCAGGACACTCCTGTCCCCCAGTGCCTGCAACTACAGGGGTGGCGCCACTGCCCCCCGTCTTGGTGTGCTTCAGCCCACAGGAAACAGCCTCTTTGTGCAGAATGCAACCGCCTCGGGTGTTATTGAAAGTGCACACACAGGACCCGGGTGTGTGAGAAGTGCGAGGGGATCTAATCCTTCCATTGCCTTGGCTGCAGGCGGCAGAAACCTAACGTGAGTAGAAGCGAAGAGCTGGGGTTATTCACTCCTGTGACCAGCCAACAGGAGGGTGGGGTTGGCTGGGCTTTGGGACACTTTGCTCTCATGGAATTGCTTCTCCTTTTCCATTGGCCTCAGTGCTCAGACCATTTGCTCCAGGGGCCATGCCTTACGAGCCATCAGCCAGTCCACAACCCTCAGGCAGGGCCAGGCAGCAAGGGGCTCTCTTCTATTCCAACTTGGAAAATGGCCAGGAAGCATCTGATTGGCAGGGAGGGGAGGGACAAAGATGGGTAGAAATTGCTTGGACGGACAGCAGACTCTGACCGAAGAAAGGAAGTGTTTGGATTGCCTCTGAGTTCTTTTTAGCCTGGAAATCCTTGTCTGTTTCTTTACATCTCACCTTGTTCTCCTGCTATAGCTCACCCTCTCCGGTCCTCATTTGTTTTCCTGTTATCTTTCCCCAGACTCCTCATCCACAACTAGCAGCCTCAGTCCACCTTCTCCCTTGAATTTAATCCTCATTTGCCAACTCATTCAAGGAGTGGGGGCTGATGAGCAGGGGCTCTGTCGCTCACTGCCGGGTCGCCAGCACCTGGCATGTAGTAGATGCTCAATATGTACCTGTAAACTGGAGGGACAGCCTGCTTTTGCCACTTGGGACCTTGTTGTCCTATCCCCACCAGCCTAAGGTCATCAGGGTCAACCCCATAGTCTAGGGGTTCCCAACCCTTGGGTCACGGACCGGTACCGGTCTGTGGCCTGTTAGAAACTAGGCTGCACAGTAGGAGGCGAGCAGCAGGCCAGAGAGCGAAGCTTCATCTGTATTTGCAGGCGCTCCCCAGCGCTAGCATCACTGCTTCAGCTCCACCTCAGATCATCAGGCATTAGATTCCCATAGGAGCACCTGTCACTGGTGCCAAAAAAAGTTAGGGACTGTTGCATAGTCTGCCAAATCAGGTGTTAATTCATTGCACCGGGAACCCTGGGCAGCTCACTGGGCAAAAGTAAAGAGTTTAAATAGGATTTTGTGAAAGTGAGGTGACACAAAACAGTGTTTTGACAAGCTTAGTGCAAAGCAGGGCCATATGTGAAGGGGTCAGAATCAGGTCTGGGCTGCAAAGTAGACCCGGCTCCTGTTCGCTTGGGAAGCACAAGTCAAAATAGCCGTGGGATGGTTATATCCAGAAATTACCCATCTGGTGCTCTGCACCCAGGCTGGAAATCCAGATGCTTCTCTGTCAAAGTGACTTACATCCTCCAGGAGGGAGTTGGAAGTTTCATTCTTACTGATGGAATTTCAAACAGCGAAGTTTCTGCTAATCTATGACTTTAGAGTTCAAAGTCCTTTTTGAGTAAAAAGTCATTACTTTAAGAAGGGGGTTGTTTTAACACTACAGCTGCAGCCAAAGGTCCTTGAGAAGTGCTGTTTCTGTGAACTCTGCAGCTGGTTTTGTCTGTGTTTGTCATTCTAGCCTGATGAACAGCCCAGGTGATGCTGAGATTCTCTCTCTCAGTCTAGGGGCAGGATAGATCTTTGTGTGTTCAGTGTGAGGGTGGGTTGGAGGAAGCAAAGAGGCCAGGAAGGAGGCTGTCTTTGTGGTATCAGGTCTAGGTCTAGCCTGGACCTTTGTAGGGAAGTGAGTGGATGCAGGACATATCTTGAAGGTAAAACATTTAGCAAGTAATGGCATATGCGGAGAGAAGAGGAGGCATCCAGGCTGGTTCCAGGTCTCTGACTCAGGCACGGAAGGTGGTATGACCTGCACTAAGGAAGGAGGGTCATAGGAGAAGCAGTTTTGGAGGGAAGAGGCTGGGTTTGTGTTCAGCTGAATTTGAGGTGCAGCCTTGTAGATATGCCTGATAAACAAGTGGACATGTGTCAAAATGCAGGCTAGAAGAGCAGGAATTGAAGTCAAGGGGAAGGTTTTCATGAGGAAAGATGTTATCCAGGGAGGATGTGTAGGGTGAGAAGTGGGATGGCCATAGGGAACAGCATGAGGACCAGTAGAACAGAAGCCAAGAATGACCAAGAGAAAACTGTAGGGGGAGAGAGGGAGAAAAGCCAGGAACCCAGCCACCTGGACACCCAGGGAGGAGAGCTTTAATGGGAAGGTGGGAATTCCAACTGCATATCACAGCTGCAAATGCCCATTAGATTAAGTGACAGTGCCCCTGGGGCCAGGTTTCAGTGGTATGGGGACTGAATGGAAGGTGAAGGAACGGGGACAACCGTCGTGAGACATTTTGGAGTGACGGGGGTGGGTAATAGCTAGAGAAGGGCATGAGGGTCAAGGAACGTTTATTTACTGAGACTGGAGAGGCTTAAGCCTGTTTAAATGCTACTGGGAAGGACTGGTAGAGAATGCAGGCAGAAGACACCGATACCAGGGGGAAGTAAGTGGTGGGCTGCGGGGCAGAGGTCACAGAGGGAGGACAGGAGCCCCGGCTCTAGTTAGGAGGCTACACTTTCTTCAGGGTGCCAGGGGCCCCCGAGAACCAGTGGTGGGGAGTGTGCGGGGTGTCAGAGGAGAGCCGCCTGGGTTTTAAAACACTGCGGACTCAGCAGTGGAGGGTCTTGAAGCTGTTACCCGCCTCCTTTTCCCCCCATACTGTTTTCTTTTGGACCCACCCTCCTCCTCGGGTTATCTTCAGCCCCCAAGCGCAGCCTGTTTCCCCATCTACTCCCTCACCCTAGCCACACCCCTCCCAGCAACACCCCTCCCAGTCACAGCCCTCTCCCGACACCTCCATCCCGGCCACACGCCCCAACCCGGCCACACGCCCCATCCCGGCCATAGCCCTGCTTCTCTCTCAGCCCAGCTACTGTTCTCCACTTCAGCCGAGACACCCGTTCCCTTCCCAGGCTGGCCTCCCTGGTTTCTCACCTGAATCATCGGCCTCTCTCTTTCCCAGCCTGTCTCCAACCTCTTTTCCAGTGTCTTTCTCAGCTGCTCCGGCATAAATCCCGCAGGTTCCTAGCCGCTTCTTCCAGCCGGCAGCACGCTTATTCCACCCACGTCCCCCAGGCCCCCAGTCCCAGCCCACGGCCCCGCCCTTACCCGCCCACGACGTGTATTGCCATTGGCTGACTCCTTTACAGGACTCCGCCCCCCATTTCCACTTCTGCGATTGGGGCAGATGGCCATCCGTCAGCGCTGTCGCCAACAACGGGGGTGGCTGCTTTAGAAAAGAAACCTTGAGCAGCCTGACCGGAAAGTGAGTCCTGGTCCGTCCTACCATAGGCCAGAGGTGAGCTGAGTAGAGGCGCTGGCCGGACAGCAAGGGTAAGGATCAGGGGCGATGGCCCTGGTCCTGGAAGCGAAGGTGCCCGGAGTCGCCTGGGCCCCGCGCCTCCTTGGCTGCCTATGCTTTCAACCCCAAGGTCGGGGAAGATGAGGAGCGGTGGCGGAGACAGCCGTGAGGATGGGAGGGTCTCCCTGAGCGGTCAGTCGGAGCACAGAATCACCCCCGACCTTCCGCATTTTGTGTGGTGGAGATGAGAGTCCCGGCGGGTGCCATCCCCAGGTTGGAGGCCAGCTGTCTGGGAGAGCAATAGAATGGTATAGATGTGGGAGGGATAGGGGAGCATCTGTAGGGAGAGGAGGTGTCCTGGGTAATGCCGGAGTGTGTGTGTGGAGAGGTGAGGGGAATCTTCCTCCTTGTATTCTGATCACAGCCTATTAGCTTTCCCCCAGGTTAGTTGATCATTAAATTCAGGGTAAAGGAGAGAGGAAAACAAAGTCCTCCTAGGCTGATACCTCTGCAGGTGAGCCAGTGGGGTTCCTGGAGGGAGGAAGCCAGCCTTGGGCAGGCAGGTCACCTTCTGGCCAGCAGGGACTCTGCGCTGCTGAAAGCTGGCTCAGGCTCAAGCTGACCCTTTGCAGCAGAGCTGTCGTTTGGAGGTGTAAAGAGGGCTTTAAGTGCTTCTGTCCAGAGGAAGTGTTTGGACTCTTCTCAGAGAGGGGTGACTGAGGGCCAGGTCACCACTCTCAGGACAGTGGCCCCTCGGAGTTTGGGGGTTAGGGGTTGGCAGGTCATCGTGGAGAGCACCCCCCGCATAGGAGCCAGTGGAGGGGCTCTGAGAAGGGCTTGGCTGAGCTAGTCTAGGATGCTGGCTGGAACTGCGGCCCCAATTTACAAAAAAGGGCTCCTGGCTCCCTCCCCAGCACTGAGAGGTTTGTTGCTTCCAAGTCGGCTGTTTCTCCTGTTCCAAGGCAAGAACTCAACCTTCCCTCGTGGGCTCATCTGTTTCTGTCTCTGGCTCCAGCAAGCAGAATTAAATGCTGTGTTACCTCATTTAATCCTTTCCACCTCATTACGGGGTTGGAGGCACTTTCCCCATTTTATTAAAGGTTCAAAAAAGCCTAGTAACTTGCCCCCAGTCACATAATCAACAAATGTCAGCACTTGAACTCAGATTTGCCCATCTTTGCTTATACTACAGCTTCTGAGAGGGGAGTGTTCCCAAAATTATTCGGTGCCATTCATTGTGGATCCTCCCACCCTGCCCCAGGATCCCACATCCTTGGAAGCCAGAGTTTCTCACCCTCTGCTCTACTGACATTTGGGGCCAAGTAATTCTTTGTGTGGGAGGGTGTCCTGTGCACTGTAGGCAGAGCAGCACCCCTGGTTTCTACCCACCATTTGCCAACAGTGATTCCCTCCCCAGTTGCATCAACCAAAAATTATTGCCAAATGTTCCCTGGGGGACAAAACCATCCCTGGTCGAGAACTACTGGTGTGAGCAATCTTAGAGTAACTTTGAGGTGTGTCCTCCTGAAAGAGAACTTGATATATGTAAATGTATAGAAGACTCAGGCCAGCAGAGGGTTGTTTTATGCACAACTTGCCAGGAAAAAGCCTGTCTCGCATAGTGAGCTATACCCAGGACAGTCCCATGAGGAAACCATTGCAGGGACTGAAAGAAAGTTCAGGAACTTGCATATGGGGAGAGGTAAGGATGCCTCGAAGTCCTTCATGTCCTCCCTGAAGTTGATTAAAGAGATTTCTGGTGTGGTTAAAGTGATCGAGGCTAGGACGGATGAGCTGGGAACACTTTGTACCACTGCCATTACTTCATCTGGCCTTGCAGGAGCTCTTTAAAAGGAGGTGGGGTTGTCCTTGGAGCTGTTTTGAGGTGTGTCACTTCACCAGTGCCCTGTAGATGGTGGGGCAGGGGGTAGGGGCATGCTGTTAGAGGCTGCCCCTCCTTCCATAGGCCTGAAGCTCCTACCTGAGGCAGCTACACACCCTTCTCCCTCCCACTAGAAGAAAAACTGGCATTGCCAGGGGCCCTGCTTCTGGGCCTTCCCAGGTCTCCTGGTGCTGACCTGTTCCCACCCCCATGCTGATGGTCTGCACCTCCTGTGTGTTTCTGCCTTCCCCGTTGGCTGCTTGCCCAGCCTGCTCTTTCCTCCCCGGGCACCTTGGAGGACTGGCCACTCTGTACTGATTTGTTTTCATACAACAGTGGAGGAAGCTGTTTCTACTGGGACAGAGGAGGAGGTGGGGTAGGCTGGAAGTGAGGGGCAGACAAGGGCCCCTCTTGCTCTGTAACCCCTTCTGGTATCTTCCCCATAGTAGACCTCACCTCACTGATCATGTACGCTGTGCCCACTTCATAGGTGAACCACCTGCGGTGCCTGAAAACCCAGCCAGACCATGTCTTGACTCTTGTGTTCTCAGTCGATCCCCACTGATCCCCACAGTGTTTGTCTATCTCTCCTGTTCGACAGGATGCTTCTGCAGGTCTAGGCTTGCCTGAGGCTTCTCCGATGAGGCCTGGCCCAGGAGATGCTTAGCTATGTATTGAAGGAATAGATTTGCGTGCTGACTTCAGAAAGTGTCCTGCAGGAGGCAGTACCCATGCCCTCTCAGTGGCACGACCCCTGAGTCCTCAGTCATGGAACATGTGGAAACTTTCCAGGAATGGCATTTAAATGTTGGTGGCCTTTTAGCCCCAGCAGTCGGTAGGGCAGAGGGTGAGAAACCCCTTAAAGAAGCTAGTATCCTCATAGAGCAATTCCTTGGGTTTTGAGCAGAGAAGAAGCTGTCTCAGGATTCTGGGAATCAGAGTTGTAGCATTCAGATGACTTTGTCTGTTAAGGAGAAGCCAGAGGTGATGTTGGTCGAGATCTCATCCTTGCTGTCAGCTCTCTCTGGTAGCTTCTGGGCTTATTGTTCTTCTCTGGGCAGAGATGGCTGAATGAATTGCTTCCTCATATGTGCTGTATTCCTCCTGTGGCCCAGGCCTGGTGGGCTGTGGGGTACAGACATGAGGCATCCTGGGCCCTGTCCTTGGGCAGGTGACCCATCGTGGGTGGTAGAATGAGCGGCACTGATCAAGGGGCTCCTGAGTGCTATGGGCATCTGGGTGTGAGTTTCGTGGGAGCTGAATGTGGGGGGCTAGGGCCTTCTCAGGATCTAGGCTAGTCCAGCCCCCTGGGATTTGCACGTGGGATCCCACAAGGTGGCGGAGAATGAGCTGGTCCACCTGAGAGGCCAACAATGAACAGCACACTCTGTGTCTGGGTGTGCCAGGCTGGCTCAGGTGCTGGGCAGATGGCTATAGGACAGTCTCTTTTGTGACTTTCAGAATCTAGCCAACCAGTTAGGCATGAACCTGGATGCCAGAGGTGATGGGGTGACGTGGGGAGGTGGGGTGGGGCAAGCAGAGTGGGTGAGGATGGGCCTGTCTCCTTTCAAGTGAAGGCAATAGTCAGCTCTAAGAAAGTCACAATGCTGGGTGATCTTGGATCCCAAAGGCAGAGTAGGACAGTGAGATGCAAAGTAAACAGCAAAGGTCCTCTGAGCCAGACAAGGGGCAGAAAAAAATTGCCCAGGACTGGCGTTTGATGTCCCAAGTGGACCACTTGCCTCCATGAGGCCACCTTGGGAGTCTGCCTGGGGCGGGCACAGCCTTGAGAGTTCGGCTCTGAATGAAGTTGTGCTAATGTCTCAAAAACCTTCCCTCTCAGGTATTGGGAAGACTTCATCTCTTCCAGCGTTGAGGTAAGTCATGGGCCTTCTCATGTCACACACTGTAAGGTTTTCTAGAGAGAGTGAAAAGTTTGATGATCTTTGGTATGAAGACCCTTGTCTAAGAATGAAATGAATTCACTAGGGTGCATTTTAATACATTTACTGTTTTCAGGATTTCAGCAGAATAACAAGATGGGAGTGCAGAGAGATTTGTGTGACAAATTTTCTGTGAACTGATAAATTAACACATATCTTGAGAGAATCGAATTTCCCTCTTTGTGTGTGTGGTGGTGGGAGGAGTATGAATTTAAAAATACTTTTCTCTAAAGTTGTGATTTACTGGTAATGTATGCAAAGCTGTGCCATAACAATGCAAAAGCAGAATCACGCTGTGCAGAGATCAGATCATTGTGCAAGCCCCCGATGAACCCCAGCCCCCTTTCCCGGGAAACATGAACAGTGTTGCGTCCTTCCTAATTATAACTGAAGCCCTTTCTGTTCTTCCTGCACTTTTGTTGAAAATTAAGATACCAAGGCCATGAATCACACCCAATCCAATCTGAGCCCTCCCTTTGAGCCTCCCAAGAAGGCAGCCCCATCCCGTCCCAAGTGCCCCTCACACACACTTTTACTGAGACCCCCACGTTTCCTTGCTGCAGCAACTCGGAAACGGGTGTTGACCACACAGGCTCTTGCTCGACTTTAGCCAGTGGGCATGGACATATATTCTGTTAGGATTTCTTCTGGGCATTACCTTAGGCCACTTCATAATGCACACAGCACATGAGATATGAAATTAACGGCCGTATCAATGACGTGAGTGTCCTCTTCCTTTGCTTTGCACTCTTTGCTATTCTCCTTTAGAATCAGTGGGTATTTAAAAATCAAATGATGTTGGATCATTTCCTAAGTGAGTCCTAAATGATCAGGATGTTTCTGGGATCCTTAGAAGAGTTGACAGAAGAGGATGGGTCTGCCTTGGTGTGGTTGCTTGTGCTGTGTCCCCGAGGGGCCCAGGTGCCAGTTGGTGCCATCCCCTGTGTTGTAGAGATGAGGAGAGCCTCATGTAGACTGGACCTTGAGCCCAGGGCTGGAGGTTTCCTTCTTGGCTCTTATGCTGCTGAGAAACTTGAGGAGTGGAAGCAATCAGATCAGATGGCCCGTGAGTGACAGCTCCAAACTGGGTTGCCTAAGCCCGCATTCCCAGCCTGCCTTTGCAAGTGTGCTACAGTCTGACTCCAAAGAGCCCTCTGCAGGAGCCTTCCTATCCTGGGCAGATGGTCCCTCCGTCAGGATGGCAGTGATAAAAATGGCAGAAAAATAACAAGAGTGTTAAATTGGAACCTTTGTGCTCTGCTGCTGAGAATAGAAAATGGAAAACCGGTTAAACATCCTCAAAAGTTAAACATCAGATTTTACCATAGGACCCAGAAATTTCACTCCTAGGCCTGTACCCCCAAAATTTGAAAGCAGGGACTCAAGTACATGTGAAGAGTGCTGTCACGAACATGTGTGTACAATACCCCAAAGATAGAAACAGCCTAAATGTCCATCAACGATAAATGGATAAACCAAACATTGGATCTCCATATGCTAGAGTATAAGTCAGCCACAAGGAAGGAATGGAGTGCTGAGACGTGCTATGTCGTGGATGAACCTGAAAAATCTGAGTGAAAAGAAGCCAGTCACAAACAGAGCACATACGTATGATTTCATGGACGTGAAATAGCCGGTGTAGGCAGGTCCTGCAGAGACAGCGCGTTGGTGGCTGCCAGGGGCTGTGGGGAGAGGAATGAAGAATGACAGCTAATGGGCCAGGGTTTCTTTTTGGATGATGTTACCAGAGCGAAGGGGTCCGTCTGCCTGTGCACGTACAGGTTTTGTAGCAAAGAAAGTACAGGTTTCTTTTAGAGAGGTTGCACGTCCCAGAGACACAGGCAAGCTACCACTCAAAGACTTGTCCTCCCGTCTCCTCATCCCAGGGGATGATTATATAGGGAAACATCATTAGCCATGGAAACGCAGGGAATTGGAGTCATAGGCACTACTGATGGGATAGGGCTGGGGTCATTAATCATCACCCCCATTTCTGGAATCAGCCATGGCGTCATCCCGTCTGGACCCATGGTGGTGGGGCTGTTCCCCCTCCAAGGGCCTGGGGCAGAAACACACTAAAGCCAAGATATTATCCTTAGTTTAACCCAAACCTAATGTCTTTGATCAATAGGCATGAAGCTTTATCTTAAAAGATTTGACACTGGCCAGAACCTTATCTCCTAACACTTAATGGTTGAGGGAGTAGGTACACAAGGGCAGAAAAAGCAAGTGAGTCGTAATGCCGTTACACGAGGTCAAGCTTGCGTGAATCAGAAAAAGCTACCTTAAAGAAATGAAGCCTGTGGTGTGTGTGGTTACAGTGATGGAATAGACAGAGGTGGTGTTTGCTCAACACTGTGAATGCGCTAAATGCCACCACGTTGTACACTTGAACATGGTGAATTTAATGTTAGATGAGTCTCACCTGAATCCAATTTCCCCTTGAGGTTTTGAACAGCCAGGACCTGATGGGCCCGTTACCCAGGCCTGGTGCCCGCTGAGGAGGCCTGCCCCTCCATTGCTGACCTGGTGAAAGACTGTTGATTGTTGGTTTGACTTAGTTTATGGAGTGCTTGTCCTTACGACAATTTCACCAACATGACTTTCCAGAGAAAGAACAGGAATTAAGAAGTTGCCACACTTGCCTCCAAAGAGAATTTTAAAATCTGACTACTTTTTCTTTGACTCTACGGATCTGTTGGCATTTGACCCCGTTCTGTAATGAGGTCTGTGATAGTGAACAAAGGTCACCAAAGGTCACCTGCCTTTGGGTACTAGTCTCTGCAAATATTCCTAAGCTCACTGGCTAGAATCTCAGGAGTGAGAATTAACTTGCTAAATTATCACACTCTCTGAGGTGGGACTGTTATTATTCCAATGGTAGAAATAAGGGCATTGAGGCGGAGCGGTTCAGTATTGCCCAAGGCTATACAGCTAGTAGGAGGCAGAACCAGGATCACAAAGGAAAACTTGTCAAATAGTGTGTTCTCTCTCTTGGTGATATTTTCAAGGTGTTGATTTTATTCAACGAACGTAATTCGTGGGTGGAAACAGGGGCCGCATACGAAACCTGACAGGCTCCGGGGAGACCTGCATTGCAGGCCTTACAAACTCAGACTGCAAGTAACCATGTAGAACGGTCCGATCATAAAAATCCCTCATTAAAAGTGTGTCACGGCAGGTAGTCACATCCTAGGCCTGTAGCTTCGGTCACAAAGGTCAATTTTTACGTTAAGTGAGGCTTTCTACTGTCTTTTTGCATCTAAGGTAACATAGTTTTGAAATACCAGTGTCATCTTTTCCAGACCCCTCAGAACACAACCTCACACCAGAGAGAACACAGAACCCTTCGCTGTGATCTGGTTCCCTGAATACTATCTCTGTATGCTTTAAATGTTAATGAACTCACCTGTACCCCAGTGTAAAAGAAGTATGTGTCTCTTCCTTTTACTTTTATCCAATCCCAGCGATCCTCCTCCTTTGCTTTCTCCCACCCCTTAATCTACCACGCACGATTTCATGAGGCCTTTCTTATGTCTTCTCCTTTGCTTCTCATGTGTAAGATGAACTGCAACCTGCCATTCTCTGGAGCATTTTCTCTGTTGAGATTTTGCTTCCTGGCAATTGTCATCAGTTTGGCTCGAATAAACTGATAAAAATTCTCTATAGGTTTGGATATTTCTTACATTGACATGATCATCCAGACTTAAAGCTGTCTTTCAACTCAGTTTTTTTAAAAAATGAATATTTAGGTTAAAATACTGATTTTTTTTTTAACCTTATAGTTACATCAGCTTAGGAACCATGTTTTCAAATAAATCCAGACTGGCAATTATGAGCATGCTTTCGGATATCAGAGGAATCAGGTCTGGGTTTTCACACTTATTTATGTTGACTATTAAGTTCCACGACCTTGAGATGACATTACCTTGCTCTGATGCACTTTAGTTGAATTTTACAGCTAAATCAATACTTATCAACCTGACCATATAATTATCAACATTTATTTTCTATATGATTATTACATTTTGATTTTTTTTTTAATTGGTATCTTTTCCTCTGCAGAAAATCCTGCCAAGTCTAAGGAAAGATGGGAAATAGCAAAAGCCGATCAGGGCAGAATGTGTGTTCACAGTTTCTTCCTGCAGAGCGAGCAGAGATGGAGAGATTGTTTGCTACGCTGTCATCGGGGAAAAGCAGCTCAAGTACCTCACCCAGATCCTTCTCTCTGAAGGCATTAAAGGCAAGAGTAACCGTCATCAGTTATGTTTAGTCCAGAGCAGGAGTCTGCAAACTATAGCCCCTGGGCCACAATCAGCTCTCTGTTTTTGTAAGACAGGTATATGGGAACACTAAACAATTTTCTGTAAAGAGTCAAATAGTACACATCTTCAGCTTTGTGGGCTACTGTGGTCTCTTTTGCACTTACTCTGCTCTGCCTTCATATCATGATGTTTTGAGGACATCTCTAATTTGACAATGACCAAAGGGGCCAGCCTTGCTTCCTATCTCTTGACTATTGTCTCTTGATTTGCCTCTGGGTGACAGACTGCCTTAGCAAGATTTATAGGTCCAGTAACCACAAAGTTTCAGGTGTTCCTGTGCCTTTAGGATTTGTAAGTGTTTGATGTCCTAGGAGTTTTACGGTACTTCTAACAAAATGATATTTCAAAATCAAGGTTCACCTGACAAGGAGTTAACATTTCCTGTTTCCCCATCTTTTTGCCCTGTTCTATGGGGCTTTTAACCGTGTCTGAGTGCTCAGACTGAGGCAAGACACTGGCAAAGAGACAATATCAGCCCATCTTTCGGGGTGGGATGGGGTGAGGGTGGGCAGAAGGGAAGGCAATGTTGGAAGGCATCTAACAGCCTCCTCTTCTAGAATGGGAGTGACGGGGCATTGGGGATCCCCAGCATACTCACTTTATAGATGAGGAAACTGGCCAGGGAGGTTATCTGGGCACAACTGTGTGGTATATATACATGTGCATGCATGTGTGTCTCCACTAGACCAAAAACGCCCCATCTGTCAGGTCACCCACCATGCTGGAGCAGACAGAACCAGACAGGCCAATTAAGGACTTGACTTCAGAGTGGGTGGCAGCATTCGCAAGTGTCTGTCAAGATAGATATGGTTAAAAGTTGATCAGAAAACTTTGGCGACTGAATCAAGTTTTCCTTGGGAAGGAATTCAAGGTTGCTTTTCCTCATAGAACTTTGAAAACACTGACAGAAATAGATATGCTCATTTTGAACAGTGAGGGTGGGAATCTGCTTTACAAGATTATCATCACAGTGTTGACGTAGTGTGGACAGAGTGAGTTGTTACAGGAGAACCCAGTTCGCAGACCTTACTGTGATGGTAGTTTATAATTTAGTTCATGATTTGCTTTCCCTTGCCATTTATTTATAATCCCTGGACCAAATCTGATCTGATGTTGAAGTCAAAAAGAAAACAATATTTAAAGAATGTTTTTGGCAAGACATTAATCAAGACCTAGATTTTAAATTTAAATAGAAGTTAACTAAAAATGCATATTGAAAAAAATGCATATTGAGCACAAAAATTGCATGAGAAGTGAAAGCTAGCTAATATATTTGGAAGTCCCTAATATATAGGAGACAAAATTAGTTATACACAGACATATGCTAATAAATTCAGACATGCAAATGGCAGTTATCAGAGTATAGAATGAAGATGATGTTCTAAGCAGAGTAAGGAGCAAATGATGGCCAGTCAGGAATGATATGGCCAATCTGGAGAGACTGGAAAGTTTGGAGGAATGGGAACAGATTGTAGAAGAGTCCAATGGCCAAGATGAGCCACAAGCCAAGACACGTTAGGTGTGTGGGTCCTTGGATAGTGTGATACCCTTAGACGGGAGATGGATGGTATATGTGGGGATTCAGGAAGGTGGATGCATCGTGCCATAGCAGTGGTTGGTCTTGGTCCCCTTGTTTATTTTTCTGGGATCCTACCATATTTAACTGGTTCCCGTCTAGCCTTTTCTCCTGCTTGTCCCCAACAGAGCCACATTGGAGAAGCTCTTCCCCCAGAGATGGTCACCAGGTTGTACAATGGCATGCGGAGGGTAGACCCAGCGGGGAAGGCTAAGGGGCCCAGCGAGAGCATCTCCCAGGAGCAGTTCACAATTTCAATGTCTCACCTGCTGAAAGGGAACTCCGAGGAGAAGAGTCTCATGATCCTGAATATGAGTTCCATCACAGAAGGTCCTGTGAAGGCAAGACACGTTCAAAAGGTAGAGAGGCCATGTGGCCCATCACAGCCATCCCAGGCAATCTCAGTGTCCTTAGGTGGGGGACTCTGGATGACCGAACAGCTGGTGGGGACATCGTGGAGATGTCTGGCCTTTGGGAACCCTAGACCACATACCTGGTTGAGGTCAGAGCTCTGGATAAAGGCCGGGCAAAGCTAGACCAGCCAAGGGTATCATTAGCAAATGAATAGCTACCTAAGTTATATCATCTTTTCCCACATTATGGCATTGCAGTTGGCATTCAAGAGAGAAAACTCCCTTTTCTTTATTGATATGATGTAGGTCATTGGTCACAGTGGAAATGTTATTAATGGTAAAATTGTGATCTTCAAGTTTACAGAGGATCTGGTTGGCTCTGTAGTGCATGTGCTAAACCACAGACAGGAGCTGAGAGGCTGGACTCAGAAGAAGGCCTCAGGTCCCCGCCCAGGGTGCAGGTGCTGGCTGCTCAGCTGTTCTCCGAGATGAAGCTTGCAGGCAAGTGCCCTGCGTGTGATCTCACACGGAGGCCTTGGTGGCGTAGGGTGGTACCGTGCGGTCTCAATTACTGTGGCCTTGTAGTAAAGTTTTGAAATCAGAAAGGGTGAGTCTCCATGTTGGGAGGACCATTCAGATTGTCTAATTGGTTGACATACGATTGTTCACAGTATTTCTCATAATCCCTATTTTGCAAGGTCCTACTTTCTATTCTGATTTTAGTCATTTGAATCTTTTTATTTTTGGTTAGTCCAGCTAAAGTTTTGTCTATTTTTTGTTGATATTTTCAAAGAGCTAACTTTTGGTTTTGTGGATTTTCTCTGTTGTTTGTCTAGGCTCTATTTCACTTATCTTTGCCCAAGTCTTGTCTTTCCTTTCTTCCTTCTTTTAGCTTTAGTTTGGTCTTCCTTATCTAGTTTTGTTTTGTTTCTTTTCTTTTCTTTCTTTTCTTTTCTTTTCTTTTCTTTCTTTCCTTTTCTTTCCTTTTCTTTCTTTTTCTTTCTTTCTTTCTTTCTTTCTTTCTTTCTTTCTTTTTTTCTTTTCTTTTCTTTTCTTTTCTTTTCTTTCCTTTTCTTTCCTTTTCTTTCCTTTTCTTTCCTTTTCTTTCCTTTTCTTTCCTTCTTTCTTTTCTTTTCTTTTCTTTTCTTTTCTGTTCTTTTCTGTTCTTTTCTGTTCTTTTTGTTCTTTCTGTTCTTTCTTTCTCTCTCTCTCTCTCTCCCCCCCAGCTTCACCCCTCTCCCCCTCTCCCTCTCTTTTCTTTTTCTTTTAAATTAAGACAGCTACTTTGTTTTGAACAATGGCATAAGCAACTGAGCATGTCTCCCTGATATGAGATCTCTCCTTCCCTCTCTCCCTTCCCATGTTTTGGGAGAAGAGTGTCCTGTTCCAGCCAGTCCTGTCATCCACTCTTACACTCCCTGGCAGGCAGGCATGGCATTGACTAGAATCTACTTAAAGCTGCTGAGTCGGGCCCAGAGGGGGCCATTAAACAGCTACACTTGGGGAACTAAAATGCATCCAGGTTCAAGTGAAGGGCATGTGCTGACATGGGACGCTGATCTTGAATCAGAGAAAAGGAATGTGATCGTCCACATTTCCACAGTTGCTTCTGTGTAAAAACCAGTTTTATAGCTCCTTTCATTAAAACATATTCTGATCAAATAATCTAGCAAAGGAAAGCTCACCTAGTCTTAAGTCTACAATATAGAAGAGAGGAAAACACAATTATCGCGCTCAGGACCTTCACAGTGGGCGAAGGGGTGTGCTGGCCCCCAGAGGGGTGAAGGAGATGTGCTGGCCCCAGGAAGCACTGCTATGCCATCTGAGCCAAAAATGCCATGTCCTCCTCCTAGCTGGCTGGTTCTTACACCATTTCCCACGAACAGCCGCCTGGCCTTCCCATACTTCTGTTCATCGGTATGAAGCCATGGTAGATCCCCATGGGTAGGGTGCTTATGTCTCCCATCTCCACGAAGAGGCGGAGCCCTTGTCCTAGTCATCTCTCACAGCAAAGTCCAGAATGTGGAGGATATCATCATCCAAATGTAGATGCTCCTTGTACAACATTTTGATCTTTTCTCCATAATTTGGCAGTTTATTTTTGCATATGGTAATTATGTCTATCCGGGAGTAGTTTCTTTTCTAATCTTTTCTAATTCTGGATCATTTGTCAGCATCCAGCTTCTAGTACGGGACCCCAGGATGGTGCAGCCGCTCCAGCCTGAATGCACGGCGGAGCTGTTCAGGGTTGTCGGCAAACCCATTCACCTACCAGGCCTGCAGCCATGGCAGGGTGGGTCCCACTGGTACCCTGAGCTGTACCCTGACCTGACCGTGGCCAGGCCCACTGATGGGTCAGGCAGGAGGCCTTTATCTAGTTTCTCCAGCTAGAAGATTAGGTTATTGATTTGCGATTTCTCTTTTTCAACACAGGCATTTATGGCTATAAATTTCGATCTAAGTACCGCTTTAAGTGCATCCCATAAGTTTTGGTATGCCGTGTTTTTGTTTTCATTCATTCTCAGTAGTTTCTAACTTCCCTTATGATGTTTTTCTTCAGGTTTATTGGTTATTTAGAGTTGCATTATTTAATTTTTACATGTTTGTACATTTCTCAAATTACATTGTTACTGATTTGCAATCTTATTATTTTGTGGTTGAAGAACATGTTGTATGATTTCAATTCTCTTAAATTTATGAGTCATGTTTTATGATCTAACATATGATATATTCTGGAGAACATTTGTACACTTGAGGAACTTGTGCATTCTTATTGTTGAGTGAGAAACAGTATCTATTTAAGTTTACTTGAGTTTTAAAAATACCTCATGGTGGATCTCTTTGCAAAGCAGACTTATAAAGGTATTACTGTTTGATTATAAAGCTGGATTTAAAAATGGAGTTTGAAAAACAGGTTATATTTCAAAATTAATTTAAGTGAGGTATTTAGAACTTGGAAAGAATAACAAAATATAATATGTAACTATGTATGTATATGTATAACTGTATAATAATATATAAAAATGTACCAGCATTTGTCTTGTGTCACCACCATGTCACCTCCAATCGTAGTAGGTAAGAGATAGAAAACAGATTATAGATGCTGTTCTGAAACACTAAGCATAATTTGTAGTTAATGAAACTTCTTCCAGATAAACTATAGGAGTACCAAATAAGTGCCCAGCCACTGCCCTGCCTTGGCTGGGAACAGCTCACTTCTACATCCTTTCCAAAGGACTTCGTTAGGGCAGAAGCCCTGGACGAGTGGCAACTGCTGACAGTTTCAGGGCCGTGTCCTGGGATGAGGCTGTGACTGCCACCTGGGCCTCTGAAATGCAGCCTGTTGTGGAGAAAAGATAAGAGCATGGATATTGAATTGTTTAGGTTCATGCTGTCCAACAGATATAATTCAAGCACCAAAGCAAAACATACATGACATTTAAAATATCTAGGAGCCACGTTAAAAAGAAGCAAATGAATTAACTTTATTAATACATCCAGAATATAATTGAACATTGGCCATCAATGTGAAAAAATGATTGGGATTTTGTACATCCTTTTTTCGTACCAAGTCTTTGAAATCGGGTGCACATTTCACGCTTGCCACACATCTCAATTCAGATGAGCCACGTGACGAGCGCTCGAAAGCCACATGTGGCTCCCACGTTGGACAGCACAGGTTTAGGCGAGCAGACGTAAGGAGATGAACCATCCACTAATACTGTTTTTCCCTCTCCTAGATGGCAAGAAGCTGCTGGGGCCTCAGTGGCTGGACTGTGACTGTGACCAAGCTATGATCGAGGACTGGGTGTTCAGGGCCCACCTTGTGGCCACGTTCCTGAGTGTGGTCATCCACAGAGGCTTTCTCTTGCGCTTGTCCCTCGGTCTGACCACCCTGGTCCCTAAGCGTCAAGTGACCAGGGGCAGGAGTTTGAGAGTATCCTGGATGTCCTGTCGGTCATCTTTGTCAACTCCCACCTGCCCAGGGAGCAGCGGCACCGCTGGCATCTGCTCTTCTCAACCGAGCTCCATGGGCACAGCTTCGCCCAGCTCTGCGGCCGCATCCCGCACCGGGGGCCCTGCGTGGCACTCCTGAGGACCATGATGGCTATGTGTTCGGCGGGTTTGCCTCCTGCTCCTGGGAAATCAAGCCTCAGTTTCAAGGTAAGACTTGGCTACAAAACCCTGCTGGTAGCTTCTTACAAGTTCTGTTCAGACAGTTGTGGTGTGGAGATCTCTGGGCACCAACAGAGTATGTGAGTGTTAAAAAGCATGTGAGCATTTCTTCCATCTCTTCCTCCAAGTGTTTATCTAGATGCATTTGGAGGACAGTGAAATGTAATGGTTTAATGCTTCATGGATTTCTTTTCTGATTCTAATGGCAGAGCCAGATAAGCAGGAGGACAGGTATCTTCATCTCGAATTTCAGATTTATTAAATGATGCCAGGTCCAGGCCATGGGAGAGGTTGGGCTGTGGGTACCTCGTAAGGGATCAGGAGACGCCGATTCTTTCAGATGGGATGTCTTCTCTCAAGGGACCATCTTTCTTGGCACCCATGGTGTGTCTGCTTTGCTGCTTCTCCTGTGGTTTTTCAGCTTTGTGGTTTTGCTGGAGTTTGGAAGTTCCTTGTGGGATCTCGAATGCAGCGGATGAATGGCTCTCAGTAAATTCTTCCCCTTCCTCAAACAATGCGCTGATAAACATTTTGAAAACACTTGTCTGCTGGATAGTGGATGGTTCATCTACTCACGGGTGAAACTGTCTTCCCAGGGTTTGGTGGCACTGTGTGTTCTTCCCTGGTGCATGGCCCGGCTGCCCGAGTCTGTGTCCTCTCTCAGTAGGGACCCTCGAGAACGAGCGGCTGTGAAGTGGAGGGCTTTTCCTAGGGGCTCTGAGACCGGATACAGGCCCACTCTTATTCCCATGGGTGAAACGAATTCCCGGGAGGGTCCCTCCCATTGAGAGGGCGAGGTTAATGCCCTTCCTGGCTGGGTCAGCGGGAGGGAGGACCTGAGATGCAAGAGGGAGGAGCGAGGCCGTGTGCTCCTCTGGAGCGGGGACCGCACATCGGAACCAGACGGTCGTCAGCTCTCATTCATTCTGCTGCAGCCCCCGCCCGCCCCGCCCCCGCCTCTGCTCCCCTCGCTCTCAGCAGTGCTACGCAGCTGCCTCGTCGCTGGCCCTCTGCATTTAGCCTCGTCCCTCCCATCCATTCACCACATCCCAGTGAACCTGATGTGCTGGAACAGACCCCGCTGCCCTCAGGATGGGGCACCTTTTCTCTCTACCCTCACGACCCACTCCTCCCCTTGCATTCCGTGCTCGGTCTCACAGGACTTCCCGTGGTGTCCAGAACAGGCCGTGTTCCCTCTCGACTCAAAACCTGGCTCATGCTGCTTTCTCCCTCTTCCACCTGTTTGCATAGCCAGCTTCTTGTTGGACTCGGCTCAGGGTCACCTCCTCCTCCAGGAAGCCTTCCCAACCATGCGAGGGCCGTGTCTCTGTGGCCCTCTGTCACACTGCGTACCTCTGGAATTGTTCCCGTCTTCTTCTGCTAGGCCGAGCTTCTGCCACTGGGGCAGCCATGTCCAGGTACAGAGTTGCCATCACCGGGGAGGTTTAGCAGCGACGGGAGGCCCTTTGCCGGGATGAGTGGAAGGATCATGAGGGGAAGGTTGGGTACCTCTATCCCCAAGATCCTGTTATTTCTAGGATTTTTTTTATCTTGGTTTTAGAATGTTCCAGATCATTAATCCAGGTACTGCTTCCAGCTTTTCCCTACCATGTCAGGAGTCCCCAAGACCATCCACCCATCAGTGATCCACAAGGAGACTCACGGACTCAGCCCATAGCTGTCCTCATGGCTATGATTTATTACTGTGAAAGGATACAGAACAGCTTTATTATGGATAAAACTGCTTCTTCTCGCTCCTTTAATATTAACTTCAAGTTGGATCTGCTGGGTCTAATGTTTTTTTTAACAAGCAGAATTAATCTTCCCAAAAACAGCGAGAAATGAATTACCAGGCTCTCCAACTTGAGTTCATTCTGTTCTGAGATGTGAGAATGGAATTCCAGCAGAGGGCAGCTTTGCATATCAGGTCCGGTCAAGTTCAGAGAGAGAGTTCTTGTCCATTTGTCCCGGAAACGATCACTTCCGATGTTTTAGACTTGAAGTGAAGTGACAACCACTGGCTTCTTCAGTTTTGCTCTGTCTTCTGTGGTGCAGTTGAAAGGCTTGTGACGTTGGACTGAGCACCGAGCCTCGTGAGTCCAGCTCATATCCTGGCAAGGTGCTTGATTTCTCTGGGCTTCGAGTCCCCAGAATTATGTGAAATGGTGCTGTGGGAAAGCAGTGTATAAACTGTCACAATGGGTGGTTGTCACGTATCATCGTTGTGAGAGTTAGATGGGAGGCTTACTGTTGGCATGATTTTTTTTTTTTTTTTTTTTTTTTTTTTCTGGTAATACTGATTGGCTCCTTGCGTCCTAGAGTAACCCTTCCCCCATGGCATCCCTGATGGACTACAGTGGGGTCTGTTGCAGCCAAGGGGCCTCCACTTTGTGGGCCTGTCCCCTTTTTTAGCATCAGGAGCCCGTAAATGTTGGTCAAAAGATAGTCTTAGGGTTGCAAAGCAAAGCATTGCTACGCCCACTCCGGGACAGTTCATTATGTCTAAAACTGCCCCACGCTGCGGGGGCTGCCCAGGTCCCTGGACTCAAGCTTAGAGTAAAGCCCATTGTCACATGGCTCCAAGTGACCTCTCCAGGCTCATCTCCCTTCTTTCTCTACCCCAGTGCTCACAAACTCTTCAGTAAGGAGAAGGGTCCCCGCTGTGCCTTGTCCCTGCTGGTCCGTCTCCAGGGATGGTTCTCACCTCAGCCATCTCATCTCACCACTCTCCCCACCACCAACCTTGGAGACAACCCCACTGCACCCTGCCGATCTGCCTAGCTTGAAGCCTGAGCTTCGCTCCCCAACTCTGCGTGTCTGGGCCTTTCTCCTGCTGAGGGCCAGCCTCTCCTGGGGCTCCTGGGGCTCGGATACCCCTTTGTGTCCGTCCTGCATGTCCTCCCATGCACGTTCCCATTTATTTCCTGGATCCTTCCTTGCCGCTTCACGAATGGCCTGACCCCGAAGTACCATGAACTGGATCTTGTGTGGGCTTGTGGGCCCGTTTTGACATCAGGTGCCCTTCATATGTTAGCAGGCCGTTGGGCCGCGTTTTCATAGCAATGGGGGCATCTCTGGTTTGGGTGCCCCTGAGCTGGAAGCTGCCCGGGGGCCAGGCGTGGCCTCCGTCCCTCTCCCCGAGCTGAATGTGCTTCTGGAATGAGGGAATCAAGGAAAAAAGGGAGCTGTCATTTCTACAGTTTTGTCTGGTGCCTTCTTTCAGTGGCATTGCGGTCACACTCGTGCCCTTGGATGAAGGTAGACGGTCACCTTTCATTGCCTGTCCCTTCCTTCCCTGTGGGCAGCTGTGTGTCTGCAGGTTTTCTCTTCCCTCTGGAGGATGTGCTCTTTTAGGCTGGGGACAGCTTATACAGTGTCAAGTGCTGACTTGAGGAGGCCTTGCCAGCCCCAAGTCAATACCTGGAGTGACCGCCTCCCTTGCTCCTAAAGTAAAAGCACCTGCCCTTTCTGACTTGGATGCATTCTTCTGGTGAACACAGGGGAAGATTCTTATCTCTGCTTTCCTGGTGAAGCTAAAAGTGTCCCCAGCACATATGTCAATTCCTTTTTAGCGGTCACTCTCACCTCTCCCCTTAGCTCTACTCTGAGGATCTAGGCAGTCACTGGTCTGAGATGTCTGAGCTCCTGAAACTCATGTGACAGTCCTTGTTCCTTTGCCTTCTGAGTTGTGTTGTTTGCAATTCTGGCTTTCTCTCTTGGGCTCAGACCAGTGATCTTGCTGATTCGCACTTGGTCCACTTGCAGGGATAGCAAATGCTTCCTTTCATCCATCTCCCCCAACATGGCTGTGCACACCTGCACGGGCTACAACAACCATACATGTACCTGAACCACGGGCAGCAGACATCCCAAATGGACTGGTGAGGACTGGGAGGCTGGACATCCCGCCTTCGTGTGTCCATCCCCGTGGAATCGATCCTGATACGCCAGGTTCACTCCCCATGCCAGGGGGAGCGTGTGCTTCAATTACACAAGCATGCTGTGTTCTGTTCATTCCGCCTGGCTTCAGCGGCCAGGATGCAGACGCCAGACACCTCAACCACGATTATTCTAGACACTTGTAATAGGATGTGTAAATTGTAGCAATCTATATTTCAGAGCTAAAAAAAGTAAAAGAAAATACATTCAGTCTCACCTCTATTATCTCGCACATGGTACTTAGGCTATGGGCTTAGGGTATGTTCAGGCCGACAGGCTGCTGATCTTCTCTTCGCAGGCATGAGGAGGACAGCACAATTATTCGGCTGTGGATCGACGTTGACTTTGGGAAAGGACACAGCAAGGCCAAGCCCACGTGCACCACATAAACAGCCCTCAGCTGTCAGCCAAAAAGACTTCCGGTTGAGAAGATGGAGGTGTGGGCGGTCGGAGATACCTCAGAGCTAACACCCGTGAGCATGGCATTTTCTCTGCTTTCTTGGCTTTAGCCCTTTTATTGCTCCACTAGAGATAGTTTTTCCAAATTTGTTTGCAGTAGCTGTTGCTGGCAGAGGGATGCCAATTGGTCACGCACAGAGTGTTGTTGGGGTCCATAGGGATGGGCTAGCAGACGAACAGCCCGGGGGCGAGGCCCTACCCAAGGTGGGAACTGGGGTGGGTGGGTGGTCCATCTGCAAGACGAGGAGGGCTGAGGTGCCCCTAGTTCTGTGCTTCATGATGAGGTCATCGTTTGGCCTTCTGTGCCTTTCATCTCCCAACGATGCATGCCAGGTGGAGGGACCTCAGTGAGGGAGCCAGAGCCCCATCGTTTCCCTGTGGCACAGGCGGATGTGGATCCACTCTAATGATCTTGAAACCAGCAGGACAGCACAGCTTGTTCTCGGCTGCACATCATTGGTTGTTGAACACACCTTCCCTTCTTCCCAAGGCCAACAGCGGCAAGAGCATTCTCGATGTGGACCCGAGGCTCAGATCCTGCTGGCGGTCAGTGGGCGGGGTCTCCCAGCCAAGGGCTCCGGGAACCGCCTGACAACTATGAGGAAAGCCCTGAGCTCGGGTCGTCCTGGACAGAGCGATGGCTGCTGGAGCTTCACTTTAACTGGTCATGTCTAGATGTCCTGGATGTGTTTAATCAGAAGAGTAAACTTCCTCTCATGCCATATATTGTTGGTGGGTCTATCCCCAGAAATCCTGAGTGTTAAATTAGCAACTAATTTTACTTTGTTATTTCATATTGCTGACATGCAAAGATACAAGACCTTTGAGACCTTGGTTGGAATCAGGATTCGATGAGCATGTGAGTTTTGTGTGTAGGGGGTTCCACCCACTGGGGGTCACTTGACCTCTGCGGCTGTCCAGTTAAAGCGTGTCTTGATGTTCCCTTTCGACTGGTCAAAGACAGAGGTGTTTGGATGTGAATCTTGACGCTTTCTGACAATAGTTTTCTATGATGTGGAATTTCTGTATTTATAAAAAGCACTGCATTCACGAGGGAAACAGCTGACGATTTTGGAGACCACAGTGGCATGAGTCCTCGATAGTATTTGTCGTAAGTTCCACATCTGCCTTTCTCAGCTGTGAGCAAATGAGGAGGTTGACAGAGAAGCAAAGTTGTGGTTCTGTTTATTTAGATGCGGGGACATTTGGGGGCCCTCATATGACCTCTTACATAAGGTAGTGGTCACTTGGCAGCACTCGCCTGGGTTCTGGGTCTCCTGGCACCTCTCCTGTCAGTATCACCTCCCTGCCAGTGAGCTGGCTTCCAAGCGGAGCTGCCACCTCCCAGACCTGGAGCAACTGTAAACACACCAAGAATTCCCTCCTTAAAGGATGTGGGCCCCTCTCTTAGACATACACCTCGTCTTGTCTTCTGCTGTGAACTTTGACCTTTCATTATAGAGTTTGCCCTGACTATAAGCCATAGCCAACTGAGCTGTTTGCATTTTGCAGGTTCTGCATCTTCTACTAGGAGACTCATCAAACTTTTGCACTTAGCAGTGCCCTTGGCTAAAAGAAGGCCTATTATCAACTAGCCTTCCAAAGAAGCACATGCTTGGTGCGCGAGAGGCAGCAATGCGACACACACAGACCGCCATGATTGATTTCCTTATAAAAAGCCAGTTTCTTAATAGCTTCTCAGGTACATTGTGCTACTTCCTCACTGATGGGGTAGCAGTTACAGGATATTGGACTCCTCAGATGTCTTTGCCGTAAATCTGAAGAATTAGGTCTCAAATTTCAATGGTTGTGGAATTTTTAAAAAATATATATAAATATATATATATATATACACACATATACACGTATATATGTATAAAATGCAATTAAATACCTCACTCATAGAAGGTTCCTTAGTGTCCATACCTCCAGCACCATTTGCTGCTGCCTCTGCGGCTGTTTAGAGAGACTTAGACTTGGCCCTCACGCTTGCTTTCTGCCTTGTGCTTGTTTCTAATGGATCTGTTTCCCGAGGTAACACACTTACACGAGGAAAGGGGTCCCCAGACCAGGTGCTGGTAACCTCAGGGGACGCCACCCTTCTGGCGGGTGTTGACGCCACACTAACCTGTTTAGGGTGTCAGCCATGGCCAGGGCCACTGGCCTGTAGCACCATGTTCTACCTGGGACTGGGAAACCTGCGATGCTAGTTTTAACAAATGCGTTTGTTCCATTGTGAAATGGGAATAACAGATTCCGGTTGTAAGGATCAGCGGTCCCCTAAGTGAAGACCAATCACCGCAAAAAGGCTAGGAAGAAGAAGCGTTGACAAAATGTGCAGTCCATGGTAGAAAAGTGTCTACTATGTTTTTCCCCACCCCTGCCATATGTTTTTAATGAAAAAAATTACCATATGTGTACATGGTATAAGGCATCAAAATATGAAAGGATATACCTTTGAAGGGAAGTCTTCCTCTTGCCCTTTTTTCAGCATTTCCTTCCCAAAGAAGCAAAAAACTACTCACAAAAAGCCACTTAGACCTTCCAGAAGTAACAACTCCTTGTACACTAGCATAATCGTTTTTGAGCAAACTAATAGTCCTTCAACTTTTTTGGGAAATGGCTCCACGTCTATCCATCTGTACTTTCTTGCTTTCAATTGACTACATAATGTCTATGATACGATGTTGCCATCATTTCTAATGTCCAGCCATCCTCAGCTGCTAACCGCGTCTGCAGTGAATATCCTTTACCTGTGTCTTTGTGTGATTTTTGTCTGGAGGATAAACTCTTAGAAGTTGAATTATTGGATCAAAAGGTATGTGGTTTTTATTTAAATACTGACAAATTAACAAACTTCTTTGAGCTGAATTTATACTTCTAACATACTAGAGTGCTGGTTTGCTGTGTTTTCACGAACACTATATTAAAATTTATTTTTTGTTTGATATATGAAAACTATAACTTATTTCTCTTTTATGAATGACACTGACCAGCTTTATTTTTCAAAAGCCATCTGTATTATATACTCTAGTTGTTTAGGGTGTGGTTTTCTTATTGATTTGCAAAAGTGCTTTTTTGAATAGGACAAAATAGCATTTGCCATGTGTGGTAACTGTTTTTTTTCCAGTATGAGTGTTTATTTTTCTTCACATGAATTTTGCATCATATTTGCCAACATTTCCTCTTAAGCTTCTGAGATTTATGGTTTGCCTAGGAAGCTTTTCTCTACTCTGAGATTTTTTTTTGAAAATCTGTTTTACTACTCCTGAGCTTTCCATTTTTACTTCTGAATCTTTGATCCATTCAAGATGTATTTAAAAATAGACCTCGGTCTTACTCCAAAATAAATTTCAGTACCTTTTATATTAAATGGTGTGTCTTCTCACTGAATTAAAATGCTACTTTCTCATCAACTGAATTAATTTTATTTAAAAAAAAAAAGATATATGAGCTAGTCCCCTGTGACCTTTGGTAGCTCTTTGACTGCTAAAAAGTTTGATAGCATTTTTGAGATAGCATTAAGTATAGATTAAGTAGGCAGAGCTGACATCTGGCTAAAAATTTGATTCTTCCTATTCAATAACAGGACTAAGTTTGGTAGATATATTTTTGTTGTCATTGCTGACACTGTAAGTGGACTCTTTTTTTCTAATTGATTGTTTGAACATAGGAAACCTCTTAATTTTTCTGCATAGTTTTGTACCCATTTACCTTGCCGAATTACCTGGTGGTTTTCAACCTTGAGCCTACATCAGAATCATCTAGAAGGATTCTTAAAAATGCAGATTGTGGGGCTACACCCCTAGAGTTTGATTCAGTAGGTTTGGGAGGGATCCAAGGATTTATATTTCTAATAAAATTCCCAGGTCATGATGCTGCTTCTTGTCTGGGGACCTCACATGGAGAACCACTGCTGTTCATTTTTTACAAAATGAATTCTCTGGGAATTTGCAGGTATTATGATTATGGTTATTATTATTTTTTTTTTGGTCTGAAATTTTTATTTTGCCTTTATTTTGAAAGGATTGCTTTGTTTTGCTTTTCGAAAGTTATTTTGACTTTTTTTCCCCTTGCCACTTTAAATATCTTTCTGTTGTGTTTTGGCTTGCAGGATTTCTATTTCTGCCCCCGCCCCCTGGCTTTACTGAGATATAATTGACATATAATCGTGTAAGTTTAAGTTGTGATTGCAGCTATTATGATCTCGTACCTGGAAATAAGGATAATTTCCCTGCCCTTCTGATTTCTAGACCTTTTAATTTTTTTCTCTTGATTGATTTTTTTTCAGCAAATACTTTCAGAACTTTAAAAGTCATGCTACATCCTTCCCATTCCTGACTGTAATGGAAATGCATCTAGTCTTTTACCATTAAGCATGACACTGGCTGCTGTTTTGAGATATTTCAAATATATGAATATTTTCATGTAAAGAAATTTCCATTTGTGTTTGTTATTAAAGGGTTCCTATCAAGAGTCAATGTTGAATTTCATAAAAAGTTTTATTTTTTTAGCATTTGTTTTTCTTCTTTCAGAGTTGATAAGGAATAGGTTTCCAAATATTGAGCCACCTTTGTATTTTAACGGTCACTTTTCCAATGTGGTAATTCAGTTAGTTGGCTTATGTTTGGTACTTTTGTAGCAATGTGTGTAAATGAGTTGGTCTGTAGTTTTTTGTTTTGGTCAGATTTTATGTAAATTATGCTTTAAAGTTGTACTGGCTTTGCAAAAATAATTTAGAAGTTTTCCCTTTGCTGGGTTCTAGGCTGTGAATTGAAAGGTGTTCCTTAAAGTTTGGGTAAAATTCATCTGGTACTTTTTGGTTTGGTGGGTGAAGACAGGGTTAACTCTTGGTAACCGTATCCATTCTTATCATCTGGATTGCTTTAAATTTCTACTGGGGTCAATTTTGAAGATTTTCTTATTTCCTACAAAATTTTCATTTTATTTGTCTTCAAATTAATTTACATAGAGTTGACTCAAATATTTGAAATCTTTTGTAATTGTGGGTTTTTCTCTTGTTTTCATTTTTCCTAGATTCTACCAATTTTGTTTTTAAATTAATTTTATTTCCTCCTTAATTTTGTTTGTCAGTTTTTTGGAGTCGATTGCTAAATTCCTAAATCAAAAGGAATGAAAGTAAATGAATATATACAGCTATTACTTTTCTTTATTTAGCAGTATTGTATAGATTGTTAGATATATGTTCATAGTTAGCTTCTAGATTTTCTGCAGTTTTTATGTTGATTTCTTCTACCCAAGGGTTTTAAACTTTTGATATGCTAGATAATTCTCCCATAAATTTTTTAGTTTTATTGAATCATGCCTAGGGATGTTATCTATATTATATCTACTTCTTGGAAGCAATTAAAGTCTTAGTAATGTTCTTCCATGTGGCCAGTTAGAGTCTCAGGAATTTTCCTATGTTTTTCTAAATTTCCTGTCCTGTTTGCTCTCTGTATTTGGACATTGCATTGATACCGACCCAGGCCTGTCAGATTTTCAGTGGTAATTATGTCTTGTTAAATTCCCTTCTCTGTCTCCCTTAATGATTTTGGCCTTGATTTTATTCTTGTCTGTCATTATCACCCCTGTTGTGTACGTTATTTGCATTTACCTGGTATATCTGTGTTCAATTTTTCTGAGCCTGTTTTTCTTTTTTTTCATATAAACATTTTTTTGAAATAACTTTAGACTGATAAAAAGGTTGCAAAAACAGTGCAGAGAGTACCTGTGTACCCATCATCCAGCTTCTCCCATGAAAACAGCTTACATGACCATAGCACAGTTATCAAATCCAGGAAACTGGCATTTCTATAACACTATGAACTAAACAGCAGACCTTGTTGGAACTTCATCAGTTTTTACCTAGCAGTTGGTTTGAGGCAGACTCAAAGCTAAGAGCACAGTCTTCTAGCTCAGGACTTCTGACACCAACTGCAAGTTTGGAGGGATCCCAAAACCACCCTCAAGTTAGATAATTCTCTAGATAGACTCACAGAACTCTCTGACACCTCTTAAAATGATGGTAATCCTCATTACAAGGAAAGGATACAAATGAGAACCTGCCAAAGGGCAGGGTTTGAAGGGTTCCAACACAGAGCTTCTTGTCATCCTGGGCCTGTGAGTCCTTCTAGTAGATTATTGAGCCTGAGAGCTATCGTGGGGACTCTGACACAAGTTCCATGTAGTTCTGGTATTTGCCTAGATTGTGTAACGACCACTACAATCTGGTGCAATACTGACTGTTCCATTACCCCCAAAACTCCTTTTTGTTCACCCTGGATAGTCACTCTCCTAATCCCTGGCAACGTCTAATCCATTCGACATCATGACAAATGTCTCTTTGAGAATGTTATGTAAATGGAATCACATAGTGTGCTACCTTTGAGGACAGCCTTCTGTCACTAAGCATAACACCCATGAGACCCATCCAAGTTACAAGGTGTGTGTTCCTTCTCACTGCTGGGTAGTGTTCCCCTGTGTGGATGGATCACAGTTTCTTTATTCACTCACCCACTTAAGGACATGTGGGTTGTTCCTAAGATTTGGCTCTTACAAATAAAGCTGTCATGAGCATTCATGTACTGATTTTTGTATGAACATAAGTCTCCCCTAGGATTCACACCTGCAAGTCGGATTGCTGGGTCATGTGGTAAGTATAGATTTAACTTTGCAGGACATTGCCAAACTGTCCTCCAGGGTGGCTGTAGTATTTATATCCCTACCAGCAGTGTCTACGATTCCAGATGCATCCTTGATGGCACTTAGTATTGTTGTTGTTTTTTTTTTAACTTTAGCTATTTTAATAAGTATGTAGTATTTCTTACCGTGAGCCAAGGTCGCATTTCCCTCCTGGATAATAATGTTGAACAGTTTTTCATGTTCTTATCTATCATATGTCCTGTTTGGTGAAGAGTCAGTTCAAAGTTTTGCCTTTTCTGAAAATTTTAAGTGTTAAAATTTTGAATTTAAACAAATATTCTGGATCCAAGTCCACTGTTGGATATGTGGTTTGAAAATATTTTTCTTCCAGTCTGTGGGGTATTTTTATTCTCTTAATAGTAATGTTTGTGAATAAATGTTTTTAATTTTGGTGTAATTGATTTATCATTTTTTTTCTTTTATAGATGGTACCAATTTTGGTGTCATGTCTAAGAACTCTTTGCTAACCCTAGATCCCAAAGATTTTCTCCTGCTTATTGGTCTATGGCCCAATTTGAGTTAATTTTTTTTTAGGAGGTATGAGTTTTAGGTCCGGGGGTTTTTTTTACTTATAGTTGTTTCCACACCATTTATTGACATAGCTGTTTCTCCATTGAATTCCTTTTGGATTTTGTCAGAAATTAATTGGCTATACTTGTATGAGGCTATTTCTGGACTCTGTTCTTTGCAAGTATCAATTGACCCTGGTTCTTTGATTTTTTTTAAGGGAAGCATACTTCTTGGGCAAGCACTTTGCCAAAAGGTCCTGCAAAGGGAGGGGAGCAGCAGGAAGTATGCCTGACTCAGAGCGAAGCCCGGCAGCAGGTTGTACGTGACAAATGATTTGGACTTTACCTCTCAGCAGTTGCCAAAGGTCGGTAGCTGCTGGGCAGATATCACGTCTGCCCAAAAGGTTTCTCCAGCTGGGCCCCTCGATATTCTTCTTGCAGGGATGGCATGCATGTGTCTCCCCATTTAGCTCTGGTGGCACTTGGAGGGACAGAGGAACATAGTGACCCCCCCCCCCCCCCACTCACAGGCTGTGAGTCTTACTTTGGAAGAATCTGGACTCTGTCTGCAAGTAGTAGGGGTCCACTTTGACCTTCACCCTGATCTGGCCCAGGTGTCACCATCCTGGGCAGCCTAACTAACAGCGAGTGTGTCTGGCTGTGATGGTTACTTTCATGTGTCAACTTGGGCTAGGCCATGGTGCCCAGTTGTTTGGTCAAACACCAGTCTAGACGTCTGTTAGGTATTTTTTAGATGGCATTAACCTTAAACAGTAGACTTTGAATAAAGCAGATTACCTTCATAATGGGAGTGGACCTCATCCCATCAGTTGAAGGCTTACAAGAAAAGACTGAGATCCCCTGGGAAGGAAGGAATTCTGCCTCCAGATTTGAGGACTGCCTCAGACTTGAGCTGCAATATCAACTCCTTCCTGAGCCTCCAGCCAGCTGGCCTGCCCTAGAGATGATGGACTTGCCAACCTCAACTAGCATGTGAGCCAATTCCTTAAATCTCTCTCCATCCAATTGGTTCAGTTTCTCTAGAAAACCTTGGCTAATAACTGGGGGTGGGGGGGTTTGAGTTGTAGCCTCATTTCATGAAAGATGGGAGTTTTATTTTTGGTTCTCTGGTGGTTTTTGCCTGGCTGCAGACAGGGATAAGAGACCTCTCTGTTACACCACATTTCACCTGGAAAGGCAGATATGTTTTAAGAACAGTCTTGGGAGCAGTGGGAAATAAGGCTCATTCTCAGGCAGGTGAGAAATGTTCCTGGTTCCGGAGGTAAAGACCCCTTACTGCTCATCTTAAAAGCTGGGGCCCTTGTTTAGGCCAGTCAGGATGTGTCTGCTCTTAACCACATACGTGGTGATGACCACAAGGCTGTGGGTTTCTAACCTGGCCACTTGTAGCAACAAACGCTAAATCCATCAAGATAAGTGCTGCGCCAGGGGCCTGATTATTAACAAAAACACTCAAACCCCCACTGTGTGGAGCATCGAAGGGCCAACCATGGGCAGAGAAATGGCCAGGAGCCCATTCCCCTAGATACTCATGCATTCTTCATCAGTGGGCTGCATAGCATTGAGCTATGGCTCAAAGACGCAGACGTGGTTAATAAAAATCATTGTGATTTAATAAATAGCATGGTGTTTCTGTACAGGTTCCTCACCTCTGTCCCAGAGCCGGGCAGGAGAGAGAGGCATGGATGTGAGCCTGGGCCCCAGCGTCCTGCGGGCTTCTCAAGGAGAAAGCGGCAGTGAGTGACTTCATGCTAGAGGGGCCTAAAAACCCCCTCTGATGAGGGGCGGGGGGAGGGTCACAGTCACAAAAAATAGATTCTTTCGGGGTTTCACACTGGTCGGGACCGTTACACATCCTCGTGGTGAATCTGGGCTTTCTTGGCTCTGGAGTAGACTCTCTCACATAGTTTGAGGAGTTCAGACAAAATGAATACGGATGAGGCCAATCCAGTCAAAAACAACAAATCTGTAAAAAGAGAAAAAGGGGGTCAGAGGGCACAGGTTGCACCCCCTGGGTCACCAGCCCTCCAGAATCCGGGCAGTGGCAGCATGGTGACGGCTGCGGTTCTCAGGACCTTTGCTGTGGGATTCTGCTCCCCAGGCCACCTTATTCTGAGCTACAGACAGGCCAGGGCGTCGGGACCAGCCCTCTGCATTCCCCTGAGGGCACGGAGGTCTCCCTGAGCCACCTCCACAGGGACCAACAGCCTTTCTAGGTGGCTCACATTACCAAGGGCAGCTGTTACGGATGCTCGCCCCGCATCCCTCCTTAGGGCAGATGCTCCCTGACCATCGCTTCTGGCCCCAGTCCAGCCCACCCTGACTGTTCTAGTGGGTTAATTCCTCAAGTCTCCCAGCCTCACACCCCTGCTGTATCTGATTAATCGGAACCATGTCCTCTCTTGCCAACAATTCGTGACACGTGGTGCCCACGTGCAGTCACAGTGTCTCCTTCAGATTTGGTAAGCTGGCTTAATTCCCAGTGGATGGGCACATCCCATTAAAACATTTTGGGGTTCTTTGGTCAGCACCCACAGGGCGTTCACAGGAGTCCCACGTGGACACTGTTTTGGAGTTCTAGGAAGAAGGCTCTCATGTCCCCCAGGCTTGCCTGGAGGTTTTCGGTGCACTTGTCTCCAGGGCCTCAGACCTGCCGCTCCGGCTGGGGGCTGCCTCCCCAGCCTGCCTGCCCTGGGGTAGGGGTGGCCAGTGGGAAGCGTGGGCCAGAGGAAGGGAGGAGAAGGGGTGCTTGCCCCTGCTCCCTCCAAGTCACTGTGGTCACTGTTGCTCTCCAGGCAACTTCCTCCCGCTCAGGACCCAGCCCTCCTATTTCTGGTCACTGTCATCACATTTTCAGGCAAAGGAAGCCAAGCCACCCTGGGCAGCTTCCAAAAGAAGAATGAGAGTCTGTGGGAAGCCTAGTCCCAAGAGTTCTGCCCCAGAGGGAGGTGTGTGCTCAGCCTCCAGAGAAGTGGTCATTAAATCATGTCCCTTTCAGCAAGAACTACTAGAAGGCCAACTCCCTGTCTTTAGGTAAGCAGGTGTCCAAGTCACACTGGCCCCTGTTAACATCCCCCGTTGCTGGGGTACACAGCACATTCCAGGCTGAGCCAGACTGTCACTGTACCCGTTTATGCTCAGAGCCTCCTTGCCAGGGGGTGGCTCACCAGATGCCAAGACCCCTTCCTTCCTGGGTGGTCCTTCTGCCAGGGGAGCCTTTTCTCTGCAGTTCCCTAGGTTCTCCACACCCCATGACATGGCCCATACCCAGTGTAGGCACCAGTTGTTCTTTGGGGATGGAATGGTCCCAGCCCCAGGCATGTGATAGCTCTGGTCTCTGGTGACTCCATCTCGGGTCCCCTACTCACCCAGCACTCCCAGGTTCTCTGTCTGGAAGACCTTCTGCAGAGGCGGGATGTAAATCACAGCCAGCTGCCCTAGAATTGACCCGAGCACTGAGTAGAGGAACATGTGGTTCCGGAGGAAGCCGATCTCGAATATCAACTTGGTCTGCGGGAGAAGGGCACATGACCGCCATCTCAGACAAGGCTGCCTGTGTCCGAGAGCCCCTGAGTGACTCGGGCAGGGACCTCAGCTTCTCACTCAGAACACAATTCAGTTCTACAGAGAAGGAAGCCGAGGGCCTGAGGGCAGCTGGTCTCACCTGAGAGCGGCAGGTCAGGGCGTTGAAGAGGTCAAAGAACACAAAACAGGTGAAGGTCATCGTTGTGGTGCGCGGGTACTCGCCTTGTCTTCGGGGATCTGGAACACAGCGTACGGGAGGAGGAGATACAGCCCCCCGCCATAAACTTGTCTTCCCCCGAGAGCCCAGGGATGGAGCAGGCCTCGCTGTCCAGGCCACAGGATTTTAGCTTTACTAGGAATTGATCAAAACCTCCCTTCAGTCTTGAGTCAATTGGGATAACCCAGAAGTGTGTCTCCTGAACCCCACACCCCACCCCAGGACCACCCAGCCCCTCTCTTGGGAGGAGCCATTAGCCTTTCCTCTGGAATTTCTGCTGTCAGGTACGGGAACCTTGCACACCTAAATGGAACATTGCCTCCCAGGAGGCGACACCTGTAGAGTGACACCCACGTGGCAGAATGTTTCTTCCTACAAGGAAGGCTGAAGGACACCAACCCCATGAAGAACGAGGCCTGTGAGGCTGAATGAATGAAGCCACAGACCCCTGCCTGGCTCGGGCACTCCTGTGGTTACCATCTCGTTCTGGCTGACCTTGTGGGGGTGGGGCTGCAGCCCAAGGCGAAAGGTTCTGGGCATGCTCCTGGAACATCCCTCTGCCTCATGAGAGGTGGCAGTCACCACTCCTACCTGAGCTCATCTGCTGGACCAGAGGTTCACACAGTCTCCCCTGGGGAGACTGTTAAAACAGTCTGACTCAGGGGGTCCTGGGTAGGGCCTGAAAATCTGCATTTCTCACACGGTCCCGAGGGTGCTGATGCTGTTATGGGGACCCCATGCTGAGGATGACTGTTAAAATAGGAAGGTCTGTGTCCCTCCACCAGCTGAGCACACGGGCTGGACAAAGGCAGGGCCTCTGCCACCACCCTGGGCAGGGCAGGATTTGGCGGTGGGCTGGGGAGGGGGGGAAGCAAAGCCACTCCTCGTGGGGCAGGATGGTGGTGTGGTTGGCTGGTGTCCCATTCCCCTTCACACACGTGGGTGACTGGGGTTAAAGGACAGGTCACCTGCCTATTCTTCATCTAGATCAGCGGATGTCTTCAGACACGGTGCCCTGAACCTACGGGCTGCGAAAGGGTGACCCCTAACGAGACCTTGCCAACAATCACCTCCAGGGAACAAGACAGGAGGTTCTTTTAGATTTCAAATTGCTTCCTGGTGACCACAGGAAGTAGAGACATGCGTCCTATTTAGACAAATGTCTGAATTCTTTTCTCTGTCCCTTAGGCCTCTCATCCGTCTGCCGAGTCTACTCCTGGTCATGCCCACCTTCCTTCTCCAGTGCTGCCCTGTAAGTCTGCTTTTGTCACCACCCGCTCCCACAGCAGGGACCGTCCACCTTGCTTTGCACACACTCCAGCCCTGCATCAGCCACCAACCAGGCATTGAATGAGCCAGGGAGAACTCACTTCTTTCCAGAAGATGAAGAGGGTCCCGCTGATGATGACAGAAGCCGACAGAAGGATCTTTAGGATGAGGGCTCTGCTGAGGATCGTGTCCTTGACGTTCCTCGGCGGCTGCCTGAGGGTGTCTTTGTCCACCGGCTCTACCCCCAAGCTGCTTGGAACAAAACAGGACACTTTGAAATAAACCACTGAAAACTGTAGTTTTGAAAAGGCGTGCAGTGGTTATACAAAGGAGGACACCTGACTCAGAGATATGCTCAAGTCACCACTGAAGGCACAGCCAAGATGGGGCGGTGGCCAATGCCTCCCTGTCATCCCACGTGAGCTGGGAGCGTTCCCAATCTCATGCGGATCCCGCCCCGGTCCTCACTGGCAGCAGTCCTTCCTATCCTCCGACCCCTCCCTAACTGCCAAGCCCTCAGCATCTTCCGAGGAGCCCCCAGAGCCTGAACCTCTACGGCAGGCGTACACACCTCCTTCACCTTCATGCCCACCGACCTCCACCTGGACCATCCCACACCCCACCAACCACACCCCAGCCTGGGAACCATGCCCAGTCATCCTCATGCTTAATTTCCGTCACACAGGGACGTCCCCAAGAGTCGGGCCTGGCCTTGTCCCAGCTGGCCAGGAGAAACGGGATCCTCCACAGAGGGCCACCTGCCTTCAGCCAACCCAAATGGAATTGGGGCTAGACAGTGTAGGTGGTGTGGGGGTACCAAGGAGGGAGCAGGCTGAGAGAGGCCCTACTCTGTACGGATATGGCTGAGGTCCCAGCTCTGTTCTCAGGGGGAGAGTGTGGAAGAGGGAGCCTTTACTGTGGGCATGGGAGGGACAATGAAGCAGCTGTCACTGGCAATGATCAAATTAATAGTAGCAAGAAATCAGCTACATCTGAAACAAGACCTACTGTGTGCTCAGGTAGTGGAGTGCCTTGCTTTCTTTAGTTTTCTGACTCCGAAGCTCATTCCTTCACCTGCATCACTCAGCTAGCCTAACTCCCTTCTCATTCATTCGGCCAATAAGTTACTGAGCACTTACTATATGCCAGGCACCATTGTAGGAACTGGTGATACGGCAGGGAACAAAGCAAAAACCTTGCCTCCATGAAGCTGACATTCTATAGGGAGATGGATTATAATCCGATAAACAAGGAAATACATATTTTCCCTTCTCGAGAAAACTAAAGCAGGGTAATAAGGTGGCTAAGAGTGGAGGCTGCAGTTAGAGTAATCAGGGAGGACTCCCCAAAGGCAGTGACCCGAATGAACAGAGGGACCGGGCCCTGCAGCTGGCCCTGGGAGCGCACTCCAGGCAGTGGGGACAAAGTTCCACCATAACCCACCCTGCCTGCCTAGGCTCTTCGCCCTGTGCCCAGTGCATTCCACTCACTGTCTTTCCCCCCAGTGCACCACACTTAAGTTTTCTGGAACTTCTTACAACCAGTGATTGTGTTTGCCCGACTCTGGAGCCCCCGAGTCCAGAGCAGGGTGCAGTCAGTGGGGCCTGGCAGAAGCGGTGCGGTGCTGCCGGCCAGCCCAGTGCCCCACCTCTGTGCTGGCGGCCCATCCATGATGATGTTGATCCACAGGATCTGCATGGCGTTGAGGGGGTTGGGCAGGTTGCACATGGTGGACAGAGCGATGAGGCTCAAAGCCGAGATGCTCCTGCAGGGCACAAGCGGCAGACAGAGGGCACCGTCAATAGCTGCTTGCCAGATGCAGCCCTTGACGGCAGTGAGAGACTCTGGCCTGACTTACGTGCTCAGCTGAAATCGGACAAAGTTTTTGATGTTGTGAAAAATCCCCTTGCCTTCTTCCACTGCATTCCTACAAGAGAGAAGAAAGCATTAATTCACGAAGAGGGCCTGGCAGTTCAGACGGCTCCACCAGTTGCTAGATGAAGCGATGGTGTCAGCCTCCGGGTGACCCCATGCTTGGACGCCCCCTGCTCCTTTCCCCTTTCTGGTATTCATGGGACACTCTAGTAGAGGAGGCTGATGTTCTAAGAGGTGCCCTCAGCCACTGGGGGCAGGTCCCTGAGCCATGGTGGCCCTTCTGCCTGAAGACTGTAAATTACCCAGGGGCTCCAACCCTCACCCAGGACTCCTGAAGTGCCCAGTGCACCTTGGTGATTCACCAGTCACAAGAGGTCCAGCAAATCCAATTAAATCTGGCAATTAGGTCCAGGGGCACAGCAAGAAGAGAGAGAACTGAGGTTGAAAATATCATCTATTATATTTTCAGAGGCTCTTTGTGAAAGTCCTTGAGTGACTAATACAGCAGAAGGCCATGTAATCTCTCCTTTTTGCTAAATTTTTGCAAAAGAACTAAGAGCACAGAGCTAGATGTTAGTTGCATTTTGTAAAAACTAAGATGAAGTGTTTTAAGAAATCCTATGGGGAATCCATTTCTAAAGAACAAGACTCCTTTTGTAAAGTTGCGGATCAATATTTGTTCAGATTTTTGATATCGGGCTTAAGATTAAGGTTTTCTCCTACCCCTAATCATTGCCATTCACCTGAGTAAAGTCTTAATTGTAGCTAATTAACATTAGATCTAGAGGGAAGGTCAATTTATTAAGAGAAAAACAAAGAAAAGTGAAACAAAGAAAACAGTTTATCGCAGCCCTAGAGCCCGGAGCTCACGTCGGTGTTAGTGACCTGGGCATTTCTGTGGAGTCTCTTCTCAGGGCATGAATGCACATGCCAATGCAAACAAGCGGTGGACTCAAACTGGTTTCCCGGTGTGAGCGTTTGTGTCATGAAGAAGTTCTTCAAAACACAGTGTTTAATGGCCATGCACGATTCCCGTCCCTTGCTGTCGGCATGCAGGGTGATCTAGGATTTCTTTGTACCTGGCACTGTAGCTCACCCCAGCACGTGCCTCTTTTTGCACAGCGAACTCCGGCCTTTCCATCAGTGCACAAATTACGGTCCTGTGGGACGTGTCTGTAACCTTCTCTTGGGTGCTGCCTGCCACTAACCCTGGGGTGGCCCCCATGACCCCGCTTTCAGGGGCGTGTGGGCCTGAGGACACCTCGGGTGTCTCCAGCACAGCAGATCCCAGGGGCAGCTGGTTACCCTGGGCATTTTCGCCATTCATAAATAACACTCCTAAAGAGAAACTTACATGATGGTGGAGAAGTCATCATCCACCAAGATCATGTTGGCGGCCTCTTTGCTGACGTCCGTCCCTGTCTGTCCCATGGCGATCCCAATGTCTGCTGACTTCAGGGCGACTGCGTCATTCACCCCGTCCCCCGTCATGGCCACAATCACCCCCGATTCCTGCAAAGCCTTCGGAAAGAGGAGGTGAGTGGAGGTGGGCAGCCTGAGGCCCTTCCCTTCTAGATCCTTCCTTCTCGATACTCTGCCTCTCGCACCACATGGCCAACAGCAGAGACCAGCCTCTGGAGAGCCCTGGAGTCAGCTGGCCTGAGTCTGAATCCCAGCTCCGCCTGCACTAGCTGTGGAAACTGGGCAAGCCTTGAACCTCTCAGCCTTAGTTTCTCCATCTGCAAAATGGGAGCAACAGTCCCTCCTCAGGGCTGTGGTGAGGCCCAAACCAAGACCATGAGTGCCAGTGCCCAGCAATAGTAAAGGCTCAGATGTGTTATTGTTAAGCAATGATCGACTCGCCCCCTGAAACCATCTGGTGCCCAGTAATAGTAATATTTTCTTCAAAGAATAACTTGCATAGAGAGTTACTCTGTAAAATAACCACCCCTCCCACCCCACGAAAAAATAACATAAAAAAAAATACACTATAAATAAAGTTAAAGAATAAATTTTCAAAGTATCCATGTGTGGGAAACCAAACACATTCGCAGGATTCTCATTCCAGCACTTTCGTTTTTTGATGCACAATCAGAAAAACCACATCAACTCTGTTTGGCACCTGCTGTGTGTAAAGCACTGTGCCAAGAGTTTCACAGGCCTGGCTTCCTTTAATCTTCTTGCCAACATTGTCAATTAGCTGATGTCATTCATCTCATCCCCCTTTACAGACAAGAAAACTAAGGCCCGGAGTTAACGGGAATAAGTCCAAGAGCCCTCGACTAGAAACGGCGTGCCTCTTTATTTTTCCCTTTGCACCACCCAGTTCCTACTCCCTGATTTCGGTGCATGCGGTAAAGGGCGCCCAGTTCTCCCCTCCCCTGAGGCTGGGAAAGGCAACCGCTGATGGCATAGCTGCCCTGGACCTAGAGAACAAAGCCACAGCTGGAGGATGGCTGAGGCTCCAGCCAGCATGGGCCCTGGGCCACCCTGCGGAGCGGAGCCACCGCCGCCACCCTGGACTGCACCTGAGGGACAAGTGAGGCAGAATGTCTCCTCACGCAGCTTACCTTTATGATTTTCAGTTTGTGCTTCGGACTGGTCCTGAAGAAGACAGACACCTGCATACAGAGGCACGAAAGAGTGGAGAGTCAGTGAGCTGCGAAGCTGGAGGCACGTCGCCTCCCCGCAGCCCCGGCGAGCCCCTGGGAGGACCCCACCTTCCCGACGTGCTCAGCCAGCTTGTTCTGCTCCATACTTTCCACCTCTTCCCCGGACATGGCGTGCAGCTTCCTGTTGCAGAGGCCGATGTTCTTTCCTGCGTGGTGTGGAGAATCCTTCTGAGGGCTTGCTCCGAGGCCTGCGCCTGTGGACCCCGTCCCCACCCCTCACTCCATCCCTGCCCAGGCCACAGAGAATAACAAGGAAAAAACCATGACGGTTACTCTTTGCTGAGCACCTACTATGTTACATGAGCTAATTCCATCCACAGGAATTAACCTACAACAGATGCCTTAACTCTAAAGATCAGGAAACAGACAGCGAAGTGACTTCTCCACGGTCATGGAGCTGGTAAGTGGTAATACTGGACCTGACAGGGGTCTGATTCTACAGTGCCAGGCTGCCTCAAGACAGAAGAGCAAGAAAACCAAGGTGTGACAACCCTCATGGCAGTAATAAGAATAGAGGGCACAGGGTTGCTAGCCCTCTGCTGATGAAAAGTCTGAGGGTCAGAGTGGTCCAATGACTTGCCAAGGGTACACAGCTGGTGGCAGAAACCAGGCTGGAACCATACACTGGAATGTATGCTGCCTGAGAAGATGAAGTGAGATTATTGATGAAATGGCACATAGTAGATTCTCATTGTACAATGAGGTCTTTTCTCCTTCTGGAGAATCTGCAAACACGTTACAGAGAAAAACCTTCAAAAATGGAGCTCTGGTCCACGAATCTCAGGATCTGTCCTAAGCATTGAGAAGGTAGTTGAAAGCGCTCCTGACCGGGCTCATGAGGATTAGCCAATGGTAGCTCTCCCATCGTAAAGGATGGCAAGTCCTTTCTCCTCACCCGCCACTCCCCTCCCCGTTACCTATCGCCAAGGCCGTCTCCAGGGCATCTCCCGTTATCATCTTCACAGACACGCCGGACTCAGAGAGAACCTGCACCGCTTCCTTCACACCAGCCCGTGGCGGGTCGATGATTCCGACGAGACCCAGAAATGTCAGCTTCCCCAGCTCAGGCCCAGAAGCCAGGGCCAGCACTGAGGGGAGACGGAAGCGTCACTGGGGGCCAAGGGGACTGATTTTATCTCTCATCAGCCACCTCCCAGGCCCCCGCCACCATGTCCCAGATCCTCTTCTCTAGGGGCCTGGGCACTGAGTTCCTGAACTATGAAGGGAAGGCAAAGGCCTTTGCCACGGTCATCAGGCCGTGCAGGCAACGGGTCTTATCACCCCAAATAGAGAGAGATGCTAGAGACAACTCTCCCGGCAGAAAATAAGATCTCTGTCCTTGGTGGTATACCACCCGCCCCTCCAAGAACAGCCACAAGAAAGTGTGCATGGCCTACGAGGGGACCTTTCTGAGATTTCTCGTCTTTCATTTGCTCAGCTCTCATTTTGTCACCTCCAATAGATGGGGGATAGCAGCTACCCGAGGTTAAGAAAAATGTGCAGGAGGGCCACACGGGTGAGCGGACCCTGATGGCTTGGCATGGCCTTGACTCCGTTTCAGCGGCACAGAAGCCAGGCCCCGCTCCTGGGGATGAGTGCTCTGAGAGGGGGTGGCATGAGAACTGACCTGACCTTGCCACCCTACTGATCCTGGCGGGGGCCTGCGGCCCAGAAGCCTCCAGCTGTGCTTTCCTCATTCTCAGTCATAACGTTGTGCCAAGGCTGCGTGTGCCACGTACCCGTGACATAGGCGCTACCCGCCCCAGGAAGCTATGACGGCCTCACCTTGTGAGCAAGCTGCTAGCAATGTTACGTCCTACTCCGTGAAAGGGAAAACCAAGGCGGCTGAAACCAACTGGCAAGCCCAGTGCTTCCCATTTTCCCCGAGGAGAACAAGAGTTCCAGAGTGTTTTTAAACACACTTTCTCCGAAAACAGACAGGCTGACAAATGACGCTATGGGACATGCAGGTTTTAATGTTCAGCGCATCAGGGAAGGCGCTGATCCTGTGCAGAATTAGAAATTAGAAATGGCCACGGAATGAAATGTCTGCCTTGATTTACAGGAGTGCTGGGGTTTTTTGACAGTAAGTAATGAACAAGAAAACCAGTCGGGAAAATCAGTACTTCTGGTGCGTACCATTCCCCTATCTTAAAAAAACTCAGGAGGGAGGATTCTACTTCTTCTCACACATGAGCTGCATCTGGATTAATGGATGTCATTTGGTGGCTGGGATAGAGTGGGGACATCCTATCTTTCATCTCGTCTTAAATTCCACACTTGCTTTACTTCATGAGCGCACTGCCTGGCTGCCATTCTGACCAATCGCCTGAGTACTAAGGACCTGGCATTAATGTGCTGGAAAAGTCAGTGTTACGGGCACATTTAAAGCTCGGATCTGGGGCACCAGGTACTGACCCCTCAGGCCAAGCAGCCCCATCTTCTTTTCCTCCTGCTGGCAGAAGGATCGCTGTTGGGGGGTCAGGGGCAGGGGGATGCCCCCATTGTTGTACAGGGTACAGTAACGAATCACTTCTTCAAAGGCCCCCTTCATGAAGTAAATGTCTTCCTGCTCCTTGAAAAAGACAGAAGGAAAAACAGCTATCACTGGATGCTTCAGCTCTTGGCGACTGTCGCCTCACCCACACAGAGACGTCCTGGTGGGGTTCTTTAGAGTGGACTGTCATCATTCACCAGTGCAGGACAGATTAGATAAGTCACGGGAGATCTGCGCGATGGCCCACTGCACGGCCCCTGAAAGGGGAGAGGCCGACCTTCTACTTGCATCACCCCCCACTCTACGTGAAGTCGCCTTGTTAATGTCACTTCGAGCACCCCATGGGTTGCATTAATTAGTTATCTCTCAGTGAGCGCTAAGCTTCAGTCAGACTGTCGCCGAAGGCAGGCACCCTTTCTGTTGCGTTCGCCCCCGCACTGGCACGTGAGAAGGGCCCAATGAGTAGCTTCCTCCTGCTGGCAGAAGGATCGCTGTTGGGGGGTCCGGGCCAGGGGGTTGCCCCCATTGTTGTACAGGGTACAGTGACGAATCACTTCTTCCAAAGCTCCCCGAACATTCATCAGGCTCTGTCTCCCCCTAGACTCACTGGCAGGTGCTGCCAGTGCGGGGCGTGCTATGTCCCCAGTATGAGCACGACGCCTGCCCGCACACAGCGGGCGGTGAATGAGCTTCTATGAACTGATGTGGGAAGATGCGTAAGACATCATTTAAGGGAAAAAGCAAATTACAGATACTATATACAGCATGGCCCTGTTTTGCAACCACCGTCCTACGTATGGGTCACTATGCACACATGTAGAATCTGGAACATTCAATCCCAGACTGTTAAGGGGAGTGACCCTGGCTGAGGGGTGTGGAAAGACAGAAGAAAGGCAGGGTTATAAAGAACCTCTTTTTTTAAAGTCACGTGCCTATAATTTTTTCGATGAGAATGTATTAACATTGTCTTTGGGGGAGAAAGATTAGACAGTATTAAAACATTTTTTAAAAATCCATAACCTCTTTTAAGCACCTAGAATTTATATGCCCATCCACTCATGGCAAAGACTGACAAGCTCAGCTGAGTTGCCCACTGCCCTGAATGAGATGAAAAATCGTAGCATAGACAAGAGGTGATAGATTCCAGAAAGAATGAGAGATACAAGTAAGCTGAAGAAAAGGTGGAAGGCAATAAAAAACTCTTAAAATTTTTTTTCATTATAGAAAATCTGAAAATCTACAGAGAATTTATAAAGAAAAAAAAATGATGTCAGCTGAGTCCCTACCCAGGGATAGACATTAATAGCTCAGTCTATATTCTTCTAGTCACTTATAACACATGCACACATGTGTGTGTTAATGCATGTGTGTGTGTGTACGTGTGAGTTCACTGTTCCCACCATTTGTGGTGGACCACCCTTCAGGAATGAAAGATTATTCCTCCACTGTGATAGTTAAGAACTTAGCATGGGGATGCGAAGGATGGACCCTCAAATTAGCAACAAGGGTCAATTTTATCAGTTAGAGCATACAGTTGCTCAAGTAGTACTTAATCAATATTATAGGTCAGTGAGCCTCGCACGTGAGCATGCATCAGAATCCCCAGCAAACACAGATTACTGGGCCCCACCCTGGAATTTCTGATTGGAAGTTCTAGGGAACCTGAGAACCCACAATTCTAAGAACTTCCCAGGTAACGTTTATGTGCTGGTCTAGGGACCCCGCTTTGAGAACCAGGGATATAGATGAAAATCTCAGAAGACCCAAGATAGTCAAAGGTTTAATTGCTATCAACTATATTTTCTCATAGAAGTAGCTAGAAACTTTAAACTCTTCTTGATGTCTGCATTTTGCTTTGGGGAGGGGAGGGGTAGAAGGGAACAGAGAGGCCAACTCACCTCATTCTTGGGGCTGCATTTTACTGCCATCCACTTCTGCTCTGAACTAAATGGATCTCTTTTCTTCTCATGTATGAATCTTTAATGTTATCTAAGTCCATCTAGGGTAATAAAACGGCAGGCTTTCAGTGAGCCATCCTAAATCAACCTCAGCCCATTTAAATTATTCATTATCCAAACGATCTCAGTCAGATGAGAAATCCAAGCATTTCGCTCATGGAGAAGGCCACTTGCTTTCGAATGTCCCAGCCAGGAACACATGTCTCTTTTCTCTTGTCCCAGCGGCAGAACCAGATGGTCTTTTCAGCAGCTTCTAGCTGAAACCTGCTTGGAAACCGAAGCCTGTGGAGTTTCTGCCAGAAAGACCTGAAGATGTAGCAATTTCCCCGAAAGGAACCCCAGGTGAGCAGGGAAGCCTGCTTCGCAGCCTGGGGCCCTTGCCAGGCCTGACATTCGTTTGCTCGTTGATGGCTTTCAGGCCAGTTACTGGACAGCTGAGCCTCAGTTTCCCCAATTGTAAACGAGTCCTAACCTGTGCATCCCATTGCCCCCAAGAAAATTGGCCTTTATGGTGGAAAAGACTCCTTTTCTATAAAGAGCACAGATATGCATACAGTACACGAACAGATATATGATATCTCTGGGATATTAAATTTTCCTGGGAGGTGGGATTAGGGGAAACATCTAAAAAGGCTCATTAGGAGGGTATTATGGTTGCACTGTAACCATCCAAAGATGTGTTGAAGCCCTAACCCCCACACCTGTGAATGGGATCTTATTGGGAAGTAGGGTCTTTGGAGCTAGAATCGCGGCAAGATGAGGTCACTAGGGGGGCCCAACCCAACATGACTGGTGTCCTCGTAAGAGGAGGACGACGCCATGCGAGACGAACAGACAGGGAAGATACTGCATGAAGGCGAGGCAGAGATCACAGTGATGCGTCTGCGAAGCAAGAACACCTAGGATCACCGGCAGCAGACGGGAGCGGGGGTGGGGGCACGGCCCTGCTGACTCCTCCAGTTTGGACGTCTAGCCTCCACACTGTGCGAGAATAAATTCCTGTTGTGTTTAAGCATGCGGTTTATGGTACTTTATCTGGGCAACCCTAGGAAACGAATGCAGGGAGTGACGGAGGAAGAAAAGTTCGAGGATAAAAGATACAAAACATGAAGGGCTCAGGACCATGCCTGTCACCCGGGAAGCACTTAATATATGCCCGCTGTTATTTGTTTTATTCCAAAAGGTATATAATCTAAAATCCCTGCCAGGCCCCCAGAGAGTTTAGACGCACAAAAGAGCAAAACCCTTGCACACAAAGGAAAGTGCCTTCTGGAACCTCCACCCTCTCTAGGCTGCCTGGGTGGTGAGCAGTGGGAGTGTGATTTCACTCCTGCTGTGACAGCCAGGCCAGCTGTCCCTTCCCTGGTGGGCAGGGGAGTTGCTGAGTGGGGCTGGTCTGCACTGTTTTTAAGGGGGCAAGAAATTTCTTTTGGTATTACTGTCACTCTGGAGAGAATTTTTTTATGTTAGTGGAAGGAAAATATGGCATAATGGTTTAAAGTGCCTGGTTTACCTTTCCAGGGACGTATTGAAAGGGTAACCCTTCCCCACTCAGCACTCGGCACTGTTCTGGGCTGTGCTGTGGGTGGGAGGCAGAGCTAAGAGGGCTGGGGTCTCGTGCAGGGGAGGGACAGGTGAACACACGGATGCGGGAGAGTGCGATGTGTACAGCCCGGAGTGCCTGGGTGAGCAGAAGCATCTACGGCGGTGGAAACTGCCGTGCCCTTGATAACAACATCTAAGGTAGCAGTGACAGGCAGGGCAGGGAAGGGTCATAACATAGGAGGCCATAACAGGGAGCAAAGTGGCTGGGAAGGGGGAGAGGGTCAGTTCCTGCAGGACAAGCACCCACCAGGGGGCTTCTCCCTCAATGGAAGGATCTGCTCAGACCTCTTCTGTTATTTGTCCCCCCGAAGCAGAGAGCCATACCCGTAAATCCACCAAGCCACCCCTTCAACACTCGTGCACAGCCACTCTGTGTGGGGCACTGGGCACAGAGTGGGGAACATTTCTGCTCAGTCATGGGGCTCAGGGTCTAACCACGGAGCCCTGGAATCAATTGAATGTATTAAAAGGAAATAAAAACTTTCCTACCTTCATTGCCAGGGCGATCAAGGCACCTTCCGTGGGCTGCCCCATCACAGCATTTTTTCTGATGATGGCATTGTTGGCGACGCAGCCTGCCTGAAAGGGGGGGGGGTTCCGAACGTCTTCAGTTAATATTTGGAGCTAGTACCCCTCGGGTCCTAGGCGCACCCAGGCACATGAAAAGCCAGACACTGAAGACTTGACCCAGTTTTGGAGCTGGGCTGGGGGGAAGGAACAGGGTTTTCTCTTCAAAATACATCAGAGTCCCTGCTCTTCCAAACAAACGCAGTGAATATTTACGACTCTGCTGAATGGTGGTTGTCCTAAAACCATCATAAGGAAATAGGGGGTGGGGGGGGGTCAGGGACACTGGTGGTGACAAGCATGGCTGATGGCGAGTGACTGTTAATGGACATGGAGTTTCTGCTCCAAGTGACAGTGTCCTGCAATCGGACAGTGGTGATGGCTGTGCAACTTTGTGACTATACTAAAGACCACCGAAATGTATACTTTAAAAGGGTGAATTCTGTGGCATATGAGTTATAGTTCAATTTAAAATAGTCATTATAAAAATAAATGTCGAAACGAACACAAAAAAGAGCATGGGGTCCGTCCCAGCCTCCCTCCCTCACCGGCTGGGCGATCTGGGGCTCTCATGTCACCTCTCTGAGCCCGTTGCTTCATCTGCAGACTGAGATGGGAGGACAGGCCTCACGGGGTGGCTGTGATAATTAAGTGGCCCCCTGCTCGATGGTGGGCCCTGGGCAGAGTGGGTGCTCGCTAAATGCCACACAGGAAGACGGCTGTGTTCAGACCTCACACAGAGGGGAGGACAAATGGGTTTCTGTGGGAGGATGAGTCCACCTAATACAAGCCTCGGCAATAACAATAAGCAACACTTATCACATGCTTACTGTCCTTATTGTCCAGCATTCATTGAGCGCCTTCTCTGTGCAGCGGCTCTAAAGCCTTCCCGGTAGGCAGGGAAGAGTAACAAAGGGTTCTAGTTCCCTTCTGTCTGATGTTTCCACCTGTTATAGGGCCACTGTGACCACCTGACCCCTGGGGTGTGGCCTATTAGCCACCAAGAACCAGTGGGTCCAACAGCTGTTTCTCTGAGAGATTTCCCATCAGCTCGGTTTTTAATGTCTGTTTCTCCTGCAGTGCTTTGGACACTTACCTCCACTAGCTTCCCCACTGAGACGTTGGAAAACTCCTTAATGACTTCCTTTGATGGTAAAAGACATACTTTTCCTTGGCCGTTATACCCAACTCCACTGACCTGTAGGGCAAAGGACAGAAAGGGTGTCATCAAGTGTCAAAAATACGTTCCTTGTCCCTGGTTAATCTATAATCTCTTTTCTGGGGATCCAGCCCAAGGACAAAATCCTAGCCACCAATAAGGCTTCAAGCATGAAGATGTTCCCTGCGGGACTGTGTACGAATCAGAAAGCCTCACTACGTGCCCTGTGTCAGTAAATGGCAATACTTTTGGTCAATGGGATATTCTGCAGCCAGTAACAATTATGATTAAGAAAGCTAAGAGTGCTTATGTTCTAGAACAAAGGTAGGCAAACTTTTTCTTAGAGAGCCAGAGAGCAAACAGTTTAGCCTTTGCAGCCCATGCAATCTCTGTCATGGCAACTCGGCTTCGCTGTCGTGGCTTGAAAGGAGCCCTCGACAACACAGAAACAAAAGGGCGTGGCAACGTGACAGCAAAACTTTATTTACAAAAACAGGCACTGGCCCATGGGCTGTCATTGCTGACCCTCTGGTGTGGAGCCTTTTGTGAAAAAAAGCAGCAAGATACAAAGCCACACATTCAGGGAGCTTACGACCTTGCCACACGCACAGGAGAGAGACTCAAAACCACAAATGGACTAATCATGGTGAGGGTATGGGGAACTATTCTCTAGTTTTTAAATTTTATAATGTGCTTATTATTAAAAGATAATAAAAAATAAAGATGGCTACCTTAAATCAGTCATGTTCCTCGCAGCTAGTGGTAACAAGGAATTTGTACGATATAACAAATTTGCACGTTTGCTTTCTCCTTATTGTTTTCTAGAAAGCACTCTATCTCCCTCTAGGAAGAAGAGTCTGGAGGGCACACTTTTATCTCTAACCTTGTGAATTCACACGGGACTCACCTCGGCATGGAACCCATCAGACGTTACAAGTTGAGTGACAGTCATTTCATTGGCCGTCAGAGTCCCTGTCTTATCAGAACAGATGACATTGCAGCAACCTGGCACAAGAAAACATCAGAGTTTACGGGAAAAAGCAGTCATCACCACCAATTCGCAGGCTTATGACATACCCAGGTTGAATTCACGTGGCACCAAAGCATCCATTCAATCCAATGCATAAGAATTCAACCAGTTGGAATCCCTCACCTAAAGTCTCCACGATTGGTAACTTCTTCACAATGACCTGCTTCTTGGCCATCCGCAGCACTCCCAGGACCAGCGTAACCATGACAACGATGGGCAGACCCTCTGGAATGGCGGCCACAGCCAGGCTGGATCAAAAGGCACATAGGTCACCTTTAATATGCACTTAAGAATAATTTGAATTCCAACTGGGACAGGCAACACTTTTATCTGGTGAAGCTTTGTCCCGAAGTCCGTTTTATTTTCTGCTCCCCATTCATTATAACACATGCCTCCTTCTTCAACATCCATTGCTCTGAGCTCTCCCCTTGCAAAACCCTGCTCTTGGGAAGGGACCTCATCTCTCAGACATCCACACTTTAGTGTGAATTAGTCTGACGGTTGTTTTGCCTCTTTAAGTGTATTTGCACTTAAATTGCTCTCATTTATTAGAGAGAAAAGTCTCTGGGCCCTAGGAAAGAAATTTCCAGAATCAGGCAATAAGGATGAAGTGAAATTTTTTGGTTCAAAGTGTCCTCCCTTGAATTACACTTTCATTGGTCTAATGGTTTAGACACTTCTGGTAAGAAAGCCAGACAAGGAAATTACAATGAAAGGAAAGTGACACAGCTATGCCTTTGCTTATCGTACCAGATCTGTTTCAGGGTATCCGCTCACTTCTCTATTATTCCTCCAACTCTTCCTGTGTTGTGTGACTTCGCTCGCCCATAGCCACAGCCGACTGGATTAGAGGAGAACATGTGATTCAAGCTGAACCAATGAGCTTCTCTTTTTCAGGAAAAGGAACTGGGATTGAGCACACATATCCCTTTCCTGGGGCGGTATGTCGATATGCGATAGGCTGGTAAGAAGGGACTCTTTCTGCCTCAACTCGGCTCCAGAACATTGGGGCTGACTGCTCCCCCATTCCACATCCTGAGCAGGCCTGGCTAAGGGCTGGTTTATGACTTTCTGCTAACCTCGGGCTGCTGGGGGGGTGGGGGGTCAGGTGACTGGGATGAGCTCATGAGAGGGTGTTTTTGTGCAGGGCTGCACACTCAGATCGTATGTTCGCATCTTGTGCCTCAGTCGTGCGCTGGCGCAAAACTACACATCCAGCAGAGTCCTGCAGGCGCTCAGTCAATATTTGCTGAATGAGTGAACCTATGGCAGGTGTCTAGACCCGTGCTGGCCCAGCGCACAGTGAGTGCTCTACATGGGTTGGCTAATAATCAGAAAGCCTGGCTGAGGATGCCCAATCAAGTGAATTTCATCCAATGTAAGACCCTGCTGCTCGTGAGGGGCACCATTATCTTGTGGACCACTAAGAAAGAAAAAAATACTGCCAATTCATCAACAGTACTTTATCACGTCACTTACAAGAAGTCTGACTTCAAAGAAGTTACAGTGTGAAAAAGGATGTGCATGTAAGAATCAAAGAAATGCAGTGCATGAATGATGGCCTTTCACCCAGAGACAATGGAGCATTCAGGGACGGTTATATAAGCCACGATTACTGAATTCCGTCAAGGGACTGTGTCCAGTTTCTATGGTGACGGCAAGAAAGCTTCCTTGGTTTTATGGCACAGGCCGACAAGACCAGCTAAGCAAACATTTGCGAAGGGTTGCGAAGGGGGACTTTCCCATATGGTGTGGAAAGGGCATTTTGGCATGTACCCGGAACTTCCATAATAATAAAAAACTAATCCACAAACTAATAAAGATTAGACTAGACCATGAAAAGCAAGTATACCTTGGATCATCTTGTATTACTCAAGGCATGAAAATCAGGATAAAGCGTTTAAAGGATAATTCTTATTTATTTTGGAGAATCTCTTCCTCCCTGGCTATCCTGCCACTTCTGTGTTCTAATTCAGTGGTTCTGAGGGACGAATTCTGCTAAAAACTGAAAAACTTCATTCCTCTCAGTTGCAAGTTTACCAAGGATCAAGTGGGACAGGTGAGACGAAAGGGGACATCAGACAAGAAATGAGGAATAACCTTGGGGAGGTGGGATGGAAGTAGACACAGGAGCCTTTTTGATTTACCTGGAAATATTTAACCGTTTCTTTGGCTCATGGGACTTCCCATGGTTTATAAGATGGGAATGAAACATTATTATTTCGGGGAGGTTCGTAAGCATTATGGCATCTGAGCACTCAGGCTTCTCTGTCCCTCTGCCACCATCCCTGCCTCTGAAGGCTTAGTCACCTGAGCACCCTTTTCAGGGGTTCATCCTTTTTCCTTGGTCCTGCTCTTGCTGGCACCATGACTGGGACAGTTTTGAGTCGAAGTCTCACTGCTCAGAACGGCTTCCTGAGCCGGGCATCAGCACCCCTGGGACCACCAGTCTGGTCACCAGCAACCTGTGTTGCACGAGCTCTCCCAGGGATCCTGGCGTTGTCAGGCTAAAGTCTGAGACCCCTTGCTCTGCACTGGTCCACTCCCCAGGACACCCTGCCCTGCCTCAAACCCACATTCCACAGCCTGGCCAGCTGCCCCTCCCCACGGCTTCCTCCTCCCCCTCATCTGTAATAAGCTATGGTTTGGTTCGTGCTGACTGGTACCTTACAAGAAGAGAAGAGACACAGAGATGAATACAGAAATAGACACACGTAAAACAGGCCATGTGATCACAGAGGTGGATTTGAGTGATGTGTTTACAAGAAACACCAAGGATCGCTGGCAAAACCAGAAGCTGGGATTAGAGGCCTAGAACAGACTCTCCCCCAGAGCCATTGGAGAGAGCCCTGCCCTGCCCACACCTTGATCTCTGACACAGTGTACTGAACATGAGAGGAATTCAGTGAAAATAATACAATTCGATCACGTGGTCTGTATTACAGTACTAACACAGAAGGGTAAATGGCCATTGAAAGCTCTGTAAACATGGTTTTTATGTTTTTTTATACCCCTCACGGCACCTAGCTTAGGATATGAAGTCAGGAAATCTCAGTCCACATGAGACCATTACCTCAAACATTCAGAACACCTTGGGCTCCATTGTCTAGAGCTTAGCAAGCCCCTTCTCACGGCCACTAGCAGAATGCAACGATGAGCCTGGCATGAAATCCAGCAATGGCCTTATTTTCATAGTCCCAAAGAGTTTGTGGGGAGGGGGAAGCTCAAACTCTGGTATTAATCCATTTATTTTTAGATTATATAAAGTGAAAACCTAAAGATAATTAAGTGTTAATGCAGCTTTTCTTTTAATACTGAGAATTATCTTTGAAAGATGTTGTTTCATTTTAAAGGGAGGAGGTGGACTTTAGTTTTTGGCTTGGAATTAGTCTCAGTTGGGGGTCTACTGAATGTCTGTCATTTGTATTTTTTTTTGTCACGTGTGTGTGTCTTATGTATTCTAATTGCATAGTATTATTTAAACCGACTCCTCTTTTTTCTCTTAAGTATTTTTTTCATGCTCCCAGGATTTGACATTAACTTTTGTTAAGTACACGGAAAGGCAAAGTGTCTAAAACCAAACAGACTTTCCCAATCTCCATTTATTCAAAAACCAGTTACCGAACCACTTTTGTAATAGGACACACACCTTTCTGCATGCTGACTTTGCTGGCCTGCCTCTCAATTAATGCATAAGGTGAAGTGCAATTTAAAAAAAAAAAAAAAGGTATTTGAGGATAATTATGATAAATTAATTTTTTAAAAAAAGGTTGCTGATGAAGTAGAAAGAATCATAATACCCAGGAACAAATTGCCAAAACTTATCCTAGAGTGGAAACGAACAAGGCATTTGGAATTGTTAAAGACCTGTATTTGAATCTATACTGTCGCTAATTGATGGATAATGGCATTGTCCCTTCATTTACACACAGGAGCCTGAAAATGTACCAGAGACACGTACACCCAACCCTTGAAGCAAGGTTTTCCTGCCCATGCGGTGAGCACTGGGAAAGCAGCACCCTATAACCTCCATGTCCCAGCACATACAAGGGTGCCCTGATCCACTGTGAGGTGTGTCACTGAATTTACTGTGATAAAGTTAAACTACAGGTGTTTGCACACAGTTTATTTTTTTATACCGAAATCAGAAAGGCTCCAGGGATCGTACTGATAACAGCACTCTGAATTATCTGCTGTGTGCCTTCTTTTGTTGTCTTGAGTTATAATTCACATACCATAAAATTCACCCTTTTAGTATATTTAGTATGTTTTAATATATTTAGATTGTGTAACCATCACCAAAATCAATTTTAGAACATTTTCATCACCTCCAAAAGAACCCCCATAACTCTTAGCAGCACTCCTCCTTCCCACCCCAGAGCCTGGAACCACCAATCTATTTTCTTTCTCTATGGATTTGCCTATTTTGGACATTTCATATAAATGAAGTTCTATAACATGTGACTGTTTGTGTCTGGTTTCCTTCACTTAGCATCATGTATTCTAGGGCCACGATGTTGTCACATATGTCAGTGCTTCACTCCTTTTTGTGGCTTAATACTCCATAGTATGTTGTTTATCCATTCCTTAGTTGACGGGCTTTTACATTGTGGGTTTGATGTACTAAGTTTGTATTTTTGCTCACAGACGTTTTTTTCACACATCACATAAAGCATCTTGCAAACGCAATGACATTGGGGGTTGTCCTCTGGAAACCACGGACTTGATGTGACCTAGACATGTGCTGGATTCTCTGTGTCCTGGGTCACCAGCCAGCCTTCCACCAGGACATACCCAGTTAGTGACAGTCCCTGGGACTCTGCCTCCCTCGGCTGGGCGAGAGCTATGGAAAAGCTGAGTAATTCCAGCCACTGTACTGAGCCAGCTCCCTGCTCATCTCTGTGTCATCCCAAGTGTGGGATGGTCACGTGTTAGAATTGCCATGTAGAGGAAGGACAGGTTCCCTGGGCTTTAAGCCAAGGACCATGATTCCCAGTTCTACCATCAGCTATGTGGCCTTGGTGACATGTCCTCTGTCCTCTCACCTCCTTCATAAAACAAGGACCTAGACTGAGCTCCAAAGGAATAATAGGAACATGCACTGTGTGCTCCACCCTGTTGAGGCAGGAAGAGTCAGCATGATGAAGAACATGCTAACTCATCTCATCCTCACCATAATTCCAGGAGGGCCTATGTCATCATTCCCATCTTACAGAGGAGAAAACTGAGGCACAGAAAGTTCACAGAGCTAGCGAGTGGTAACCAGAATTTAACCCTAGGCAGGCTGACTCTGGGATCCACACTCTGAGTCAGAAAGATCCAAACCCACGAGTAAAAGAGTGATGGGAACAGGAACTCCAAATCGTATGCTTTCATTTGCTTTGCAAGCTTTCACTGGGCACTCCCACCTGTCAGACAACATGCTATTAGGAGACTGCGGCTTTGGGGTGTGGAGGATGCATCTTCCCCACACCATCCTGCTCCCCAATCTCCCCATCTTGTGTTGCTGCCCTGATGAGTGTGTGTATGGGGCAGGGGAGGGGGGAGCACAGCACCCTTACCTGACCCCAATCGTGAACATGCTGAGAAGGTGCTTCCCTTGAAGCCAGCCAGTGAGCATGATTACGCCTGGGGAAGAGACCAGAAACAGGTTTGTGTACACACACACGTACATTCTCCCACATCTGAAGGTATGAAGGCATTTCAAACTAATTTCCTTAAAGAGTCTACAGGAATATAGACACAGGGAAATGATTAATAACCTCAAGGACTTACAACCATTCTTTTTAAAGGAAGATACCGTCATACCTACAAAAAAGAATGGTTTTACTTTTTCAGGAAAGGATCAAGCCAGATCAAGTAAAGAAAGAAACGACCAGTTTATTTTGGGCTATTTGTAAATATTTTCAGATTATTCCAAAAGTCCCCATGTGCTGTGTCTCCAGGACTCTCCCCGAGGTGTCTGATGTGGCAGACGACAGCTGCTCCCATGACGGACAGATGGGCCACTATTTCTTAGATATTTTATCCCGCCGTGTTCGTGATTAAATACATTGCCTTTTCCATTTTTTTCCCCTTCATCAATCATTTACCCAGTGTTTGCTAAACACCAGGCACTGTGCTAGGCTCGGGGCACACGGAGGACAGAAGTGGACCCTCAAAGGCACAGAAGTGGCACAAGCCACTCTGGAACCCGTGAAAGTCCACGAGATGTTCTGGCAATGCGGGAAAGTTCTCGGGCCACGAGGAGTGGCCTCGGTTTGCTCAGCTGTCAAGTGGACACAATGACCATGGCTTCCTCAAGGAGTCGTTTCAGGATTTAAGATGTGACACCCAAGTGCATGGCATGGCTCCGGGCCCACAGAAAATGCCCAGCTGTTAACTGCTGCTGCCATTGTTATGGGAAGTGGGAAGGTGAGTGGAATTGTTTTTGACACACCTTGGAGGATTTGTAAAGATTGTCAGCTTTCTTCCTCAGGAACAGGGAGCCAGGGCAAGTTATATGTTGATTAGTAGTGCTGGGGGAGGGGACAGTGTGTCACAAGCTCTGATTCATTAGAGTTCTTTTTTTCCCCCACACTATAATTAGCTACATAACTCAGTAGTCAAACGAAATCTTAGTTGGAACCCAAATGAACCCAGATGCAAAAGATTGGAGGGAGAAAGCTCTTTTAGAAATTAGGGGGTGGGGCGGTGAGCCTGGAGCCCCAACGACTAGGACCCACCTCCACCCTGCTATGTCCCGCAGACCTTGCTGCAGAAGGCTGCAACTTGCTCATAGGAGTAGTAGATTTGTGCACATCTCTAAAACCCAAGTTTGGTAATTTCACATTGGTAGCTTGATTGACAATGCTGAGAATATTTATACACCACAGATATTGGCAAACGCAACTTGCCCCTGGAAAGTCATTGTTAAACTTTTATCAGCACACCACTGCTTCCCTGCATCTCCCACTCAGGTACTCAGGGATCCATGGAACCCAGTTTCAAAACTCCCACTCTTTTAAAATAGTCCTTGAAATATGTATTATAAAGTAAGAGTCTGAGTGGTATGTGGCCTGGTCAGAACACACAAATTTAACTAAGTTCTAATTTAACTGAGGAATAATGGCTTATACAAGGTAATGAATGACATTGTAGGACTCCTGACTAGGAACTTATCTTTTTTTACAAACAACTTTCACCTTGTGGAAAGGGCTGTTCACACTATCTATTTGACAGTGCCTTAAAGCATATCTACTTGATTATTCTTGGGGCAACTGGGGTAGGAAAAGCAGTACTCGTTACAGTCTCCTTCTGGTCACCCCAATTGTTAGAGCGCATGTCAGAAAACTTTGTTTATAACAGGCCGGACGGTAAATGGTTTTGGCTTTGTGGGCCATAGAATCTTTGTTGCAACTCAATTCTGCCACCTTAGCATGAATGCGCCACAGATAATATGCGAATGGGTGTGGCTACATTCCAGTTAAATGTTATTTATGAACACTGACATGTGATTTGAATTTGAATTGAAACTTGACTTTGATATACTTTCCATGTTATGAAATACTATTCTTTTGTTTGTTTCATCCGCCCCCCCCCCAATCATTTAAAAATGTAAAAAGTCTTTGCTTGTGGGCCATACAAAAATAGGTAGTGAACCAATTTGGCCTGGGAGTCAGATTCTAATCCCTGCTTTAGAATGCATTAGAGGCCTCTGGGCATTCTAGCCTGTCCTGATGCCTGATCAAAATGCAATTCCAAGGATGGCAAAGAATGGTGATTCACAGCCACTTTCCCACCCTGTGTCCATGACGGACACCGCTAATCCATCAAAGTAGGGTGGAGAGGAGAGAGGGGGGCATAGAGCTACTGAAAAACAGAAAACCTAGTGATTCAGCAAACTCTGAGCCATCAATCCAAAGCTGAAATTTGGAAAGGAGACTAGGCATTAGAATGTTGGGTAGGGGGGCCAGCGAGGAAAAAGAGAGGTCTGTCCCTAGCACAATAGAATTGAGAGCCCTGACTCCAGCACACATCCTCAACCACTTTGCTAAATTTATCACCTCCTACAAGCTGTAAGGCAGTCGGAGATATCTTTCATGCCTTTGAACTTACCCTTTCTTCTGCCTGAAATGCCCAATCCTCTATTTTTTCACTTGGCAAATGCATCCTACAGACCCAGTTTGGTATCACCTCTTCCTTGGAACCTTCTGCTTTCTCTACATGATATATTTTTTCAGGTGTCTCTCTCCTATTTGCCTGAGGCTCTTTGAAGGGCAGAAACTGTGTTTTACTCATCTTGGTGGCCTCAGAATCTATCACAGGGCATAGTGTGTCACAAAACACTCACTTAATGAATCCATGCATCTGGGTGGCCAAAGGCACAACACTGCTGTTAGGAGGACAGTGGTTTCTACTGAGAACTTTCTCTGGCTCCACAATTTTAGCCAGACTCACTAGTACTTCCTCTTGTCACTGCTTGTGCTTTGGGCAGTGGTTTTAATTTGCTTCTTTATTAACCTAATAACTCAACAAATGTTTAGAACCTACTATGGGCCAGGCTGGGCCTGAGGATGGAAATGAAGGACACAGAATCAAATCTAGAGCTGGAGACAGCAGGAAGAAGCAGGTGAAGAACCAAGGCAGCCCCATAAGAATGTTCAGGTGTAAGACTTGAATTTAGGTCTATAGCAGCATTGCATTGATGCTGTTTTTGGTGTGTTACCAAAGACCATGAGGCACAAGCCCAGGTACAGCCTGCTTAGTGGCATGGAAATTTGGCTGGGCACATCACTAAACTACATTTCCCAATCTCCCTTGCAGTTAGGTAGGCCATGTATCTCCATTCTGGCCAATTGAGGATAAGCAAAAGTGATGACTTCACTTCCTGGTCCATGCTTAAAAATTTCCCAAACAAGCCTCGGTGTTCTCTCTTTCTCTATTGGCTGAATGGAATTGTGACCAGCCTCCATGGATGGAGAGGAAAGGACAACAATAATACAGTAGGAGCCTGGACCCCTGAGTCAGTGTTTGGAGGTGAGCTATCCAGGAAAGCCACTGGACAAAGAACATGGCCAGAAACTGTGATGTGAGCAAGAAATAAACCTTAAACATGTTAAGCTTTTATTATGCTAGTGCTGCTTGTTACAGCAGTTAGCCTGTTCTGACTAATAGAGAAATGTTTCTTTGTTGTCAGAGTGTCCAATCTCAACCCCCAATCTTTACCCAGGTGAGCAGCAAGGTATTTGAGAAATGTCTATGGCCACTCAGGACAACGCTCCCTGATCCCCAGGACGAATGCAGGAACCGTTTGACTCACCGATGATGCAGAATGAGAAAAGTGTCAGCTGTTTCCCCAAATTGTCCATGCTTTTTTGTAGAGGAGTTTTAGGCGTCTGAAAGAATGAGAACAGTGGATTTGTTAGATAAGATCCCAGTAGCATCCCACAGCTTCTGCATGGCTCTTTTAATCTTGAGCTGAGTGACAATTACACAGCGGTACACGAATTTAAAAATTCATCAACTTTTTCATGTAAGATCATTGCATGCTGTTATCTATAAGTTATATCTTAACAAAGATCCTAATAAATGTCTTAGCATAAAAATAAAATTTTAAAAAGTATACTTACATTATCCTCATTCCTAAGGAGTATCATTAGCCAAGAATAATCTCAAACCCCAGCTTATAAGAAAACCAAAGCCCTCACTGGCCCTTACCTCTTCAGCCTGCATCATCTTAAACACTTCTCCAAACTGAGACCTTTCCCCTGTTCCGATCACGACTCCCTATGTTTGGGAGACAGAAGTGTGAGATTTGAGTCTGGGAGTCTACGGGTGAAGGAAGTCAAGGCTCCCAGGGAACCCCAGGGCTTACCTGCCCCTTCCCGTATTGCACCAAAGTCCCCATGAAGACGATGTTTCTCAGGGTGGTGATGTCACCTTCGCCTATCAATGGAATGTCTGTCTTACTGCATGGCTCAGCTTCTCCCGTGAAACTGGACTCATCCACCAGGAGGTCTGTGACCTAGGGGACCAAAGGGAAAAGACAATGGAATCTTCCCTCTCACCCTATAAACTGTTTTTAAAAGCACAGAGTGGTATCTAGCTCCTTAATGTCAACTGCCAATAGACAACAAACAAGGAACACATTGAAATCAGGGAACAAGTATCAGAATGTGACCTCAGATGCCTTGAGAATCAGAGAAGCTTTGAATGTGCAGCCCCTCTGGGAAAACATAAAAGTCTCATACCTTCTTTTAACATTATTTAAAATTTTAATGTTTTAAAAAAAATTAGGTAATGGTTAATTTAGAATATACCTTTCAAAAGCACCTGTATCTTTCTCCTGACATTCCACATGCTGCTCACCTTGGAGATGCCCCTGTAATGTGTGTGTGTGAACATCACTGAGCCAGGTTATTCAACGACAGGCTAAGGTTATGTTAACACCAGAAACATGGACACAGATACACACATACAGGCATCAGAAAAAAGAGGGGGAGGTGCTAACATTTCTAGAATACCTATTATGCACCAAGTCATGTGCTGACCATGTCACAAAGCTTATATCTTAATCCTCGTGCCTTCCATTAAAGATGCTATTATTTTATTTTACATTTGGGGAAACTGAGGCACAGAGAGTAACTTGCTCAAGATTATACAACTATATAGTGACTGAGTAGAGGTTTGAACCAAGGCTCTGGTTCCAAAAACTGCACTCTTAACCATCTCCCAAATTGACCACACACCCAGTAGGTATCACTCAAGAGGTGAGTCTCCTGTGGCCAGAACTATAACAGATACTGTTGAGGACATCAGGGTTCTAAGCTGGGCCCTCTCCCTCAGGACCTTGTTATCTGAACACCATCTTCCTATAAACTCATAAGAAAACTGATAGGCCTTTCTGAAATAGAAGCCTGAGATTTCTCTATGATTTCAAATTTTTTTAATTCAATAATAAACTTTTAAAAATATGTCCACTGAGACTGGGGTAACTTCTGGTCAAAATGACAGAGTAGATAAATCCTGTGCTTGCCCCATCCCACAACCATCTCAAAATTATAAACTAAACTACAGAACAACCTACACTGAGAATTTCCTGAAGTCTAGCTGAATAGAAATCCTATAACTAAAGTCATATAGAAGAAGCCACCTCAAGACTGGTAGGAGGGGTGGAGATGTGGAATGGGCCAGGACCACATCCATGTGTGGTGGTTAAAAATTGAGGGGAATATCTTGGCTGTAGGAGTTGCCCCTGAGGAGCAAGGGGCACCAGCTCCACACCAGACTCCCCATCCCAGGGTTCCAGGACTGGAAAGAGGAGTCCTTATAACTTCTGGCTATAAAAACCAGTGGAGACTGTGCCTGAGTGAAACAGAGGGCAGGCATTCCTTGTAAAGGGCCCAAGCATGGACTTACTTGCTGACAGACTCATTCACTCTGAGCTCCAGCACTAAAGCAGCAGCTCGGACCTTTCTTCCAGATAGAAGTACAGGCAGAAGTCATTGTTCCTTTATTGGGCCTCCTACCATCCAGCCTGAATGCACAAGTGAGTGCCATATCTGATTCTCCAACAACCTAGCCAATATCATTCACCCTGCTCTCGTGATTCCGAAACCCCACTCCACCCAACTTGTGGGCTTACTAAAGCCACTTCTAGTGTCTTTTCCATACAAACAGATTGTCTTGGCTCATGCTGCAGATTTTCTAAACTCTCTCAAAGGTTCACAAACCCTAAACAAGCAACCTCTGGCCTTGGTAGACCCCATACCTCTTGCTAAGAAGCCCCAAGCCCAGCACTAGCAGCAGCTGGCCTTGGTTTAAGCCTTGGCCTATGTCCCAGGCACCTCTAGCCCACCAGAAGTCTGTAGGTCACTTTGTAGCTTATACCAAGTGACAGCAGTAAGGGTACAGGCAACAGCTGAACTTGGCCTACACCAGAGCCCCTCCCAAGAGCCCCCAGAACCAACACACCAGGTGACCACACCAGAGCACCACCCGAACACCTGCATAAATGACACACCCAAAAGGCAGACTCAGCAGGAGCACACTAAAGGAAATCTTGCTCTTTAGGGTCAGCCCTTGCACAAGAGCTCCTCCCCTGTAGTCATGGCCAGTACTCATAACCACTTAGCCTAAGGGTCAATCCCTCCCACTGATGTGCCAACAGTTCAACTACAACAGGAGGGCGAAACGCAAGCCACATAAGGGACACACCTGAAGCACCTGGCTCAGGTGACCAGGAAGACTATGTCACTGGGCCCCACAGGACACCTACTACATAAGGCCACTCTACCAAGATGAGGAGACAAGGTAGCTCTATCTAATACATAGAAACAGGCAAAGGGAGGTAGCCGAAATGGGGAGACAAAGTAACGTATCCCAAATGAAAGATCAGGACAAGGCTTCAGAGAAAGAACTAAACAAAATGGAGACAAGCAATCTATAAGATTCAGAGTGCAAAACACTGGTTCTAAGGATCCTCAAAGATTTCAATGAGAATGTCAACAAAGAGACAGGAAACTAACAATGGAGGTAGAAAACAAAAAAGAACCGGTCAGAAACGAAGAATACGATATCTGACATGGACAGTACAACAGTACGTTTAGATGAAACAGAGGATCACATTAGCGATTTGGAAGATAAGGTAGCAGAAAACACCCAATCGGAACAGCAAAAAGAAAAAAAAACAACAACAAAAAAATGAGGATAGTTTAAGAGACCCCAGGGACAACGCCAAGTACCAACAATCACATCATAGGGATACCAAAAGGAGAGGAGAGAGAGCAAGAAATAATGGTGAAAGACTTTCTTAACCTGGAGAAGGAAATAGACATACAAGCTAGGAAGCACAGAGAATCCAAAATGAGATAAACTGAAACAGGCCCACACCAAGATGCGTCATAATTAAAACACCAAAGGTTAAAGACAATCTTAAAGGCAGCAAGAGAAAAGCAATTAGTTATCTACAAAGGCACTCCCATTAGGCTGTCAGCTGATTTTTTTTCAACAGAAACTTTGCAGGCCAGAAGGGATGGCATGAAATAGTCAGTGATGAAAAGCAAAAATCTACAACCAAGATTACTCTACCCAGGAAAGCTATCATTTGTCATTATCATTTATTATTATCATTATCGAAGGACAGGTAAAGAGCTTCCGAGATAAGAAAAAGCCAAAGGAGTTCATCAACACTGAATCAGTACTAGAATAAATGTTAGAGGGACTTTTTAAAGAATATGAAGAAGGAAAAAAGATAAAAAATATGAATAATAAAATGGCAACAACTATGTATCTATTGACAATTACTTTCAATGTAAATGAAATTAAATGCTCCAATCAAAAGACCTATGGTGGCTGAATGGATAAGCAAACAAGAACCTTACATACGCTGCCTACAAGAGACTCACTTCAGATCTAAAGACACACAGACTGAAAATAATAGAATGGAAAAAGATATTAAATGAAAATGAAAACAACAGCAAAAAAGCTGGGGTAGCATTACTTATACCAGACAAAACAGATTTTAAAACAAAGGCTATAACAAAAGACAAAGAAGGACTCAGTAATCTCACTTCTGGGTATTTATCCAAAGAAACCCAAAACACTACTTTGAAGGGACTTGTGCATCTATATGTTCGTTGCAGCATTATTTGCAATAGCCAAGATATGGAGGTGACCGAAGTGTCCATCAATAAATGAATGGATAGAGAAGTGGTATGTATATGGTGTGGAACATTACTCAGCCGTAAAAAAAATGAATGAAATCTTGCCATATGTAATGTGGATGGACCTAGAGGGTATTATGCTGAAATAAGTTAGAGAAAAACAAATATCATATGATTTCACTTATATGTCGAATCTAAAAAACAAACAAACAGAAACAAACACATAGATACAGAGAACATTTTGATAGATGGCAGACGGGACGGGGACTGGAGGGCCTGGGTGAAGTGGGTGGGGGAAGGGATGAGGAGGTACAAATTGGTAGTTACAAAATAGTCATGGGAATATAAAGTATAGCATAGAGAATATAGTCAATAATACTGTAATGCACAGGGTCAAATGGGTGCCGGATTAGTTATATGTCTAAGAAAATTTAAAAAACAAAAATGAATATAAAAATAGGCCCACCACCATAGGATCCCAGTTCCCAAGATGGAAGCAGCTGCCACTTGCCTATGTGATGCCCAACTTCCCCTGCTTCTCCCTAACAGTGGTGATGCGCTCTGCTACACAATCCTTTTCCCATCCTCCCTTGCAGCTCGCAATGTCTGTACAATGTGAGAAGGAGATGTAAGGAGAAGTCACCATAGTTCTGGGGAAGATCTTTGAAGGCAACTGAACTGACAGGCCCCCTCTGCCCTTCTTACTTTCTTCTTTCTCTCAGCCTGGGCTTTTATTATCATGGCTAGAGCTCCAGAAACCATCTTCAAGCATTAAGGAGATAACCACACTCAAAGGAAGCCAAAATAGGGGGCTGCGAGGAGCCCAGGTCCTTCATTCCATGGTGGAACCACTGTGTTGGCTCTGGACACTCCACTTCCAGACTCTATTATGTGAGAGAGGATTAAAGTCCTGGCCGGTTAAAGTCAATATATTTTTTCTTAATCTATTACCGAACACAACTACTGACTGATCTAGAGTTAGCATGTGTTTTTTAATCCTCAGGATATCAAGGGAAAGTCAAATGGCCTCATGAGACAGCTCCTAGCCTACAATGAAAGAAGAAATGGGACAACCAAGTCACCTATCACCACTGGCTGCTGACCTACATAACCAGAAAATTAGCACATGTGCAGGAAAATTAGCACATCACACATGGCAAGCAGAGATTTAGTTCCCAGAAAACAGTCTAATGGGATATGACAATAACTTGAATAAAATGTACTTGATTTGAAAATTTGGCTTAGGTTTAGTCGGATATAAGTTTGAAGTACATGGAATTTGTATCTAACTTTATGTTTGTTCACATTTAAGGAACGTAATAAAATTAAGTCAACACTGGGCAGGGGACCCTGTCGCTGTTTGAGTATGAGACATAATTAGAACAATCCGATGCTCTAATCATATTTAACCTGCAGCAGAAGGTTTGGGAGTGGGAAAGAGGAGGGTGGAGCAGCTGGTGTTGGGAGGATGATCTGGAAGAGAAGGTAAGTTTCCTGGAGGATCTGGGACTTGAACCAGGTTTTGAAGGATGAGCAGGCCTTTGGTGAGTACATCAGGCAGGTGCTCCAGGGAGGGAAAGGAAGGCAAGCTGGGGAATGGATGGTGGGAGAACATGGCAATTACATTCTTGATCGAAGCAACTGAGAGATGGGGGAAGCAAAGAAAAGGCTCGTCTTCTCCCGGCACCCACCAACACGACAAGGACGGAAAGAAGCCGGGAGTGCTGAGCACTGGCACCAGTCCACCCTCTTTGCGGTACAGGTCACTGGGAGTGGGCAGAGCTGGGTACTATTCTGGGTGCAGAAACCGTAGCTGGAAGGAGAGCTGCCCGCCCTCGGGGAGCACTGAATGGGGGATGGGACTCCACCAAGATGAGAGGGCAGAGGCAAGAGGTTTGGTCCATCTGGGGACATGTGTGGGGACCAGCCTGACTGAAGCAGAGCGCTTGTAGAAGGTGTGGCTGGCACCCAATTACTTACTTGTAAATAGTGAGGAGCTATGAAAAGTCTTGAGCAGAGAAGGAAGGGATGTGGGTGAGATATACAAAATAATATTAGATGCTGGAAGTGATAGGCTAGTCTCCTTGGGAAGGAAAGCCTACAGACAAGAGTACACAGCCCAAGGGAGGCAGAGGAAACCCTCACAGATGGAAGAGCCAGACAGAAAGAACAAGAGGAGAACTGGCAGCAATTGGCACTAACTAGGCGTGTGGAAGTAGGCAGAGCCCACCACGGTTTAGAACTGAATTTTAAAAATCCACATACTTGATCCTGATTACATTTCATTAACGTCTACTTGGAACTGGCAGGACTCTAACTGGTCAAAGGCTGAGTAAACACTTCTACCCTCTGAGTCAAGACATGAGCCTTCACTCTTCACATTTACTTATTTTTAAATTCCAGTCCTTGCACTTGTACAAGACTATTTGCTCTGGCGGCATGTCCAAGAGGCCCCTGTATCTTTATTCTGGTTCCTAATGGACCCAGAATGGTTAGGGACTTCATGAGAGTTTATTATTATTATTTTAAAAAATCATGTTCGCACTTGTAACAATGTGAGAAAGTTTAGTTATTCCATTTATAAAACTGTTGAGAGGGGAGTTAGAACGCCACTTTCGAATTGTGTTTCACGGAACCCTCATTTGTAGGAAGTTAACTGGCACTCTATGGAGAAAGGGTTCCACAGTCATAAAAGTTTGGGAAACATGGGGTTAAACCCAGTGAACCGATTTTCTCTCCCAGGACTTCTCAGAGCCTTCACTGAGCAAATAAGTGCTGTGACACTCCAAGTGAGAACTGCAGCACTTAGAACATCTTAGGGAGCAAAATCTGGGAGACACTGGGCTGGAAGGTGACTAAGCTGTTTCTTGCTCCAATGCTGACCCCTCCAAGCACGCCAAGAACCACACAAGCAAAACTCGGTTTAACTTTGGTTTTTGCTATCAAAGAAAGACTAATTAAAAGATGACTTGCTCACTCCATTTTTTCTCTTTTATTTTAAAATTTAAACAATTTATATAATCCATGAAGTATTCCCACCAATTACTCTAGCACCCACCTGGCATGGCCATGACAGTAATGTTAACTATAAACCTTCTGCTATTCTCCAAATCCCCACGACTGTTTTGTAACTACTAATTTGGACTTCATCATCCCTTCACCTCTTTCACCCAGCCCTCCAACCCACTGCCTCTCTGGCAATCACCAGTACCTATTTTCTTAATTGGTCAGTTTGATAAGACTTCAGTGGATACCTATGATATACCTAAAGAATATCATATACCTCAGACTCGGATTAAGTGCTAAATAGCATAGTGTTAAAGCAGAGTACGACAGAAAGCCAGAGGAGAAAAAATGTTGCTGATGAGATGATAATAATAATTAACATTTGCTGAGGGCCTGTCTTCTCTCATGAAACACTCACAATTATGCCACGGAAAAGACTGCTCTGATTCCCACTTTACGGGTGAGAAAACTGAGGCTCTGAGAGCTTAGGAAATTCGCCCAAGGCCCAGATGCTAGGAAGTGTCAAAGGCAGATCCCGGTGCATTCTCCATTCTCTTCAGCACAGTCTGGCTTGGGGAAGTGAGTCGGGCCAGGCTGTGAGTGGCCAGAGGCAGAGTTTACTGCTGATGCATGTGGAGCAGGGAGCCATTGCAGGCTCCAGGGTAGTAAGAGGCCCAATGAACACAGCAGCCTGGGAAGAAGACCCTCTGAGGGAGGGCTGTGTTGGATGGGTGAGACAGGGAGGAGATTCGGCTGGAGTGACAGCAGCAGTAGCCCATGCATGAGCATCTTCCACACAAAGAACCACTATTAATTGGCAGCGCATTGCAACATGAGGAAATAGCCTTCAGCCAGGGGATCAAGGTCAGCATCAGCAGTGATAAGTCACGGTGCTGGCATGCACCCTTGGTATGATGTGGTGAGAAGGGTACTGTACCTCTACGCTCTTCCCCCCCAAATCCACAACCCCAATCTAATCAGGAAAAAAAAATTAGACAAATCACAATTGTGGGGCATTCTACAAAACCTGACCAGCACTTCTCAAATCTGTCAAAGTCATCAAAATGAAAAATGTCTGAGAAACTGTCACAGCCGAGAGGTGCCTAGGGGACATGATGATCAAATGTAATATGGGATTCTGGGATAGAAGGACAGTAGGGAAAAACTACAGTAATGTGTAAAAAGTGTGAACCTTATATATATTTATATTTAAACATATGTCATAACTAATATATTACATTAAAGAATGTTAATTAGTAATGTAACAACCATATCGATGATACAATAATTATTATTGATAATACTAATGAATCATATTGGTTCATTAATTGCAACAATGCACCATACTAATATATGACCTTAACTACAGAAGAAACCAGTGGAGGGATATATGGGAATCTTCTATAGTATTGTCTTAATTTTTCTGTAAATCTAAAACTCTTCTAAAAAAATTAAGTTGATTTTTCTTAAAATGAGGCAAGGAAGAGAGAGATGAGACAAAGGTGACCCCCCTCAAGAAAGCTAGCCAGAGAAGCAGGAGGAAAGGGTGGAAGGGGAAGTTGGGCAGAGAAGAGAATGCGGCGGGCGAGGACATATTAAATTGGAGGTGGGCTATCTGCCCATCCATCTCCAACTGCAGGCCAGGTATTCTTCTGGGCATTGGGAATCTAGCAATGAGCAAGGCAGACAGACTCCCTGCCTTCATGGAGCTTACACTCTAGTCGAGGAGGAAGCGGAGGGGCTGGCAATAAACACGAAAGCAAACAAACATCGGAATATTGAATACCAGGACTGGCAGGGCATGGGGGAGGCCCCTTAGGAAAGAGCGCAGGGAACATCAGTGAGGAGAGGACAGTGAGCTAGACCTCAAGAATGAGACAGGCTAAGTCATGATGGTGGGGAGCAGGTTTCAGGGGCAGAAATGGTCCTACTGTGCGGCGGTCCCCCACGTGGAGACACACCATAGGAGTTGAAACAGCAACGCATCTGGTTTCTAGGTCAGGGCGAGGCATGCAGCTTGGGCTTCCTCTGCCTGAAACAGCTGATTTCTGTCCATTTTAGGTCAGCTCTAAAGCTACTGCCTCCAGGAAGCCCTCTGTGACTGCACTGGGCCTATGCAAGTCTGTCCTGTTTGGGACATACAGAATGCACTGTACTTTTTTCTCAAGCTCCCCTAGAAGTCATTAAACAGTTACCTGTCATGAGGAGACATCTGTCTGCCAGTCTGGGCGACAAGCCCATGGACACAGGGCTCAGGTCTGTTTCCTCCACTGTCTCCTCAGTACCCAGCACAGCTTCCTGGCACTTAGCGGGTGCTCAAGAAATATTTGCTGAGAGTTGCACAATACCGGTGGCCACCAAGGAGGTGGCTGGGTCTGAAGACAGCGGTAGAACTGAGGGCTCAGGAGCGCCCGGTCACGTCCCACTCAGGTGAAAGCTCTTCCTGTCTCCTCACACCGGCAGGCATCCCACCTCCCAGCCCAAGCATTACTTGGAGTCCTGACAAATCCCATTCTATCCCCCTTTTCATTTAGAAAGGGGAGGACAAAAGAAAGAGCAGTGGTCCTGCTCTACTGGCCGTCTCAGGTCGAGCCTTCGCCGAGGCCCTGGCCTATCTGTGGGAACAGAAAATAAGGTTCTGCGACCCCCACACTAGGCAGAAACGGCTAGTGTTTGGGTTGCTTATTTTAAGAACGTCTTTGAACTTGCTATTTCCGGCCCTAAGTGGCTTCAAAATGTATATAAAGCTCTCCTGGATCTCAGAGCTCAAGAGCTGATAAAAATAGTTCTCTGTGAATAAAGAAAGCTATTGATTGTTCAGTGGAGTTGCAAAATACCGAAAAGAAAATCTGTAGAGCATTTGAGCTGGTAGCTTGGAAAAAAAAAAAAAAAAAAAACCCCTGTGGTATCAATAACCAGGTACAATTTAACTTAATATAAGCAGGGAAGGAAGAAAACCAGTTAGGTAGTAAGGGAGTTATTTGGGTTTAAAAAAATCTCAAAGAATCTGTATGTCCAACAGGCAATGACAAACCACATGATCAGTTGCAGCTACTCGCTGATTGCTAACCCACATCAGACATCGCGCCAAGCAGGCTGCAGGTCTCACTTGTTCCATCCTCACGATAACCCTGCGAGATGGGAATGAACGTTACCCCCTCTCCTAGGTGAGGAACCCGAGGCTCCGAGAGGCCAATCCCTTCCTCAAAGTCCCATGCTGGGAGGTGCTGGGTGGAGATTTGAAACCCAGGGCCCTCTACCTTCGAACACGTGCCCACTCACCCGTGCCCGACACCATTCTGAGCACTTTGCATCTATATAGTCATTTACCCCTTACGACTACACTATGGGCATTATCACCCTGCCCTCCAATTTTACAGATGAGGAAGCTGAAGCACAGAGAGGTTAGGTAAGTTGGGGCAGGTCTCACAGCTTGGGAATGAGAGGCCCCAGGTTCAAACCCGGGCTAACACCCAGGCCCTGGGCACTAGCCACTGGACTACCCTGCTTCTCCATAGCACCTGTAGTGGTGTCTTTACTGGCCACCCAGCATCAGGACCCAAATCCTTTGGAATCCCCTACTTTGGGACGCAGAACCCCTCTTGGTGGAGAAGTGGACAATGTCAGACTGGCTTCCCCAGCCTTCTCTGGGGACAATGTTTCTCTAAGGAGACTCGGACGCTGAATGCTGGTGCAGCGAGGAGTGGATGGTGAGGAACCTATTCTGGTGTGGGAAGGAATATCAGCATGAACCTGAGAGGGAGTGCCCCACCCCCAATCCGTCACCCTGGTCTCCGTCCTGCCTGGAGGTCTGTCAGGGCAGAGGGGTGGGAGAGCCTGAGTGACCTTGCGGCCCTGCCTCTACTTCAAAGACTGGCCGGGATGTTGTCCTGGCAGGGCCCAGGGGTGGCTCCTGGCCTTTTCGCTTCTCTCCATCCCCTGCCTCCCAGGCTACCCTTTAACAGCATGCTATTAATCCTGCAATTCCTGAGAAATTATCCTCTATCACTAAAAGCTTTGGTTAATCCTTAAGCATCCTTGGAAGGAATCATAGACTAGATCATTCCAATCTGATCCCTCTGAACTTAATTTAACCTTTTGTCAAGAATCCAGGATTACCTAAGAGAGCCTGAGGTATTGTTCTGTGAAGCTGATACCCTGACACCACAAAGGTTGAGGAAACAGTTTGCCCCACATCCAGTGTCCCCAAAACGAGCAATTGGAAAAGCTTGTGCTACTTTTATTTCTTCACTGGTTCCGGTTCTCTCCACATTCCTGAGTAGTCCGATTATCACTTCTTTTTGACATCAGTGCAGCTGTTTCTAGAAGGAACTCTTGCCTCATTCCTCAACCTCGCCGCTGCTTTAATTTGCTGCTGCTGTCTGCTGGAAACTAGGAAATTACACAACCGAAATTTGTTCGGCTTATACTTAAAACGAGAATAAATAATTTATGGAGTATGATTGAGGGGCTTTGTGCTTAAAATTAGCTTGTTTGCCAACTCCCTGACTTGGTTGTGTGCACACGCGCATGAGAGAAAGAAGGCCTGCTCTCGATAAGCTACATGTCTGCATGTCCCACAGACCAGGGTCTGGGACCCCTCACCTCAGTGAGACGAATGTCTGCAGGGATTCGGTCTCCAATCGAGAGGCACACAATGTCCCGGGAACCAGATCTCGTGCAAGCAGATGCTGGAGTTTTCCTTCTCTTATGCTGCATTTGAAAAAGTAAAAAGCAAAAGCACCCATGATTGGCACCTCATCTTTATGCATTGATAAATTTGAGCAAAGATTATAGAAATGCTTTCTCTTTCAGTTGAACCAACTTTTGTGCCTTTATGGTTTTATTATTTTTTAAATTCTTGTATCCTACAAGACTTTTGGGAAGAGTGTGGCTTCTGGGCGACTTTGGGACTCATCAGAAATATGGGGCTCCTACTGTTTACCCTGCCTGGAAACAAGGCTGGGCCACATGGCCTCTGGAAGCTTCTGCAGGTCTAAATTGGCAGTTCTAAAGCTTCCTTAATCCTTAATGGAGCCAGTAGCTTCTGTCCTCAGAGGAGACACCACTCTGGTGTGCAGAGTCCGTCTCAAGAACGCAGGGATGGCAGAGCTTTGTCAGAGCCGGAAGGAACATCTTCAATGCCTGAGGAGCCCTCCTTTCCCACAGGGCCATGACCGTTCCCCAGGGCTGGCTGCCTCTGGACATCACATGTGCTTCTGTGCACAGGCTCCAGCTGGAATCCCACCACACACCTCCCCTCTCCTGACGATGCAGTGGCTCCCAGCTGAACCTACTGCCTCCTTCAATATATCCTGCACGAAGTAGGTAGAGAGCTCGTAAAATACAAATCAGATCACACTCTCTTTTCTTCCAAAACCTTCAAAGGTTTTCCGATGACCTTGAAATCCAACTCGGAGGCCCTGCTAAGCCCCCTTGACCTGGGCCTGCCTCCTCACACCATCGCCTGCTGTTCCCTCCTCGTACGATCCAGCCCTTGAACACACCTAGCTCTTTTAGTGTCAAAGTCTTTGTTGCCTTGAATGCTAAAGCAGATATTCCCCTCTTCTTGACAACAGAATTCATTCTTGTTCGGGTATCCACCCTTTCCTCCACAACCATGTGCTCTAGGGATTGGGTCGTGACTACTGAGATCACTGTGGTGATCCCATCCTCTGCCTGTGACTGGTTTAGGCACATTCACTGGCCTATGAGATGAGTGGACATTTGCTGGGGCTCATGAGAAATTTCCTCATGCTGTAAAACACACACACACACACACACACAGTCTTTTTCTGTTTGATCTTTCATCTCTGGCTATGATGTCTGGAGCTATGGCAGCCATATTGGGACCATGAGGGGAACCAGCCAGGGAACAAAGCCAACAAGCTGAGGATGGCAGAGTAAAGAAATAAAAAGACCAGGTCCTTGGTGCCATCTTGAATTAACAAGCCCCACTGACCCCGACCTGAGATCCCTTATCATGAGAAAACACAATTCCTTATGGTTTGTAAAGCTGAGTTTTCTTTCCTTTTAGCCAAGAGCATCTATCAGATATATACCTGCTGTTTCCTCAGCTCTTCCCATGGCTGGCTTCTTCCTCAGGCCTCAACTTAAATGTCAGCTCCTCCTCAAATGTCAGATTAGGGTGGCCTGATCGCTAGCTATTTAAAGTTGTACCTACTCTTCTACCAGTCACTATTGCATCTCTGTGGAGTTTTTCTTTGTTTGTTTGTTTTCTGTGACTTTGGGTTTGGGGGTTCTTTTTGGCTTTAATGCCCCTGCTGCATTCCAAAATCTGTTCACCGATTAGCACTATTTCTCATGGCACATAGTAGGTGCTCACTAAATATTTCATGACGGCACAAACGACGGAAGTAATGCAGGAGGGGTCTGCATAACAGGGGTTTTTCTTGATTCGTAAAACGTCTTAGAGACTCAGAGAGTGAGGCTGAATGCCTGCAATGCTCTTTCAACTCTACCAGGCTGCCTGCCACTGCCGTTCTTGAAAATAAAACATCTTTTAGAAGTAAAACTTCTGAGAACATCAATGATGCACACTATCACCTGAAAGGCCGAGACTTGATATTTAAACTTAAGATCAGATTATCGAACCACATAAATCATTTATGCTTTCTTTTGCTCATATGATTTGTCACGTATCATACACCTGGACTTCTGACATTCTTAGTCATCTAATGATTAAGCCTGGACATTTTTACTATTACAAATAGCTCTTCTAGAATGAACCCGCCCTCTCCCAGGCTTCCACAAAATCCTCTTTTTATCTCTATTTTGTTACTCATATTTTATGACTTATATCACACACACACACACACGGGCATTCCTTGAGAGGAGAGACTATCTTACTAGACCTTTCTATCCCCCAGCCTGTGGCTAAACTGTGCCATATATACCCAAATACATGTTAAATTATCCTTCAGAAAATAGTTGCTATATGTTTAAGTCCTTCCAAAATGCAGATCATACAACACTTTTAAGTACGTTATTTTGAGCAGGAATGCATATTTAGGAAAGACCCATGACTCTGAAATGACCTCAACCAATCATAGTAGGAGCAAGGGAGAAGATGTTGGCCTTGTCTGAAATAATTTTTACAAGGAGAATAAATATATAGATTACTGGTATAAAAATGAAATCAAGAGAAAGGCGGGCCTAACTCATTTTCCCCTCTGCATCTGCCAGCTTCCTTTACCTTTGGTCAGTGACCTTTGCAAACACTCTAAGCCTGAGCTGTCTAATACAATAGCCACATGCCTCATATATTTTATTTAAAATAAAAATTAAGCAAAATGAAGAGCTCAATTCCTCAGTCACCCCAGCCACATTTGAAGTCCTCAGTAGCTATATGTGACTACTGATGTCGTACTGGGCAGTGCAGATTATGGAACATTCCAGAAAGTTTTATTGCACAGCACTATGTTAAGCAGAAATGCCCATGAGGTATTGGCAGACATTTTTGTCTTTTCTTCTACCTTTTGAAAAACATCTTTGGCCAAGGCTGTGTAATAACAAGCAGCAACGTGGAAATGCCTGGGCAGGAGAGAGGCTGGTGGGGCTGCCGAGCAAATGCCTGGAGTTCCTTCTCTCATTGTCTCACCCTTTGCCCAGCGCCCTGGATCTCAGCCTCGTCCGAGATCACCCTTTGGGAGTCCAATAAAACCCTGAAAGCTCTCCCTAGGACAAATGCACACAGCTTTGTACACTGTATGATAGATGTTATGGGCCATCCTCTTTCCAAAGCCATTTCCATCATCCATGGCCCACAGGCTAAGCACCCTGATTAGACACTAATGACAGAATGGAGCCCAGAGAGGTCAAATGACAGGCCCAAGGACACAAGCAATCCACTTACTAGTCAGAACCCCAGTAAGACATGGTTTTCCTATATCGAACTAAAAGGGCTACAAATTTTGCCAAACTCTTCAGCCTATCAGCTCTGATGAACCAGAAGGTCTCAGGGGGTCTCCGACTTACCAGTTACATTCAGGAGGAACCAGCTTGGTCAGCTCTTCAAGAGATTTCTCCGACCTGTACTCCTGGCAGGAAGCACATCAAACATGCTGTTCAAAGGTGGGAACTTCACAGAGCTCTCGTCACACCTGGCTTACCCCACCCAGGACCTCAGGAAATAAATACACACCTGAATGAAGGCCACAGTGACCACAATCAGCACGGCCTAGGGCACAAATGAGAGCGGTTTTAGTACTCAGCTGCCCAGTGAGTGGGCGAGCCCATGAGAGGCAAGGGGAGGACTGACATTGTCTTTCAAAATACATTTTCCTCCTTCTTGAAAAACAAATGTACTGTGCAGAAACTTAGAAAAGGGATGAGCCAAACAAACAAAAAAAAAAAAAAAAACAAACACACCAAATTCCACCACCCAGAGGTTCACATTTTTAAGGCATCAATCTAGATTTTTTCTGCATAGACACACTTATAACACAGGATTCTCTAGTGCAGACATGTTCTTTTACAACCGGACTTTTCACTCAACAACATATTGTAAATATCATTCCACGTCAGAAGATATGGATCTAACCTCAGCCTTTTAAACAGAAGCAGTGAATTTCACTGTGTGGAATGAGTCAGTTTTTATATTTTAAAAAAGTATTTAACAGATAGAAGGAAGCCAGAATGATAGCCATCAAAAGGTGTTTGGTAGAAGCCAGATATAAAAGGTAACGTATTATGATTGCATTTGTATGAAATATCCAGAATTGGTAAATCCACAGAGATAGGAAGCAGATTGGCGGTTGCCAAGACCTGGGAGAGGGGAAATGGGGAGCAAATGTCTAGTGGGTATAGGATTTCCTTTTAGGGCGGTGAAAATATTTTGGGACTAGATAGAGGTGGTGGTTATACCACATTGTGAATGTACTAAATGCCACTGAATTGTCATTTAAAATGATTGATGTTTTATGTGATTTGCACCTAAATATAAAAACAATTTTTAAAGGTGCTCAGTGCATTATTTACAATAGCCAAGATATGGGAGCAACCTAAATCCCCATCAATAGATGATTGGATAAAGGAAAAGTGGTATGTATATATATATATATACACACACACACACATGGAACATTACTTGGCCATAAAGAAAGAACAAAATCTTACCATTTGCAACAACATGGATGAACCTAGAGGGTATTAACGCTAAATGAAATAAGTCAGACAAAGACAAGTACCATAGAATCTCACTTATAAATGGAATCTAAAGAACAAAACAAACAAACAAACAAATCGGAAACAGACTCATAGATACAGAGAAAAAACCCAATGGTTGCCAGATGGGAATAGGGTGAGGGAGATGTGTGAGAAAGGTAAAGGGATTAAGAAGTACAAACAGGTAATTATAATAGTCATAGGGAATACAGTTAATAACACTATAATTATGTATAGTGCCGATGAGTACTAGACTAATCGGGGATCACTTTGTAAATTCTATAAATGTCTAACCTCTATGCTGTACACCTGAAACTAACATAAAATATAGAACACAACTGTAATTGAAAAAGAAAAGAAAACAAAACAAAAAATAAACAGGTGCCCAGTGGTGCTCTCTGGGCAACGGATTACGAGTGATTTTTCTTCGTACTGAATGCACAGCCAGGATTGAGCAATTCCGTGCAGGGTCAAGGGAGAGGAGTTCACTGCAACAGTGTTCCCAGCAGCAAAGAACAGAAGCCACCTGGGTATCCGCTAGGAGAGTGACGGTCAGATAAACCAGGACGCCTCCATGTGGGAGCAGACAAGGATGTGGATTTGCTTTCCCTTTTTTTTGCATTATCATTATCATTATCATCATCAACATCATCATCATCACCACCACCATTTTGTCTACAGCCAAACTCCTTTTTCCTTGCATAATAAATAAGCAAACACTCAGAAAGTCTGGGACAGCCAGGCCTGGGGGCGCTGCTCCCAGCACGGCACACTCACCATGGTGATACTGATGGCATCCTCGTACTCCTTCGTGAGGACACTCACCAAAGCAGAGGCCAGAAGCAGCAGGATCAGCGGGTTCTTAAACTGAAAAATGCAAGCAGGGCGGGTGGGTTCGTCTTCGGTCTCTCACAGACCAGGCTGGGCTTCTTGCCGGGCAGCATGTGTGATGTAGTTCTGCACGCAGAGCCAGGCTTCCAAGCCGGCAGCGACAGTGGTCCGAGCGGAGGAAGACCACCAATGGTTCTCCTCTGCTTGGAATCTCCCCGCTGCGGTTTCACTGACACTGGCTGGCTACCCTGGCTTTCCAGGGGTTATCCTGACATTGTCCCCATCAAGATACCAGCCCTGGCTCTGCCTTTGAGCTCTTGGTCTCAGCTCGCCCCATCTCCAACACAGTCCAGGTCGGGACCTATCCCCTCCGGTGGCACACTGGCCCTGGTCCAGCATGGCCAAGGGGGCTCCTCTTGCAATACCAGTTCCCCAATCCTGTGTGTCCCAATCTCGCCAACCGCTTTCTGGAACTACCTCTAGGGGCTCCAGTGATGTCCCTGATGAGAACAGGTATTCCAGAAACTTCCCCAAAGGAATTTTCCTCTATTTTTAATGTATTTACCCTCTCATTTCACAGATAGAGTAGCTCATGTTACTGACGATGAAAAGGAAGCATAAAGACAAACACATAAGAACAGGAACAGAAAGAGTAGACCAAAGATCAGGATCAAGGTGACGGTAAAAATAACAACAAGCAAGTCATGGTTGTTTAAAATGGGGCTGCACATTGGGCCCTGAGCTTCCTAGCAGTCAAGGCAAAAAGAGAAATGTGATCAGATGAATGACTCATTATGTTCACGAAAAGAAGCACATTGATGTCATGCCAGTGTGGTACATGAAGGGGTTTAACACCCCTACCCCTGTCCCAGGATTGCTGTGCTTTATCTGCTCTGAACGAGGTACAGAGCACTTCGCGGCCAGCCCACCAGCAGCCCGGAGTTAGCCACAGCATTTATTTTGAATCCTTAAGACAGGATTTCACTATCTACTACAATTGATTTTTTTTCCTGATTGTATCAAGTTATTTATTTCTAGCCTTTGTTAGAATGTAATCTTTCCGAGGATACAGACCACATCTGTCCCGGTGTCCCCGATCCTCCCAGGACCCAGAATAGGGTCTGACTACATGGAGTGACAGGCAAGAGCTCAGGAATCTGAGAATTCCAGTCTGTCTGCATTATTACCTAACTGAGAAACTGCCAGCAAGCTTCTGACTTCGCCAAGACTCTGCTTTCTTTTGGTTGAAGTGAAGATGAAAGGGTAAAGCGAACTGCCCAGTGCCTGGCACACAGCAGGTGCTCAGTACCTGGTAGCCATGATGCCCACAAGACTGACCATGGAAGGCACTCAATAAAAATTAGTTGAAGGGAGGAACTGTGGCCCGAGGTCCAGAAAACAGTACCCCCTATCAGGGCTCTTGATCCAATAGCTGGCCCTCGGAGCAGCTTCCCCACTGATCCTTGCTGAGCCGAGGCTGGGTGGGGGGGGGGTGCATCTCACCTTCAGAAGGAACCACACCCCAAAGCCAGCTTGCCTGTGAGCCCCAGTGCTTGGGTCGGAGACACATTGATAGGTCATCAACCCAGGGAGGCCTGCAGAAGAGCATCCCACGAAAAGGGGAAACCTGCACTAAGGTTTCCCAGGTGAACTTTATTCAAATAGCTACAGGTTTCTCCCCAAGGGTGATGCCTTCAATATTTAAATAAACCATTTTTTAATTTGGGGAGTCTTGTAAGCCATTCCACAGGCATAAATCCATAGATTAGGAAAAGGGCTTGGATTAAAACAAGTTAAGGAACACATCATCCAAAATCAAAGGATGGGCTTTGTTCAGACCTCAATTTAAGCAAATTAACATGATAAAAATGGACTCTGGACCAGTTTTCTGGATGATATTAATGACATGACACGTTCACGGTTTAGTGAGGTAACAGTATTATTGTTATGTTTTTTAAAAAAAAGACAAAAAAGAGAAAAATGTTCTCTAATTGTAAAGGTACATACCAACGTATAGATGGTAAAATGATTTAGCATCTAAAATTTGTTTTAAAATGCTACAGAGAAAAAAAGGGGGATGAAAATGCGTCAAAACAGGTTGATAATTATTGAAGCTAAACAATGGATATGCAGAGGTCATATTATTCTTCTCCCCGCTTATATATAGTTTTGAAATTTTCCTGAATAAAAGATCTTTTCAAAGGTTTTGGTCAGAGAAGTCCCAATGTTGGCTCTGAGCGGATCTAGAAGTGCTTGGAGCTGGATGGATTGGGGCAGCTTGCCGGGGAACGGGGCTGCCAAGCGTCCTTGGGCTGGACTCAGAGCTGCCGGGCAGAGCTCACGGCCAAGACCAAACGCCACCTGAAGGCAGCCAGGCCCTTTCCTTGTAAATGCAGGGAGGACCAAGCGCCAGAGAAGAGGAAAACTGCCCAGGAAAGCCCGGCTGAGTGAGTGAGTGTCCTGGAGCTGCCGTAACCAACGACCAGAACCTGGGCAGCTAAGACAACACAGACATATTCTCTCACACTTCTGGAGACGTGAAGTCCAAAGTCACGGTGTCAGCAGGGCCGTGCTCTCTCTGGAGGTGCGAGGGGAGAATCCTTCCTGCCTCTTCTAGCTTCTAGCAGTTGCTGGCCATCCTTGGCGCTTCTTGGCCTGTGGGTGTGACTCCAGTCTCTGCTTCTGTTGTCATGTGGTCCTTTCCTGTGAGCGTGTGTCTGAGTTTCTTTCCTTCTTATAAGAGCACCAGTCACTGGATTTAGGGATCCCCAATCCGTTATGACTTCATCTTAACTAATCACATCTGCAAAGACCTTATTGCCAAATAAGGTCATATTGTGAGGTTCCAGGTTGACATGACTTTTGGGGGACACTATCTAACCTAGTACAGAGAGGAAAAACCCCTCAGTTCAGTGGAGTCAAGGAAAATTCATTTCAGCCTTGAACCCATCACAGACTTTCCGTCTGATGGGATCGAGAAGTGAGGAGAGATGTACGAACATGTGCCAAACACCCACAGCGCCCCAGGCGCTGGGCACCTGTATTCTCCAGGCTGCCTTCTGAAGCCTAGTTAACCTCACATGCACCACCCCACTCCTACCTCAGGGCCTTTGCACTTCCTCTCCTGTAGCATCCTTTACCCAGATCCTCGCGTGCCTTGCATTCTCACTTCATTCAGGTCTCTGCTCAAGTATCACTTCTCTGAGCACACAGCCAAATGCCTCCCCTGACCACCCAGTCCAAAACAGCTGCCCCTGTGGTCACTTCCTCATGCCTCGTCCTGACTCATTTTCCTCGCCACACTCACTGGGTATCACACATGGAGCTGTCTCTGCCTTTCTCCCCGAAAGCAGAAACTTGGTTTTGCTGCTGCTCTATGCACAGTGCCTAGACCAGGGCCAGAAGCACAAAAGGCTCTTATTGGAATGAATGAATGAACGAGATGAATGAACAATGCCCATGTTTAGTTAGGGGAATTCGAGGCTTGGTGGGGTTAGGACTTTGCTCAAGGCCACAAAGCAGAGTGGAGACAGCACTGGGCCTGGCCTGCCTCAGATGCACGTCTACCTGTCCAGGTCACTTCCATAACCCCATCTGGCTCCTCACCCTTGCCTTTCCCAGCCTTGGCTAGCATCTCCCTCCCTCCCTGCAGGCTGTACCTACTTATGACTCTGGGAGCAGTGGGCTTGTTTCCAGATCTGGGACCCCTACAGCCAGTAGCTCAGAGGTGCACTCTGAGAGCTGGGGCCAGGGACGGGTCTCTAATCCAGCCCAGACCGAGTCTCACATTGAACCTCAATTCTATCTCATTGTCTTGCCCTTCTGAGGCTGGAGTTGATCAGCTCTCCAGGCCGACCCTGAGGCCACTGCCCTCCCCATCTTGAGACAGTCCCAAGCACCTGTCCTGTCCTATCCAACACAAGTGAGTCACCGTGAGACACGGCAAGCAGGTGATAGGCCCAATGGGAAGAACACACCACATGCCACTAGTGGTGCTTTGGCCATGACGCCTTCCTGGCGTCAAGGAGACAGGCAGCAGGGGCTTTGCTGAAACCTTACTGTGCAGGGGAACTGGTGATACACTGGAGAAATGATAACAATAAAAACAACCAACATTTATTGGGCACACATACCTGTTATTATTCTTGCCTGAGCAACCCGAGGTTTGGAAAAAACCAAATTGTCCAAGGATTCGTTTAGGTCAGGCCGTCTCCAGAACCTGGGCACCTAACTGCTACGCTCCAATTAGGGCAAACTTATACATATAGGGTGGGAGGGACCGTGTTTATTAAGCACCTAATATTTGCCAAGTTTTCTTCTTTTTATGTAAAACTCCAAGAAGTGTTTATTAGTCTTCCCTACATAGGGAAATGTGAGGTTCGAGAAGGTTCAGGAACTTGTTCAAAGTCACGGGCTGGAAAGCGGGATTTGAAACTTGGTGGCCTGACTCTGATGTGATTCCAGGGCCACGTGTCTTGGGTCGTGCCAAGCAGAAAGAATTCCTAGTGGAGAGTCTCCCGAGATGGAAATAGGGCTGCCTCGTGAGGGGGTGAGCGCCCCATCGCTGGAGGCGGCAGGAAGGAGCAGGACAACATCCGGCACGTGGCAGGTGCCCAGTGAATGTGGAAATAAGTGATGTGCTAGCAAGCGGGGCATGGGGGGTGGAACACGGCCGTCGGGAGCTGCCTTCCACATCTGTAGGGATTCCCACAGATGGACCCCTGAACCGACAAGACGGAGATGAAACACATGTTCCCCACTCTTAGAAATGGAAGAGGTTTCATTTCTGGGATGCCCTGCTGGAGGACAGCCCTTGGTGTGGGTTCTGACAGGGCAGAGGTCGGAATCAGAATGGCCAGGGAAATGGTGGGAGGCTCAGGCAGGGCAGAATCAAGGAGGCCCAGCGGCAGGAGGAGAATGTTCCCCACAGCCAGGGTGTCAGCCTCCTTCTTTGAACTTCAACTTCCAGGAACCTCCACTGCCTCCTTCCAGCACTAGGGTTACAGGAAGCGTTTGAGCTAGCCAGAGCCACCTGCACATCCAGAAGTCTATTTTGCTGCCAAAATACATCAGTGAATGACATCCCCAGTGCACTGACAACTGACCAAAGACCAGGGTGGGGACTGGAGGAGAGGGGAGGGTGAGGATACAGCAAGGAACACTGCGATTGGGCCCTGAACTGACTAATCAAGAAGGCTTTAAACACTGAGCCAGTGCAGAGCGGCTGTAGGTGAGGCGGGCAGAGACTGGACAGGGAGGTGTCAGGAATGGAGGAAGGGGTGCAGAAGGCCAGGGAAGGGCAATGGTGGTAATCTGAATGTCTTCAGGTATCTGGGAAAGTCTGCCCGTTAACTGGGGCTTTCTGGACTGGTACTGGACTGGATGATGGGAGTGTTGACTTCTAGACTGGAATTTACAGCCATGTCTACTTCCATTCTCTTTCCTCTTCTCAGTGGCTTCCAGGCATTGGACTCGTGTGCCCTCCTTTGAGCACTGTACCAGCACCAATGCTAGTCGATGCCAGTGGTGAAGAAGGACAGGGGCTCTGCAGCCAGATGCCTGAATTCCCTGCCCAGCATTGCCACTTACTGCTGTGTGAATCTGGACTCCAGCTGCCAGATGAACTACAGGACATTCTAAGTATAAGTGGGTCCCAGGCAACATTTGCAACACACTTGCACTAAAACATTGTTTCTTGTTTATCATCTGACATTTACATTTAACAGGACATTCTTGTCTCTGCTCACCGAATCAGGCAGCCCTACACAGCCTGGGGAAATAGTTCAGTTTCTTTGTGTTTCACCCCCCTCATCTGAGAATGGGGGTTAGGGGGAATGTAAAGGTTGCTTACTATTTGCTTACTTGGTTAGCATGGTGCCCGGCAGGTGGAAAACACTCCATGAACGGAACTACTGGTCATGATCATGGCTGCCCGGGAAGGGAGTGATCTACTCATGGCCATCCCTTCCTGCTGGCCAAGAGCGGCCTGAAGGAAGGCGGAGCCTTCTTTATCTTTGTAGTGCAGCCAACCCATGCTCAGGACTGGTCCGAGGACACCTTCAGTCAATATTTAAAGAATGAACGACTGTCACGCCCTCCCCAGTTACACTGGTCTGGTTAACGCAAGAATGACACCTCCGGTCCTACCTGATCAAGATATTTCTTCCATACGGGTTCAGCGTTGTCAGCGACAAACTCATTCCAGCCGTGGACCAGCCTGCGCTGCGTCACCGAGAACTCTGACAGCCCATTCTGTAAGTCCACCTGGAGGGAGACAGTCAGGCACAAGCTAGCTGGTGGGCTAGTAAGGAAGGAGGAGCCCAGGTCACAGAATTCACACGCCGGGAGCCAGCTACGTCCATGACGGACAAGGAAATTGGGCTGTCCCCAAAGAGGGGGGACTTGTTCAAAGACCCCAATCGAATTGGGGCAGAAAGAGAAGAAAAACTCACGATTCAATTCTTTTTTTTAATTAGACCATACTTCTGCCCTACAATTAGCAGGAGAAACAAGCTTGGGCCTAAATTTGGACCAGTGCAAATGTCACATGGGATTCCTGAAATGCAGAAACACATTTCCTTCTTGCAAAAAAAAAAAAAAAAAAAAAAAAAAAAAGATAGGCCTTGCGAATGTAAAATGGTGCAGTTGTCATGGAAAACAGACTAGAGGTGCCTAAAAAGAAAACAAAACAAAACAAAACAAAAAAACCCGGAATGACCACATGATCTAGCAACTCCACTTCTGGGTGTAGAAATACCAAAAGACTTGGAAGTGGATCTCGAAGAGATATTTGCAAAGACACGTTCACAGGAGCATTGTTCTCAACAACCGAAAAGTGCAAGCGGCTTGAGTGTCCATCCCTGGATGAATCAGCCAGTCACAAAAAGGCAAACACTGTATGATGCCACTTATTTGAGGTATCTAGAATAGTCAAACAGAGGTAGAAAGTAGAAAGGTGGCTGGCTGCCAGGGGCTGGCAGGAAATGGGGGGTTATTGTTTAAAGGGTAGGGAGCGTTCACTTTCGCAAGATGAAAAGCGTTCTGGAGATTAACTGCACAGCAACGTGAATGCGCACAACACTATTAAACCGAACATTTTAAATGCTTAGGCTGGTAAATTTGATTTGTACATTTTACCAGTTAAAAAAATAAAATTGAAAAAAAAACCCAAAAAACAGAAAAAAGGCCTGTCCTTGGAAACACAATAGCTAAAATTATTGCATGGTGCATACATTGTGCTAGATACAATTTCGAGCTCTTTATACAAACCAACATTAAATACAGCTAATTTGAGTCAGTAATTATATAAGGAAACTTTTTGTTCTGGTTGCAGCAAAGGTATCCTTGTTTTCAAAAAGTTGTCAAGAAAGGTGGTAGAGGTGACAGAGAAAGCTGAATTGATTTCTAGATTCTCGGCAATACAGAAAGAAAATCGAGCTCATTTTCTAGGTGGGATAAAATGCCTACACACAGAAAAAACTTTTTCTCCCCCTCTCTAAACTAACGAGCAAGACTTAAATTTAAACAGACTTTTGAATTATTCTCAAGAAAAGGCATTCGTGAAATACTTTTGTCCAACTTCCTTGAAACTGTGACATGGCCCTTTTATTGTGGATTTTTATTTGCTCTCCCCAAGTGTAGTGGCTTATGAGTGAATGCACACACACTCAAACACATCGTTATGTGTTTTCTAAGTAAGGAAAATGAAAAACATAAAGCAAGCAACATCCTTTTGCTTCAGAGTCAGACTTCATGAAGTGGGGGTATTTTTTAGGTTTGGGGGGTTTTTTTAGTCTTGCACTAGCCAGGCATTCAAATTCACTTGAGAAATTTGTGAGAATCCGTTTTCACTAACACCATGGTTTATAAAGGATGCAGGGTGTGAACAGGGGATGGGTAAGAGACTGAGTTTTGATGTCAAAATGCCTGGATTCGATTTCGGCTATGCTACCGTGTAACTGCGTGGGTTACCGCTTCTCTATGTCTCTGATCAAGAGAAACATGTAATAGACTGTTTGGGGGGCGTCTGTCCTCTGGTAAGGGCCTCATGAGGGTGAGCTCTGTTGACAACAACGATGATGATATTCCACGTGGGGAATCGGAATGGTTCAACGTCAACAGGATCTTTTAACCATGACGATAAAACTATTATAGCACAGAATTCTAAAGCAGCTTTCAGGGCTTTGTGCTCATCTTCACCTAAAAAACCTTCCCACAACTGGCATCAAATGCAGATTCAATGCTTACGTAAAACGCTTTGGCCAAATCCTCTCTGTGACATTTGCTTGCCTCCTTGGGTGGTAGAGCGACCACGGCCTTCTCTCTTTCGATGTCTTTCAACTCACATTGCTCATCGAACTGCGGGAAAAGCAAGACTGCTGTTAAGCAAGTTGAGGTTCTGTACTCACGCATCTTTTAAAAGTATAACCCACACGTAGAAAGTGCACGTATCGTAAGTGCACAGCTCGGATGCTCATCAACTGGTCCACATAACCGGCCCCCAGATGCTCCCGTATGCTACTCACCCACCTGAAGAGTACTGCCTATTGTAATCTGTCACCACAGAGTAGTTTTGCCGGAGTTTAAACTTTATATAAACAGTCACGCGCAATACACGCTCTTTCATGTCTGGTCTCATGCACTCGACTTTGTGCTGAGATTTGTGCACGATGGTATAGATAGCGATGGTTTGCTAATTTTCATGGCTGCTCGTACAGCAGCCCCTATCCCATTCGCCGGTTCAGTTATCCATGATGTCAGTTACCCACGGTCAACTGTGGTCCCAAAATATTAAATAGAGAAGTCCAGAAATAAACGATTTGTAGTTTTTAAATTGCTTGTCATTCCGAGTAGCGTGATGAAATCTCACACCGTCCTGTTCCATCCCGTCCAGGACTTCATTCATCCCTTTGTCCAGTGTCCAGGCTGCAAACCCTCCCCACTGATTAGTCACTTAGTAGCTGTTTCAGTGATCTGATCAACCGCTCTGAGCAGCAGTGCTTGTGTTCAGGTAATCCTTTTTTTACTTAATAATGGCCCCTACGTGCAAGAGTAGGGATGTTTACAGTTCGGATATACCTGTAGAAGCTGTAAAGTGCTTCCTTTAAGTGAAAAGGTATGTACGTATCAGCAAAAACTATATATATGGTTTGGTACTATCTAAGATTTCAGGCATCCACTGGGGGTCTTGGAATGTACCCCCACAGATAAGGGGGGACTACCATATATCACGATTTATGTGTTTATTGTTGATGGACATTTGGGTTGCTCCTAGTTGTTGGCTAATGCCGATACATCTGTTGTTAAGAGATCTTATTGAACAGAATAGAAACTTGTAAAGCTGACAGAGCCGGGCAACAATTTAGAACCCTGAACCTTGAACTTCTGGGATTTTCAGTCAAGCATGCGGCTTGAGAGAGGGCCTCCTGTTCTATGAGTTGTTTGAATAACACAAGAACACAGGGGAGCCCAGCCAAGTCTGGGTGTCTGAAGGCCTAGGAAGAAGCCACATGAAACAGCTGGAGGGTATGAGAAGACATGATAACACAGAGGAGACCTCAGAATCAGGAAAAGATGAAGTATTTTGCAAAATTCTTCTGAGTATTCCTATACCCAGGACATGATAATCATCTTTTCCTTTTCCACCCATTGTTGGGCACTGGGAAGGAGGAAGGGGAGAGAGGCATTGGCTAACCTCTTCCTTCAGCTGGAATAAAGGTGGAAATTCCTCTTTCCCTTCTTGTCGGCCCCCTCCCCAAAAACACACAGACAGGTAATCTCCCAAATGCCTCACTTGCTTGAAATGCTCCAACCACGCCCATCCCCGGGGGTGCGCCTCACTCTTGCCAGTGACTAGGGGACACAGCAGGGACAATGCAGATCATTCTACAGGCTCCTCTGTCATCATCGCAAGCTTTCCTTAAGCCACCATTATGTTCACTGTGTGCGATTCACTTTTAGGAGAATTGTGCATCACAACATTCCTCTTAAACGCTTTTTAAGAGAATGTGGTTTTGTTGTTTTTTTTTGTTTGTTTGTTTGTTTTTTGTTTTTTCTGTTCTCAAGATCCGGTGCCTTGTACCTGATAAAGGGCTCAGTTCTTGCTCAGACCACCGACGGAGGCTTCCTGGGGTTTTAGGACCTGTCCCCGCCACACACCCTCCGCGTCTGCTGTTTGCGTTCTTGCCATTGCTTTCCGGCTGTGACCACAGCTGATTCACTTTTTGTACAGCATCCAGACTCACCCTGACATTCAGTCCTCTCTCTCTCCCCCCTCCCTTCCTCCCCTCCTCCCCATCCCCCACCGGCACTTGAAACATTTGGATTCCAGCTGTTCAGAGGAGGAAAACCCAACAGTCTTCAATATGGCTGCAGGAGACTCCATTGGGTCCACCCCCTATGGCTCCTTTACAAAATCCTGGTCTTGTTTGGGGCAGCAGAATATCTAGCTAAAAACCTGCTTGTTAGGCCCATGAAACACAGTGCTGTCCGTTGCAGGAGTCCTGTGTCCCCCAGGAATGGGCCATTCTAGTGCCGTGCAGGAGCCTTGGTGGCATTTTCTTCACAGCTGCAACACCCAAGGCAGGGGTTCTCAGCCAGGGGTGATTTTGCCCCCAAGAGACTTTGGCAATGTCTGGAGATGCTTTTGGCTATCACAACTGGGGGGCAGAGGTGCTACTGGCATCTAGTGGCTAGAGATGGACATGCTGCCAAGCACCCTACATACACAGGACAGCCCCCCACAACGAGGCACGCTCTGCAACAAAAGCGTCCATAATGCTGAGGGTGAGAAACCCCACTTTTGAGTTACACGGATTATTCTGCCTTGACATCTTCCCAGACCTGATTAGTCAACCTGCTCTCCCCTCTGTGCCTCTGGCCTTCTTGATGTCACCTACACAATCACCAGCAAGTGATTCACTTACATGCCTTAATCTGCTCACAATGCAGCCACTCTGGAAGCGGGGCGGGTGCCTGGTTCCCAGGGGCTGTTCCCGAGCGTTTGCTGCTCAGAGCTCAGGACACTTGGAAATGCATGACTGGATACACGCTCTCAGCACAAACCTCAGTTTACCCTCATTGTCAACATTGCCCAGGAGATAGATAGTCCAGTTAGCTGGCTAGCAGATTACCTCAGGCAGGTGACACCCTCTCTGACTACAGTTTCTTCACCTGCAAAATGGGGGTGACGCTGCCTACCTCATCACTTTCGCAGAGCCAAATGCGTGCGTGCATGTCAATGGCTTGACGCGGCTCAGACCTACTGTGAGCTCCCAGGAAACGCCAGATTGGTACCTGCCGTGGGGTCCAGGCCTCAGGCATTTGGTTGAAAACACAGTGATGGTGACATTGCTTGGGTGGCTCAGCTTTGTTTGGGAAACTCGAGAGCCACAAGCAGTACAGAGCAGCGAAAGGAGCACAGAGGTTGGAATCGCACCGCCGGGGTTCAAATCCTGTTCTGTCACTGACTCGCCCTGTCGGCAGGGATGATAAGCTGTATGACCCAGGCAGTTTTAAAGAATTTAAAAAAACGAAACAAACAAAAAACACCCAACTCTGTAAATGCACCTCACACGTAGCAGACGCATTCAGTAAATATCCCACAAGGGCCAGCAACCTAAAGAATCAAAGGGGTCCAGGGGCTTTGGTGGCTCCAGCACTGGAGGGGGTGGCTTTTCTCTGTGGCCTCGTCTTGCTGGGGACTGATATCCCCTGTTTCTCTGAAGGTTTACAGATTCTATAAGGGGGTCTAGAAGATGCATAAATGCTTGAATCTGTGTGTTTTTAATGAATGCTGTAACACAGGAAAAAAGTAAACTCTATTTTTTTAATCCCTCCTTGATTTGCATTTGATACTGATCTCGAGTAATTTCTCTATATTTTAATTTTTTTAAAAAAAAGTCCATCAGCAGATTAATTTTTTAAAGAGACAGTCCATCCACAAATGGAATATTATGAAGCCTTAAAAAGAAATGAAATTCTGACACATGCTACAATATGGATGAACCCTGAGGATATTATCTGAGTGAAACAACCCAGTCACAAAAAGATAAACACTGTATGATTCCTCTCAAATGAGGTACCTAGAATAAACAAATTCAGAGAGATGGAAAGTAGAATGGTGGCTGCTGGGGAGGAGGAAGTGAAGTTAGTGTTTAATGGGGACAGAGTTTCAGTTGGGACAATGAAAAGCTTCTGGAGATGGGGGTGGTGATAGTTGTACAACAATGTGAAAGTACTTAATGTCACGGAACTGCACATTAAAAAATGATTAAGATGGTAAATGTTACGTTATGTATATTTTACCACACACACAAAAAGTCCAGAACAATAACATCAGAGAACCCACCTCCCTGCCTCTGTGGGTCAGGACTAGCTGGGAGCCCTTCCAAGTGTTTGGAAGAGGCTTGTGTGGTTAAGGGGAGGGTCTGGCTGAAACTCTTACCATCCACCTGCGTTCCATGACCCTGGGGACAGAGTCTGAGCCCAGAGTGGGAGGGCATCTGGCCTCCAACTGCACTCTGTAAATAAAAGCCATTTACACACTCCCAGGTATGTGACCAAGAGAACTGAAAACAGGGACTCAAATAAATAACATGTTTATGGATGGTGATAGCAGCACCATTCACAACAGCTCAAATGCCCATCAACGGATGATGGATAAACAAAATGTGCTCTATCTATCCAATGGAATAGTATTCAGCCACAAAAAGGAACGAAGTCCTGATACATGCTATATTATAGGAGGAGGAAGGAGGAGTGACTGCTAATGGATGTGAGATTTCCTTTAGGGGTGACAAAAATATTCTGGAAGCCTCTAGTAATGGTGATCACACAAGATTATGAATGTCTTAGATGGCACTTGTTTGCCTTAAAATGGTTAATTTCATGCTATGTGAATTCACCTCAATAAAATTAAAAAACAAAACAAAACAAAAAACCTTTTAAGCCATTTACAAGCCACAGATTGGAACTCCTTCTACGACCTTGAACTAACTGGAGGTCTCCAATCTCCACCCTGCCCCACCCCTGGTGGCCTTCTACCTCCTCGTCTTCACTCTCCCCACTGAGCATTTCAGTATGGTTTTCCACCTTAAAGAGAACCTCCTACCTGGGCTACTCGCTAGAGACGTGCAAACTCACTCCTCTCTTGTGCCACAATCAGGCGGTAAGAAATTGTCTACACTCGCCGTCTGCAATTTTTAACCTCCCATCCACTTCTCAACCCACTTCCCCAGGTCTCCCGAGCCCCTCCCTTGTTCCAGGGCTGCTGGGACCTGAAACATCACCAGCACTGGCTCACTCCATCTCACTGCGAGGTTCTCATTCTCAGAAAGCAGAGCCCTTGGATCCGGGACTGAGTACGTGGCCTCTATCCTACCTGCATGTGGGGGACTTCTGCTCAGGTTGCTCACATGGCCCCCATCACTTCCTTAAGAACACATTTTGTAAACATCTGCCAGTTCGAATCACAGTATGTCCCATTCGTAATGATGGAGGCTAGGGGCCTTCTGGGGCAACCCCGAGTCTTACTTCCTGTCAAACCTGATTCAGGGAGAGCCACCCCTCCCTTCTCCTTTGTGTCTTCTTTTTTTTTTTTTAATTCTTATTAAGGTGAAATTCACGTGACATAAAATGCACCCTTTTAAAGACTACAGTTCAGAGACATTCAGTACATTCCAAATGCTGTGGCACCACCACTTCTATCTTGTTCTAAGACATTTCCATCATCCCAAAAGGAGACCCCATCCCCATTATCAGTCCCTCCCCATTCCGCCTTCCCCAACCCCTGGCAGCCACCAATCTGCTTTTTGTCTCTACAGATTGACCTGCTCTGCATATTTCATATAAATGGAATCATACTATATGGAACATTTTGTGCCTGCTTCACGACCCCCAAGTATTTTCGCCCATGCAAACAGACCCACGCTGGTGTACCGGGCTGGCAATGGGGAGTGGGGCTTTCTAGAGCCCCAAGGAAATAGTCTGAAATGTAAGGACATCTTAAACTAGTTTCACCGAGCAAAGACAGCCTGACACTGCTATAACCCAGCGGAGGCTTCTGAGGGAACCACATAGGCAGACATGGCATTGCTGAAGGATGAGCTGGCTGAGATCGTGAGTTCATCCCAGAGCAAGTGAGCAGGTGACCCCTGGGGGCGGACCAGCCTCCCTGAGGCAGAGCCTGGCTTTCTCTGCCCTCCCGTCCCACTCAGGGATGTGAATCATTTCAAATGCTTAGACCCCAGCGATTGCTTCCCCATCTAATGGCTGATACAAGCATGTATTTCTTCAACATATTTATCCCAAACCTCCCCGTGACTGCCTCAGTGTCCCCCTCTGGAAAGTGTGGGTTATAAAAGCAGGGACGTCATACTGCAGCATGGGATAATAGGACCATGGACATGGAGTCCCGATACAGTGCCCAGGAGGTATAATCAAACATGAGCAACAGCACTGATGAAGGTGACACCTGATGGGAGCAGCAGGGGTCCTATTTCCCCAGTATCTTGGAAAACACCAGGATGGGGGGGTGGCTCCAAATAGAGCTGTCGGATTAAGCAAATAAAAAGGCTGGATATCCAGTTACCTCTGAACTCCAGATAAACAATGAATCATTTTTTCAGTATGTGCTTGCCAAATATTGCATGGGACATACATATACTAAAAAACGATCCGCTGTTTATCTGCACTTCAAATGCACCTGGGCGTCCTGTGCGAATGAGCCCAAAGACACTCATGACCACGTGGCAATGCCATGATGGGGACACCTCTCACTATAAAGGAGATGGTGGGGGCCCCAATTTAGAGTGTGGGGTTCAGGAATTGTGAGAATACAGTCCTGAAGAGGGTGCAGGAGTGAATTCCCAGGCAGTGGAGAGGTGGCCTTTTGGGCATTGGGAATGACAGGTGGGCGAGGGCGAGAAGAGTGAGTACATGGCCCTTCTGAGGAAGTCCAAGTGCCATGAGTTGACAAGAGCATGTGGCCAGAGAAAAAGCCAGTGAACCACACAGTCCTTACCCTTGGAGAATTTTCACGATATGGGTGGATGCAGTTATTAGGGTCAAAACAACTGGAGAGGAAAAATGTAAGGATCATGGTAACCCGAGAATAACTGGGAGGCATCATTAAGGTCCCATTTGAGGCGAGTGTCCCACTCAATGCAAAGGCTTCCTTCTTCCCAAGACTCTTGCACCTTTCTTCCCCAGGCGTGTATCTGTGAATTATCTAGATATACCTAAGTCTGATGGTTCTCAAGTGTGGTCCTCGGCCTGGCTGCAAATGCAGATTCTAAGGCTCCACCCTGGACCTAAGGGATCTGAAGCTCTGAGGGGAGGCCCTGCAATTTATGTTTTGAAAAGGTCTTTGGGATATTCTGATGTATTCAAAAGTTGGAGAACCACTAGGACCTTGTAAAAACACACCTACTCTGGCCTATTCCCAGTCTAACTGAGCAGTTGGGGCCCAGCCATCAGGATTCCTAAAAGTCCCTGGTGATTCTAATATGGAGCAGAGCTGAGCTGAGGACATGTGGCTGGGAGATGCATTCAAGGGGCATCCCCATGGGGTCCTGCTCTTAAGGGACCACCAGCTGGTGGCCAGCAGGCCAAGCACCAAGCAGGGAATGCCCGGAGGCCCAGGAGAGCTGTGAGCGTCCAGGCAGGATGGGGTCCTTCCGTTCCCTAGAGGAGAAGTAAGGGCGAAGCCTGGGGCAACAGGGGCCTCCAAGTCCTTCTAGAAGTTAGACAGTCAAGAGAAAGAGATGGACAATGAAGGGATGGTGGAGAACAGCTAACAGATAATAATGGTGATAAAACAACATAACCCTAGCTACGGAAATCAATGCTGATGAAATAGCAGATATAATAGCTACCATTCGATACTAGCCATCTTGCTCTGCATTTGACTTGTGTGACGTCCTTTAATCATCACAGAAGTCCTTTGAGGCAGATGTAGTTTTTATCTCCATCTGACAGATGAAGAAATGGCTGAACCAGCCAACTCCCCCGCCAGCACCTTTAGTCACCACTCTATAAAAACACGAGAAAACTTGTTTGTGTGCTTTGCGTTGTGTGGGTGGGAGAAAAGAGAGAAACGTGACTTTTTGGGTCTTCCAAGCGGAGTAGAGGGAAAGCATGGGGGAGCAGGAGAAAAGCTGAACCTGGATAGTGTCCCCAAAAGTCATCTACATCCTGATCCCCAAGCCCCATGAATATGTGACTTTACATGGCAAGAGGGACTTTGGATATGTGATTTAGTTGAGGACCTTGAGATGGGGAAATGATCCTGGATTATCCAGGTAGGCCAGTGTCTTCACAAGGGTCCTTATAAGAGGGAGGAGGGAAGGTCCGAGAAGGAGATGTAACAATAGAAGCAGAAGCTGGAGGGATAAGGTTACTAGCTTTGAAGATGGAGGAAGGGGCCACAGGCCAAAGGATGCAGGCAGCCTTTAGAAGCTGGAAGAAAGGCAAGGAAACAGATTCTCCCCTAGAGGCTCCGAAAGGAATGCAGTCCTGCTGACTCCTTGATTTTAGCCCAGTGAGACCCATCTCAGACTTCTGATCTCTACAACTATGAGAGAATAAATATGTGTTGCATGAAGCTGCCAAGTCTGGTCATTTGTTACAGCCTCCCAAGGACACTGACACGCCATCCACCGTCAGCCCTGGCAAGGAATCCAACTCTCTGAGCTCACAGGCTCCCAGTCCTCTCTCTGCCCAGCTCACTGCTGTCGCACTTATTCACCTCCAGCATTGGACCATCTTCCTCAGCGGGCAGTGGCTGGTCTTGCCTAGCATACACCTGAGTGCCCAGCACAGTGCTTGGCAAACAGAAGATGCTTAAACATGTTTTGTGGAAGGGAAGGAAGGATGCAAGACAGGCAAGAGCTGAACTGCCTAGAAGGTCTTAATGCCCATGGGTGCTGGAGCCACATCAGAACTGGAGGGAGCAATAAGCTGCAGGTGCATTGCCAAGAACAGCTGCATGCACAGGCAGCCAAGGGGCAGCCATAAGAAGGCACGGACGTGGGTTACGGAGCACAAGCTTCTTCACGCTACACTGTTTTTCCTGCTGGTGGCTGAGCAAACGCCCTTGTGCCCGGTGCAACCGGCCCCTGGTCCTGACACAGTTTCTTCTCACTAGACCATCCTGTGTGGTTCACTCATCCGTTTGCCAACTTTTTTTTTCTTTTTAGCTGACACCTGAGTATTTATTAACTGCAAGACTGTTTTATTTATGTATTTATTTATTTATTTTTTCATTTAGAGTTGACATTCAATATTATAATAGTTTCAGGTCACCAGCTTCTTACTGGGTACAAGAAACTATGCCTGCTCCCTCGGGAAAGCATAGTCCCCACTCTAAATCGAGAAATTATACAAACGGGTTTATTTATAAGAATAATTAGGACTAGAGTGGGGGGGGTGGAAAGGCACAGAAGTACCAGAAGAAAACATGTACCTTTTTTTTTTTTAATCTCAGGATGAGCAAGGACTCGCTGAGTGTAAGACAAAACCTGTTGCCATGAAGGAAAAGACTGATACATTCACGACATAAAAATGGGGTTGAATTCTGCAAAAAAGCACTGCATGTGAAGACCAGGATGGAGACCACATGGGGAAGGTACCTCTCGTAGCTCATAACACTGATGGGAGAGGACTCTCCCCAAATGAGAGCTCTTTCCTACGAAGAAAGACCACCAAGAATGAACCAAGGATATAGAAAGAGAATGATAAATAGCTTTGAAACATGAAAAAAACAATCAAATTCACTTAAAACAGCCATGCACACTTAAGACTCCAGCATACCGTCCTTTACCTATCTGATAGGTAAGGTTCAAGCAGATAGTAACCCGCAGTGCTGAGGAGAGGTGGGGCAGGGAGAGCTTCTCATCCATGGCCGGGATGGGGAGGTAACTTAGGACAAGCTCTAATAGTGGACAAAGCTGAAACTGGACCAGTTCTAGTGGTTTCTTTTCCAGAGATACTTCCTGCAGAATGATATCTGTTCAAAGTCATTCAGTGCAAACATTGTCTATAACTAATAATTGGTAAGGACCCACATATCTACTAATAAAGGACTGGTTAATTATGGTACCGCCATAACATGAAATACTATGCTGCCATTGAAATAAGATCATGAAAATTATTTACTCACCTATATGGAAAACATTAAATACATATTGAAGTATAATTTACATACAATCATGTGCACAAATCTTAAGTGTGTGCCTGGGTACCTTTTTGCACATATGTACACTTGAGTAGCCCCCACCTGGATGTAGCACTGAAACTCTCCAGCTTCTAGCAGGTTCCCTTGTGACCTTTCCTAGTTGAAGCACTGCGAAAGTCAGCCAACATTTGGATTTCCATCAACAGGGATTCGTTCTGCCTGTTTTGGAATCCCATGTAAATGAAATCATACCTAGGTATTCTTGCGCCTGGCTTCTCTTACTCAATGCCATCTTAGTAAGATTCCTCTGTCGAGTTCCATGAACACAGTTTCATATCTACAAGTCATTCTCTTTTGTCACATGGATGTGCCTCGATTTATGCAACTATCTGCATACGGTTGGGCATTTAGATTGTGTCAAGGTCGAGCTATTATACATGGCTGTGCACATTCACATACAAGTCTTCGAGCAGATATGAGCCCCCGTTTCTCCTGGGCACACACCCAGAAGCGGAACAGCTGGGTCCCAGGTATATATGTCTGTAGTTACTGTAGACACTGCCAATCAGGTTTTCCAAGGGGCAGCACCACGACCAATAAATTGAGAAGAAAAAAGTGCACAATATTGTAAGACATTAGCTTATGTGGAAAAAAAAAAAAGATGACGATGACTATGTGTTTGCTTGTATATAAGGCACCTCGAATTGGGCTGGAGTGGCCCTTCAGGACTGGAAGTCAGGGGCGGTGGGACTCCTATTGGACACCCTTTTGTACCTTCTTGAATTGTGAGCCAGTTAGAACTGATGATTTGAAGATGGAAAAACCAGTCCTGACCAAGCCTGGGGGCAGAGCTCGTACAGGAAGGGAGAGGGTATCCTAGAAAAATGGATGTTCAGAAAATGAAAGATGAGCAGGCGCTAATTCAAGAAGGTCAGAGAGGGGAAGAGCCCCCCCGGGCAGGGGACAGTGTGGGCAAAGGCCGTGCCCAGAGTGGGCCAAGAGGAGGCCAGCACTCTGGGCACACAGAACAGGAGGCTTGGATCCCAGGCAAAACCATCGCAGATGAACTCAAGAGGACTTGGCCAGTATTTTTGATGTTAGGAGGGAAACCTCTAAATGCAGCAAACTGGATGGAGGGAGCATCACAAGGCCCACGTCTCACTGGTCTGGGCTGGCATTGCAGTTCCCTGCGCTACCAGCTGTGCAATCCTCAGCAAGTCTCTTGACTTCTCTGAGTCTCAGCTTTCTCCTCTGTAAAATGGGAATAATTAGACCCACACCAAGGACACCAAAGCAGGATTTCTTCAATTCCAGCCTTAGATCAAGATGGCTTTCAGAGGTGTTTCCCAGTCCCTGAAATTATATCTAGGTACTGTTTGTGATGTGTATGTGTGTGATGGTGCTGTGACTCCAGGCAGCAAAGAACTATCAATAGGAAAAGACACACAGACTACATATCTTATTCATGGGCAGCCAGTACAGTCAGGGGCCAAGTGAAGAGACGGCCAAGCTAGGTGGTGACCAGTGCAACTCAGGGCCAACAGTGAGGAGACGGGTTATGTACATGGAGATTGTGCAATAAGTAAATATACTGAGGATAATGGGAGCTGCCGTCCTCACTGTTGGTGAAGGAAGTTCAAATATAGAAGAACTGGCACTGACCCTGTGGTATTTATTAGACTGGAATCTATGGTTTTATACACACACCCCTCCTTTGAGAGGGCCCAGAAGCCATCGTGCCCCAGTAGCATGAGCATAACTAGCACCAGCTCTGGATTTCTCAGTACTATTCTTCCAGTAAAAAAAAAAAAAAAAAAAAAAAAAAAGCCAAGAACCTTTGGGAGAAATGGCTGATTCCAGGGCTGGAGCAAGAAAGGTACCAAATGAGCCTGGACTTTCTTATTACGCCAGAAAATAGGGACATGCTCAAAGAATGATGGAACTAATGTCCAGAACGCACAAACGTCCTGTGAAGGGGCTCCTGCTGCCAAATCTGGGACAACTGAGTATCAAAATAAAAAATTACAGTAACAAATTTTCATACACTTAGTAAAATAGGAATCCATGAGTTCATTATGATACATGAATGAATAAATAAATGACTAAACAAAGAGCAAGGAGCAGCTCTTCCGTACACCAGAACACCAAGTAACAAAGAAGGGAGGAATGACAGAATTAGAAAACCACCAGTTCGCACACATTGGAGGAGTAATTGATTCGGGCTAAGATCATTGGCAAGGATCACCAGCGGATGCTAAAACTGAAGAGTGAAAAACGGTCTGAGAAACAGGCTACTGACATAGCCTCGATGTGTCTCTTTATAGAAATACTTATTAATTACAACAGGGAAAACAGTAACTATTTTACAGAAGAAAACCTGGCCAGTAGGAGGAGATAATCAAGCACAGAACTCAGGTAGCCCTGGTCTGAATTCCTGGGAGAACAATGTGACCCTGTGCCAATCACTGTACTCTCTAAGCCTCGGATTTCTGCAGGGATTCAAAATAATATGGCGCATCCACAGACATTCATTGGAACCTTGTTCTAAACATTAAAAACAGGAAACCACCTAAATGTCCATCAGTTGGGGTGGGTTAAAAGGTCTATACAGCCATTAAAGAATGTTCTTGATCTGTAGGTACTGCAGGGGTGGGGAGGGTGCAGGTATGCATGATGACCTTATGCATGTTTTTAAAAAAGAAACACTATGTAACTGGATGTGATAATAATTACTGTGATCAGGTGCTACCCTAAATGCTTCATGCAACCATGCCCCTCCACGACAGATCTCTGATGTGTGTATGGTTATGACCTCGTTATACAGAAAACAGAGGAACTTGCTCAAGGTCTCACCACTGGCAAGTGGCAGAACTAGACTATGCATCTAGGTAGCCTGGATCATAGACTCTAGTGCCCTTAACCACAGCCTCTCCAGAACTGTATATAAAAGGGTCCAGGAATGTCCAAGCAAACAGTAATCTGATTTACTGCAAACTGATCAGATGTAAATAGTACCTGCCTACCCATACATGCACACACCAAGGGAGGAGCAAGGAACTGAAGGAATGAAGGAGAATTTCATGTTGTGCAAATTTTTATTGCCGTTTATGAAAAAAAAAAACTATGACAAGAGAGGAAAAAGAAATGGAAGGCAGGAAATATATGTATAGTTTCTGGCTCATAATAGTATATAAACAGCAACTAATCTTATCATAATACAAGGGTCAATGAAGGCAAAACTGTCCCTCAAATGTTTATCGGCTAGTGTTGGGGGAGGGAGGTACAGAGCAAGCGACAGTTACAAGTGCATCTGTGAAAATGATGGCAGGACACACTGAAGGGGAGAGAGTTTCTCAGTGGCGCAGAGAGAAAAACCGGAAGGAGAACAGAGTCGTCACACAGCACATGTTGAGGTATCACCGAGTCAACTCTAAAGTGTCTCAGCATCGAGAAGTGTCGTCACATTGCTGCAGGGAACTTAACATGAATTCAGTCTCTGTACACAGCTACTTGCCATAGTTGATGAGCACCAAGTATGGTAATCAATACAAAGTGGCGAAATAGTCTCTCCACAATGCCCGATGCTCACCTTATCTTCAAGTGAACGAGCCAGTTCTACAGTTTATCAAGTGACAGCCTTTCAAATTGGCATTCAGGCTGCTTCCTGGCAGTTGTGTGTGGTTAAGCACAAGGCTCATTGTTCCAAACTAGCAAACAAATCTTGATATATTAAATGTCATTTTTTACAGTCACATGTAATTAGATGTTCTTGGCATGAGCATTATCAAAATCAAATCAAAAAGAATCTAAATAAAGACTAGAACTCCAAACTAATGAAAACGCTAACAAAAATAGATAACTCTGGAGTAAACTATGTACCAGGTGTGGTTCTGGTTTTTATGTAAATGATCTTAAGAAACTATTTCTTTCTATCACTATAGCAGGCAGCCTCTAAAACAGCCACCAATCATCCCAGCCTGCAGGAATTCACTCCTTGTAATTCCCTCCCTTTGAGAACTAGCTAGACCTAAACTCCTTCTAATGAATAGAATATGGCAGAAGTGATGAGATGTCACTTCCAAGATTGGACTATGAAAAGACCATGGCTTCCAAGCTTTTATGGGTGCTCTCAGTCTCTCCTAGATCATTTATCTTTGAGGAAGCCAGCCGCTGAGCCATTAGGCAGCCCTATGGAGTGGTCCATGGAGCCAGAATCAGAGGCCTGCAAATGACTAAGGAAGAGAGCTTGCAAGCAGATCTTTCTCCCTGCCATTACCAAGTCTGTTGGAACCCAGCCTTCACTCTGCAGAGGCCCAGGAAGATGAATCAGTTCACCAACCAGGAAGGTAGCGCAGGGTGGAGCCATGGCAGTCTTGGTTAAGAGAGGGCAGCCCTGAGGGTCCAAGATAACTTCCCCAGAGTCATCCTGGAAGCAGGAATTTCTGGTCCAACATTCTTCTTACCCAACCAATGTTCAGGTCAGCAGAGAGCTTTTTTTCCCAGTAATTAAGGGGGTTTCTTAAACATCTTTCTTTTCATTACACTGGAAGTGCGGCCAAAAGGAGGTGTCTTCAGAGCCATGAGAACTGTGCTTAAGTTCAACCTCCGATGCTTCTATCTCTGGGTCCATCCTGGTCCCGGTCTCAACCACCTGTCCCCTGCCCAGTCACACCACTCTTTATTCTTCATCATACCCGAGACCAACAGATCTTAAAGTAAACCACTCTTGATTTTTCCGTTGCCTGTTGGCCTCTCCCGTGAACTTTGTTTTGTACGCAACTGTATCCTTCATGCCTGGCCCTACCTGTGAGCCCCAACATCGTCATTTCTCATATGATAACAATAAAACTTCCCTCAGCGTGAACAGACCCAGGAGGAGACATAGTAAGTTCTCAGTAATAACTATCATTATAACTCGGGCGACCCAGCAAAGTGATCAGGAGGGTTGGAGACTGCCCAGGATGCTGCATACAACAAGTGCTCACAGAAGAGGACTATCAGGGAAACAATCACTGGGGCAAATTTTGCTTCTTTCTCAACTTTTCTTGAAAGAAAAGGAGTTCAAATCAGAGGATGTAGTGTGAGAGCAAAGGAGGAGTCTGGGCTGTGAGCTGAGCTGGCAGGAAGCAGGTTGCCTCACTTGGTCTCCCTCCCTCATCACACTCCCCATTCACCTGTATTGTAATTTCCTGGGTTTGCACAAGGCCACCTTCAGAGACAGGACACTTTGTGTCTCAGCCAGCCCTGCTGCTACTTCCATGGGTCACCTGTCACTCCATACTGCCAAGCTGTCACACGCCCCTTCGGGATTCAGCTAAGAAACATTGGTCCATAACCAGGTGGGCGAGACCCTCCCACCCAATACCTACAGACAGTTGAAGACCTGTCTCACCCTTTTTTCAGAGGTCCCCACTGAAAAGCCTCAGGGGCATGAAGTCCACTTGGTGTAGACTTCACCCCAGCATCTCTATTCATGTTATTTCTCCACATACCTAGCACACCAGGCTACTTGGCACACGTGGACATCCCATAAAATCTGATTGTAACCAACTACACGTCAGGGTGTTTGAAAAATACCCAGCTTAATGCAAACATCAAAAGATGGAAAGAAAAAAAAGTAACCTAGAAAAGGCAACCACGTTGGTGAACTAACTTCAAATTCCCTTAACAGAATACATTGCACAGCGTATAAGCAGAGAAATGAATTTTGGCAAAATAATCAAACCCTATATCCAATCCATGCTTGACACATGTTACTTCAGAAAAATGGAGGTTATTTGAGAATGACTAGTTACAGCCCTGTGGTCCACCACCCTAGTGCCATAATTCCCACATTAACACCCATTTATAAAACTACTATTTTTAAACGCACAAATATTTATGAATCATATAACTGAAATGTTTTGACTGCTGTCGTTCTTTGGAAGGAAAATTAAATATTTTAACTCAAATTTTTTTTCCAGCTGATCTTTTTCATTAAAAATAAATTTAACTTTGAGGTTTCGCTACACCAAAAGGCAGGATTGTAGTCTCATGAGCACTCCCAAAGGACTGTTTTAGGAATTGTATTTTTGAATGACTTATTAAGATCAAAAAAGAAAAAGAAATTGCAATGAACCAGAGATGCTTTTGCAGAAATTCAGTGCCCCCTGCTCTTGTATAACCTTGGAGTTTTGCTTACAAGCCAAGGAGAAACTTGCTGGATCACCACCGGTCACCACCTTCACATTTGACTTCTCCAAGGGCGTTTTGGGGACAACTTTGTCACATTTTGTCTGCTGGTAAAAACGTCCCTGCCTGAGAATCCTGTTGGTTTATCCTAGAGGGTCCCCTGAAGGTTGCTAAGTCACACACACAAATCTGAGTGATTTTCAAAAAAAAAAAAAAAAAGGCGCTGGAGATGTGGGAAGCCTGACTAAAAGTACCTTCATTTCCACCGATATTGCTGCTATTATTGCTAAAACGTGCGCACAACAGTTTTCTGTTGCTGTCGTTTTTTTACATTGCCCTTTTTTTTTTCTTTCCCCAATTCATGTAGCTTTTAAAAACACATCTAGCAGCCTGGGTGTGAAGACCCGACAAGTTAAAATTCTCCGGAGTGGGAGAACCCTTGGTTAAGTTCCTAGCAAGTTCATTTGCTAGCTGCGTGCTCCTTGAGGGACATGTTTAACCTGTCTCGGTCTCACTTTTGACTCCGCAAAATGGGCTGGCGGAGGAGCGTTGAGAGGCAGGCGCGCCTGGCCCAGAGCAGAAACGCGAGCTGGCGTTGCTATGCAGGCGGCTTCTTTCTAGAACTAGGGAGAGGACGGCGGGTTGGAGGAGCGCAGTGCGCGGACCTGGTCGTGTGGTGGGGATACGGCAGGGTGGCGGGGGACGGCGGGGAAAGCGGGTCGCGTGCCCCGAGCCGGGTCGTCCAGACTCACCAAGGTTTCCAACTCGCCCCTCTCCAGCGGCTCGTACTGGTGGCCCGCGCCCGTGAAGCCGAGTTTCTGCAGGAACCTGGAGAAGCGTGTCTCGACCATGGTGAGCGGGCGGAGGCCCCTCGCCCAGCCTCCTGTCCCGCCGGCGGTCGCCCCTGCGTGCGTGTCTCGGTCCCTGGCAAGGCCAGGGAAGGCTGAGCCCGCCCAAACCTCCTGGGCCAGGTCCAGGTTACTAGGGAGCCGCCTACCTGCCCGCCGCAGGTGAGGCCCCGCCCCCCGGCAACACTCAGTGCACCTGGCTCCTCCTCGCCCCGCGAGCTCACCCGGGACTCTCGAGAGAGCAGTGGCCCGGTGAGGCGCTGGAGGCTGCAGCTGCATCTCAGAGCTCAGGCTGTTTCCCAAACTTGCCGGATCATGGATCATGAGAGTCACCTGGAGTGGGGGATGGGGAAGAGGTGGGAAGCAAACGCTCGTTTTAGATGCTGATTCCCAGACTCCTCCCTGCCCTGAGTCCTTGGGTCTGGAGAAGGCTGGGTCAGGAAGCTGGACTAAAGTAGCCAAGTGATTCTCCCAGGTAGCTGAGTCGTCCACCCCAAGGTGCTGGGAGCACGGTGAACGGGAGCGGAGTCAGACTCCTACCACTGCTGTACGGCCCTGGACAAGCCACCTGACCTCTCTGAGCAGCGGTTCCTCAGTCTGTAATGGAAGGAGAAAGCCAAGACCTCACCTCCAGGGAGGACCCTAGGAATGAAACCCAGGAGCAGGCTGTGTGGTCCTGGATGATTTCTGAGCCCTTTAGTTTCATCTCTAGAATGGGCTTCTGCACTTGCCAATCATGGGACCTCGGGCAGGTTTAAGCTGTCAGAGCCTTAGTTTACTGATCTGTGAAACGGCCACCATGAGAGCACCTCCTTCATAGTGAAATGGAGAGGATTTAATGGTGGTGTTACATAGGAAGGGCTCAGGGCGGGGTGTGGCACACTGTACGTTGGTGGTATCAGCACCATCGCTGGGAAGTTGCTGGGCACAAATGCACCCCAAATATATGAGTGGATGTGCAGTGTAGGAGCTGCCCAGCCTCCAAATGAATGATGGGCTGAAAAGCATAAGGGCTTCGGCTTCCATGGGCCTGGAATCCATAACGAGACCTAATGCTTAGTAGGGAGGTGCCTTTGGGGAAGGCTGTGCCATTCCTCTGTGCCTCAGTTACCTCATTACAGAGTGGAGTTACTTAAGGACTACAGGACATGGAGTGTATATTGATCCATTAAGTTGTGCTGGCCATTTTGAGCAAATATTTACCACCTACCTCAACCGTTCCCCAAGAGGTGGCCAATTCAGCCCCATTTTAACCTGATGAGCAGTTCTAGTGGCCCTTCTCATCTCTCCTACCTCTTCCCCCTTTATAGAAACAAAAGAGGCTACCAGCATCATGCTGCCCGGCTCTACCAAATTACAACAAAGGCCCGGGAATAATGGAAAAAGCAAAACTCTGGTGTGAGCCAGTCCAGATTTGAATCTCAGGCCTGTTCCTTTCAGATGTGTGACCTTGGGCAACTTTCTTTACCCCTCTCCACCTCAGTTTACTCATCCACAAAATGGGATAACACTACCCACCTGATCAGGATCCCTGTAGAGACTAGATGGCACCCTCAAACCGAGTGATGTGGGGAGAGTTTGACAAAGACTATTTATAAAAGTGTGGGCAGGGAGGGTGCAGTGAAACCAGAAGGGATTGTGCAATTGCCCAAGATTAGCAATGGTGAAAAAAAATGCTACCGTCTAAGGCCTGGAAGGCAAGAGGAGAGAGCAGTTACTTGAAGGAGGTAGGTGTGTAGAGCTGAGAACTTAATGGAAGGAAAAGGTTCTGAACAGAAGTCACAGGTGCAGGCTCCTGGGCCAAAAACCCAAAGGAGAAGGGAGGAGAGCGGCAAGTGAGTCTGTAGGAGCAAAGAGGAGCTATCTGGAACCCGCCTCCCAGTCCTGTTGTACTGAGCTAACGTTTGCATAGGTAGAGTGCCTACTGAAACCTGTCATTAGTAGGTCCTAAGGAAATTCATTATTAATAATAGAAAAGAATACATGTGAATCAGTCTCAGTTATTCCTTAGTGTCTTTCCAACTGGCATTCTCTTATTTTAAGATAGTGCTGGATCCAGGGAAGAAACATGCCTCGTTAGCACAGACCCTCATGCTTTCGCAAGGATGTTAATCTCAGGTACCATTTCTCCAGGTGGTGCAGCACATCCAGGGAGTGATGTGTTGGCCCTCTCTCCCTTGAAAGCCCAGCCTCTTGGATCTGATCACCTTAGCCTCTGGTCCAACTCAGAGATGTCAAGGCTGGGATTTACAGATCAGATTTGAGAACGCCCAGGGCATTCAGGAAGAAAACTCTGGGTAGTGGCTATTGTGAAACACCTGGATCTGTTGGGATTAAAAAAAAAAAAAAAAGGAATAGACCACAGAGAAAGCAATTTAAGAGATAAGTTATGTGACTGGAAACAGCTGAATGGGCACCCTTAGTTCACTTTTGTTTTTATTGCATTGTGATCAGAAGATGTAGCCTGCACACATGTCTGTATTGTGCCTACGATAAATTAATTTTCTTAATTTATTAATACTTTGTGCTTGGTTTGTATGTAAGTTTTGTAAATATTTCAATGGCGCTAGAAAAGCTGTCATATTCTTTTTTTGTAAGGGCATTGGTAAGCTGTACTCTTTTTGTAAATTAGTTCTGTATATAGTCTTACTTTTTAGTTGTATTGTCTTTATTTTGGATGACTCGATCTGACACAGAAAGATAATGAAGAATTTACTATTTCTCAGTTTAATTCTTTCCTGTCCATTTTTCCATCGTATGTCTGAGTTTTTTGCTTTTTGCATGATGCTTCATTGTTGGTTAGTACGTAGGATATACTTGTTCATTATAACGCTTGTGGTTAATACCACCTGTATCTCATTAAAATGTACTCCTTAAAGTTTACTTGGTAGAGTTAATAGTGCCGCTGTTGCCCATGGTTTAAATCTGTGTGATCTATACTTAATCTTATTTTTAGCTGTCTTGTTTCATTTTCTACCAGACTGTAAGTTCTGTGAGAGCAGGGAACTCTTGCATCATCATTGTTGTGCATCTACTCGGTGCCTGTCATAGTAGACAAAAATATTTATTGAACATGTCTCTCTTATGTTATAAACAACAGATGATTGAAATTTGGTTTTCATCTAATTTGAGAGTATTTGCTTTATAATAGGGAAATGTATTGTGTCTACATTCTAATAGTTGTTACCATTAGACTGGTTACTATCATCCTCATTCATGTCTCATTTCCATGCTTTCTGAGGTAAGCACTCTGCTATTTGCTGTCGTCTTTTTTATTTCAGAATAAATAGCTCATTGAAAATCTATCAGGAACTATTTGGAAGCATTTCAGAAATAGACACAAATATCTATAGCATCTCTTTTTATTTCCTCTTACAGATGTAAAGGATTTTGTGATTTTCATTTTTCTTTTTCTAACTTTCGGTTCTTTTCCTAGTCTTATTAATTTAACTACCCATACCCTTATTTTTTTGTCTTTTTTTGTTGTTGTATTCCCCACTTTCTTCCAGAATTATACCCTGCTATTTATATTTGTTTTCAACATCCTGTCTTAGCTCTGTTACTTTGTATCCCACAGTCATCACCACTGACTTCAAGATTTTTTTCCTTCAAGAGCTTACTCTCAAGGAAGCAATTCAGACAAGACAATCGCTGGGAAAGTTTCTGAAGTTTGCTGCTCAGAGTGATCCTGATGGTGCTTTTGGCCAGCACGAGAGTCAAGAGTCAAGGGTGGGACTCAGCCCAAAGCATCCAGCCTTTCTTGAAAATCTGCTCTGGGCACTTTGAGCAATGAGGTCACCCTCTTCAACTGCCATTCACTCTCTACAGGAAAGTGGTGTCATTCATTTCCCATAAATTATCTCCCAGCAATACACCCTGTGCAATCCCAGAGCACCTGAAATTTATTTGGCAACAAACCTCACTCACAAATTAGTAAGTTGGCATTTGAAAGCATCCCTTTCAGCATGGGTATAATATACAAAGGGCATATTTTGTGTGTGTGTGTGTGTGTGTGTGTGTGTGTTTAATTTTAGAGCTTAGTATGAAGTTTGGTTCTTTACATAAACCCTCAATTCTATTTGTTTTTTAATGGCTGTGCACACAGGCAACACTATAATCATTTTTAGATTGTAAAAATGCAGTTTAGGGAGGTAAAGCTACTTACAGTCTTTCAGCAAATATGTTTAAGCATCTGCTATGTAGCATTGGAGATAGACCCTCGAACACAATAGACTCTTTTCTGCACTCTTATGTATTATCTCCTCCTGGGTGTCATGGGCTGCAAACAAATCAGTGTGTAATGCAGTGTCAGGCAGTGAATACAGTCGGCTGAGTAATGGCCCCCAAAAGCAGATGCCGATGCCCTAATCTCCAGAAAATGTGAATGTAACCTTATCGGGAAAAATAACCTATGAAGATATAATTAAGTTAAGGATCTTGATATGAGCTCATCCTAAATTAACTGGGTGGGCCCTAAATCTGTCTTACAAGAGACAGAAGAGGAGTGACAGGGACGCAGGAAGAGGCCATGTGAAGACAGAGGCAGAGACCGGAGCGATGTAGCCATGGCCAAGGACCGCCAGAAGCCACTAGAAGCTGGAAGAGGTAAGAAAGGACCCTCTCTTAGACACTTCAGTGGGAGCGCAGCCCTGCTGACACCTTGATTTCAGACTTCCGTACTCTAGAACTGGGGAAGACTAGGTTTCTGTTGTTTTAAGCCACCTACTTCATGGCCACTGTTTCAGGGGCCCTTGGAAACCAGTGGAGTGAGTAACGCTGTGAAGAAATGTAAGCACATTGGGGACGGGAGAGTGAGTGGCGCTTTTGTAGCTAAAGCCGTCAGGAGAGGTGACATTCGAGCAGAGACCTGAACCAGAGGCAAAGTGACCCTTGTGGATACCTGGCAGGACAATATTCCATGCAAAGAGAAGGGAAAGAGCCAAGGTCCCAGGTGAAAATGTGCTTAGCTTGTACCACCATAGTGATTCCCACTTCTGTGCAACAATTCATACATTTGCACCAAAACTACGGTCACACGTGCACACAGAACCCATTTCCAGGCACTACTCATGCCATTCTCTCTTTGGCACTTCTGCCCTAGTCACTGTGTGCTAAATGATGAGGGAACCTTGGCTGAGCACTTCCTACAGCTCTGGGCCTTTCTGGGTTTCCCACGGGCTTAATCTACCCGGAAGACAAGGCATGGCCCTGTGGGACATGACACCTTGCGCCAAGAATGTGCCCTTGGATTTGCTAAATCTCACGAGGTAACCGCCTAGCACAGATGCCATTGCCCCCTCCTCTTACGCCCGTGGCAGACATCGCCGTTCATGCAGGGGGTGACATTACCCCGTTGGCTGGGACAGGCCTGGGAATCCATTGCATCATCACACTTTAAGTAGCTACCAACAATTTTTTGGACCTGGCACATGAATAAACCTGTTTACCAAAAGGTTTTCAGAAGAGGAAGGAATGATCTTGGGATAGGGAGAAATTATGGAACTTTCTAAAAAGTGGTGATATGGCTGAAGGACAAGATCTTCATATGTAAAGTCCATAATTTATACAAGGATTCATTCTTGGTGTTGTATATTCTGTGGGTTTTGACAAACCCTGATGTCCTGTATCCAGCATTATCATATGATACAGAATAATTCCACTACTTGAGACTCTCCTGTCTCCACTCCTTCATCCCTCCTTCATCCCAAACCCCTGGCAACCACTATCCTTTTTTTTCTCTATAGATTTGCCTTTTTCAGGCTGTCATAGAGTTGGGGATTTGATTCCCTTTGAAAATCTACTCTCATTTTAAAAATGCAAAAACATTCAGACCTGTCACCCAGGGTCAAGAGAATTCCTGTCAAAAGCAAAGAAGCCCAAGACCTTCTCCATTTAAATTCACCAGTTCATGCTCCCCATGGTCTCTTGGAGGTGACCAACCACCCAGTTTAGCTGGGATGGTTCTAGTTTTAGCATCGAAAGTCTTAGCATCTGGAAAATTCCTCGATTCCAACAGAGTTGGTGCCCCTCCCCCTACCCTACCCAGCACTGTTCTGAGATCCATGACTGCTTGTGTCACCCCCTCGCTACCTTCTCTTTTTCAGGTTAAAGTCCAGACCCTTTTACATGCCACAGCAGAGCCACAGAGCCCTGGCCATACCAAACCCCTTCCCTTCTCAAAGGCCCCAGGTTTGTGCTCCCTCCTCTCGCCATTTGCCTGAGCTGTCCCCTCTGCCTGCAAGGCTCCCCAGCGACCCCCTCACCCAAACTCTCTGCTACCTCTTGCTCACCCTTCAGATTTTATCTGAATTGTTGCTTCTCCTGAGAAGTGTCCCCTGATCCCTGGACCAACGGGATATCCTACAAAGGGGATCCCCACCGTCCCTATGGTTTCCACAAAGTCACAGCAAGTTATTGCACTTATGAGCTTAAGAGAAGGTGCTGAGTGCAAACAGCTCAAATGTCCATCCGCAGTGAATGAATCGACAGGACGCGGTGCATCTATGCAGTGGGATATTACTCAGCCATAAAAGGGAATGAAGTACAACATGGATGATCCTCGAAGGCATCATTCCACGTGAAAGACACTAAACACAAAAGGCGGCATATTGTAGGATTCCATTCATATGAAATGTCCAGAATAGACACATCCATAAAGACAGAAAGCACAGAGTGGTGGTTACCAGGGGCTGGGCGATGGGGAAATTTGGAGGTATCGAGTTTCTTTTTGGGGGGCAATGACAATGTTCTGGAATTAAGAGGAGATAATTACAGGACCTCGTGACTCTATGAAAACCCACTGAACTGCATACTTTAAAATGGTCAAAATGTTGACTTTTATGTTACGGGAATTTTATCTCAATAATGAGATATTTTAGAAGTCGGTAATGAATATGTACTTGTCAAATGGAGACTGAGTTAATATTTTAGTTAAACCAGGAAGCTTGATCAGAATTTGTACGTACAATTTCTGTTGGCTTTTTAATATAATAAAAAGAGTTCAAAGTTCATAGTCACCCCCTTTGAAAGTTCCTAGAGCCCCAGGACTCCCGAGTTAGGCTGTGCCTGAAGGGGTGGGGTTGGCTCTGGGGGAGACAGCTGGGGTAGGATGGGGCGTGACCGCCTGCCTTCGCTCTGGGTTGGTGCAGCCTTCCCCAACTGCCTGGGGCTGAGACTCTGAAGGGGCTGGGAATCCCTGCAAGCAAGGAAGCGGAGCGGTGGTGGTCTCCTTCCTGGCTCCCCCGAAGTCAGTCCCCATGCGGCAGTCTGAGTGACCCACAAAAGTGAGCAGAGCATGTGGCTCCCTTGCTTGAAGCCCTCATGGCTTCCCACGGCAGATGCCCTTGCACACACACGTCCTGTCCACACTCACCCTGATGTGAAGGGTGCTCACTATGGCTTTGTGCTTGAAGAATGGTATTTGGGCACCCTGGGCCAGAAATATGGGGTTCATAGTCTGAGACATGGTCTACACTGTGTCCCAAGACTTTCCCAAAGGATCAGGATCCAGTCACCTGCAGGGCTAGCTACGGGGAGAACACAGCCCTTACTCGCCCTGTCTCACTGACTCATCCCCACTGCTTCTGTTTCCTGGGATCACTCCAAGGAACACTGGGATCTCGCCCTGGGATCTGGGAGCACTTGTAGGAAAATTGGACTCCTTATACTGGCCTACAAGGCCCTGAGGCTACCTGGCCCTGTCTGTCAACTCCACATTCCTACCCCAGCCAGCCCCACCCCCACCAGCCTCCTGGCTGTTTGTCAAACAACTTAGCTCTGTCAAGCCACCTGGCCTTTGAACCTCAGGTATCCCTCCCCCAGAATGTTCTCCTCCCTAGTGACTCATAGGGTCCCCCCAAGTCAGGCCTCAATTTAAGTGACCCTTCCCAAGGGAAACCTTACCTGTGCATCCTGATTCAAGCACAGGATCCTCATGCTGCCCTGCTGGGTGTTCACTTTGCAATAATAATTCATGGAGCAGAACGTGTACTTTGTGTATTTTCCTAAAGGTAAATTTTGCTTCAATAAAAAATTCCATTAAAAAATTTTAAAAGCAGATGTAAGTTTAATAAGAAACAAGATATTAACACAGTCTTAAAGTATGTCCCCAAAAGATACTTATTAATTACAAAGGGAAAACAGTCACTTTACAGTGGAGACACGTGGCAGACCCCACATTCACCGAGGAAACAGCCTGACCGTGACCAGTGATGGGACAAATGATATTGTGTAGCCCCAGAAATGATGCACCATGGAGAACACAACATTACTTCTGGGGTGTTCTTGGCACAGCGCTTACCAAATCCCATCCTGAAGAAACGTCACACCTACACTGAGCGGCATCCTAAGAAATAAATGGCGTATACTCTTCAAAAATGTTAACATCAGGCAGAACAAGGAGAGGCCATGGAATGTGCCATATTAAAAGAGATTGAAGAGTCCCAACACTCAAATGCAACTTGTGATCCAAGATCAGATTCTGGACCCAGAAAAAAAAATGTTATTTTTTGTTATGAAGGACACTCGAGGGACAATGGTGAGGCTGAGTGAGGTCTACAGAAACGAGTATTATATCAATGTAAATCCCTTGATTTTGATCATTATGCTCTAGTTATGTAAGAGAACGTCTCCTTTAGAAAATGCACTCTGAAGTTTTTAGGGGTAAAGAAGGGAAGGGAATCGAGCGAGTACACACGTGCACACAGACTTGGAGAATCTGGTGACTATATGCAAATCTGGAAAGGTCATGTATTAGATGACTCCACTGTGTAACATTCTTGACGTAACAAAATTATGGAGATGGAGAACAGGTTAGTGGGTGGCAGCGGTTGGGGATGGTGCAAGGAGGAGGGTGGGGGTGACTATGAAGGCAGTGAGAAAGACCTGTGTGCTGATGGAACAGTTCTGTATCTTGATCAAATGACATAGAAACCACGCACCCACATTGTACCATGTCACTTTTCTTGGCTTCAATAGGTCACTGTGGTAATGTAAGCTGTAACCGTAGGGGGAACCTGAGTGAAGGGCACACAGGGCCTCTCTGGGCAATCTTTGTTGCTTTCCGTGAATCTCATTATTTCAAAATAAAAAGTGTTAAGAGGAGAGATAGCTCTCCTCTGTCACTCTACATTCCCCTATCCCGATTTGTTTTGCTCTTTAACTTTTATTCACCGACTTCATTGATTTGTTTACGTTTACCACCAGGCCCTCCCCTCCCCCCACTGGACTGCTTATTAGCCCATGAGGGCAGGCAGTGAATCTGTCTGTGTCTTCCCTGCTGTATTCCCAGCACATAGTAGGTGCCAAATTGATAAATAAATAAGAAAGTCATAGCCAGGGGAAACTGAGTGCCTTGGCCACAGTGAAACTGAAGGGAGACAAGACCAGGGACAATGGCCATCTTGAAGCACAATGGCCCCTCAGGGCTCCCCCAAGGCGGCAGGACTCGCTCCTGCAGCTACACCTGCCGTAGGCAGCTTCCTCCCTGCTTCGGGTCTCACTGCCATTTGTACCAGCCCAGACACAAAGAGGCTCCTGGGAACCAGTTTGGGTAGTGAAGGAGCAGCCACTGTGAACCCAGTTTAACCAGTGGGAAAGCTAGTTCATTCATTCGACAAATATTTACCGGAGCCTGCAGACAGGAGAGGGGGTGCTTGCTGAGGGGTAATAACAAACCCAGCAAAAAATACTGCTGACTTGGCTCCAGGCTCTATGCTCAGATTTCTGATCTCACTCGAGCCTCATAACACATACTATATTCACTGTCATCACCCTAAATCACAGAAGAAGGAATTTCGTAGATGATGTGGTCTTCCATTCAGATCCCCTGAGATCTTTTCTGCACTTACTTTTAAAATCCAGTTACTGCAGGTCTTTGGAGGCCAGATCTGGCAGTGCCTGTGCCTAGAACTGTCCTTACCCCCAGGGCTTCCCAGGACTGGAGCTCAAGAAGCCCAGCTTCTGACCCAGGGGGAACTCACCCTTCAGAGCTCTCTGCTGGCCAGGCTCAGCTGGACCTGGCCTGACATTTATACCCTTGCCTCTCCTGTCTGACCTCCCTCCAGTTGCTGCTAGAAAGACTCCTAACAAACCACTTGCCCATGAGTCATATCTCAGGCTCTGCTTCTGGGAACCCGACCAGGGACAGATAAGGCACCATGATAGAGTACCTGACCACAGCCGCACAGCTAAGAGAAGAGTGAAAGCCAGAAGCTGTGTCCCTGGAGCCCGATGCCAGAGCCCGCATGCTGCACTCATTCATAAACCTGTCTTGACCGTGTCCTGCTGCCAGGCCCAGAGCCAATGATGGCCAGTAGGATTCTCAGACCCTTCCTCAGAAGCTCTCAGGCTATTTCGGAAGGCAGATTTAGCCTCGTTCATTTGAGCCTTCACCAATTCAATATATTGGATCTGCCATGTGCCTGCACCATGCTAAGTGTCGGGAGACAGAGAGGACTTAGGCATGGTCCCTGATCTCCAAGAGCTCTAGGTCTGGTGGAGAAGGAGCAAACCACGTGGTGTGTCGCAATGTCATCTGGCATGCAGGACTCAATCGGGGCGCAAAGGAGCACATGTCAGCCTACCCGGGAGACTCAGACGGCAGGGAGCTGATGCAGAGCCGGGGCCAGAGAGCACGGAGGAGCCCGGCTGGGGAGAAGGGACGGAGACACACAGTCTAGGAGAGGGCCAGTTGCACAATGTCTGGTTGGGGCTGAAAGGAGGACACGTGATCACGGCAAGCATGCTCTCGTCGCAGCTCCGGAGAAAACACCCACGGAGCTGGCCCTTGCGTCAATCACTTCCTCCCGTGGAAGGCCCTGACATGGCGCCAGCACCCAGGCCCCAGTGCGATGCCTTCTCCATCTCTTGGAGACTTTGAACCACATATCTCACCCTCTCAGCCTGGGCCTCTCTTATCGCTAAAAGAGGAACAATTATATACACCTTGCAGGTGGTCATGAAGGTTACATGAGGGTTGCCTGGCCCCGAGTAAGCCCCAGATAGAACCCAGCGGGGCTGCTAGGCGGGCTCGGGCAAGTTGGGCAGAGGTCTAGGGGCACCCATCACACCCCGGCAGTTGCTCACGGCAGAGAATAGGCGCCCTTTTCAAGCTCCTGCAAAGCTGGTGGTTGGACAAGTAGCGGTGCCGCCTATGAGAGCCGATAGGTCCCGCTGCTGAGCCCTGCCTGGGGGAGGGGATCTTTGGTACCCACGTGTGGGCCCCACACTCAAGTGCCTTTCATCAGGGCCTGGAGCTTCACACTCTTCTATGGGTCTTCGGGCCAAGTTGGGCAGTAGAGAGGACATGGTTAAGAGAGCGGGAAGGATTTCAGGAGACAGAAGGGCTGGCATAGACACTTAGGGGAAAAAAAATCACTCGGGGCCAATTCTCACTCTACCACTGACTTTTGGGAGTCCTCAACAAAGCACCTCACTTCCTGACCCTCATTTCTTACAAGTGAGAACCGAAGGAGCATGCCCACCACCAGGGCTATTAAGGATGGTCTGAAACAAGGTGAGGCAAAAGCATCAAGTCCAATGCCTGCTGGTGACTTTGAACTGAGCATCCAACCCCACTTCTTCTCCCCTGGAAATCCCACCTTCTCAAAGTTATTGCATTAGTCTTTCTATTTTGTGCAAGTTTTAAATGTTTCCTACATTTGTTTAAATTAAAGCCATAATCCTATGTATTCTTCAGAGCCTGTCCAGCATCATGGGATATTTTTTAAAAAGAAAAAAAAAATCATTTCTTTCTCCCTCTTAAATTTTTTGTCTTAGCTGTCAGTAAACTCAGTGCTCTGTTTAGCAGTCAGTGAATGCTGAGCGTCATCTGGCTGTATTAGTTAGAAATCACACAGCTGCAAGCAGCAGAAAATGACTGGTTATTTCAAGCAAAACGAGAAGTTAGTGGAATGATATCAGGGTTGTCAGGTCTATGCCAGGGGAGAGAGAGCTGTCCTTCTCAACTTCCCTAACGGGAGGTGGGACACTGGTCCCTGTCCATCCACCTCTCCCACAACAAATAGTTATCGAGTGCCTATTATGTGTCAGAGATTATGTAAGGAGCTAGGGATGGGGTGGTGGCGGTTAGAAGTGGCCAGCTAAACTCTCTGCAACCAGGGGCTTAGAGTAACCATCGTCTCCCAACCCATTACTTTTTTTTAGTGTCTTGCTTTAGGTTCCCCCAGAAGCAAACCCTGAGACAAAGAGTTGAATGCAAGTGGTTTACCTGGGAGGTGACCACAGGAAACACTGGCAGAGGAAGTGGGGAAATGAAACAGGGACGGGAGGGAACAAATACAGGGGGCATCATCCAGCCTCACCCATCCTGGGCACTTGGAGCTCAGTCTTGCTAGGGAACTCTGCGGAGACAGCACAGAACAGAATCGTCCCCACCAAGGAGAGAGGCAGCTGGAATACGGACCCACCAATCTCCATCCCTTCCTGGGCGAGGGCTGCTCCTGGGGCCTTAACTCTGCAGGGCTTCCGGTTCCCCATGCCATGGGCTGAGCAGGCTCACGCTGCCAGAAAGATGCTCTGGCAGGGGTCCCATGAGCTCTCCGAAACCAGTTCTTTGCAGGAGAGCTGAATGCTGAGGTCCGGGACAGGGACACTGGACTGTCTACCACACTGAGGTTTATATTACACATGCAAAACACTTTCACACCCATGCTCCATTTGTTTCTAAGTCTGCTCTGCTCCGTCCTTTGCATAATAGAAGTTACAATCTCCCCAGACCTGTCTTTCTTTTCTCTTTGAGCCATTTCCTGTGCTGCTGGTGAAAGAAACCTTAGATCAGGAGAAAAACAGCTCTGTCTTCCACAGCTGTGAAGAATGAGGTCCTACTCCACGAAACCTCCTTTGCGATTGTTATTATTTTCACCTCGTTAAATGTAAAATAAATCAGTCTTGGAGAACTACACAAAACAAAGGTACAGCTTAATGAATGACCACCACATGCGAACCCCTTGAAACCACTCCTAACTGGGACAGAGTGGAACTTGGTCACCCTCCCCAGGAGCTCCACGACTCACCCTCCCTCTAAGTGTACCCATTCTCCTAACATTTCCGTTCCTATGTTTGTCACTTCCTTACATGCCACTCCAGTTGGGTCTGGCCCATTTTGTTCCCTTGATATGTCCTTTAAATTTCTTTAACCTACAGGTTGCCCATCTGTATTCACTTCCTATTGCTGCTGTAACAGATGTTCACACACCTACTGGCTTGAAACAAGGTGAGATGTCTGAAACCATCTTACTGGACTGAAGTCATGGGGTTTCAGGGCTACATTCCTTCCAGAGGCTCCAGGGGAGAATCCATGCTCTTATCTTTTCCAGGTTTTAGAAGCGTTCCTTGGGTCCCTTCCTCCATCTTCAAAACCAGCTTCAGCTGGTTGAGTCTTTCTCTTGCTGCCTCAGCCAGCCTTCAACCTTCCTGCCTCCCTCTCACCAGGACCTTGTGATGACTTTGGGCTTACCCGGATAACACAGGGTCATTTCCCCATCTCAAGATCCTTAACTTGGTCACATCGGCAAAGCCCTTTTTGCCACGTCAGGACATATATTTACAGATTCCAGGCATTAGGACACAGATAGCTTTGGGGCCATTATTCTGCTGACCACTCCATCCATCTCCTCTCTCTAATCCCCAACTTATCTGTTGAGAAACCCAGGCCATTTGACCTCTAGCATTCCCCATGTTTGGGGAATTTTGCTAACTGAGCACTCCAGGTGCAGTTCTGCATGTGCCTCTGTCCTCAGAGCTTCCCGTGAACTGGCAGTGGGATGCAGAGGCTGGATGGGGCTCGGCCTTCATCCTCTTCCATCAGGAGGCTTCTAATATCTGGCTTTTGTGGGGTTAGTACTCACTGAGGCTCAGTGTCCAGATCCACTGATTGACGGAGGATTGACAAACCGTGATATTTGAATTCAATCATTTCCTTTTAATTTGTTAGTTGGAATACTTCCATACAGAGATGCTTTTCCTCATCTACAGTTTGTTATCAATTGGTACCGAAAAAGCAGAATCGCTGCTCAATTCCTTTTCTTTACCAGTTTTTGAGATAACCAACTAGTTCCTCATCTTCCTCTGAAGGAGATCCGCTAGTTTTTAAAAATATTTTTTTGTAAGCTCATGAATTAAAACGTAGGTGGGTTTCGACCCATCGCAATAGTATCCTTACTGAAGCTCCAACTGTCAAATGTCTTTGGCCTGGGGAGTTTCTTCGAGCTACTTCTCAGTTCTTTTGGCAAAATCTGAGTAGTCTCCTTTGACAGTGCCCTTGCCATTTGGGAAAACAAAAGAATCCAACCTTGTCTTGTACATTTCCAGCCCTGGAATCAGCTGTTTCTACAAGAAACTCTGCTTTTAATTGTTGAAAAAATGGGAAATGACATTTCAAGACCAGCCTGTGTATGAGGCTCTAGGCCTTTTCAGGGGGTAGGGCTAATATAAGTGTATTTTTTTAAAATGAAATTCTTGGCTAATTCATACCATACACCTCTACAATGCCTACATGTGGATCGATTGAGCATCTCACTTCAAACTTTATTGTCCCGATTGTGCTATCTGATTGGCATTTCTATCCTCTCAAAGGTGTAAATCCTATGATGGTTCTCTCACATACATGCACAAGTGTTATGGAAGGACCAGCTGTCACTCTGTTAGGTTTCTCATGTTTCCCGAACCTTGGGAACAACCCAACTTGGGGCAAGTATCACATCGGTGTTAGCTCAGAACCCAGCCCCCCTCCAGCCCTTCCCAGTATGCAGTATACCAACTCCTTGATTGTTCTTTCCTTTGAACCCCAGGGGACAAGAACTTTTGTGAGTCTTTGAAGGAGTCACAGCTCTTGCAGATCAAAGTTCAGAGGCCACCATCCAGTCCTCTCTCTGGGACTTTGGGGGACCCATTACCACAAGCTCCTCCCTCACCATCTCTGGCCGGGTCTGTCTCACAGCCTCCTCGCCTAGTCAGTGGGATTCCCTGCTCTCCCCGAATCCCCTTCCCACTCTCCCACTGGAGGCCCGCCCCTGAGAATCTGGCCCTTGGAAATATCCTGGGAGCTGACTCCCAAGTGTCTTACAAGATATATAGATTAGGCCACCCACTTTGGCCCTGCCACTTCTGTTTTAGTAAGAACAGCTGGTCCTTCCATAACACTTGGTACGCACCAGGAAGCATTCTAAGCACTTTGTATACCCTAACCAGTTTCTACTTGCAGCCAAGCATAGGAGGCAGGTGCTATCACCTGCACATTTCATGGGTGAGGAGACTTCGGTTCTGGGTTACTAGGAAGTGAGAGGTGGACTGGGTCTCACCCACTGTCTTGGGGCTTCAGACTTGGTGCTTCTAATCAGAAGACAGTACTATACCACTTAAGACCAGCCGTCAGCATCCGTCCGGGAAGGAGCCAGAACCTACATCGACGGCATGGAAAATGGAATCACCTCCTGGACCGACCGTCCTTCTCTAGAGCAGCAGTTCCCGAGCTCGAGCTGGTGTCAAAATCCCCGGGAGCGGGCGTTAAAACACGGATTGCTGGGTCCGACCCCAGAATTCTGACTAGTAGGCTGGGGCCCGCCTGAGAATCTGCATGTCTAATGAGTTACCGGTGATGCTAATGATGCTGGTCCAGAGACCCTTTACGGAACCACTGCTCGGGTGAACTTGCCCACACCATGGAGGGACAGGACCTGACTCTCTGCTCACATCGAGGACACGTGGAGTGGCAGTTCCCATGCGGTTTCCCACCCAGGTGGTCCTGTGATAATGACAGCTATGTTTTTAAAAAAAAAAATAAATAAGTCTTCATCTGTTAGAGATGCATTCCGAAGTTTTCACAGGTGATGCATACGATGACTGGGATTCACTTTAAACTACTCCAGCCTCTCCCTTGCAAAAAGTTGATGGTGTAGATGAAACAACAGTAGCTGGCTAGTGAGTCCAACGAGTTCGTTATACCACTTTCCATGCCTTGTTTATATTAGAAAGAGTTAATAATTAACCTTGATGATTTCATGCAGAAAAAAAGCTCTGGGTCCCCTGCCTAGTAACTATATGAATTTGAGCTGGAACCTTGCAGTATTCGAGTCCCAAATCTTTCTGCCATCAATGCAGATGATGGCATCTTTCCAACCAGATTGTTGAGACAGTGGATGTTAGACACGTAGCACTCACCTTGGTACATGATTCATGAAATTATAATTGTCCCCATTTATTCCTATCTTACACATTCTCCAGCCCGGGCCTCACCAGGGCAGAGCCTGATGGGTAGGGGACTCACCCATCTCAAGTCTCCTGTTCAACGAGTTCTGGCTTGAGTGTGGGACTTGGCACAAGCCCGTCCACCTGGGAGCAGGAGGAGCGGGTGTGGAATGTGGGGCGGAAAGGCTGTGTGTGCGGGTCCCTGAGCCCGAGGCCTGCGGGTGGTCACAGGCAGGCTGGCCGCTTAGGAGCCTCAGCGGTTGCCCCACACTGTGGCGTGGACCTGCCGGGTGTCCCTTTACACGGTAACCGGGTCTGGGACAGGAACCCGGGCATCCAGTCAAAGGGGGTTGCCAAACTCCCAATCAAGGTGTTTGGGGTTGTCCTGGTTGGTTTTGTATTTTTTTGCTTTGTCTTAGTTTTGATTGCAGTTAACAGAAAGGAACTCATTTATGCTAACCTAAGCCGAAGTCCGGGGCAGCCGGTGACTGGGGATCACGAAATCGTTTCCTTGAACTTCAGTATAAGGAGGGCAGCCAAGTCTCATATCAGTTGGGAGCAAGTCCTGGAAACTGTCAAGAGCCGCACTGGCTTCGCTTTCTCTCCCTCCCTTCCTCCCACCCTCTCTTTCGCACTGGCTTGTTTTTCTTCTTCCTCTTCTTCCTCATATACAGGCAGGAGGTGGCCTCCACACAGCTCTGAGTCCCATCCCTTCTGTTCATACCACCAGCAGAGCCCACTAATGTTTGCCCAGCATTTTCTTGAGAAAAAAAAAGCTTCCCCACCAAGATTTCATGTAATCCCACCATAGCCACGGAGGAACGCTGTCTTCATCATTCTGACTTCCAGAGAAGGAAACCGAAGCGTTGAGGGGCTCAAGAGGTGGCCTGACACCACAGAATCAAGAGGCAGAGCCAGGATTTGAACCATCTCTCTCTCATTCCTGAGTGAGGTTCCCAAGTCACCTGCCGTGTTACCTTCTGGCATTAAAAAGACTCGGGAGAGAGGGCGGGAGGCAGGGGGAGTCTGATTGGCCTAGCTTGAGCCAGGTGTCTTGTTTCTGGACCAATCGGCTGTGGCCAAGGAGGTGGATCTGAGAGTATCAACATGGTGACTTCCCGGCCCAGCACTAGAAAGCCGCACTCGGATGGGGCTGTGAGCCTGGCACCTGGTCCCAGCCAGTTCCCGCATCTATGCCCTTCCTCCTTCCTGGGTATCCCATCTCCTACCTTCCACAGACACACAACACCTTGCTGCATTCATCTTCCCAGGACGTATGGCGTTAGAAGTGGCATGCGCTCAAATCCTGCCTCTGCCATTTTCCTAGTAGTCTACTCTTGGGCAAATGACTTCACCTCTCTGAGCTTCAGTGTCTTCGTCTATAAATGGGGTTCACCATACTGGCCTCTCAAGGATGTAGGGGGAGTTAGATGAAATAATAACCTAGGTAAACCCTTCAGGGGTTCCATGTTGTTTTCAGGGTCAAGTTCAAACTCAACACTCTCACTCCCTTTCTCCAGCCAAGCTCAACTGCTTATGTGAAGTTCCTTGAACAAATTTTGGTCCAGGCTTTCGCACATACTGTTCCCTCTGCCTGGGATGCTCTTCCTCTTCTTACACCACCTAACTTAGCTAACTTGCTCCCTCTAGTGGGTTGGATTGTGTCTCCCAAAAGGATAGGTCATGTCCTCACCCCCAGAGCCCTGGAACCTGCGAAAGTGACCTTATTTCCAAATAAGGCGTATCTAAGTTAAGGATCTTGAGATGAGATCACCCTGGATTTAGGATGGGCCCTAAATACAGCGATAAGCATCCTTATAAAATAAAAGGAAATTTGAGGCACAGAGGCACAGAGGCAAGGCTGTGAGAAGATGGCAGCGGAGAGTGGAGTGATTGTCTACAAGGCACGGAACGTCGGGGATCGCTGGCAGCCACCAGGAGCTAGAAGAGAGGCAAGGAACAGCTTCTCCCTCAGAGCCCTCAGGAGGAGCCAACCCTGCTGATAACTTGGTTTTGAATCCTTGGCCTCCAGAGCTGTGAGACAATAGGTTCCCGTTGTTTTAAACCACCCAGGTTATGGCTATTTGTACAGCCGCCACAGGAAACTCATGCTCGGAAACTTAGCTCAGACATCCCCTCCCCTGAGAAACCCTCCCTGACGTCTCACCATGCATGGCTTTGTCCTAGCCCTTCCCACGGTGCCTGTCATCACCCACACGCCTGCGCGCCTCCCCTCCAGACAACGGGTATCATTGTCTCTAATGGCTCGGGTGACAGCAGCCTCTCCCAGGGGAGAGGAATCCACAGTCCAGCAGGTCCCAACAGTGTCAACCACAGGTGACACTCTAATGGTGGAATTTCAGGCAGACAGGCGCCTGCAGAAAGAAGTCTGTCTGGGGGCTGGGCACCTCTCGCCTTCTCACCCCAGGACCTGCTCACCTCCTCGGGTGGAAACAAGAGGAGATCTGTCCTGGGGTTCTTCTAGAAAAAGAAAGATGAGGCGAGGGAGTTAATTAAGTCTGGCAACTGGATGGAAAAGGGCCCAGGAAAGTGTGTCAGGATACCCAAGTTTGTTCTTACAGAAAAGCTGCTTCAGCGGGTGAGAGCCCCGGCAGGCCCCTGCCCTCAGCCAAGAGCCCCAGTCAGCGGTCTCCGAGAAGCCCTTCGCTTCCTGCAGGCAAGGCTGGAGCGGCCCTGGGTGTGCTTACTGTCTCCCGGCACCCTGGTGCCACTCCTCACGGCCTTGCTCTGGGGCCCTGCTAGCAGGGACGCAGGCCACTCAGAGACTGGGTCACCCTACCCTCCAGGCTTGAAAAAGCCTTGGGCAGCGGCGCCTCTGCCGTCTCTTCTTCAATATGGGAGGTCTTGCACTCAGCAAGAAAAAGAAAATTCCAGATGTGATGGGAGACCATGAGGCTGGTCTCCTGCAGTTCCTGGCCGAATGGGAGAGTGGGAGGTGGGGCTCTGGGATTCCAGGGGTCTGCTCAGCCAGTTCGAAGCTGGGTGGCCTTGGGTACATTGCTTCACCCCTCTCAGCTTCCTCTGTGGAACTGAAGAAAACAGAGTACTCTCTATGAACGGCACCAGGGCCAGCTTCCTGGTTGTGATGTTGTGCTATAGTTATGCTGGATGCCACCATGGGGGAGGTGGACTTCCCTGTATACTTTCTTACATGGCTTGTGAATTTAACATCATTTCAAATAAAGTTTTAAAAAAATATTTAAAACAAAACAAAACAAAACATAGATGACCTCAATATGAGATATAACCTGATTTTGACAATGGCCCCCCCCCCAAAAAAAGAAGGACAAACGTGTTCTTTCCTTCCTATAATCTTCTCCAGAAAGGCTTCCTGTAATTTGTGCTTCCTAGGAGACAAACAATTTGGTAACAGCTCTCTATTTCGAATGCTGCAGATATAAGAATGTCACAATCAAGTTAATATTTCATCTAAAACTCACCATATGTGTTCATATAACTACACAAATTAAATGCTTTTTCTTGCTGTTTAAAAAAAGAAAGCTTTCTACCTCCCAAGGACTCCAGAATCAGAGTACTTCCATCCGCACCCTCATTCTGCCGGTACGAGCTGGGTGACCCTTGCTCAGTGACTTGAGTTTTCTGCGCTGCAGTTTCTCTCATCTGTAAGATGGGTATCTTCCTCAAGGGTTGGGACAGCTCCGATGAGTTGTTAGTTTCTGTAAAGGGCTTCCGGGGCACCTGGCACTTAGTCTGTGCTCAGGTTGCCATGAGCAGTCATGAAATGACACGGGGTGAATGCTAGAAAGAGACGGGGTTCCTGACCGTCACTTACTGCTGCCAGGCTGTGAGTAGCCTTGGGGACGTCACGACACATCCTGGGCTGCTGCTCCCCTCCCTCATGAAGTGAGGTCTCTGTGTGCCTGCCCCGCCCCATGGTGCATTTCCCTGGGACCACCGTCCTTCCTGCTGTACCACCCCCACCCCACCCCATTGCCATGGCTGACAAGGGAGCTGCCAGTTCTCTCTTCGCCCTTCCCTTGGCCTCAGCTGATGGGCCTAGATCTGCGTGCCTTCCCCAGGGTGTCAGAGGGCAGAGAACAATTTTCCTTTCAGTCCCATTCAGGGGGCGGGTGTGCAGGCTGGAGAGTCTGAGCTGACAGGGTCACATTTCCCACCACGAGGAGACTCTTTCCAGAGAAGACTGAAAGCCTGGGAGACTCCATCCTTGCTTCTCATTGTCCCTGAAGCCCAGGCGAGGCCCTGCCTTCCCAAGCTGTGGCAGGTCAATTCTTCCTTAGAGGGAGCAGCGAGCTCTTACATAACGTGCACTGGTCTAATTGCATATACTTTTACACTTTTACTTATCATAAGAGCCCTGGTGTATCATCACTTCCTTTTACGGATGAGGAAACTGAGGCACACTGACTAACTTGTGTGAGGTCACACACTAGCAAGTGTCAGAGGCAGGACTTGAACGCCATCAGCCCAGCGCCGAAGCCATGCCCCTGACTGCTCCTCCCCCTGCTCTTCATCACAGCCCTATTTGCTCAGCGGGTTGGAGCTGGGCTTCTGTCATCAGTGGACACATAACCCTCGGGCCCCTTCAGTCCCAGGCTGAGGCCTCCAGTGCACCTGCTGCCCTCCTCTGCCTCTTAGCCCTGGAGGACCCCTGAGAGGCCTTCCTGAGTGTTCTGCCCATTTTCACATCCCTCGTCTCATTTGGTCCTGTGGGAGGTATGGAAGGTGTTATTCCCCGTTACACCGTGGTAGAAACTGAGGCTCAGAGAGGCTGAGCTCTGTGTCTAGCGGTACACAGCTGTGACAGTAGGGCCACCACTGGAACTTAGCTCCAAGCCTAGAGCACTGTCACACCCTGGACAGCTGGACCTCTGCTTAGACCTTAACTCAGGTGAGAAGCACGGTCACCTGGTTTCCAAACCAACCAGGTGCAAGGAAGGGCTGGGAGGAGCTTCCACCAGAAAGGAGGCCGCAAGCCCCTCCCTGGGGCGGTGGGATGGAGGAGCAGAGTGTTCTGGAGGCAGCAGGGCCTGGTTCAAACCCCCACAACGATATGAACAACGTGCATGCAGGGGTGGTGTCTGGGTGGTTCTCCTCCGTGTCTCAGCCCGAAGCTGACAGGCAGCAGATCTAATTCAAACATAACTCTGTATGTAAGTACAAGGGAAAAGCACTGCCAACTAAACCAATTGATGCTTTCAAACCTATTTCGAACTTCTTAAAAGCCTCTTTCAGGCTTATGAGATGTCGATTTTAATCATGTATCAATCATTCTTGTACATACATCAACAAGAAAACACAAATGAAGCCATGGGATTAGAAGGTATTTCCTAGGTTATCGTTTTTAGACCCAACCCTTCCAGATCCCTTTTCCATGCAGTGCTGCCAGTACCCGGGTGCTTCTGCCATTGTGGCCCTCTGAATTCACGAGGGCACTGGTGACACAGAATTTCCTGGAAGGCGGTTCCTCTGTTGTTCCGGGAAGTTTCCTCCAAGCTGCTTGGACCCGACCTACATGGTTCAATGTGTTCACACGCAGGCAGTGATGCCTGCTGCCTGCTGGCCGTGGCTGTGACGCTTCCCAACTTCAGGAATAGGGACAGGTGGAAAAACTTGTCCATATATTGGATTCACCAAGAAAAGGAGGTTAGTGCTTGGTAAAGATTTCTTGACAGAATGAATGTATAAATGAGTGAATGAATAGCTGATGAGTGAGTGAGAAAGTTAATTAATTACCTTGAACCTAAGGGAAAATGCTCCAGTGGAACTTACCGATGAGTGAAGTCAATGAAATTATTTGGGCTTCAACCAGAGTTTCTCGACTGGGGCAGTTGTGCCTCCAGGGGACTATTGTGCCAAGATAACAACAAGGCATTATAACCATGCCCACCGAGTACTTACCATCATCTGTCAAACCATATAATCCTCCCCAGCAACTCTGAAAGGCAGCTATTCTTATCACGCCCACTTTACAGAGGAGGAAACTGAGGCTCGGAGAAGGTAAGCATCTTGCTCGGGACTGGAACCCAGACCGACCAGTCTCCACAATCTCTGCCCCATCTCATGAGCAGCCCTCCAGAAGTGGGGATGAGCTCAGCCCTGTCCCCAGAACCCTCTGCAGAACTGCACACCAACAGTGTCCCCTTCTGGGCCTCAGTGGCTGGAGGGAGGGATGTGCCTTGACAAGCCAGAACCAGCAGAATCGTTGGGTCTCTGGAGACAGAGTTGTGGGTAGGACAGACGTGGCTGTGTGACTTCGGGTAAGTTCTTTTAGATCTTTGACATTCACTTGTTTCCTCATCTGAGAGCTGCCCAGGGCACACTCAAGTCTCTGTTGGTTATAGCTGTTTTCATCACATGTGGCCAGCCAAGGAGTGGACAGTCCCTTAGACCCACGGTCCTCAGCCCCGATGAGCTTTGCTGCCTGTTAGATCCCCTCCCTGCCAGAAGCTTCAGCCAACCCCAGGTCCGGGTTCCTTCCAGACCAGTGAGATCCACCCTCCAGGAAAGGTAGGGCTCTGGGCATTTCATGGGTCACCCGAGCTGTGACTCCTGACTTGTCCCACAGAAATCATTTGCATAAATTCCACAGTGGGGCTTGTGCCTGGAATGGAAGGACAAATTTCCCTGAAATGCCTCCTGTTGGATTTGCCATCCTTGGGTGAAGCTGTCTTTCTTTTCCATCAACATGAAGGTCAAGACCTCCCCCAGGTAGTGTGACAGATGCCCACAAAACCTCCCCTAGGTAGTGCGACAGATGCCCACTTTATACACCTTTTACATGAATCACTCGACTGTTTTTCACTCATGTTCCACACACAAAAACAAAACAAAAAACAAGAGCCATATGAATATAATGTGAATATGAAGGCCTATCAGCCATCAATCTCTACTTAAACTGGACTTGGAGTGTTTTCTGGGAGAATGTGGATTGTGTGGGGGCAGGGTAGGTGTATATGTGTGGGTGAGGGAAGGTGTAGGGGGACACGCAACAGGAGAGCTGCTTGTTTTTGAAATATGGGTACTCAGGTGTTGTCTCCACATAAACCCATTTTGGAATTAAAGAGGTTGACTCCTGCCAAACGATTTATTAACACTGATCACCATGAGCTGTTTTGAAAGCGGGCTCTGGGCTAAATGGAATCATTTCCCCCATAAACCTGTGTATGTACGTGTTCGTTTTTGTGCACACACTGTTGAGATTTGAATCGTGTGACAACACAGCAGCCCCCAACCTTTTTGGCACCAGGGACCGGTGTTCCTATGAGAATCTAGTGCCTGATGATCCAAGACAGAGCTGAGGCTGTGATGCTACCGCTGGGGAGCAGCTGCAAATACAGATGAAGCTTCGCTTACTCCCACGCCGCTCACCTCCTGCTGTGTGGCCTGGTTCCTAATAGGCCATGGCCCTGTACCAGTCCATGGCCTGGGGATTGGGGACCCTTGACCTACACCATATGCAAATGAACATGCAAGCCCCTGGCTCAACGATTGCTAAGAATCTCATTACACCAAGCAGAGAGCCCTTCCAACTGACCGCATGGGTTCCTGGCCCTGGAACCCACCCTGGTGGGACTCAGGCTGCTCAAGACCCTCAAGGGGTGGCACCAAAGTTACCATCTTAAGACCACGACACCTTGTCTTATCTGACTTCTTTCCCCTCCCATCCCAACTTTTCCCAAGGACTTTTCTAATGTCACTTTCAATCCTCCTCCTCCCCGAGTCTCCTAACTAAAACGTGCGCAGGTGGCCTGGCCACTCCTGGGTTCCGGAAGCAGAGCCGGGCTGACATCCCGCAACACCTAGCCTGCCTCCCACCCCCAGGAGGCAATGACGTCCACACAGCCGATCTAGGATTACCAGGTGGTCAAAACTATGAACCACGCGTGAGTAGATTAAGTTCATTCCCGTTTTATGATGAGTGAATATATTTTGAGAACATTTGGGTTGGGTTCATGATTGCCAGAGTCATACTTAGAAGAAAAGTGTAAATAACAAGACACTGATCTCTGTCTTAGAAAGGGGCTTCCTGCCTGCTCACAGGGCAGTGGCTTCTTCCCAGGACAGGATCTGTGGGTCTGCAGGGTCAAACGAGATTCCTAGGAGTGCTTTGTTTCCAGGATGACAAAACAGGGTCCCAGTGCTGGTAAGTGACTCCCACAAAGTCACCCAGCCAGGTGGGACCATGCTGGGGTTGAGAACTAGGTGTCTTGTCTCTAAGTATCTCTGGGGTCATGCTCTGCTGAGCTGGGCATAACCACTGGGGGTCGAATCATTTTTACACAACTGTTTCCAAGGCTTAGCGGGAAGTGGAGGAATATTTTTTCAAACTGTCTGAAAAGAAAGCAAAGAAGAAATGAATATGAGTTGCGGCTTGGGAAGAACGTGGGGGTGGCAGATCTGTGTAACTCCCTTCTTCCTCTCCCACCAGACACCAGGAAGATGAGAGTTTCTGCTCAAACTAGATTCTTAACTCTCTGAGAAGTCTCTATGGGGCCCATCTTATTTAGTTCCTGACACATCTGTCTCATCATTCCCATTTTATAGATGAGAAAACCGAGGCTGGAAGAGTCGAAGTCATTTGTCTAGGGCCACAAGAGCAAGAATTTAAACCCAGAGCAAGAATTTAAACCCAGGTCTGGCTGGTTCCTAAAAGCCATCCTAAACCGCCACTCACAGCTGTTCTTCCCTCTTGGCCCCCCGCACTTCCACATGTTAAGGTTCACAGTCCTCGGGTGGGTCAGACCCACTGCAAGGACTGTTCCTGTCACCAGCTAGTAATAGGCATGCTGGCATCAATCCCCACTGGCTCTAAGTTTTCCTGGAGGACTTGCGCTTGAATATTCTGCAATCTGAAACTTGAGGTTTGCCTTTCAAGGACATTCTGGGGAAATCACCCGCTTTCAAGGGCTTTTGTTGACCATGTGTAGACATTCCGCCTTCACAGGAATTGAGTGACTTTGGGTTTTATCCACGGAGACCCCCTCCCGTCACTGCGATCCCACAGCCCTTCACATTCCTCTGCATCTCACCTTGGACAGCACCCGAGAGCAGAGCCTGTGGCTAACCTGTAACCTCCTCTGGTGCCGGCCTCCCCGCCCCCATCACTCAGTTTCCACCCCAGTGGTCTCCCTGTGGCTCCTTGAAGCCAAGATATTTCCTGCCTCAGGGTGTTTATCCCTCTGGCTCCTTCTGCCTGGGCATCTGTTCTCCAGGTCTCCCCTGGGCAGCACCTTTTCATCTCAGATCTTGGCTCAGAGGTCACCTCCTTACCTGTTGTGGTGCAATCCAATCTAAGACCCACGGAGCCAACTGAGATGAATTGTGAGCCTTTATTAGCGGGCTGGCGACTGACTCTCTACCACGCGGGGTTAGAGAAGATCAGCCCAGAGCTTCCAGAGGAGGTAGTTGATAAAGCCTAAAACCACATCAAACAAGCAAGCAGGTTTACAGAAGCCGAGGTTGGCCATTAGCATATCTTTGCACAGAATATCTCTTAGAGCTACACCCTGGTTTACATTAAACAAGCGAGCAGATGCCATTTGAAAATTTTCCACCCTTAACATTACCCTTGCCTTCCCTGACCCCCATCTGAAGCAGCTCCCCGTCCTCATCCTCCAACCCATTTGAGGACTGCGAACCTTACATGTGGGAGCACTGGCACCAGAGGGGAAGAACACAACTGTGAGTGGCAGTTTAGGATGGCTTTTAGCAGCCAGCCAGACCTGGGTTATTTTAAATTCTTGCTCTACTACCATGTGACCCTAGGCAAATGACTTCAACTCTTCCAGCCTTAGTTTCTTCATCTGTTACTCTGCACATCACCTGTCCTTTTCCTTCACTTTTTGCAGTCTGTCACTTTCTTGTTGACTTTCTTGTTGTCTTGTTTAGTCTCCTACTGAAGGATGTTAGAGGTCGTTAGGAACTCTGCTCTATTCACTGTACCCACAGCACAGCTCCCGGCATACTGTAGATAACCATGAATGACTGTTGAGCAGCTAAGCACAAGTTTATCATAGAGGTGGCATCTGATAGTCTCATGTGACAGAGGGAGGGGGAGACAGAGACAGACTTCATGGCACAATGGAGGACTTGTCTGTCTGTTCGTGGAGGCATTAGGGCAAAGGGGTGGAAAGGTAAGTTACAACCCAGTCTAGTCTTTGGGTTTAGGCGCAGAGGGTATAGGAACTTTCACCTCTGATAACACGCAACATTCTCATATGTTCACTTTAAAATTATAAGGGAGTTTAAAATTCCACCTACAGGTAAAGCCCCATTCTTTCCCCTCCCACTGGGCAACGTCATGATTAAAGCTCCCTAGGACACCTGGCTACCACCCCACCCCCCACCCCCGGCCCGTTCCATGACCTCATCACTCCTCCCACTTACCGCTGTCCCCAACTTTATTGAAAGTGCCTCTGTTGTCCTTTTCCATGTTCTGCCACATTTTTGGAGTCACCGTCTACAAAACAAAACAAACAACACAACACAAAACAACACAAACAAACAAAAAAACACCAGAGCTCAGTCAGGGCAGGAATGTCAATTTCTGCTCAAGTGAAGTCCAAATCTCTTGGCCTTGCCTGGAGCCCTAGCCCAGTTCCCCCTTCTCCTGCAAATGAGGTCTCCTGCAAGTGAGAGGCAGCCTCCCACTTCTCCTCACCACGCCTCACCACCTGTGTGGTCTGGCCCTGCCCACATTTCTGGCCTCATCTCCTGCCACTCTCCCCGTCACTTACTAGACACTCCAGCTGCAGCGTTAGCCAAGTTGCTTCCAACCTCAGATTTTTACACTGCTGTTATTGAAAACCCACTTGGGCTTATTAATGTTTGAATTTTCTGCTTGACATTAGCTGTGTGTTGGCAGAGACTGGGTCTGCCAAGTTCACAGATGTAACCCCAACTGTTAGCACAGAATAAAAAAAATAGAATGAAAAATGAAAAAGCACAGAATGCTTGATAAAGGCTTAATCAAAATGTGATGAATAGGCAGATGGATGACTGAATAAATGGGTAGATGGATTGATGAATGAATGAATTATTGAATGGATCATGAATGGATAGATGATTAAATGAATTATTGGATGATGGATGGAAAGATTGAATGAATTTTTACATGGATGGATGGATGGATGGATGGATGGATGGATGGATGGATGAATCAATGGATAATTGAATGAAATAATGGTGTCAGTCACATTTTTCAATTCTGCAAATGAAGGTAGGAGCGATTTAGAATCTCCAGTCCCAGGTTCAGATGTTTAGCGTGAAACCATAACTGCTACGAACCCTTCTTTGATTCATACCTCCTCTGCCCGCCATTAGACAACAGGTCTTTTCCTTCATTTCCCAACCCCAGTTTCTATTTTGTCTCCTATGATACATCCCTGAGCTGCTGCTTCCGTCCTTGCCTTGGTCACCTGTCTAGATGCCCCAGCCTGGCCGCCTTGCTCCTGCCAGGACCCTCCTACCCTGCAGCCTGACATGGCTCCTGGCCATGTTGGATGCCACCTGGAGGACTTCCCAGGCTGGAGGAGAGATTTTCAACAACAGAAGCATCTTGGCATCCCACCACCCACCCCGTCCCAAAGTGCCATTTGATGGCCTAAAAGAACCTGGGGAGAATCTGGCCATTTGCCTTCTTAGCACCTTCAAACTGTAGCTCTCGTAATAGTCGATGGAATTTTATTTTTCTCCTTCACCCAAGAAATGCTCATTGTTCTTTTTAGGACCCTCTGCAAGTAAAGACTGTTTTTTTTTTCTCTTACCTGGATATTCTTTGTAAAATGTGTGTCGTAGAAGTCGCCCATCTGGAAAACAAGTGAGAAAATTAAACACCTTTCAGGAAGTTTATAAGACCCAAACTATACTATTTTCATAATTATACCAAGGAATTATTTATGTTTTTTACTTTCATTCTCTTAAGTGTTCAGTAGAATTTTCCAGAGGCCACGTGACTTTCATATTGCAGCCGATCAAAGGTAGGAGCAGATGGGAGAATCCAGTTCTTTTCTCTTAATTCACATATTAAAATTGTAAAAATGTAACACTGTGTTGCTCTTCTATTTTTTTGTGTTGAAAAAATACAGTTATTTTTAAGAAAAAAATGTTATTTCTGTTTACTACATAATGAATTTACCATTGTTATTTTAATGAATTAACATGTAATATTTTTAATGTCTCCACTTTAGTTTCTAATATCCATGGCCACATGAAAGGTTCTGTAGGATCCTCGATACTTTTTGAGTATAAAGGGGTCCTGAGGCCAAAAAGTTTGGGAACCGCTGTCTTCACAGATGAACGGGAAGCAAAATTTCAGCATGTTGTTCAGCACACATCATTACAAAGTATGTTCACATAGGGAGTAAATGGTATTTTTTTCAAGTCCATTCAAAAGAGACTCAAGTGTCATTTCTACAAATGACAAAGTAACTCCAGATTGAATTTTCACTCGACTGAGGCTTCACGAATCCTCTCTGAGCCTCAGTTTTCTCACCTGGAAATGGGCATAAATGGGCATAAAAATTGTGAGGATTAAAAGAAATAACTGTGGGTACAAGATTTATATACAAATATTAAAAGGAATCATATAAAATTGTCGTGTTTGTGTGTAAAAAGTGGTCAACTCTTGGCAACCTCTTACGTCTCTCACATCACCAAGAATGCCCACGACATCATTCTCCCTTCTGAGTGTCATTACCCTCACTTCTTCCTGCAGCCCCCCTCCCCTCTATCCCAACAGTAAAACCCTTGGGGGAGACTGGAACTCTGGCCGGGACGCACATGTTTCATGTGGCAATGTCTGCCACTGGTCAGCTCACTTCTTCCCCATCAGTGCACCAGCCTTTCCGGATGGCTACGACTTAAAAATCACACTTATGCACCTGAAACTCATATCATATGAGTTATATGTCAATCATACCTCAACTGAAAAATCACCTCTATGCAATAGCTGGACGTTTTGTTTCCTTTTGTTCTGTGGCCACCCTAAAAAACACCTGAGTGTTTAGGAGGAGCACTGGTATTTATTGTACCTGGCGACAGAGCCCAAGGGAGCTGACCCTCAGGCGATACCTTATCAGCAGCCTTGGGGAGGTGGATAGCTTATCAGCTAAGATAAATTTTAGGGTTTTTATCCAGGCCAGAGGCTCTCTAAAACACTCCTGTTCCACTCTTCTTCCTGAGAATGAATTCTGGCCCATAATGCCTGCTCAAGGTTATGCGACCTTACTTTATTCTTCTCATGACACAGACCTGAAGTCATTTGTCAGAGGTGAGCACAGGGCCCCGCCGCCTACTTCTCGGGCCTGGACACTCAGCCTCTGAGTGATCTCGAACCCACTCAGAAAAGAACACTGATTCCCTTGACCCTGCTCTCCAAAATGTCAGATTTACTACATGTTTCAATGTTTATTTTCCTCTTGAGAAAGACACGAACCCCTCAAATGTTTGGTTCTAGGCAATGAACTATAAAATCTGAATGATCATTAGTCTGCTCTAGAAGCTGGCTCTTGGAGGAGACTGGCATCTTAGGTGTGGGTGTGAGATCTGCAACTTATTCTCAAATAGTCCCAAAAAATAAATATGTAGATTTATATGGAGAGAGAGTAGGGGTTGGGAGGAGAGAGAAAATGATAAAGAAAATGTAGCAACATTGTAACAACTGGTGAATCAGGGTACAGGGTCCAAGGTACTGTTCTTGTCACTTTTCTGAAATTATTTAAAATATGTAGTTTTAAAAAAACTTAAGTAACAGGCTTCTTCTTTGGTTGCCCTGGGTCAAGAGTGCCCACTCCATACCGCTCCTCAACCTTTGCTCCATGAAAAGTTGTTGGGATTCGGGGTGTCTACAAACTCCCTATTAAGTACCAACAATTCTTGCTAAGTGACAGCCCTGGGGACGAAGCTGGGAATTTCACTTACATTTCCATCTGTAAGGCTTAGATTGTTCCTGTGTGAGGGGGAGCAAACACACACACGTGCGCACACACACATGCACAGGCTTTGGAGCAGGTGGACAGGCTTGGAATTCCCACTCTGTGTGCACTGTCTGGGCAAGGTCTTGAACTCAAGTCCTTTCTTTTCCAAAAGACAGAGATGATAGCTGTGTACATTCATTGAGGACCTACTATGTGTTGGGTGCTGCTTTAACCACCTTACAGGTGTTCTCTTATTCAAGACTCATAACTACACCCACAAAGCAATGACTATTGTGACCTCATGAGCTCATTTTACAGGTGAAGAAACTGAGGCTAAGAAAGGTTAGGTTACTTGCCCAAGGCCACCAGGGAAGAAAGCCACAGGATTTGAACTTATTTTAGTGGTTCTGAGCTTCATTCTTAATCAGACATGACACTGCATTCTGGTTTATTTCTCCTTTTATAGGCTTATGATAAATCTTAAGAGACAGCATCTCTGAGGTGCTCAGCCAACAGTAAGCATCATTTACTTGCTCTCTTTGCTTAACTCCATCCTTGAAGTGGATCTCATATAACTGAATAAGCAAGACTAGGGGATGAGAAAGTCAAAGTAGTTCCAGGACTTTTCAGTTATAAAAATGGCATTACAGTCCAAATAACTCCTGACTCACCCCACAGCTCTCTTTTGAAAAAGGCCGTTCCTCCCACACTCCAGCCCTGGTCCTACAGACTGGCCCGCCCTTGGGGTTTTGCATCTGATGGACCACATGCCCCATCTACCTAAGGTGTGATTTGGTGTCTGCAGATGAACAATGACACAAATAGCAGAGATTCTGTTCTGTGCCTGTGAAGCAAGAGGCATGGTAGCGAAACCATCACAAGCCCACTTTGCAGAGGGAAAATGAGGCCGGGAAATGGTCTATTGGAGCCACACAGTAGCGAGGGCCCGAGTGGCCACTGGAACCCAGGCCGTCTGGCTAGAGAACCTGCCCATAACCTTAAGCAGTGGAATGTCGCAGAACTCACAAAGACACCTAGTTGGGGAAAGCTCAAATCCTTTTATAGGCGATTTTTTTCAAAGCTCAGAATTCCAGGGATCAGGATCCTCAAGATAGTTCTAATGTCTCATAGTTTTGTCATTTGCGATGATAATGATACTACATGTGTAACTGACTTAATGTGCGTGTCTTTCTTGCAACACTTGAGAGAAATAAGTTCTCAAATCAAACAAACAAAAAAACCGCTTTGGCAGATCAGGCACCCTGATGCATTCTTTTGGCCAATAGGGTCGCTGCAATCATCCTCGATCGTGAGGAAGGTGCGTCCTCAGCTATTAGGGCTCAGAGATGCCGAAGTGGGGAAGCGGCCCTGGAGCGCGTGGACTCAGAGTTCAATGGGCTCCACTTTGATTAGGACCCACATCTCCCTGAAGTTCCAGATTCTGCTCTTTCCACACATTTCTTCCAAATCCATCCCAAACCTCTCGACCTTATGCCTTACACCTGGGGCACACCTGGAACTCAGGTGTGCCCCCGGCAGTCCTTGCTCTGTAGTCCTTGTCCCGCTTTGGAAAATGATGCCAACTAAAGTGACGCTCTTCATGACCCTCACTCTCTGTCAACTGCATCTCCCCCACCCCCCACAAAGGCAGAAACTCATTAAGTCACACTGGATGATCCTAGCAGAAGTTAAGGGTTCTCGGACAATTTTAAAAAATAGATATATAGATGGATATGAAACATCCGGTGTTTACTGAGCACCTATATCTCTTGTATCTGCTTTGAGGCCTTTCCATGTATGATTGAAATGAATCTCCATAATGGCACAAAGTGGTCCATTTTACAGATGGGGAACTTGAGGCTCAGAGACTGAAGCACTTGACTCAAGGGCAGCCAGCTAGGGGGTGACAGAACTGGGGTTTGCAGATAGTCTGCTGACTCCAGGGCCCGTGTCATGCGCAGGCGACCAGGAAGGGCAGAAGATTCGAAAGAAGAGAAGGGAAGTAAGAGGACAGGAGGAGCTCTTGGCCAGGCTCGGGGGGTCAGTGGTTTCTTCTGCGACAGGTCTCCCATGTGGGGGGTGACAGGGAGCATGATCGGGGCAGGGGCTAGGAGCAGGGCTTGGGCACCCATACTCACCTGCCTGCCGGCGCTGCTTGACGCACTGTCCACGGTTCGGGATGCCCTCAGCCATGTCACCTGGGCTCAGGATGTGGCACTCGTAGCCTGAGGACAGAGAAGTGGCTCCGCCCCATCCTCTGTGGTACTGCAGGCCTCTGCTGTGGAAAGGACACACGCCAGGGTCTCGGGGCAGCCCCTCCATGGGGGCAGTGAACGCACCTTGTCCAGAGAGGCCACCCTCATCCTCAGCCTCCAGGTCCCAGGCTGTGCCCTGGGTCTCACACACAGTGGCGTGTGTGTGCACATGCACATATGCACACATACACGCGCGCAAAGTCCAAAGTCACATGATCCCAAACATATCCTCACGTGCATTGTAACACATTCACACATATGTTCGCCCGCACACCCTGAAACATATGTGTTCACATTTAGTCACATGTGCATGCACATGTTCACACACACACACATTTTCACCACCCTACAAGTCCTAACACACATATGCATCTACACATACAGCCACTCACACGTGTTCACAAGCAAATAAATCCTGCGCACACACACTTACAGTCACACACATTAAAGAACACAGATGCACAAATATTCAGACACACACGGCCACACAACTGCTTGCACAGCTGCATACCCCAACGGGCACAGTCACACACACAGAAGTGTGCAGAACCACAAGCACAGCTGCACGCATGCAGCTCTACACACTTAACCCCCACTGTTCTCTAGGCCCTGGGCCTGCACATGGTTCTTTTCAGAAACTACTCCACCCTCCCTGGAGGGGCCTCACCATCAGGAAGCAGAGAACCCCTTATTATGATTTTAGGGACCTGAAAACCAATCTCAACCCCCCCCCTCTCAATTCTCCACCAAGAAGGAGGCCCCATTCCCAGGGAGAGTCAAACCCTACACTGTTCTGAGGATGCTGACAGCCTGGCCAAGCCCTGCCATCACCCTTCTCTGCTGGGGTTGGGGAGGATCCAAGAGGGCTGAGAACTTGGGCACAGGCAGACTGCTGGGGCACAGGCAGCCCCTGCTATCAGTATTCAAGGGGCAGCCTGAGAGGGAGGGATCCTGGCTCCGACATCAGGTCTGGGCTTCATCCTGTAGGTACCTTGTAACACCTCCTCGGGGCCATCCAGGAGCCACCCGTTGCCACCAAGCCATCGAGGTTTCGGCTGTACCAGCCAATCTAAAACTAACAAAATAATACAGGGTTAAGCTGAGGTCCGCCTCAGGTACCTGAGAAACACCCCAGCCTCTGGGAGTTGGGGAACCTACATTTCATGATGAAACACAGAGGTTCCCTGGAGGAGAAAAAACTATAGTTCTTCAGGATACATTTGTCCCCTCCTTTTAGTAACAGAACTTTAAGTCTTGAGTGGGAACTGCGTGGCCAAGCTGGAGACTTTATTTCTCAGTCTCCCTTGTAACTAGGGGTGGCCATGTGACTGGATTCTGGCCAATGGGATGTGAGCAGAAGGGATGGTGTAACTTCTGGTCTTGCCCTTGCATTGATGCCTGATTGCTCCTCTCCCCTCCGCTCTCCCTTTCTGTGGGCTGGGAGCCACTTTGACCATTTGGAGCAACAAGATGGAGGAAACCTGGGTCCCTGGATGATGTAGAGCAGAACCACCTGCCTGCCATGGACCACCTGTCTACCTCTGATCTATTAACTGAAAGAGAAGTAAACACCTAGTAGGTTGGGCCCCTAGGTTTTTGAGTCTTTGTTACAGCAGCACAGCCTGTTCTATAACCCAACACATTTTTGACTAGAAGAATGACCCACTCAGTAGAGTGAAAGGTCTTCAAAAACCCAAAGCAGAGGTTGAAAGCCCAAATGTCCCCAGGGGACAGACAGGTATAAAGGGGAAAAAGCAGGCCAGGTAGGACAAACAGGTATGGCAAACGGGAGAGTCTTCCTGTGTCAATGGACATACCTGTTTGTCAAACAAGTATGACGAACTGGAGAGTCTTCCTGTGTCAGCTGTTGGTCAGCTCTGGCCACCAGTCCCAGTGCTTCCAGAGCTGATTTCTGTGTTATACCATAAATCTGTATTTCAATGAATACAAATCTTCTGGTTTTTAAATGCTGGCAACTAACTTAAAAATTTTTAAGCAATTTGGAGCTCAAATAAAACTGGTCTGGGGTTACGTTTATGGCCTCTGCTTTAGTTTGAATCAGAAATATGACAAAAATTAAGAAGCTCATGTGCTATTGAAAGGCTATAGATGGGTATTGGTTAAAAAAAGGCTGGCTAGCTTTTTCTTTAAAAAGCACAAGATGGTTGCTCACATCATGAAAACGGAAACAGCAGAGGAACAGACCAGCAGTCTGTAATTTTCAAACCAGGGGGAGGACACGATGTGGTTCTGCAGCCACTATTTCCAGTCTTCTGGCTTCTCCCTCCTTCTTCCTACCACTTTGAGTCACATGATAGAAACCATTTTCAATGCCATGTTTTACTAATGCATTAATATTTACTATGTGTATTCTTTGCATCAGTCAAATGCTTCTGAGCAGCAGAGAAATGTATGCATTTTGTTATCCCTTTTGGAGCACTGCAACGTGGCCAAGGCCTCCCATCAACTTGCAGACCGCTAAAGGCCTGGAGGGCCAGAGTCTGACCTCTCTGTCCTCTCCCTAGACCTTCTTGGGATCACCTGCCATGCTACATAAAGTCCCTGCGCCCCAGTCCTCATCTCAAGGTCTGCTTTTGATCAGTCTCTCCACCCTCTAGGACTGTGTGGATTGCGATGAGGTATGTAAGCTGCTTCGAACAGAGCCTGGTGCATTTCAAGTCATCTGCTCATGTCAGATCATGATTCTCAATTCAAAGCAGTTTTGTTCTAACGCTAGCAAAACCTAGAGATGTTTTTGATTGTCGCAATACGTCCAGGTCAGCCCATACCCCAATCAGAATTATCCATCCCAAATGCCAAGAGTGCCGCGGTGAGAAACACTGTGTTAAAGTATTATAATTGTTATTAAGACTAACAGCTCTTTCTTCTGGCCAGTGAAAGCGAGTTGTTTTATTATTTTATGAATCACTGATTCATTGAATAACTTTAAGGTGCCCAGAGACTATTTTAGATGGTGGGGATACAGCAGTGAATGAAACAGACCAGGCTGAATTGCTCTGTTCCCTTGGGCAAGTCACTTAGCTTCTCTGAGCTTCAGGGTCTTCAGCTGTAAAATAAGGCTGATAACAGTCTCTCTACCACCTGGACTATATATGAAATGACATGACGTATGGAAAGGCCATTGGGAATGTCATGGATAGTTGTATAGCTTGTGCACTGCTCAAAAACACCTGACCTAGGCGGCAAGTGAGGCTAGAATCCCTGTGCCCCATCACAGTCCAAAAAAGGGGCACCTTTTTTGACTTGCCACTTAGAGGGAAGCACCTTTATGTGCTTCTTCCACCAGGAGGGGGCGCCATTTTGTCTTATAAAGGGTTCCTACAGCCTGGCCCTGAGCACCCAACCACTCAGTCTCTAGATAAGAGGCCATGTTCAAACACACGAGTAGACTACAACTGTGAGCATCATTAAGGGTGCTGAGTCCCTTGTCATCACTGACCTCACCCGCAAAGAAAACGAAGTGTGGTCATTCTTTCTTTGGCCTTAGGAAGAACAGTTGGGGCCGCCTTCTCAGAGCCGCCTTGGTAATTAAGGCCCGGAACCCCCAGCCAAAAGGCATAGTCCAAAGGGGCTGTTATTGTCTAAGACTCAGCACCAGGCAGAACTGAGGGTGGAGGAAACTGCCCCCTCCCACCCACTTAGGGGCACCTTTTTTCCACCCAGAGGCAGGTAGCTGCCCATTCCCCGCTGGCTTTCTTCCTTCTCCTCCCAAACCTTATTTCTGAAGGAATCTGAAACTCCCTCCTTCCAAGATGAATTCCTGAGAACTGCTTCTTCCAAAGGGATTCACATTAAGAGTCAGCAAGCATGTTATTGATTTTCTGCTCCTAGCCTGATGGAGCCCGAGCACTTCCGAATGTTCAGACCCCGCCACGGGCAGCAGGTTCTTATTTCAGTCCTGTTGGACAGGTGGGGGGATCTAGGAAGGTGACAGGCGAGCCTGTGTATTTGAACCCAGGAGTCTGCATCCCCCTGCCTCTCTGGGCACAGCCCACCGGACTGCGAAGGTCCAGGTCTCCATCTCAAATGCCCCCAGGGGCCAGGCATCCATCATGAATGAAGGGCGCCTGGCGCGGTCCGTAGAGAACCGGAGGATCCCCGCTGCCATCTAGGGGCACCTCAGTCTCCAGCGGGCAGTGGCCCCGGGAAGGCGGTCCAGTATTTTTAAAAAATCCTAGAAATCCGAATTTTTTGAAAGATCTCCGCCATCTTCACAAGAACGGGCATTTCCCTGGAACGCACGTTTCCCGCACTGCAGCTCCCTGAGGAGCAGCGGCGTCAGGCACATGCAGTTGGATGCTTGCTTAACGAGCCCCTACGTTCCCATGTCACAGGTGGACTCGCCCGGCTGGCCCGGGTTTAAAAGCTCAGCTGCCTTTCTCCCAGCCGCGACCTCCGGGCGGGGCAGGACAGTTCAGCCGGGCGCCCCACCCCGCCCCCACCTCCCCAGGACCCGGGGCACTTACCTGGCGGGGGCGGCACAGCCTCCAAGCAGGCGTAGGCGCAGCCATTGTAGCAGCAGCGCCGGTGCCGCGGGCACTCGGAGTCGGCCTGGCAGCGCGCCGCCTGGCAGGCGCCGGGAGGCAGCGAGCGCGGGGGCGGCGGGCACCGGTCCGCGCGGGGCTGCCGGGGGCCGCCCGCCTCCTCCGCCTGCGGGGAGAGCGCGGCGTCAGACGCGCCCAGCGGCCGCAGCCGACCGGGCCGGAGCGAGGTCCCAGCGCTGCTTGGAGCTGTGCGCTGCGACCTAGTCGCTGGCCTCCGAGTCCTAGGTAATCGTAGCAGAACTCGCCTCGGGGGCGTTGCTCTGACAATGAACAGATGTTGTTTCTCTTTGTAATAACCCCCAACTGAAATGGCTGGAAGCCCGTCAGCAGCCAAAAGGGTAAATAAATCAGGAGAAGGGTGTATCTGTTAAGCGTCTACCCCGATATATCTATTTAAATAGATAAATATATGTCACATGTATTATATATATAACAGGGTATATATGTGTGTCTACATGTATATACAAAAACATATATACATATGTATCTTATAATCCATACGTTTATATAGAGTTTTGAGAATGTACAAACCGTACATAGAACGAATTCACTCAACTTGGATAATATTGAGCCAAAAAAAAAAGTCACAAGGCAACACGTAGTCTGATTCCATTTATATTTTTAGTTCAAAAAGAGGCAAAGCTAAGTCTGTTGTGAAAAGTTAGGAGAGTAGCCACTTGGTGGGCAGTGACCAGGAGCCACATGGGAGAGGCTGGAGGTTGGCCCTGTTCTGCTTCTTGATCTGGGTGCTGGTCATTTTGTGTGGATTTATGGAACCGACACATGATTGTTTGTGCTTTTTGATATTATGTTTAAGTAAAAAGTTAAGGAGATACATCACTTAACACACAGGACATGCAGGCATGCGACTAATAAAATAACATGTTAGAGGAGAGGCTGCACGAGTTCGGCACAGCAGGCAACCCACTCCAGGTCTCTGACACCACACCCCATCCATGCTGGGAACACTGTTCTGCTTCTGGATTTGAAAGTGGAGTGTGGAGGGCAGGTCTTACACAGCCCTACACACACACACACACACACACACACACACACACACACACACACAGGTTTGCCCCGCCTCCTGGCCTATGCCTAAACTGCTGTGGCCATCTAAATGCCTATTTACCCCCGCCCTCATTCCCCTGCACACATATTTCAAAATCCTGCCACCTGTACTGTCCAAGTAAATAATGCCTGTACTGTCTGCAGACTGTAGTATGTGGCCATTAAAACCTGCCCTTCACCTGCTTATGAAAGATCACCAAGAGATTGTGGTTCATGAAGAAATTATGGTACAGAACAGTTCGCTTGCTATGCACCTAACTATGTTTTAAAATATACATATGCACACATGTAATATGCATATATTTATATAAACCTAGAACATTTTTGGAAGGAGATACAAGAACACACAAAAACTGTCATCAAGAATATTGTCTTGGAGAAAGGAATTAGATCCTGAAGCCAAGAGCGATTTCTCTTCATTGTATACTCTTTAGTGCTGGTTATATGTATGTGTGTGTGTGTGTGTGTGTACACACACACACACACACAAACACATATATAGCCATGTATTATATATATATTTTTTAATGACAGGAAAAACATTTTTATGCTAGCAAAAAAAAAAAAAAAAGGCCAGATACAAAATGTCATCCGCCATATGATCTCCACCAAAAAGAGAGAAGGTCAAGGATTCCTAAACACCCTTTGCCTGCAGCTATTGAGGTGGCTGCGAACTCCATGCGCTGCTCCTAATGCCCTGTAGGGGGCGTCCGGTCACCGAGAAGAGGTCGAACAGGCGCTTCTTCGAGTGGATGCAATTTCTAATCAGAGGTTTTCAAGCTGCTGCCCAGGCACCCACTGAGGGCAAGCTAAGATGGAGGGCAAGATGGAGAAGGGCACAGTCAGCAGGAGGGTAGGGGAACAGCTGGAGAAGGTGGGGCTCTTGGCCCCTACCTTAGCTTCACCCAGAGAATTCATCTTTTCTCCCTCCATAGGTCATTAAACTTGGGAAAAGTAAAAATGCACACAAAAGACATTCGGCAGAGAAGGAAAGGAAGGCCTCAGGAGACTGGTGGTGCTTCCCCAAACGAAGGGAAGACCTGAGCGTGAAAATCCTAACTCCTGGTTCAGCCTTTTCACCATTCCCTGCTCTGCGTGGTCCCCCTAATTCCAAGTGCCATCGTGAATAATTTCCAAGCTGCAAGCAGGGGACATAATCCTACGCCATTAGCTCTTAGTTCATTTTCTTCAGGATTAATGACACTGGACCCATGGTGGGGCCCTACCGTTTTAATCCTAATCAAACGTGACAGTTGCCCCGGCCTCCTTCGGAGGGTCGTGAAGAATGCCCCTGCATGGTCTGGAGGGGACGGCCGATTTTTCCGCCTAGCCTGTTTTGCATCAAGCCTCATTTAGGAAATTTAGTGGAACCTGGAGATCAGAAGTGAAAAACTTTTTGCCCACCTGTGACAACTCCCAGCCAGTGACTCCCTAATGTCACCTCTAATGGGGGATATAGAGAGAGACCAACTTTAGATGTGCCACTGCTCTCCAAGTAAAGTTCAAATGTCATTTCTCAGAATTTGGAGAGAACAAAGAGATAAGCGCCTTAGAAGTCAAATCTCCCAAATTATTTCTGTGGTGCCAGCCCAGGCACAAACAACAGATGGTGGAGGTGATAAAGAACTGATTTCCCTGAGGGGCTTAGATTAAAAGATTAAATGTTTTGAAAAAATATTTCATATCCTGCAAGGTGATAGTCAAAGAAGGTCCTAAACAAAGGATGTTTCCTGGAGTTCTGAGAAAGAACCTGAATTTTATTAAAGAAATAGATAGCTCACTTGCTCCAGTGGCTTCCCAGCCCATGAGGATTACAAGGTTAAAGGCCAAAGTCCTTAGCCTAAAGGCCAGATCCTAGACCCAAGCTGCCCCTGCCCTCTCCAAGTCTCTGACCCCTCTCCCACCGTTCTCTCCCTTACCCATTCCTGTCCAGCACCATGGCCTCGCTGAGGTCCCTGCAACGTGAAAAGCCCAGTCCTCCTGCTGGGCCTTCGCACAGGCTGTGCGTCTCACCCGGGCTGCGGCCTTTATGTAGCTCCAAACCCCTGATCACTGAGGGAGCGCTGTGTCTGACCACAGCGCTCACCGGTATATTGTTTTTTTCCTTCTACACTATGCTCTCCTTAGGGGCTCAGTTTTGGTCCCACCTGTGCGTCCAGCACCTGCACTCTTTGCAGCCCCAGCTAGCCCTCCCTTCCATTGCTTCTGAGCTGAAATGAAATAATGGCATGTCAAATCCTTCTGAGAATGAGGCAGCTTTCCCCAGACCGACAACAGCCTTCATGAAAATTCCAGGGTAACCCATAATTTCCATCTGTTATTTCCATCCCTGCTAAGAGCTATAGCAAGTCCACTTCCAAACAGCTACTGGACATTCATTTAGTGTGCCACTCAGGCGGGAACGGTCCAGTGTTGCATGCCTTACTTGGATCAAAATGAGCTCCTTCAGGTTATTGGCCTGCTGGCTATTTTCTCTTTTGGGGGGAGATTGTCTCAGAGGCATCTGTCAATTCATGACGCCATTCTGCTGCCGCTTCCTCAGGAAGCAGGTTAGGAAAAGGCCAGTTCTGGCTCCTTTGGTGGGAAGCCCAGTTCTGCAAGTCCAAGTTTGGATGCCACTCAAGCAAACGGCCTGGATGTCCAACCACAGGAGGCTGGATAAATAAATAATGGCACATTCGTACCCTGGAACACCACAGAAATTTTTGAAAAGAGGACACAGACCTACCATATTAACATATTCACCGTATATCAGTCAATGAAAAGTGCAAGGTACAAAACAGCAAAAATAAGCCAGACACAATTCCACATACTGTGTGACTCCATTTATACGAAATGTCCCAGACAGACAAATCCGCAGAGACAGAAAGCGGATCGGTGGTTGCCAGGGGCTGGTGGAGGGGGAATGGGGAGCAGCTGCTCAATGGGTCTGGGGTTTCCCTTTGAGGAGGAAGAAATGCCGTGGAACTTGACAGAAATAATGGTTGCACAATATGGTGAATGTACTAGATGCCACTGACTCATATCCTTTAAAATGGTTAGTTTCATGTTATGTGAATTTTATCTCAATAAAAAACTTAAAAAAACATTTTGAATAAAATATCATTAAGAAAAAAAAATGTGTGTATAGTATAACTGCTTCATGAAAAAGTGTAAGTCCCACATACCCCAAAATGTCAACAGCACTTATGTATTAGAGGAAGAATTTAGATTTTTTAAATTTATTTATAACTTTCTGGATTGTCTCAATTTCTTGTACAGTAAACATTATTTTTATAATCAAGAATAAAATTGAAACCATTTCCATTTAAGGAGAAAGAATCCAGTCTCCAGAGTTCTCCCAATTTACTGGAGTCCCTCCTTCAGCGCTCCCCACCCCCTTCATTCCGACACTAAGAACCTTCCTGTCTTTGGAATGTCCCAGCAACTTAACGTCCAGACCAATAAAAGTGCACCAGGACCAGTCTGCTCGGTGCAGGAAGAAAGCCAATTTTCCTCTAAGTATTACTTGCTCTTCCTCTGGAATTTGGACGTCAAAGACCTAAAAATATGTCTCTCCCTGCGACAGAGGCTTAGAGTTCAGTGTGCGTTGACGAATGCAGTTTCCTGACATCCTGGGACCTCAGCACCCGCTCTGGGAGCTCAGTTTGGTGCACAGCTAACGGAACTCTTTGAGAGGACCTCAGAAACCAGTCTCTTACACTGGGGACGACCCCATCTCCGTGCATGTGCATGTCTACAAACCCAACCGATTCCTTCAACTGGTGTCCACTGGGCACAGCTGTGCACCTGGAAGTCTTTTAGAACTTTCCATCCCTTCTATCCTGTTCTGTAAAGTTTTATGGTAATGTATTCATTCGTTTAAAGGTAACTTCATAATTCCCAGGGCAACTATATCCAGGCACTGGGCTGGGTACAAGGAGAGCTGAGCCGAACTGACAATGTCCCTGCTTTCACATGCCTCAGCTCCAGGACAAGTGACAAACGCCAAACAAAACATCACACGGATAAAGCAAACTAATTGCTTTTTTTTTTTTTGTCATCTGCAAAAGTAGTTAATGAAAAACTAAACCACGTCACAATAAAGAAACGAATCATGCATATAATAATAATGGAGCTAAATCCTAAGAAGGAGAAGTCGAAATGTTATGAAAATGTTTGAAGAGACTCTAAAGGAACTGTTTAGGGGACCAGGAAAACAAAGTATGACCAAATTTTACATTGCAGATATTTTATCATAATATCTTTCATATATTTATCGTGATAGATGCATTTATTGCAATTTTAAAAAAAGTACATAAAATTTGCTGTTTTAACCATTTTTAGGTGTACAATTCAGTGGCATTAAATTCACAATATTGTGCAATCACCACCTCTATCTATTTCTAAAACATTTACATCACCCCCAAATAGAAATTATATTCTCCTTAAGCAGTTTTTCCGCATTCCCTCCCCCAGCCCCTGGCAACCACTAATCTACTTTCTGTCTCTATGAATTTGCCTGTTCTGGACAGTTCATACGAATAATCAACGATATGCGGCCTTTTGTTACTGGCTTCTTTCACTGAGTATAATGTTTTCAGGCTTCAGCCATGCTATAGCCTGTGTCATCAGCACTTCATTCCTTTTTTTTTTTTTTTTAATGGCTGAATAAAATTCCACTATGGATAGATCATTTTTGTTTATCCAGTCTGAGCTTATGGACATTTGGGCTGTTTCCACCCTTGGCTACCGTGACGAGTGCTGCTATAGACAATGACAGTTTCTCTCTGCTTTCCTGCCTCCCTCTCGTATGCACACTCCCAGATTATAACCACACAGGACACTGAACACTTATCCCCTTGCTCCTTTCCACCCGGAATTAATTTCAGGACTAGAACCCCAGGTGGGGAAGCTGAAGTCTAGAGAAAACAAAGTGAACTGCCCAAGGTCACCTCCATAATCACGTTATCCATTTACTTTTCCTTCCTTCCATTTATCTGCCCAATCAGCCAGCTTTTCCCCTCATTCTTAAAATGTTTCTGAGTGTCTGTGATAGGCCAGGCTTTGTGCTGGACACTAGGGTATGGCCAAGCCTACAGTGGAGTTGCTTCAGTTGGGCATGCCACTTCCCCTCTGTCCACAGGGCCTTGGCCATGAAGACTCCAGGGCCCACTGAGCAGCCTCTGCTCCTCCAGACAGAGGCATCTTAGTGATCTTGGTGATGGGTCCTATAGGGTATAATCTCACATTTGTCAAGGACTCTGAGGGTGTGGTGATAGCTTCTCCTGTCCCTTGGCCAGAATGGTGTGGGGCGAGTCACTCCCCATTGTGACCTTCATTTCCACATCTGGGAAATGCCAATCATCAGGGTTACTGGTTGCAAGCAATAGAAACTGACTGTGTTTGTTCCCAGAAGCAGACTCTATATATGAGTGTTCCTGTGGCTGATCTAACAAAGACCAACAAACTGAGGGGCTTAACAGAGCGTGGCCCTCTCACAACTTTGGAGGCCAGAAGTCGGAAATCGAGGTGGCAGCAGGCTGGCTCTTTCTGGAGGCTGTGAAGGAGAATCTGATCCACCTTTCTCTCCTAGCTTCTGGTGGCTCTGGCAATCCTTGGTGTTCCTTGGCTTGCCAAGTATCACTCCAGTCTGCCTCTGCCTCACTTGTCCTTCTCCTTGTGCGTCTCTGTTTCTGTGTCTCTTCTCTATTTGTAAGCTCACTAGCCAGTATTCAATTAAGGGCCCGCCTGACTCCAAATACGTCTTCATTTTAATTTATTAATATTTCAAAATATGCTCCCATTCACAGAGAGCAGGGGTTAGAATTTGAACATATTTTGGGGGGGGGTTGTGCAGGGGACAAAATTACACTCACAACATAGATCTGAGACTAGAATTTTAGTGCAGGTTGTGTATTTGGGAGATGTCCCTGGAAGCTCCAGCAGGTGGGGACGTGAGGCAGGGAAGAGGAGGGGTCCATCCAGGGAATATTAATGCGCAGAGGTTCTGGAGCTCAAACCCAAGGGGAAGCTGTATAGGACGTTCTTCAGACACATGTCCTGCCCAAGGCTGAGGAAGCTGGGCTGTGTCCTTCAGCAACCTGAGCTCCCATGGTATGAACCCCCCAGCACCTTGGCCTGTCCTCAGTGTGCTCCCACAGCCAGAGATAACCTTCTGTTTACTGGAAGAAGGTGAAGATGCCAGAATTCAGGGAATGAGAGTGGACGGACATTCGTGCAGCTCCAGGCCACCTGCCTCTCCCACTCTTGCTACTTAACAGAAAAATAAAATGAAAGCGATGCTTTAGAAGGCCCTTGAGCTCAGTGACAACAAAGGAGTTGTCTCCCAGCTTGGGGAGGAGACTAAGAAACCGAGTTGCACCGGCTGCTGGCTCCCGCAGGACTTTTGTGCTCATCACCAAAAGATGCAGCTCTGGGTCCACTAAGGGCGTCCTGTGCAGTTTCTCTGTGTGCGGGATGCGTGGCGGGAGGCTGCCCTTGCGCCTGGCAGCTGCAGCCCCTCGCTGCCCCCTCTTCTGGGCAGGGCGCAAACTGCACCATCACTTCCAGCCTCCTTGGATGGGAGCTTAGGGGGCAACACAGACCCACAGCCACGGCAACACGCCTGAACCCACAGGCCACCTGGTCCCCATGCTGACATGGCTGTGACAATGGGCCCCACCTAGAAGATGTGTTGAGAGGATCCCGAGAGTTCACGCACGGCGAACTCTTGGCTGACCTGTAGAAAGTGCTCGGGAAACCACTGTTCTTATGAGTTTCATCAAATGCCAGGAAAGAGTAACCCGAAATACCCGCTCCCCAGAACTGACCCTAAGCTCTTGGAAAGACCTCTGGGCTATTTACAAACATTCTGCTTCTGTCTTATCCAGCATTATAAATATTTGGTTCTCCCTTTTGTCTGGTTTTGAATAGCGCACTTGTGGGAGAGGGTGGCTGCGTGCCAGGCACGGAGCTGAAGGCTCTCTGTGGTCCTCTCATTGGACCGCGAAGGCGGCACCCGGCGCTGCAGACGAGGAAACAGGGTCAGAGAGGAAAAGCCTTCTCCTTTTTACGACCAGTTTCCCATGGGAAGAGAAGGCAGTGCATCCTCTCTGTCACTGTCTCTGAGGCCCCGGGCTGTAACGGACACTGTGTTCAGGAAATTCCCCTGGGCCCGTTGCCTACTCTGATAGAGATGGGGCTTTTAGAAGGTGAGAAGCGAGGGGCCTGGAACAGGGAGCAGGTGGCCACGGGCTGGTCAGTGTTAACAACTGCACGAGTTCGCTCTTGGGTGCAGCCTTCGCCATGTCCATGGGCTGAAACTCCCACCGTGGCTGATTTCCAGCCAACAACAGAGTGGAGGGATGGGGCCGGGGGTGGAGGGGACACTGCTGAGGACCTGGGACAGGTGTGGGACAGGTGTGCTAGCTCCTCAAGGTTTAGTATTTCTGCCAGACAGCTACCATAGACATAAATAGCCTCAAGAGCAGAGAGGATAGTGAGATGTAACAAAATAAGCAGGAAGTGACGTGTTTCTAATAAAGAGTACTTTCTCTGTAATCTAAACAACAATTACATGTTAATATAATTCAACTTTTAGTAAGGGCTCTGTTTAACTCTCCAAGTGGGTCCAGCGTGGCTTCAGCATGCTATCAGACACCTGGCCTCGCCCCTCCCCAACCTGCCCCACAGTCCTCAAGGGTCCAGGGCCAAGGCCAAAGGTCCAACTCAGTTTTGCGTAGGGGCAATAGGGGCCACGTGGGAAAGTCTCGCCTCTGAGTGTGTGGGGGCTGCTTCCCAGGACTCCTAACTTCCCTGCTGGACATTTGCATGGAAGTTAGGAGCCGGGAGGGCATCTGGTCTTCTGCCTCCATGTTTTAGATAATGACTCGAAGTCCAGAGAGGGACAGTGAATGGCCCGAGGCTGCACAGCTTATTAGAGATGCCACTGAGATGAATTCCTGGGCCTGGCACCCAGCCCAGCCTTCCTATCCTCTGAGCCACAAGTCAATAGCCTGTCTTTCCCCAGGGGCTTTCTTCCTCTGAGGCAGGTTCTTGGCACAAACCCTCCCTGCATCTAGGTCCTGGGAGGGATGCTGCTGCCTGTTGATAACGGGGAAAGGCTCTAGGAGCCTTTCTATGTTTTACCTTTACTTCTCACTTATCAGCTGCTGCCGTCTGCTGATAACTAGGAAGAGATCCAACCCAGCGAAGGGCACGTTCGAAGCACTTACGCCCGACACAGTCATTTCTGGAGCGACCCATGCCTGTGTTTTTAAAGAGACACCCCCCATCCCCCTACCCATCATCATTCCCCACCCCACCCCAGCACCAGCATTTCTCATAGTGAGATGTCATTGTGTCTGCTCCTGTGACACCCCAGGACAAGGCGGAGATAAGGGTAAATGAGGTATTGGAAATCTGTCTGTGGTCCTGGAACCAAAGTGCTAAATACCTGGGAGGACGAAATCCTCCTGTTGGGCCGGCAAAAAGCACGGAGCAGTCAAGCCTGAGAAGGGTGTCTCACCCGCCTTGCGCATTCCAGCCCTCTCTTATAGCTAGGAATGCCCTTTCAGGGGCTCCCAGATGCATCGTCTCTGCCTCCATACCTCAGCCCACAGATCTTCTTCCAAGTACGTCCTTCCTCCTCCTAATTCTTAATAGTTCTTCAAGATCTGGCCAGGGTCTCACCTCCTCCAGGAAGCCTTCTGCGACTACGCTATTTCATGTGAGCTCTCCTTCCTCCAGACACCTGTCATCATTTCACTCACTACTACTCTCTTCCACAAACAGTGGCCTCCTGCCAACCTGTAGAGTGTGAGCCCTGGAGGCTGAGATTAGCCTCATTACAGTTTCATGCCCCACCATGCCTGGGTCCACAAAACAGCCCCCTCTCCCACATCGCCAGCCAGCAAACTCTTACCATTCATACCTTCAAAGCCCCGGGTTGAGCGCCTCCCACCCTGGACAACCCTCCCTGATTCCCCGGGCAGAGCTGCACATGTTCTGGGCTTCCATTGCATTCACCCGTAATTTCCCCACGAGAATGTCCTGGGTGCTAACTTAGTGACAGGCACCTGGCAAGGCACCAGGATCCCTACACTGAATGAGACAGAATCAGGCTGTATCCTGAGGAATCTATATTCCACCTTGGGAAGCAGGTACCAACCAATTTCACAAGCTTTTAAATTAAACGTCACCCAGATGCACTGACCACTTGCTAATATGCTTTGCGCACACTGAGTCATTTAATGTCCACACATAAGCTGAGAGGACTGGTGTGACCTCCTTAACCCTCTGAACCTCAGTGCTCCCTGTGGGCGGGGACCTAAAATTGCACCTTCCTCCTCATTCCCACACTCTCTCCTAGTCCCCTTCCTGCTTTATCTCTCCCTCAACACTTGTCACCAAACATACTACGTTTTACCTTTACTTCTCACTTATTCTCTGCCTCTTCTGCTGCAATGTGAATGCCCCGAGGCAGGGGATCTGATGTCTGTATCCCATAGCCTAGGACAGTGCCTGATAAACAGCGGTGATCAAACACATTTGTGGAAGGGAACGTGTCATTCTGCCTTTTTCAGATGAGTAGATCATGGGCGCTCAGAGACACCAAACAACTTGCCCAGAGTCACACAGCTGATGAGCAGCAGAGCCTGGATTCAAACGCGGATGCCTGGCTCTAGGGCACGTGCTTCTCGCTGCTTGCTATGTCATGTCATTCCTTTGTACTGCCATCACCTATCACCTGACTCCTCCCCACTCGACTACGTCACGCCGGAGCTGGTGTCTCCAGCTTGTGCCCACAGGACCCCTCACAGTGCCTGACCCAGATGGTTTCTGCTAACTGTTTACCGAATGAGTAAATAACCATAGGAATGCATAATTATATTTCATAAACTTTTGGTTCTTGATAGTGGAGACACACTACTCACTTTCAAGTCCTTGGACTCAGGTGCTGTTTGTCAGGAGAAAGTATACTTGGGTAGGCAAAGCATGTCACGGTCCCCTCGCACATTTTTGGTGTACTCTTTGCTTCTTGGCTTCCTTTTGAGGGTGTGAGTTCCATCTGCCTACCACCCGACTTCGACACACGCAGATAAAGAAAGAAGCCTGCCCTGCCTGCGTCTGGGGGAGTGCTTACAGAGTGGACAGCGTCTGGGAATCACCCACCTCCTCCCGGCCTCCCCGGCCCGGCACTTACACTGACGTGGGGTTTCTCTGCCAGCCTGGCGTGCAGTGCCCGCTTCCAGATATTCTTGGCAGAACCGACTTCGAGGAGAAGCAGCAGGAAGCACAGAGCCGAGATGACCTTCCTTCTGCTGTTGCCCATCCTGCAGCTGGTAGAAGGCGTTTCTTCCCAGATGTTCGGAGAAGAGGGGCCCTCTCTCCGGGGGTGTCCTGCGAGTGAGGAGCAGAAGTATTGCACGGTCTGCCAGACTGTCTCAGCTCCACTCCACTGGGTCCCTGGGATCGTGTGTCCACGCCCAGCACATGCCCCCACCCCCCCCCACCCCTGATGGTGGCTGGCCTGCCTGGTTATTTTTAGCTTGTCCTATAACATCTGGCCCCAGAGACTCCAACCAGGCAGTTCAGATGGCAGTGGCAGGCTGCAGGAGGAGGGGGCCCCAGGCTTGCTCAGAGAGACGGAGAGACGTGGGGAGTGGCCATGTCACACTGGGATGAATACTTCCTTGCAGGCTGGGCGGTCTCTCCTCAAGGAGGTGTGCTGGCTGCAGAGCTGGGAGGGCCAGGGCCGGGTGGGGGTGGGCGCACAAGGGAACAAGTCCAGTGAGATGGGTGGGGAGTCCAGCTGCTACCTCATTCAAGTTTCTGAGCTGGGCTGACAAACTCTGTCTGCCTGTGAAAGCGTCTCTGGAAGACATTGCTGAATGCGGGCGGGTGAGTGCGTGGCTGTGGGGAGATGACTCACACCCTTGAACCCTGGTGTCCTCTCCACTGTGGGCATGTGGAGAGTCACTCCCGTCGTGTGTTTCCTGAGAGTTCAATGAAATTGTACGTGTGAAGTGTTTCCTATACATCATAAGTGGGCTATGAATATCAGCGTGTGTGTGTGTGTGTGTGTGTGTGTGTGTTTTATACGGGGATAACTATTTCACAAACTTTATATTCTGTCACCTGTTCTCAGCAACTCCAAGACAGGTACGTTTTTGACACCCATTCCACTGATGGGGAGACAGAGGTACAATACTTGCCTGAGACCAGGCAGCAGGTAGTAGGGCTGGGGCTCGACTCCAAATCTGTCTGACCCCTGTGACACACCACTGCGTCAAGCAGAAGGGACCCAAGCTCCAGACTTGATGCACCTGGGCCGAGTCCCAGCTCAGCCTCTGTCTGTGTGATGCTAGGAAAGTCTTGGCTTGCTGCCCCTCAGTTCATCTGGGACACTGAGTTTGTGATCGTTTATTACAGTGGCAATAAGAAGCTCATACACCCCAGTGTAGGATGTTGGCTCTGCAAGGTCAGGAATTTGTGCCTCTCTTATTGCCTGCACCCCGTAACTTGCATAGGGATTGGCCTGCATCATCAGTCAGTGAGTACTGGCTAGATGCATGCTGCCCCCATTAGTGACTGAACTCCAGAGTGCTTTCCTCACTACATGGCACAGGGCTTGACATGCAATAGGTACACAATAAATGTTCTTCATTGAGAGATCAGCTCTGAAGCAGTATTTGGACTATAGGGACGGGTGCCAAGCTGTGACCTGTCAGTTAATTTCTTGCAAAAGTTAACTTACAAAAATGATGGTCCAAGCTCTTCAGGACTAAAAGTGGCCACCCCAGGCACACAGCAGCACTGAAGTTTTCATGTGGAAGGAGAAAAATCTCCAAGAGGAGAAATTAACACAGAACAATTTACTTGGGAAAGCAGCCGCTTTCCTTTGATCAGGGAAAAGCAGGCTCTGGTCTGACAGCGAGGCTGGGCCTCCAGCGGGAGCCAGGGCCAGCTGGGGCCTGTGGCCCAGCACAATTTCAGGGCCACAGCTCTCAGGTTCCCGCCAAGTCTCAGAACTTTATGTTCCAAGTGGCAGAGGTCCTCCTAGTTTATCTGAGCTGGAGTGACCTGGACCTGATCCCAAGCTTCGTGGGCTGTCCTCAGGGGACTCAGCAACCTGTGAGTGTGGCTTCTTGCCGATCTGTAGGCGAGGCTTCCTCTGGGAAAGCCTTGGAGTAGGAGGCCTTTCATCTCCTCTGCTCTGAGGGACCTGCTGGTGATGCCTGCCTGCTGGGGCTTGACAACTGCTGCCTGCCCAAGGCTTCCCGCCCTCCCAAAAGGGAGGAAAATGTCTCCTTGAAAAATAAAAAGGGCACAGGTGCTTAGGGGCCTCACTCAAAGGAGCAGAGGTCATGGCTCACGGTTACAGGATCTAGGAAAGAAATCCTGCCCCTCCACTCCTGATAAAGCTCCCCAACCTGGCTACTGAGGCTTCACATTCCTTCCCCAGAAGACAAAATATTTTCTTTCATGATGATCAGACCAGGCAAATAAGTGCTCTAGGAAAGGAAGACCAGAGAGGTGCATAATCCATACTTTATAACTAATAGTGTGAAAATGACTTCCAGTAGAAAGGAATATATGGGCAAAAAGGAGGAGCAGAGTCTATTCTCATTCATTCATTCATTCAAACATTTGAGTGCCCGTTATGTGCCAGGGTTGGGGATACCACAGAGCGTAAAACCGGCCCAGCCCCTATACTTAAGGGGTTTACTGCCCAGTAAAGGAATCAGATGTTAATCAATCACTGTCTTTAATAAACACTCACATGGCAGTTTTTGGTGCCAGGCACGATTTTGAGTGTTTTAAAAATATTCACTCATTTAATCTATCACAAGTCTACTAGGTAGTTGTCATCATCATGCTCATTTTAGAAATAAAGAAACTGAACCTTGAAGAGATTAACAATAGAGTGCTTGAAAAACATTCACTCCCGTGATCTATCAAAACTCTGTTAGGTAGGTACTCTTACACTCCCTCTTTTACAGACGGGGAAGCTGAGGTCAGAGAGATGAGCAACCTGCCCCACCATACATAGCTGATAACTGGCAGAGCCAGGATTCAAACCCAGACGTTCGCTTTCTGAGCCTGTGCTCACAGCTATTACACCTGGTATACAGGAGCAGGTGAGCTGCAACAGGGTTCTGCAAGGGAGGGAGTTGACCTAGTCAGAGGGGCCAGCAGAGGTCTCCCTGGAGAGGTGACCGTGCACCTGAGAGCTGAAGGACAAGGCTGGAAAGAAAACGGGCTTTAGATACGGACAGATCGGCTTAGAATACCACAGGGAGGGAGGGTAGTGAGAAGGAGGCGGGCTGGCTGACCCCGGGTTTGGGCCTTGCTCAGGTGGCTCGGTGGTACCACCGCCAAACAGAGCCATTTTTTTTATATATAGGTCCTTGTCACTTTTGCCTCCCTGGACACCTTCCTCTATTACAAAAATATTAAAAACATTAAAAAATGATCTATTATAGCTTCATTGATAAAAAGACAAAAATAACACAAGCTGGATTATTTTTTTTTTCCTTCTGATTTTGAGAGAAATTGAAACACTTTCCTTGGCCCCTAAAAGTCTCATGGGCCCTGAGCATTGTGCACACTGTGCCTATAGAAGACAGCGCTGGGTCCAAATGCTGCTGTGCGGCCTCAGGCAAGCCCACACACTCTCTGGGAGGATTAAATGGGTGTGTAAAACAGCCTACGGGCACATAGGAGGAGCTGGTTCTCTGCAGCTCCCTTCTCACTATGTTCTCTGCAAAGCAGGAAGGGCCGATGGTTAAAAGGCCCTCAAGTTGCTCAATCTGCCTTAAGAACCTCACAGCCCAGCTCCGCTCCGGGCTGTGAATGAAAACAGACGTTCCCTGGGCTGCTTTGTTCTTGGAGAGCCAGACCCCGACCTCAGTTCACCTCGCCGTCTTGCCATTGACCTTCGCTCAGTGTCTGTCTCCCCCTTAACTCACAGTTGATGTCCTCCCTGCCAGGGAACTCCCAGCTTCTTTCTCCGACTCCAACTCCAACGAGCCTGGCTGACCTCCCCACTGCCCTGACAGTGACCAGTCCAGCCAAATCCCTGGGAAACTGACGCCTCAGCTCTGGCCAATATGACCTCCCATGGGTCCAAAGGTCAGGTGTGAAGGCTGGCCTGGCTTTCTGACCCACTTGTTTCCAACGTTCCCCAGCTGATTCTAATGAGCATTCAAACCAAGAGCCCTGACAAACTTGGCCTCTCCCCAACACCCGCCCCCCACCTCCAGGCCTCACGTCCTACGACTCCCTCTCGCTTCTTCCTGCTGCAGCTCCCTGGCCTCTCCCATGTGCGTACTCGCCACGCACCCTTTGCCAGGGAGACTTTGCATATGCCGTTCCCTCTCCCCGATGCTCTTTCATGTTTTCTTTGCTGCGTGAACTTAGAGTTTCCCCACATCTCAGCTCTCAGCAAAACAGTCGGCCCCTTCCTCCTAGAAACGTTCCCGCTTCTCCAGACCAGCTCGGTTCCCCTAGGTCAGACCTCCATGGCCCCGTGTGCCTCCACTGGATAGGATCCATGCGACCCGACGCTGGGGGTGACAGGGTGTCCTCTGGGGGTGATGAAAACGTTCCTGAGCCAGTTAGTAGTAGAGGTGGCACAACACTGTGAATGCGCAAAATGCCACTGAGCTAAACATGTTAAATGGTTAATTTTTAAATGTGAATTTTACCTCAAAATAAAGTAGAAACAAAATTAAAAGGACTAATGAGCAGAAATGGATTCGAGTTTCCTGTGCTTCACAAGCCACATCAGGGCAGAGACGCTGAACCACCAAGATGCCTGTGCGCAGCTGCTTCTTTTGGCAGACAGACTGACCCTCGGCTTACTGACCGCTCCGCTCCGTCATCCCCTCCTGCCTCTGTGGTCCAATGGCGGCTCAAGGTCAACCTCATGGGGCATCAAGGTCAGACAAGCAAGGGAGATGCCGATGCAGGCTCCATGAAACCTGAGCCCGGCAAAACCATTCAAGATGTTGTTTGCAAATGACGTCATTAAAAAAAAAGAAAGAAAAGGAAAATAACTCTGACTCCAGAAAAGTTGGACTTGAGAACACTCCCCTGTGTGGATGCCTGGCCTGGGAGGTGAGCTGGAGAGTTTACAACCTTTGCCCAGAGGAAGTCTTAACTGTCCAGGAAAGTAAGTGTTTCCCACGTTCCCCCTCAACTCATGTTTTCCTGGGGTACCTGAGATCACAGAAGACCCCGGCAATGGGGGTGGGGGTGAGGGTGGGGGTCCCGGGCCCTAGCACAGGTTCTGGTACCGTTATCCAATGGGACTTGGATAAAACAGAAGACAGATCCCTTTGGTCTCTGTCTATCCCCTTGACCATGCCCCACAAAAGGAATGGTCTGGGGCATAGACACATACAAAAAAAAAAACCCCAAAAAACAAAAACAACAACAACTAAAAACAGGTAAATAGTGCTAACTGCTGTAAGAACACAAAAGTCTGAAAAAGTGATTGTGGGACACCATGTGGAATGGGGAGCCCCCTTTAGAGAGAGTGGCGAGGAGTGTGACGGGGGGGGGGTGACATCTAAATTCATAGATGAAAAGCCTGACAAGTTGAGAGGGAGTGGGGGAAGAATCTTCCAGGCAGGGCACCCCTCTGCGCCCCGTCCCTGCTGGATTAAAAACCATGAGGGTCCTCGAGGGATAGGAAGAGTCCTTGCTATCCAGAGAAGAGGGGAGGAATTGGGAAAGGCTGGTGGGAGCAGGATTTTAAAGAGTGGTCACCTAGTGACCAGGGCAGCGGATTTCCCCACAATCCCCAGCCACCTGATGATTGCTCTAAGCTAATCATGTATTCTGCTCCTCCCCTCCCCCAGGGATTGGTTCAGAAATGGGTCTGTTCTGATCTGGATCAAGGAGGTATGAAGGAAAGTCAGGGAAGGTACTTCTGGAACGTGGTCTTCACACCTGAGAGACAGGCTGGAAAGTGATTGCTCTCTGCACATCAGGATGCGATGCCAGGATCGCAGCAGCCATTTGCCACTGCGAAGAGGGTCAGTTGAAGAGTGAAGCCAACACTGAAATGCAGGGTCCCCAACCTCTGGCTGTGGATTGAGACTGGTCCAGTGGCCTATTAGGACCTGGGCACACAACATGAGGTGAGCGGCAGGCGAGTGAGCGAAGTTTTGTCAGTATTTGCAGTAGCTCCCCAGCGCTAGATTCTCACAGAAGCACCAGTCCTGGTGCAAAAAGTTTGGGGACAGCTGCCGAAATGGCAGCATGGTGCTGGCCTACTTCTGGGTTTCCTGTTACGTAGGAAACTAATCTTCCTTAGGGTTAAGGTGGTTGAACTGGAGCTGTTTGTCACTAACCGCTAAATACATCTGACTGATACACACTAAGTTTAAGTTCAGCCTGGGTAATGAGCATCTATGAAAGCAGAGGCTAAGGGGAAAGAGGATGGGAGATACTCACTACTGCTGAACACCTACTATGTGCACACTTTGCACTAAGCATTTTACATAGGTCTCTCCTTAATCCTTAGACCAGCTCTTTGAGGCAGCTACTACAATTTTACCCCACTTAACAGAAGAGGAAACTGAGGATAAGAGGCAAAGACACTTTTCTGATTCCACCTGGCAGGGCCAGGATGTTAACCCAGGTCTGCGGTGGCATTTTTGGCCAACCTGGCAGGGGAGGAGCCTCAGCTTAAGCTGAGGCACTGTTCTCTGCAAACATCCATCATCACCTCGGAACTGAGGATGCTGGTCTGCCCGACAGCCAACAGCCCCAGAACCCACCCAAGAGGGACAGGAAACCTGACTGGGTTCCCTCAACTGTGGGGACACCATTGTCAACACCCACAGGATGATTCCACTTGAGCCTTCTTCTTCTTCCTGGAGCACAATGATTCAGGCAGACCACTTGGCCGAGTGGTCAATGGAGACAGTGGAACACTTTGAGCTTCCTGCTGCCCTTCCTGGCAGGGGCCTCAGAGAAACTTTACCTTGGCAGGAGTGTCAAAAAAGAGAGAAAGAAAGAATCCTTGACTATTAATATGCAGTGCTTGGTGCACATAAATTTATCACTTGGCAAAAAACAAGCTGTCCCATCATAAATCACAGTGTGATGGGCACATAAATTAAGAAAGTGATTTTGGCCTAGCTGGGCATGCAAGCCACAGCCCTGGTGGGTGGGTCAGAAAGGTGACAACCCACGGCTTATAGGCCCACTGTCCTACTCTCCTCTTCATCCATCTCTCAAGAATCAGGCCCTAAATGCTTTTCTAATTTGTATGTATTTTATTACAAAGGCACAGGATTTGGACCAGCAGGAACACGGAAATAATGATGGATGTTTAAAACAGAGGGTATTAAAGCAGGCCCTTGGTTATGCAGGCTACAGAAAGGCTGAGAAACCAAGCAAGGGACAGCGAGGTGACCCAGAGATGAACCACAGCAAGAAGGTGCTGCCCCGGCCCCAAGGTGGGAGGACAAAGAGAGAAGATGGTGTTTTTCAGGTCCAGGATCTGGGGTCACCCAGAAGAAATGGAACCACAGGAAGGCTGCCTGGTAACATTGGAGCCACAAGAGAGACACAGCCACTGCTTAAGGCCCTGCCCAAGGCACAGACATGGGGGAAACACCCCGGCTTCTCCCTTCCTCCTGCCCTCCGGCCTCCCATCAGGGCCTCCCATTGACTGATCCAGCAACTCCGTGGCTGGGAACATGCTGCCTGTGGAAGCCAGTTTCCTGGTAAAGCCTTCCAGAGTGGGAGAGAAGGGTGGATCCAGGGGCAAACAGGCCCAGGACAGCACAGGGAGTCATTGCAAAGCACCAGCCCCCAGACCCACACAGTGACTTCATTTTCTCCCTTCCCTTCCTCTTCTTTCCTTTATCTAACTGGATCAAAAGCTGATAGAAGCCAAATTGAAGGCAAAAATTTTTCATTCATTTGTTAAGCAGATATTTACTGAAAATCTACTACATGCTGGGCATTATTCTAGGCCCTAGGGACCCAGAAACTTGCATTCCAAAGGAGTGGGGGAGAATAGGGAGAGTCGCACAATAAACAAGAAAAAAATAAATTAACAAGATAATCCCAGAGTGGTGACATATGAAGGAAATCAAACAGTAATGAGCATTGAGAATGAGTTGGGCAAGGAATTCCTCTCTGAGCAGGTGACATCCTAGTTAAGAGTAGAGTGATGAAAAGAAATCACCTGTCCAGAGAGAAGCTCAAGGCATATTCCAGACACTGGGCACAGCAGGTGCAAAGGCTCTGAGGTAAACACCAGGACATTTGTTACGAAATGTTGTCCAGGCCTGTGCACATTCCAAGCTCATATCTAATTCGAAATTCTCTTGGAGAGGAAGCTAGATTTGAGGCTGAAAGGACCACAAACCAGGCCTGTCCCTCCTCAAATCCCCTGATCACTCGGGCCCTTTGTTCTATGGAGGTAACTTCTTTCCAGAGTCTCTGGCCCCTCTTCTTTCAACCAGAATAGCAAAACCCTCCCAATTATATTCATTAAATGCAAATAGAGTGTGGTTTGAGAGTTGTGGTGTTAGGGGACATACAGCTCCACTGGACAAGACGACTTGTGACACATTGAGTGGGCAGGAAGGAGGCCTCAAGCCAGGACAAACAGCAGACATCATTGATGTCCTTGGATCTCCCATCAAAAATGTTCATGGTTGTTTTCTCTGGATGGTAGAATTAGGTTGAATTTCCTTGTTACTCTTCTATAGTTCTAATTTGTCTCGAAGTTCACGTATCACTAAGAGTGTGGCCCTGGGTTCAAATCCCAGCTCTGCCATTTCCCAGAAGTGTCCCCTGGGGCACAGGTGTGTAAACTCTCTAAGCCTCACTTCCCCACCCATCGAAGGGCATACTAATGGTACTGCTCCATGAAACTGTTGAGCAAATTAAAAAGAAAACCCACAAAAACTACTTTGCATAGTACCGCAAAATAGTGTTTTTCTTAAACATAAATCATGTTAATCTCATTACAGAAAGCTCAAAAGTGAGTCTACATAACTAACTTTTACAGTGTTCATGATTTTGGGGCACTACCAAGTAACATCACAAGGGACACTGGGAAAAGAAAAAGCTGAGGAAAGACATCATGCCACAGATCAGCCAGAGGAACTGGAAATCAGATGGAGGCGAATGAGTGACAAGCATGAGACACAAAGGGACATTGTGTGTCAATGTCACAGATACCGGCCAACACTCTTGACCAAAGCTGAAAGCTTTCAACTCGAAGAGTTGCTGTGCAGAGGGTGCCGGACCCAGCCCCGTACCAGGAGAGCAGGCTGCACCCAGAATCCCAAGGGCCTCCAGGGGTGATAAAGAACCTGTGATAAGGCCTTTGTCAAACACCTCACCTGCTGCAGCCCGCACTTCTTATTTCTGGCAGTCTTACCCCCTCTGATGGGACATTGTGAATTCTGTTTACATTGAGGAGGTGGGGGACAGGGCCTAGGATGATGATTATAATAACAGTTAATTCTCGTAATAAAACTAATGAGAGAGACACATACACAGTCTTCATCTAAACCAAGAATTTCACATGCTCACTTGATCCATGTGATAACTCTATGAGGCAGGTACTATTATGATCCCTGTTTCACTGATAGGGAAACTGAGGCTCAAATGTACCTTATCCAACATTATCCGTTTGGTTAATGGCTGAGCTGGCTCCATTATAGTCAGAGCCCTGTCACTTGGGGGCCCTGTCTCTATTTGCTGCCTGATATCCCAACATGGAGGTGAACCCCAAGTTACCGGATAATTCAAGATATGGACACCTCCATCCCCCACAACACATGGGTACTTCTAGTCACCTGGGAACAGAGGGAGAAAAAGAGGGAGATTTATCTGAATTGGAATTGCCAACAGACACTGAGAAAGCTAGGGGCCCTGGGTAATATCCAGCGGGCACTGGAATGGACCATCCATTATGTAACCAATGCCAGGTGTCAAGGACTAATATGGGATTGGCTCATGACACCCCCTGCTGGAAGTAGCCAGATGCTGCCGAGGAAAGAATTTGAGTATTTATACCCAAGAAAAAATAACAATGTCCAGTTCCAAGCTAGATGGCCCCGTTAGCTAATTTTCTACCTCATTAAAATGAAAGTTGTCATAATTTGACTAGAGCTGGTCTGACTTTGATCGATCACCACCACCTGATTTGAATTGCTAAGCAAAATAACAACAGAGGTGACTCCGGGGACAGATGCATCAAGGAGGCCCATCGCCGCATCGTGTATTATTGTAGGACATGTGGATGTCCAGGCGTGAGGACTCTGTTAGAGAATTAGATACACTCAGGCACCGGAATTCTGTACCTCTGCTGAAATGGTGCATAACTCTCTTGACTTGGGGAAATGTTCATAACATATTGCTAAGAAATAAAAATGAATTCTACAGCAGAACGTATAGGATATTGCAAACTTTTTTGGGGGGAGGCCAAAAAAGGTGTATTCTTATGTATGTGTGCATAGAAAAATGTGGAAGAGTACACGCTTATAGTTTGGCTTTCTCTGAAAGAGGCATCATGAATACCCCTTCCCTTTTTTCGGTCTCCAATGCGTTGCGTTTATCTATAAATGACATAGGGTATGTATATAAAATGGTAAGTGACCCTTTGGTGTTGAAGAGGGGTTACAGGAGGAGTGCTGGACCTGCCAAAGGGAATGTCATCCACGATTGTGCGGAATTTTTTGTTCTGGGCCGTTTGATTGTTCCCATTTATTCAGCTCTAGGTAGGTCAAGGTCTAGAATCAGATTCCCATGTGGGCTGGGCACCTTACCAAAGTCACACCCGACCTACTGTCTCATAAACGCTCGACTTCCCCTAAAGTGGTAGAAAGCGAGAAAGCGTGGGGGTGGGCCAGCGTGACTCCTCCCCACCCTGGGAGAGAAACGTCACACACCCACGCATGCACACACGTACATACCTGCACACCCACGTGCACACATGCCTGAACAAGTGGGCCATGGGCCACCTTGTGCCCTAAAGGCCAGGGATGCAGCCCCACAACGATCCACTTTGTACCAGTGTCTGGCACACCACAGGCGCATAGTAAGAACTGAAAAATATGGATTTAATTCAATAAAAGGATAGACTGGAGTAAACAGCCGAACAAGTGGCATGCGGGGACTGAATGGAATGACATGGAAAGGAATGCGTAGAACGAAGCAAAGTGGACGATAGGATCTAATGCATTAACTAGAGTGAACGGGTAAAATAGATAAAAATGAATGAATGAGATGTGGTAAATGAGTGGGAGGAGGCGGGCTAAAGTAAAATAATGAGCTAACGAATGGATCGAATGAATAAGATAAGACATGGTTGCGGACCTTGAGGGGATTCTCGTCTAGAGGTGGGGGTGGGGAAGGAGACAAGTAAGCCAAGGGATCGCAGGAGTGTCTGACTAGTGCCCGACGACTGAGAGGCCACTTAGGGAATAAAGGGCATTTAATCGTAAAGCGTCTCATCGAACCATCACAGCAGATGGTTCTGTGAGGCAGGCTCCTTCACCAGTTCCATGATGCAAGTGAAAAAATGGACTGAGAAAGCGTTAGTCAACATTACTCCCTCACCCCTCCCCCCCCCAAAAAGTGGTTCCGGGTCAGGCTCCGGGAAGCAGACCCTGATGGCGCTCTGCAGCACCAGGTGTCTCAGCAGGACCCGTGCCGGTGGAAAGAAGACGTAGGAGGCAGGGCCCGGCAGAGGGGGCATTGGCAGGGATGCAGTCTCAACCAAGGCCTTGGCTGACCCGCAGGGAGCTCTGAAGCTGGGATGGTCTTTCAGAACTGTCGTGGGTTAGGGGATGCTCTCCCCACGGACCAGTCATGGAATACAGGTTCCCATAGTTTTGGAGGCCAGAAGTCTGAAAGGTTAGTTCCTTCCGAGGGCTACGAGAGAGAATCTATCCCATGCCTCTCTCTCAGCTTCTGGGGATGGCTAGCCATTCTTTGTGTTCCTAAGGTCCGTAGACATATTACTCCAGTCTCTGCCTCTGTCTTCACATGGCCTTCCCCTGTGAGTCTGTGTCTCCTCTCTTATAAGGACACTAATACTAAATCAGGGGGCCACCCTATTCCAGTGTGACCTCATATTAACTAATAACACAACCACCCAATTTCCAAATAAGCCACCTTCACAAGTACGAGGGATCAGAACTTCAACATATTGGTGTTCTTCTGGCCAGTGAGGAGAAGGGAGGAAGGAAGACCCACCTTAACTTATAACATCGGCCAAGGAATTTTCCAGAGAGCTGATAGCCAAGTGCTGTATGCTGCCAGCAGTGCTCCTGGTAGTGGAGGGACTGAGGCCTTTTGTCATAAAGCGGGTTTGGGTGTCAGAGCTAATAGTGTAGAAACCAGGGCTCAGGGAGTTTCAATCACTTTGCCAGGCTTGTGGCACTAACAGGGCATCAGGCAAGGGCTTGAACTTTGTGCTCAGGCACGTGCTAAGGAGCTGAAACTGGATTCTGTGGTCAAGAGGAAGCTCTTGAAGAAATTTAAGCCAGAAATTGATCAAATCTTCTTCCCAGAAAAGCAATCCTGACTGCTCTGTGGAGGATGGACAAGAGTGTGGCAGTGGAAAGCAGAAAGGGTCGGCTAGGAGGATGGGATGGGATCCCAGCTGTAGTGGCAGAATAATGGCCCCAAGGTGTCCACAGTCTGACCCCATGAACCAGTGGGTGTGTGCCTTTACATGGTAAAGGGGATTTTGCAGGTGGGATTCAGTCAAGGATCTTGAGATGGGGAGATTATTCTAGATTATTTGGGTGAGCCCAATGTAATCATAAGGATTCTTATAAGAGGGAGGCAGGAGGGTCAGAGTCAGAAGGAGATGTGATGGTGAAAGGGGGGGAGAGAGAGAGAGAGAGAGAAAGAGAGAGAGAGAGAGAGAGATTTTGAAGATGCCATGTCACTGACTTTGAAGATGGAGGAAGGGGCCATGAGCCAAAGAATGTGGGTCAGTTTTAGAAACCTAGAAAGGCAAAAAAAGAAATAGATCTTCTGCTAGAGCCTCCAGAAGGAAACCAGCCGAGGTGGCACTTGAAATTAGCCCTGTGAGACCCTTTTCAGGTTTGTGACCTCCAGAACTGTAAGATAATAAATTTGAGCTGTTTTAAGCCATTAACTTTGTATAATTTGTCACAGCAACAATAAGAAAATAATATACAACTAAGGAAGAAAAGATGGGGTTAAGGAGGAGGTGGACTTGGAGATACTCATATAGTCATATCATGTCACTTTCCTCCAGTAGTACTCACTCTGTGTACTTCTTACCTTGACTTACAGGGCCCTCAGACCTGGCTCCATCCTCCTCCAGCTCATCACCCACAGCTCTTCCCCTCCTCCCTGCCCCTCCCAGCCCCTCTGGACTCACTGTCCCTCAAACACATCAAACTCATTCCTGCACCAAGCTTTTTCACTACTATTCCCTCCACCTAGACAGCTAATCTTCCAATATAGAAAAAAAAATAGTTTGCATATCTGTCCTCTTATCTTTTAGGTTTCAGGTCAAGTGTCACTTCCTGAAGAGAGAGAGAAACAGAGACAGAGAGACAGAGAGACAGAGAGACAGAGACAGAGACAGAGACACAGAGAGAGACAGAGAGAAAGAGACTTTCCCAGCTACTCTGGGTGAAGTAGCCACTCTCATTGTCCTATATTAATTCTTTCTGCAGCACCTATCATGCTCACATTTTCTTGTTTATTTTGTTTATTGCCTGTCTCCTGCTCAAGAAGGTCAACTGCATCTTGTGCACTGATGACTGCCCAAGGGTCTAAAATAGAACATGCATTACAGTAGGTATTCAAATATTTATATTTATGGATGGATGGATGGATGGATGGATGGATGGATGGACAGATGGATGGAAAGGAAGGATGACTGGTAGATGGGAGAAAAGATAAAAGGATGGATGGGTGAAAGAAATAGATGGATAGGTGGATGGAGAGATGGAAAGAAAGATGGAAGCACAGGTAGATGGTTGGATGGAAGGATGAAGGATGGAAGGGAAGATGGAAAGGTTGATGGAGGAAGGAAAGACGGTTGGAAGGATGAGTAAATGGAATGACGGATGGGTGAATGGATTGGTGGGTGGATGAAAAATGGTTAGATGGAAGGGTGTCTGAGTGGATGAAAGGATGGGTGGATGGAACGATAGAAAGATTATCTGATGGACAGATAAATAGAATGATGAAAGAATGAATGGTCGGGTGAGTGGAAGTATAAGCTGATAGAAGGAAAGACAGAAGGATAGAGCGATTGGTAAGCGAATGGAAAGAGAGGAGAAAGGATAGGTTGACAGAAGAATGGAGATGGAAGGTAAGACAGAAGGATGAACAGACAGAATGATTGGTTGGTAAATGAAGGGTGAGTAGATGGGTGAAAGGAAGGATAAATGTAACATTCCCTAAGAGGTGGCTACCAGATTAAGCTGGATAGCTATTGCTCATGCTAAACACATCCCATCTGTGTTTGAAGGACCTGGCAGCTCTACATCTTTCCGACGAGGACTTCCGTTGCCAAGTGACAGAAGTCAGCAGGCTGTTTGTGCTCTAATCCTTGGAACCAGATCTCCATAATCGTCTTAACTCATCATCAAATATCTATATTTAATGAACTCTCCACCTGAGGCTGGGCTCCCCACGCCCAGCTATTGATTTAGCGGCTTTATCACAGGGCTTGATAATCCCAGTTCGAAGCATTACCATTAACTTCTCCCATCACCAGTGGGGTGCCTCTGTGCTCTGGCATCCTTCCAAAAAAAAAAAAAAAAAAAAGACTTGCTCACATCACTTATCTGCTTAAAACCTTCTGTTTAAAACCTTCAGGGAGCAATCTGTAGCTCACAGGTCAGGTGCAAATTCCAGGGCACTCAAAGTCCTTTACATCCTGGCCCTTGCCTCATTCACCAGCCTTGTTTCTCATCCTTATCCCGTCACTTAAATGCCCTGTATTATCATCATATGAGATTCCTCCCTATTCTAAGAAAAGATCCTGCTCCCCCACACCTCCAAGCATCCATACATGCTGTTCTCTTGACCTAGTACACTGTTTAGCTCTTCTTTCCATCCAGGAAATGTCTCTCATTCTTGAAGCTCAATTATCATGGCAGGAAAGTTCCATTGATCCCTTCACATTGGAGCCATCATCACATCCTGTCCCAAACTGGTCCTTCTGTATTGTCTAGATCTTAAAAGTATCGACCCTATTCCCCAAACAAGAGACCGAGGAGGAATCCAGGAAGCTGCCCTCTCCCTCATCCTTCACACCCCATCAAACGCCAAGTGTAACTCCTGCTCCTGCAATTTGCAGGTTCTCCAGGCCTCTCTCCCACACTCTCTCACCACCAGCTCCCAACACTCTTCCCTCTCGCATCGATGAGGCCAAGGCCCCCTCACTCACTGTCCCATTCCCATCCTTGCTCCCTCCACTCACTGCCACTTCAGCCAGCCAGACCTCAACAGAGCACAACCTCTGCTCTAGCAGGCTTTCGCTCCGCTTAGAATAAAATCCCAAATCCTTTGCTCATCTTCCAAGGTTTCCTGGTCTACCTCTCCAGAGGTAGAGCCAACCTCTGAAGCTCATGACTACCTCTCCAGCCTGTGTTAGATAACACTGTGAGGGTCAACGCAAAACACTCCTGCAGGCTATATTCTGCCCGAGAGCAGTCAAGGTCAAAGCCTGACCATTACATTTTATAGCAATTAAGGTAGGTCCATTAAGGTAGGTCACAGGGCAATGTAATGGCAGAGTGCATATTTGTGGGCAAGTTGTTGGACCCTTCAAACTTCAATGTCCTCATCTGTAAAAGGGGCAATAACATGTCTTACTTCGGGTTGTTGGGAGGATCACGGTGCCCGGCTTCTGAGGGCTCAGTAAGTGTGAGTCATCGCTGCTGCTGCTGCTGCTGCTGTTTTTGACAAGGTTTTCTCACCCCGGGTCTGTCTCGCTTCACCAAAACCCATTCACATTGGTCAACATCGGCAGCTAAAGATGAACGTTTGTGTAGCACTGACGGTTTTGTTATTCCGGAACTCATATAGTTGAGTCGTAACATCGATCCAGGAAAGGTCAAGCCACGTCGTGTCCTCCAAACCCTGAGAAACTGCATTCAGATGACTGTGTTCTGTGAGACCACAGCAGTTATAAAACAGTTGTATTAGTGATGTGTCCTCTCTTGAAACTTTTTGAATCACGTATTAGCCCATGTTGTTTCAACTTGCGGTGTTCCAATTTTACTAAGGTCATGTTTTTAAAATTATATTTATGTGAAAGGCAAACTGTAAAAAAAAAAAAAAGTGACGTTTCTATTCAAAGTAAAAAAAGAAAAAATTGCTTTCACCTTGTGCGCTTCTGAAACTCCCAAAGCCATGTCTTGGGGTGGTGTCCTTGTACTGAAGGTTAACCTCATTCCAGTAATGGTGAAATGGTCTCACGCGCCATTAACCACCGTGTGGAGGCGTGTATTGTCCTAAGGCACCATTTTTGCCAAGGGGGCCGATGGCTTGAGAAGGGAGATCAGAGGCTGGAGGATGTCATGTCCCATAAAACACAAGTTTCACGACCATTGAGAAGACGAAGCTTCTGTGCGCCTCATTGTTCATTTCAAGTGGCCCCGGGGGGACACTTTTCAGTCTCCAGGTGAAAGCTGATGATTTGGAGGGCGATAACAAGCAAATGCCTTTCAAATGGTCTAGAAAGAAAGTTCACCCCGTCCCAATGCCTTAACTTAAAAAAAAAAAAAAAAATTCTCTCCCCTTTGAGGCCGCTAATGAGAACTAAGTATAATTAAAGAGGTGGCAGGGGCAGAGAGATAAAACGGCTATTAGAGGGACAGAATCTTTCCAACTGTGAGCTGTGGGATCAATTAAATCCCTGCGCCGAGATATCAAATCGTTAGCACCTCCCTAATCCAGGGGCGGCTCAGCCCTGCCAGGGAGCATGGAGGAGGAACACAAACACCCAAGAGTTGGTGCTGATACAGGGCTCAGTGGGCATGTGAATGGGGGCAGGTGGGTCCCTGGGTCAACGTGGAAGGCAGCAGGAAACAAAAGCAATCGTCTGTCTCTGCCCTGGTGGACTCTAGGTGAGGTCAACTGAGCAATCTTAGTGAGCCAAATGCACTTTAAGGCCAGATCTTTCCCCATTCTTTTGAGCATTAAGGGTTGCCAGCCTGCACCAACCTGAGATGGCTCCAGGCCCCCAATTTCCACCCCTCTGCCTTCTCATGGGGGTGGTCGTGTAAAATAAACTCCTGGGTTCACTTACCAGCTGCAAAATCTCGAAAGCGGTACCAAGTCTCTCTGGGCCTCTGTTTCCTCATCTGTAAAATGGGGGCAAATAATAAGCCCACCTCCCAGGACAGCTGTGGGAATCAAATGAATGCTCCAGCAAGTTCCCGGTCTTGGGAGGAGCCATCAGGCATCGCCTCTCATCCTTAGCCTTTCATCTGAATGGTGGATGTGTTTTAACTTCTTTAAACCCACAGTGGGTGGGATAACTTGGTGGTTAGAGATGACTCTTCAGAGTTGTTCTTCCAAAAGAGGCTGGGTTTCCTCCCAACCTGAACAGTTTCTACATCTACTCAAGCCGAAATGTGGCCAAGGTGTACCAGACTAGCCATGCAGGTTGTTCAAGTACTGAAATCTTTCTATACCAATTAGCAAACAATCCTCCACCGACGAGCCCTCTCTGACGATTCCTCATGATCCAGCAGCTCACAAGTTCACTTTGGACAGCAGAGTCCTCTGGGACCCTACTGCTCAAATCCATTCAGATTGATCAGTGTCACACTATAGAGGCCCTGCACTGGGCTCGCTGACACAGGTGTGAGAGCTTCACCGTCCGTCATCCATATACAGTGGAAGAAGTTGGGGTACGCAAAGGGGGAGCTGACCAGCTCAAGGTCACTCCACCAGTGAGTGTGGGCCAAAGCTCCCAGATCCCTGCAGACAAGGTGGGAGCATGCAGGGTGTTCGGGGACGTGTCGAATGCCTCCCATGCTTTGCCTCATGTACCCATCAGCCCTCACCCCTGTGCTGACACCACCTGCGTTTGAACCCTGACTCTGCTACTTACAAGCTATGTTACCCCAGGCATGTAACTTACGCCCTTTGGCTTCAGTTTCTTTATTTGTAACATAACGAAACAAAAACACAGCTTTAGACCTGAGTACTATTGATGTTTGAACCAGATAGTTTCTTGTGGTGGGGGCTGTTCTTTGCATTGTAGGATGTTAAGCAGCATTCCTGGCCTTGAATCACTAGATATCAGTGGCACATGGTTCCCTTGGTCAGAACCATCAAAAATGTCTTATAACATATATCCCCTCAGGGGCAAAATCATCCCAGTTGAGAATCTCTAATATATTAAGATTGCTCTGGGGGTTAGTGATCATCATAGAGCGGGAATGACAGAGAATTAACCACTGTCGTTACCTGGCTAATCAGGTAGGATTGGGATTTGCCTGCAAGTAACAGTGACCAAAATGACAATGACTTAATCCAAACAGCAGCTCGGTTTACTTTCACCTAAAAGGCCAAACGTTAGCAGTTCAGGGTACATGGTGGCTCTGCTCTCCTCTACCATCCCCAACATTTGACCTCAGGGCCCAAGGTGACAGCTGCAGAGAACAGTATGGGGAAAGGGTAAGAGAGAAAGAGAGGGGCGGAGGGCATATGCCTCCAGTCGTCTCTTAAAGTAGATCCCCAGATGCTACCATGTTGACCTTCTACTACCAACCCATTGTCCAGAACTTGGTCACATGGCCACGCCCAGCTGCAAGGAGGCTGGGAAATGTGGTTTATTCTGCATGGCCACGTGCCCAGCTGACATTATACTACTGCGGAAGAAGGGAGAATTGACTGCATGAAGTCATGGAATCTCCCGGACCTGCCCTTGCCAGGAAGCTAATTAAAGCGAAAGGCTGTCAGCCACCGGGCCATGAGGGTGATATAATCCTTGGAGCATCTGGTCCATTGCTTTTAATAAACCACTAGAAAAGAAATATTAGCGAAGCACACGTGAAATAAAAGCACAGGCTATTCTTCTTTAAAAAGAAATCCTGAGAAATGCCGTGAGGCTGATACTTTTTATAATTAATGCCCTCCCCGCACCCCCATCTGTCCTCCATGTTCTGTGCGAATTTTGTGATGAGAGGAAGGGAACGTGGGACACTGGACCAGGAATCTGGGGGACTCTGCTTTCAATTGTGCCACCCAGATCAAGTTACTGTGGCCTCTAGGCCTCAGGTTTCTTATCTGTAAACAGGGCCAATACTGGAGTCTCAAACTCCGGCGGGAAACATTCGCGCGTGTGTATTTTGTAAACTCTGTAGCAGCACTGTTCAATAACACCGTCTGTGATAATGGAATGTTCTAGATCTGCACTTCCCAATATGGCAACCACCCACCACTATATGTGGCTGCTGAGCATTTGAAAAGTGCTGGTGTAACAGAGAAACTGAAATTGAAATTTTAGTTGCATTGATTGGATAACGAGGCGCTGGAGCATTTGCTGCCCTTGATGGAGTGGTTGATGCTGTTTCCTCTCAAAGGCATCTTCATATCTCCCAGGTCCCTCATGTTCTCTCCCTCTTCCCCTTATTTGAGCCCTAAAAACATTACCCCATGAAACCCATTACAAAAGCAAAAAGAGAAAATAAATGCGGGTGAAGATGTAGAAAATGGAACCCTGTGCACTGCTAGAAATAATGTAAAATGTTGCAGTTGTTATGGAAATAGCATGGATGTTCCTCAAAGAAAAAAAAAAACTAGAATTGCAATGTGTTCTAGCAATTCCATTTCTGGGTGTATATCCAAAAGAACTGAAAGCAAGAACACAAACTGATATTTGCACACCCATGTGCATAGCGTCTTATTCACAATAGCCAAAAGGTGGAAGCAACCCAAGTGCTCACTGATGGGTGAATGGATAAACAAAATGTGGTCTACATATACAATAGAATATTATGCGACTGTTAAAAAGGAAAAAAATCTAACACATGCTACGACATGGACAAATCTTGAGGACATCATGCTGAATGAAATAAACCAGTCAAAAAAAGACAAATATTGTATGATTTCACTCACATCAGGTACTTAGAGGAGTCAAATTCATAGAGACAGAAAGTAGAATGGTGATTAGATATATAAAAATCTATGTATCTACAGAAAGTAGATAGAACAAGAATTACAGACTCTAGGGGCTAGAGGGAGGGGGAAATGGGACGTTATCATTTAATGGTGACAAGACTTTCAGTTTTTCAAGTGAAAAAAAGCCTGGAGATGGCTGGTGGTGATGGAAGCACAAAACGTGAATATACTTAATGTGACAAATTGTACACTTAACGATGGTGAAAAGAATAAATTTTACGTTATGCATACTTTTATTTATATAACTTATAATTATTATATTTATTTGTGTAGTTTCTTGTTTTTGAAAGTACCCCAAAGGACTCTGAAATTCATCTGCACTATGAAAAAATGTCAGGTAACAGACTAGGTGGGAGAGTACTCCTGGGTCCAAGGATGTCATAGCCTCCAGCACAAATGGTAGAATCCAGATGTCTGAGGAAGATTTAGGGGGCACTAGGACCTTTGAGCTTCCCTGAAACCTTTGGCCTGGAAGGTGGCCCTTTGGGATGGTGTCTTCTGCCTCGTGGAGCCCGGGTAGCTAAAAACAGATCAGTCACTTCCAGAACAGTGACCTTTTCTGCCTTTGTGCTATCAAAACTATAATATGGGTCTCAACATTAGCAGAAAATGTAAAAATAAAACAATGTTAAAATAAAAGGTGCCCCAGTCCGCAGAGTGATCTTGCCTAGGAATGATGCTGGTCTAGAGATATAGCTGCTTCAGAGGCCACAAATATGGACCACATCTGAATCTGATGCTCAGACTGTTTTGTTTGGAATGTCAGGTATTTGAATTTTCTTTTGATTAGCTGCTAACAATTTTAAACGGCAAAGATCTATATAAAAATCTATATTTCCAGCTTCTCATGAGCAAACAGGAAAATCTGGCAGTGCGGAGCCACGTGGCAGCAATCAGCTGTTCCTGAGTATGCGTGACCCCTTCAGATGAGGCTCGGTCCACCCGCGATCTCCACCACTTCCTATTGTCTCTCACTCCCACCCAGCCAATCTGTGTTTGTGACTAGCTCCTTCCCCACTGGTGAGGTTTTGCCATCTGTATGAGATAGAACAAGAATTACAGACTCTAAGAATGCCTTATACAGACAGGAAATTTACAGAAGTTTACAGATAATTTAGGTTAAGTCCATGTTATAGATGGGGAAACGGAGGCCCAAGAAAATAAACTACTTGCCCAGGATTTCTGAGCCATCGATGAGGTGCATTGGAGTGAGGAGTTAGGTCTCTGGGATCCCATTTCTACTTTCTGGCTGTTCTCATGGCCTTAAAACACGCACACGTGCACGCGCGTGCACACACACACACGCACACGCACGCATGCACTTAGCCCACTACCCTTGTCAACAACAATAACAGTGGTGGTGACCAACCCAGGAGGCAACCAGCAGGCCATGCCAACAGCTTTGCTTGTGGGAGACACTACTACTTTCCCATTGGGATGGTGAGATGACGGAGGCTTCGCCAAGACGTGAAGCATCCTGCCTGAAGTCACACCACTCGGAGGAGGCTGCGCTGTGGCTTCTGTGTGGGGCTGTCCAATTATCCAGTGCTTAACCACAATTGCAAATTCTATCCCATTAAGCGACAGTTACCATCTCACCCTCTAAAAATTGCATCAACCCCAGACATTCAATAACTGCGAGCCAGAAAGACAATCAAGCTTGATGATGTTACACTCACACGGAAATCTGCCTTCTCCACACGCACACGGATCTGAATTAGGCTGTGGGAATCCGTTCAATTGCCTCATTATAGTGCTGTCTTCATCAATGGTTTCCAGAACTAAGAGCTCACATTCTGCCCAAAGCAATAGTGAGTCTTCCGTATAATTTCCGATAGTTTAAGTGCCCCATTGACATAACGGAATTTATTTTTCTTTCTAAATACGTTTGCAAATGGTTATTTCTCAGCCTCAAATCAATACATCATGAATAGGAAAAGCCAGAGTCATGGAGAGCCTCACTGAACACTTTCTGCATGAACTGAATAGATCAATTCTATTGAACCAGCTTCAGGGGAACAGAAGACCTAAAAGTCATAGAGTCTTTGAGCTTGGGTTTAAATTCCTGCTCTGGTCTTTTGAGGCTGTGTGACCCTGGGCCAGGCACTCAACCTCTCTGGGCCTTGGCATCCTCACCTATGAGATTGGATTGATACACCCAAATCAGAGACCTGCCGAATAAAATAAGAGTGAAGCACATGGTGCAAGTCTGTGCATTAGAATGAGTCACGTTTGTCCTCCACTATTTATCTTTTGTCAAGAACGAAGAGCGTGCCAGCAGTATTGGACAATTTGGACCTCCTGGTTTTTAATCTATGTTTATTCTGTCTCAAGTTCAAACGTTTTTTCCTTAAATAATTAATTTCTTTTCCGACTTTCATCTTCAAAGCCCTCGACACCTGCAGTTGGAATAAGGTGGTGCAACTGAACGCACTTAAACTCTTACTATGGAGAAGTTAAAGAGCGGACAGGCTGGACACTGGGGTTCAAGACTTAAGGACACGCTGCTCCTCTGCCTTGTAGCCCCCTCAGCCTCCTGTGCCATTGGAGCTGGAACTCTGACACACCTGAGCCAGGGCAGCGGGGCTACGGCTGAGATGTGAGCATGCCCACCTCGCCAGAGGCGTCCATCCTTCACCATTGACATCCTTGGCCACCAGAGAGGGCCCTGCCCAAGAACACGCTGTGAAATCATGTGCTTTGTTGTTGTAGGGGCCACAAAGTGCACCAGGATGACACGCCCATCAGGAACAAAAGAGGCCTGGAGAGTTTCTCTGCTATGTGGCTCCAAGGTGACAAAGGACATCCTGGTGTGCCAGAAAGAGAAGGATCCTTTGGACGAGATGGCTGCCCTGGTCTTCCTGGCCCCAAAAGCTCACTGGTGTGTTTGTTTTTATACTTGAGCATGCGTTCTACACAAGGGTCTTTTTGATCCACCAGAACCGTATTTTCTATGACGATCATAAAGCCTAGGTCCCAGAGTGTTCCAGAAGGCCCCTCCGGGCAGATGGTGTCGCTTCTATCTTTTCAGCCACAGACATCAAAAGTCTCTGCATCTATTAGCTGGCCATCATCCTCTCCTTTAGTCATAAAAAAGTGAATTTGCCTTTTAGATCACAAAAAATATATTTGCAAATTAATTTTGCTACATTACATTTACAAGAATGTGTAGCAGGGTGTTTAAGGGCACAGACTCGCGTGTTAGACTCATAGCTCTCCCCTCACTGCTGTGTGACCTTGGACAAGTTGGGTAGCCTCGCTGAGCTTCTGTTTCCTCGTCTGTAAAAAGGCAATACGAATAGCTCCTATCTCAAAGTTTTTGGAGGGCTAACTGAGGTAACGATGAAAAGCACGCAGCAAGCCTTCAAGCATTTACTATGAAAAGTGTTGAAAAAGGTCTGGAAATATGTAGGACAAGCTGGAAACAGTGATTTTTTTGTTGAAAAGACTGTGCATTTGGATTTTTTACACAGACATAAATGTAGAAATACATTGAAACCACGTATGATCATACAGAAAATGTGGAAAATTTAGAAAATGTAGAAAATTCTTTGGTAGAAAATAAATCTTATTTTCTGTAATCCCAGCACCATCCATATCCCCAAGGGAGAGATAACAGGTTATTAATAAATATTCTGATCGTTAGCCAGATAAGCCTACACGTGATGCAGACCAAGGAACACAAACCATCCTTTCCTTTGGGTTCTGCTCAGAGCTTCCCAGCACAGTCCCCAGGAAACCGGAAGTCAGGAAAGTAATTCCCACTCCATTCAGTTCCTCGATTTACTCATTCATCCAATGCTTACGTCTGCCCTTCCATGCCAGCCTTTATGCCAGGAGCATAAATGACAAACTTCCAGCTCTGGCCCAACTTCACACTCTGCAATTGAGCTCCGAGCCCACCACCTCAGCCCCAGGCCAGCCCTGCTTCCATGACACAGCACTGCCAGGGTCTCAGTCTTCCACTCCAGCGGCAATGACCAGATCTCTACCCCCCCCGCCCCCAACCCCACCTCCACTTCACCACTTTGTTTGTCCAGATTGCTCTAAACACATAGCTGTTAGTCCCATCTAGCCTCCCTATTTATTTAGCTAGGAAGAGGGATAAGTGAAAAGCCAAAATTTCTGCTGGCAGCAAAATCGGTCAAATAAACATTTTCTTTTAGTATAACAAATGGTTTTGGGTTTCATCAAAGAACGAAGCTTCTGCATTTAAAAAAAAAATCAGTTCAATTATTCTACTGCTTTTAGCTTCTCAATCTTGCCTGATTAAATACTTACTTTAGAATAATGAAGACCTATAGGACATCACACTTTCCTGATGACCGTCTTGCTCTCCTCTAAGGAAAATCACTGCCCTAGATTTTCAAAATCTTCATGATGGCAGAATATTTTGGAGCAAACAGTTTTTAAAAGGTGTGAAAGCAAAGTATGAGATTTATCTAGCAATAAGACTGAGTTTATGCTCCTGATAACACGTACACACAAGGTGCTATTGTCAGAATGTTAGAAATAATTAGGGCCCTGTTATCTCTTTTTAAAGTTATTATTAATAATATTGCTAAGAATAATCCCTCACTTTGACTGCTTACTTTATGCTGGACACTGTGCTAAGTGCTTTCCCTGTGTTGTCTTATTTAATCCTTACAACAACCTTACCTTTGAGGAAAATACAATTGGCTTATTATTAGCCCCATTTTACAGATGAGGAGACTGAGTTCAGAGAGTCAAAGTAATTTGCCCAAGGTTACAGAGATAGACATTAAAAGAACTGAGATTTGAAACCTGGAAGTCTGACTTAGAGCCTACAAGCTTAATCTTCACACAGTACTTACGCTTTGCATTTATAAAAAGAAAAATACAAGTATGGCATATATGCAACAACAAAATAGAAATCATATCTAAACCTGCCATTCAGAAATATCCACTTAACCTTGATAGATATTCTTTCATTTAATTTTTCCTTTGCTTTCTTCATTTACCAAATGTATCACAAACATTCTCTCATGTCAAGAGGCATATTTTCTGCTGTGTCTGAGTTCCACGGGCATACATTGCTGGAAGCTCCATCCCAAGATCAGAGGCACCGAAAAAGAAAAGATATCATGACTGTGCAGCAGTTAGAACTGGGAACAAAGATCGGATTTAGAGGTCTGCTCTTCCCCCTGGTTTCTGCCAAAGCGTCGTGGTTTATTATGAGATGTGGGTTGTTGTAGTCAACAGAAATGCCCAAAGAGGAAGGAAATTGTAAAGGAGCAGTAGTGGTCTTAACATGACCACAAACTCTGGACACCCCTCCCATTGAGAGGTGGGGCTGTGTTCCCTCCCTTTAAGTGTAGGCGGGCTTGTGACTGCTTTGACCAATAGAGTACAGCAAAAGGAACATGTGACCTTTGAGCGTGGGTCAAAAGATTGTATAGCTCTCACTGGGTTTACAGGAGCATAAGACACCATATTAGAAGTTCAACCATCTACTCAGGCCTCCGTGCTGGAGAGGCCAGCTAGAGTCCTCTGGCCAACTGACCCAGCCGAGCCCAGCCTTCTGGCATCCTTGCCAAGGTGCCAGACATGACTGAAGAGACCACCTTGGAAGTGGTTCCTCTAGACCCAGATGTTTGAGTCACCCCACCCTCTGGGTCTTCCAGCAGAATCCCCAGACATCATGGAGCAGACACAAGTCCTTCTTGCTGTGCCCTGCCCAAATTTCTGTCCCGTGATTATTTTTTTTTCTAATCCATAAAGTGGTTATTATTTTATGCCACTTAAGTTCAGGATGGTTTGTTTTGTGGCATTACCTTCTTGGAACAGAATTTGGTGCCTGGAAATGAGGACTGACCTAAACAAACTTTGCGCTGAGCTCAGGGGTTGCTCTCCTTGCATCTGAAGCACCACAAGCATCATGAGACCAAAGATCCCGACAGTCTCGTTGACCGGGTCATGTTTGCCTAGGGAAAGGGCAACAAAAAGTCATTTTCAAAAGGTTTTTAAAAATACCTCTTATACCATTATAGAATGAACACATGTACAAAACCTATTGTGTGCACTCATTAATAAGGGAGGCAACAAGATGGGAAAGCTGGTCCAAGAAGCACTCGAGACCTGGTATTTGAGGGCTGAAGAACGTGGGGACGGTTGCTGGAAGAGACAACAAAACTTGTGAGTGTTCTGCAGGGTAATGAAACCACAACTTTTGAGGTTCCTTTGCTAATAGATAGAAACGATATTCATCTCTACCAGACATTGTTATGAAAGTTAACGTGTTCGCTTCAGAATCTGGACTCTAGTGAATATTAAAAAGAGTCTCGGAAAGACACAATTCTTTAAAGAATTAAATCTAAATAACACGTGGGCAGGCCTTTTAGTCAAAGCTTCAGTGCTACATTGAAGGAACATACAGGCATCCATTAGCCTTCCTTTCCAATTTTTTATTCTCTTCTTGTGGACAGTTCTGGTCGCAGAAATACTTGCCACCTGGAGCATATACTGCCAGATATACTTGGGACCTTGGCACCTCTCCTCTAAAATTGCTCCAGTTCTAACATCCTGAACTTGGACATCGGTCCCTGCCTCCCCACTTTGGCTACTGTCCTCCTGGAAACTTCGGATTCTCAGCTCCTCCTCGTTCCCCAAGGTCTCAGCACCCCCTGCTTCCCCTTCCTCCATTAGGCCTCTCTGGCCCCCAAGACCCCAGAACCCTCAAGCTTTTCAGAGATCTGCTATAAGATGGATGCTTTTAAAAACAGAAAAAGCTTCCAAATCATGAGAAAAAAAAAAAAACCTGCTATTAATATAGGTTTTAATGGGTAACATTTATTTATTCACTGGCCAATTTCGATCCAAAAGTATTTCATTACATTTAAAAACAATAGTCACTTTATGGTCTCATTTTGAAGAGGCTTATCTGAAGCAGGTACAAAGTGTGCCGAGGAGCCATACAAATTATAAATTAAATGAGCTCCTCTCAGCCAAGAGATTTCAAAAGCACAATAATAAATACATATGTTCCCACATCTTTGCGAAGCAAAGCACTTCTTTGGTGTGGGATGGGGGTGCAATTAAAAAGTCGGATGTTACATGAGATGAGGTAAGACAACCTGGCAATGGGCCTCCTTCTCTCCCTCCTGGTGCTCACTCGGAAGGGAGACTCCTGGCCACCAACAGCATGGGCGTCTCAGGCTCAGAAGCTCTTACCTCCTGCCATTTGGCATGTTCAGCCCCTGCCACAGTCAAGCCTGGGAAGACGACAGTCTTGCAGAACAATGTTGGTGAAAGCTGTCCTGCTGCCATGCCACAGGATCCACCAACACTCTCTGACCCAACCCCCTCTGCCTCTGCTGGGCCATCTTTCTTCCAGGGCCTCCCTGTAGCCCAGTGTGTCCCAGTCTATGCTCCCCAAGAATGACATACAGAGAGCTGGCCGATCAAACAGGGAGGATCCTGGAGGCGAGAAATTGGAGAATTATAGTTGACAGCTGGTCCTCAGTCTAGGAGGGGTACTCCGCATGTCAGCCTGTTCAAAGAGCTGAGCAGATCCCCAGGAGGTAAATCGGCTTGACCTGTCTCCCCTGAGACTTACCTGGCACTACACACTTTTCCGTAAAGGCCTTTTAGCATGCATGCCCAGGATGGCTCCTCTGACTGCATGCCACTGAGGATAGCCACGCAAATACACTTTTCTTTGTGTGAAGGCAGAGAGCAGGGGAGGGAGGGCCTCTAAGACCCGGTCTGCTCTTTCTACTCTTTCACAGGAAGTTATCCTCAACCTGACAAGGCACTATGACCCTTGTGGGAGTTTTGTTTGCAGAACCATACAGACTCCCACCCAAGCTCTTCTTCAGAATCCCTACCCGGCTCATCAGATATCCTCAGGGTTCTCTCACTCTTTTTTTCTTTGTCTTCCAACGTAGCTTTTTTTTTTTAAAACATTTTAATTTTTATTTCTTGCCTCCCCCTCCCTCTGGTCTCAGGGTTCTCTTTAAGCATCTCCAGAAGGTTCTCTTGTTAGGAGGACAATCCTGCCTGTCCCCCCAATGACCTGATACGAGCACTTCACCATAAGGGACACACTGAGGATCAGCCTGTTTCCACACCCTTCAAGACCAAATTCAGTTTCATTCTCTGCCTCTTGGCCATGTCAACAAAAGTTTGCTGCTACCAATCTAATGCCCCAATCTGAGAAGCAGTAAATGGAGAGAATTTCTTCAGATAAACAGTTTGCAACCAAGAAACATAGCCTCATGAGAAAATCAAATGTGCACTCGGGGAGAAAGAGGATACTGCCTTTTATAGAGAAAGTTCCTGCCCTGGTTTCTGATTGGTCCATTTTTATGCAGATGAGGAATCCAAATTTGCACAGCACTGTCCCAATTGGTTGGCTTCTGGAGTTCTGGTTGTTATGGAGCCACTTTGGTCAGTACAGATGCAAATGAGAATATAGCTGTGCAGCTCTAATTGGACAGAGCAGGTCTCAGCCCTGCTTTGCAGCTCAAAATATGATATTAGGAACTCTTTTATTATAAGGGTTGTAGCAGGAGCACAGCTCAGTCTGTATCTTTCCCCTGCAATACAGAGTTCATGAGAGGCCTCTTTCTGTAATGGCTCCTAGACTCTAATTATGAATTTGTGCCTAGTTAATCACAAGGAGTCCTTCTTGGCAGATGTAGTCCTTCTTGAATTCCACATCCAGGATTTGGCCTTCTGGAGAAATCCTTTCCCTCAAGGCTCTCCAGGCCTCTCAAGACCCAGAGGTGCTCTGTCTCACGGTACCCAGAGGAAAGTCATTTACACATAACCTTACCTTCTGGGTTGCTTCACTTGCCTGCCCCCTCCTACTACCTCCCCTCCTCAGCTGCACCTCCCTGAGGGTGACATCCACTCCCTAGACAGGCTTCTGAGAAGACTCATGTTTGTGCTTCTGGCCCTGAGCTCTTCTATGGGCTCTAGACTCAAATTCCCAAACACCTACAGTGGGGTGACATCCTCTTTCCCTAAACCTCTCCTCCTCCCTTCTTGTTTGAGTTACTGCCCCTCCTTCTGCTCTACCACATAGACCAGAAATCTTGGGGTGACCATACCTTCTCAGGGTCCTTCACTCCCTGCATCCCACCCTCAATCTACCCCGCACTCATGAACACCCTGCCAACACTCCTCTTGAAACATGCCTGCACCTCCCCCCCCAACCCCACACACCCTCTCTCGTTCTGGTCCTTATCATCCTCCTCAAACGCTTTTATCATGGTCTCCTGACTGAGGTCTCTGCCTTACCTTTTGTCTTCGTCTGATCTACACATCCCATCCTGGATGTATCTTCCCTGAGGTACGCCAGATGGGGTCATATTCTTTCTGAGTTCTTTCCATGACACTGTAATGCCTTTGGAGTAAGATCTGAGCGCCCAACCTAGTATTCAAAGCCATGTTCTCTCTGACCTCTATTTCCTTTTCTAACCTAATCTCTGACTGTCCTTCTGAGCTGACCACACTCACTACTCCTCAGACGCACCCCATCCTATACACTTCGGCCCTCTCTCCTGCACTCCCCTTAGCCCCCAATGCCTTCGTCAGTGTCACTACTCAAACTCCTATTCATACTTCCATGCCCACCTCAAATGCCCCTTCCTGCAAAATTTTATCTTGGCTTCTCCCAAAGTAAATCAATCTCACATGTCCCTGTCTTCCCAAAACTTAGTGTTTTACCCCATTCAATGTTTTTCTAAACCTCTTTTGGGTTTGTGAGTCTGTTTCTCAGATGCATTGCCCTGAAGGGCAGGGCTGTGTCTTAGTCATCCTTGAGCACCACTCAGCCTCCACCATAGAGCCCCACCCATGGCAGGACTCAGCAGGGGGCAGAACTCCAGCAGGAGCTGAGCGCCTTCAACATGATCTGCGCAAGCACCTCTGCAACAGGCCTAATAAATTAGCCAACTGTCCTGATCATTAAAGAATAACATTAATAAGGGAGGGGGAAAATGGCATAGATGATAGAGGCTCTGTTCATCTCCCTGGCGACCGAGTCAAAGTTGTGATGGGAACAAGGAGCCAACAGCAAGGAAAATTACCTGGGATCTAGATGATCAAGCCATACAACCAGGGAGAAATCCAAGAAACCACCCTGCAATGGCAGAAGGTAGGATGGGGCGAGGATGCGGGGCTGCCTGGTCTTGAACGCCCGAATGAGACAGAGGCGGTGGCAGCGGCTGACACCTTTTAAAGGGGCTGGGTCCGTGACTGGATGTTCGCGGTCACGGACCTGCTTTCTCTGAGTGCCAGTGCCAATTCGGAGCCACGCAGGGGCCACCAGGGACTTACAGGGAGACATTGTCAGAGTGAGGGCCGAGGCAAGACTCGCTCTGTACAGAAGTGCTAGCGGTATCCGTTGTTCCTTTGAGCCCTACCCCCTACCAGGGTGCCAGACACAGCACCGCCAGAGCCGTGACATCATTAAACTGGATAACAGAGTTCCCGCCCAGAGGATTCCCTGAAACCCCACCTCCCTCAACTTGTGGCCCCACCCAAACCACACCCAGATGTATCTTCAGTGAGTCAGGTGCTCCTTGCTGAGCAGCACCTAGACTCACACTGGTGGCAGCTGGCCTCTGCTTCTGGTGTGGCCTTTTGAGGCAACTATAAGCACAGGATCTGTGGATCGTTTGCTGAATCTTAACAGATGTCCCAGGAGGGGTAAGAAGCTTGGGCTAAGTTTGGCCTGTAGCCGAACCCCTCTCAGGACTGTGCCACTGGACACCTACTTCGCAAATCCACACTAATAAGAATGGGAGATTAAAGAGCTTTGCTTAGTACATAAAAACAGACACAGAAAGGCAGCCAAGATGGGAAGACGAAGAAGTAGAAACCATATGAAAGAACAGAACAGAGATCCAGATAGAATGGAGTAATCTAATAGATGCAGAGTTCAAAACACTGGTTATAAAGATGCTCAATGAACTTTTGGGAAGTATAGATAAATTCAGTGAGAACCCCAACAAAGAGATAAAAAACATAAAAATGGAAATGGAAATTATAAAAGAGAAGCAGTCTGAAATGAAGAACATATTATCTAAGATGAGAAGTATATTAAATGGAAAAAAAACAACAAAGGAATAAACAAAGTGAATAAAGAAGTGCCCTTTCTAGAGGAGGGGAAAGCCAAGGACACACAATCAGAATGGCAAGAGATAAGATGCCAAGACTATAAAAATAATTTAAGGAGCATATGGGACACTACAAAGGGTTTAAATATCCATCTGATTGGCATAACTGAAGAAAATTAAGATGTTGAACAGCTGTTTGAAGAAATAATAATGGAAAATTTCCTTAACCTGGTGAAGGAAATAGACATAAAACCCCAGGAAGCTCAGAGGATTCCAAAAATCAAGGATCCAAAGAGGCCCACACCAAGACACATCATAATTAAAATACTAAAGGTTAAATACAAAGAAAGAATATTAAAAGCAGCAAGAGAAAAACAGATAATTACTCATAAGGGAACACCCATAAGACTGGCAGCTGATTTTTCAAAAAAAAAAAAAAAAAAACTATGCAGAACGGAAGGGCTTGGCAAAAAATTTTCAACAGGATGAAGACCCAGGATCTACAACCAAGGACACTTTATCCAGCAAAGCCATCATTTAGAGTTGAAGGACAGAAAAAGAGCTTCCCAGACAAAAATAAGCTAAAGGAATTTATCACCACCAAGCCAGTATTACAGGAAATGTTGGCAAGACTTCTTTAAGAAGAAAAAATACAAAAGACTCACTTTAGATTAAAAGACACACACAGACTAAAAGGAAGGGGATGGAAAAGATATTGCTTTGATGTACCTAGAAGGTATTTAAGTCAGCGAAAGATCAACACCGTATGATTTCATTTATGCAGAATCTAAGGAATAGAAAGAACAAACTAATCAAAAATAGACTCACAAATATAGTGGACAATTTGGTGACGGACAGAAAGGAGGGAGGTTTGGGGGTTGGGAGAATAAGGTGAAGGGTTAAAGAAGTACAAATTAGTAGCTGATGGATGGTCACGGGGACGGGGAGCACGGCACAGGGAATGCAGTTAGCATTAATATGTTGGCTAGGTGGAGGGTCAGGGGAGGGAGGGAGCAATTGGGGGGATCTTTTTACAAGCTATATAGATGTCTAACCAAGGTACTGTATACTTAAAACTAATTAAAATAAATAAATAAATGTCTTTCTCTCTTGTGAAAAAAATAACATTAATAAAATCATAACTTTATTATAGTTACCAATATTTGTTGTATGAGGTCATTACTATCATAAAGAGGTTTCAAAATGGTACATGAGGATTAAAAATAGATTAAGTGAAAAGTAAAAGTCAGGATGTTTGTAACATGAAGGTGACCAATCACAGTTTAATCTACACCTGGTCTCATCTCACATTTCTTACTCAACCCTAAACCCTTCTCCTGGCCTCTGTTATCTCCTGAGATAGGCTCACAGCCCCAGTGTTAATCTTCAAGGAATCTGAAATGTTGGTGCACTATAGCGGAGTGGCTAGCTGCAGACAGACCTGGTTTTGAATCTGGATGATCGATCACAAGCAAATTCCTGAACTTCTTCAAGCCTCAGTGTCACCATCTCTAATTGATAGAATAATTAAATCTACCTCTAATTGTTGGGCTGCTGAAAGGGTTAAAATGTTATTTAATTCAGTGTGTGGTACCAGAATCGCTCAGCGATAAACAGTAGTGAGGATGTGCTGGCTTTTTCCTCAGTGCCCCAGGCTGGTCCTCTCTGAGCTACAGAGAAACCACTCAATGTGCTGTCTCTCCACTGTCAAAATTGCAGGTGTGAGTGCTGGGAGCTCACCTCAGTGGGAGGGAACAGCTGGGCTCCTCGTCTGCCTTCGGACCCCCAACCCCCTGCACCGAGTCCCACCATAGGACCAAAGATTAAAAGCGTTTAAGCCCAAGTATTACTCCCAGAATACTTACTAGTGGCAAAGGAAAGCGTTCTCTTACAACAGACTCACTTGCCGTGGCCCCCTAACCCGCCATACATCTCAGCATCATTGCCCAAGGACAGCCAAGCATCGAGCTCCCAGTGTCCCCACCTATGAAGCATGCTTGCCCAGACTGCTTAACTCGCATGTATCCAATACTTTAGACCTAATTTCCAGAAATGGGGGAGGGGGGATCTGGGAACAATGGGATAAATCTAGAAGGAGAAATAGTCTACAAGACAAGTGGCCTGATCACTTTAAAAGTCCGTGTCATGGAGTGGGGAGGAGGTAGAAGGTGCTGGGAGGGGGCAGAGGGCTGTTGGAGAGTAAAGAAATGTAATCACCAAATGTCGTATGCTGTCCTTATTTGGATACAGGTTTTTGAAAAATAAGTATAAAAGACATTTTGAATACAGGGAAACTTGGTTATGAACTAAGTATTAGATGATATTAGGAAATTATTGTTAATTGTGTTAGATGTGATAATGGTTTTGTGGTTATAGAGAGAATTATCCTTATTTTTCTGGATGTTCATGCTGAAGAATTCAGGGTGAAATGTCACGGTGTCTGCAGTTTGCCCTGACATGTTTTAGAAAGAAAAATATATATTCATATATAAAGTCAATATGACAAAATGCTAGTAATTATGAGCCTAGGCAATGAATAGGCACATTCATTGTATAATCTTGCAATTTTTTCACTTGTTTGATGCACCTTGGGGGTAGGGGGAGCTCAGACCCCAGGTGTGTTCTGCTCTGTAGCACCCTCAGTTAGAATATAAAAGCTGGTCTCTCTGGAAGGAGATCCCTCCTCCAATAAAAGGTTCCAGAGCTCATCTTCCAGACCTCTACTGCCTGGTGTTCAAAAGCAAAGCGTTTCTTTGTAACAGAGGCTGTTTCTGACAGTTCACAACTTCTGCAAACTGCCCCAAGGACAGACTCACTTTCAGAAAAAGCTTGCATCTTTCACTGGGTTAATTGCATCTTGAGCAATATTTTTAAACAGAAAGCTGAAGTGGTTGTGAGTGGTCCAACCATCTCTCCTTCCTTCCAGAAAAGGAAGGTAGAGGGAGGTAGAAGATGGAAGGGCAAACCTTCACCTCCGACTTTCCTCTGTCTTCAAGAACCTCAAAATTCCAGGAGGGAAAGAGGGAGGGAGGGTATGGTCCAGGCAAAGACAGAGCTGGGTGGAACTGCAGGCTCCAGCAATGACTGACTAAAAATATAGGTTCCAAGCTGGCGTAGCTTGAAAGCATGGCCATTTCAAAGCTATCTGCTGTGATTTCCTGGCCACAACCGGGAACAAGACTGAACCCAGACCACTGATACTTCTTATTTGGCCCTCCATGGTGGTAGTTGTTTACAACAAAACAGCAACAACACAACAACAAAACCACTTTTAAAATTTAAATATAGCATGCATACTAAAGTACGAAAGTACACACATCAATTCACAAATTCAACACACTGTGAAATTAGCCCTCAGACGAAACACTTCAAACAACGTGACCAGCCCCAGAACCCACTACGCACCCTCAAAGGTAATTATTTTCCTGTCTTTTGATCACCATTGATCAGTTTTGCCTTTTTTGAAGTTTCTATCAGTGGAATCATGTATCTACTCCTTTGTGCCTGGCTTCTTTCACTCACGTGACTGTGAGATTCTTCCATGTTGCAGCGAACGGTTGTAGTGTGTGCATTCTCACCACCGTGTCATAGCCCGTTAGGTAAATATACACAAATTATTAACCACTTCTCTGGGAGTGGGCATTTTACTTTGCAGCTGTTATAGAACAGTGCTGTGCTCAGCCTTCTAACCCATGCCTTTCGGTGCGCATATGTGCACGTTTCTCATGGGTATTTGCCTAGGAGCAGAATTGCTGGGTCATCAAATACGCACGCGTTCAGCCCCATGGTGCTTTATAAATTTCTGAGTTAGTTGGCAACATTTATAGCTTGAGAGATTTCGCACAAACATCAGGATTACAAGGGTAAAGATGTTGCAACACTGGCCTCACATTCACCTTCATGAGTCAGGGTGTGGGTTCCCCATTTTGCTGCAATGCCCATCAGCCCGCCTTGCATCATCTGCCTAGCTCTTGGAGGCACCTTGACTTTGGGACTCTCGGTGGTAAATGATTCAAGTGTGCTTCTACTTCCAGTCCATAAGGAAAATTACTGAGCTACCTTGGTTTCCCAAATGAGGTCATGCTGAATGACCCCACTGGCCGAAGGTCACTCCAGTGCTGTCTGTGGCCTTCGTCTCTAACCAAATCTCCCTATTTGGGTGTGGTTTAGGCTAAAACAGCTGAAGGCAGGGCAGAATCCACCCACTGCTGTTTGTATATTACATTGCATGGGGTTCGTTCTGTCTATTTCGGCTTCTCTCCCATCCTCCCTTCTAGCCCTGTATTCGCTGCCTTATTCATGCCTGTACCACCTGCAGCCAGGTCTGATAAATCACTTATCTCTTCCAGGCTGGCTCCTCCTCTGCACTGATACCAGGATGTCTTTTAATTTAACTTAAAAAAAGTTTTGAATCAATACATGCTCATTTTTTAAAATTAAATAATATAAAATGATTGAGAAAAGAAAATTTCTCTTTCCCTCTCACCCTCCCTTAAACCTCTTGGTTTCTCTTCTAGAGGCAACCACAGTTTCTAGTTTTTACCCGTTTTTCAGAATAAATATTCTATGCACGCGCGCGCACACACACACACACACACACACACATACACACTCCTCTTGTCTATTTTTACACAAACCAGCGCACTCAGTGTGATCTGTTCTGCGCCCTGCACTTTATGCATCTTGCCGGTCCTTTGCATCAGTATGTATCGATTCCCTGCTCCTTTTTAGCAGTTGCAGAGTTTTCTCTTGCTTTTATGACCAGCCTTTATCCAACCAGTTCCCTAATGAGGGATTTTTCATCATTTTCAATCTGCTGCTCTCACAAACAATGCTGCAATGGATATCTCTACACACATGTCTTTGTGCACACGTACAAGCGTATCTGCAGAATAAATTCCTAGACATGTAATAGCAAATCAGGAGGTGTCTGCATTTCTTCTGTTGATCAATAGTGCCAGATTGCCTGTTCACAGCGTTGTACCAATTTACATGGCATCTGAATGAGCTCTGGAAAATGTATACCTGCTCATGTCAACTCCTGACTTTAAACACCCATTCCCAACCCCAGCTGCATGTCAGGATCACCTGGGGATATTTCAGAGCAATCTTATATGTGAGCTCCAAACCCCAAAGTGGATTTCATTGATCTGGATGTAGCCAGTCACTGGAGTTTTCTAAAAGCTCCCCAGGGTGATGCTAGAAGGTTGCACAGCTTTGATCACCCAGGCTGGTATAAAGTCCACAGTTCTCAGCAAGGGAGAGAAGCCCATCATTTTTGGTTCCCACCTGTCTCTCTGCTCTGATTTCTTGTCTCACCTTCCTGCTGCTCACCCATCAAGGTTCACCCAGGGTCATGCCTTGGGAACCACTGCCCTGGCCTCCCTGGCGAGCTGTGTGTATGGAGCCCACTGGCACAAGCTTGCAAGAGCCCATCATTAGCATCTCTTCCTTGCTTGGCCTTCAGGGCTGTTATGTTTTTAGCACATAACTGGTCCTGGTAGAAGTATTTACACCATAGTAATTGGCAAACTACAATCAGGATTTTCCCCCACTAGGAAAGCCAGTTACTATCGTTTAACAGCACCCCATTATTTATTGCCTCCTCTATCCACTCGCAGCACCCTGGGACTCATCCCCTCCAGCTCTTCTCATCTCTGTTATTAGCAGACTTGAGTTCCTATAATAATAAATAATAGTGATGATAAAAATAGTAATTTCTAATAGAGCATTTACTAAGTGCCAGGCACTAACATCAGGGCTTCCATGCACTAACTCATTTGCTCCCTGCAATAAGAACTATCATTACCCCATCTTTCTCAAGGAACACAATGGAAAGGTGACCTGCTCAAGGACACACAACCAGTAAGCAGCAGCTGCAGCAGCCTGGATGCTCAATAAGTGTTTGTTGCTCACATGGACGGGTCCCAGCTTTCGGAAGCAGGCTTGGAGCCTGATTGTACAGACATGGCAAGACCTTCTCCTCACAAACTGCAAGTACCTCTGATGGCTGGTGTGTGACCTGTCTGCCCCACTCTCAGTCAGGGCTTGAACTGCTGCTGTAATAATACTGCAAATTTAGCAGCTTAAAAGAGCACAAATTTATTATCTTATAGCGTTAGAGGTCAAAAGTCCAAAATGTGTCTCACTGGACTAAAAGATGTCCAAATCTTAATCCCTCAGACTTGCAAATATATTATTGACATGCAAAAGGATGTTGCAGATGTGATTAAATTAAGGTTATTAAAATTCAGAAATTATCTTGGATTATCCAGTGGGTTCGATGTAATCACAAGAGTACTTACAAGAGAGAAATGGGAGGGTCAGAGAAGGAGAAGCAAGGACAGAAGCAGAAGTTAATGATGCAGCCACAAGCCAAAGAATGTGTGTGGACAGCCCGTAAGAGCTGGGAACAGATTCTCCCCTAGAGCCTCCAGCTGGAATGAAACCCTGACAACATATTGATTTTAGCCCCATAAGACCATTTTGGGTTTCTGGTTTCCATAACTGTAAGATAATAATTTGTATTTCTGTTACAGCTGCCATAGGAGACTCATACATGGTCACTGTGGCCCAGTCCTTTATCACAAATACATGGCAGGTGGCAGTCCTGCAGAAGAGAGCAAAGATGGGCTGGCGTGAGCTGCCCTGTATCCCAGACTTCCAGGATGCTGGAAAGAGCCAGGAGCCCGGCTCCGTACGCTGGTTAGCTGAGGTCAAGTACACACAAAAGGGAGGAACATTATAGGGCAGGAAGACAGTTACATTAAACTAAAAGGTGACTGGAACTTTTCCAAGCCCTGTGGAAGGACTCAGCAAATGCCTTTGGGCAGGGGCTAATGGGCCTGGACATCAGACTGAAGTCAAGGTCCTATAGTTTGAGTAAAGTGACAGTGCTGGTAGAAGGCGTTGGGGCTATGGAAAGTGCACTGGACTGAATCCTAACTGAGCATGGCCCTGCCATTGAATGACCATGCGAGCTCAGACAGTTCTGTCCCCTTTCTTAGTTTCAGTTCCTCTATGACTTAACAGGAGCTTGTTCGTGATCGGCACCTCTCAACTTTTCTTAAGAATACTTTTTTTTTTTTTTGACAGCAGACTCCTGTCTTCAATCAAAATCTTTCTTGTGCAACTTTAATTTGTTAAGATAATATTCATAATAACAGCAAGCCCTTAAATGGGACTTACTTTACCCCAGACACTCTTCCAAGCACCTTATAAATGTAACTTGATTTGTTCAATATTTGCAACAAATCAATAGATACATTCTATCATCTTCATTTCACAAGTGAGTGACTTGAGGCCCAGAGAGAGGTTAAGAGACTTGCTGAGGTTCACCCGGGGGGAAGTGGTAAATTCTCGATTTGAACCCATGCACTCTGGACCTAAAGAGAACTGAGAGGCAGAGGGAGAGATTTAGAGTCAAGATAAATAATAATGGGGGAAGGGGAGGAGGGGAGACAAAGAGAGAGGAAGGGATAAAAACAGCATGAGCTTGAAGATCATTTTGGAGTCTGGCCAGTGAGAGGTGTTCAAGCAGCTACGGGGTAGGGGAGCAGATTTGGGGGAGAGGGACAAAGAGTCTCCCTCACTAACAGGGGATCTGCGGGCTGGTGTCTCTGATGGGCTGAGTGTGGAGACTGGGCCTGTGGGGCCTCGGCACTTATTTGGGGCACACTTAGAGACTCACTGTGGGAAACTGATCAGAGTAGAGCTGCCGTGGTGAGGCGGGGAGTCTCATCTCTGTGTCTTCCCCTTTGTCACCCCCCATTTCTTCAGAATCCTTGGGCTTCAGGCAATACTATTTGAAAACCACTACCCAAGACCACCTCCACTCAATGGGCTTTTCTGCTCCTGCACGGATTCGTCCCCATAGCCCAGGCCACGGAGCCCACTGAGGCCAGCAGCTCCTGCCACCCCCTCCAGGTAGCTATGGAAGACTTAAGCTCAGATCTTCTTTATTCCCAGATCCTCCCATCGGAACTCAAAGTCTCTGCTAAGTGTAGATTCCAACCAGCAGGGTGACCTTGAGCAAGCTTCTTCCCTAGGCCTCCGTCTGGAAAACTGAGCTGACAATGATAACTCACCTTTGGACGCCAAGAGACTGGGCCAGAACCTTTTAAGAAAATTAAGACGAGCCAGTGTACATTAAACACCTACATGAGAAGATAATTTTGCAATTTCAGTCATCACTGCTTCGACTGTCCTTACTTGACCAGTGAGAAAACAGAGGCCGAGAGAGAAGTGACTGACCAAGGACACACAGCAAGGTAGTGAAGTGCAGAGCCGAGGCTGGGACCCGGGCCCTAGAACTATGCCTCTTGCTGCTCAGGGCAAGCACAGCAGCCAAACCCATAGAAGGGGCCTGCTCTGTGGCTTCTGGTGTGACCTCCCTGACCCCACTATTATTCTCATATTTTTTTACAAATGAGGAAACCGAGGTTCAGAGGTACTAAGTCACCGGCCCGGGGGCACCCAGGCTTTCACGTTGGAGCTGGGGATCCCGGTGTATGTGATTCCAGGTTCACATCTCTTCCCAGTCCACCATGCAGCCTCCGGAACTCCCACCTGGCACTGGGAGGCTGGGCTTCTCTGAACCTGTCCCAAGCTTAGGCTGGTTTAAAGCAGCAAAAAGTTCCTCCTGCAGCCTCCGCCCGAGCACCTGCTGTCATCAGCACACCTGGAGGAGCCTCCGGGTTGCCAAGGACAAGTCGCTGCAAATGCCTCGGCCCCAAGTTGTCCTCTGCTCTTTCCAAGTTATGCTCCTCCTTGGAAGAGAGGGGAGGACGGCTCTCCTTGCTTCCAGGCGGTTGGCAGAACAGCGGCTGCGGCTGCTCCTGCCTGCTGCCTGGCTGATGGAGAGATTATTGCTAAGCCCTTCCCATTCTCCACCGCCCCCCTCTTCCCTTGCAGGACCACGCTGGCTGTCCCTGGGGGACGCAGAGTGCAGAGCCCGCAGCTGAAGCAGGACAGCTGGCCCAGCTCTCTCCTAGCATGAGCCCCTCAGACCCTCACCTCTCATGGTGTAAGGGACTTCTTGGGTCCTTTTAGAAACCCCACCCACTCCCCCAGGGCTATTCGGCAGCTGCTGGAGAGAGAGATGCAGAATGAATGGACTTTGGGTTTCTGGAGGACGCAAGAAAAGAAAGATTGGAAACTAACTCTGCCAGAAACTGCTGTGTTCGGGATTTTTGCTTTCTTCCCCTTCATCTCCACCACAAACCTGTCTCTTCCTGGGGCATCGAAACATGGGCTCCCCTTGCCCGGCAAAGAAACAGCTGGAAACGGGCTCCTGAGACAGGAGGGTGAGTTAAACTTCAGGGGAAGAAGTTAGTGTTTGCTGCAGGGGTGGGGGTTTGCAGGACACTGTGAGGCATCCTTGGCCTAAGTGCTGTTTTAGTGACTACCTTTGAATGCTCTGGAAGGAGCTTCGTGTGCTGGCTGTTTTGGGGGGCACTGGATTGCAAAAGTTGGGGTTGCGCAGTGAATGCGGAAAGGGCAGCTTTTTGGGTTCTAGAAAGAGCCCCAGGCCAGGAGACAGAGTCCTGAGTTGGAATCGGATTCGTTGTGTGACCTTGGATGAGTCACTTCAGCTCTCTGGGTCTTGTTTTTTGCAGTCAGAACACGAGAATGCTTGGGAACAGCTCCCTGAATTTCCGAATACTCTTCTCTTTGCAGGCTGCTCATCTTCCTCTGGCCATACGTTGTAAACGAAGTAATCCATGCAGAATAACAGAATGTTGTGTGGGGAGCAAGTGTGAAATGCATAGGCTGTGATTCAACTCTTCGCTGTCTGCCGGAATCCAACTGGCTCGGAAATTGAGAGGAAGTTTTATTTCCATTCAGCTGCCGTGTGTTTCTCTTGATTGGAGTGCATTTTGGAATGTAAGGTTATAGATGCTCTGGAAACAGCTCTGGCTACAATGAATAACATAGGAAATGGTTGCAGGATGCTAACGATGATAACTATTGTGGAGGTGATTTTTTAAACAGATGGGCTAAATCTAAAACCCTGTCCTAAGTCAAGTGCCCCAAATAGGTCTGAAATGGAGAGAGCATTAGAGGCCCCTTCATTTTGCAGGTGACAAGATTGAGGCCCAGAGAGGGGGAGTAACTGGCTCAAGGTCACACAGCAATGGTGGCTGAGACAAGCACCCAATGAACATGGAAGAGCACTGTCACGGATAATAAAGTCCTCCGAATGAGAAAGTAAACAGGAGAGATGAGGGGATCATTGTGGAGCTTCTCCTGAGAGCCAGATGCCATGCTAAGCATGGTCACATTCCTCCTTACTTAAGCTTTCCATGCCTCTGTTTCTTCACATTAAAATGGAGATCCTAATGCCTACCTCACAGAGTTGCTGAGAAATATTAATATAAAGAAGCATAAAGATGGGTGCCTGGCACATTGGGAGCATCTAGAAGTATTTTTAAAATATACTTTATGCATCTTACTGCATGTAACCCTCACTGTGCTCTGTGAAGTGGGCACTCGAACTAACTCAGCTGTATAGATGAAGCAAAGGGCTTAGCGAGGCTGAGTAATCCACCCGTGGTGGCAGTCCATAGGGGGTTGGAAGCTGGCAGTGACCTTGAGGACCTCTTACACTCTTAAGCTCTATTTTTACCAACTGGACCTTGCAAGGTTAGTATGAGTCTTGTCATTGAAAGGAACGTGCTAGATCAGAGCAGTTAAGGCACATGCTCCAAGCCACACAGCCTGAAAGTGGCACAACTCTGACTTGTCCAGCTCAGGACCGAGCTCCCCCAAGACCCAATCCACAAGGAGATTCTTCTGAGGTTTAAGTACGTGCTCCACCAGGAAGGGAGTCATTGTCTCCTTTTGTTCACTGACAGGTCCCAAGTATATAGTAGGTGCCCAATAAATCTGTGTTGGATGGAAGATTAAAAGAATGAATAACGCAGATACAGTTGCAGGAAAGCAAGCATGGCACCTAGGACTCTGGCCCGAGACTGACTTCTCCCGTTTGCTTGTTCTTTCCCCTTTGGGCGCCAGGACATCTTCGGCGATGCCCATGCCGTCCAGAGTCAATGGCCTGCATCCCAGACACTATCATTTTGGCTCCTGCAGCCCTTTGAGTCAGCTCTTGCCTGGCTCCGTGGAGCCACCGTCCATCAAGGGCCTTTACTACCGCAGGGCCCGGAAAGTGGGCGTGCTGGATGCCTCCCCGGCGGCAGACCTGAAGAAGGAGATCCTGGTGAATGTGGGGGGCAGGAGGTATGTCCTTCCCTGGAGCACGCTGGACGAGTTTCCCCTGAGCCGCCTGAGCAAGCTCAAGTTCTGCCGGAACCAGGAGGAGATCGCCCAGCTCTGCGACGATTACGATGAGGACAACCAGGAATTCTTCTTCGACAGGAGCCCCAGTGCTTTCGGGATGATCGTGAGCTTCCTGGCGGCCGGCAAGCTGGCCCTCCTGCGGGAGATGTGCGTACTGTCCTTCCAAGAGGAGCTGACCTACTGGGGGATCGAAGAAGCCAACCTGGAGAGATGCTGCCGGCGGAAACTGACGAAGAAGCTGGAGGAGCTGGCCGAGCTGCGCAAGGAGGAGGCCCTGCTGCGACAGAGGGAGGCGTGCGGCCCTGCCGTGGACACCTCCCGCTGCGGGCTCTTCATGAACTGGCTGCGGGAGATGGTGGAAAACCCGCAGTCCGGGCTGCCCGGGAAGGTCTTTGCCTGTCTGTCCATCCTCTTTGTGGCCACCACGGCGGTCAGCCTGTGTGTCAGCACCATGCCCGACATGAGGGCCGAGGAGGACAAGGTGAGTGGCTTCTGACCTGGGTCCATTTCTCCATCAGGCACAGTGCCCAGGGCCCATGAGACTTAAGGCCCATGAAAACATTTTAAGGGCATTTAAAACAAGAGGGGGAAAAAATGCATGTTATCCAGCATGGAGCATATTCACTTTTAGATCAATGCAGTCATAAGAGATCATTTTTAATGTATTTTTTGGAGGAAGAGGCCCATGAAGGCAAAAGAACCTTGGACCCATGAACGTTATGAGGTGGCCCTGCCTCTGATAGTGAACTTTGGAATCGTCAAAGCCACCCCTGGCCTTGGCGGGCCAGGCAGGTCCAGCCTCACTGCTCCTGGCTCTGTGACGTCTGGCAAACTGCTGCGTTTCTCTGAGCCTCGGTTTCCTCCTCCATAAAGTGGGTGATATTGTTATGAAGTTTCACACATTCAATGCATTGATCACGCATTTATTGAGCAGCTACTCTGTGCCGCGTACTATGCCCGGCCAGAAGTCCCTGCTGTCTTGAACCAGCCTTCAGTGGGCATCCCAGCTCTGTTTTCAGATGAGGAAACTGAGGCACAGGGCATTTGGCTTCCTCAGAGTTGGAGTAAATATGCCTGAGATATGGCAGAGATACTCGGTCCTCAGTTTCCCTCCTTTTTGCTTCGCTCCTGAGCTTCTCGTCAGACTCACTGGAACTGAGGGCTGAGTTAACTTCCAAGTGACTGCCACAGAAAGCGAGAGCAAAAAAATTTCTGGCCTACTCTGCGCTCTCTTTCTAGGGAGCTGTGGGGATCCCAAGAGCCCCCAGGGGGTCAGATGGTCTGAGAAATGAGATAAGAACCTAATATTTTGTTGGGAAGGTTAGTGGAGAGCTTCAAACTGAGAACTGGGTTGTTTCCTCGTTTTAAATGTTGCTCCTGTTGCTCCTGCCCTGCTCAATACTCCTCCACGTCTCCCCATCACCCTAACTTAGAGAGCTTACATTATAGTAGCTGGAGGGGCCCATAAACGAAACCCATATGTAAGACATTGCGCACTGCTTATGGCCTGTAACCATTGTCAGTCGATGTAAATTTCTTCCCCTTAAAGATATATTCCAGGGCAATATGGTAGGATCAGAGAACTTTCTAGATAGAGAGGATTTAGGATGGAGAACCAGCCCATTCCTTACACAGAATAGGCTCTCACCGATTATTTGGTGAATAAAATGCATCTTGTCCCACCTATAAATGTTTTGTACTAAAGAAAACCAATCAAAACATTTTGACTTCCGACCAGCTTTTTTCCCCATAGAGGAAAAATCATAGGCATTTTTTTCATTCTTTAGCACGATATCATGTGATTTAAAATCCTGCTCGTTCACAGAAATATTTACACATGGACATGGCTGTAAAAAGATTAAGACAAAATAAGTGGCCTCCATCCTCCAACCCCCAAGGGTGCCCTTGATCCTCCCCCCTCCCCCGGTTTCTGAGGAAGGACTCCTGGATTTCCACCAGCCTGCTCCTCTTAGAGATTTTCAGGGAACCAGGATTTAGACTGTGCAGAGGGGCAAGGTCTTTTCAAAGCTTAATGCTTCGAAAATTACCTAGGGTATGAACCGATGCTTGGCTTAATGGAAACTCAGAAAATAAAATTAGAGGCGGGCAGGAGGCCCACCGAACCGCGTAGGCCCGAGCGTGAGTGGAGGAATCAGGCTGCTGTTCCTGGTCCGGGGGTGAGAGGGTTGTACTGCCTTTCTGTGTGCTGCCCAGAAAAAGGCTGTGGCCCTCACGGTAAATGTCTATTTCCCGGTCTCACTAATAATAGTAATTGAGAGAGCCAGGAGGCTGAGGACTGGGCTGTCTTTGTTCTTTCAAGACCGTATCCTTACATTTACACAAAAAGATGATGTGTCTCCCACCACACGTTTGCCCCAGGAATGTCAGTCTGAGGGCAGTGATTCAGTGAGCTGGCTACGGACGCTGGTCTCGGCTGGCTGCTTCTGGGGGCAGGCCTTGCTGGGAGGGGTAGGGGTCCAAGTCATCCTGTGAGGCCCTGGCACTATTCACTCATAAGTTAATGCCACCTGGAGGGCAAACACACCTGGGATATGACCCAAAGAAGCCTTCCCTCAGACACAGAAGAGATGTAATGCTGAGTTGGAGAATTAGAGGACCCCAAAGAGAGCAGTCTTCCTTTTCTCTTTTCTTCTAACTTCTCACAGCAACATATCTTGGAGTAAAGTTGGTAATCAGGGTGAAAGGTCTGTGCCAAGGTTGTAAATTAAAAGGGAGGGAGAAGGAGGCAATATAGACAGAAAGGACCAAGCCAAGTACCTGAGCACCCCCAGAAGCATTCAGACTTTGCCGGATTTTTTGGAGGAGCCCATCCACGATGGGATGAAAGAATGACGCTTATAAAGTGGTCCTCATGAGGCTGGCTGGCATTTGACAGAACGAACTGGATCCTTGTAGCTTTGGAAAGTAGATACCCCATTTTACAGATGAGGAAACTGAAGTTCAGAGAAGTTTGATCACTTTCTTAAGCTCACAGTATGTGGAGGAGCCAGGATTTGCGTTCATCTTGGCTTGGCTCTAAAAATGTCTTCCAAAGCTGGGCCACTCCACATATGGTCCAGACACTCGGCTTTGGTGACACTTAGTGTTTCTGAGGCAGCCAGACTCTGTGAACCGCTTCTCTGTCCAGTATGATGCTTCAGATGTTCTAGGTTTGAATCTCAGCTTTACCCAATTATGAACTCATTGATCTCAGGAAAGTCAACCGCTTTGGGCCTCAGTTTCCTTATCTGTAAAATGCGGATGCTGTTAGCCCTTTCCAGTGAGGATTAAACAAGTCATTCTTGTAAGTAGTTAGAACAATAGTGACATAAAAAAAGTGCTCAATAAATGTAATCATCTTCATCATCATTATTCACTTATTAGGTACTTGTTAACAGGAAATCACAACATTCATTTTTTCATTTATTCGACACTAGTTATTAAGTAAATTTTCTAGGTGTATTCTTCTAGGTGCTGCATATAAAAGAAGACAAATTTCTTATGTTCCCATTATCCATACTCTATTTTTAAAAATTGACGTGAAATTCTCATAAGATAAAATTAACCATCTTAAAGTGAGCAATCAGTTCCGTGGCAACTTACTAGAGTCACGGTGTTGTGCAGCCAACACCTCTATCAAGTTCCGAAGCATTTCACCACTCCAAAATAAACCCCAGGCCCATTAGGCAGTCACTCCCCATCTCTCCCGCCCCCCGCCCCTGGCATCCACCAATCTGCTTTCCGTCTCCACAGATTTCCCTGTATCAGACATTTCGTGTAAATGGAATCGTACCATAGGTGGTCCTTCCTTCGTAAGGACCTGGCTCCTTTCACTCAGCACAGTGTTTTCCAGGTTGATCTGTGTTGTAGTGTGTGTCAGCACTTCATTCCTTTTTGCAGCTGAATGATATTCCACTGCCTGATATGCCACCATTTGCTCACCAATCCATCTGATGAGGAATGCTGCCACTTCCCGGGCTCTTTGCTTCCCTCCGCCCAAGTCTTCTGCTAAGTTTGTCGACCCTGTCATTCATCCCTCGCACCCTTCCACGCAGCCTCGGTCCTTGCCGGGCAGCTCTGGTGGTGAGAATACCTTCCCTCCCCCTGGGGGAGGCTGAAAGTCACGGCCAGCTGTAGATGAACACTCACTCGTCCTCTCTTTCTTGCTCTTTACTGTTACTGAGATACCCTAATGGCTTCCGACAGATGGTGCCTCATCATGGAAAGGAGCCAGAATCTCTATTTTGCTAGTCCTGGGTTCGAATCTCAGCTGTGGTGCTCCCTGGCTCTGTCCTTGGATGAGTCACCCTATTGCTCTGTGCCTCTGTTTCCTATAAAAGCGGATAATGATAACACCTACTCCGAGGGTGGCAATGGGGTTGAATGATCCTATTTATCATGTGCCGACACAGAGTGAACACTCACGGTTTTTATCCACCCGTTTTATCCACTCAGCTCACACCCTTTCCACCTGCTCATCTGCTGTGCCCATCATCTTTTCCCTCAGCTCCATGGAACCCAAATGGCAGTAGCAAAGTCAGGGGCCAGTCGGCTCAAATGTCTTCTCTGTTCGTTTCCAGGAACAATGCCCTCCTTATGTGGGTGCAACTCAACTTTTGAGCTGCAATTTCCATCTCCTCACCTTTGGTACACAGCCTGGTGCTGGAGCCAGCGTCTCCACTCCTGTCCTTTCCTTGGATCATGAATCAGCTTCATAAAGAGCTGTCCGCTCTTTGTAGCTTCCCTGTGTTCGGTGACATTTGGTAATTGCTCTAGGGAATTCTTCTTAACCTGTTTTTTTTTTTCCTTTAATTTTTGTTTTTTCCCCTGCCAGCTGAGTCTGCCTATGTTCCAACCAATGAGAAGTGTCCCCCACTTCCTGGACGGGGCCCACCTTTCCTGAGTCTGTGTAGTTCATGCTGTTCCTCCTGCCTAGTCAAGCTCCCCCCGCCTCTGTGCCTAGCTCCTAGCCCCATCTGCTTAGCCCCAACACTCTCAGAGCCCCTGTGTCTCAGCGCTGGGAGCTGGGAGGAGGGCATGCAGGGGAGGGAGAAGACCTGGAGTGGAGGGACTACAGCTCAAGGTGAAGGGGGAGTAGGGAGAGGGTTGTGGAAGGGGTGTAAAGGAGGGGAGAGATGGCAGAGAGGAAGGGGGAAGAAAGGGAGAGGAATGAGTCAGCAGGGTCAGGCCCCAAAGAGTCTTAGAAGAAGCTGCCAGGACCTGAGGCCTGAGCCAGAGGCACAAATGGGAAAGATCACAGGCAGGAGCGGGGTGGGGGGAGAGAGGGAGGCCCCAGCTGCTGAATGGAGCAATGGGACCAGCACTGAGCTAAAGAGGAGGTGAGAAGTGGCTGAATCTGGCCATATTCCCAAGGGGGAGTTGGCAGGCGGTGATGTGTGAGAGAGAAGGGTGTGTGAAAAGCTCCAAGGTCAAGAATTCAGCCCTGAATCCCTCCCACATGGACGTTCTAAAACTGGGCCTCACTGAACCTGCCGCGGTCTGCCGGGCAGCCTGTCCAGATGGACCCTCAAGGACAATGACTTTGCCCTCGGAAAGCCCTGCCTGCCTTCTGACCCCAGAGCCCTTCAAAGCTACTCCACTCTGCAGCTCTGGGAAGCGAGTCAGCGCAAGGCTGCAGGACCCACACTCACACATCCACAGCCTGGACTGACTCAGCCCCTTCAGACTCAGACCCTGGTTTCTTTTTTATTAAGATATAACTCACACACTCAAATATTCACCCTTGTAAAGTGCACAAATCAATGGGTTTTAGTATAGAGTTGTACAATCATTACCACTATCTAATTTGAGAACAATTTTATCACCCCAAAAAGAAACTGTGAACATATCACCAGCTCCTCCCCATCACCTCCACTCCCCTCAGCCCCAGGCAACCATGAATGCACTTTCTGTCTCCACGGGTTTGCCCTTTCTGGACACTTCATATAAATGGAACGATATAATATCTGGACTTTTGTGTCTCGCTTCTCTCACTAAGCATAAAGTTTTCACGGTCCATCCATGTTGAAGCACAAATCAGTACTTCATCCTTTTTTATGGCTGAGTAATATTTCATTGTATGGGTAGAGCACATTTTGTTTATCCATTCATCAGTTGATGGGTATTTAGGTTGTTTCCATTTTTTGGCTGCCAGGGACATTTGTGTACAAGTTTTGGCGTGGACACTTGTTTTCAATTCCTTTGGTATATGTCTAGGAGTGAAATTGCTGGGTCAGATAGCAGATGTGTGCCTAACTTTTTGAGGGACCACCATCCAGCTTTTCACAACAGTTGTACCATTTTACGTCCCCACCCACAATGTTTGGGAGTTCTAATTTCTCCACATCCTTGCCAACCCTCGTTTTTTTGTTGTTTTTGTTTTGTTTTGTTTTGTTGTTTTTCTTTTTGTTTTTGTCCTTGGATTCATAGTTATACTAATGAGTGTGGATTGGTATCTCATTGTGGTTTTGATTTCTGACCTTTTTTATTTTCAACTTTTCATGATGGAAAATTTCAGGCACTTACAAGGTAAATAGGGTAATATAATGCACCCCAAGTCCCCACAACTCTTCACATCCACCATTCTCATTCTTTCTCTGTCCTCCCCCTCCCTACCCCCAGTTGCTTATTATTGTTCATTTTATTTTTATTTTACAGTTTTATAGGTGAAATTTATATACATTGAAATGCACCAATCTTACCTGCACAATTTAAAATGGGATATCCACATCCCCGCCCCGCCCCAAAATTCTCTCATGTCCTTTCACAGTCAATCCTTACCCGCCCAGAGGCGGCCACTGTTTTGGTAATGTAGCTCACCCTGGGGGGAGTTTGATGGGGACATCCATCAGCCTTATCTTGCCCCACATTCTGTCTGTCAGATTCATCCATGTGGTTGTATTGCTCACACCCCCAGCTTTCTTAGGCTGACTCATGTACGAAGGAACCAGAATATACCATATTTTTGCTGGTGACATGAGGATGACCAGCACTCTGTTTTGCCCAGGACTGAGGGAGTCACGGTGACCTGGAACTTTCCATGCTCAAATCCGGAAGATTCTAGGCAAACAAGGATGAGTGGTTCACTCCATCTACAAAAAAAGGAGAAACTTTATTGGCAAGAGAAAATGTAACTTTTTTCTTTCCTTTCTATTTTCTTCAAATATTGGCTGGCCTTGGAATTGTTTCCTTAGCATGAGCCCCACGAATCCCCACCACCCCGACACTGGCTGCTAACAGGGCCTTTCCCTGAGGCCTAGTGCTGGGAAGCTGCTTTAAGGATGTGGGGCGGAGCAGCAGTGCAGGGGGTGACGCGGCAAAGTGCTTACTGCAGTGCAGGGAGGCGGCCCGGGCGGGTGTTGCCAGGGCCAGGCCCAGGCCCCAGGAAGGAGGTGGGTGGTGCATGCCTTGAATATCCAAAAGCCAGCACTGGAGGCGAAGGAAGGACTCACAGAGCTTTCTCCACCTCTCAGGAGTCACCTTCCTGAGATTTTGGGTCACTAGTCTAGAATGGTTATTCTCAGCTATAAGCATCTCCTAAGCCGGAAGGAAAACTCCCAGAATGTTAGAGATGAAAGAGGCTTTGTAGGGAGGAACCCGGGCCAGATTCCGAAAAACTTCCAGGTGCCTCTGAGACAACAGAGCTTTTTGCCAAAATGCAGATCCCTGGGCACCACTCCAAGGTTTTGATTTTGTGATGGGGGCCCAAGATTCTGTATTTGTAACAAGAATCATGGGGGATTCTGATGCAGGAGATTCTGAATCAGCTTTTAGAAATACTAATACTGTTCCAACCTCTTCATTGGAAACTGAAGCACAGAGGGGAAGAGTAACCACTGCTTGGTCACACAGCAAATTTGCAGCAGGATTGGGGAATTGGAATTCCACATTCCTGAGACCTCCAGTATCCTGAAGCAAACCTAGGCAGTCATGGCAAAGACCTCCCAGTGTGTTGGAGAATTTCCTCAGCTTCCTGTAAAGTCCAGCAGTAAGAGAAGGATATTGTCACCCTTAAACTGACCAGGCAGGCTATGTCTGTGATCAGTTAACCATCTCATAAAGACATAGCTACAATGTATCATGTGCCTGCAGGTCGGCAGCCTGCTAGCTAGTTTACATGCTTGGTTTCTATTCATTAAAAAAACTTCCAGGGTATAGAACTGAAAGTCCAGAGGGACCAAATGAGATGCCTGCGGAAGTGGAAGTGTGGAATTTGAGCCTGTGGAATTTGAGATGCTCTGGACTCCATGCCCTCAACAGGACTCCCACAGTCTCCCACCCCTTGCTGTCCCTGATACGAGCTAAGAGAGAAAGCTGCTTGGCCCTGGACAGGCAAACAGAGATCAGGACAGACCGGCAGCCAGACATAAAGGACATTTCAATTTAGTATTCCTGTGGGCTCAGGCACTGGAAATAATTTCTTTTTCCACTTCAGAGCCTTTTAATCCAAAGAAAACTGCAGTTGTCAACATTTTGCTTTTTACTGGGGCAACTGGCTTCATCATTCATTTACTCGTCCATCATATATATATACTATTTTCAACTCTGACTCCACATTAGAATCATTTATGGGATTCTAAAAAATTCTACTGCTCAGGCTCAAACCTAGATCAATTAAATTAGAATCTCTGAGGTCCCAGCCCAGGCATCAGGATTTTTTTCAAAGCACCTCTGACCTCCACCTGCCCCAGGTGATTCTGATGTGCAGCCAAGGCTAGGAACCACTGCACTGGACCAATGCTTCTCAAATTTGTTAAAATGTAGATTCTGATTCTTTGAGGATGAGGTAGGGCCCAAGATTCTGTGTTTCTAACAAGGTCCCAGAAGGAGGTGCTGTTTCTGGCTCGAGGACCACACTTGGAGTAGCAGAGGGGCTGGTAGGAGAGGCAGGGTGTGTGAATGACACAAAAATGAATCCACGACAGCCCCACCTAGCTGGAATCTCCCAGAGAAACAGACCCTGTGTGAACAGTTGCAATCCATGTCACAGGACCATTCTCAGGATGTGGGAGCCCTCTCTGCCCCACGAGCCTCCAACCCCCCAGAAACGATATCTGCTTCCCTAGTGCTTTACCCCCAGAGCCTTGCTCAGATCCTGGCACAAGGTGAACCCTCCATACATTTTTGTTGGATGAATGAATGAGAGATGGCAGGCAAAGGGTTACAAAACGAGCGTGGTGGCTGAGAGGCCATCTACTATGTGTGTGAGCTCAGGCAAGTCGTTTCACTGCCAGAAACGTGTCCTGGGCCATAAAGTCAAGTCGTAATGCCTGCATCACTGTGGGGCTTAGATGACAGCACTAGAGCAGTGTCTGGTACACAGGAGAAGTTTATATTGGAAAAGGTGACGTTTGGCTTCTGTAACAAAGAGGCTCCACGATAGAATGGGTTTCAACCAAATAGAAGCCGATTTCTCTCACAAAGAGCGATCGAGGTGATTGGGTAGCTCTCATTCCGAGACCCAGATTTTTTTCACTTTGCTGCCTCATTTTCCACTGTGGCGTTGGCCTAATCTGCTGGTTCTAAGCTGAGTTGCAGGGCCAAGAGGATTGTCCCAGCTTCCAGGGAGGGTGTGCAGAAATTCACACCGACATCTTAATTCCTGGAACCGAGGGTGGCATAGATCACTTCTATTTACATCCCACAGGCGGGGACTTAATTATTTGGCCACATCTACCTGCAAAGGAGACTGGAAAGGTGGTCTCTGATCTAGCCCACCAGCCGCATGCCCAATCACAATTTGACAGCTATGTAAGAAGGGGGTTTTGATGGACAACTAACAGTCTACAGCACAGCTCAATGTAGATAGATAATATATAGACTGCATAGAATCTTTATATATATAATCTATATATATGGAATTTATATCTATATCAATACTGATTCCATATATCCCTATATCAATATTGATATCAACATCAATCCAAAAATATGGAATCTCTTCTTGGCATGGATATTTCCCCCCAGCGCTGTTGCCCCTCCACTCCCCACCCTGCGTTTTGTTGCCTCTCTAGGGCGAGTGCTCTCAGAAGTGCTACTACATTTTCATCGTGGAGACCGTCTGCGTAGCCTGGTTTTCCCTGGAGTTCTGCCTGCGGTTTGTCCAGGCCCAGAACAAGTGCCAGTTCTTCCAAGGCCCCCTGAACATCATCGACATCCTGGCCATCTCCCCCTACTACGTGTCCCTGGCGGTGTCCGAGGAACCCCAGGAGGACAGCGAGAGGCAGGGTGGCAGCTCCTACCTGGAGAAGGTCGGGCTGGCACTGCGCGTGCTCCGGGCGCTGCGCATCCTCTACGTCATGCGCCTGGCCCGCCACTCGCTGGGGCTGCAGACGCTGGGCCTCACGGTGCGCCGCTGCACGCGGGAGTTCGGCCTGCTCCTCCTCTTCCTCTGCGTGGCCATCACCCTCTTCTCCCCTCTGGTCTATGTGGCGGAGAATGAGTCCGGCCGGGTCCTGGAGTTCACCAGCATCCCAGCCTCCTACTGGTGGGCGGTCATCTCCATGACGACAGTGGGCTACGGAGACATGGTCCCGCGCAGTGTGCCAGGCCAGGTGGTGGCCCTCAGCAGCATCCTGAGTGGGATCCTCATCATGGCCTTCCCAGCCACATCCATCTTCCACACCTTCTCACACTCCTACCTGGAGCTCAAGAAGGAGCAGGAGCGGCTCCAGACCCGCCTCCGCCGCCTGCAAAACTCCACCACTGCCAGTGAACGTGAACTTCTGAACGACGTGGATGACCCGATTCTGGAGGGACCCACCTCGCCCATCAAATATATTTAACTAAAAACCTCTCATGAATACGCTGGGACTTCAACCCATCACCCTTGGCTAACATGGGCTCAAGAACACCAGGCATAGATAAAATGGTGGTGTGCTTCCAGAGCTCAGGGAGTACTCCCAAAGCTATGAGGGGCTCAAGGCCAAAGACATGGGTTGTTGTGATTCTTGACTGGCCATGACAATCCAGGCTGACCTTATCCAGGTCACTTGGCTTTTTCCTCTCTCCCTGCCCATCACTGAGCACATCCGGTTTTGCTGGGTTAAGTCAGTCTTTCTTCATTCTTATTTCCTTCCCAGCAGAGTCTTCAACACCCCAAGCTCGAGCTGGGTCCCAGATGTCCGCAGAACCAAGCCTACAGAATTCTCTTCCACCCTTAAGACTCTCTTTCCTGGGCCACCCCCACCGCCAGGAACTGGAGGGTCCAGTCATTGCAAACCCATCTGATCAGATCTCCCCACTCAGCCTATCATGGGTTCCAGCAAGGATCAACGTGTTCTCCCTCTGTAGACCACCGCCAGTGGTTTTCCTAGTGCAGTCCCGCCTGCCCACCCCCTCCCCCACCCCCCAGCTCTGGAAGCTCTTAGTCAAGGAGGCAGAAGTGCTTCTTTGCATTAAATCGGACAGGGCTACAAGCTTGCCATTCCTCTTGACTTGCTTGGGACCTGGGCATGGGTGCCACTTGCTAGCACAGCAGCCTCTTCTTGGCCAACTGGATTCCAGGTGAGATATTCTCCAATTACGCAGTCCTTGGCCTTGACAGAGGCTAACTCTTGCAGGGCTCTTCATTGTCCTGTGAGAGAATCGTTTCTACTGCTTATTCCTCCAGGACTGCAGAGACCTCAGTTTTCCACCCTCATAGCTAAGCCCCCTCAGATGCAATGTTGCTTCAGGTCAGCCTTGGGTTCTGCCACTCGCTGACCCCTGGACCAGGCTCCTAATGCCAGAGGATAGATATTCTTAGCTTATATTTAAATGTATTTACTTGTGTATCCATTCACTCATGAACAGATTTGGCCCTTTGCATCCAGTGTAGGAGGCAGATGCAGGACCAAGTCATTTGAGATCAAAGCATTGCATGCTAAGACTAGAGAGAAAAAAAAAAACAATGAATCCTGAGCAGTCAGCTCCCAAAGGGCCTCACAGAGACAAAGGAGGAGCTGAATGTGGAGGGATATCTGGGAGGCAAAGCTGGAAAAGTGGTTTGGGGTGAGCAGGTAGTGGACTGTGGGTGCTGTGCAGAGGATTTGGACATTTTGTTAGAAGGAGAGGAGATATTGGAGATGCTGGAGGAAGAAGTGATTTGTAGAGACTGCATGGGTGGATGATGATGACAAGCAGATGGGATGCAGGAAGACCAGTTTGGAACAGAAAACGGTTGAGCAATTCAGACAAGATTCAAGGGCCCACCTCCTGCGAGTTATTAAATGTACGAGATGATGCCAAGTCCTGGCATCTCATCTGGTGTCCTCCCGCAAAACACACCTGGGAGAGGTTTCAGTGGCAGCTTCCATGTTTGACACAGCCACACAGTTACTCACTGTCGGCTGCAAATCCCCTGGAGAAAGTACGCTGGAATGCTAACGGGTGTGGTGAGAAAGTCAGGGCTCTGCAGATCGGATGTAGGTTATGTGTAAGCACGATGGCACTTCATCACTGGGGACAAGTTACCAGCAGTTCATTTATTCTGCTAGTATTTAACACAAGCTTACTCTGTGCCAATCACACGCCTTTCTCTGACCTCAGTGCCAGGGTCAATACAACTGGAGTTTCTGGCCCAGGGGAGTGCCCACACCAGCATCTGGCTTCGAGCTAGCCTTGGCCTCATGGGAAACCCTTTGACTGCTCCAGATGCCCTCTCAGCTGACTGGAGCACATGTCTCCATCGCTTTAGACCCCCAAAATAGGCAGAGCACATCCAGTGCTGACATTTCATGGAGTAAAGTCTTTGCATTGTAGCACAGCGGCCACTCACACAATGGAAGGCCACACCCTTATAAAATTCAGATGAGACCTTGGCCCCTTTCCCTCTCTGTCAGCTTCGGGGATTGGGCTAGATCTGTGGTTTTCTGGCTAGAATTCCACGAAGACCCTCAGGACGTCCATGTGGGTGGACCCCAAACTTTGGACCCCAAAGTGTAACATTCGTAAGTAACAATTTTTAAAAACATTGCAAATTTCTAGACATCTTACCTACTTCTAATCAGTGCATGTCTACAGCCCTTTAAACTGAGCTGCTCACCCTGGACCAGGGAACAATCTTCGACAACTGCCGGAAGGCCTGAAACCCACATCAGACCCCACATGAGCCCTCCCTCTTCTGACTGGAGACCTTTTCTGCACTGAGTGCCTGGTGCCATATCCTCACTCCAACTCTTCCTGTCGATGGACCGGTTTCCACCCAAGCATCTCCATTTTCCTCTGTTTCACATCCCAGTCATCTGCTCCAAAGTGGGCAGGAACTGAGAGAAAAATAGGTGAGCCCACTACCAACATTACAAGGTTCTACAGTGTTCTACTACACACTCAATGGAAATTCTTTACTAAATTAGAAGTGGAAAATTGAAATCTATGGCTCACATGTGGGGCTTAATTAAGTGCTCTATTTTTTTTTTCTCCCAAGTAATGTCCTGAAGGACTAGTCTAGCCTGGCGGAGTAGCCTTTCCTTCATGCTGATTGGATGGTGTAGAGACGATAAGCAATTTGCAAGGTGGTCTTTTTATCCCCATTGGCTGGAAGGAGTTTTGTAATTCCCAGAAGAGCTTGTTTTATCTGAGGCCAATGGGTGTGACTGTAGCCAAAGGGAGAAATTTTGCAGCTGTTGGTAAAGAGCTAATGGCTTCTACTTCAATCCATTTTCATGTTATATCATATATACATCTCCCAGAGATACCTTAAAAATGTTGGTTCAACATCTCTCTGGACAGAGCTGAGCCCCCAAAGTGACTTGGGGATGGATGGGTTAATTTTTCAAAGCAAAGTAAGTGGAACTGCACCCACTGACTCTATTTTGGTGGCTTATAAGAGCTGAGAAACTGTTAACTGAAAGGCCCACCAGAAGACAGTCTAAGCAGGGAGTTTCCTTGAGAAAGTCTGTGAACCTCTGGAGATTATGCATCATAGAGTGCACAGCTTTGAAAAAGGGCCCAACGATTGGATGCTCAGAGGAATCCACGGCCCTGCGAAAGGGATAAAAAGTTAAGTAAATCAACTCTCACGTTGTAAGATGGAGAGACCAAGGCTCTGAGGAGGAAAGCCACCTGCCCAGGGCCACATAGGCAATTCATTTAGTTAAACCCAAGTATCCTAGTTCCCAGCAGAATACTCTTTCTAGTATTTCATGCTGCAGCTCTTAGGCACATCTGAAACTGTGCCCAAACCCCCAAAGAAAGTATTCAAGACAAGATCATGACAACATTCTGCCATGCAATCCTGAGCAGAATAAGTAGGGTTGTCTTGGGATGTCTTGGGTACCAACTCTCACCCTTTCTTCATTGAAAGACAGTGGACCCGGAAATTGATTTCACTGGGCCTTCTTTTTCTCGTTGATCCCATCAAGAAGGTGGGCAAGATGGTGGTTAAAATCCTCCCAGTGTGGACAGTGTGTGATTCTGGAAGTAGGAGCAGGTAAGAAACAAGGTGAAAGGTGAGAAAGAAAAACAGACCATGGTCCCTGACTATCAACAGAACTACTCTCTTAGCAAAAATCAACAAGTAGTTCATATTTGAATAGGAGTTCACTGAGATCTCTGCCCACCAGCTGCATGCCACATTACTACCCGCTCAACCTTGATGCTGCACGTGCCAGTGCCTGGCTACATGTCTGTGTTTGCCCAGCTGCTTGCCCCTCTCAGCGGCATTAAACTCCCTGCCTCCTTTTTCTCATATTGAGAAGCCAATAATGGGCATCACTTACTGAATGACATCTAGGTACCAGGCAATTCACATTTTGACATCTTATATGGAAAACACATTGAAATCGCGCGCACACACACACACACACACACACACACACAAGTTGTAACAAAAATAGGACACAGAACATTTGAATACACTTCTTTTTTAAATGTGTCGCCCCATTTGCTTTATTTGCTCTCTCTCTCTCTATTTTTTATTACATACACATAATATGTTTCTCTGGACCATGCGAGAGTAAGTTGACTACATCATGCCCTTAGCTTTTAGAACTTTAGAAAGTGGTAACTGGAAGTCCGATCAGAAGATCATCAGTCTGAGGATTCTCAGCGGAGAATTTCCATGCAGGTCTGTGACTTCTGGAGATGATATGCAACGAAGAATGTGTATGTTATGTGTGTTTCAAAGTGCAAAGTGTCCAATGATTTTATCAGATTCTCCAGGAATCCATGACTCCCCCTCAACATAAAAGGACAGGAAGCTCTAAGGTAAACCAACTCCACTGTAAAATAAAGAGCACCGGAAACCCGAAATGCTTCGTTAGGTGTGTGGGTCCTAAGAGCAAGGAAATTCTCTTTTAAAACCACAGCGCAGTTTTGAACGTCAGCATATTTAACTTGGATGCAATATTTTAATCAAATCTCTGTCTGTTCCAATTTTGTCAGCTGACCTAATAATATCCTTTCTAGACTTTTCCCTTCCAGGACAGAGTAGAGAGTAGGATCAGATGTTGCGTTTACTTGTCCTATCTCCTTAGCCTCCTGTAACCTTGACCTTTCCTCAGCCTTTGATATAGATGACATTGAAATTTTGCATGAATGTAAAACCCCCCCTTTTAACAGCACGGTCTCATTTTGTGTCCATTCCATGTCTCCTTGTGCTTAGATTGAGGCTGTGCATTCCTGGCCAGACTCTGCACCCCTGAGGTTGTGTTCTTCTTAGGATATCACATCTGGGGGCACCATGCTCCGCTCAGGTGACATATGAGCCCTTTATCTGGGAGGTGACCTCAGGAAACACTGGCGGGGAAGTGGAGAATGAGAAAGGGAAGGAGAGCTAAGGAGTGCTGGCCAGGCCCAGAGGTATTCAGACACGATACAAAATTAACTTCTGCTCCTGTACAGGTCAGATAGAATATGCCAGAGGGCCAGGTATGCATAGGCCACCTCAGGCCGCCCCTGTGAAGAGAAGAGAGTGTCTGCCTCGCAAATAAACTAGTCCCCGAGGCTCAGAGCAGGTGATCTCTTTCCACCTGCCACCAGGAGGGAACCCTACATTGCTCTTCCCTGACCTCGTAACTCAGGAGGGGCCGGCCTCATGGATTCTTAGAGCTAAAAGGAGCTTTCGGGTCACCAGGCCCAAGCTGGCTATTTTACAGTTGTGGACACAGAGGCCCAGGAAGGGGATCTAATGTGGCAAGTCACATGGCCCCGGGGTGGCAAAGCCCTAAAGCCAGCACTCCCTGTCCAGTGCCTCCAGATCCTTGCCCAGTACCTGTCTCGTCCAGCAGTTGATATCTAACCAAGAGGCACTTGCAGGAACACGATGTCGGTGAAAAAGGAAACAAAAGGAATGCTGCTGGCTGTCCCTATGGTCCCTGTGGCTCCAGTCCTCCCAAGCGACCCTGCACAGAGCCCAGCCCTGCCTTGGAGAATGCGTGACTGTTCTAACTCACCTTTGCTGTAAGGGGGACAAAGCCGAGGAAAAGGAAACCAATTTTGGATCCCTTAACTAAAATTAGTCGATCTTGCTGTTCCGCAAGCTTCCAATGTACTCTGCCAAAGACCAGCTTGAAATAGGATCCCCCGGAAAGCTCAGCAGTTTCCCTCAGCACCTCCCTAAATAAGCTGTTGGAACTAACCCCCCCCCACCCCGCCCACCCCCTCATCTCCCAGAGAAACATTAAACAATGTTAAGCGATGTTGTGGCGTCTTTGGTATATTGGGGCATGTCTCGTCTCAGGGGCTGAACTTGGGATGTGGGAAGAGGTGGGAGGGTCCCCCAAGTGAGGGGTGGCAGGGGTCATGGGCCTCCCATCCCAGGGCCACTGCCAAGTCAGACATCGGAAGGGGCAGTGGTTGGGTCCTAGGGCAGTATTTGTTCAGTGCCCGCCATGTGCCAGATGTTGTTCTAGCTCAGTGGAGACAGCAGTCAGTGAGACAGTTGCTTGTGTGGGCCTAGGCGAGGGGAAGGAGGGAGGCAGGAAGGCAGGAAAGCAGACCACAATAAGTCATGAAAGAAAAAAAAACAGGATAAGCAGAGCTTGCGGTCAGTCCTAGGAACGAGGAGGATTGAGTGGTGATGGGGGGAACTGTACAACAGGGCACGGGGGTGCCAAATTTGAACAGGCTTCCGAGATTGCAAGGGGTTTGCCAACATCTGGTTCCCCTACCACATTTCCAGCTTCCTTGCAGTTCGGGGGAGGCAGGACCAGAGTTCTGGTCAGTAGAATGGGGTGGAAGGGGCACGTGCCACCACAGGCCGGTTGCAAACATTCCTGCGTGGTCCTCTACATTCTCCTTCCTGCCCCTCACCCTGCAAGTTGCAGGCAGATCCAAAGAATACTCAAAGTCCTAAAACAGGGATCAGTGAACTACATCTGGCTCACTGTCTATTACTATAAATAAAGTTTTATTGAAACACACACGACCAGGTCCATGTATTAAGATATTGATTACGGAGCTTTTGGGCTACAACAGCAGAGCCGAGGTGGGCAACAGAGACTGTTATGGCCTTCAAGATGGAAATATTTACTCTGGCCCTTTGCAGAAGAAGTTTGCCAGCCCTGCCTTGAGGACAATGGAGCTGCAAGATGGAATCAGCCATGTCCCCAAACTCCTGCATCGCCAGCATCAATGGATTGCTCAAGCAAGAAAAAAACTTCTCCTGTGTAGCCCACTGAAAATGGGAGGTTGCATGTCATAGCAGTTGGTCCACCTTTCTACCCTGTACCCCATGGACAAAATACTCATTTCCTGGAGAAGTTTCTAAAGGCATTCGTGGGCCTGACATCCCTGGCCACTGGCCCTGGTGGAGTGAGGAGCCTGGCTCCCCCGCCACCTTCGCTAGCTCTGGTGGTCTGCCACTCTGGGGACAAGAATCTGCACCCGAAGTGCAACAGCAAATCTCTATGGGGAAAACACGCACGCAAATGCACTACCACCTCACCCACGGCAGGGGCGATGTCCAAGTGTGGTATCTTCTCAACTGACACCTACTCTAGACAATGAAATATTTCCTTTCATTCATTCATATGACCTGGACCAGTTGTTCAGTCCTATAAACATGTCTAAAAGTCACCAGCTTCTGTCTCTGGCCCGTTTCTACCGTCAGTGACAGGGCCTGGCTCTCAGCAGGTGGATAGCAAATGTGAGCATCCCTCCCTTCCCATGCAGATTTCCTTTCCCTCATCTGAGTAAGTGGCCACTGTGTGCCAGCACCATGTCAGTACCAGGGACAAGATGGTGAGCAGCGAGATTGACATAGTCTCGTCCACAAGGAGGTTGGGCCTCCCTGCCTCCCCACCAAACTTCTCGATACACAAATGCTCCCATTTACTTAATTCTCGCTTCTGAGCTAAAGACACTGGGATCTTCGGAAAGTAAATGAATGACTCCAGGCTCACCCTGGGAGAGCACTAGCCTCTGCTAGCAAGATGAATCCGAGGTGTCAGAGGAGGACACTGGGTATGGGTGAGGCTGTGGAAAGGGGCTGGGGTACAAACGATGTGATCCGCTGGGCTACCAGGCCCCTGCAGTGACAAGAGGGCATGCTGGTGTTTTTTTCCAAATTTTTTCTTCAGTTATTCATTGACAAGTTTTTATTGTGCCAGACAATGGTCCAGGCACTGAGGGTTCAGCAGAGAATGAAACAGACAAGGAATAAAGCAGGGTAGGAGTGAGATTACCAGAGTGAGGGGTTGCAATTTTGTAAAGGGTGACCTGGAAGGCCTTTCTGAGCCATAACAACATTTGAGCAAATCCTGAAGGAGTGAAGGGAACAAGCAAGGTATGCAGATCTCTGAATGAAACACTCTGGGGAAGAAGGAACAGCAGGTGCAAAGGTCCTGAGGCAGGAATGAGTTTGGTTCTTCAAAGGACAGCATGGGGCCGCAGTGTCTGGAGTAGAGGAAGTGATGGAGTGGAAAAGGAGGTGAGGTCAGAGACTAGTGAGGGACTGAGGGCAGGGCTCCCTAATGAGACACTGGACCTGCAGCCTCTGGGGAGTCTGCTTGTGCTTCCCTCCTGCCTGTGTGATGTCCCTGCAGTGCCTAGTCCTTCCTCATGGGGTCGGTCCAGTCAGTGCTTCCCAGCTCCATGTGGGAAAGACCATCAACCACTGCCAACACCATTCTTACCTATGCCCTTTTAGTAATGGAAGCCACCCAGATTGTAGATTTCCATTTCTCAGCCATCGCTGCAGCTAGGTGTGATGTGTGGCTAAGTTTGGATCGATGGGCATGTGAACAGAATGATGTGGGGAATCTCTGGGTCATGCTCTACAAGAGGAGGCTGCCTCCTCTTGAGGTAAGGATGATGGACAGTCAGAATAAAATCTGATGAAAGCCAGAGTATGTGGCTGTGCCACAGCATCTTAGCATGCATGCACCCAATGTTTTCTAAACTGTCCTTTCACCCCTGAACCATGGAGCAGAATGACACTTTACAGAGTAGACACTCTTTCTCTAGATGCTCGCTAACTTTTCTCTGGGTTTTACTGACTGCTGATATAGGGCAGAGAGAAAAAAGGGGCCACAATAAAATGAAAAAAAAATGTCTTCTAAAACCATATTTTAGGACAAGGTTACTATTTTCTCCCTCTAACCTACTCCTGTAAAGAGGAAACCGTATACATCAGCGGTCCCCAACCTTTTTGGCACCAGCGGCGGGTGCTCCTATGAGAATCTAATGCCTGATGATCTGAGGTAGAGCTGAGGTAGTGATGCTAGTGCTGGGGAGCGGCTGCAAACACAGATGAAGCTTCATTCACTTGCCCGTTGCTTACCTCCTGCTGCGTAGCCCGGTTCCTAACAGGCCACACATTTTACAGGTCCGCAGCCAGGGGGTTGGGAACCTCTGCTATACAGCATTAATTTTCCATTCAGTGCTTGTCCATTGGACATCTTCTACGTGGGAGACTTCACAGAAGGAGATGGAGAGAAACAATTAGTCTACCTCCGTAGCTGACAGCAGACAGGACTGATGACAGCCGCTGCCTGAGGACTGCCAAGAGCCAGGAACGGTGTGCGGCCCACGTCCCATTCCCTTTCACCATAACCGTGCAGTCTTTGCATTCGTGGCTGACTCGCATTTGCCAGATGGGGAAACTGAGGCTAGGAAAGGTGGAGTGGCCCCTTGGGTTCCTAAGTCCTCACTTCAGCTCGGAGGTGAAGACTACACACAGCAGAGGGACAGCATGGTGCAGGGAGTGACCAGGGTTCAGAAAAGATCCCAGAGCTCAGAGCTGCAGGAAACAGACCAGGAGAGGGACGCAAAGCTGTCCTGGAGGAAGCAGCCTCTGAGTTGTGCTCAGCTAGATTAAATCACCTCCTGATTTAAATATGCTAGTGTTGGCAAAACTTCACCCAGAGGAGAGTAGGCCAAAAAGACATTAACAGGCTCTCCATTTCGAAAGCAGTGTTCATCATCACTCTGCAGGAATAAATAAGCTGAGTCAAAGAACTGAGCGAATATTCTGTAATGAGGACTGTCTTGGGAGGAAAGGATTGAACAGGCAGATGTATGCAACGTGGGGACAAATATTACTTACTTGGCAGAACACAGCAGAGTTAATGTCATTTTGAATAACTTGTTTACCCAGCGATTATGTGATTAATGACTATCAAAAGACTCATTTCATAAAACTGCAGTTTGAACGGCTGCTATAGCTCTGGATCTGGTTGTAGTCACCATTGCAGCACCAAAGTAAATCAATTTAAATTATCTCCTGGGGAAAACAATGTGTAGTAAATGGGCTAATAGGCTTGGGTATTTTAAAAATCCTCTCCTTCCCTGAAAAAAATAATCACAAGAAATCATCATTTCAAAGTTGGCCTGCGGGGGGGGGGGGGGGGAGCTAACGGTAAATAGCTGTTTTCTCAGTTATACAAAAAAAAAAAAAAAAATCAGTGCTTATCTGGCCTTTGAGACCCTCCCTCCCTCTTGGTTCAAACTTCCCTCCCTCTGGCCCGCCTCCCAATCCTTTGCACATGCGCATTCCTGAAAACCCGCTCTTGCTCCTCCTGCCTGGACCGCCCTCTCCTGTCGTCTGTCCTCCCACTGCCTTCTCTCTGTCTCCAAGCACAGCTCCTGTTCTCAACTGCGAGCGCTTGCGTCTCCCACGTCTGGTGGCCATGAAGAAAGAGCAGAGGTGAGAACGTAGAAGCTAAGAGATAGTCTTGGGAAACATATCGAGTTCTCGTTTTATAAAAGAGGTTGGGAGTTTCGTCCAAGGCCACAGAAGCAAATCCAGCAGCAGCCAAGGCAGCAACTGGGATTGAAGGGCTTGGAAGTAGATGCCCGCCTGGGAACTGCAGCTCAACCTCGGCCTCATGGACTCTTCTGGAAGATATCCAATTTCACCATGTCGGTTTCCTCACCTGTAGAATGCATCTCTGGTGCAGAGTTGGTGGGAGGCTTAGCTTCCCAGAGCTGTCACACAAGACACCAGAGACAGAGTGCCTTCAAACAATAGACATTTATTCTACATAGCTCTGGAGGCCAGAAGTCTGAAGTCAAGGTGCTGGCAGACCTGCTTACTTCTGGAGACTAGGGAAAAAACCAGTCCCAGCTTCTGGTGGCTCCAGGCATTCCTTGGCTTATGGTAGCATCACACCTATCTCTGCCCCCATCTTCATGTGGCCTTCTCCTCTCTGTGTCTACCTCTTCCAAGGACCCCAGTCATTGGATTCAGGGCCCACCCTAATCCAGGATCTTAACTTGATTATATCTGCGAAGACCTTATTTCTAAATAAGGTATCTTTTATAGGTTCCAGGTGAATGTGAATTTTGGGGGGACACCATTCACCCCAGAACACCCACAGGGCTCCAGGCCCTACCCACTTGCAAAAATCCAGGGGACCTTAAGGGCAGGAACTGGGGCTGCTGTCTGCCCCATGGCCCCGCCTTCCCTTCTGACTGGGGACAGGCACCTTTCAAAGCAGGGATGCTCAGACTCACTGAGCTTGCTCAACTAGCCAGCAGGGGGTGCCCAAGAGCAGGCACTGCCGGTCTCCACCGCTCCTCCCAGGGAGAGCCCTGGGAAAAGAAGGGAGGCTGGATCCTCCATCACACTGGAGAGGGAATGCTCCCACACCCCCCTGCCAACAGCCTGGGCCCAACATGACGTGGCCTCAGCCCTCCCCAGAGCATGCCTGCTGGAAGGCAGGGTGGAGCTAGGGCTGGTGCTGCAATAAAGTCATCCTGGGAGGAGACGCCAGCCAAGAGCCCAGCCATGACAGGAGCTTCTCCATAAACAAAAGCACTCCAGGCTACCCCTACCTGCCAAACAGCAAACACACAGAAGCACCAGAAACAGCTCTTTATTCAAGCCCAACTCTGCAGCGGCCCCCAACCCTCCACCACATCATGCCCTGCTCCAATCCCAGTTTCACCCTGTGCAACTCTACTCAACTCCAACCATCCCTCACCCCTCCCCCAGAGACAGCACTCCTCCAGCAGGGTCCAGCTCGGCTCAGGGACCTCAGGCCTGAGGTCTGTTTCAGCTTCTGAATTTGCCCACCAGTGGTTTTGAGGCCAAGCCCCCAGGCCCTGCTGTTCGAGGAGGAGAGACAGCTGCTGTCGTGCCTCCTGGTAGGTTCCAGCCTAGGGCAAGAGATGAGAGGGCGTGAAGGGAGGGTGCTTGGGGGGGGTGCAGAAGGGAGAGGACTGGAGGGGAGGGGAGAGCTGACCTTGGCCTCCTCATAGGTCTTCAAGGCCAGGAGGTGGGACTTCCCGAGAGCTTGGGCAGCCTGGCGGAAGACCCGGAGGAAGGCTGCCTTGCAGAGGCGGGAGGGAGGCCCAGGGGCAGCACTGGAGTTGGAGAGAAAAAAACAGGGAGGTCAGAGAAAGGAAAAGATGAACTGAAATAACAGGACCACACCACGCCCCTCACGCCATCTCCTTTCAAGTCATGACAATCTCAGGGGGTATCACGGGGGTTCACGGGTGGGTGACAGAAGCACAGGCCATGGTCACAGAGCTGTAAGAGGCTGAGCTGGGATCAGAACCCAAAGTGGTGACTAGATGTGTGCTCGTATCCCATAGGCGGGGAGATGGGACCCCTCACCACCAGACCCCCTTCTCCAGCCCACCCACGGGCCTTTCTCACTCGGCCTTCACACGCCCGGTAGTCACATCCACACTCGACATCAGGGTCCCCAGGTCCAGTTGATCAGGTTATGGCAGGTGTTGAGAGAGGGGTTAGAGGGCGCACGGGGGCCCTGAAAACAGGTGCAGTGTGGTACGGTGTATAGGAGGTCAGGTGTGCCCCAAGACACTGTCTAGGCTGGGCGGGTGGGATGGCACTGTCAGAGTCGGGGGTCGTGGCAGGGGTCAGCTGTGGGGGCAGAAGAATACGACAAGGTTGAGTCTACCACCCTCTCCACACCCCAGGGTCCACCTTCCACCTCCTAAGCCCTCAGGGTCCTCACAGGCAAGGCTGGTGGCATAGAGGGTGGCAAGAAGTGGGCTAGCAGGGCACTGCCAGCCCAGCAAGCCAGGTGCCAGCTTGTCACTGCCGAAAGGCAGCCCACGTGGGTGTCCGGAGTGCAGGTGCACGTAGCACACGGGCTTCAGCTCCCTTGGATATGGGCCTGAGGCGGAAGGGGGTGCTGTGAAGGAGACGGCCCTCTGGGGATGGTGGGGGCTGCAGAGGCAGAGGAGGAAAGGACATTGGGCAAGAGCCAGAGCTGGTCTTTGACCACTGACACCGTCTTTCCAATCCGACCACACCAAGGACCCACAGTGGCTGTCTACATATATCATGAGCAGCTCCTTGGGGGTGTTGTGATGTAGATGTGTAGGAGATCCGGGGTTGAGAGCGAAGGGGGCCAGGCCCTGGCTGGGGGGCCAGCACAGAGCTCCCTGCCCTTGGAGCTCCTGTGTGACCCAGCAAGAGCTGCCGAACAAGATCTGGGAGAGACAGAAGAGCGCTGCGAGATGCTGCATCCTGCTGCGGCTGCCCGAGTGCCCCTGTCGCCCTTCACCTCAGCAGGGCCCGCCAGCGATGACCAGACCATGGCAGTCGTGGAGCTGCCGGCCTGAGTCAGCACCAGCAGCTGCTGCTGCCTGTGCCCAGGCACCAGCTCGTAGATCTCCTTGGTGTACCCCTGGCAACCTGGGATTCTGCAGGGGAGAAGGCGGAGATCGCCCGGCCTAAGACAAGCGGCCCGCAGGGGCCTTCCGAGGTGCGTGGGTGAGGGGCGGGGCAACCGCTCACCTCTCTCCAGGATGACTGCCGCACAGTCCTTGCAGGCCGGTGGGGAGGTCTCGTCCACCAGACGGTCAAAGCCAGCGCTGACACGGCTGCGCAGCGCTGCTCGTGGGTCAGAATGTTCTCTGCACATGGAGAGAGGATAGAGGTGGGGACCCCGCAAGCCATGCCACTCCCCTCGCCACAGGTTGGGTCAACAGGGCCCACCTTCCTATACTCAAGGAGCTAGGTTGAGGTTTGCTGGGGCGGTTTGGGGGGCTCTGGAAGAGAGACTAGGGGGTGGGGGTCACCATTGTCCTGGGCAGCCCTCCTGTCCTTTGTCTTTCAGGAAGCAAGAAGCTCCATTGTGGGGGGGGCTCATCTTCCAGAAACCAGTTCCTGGGCTGCTCTTCTAGCAGTCCCTGCCAGCTCCTTGAAAGGCCAATCCCCATGCCCAGATGGTCTCTGCAGCAACTCACCCTGTCCCCCCTCACGGCACAAACACAGTGTTTTCAGCCCCTCACCCCCAGCTGGGGCTCGGTCCTGGGGTACCTGCCCTCACTGGGCTCGCCATCTGACTCTGGATGTAGCTGAGAGCAGAGAGAGCCGCCTGCTGTTTGGCTTCCTTCTTGCTGCTGGCAGTGCCTGTGGGGGCAGGCCACCCCGTCCAGTTTCACGCACACAGAGAAGGGAAGCGGGGATCTGGGGAAGGAGGGGGCTGTGAGCAGCAGGTTGCACTTCATGCCCGTCCGGGCCCTTTCTAGGAGGGCCATGACATCTGCCCACCTGAGCCACAGCAGCTGTCAGCTGTGCTTCCTCCTGACATCTGACACCACGGACAGCCAGAATGATAAGGAGACAGACTGCCAATTCTTGCACCAAGCACAGCATGTACTTTGGTGTACTGGGCCTATCACCACTCAGAGAATCCTCATAAGCCCCTCTGAAACAGGCCTGTAAGATCCCATGTTATAGAGGGGTACACAAAGGGCAGGCAGTGTACCCAGAACCCAGATTCAGGGCCATGCTATTCTCAGGATGATGACCCTGAGCACAATGCAACCCCTGCCTTTCCCCAGACACACAGCTTTATTTCTCTTCCATATTTGAAAGGTTTGTCTATCAAACCTATCACTTTAGATGTTACTTATGACACAAAACAGACCGGTGAAAGAAAATCCTAGAACTGGGTTCACATGGTCAAAGGGCATAAACTTAGTTCATGGGTCGCTGGTACTTGCTACTAAATTGTTTCTCAAAAGGACTGCCCTTTTAGAAGAAAACCCGCACCGAGGCACTGCTCGCTAGTGCTCAGGTTCACCTACTTTAAAAGGGCATCAAAGATGCCAAACGGTAGATGCAAAAGGAATGCTGGCATCAGAGTACCACCACACGGCAGCTCGCAATAGTAATAACTGAACCTGGCAACAATGTTCAAAGGACACTAAAACCACAAGGTGACTGCCATGGGGAACGGAATATTCACACCATTTCCAGATGCCACCCCTCCCTCCCCTGACTAATTAAGCACGAAAGGTAAAGTAGAGACACCTGTAGGATGCCGCCTTAGGCCCTCCCAGCTACCATCACCATTGATTGGACAAACAGATCACAGGCCTTGGGCCAATAAGGCACAGCTTGAACCCAAGCCCGAGGAACCAAAACAACTGGCCCCGACTCTTCAATGTCCTGAAGATAAAGACAATTGCTTCAGATAAAAGGAGACTAGAGAAGTGTGACAGTTAAATGTACTAGTTCACAGAGGGTTGGGAAAAAAAATGGGACTGGTAATCAGGTAATGGTATTTATTATATTAATGTTTACATTTCTAGAATTTGATCATTGTCCCGTAAGTTATAAAGACAATGTCCTTGTTCTTAGGAAATACACACTAAAGAGTTTAAGGGGTAAATTAACTTTCAGATTAATAAAAAAAAAATAATGTGGATATTCATACATAAATATATAGAATGGAGAGAGACGTCCACAAAGCAAAGGTGGCAAATGTTAAGTGGAGAATTTGGGTGAAGAGTTTATGGGAATTCATTTATACTATTCTTTGAAACTCTGTCAAAATAGAAAATAAAAATAAAAGCGACTCAAAACCGTGCCTACCCACACAAACAGTGGAAAAGGAAATCTCAAGCAGAAAGGGGGGGCAATATAATCCTGTGGTGCAGCTTAGGCTCTGAAAAAACCTGCCTGGGCTCATACAGCTGTAGCCACGCAGCTACCGCCTCTCTGGCCCGTCTTCCCATCTGTAGAATGGTAGCAAAGTATTGAACCTGCCTACAGGAACAGTGAGGACTCAGTGAGTTAACCTGACTGAAGTCCTTCAGACAGTGCCTGGCCCATCATCCAGAACCCGTGAATTTTGGACATTATCATCTGTATTGAATCCATTTTCTTATTTTCTGTATTCTTGATGCTCTGGCATTTGGGCCCTTGATCCTGCAGAGACCACCCCTCCCAAGGCTACCTATTTTCTAGAGATAGCAAATGACTCCTCTGCAAGCATGCCTTTGATATAAAATACAACCAATCTAGAGCTCACACCCCAACCATCAAACTCTCACTCAAGCCAATATTCCTCATACTCTCACCCCAGGGCCATGTATTAGACAACTAGGGACCACCCCTAGAATCCCTAAACTTACTCAGTGTCTTGCCTTACTCAATCCTAAGCTTCCTCAGCTTCCCCACATTGCTTCAACCATTCCTTCCCAAGAAGATCCCCAAAAAGGCTCTGGAACCTGCTCTTTCCAGCCTCTTCTGCCTCCTGACCCACCCTGGTCCCTTCACACATGGCCCTGTGTGGTGAGCTGTGCCTTGTTTTTAGGGATCTGTGACTATTTACTTCTTCCTTCATAGCAATCATTTCTATGTCTGCTGTCCTACCACACCTGATTAAAGCAAATCCTAGGTGCATATTTAATACATTATTTCTTTTTGAGCTGTTCCTTTGGGATTCTCTTAGGTAGTTTCACAAAAGTTCCCCAAAGCAATGATAATCTTGCTATCTCCTTAGAAACTAGAAATGCACTGGCTGAAAGGATGCCTGAGGAAGAGGAAAGGGCACAGTCATGATTATCTCTAGTGTTCCCATTAGCAAATTGATAATGTATTTAAGTCAGGGGCTGGTCCTCACTCAGTTATCTCCAATGCTGGAAAGGCAACAGCAATTGCATGTAATTGACCTTCAAAAAAGGAGAAAAAACAACCACCACCACCACGTGGGAAAGGCTGGGTAGCTTGGGAATAACGTTCACCCTGCCATGACCTGCCACAGTTAGATGTCCCAGTGGTCTAGCAGGAGTCTAACTGGGTAGGGAGGGGACAGGCAAAGACTCAAGCTCAGCTCACCGTCCCCTGTGATTTATCTGGTGTTAGCCCAGACGTGCTGCTGACCCAGGCCTCCAGGCCTCACCTGCTGTCTGGTCCTCTCGGAAGTTCAGGGAGACGCCCTGACTGGCCGCGTATTGCGCAAGCAAGGCCACAGCCTGGCCAGGCGGCGGGTCTTTGAGCTGGAGGCCCAGCTGTCTGGCTGCCTTCGGAAAGTCCCCGGCAGGCCCTGCAGGCTGGACAGAGACCCTCGGGGACATCCCCATCTGTTCCCCCAAGTCTTCCAGTGCCTGAGCTGCCCCTAGTACCCCGACTCTGGCTCCCACCGGGGGCCCACCGTCCCCCGCAGCGGCCAAGACCAGCGGCTGCCCGCCCCCCTCACTGTCCACTACGCTGGGGGCAGGCGCAGGCTCCCAGGGGTCTTGACCCAAGCTAGCTGATGGACGCCAGGCGTTGGGCCCCGGGCTGATCTGCAATGAAGCTGCTAGGCGGGGCTTCCTACGGCCACTGTCGTCCGTGCTGGCCGCTGAAGCCATGGCCGAACATGAGACCAGAGGAGACAGGGGGCCGAGCTTGACCCTGCAACGCCTGCGCCCTTTTACACGCGCCAACCAGCTCCCACGTGGGAGCACGTTGTGCTGCGTATAGCGCGTGGCGAGCTCCGCCCCCACTGTGCTGCTGGCAATGAGAGCTGTGGCAGGCAGCGCTCCCGACCAATTGGAAGGCCAGCCTGGATGTGGACAGAGTGGTCACCTGGCCAACTTCCCTCTGCAGGGGCGGGGCTTCGGGCGCGAGGGTTGTAGGGGGAATGGGTGTATTCCCATCAGCCTCTTCGCATTTGGGGGTCCTGGGGAAACGTTGACGAAGAAAGGGATTGGGGACCAAAGTCCAGCGTCTCGCCTGGCTTGCGTGTAACACCACAACCATCACAACAGCCAGTCCCCAGCTGCTTAATTGAGCCTGGAGGTACTCATCCGTTAAATGAAGCTTTAGGATCTTTGTTTAAAAACTGTAAACGGTACACGTTCTCGAATGCAACCGGAAGTGCTCTCTAGCCAAAATTATACATTTGTCACCCTGCCATTTTTTCCTTCAGAAGGGATTTTAAGTTAGCTCATAAAAATACCACAAGACAACAACCCTTTATGATGAGGGACTGGGATAAAGGAGGAATAAAAATACGGTGAAATTAGGGATGAAGACAATGTACATATGGCTTGCTGTGATGTAACACTAATTGCTAAAGGGAGCCAAAAATGTAACTGAGTCTTCTAGGAGCCGTGATAGGGAAAACATAACCGACTACCGTTCACAGTTTTTAAGATTTGTCCCATTGTTGCTGCAGATTGCTACCTTTGGGTCTAACAGTTTTCACCAGGATTGTGGCTGTGTAGAATCTGAAGCACATACCGAGCAGTTGGTGGAACCAGGAATGTTTAACTTCGGAAGAGCAGGTGTTAGAGGCAGAGTAGATTCATCCTCCCAAACACTTCAAAGATTGGCACCAGGAAGAACAATTCTGGTTTTGGAGTGTAGTTCAGAGAGCAGAATTAGGCCTAATAGATAGAACACCAGCACAGCAAGTGTTCAGAAATGGAACGATGGCTGCTCCTAACCACAAAGAGGAACAGAGTTGCCAAACCCAGAAATGTACCAACTGGAAGTTGCATGAACAAATCGCGATATATTCATACTGAGTATGTGCACAACATGGATGAATCTCATAGACATGTTGCATGAAAGAAGCCAGACTAAAAAGAGTACTTCTGTATGATTGTATTTATATGAAGTTCTTGAACTGGCAAAATTAATAGTGATAAGAGTCAGAACTGTGGTTACTTCTTGAAGTGGGTATTGACTGGGAAGTGGTGCAGGCAATTTTCTGGAGGAATGGAAATGTTCTATGTCTTGAGCTGGGTGGTGGTTATGTGAGTTTTTATGTATGTAAAAACTCAATAAGCTTTAAACTTCTGACTTGTGAACTTTACTGCATGTTAGGTATATGTCGGGGGGGGGAACCTAGTTGTTTAGAGAAAGGAAAGAAAGAAAAAATGGAATTGGCCCCTCAGTGCAGAAGCCGAATGGGTGTCTCATAAGATTGGTAAGAGAAATAATGGTTCCTCAAAGATGTCCAAGTCCTGATCCCCTCGATTAGGAATATGTTACATCGTATGGCTGGGGGGATTAAGGTAGCAGTTGGAATTAAGGTTTCTGATCAGCTGAGATTAAGATAGGGAGATTATCCTGGGTTATCTGGGTAGGTCCATGTAATTACAAGGGTCCAGAAATGGGAAAGAGGGAGACAGAAGAGTTGGAATCAGAAATGGCATCATGAGAAAGCCTCAATGGGCCATTACTGGCTTTAAAGATGGAAGGGGGCGTTGAACCAATAAATGCAGGCAGCTTTTAGAAGCTAAAAAGGGTGGGTGGTGGGGAGGGGTGGACAAAACCAAACCCAATTCTCCCTGGAGCCTCCAGAAAGGAACACAGCACTGCTGACACCTTGATTTTAGCCCAGTGAGACCCATTTCAGGCTTCTGACCTCTACGACTATATGATATTGTTTTGTTTTAAGCCACTCCATTTGTGATAATTTGTTACAGCAGCAAAAGGAAACAAATATAAATGGTACTCAATTTTTTTGCATATATACCTGTAAAATTATTTTGAAAACTTAGTATCCCAAATATTTTAGTCACAAGTTTAAATAATTACAAAGATGCAGTTTTTAAACTTATTATATATTATAATCATCCTTCTAATATATTTTCACCAAAACCATGCAGATGCAGACTGAGCTTATTCCATTTATGAAAAACGCTCTCCAAATGATTTAACTGGCAAAGCCTATCTTCATAGTCAAAGCACTCAACTAAATCAGGCTTACTTTCTATCAGAAACAGTCTATTTCTTCATTTTAAATAAATGTGTTGATATTTTCTTAGAAGAACATCCTGTTTCATTCCACTTTTCATTATTAAATATTTATCAAGAATCTGTTCTTCTAGTTGTTTGAGATGCATTGGCAACCAACAGAGACAGAATTCCTGACCTCCTAGAGTGACTTCTGAATTCTATTTCTAAGATAGGTAGCTGGGAAGGCACTTAGTCTAACCAAGGAATTAAAGTCTCAGTGAGATAATTTGTTATAGCCAGCGGTATCTTCTTTTTTCTTTTTAAAAAAGACTATTGAAGTAAAACATATGAACAGAAAAGTTTACAAATCATTCGATAAATTTTCATACACTGAGCACACCTATGTAACCAGCACTCAGATGAACAAAGAAAATATTGTTGGCCCCTAAATTCTCCCTCCTGCACCCTTTCGTCATTGCTTCTTACTGAACCTGCTTTTCTTAGTCTTACAGTGACTCTCCTGCAGGATTGCTGCCTTTTGAAATTGCCCCCTTGTTCAGTGCCCACCTTGGGCAATACTCCAAGGTTAGGGGAAAAGTGATAGGGGAGATGCAAACGGAGAAACATCTGATTCCAAGGATCTTCCAGATAAAAACTACATAGATGGAAGCTGAGAATTTGGAAATTGATTTTTTAAAGTAATGGTTCTCAAAGTGTGGTGCCTGGACCAGAAGCAGGAGCATCCCTTGGGAACTCATTAGAAATGTAAATTCTTGGATCACATCCCAGGCCTACTGAACCAGAAACTCTGGGGGTAGGTAGGGCCCAACAAGTTGATTTAACACATCCTCCAGGGGGTTCTAATGTGATCAAGTTTCAGAGCCTTAGGGTTGAGATAATTGTAAGACTTATAATTTCACAGTTCTAAAAGCTTGGACTCCCAAACAAGCTGAATCAGCATCACCGGAGAACCTAGGAACACAAATTATCAGGCTTACCCCAGCCCCACTGAATCAGAAACCTGTGTTTTAACATGTCCTGCAGGTGGTGTTGATGCCTGCCAGAACTTGAGAACCAATGCCTAAAGTATACTTGCCTAGCCACTGGGAAAGCCTTGTGCATTTCCAGGCATGCCTGTACCCTAATTTGTAAAGTCTGTTTAATAGGCTATTAGACAATCATTAGGATTCTTACTGACTAATACAGTGCCCAGTTTACAGTAAGTGCTCAGTGTTTGTTGAATGAATTAATTTAATACGCAAAAGAACTCTCCGAAATAGAAAAGTTAGTTAAGCATAGGTGGGATTCGAACTCTCTACAACGTGGCCTTCACTATTAGGATTTGAGATTTTATTTCTGCGGTACTCGGCACCGCCTCCACTCCCATTCCCCCTCCGCCCGGGAGGTGGCGCTCTAGGTCCCCTCTGAGGCCAGACTGGGAGGCGGGATTTCCTGCCTCGAGAGAGCACTTCCGTTCCGGTCCGGAAGACCATTAATTGCTGATGCTGTGGGGCTGCTCATGGAAAGTTGCTGAAGGTAGGGTTCCGCTTTGGGCTCCCTCGTGTCACGAAGGTCAGATGAGCATCACGCGGAGGTCCATTTCCTAAACGAGCACGGCGAGGCCCGGGTCACGTAAGTGCTTGTGCTGGGCCGGGCGGCGGGGAGAAAGTGGTCCCGGGACTGGGAGGAGAGCTCGGGTCTGCCCTCGGAGGGTCCACGGGCCTTTGGGACAGGTCATCCAACATCTGCAGATTGGGTTATTAGTTCTAGCAGCTTGTGGAGTGGCGAAGATGCTACAGATGTAAAGAGCGGCAGCAGCTGTCTGGTACACAGCGCTAGATGAGAGTCCTCTACTGTTGAATTTCTGGGGCCTGGAGATGAAGTGGGAAGAGGTGGATAGGGAGGAAGTGTGTGAGGGAAGGAACCGTCCGGATTTCCTTATCCATCCCCTGCTACAGTCTCACTTTCTGTCATGTGCCGCCATGGCAGTAATGCAGCCTTGGAAATTTGAAGGGGCCTCGAGAACCTCCGGTGAGATTGGGAAGTTGAGAGATTGCTTTGTCTGTGGGCGTTTCTGAGGTCGTGGGCTCCACCAGTGCCTTCAGAATCCCTGAGTTTGAGGCTGTCCTTTCTCCTCTTGTTCATTCATTCCTTAAGCTTACTTGTACTGATTGTTACCATGTAGTAAATACCAAAGCACTGGGCATAAATAAAGTCCCTTCCTCGTGGAGACTATTAGAGCAGTTTTGAATCAAAAAGCTTCATATTTAAATATATAACTGCAAATTGCAGTGTTGTTCTGGAGGAAGCGTGCAGGGTGTTGTGGGAGGATTGGGTTGGGGAACTGGGAGAGGCTTCCTGACTCGAAATCTGAAGGATGGGTAGGATGTTGTAGGTGGGTAGAAAGGGCACTGGCAATCATTCTAAGCAGAGAGAATGTGTGTAGAAGCCCTGTGGTGAAAAGAAGCATGGTAAAGAAGAACCTAGAGGGGCTCTATGTGATTGGATCCCAGCACAAGAGTGAGCTGGAGACTTGTGTGTGTATGTGCTGATTTATCAGGAATACAGCCACCTCTGGAAGGCTTGGGTGCACCTTAACTGCAGTCGGTACAGGCAGTCCTATGGAAGCCAGTGTTTTTCACAAAGACTCACGGAGCACTTCCTTGATTCCTGCCACTGTCCTCTCTGGTCATGGAAAAGAGAATAACAGCAGCAGCCAGACACCACTAACTTGGGAATAAGTCAGAAACAGTCCCTGTTCTTGGAGAGCTTGCAGGCTAGTGGAAGAGATAAGACTATATATAAGCTACAATTAGAATGAGCTGACGTGCTAGAGAAACATATTCATTCATTTGACAAGTATTTACTGGCATTTACTGTGTGATGTGCATTTCGCATGGCCGAGGTTGCATGGATACACTGAACTTACAGAATAAATGGATAAAATGCAGCAGTTCCAAGAGAAAAGATTTGTGCCTACTAAGACCCTAATGCTAGTATTTGCTTTTAGATGCACAGGAGAGTAGCGGTGTAGAACTTGGACTTTGAATTGGATGGGGAGTTAAGCGTTTGATCTTGGGCAGTTGCCTCTTTCCTGAGTCTCAGTGTCCTAAACTCCAAAATAGGGAGAATAGAAGAGTAAATTGTGTATTACCATGTCTGGTAGATGTTTGCACTCAATAAATGAGCACTGCTATTGTTTTTGTTGTTAATAAAAAAAAAAAAAGAGGAATTGTGTGGCTACTTTTAGAGCACTTTCTATTTAGCAAAGCTTTTTCACTAAATTTATTTTGATTCAACACATAGTGTATTTTCTGGAAGGTACTGTCCTTGACAGTGGTAAGACAGACTAATTAGACTGGTCCCTAGCTTTGGGGAACTTGAGTTAGTCTTGGGAGTGTAGCCTAGAGTGTAGGGCACGTAGTCTACAAATATATAATTGTAATATCTACGAGCTATGATAGAAGCTGACCCCACACCTATCTGACTTCACCCCTACCAATCTTCCTCCTCATTCATTCTGTGGCCTCCTCGTTATTGCTTAAACACTTCCTGCCCCAGGATTTTTGCACTTGCTATTTATGCTGCTAGGAACCCTCTTCCAGGTGTCTGTGCGGTTCTCTCCCTCATTAGGTTCAGGCTCTGTCAAACACCACAACAAGGTTTTCCCTGGTTACCATTGCTAAAACCCTGGCCCATTGCCATCTCTTCCCTCGTGGTTGTTGGTTTTATATTTGGCAGTAGGCTACATACTTATTTGTTCTTGATTATCTGCTTCTCTAAAGAAAGTATACTCCTCTGAGGGCACATTTAACCCCCCCCCCCCGGAACCCTGGAGACTGTTGGTTAGACTCAGGCCTTTGAGAAGGCCAGTGCGATGTGTGGTTCTTGCTTTCCAGGATGGACTTCCCCAGCTCCCTCCGCCCCACGTTGTTTATGACCGGCCCACTTGGTCTGAGCGATGTCCCTGACATGTCCTTCATGTGCAGCTGGAGAGATGCGCTGACGCTGCCAGAGTCCCTACCCCAGGATGCCGAGGTAGGGGTGGTGGGGAGAGCCCTGGTGGCTCCGGGGTGGGCGCCTTCACTCGGCCCCTGTTTTCAGGTGGGTGTGTGTCTGCTAAGACACAGGCTGAGCCAGAATCCCCTCCTTTGGTGTCCATGGGGCAGCGCCAGCCACAGAGGGTTCACTCAGTGGGAGCCGTTGGCGTGCTCTTTCTTACCTCCCTTTCCCCTAGCCTTTCCTTCCTCTATTTGTTCAACAAATACTCATTGAACAGCCCCTACAATGTGCCAGATACCTCACGAGGCTCTGAGTGTCCAGCGTGACTAAGTCGGATACGATCCCTGCCCCGTGGTACTCAGAGTTGGGTTGAGTGAGAATAAACATTGAATAGACTGAAGTATGATAACAGCTTTGAGTGAAACCAAAAGTATGCTGAAGTCATACGTGGGGTGAGGCGGGAGGGGAGACCTCCTGGGACAGGAAGGACACCATTTCTTTCCCTGGCGGCCTAACCATCTGGCTGCTGACTGGAGACAAGCTGGCTAAGAATTACACCAGACAGAGACAAGCGGATACAAAAATCAAGAGACAGTGGGGACTGGGGAGGGGAGCAGTGGTGCTTCCTTGACAAGAAAAGGCTTAAGTCGAATCGACCCCCTCCAGGAGCCTGGCATGCTGGCTCTTTCAAGTCCCCTGCGTGTTTGAGCTGAACCGCCCTGCAGTGGGAAGTGGCCTGTGGGTGCCCTCAATAAGTGACCACAAGGTGTCCTGAGTGGAAATGAGAATCAGGTGGAATTCGGTCAGCCAGTAATGATGCAGGGGGCTCTTTTGAGAGCCAGTGCGCCCAGAGGTCAAAGGCACAGACTGGAGTCAGGCTGCCTGGGTTCCAAACCAGTCCTTCTCTCCACTGGCTCTCACCTCAGGCAAGCTGACAGCCTCCCTGTGCCTCCACTTCGTCAGTAGTGACTGACGATGACCATTGTACCAATTTGGCAGGCTCTTATGAGGATTGAATGAGTTAATATAAGACAAGTGCTGGTGACAGTGCCTGTCCTGGGAGCACGCTCACTGTTGTGTTGTCATTGCGGTCATGTTTCCACAGAACAGGGTGCCACACTTAGCCAAGGGACTGTTCTGGGAGCCGGACACACCTGGGCCCCTTCCCTTGCTGCCACCTGGGCCTGGTAAGGGTCTTGTTCCTCAGGGTTCCCTACCAAGCTGCTCCCCCATCTCTTCTTTCACCCAACTCTCCGCCCCCCCACCCCGCTTCACCCTTGCTGCACTTGAAACCTTTCCTTTTCCTACTAATGCTCTCTGCCCCTAGGGTCCTAGTCACTTGGGACATGTGACTCCGCTTCTGGACCCTTCCTAGTCCCTGGGACAGACCCCTTCCCCAACTTCATTTTCCCTCAGATCCCTGGGACCCTGGCCTGACTGCCCAGGACCTGCTTTTCCGGGGAGGTCCTAAGTTCCGGAGGCAGCCGCGAGCTGTGCTGGATGTTACAGAACAGGTGAGTGGCCCCACGAGGGAATGAACAGTGCTTCTTGTCTGGGGCTATGCTTAGTGACCTAGCCTTCTCTCCTCCTGCAGCTTAGCCGGTTCCTCTGGGACCATGGAGACATAGCCTATGCACCCCTGGGGAGTCTGATGCTGGAGAATTTCAAACTGGAGGGAGCACGGGTGAGTAACCCTGGCCGGCCAGGAGAGGGCCTTCTACTTTCTGTCGAGGTGACCCTAAGGTGTGCGAGCTTGACGAGGCCTTTCCACGCAGGGCCGCTCTAAGAAGAAGACAGTGGTCAGTGTGAAGAGGCTGCTTGAGGACCTCGGTGGACACCAGCCCTGGGGGCAAGTGGCTAGTGAGAAAGGATGGGGTGGGTAGGCCTAGCTGGTGGTGGGGATGTGGACGGAACTGGGACATGGGTCCAGGTTTTCATCATATTGCTTTCTACCCCATACAGTGATGGGCCATATTTACACAGAATTCCCAACTCCACTAGCCTAAGGGAAAAGGGAACTAAATTCATGAGCTGCAGGCATGGCTGTGTCCAGGTTTTCAAATGTTTGAAATCGAGCTGTGTCTTTTTATTTTCTCATCTTGCCTCTGCCTGGCTTAATTCCTAGACAGTTTCCAAGTGCAGCAAGATGACTTATGATTCCAAGGAAAGAGCTGGTGTCTTTTCCTGAGGCATCAACAGAAGTCCTGGGAAGGGTGTCATTGGCTTGGCTTGGGTGTGGTGCCCATCTGTTAGCCAATTACTGTGGCCAGGGGTGGGTCATGTGACTACCCCTGGGGCATGGGAATAGGGCGGGGTGGTTTCCTAAAGGAAGAAATTCTGGACAGATTAAAAAGGTGTCTACTGCACCTGGCCTTTCTGGGGGTGGTACCCAGTTTTCCTCCCTATCACTGCCATAGCTGACCCTCCTGTCATCCTCTTGTCCCCAGATGTCCCTGGGCTTACCTCAGCCACCGACAGCGCCGGTTCTCCATCCTCGGGGGCACAATCCTAGGCAAGTCAGTGGCGAACCTCCTGGGAGAGCTGCTGCATGAGGAGCTGGCGATGCGGTGGGAGCAGCTGCTCCTGGATGATGCTTTTACCGGAGGCGCACTGGCCTGGCTTCCCGGACGGACGCCCCAGGTTGGGCAGCTGGTCTACCCTTCAGGAGGTGCCTTGGACAGGCTGTGTATCCTTTATTGCTGCACAGGATTCCAGCTGTTTCCCTCTGGTGGAGGAAGTGCTCTTGGCACCCTTGGGGGGGCCGGGGGGGTGGTGGGGTAAGGCTTGCAGTGACCAGAGCTCATGTACTTAACGAGAAGTGCAGATTTCCAAGAGGTCCGTCTGACCCCAGGTGGTAACCCTCGGATTCTTGGGGATCCTGGCCACATTCAGCTCCGGGGTCCTGTCCGGCAGGTGGTGACCCACACCGTACTGGGAGAATGTAAGGCCCTTAGACACCTCCTTCCCCTGCTGACTGACCTGCTCCCTGACCCTGACCCTTGCCATCCCCTCCTTAGCTCTGTTGGCTGTCCGCTCTGACTACCACTGTGCCCTGTGGAAGGTCGGTAAGCAGGGGATACCAGCCCCTCTCCAAGTGCTGCAGGTCGAGAAGGGGGCCACGGGGATCAGCCTCAGGTGAGGGGGCCGAACAGGCTGGCCGGCAGGGGGACAGGCACGGGAGAAGGGGGTGGCCGACGCTAATCACACCTGTGCCCTGCAGCCCTCACCTGCCTGGGGAGCTGGCTGTCTGCAGCCGTTCGGGAGCCGTCTGTCTGTGGACTGCCAGGATGGGTAATGCTCCTTTCCCAAAAACCCTCCATCCCCAGAAATGTCTCCTTGAACTAGAGCCCACATTCCACATGTTCCCTGCTCACCAACCCCCGCTCTTAGCTGGCCTGTCTCCCCAAGGCTCCGCAAATCTACAAGGATCCTGAGACCCTTGTGTTCCGGGACCCCTCTCCCTGGCGTTGGGCAGACTTCACCGCCCACCCTCGGGTGCTGACTGTGGGTGACCGCACCGGAGTGAAAATGGTTGACACTCAGGTGAGGTGGGGGACTGTCACTGGCCCAGAACCCAGGGTGGGAGCTTGCAAGGGGACCTCCCCCAGGGTATGCAAAGCAGCAGGGCCAGTGAGTCCAACAGACTGATGGGGCTGGTGCCCTAGACCTTGGACTGTGGGAGGGTTGACCTGGCTTTCTCCCCCAGGGCCCGCCAGGCTGTGGCTTGCTGCTTTTTCGTGGTGGGGCAGAAGCAGCGTGTCAGAAAGGGGAACGTGTCCTGCTAACCCAGTACCTGGGAGAGTGGGGCCCCGAGTCTCTGCAGCCCACACTCCATCTCATCTGTACCCAGGTGAGTGACGCATTCCCCCTCCTGTCCCTCATGTGCTGTCACAGCTGGTTACTAGAGGGTCCTGGGACAACAGCAGGCAAAATAAGAATCACAAACCCTATGAGTCTGTGGCCGAAATGGCCTCACAGAGGGATGGCGACATCTGAGCAGGGCTTTGAGGTGCCACTGGGGATGGACCAGGTGAGGAGGAAAGGCATGAGGCGGGGAGCAGTCTTTGCAAAGCTCAGGAAAGGGGAGGAGGTCTGAGGGTCCCCACCTCGCCCGCCAGGACCCCAGGGTGTTAGTAGGTGTACCTTAAGCATAGGTTCCAGGGTCCGGTGAGTCAGAGGAATGCTGGGTGAAAGCCAGGTGGGCTTTTTGTGATGAGACACCTCTTTGCCTCTCCCAAGAGCCCTTCTCCCAGTTGTGGCCTTGGGATGAGATGGCGCCACCCACCTGGAAAACACCTGTGTGGGGCCCGGCAGATGAAGGTGGAGAGGTGCTCAGGGCCGGTCACGGAATGAGTGACCACTTGGGGGTTTGCACTCATCCCGAGAGCCACATGGGGCCACCCAGAGAGGTTTATCAGATACGTCTCCCACACCTTGGCCTCGTTTCTTCTGTCCCCCAGTTCTCTCTCTACCTGGTAGACGAGCGCCTCCCCTTGGTGCCCATGCTGAAATGGGACCACGGCCTCCCTTCGCGCCCCTGCTGGCCCGGCTGCTCCCTCCACTGCGCCCTGGCTGCCCGAGGCACTACTCCTGGGAGGCCAGGGCGGCCAGCTGCAGCTGCTGCATGTCACGGTGAGGGTCCGGGCAGGGGCGGGGGCGCATGGCGAGAGGGGCAAGGCTGGGGCCTGGACAGCGCCTCAGTTGTCTGTCCTTCCTCCAGGGAAGGGGACCTCCGCACCCCGGCTCGCGGGGCCCCCCAGTCTCTCCCCTCCAGGAGCAGCTCCCTCTCCGCATTCCCCCTGCTGGAGCCCAAGAGCCAGCAGCGGCTGCAGGAGCGTCTGCGGGCACCAACCATAGGTGTGCTGGGGGGTGAGGGAGTGCGGTGGGGGGCTGTGCCCCACGGGGCCTTGGGGTGCTGGGGTAAAGGAGTGCGGTGGGGGCGCTGTGCCCCACGGGGCCTTGGGGTGCTGGGGTAAAGGAGTGGGGGGGCTGTGCCCCACGAGGCCTTGGGGTGCTGGGGTAAAGGAGTGGGTGGGGGCTGTGCCCCACGAGGCCTTGGGGTGCTGGGGTAAGGGAGTGGGTGGGGGGCTGTGCCCCACGAGGCCTTGGGGTCACCGTCCTTGCTGTCTCCAGGTCTGGCCCCTGCCGTCCCACCCTCTGCCTCCGCACCAGTCCTGTCGCTCTTCCAGCTCTCGGCAGCCGGAGATGTCTTCCACCAGCGCCTCCACCTCCGGGAAGACTCTGGGGACCCTGGGCCCGACGCCCACGCCCCCAAGGCTTCCTGGAGCCCCCAGGCCACTGCTTGCTGCCGCAGGTGGCTGAGGGCCCTGCTGGAGGAGCCCCTGGCTCCCCCCGTGTGGACTGTGCCCACCTTTTCCTTCCGCCGTCTGCTGGGCTTCAAGGAGCAGCAGAAGGTTGAGGGGAAGGTGCCAGAGGGTCTCCGGACGGCCATGGCCGAAGGGCGGCTGCTGCAGCAGAGCGACCTGGGCTCGCTCCCCACCGCAGAGCCGCCCCCTGCCCCGAGCTGGGGCCTGAGGACGAGCTCAGCGAACGGCTAGAGGCAGCCTGGGAAGGCCCAGCGGCTGCCTGGTGGAGCAGAGGCGGGGCAGAGGCTCAGGGCCCGGGAAACAGCCCAAGCGGTACAAGCGCCGGACACAGCTATCCAGTACCTTCTCCTCGCTCAGCGGCCGCCTGGACCTCTCAGATGCCCCCAGCCCCCATCACAGCCCAGACCGGATGTCCCCTGTGTCCAGGCCTCAGCCCCCGGTGACCCCACCCTCCCAGGAGTTGACGCAGGAACCGTGGGCCCGAGGCGTCCCCTCAGAGCGGCAACAGACCCTCCGCGACTATATGGCCAAGCTACCGCTTCATGGGGACTTCCCAGAAAGTGCCTCCACTCCCCTATCCCAGACCTCGAGCTTTCAGACCACCCCCTCCAAGCAGCAGGCCCTCCGGGACTGCACAGCCAAGCTATCACTCCAAAGGGACACCCCGGGAAGTGCCACTGTGCCCTCTTCCCAGACCTCCAGCGTCCGGGCCACCCCCTCTAGGCAGCTGGCGCCTGTCCTCTGTGGCTCTCAGCCACACCGGAAGAAGCCCCGCATGGGCTTCTGAAGACCCAGGAAAGCTGCCCCTCCACCTTTGGAGAGCCCTTGGTCCTGGAATAGCCATATTTTCTGTGACTGGAACTTAGGGAATAAAGAGGGAACAGTCCTAGCGTGCAGACCTTTCTACTTCCTGGAGGCCCCCGTGACTGGGAGACATCCAAAAGTGATTTGGAGCCAGGTCAGAATAGGAACAACAGAATAGTAATTTCCTCCGTTGCCTGAAGATACTTCCAAAGGCACATGGATGGGGCCTAAGGGGTCCTGTCCTGATGCCCTTCAGGCAGCAGTGCTGTGCTTGAAGCAGAGCTCCCATCGGGCCACGGGCTCCACCTCATGTGAGCCGTGTCCCCTGGTGATGTTGGGTAACTGTCAGCTCACTGGTCAGTGACAGCGAAGCAAGACACTGAGAAGCGGCTGGTGCCTAGTGGTGCTCAGTGGGCATCAGCAGCTGCTTGGGCTAGTTTGAAGCAATTTGGATGATTGGATTTGGAACCTCACTTAGGGATTGCATAAACTTGTCTCCTGAGTGTGGTTTTAAATGCTTAAAGTTTCTTAGACTAGAAGGCATCTACTTAAGTAGCTTCTGATGTCTAAAGCATACAGTTCACTTCCTCAGAGTTCTGTAGCTCTGCTGGGAGGTTCTGCTCTCCTGAGAGGAAAACAACCACTTGAAACTTCATAGGACACCAGGATTCGATACAGATTTCAATCCACACATAAGAGGAATGGTCTTATTTCAGAGTACCTGATGAAATGGATCATGTATGACTTGTGCAGATGTTAAATAATCCAGTAACATTGGCTCACGTGGATACTAAAATGTTTATAATGTTCAAATGAGGCATTATGGTTACACAATTTGTCCCCCAAGTAACCGGGGGAATGGTTTATGCCTTAGAGTAAGGAACACAGTGCTGCCCCACACTTGCAGAGGCTGATGGCGTAGGGGAGATGAATCAGGTGACGGGCACGCGTCGCAGCCAAGGCCCTAGAGCACACTCGGGAACTGCAGGAAGGAAGGGGAGCCCAGCCCCGGGGGTGACCTGTGCCCAGCACCAGCTTCCTACTAGTCCTAGGGCAGAAGGGCCACCTTGGTTTAGTCCAAGCCAAATTCAATGTCTTCCCGGTCTCCTGCCTCCGGCTTTGAGGGCTCTGTCTCAGACCTCACTCCATCCTTTTCAGTGCTGTTCCCTAAAGAGTTAGAAAAGAAGGTGACTTGGTATTCTTGAGAGGTGTGGTCACTCCTCACTTTCACGCAAGCTGGTGGGAGAGAAACCTGGCTACCAAGAATTGTCGGAGAAGAGCAGGAAAGGCCTTTTCAACAGACATCCTGATTCAGGTCCCCAAGGCAACTGATGAACAAATACCTGCCAGTTTGCTTGTTATCGGGAAGCACTGGCCAGCTTCCCCCACAAATGCATCTCCCTGGTCACGTGCTTGGGCCTCCAACACTAGGCCAGTCTGATAAGTCAGTTTGTAGTTTCATTTATTCCACTCAGCCAGCCACTCTGGACACCGTCCCTGCCTGGTGAACCTCCCTTCCCTGCTGGCACTGTCTTGCGTGTCGTTCATTCTGATCCTGGACCTGCACTGTGGAGGGACCATACCGTCAGGCTTGCTGTCACCCTCGTTTTGTCCCACGTTCCAAGCTGTGGTGTCACCAGTCCCCTCCCTCCCTCAGAATGGTGAGGAAGGGGTGGAAATGCAGTCTCCCCAGCCCCATCTACACCTGCTGAACAAGACTGGTGAGATTTGCATGGCCCTAAGTAGCCCAGAGGTGCCACATGCCCGGAATGGGTCAGCTCAGGCCAGCAACTGGCAAGTGGCAGCTTTAACGAGGTGTAAACTTAAGAACATGATCATGGCTATCCCTCTGGTCAGTCATGACTGACCCTCTCCAATGGGATTCTTGGGGCAAAGGCCCAGTTGGCTACCTAACTTTGGGTTTCAGTGGTCAACAATTCATTTCCCTACTGTCAAAGCTTTCCACCCCATGCTCTTGAGAGTAAGGTGGCATTAACCTGGAGAAGAAGCTGGAAGTAGATCACTGCCCTCATCTTCACTGGAAGGGGGTGGTACGGCATCCCTTTTGCAGGTTGGGGGCGTCGGTGGAGAGCCTGAAGTCTCCTCGTCATTGAGCTCCTGAATCAGAGGGTGTGGGACTTGGTGGCACTACTTTGGGTTTCCAAGTCCCTCTTTGCTGCTTCTTTAAAGATGTGTGTAAAGGGTGTCTCAGCCTTCCTGGACGTGTCCTTAGAGACGGCGAATATATTTGAGAGGGTGTCTGTGGATGTGTTTTCCAGCACTGGAAGTGAGGTGTAGTCCAGTTCAGGGTCACTGTCATCACTTAAGCTCGAGATGGTTGTAATCTTTGGAAAGCACATTGTCTGTTTAAAATAAAAATAAAAAAAAGATGTATTTGAATAGTTCCCTTTTGACAATAGTCACTGTAAAATGCATGGTGGTAATTCCACTTGTACCTACACAAAATATTCTGTCGCCACGTGCAGGAAAGACCCAAGGGAGGAAATCACTCTGCCTTTGGGAAGCTGGGCCTCAGGATGGAGACCCGTGGCCACTGTTTCTGAGTCCCAAAGTCTACGGCCATGTGTACACTGCTTTCCCACCCTCTGTTGGGTCTCCACCCCACACCCACTCCCCTGCCCACTATATTCTGGCTACGACACCATCCCCTGGGGCCCCGAATGGGCTCATCTCTGAGCCATGGCTGGCATAGGCCTAACCTGGCCACCTGGACTCCGCCCCCTTGGAAGTCAGGCCCCACGGAAGCTTTCGTCCTGTGTCTGTTCCCTTCCCCAATGACAGGCACCTGCTCAGACTATCTATGTTTCCCCCTCGTGTGTGCCTGGGTCCGGCACACACGGACTCAGTAATACTGCGGGGAGGAAGGTCAGGTGGGATCAGCAAAACTCCCCATCTTGCCTCATACACTCTCCTCCTCCTCCACTTTTTCTTCCTACGTGTTGCTATAGTATAGACATTCACGAGATGAACATAAATACATCAGAAGGGCAGAAAAATGTCAGGTGATGATGTAAGTACATAGTTATTAAAAATCAGTGATAAGATATGTTCAAGAAAACCCAAGTAGTTCATCATAAAACCTTAAAGAAGTGAGCAACAGCCAACAGCTGCATTTCTTTTTGAGAGGTGAAAATACAAGGTGTGTGCAACGCTTTAAGCACAAAGAGCACTTTACTTTCAAATTAAGGAGATAACACTTTGTAAATGACGAGACTGGAAGCGAAAGTGGAGTTATGCTGATTGTGGGAAAAACCTGTGTAATAACCTTGTCCTGGTCTTCCAAAGATTCGCCTGTATCAACATCTTCCAAGTCAGGTAGGTCCTGAAAGAGCAAATGAGCCATGTCACCAGGAGGTATTCACATTCCTCACTGGAGAGGTGAGACAGATGCAACCACACAGTCAAGTAAGCCTGAGTTTTACATGAGTGGGGCGTGGAGGGGAATGAGAAGTGACCCAAACCATTCAGACAGCCCTGTGCACGCTCGCAAAACACACACTCATCGCCAAGTATCTGGATCTGATCTGTGAATGAGATTTGCAAGGTGTAACATGTTTGAAGAATTTCCACATCTTTCTCCACTTGACTTTGTCATTAGACATACAGCCACAAATTATCTGGGGAGACATACTGGGGCCCAAACCAAATGCACCTTCTGTGCACAAATTGGTCGCAGGACTCTTTGGTATAAAGTAAGTATATTTTGGACTTCCTCAAAATAGGAGGGCTTTTGTGTTTTGTGTTGTGTTGTTTGTTTGTTTTGTATCTTTATCTCTAGCAACTGGTCTAGCATGGAGGCAGGCAGCACAATGTTAATGCACGAACTCTAGAGCCAGACTGCTTAGGTTAGTATTCTTGTTCCACTGTGCCTAGCTGTGTAGCCTTGGGCAAGATGCTTAACCTCTCAATTTCCTCATCTGTAAAATGGAGATAAGAATAGCATCTACCTCTTGGAGTTACTGGAAGGTCAAATCAATCACTATAAGACATATTTAGAACAGTGCTAGGCGAAGAATAAGAAGAGTAAGTATTAGCTATTAGTTGTCCTGTATGTAGTTGATTCTCAAATGTTAGAGATGAATCACCCAGTTTTGTTTCTTAGTACACAGAAAACTAGACACACACTCTGAAAATTGACCATGCCCAGTTTAAACCTTATTGAGCCACATGAAATTGTGAAGTTAGAAATGAAACACAGTTTAGAAATTTATTTTATTTTAGGTGAGGGAACCCTTGGTTGACCTCACAGATTGCAAGGACCCTGTTAGTTTACAATCCCTTATTTATTTATTTATTTATTTTTTTTTTTTTTTATTTTTTATTTTTACACCTATAGCACCTGGTCTTCCTAGGTGGTCTCCCATCCAAGTACTAACCAGGCCTGACCCTGCTTAACTTCCGAGATCAGACAGGATCAGGCACGATCAGGGTGGCATGGCCATTAGAAATTTATTAAGGAAGTGGGCAGGGGGCAAAGTTGTGCCCACAGGTTTAAAGTGAAGGAGCTCACTCCTGGGCAGAGAAGCAGGGCTGTCCTTCTGGGTCAGCAGAGGGAGCAACAGCTGGCCACTAGGTATGAGGCTAAAGGTACAAGAAAGGCCTCTCCACTCCTTGCTCCATCAAACTCCAGTCCCTGGGGGGTATGACAGAATGTGTGAATTCTCATAGCGCTCATTCCGTGGGCCAAAGCATTTAAGACTTGACAAACAGGGAAGAGTTTAAGGAAGGAGAGGATTCAAGAGGCTGTGATTAATTCTAAGGTCAGGCAGCCCTTCCCTGAACTGGCCCCAGGGTACCAGACACTGGACAGCTACATCAGGAAGTCAGAGCAGTGACAAGCCAGGCAGATGGCATCAGCCATTTGCAGAGCAGCTGTCCACAGAGAATTAGAGCTCCGATAATAAAATACAGCATTCTCAACCATTATGCATAAGGCTAGCTGGACATAATTGCTTAGCAGTGTAACTTCTTTGGGGAAAAACAAGTCAAGAGCTTTATAGACATAGTTGGAAGGGAATCATTTGGGCCGGCACTTCCCAATCATAACTGTGCATGTGTACGAACCACGGGGGGAGATCTTATTAAAATGCAGATTTGGATTAGTAGGTCTGTGTGGGGCCTGAGATTTTGCATTCTAACCAGCTCCCAGGGGATACCAAGCCTGCTGGTCCAAGAACCACACTTAGGGGTTTCACCAGCTGTAAAGCAGATCCCCACATGGAACTGTTTACGTACAGCAATGAAGAACTTTTCCTCTGTCTCCAGCGTAATGGTTTCCAAATCTTCATTTCCCTCAAGTCCTGCACCTGATACAGCCTCAGTGGCCACAATCTGGGGCGTCAGTTCTAAGGAACAACAACGAAGAGTTATTAATCTTGGAGTTGGTTTTATACACAGTGGTCAGATTGATAAAGGCCAAGGTCATGGTGGATTCTAAGAGCAAAGTCTGAAAGGCCAGCCCCTCTGCTAGGAGCCAGGAGAATCCCCAGACTAAGAGGAAAGATAGGGTAGGGAAAAGAAGAGAGCTTCCCCTTCTGGAACCTGGGGGTGACTCCACTGAGATGGAAGTGCAGTCAGGAATCAATGCGGAACCTTGGAAAAGGCATGACTGATGGGCAAGGGACTGAGAGATGTGATAATGTTGAAGGCGTAGAGTCGTTTCATAGCCCTGTCTGGAAAGGCTGAACCCACCACCCTGTTGGATTGCCTGTCCCTCAAGACACACACCCCTCTTATTGCACAAGTGTCAGGAAGACCTGTTAAATGACCTCAAGGTCAACTGGGGAATATATATGGAATCAGGATGGTGTTCCTCTTCCCCTCCAGGCCCCCACTTTCAAGCTTCCCAAGGTTATATCTTTGGGTCCCGTTCTCTGCTTTCTCTTCTGTCTCATGGCTTTAATTATTAGAGATGAATGGCCCAGCCTTTCTATTACACGTAGGTTCCAATGTGTCCACCCTGAGTAATGGCCATGCCCAGCTTGACTCAAAGAGCCATATTGGGGCACCAGTTTAGGATGAAAAAAGGAAGTAGACAGAGGCCTTCTGTGGTTGCTGACGTGCATGCCCAGGGCCACAACACAGCCCTACCACTGACTTGCTACACGACTTGGAACAAGTTACTTCACCTCTCTGAGCCTGTTTCCATCTCCATAAAATGGGGTAATGACAGCACCTGGCCCTAAAATTGTTGAGAAGGCTAAACGAGATAGCCTGTGAAGCTGTGGCCTTCACTGAGTGCCCATACATGTTGGATAAACATAGAGCTGGATTTTATCTCAGTCTCCCAACCACAGATGCTGCAGTTAACCCACTCCTTTTGAAATATGCCTTTTGTCTATTGGTGAAGCAAAGGCCAGTTTTAGTCATAGAAAACTTTACTGCTAGGCTAGGTACAGTCTCAAAGTGAAAAATTACAGGATGGGAAGTGGTTATGCAGGAATATATGTATGACACCATCTAAATCAGCAGTTCTAGGTCTCTCCCCGACAGTGGGACCTTTGCTCTATGAGAACGTCTATTCTGGGCCAGACCAGCTAAACTCCCAAACAGACCTTGAATGCTGCTCAGGCGGGGGACAGTATTATCTCTGTCTCCCAAATCCCTATGGACTGCACAAGTTCGGGTCTGGCTCATCCTTACCAATATCACAGCAATAGGACAGTGTCCTGGGCAAGGCTTGGGTTTATCTGTTAGTCAGCGGGACCCAAGGACCTTAGCTGGAAATTGCCAGGGGTTCCTTTTCCTAGATTTGCATTATCCACCATGTAGCCAGATCCACGTGGCTACTGAACACTTGAAATGTGGCCAGGACCCCTGAGGAACTGAAGTTTTATTTTATTTTTTTTATTTTTAATTAATTAAATTTAAAAGCTGAAGCAGTACGAAACAACCCGCTTCTTTTAGTACGACTGCATTTCACGTTGTTGAAAAGTTAGTATCTGGATTGTAATGTGCTGAGGTATCAAATACACCCTGGATTTAAAGATTTATTGCCCTCCAAAAGTAAAATAGCTCATTAATAATTTTTATTGATTTAAATCATTGTATTTTAAATAATTGGGTTAAATAAAATATACTGTTAGTGTTTCACCCACTTTTTACTTTGTTTTAAAGAGACTACTAGAAAATGTAGTCATGACTCCATAATGTTTCTGTGGGCAGGACTGCTCTAGGTATGAGACAACTTGCGTGCCTTATAGAAACAGCGGCCAGAGGTGGAAAACTGCCCTGGGGCCCAGAGGCTGCAGGAGTGTTGCCCTGAGCGGGCATCTCTGCCTTCCAGTTGCATTACCTTCCCAGGCAGCAACTGGGGCTGCCACCTTGGGGGCCTCGGCTGGGGGCATCCCTCCTGGCTCCTGCTCTTCAATCTCTGCATTGACTTCCACAGGCAGATCTTCCAAGAGACCTGACTCTTCTGGGAAGAGCTCATCCTTGGCCTGGAAGCTTTCCTTGACAAACAGCTGCATTTTCTGCCGCCTTTCTCCATCCTCACGAGGCTCTTCCTTCCTTTCCACACCAGCATCCCCGTTGTTCTCTTTCTCGTCTGGCACTGGTACCTCCCCTGAACAAGAGAAGTCCAAGCTGAACTGGGAAACGTCCTGGGAGGCCAAGTACCTGCACATTTCTCCATGACACGCGACGAGTGAGCTCGGAACGTCAGGAACCAGTAAAGAACCGCCTGCAGGGCTGTTCATCAAACCCTTATGTATGGGTGCTAAAAAAATGGAGCTAAATGTTCACGAGAGAGATCGCTCAGCACATCCATCGAACAGAACACACACAGCCATTAAGAAAACAATGCAGGAGGTTCTTAGGAGACACATGGGAAGTACTTGGGCCACGATGCCTGCCTTTACTTTCCAATGGTTCGGCAGAACAGGAAAGTGTGTGCGCATGTTAAGTATTTAACATAGACGCAACAGCCTTTCATTTTACTATGTTTTAAGCTTTCCTGAAAATTTGAAAACTTTGATAGTTGGGGGAAAACATGCTGTAGGAGAATGTCTATTTTGTGGAAAATATACTATGCTAATTCAAAAGAGTAGGCAGAAGCAATATAATTATGCCATTTTTCTATAAAAATATACATTGCATACATAAGGAAAAGCCAGGAAATACATGAAATAGTGAGTGGCTTTTGCTGCAATTATGTGTTATGTGTATGCATAGTGTATTCACATTTTGTAATTAAGCGAAAAACAATAAATGCAATTTAAAAACACACATGGATCCTCTGGCTCTTCTATTGGGTATCGAATGAGGAAGAAAGCTCTTACTTGTTAAGGCGCCCTGAGCACTGTCCCCAGGATCCCACAGGCTCTCGTTGGGGTTGAACTGAGACAGACACAGGATGCGCTCCCTCACTAGAAGCCTCTACCAAATGCTGGCCGGGGCATCAGGTGAGCAGGGGGGCTCTGAGTCCCGGATGCGGGGCAGTAGATTGTGTGGGGAAGGGAGAGGTTCATTTATGCCAAACCTGCCTGTGGATAGTCTTGAAATGGGCGCAGGGGTAGGGGATGGGGTTGGGGAAGGCAGGAAAGAGAGTCTGAGATACTAGAGTAGCCCAGAGGGTCTGCGGAGCCAAGAACATTTCCCAGGCCTGCCCTGGTCCTGCCATGGTGATTTGCACAGGTTTCTCGCCAACCCCGGGGCTGCAGCTTCCTGCCTGGCTCCCGAAGTGTAGGACCACCTTGCCCCCAAACTCATGCGACTAACGTCACTTCCATGACAGCCACCTATTTCATAGTTTATGACCTGTCACCTGCCATATCAAAACTGGTTTCCAAGCCCCTTCTTGATATGATCTCACCCAACTCAGCTAACCTTGTATGAGTTCCTAATTTAAAAGTTAATTCTAAATCCAGGTATCTGGTACTCTTCTTCGCCTCCCCAGAGGAACCGTGGGCTCCTTGGAGGTAAAACTGTATCCTCTCCCTCTGTTGGGATCTGCGACAGTGTCTGTTTGCTCATTCCACATATGTATAAGTGTATGTACCTGTGCCTGAGGTTTACGTGCAGAAACCTATTTATTTGTGAATGCCAAGCCCCTACCCCCCTAAATGGGCAGTAGGATCTGTGTGCAGAAAATGGCAGATTTAAAGGGGCAATAATAGTAATGAAAAACCTTAATAACAATTAAAATTCAAGACTACCACAATGCTTTGATTCAAACAAGGTAAAAAGGGCACTGACTGGATGATTTTATTGCTATTAATGGTACTAAATGTGGTACCTATAAAATTAGTACAGATATCATATTGCTTTGATATGAGATCACAATATTCATTTGTGGTAGACAGAATAATGGGCCCACAAAGATGCCCACATCTTAACCTCAGAGCCTGTGAATATGTGACCTCACATGGCAAAAGGGACTCTGTAGATATGATTAAGATTAAGGATCTTGAAATGGGAAGACTATCCTGGATTATCCTGGTGGGCCCAATGTCATCACAAGGGTCTTTAAAAGAGGGAGGCGCGAGGTTAGAGCTAGAGAAAGATGTGAAGATGCTCTGCTGCTGGCTTTGAAAGTGGAGGAAGCGGCCATGAGCCAACGGATGCGGGCAGCATCTAGAAGCTGTCTTCCTTAAAGACAAGGAAGAATCTCCCCTGGAACCTCCAGAAAAAACTCAGCCCTGCCGACACCTTGACTTCAGGCCAATGAGACCCATGTTGGAGTCTAATCTCCAGAACTGTGGTAAGATAATAAATTTGTGTCGTTTAGGCCCCTAAATTTGTGGTAATTTGCTATAGCAGTCCCAGAAAACTAACATACCATTTATTTTGGAAAACTGAGGCTATTTTAACAAATTGTGTTTTACTAACGAAAAGTGGTTTGAAACTACATGTAATTATTGGGGTTTCTCACCGCTCCTAACAAGTACAGATGGATCCATAGATATGTGAGTAAATGGTCCAATAACTCTGCCAAATCCCAGAGATAAAAGACTGTGAGTTTGACAGCAGGGATTTCTAATCTAAACAGAGCTCTGGGGGCCATCTCGGGCTAGGGCATGTACCTTTCTCTCGGCCTTCTTTCTGCTGCTTTCTCTCTGCAGCCCGCTGCCTGATCATTGCCAAGGCCTCGATGCTGTCTGTGATCTTCTTCTGTTCTCTGCTCTCCCACCGCTGTCTCTCCTCTTTCTCAGCTGCGTACCCTCCCTGAGCCCAGGCCTCTGCACAAGCTCTGTTCAGAAAAATAAGTAAAGTAACAGAAATCGGGGAGGTTTGATGTTCACAGGTTAAAGGTAAATTCAAAACATATACTATCTGACCAAACGTGTTCATTTCCCTCCAAATCGAACCTGAGGTGCATAGGACGTGTGACTGCAAGGACAGAAGTTAACACATGTACATTTATCTTTAGAGTTGCATGGTTTGCAAAGCCTTCTAGATATAATGCCAAAAGCACAAGTGACAAAAGGAAAAATTGAGAAATTGGACTTCGTCAACATCAAAAATGCTAGTAATGCAAATACAAAGAACATTCATAACTCATTGATACAAAGACAACACAATTTAAAAATTGGCAAAGCTTAAAAGAATGAGATGACAAGCCACAGACTGGAAGAAAATATATTCAAGAAAGATAACTGAATAATGGCTTGTATACAGAAAAATACAAAGAACTATTAAAATTAAAAAAAAAAAAATAAAGTGGGCAAAAGATCTGGATAGCTCAGCAAAAGAGATACAGAAGGCAAATAAGCATATAAAAAGATGTTCAACATCACATGACGTTAGGGAAATACAAATTAAAATGAGATATCACAACAAATCTATTAGAATGGCTAAAATCCAAAACACTGTCAGCATCAAACACTGGTGAGGAATGAGCTCTCCTCAGTCCCTGTTGGTGGGAATGCAAGACAGTGCAGCCACATTGGAAGGCAGTATGGCGATCAGAAACCTAAACATAGTCTTAACATATAATCCAGCAATCCTCCTCCTAAGTATTTACCCAAATGAGTTGAAAACAAACATCTACACAACCTGCACATGAATATTCATAGCAGCACTATTCATAAGAGCCAAAAAGTGGAAACCACCCACATGTCCATCAACTGATGGATACATAAAATGTATATCTAAATAGAATATTATTTTTGCAACATTATTTTGGAATGAATTACTCCACCTGTTACAATGTGGATGAACCTTAGAACATTATGCTAAATGAAAGAAGCCACATACTGTATGAAATGTCCAGAACAGGCAAATCCACAGAGATAGAAAGCAGATTTGTGATTGCTAGGGGCTAGGAGGGGGAGAATGGGGAGAATCTGTTAATGGATAAGGGTTCCTTTTTGGGGTGATGAAAATATTCTAGAATTGATTGTGCTGATAGTTGCACACTCTGTGACTATACTAAAAACCACTGAATTGTACACTTTAAATTAGTGAACTATTCTAGGGGTTGTAGGTACAGCAGGTAACAGGAAATGACATTGCCCTCTCTGTTGGAGCTGCCCTTTTTATGGGGAAAAAAGACCCCAAACAAGGAAACAAACATATCAGAGGCTATCGTCCTAAGAAAAGAAATCAGGCTGAAGAGACACCAGGTAGAAAAGGCAATACTTGCACAGGGTGCTGGGTCATGAAAATCTTAATAAGATGACAGGTGAGCAGAAACTTGCTAACACCTGTGAAGCTCAGCCCAGACAAATAACAGCAAGTGCCCAATGTGACCAGCTAGTGAGGTGGAGTTAGGATTTAAACCCAGGTGAACCTGACTCCTGAACTGGAGTCATGCTATACTGTACAGGGTGGTGGTTCTCACTGAGAAAGGTCGGCCTCCTGTCCCTGTTTACACTTTCCCGCGGGTCAGCGCTGCCCTGGAGCGGGGCTCAGAAGCCTCAGGAACAGCTGCTCCCATCGGTTCACTCCTCCTATGAACCATTTAACGCTCACGTTCACAGGTACTCAGGAAGACCCTATCCCTCTCTCCAGATGAAGAACGTGAGGTTCAGGAGGTCAGTGAGCCCAGCCAAGGGATCACAACTCGCGGCTGCAGAGCTAGGCTTGGAGGTCAGCACGCAGGCATGGCTCACTGTCCCCCAGCGCCCCCAGGGCTGGGCGCCCTGGAAACCAGGTGCTGGGTGCATCTCTGCCCAACTTCCCAGAAGCATGTCTTCTTGTTTTCTCACCTAATTGGAATGGAGGTTCTCACTTCTATCTGAAATATTTGTTAGTTTGACTTAAACTTGTGAGTTCAAAAACATATTACCAGCTACATTTCTTTTTAAATGTTGTATCATTCAAAATTCAGATTGCACTTCCCTTCAAGCTCTCCATGTTACTGAGGTTTTAGTCTAAGTTAGAATGAACAGTGACCTCAATTTAAAAGCACAGATAAAAGGAAAGTGACAATATACATGGCAGTCCTGGGTCCAGAATTCTTAATACAAGAGCTCTTAGGAATCAAGAAAAGTCCCTCTCAGAAAAAAGAAAACAGGGAGGAAGTCGTGAATGGAATATGTCGTAGAGAAAGAAACATAAATATCCAGCAAAATGGTTAAGAAACATAAATATCCAACAAAGGTGGTCATTGAGACCAACCTCATCAGTTATCCAAAAATGCAAATTTAAAAAAGGATACCATCTTCACTTATCAATTCACCTGGCAAACATTTCTTTTACATGGCAATGTCTGGTGAAGTTATAGTTACAAACTTTCTAGAAAATAACTTAAAAATATTATAAGCACCTTTAGAAGGGCTCAAACCACATCCTTTTGTCCAATAACACAAGTCATCACATTTCATCCTAAGGAAATAACCAGCAATGAGGTCAAAGACCTATATACAAAGATATTTATCAAAGGATTATACAAAAAAATTGATGAATCAGTACTCAAAAATAGAGGATTTCCTATTATAATTATGTAGCCATAAACCCATTTCTAAAAAACATATTTAATGATGTGTAAAACGCTCAAAAATTAAAAAATTTTAAATGATGAATAACCATACTCGATTATTACATATTAACATGTGAGCAAAAGGCTTTTCTCTTCCTTACCTGTCCTTTGGAAAAACTGGTCTGTCATCCAGGAATGTTAAGTGTTTTAGTCGAACAGTGACTGTCCTTCGATAGTTAGGGATATGCTTAATAACTGGGTTTCCTATCAAATTCAGGACACGCTGTAAGCAGACAGACAGAACCACATTAATTACTAAAAAATGAACGTGATTTAAATATTTTATATGTGCTGTGCTCTAAGAATAAATAAAAAGGAAGAGACAACATCACGTCCTGATGACTTTGTTAGTGAAGCCAGAATGAAGTCATTGTTTTTGTGCCGTGACATTGTCCCGATAACCGCGATAATGAGCAGCCCTTTCTTTTCTTGAACTTCAGATCCTCAGTCTGATTGCCCTTTCAGAATAATACTGGAAAACATTTCCTGAGGCCTTTTCCAAGGGCAGCGATTACATTAGTTTTGCTCACCCAATCTCTTCTACTGAAATTATTCTCCGGCTAATTGTTTTCTCTCCTCCCCAGCCAGGACTCATTTTACAAAAATGTACACAGCAGCTAGATAGATAAATAATAGTGACTATGGGAAAAGGATGAAAAGAGCTCGCTTCTCTAAGGCGAGGGCCATTCCTGCCAGGCCTACAGATCTCCTAGAGATCACACTGGGACCAGAAAAGAGAAAAAGATACAGCAGTGACAGCATGCCATCCCCCCATCTTGTAATACTGCCACCTCCTCTCCTGCGAACAGTTAAGGAGACACGTGGGTGAACCATTTAAAATCTGTTAAACCGATGAAATTTTTTCATATCTAAAGCGATTTCTATTGTTGGAGAAAAAAATTATATTGTGAACTAGTCAGTTAGCCTTCCCCTAATTTATTCTTGTACGCCTTTACCATTCTTGTCATATTTTCAAGTGACCTCTGCTCTGGGGACTGAGGCGGTGGGAGCAGTATGCTCCAGGTGCAGGAACCAAAGAGGTACCTGGGGTGTGGAGAATTTAAAAGCAATCATAAAACAGACTGTAAGGCAGGATGCATTTGCTGTGGCTGAACTGTGCCCTTCCAAAATTCACATAATGAAGTCTTAACCTCCAGCACTTAAGAATGTGACTGTTTTAGAGACCTGGCCTTTAAAAGGTAATTAAGGTTAATGAGGTCAGAGTGGTGGGCTCTAATCCGCTATGACTGGTGTCCTTATGAAAAGAGATTAACACACAGACACACAGAAGAAGGACCAGTGAAGACACAGGGAGGAAGGAGAGGGCCATCTGCAGGCAAAGACAGAGGCCTCAGAATGAAACCAACCCTGCTAACACCTGAATCTTAGACTTCTAACCTAGAATTAGAGAATATAAATTTCTGTTGTTTAAGGCCCCCAGCCTGTGGTAGTTTGTTATGGCAGCCAGTGAGAGAAAAAAAAAGATATTACTATATAATACAGCTTTATATTATCACTGTGTGCTGGCAGTTCTAAACTAGCCCTCGACAGTCTGCTCTGCATACTATGCCTGAACTATTTTTCTTTTAACTGGCTCACTTTTCCTCACTTATCCCTGCTCTAAGCAGTAAACAGTGAACTCAAGAGTTTTGTGTGCTATTTAAAAAATTTGTTACTAGTACAAATGGCAACATACACACCCTAAAAAGCAAGGAAGCCAACGAAGGCTTCCTTGGGGGTGAGTCAAAAGTACACGGGTCTCACCCAGAGGGGTTGTCACAGGCCAGAAGATGGGACTACTTGAACATCCGAAATTAAAATCACAGCAAGGGTTAAATCATATCATATATATATATATATATATATATATATATATATATATATATATTATATATCCATGAGTTCATAATGATATTGAAAAACCCTTCATTGTCACTTTTAATTGTTGCTAGGTTCTTGACTCATTTCTTTGAAAATTGATAAATAAAAAGAAAAAAACCAGACATTTATCCCAGCCTTTCTGTATGAACTATACATTAGGAAACCACTAGTTACGTGGGTAAGTTTTTTTTGTAGAAGTGTTCCAGCTAACAAATGCAGAAGAAATAAGAGAATTAGAAAATGATCATTTGTGATGCCCAATGAAATAATGCATCTAGGCAACGCTCCTCATTGGTTGCTAAAACAAGATCAATGGGGGAATTTACAACGGCTGGATCAAGCTGACAACACCTGAGCCCACCAATCGATCTTACAGTTACAAAAAGAGAGGCCACCAAATGTCACATCACACCCCAAAGTTAAGTATTGAACCTGGATCTGATCAAGCCTCTGGCCTCTGGCTCCATTATCATTTTATAAGAAATATTGGGGGCCGGGTTGATGGAGACTTAGATGTGGCTGCCGCATGCCTCGGTGTCCATGGAGAGGGGGCAGGCTTGGTAGGAGAGGCGATGGATTCTGCTAGCACTGCTGTCTGGGCGTGGGGCTGCCCCTCCAGCCTTCGCCATGAAGCCCGGTGGGTCAGTCCTCCCCGTGTGTCCCTGGCAGCTTTTGGGTGCTGCCCCAGCGCTGGAGCTTGGAGCAACTGTGCACAAGGAATAAGACAGAGAATGCTGAGGGGAATTCCTGACACTGATTTCTTTTCCAACAATATTTTGTAAACATGTGCATATATTTTTTTCTTTGTAAAAGATATCTCTGATGCTTTTTGAATGTGCTTGATAATTCTCATGTATCATCTATTATGCAACCTACCCCCCTCCCTTCCCTCCTACAAAATAAAATAAATGAAAAGGCAAACAAACAAACAAAAAATAAACACTGGGTACAGCAGAACATGTTAAATGGCACCATGAGGATGCAATCAACCAAATCCAGAATGTGGCACGCTGCCAGAGAAAGGACCCAGTCTCTTTGATAGATTCATGGGGTGGTGGTGGGAGGAACAGGGAAGGGGAATGATGAGAGACCAAGGGGCTTCAGAGACAAGTAATCCCAATATGATGTGTGGGTCTGGTTTGAACATCTCAATGGTCAAAATGCATTTTTGAGATCAATGGAGAAAACTGAACATGGTCTGCATATTAAATGAAGTTATTATAACATTTTAGATATAACTGTAGTATTTCAATTATGCTAAAAAAATGTCCTCACCTGTCAGAGATACACACTGAAATATTTGAGAGTGAAATGATATCGCATCTAGCATTTAAGATTTCTAGCTAAAAATATAAAGAGGAAAAGAGTATGAAAGAAGGAAAGGAGGCAGGAAAAAGGAGGGAGGGAGAGAGAGGGAGGGAGAGACGGAGGAAGGAAGAAGAGAGAAGAGAGATTTGGTATTTAAAGAACATAAAAAATGCAAATTTTGTGCGTGTTTTACCAAATCGGGCATGCTCTCCAGAATGCTCAGGATCTCTGGGTCACTCAGCTTATTGTGGGAAAGGTCAAGGACGCAAAGTTTTAAACACTCCTTTAGATGCTGAATGTCTTCCACGGTCTCTAAGTGATTGTGGGCTATCTGGAGCGTGTTCAGGACTGGCAGACAGGCTGGAAGACGAGGTCAGCAGAAGTAAGCAACAAAGAAAGGCATCTAAATGTTTCTTGCCCATAATATAAAAGTTTAGAACCTCCCCCAGGGGAAAGCAGTGGACATAAGGACATTTACAAAGACCCCTTATGGGGCATTCTCACAGAGGTTTTCAATGGTCTTGATGTAATTGTTGCTGAGATTAAGAGCATCCAATTTCTGCAGAGGTTCTAGGTTCTCAATTTTATGAAGCAAGTTCACTTGCAAGAAGAGGCAACGCAATTCGGTTTGGGCCTCCAGGTTCTCGATTTTCTGTATTCCATTGCACTCCAGCCAGAGACAACGCAGCCCCGTGTACTCTTCCAAGTTCTCGATGCGATCAAAACCTAGCGAGAAGAAGTGGGTGTCAATTAAGCTCCTCCATGTACATAAGAGACACAGGGGTCACCCAGGTTTTTGCCTCCCTGCCTAGCATCCACACCTTCCTCTGGTGACAGTACTGCCACTTTTCCTTGAGGAACTCCCTCTCTGATAACTACTACCCCATGGCTCTCAGAGTCACAATGATTCATTCTGGATTGGTCATGCGTAGCCAAGTGGGGGCCAACTTAGATGAATCCTGGAGAGTATGGTTAGCGCCATTGGAAAAAAGGCAGCCTTTCTGCGGCAGTGGCCAGTCTGTCAAGGGGCAGCTTAGCACTGCAGCGGCCACCTTCCCTTCATGGTTGAGAGTGGACAGAGGTGAAGGGTGACCTGCCTGAAATGAATCAGAGGAAACCAGGGCCAAGAAAAGGAGCGAGACAGCCTTGTGAAGACACATTATGAGTGCTGGGATCCAGCAGAGCCTGACGCTAATACAACCTGCGGTCTTCTTCTGTTTTTGAGTTTTATGAGCCAAATTGAAGGTTAGGAAAATAAACAATTGACAGTTTGACTGCAACCTCACTAGAGACTCTGAGCCAAAAACCACCCAGCTAAGGCATTTCCAGCTTCCTGGCCTGAGGAACAGTGTGAGGTGACAAATTTGTTTTAAGTTACTAAGTTTGGAGATAAGTTGTTCACAGCAGTTTATAACACGGGCACATCTCTCTCCTTGTTCTACTTCTCTGACTCTTTCTAACTGGTCTAACCTACTGGGTCTTCTTCTCCTCACCTCTTAGGATCTGCTCTCCTAAGTCATCTTATCACTACTATGTCTAGACATTGGATGGAGAATTTTGGAGGGGACAACATGGAGGTGAGGAGACCAACTGGGAGTCGTTCAAATCATTAAGGTATTTGTGCTGCTGGACCTCCTCACAGTGGTTGCCCTATCCTCTAGGACAGTGGTCTGCAACCCTTTTGTTACCAGGGACCAGTGCTCCTATGAGAACCTAATGCCTGATGATCTGAAGTGGAGCTGAGATGGTGATGCTAGCACTGGGGAGTGGCTGCAAACAGAGATGAAGCTTGGCTCGCTTGCCTGCCACTCATCTCCTGCTGTGCGGCCTGGTTCCTAACAGGTCACAGACCAGTACTGGTCCGGGGCCCTGGGGTTGGGGACGCCTGCTCCAGGACACCAAAGGCATCTTTATTATATCCACCTCGGTGTCTATAGCACTGAGTACAGTACCAGGCATACAGAAGGCCCTCAGTAGATAATTACTTGAATAAACATATGAACATGCGGAGGACTGATGAGGCAGGTGGGCCATACCCAGTTCAGCTCAGACTGGGCGCTATTCTCTTTTTCATTAAGAGGCATAGCCCTGTCTATGAACCTGAACCTTTATATGTAATACCGGACAACAACTCTGAGCCCTTGGATGCCACTGTTCATACTTCTCCATTCTAGAGGCACCTCATGACACTTGCCCTTTATATTCCACACCAGTTTTCAATCCTTTACAAACATATCCCTCCCAAGCCCAAAGCATTCACAACCAGCTTCTGGCTCAAAAAATTATTAAGTCTTTGGGAAACCTAAGCAGAAGATAACAATGTGTTTCCCTTTACAAACTTGAGTCAGGTAAGACTGTTTCTTCAAAGCGATATTGTTGCTTTTCTATAAATCTCCACTAAACTCTGATAAAGTTGAGAACTCCAGATGATCCATGCAAGCAATTTCTTCACACCACCAGAATCTCTCCACCTGACATGAGACATCTCTTTCAGATCCTTACCTTTAAAATGTAAATACAGCGTATCATTCAATGCTGGGGTAATATAAAGCTTGTGTTGCTTGCAGAGTTTTTGCAGGAATCTTTTAGTCATTCTGTTAAGTGGAAAATATGAACAAGACATTTATTTGTCAGTTCTAAAATATATTCCAAAAATTCTTCACCATATCTATTCCTTCCCCAAATTCCACAACATCCTATATGCCGTTAACGTCTTCATTTTTCTTTTTATATATATTCAGGGCCTCATCTAATACTGTTACTTTCAGCATTCTTAAAAATTGCAAGGTGTGTTATACCAAAAATACTTTGAATAGTGTCATGTCATCAAGAACTACTGGTGTTTCTCTTTCCAGGTTTGGCATTAAAGTTTGATAGATTGTGGTTAGTTGTGCCACAGAGGCAGCGCCATCCTGACTCCACTGCTACAGACACTGGGCCGACTAATTAATCTGCAGGAACCTCAGTTTCCTTACCCGTCAAAGGGGTGATTGCATCATCTACCTTACTCAGTCCATGTGTGCTATAATTGGCAGCGCCATACCCACATACCTGGGGCTACGATTTTCCTTGTCATCTCTTTGGTGTTCTAAACAATCATCTGACCTGCTATCGCCACTCTGTTTCTGCTCACTTTGGTAGGATGTGTCAGAAGGATGTGTGCATTTTTCCTTAGGATTATTAATTTCTGTAAAATAAGAGGTTGGTTCTACGGAGATCAAAATATGTGTTAAACATTTCCAATTTCAACTTAATAACTATTCAATTTTAGTATAGAACAGCAGTACTCTTTAAATGTATAACAGTTTTTAAAAACACTGATAAGGACTATGGAAATTTCACTTTTGGATAGATCCTCTATAAAAGTTCTTGTGCAAGCACACAGGAGATGTGCAGATTCATTTCTATTACATTATTTGTGACAGCTCAAAACTCTTAACAGTCCAAATGTCCATCCATAGGAACTAGTTAAATAAAAACAATGGATTGTTGTTATGCTGTCTTTGAGAAGAATGCACTGGAGCTACATCAGCAATATGGCAAATTCTCAGAAACATACATAGAGTTGAAAAAAGCAAGTTTCATAATAAGCACAGAATACTAAATACATATACTAAAAACACACAAACCAATACTATGCATTGTATAAGGACATTATATATATGTCTATATATACTACATATGTGTGTGTATATAAATATATGTGTGTGTGTGTGCGTGTGTGTGTGTGTGTGTATATATATATATATATATATATATACACATACAGAGAGAGAGAGAGAGAAGTGATGGAAAGGATTCATACAAAATTCTGGAGGAGGGGAGAAGGGGATGAGACTAGAAATGGAGGGGCAAGGGAAGGAATGTCAAATTTATCTGAAATGTTTTATTTCTTTAATTAAAAAATACTTCAATATGATAAAAATGTTAGTCATTTTCAGTTCTTAGTGGTGATACATGGGTGTTTGTTATAACCTCTGTTCTTTTTAAAGTTCTCATAAGAAAAAAACATACAAAAAGAAACAAAAATGGTGGGAATAAATACATTCAAATACACTTAATTTTTTTTAAAGGTCGATCAAAATTGGCTACTTCAAATGCACTTTATCTTAAGGGTCTCTGGCTTCTGCTCTATATGTGTGCAACTGTTCTTATGCTTCCACAGTTCCCTCTGCATACAATGCCCAGCCACAAGACATACCAGATAAAGATTTGTGAAATAAAGAATAGGTGCTCAATATACATAATAATTGATTGATTATATTAATAACAAGAGCTAGCATTTGTTAATAGCCCACTGTATGCCAGAAATTCTGATTATCCCTGTATAATCATCTCTGCTTGCAGGTAAGGAGACTGCCTCACAGAGAGGTAAAGCTTTGGGCCAGTAGCCATAAAGCTGGCAAGTTGCAGAGCTGTAATTTGAACCCAGTGTGAGTGGCTTTCCACAGAGCAACATGGCTTCCCTACAGCTCCTCATATGGGGCTTGTCTGGACAGTCAATGCCTAAGGTATATGTTTTTTGTTGACTGGGTTCAAAAAACGAAACACAAATCAGCTACTAGCTGATTTAGTCACTAAAATGTTTCCCTTAGGGACTCAAGCCTAATGGGAGCAGAGGCTGAAGCCTGTCTTCTATGACCATTCTGGGAAACTGGCAAGGAGTTGCCTGTGGACTCCAGAATCACCAGCTCCTCATTCACCCTATCATGGGTCAGGCATTGCACTGGACACTGTGAATTCAATCAGGATGTCCTACCCTGACATCTTTTGACCTTACACAATGATAGTAATAAAAGGATACATTCAAAACAAAATATTGGGCAGAGAGAGAATAGTGTGTTGGGTAACAGCTTGGGCTCCAGAGTCAGTCTGTCCAAGCATGAGTCTCGGTTCTGTCATCGACTCGCTGAGGTTAATCTGTTTGGAGCAAGTTCTACAACCTCTTTAAGTCCCAGTTTCCTTATCTGCATGAAATGGGAAGAGGAGTGCCTACCGCAGAGGGAGGGTGTATGGCTCAAATGTCGTGAGAGCTTGGCAGGTATCCTTTAATAATTGTGGGCCTCTAAAGCTACTATTACTATTATTACTATTACTATCATATTATTGTTATTATTATTATTATTATTATTGTTATTATTAGCTGTAAAGATCAGATAGGTGGTGTTGGGCTCAGCCTGTCACCCCCTCGCCTCCCTGGGGCGGTGGTAGGCACCTTCCTTGCGGTCCCCTTGGCCCGCGTCCCCGTGGTCACCCTCACACTCCTCCACGCTCTGCTCCACGCCGGGCTCCTGAGCGCAGTCCTGCTCTTCTCTTCCGTCAGCCGCAGGCTCCAAGGCCTCGGGGTGCATGTTTACTCTGAAACACCGAACACCTGTACCAGTGGGGAGACCCGTTGAGCGGGATCGCTATGGCCTTCAGCCGCGCCTCAGCTTCATTCTTCGCCCGCCACCGGAGCCGCGGTCTTCGGTAGTCCAACGCTTCCCTGATCTCCACGGTAACCGCCGCGCAGGCGCACTTAGGCAGGCCCGCGCGTCTGGACGCTTGGGGCGGGCTCTACAACGGCTCCGCCCCCGACGCGTGCGCGGGTCACGTGGGGGCGCGGCTCTCGGCAGCTGCAGTGGCGGTGACAGGGGTGGCGGTCGCGCGGGTCCGGCGGGAGCATCTCGGATAGTGCGCCGTGTCTGCAGGTACCGCGCCCCCGGCGTCTAGCCCCGGGCCCCAGGCTCGCTTCGTCCCCCTCGACGCCTACGGGGCTTCGGGCTGCCCCTCCCTCCTCGTCCTACCACGCCCCCCGGAGTCGGTGCCCCTTCGCGCCCGGGACCTCAGACCCCCTTGTCTTTCTCTTCTCTCGGACCCACACCCTCATCACCTCTCCCTTTAGACCCGTGCCACCGCCCCAGCGCCTTTCCCTAACTCCATCCCGGCGTTGCACCCCAGAGGACCCTCTCTTCTGGGCCCGTCCCCTTCATACAGAATCCAGATCTGAGGCCCCACCCACCCCAAGCGCGGGGCCCCCTTTACCCCCCACACGCTGACCCAGGTGCTCCCCACGAGGCTCAACCCCTTTGTCCGTGCTTCTTTATTCTCATTTCCAAAGGATTTGGTTTGAGTGGGATTTGTTGACGTTGTCTTTGTTCTGAATTAGAAGTAATTCAGAATAAAGGAGCGCTTGAAGAAAGGGCCCCACCAGTTCCCGAAGCGGCGATCATTTGCTCGGGCTTGCTTGGCCCTGCTAGGTCCTGGAGGAGAAGGCTCTGGAGACCAGTGAGGCTGTCCCAGTCCAAAGGAACGTACAGCCTAGCAAACCAAATCCTGTGGCTTTCTCCGTGATGCCAGCAGGACGCGCGCTGGTGGGGGGCGGGGGACGGGGCGGGGGTCCCACAGACCCACCAGCCAGGGTTCTGGACTTTGATAGACCTTGATCTGAATTCCCACTGCTCACTTCTTAGTTGTGAAGTCTGGGTATGTTACTTTACCTCTGTAAGCCTCAGTTTCCCCATCTGTAAACTGGGGATGATTATAATTCTGCCTCGTAAGGTTAATGAGAGAATAAGTGAGCCAATAGGAATAAAGCACTTAGAATCTTGCATAAACAGCTCTTCCTGATCCCCACAAATAGCTAATAGCGAACATTAAACACTGAATTATAGTGGCTAATAGCTAAGATTTATTGAGCACTTAGTCCCAGACGCTTCTAAGTGCTTTATGTGTATGACCTCATTTAATTCTCATTATAATCTTAGACAGGAACTATTACCCCCATGTTTAGAGATGAAATAATTCGCCTTCACCCAAGACACCACTTACATGGGGAGCCTGGATTTGAGTCCTAGAAGTCTCTTTTCGGGGTTTGTGATTTTAATTACTACAGTAATAGTCAAAGAGTATGGTATTTATTTTTAGTTGAATTTTTTAAAGATAAAATGTACATAAAATTCACATTTTAGCCATTTAAAATAATACTTTTCATAGCAGTGTACAGCTGTCACCACTACTTAGTTCTAGAACATTCCCATTCCAAAAAGAAATCTCATCACATAGTCATTAATAGTCATTCCTCATTTCTTTCTCCCTCTATACCCAGAAACTGTAATTTACTTTCTGTCTCTGTGGATTTGCTTTTTCTAGACATTTCATATCAATGGAATCATGATATTTGGCATTGGTGCCTGGCTTCTTTCACTCAGCACAGTGTTTTCAGGATTTGTCTATATAGTAGCATGTATCTGTACTTTATTTTTTTATTGCTGAATAATATTCCATTATGTGGATAGACCACATTTTGTTTATCCATTCATTTGTTGATGGACATTAAAGTTGTTTCCACTTTTTAGCTGTTGTGAATAATGCTTTTATGAACATGGCTATACAAGTTTTTGAGTGAGTGTAAGTTTTTAGTTATCTTATGTACCTCAGAGTGGATGCTATTACTATTTTAATTCCCACTGCACAAATGGAGATGTGAAACTGAGGAGTATTGGACCTTGTGTGAGCACTCCCATGTTCTGCTCTTTCCACTTAGCTTCCAATTAATTCAGTTTAGTGGTCTACTAAAAACTGGCAAAGGAAGGTAAGAAATATACCAAAAAGTCATGATATACCAATAATAACTTTGTCAAAGTGCTGGCACAAAGCTTGAGAAAGCTTCTTAAGATTTTTCTCCTCAAGAATGAAATTCGAGCTTTAAATGCAAAGCAGTATTTGCTTCTGTTTATTAAATAAATATTGTATACACGGCACCATGGCAGGTCCTGAGGAAATATTAAAGATGAATGTGAGCCCAGCCTCACACCTTCACAAAACAGTAGGAGGATTAAAGACTTAAATCAGAAAAACAAACTTGTAAAAACTTTGAGACAATAACATAGAAAAATATCTTTATACCCAGGGCTAAGACAGGATTTCTGAAATAAAACATAACAAGCACAAATCATAAAGGGAAAAGATTGATACATTTGACTATATTAAAATGAAAACATTTCACTGAAAGCACTGTAGAGAAAACATACAGAGAACTAGTATCTAGAATATAGAAAGAATTCTTATAATTCTGACAGATAAGACAACACATAGAAATAAGGCAAAAACTAGGAACAGGCATTTCATAGGTGAGAAAACAAGCGTATAAATATCAGGAGAATGCCAGTCAATCTTATTTGTAATCAGGAAATGTAAATTAAAACCCATAATGAGATCCCATTTGACAGCACCCAGTGGGCAGAAGGTGAATTGTTGGGCATTGCCAGCCATTGACAAAGAGCCAGTGTGAACTCACACTCCTGTTGGACGTGCAGATTGGCTCAGCCACTTCAGCATTGTCTACTTGAATGCATGGCTGCCTCGTGGCCTAGCAGTGTGACTCAGGTGTATCCCCTTGAGAAACCCTTATACATGTGCCCAGGAGACAGGCACAAGAATGTTTATGGCACCAACTGATCATAATGGTAAAGTAAAAACCAACAAAAACAACCCAATGCCCGCAACAGTAGAAAGGATATATGAATATGATATTCATACCATGAGGTAGTGTGCAGCAGTGAAAGTATGACCTACCTACAGCTACAGGAGCAGGGATAAGTCTTGAAAACAATGTGAGTGAAAGAAGTCACCAAAGAATCCGTGCAGTATGATTCCTTTATGTAAAGTTCAAAACCAAGCAAAATTGAATACTATTATTTCAGAATCCATGCTGGGGTAATAGTACAACTATTGGAAGGGAAAGAAAAGCAAGGGAATGATTGTGTCGGAATTTAGGCAAGTAGTTCCCCCCCAGGGTCCGGAAGGGGGTATGGTCAGGGGAGAAGTATTTGCAGCTTCTAAGACTGATTTTATGTATGAAGTAGGGTAGCTCTGTGGATATTTTGTTTTTTGAATTGTGTATTATAGGTTTTACAACTTTTGTGTGTACTTTTCGATTTTTTTTTTTTAATTATAGAAAAGTTAGTTTTAGATAACATTTCCTGCCCTCAGGAGGCCTGTGCTCTAGTTGGGGAACCAAGATAGATAGAGAACCAAGTAAATGCTTAAGTAGAAATCAGAGCAGTGTGGTAAGTGCCACATGGCTAAGAGAGACAGAGAACTCGGAGGTGGGGGTTGGTGTGATGACCCAGGAAGGAAAGGGAAGAGATGTGTGGGCCTCCAGTTTATTTCTGGGGTCTGGCATGTCAGTCGGTGCTTGTCAGTGAATGCTGGGATTGAGCTGAAGAGAAGGAATGGGACTTGAGCTGCTCTTGGACAGATAGGATTTGAATGCGAGAGCTAGTCAGATCCAGACGCTGTGTGAAAGTAGTAAGATTTCTATAATAAAAAATGTTAATGAAAATAAAGTCCACATCCCTGGAACCTTACTGAAGAGTTGGACAGTGCCAGGTATTGATGTTGGTGAGGACCACCTCATGTCTGTCCCAGTCAATTGAAGATCTTAGGAATCTCTGATGCTACGTTCTGATTCCTGAATACACTTGAAAGTTTTGGTTTAAGAGATGTTGCAGGATTTGCAACTTGTCTCTTTACTGTCCTAAAAACTAGACTGACAGACCGTCTCTTCTGTCCATCTATCCTAATTTCCTATGGCTGCTGTAACAAATTATCACAAATTTAGTGGCTTACAACAAAAATTATCATCTCACAGTTCTGGATGTCAGAAGTCTGAAATCAGTCTCACTGGGCTAAAGGTGTTAGCAAGAATGTGTCACTTTGGAGGCTCCAGGGCAGAATCCATTTCCTTGCTTTTGCCAGATTCTAGAGGTGCCTACATTCCTTGACTTGTGAGCCCTCTCTTCACCTTCAAATCCAGCAGCCGAGTGTCTTTACTCTGAGCCTCTGCCTCCCTTTAATAAAGACACATGTGATCACATTAGACCCATCTGGATAATCCAGGATAATCTCCTCATCTCAAGATCCTTAATTTAATCACATCGGTAGTCTCCTTTGCTACATAAGGTGACATATTTAATGGTTTGAGAATTAGGATGTGGACATCTCGGAGGGCCTTTATTCAGATGACCACACTACCATTTGTTTGGTGATGCTTTCTTTGTCTTCTTCCCATGATACTTTATTTTCTTTGAAAACTTTTGCCCAATTCGTCTTATGTTCTTTTACTATCCATTCCAGGTATTATTTGGATAGTTTGGTGATGTCTGTGTTTCAGCCAAGACACTTTCCCAGAACTCTTGATTCGTGAAGGTTTTTATACAGGGATGTGGTGGAACCGAACCACAGTATCTCAGAGGTATGCCTGTATTAGATTCAATTATCCTTTTCAGTGCTGAGTTGAGTCATCCAAACTGTAGGTCAGGATAACATTACAGGCCACAGCAGTTGTACTTTGAGAAGGTGACTTTGTTCTTTGCAGTTTTTTTTTTTTTGATAATTTTTATTTTTCAACTACAGTTGACATACAATATTATATTAGTTTCAGGTGTACAACCTAGTGATATCCCTTGTAGATTTGACCATACTTTTCCCATGACATTTTTATAGTTGTAATGTACCTTTAAGTTTTTTCTTTTAAGGATTTTTTTTTCAAGACTTTTTCTGGGAGCAGTTTTAGGTTTACAATAAAATTGAGAGGAAGGTACAGAGATTTCCCACGTACCCCCTTCTCCCACACATGCAGAGCCTCCCCCATTATCAATATCACGAACGAGAATGGTACCTTTTTTTAAACCAAGGATGAACCTACACTGACACATCATAATCACTCAAAGTCCATAGTTTACCTAAGAGACTTTTAAGTGTTTGATGAATTAGAGCTGATGAATATTGCCTTATCGAAGTATTAAATGCCTAACAGACAGCAGAGAATTGCTCTTCTTTTCCTATTTTCGGACAGTTATGATTTACTATTTTTCTGTACCTGTTTCTGATTGTTTTGATGTTTTAGTTTTCTGTAGAGGCAAGAAAATAAGGCTTTATAATAACTTACAGGTAGGTTGTACAGAGACCAGAATTTTACTGTTTTATTGTTTTAAGTAATGGATTTCTCTAAGTTTTAGACTAATGCCTATCCACAGAGAAATTAGTAAGTCAAATCCCCAAAGCCAGTTAAATGCAGCTTGATAGCTATACATATCTTGGTCAGTATCTAGACTTAACTGTGTGATAAACTCCTTTAAAACTGTGTTTCCATGAGCTTTCCTAGAATTTAGTGGCTTTGGGGGAAGTCCTGATTTCTTCTTTAATTAGAAAGACATTTTCTATCATGTACTTAAGGGTGGAGAAGAGGATTGACAGGATGTAAGGAATTGATAATTTCCTATTATTTTCCATTTATGATCTATCGAGGTATGAACAAATGTGTGAAAATGGTGTGTCTGAGGAGCAGCAAGAAATCAATCACAAAGCCATGTGTTCTCAGTCCAGCCTTGCTTCGTCCCCATCTGCACAGTCAAGGTTAAGGACTCTTCATTTCCTGCCTGCCTAACTGCAGCTACCACACCTTCTGCAGTAGCTCCCTCCTTTGGTGTAAGGGACTTACTCAGAGAGTAAAGCCATGTGATTCTAAAGGCATTTCACAATCGACCTCCCTTCCCACTCCCCTTTCCACCCCAAGGTGCACATCCTGTGCTGTAAGCAAATTGACCTTGTCACTGTTTCTTGGCAGGCAAGATCTTTTACAATGCTGGGTCCTTGCCTCTCTGGCTGGGAGGGTCTTATATCTTCTGAAGGTACAAGAATTGAATTGCTCTGTTCATCTTTCGATGCATTCTGTGTACACGGGGTGGCAGGGACTCCTGGCTTACTTGAGACAGGCCCTTAGTGTCTGACATGGAGTTTTCTTCATTGTTGTTCTAGTAGTTTGGACTTCCATGTAGACTTTCCTATAGACCAGTGACCATGTGTATTTCAACTTCTTGGCTCTATTGTCTATTATTCATAAATAAATTGACATTTTAATTTATCAGTCTTCTGTGAGTTTTTTTTTTTTGGTGTGAGTCAAATCTCCAACTTGAGTGACCTCTGGGGAATGATCAGGTTGTCTTTACCTCAGAGCTGAAGACCAGACCTAGGTCGTTACCAGCCCTCTGATTATCTGTAGTTTTTGAAAATTAGCAATGATAATACATGTTTAAGGTATTTGTCTGTGATAGAACTATAATGTTAACATATGGTGATAGTATTCCCCCTTACAAGATGGTGAAGGGAACAAGAATGACTAGAGTTGAGAAGCAGGGCCAACCCGGAGCGAAGCCCCTTGACATCACTCTTCTCAGCTCAGCCCTAAAGTCAGTGCGTCTCTCCTGCTGGGCCCGTGCAGGAGGTCCCTGGTGGGGTTTGCACATGAGGTTTTTCTTTCTCTAAAGGATCAGGGGAGTTTGTTTGGAGTGCGGGAACAAGATGGTATGTGGAGGCTAAGAACTTGACGGGAAAAACAACCTGGGAGCTGAGCAGAGCCTGGGTAGTACAGTTTAGTGCAATAGACATCAGTTGAACTCCTGCTCTGTGCCACGGTTTGTGGAAGGTGCTGGAGGACAAGGCGAGTAAGATTTGGCCTCAGCCCTAGAGGAACTCAGCCTCAAAAACAGACCAGTTATAACACAGTGTCTAGAGTGGAAGGAGAGGGAAAAGGTGTACCAGAGTTTGTTTTCATTTCCTCATTCTTACAGTACCTGCCCCACTTACAGGCTAGAAGGGCTGTTTCAAATACTGCAGGACACTTCCTCCCCGCCACCTTCACTAGCTGATTAGACAAGTGCTGGTTACCTGAGCTCAGGTGGGCCAGCCAGAATCTCTGCCAGGAATTTGGAATAGTGATGCCAGGTGGCTGCAGTCATGTGGAAGTTCAAGTGCTCTGCAGGTAGAGTGCAGGAACACCGTTTGCAGAGAGAAAGTTGAGGCCCGGGGGAAAGCCCAGGCAGACACACCAGGGAGCAAGGGAGAGGATGGCCGTGGCTGCCTCTTCCTGTGCGTGTGTCCTGTGCTCACGGTGTCTGTGCAGAGCACCATTCTCTCTCAGCTATTTGAATAGGTTTTGTCCATTTGATGAAATGTTCCTTAAGAAAAAGGTGCAGGGAAAGGGGAACATTCCCGCTGAGCCTTTCACAGACAGAGGCTGTTGCTGCCTTCCTAATTCCGAAATGAGGAAATGCTTTGCTGCCTGTATATATATACAGGGATCATGGCATAAGAATTTTTGTGTTTTATTTTCAAAATCTTTGATCTTTGTTTTATATAAAGTTTTCCCAGCCAAGGAAAGGAATTTGTTGCGTGTTGGTGTTCACAGATTGGCCTTAAGAGGAGACAGGGCAGCATATTACTAAAGACCAGGAGACAAAGTAAGAGGGAAGCAAAGAAACTGGGAAGCTACTGTGTAGTCAGGCATCTTCTGCTAGAGTTTTTCCTTTATAAATGTTCGAATTATTGAAAGTAATTGTCTTTAGGGGGAAAGAAGATCAGTTCCCCATTAGTACGAGGTCACTCCATGAGACATATCCGACCTCCTTTTCAACTAGAACCTTGTAGACACTTCATGCAGTTAACTTTCCCACAGGTATTACTTCGGCACAACCCATTAGGTCTTGGTGTATTGTATTTAATTTTTCATTGAAAAAATTGTTTTAACATCTCAGATATATGCCCACCTGTTACTTAAAAGAATAAATTTAATATTCCAAGTATCTAGTTTTTTTGGTCATAGTTTTGTTATTTCTAATTTTATTGTATTTTGTTTGAAAAGTACTAGAGCAAGTGATTACTTTTTGCATTTACTTTCTCACATCCTAGTATTCGATTACTTATGACAACAGGCACAAGTACACTTGAAAGCGTTATTTCAGGAACTCCTGACAACATGAAATCTCAGTTTTTATGTTCTTATAAGAAATGAATGTTTTGGTCGTTCCTTTAGGAATCTTGCAGTTCATACTACTCAGGGACTGCGACCAATGTGAACACTTTGATACCGTGCTAGGTCAGGGGCATGTTCAGTTAGTCCCCTGCCTCAGCAGGGACTTAGTTGTGTATTGAAACGGCAGAGCAAGGGGTCTTTGAAAGGGGGTGGCACATCATTTCCTCTTCTCTAGTGGTGGAGACTTTGAGAGGCATTCATGCACAGCAGAAAAAGAATGAACAGTTTGGAGACAAATGTTCCTAACTTTGACTGTATTTCAAAGGGTTTGGGAGCAACAAGGATTGTTATTGCCTGTTGTCTGGCAGATTGATCAGGAAAAGAAAGGTATCTTCAGTCCAAACTTTGTTGAGCTTCGTACTTCATATTTTAGGAAATCTTAGCCAGTGTGGTCATGAAGAAAAATTACCCCAAAGGGGCATTTAATTGTTTTATTAAGTATTTGGTTTGTGGATTTAATAACGTTTATAATGTTTTCTTTTCATGATCACTCTTGATAATCTCATTGTGGGAGCTAAGTTTCTATGAACAGAACCCTAGTATATACAGCACTTTACCCATAGGAAATAAGGTGCCCAACTTCAGTCACTTTCTATGTTATTTGGAAAAACATTCTTTAACTTATTTAATGCCACATCAACTTAATTAGTAATATGGTTGCAATATAAAACTTTGGTGAGAGATTATGTCTTTATTGTGGGGCATTTACGAATCTTCCTGCCTATCATTTTTTTTTCAGTTTTATATTTCCTTTGAATGTTTTATTGGTTTTTTAATTTGGACTATACATTCATATATATAACACATAAATATTCATATGTATATTTAACAATTTAAAAAGTCATTTCGTGTGCCTTATATTACAATATGGTATCACTCATATAAAACATTCCATTTGTGGTTAATTTATTTTCTGTTATTTCATTCTTTACTATGTAACTTGGTCGAGCTCACATTGTAGTAGAGTGGGAGGGAATTCACTCATTTTTCTTTAAGCTTATGTCAGTTTTTGCTGCTGCTGTTGGGTATCTTCATACATTCAAGATTTCTTTTTAAATCGGATTTCTATAAGAGACTAATCCCAGACATATATTTCAGCTTAAAATCAACTTTCTTTTATATAATAAATTCTGTATCCTTTTGTTTGTGTAAATCTGGGCTCCCTGTAATTTAAATAGTCTGTTCTGGTCTGTTTGATATTTTGTCCATTATCAATAGTGCACAATTGGATCAGTGGCTCCCCAGGTCCAGTCTAGGACGAAGTTCATCAGCCTTAGTTATGCCCAGCCTTCGTCTATTCTGCAGGCTTATCTCTGATTACAGGCACATATATATCAGTTCATATGGCATTTAAAATTATTTTGTTAAATGTGTGTCTCCTAGGTACAGTTATTTAATTCATCTTTGACTCCTTAGCATCTGTCACAGCACTTGGAACACAGTACATGGAAATAGTACTTTAGCAAAACAGCAGCTCCAAAAATGATTGCTATGAGGATACTTATATGAGTTGCTTGCATTGGGCTTTTCTCTCCTCAAACATCACGGACCAAAGATAATGTACAAATTAAGTTAGTAAGATGGAGGAGTGCTTACCCCATTGTTATCTGAGAAAACCATTTCTTCATTTGGAGAGTATTTATTTATGTATATGTGTGTGTGTGTGTGTGTGTATACATACGCATACATACATACACACACATACACACACATATACATATACATATATACATATATATGTATATTATTTCTACATAATATTTGTTTAATTTATGTGAAAGTTTATTAAAGCTTAGTTTTATCTCAAATGGACTGTAGGCTCTTTGTGGCCAAGGCTATGTCTTAATAGTCCTTCTATTTCTTCTATTTTGTCTCTACATGGGTAGTAGGCCCTCTGCATTTGCTGATTATGAATACTACAAAGAAAGATTTCTCTCATATGTTATATGAATGAGTCTGCGTTTGTCATTATACGGGGCTCACAGCTTTTTTAGGGCACAGAGCATATTGTGTTTATCTCTGTGTGTACAACATGTAGCACAGTGCTTGAATTTTAGTAGAAATTTAGTAGTTGTGTTAACTAATCTCCTTGGAAGAAAAGAACTTTATAAACTACAAATGTTAATGAGATTATAAATTGCCTGGATCCATGGGCTACATGCATTTGAACTGTTACAGTTATTGAACACAAAATTGTTAAGCTCTGATGTCCTCAGATGGCTTTCTTCACTCAGACTATGAATGCTCATTTAACTTATTAAGCAAAGTTCACCTCTCTGTCCCTTTCCCTGCAGGCTGCCATGGCTGCTGTTGATAGCTTCTACCTCTTGTATAGGGAAATCGCCAGGTCGTGCAATTGCTACATGGAAGCTCTAGCCTTGGTTGGAGCCTGGTATACAGCCAGAAAAAGCATCACTGTCGTCTGTGACTTTTACAGCCTGATCAGGCTGCACTTTGTCCCTCGCCTGGTGAGCAGAGCAGATCTGATCAAGCAGTATGGAAGATGGGCAGTTGTGAGTGGTAAGAAATGAGATTTAGATTCTTGCCTAATTCAAAATCAAAATGATCTTTCCCGTTTAACTTGTGTCTTAAGTTGGATGCGTTATTTAAGGAGTTACTGAATTTAATGAGATGTTTTCATGGGAACTTGCTGATGAAAAAATAAAATTGATTACTTCTGTTATGATTATGTTCACATTTCCTTACTGTCCTCTTCTTGGAAAACTTTTGCTACAATTTAGTCTTTATTCTGCCCTTTCCTATTCCCAGTCCTGCTCTAGCCCCACCTAGCTACACATTTGCCTTTTGGTTTTCTGTTTTGAAATTATCCTCCTTACAGACTGTCTCCACATTCAGAAATGCTTTCCTTATTTTGTCATTTTAATTTATCATTGTTTCCCAGGGAAGTACCTCCTAGCACTCATTCGAGCTAGATAGACGTTTGAAAACAGTTTTCTATTGTGTCTCACAATAAACTTGGTGAATGGAAAACAACTCTTCCTCTACCTATCCGGGAGTCTGGGAGAGTGTTGACGAGCATGTGTCATTCATCTTATGGCATCGTGTTTGATCACTATTAGAATTCACTTTATATCTCCTGTGATTCTTTCTCTGATTAAACCTGGGAATGGGAAGTGGGGTTTTTAAGGTTCACTGTAAAGATCTCACCATGCAAAGAGTAGGCTCACTTTTCCTGGTTGTATTGTAGGTGCAACAGATGGGATTGGAAGAGCCTATGCAGAAGAGTTAGCAAGCCGTGGGCTCAATATCATCCTGATTAGTCGGAACCAAGAGAAGTTACAGATGGTTGCTAAGGACATCGCCGACACCTACAAAGTGGAAACTGATATTATAGTGGCGGACTTTAGCAACGGCCGGGAGATCTATGACCCGATTCGAGAAGCCTTGAAGGACAAAGACATTGGCATCTTGGTAAATAATGTGGGCGTGTTTTATCCCTACCCCCAGTATTTTACTCAGGTCTCCGAGGACAAACTCTGGGACATCATAAATGTAAACATTGCTGCGGCTAGTTTGATGGTCCACATAGTGTTACCAGGGATGGTGGAGAGAAAGAAAGGCGCTGTTGTCACTATCTCTTCCGGCTCCTGCTGTAAACCAACTCCCCAGCTGGCTGCTTTTTCTGCTTCTAAGGTAATGTATTCCTATTTGGAAATGAAATCAAAATGCAATCGGACGTTTATTTAATGGTTTGGTCCAATTTGTTGCGTTCTTTGTCAGCAGCTCATGTTTGCTTATGCTGTTTTGTTTCCTGAAATGATGAAAAGCAAGCCTTTTTTTCCCATGAATTTTCTTCCAAGTTACAGAAAATAAAATGTCTTTTCCCTTCCTTCATTTTAACAGGCTTATTTAGACCACTTCAGCAGAGCATTGCAGTACGAATACGCTTCTAAAGGAATCTTCGTACAGAGTCTAATTCCGTTCTACGTGGCTACCAACATGACTGCACCTGGCAGCTTTTGCACAAGTGCTCGTGGTTGGTGCCTTCACCAAAAGTATATGCACATCATGCTGTTTCTACCCTTGGCATTTCAAAAAGGACCACAGGATACTGGTCCCATTCTATCCAGGTAACAGTATCCACTCAGTTGTTGTAATTAGGTTAATGCATCCTAAACCTTTCTAAATGATACAGGGGAATCTGATAGAAGCCTAATGCTGAAAGAGGAGAATTGCAAATTCTGATTCTTAAACCTGACACTCTTATTAAGTCACTAAATTCTTTTTTAAGGAATTATTATATTAAAAACATTAAAAAGTTCAATCTAAAAGATGAAATATGCTGCTTTAATATAAGTAGATGGTAGCAGTATAAAAGTACTGAGTTTATATGGAAATTTCAAAGTAAAAGAAGATTCTACTAACGCTTTAGGGGGTACCTCTAAGTTAACAGCATAGTCCAAAAACATAAAACCACAAAATAGGTCTATATTTCATATAACCATAAGTCAGATAATATCTCAGTATAGTCTTGGACTCATTCTTTCAAAAAGCATAGCATTTTTTTTTTTTTGAGTTTATTGTTCAGGCATGACAGAGTTTTGGGTTTCTAGTATTTTAAAGGGTAACTTTGTTAAATATTTGAAAATTTGATTCTAAGTATTAGAGAATCCATAATTATTTATTGTAATAGACTTGTGTTTCTTTATCTGGCATGGTAAGTAGATATGCCCTAGTTTAGAATTCTTTTTTCTTTAATTTGTAGTTTTCTTAAATCACCAAACAGATATTCTTGGGGCTCTTTGCATTAAGATGATTAAATTTACCATTACTGAATAAATAGATAAGTAAATCAACAGTGAGTTTTTACTTTTATCAAAAGGTTTGGCCAAAAGTTTCTTTAATAAAAATAGTTTTATTTAAGTGGTTATTTCCAGATCTTTAATTACTGTAGAGAAACATAAAATAATTTTAGAAGCCACTAACTGTGAAGATCCCTGAGAAAGGAAGATATAATGAGGGTGGGGTTTCAATGTAGCAGATATTTTGACTGTATTTATAAAACACCAGCTTTTTATTACAGTTAAACTTTGTTCACATTGATGAACTTTTCTTGAGAATGTTTATTTTTCTGGCAAGAAATCCTGTTAAGCTGATTTAATTCCTAGAGTAGTTTTCTATACAAAGCTGTTAAAACTTGCCATTTTTTTTCTATTTTCACTTCTATTTTATTCAGATTATTTTCAGTGTAATCAATATTTTTTCAGTTTTATGACAAAGATTTGATTAATCGATCAACATATTGCCCATCGCAGATTTCTCTAGCTTTTGCCATTGTGACTTTTCTTTTGTAATCCTCATTTCTTCTGAATGCAGTTTTCTCAGATTGCAAAGATCTAAAATTTGTTAAGATAACAATCTTCTGTCAATTATCAGCTTATAAGAAATTTACTGTGTGACGTTTGACATGTCACCATGTCAACTGTATAAAGTTTTGTGCTGCTTATTCCAGTTTTCTACATTATGAATTAGATAAGAAAGACTATTTCTTGTCAAGAAAGGTGATAGATTGAATATCAGGGGCTAAAGGAAAGGAAGAAGCAAAATATTCTTAGGGTTTGGGCTTCAGAACCTCAGTGTTGCCACATACGCAGATAGGTTGCATGAGCAAACAAGATCAGGTTTTGGAGAAACAATAAGAGTTTTACATATGCTAGACTTGAAGGTTCTGGGAAATTGTCAAGAGAAGTGGAGTAGGCAGCTGTATAGATGGGAGTTCAGGTGAGAGGTTTGTAGGGAGGTAAAGGCTTGCTGGTCATCAGCATTAAGCTGGGTGATAAGTTTAATGGGTGGGTGACATCACCCGAGGAGCGTGTGTAGAGAGACAAGACAGCTTCGTCAGAGGCTCAAGGAACTCCAACATTCTAGGGGAAGGTAGACTGAGGAGGGCAGCCGATGGGATCAGTAGGAGAGGAGAGTGGAACCTGGACACCAAGGGGAGATTCGGTTTTCAGGGGAAGGCATAGTTGTCAGTGTCATGGGATGCTGTCTGTCCCAAATCAAGAAAAACCTACATGGCTGTGGGGTTTTTAAACCTTAGAAATCCTTGGCGGCCTGGTGAAAGCAGTTTTGGAGACAATCTAGGGAGCAGCTGGATTGCAGTGAGTCGATGAGTGTGGTGAAGATGGGGATGTGGAGACAGCGTGCTCAAGAGATACAGCTAAGCAGGTGGTGGCAAGATGGATCCGGTCCAAGGAAGGAGTTCTGTTTTTAGAAACCTATGCAAGTTAGCAGAGACTTGACTGTTACTTAGTGCTGGAGGGAAGGGTGTGTAGAGAAGAAAAGCTTAAACACAGGAGAAAGAAGGTATGGTTCCTAGAAGTTGCAGGGGTAGGGCTGAGAGCATGAGTAGAGGGAAAGGGTGTAGACTTAGGAAATAACTAGAAAGCGATGAAGGCTAAAGGAAAGGCTGGGAGCCATTTGGAAGTGGGGACTCCTTTCTGATGGCTCCTGTGAGTTTGAGTCTGCTCAGAGTGAGGGGAGGCAGAGGAAGTTTGAGGCTTGATAGAGTGAGGAGGTTTGATATACTAATTGAAGAAAGGAGAGTGACCGGGAAAACACCAGTGGATTGCTGAGCAGAGAGGAGGCCCAAGTGCTGATGGGGACCAAGAATTGATGGTGGCTTCAGTCTGTGTTTTTTCCAGTAGCGCTGAGCACATTTCATATGTATGTAGTACCCTTCTCAAAGCCACTTCAGAGATGACATCTAAAGTCATTTCACAACATTTTACTAAGAACATTTCTACATTTGTATGAAAGGAGGTTATTTTCGATGAGTTTGCACAGAGGTTAGGAAGCAGGTTTCCTCACTCCTGACCCATGCTCTGCCTTCTGTACACATGTCTTTTCCTTACACATGTCCATGCAACAGCATTTCTCAACACGAGCAGTATTAGACTGACTCACAACCATGATTTCTCCACAACTGTTCATATAATTTAACAGTCACATCTTGTGTGTAATATGATCGTTGTCTTAATAAAGATTTGCAAGCAGAAAGTAGAAAAAAATCATTTGGACTCAAACAGCTAGGAAGGAATCAAATGTATTTGCTTTAATTGTTAACTAGTTATTAATATTGATTTGGGAGCATTTCTTATCGTTTTCAGAAGTGGCATCAGGCAATATTAAGTTGTCAGCATCAGAACACATAGTTAGCTTAACAGAAAAAGAAGAGCTTTTGTGTTACAGCTTTCTGTGATTCTTGACATAAAGGCCAGAAACATGCTGGTATGTGTTTAGTTGAAAAGACAGTAAACTTGACAACTTGATTAGTAAGTCTCTTGCTTATGAATATGAGTACTGTGCGTCAGGTGATAGGATCCACAGAGAAAGCTCCGGGGAATGGGGAGTGGAGTAGGAGAATCTGAGCTCTCCACATTGGCTCAAAGTCTGAATTTCTGCCTACTCTTTATGTGTGTGTTACTACTGGAAAAAGAAAACCTGGTGTTGAGGGAGAGGTGGAAACAAGAAGGCCCTGGGTCGTATATTGAAATGTGGTTGGGAGAGGGCAATATTTCTGGATGTTACCATATGTCCCTTGGTGGGCAAAGTGGCCCTGGTTGAGAACCTTTAGAGCAGAACAACATCAGCATTACTCCCTCCCTGGGACCCCAAGCCATCCTCATCACATCTTAAGACTGTACCAGGATCCTGGTATTTTTCACTCAGTTCTCATTTAACTTAGCTCTATTCTGCCCCTTGAACCTGTTTTCTCACACAGTATTAACCATACATGCATTTGTCTATTTCAACTTCCTTTTATTCCTGGAATGATTTTGTAGTTCTTAACTAAATGGACATACTATTAATGTCATGTTAAGTAAAGATGGAATCATATCATTGCTTGTAGGTCTGCTGGCCTCATTAGGGAAAGAGAGAGGGTGGGTGGTGATCATGTTTCTATTCCCACTGAGTCTAGCATAGGATCTTAATTCAAAAGTAGGTGCTTGGTACAATCACACCTAAGGGCTTTTTCCTTTTATGTTTAAAGTGATTGATGATATGTTGGATTAAATCATATGCTGACTTGTCGTTAATATCAGTGGCTTTGGGTTCTAACCTTAGTACCTTTTTCTTTTTCATTTTTAGTTTCTTTTTGCACAGTATATGCCTGAATGGCTCTGGGTGTGGGGAGCAAACATTCTCAATCGTTCTTTACGTAAGGAGGCCTTATCCTGCAAAGCATGAAACTGGATGATGGTTGCGAAGTTTTTCCAGCTCACAGGAACCTGCAGTATTCTGACATTTGGAAGAACATGTTTAACTTATCTTCTGTGTTTTCTTTTATTACTGGTTATTTAGCATACTGTTGACTTATCATTTGCAAAGCAAACATGATACTTTCAGAGAATGCTATGGAAAACCTTCAAGAGCCGCATGGTGGCACAGCATAAATAATGACTGAGGAACAAGAACTGATTGAGGAAACCTAAATTTCAATTCTTTTTTTTTTCCTTAAGGTGTTCAAGAGTTGGGTGATTTATGTTCTCCTAGGAGCTACAGCAATCTGATATTGAAATATACTTATGACTTGTCACCTCTGACTATTTCAGATGTTGTTTTTTAAGGGAAATTATCTAGTAGTTGGATTCTAGTATTGTTTTCAAATGTTCATCAGGAAGACTAGTTAAAAGTGTTATTGTATAAGATTGCTGGTATTAGCAGTAGAAATCGTGTGTTATTACTATTGTATAGCTCTAGTTGTTTGACTATCTGTGTAAGAAAGTGCTGCTTTTCAACTGATATTTTATTAGAAAACCATATGTGTATGTATGTTGTGTGCATCTAGGTAACTTTATTTATGAGTAAGTTGCTTTAAAAAAGATTTTTTGTTAAGATGACTTACCATGGAACCTTACAGGGTATTAAAATTCTAGATTATTCCTTTTTATACTAAACAAGCCTACCAAATTTTATGCTATAGGTTTGCCATGTTTAAGATTACTTATGACATTCTGGGTTTGTTTTTTTTTTTTTAATCTTCCATGGAATTCATTCATTCCTAGATTTGAACATGTAATGATTGATTTATAATTATTGTGGATAACTAATGCTTTCTCGGCTTATAACTGAAAGTTAGCTCTTTGGAACTTGTTAATCTGGTTTTCATATACTCTTCTACATAATATTCCATTCCATTATTGGTATAAACATCAAGTATTTATGGAATGTAGTTAAAATATGAACAAATTATGTGTGTGATATGATGTATTTGTTGAAATAAGTTAGAAGCTCGTTCTTGGTTCTTGTAATTAACTTACACATTATAGTGAATACTTTTATTAGTATGAAGATAATTATGCACAACTCCCTACAATTTGGCTTACCATTGAAACCTGTGAAATGTTTTTAGTTCTGGTCCTATAAAGCCAGACATCTTTGAGGAAACAAACCTAGTGCTTTGACAATTGTAAATCTCTATATGAATGTGACTGTGTGCAAGTTAAAAATTTGGAGTTTAATATTGAGACACCGATGCAGAAACTAGTAAATTGATTGAAATCAGAACTTTTATGGCATTGTTTTCTCCTGAGATGTGTACCATTATGAGCCTAAGCATCATTTTATGTTATACCCACAATTTTGCCAGTAACATTGCTTCAGTATTTTCAAATATGACTTGGAATCAGTTCAGAAACTTCCACTTCACTGGTCAGGCTTTAATCACATAAGAGGAAGATATTCAGATGTGAAAATTTACACGCTAATGACGCTACGTATCACTGAAGGTTTTGAGACTTAGCTCAGAAGCCTTTATTTGGTCACATTTGGTATTTTTCCTCACCTAACAATTAATTTATGTCTTTAAGACTAGAAAAAAATTGATTTCATGCCACATTGACTTGAACTTTGATGTGTAATAAGCAGCAGCAACTTTATGTAAAAAATACCATATTTATATCAAAGGTGTTATGTGGTGCAGCTTTGTTTTATATTTATAGATTAGGTATTGAATCATTGTTACATGGTGAGAATAAATAAACTGTGTTGATGATGTTTTAAAATTCTCTGTTTGACAGAGATGTATGTAAATAAGCTGATTGGTCCAAAGTTAGTGAAAAATCAAAACCAAGAATCTTCCTTCTGTTTTGTCTTTCATAAAATACTTTTTTCCAGAGCTCATTTGAGAGTTATAATTGGACCACTAGATGGGGTTTCTTATTAAGAATGTGGGAAATAAGAACCTTTGAAATAATCTGTGAACTGAAAATTGCTTCTTCCTTTGGAAGAGGTTTTGCTCTTTATGAATTGATTGTCTGGAATGAGAGATACATCTTTTCCCCCATAGAAATAATTACTTTAAAATTACAAAACAATCTATGAATATCTGTGGTAGTAATTCATTAAGAGCTTGTATTTCAGCAAGAAAATTGTATATAACTATGTCTTTTAAAGTACTAAGTTGATTTCTTGATCTCATTCTCCTGATAGGTTAAGTAAGATGAAGTTTGATTGTAATCATTGACTTTGGCAGCAATGTGGAGATCACTGGCGGTTTTGCCATGAGCCATTTCATCGAGTGGTGGGGTGAAAGGTGGATTGTAGTGGTGTCAAGAAAGAATGGGAAGACCAAGGGAAACAGCAAGGAGAGATAGCTGTATTGAGGAGTCTTTTTATTTTGTTTTAACCTCAATTACTTAAAATCTTGTCACATTTGGGAATCAGAGGGTTAGGTGGAGTCCTCCATCTTGACACTGTGTGCCCTCTGAAACCAAATCCAGTCTTTCTGTATCTCTGTCTCAGTATTGGCTAGGCTGTTACTCTTAAAAGAACATTTAGTTTCAATAAAGACTTACCTTCCATGGAATTGTGAATACTTTATTACACTCATGAAGCTTGAGTTTATAAAGTTATTTTACACTGGAGTAGTGGAAAACCTGGAAACCAGGATCCTATGGGTCTCAGCCTTTATTGGTAGATTTCCAAGCCATCTCTGTCTCATGTTCTGGTCCCCTTCAGTGTTATAGGGATTCTTCAGGAGCTAGCAGCATTCTCTCCCTCATTTGGGGCTTCACTACCACATGACAAAGATGTTGCAATTCACTAACCTATCTCAGTCCATAAATTTAGGCCGTGTATTCAATGGCATTGTGAATTAAAGGGGTGTTCAAAGAACCGTGGCCAAGACCAATTTACCCCAAATTAGAACAATACAATTACATTTAAGATTAGGCATATTGATAGTGCATTAAGGGAATGCTTAACTTTGAGGTTTTACAAATGCAAGAGTCAAGAATTCTTTGAAAATTCTGAACATTGATGTTATCTCAAAGTGGGAGTTGGGAATTTAATCAGGTGTGGGTTTATCTACATATAATCACCACCATTCACTTAACATGTCTGACTTGAGCTCTGTATCGGTTTCATTTAACCCTCATTCTATGAGGTAGGTATTAATGTCTCTTTTTTTGGGGTGAGGAAGGTGAGGTACACAACTTGTCCAAGATCACAATGCTAGAGCTGGTTATTAAATGTTAGAGGATGAAGTGCTGTGATTTCGTCATATTGGTACCATTCCGAATTATCGTGGTACAGTGGAAAGATCAAGATATAAACAATTTTATCCAAATAGCACATAACTTTTCATTAGCATTACCTAAAACATATTTTCAGTCCCCCAGTTGTGCCCGATGCCAAATGTAGGCCAGTTCAGCATTTAGATAGAAATTCTGGTATCCAAATCACCGAGACATTTTTGAGAGGCAAACGATTCAGTTATACACATATCTTTGTGTCTTCAAAAGGGCAACCATCTGGCGTTAGTGGTCCAAGCGAGGCGGAAAGGGGTTAGGAGTGGTGCAGAAGGGATTTGGAGCAGGGTTTTTGCTTGTCAGGGAGGGAGTCAAGTGACTGACGATAGACTCACGGGTGATTAATCCACCCGCCTGCATCTCAGCGCCGCGTCAGTGAAATGGGTAGAGTTTTGTAGAGTGGGGGCCTGGGAGCCTGGCTTTAGTTGGGACACCTAAAGGCCTCAGGAAGAGAGCGCTAGAGTACTAGCGTCAGGCGTTTATAAAAAATGCTGCCAAAGGGGGCCTTTCTATTAGCGCCCTCCTTCATAGAAGGAGGCCCAGCGCGGCCGCTTTCGGCCCTGTGCGGGTTCCCCAAGTTCCTGGCCCCCAAACTCAACAAATCCCACTCTAAGCCACTTCTACAGAACATTTCTCCGGACCCTGTAGGAGTTCGAGAACCATGACCCCCTCAAGCCTCAAATGTCGCGAGATCATCCCAAGCTTTCCTCCGCGTCCAGAGCGCGCACGCAGGCCACACGCAGGGCACGCACAGCCGGCGGGGCTGGCGTTCCCAGCCATCACTCTCCCCGCCCCGACTGCGCGGTGTCGCGAGAGTTGGGAGTAAACAGCCCCGAATGGAGACCCGGGGCGTGTTCGCCTCCGAGGCGCCGTTATCCCGTGCCAGTCGGACCCGAGCTTGAGGCAGCCGCAGGTACGTCAGGCGGTCCGCCCGCGGAGCCTCCGCTTCTCCTCCTGACCTGCTTGGCCGTCCGCGCGGTCAGGTGTGCCCGCGCGTCCGAGGCCCGGAGGATGGGGTCTGCGCGCGCGGTGGCTGGGCCCTCCCTGCGACCCTGACCGGAGGGAGTGGACCCGGGGCGCGGTGCAGGGACGAGGGGGCGTGCGGTAAAGCTAGGCATTTAGACGCACCGGCTGCGCAGTGTGCATGGCGGTAGGAAATGAGCAGTCCTCTCCTTTGGCCAGACCCGGTCGGGACTTAAGGCTGGTGTCCCCCCTGCCTGGCCCTTTCTACGTGTTTACACGGTGTGGTAGCTGGCACAATTTCAGCATTTTCTTTATGTGAAATAAACTCTAATGGAGTGAAACAATATGCCTGGCCTTGGCCCTCAGCCTCCGAACATACTGTTAGTGCTGGATCCCCCCAGAGAGGTGCTGGTATCAGATTTTTAAAATGACCTCGGTTCTTTGCTTCATCTCAGTCTGTACACCCTGCTTCACTGATTTTCCAGAATCCAATGTAAGAAGCTCGTCGGCAAGTTTGGCCCCTAAGACCCTGGTTTAGTCTCAGAACCAGAATAACTTTCAGACCTGTAGGATCTAAACATTTTGCCTTGCTGTCATGATGTGCTTCCTCCTAAGACTTAAAGATCATCAACGAAATTTTATTAAGATTTTTGCCCCGTGTTTTGGTTAGAGCCCCTAAGAATCTTGACCTATTTGTGCAAATTAAGTTAAATATTTACATTTACTTTAACACGCTTACAAGTGAGATAGAATGGCATAAAATCTGAGTTGAACTTAGGAGAATTTAGTTTCTTCTGGTCTTTTAGTCTTAGTTATGATAGTAAGTGCCTCTAACTTCAGAGTCTAGGTTTGCATATGTATAAAATCTAGGGGCTTGGAGAACAGCAATTCTTCCTAACTTTTTTTTAATCTGAAACACCCATTTTATGTATGTTATATATATTTTAATTGAAGAGCTTTAAGGTAAAAGTTACCATAAAAATCACCTATGTTAAGGTACCTCTTCAGTAATAAATTTTAAAATTTTTCTAATTACAGTTGTCATAAAATATTAGTTTCAAGTGTACAATATAGTGATAAGACTGATTTTTTTTTTTAGCAAATTTACAGAGTTGTGCTGTCATCACCGCAACTCACTTTTAGAACATTTGTCACCCTCTCCCCCTAGAAGATTCCTGGTGCCCCTTTGGGTCCCTTCCCATTTCTAACCCCAGTTGGAGGCCACCACTAATCTACTTTCTGTCTCCCTAGATCTGTCTTTTCCAAATATTTAACATATTCAGATGTAACCATATGTGACCTTTTGTGTGTCTTTAATTTAGCATAATGTTTTCAAGGTTCATGGTGTAGCATATATCAACACTTCACGCCTTTTTATGGCCCAGTAATACTCTGTGTCATGGCTATAACGCATTTTGTTTATCCATTCATGCAGAACTCCTTTTGCAAATACAATTTTATGTTTCCATGTATGATGCAGATCACCAGCCCTTTATTGGAGATAGTGCCTGGCATGGCCTGAGTGAGACATCGCCCTCCATTGCATTCCCCAAGCATCCCTTATAATTAAGAGTTGGTTGTATCTATGAAAAAAAGTCAAATTAAGGGCTTGTGGAGGCTCTGAAGCACCCTTGGGATCAAGCAGGATCTCTTCCAGTTAAGACGATTTTTGCATTCCCTTAAACTTGACATGTTCTTTAATTCCATTTTCTATCATTCTGCTGTGAGATGGTTCATGCCTGCTGCCTATTTATTTTTGTGGGAGGCACAGTAAGTCCCACAGGTAAGACTAACAAAAACTAGGAAGGCTGAAGACTTAGGTAAACTGCACATGGCTCCCATTGGTGTTTTAAGTGGGGATTTGGGGAGAGATTTGCAACTGCCTCTTTTGCACCAGGAGAGAGTTGAGATACTGGTTATTTTTTATTGGAAAAACTTGACAATTTTAACCCTTGGTGATGTGAAATATTAAGAACTGGAAGCTAGACCTCGTATTTGGTATTTGGGTAGGGAACCTTGGTCTCTTTCAGTGTTTTGCTTGAGACAGGTTAGGAGGTGGTTACAAGAGACCTAAGTTGATTTTTCCTTCTCTGTTTTCCTTATCAGTTTTGACACGCTGCAGAAATCTGTTAACTAGATATATTAATCTTGACAATGTCTTTTAGCTTAAAGAAATGAATTTAAAGTAAAATGAGGAAAGTAGTGAGTTTGGAGGTGGCTCATGTATAGCTAACCAGTACCAGAGGATTGAAGGATAAAGAACAAGGAGGCAGGAGCAACATGTGTGAAAGAGTAGACAGTTAAAGACATTGTAGACCAAGCTTTTTTAACTTTGGCACTGTTGACTCTTTGGGCTGAATTGTTTTTTTTCCTCCTATAAAACCTACCAGTGAAGAGAATGTGCCAGAAGGAATAGTTCAGTCAGCTTAAGAATACACTTTTTTTCTGTTAAGATAATGTGGTCTGACGTCTCTTAAATATTAGCTTATTAAACAATGATAATACAGCCAAGTGTGCAGTTAGTTATGAAAGTGGCATTTTTACAGCCAAATTGTAGTTGAACTGAATGGCCCTTTCATTGCCTAAACACAATTCAATTTTCTCTGAAGCTATTTCAGTAAAGGGTCATTTAAAAGCAAGGCATAGCGCATAATTAGATGACTGTTTGGTGGTACAAGTAATTTCCTTTCACCTGAATTGTGTTCTTTAATTTTTTGCTGAAAAACAGTTTCAGATGTACTTAAACCCAGAATTATAATGTTAGCATTATTCATTTATAGTGCAAAGTAGAACCTCAAAGCTGCAAAGAATGGAGACTTTCAGTAGGCCAGTTGCTTGCTCAAGTACTGTATCTCCTTTACTTTGTCTCCTTTTACACATAGATCTCATTAATCTTATTCTTAGCATGTATTATTTGAACTTTTTTTTTTGCATTCAATATTTGATGTCAGTATCTTTTTCTTGCACCTGTATTAGAGGCATAATTATACCTAATTATGGAAAACCCATAATTATGTATACCATCTTTTAGAGCATACTTTTTTGCATGTAAAGATAACCAGGTCTCCTATATCAAGAATGTATAGATGCAGCAAACACTTAATGGATGCAGGAACAGCCCTAATTAGGGCCTGTAAGTAAGTGATACTACACATAAGCTTGTCCATTCAGAATGAACTAGCCAAAAGCTTAGCTTTACCTTAGAAGATAGACACCGATTTCAGGAAAAAATTCCTAGGAAAAAGACCTTATTTAAAAAGGTTTCTAAGGTATTTAAGTAATACGTTTTGTGTAATTATAGAAGTATAACATACACTCTTTGTAAAAATAAATGAATAAAGAGGAAAATAATTACCTGTAATCTTACCATTGAAGTGTAGAACCAGTGTTACCACTTTGGTAGACATCTTTTCATGTTCTTTTTTTCCTGTGTATAATGATGTGTACTTTAAAATCAAAATTTGGATCACATTGTACATGAGCTGTTTTATTTAGTATTTCCTTAGTATTTCCCTGTATTCTTTGGAAAATATATTAGTTTCCTATTGCTGCTGTAACACATTTCTACAAACTTAGTGTCTTAAAACAACATGAATTTATCATTTTGCAGTTCTGGAGGTCAGCAGCCCAAAATCAGTCTCACTGGGCTAAAGTCAAGATAATAGCAGAGTTTCATTCCTTCTGGAGGTTTCAGGGGAGATACTGTTTCATTCCCTTTTTCAGTTTCTGGAGGCACCTGCATTCTTTGGCTCCTAACCTCTTTCTCTGATTACTTCAGTCTTCTGCGCCCATCATCCCATTCACTGCCAGCGCAGAGCTTCTGTCTCTTCTTATGAAGACTCTTGTAATTATGTTGGACCTACCCAGATAATCCAGAATAATCTCCCAATCTCATATTGTTAGTTTAACTACACCTGCAAACTCCGTTTGATATATAAAGTAACATTTACAGGTTCTGGGGATGTGGCTATCTTTTGGGGACCATTATTCAGCTTTTCAAAGAAACATAATTTGGAGCTGCTGCGTAGCTAGTCCCCTGTTGTACTTTTAGATGGTCCCTAATTTTTCCTAATGATAATCCTCGGGCATAAATCATTGTATGCTTGCAGAGTTACACTTACATGGAATGAATTTCTAGGGGAGATTTTAGAAAAGCAGGGTAGCCTACCTCTTAAGAGCATAGTCTCTGGAGCTAGACTTCTACATTCCCAGCCCAGCTTTCCCGCTCACTAGCCATGTGGCTCCAAGCAAGGTTCTGAGCTACCCTGGGCCTCAGTTTTCTTATTTGAATATGGGGATAGTAACAGATTGTTGTGAGAATTAAATGAGTTAATACATGCAAATTACTTAGAATAATGCCTGTGTCAAGATAAATGCTCCAAGTGTTCGTTTTTGTTGTTATTAGTGGATTTACTAGACCAAAAGTTTTTACATCCATTTTTATGGCTTTTAATACCTATTGGCAAATTACCATTCTAAAAGGTTATAAGAATTTTACATTTATTAGCAACATATGAGAGTACACTTTTATTCAGTTGGATTCTTAAACATGATTTGTACTTTTATAGTGACTGTCAATTTATGTCTGTCAGAGTGTTACTTGATATTAATAATGTAAATGATAGAAATGGGTTTAACAGAAATTTACCATGAACCTTTGTAGGAGTTCTCTCAATTCTTTAGAATGAGAAATACTTTTAATTTCACTTTGACCATCTATCCCATTTGTTGTTATATTAGGATATCATTCAATGTAACAATTGATGGGTATAAACCTCTTTGACATGCTATATGATCTGGTTATGCACAGTCTAATATAAGAAGCTTATAAGTGCATACTCTCCACAACTTTTTAAAATTTAATACTCCCACCCTTCTCAGTGTATTTCTAGCACCTGAGACTACATATAGGACACACACACACATATTTTCTTTTTTTTGCATATTTTGGAAACAATTTCAACTATCAGAAAGGTTCTGAGAACAGTAATAAAACCTTTTTTTCCCTCTGAACCATTTGGAAGGAAGTTGCAGACTGTGATGCCCATTATCCCTAGATACCTTAATGGGCATTTTCTGCAAGCGAGGACCTTCTCACATAATTACTGCACAACCTTCACACAGCACTGCTATCACAAGGAGGTCCCATTCAATGGTTTTGCCATTTGTTCCAGTAACGTCCTTACCCAAAGGGACCCAGTTTCAAATCTTAAGTTGCAGTTAGTGATCATGTCTCTTGAGTGTCCTTTAGTCCGGGGCTGTATCTCAGGCATTCCTTGGCTTTTGTTACCTCAGTGTTTGTGAAAATTCTAGGCCAGTTATTTTGAAGACGTGTCTCGGTTTGGGTTTTGATGTTTCCTCATGATCCGATTCAGGTTGTGCATCTTTGGCAGAAACCCCACGGAGAGTACTGGGCTCCTGCGGTGCACCTGCTCAGTTGTTCCAGTTGTGTGTCTCCCATTGCTGGTTAACTTGATGATGTCTCTCCACATGGCGACTTTTTTTGCCTTTGTAAATCAGAATTGTGTTGGGAGGCATTCGGAGACTATGTAAATATCTCCTTCAAGTTTTCAATTTATTTATATATGTCGTTGTGCACTCACATTTTCCTGTTACACTCAGTGGGTTAGAATCTGGTATTTTCATTATTTATTTGGATCTTCAGATTGTCCTGCGCTGTCCTCTGTGTCCCCTTCATTCTTTGAGTACTTCCTCAGTTTTTGGCACAAGATGTTCCAGACTCATCTGTTCTTACCCTGTCTAGCCTGGAACTAGCTCATTCTCCAGGGAGTCTGCTTTCTTTAGTGGAGAAAGGCGTTTAGAAAACCAGTTCTGGGCACTAGGTGGGCACCCTCCTATTGGGGTGTCAGTGCTCTCATGTCCTTTTAGTAGATAGTGCTAGGCAATGTATGCATGTGTGTACACATGCATACACACATTTGCATATGTTTATTTCTACATCTGTTTGTCTGTATACGGATAACTTAGAGTTCACACCAGTACTTCCAGTTTCAGTCCGATCCTGCATGGTTCATTCAAGTTATTTCTCATTTCATGTTTCTGACTTCATTCTCTGACAACGACAAAGCTGCCTCTGTAAAATATTTATTTGATCAAGTCAATTTCCCTTTGTCACTGCCTTCACCCCATTCAGGCTCTGACACTCCTCATCAGGCTCCTCTTCCTCGCCACACACACACCTTCCTCCTCCTCAGACTCCCATCACCCCACACCAGGTCACTGCACCTACTTTTTTGTCTTCAGCTGAATTATGCAGAAAAGGAAGGAAGAAAAAAAAGGTTAGAACTCTTTCAAAAAAAGTGTTTTTCTTTTCATGTGCTTGTTTTTATGTGTCTTTGTTTACATACTCTCTGCTTATATTTGTTGCTTATCTGCTTGCCACTAGATGGTTGAGCCTATCTTGGGGAGCATGCTCACCAGGTTCGCATTATACAGTGAGAGTGGGTGGGGAGCAGGGGGAATCTGTCATTGATACTGGTGAATAGATAGTTGTTTTAGACATAGGAAAGTACAGTCTTTGCTTTAAAGGCCCAGTGGAGGAGTCAGTGGGGACTGACCATCTTTAAAACAAACAGGCCAAAGGCACAGAGGTCAACAGTAAGTGGCCAGTCTTGGGATCTGTTATATATTATTTTTGGTAAGTTACCATTCTAAAAGGTAATTAGAATTACCTGACCTGCAAGGCCCTTCTTGGACTGCCTCCCAGTCACCTCTCTCATTTTCTGATTCCCCTTCCTTCACTCTGCTCCAGCCATACTGGCCTCTTGCCTTTCCTTACACAAGCCACACCTGTTCCTCACCTCAGGGCTTTTGCACTTGCTTTGCCTAGTGTCTGCAGTACTCTTTCTCTAGGTGACTTGGCGAGCTTCCTGCTTCCATCAGAAGCTTCTGCAGTACTCTAAAAATTCAGCCCTTCCCCTAACATGTTATATTCCCATTCTTTCTTTTTTCTCCTTCAAAACATAATATTTATCACGAGCTAAATGTACTGTACGTTTTGCTTATTTTGTGTATTACCTGTCTCCCCATGCTAGAAGGTTAGTTCCATGAGCTTGGAGATTTTTTGTTGTTGTTGGCTGCTCTCTTCTTATCTGGAACAGTGCCTGGCCCTTTGGAGTCACTCAGTAAATGAGTCAGATGAGTGAACACAATTGCTCAGCAGTCCCACCTGGCTCTGCACAGTTCACTCCCATTGGATAGAGGGGGTCTGTGTTTCCAGTTATTTGCTGGATGTTCTGCTCAGACTTCTTACCTGCTTGAGGTCCTTGACCCCCATCTTCAGCCTCTTCAGACGGACATCTCATTGCCTCCTGCCTATGGGTGACTTGCTGGTCTGTGCATAGCCTGTGTTTTCCTCTTCTGTGACGGAGCTTGGCCTAGGATTCCCCTTTCCCTCTCCTGATTTCCCTACTTCCAGTCCTACCAGCTCCGATTCCACCAGAGCCAGCTGCCCTCTACTTCATCAACAGAAGCTTCCTCTTGACACCCAAGAAGAACTCTTAATGCAGTGTCCCTGGCATTGTCCATGTGCCTCTCCCTCGGCATTTTCCTTTCTTGAGCCTCGTTTAGCTGTTTGCGTTCATGGTTGGCCTCTTTGCTGGATCACACCTGGAGGATTGTGTCCCTTACTAACAATATGTGTTTTTTCTCCATCATCTGGTAGTGTCTTAAACTTGGTTAGCACTCTCTTAACTCATATGATTTAATGAGTAAATTAAGGCAGAATGTCTTATGATATTGCAGTGACCTATTTTCTAAAAGCTTATAAGTTTTATTTTTCTCCCAAATGGGAGAGAACTGATTACTTGAGGCATTTTAAAATTTGAAAAACCTCTAACCTTTTCTTTTCATTTCTCTTTCTTTTAAAGTCAGGCTCCTGCCTGAGTTGTAAGGGAACATCAGCCATCTCTTCTACAGAGGCTATGGTGTAAGTTCACTGTTTTACCTGTGTGTGAATTCTTTTGGAACAGATTTAATTAAAGTTGATCTGACACAGGTCTAAGATTTGCTCACTAGTATCACTCTCTAATATCTGTGTTAAATGTAGCCCAAATATGTTATAGTTCTGTAGCTTGAGGTAGAAGAGATTTGAGAGATTTGTTTACTTTTTTAAAAACTTGCCTTAATTGAGAGAGAGACCTATTTAAATCTTTTAAGTTTATTTAATGTAACATTTTATATCACTCATATTACCAGTGATTAGCTTTATCTTCTTTGATCAGTGGTGCTGTAATAGGTGACACATATACTTCATGTAGTTATATTCTGTGATGCTCCATCACTGCAAGTATCAAGTGTAAACAACAACAACAACAAATTGGGACTCACTCCCCAGTGGATCACTGTGAAACACATTGGAGTGGCTTTTAGTGTGCCTGGTCCTTTTCTTTGGTCTTTCCATCTGGTGTTTGTTTTTAACTTCTTTATTCTTGTGATTGGCATTTTCATTGTTGACATAATCATTCTTCCTGTTAATGTGCACATAACTTAAAATTTCTTTTCTGTCTGATGAGCTCTTTTTCACTAACTTCTGTAGTTTCAGAGATAGGTCTGTTTTTCAGGATGCTTTGTTACTATAGCAATGAAAGTCCTATTTATTAAACTTTTTCAAATTCTATAGACCCTTTACCCGTTACTTTATCAACGTTTTTCTCTTTATAGAAACACATATGAATGGTCTCAAAAACTGCAAATTCCTTGTTGCTCTAAAGCACTAGTTTCTGCTAGAAGATCAGTTTAACAACTTGGCATACCTCTCTTGAAAGCGAGTTAACTCCTTATCCTAAGTGTTTTCGTTTTAGAGACAAGTGGCAATGTAAGGCCTCTCTTATCTCATTTTCTGTCTTCCCCATGCTGGATTATTTACATTTCTAGTGTGATCTGTGCAATTGATTTTTCTGGGAATGCTACAGCCAGCATGGTTTTACTGCTGCTTATTTTTCATTGTGAAGAATGATCATTTTTCTACCATTCAGGTATTTTGAAATGTATGTACCATGTGTAATATAACACTCAAATTAACATTTTCTTGGGGCAGCTTCCAGTAACTGTCCTCCCATATTGCTTCCAGTAAAGAGAGATAATCTGGTTTTAGAACATATTTAGCAGATTAAATTTCTTTTAAGTTGAGACATCAGGTAAAATAAATTTGGTGATAGTAAAAACTCTTATGCTCTTTTCATAGAATTGGCAGAAAATATTTCCAAATCTAAATAAGCTGTAGTTTGAATAATTTTAGAGCACAGTGTCTCTTAAAGAAGGTGTTACATACATGAATGGAAATTAGTTTGTTTTTAGGTATTAATTTTACACTAGAAAGTAGGGGTGTATATACCAAATTTTTACCTGAAAAATTAGTGAAATTTATGGAGATTTAAAGTGCTGATTGGGGAAATGCCCTGGAGATGAAGAGTTTGCAAATAGAAAAATACAGAATCTGAAAAAGAAGCAAAGGGTAATAAGCCACGGATCATGATTCTTCCTCCTCTTTGGCTGCCGGGATGCTCAGGGAAAATGTGTTTAATATTCCTGGTGTTGTGTGTTATCCTTAGTTTTCTCCAACTTTCTCATTTATTTTATCCTGTCTTAATTTTGAAGCTGCCTTAAAACATTATTTTTCCCCCAAAAGAGGTAAGGAGTAACTAAAAGTGAAATAATGAAGTGTTTCATGGTTGTGTCATACACTTATTTTGTCTTATAACTGGCATATCTTTTTCAGCCTCTTATCTAAATTGCACCTATAACTAAATCCTACGTGGTTCTGTCAGTGTGCTACTAATATCTCTATGCTTGTTTTGTATTGTAGATTGGCTCACAGAGTAATTGCTCATCCCTGTTGGACTTTGGTTCTGTAGTGCAAATGGAGAGTAGAACTCAGTTGTCTGGGCCAGAGTGACAGAAGCCTGATGTCCAAGATGGAAAAGAAACGAAGAAAGAAATGAAAGCCTCTTTTCAGGCCAAACCACAAAAGACCATGAAATTTAACTTTTATTTACATTGGACAAGACTGTAAAATGGCTGATCAGTAATGTTTTGGCTTTTAGCTGAAACAAAAATTAACTTATAATCAAGGAAGAAAACTGTGATTTGAATTTTTACGATTTTATGACCCATATTCACTTATGACCATGAAGCTTGTCAACATCTGGCTGCTTCTGCTAGTGGTTTTGCTTTGTGGGAAGAAACATCTGGGTGACAGACTGGAAAAGAGAACTTTTGAAAAGGTCCGGTGTCCTGGCTGTTCCCACCTGACTTTGAAGGTGGAATTCTCATCAACAGTTGTGGAATATGGTAATGGTATTATTTTAAATGTCAGGTGACCCCTCTGCCCCCATGTTTTTGTTTCAGACTTACTTTAAACATTAGCTTTTGCCAAAAACATTTACTTTCTATAATAAATTTTAAGTGGGGTGAGTGTATAACACTTGGATGTTATTTGTTTTCCCAGTGTAGTTAGCTTATATAAAGCAAGGAAATCAATGTTCTGAATTTCTTTCCTAAAATTTGATTCCATGGAACAGATGCCACAGTGGCCTAGTTAGAGTGGGGAGCTAGAAAGTACTGGGTGTTATGTTCTGAAATTCAGGTGACCAGATATGAAAAACTAGCAAATAGTCTTATATAATCTCCGAATTTTGTTATTGTTTTCAGTAAAATAAAATTGAGTTTTCACTTCTTTGGTTTCTTTTTGCCTATTTGAAAACCTTACATGCATTTGTTTGCCATACATTCAAACTTCTGTTAATACATGCTTTTTAAAAAATAGCACTGGTATCTGATTTTCAGTTATATGTCCCATGATCAGGGGATTCATACAGATCATCTTAACTCAAAGCTCTATAAACTGCTGTCCAGAGCATTTAAACGGATCTTTTGTTTATTACTCTTTCCATTGTGGGTTTTAAGATACATAGTTTTTCTTTTATCAGGGAAGGTTTTAGATTAGGTATAATTTTATGTTATATATGTATATAAATTTTATTTTTATTTGTGGTCATTGATTTCAGAATATATTGTGGCTTTCAATGGATACTTTACAGCCAAAGCTAGAAATTCATTTATTTCAAGTGCCCTGAAGAGCAGCGAAATAGACAATTGGAGAATTATTCCTCGAAATAATCCATCCAGTGACTACCCTAGTGATTTTGAAGTGATTCAGATAAAAGAAAAACAGAAAGTGGGGCTGCTAACACTTGAAGATCATCCAAACATCAAACGGGTAACACCCCAACGTAAAGTCTTTCGTTCCCTCAAGTACGCTGAGTGTGAGTACTGAAATCGCACGGGAATCTCTCAATTTCTGTCGCTTGGATTTAGAGAGAATGTGCATGTTCACCAATGATGAGATCCACCACTCTCTCCCACCCCCACCCTGACTTTATTTTGAAAAATTTCAAACTGGCGGAATAGTTGAAAAACAGTACAGTGAATACCCCTGTCCTTTCATCAGTTGTGAATGTTTTCTTGGCAGGAACTTAAAAAAGAGTCTTCGTTTTACTCTGGTAGGAAAAAAATCAAAGTTTACAGTAAGAATGATAATGATCTTTTTTCTGTTGGGAGTGATTTTCACCCAGTTTTGTCTCAGAGCTTTCATACTTTGAGGCTGTGATACTCCTTCACACTCTGAAATGAAATATGGAGTCTTTGAGTCTCCTTTTTACTTGTATTTTACTTCTATCAGTATGTGTTTTCATTTTTTTATGGTATGTTGCAAAACATTTTTCTTGGATTTCATTTTGTTTTCTCAGTCTTCTGACCATGCAAGATCATCCCTTAGCTGGGCTAATTTCAGTCCTAAGCTGTGCAGGTGTGAAGATGGAAAGACTTTGATTATGGCTTTTCAGAACAAAGGCTTATCTTTCCTACTTCTTTATGACTTGGACTTGTCAAGATAGAGTTGATCCTTAAAAACTAATTGCATGTTTGTTACATATTTTCCAAAGCATACATGTTACCAAAGGAAAGATTTTCTGTTTTCCTATTTGTCATAAACTGGGTTAACAAATTATTAGTTCTCATCATTTACTATCATTTTTTATTGGAAGGAAAAAGAAAGAAAAATTTGCTTTTCTTCTTTTGTCCGTCCTCTACTAGCCTCAGAGCCTTTGGTTTTTAAAAAGCACACGGAGGAAAGGCTGATTTGCATAGTGTGACCAGCCAGTTCTGGATCAGCTGTACAATTCAGGTGTCTGACTTCTTAGAGCTCTTTCTACTAGTCCAGATGTTTTGTAGTGCTTTTTCTTTTTTAAAAAGCAGTAACTTCAAAACAATGCATGAAGATTAAAAACAAATCAAACCTTATACAATTAGCCAAACATTATACGTTGTTCTTTTTATTATTTTATCTTAAAGAGTGCCAGAATATTTTAGGAAATATCAGGACACCTAATTTTAGCACAATAATTGTAGAATGTCATGGTTGTGCTTCCTTTATACACTCTCCACCGTGGCTGTCTAGTGCTGTGCTTGACTGCACTTTACTAAGGAGACAGTTTACTTCCTGGTGGGCCCATTTGCTCTTGTTATTTGTGACCTTGTATGGTGAGCAGGTTTTCTTTAAATTTCACTTTTCTCATCCAAAAAAAATGAAGATAATACTATCTACCTTTTAGGGTTCTTATGAAGATAAAAAGAAATAGTGCGTGTGAAGAGAGCTTAGCAGAGTCTTTAGGGTATTGTAAGTAAACATTAATGTTAATTGTTTCTTTGTCTCTGCTGTTGGAAGGTTTTGCTTTATTTTGGGCTGAGACATGTCTCACTTTGGATCCCTTCCCTGGCTCTATCCCATGGGCCATAAGACAGAGCTAATCTGTTTTCTATAAGACAGTACTTAAAGATTTTTTAAAAAGATATCCATGCTATCTCCCCCAGCAATACTTTCTTTTCAGGACAATAAAAATCTCCAGTTCCTTCAGTGATTACTCATAGGATATGATTTCAAGTCCCCATACCATTTTAATTGCTTTCTTTGAATATTTTTCATTTTTTCTAAATGGCTCTAAATAGTGAAGCTAGAACTGAATTCAGTACTTAAGGTAAAGCAGAATAGACCCCTCCTTGTTCGAAATATTGTTCTTCAGTTAGTACTTCCAGTATTGTCCCATGCTGTTGACTTAACAGAATCAACACAGGAAGTTCAGTACAGAATAATTTCAGTTGCACTGTGCAAATAATTGCTTAATGGAATTGACATGACTATATACATTTTTCCATTTCTTTGTACTTTTATGGGTGTAGCCTGATATAACTGGAATAAAATGATAGTAATTTGCTTTAGAAACAGAACTTCAGTATTATTACAGGTTTGCTCTTCAAACTGATTTGAAATAAAGTTTTTTCTTCATTATAGCATGGTCTTTGAAAGGTAAAGGGATAGCTCTTATGATATTTCTTTTGCTTTCTCCTCCATTTAAAAAAAAGTAAGGTATTTACAGATAGTAAAATCCTTGCTTTTTAGTGCACAGTTAGTCAAGTTTTGATAAAAATGTACAGTTCCCCAGCAACAAAATCAAGATTTAACATAGTTTCATCACCTCAGAAATGCGCCTAACCCTTTGTAGTTGTTTGCTGTCTAAGAGGTGACATTCTAGAAGATAAGCATATTGAGAATATCGAGCAGTGTACGGTTGGAAAAGATAATGAGGTTTGACAGGAGATAGGTATAACGAGATAACATGGCTTTTTCCTGTCCCAGAAGTCCAGTGCTGTAAAACTTAGTGACTGGGTAGCAGCCATTCTCCTCCTTTTTCTGGTTCAGTAAGGAGAAATTGCTAATTAAAAAACAAAACAAAACAAAACAAAACAGGCACATCTTCAGTTTTAGTACCACAATTGACTTCTTTAAAAATGACTATTTTAGTCTTTCTCTGCCTTACGTGGTTAGAAAATTCCATGTAAAGAGCTGTTTGGGAATCATATGGCTAAATAATATCCGATAAATATAACTGCATTGAGAAAATCCTAGCAAAGGGAAAGAATTTCATTTTCTTTCAAACATGATTTTAAAAAGTAATCATTGCACTGTTTAGAATGACTGTTTTTCCTGACAGGTATCATGTCATTTCAGTGTTTTTCCTCTTCTGATCTTCCTCTTCCATGGCTGTAGCTGACCCATAGTGCCCTGTAATGAAACCCGATGGAGTCAGAAGTGGCAGTCATCCCGTCCCCTGCGAAGAGCCAGCCTTTCCCTGGGCTCTGGTTTCTGGCACGCTACAGGAAGGCATTCAAGTCGACGGTTGCTGAGAGCCATTCCACGCCAGGTTGCCCAGACATTGCAGGCAGACGTGCTGTGGCAGATGGGATATACAGGTGTGTGATGTGCATCTGGAAACAGCATAGAGTCTGGTGTCTAGGAGGCCTCCCTCTCGAGTGCCTTCTCATTATTTGTTGAGCTAGATAATGGTCAACTCCCTTCATCTTTGACGCCTATTGTGCTAGGCATCTGTTTCTGTGGCTTTTCTAATTGTTTAATCTATTCATGTTTTGTGTCTTGTTTTTCTGTATCATTTCTAAGGTTAGAAGGGGAGATCGTGAAGCATTTCTTTCCTCTAGAAAAATATGCGAACATACACAGCACTGCCCACAACTGATGGGCAGTCAGCAAAGTTCTGTTATTTCCCAGGGAAAGAGATTAAATTCAAAGACACTTACCTTGATTTGTGTAATTTCATGACAATGAGTTTATCACTCCAGTGTGGTGCCCTGTGTGCAGAATGGCTAAGCAGTTGACTATCATACTTGTCGCTCTTTTGTTTCAGAACAGGAAACAATATTAATGACCATATCCTATGAAACAAAACTCACAATCAGTAAGATTTTTTTCTTACTGAACATCATGGCAGAAAATTTCTGTTTGAAAATTCCTGTTTAAATGTGAAGATTTAGACCTTGACTTTTAAGTAAGCCCATTTCCTTAGCCCCAGGGACCAGACTTAGAGACCCCCTACCTCTCCTTTGACTTCCTCAGCCTTCCACCCTTCAGAATGCCTGAGATACTTAAACTTTTAACATCTGGTAGACTGACATTTTATTAAAATGATTGTCTCCCCTTGGTTTTATCTTTTTAGGGTGAAAACTCCTTCACAAAACAAATTCTCTAGTCATCAGAAAAGCATTTTTTATTCCTCTCCAACCAAGTGGTTTCCAATTTTATGTGTGCATTTTTTTAAAAGTAAGCAATACATTTTGATGGTTATCTCAGTGTAATTGATTATTTAGTGTAGTATTGATACATAAACAATCATAACAGAAAGACATTACTGTCATTATAGCTGTTAGATGTGAAATAATAAAAGTATCTTGTATCTTTTTCTACACGTGTTCTAGAATTTCTTGATCTGACACCATCAGTTGTTTTACATTGGTGCAGGTGGTTTGTAGCCAGTATCGGAAATAGACTCATTATTTTAGAAAAGCGCATAATATACTGGTTTTCCTTAAATGTGATTATCCCTGTGTTGTTGATAACTCCTCTCTGCAGAGTTAGCTATTCAGAATGAGCAGCAGCGAGTAAGTTGTCATCCTTGTCAGAAATAGAGATAATAGCCCCCTCTCCCGGAGGCGTGTGCTTTGTGGGTGCCCTTCACCTTGTAGGGTCATCGGTGGAGGAGTGGGCAGAGCTGGTTCATTCCTGAGCATTGATGACAGTTAAAGGGCGTCCAGAGAGATTTTCTCTGCATCCTCAAGTCTTGTGTAGCAGCAACTGATGGCATTCCCATGCTGTCCCCTTTTCTTAGCCTCAGCTCAGTCAGGGCCTCTGGGGCATCTGACCTAACTTATTTACTCTGGGCAGGCTTTGGCTCTCAGTGACATGTCATTCTCTATGGGTTCCAAAGAGAGGTGTGTTTTATAGACAAAAATCTAGAAAGATCATTTCTCCAAACCTAATTGTGTATGCTTTCTTTTTGGAATAAGGTGCTAACGTAAGGGTTGCTGTTTTTGACACTGGGCTGAGTGAGAAGCATCCCCACTTCAAAAATGTGAAGGAGAGAACAAACTGGACCAACGAGCGAACGCTGGACGACGGTAGGTGGCAGTATCGTGGCGAGACCATGAATGTGGCATTTTCTGGTCATATATGGACTTCGTACATAACTCCCATCCTCCATTTTGTCAGTTAAAGTATTTTTTTCTGTATTAATGATTAAATAGTTCATGTACAATAGTTATTCAGATGAACCCAAGTTGTCATTGTGCCTTTTGGCAGAAACTTTTCTAAATGTCTCAGAGGATGTCGGGAAGTAGCATTTGAGGGGAGAAAGAGGGATACCTGGTGGAGGTGCAGCTCCCTGTTTGGGAGAGAGCAGGAGTGGCTAGACTCAAAAGTGGGCAGGTATGGCATGAGCTCTGAGTGGAAGACAATACAGAGGAACAGAGATTCTGTATCTAGGACTTGGAGGATAAGCCAGTTTGATTTTGGTGGTTTGAAATGTGCATTTCAGCACACAGTTTTCATTGACTTTATAAATTTTTTTCTTACGGGCAACAGGGCTGGGCCACGGCACATTCGTGGCAGGTGTGATCGCCAGCATGAGAGAATGCCAAGGATTTGCTCCAGATGCCGAACTTCATATTTTCAGGGTCTTTACTAACAACCAGGTAAGTGTTTTAAGGATCCCTGAAACTCACAGAATTGATATTAAAATGTAAGAAGTTAAAACTCCAGAAAATACGTATTGGTTTAAATGGAGTACACATCAGTTAATTGAACTGCCACTGGCCTCCCATGTGTGCTGTGTTGTCTCTTCACTGTTCCTTCTGTGTAGCTTTGCCCTTCTCCCACCGCCCCTATCATCAGCCTCACTTGAACCCTAGACCCTGCCTGGAGGCAGCTGCACACAGGGGTTCCTGTACCACGAGTTTCTTCTTTCCTTCAGGCCTGCCTGAGGCTCCTGTGCCACCGTGTCTCAGGCACAGTCCTTACACTTTCTGCATGAGAGAAAATTGCATTTTGTGTGTTTGCCACCCCTCCTGGACTGTGTCCACTTTGAAGGTCCCCTCCATAGCCCAGTACCTAGTGTCATTTTGGCTAACATGGATGTGTGAGCTTATTCCCTTACTCTTCATTTGGAAACTATAGGAAGGGGGAAGGATCCTAGTATTTATTTATTTTTTAATTTTAATTTTTGTGTAGGTGATACATAATTTTACGTATTTATAGAAAAAGCAACAAGGGGATATTCTCCTAATCCTGTCACCCTCTAGCAGGTGCTTACCTTCCTTTTGTCTCCCATGGGAGAGTTTAATTTCTTATACTCCCTCCTAGAATTCCTTTGGCATATATAAGTAAATATAAATATGTAGTCTTATTTTCAAAAGCCTTTAAAGAACATTCTTAATTGTTATATTCATTCTATTTCCACTGTAAGTTTTAATTTTGTATTTTGCAGAAACACTAAATGGTGATACACAAAGTAATTAAACTTCTGTCAGGAAACTAGAAGGAATTGAACATCAGAGAAATAATTCTGTGAAATAACTTTATTGATGTTGTTTATCTTTCAGTCTGTTTAGGAATCAAGATTGTTAAGACTAATATATTAAACTATTTAGAAACACTTGACTTAATAGAAGTGTCTTAAGGTAAATGCTCTTGCGAGAGGACTAGTTAGAAGTCTAGAATTTTGCCGCAGAAGGTGTACTTCAGAGTAATGAGCTGTACCTTAGGCCTGGAGAGACAGGCGCCCTTGGAGCACGCGCTCTCATTGGAACCCAGCTCCCTCTAGGGACTTAGAGTTTCCGGGTGTAGTAGTTTACATTTCAGAGCACTATTTGTTCTTAGCATTTATTTCTGAAAGTTAATACTTCATGCTGCTAGGAGTCCATACTTTGCTCTTCAAATTAAAAACTCTCTTGTGGCACTTTGATGAGACTTTCTCTGAAACGCCTGAAGGACTGTGTTAACGTTAACCAGGTGTCCTACACGTCTTGGTTCCTGGACGCCTTCAACTACGCCATCTTAAAGAAGATTGACGTGCTCAACCTCAGCATCGGCGGCCCCGACTTCATGGACCATCCCTTTGTCGACAAGGTTGGTCTCGTCACTGCACAGAAGGACGTTACATTTGATGATGGCTCCTGCTTTTTCGCATGCCCCAGCTTTTGAGTGCTTCATCTTTAGTGTGCCAGTGGTTTGTCACCCATGAGGTAACTGCTTTGTGAGGACAAATGGGTGATGATGTGAGCTTTAGTGACTTGCATTGGAAGTAGTACATGGTGCTTTGTTGATTCCTTCTCAACTAAACACATGTCCTGTTTTCTGAACTTGCCTGGAAAGCCAGTATCTGCTCAATGCACTGTACAGGCCTACGTCCTGGTTTTTATCTAAATATACTGCTGCTGCCAAACACATTCATGTCAGTAAGGGTCTAGTGTTACATTTTCAGGGGGAACCTTTCTCTTTTTTTAGGATCTTTTCACAGTTCTGGTTATTTTTTGACAATTATATGTTGATTGTTTAAAAGTGGTATACTTTCACAAATAAATGCTTGCTAATTTTGTAGGTGTGGGAATTAACGGCTAACAACGTAATCATGGTTTCTGCTATTGGCAATGATGGTCCTCTTTATGGGTGAGTATCCCTAATAGGGAAGGACTTAGAGGTGTTTTTTTTTTGTTTCCTGAAATAACTGAAAAACTGTTGTTTATTTCTTTATTTATACCTGTTTATCTGTCTAAAGCTCTGCATATTGAAATTTTCAGCACGCCAGAAAATAGACTATAATGAACCTCAGGTCCTCACTACTCGCGTCAGCAGTTAACTCAAGGACAATCTTGTTTCCGTTTAATTTTTATTTTATTGTTTTAATTTGCTATAAATAGCAAGGGTGCCTAAAGTTTTTATTCTACTTTTTTTTTCAAAATCAGAAAAGTAAATCTATTAGAAATAAATGGCTCCTGCAGTATTTAATAAGACCCATTCAGTACGAGGCATGGGGTGAAGAGGTAGATAAGATGAGGGGTCTGCCTCTTTAGGAAAGAAGGTACAAGCACAACGAAACTAACACAAAAAGAAGCAAGCACGTAACAGATGCAGGTGGTGCTTTGGGAATTGATGAGAGGGATCAGATGGAGGAATCAGAGAGAACAGTGTCATGGAAACGTTCCTTTGTGCTGTGCTGTCACGGTGAACTGAAGCAGCACAAGATATGAAACATTAGTCACCGAATCACAGGCAGTAAACATTGGTTAGAGATCTCAGTTTTCTTTCTATCTGCAGCTCCGATTTTTATTCTCTAGGTAACATACATAAATAATCTCTTGTGCTAAAATGCTTTTGCTATAGGGTGGTTGTTACCCTCCTTTATTGGGTACCCAGGATGTATGCAGTTTGGTGCTGTGGAAAGGGTTTTTCTACGAAGGAAAAAGAAAATCTAGTCTGCCCTCAGTGCACCATAACCCAGCAGACGGAGAGACAAATGTATGCGTTCCCTCCCACATGTGTGTGTCTCTGTGGTGCACATGTCAAGGATGTGTACTTGTACCTTCAGAAACACTAACAGTGACATCCTTCGGAGTGCATGCTGGGGAGAGCAAGCCACCTTGAAGACTGGGTGAGCTTACTTAAAAGGTCCAGGGCCTAGAGTTAGACTGCATATATGAAATTAATGTTTTTGTAGATCAAAAACCGTGCATATTGGCAGTTTTGGTTCCAGCCTAATAGTTGTTCAGTCAGTGATTCTATCTCTGTCAGGGGTCCCAGGTCCCGGATTTTTCTGTGTCATTAGTAATATACATTGTGACTCATAGGTGACATAAACATTCTGACTATAGCTCTACCATGAAAAACACCAATTACAGAATAATCTCATCACATTTTCTTGTTTTCCTTTTCAAATGTTTCTCCCGTTTGCCACTTCTCCCATTTCTGATGTCCCTACTCAAGGCCAAGGCCTCGTCAGTTGAGTCACTGAGTTATCAGTCAATTTCCTATCCTGTTGTCCAACTTCAGTCTTTCCCATCCAGCTCTTCCTGCATGGGCGATGGGGGTTGTGGAAAGAGCCCTGGTTTGGAGCCAGATGACTCCGGCCTGCCCCTTACAGGCTGTGGGACCTTCACTCTTTAAGGCTCAGACTCCTCACCTGTCACAGGTGGGCATGAGACCCACCCTGGTTAGTTATTTCGAAGATGAAATTAGACAACAAAGGGAAAGGCTTATGAATAATGAGCCTCTATAAAAAGTAGCCTTTTTTTCTCTTCTTTTTCTGTTTTTTTTAAAAACACATGTTCTAGCAGTTTTCTCATTCCAGAATCTGTAGTGGATCATTATCACTAGATCAAATCCAGATTTTTCTTCTTGGTTCTCAAAATTCTCACTATTCTACTTTTTCTGTAAGGGATCAAATAGTAAATACTTAGGCTTCACCGGCCATGTGGTGTTATAACTACTCAGCTGCCCCGTCGTGTGAAGGCAGCCCTGGAGTGTGTGAACGAATAGGCCTGGCTGTGTCTAGTAAAACTTCACTTATGAAAATAGGTGGTAGGTCTGTTGTGACCACTGGAGACCATAGTTCCCTGACTGTAGTAGCATGTAGCTGTTGGCTTCGCTTTATTTTTCTACTTATGCATGCACATTTTCTTCGGATCTGCTCTCCTCCTGGGTCTCCATATTTATCCTGGTCTCTATCACTTGTTAACTGCTGGTGTCCCTCCTACCTTTCTTCTGTTCACACGCTTCTGACTGCTTTGCCACACACTAGTCATTCTTCTGAAATCCTGTGACTTCTCTGGGCAGTCACACTCAATGGCTTCTAATCAAAGTGTTTTTCATTTTCAGTGTATTAGAGGAGAACCTTGGAGAGGAGGGCCCTGTTCAGACTCATTGGGTCAGCTCATAGAGCTACACAGAGATCTGGTATCTGCCAGCTGCTTTGTGCTGGGAATGGCATGTAACCACCAGGCATAGCTTGCACTGTTCTGGCTTACTGCTTGGGCATCAGGTAGGACTGGTCACATGACTGTAATGTGCCCAAAGAGCTGGAGTCACTTATCGCAGGCGTTGAGCTGCTAGCCACTCTGGATATAATGCTTGAATCCCCAGATAGCCCTTGCTGTGAGCTTCTCGAGGTCCTGCATCCTTGACACTTAGACTTCATGGTGCAAGGAGTTTGCAGCTGCAGCTTCCCCCTTTTCAGCACCAACAAAAATTTTTTCATGCTTTCTCTATTTTATGGGGTTAAAGCATACTAACTATTATAGAGATTGACAGAGAGGGAGGGTGGGAAGGTGGCTTTTTTGTGTGTGTCAATTACAATAGGAAGTTTTAGCAGTGACTTCTATACTAATCTCTGCTTCTTGATTTCATAGAAATGTATAAATTTTTAGCATCAGCCTGTAAAATATCACTGTTGGTGTCTTTGAACAACCACCTAGTAGCATATCAGTCACCAGTGGGCTAAGAAGGCAGTGCCAAGGTTCTCAGTATGGTTTAAAATAGTTGGTTATAGTCAGGTTCTCTATAGTCTTGCTATAGTCTCTCTATAGTAAGCCACTTGAAATCAGTTTTGGTTATTGAATTATCAAAGATTTCATTTTTTTTTTTTTTGTAGTGGAGCTATAATAAAGCTCAAAATGCATTTTCATTACTGGTTGTTGTATACTTTCGGATAGTTCAGCTGCCTCTTGATTCATATCTTGACTTCATAGTTTAAACATTTTTGTCGTTACTTCACTATCATTTCCTTGCAGATCTAGTACTCTTTAGGTATGGAAGAGAATTACATGGTTTTATTCTTTGCATCTGTGTCTTCCCTCCAAGAGTTCAAGATTACACAGTGATGTCAGTCACTTCCACAGTTGCCTGTGAGGAAGGTGGAACACCCTACAAAAGATCAGTTGAAAACATTAACTTCCTGACCATGACAGATGCATATGTGTGACTCAATTCCTTCCCAGAGAAATGCCGAATCTACCAGGGGAGGCAAAATGAATACGCTTCAGTAGTTTGAAAATGATGTGAGAATGTATAAGTTGGTGATGAATTGTCATAGTGTTAAGTCTTGTGAAGTTCAGAGAAGGTGGGTAGGTCTTCCTTTAAGCCTGGAAGTAGTGAGGGAAAAAGTGAGTCTTGGACCAAAGTATGGGAAGTTGACAAGGAGGGAAAGTAAGAAAGGGTGTTCAGGTGCAAGGAAATGATTTGAGCCCAGTATAAAGATGGCAGTGAGTATGGCCTTTCACAGGACAGCTCTGAGGAGCAGCAGTCCATCTCAGCTGCACATGTTTTGTCACAGAAGACCCTGATATAGTCTTTGATTTTTCTGGGAGTATTTGCCCTTATTCATTTAAAATTATTTCTCTTCCCTTTTGTTTTTGTGCCTCAATTTAGCACTCTGAATAACCCTGCTGATCAAATGGATGTGATTGGAGTAGGTGGCATTGATTTTGAGGATAACATCGCCCGCTTCTCTTCAAGGGGAATGACTACCTGGGTAGGCTTTTCTTCATTAGTCAAATGTGCCTAAAGGAACCATTTGTCTGAGAGTCTGGAGGTATATTTATGAGTGCACAAATAACAGCAGCTTGTAAGCCTGACGCTCATATGCATAGATGGCATAGCCAGGGCTGTGGGTACTTGTCTGGCCATGAAGATGAGAGATCTGGTCCCACTGACATCTGCATCACTGGAGTGCCGGGCAAGGGCTGGTTCTGAGTGGTATTTCCTAGTTCTACTTTTTAACTTATTTCTGAGTGACTCACTCCTTAAGTCAGTTAGATTCATGACCATTTGTCCTAACTAGTAGGAATATGAGCACTTTCCTTGGTGCTAGGTGAGATGATTTTGGGGGACCTTAAGAAACAAGAGAAACCAGTGAGAAAAACTTACTATCGGCTGTGGTAACACAGAAATAATTGTATTTAGCTGGACAAAGTTGAAATAACCCAGGAAGTTAAATAACTCGGCTACTTGGAGTTTAATTATGCAGCTATTCATCCTCCCCTACTCATTACAACAGATTTGGCTTCAAAGTTAGGTGCTCTGTCAGGCGGCACTGGGCACTCTTGCCTGTCCCTCATCGTCGTCTGGATCAGATCACCTCTTGGGTGCTCTTACTCAAGGGTGCTGAGCTTGGAGGTCTTGGGAAGCCCCAGAAAAGAGTCATAGCCTCCTAAGAACATTGCAGCCTTGTCTGTAGTGGCGCCACTTTATGGGATAGCCTTCTCCCTTCACACTGTCACCTCTCCTGGTGCCCTCTTCATTCAGCTCCACCGTGGATCCATGCCTGAGGCGCTCAGACACCTCCGACTGCAGTGATGATCATTGACTTGTCACCCCATCCTGAAAAAGTCATTCCCAGGGATGTGTTTCATATCAGTTCATTTGCGCTTCCTCAGCACTTTCTTTGTACTGCCAAGTTACTTGGAACCAATCCCTCTACCACTTGATGTCTGTCTAGATCTCTCATAAATGCTTTCATGGAATTATAATGCAGTGCTATGTCCTTGGTTTTTCGTCATGGCCTTGTTTTTTTAATGGTATTTTGAGAAATGTTCCTGAATCATTACAGAGCTGCAGATGAAGACATCTACTCAGTGTCTCACATAGATGGATATATAGCCTCATTTCCAGGAAATTTCTGAGTACTCAGTTAAAATCTTATCTCAAGTTGCTCATCATTTACATTTATCTGAATGGTTTCTTCTTTCTTCTCTGGTGACAGATTGAAATCTTCAGTTATGTACTTTTTTCCTTGTAAAGAAAATGTTTTTTTTTCCCCTAACTTTTAATTTTCTGATTTTTCTAAAATATTTCTAATTTTTAAATTATCTAGATATGTCACTTTGCAGTTTCTAGTCTTGCATGTTAGCAAAATTTTAAATATTTACTTTTTAATTGCTTTATGTCATTACTAGTATACTGGTTATTATAAAACATGTCAAAAATAATTTCATTTTCTGCATTATAATTTAAGCTTATTTTCAGTACTGCAGTGAATTACAGACTAAAACCAGTAACTTACTGAAGTTACTATATTTAAGTAACCCATATTTCTGTTCTGGTTTTATTCACTGATAACCCAGTGTAACTGTGTGCCAGTGTGTGTGCTGTGGTGGAAACCAACCCGCTTTTATTCATAGGAGCTACCAGGAGGCTATGGCCGTGTGAAACCTGATATTGTCACCTATGGTGCTGGAGTGAGGGGCTCTGGTGTGAAAGGGGGGTGCCGGGCCCTCTCGGGACCAGCGTGGCTTCTCCAGTGGTCGCCGGTGCTGTCACCTTGCTGGTAAGGTGAGTGTTGCTCAGCAGAGAGAAAGTTGGTGCCAGCAGACCAGTAGCTGAGTCTTGCTTTTCACCAACTGTGTTTAGAGGTCAGGAGCACATCACGCAACCTTGCTTCGTCTCTGTTTCTTTATCTTTACAAAAGAAGTCAGAGTCCATTCTTTGATTAGAGGATGCTTGTGAGAGTTGATTCTTGTGTGTATGTGGGTACCCACAATATAGCCCTATGTGAAGAAAAATACCTGTTTATGTTCGAAATCTGGTTTTATTAGAGGATCTTTTAAGGCTTTTTTTTTTTTTTTTGAGCAGGTCATAGCAAAATTAAGAGGAAAGTACAAAGATTCCCCCATGTCCCCTGTGCCCCCATTTTGTTTGTTTTTATACCATTTTCGATGCTGCAGCTGTACTTGTTATATCCAAGCAAGTGTGTATATCAGGCATGGAACAGAAAATAAGGTATTTCCTTGCCATAGCCTTCATTTCCTTGGGAATTCACCTTTTAACATTTTATTTTGGCTAAGGAGCTGTCAAACCAGGCAATCAGCTCTCCTTTATGAGAGACAAGTTTCTCTTTGTAATTTACTTATTCTTTTTGTCTTGTCGAATCCCATCTGCAATTAAAATGGAGCTTAGTGGTCCACCTTTAATTTTGCTGTTAATGAAGCTGGAAGAAAGTTCTCAAATATATTCAACTGGAATTGATGCTTATGTGCTCTTAGTCAGATGGGCCATGTGCCTTACTCCCAAAATTATAAAAAGATGTCTTTGGAACTAGCACTTATTTTGTAGTTTAACACCCCTCAAAAAGCAAAACAAAATGAAACAAAACTTTAGTGTGTTGTATTAACATAAAACAGCAAATTTCAAAGTTATACTGTTATATTTTAAAATCAAAATAGGCAAATGATAGTAAATGTTTTTATATTTAAATATCTCTTTAAAATCAAGTAAATTTATGTTGATTTTAACTTCTAATGCCAGAGGTATCTTTTATTAATAGTCTTTTAGAAAGCTGGACATTTACTTGTTTCGTTCTTTTTCCATCCTTCCCTTATAGTTCAGAGCCAAATTCTTAAAATTGTTGACATCGCTCAGAGTAATATCTCTTTGGAGACTAACCATATGCCTGTTAGAAACATCGTCTCTCTGTTCCACTTGTTTCTTCACCCCGACCTTATATACAGTAAAAAAAGAGGGAAGGGAATGCAAACTGTGGAGTTACCTGGCTCACTTAGGCTTCTGTATTTGCCAGGAGGAGAGAATTCAGCCAGGGCTCTTGTTTCCACTCTTGTTGATTGTGAAACAAAAAATTCTGGCTCAGGTCTCCCATTTGCCGTGATTGTTAGCAGGGATGAGGTTTCAGCTCCACTGTTGAGCCCATCACAACTCCCTTCTGTCACATGAGTAGGGAAGTGAGGAGGGTGTGCTTTCCATTTCCAGTAGCATCTCTAAGTATAGATATTCTCAGTGTCAAGGAAACCTTTCACTTCCTTCATCTCCCCGCAGCAGATTAAAATGCCGCTGTGACAGTTCAGAAATATTTTTATGGCTGGACAAATAGCTCACAATAGAGTCTGAGCACCAAAGGAGCACTTCCTTGGCTTCCCGCCTCCCAGTGCTCAGTAAGGAACTAGAATCTAACCTTTGGTGTTGCTTGATCAGCATGAAGAGGGGAAGACTGTGGACCCATAGCTGAACTTTTAGCAGCTCTTTTTTTTGTCATTGGAATCAGTCCCCTCTTTATGTCCTCTTACTTCTCCTGTGTCAGATTTCCCATCTAGACCTGTTAGAAAAACCTGCATACACTTCAAGAACAACTGCCATTATAGTGAAATATTTAGGATCTTAGGAGTTTTTTTTGTTGTTTACTATATTTTTTTCTCCTGAATTTAGAGATTAAAATTTGTTTATGTTTATAATGCATAGATATATAAGAATGAATGTTTTAATGCTAGCGTTTTTAAGTAGTTGATAGTGCCTAGGTGTCACTCAGTTCCTAGCCAAGTAGAGATGAATATTCAAGTTTGTCCAAATGCATTCTGATGATGAAACTCTCAAGGTAGCCTCAGATCTGCATGGTTTTATTATCCACCAGGGTGATGCATCACACACAGGACTCCAAAACAAAAAAGGCAAGTTTTCGCTCTGGAGATGGTGGGCTTCTCTTAGATGCTCTACCTCTTTCCCAGCCTGCATTGACTTCCCTCTCCAGGACCTGTCTCTCTGTCTTCTTCACCTTTTCCCAGCTAAGTTTTGTCTCAACTTATCTCCTTCTTCCTGCCTTCCATGAGGAGCCTGTACCTCTTACTTATTCTTGCCTCTGGAAATCATAGTTAAAAATCAGAAAATGTTTTTCTGATCACTTTAGTATAAATAGGCACTAGCAAATATTCTCACAAGCCATGTGGAAAGCCAATAACTCTTCAGTCCTGAGGCAGGTGCAGAAATGAGAACACATTCATTCTTATCTCGCATGGTCCCTACCAAAAAAAAGTTTTTGTTAGACAAAACAATATTGGAGATCACATGTTTACACATTTGCAGGTTAGGAATAATCTGATTTTTATTCTTTTATGAGAAAATGAACAAATGCATGATTCCCTCCCCAACCTCTCCCAGCACAGTCCAGAAACGTGAACTGGTGAATCCAGCCAGTATGAAGCAGGCCCTGATTGCATCAGCCCGAAGACTTCCTGGTGTCAATATGTTTGAGCAAGGCCATGGCAAACTGGATCTACTCAGAGCCTATCAGATCCTCAACAGCTACAAACCACAGGCAAGGTCAGTATGCTCTCCTTTTGAGTAGGCTTCTCACTGGGTTCTGCACAAAATAGTAGCTTCTGAACAGGAACCAATCGCTGACCACATAACACTCAGGGATCCCAGGGAGAGCTTTATGCTGCAGCTTCTACTAGGGTGCTAGCTGGTATTCTGTTATTTTTAATATGAGTAGTTTAAAATAATGATTATCTATTTTCTTTTTTACTTTTTAAAACTTTCTTCTGAAATAACCTTACAGAAATTTGCAAAAATTGCATAGAGTTCTCATACACCCTTTATTTAGCTTTCTCTAATGCCAACATCTTAGGTGACCATAGTTCAACTATTAAAACTAACAAATGAACACTGATATTGTACTGTAATTAATCTGCAGATTTTATTCAGTTTGCCAGTTTTCCCCTTGGCATTCTTTGTCTAGTCCAGAATCCCGGCCCCACATTGCTTTTAGTCGTCTGTCTTCTTGGTCTCCTCCAACTTCATGATTCTGAGTCCTTTGGGAGTGCTGCGTACTTACTTGTAGACTGTATGTGGGTTTATCCGATGCTTCCTTATGATTAGTTTGAGGTTATGTATTTTGCATGATTAGTTTGAGGTTATGTATTTTGGAGAAGAAGCTTTTTCATTTTTTATTTTGAAATGAGTTTAGATTTACAGCAGAGTTCCAAAAATAGTACATGGGGATCCATAAATCCTTCACCCAGCTTTCCCTAATGTTGACATCTCCCATAACCATAGTACAAATCTCAGAGCCTGGAAATAAATTAACATGGATGTATGCCCATTGAATAATCTACAAACTGTATTGGGATTTCACCCACTGTCCCACTCCTGTCCTTTTCCTGGCCTAGGAGCCAGTGCAGCATCCCACGTTGTATTTAGTTGTCACGTCTCCTTGATCTACAATTAGGGACACTTCACCAGCTTTCTTCCTCTTATTACTGGTGGAATTTATTTGCATCATTTAAGGTAGGTGATGTGTCCAGGCCCTCCAAGAATCAGACTCCAGGATTGGATTAGCCATCCAAGAGATCTGTTGCGGGAGGGGAACCTATGAAGGAAAAAGAGAAGGAGGCAGTAGTAGTCTTAGGACCACCATGCTGACCTGATGCCTGTGAAAAGGGGTAGAGGAAGGAGGCTTGCGGAGCAAGACTGTCGGACTGCAACACAGGTCTAAAAATGTTTCTGCTAATGGGGAAAATCTTGAACCAAATTTGTCTGTTAGTGGAGCCTGCGTCCCCCAGGGATGAGCCTGCCCTAGGAAAATGTGGTGGAGATACTGGAGGGGCGGCAGCTGCAGGTGCCCACTGCTGAGCTTTTGTGGTGGAAGATCTGAGCAGTATGGCTCATGGTGCCTTCTTTAGTGGTGTGTGCTGGGTTTCTTTACTGCAGTTACTGTTTGTCTCTTGTGACTACCAAGTATCATTTGTGGGGATGCACTTTGAAATGATCTTGCTTCTTAATATACATTCACTAATTTTAGCATCCATTGATGGTTCTTGCTTGCAGTAATTATTACTACAGAGATTGCCCCATGGTGATTTTCTGTTTCTCTCATTCTTTCTACGTTTATTAATTGGAAATCTGCTGTAAGGAGGAACTGTCCCTTCTCTCCCATTTATTTATTTATTCAGTTATTTATATCAGTATGGGCACATGGATATTTATTTGACTCTGGGTTATAATCCAATAATATCATTTTCTTATATCCCCTGTCTTACACGAAGGATAGGATTACTACAAATATTCTTTTGTACTTTGCTTTTCTCACTTAACAGTATCCTGGAAATCGCTCTATGTCAATTCATAAGATCTTTTTACAGCTATATAGTATGGATGTACCATTGTTTATTCACCACTTAATCTATATTTTGGCATTTATATTGTTTCCAGTGTTTTGCAGTTATAAACTGTTGCTATGAATAATCTCATGCCCAGTATTTTAGTTTTGTTGGAGGTGTGTCTTCAGGAAAAATTCCTAGAAGTGGTACTGCTAGGTCAAAGTTAAGAGCATAGGAGCTTTGTTAGGTACCAGTCCATTCCCTTCCAGAAGGGTTGTGTCTGTTTGCATTTCATGGTGCTGTGTGAGGGCCTATCTCCCCAGAGCCTCACCAGCAGAATGTTCTGTCATGCTGTTACTTTCTGCCACTGTGATAGATGAGACATGGTCTCTCAGTATTGTTGTAATTTGCATTTTTCCAGTTGTGAGTAAGTTCAAACACTTTGTATATGGTCATAGGCCATTTTTGCACCTTTCTTGGGAAATGTCTGTTCATTTCTTTTTCCTTTTTCTCTGAGTTTTATTTGTCTCTCAGTTGTTAAGAGTCCTTTATATATATATTTGCTGGTGATATATATTGCAGATATTTTTCTCAGTTTGTCAGTTTTTTGATTTCGTGTAAAGTGTTTTTTGCTATGCAGTTTTCTTTAAGTAGCCAACTTTGTTAGTCTTTTGTTGTTGCTCTTGGATTTTGAGTCACAGAAAGCCTTTTTCTATACGAGATAAAAAAGAAATTCACCTGGGTCTCCTTTTAATACTTGTTTCCTTTCCTTTTATTTCCTTCGATTTACTTGAGACTCCCTGATCCATTTGGGGTTTATTCTTGTGGATAGTGTAAGGTATGGATCTAATTTTATCTTTTGCCAAATGATCAACCCATTTGTCACTCCCGCGCTATTAAAAAGTGATTTGAGATTTTGTGATTTGAGACTCTTGCGTTCAAAGCATTCACTGCGGCTGGTCGCCTCATCATCTTCTGCCAGCCACAACCACCAAATTCTCAACTCGCAGAAGGAAGGAGATGTTCCCCACACATTCTGTTGTTTGTACAGTCTAGGCAGCCTGGCCCAGTGGTCTTTTCAGCATAGGAAGCATTTCGAAGTCAGGTTCCCAGATGCCATCTGAGGGCAGCCCTGCAAGCAGGCCCTTCTGAGGCTCAGGTCCATCCACTTTGTTGACTCTTTTTGTAAAATTGTGCCACTTCAGTGTCATTTTCTAACACACTCTGCTCTAATGCTATATTCTTTGTTTCAGTTTGAGCCCCAGCTACATAGATCTGACTGAGTGTCCCTACATGTGGCCCTACTGCTCCCAGCCCATCTACTATGGAGGAATGCCGACAATCGTCAATGTCACGATCCTCAATGGCATGGGCGTCACAGGAAGAATTGTAGACAAGGTGAAACTGCACTCTGGCATGTGGTGAACTTAGGCCTGGCCCAGACCTTTGTGCCTTAGCTCTTTCTCCTAAAGTTAAAACAGGAAAAGTTCTCTCCTCCTGTCCAGGGTGCTGGGGTATTGGAAGCAGTCATGTGTTTTCCCCTAAGTCCTCTACACATTAGGGATAAATTAATGAAACCAATTTGCTCTTTTTTTACTTGGGCATCTAGAGTTTAACTCCTGAGTCGACTAATTACAATTGATTCTTTATCCTTATTATTTTCCACCTATAATTAAAGGCCCACTTAGAATTGTTTTATTTTTTAATGAGCATTTATGGACCTTAGGGTTTAGAAGGCATGGTCCTTTTGAATTTTGTTTCTATAATATTTTTATACTTCATAAACATTATCACAACAATAAAAGGTAGGGAAAGAAAACAGAAAAGTTACCTCTATCCTGGGCACACTAATATTGCCACTAGTTTTTAATATTCTTTTTCACCCCTTATCTGAAATACATATTTTTTTATTAAATTTATGTGGTAGGCAAAAATTTAGCCTTTTTTTTTCAGTTCTCACTTTGATGTAAACATTTAAAAATATAACTCTATACATAGCACCAATGTACTTTTTAATGGTTGTTTAATAATACATAAACTATCAAGTCATAATTTGCTTACTGTTTCCATAATTTGCTTACAAATAAGTGATTATCAAATAGAAATATTTCACAGAATAGCTTTGTATATATATGTATTTTCTTCGGAATTATTTGCTTGACATAAACTCCCTAGACTGGAATCCTGAATCAGAGGCCTAGACATTATTACGGCTCTTGGTACATAGTACAGAGTTCTTTCAGAGAAGAGTTAGGCCATCTCACACTGCTGCTGCTGCTGGTGTACCCAGGGGCAGTGTTTCTACCATGCCTGTCCTAGGTGGTACGTCTTTTTTTTTAATTCCATGAGGTTTTTAAAAAATGAGGTAAAATTACATACTGTAAAATTTACCCTTTTAAAAATTGTGCAATTTAGTTGTTTTTAGTGTATTCATGAGTAGTGATGCAGCCATCACCACTGCATAATTCTAGAACATTTTCATCACCTCCAAAAGAAACAGCTATTGAACAGTCACTGTTCATCCTCCTTCCCCACCCCGCCACCAGCCCCTGGCAACCACTAACATGCTTTCTGTCTCTCTGGGTTAATCTATTCTGGATAGTTCATATAAATGGAATCCTGCAACATGTGGTCTTTTGTGGCTGGTCTCTTTTACCTAGCATCTTTAAGGTTCATTGTGTTATACATGTATCAGTGCTTTGTTCTTTTTTATGGCTGAATAATATTCCATTTTTCATCTAGACCTCATTTTGTTTATTCATCACTTGATGGACATTTGGTTTATTTCTGGGTGGTTCATCTATTAACTTTAAATTTAGAGGGAATAAAATAGGTACCTTATTTAATGAACACTTCTTCAATTATTTGTGAGGCGACTGTCTCCTGAATTGTTTACTAATTGTATTTTCTCTTATGCGAATTAGCTTTTCATTGCCTTGGCCTATTTTTATACTGGAATTTAGGTTTCCCCTAGACATTAACCATTGTTGTGTTTTGTGCAGAAAGTTCTCACAGGTTATTGTTTAATTTTCTTTTCAATAATAGTGGTGGTTTTTATTGGGGGGTGGAGACTTCTGTAAAAATTTCACATTTTCCTGTAGTTCATTTTTGATCTTTTGTGATTTCTTCTTTTGTTTCAAAAATTAGAAACTTATCCTTTCACAGATATAATGAAATCTCAATTTTACCTTCTACTGCCTTTTTTTTTAATGCGTGTTAAATATGTAATTTTTTCATTCGTGTTGACTTAATACATGGAATAAGAGATAGGTGAAAATTAACTCAAATTTTCTCAATTGCTAACCAGTCATCTTCAAGAGGATTTATTAAAAATCTCTTTCTTTCCTTATTGTTTGTGGTATTATATCCTACACATACTTTTCTTCTTTTTCAGAATTGTTTTTTAATATAATGACTTGCTTGGGAAGTATATTGTTGTTATCTGGCTTGTGAGGGAATGAGTAATTTAGGTTAGTTTGAAAAAATACTGGTTATTGAAGTATTGAAAAATTGAAATAGTATAAAAGCTAATTTATGTTTCTTCTAGACGGTCTCCTCTCATGCTTTCCTTTTTTCTCTGTCCTCAAATCTGGAAGAGACTGGAAGAGCAGTCATCCTGACAGCTGAGCCAGCTTTTCCTCTGGAAGTCCCTTAAACCTCTGCCTGCCCAATTACTGGCGTTAGAATTTGGTGACCATGTCATTTAGAATTTGCATCCATGTCATTTTACTGTTGGACTTCTTTCAGTTAATGTAATTCTCTAAGCATACAACTAATTGGGATCTAACCTCAAATCTGAGAATTGTTGTTTATTTAAGTTCTCTATCAGATAAAAGTTCTTCATCAAACCATGTTCCCCCCACCCTTTTTTTAAACTTGGGAATAAATTCTCTAAAATTGGAAGCTGTCAGAAATAATGGATTCTAGACTTTTCATAATGGATGATGTTCTAGACATTCCATAGGCAATTTTGGTTATAGGTTGCTTAGTATCTATATAAATTTCATTTTGCCTTACTTAAAATATGTTTTTCTCAAAAACTGCTATAGGTAATTTAGGAATGGAACATTTCACCTTTACTTTGCTTATTTCTCTTCTGCAGCCTGACTGGCAGCCCTATTTACCACAGAACGGAGACAACATTGAAGTGGCTTTCTCTTACTCCTCGGTGTTATGGCCTTGGTCAGGCTACCTGGCCATTTCGATTTCCGTCACCAAGAAAGCGGCTTCCTGGGAAGGCATTGCGCAGGGGCACGTCATGATCACCGTAGCTTCCCCAGCAGAGGTGGAAGTAAGTGGGCAGGGAGGGGCTTGTGTCTCTTAACCTTTCACTGTCACCTGCCAGGAAGGGATGGACTGGCTAAATGCCTAGGGTCTCAGATTTGAAGCACAGTTGGCGGATGTAATTAGGTTTGATGAAGGCTGTGATTGATGATTCGAGGCCCTGTAAAAGCCCACTCAGTAGTGAGTGATGGTTCCTCCTCTTCTGTTGCTGAGCAACGGTAGATAGGACTGTTTTATGCCAATTTCAAGCTCAAAATGATTGCAGAAAATACGTATTCTTTGAAAGTGAATGTAGGGTTAATCCTGTGTAACACTAGTGTTTCAGGAACAAGGTGCTTTAAAATTTAAGTCTCAAGCTCTTAAAAGAAGATTTTGAATGGAATTAATTATGATACATGAAAGTTCCTTTCTGTATTTATTATTGGAGATTCTTGCGTTCAGATTATTAGGGTTAAATTGATAGAAATGAACTTTTTAAACCCAAAAACCTGAAAATTTCTCCTGAGCAAAGGGGGGGGGTTCCATGTTTTTTTTTTTTTTAGTCAAAAAATGGTGCAGAACAGACTTCAACAGTGAAGCTCCCAATTAAGGTGAAGATAATTCCTGCTCCTCCTCGAAGCAAGAGAGTTCTCTGGGACCAGTACCACAACCTCCGCTATCCGCCTGGATACTTTCCCAGGGACAATCTAGAATGAAGAATGACCCTTTAGACTGGTAAGCAGCTGCCAGACACAGTGCTCATTACCCCCCCCTGCCCTTCCTTCCACAGCAGGACTAGGGGTGTTGTCCCTTTGGGGAGCAGGTGTTGCTTCTCAGTGAGCGTGGACTTCTGTGACCCCCCAGACTTTAACAATTGTGCAGTAAAAAATCTTGAACGCATCCTTACTTGTTCTCTTTCCCTTACTTCTCCTGTTGAATCAGCCAGCAAGTCCTGTTAGTCCTCCTTCCAGAACATGTCCTGACTCCTGCCTTATCTGGCTGCCACCTCTGCTTCTACTCTCATTCAGGCCATTGTCATCTCTTTCCTGAACAGTGCTGGTAACCTGACAAGCCACTGCTGCCACTCTTGCTCCCTTAAATCCCATTATCCGTGCAGCAGCCCTGGTTCCCTAAAAACATTCTGTCACAATTTGCTTAAAACTCCAGTGCTGCCTGTCGGGACTTCAGGTGCCTGATGTGTCCTCCTCAGGTCTCCTGGCCATGCCCCTGTCACAGCCCCTCCAGTGCAGCTAGGCTGACTCTCCTAGCCATACTCCAAGTTCCTTTCTGCCTTAGTATAAAAAAGGAGTTTGGACTTCACTCTGAAAGTAGGGGGAAGAAAGAACATTGAAAGGTTTGAGCAGTGCACTTACAAGGTGATATCTGCTTTTTATTAAGATGTCTCTGGAAGGCAGATTAGAGGGGCTTAGCAGAGGCAGATGGATAAGAGGTGGGGAGATGTTGATAGACCAAGGTAGTGGCCACGGGTCTGAAGAGGAGCGCATGGGTTCATCCTTACTGAGGAGGTGTACTGTGAAGGGCTGTGAAGTGGGAGGTGGGGGGTGCAGATAGATATACCCCTGGCTGTTTCTGTGGGGCGTTTGGGTAGGAGGCTTATGTGGAGTGTACGGTAGGAAAATGAGCACCTTTAGGAGGATAAAGGATGGAAAGGTGATCAGCAGTGCTACATCATCATCTCAGCATGTCTGTGTGCCCATGCTCCATCTGTCAAGTGCAGACATGTATGCCACCACTGGAGTGAAGGTTCAGTGCATTTCTTTGGCCATTTCTTCTTGTCATTTTATCTTCTTCATGTTCGTGTCATGTGCATTATTTCCTATTATTACCCATTTTATTTGCTGGCCCAGAGAAGCAAGTCTGAAAGTCTGACTTCTGAGCCCGAGGGCCGGATTCCCCAGGCCTCTGCTGGGATGGAGCTGCGCTCCCACAGAGATGACTGGATTTAAGGAGTTGACTCTGTGGTTAGGCAACCTGTATTATGAGTAAAGATTGATCATTTTAGTGCCGGGGCTTGCTGTTTTTCAGGAACGGTGACCACATCCACACCAATTTCAGGGACATGTACCAACACTTGAGAAGCATGGGCTACTTTGTCGAAGTCCTCGGCTCCCCCTTCACGTGCTTTGATGCTAATCAGTATGGTGAGCAACAATGAGGAGCTAGCCAGGTGTTCTTTCCACTCTGTTGGTGTTTGTGAAAAGTTTGTAAAGGGAATCACAGTTTAAATGAGAGGCTGGCAAGGGGAGCATGTGCGGGGTCTCCTGGTCCTAGTGGAGGTGGAATGAGGCGCCAAGCAGAGCAGTGCATGGCCCTGCTTAGTGGTTGGTGACGGTGGTGGTAATGTTCAGCTAAAATGCGACTGTCACAACGATTGGGGGCAAGGACATTTGTACATTTTTATTTATTTTTAAATAGAAGAAACTCTAGCACTGTATTTTACGCCTCCTCAAGTAAGTGAAATATCTTTATATTAGTGTTCACAAAGGGAACACAAGGCCACAGCCAGCTGTTGCGTGACTGCAGGCCTGACCCTTTCTTTTTCACTCTGTTCTGAAGTGAGTTCGGGGGCACAAACCAAAATGTTAGAAGTCAGTAACTTGAGATACAGATGCCAGTAAAATACTGTTTGTCTGAAACAGTATGTCCTGTTATTCAGAGGTGAAGTTTCTCACAACTTGGCACTTTGTCCCTCAGGAACTTTGCTCATGGTGGATAGCGAAGAGGAATACTTCCCTGAGGAGGTCGCCAAACTGAGGCGGGACGTGGACAATGGCCTTTCACTGATTGTCTTCAGTGATTGGTACAATACATCTGTTATGAGAAAAGTCAAGTTTTATGATGAAAATACGAGGTACTGATGAGTTGGTAGTTGGATAAGAAATTTGACTTTTTGAGAATTAATTTCTACCTAACAGACGCTTCAAGCGAGTGGTCCATTGGTGATTTTCTTAGCTATCAGAGACAATTTTAGACACGTGGTTAGAGAAAGCTTTCTCTTCATGTAGTAGAGATGTTTTTGAAAGCTGCTTGTAAAGTAAGTAAAATGCTCATTGATTCCAAGTACTAATTTAAAGGTTCATTGTCTTTCCTTGGTGATCTTAGATACCTGTGCTTTAAATTTCTGTTTAGTTCTTTTTCATTCTCCCATTGTTTGTTACAAATCTATACAGATGTAAATGAACCAGAATAACTGTTATTTAAAGAAACCATCCAGTAAATTTTAGCAATCAACAATTCTCAGTGTATTATGAATAAATTTTGAATTTTTCTTTTAAAGTCTGTGATAACTTTATAAGCTTCTTTAGCATTTTTTTCCCTTCACTGGCCTCTTGAAGTCTAGGCTCTATATGCAGTGTATTTATGTCATAAGGAGTACATTTCATGAAATAAATTTAGCTTTGGTTTACCCTGCACCCTGGCTAAAGCATTCACATTATAGTATTGTTCAAACCCAGATAGTTTCAGCTGAAACCTTAGTGTGGTTGGGCTTGATTCTGGCAGAGGAAATTTAGTTTTGTCATGAAGAGAGTAAACGTGTGTGGAGGGTTTTAATTCTTGCCTTCTTCGTTCCTCCTTACCACTTTCGTAGGCAGTGGTGGATGCCGGACACTGGAGGAGCCAATATCCCAGCCCTGAATGAACTTCTGTCTGTCTGGAACATGGGGTTCAGCGATGGCCTGTACGAAGGGGATTTTACCTTGGCAAGCCATGACAGTAAGGTTTTGTGTGTGTGTGTGTGTGTGTGTGTGTTTTTAATAGAGCATATTATTCTAGGGGATGCAAGAGCAGATACAGTATGTCTTTGAAGTCTGAGTTTTAGAGACTGGTGTGATTCCTAAAGAAGGTAGAGTCCATGGAGAGAATAATTCAGTAGATTCACAAAGTACATCTGGAAAGCTGGGTGTTAACCACTCTAGTTGTGTCCAAATTTTCAAATGAAAATATTTTATGCATTTCTAGTTTTAGTGTCACCTGTAAGGTGCTCTTTGTCCTGTATGTCTCCAAATAAGAAATATCTCATAGGTTCCTGATTATACAATTCTATTGAAATTGTATAAATCGTATGAAATAACTTTGCAAGTTTCTCCACAGATTAGTTTTGGGAGCTAGTTTCTAGAACAACACCTTAAGCACTATTGTTACTGATTCTTCTCGTCCTGACGTAGTTGTTTTAAGTCTATGACTTCTCTGACTTCTGAAATCTATTCGGAAACCTTATATTAATAGCATTTTTAAACTTGAATTTTGAGGTAATTCCTTATTTTCTATAAGGCATAATAGGCAATAATAGCAGCTCTTCTCTTAAGATTAAAAACAATTTTAGAAAACATGTAATGTCTGAAGAATACATTTTAGATAAATGAGTAGCTGTTAATAAAGTGCTCAGTGTTTCTATGTTCTCATAACTTTGAACAATTTTTTTCCAGTGTATTATGCGTCAGGGTGCAGCATCGCTAAATTTCCAGAAGATGGCATAGTGATAACACAGACTTTTAAAGACCAAGGTAAAGAATGCTATTCATATGCTTTTTGTTTTCCTCTTTTCTTTTTTTTCTTTTCAGCAACAGTTTTATTGCATATAATTCATTCCGTAACTGTATCCCCTTTTGAAGTGTACAATTTAGTGATTTTTAGTGTATTCACAGTTGTGCATTCATTACCACTACCTACTTCCAGAACATTTCCATCACCCTGAAAAGAAATCCCTGTATCCATTAGCAGTTCTGTTCTTATAATATATTGCAGTACTGTCTGTATGGTACCTACTTTAGGCAAGGCTTCTGGTGGTTGCTCTGGGAGATGCAAAGACAGATAAGACAGCCTCTTGCTCATGTTTATTAGTAGATTTAAAAAAAATTACTCTTAAAGTTGCTTAAAATTTTTGTACTGTTTGTGAATTGTTCTGCTTCCTTGATTGCCAGATTAGCACTGCAAAGTAGAATTTATTTATTTTATTACCTGGAAGGGTTTTTTCCCCTTTATCAAGGCAAAGTCAATCAATAGATCTGCATTCATGGGATTAGATTTTAACTTTAAGCACATAGATAATCATGTCTTCTCAGTTACTTGGCACAGTTTACTGTGCGTTGGTGATTCTTTCTGAAATCAATTTCTCACAGGGCAGTATCTCTTCTGGTACAGGTCTACACAGAGGTGACAGCGGTTTCCTTGGATTGTAGCTAACTGGTAGCTTCTTGTTTTGTTGGGGGAGTGGGAATCAAAAGTAGATTTAAGGATGTTACCTTATTTTGGGGTTCTGCTAATCTGAAAATAAAGTTAATTACTTTGAAATCCTTTTAAGGGATTTTTATCTCCACACAGGCTTTAAGTTGAATAATCTTTTGGGTACGAAATAAGAATTTGAAAATCTGGGTTATATAGGATCAAAAAGGACTTTATTGTCAGAAACAAAACTCTGTCAAACCATGAGGCCAAGTGATGATGCAGTACACTTTCCCTATTTCATGTGTCATTGCTCTGTCTTTCCGTCCCCACCAAGAAAATCTTGCTTTCTTTTCTGCTCAGTTCCTACTGAAGTATACACAGAGAGAAGGAAAGGCTGCATTTTTATAGCCACAGACGTTTTAGATGTTACCAACGTGGTAAATACTAATTCTGATGATGTGCATCATCTAGTGCTGAGGAATGCATTTGCTTCAGGAGTAGAGGCTCTTAGATTATGTGTTGATGTCACTGGCAGTTGCTGCCTGTCATTTATGCACTTTTGATTTCTTGATTTATTAAACATTATAAATTGTGCCATTTGGGCAGAGATAAGACTCAGCTTTGGAACATTTATATTTATGAGATTAATGTAACAAATATCTTAACTCTTAATTTAAAACGGCATATATTTTAAAAATTAGTTATGTTTGTCCTAGCTTTAATAAGACACAAAACTGGGTATTGGCATCTGTGACTATATCCATGGAAGTTCTCGTGTGTTTAGGAAGAGCTGCCTGGCCACTGCCCCTAGCAAATACAGTGTAAGTGCATAACCTTTCAGCATAGTAAGAATGGATAGAAATTTGTGTTTTTAATATAAAAAGGGAAAAGGACACCTTTGAAATTGTAGATACCATGTACCATCATTTCAAGTGAAAATGAAAAAAGATGGATATGGAAATATCACATATGTAAGTGAATTTTGCTAAAACCCCAGTTAATGCTACTTAAGGCATTGTTTTCCTATTCTAAAATTTTGCACTGTTGTGATTAAAGAGTAAATTTTGCTTTGATTTCTTTGTATCATGGACTGAATATCAAGTTAGGTGGCAAAAATTCTCACTGCTGTTTTTGTTGTGTTGTTTCAGGATTGGAGGTTTTAAAGCAGGAGACAGCAGTTGTTGAAAATGTCCCCATTTTGGGACTTTATCAGATTCCAGCTGAGGGTGGAGGCCGGATTGTGCTGTACGGAGACTCCAATTGCTTGGATGACAGTCACCGACAGAAGGGTGCGAACTGTTGGTGTGATGGGAAAGTAGAGTGTGCTTCCTGATTTGACATTTGAATCCTTTCTACCCGTTGTCCCTGAAAAGGCACTGGTGAGGTGCTGATAAATTAGCAGAAACCTGCTCACGAGGGCCAGGTACCACTGGAGAAGTTCCTGCTGCTTTGATTGCTTAGACTGTTTTAATAGGTATTTAAGCCTGGAACATTTAATAAGCAAAACAAAACTGCATTTATTGCCTCCGCTGTCTTTCCCTGCATGTTGGTCATCCTGGGGCCAGTGGGTGCCAGCACTGCCGAGTCTTAGTGAAAGAGACCCTTTACTTGATTTTTCTGGTCTGCCACCTTGGGCTTACCCTTCTGGAGTCGTATGTCACTGGCACTGCTATGTGGGTGCTCCTTCTTGGATCAGACCCACTCTTTCCTGGAGGGCCAACACTTGGCTCTCCTCCCAGGCATGGTTATTTTGGCCGTTTGAGCCTTCACCAGGATGGGCATTTGGTTTCACTGGTGGGGGCCAGAGCGGGGGAACTAGTTCTTAGCAGCCCTCCTCTTTTTCAGCATCTTTCGGTGCATCCTTCAAATTTGGGGTTTTCGAGGTTTCACACAAGTTTATTTTTCTTATTTCGTAATGAAGGAAATGAAATGCTGAAAGTATTTTTTGCCTGGTCAGATGATGACAAAACCAGGACTAAAACCTAGTCTTCTTCTCACTCCCTGGGGAACGGGGTGGAGAAGAGGGGGGTAGGGTTATGGCTTCATATTTGTAAACAGTGAACAGGGTTACCTGGAAAGAATGAGGCCGTGACAGCATGAATTGGGAGTCGTATAGCATACATCTCTCTCTTTGACTAAATTCCCAGTATCTTATATAAATCCTTAGAATAGGATTGGTCTTTCTAAAAATCGAAAGTGAAAGTTAAAGTCCTAATTGAAAGAAGGTTAATATTTTATTTCCATAGAGATTTTTTTAAGACCTGAGATCTTGTAAGATTCTTTATTAAAATTTTAAATGCCTGAGAAGACTGTCCTGGTCCTTAAACTTCAAATCACAGCAGAGAGGACCTTTCAGGGGCTTTAAGCCCTTCACCAGAAGTACTCTTCAGTGCAAGAAGTGCTTCCTGGTGTTGTACCTCATGAGTCTCATCTGGTCCAGGCTGGTGTTGATGGGACTGGAGTGGCAGATATGGGGAGAAACTGCATGTGGTGGTTCTAGGATGAAAGACGGTGCAACATCTCTGCCTCCTGATAGAAAGGGTCCGTCCATGTGAGTCTTTGATGGGAGCTGTGAAAGCAGCCCAGCACCTAGACTCCCTGTGGTGTGTCCCAGAATAACTGTTTTCTGCTTTCATACTTTGTTATTGGGGCCCACTGACTCAGAAGGCAGCTAGATTACTAGACTCTGCACTTGTATTGACCTTGAACCCACCTCCCCGTGGAGCACACACAGTGGTCCAGGCTCTGCCCTCAGGATGTAAATCTAGATCCTTTCCCCAGGACAGCCTTCTGGTGTTGGCAGAAGCTTTGGCGCCCTGTTCTCTTCTTCCCTGGAGCCCTATTTCTGGGCTTTTCTTTCAGTAGGTGTCACAGAGTCTTGCTGTCCCTGATGGAGCGTTGTTCTGTCCTCTCTATGAGGGTCCCAGAGCCCAGTGGTGCTCGGACAGCTTGTTCAGCCAGTGCACAGTGGTACTGACTTGCCTGAGCCCTGGGCCAGGGGTGAAGCTCACAACCAGGTCATCTTTGCGGCTGGTCTCTGGCTAACGCTGACCATGAAGAGGGCCTGTTTCTCAAGATAGGGGTTTGCTTTGACCTAATCTCACTTCCTCTCATTTTGGGGGCTAACTTATTTTCCTGTGGAAATTCCTTTAAAAAAATCTTAATTCCTAAGCAGCATGCTTGTTGAACCCACAGACTGCTTTTGGCTCCTGGATGCGCTCCTTCAGTACACGTCATATGGAGTGACTCCTCCCAGCCTCAGTCATTCTGGGAACCGGCAGCGTCCTCCCAGCGGCGTGGGCTTGGTCACTCCAGAGAGGATGGAAGGTGAGTGGGCCCATGGGCACTTAGTAGGGGCAATTGGTTGAAGCCTGGCTCAAGCTGCTTCAGAAAATAGTTGTGCCTGCCAGAAAATGGAGCCAGTTTGTGATACAACTGATTGTTTTTCTTACCGACTGCAGCAGGGTGGCAGCCCGTAGCTCTAACCTGCAGAAAGGACAGTTCTCTCATAACAAGATGGACCTGTACCGAGGGCCTCAGGTGCCATGTGCTTTCCCATGTGTACTCCTAGATCCTCACAGCACTCCGAATTAATGTTTCTGGTCCCACTCTGTGAAGACCCTGGCTCCTGGGGGTCTTTGGGAAGAATAGCCAACAGTTTTGAGCTCTCACTAGGTACCAAGGCACCAGGTTGGGGGCGCTTTACACAAATTCCCTAAGTCCACTCAGAATCCTGGAAATGTATAGGATTCTCTTTCATGTTCATCAATGAAGAAACAGGAGCTGAGGAAGTTAATTACCTGTGCAGGGCCACTGGTGATTACACAGTGGCACCTGAAGAGAAGGTTCCGTGGAGACCTGCAGCCTCCCCCACTTGGTGTGTGGCAGGGCTGGCCGCGTGCTCTCACGGCCCAAGTGTTCTGATCTTCACAGCTCTGTCCATAGAAGTTCAGAGTGCGCCACAGATAGAATTCTAAATTTTCCAGGAGCCACATTAAAAAAGTAAAAAGAAAGAGGTGAAATTCACTTTAATTAAATACTTTAGACCAGTACATCACATATTGTTATTGAATCATGTGACATTCACCTTATTTCATTTGCTCGGTAGCTACATGTGGCTATCGGCCCCAGTATTGGATAACACAGATCTAAGAAATAAAAGAGATTTTGAGCTTTGAAACTGCAAATATTTTTGGTTTTTTTTGCCTGAGAATTAAATACTTCAGAATAGAAAGATTTTCCCGTGAAGCATATCTACAAGTTAGATTTCTCAAGTATGACCTGATGCTTGTGATTATGGTCAGTAAAAGTTGCCCAGCAACTGCCATGTGTACAACATGGCCACTTTAAAGGGAACAGCTGTTCTTTTCACTCCCTTTTTGCAGTGAGCACATGTCCCCAGGACGGCACTAGTCAGGTCTTACTCCTGAAGCACCTGGAAGACAGGTTAACAGCGTGTAGTGGGCCTCAGCAGGAAAATCCACAAACTAATGAAGCTTCTTTTTTTTCCCTTGCGTCTTCATGACAACAATCGTTTCCTGCTGTCGGTGTTGACGCTGCCACAGGGAACCACCTGCACCGGTATTCCAAGGTCTTGGAGGCCCGTTTGGGAGGCCCGAGCCTCGGGCTCTGCCAGCCTGTCCACACCTGTCATGGGCCAAGCCACAGCCTTTAAATGAGACAGCTCCCAGGTTAGCATCTTCCTGTTCTTTTCCACTTCTTCTGCAGGGTTTATGATTCATTACTTTTTTAAGTAAGAGAATGGAATTTTACTGACGTTATTATCGAATAATCAAATCTTCTAGCTTGTCATTTTGTGGTGGTTATTTAAATTAGTGAGCCCCCATATTGACCTTTAGAATTATGGTCTCTAGCGATATTCTTTGGGTAATTAGCATTTCATAAGGTTTGGTTGACTCTTGTTTAAAAAGCTGTGATCAGACAGTGATGTTATTTGAACAGAAGCTCTGACTCCTTGGGTTTGGGGTTCAGGAGCTGAGTGTTCCCTGTTTGTGATGTCGATTCTGAAATATAGACAGGTTCTTTTCTTCTGTCGTGCCCAAGGGGCTGGGACTGCTCAGAGTACATCTAGTCTTGGTCATAGCCTGGCCCAGAATGTGCGTCTGTGCCCTTCCTCGCCTGCTGAGTGCTGTGCCTTGCAAAGCAACCTCCTACCACAGCAGACAGGGTCCTTGTTGGTGCCCTTCTATATTTGGCGCCCAGACATCGTTGATTTTCCTGCTTCTCCATCTTAATATCTAACTCGACCTTTTAATTTGCATCATTTCCTTTCAGAAGCCCAAACTCTTATCTGTGGACAGTATCCTGCTCTGTTAAGGAGAATAGGGGCTTTTCCTGTCTGGGGATCCTGGCACTGTGAAGCAGGGGCCCATATCCCAGGGACAACTATAGGGCATTCCTCCCACTCTTTGTCCTTGTGGGAAACTGTCCCCGCCTCTCAGCACACTGCACGCACGCTGGCGGCTGCCCCCCCTCGCCCCAGCAGTTCTCAGGCAGCAGGCTCCGCCGTAGGGAGGCACGTGTCTTCTCTCCCCCACCAAGCTGCTCACTTGGCTCAGGTCTCAGTGTGTGCAGGTGTTGGTATGGCCAGGGGCATTTGGTGGGGGCAGAGGGCCACTGTGCTGCGAGCCACCAAAAGGAAGATGCCCTTAGGAAGGCCTGGAAGCCTCTTCTGCCTTACCGCTGTCATGGACAGGAGCACTGAATGTGCCACTTGCTGACCACATGTCCTCATTTAGAACGCACTCAGAAAACAGTGGGATTGTAGCATCATCACGTCGTCTCTTCATCAGTAATTTTCTTCCCGAAACTAATTACTGAGTACTTTTCCATTGCAGTTAACATCCCATCATTTAAAAATTTCTGATAAGATTTCATTTTTTATCCCATCTATTTATAACCCGCCATTATCCCAGCATTCAAACCAGACTTCACTTCCAGCCATGATCAGCAATTCATACTCATTGGATAGTCATTGTTGGCTAAAGTCCTGAAAATCCAATTATTCTCCACGGTGTTGTGCTGTTCAGGACTCTGAGAAACAGATAACAACATCCTTGGTCTCTGCATGTCCACATCAGATAATCCATCAAATGCCATCCTGGCCCTTCAAGGGTGTTGATAATGTACAGCTCCTAGAATTTGATTTTCGCTATCATGCTCAGAAATTCCTTCCTAATACACCCACCAGGCTTCACGTTTATTCCACATTTCACATTTTGTTGACTATAGGTCTACGTTCTGCATCTCTGAAGAGATTTGAGACAATGTCAGACAACTATTGACAGCCCTTGAAAGGCCCAGAGTATCTGCTGAGTGCAAGTTTCCAGTCCATCTCGAGAACAAAGGCTCATGTTCCCAGTGTCTTTGTTGAGCATCAGGTGTCCTTAGAGCATTCGCAGGAGTATCACACCCACTGGGCACCCCTGAGCAAGGCTAACCCTTCTGTCCTTCCATCAGAGCATTGTGAAATTCTCAAATGATAACATAGTGTGCTGTTCCCATGATTGCCTTACTAGACAGTGCCATCCCCAGATAATTAAATTTCAGAACAGGATATTACCTATTAGAATTAAAATGTAGCCTCATATATATTCGGCTACAGAGTCATAAAGCTTAAATGTCATTGAATTCATAATTTAACATTGTCAGTTTAATTTTCAGACTGGTTAAACCTGAAATGGAAAGTTAAATCATATAAAGTAAAACAGATTGTAATACTCGGCATTTTCTAGACAGTCGCCCAGGTGGAAGTACATGATAGTAGTTTATCTCTTTCCTACACAGAAATCCTCCACAGACCTAGCATCTCCTGGCTTTCTGCTGACCTTTACCCTGACCGCTGATACAGCTGAATATCTTTACTTTCACTTGGCCATAGTAAGAGGCAGGCCAACCATTTCCAAATGAATAAGCAGCAGAAAAATGAGGAATTCATAGTTTGCAAACACATTTAATTCTCTTCTCTCATTTAGCCAGAACAGTCTTCAGTTTTCCGTTTGCATTATTTGCTCTTACCTGGGTGTCCTCCCAAGCTGTCTCCCGCTCTTTGTAGTATATCAGTCTCTCTGTTCTTCAGATATGTAAGTTGTATTGGCCTGAACAAGTTCTTTGGATCTTACAGTTAATAGTGACAGCACTGTAGTAATGAGTCGAGCTCATTTCACAGAGCACATGTGTTTCCACATCATCCTAGCCCAGCAGCAAGGCAGGTAGATGCTCATCCCCATCTGCCTCTCTCAGCTCCTTGGCTCCTGTTCTCTGCCTTACTTTCTCCTTTCTCATGGCGGTGCCCTTGAGGACAGAGATGGTGCCTGGCTCCAGCACCACTGTAACCACCTGCATTGGTTTGCATTCAACAAAAAGCAGGCTCTGCGGGTCCAGTGTCTCAAGGTGAGACCTTCAGCACCTTCAGCCTGGCCCATGGCCATGAAGTCCTGGCTTCAGCCCCTGCCATCCACAAACTCTTTCAGAAGTTAACATGAAGTTTCCTCTCCCAGTCTTGGTGAATTTCCCAGTGTTATAAACCCAGTAGAACTGATCCCTGCTCACGATCATGGTGTGGACTGGATTTTAACATTTCTGTCTCAGGACCTGGAAGTCGTCACTACAGTTGTTATATAGTTGTACTTAGACAAATGTAGATGGGACATTATTTCATGTTTCTCTTTAAATCGCTGTTTCTTAGGTATTGGCTAAGCTTCCTAGGCTAGTACTGTTGCTTATTTTTATTTTGTTTTAATCCATTTTCCTGCAGTAATCTTTGGAAACATCAGAAATTACTCTCCATCGACCTGGACAAAGTGGTATTACCCAACTTTCGATCAAATCGCCCCCAAGTGAGACCCTTGTCTCCTGGAGAAAGTGGTGCCTGGGACATTCCTGGAGGTCAGTTCTTAGGTGCCTTATTGCTGTGTTCAATCATACTGTAGTTTATTTAAAGTCGCCTCCTTCCCTCCCTCCCTCTCTCCCTCCCTCCCTCAGGCAGTGGGCCAGACCTATCTTTGCCTTCCTGAGAGCCATGGTGGTCCTGGCTTTGCTTGTGGTACAAATCAGTAAGGCCAAACGCAGGCCTAAGAGGTTAACACACCATCATCTCTCAGAAAATTCTACTGTTATTTTCAAATTTGAATTTCTATTATGATGGCCTGATATTATACTTAAAATTTTTCAAGAGTAATTTGTGCATTCATATATAAGTTCTGCAAACCAATGTATTATACACCCCTGGGCATGCCTGTCATCAGTTGGTTTTGGTCCGAGCCAGTGGTTGGAGCCACCTGGCCCCTGAACTGTCAGCCCGGAGGTCTCCACTGATTCTCTACCCTGCCCCACCTAGGGGACGTCACTGGGCTGGGATTCTCAGTTAAATTCGGGTGCTCCAGTTTTGTCCCTTTATGCTGAGAGACATCAGATATACTCTCTGCAGCAAATGGCGTTTGGTCTGACTGGCCTGTTCCTCCCGGCCTGGGATGCCTGCTGCCACAGCATCCCACAGTGTGGGCAGCTCTCGCTCGGAAACCCCCGTGCTCTTCCAGTGCAGCTCCCACGGGGGTGTTCTCCTGGTTCCAGAGATTGGCCAGTAACTTGGGATCAGAAAGGGATACCCCAGCCCATGAGACCCAATCTTGGGGACTTCGTGTGATGATACCAAGCTCCTGAGGGTCTTTCCTCAAGGTCTTGGGGTATGCTGAAAACAGTTAATCCTGGAATCTCAGCATTATTCAGTTACAGAGTCATTCTGACTATAAATCCAGGGTTCTCTAGTGGCCACTCCTAGTTTCTGACCACATGTCCCACCTGTGGAAGGCTTTCTCAGGTGGGTGAGGACGTGGCCAGCTGTCCTTACCTCCCTGCCTGGCCTGCTTCCCCTTCCCCCCACGCATCTTGTAGGACACCAGCTCTCCCCCTCCTCCCCAGCATTCAGATTTGTCCACCTTCCATTGTTTTTAAACAAAAAGCAGCTCTGGGCAGTGCTGTTTTAGACTGTGACAGAAGAAAGGCCAGTTCTGGTCTCTAAGGTGAGCGCAGGGAAGAAGGGCAAAGACCTCTGTGCCCCTCTCCACAACACACACACGCAAGGAAGCTGCAGCTCTGAGGACAGAGCCGCAGGTCACTCTCATTCATTCTCTCCTAATGGCTTAGTTTACTTTAGCTAAGGTTTAAAAATTATGTTTGCCCTGCAAGCCCAGCTAATGAAATTAGTTAGCATTTTGTTTGCGATGCGCCAGCCTCTCGTGGGAGGAGTGGCTGTGGTGTTGCTCATTGTCCACTGCTGCCCTCTTGCAGGGATCATGCCCGGGCGGTACAACCAGGAGGTGGGCCAGACTATCCCTGTCTTCGCCTTCCTGGGAGCCATGGTGGTGCTGGCCTTCTTCGTGGTACAAATCAACAAGGCCAAAAGCAGGCCGAAGCGGAGGAAGCCCAGGGTGAAGCGCCCACAGCTCATGCAGCAGGTCCACCCACCAAAGACCCCTTCTGTGTAACATCAGACTGCTGACCATGAGAGCCAGAGCGAGCCTTTCTGAATGGCCTCGTTGGGCAGGCAGAGCTGTGGGGTTTCCAGAGGGGCTGCCTGCTTAAAGGGACTGAGTCTTCAACTCCAGGGGTCTGGCCGTCTGTTCTGAGAGGCCTTCCCCTGTGATGCCTGAAGGTTCGCATGCATCTTTAAGTGTCTCGTGGCCAGGGGCCCACAGAAGGGGCTCCGTGGATCAGCTTCAGGTGGGACTTCATCCAGCCACTGCGCGCACCAAAGACTTGGAGAACTTCAAAAGGCTGCCCAGGGCCTCCTGATCCGAGAGGGAGGATGTGCTTTTAAACAATGACACAACTCTGACCAAGCTAAGATATGCTCATTAAGGCTATTTTCTATATTTATTGTTGGGAAAAAGTCACTTTAAAGACTTGTGCTATTTGGAAGCAAAGCTATTTTTTTTGTCAATGGAATGCAGTTTTTACTATTCCATCATGAGGAATAACACAGATTCCGTGATCTCCTTTTTGATGAAAGGACAGACTGAGATTTGAAGGCAAATTGCACAGATCTGTGAAACATAGACCTTCGCTTTATTTTTATAAGTCTCAACTGCCATCATGTTTTGTAATTTGGGGTCTTGCTTTCACCGTTGTCGGTGAAGAAAATTTTCAATAAATATGCATTACCTGTATGAAGCTGAAAGAACGTGTCGGTGGTTCTTTTCCACCTGTCTCATTTCTCTTTGATGACAACCTGGATTCGGTTCCATTTTGTTGAGACGTAATTCACGTACTATAAAAATCATTTTAAAGTATACATAGAATTCAGTGTTTTTAGTGTATTCACAAGGTTGTGCAACCATCACCCCCATAATTCCAGAATATTTTCATCACCCCTCAAAAGAAGCCCTGTAATGTTAGCAGGTCAGCCTCTTCCCTCCCCCCAAACCTATGGCAACCACACTGATTTGCTGTCTATGGATTTGCTTATTCTGAACATTTTATGTAAAAGGAACCATATAATGTGGTCAGCATGTTTGTAAGACATCCATGTCGTAGCAGGTCAGTACTTACTAGTTCCTTTTTATGGGGGAATAACATTCCATTATATGGATAGACCTCGTTTTGTTGATCTGTTTCTCAGTTGATAGACATTTGAGTTGTTTCCACTTTTTGGCTATTGTAATAATGCTGCTCTGAGCAATTGTGTACAAGTTTCCATGTGGACGTATGTTTTCATTTCTGTTGGGTAGACACCTAGGCGTAAAATCCTACAGCTCTTATGTCTGACTTTTTGAGGAACTGCCAAACGCTTGTTTCCAAAGTGGCTGCCCCATCTCACGTTTCCGTCAGTCATGTGTGAGGGTTCCGGTTTCTCCACATCCTCACCAAGGCTTATTACTGATCTTCTTTTTGATGATAACCATATTAGTGGGTGTGAAGTGGGATCTCATTACAGTTTCGTTTGGTATTTCCCTAAAGACCGATGATGTGGAACATCTTTTTATGTGCTTCTTGGCCATTCATGTATCTTTGGAGACATGTCTGTTCAGAGCCTTTGCCCGTGTTATATTATTGACTTGTAAGAGTCCTTCATATTTTCTAGATATAAGTCTTTTGTCAGATACATGACTTGCAAATATTTTCCCTCATTCTGTTGGTTATCTTTTTAACTTTCCTGATAGTATCTCTTGAAGCATAAAAGGTTTTCATTTTGATGAAGTCCGTTTTATCTGCTAGGTGTCATTTCTAAGAAACCAATGCAAGACAGCCTCTTAATTTTAACCCCTGCCTGATCAGTCTGTTTTCCCTATGCTGACTGACCGAACATCAGCCGTCACATTACAGATGAGGACGGACTGACGAGAGGAGGTGGGGGGACCACGTGGGATTACGGTGCTGAGGGGTTCTGAAAAGAAAAAAGGCCTAGGCCAAAAGATGAGAGAGGAACGACTAAGGCCCAGTTCTCCTGTGACAGGTCACGTTGGTGGCCTTGTACTTTTAAATGTACTCTGTCCATGGCTGCTATTGCTTTAAGGCTCTGGAGAATTGCCGAGGGCCCCGTAAAGCTCTCCCCATCCCAAACAGCCCTGAGAGTGTCGTTGCCCTTTAGGCTCTTAGTAGCGTGTTGTCCTCAGAGATGGGCCATGGACCTGAGCGCAGTTTCAGTGTATCAGAACGAGGGGCTTGTTTATTATGGAGCCTTCTGATTCCCCTGTCACCTGCACACTTGGGGACAACTGACCATCTGCTCCTCAGCACCATGAAGATCGGGGTCAAGGCGCATTCTTGTCCCACTAGGAAACGAGGACATGACATGGCCCTGGCGTAAGACAGCAGGTCACCAAGTTGGGACATGCTTGCTTGAGTGCCCAGACCCTGTCTTAGGGACGACACATCTTGATTTTTCTAGGGAAGCCTGAAATCTGGATTATGAAATCTCCCCGTTTTAATGCTGGCGAATGACTGAATTACAGAAAGTTTTGTGTTAACTAGTCAAAGCTGCTCCATCTCCATCTCGCAGTCATCCAAACACTGTAGGTGAGGTGATTGCAGAATGAAGTTCTAGACCCCATGCTGTGAGCTGGGCTTTTAGTCTCCACGCTGGCTGCAGCCTCCGGTTCGCCCGTCTCTCTGGGTCTTGGATACCTCACCCCTGAAAGATGGAACTTAGACCTGGGGTGTCTGTGTTCCGACCTGAGGTCTGCATCTACGTGTGTCACTTGTCTTCGGGACCCACTCTCATGCCCTGTCTTTTCTCTGTGCCAAGGCTACTCACTGCCCTGCTTGCTCTCTCCAGAGATGGGTCCCCCCATTTAGATGGGGTGGCCCTCCCAGCCTAGGGCCGAGCATACTCAGGGCAATCCCAGGGTACTCATTTTGGATTTGAGTATTTGAAGGGTCACATAGTTGGGATAGGAGAGGACAGAGATGGACAAGCACAGACACTCAGACATTGAGGTTAAGTCAAGAACCAAGAGAGTCATTAAGGTACCAAGATTTTTAGGAACCTGTGGTTACTGCAGCGTCATGAAGGGAACCTGCATGAGGGATAACTAACAAGGTGAAGTTCAATAGCAGCACTTAAAGACTGTGGTTGGTTTTGAATAAAGAGCAGCTTTGTGCAGTACTGCAGACCTGGGGCATGGACGGGGCCCTGAAAGGCAGCGGTGTAATATGCCTGCCAAAGGGCCTGCATTAATAGAGGTGTCACATAGAAAAGGAAGGTGGACCCTTTCCTGTCTGCAGCCAGAATGGTACTCTTAGCTGGGTGCCAGACCCACTGTGCTATGTATAACACGTGCATTATTTTCATCTGTGCAAAAATACTGGCAGGGAGGCATCATGGGCCCAGATGATAATCTCAGGTACCTGCTAGCATCACACAACTAGTAGTGCAGACAGGATTGGAACAAAGCCTGAATACCTAACCTTTGTCCCTCCTGCTGGTGTCTGCATGGTTGTCCTACGTCTGTCTCACTTTAGGGGCAGTGACCCACTGGGAGAATGACTAGATAATGGGGCCTTGGGACAGTCATAGGAGGAATGTAGTGGACGAAAGAGCAGGTGAGACTGAGCTAGAGAGAGGTCTCAGGTGGGAGAGCTTCCACAGAAAGGGGAGTAAATCTCTGGGAAGACCCAACCGATGGGTCCAGTACGATGTACTATCTAAGGAGAGAGGCCTTGTTGATGTTGCCATGGGATACCCCAGCCCACCTGGGAAGAATGTTCTAGAGGGCATGTCACCATCCAGGGCACAGGTGATGAACTACAGCCCTGGCCCTAGACTCAGACTGCCTGAGGTCTAGTTCTGGCCCGGCCACTTCCTGCTCATGCGGCTTCACTGAGCAGGCGTGGGACCATGTGCCATCATACAGCCATGTGCCTGACACAGGGCCAGTGCTGTTACGTCAGCTGTTGCCAATGGTAAATTACTTCATGGTGACCGATGCGCCTAAAGGCTGTGGTCTTGGGCCAGGCCAACTCCCTGCTTTGAGGGGACCTGTTCTCCTTAGTGGAATTTCATTGTCCTAGTGAACAGTTATATCTTTTTTAAGATTCAAAAAAAAAAAAAAAAGCAGCTAACCAACCCACCACAAGCACAGATGGACCTGGGAGTTCACGGAGGCCCTGGGGGAACCAGGAGGGGACAGACACTGAGGTTGGGCCTCAGGATTCATCCCTAACCACACTGTTCCTCGAGGGCCAGGCGGCCCTGACTGGAGGGAACTTGAAGGTTCTGCGTGGAAACGAGTCGGGAATGGGGACAGCTGGGTACCCTTGCCCCACCATCAGCCCTGCTGTGTTACATGCAGGTCTGAGGACTTCCGTGCACATGCACTTATCTATCTTGTGCGCCTACAGGAGAGCAGACCCCAAGCACGATGCCCCTGAGGAGATGGGAATGGCCCTTCAGTGGGTAAACCTGCCCCAGCAACCATTGCACTGCATCTGCTGAGCGCTCACCCATAAAATGGACGAACTTGAAAACATCATGCTAAGTTCAGGAGAAAGACGCAAAAGACCACATGGTGTATTAGTCCATCTATGTGAGAAGAGGCAAATCCAGAGACAGACAGCATCTTCGTGGTTGCTTAAGGGCTGGCAGAGGGGCAGATGAGGAGTGAGAGCTAATGGGTACAGGATTACCTTTTGGAGTGATGAAAATGTTCTAGAACTGGATGGTGGTGGTTTCATAACATTGTAAACATAATAAAGCTACTGAACTGTCTACTTTAAAATGGTTAAAGTAGTGAATTTTATGTTCTGTGAATTTTGGCACCAAATCTACACAGGGGATTCTTACACAAAGGCAGGGTGGGAGACCCTGGCTTGGAGACTAGGGCAGGCTGTTTGGGGGTTGGGACCCAGGTGATGAATACCCACAGGGGCTCCCTGTCCCTTAGCTGGGACAGGGGGATGGTCAGCATTAAGACTATTTGAGGACGTTTCCTTTCCTTTCCAGGTGCGTTTCGCTCTTCCTTCACCCAGAGCAGGATCTGATCATAACTCACCAGCCTCTCATTAGAGGGAGGGCACAGCAGAACTTGGCAAGGCTCTTGGGCCATGTCACCTGGAGGCTCCAGCCTCCATTCTGCAGAAGGGTCCTCTATCGTGGGCGTGGAGAGTGGGGTGCCTGTGGGCTTCCAGTGATCAGAACTCAGGGTGCTGGTGCATCAGTTTTCTATTGCCGCTGATACATGTTACCACAAATATGTGTCTGAAAACAACACATTTATTCTCCTACATTTAGAGAGGTTGGAAGTCCAAAGTCAGTCTCACTAGGCTACACTCAGGTGTTGTCAGCAGGGCTGCTGCTTTGCCTTTTCCAGTTTCTAGAGGTTTCCCGAATTCCTTGGCTCATGGCCCCTTCCTCCATCTTCAAAGTGCATCACTCCAACCTCTGCTTCTGTCATCACATCACCTTCTCTCCGACCCCTCCTGTGTCCCTTTTGAGGCCACTTCAGTCACATTTAGAGCCACCTGGACCATCCAGGATACTGGGCCCATCCCAAGATCCTTAACTTACTCTGATCTGCGAATTCCCTTTTGCCATGTCAGGTGATATGAGCACAGATTCTGGGATTAGGATGAAGACATCCTTAGGCGCTGTCATTCAGCTGACCACACTGGGTTTTTCTGTCCCTGAGCTGTCATACGTTTCCCACAGGAGGACATGGGTCCCTGGTTACCTGCCATAGGTAGGGCTGCCTTAAAAAAGTCCATGGTTCCTGTCATCTGAAGACCTTGAGGCTTTACCCCTTCAGTCTGGCTCACTCCACCCAGCACTATTAAGTTGCCTTTTGTAGTCAGCCCTGGGGCAGAAAGCTGCAGAGAAAAGAGGGAGGTGGGCTCAGGGACACAGGGGTCAGACAGGGTAGGGTCCCTACCTGCTCAGAACTGCTGCGTCCACTGCACAGCACGTTCTGTCTCTTGGGGAGCTTTACAGAAATCCTGCAGCCAGCCAGTCTCTGGTCAACATCTACAGCCCTGTGGGTGGGTCAGGCACTGGCAGTTTGAAGTTCCTCGGGTATTCTCATGTGGCCAAGGTTCAAAATGCTGTTCTAGAAGTTCAGAATCAGGCAGAGGGAAAAACACATAAATGCTGGTGATGGAATTCGCTGTGTCCTTGTTTTAACAGCAGCTAACACACACAGCTCACCGAACCCTCCTAATGGCCCTAGAGGGTAGGAACTGTTGTCAACCCATTGCACAGGTGACTCCAGTGAGGCCCAGATCAGAATGAGTGAGTGAAAAGGTCACTGTTCGGTCCCAGGTGCCAGGTGTGCTGGCTCTTGAGACCTGCCCTTATTTGTCTTCTAGAACTTCCTGTCACCCTTCAGGAAAACAAGTCAGGGTCACTTCTGAAAGTTCTTAACCTATCATGTGACCCATACTCTGTGGAGAAGGAAAAGAAGGACCCTGGGAACAACTTGATGACAGTTGCTTGCCTGGTGGCAAAACACAGGAGAAGGGGGACAGCTCCCGAGCTTGGGCACTGGGCTAAGCCACCACCTGCTTCGTCCTCAAGTGCACCAGTGTGCCACCTCACAGCCTTCCTGTGCACCAGAGGGCCCGCCGCCCACAGACATGGGGCCCTGCGTGGTGCCTTTCTGCGTGGTGCCAGAAAGGTCAGCAGCCCTGGGATGCTGGCAGAGAGAGAATATCAAAGCCCCTCAGAATTAAGAGGTTTTCCCATTGAGTGGAATTTCACAGCCCAGTGGCCAATTTCCAAGTCATGCACATTAATAGGCAGCTAATGAGGGACCCAGGCAGGGACAGGGAGGTGCGGGGAACGGAGATTAAGGAGTACAAAGCCGCAGCCCGCTGGTCTTTCTCCCTGCCTTAGGGGTGGTTTGGGGGAAGGAAGTAGGTGGTTGACGGCATTGGAAGGCCGGGGGAGCCTTATACTTGCGGCTGCTGTGCGGGCTCCCCCTGCTGCCGCCCAGACCCTCTCTCCCCACCGTGCCCCACACCGGCCTCAGCCCCCGGCTGCAGCAAGACAGACCTTTCCCCGGTGCCCCGGCCTGGGTCTCCACCCAGGGGACTCCAACCCCGAACACGGGCCTTCCTGGGAGCATTGGCTGTCCCCCTGGCTGAGCCTTCGCACGGAGATTCCCCACTCCCCTGAATGTCTGCCCCTCCCTCCGCTTTTACCAAAGGTGCACAGACTTCTCAGCTCTTGTGCCTCCTCCAGCCCCTCCCCACCACCCAGGCTCAGGGTTCCCTCCCTCTCCCATTGAACCGAGGTTGTCTAGTCTTGACCTCCCCACCTCACAGTCTGTCTCCTCCTCCAGAGCAGAGCAGAGACCTCTTTCACCTCTGAATCCCTAGGGCCTCGCATGCGGTAGGTGCTCAGTCAATCTGTGTTTGTCAAATGACTGTCTGACCGAATGATTGCGAACACAATCAGACTCCAGATACACGGGATGTCGTGGGCTGAATGGTGGCCCCTAAAAGGTACGTTGTGCCCCTAGAGCGTATGAAGGAGACCTGATTTAGAAAAAGCGTCTTAGAGGCGTAATTAAATTAAGATCCTGAGATGGAATCATCCTGGAATACCTGAGGCGGCCTCTATCCAATGATAAGGAGGGGACACACGCAGAGGGAGGCAGAGACCGGAGGGACACAGCCACGAGCCAAGCGACGCTTGGAGTCCCCAGGAGTGGGAGGGGGCAGGCAGAGGCCTCAGCCGCAGCCTTTGGAAAGAGCTCGGCCTTGCCGGCCCCTTGGTTCAGACTCAGACCATGAGAGGATGAATTTCTGTTGTGTTAAGCCCCGCAGCCTGTGGCAATTTGTGACAGCACATTCAGACGACGTGGGGGAAATCATGCGACTTCCTTTTTCTCTCTTTTCTGGAGTCTGTGTATTCATCCTCCATCTATTCATCCATGCCTTCCTTCCTTCCTTCCTTCCTTCCTTCCTTCCTTCCTTCCTTCCTTCCTTCCTTCCTTCCTTCCTTCCTTCAGCACTTCCTGTCCGGGGCACTGTCAGAGTCAGGGCAGGGTGTGGGAGACAGCATGACATCACAGACTTTGAGATGACACACACTCAGGACTGAATCCCAGTCCTGTCACTTGCCAGCAGTGACCTTCTGAGCCACAGGCTTCACCTCCCTGGGCCCAGTTCCTGCTCCGTGCAGTGCGAGGATGGTGACACTCCCTTGGGATTCGGTGTGGGGGTGTCCGGCACTTGCTGTGAACACAGGTTCCCAGTGAGCACCGCTCTTGTGGTAGCAGCGTAATGCTGCGGAGACGTGGTCCGGCTCTGAGCAACTCAGCCACAATCCTGCTCCCTTCTCACCGGTGCATGCTGGGAGGCTGGCCACATGGTCAAGCCGGTCAAGCATTTATTGACTACCTGCTGTGCGGAGCCTGAAAAGGTATGAACAGAGCCTGCCTCAAGGAGGTGACGCAGTCGGGGGTTGAGACCATTAGAAACCACATGGAGAAAAAGTGTGGGGGCCGTCTGGTGTCCTACAGATAAGGGCTGGTTGAGGCTCTGGGCACTGAAGATGTTTAACGGAAAGCAGCGATTCTCAGAGTGGAGTCCCTGGCGCCACAGCAGCAGCAGCACCTGGGAGCAGGTAAAAGCAGATCCTCAGACTCTGCCCCAGACCCACTGGGTCAGAAAGAAACGCTGGGAATGGCCCCACGGTCTGTTTTAAACACACTCGAGGGGCTTTGAGCCTGCATGTCAGGGATAAACGGGCGCATCTGAATTCAAGATCTGACCTTCAGGGGCCTGCACTTTCTGGAACGGGGCCCTTTTGGGGACTCCGCCATGTTAGCGGACAATGTGTGGGGCTGCAGAGGTGGTCTCAAAGTGGGACCAGCGGCTCCTGCCTTCCCAGAGTTGTGAGAAATGTGGAATCTCAGCCCCTCTCAAGGTGGAAGGAATCGGCATCTGCGTTTTAACAAGACCCCCAGGTGATTCGTGTGCACATTCAGTCGGGGAGCATCTCGATGAAACGCCTGCCACCTGCCTGGGCCTTTGCCTCAGTCTGCAGCTTTCCTCATGCCCTGTGAGGTGTGGCTTTCTTTCACACACTGCTAGCAGGTGACCAGACGCTGAGCTCCAAGCTCTTTCCATGCCCCCTTCCTCAGACTGGGGGCCTCAGAAGGAGAAGGCATTGGATAAACTGACCCAGGTCACTGCATGAAATCAGGTGTGCCCCCTTGATCTCTCCAGGCGGAGCTCCCTCTAACCCTCTGGCAGTCAGGAAAAGCCCCGCCCCTGGGAGGGGCCTGGGCTGGGTGGGGGAGGGGGTAATCTTAAGACTTCCTTTCTCAGGCCTGAAGTCTCAGAATCTGCAAGTTCTTGGGACAGATGGCTCTGACCTCAAGTCCTTGTCTCCCTAGGTTTTTGGACATGACCCTAACACTTGCTCTTTAGGGCTCCCTTAATTCATGACTCCTTATTCACTCCAGCAAAGCTAGACTCTTCCTTCTTCCATCTCTCCTGGGCCCAAGAAATGCAGCGGAACCGCCTGGGACAAGCCTGAGTCCTCTTCTGTGGTGGTCAGGGACTGTCTCTCGCCTTGCAGTTTGCATTTGTGGTAAGGATTGGGGGGTGGAGCACTGTCAGGGCAGAAGTCTGGCTGGAGGCCCAGGAGTGGGGGAAGTGGAGGGGTGAGGGCGGTGATGGGCAGGAACAGTTGGAGGAGGAAGGGGTCCAGTGGCCGTGGGGCAGGGTGGGAGAGCCGGAGTGATAATAAACAGAGTTAGAAAGCTAGAGAGAGAGCAAGGGACGTTTCTTGAGGTGGACAGTGGTGAGGACCAGAAGTTTTGAGCCACTGTGGATACAGGTAAAGGGGGAGCAGAGGTATAGGAAGAGGAAGATGGTGGCTTGGGGACACAGACACATGAAGTGGCTCTGGCTGAACTGGGGAGAGAGACCTGTCGCAGGTGGGGAATGATGCTGTGAACTGGGAAGAAAGAACGAAGACTGCCCCCTCTCCCTGCCCCTCAGCTGCTTCTAGCCATGGAGGGACCGACGCCTGGAGGCAGAGGCCTTTCAGAAAAGCCCGCAGCCGCCAGCCCAGGTCTGTCCTCGCTGGGCGCTGTCTTCATTCTCCTGAAATCTGCGCTGGGGGCTGGCCTGCTCAACTTCCCCTGGGCCTTCCACAAGGCGGGTGGGGTGGCCCCCGCCTTCCTGGTGGAGCTGGTAAGCCCCTGGGGAGTGGTTGGGGGGGGGTGGCTCTCCTGGAGCAGGACCTTCTGCAGCGCTGCCCGTCTTAGAAACTACATCTGTGGGGTTGGATTTTCTGCCCTGCTCAGCTCAGGAGGAGAGAAGATGACCCTCAGGCAGAGAACAGCCTCTACCTGCTGAGGTCTGCTGCCAGCCAGGGCTGGGGAGGATCCAGCGGTCCTGGCATTTCAGCTGGGAGGGGTCTGGGAAGATACAATCTCTGAGAAACCACCTGGTCAACTGGCTTCTCTTGCCTGCTGGTCTCAGCTCCATAACCGAAGCGTCAGTCCGTGTGCAGATCAGATCAGGACTAAGACTCCCTGTGATACCCACACACCGAGCTGGGCCAGGCCCTCCTCGATGTCAGAAGCCTTCGACCACAGCTGCTCGCTGCGCAGAGCTGAATCCCCTTTGCAGACAGTCCAGGGGCGGAGTGTCCTTGGAGAAGAGCTGCTGATTAGTGCGGCTTCATTTTGTTTGCAAAGATCCTTTTCCCTGGCCGATGGGAGCCGCTGTGTTTTGCGGTAAGCTCTTTGACGGACGTTATCTCAAATGATTTTTTTACGGCAGCCAGCTGATAACAGGCGGTTCTAATTGTGGGCCACAGAGCCTTTCGTGTCCTTTTGGAAACTGCTGAATTCTGGGCTACGCAGTGTCCAGTGTAACCTGAGCCGTCATCACTGTTGGCCGAGCACCTGCCTTGGGATTGGGGGGCTGACAGTGTGGGCTCTGTCCCCATAAAGCTTGTTCTAATAGGGAACTCAAATAAGATACAAGAAGTCAAATAAGATAGTTTCAGACAGTGTGTAGTGCTCGAGGGTCATGTGACCGAGGAATGGCATGATGCGGATGTTGGCATTGAGCTGAGGAGGTGACATTGAGCTGGGCCCAGTGGACGTGGAGGAACTGGTCCAGGCACATGCGAGGGGCCATAGAGCTGTGTTTGGACACATGCAGCAGAAAGGCTGCTGGGCACTTCTATGGGAGCTAAATGGTAAGCAATAAAAGACACAGTCCCAGTCCTCACTGAGCATGGAGTCTGTGGGTGAGAGACCTCTGTAATATATGTAGAGTTGTGAACATGTGTCCTCAGGCTGCAGGACCAAAGGACCATACACCGGGAGCTTAAACAACAGAAGTGTAACCTCTCACGACCCTGCACACCAGAAGTCTGAAATCAAGGTGTCAGCAGGGCCCTGCTTCCTCCAGAGGCTCTAGGAAAGGGTCCTTCGTGCCTCCTCCAGCTTGGTGGCCCCGGGCATACCATGCCTTATGGCTGTATCATCTCTTCTCCATCATCACACTACCTCCTCTTCTCTGTGTCTTCTCTTCTCTTTTAAGGCCAGTTGTCATTGGATATCGGGCCCACCCAGATTATACCTGTAAAGACCCTTTTTCATTTAATGCCACCTTTATTACTTACAACTGCAAAGACTGTGCTCAGGAAGTCACTCACACAAATTCTGGAGCTGAGGATGTGGCCTTATCTTCTGAGAGACCACACTGTTCAGCCCACTGCAGGCACAAGTGAGCCCAAGAATGTTACACTGAGTGGACGAAGCCAGATACAAAATGCGTGAAAGTAGAAAAATATTGGATCAGTGTGGGTTCTTCTGGGAGACAGGATGGGTGCAGAAAGTGATCGGGAAGGGGCAGGAGGGGACATCAGGGGTGTGGTAGTGTGTTCTGTATCTCTTAGAGGTACGTTTGTTGTACCTCTTCCAGTGATGCCTTTATGCAGGTAACACACAGCCCAGGCAATTTTTGAACAGTCAGTTAGACTCTGGGTTTCTGATGCCTCATTTGTCCAACTGGGTAGAATGGTAATGAATCCCAGATGCACAGATGGACAGTCAAAAAGTCCTCGACAATCTACCCACTTTGCAGCTCTGTTTTTCAGGACAGGAGGGGGGCCCTCAGGCTGTGACCTCTGCAAGTGAGAGGCCCAGTGGAGGGGCCATATTGAAGTCCTGGGAGCAGCTGGCTCGGGCTGTGGTGGTGGTTGTGCCCTGGCCCACGGTCCCCGTTGCAGGTCTCCTTGATCTTCTTGATCAGTGGGCTGGTCATCCTGGCTTATGCGGCCTCCGTCAGTGGCCAGGACACCTACCAGGGTGTGGTCGGAGGGCTGTGTGGCCCTGCCATCGGGAAGCTGTGCGAGGCCTGTTTCATCATCAACCTGCTCATGATCTCTGTGGCCTTCCTCAGGGTGATCGGGGACCAGCTCGAGAAGTGTAAGTACCTTTACTGGAGTGGGGGGTGGCCCGGGGTTGGAGCCCGTTATGCTCCTGCTTGATGAGCAGGACATGGGCACTGGGACGGCAGAGACCGAGACCACCCTGAGCTCCTAACATCATAGGGAAAGGAGACTTGGAATCGAGGGATGCGTAGCTGGGATGTCTAATGAGGTCAAATGTCTAGTGGTTTTACAAACGAGAAAGTGCGGCCAACTACAAAGAAGCCCTCATGAGAGATACCCAGTAATGTCTTGAATGTTGGGATGTCGAAGACTCACCACGCACTAACCTCAAGCACCTCGGCCGCCAGCCCCGCCCCTAACAAGTTCCCTCTAAGCACTGCTTTGGCTGCTTCCCACCAATTTTAATATGTTCCATTTTCGTTTTTATTCTTTTAAAAACATTTACTAACTTTCACTCTGATTTCTTCTTTGGCTCATGGGACGTTTAGCATTGTGGTTTGATTTCTAAGTATTTCTAAGTATTTCTAAGTATCCATAGGTTTTGGTTTTACCTTAATTGCACCGTGGTCAGAGAACACACTCGGCGCGATTTCAGTTTTTTGGCATTTGAGATTTGTTGTATGGCTCCCCACAAGTTCCGTCTTGGTGAGCGTTCCGTGTGCGCTTAAAGGATGTGTATTCTGCAGTTGTTACACGCACTGTCTAGGATTCTCTATCAGGTCACGGTGGTCCGGCTTTGACCATATCATTCTCCACAGCCTTGTTGAATTTTTTGGTCTAGTTATTCTGTCGGTCTGAGAGGGGTATTAAAATCTCCAACTGTGGTTGTAGATTTATCTATTTCTCTCTTTAATCTGTCGATTTTTTTGCTCATGATTTCTGAAGCTCTGTCGCTAGGCACACACACGTGAATTACCCTTCTACTATTATGAAATAATACTTTGTCATTAAATCAACCTTCTCTGCTATGAATGTAGCCACTCCGGCTGCCTTAAGATTAGCGTTTGTGCAATATTATTATTCTCGTTCTTTCACTGTGAATCTAACCGCGGCTTGGGATTTTAAAATGCATCTCATGTAGACAGCATATGGTCGGGTCTTGCTGTTTTATCATCTCAGTGACCTCAGATGTTTAATTGGAATGTAATTATTGATATGATTAGATTTCAGTCTACCATTTTGCTATTTCTTTTGTTTGTTCTGTCCCTGGAACCATGCATGGAAAGGCCCCCGGCTCTGGAATATTGAAAGAAAAGCGTCCATGTTTTGGGCACCACTCTTATCCCAAAAGCATTGAGGTTGGTAGACCTGAACCTCGCAGTGGGTAAATGGGTACAAAAATGTCCCGCTTGCCAGTGGCAAGTCGAGATTGTGTCAGTTGCAATTCTGGTCATCTGGTAGTGATGCTGTGTTAAGAAGGATTCTGAGGTTGCCTTCAGGCTCAAGAGCAGAGTGTGTGAAATGAGTAGAGCACTGATTAGAATACAGGCCACCTTGGCTCTGTATTGACTAGCGTGGAGAGAGCGTTGTTTGCCTGCTTCTGGTTGGGTATTTGGGGATGGGTCTTTCGTAGGCAAGTGCAGGCTTCTTGGGAAGAGGGCTACATCGAGGTCAGGGAAGTCACTGCATGTACTGGGTACAGATGACTTGACTATAAGTGACTGGTACTGAGGACTACAAGGACATCTTAGAAAGTGTGGGCTCAGGGCAGAGTGGGTGTAGCCCTGATGTCAGAGCTGGGGTTCCCTGGCTGCAGGAGATACAGATGGGTAAGCAGGGCTGGCACCCCATTCCATGCCTCCTGGGGCCTGTCACTCACTGAGATCTCCGGATGCCTTTGGTGCATACCTTCTCTTGGCATCTCTGGCCCAAAACGCTTGCTTCGCCATCCCACGTGAGTGCCTTTGGACAATGACCACGATGTGGAACTGTCCGTCCCTCTGCGTGATTTCAGTAGAAACAATCCATTCTCCTAAGGGGTTTCTTTGTATGCCTGGCTGTATTGAACATCTGTGAGAACAAAGAAAGGGCAGTGCAGGTGTCCCCAAGTGGGCCATGACCCAGCTCTCAGCCACCCCCAGGCCGGCGGTAAGGGGCCGCCTCACCTCACGGGTGCTCGCCTCAACCCATCTCCCCTTTGCCTCCCCTCCCCAGCTGTCTTATCCCTGATATCGACTCCGAATTCTCCATCTTACTGTGGTGGAATGAAAATGGGCCCAGGGTTCTCTGGTGTTCCTTCCGCCGCGAGGTCAGTGGGGTCTGTGTCCCTTCTCCGATTCAGGGTAGACGCCGATGGCTTGGCGCAGCAGAGTAGGGCAGATAGGACACCATGCCAGTTCCAGGCCTGGCCTTGAAGAGGATGGGCACTTTCTACCGTGGTCTCCAGGAGCCCCAACCACCATGGCCTAGACTACTGAGGGGTTCATACGGAGAGGCCCCAAGACTACAGGGAAGGCCTGGCTGAGCTCAGGTGTCCTCACCAGGTACCAGTTGTGAATGGAGCCATTGAGGACCCTCCACAGCAGGCTTCCCACCAGCCAAATACACCCGAGTGACCCTGACTGGTCCCATGTGGAGCAGAAGTGGCTGGCTCAGCTCAGTCCAATTCTTCAGCTCCTGTTGGAGGCAGAAAATAAAGTGGTTGTACTGGGCCACTGTTTGGGGTAGTTTGTCATGGAGCAGTGACAGGGTGGGGTGGCACTGGTGCAGAACAACTTGGCTCTCCCCAACCCCAGCACCACCAAAGCTACTCCGGGCCCCAGCTCGACCCCACATACCCGCTAAGCTCTTGAGCAGAAACAGAAGGATCTTTTGTAAGAACAGAAGCGCCCAGGTGCCTCAAGGTCAAAGGTAGGTCATTTCGTCCCCTTTGTTGCTGGATTCTGGCACTTTGAGCAGTGCCTGGAGGATCTTGAACATCTATTGAATAAATTCCTAGAGCGGGGATTCCTTCTTTTGTGGTGGCACGAGACAGTCCCTATCAGGCTTGTCATCCCATCCCTTTAGACTCACAGGACTGACTTAGCACCCATGACAGACCTCGCCCAGGGCCTGGGAGCCTGGAACACGTGGCGGGCGGCTAGGTAAAGGCCGTGCAGGGCTCACCACAGGTCCTACCTCCTTCCCGCCAGTGTGTGACTTCCTCCTGTCCAGCGCCCCGCCGGCCCTGCAGCCCTGGTACACCGACCAGCGCTTCACCCTGACCCTGCTCTCCGTGCTGGTCATCCTGCCCCTGTCCGCGCCGAAGGAGATCGGTTTCCAGAAATACACAAGGTATGTGCTGGAGGCACTTCCTAACAGGGAAGTGGCTCGGCCTGGGTCCCTGCCAGCTGGCATTTATGGAAGCCTTTCATCCCCTGAGACAGGGGTGCCGCCAGCACTGGCCTTCCCATTTGTTGGAGGGGGACAAGATTAAAAAATACACATATGCGTACATTCAAAAGTATACATATGTGTGATTGATAGAAAATAGAGATAAGCAAAGGGAAAACTACCATAATGACATAATTTGCTTCTGACACTTTGTTATTGCATTATTACGGACTTCTATGCACGCACACACGTGCTCATGCGAGCATAGAGAGTCACGGACATGCACGCCCTTTCACGATCCCTGGCTTTACGTATACTTTTGAAAAAATAAAGCCTGATAAAAGTATCCATGCAACTTAGCAACCCGCCTTTCCCTATTGTGTTGGGAGCAACAGTGGATTTTTCACTTTGGAAATAGAGAAGCCGTGGGCAGCAGACCCAAGCCCCCTCGGTGTCCCCAGCCCTTGCCAGTCTCTCTTGTCACGCTCGGCCAAGACAGGGGTCCACTTTGCCACGAACGGTGTCCCGACTTAGATGCCAAATCCGAGTGGCTGTGTGGCTGTTGGAGAGACAGGGGCGCCAGCAGCTGTCACAGCCTCACAGACGCTGGCCCCGTTACAAACGCGACAACAGCCCTGTCTGAAATGGCACTTCCCGCTGTCTCCGTAGTGCAGAGAAGGAAACCGAGGCTCAGCCGTGAGAACTTGGCCTGACGCCTTGCTCGGGTGGGCAGAGCGGGCATTCAGACCCCACTCTGTGGGGCTCCCCGGCCCTGTCTGGTGGGGCTGGTGCCTCCATGCGTTTCTGATCACATAACACATAGCACCCTGTCTATGTGTTAGCATCCTAGGCACCCTGGCTGCCTGCTACCTGCCCTGGTCATCGTGGTGCAGTACTACCTCGGGCCCCAGGGCCTCGTTCGTGAGCCCCGCCCTGAACCGAGGTGAGTCTGAGAAGACGGGCTCTCGTGGCTTCCCGAGAGCTGCAAGGGGACCCTCGAAGGAGGGACACTTGCCCTCCCCCATGGTTTGCGCAGAGCCCTGTCTCCTCTCCGTGGAATCTTCTATGTGTCTGGTGCCATAGGGCCCAGCAGAGACCCCTCTCCTCCTCTAGAATGGACGTAGCCGTTGCTAGTAAGGGCCAGGGACAGGCCGAGGGTATCAAAGCACTAAACGCCGCACTCGCTTCGGGCTCCTAGGCTGTCACAGAAGTGTCCCCACAGCCTGGAGGCCGCAGAACGAACCGGGAAGAAAGACACAGGTGCCAGGCAGAGGGAGCAGGGATGCACAGAGGCCTCTGGCCGTGTGGCCTGACCAGCTTGAGCAAGACCGAGAGTGGGGGTTGGGAGTGCCCTGCAGGGACACGGGGCTGCAGCATGGACTGCAGCTTTGCTGGGAAGCCACTGCAGGGTTTTGAGCACAGCAGGGGTTTAAGATCAGATCTGCTAGTGCCAGGCCAGCTCCGTGGGTGTGTGACCCATGACGTCACCCGGGCCCTATGCCACCATGCCAACATTCCTAATTACTGTTGAACAAGGGACCAGCATGTTCAGTTTGCACTGGGCCCCACAAATTATGTGGCCCCTTCTGGTTGATGGATTGGAAGTGGAATGTGAGAGAGAGGAGTCCAGGGTGACTGAGCTCTGGGCCTGAGCCGGGAAGGGTGGTGGTGCTGTACCCTGGGGTGGGAAGATGGACAGGAGCAGGTGGTTAGGGAAGAAGGTCAGGCGGAGATGACAGGTAGCAGGTCAGACCTGTGTGTCTGGAGTTCAGAGATGCCCGGGCTAGAGAGAAATGTGGTTGGGACTGGCCCAGAGATGGCATTCAAGGCCAGGAGCTCGGGTGCGACAAGTACCCGGAGCCCGTGGTACTCCTCCTGGCACTGGGGGGTGGGGCAAGTAGAGGGGAGGAGGAGCTGGATAAAGACGTAGAGGGCTGGGGTGTCAGGGGGATGTGTTCGCCTCCTGGAGCTGCTCAGACAAATTACCGCAGACCTGGCGGCTTAACGCAACAGAAAGTCATCCTCTCTCAGTTCTGGAAGCCAGAAGTCCAAAGTCAAGGTGTGGGCAGGGCCGCACTCCTTCTGAGGCTCTGGGGAGTCTCCTCCCTGCATCCTCAGCCTCCGGTAGTTGCCAGTGACCCTTGGCGTTCCTTGGGTGACAGATGGATGCCTCACTCTGGTCTCTGCCTCCATCGTCACAGGCCTTGGGCGTCTGTTTTCTCTTCCTGTAAGGACACTAGTTGTTGCATTAACATTCAAGGGGCTCTGGTTCATAGGACCTCATGTAATGTAACTAATTGTATCAACAGAGGCCCTCTTTCCAAATAAGGCTTTATTCTGAGGTTCCCAATGGGTGTAAATTGGGGCGGGGAGACCAGGGACACTATTCAACCTAGGATAGAGGGCATTAGAGGGTGGTTCTCAGAAGTCAATGAACAAGATTTCAGGAAGCTTGGTTTGATTGCCACCACATGTTGCTCCTGGGTCACATGGGGCTGAGCCATGGGTATCAGTTTGGCCATGTAGGCCGCTGGTGATGTGACCAGCTTGGTCAGGGCAAGAGAAGAGCAAAGGCCCAGGTGGGTTGGGATCAGAAGAGAGGAAAGGAGGCAGGAAGGAATTTTGCTGAGTGGAGGAGGGGAATGGGCAGGAGCTAAGCAGGGACAGCCCATGTCTATGGCGATGGGATAATCCCACAGAGAAGGAAAAACTGGTTGATGGGAGCCCGATCCCCGCTGATCTCAGGCCTGCAGTCAGTCAGTGGAGCTGGTTCCTGTGCTCTGGGGACTCAGCCCGAGTCTGGAGCTCAGACCGTCTCATCCACAGGGCTGGGAAGAGACAGCACATGTGGGCTCAGAGGACACAGGCAGCCATACAGATAGAGTGTTGCAAACATGGGTACTTTGTTCCTGGTTTCTATAGGAAGCTGGGCATCAGGAGATGGTGCTGATGAGCAAAGTCGGGGGAGGCGGGGCTTGGCTGAGGGCTGTCGGAGAGTCAGCTGGTACATCGCACAGGACAGGAGACACCACTGTGTTAGTGACAAATTGCCATCAACTTGCTGGCTTAAAACAACACAAATTTATTATCTTATAGTTCTGGGGTTCAGGAGTCCAAAATAAGTCTCACTGGGCCAAAATCAAGGTGTTGGCAGGGCTGTGCTCCTTTTCGGAAGCTTTAGGGGAGAATTTGTCTCCGTGCCTGCTCTACCTTCTAGAAGCACTCGCATTCCTTGGCTAATGGCCCCTTCCTCCGTCTTCAAAGCCAGCGATATTTTTTCTCTCTGACCCTACCTCTGACCTTCTGACCTCAGCTAGAAAGTTCTCTGCTTTCAAGGAATCATGTGATACATTGGGCCTAGATAATCCAAGACAATCTCTTCATCGCAAAGCCCTTACCCCTTAATCACATCTGCACAGTCCCTTTTGTCATGTCCGGTCACATGTTCCCAGGTTCCTGGGACGTGGACCTCTTTGGGGGCCATTATTCTGGTACAACCAGGAAGCCCTGATTCTATAGCAGGTGCTGTTTATATCCCACTCTACTATATGTCTCCAAAGCTGCCCGAGGCTGGCACCCAGAGCTGCTTGTCAAAGGAAGCTGGAGGGCCACCATGCCCAAAATTCGGCCCCTGCACACCTCAGTCCTTTCAGGCAGCTTGGACAGAGATCAAACCATCCCTGCACTTTGGGGGTCTGTTTGATGGATGCCGCCTGTGGTCCCCAGCCCCTGACCGCACTGGGAACAGGCAGCTTCAGAGGGAGGTTGGGAGTTCTGCTAGCCACGTCCCACTGAGTTCTGCCTGCGTAGAGAATGTCAAGTTACCAAAATGTCAGCACTGATGCATTTAAAGTACAGCATCGAACACGCATCTTTTCCATCCCCCCAAACCTGGTAGTCAAACATGATAATTAAATACTTAATTGTCATGCTTAGTTACACCTTCCTAGTGTTATTTAAAATTCATCTTGAAGCTGAAAGTTGTTTTGGGTTAACTTTTTGTAATAAACACCTGTTCTCCTCTGTTCGCAGTCCTTCCTCCTGGACCTCTGTATTTAGTGTCTTCCCCACCATCTGCTTCGGATTTCAGGTAATCTTAGCATCTGTGTTGAAGAGTGTGGCCTCTGCAGGCTGTGGTGACTCCCAGCTCCCTTGGGAGAGTGTGGCCCCCTGTCAGGAGTGAAGTGTGAAGACTCAGTTTGAGGATGCAGTGGGTTGTCTTCTGGAGACTGTGCCTGTGGGTTGGCTCCTGGGCTCAGTGAAGTGTGCATTGCCATTAAAATTGGGAACCCTGCCCCCACTGACAGCCAACAGCAGCAACACAGTTAGTCGTTGGGTCCAAAGTAGAGGGTGGGGATCCGGCATCTGTTCCCTCCCTTGCAAAATCCTCACATGGCTGTTGCCATACCTGGAGGCCCAGAGCTGCTCACGTCCTCGTGCAGAATGCCTGGTGGATTCTGCCCCAGCCAGGTCTTGCTGCTTCCTCAGGAAGCTTGCAGGCTAGGAGGGCTGGAAGGTACGCAAATGGCTGCATGGCAAGGGTACAGGACAGAATAGACAGAGTTTCTGAGAGAATTCATGGAGTGAGGATGGGTTGTGTGTGTGCCGTCCAACAGAGGGGCTTCTGATGTCGCCCTGGGTGGGCCGATTCAGACACACCCTTTTTTAGGCACTGATGACTGAAAGCATCTTGAAGAATGTGGGAAGCGGCCAGGTGAAGCGGGGGCATTCCAGCTAGAGAGGACAGCCCAGGTGAGCCATGGAGGGGAGAGGGTCCCAGGTGCAGCTTGAGAGCTATAAAGGGCTTGGCTAGGTGGGTGCTCCATGGGGTGCTGGAGGGTGCTGTGGAGGGTAAGGGCCTGCTCCCTGCCTTCTGTCGCACTTGGGGTTTTCCAGGCTTCTAGCAGGTGGCAGCTGACTCCATTTCATTGTTTATTTTAGAAAAGATTTGTCTCGTTCTTAAAAAATAACCTATCTACCACACCAACAACAAAACAGCCCCAAAGCAAAATCAGTTCTCGAGGGAGTGTGGTTCAGGCCTGAGGATATCTCAGCAAAGCCTGAGTTTTAATTCCTTCATCCACCAACTAGCTCCTGTTTCTGTTCTTCATCTTGCATTTTCTTTGAGAAACATTTTTGAAAAAACCCTGAAACGTTTCCATTTTTCTTCTTTATAAATGAGTTGATGGTATCACTTCTGGGGTTTAGCAAGCCACTTGCAGGAATTTCTCACATTTCTTCTTGCACACCCAATATTTTGAAAGATCCAAAGTGATGATTTTGCTGTCAACTGTTTGCGTGCAGTTTAACCATCCTTCTCTCCCAAGCTCGAGCACCATATGGTGTGGCAGGCCCGTGCTGGGGGAGGGGGTGCTTTCCAGAAGCTTAGAAGAAGTGCCCCCTCACCTTTGCCTCATTCAATTCTCCTAGCAACCGAGGCCTGAGCTGCGGTTTCCAGGGACACGGGATGTGGCGATGGGGAGCTGGGAAATGATATAAATTACAAGGCTATGGGTGGCGCTGAGGCCAGAGGCAGGGCTGCCAGGATCCTGCTTGGAGACCCAGGAGTCCGGGAGTCAGGAGAGGAGGTGTAGATGAAGATGGGTGAGGAGTGGGGCAAGGCTGGAGAGGCTTTGCGGGGAAGGGGAAGTCACCTGTTGTCATAAGGAGCTCCGAGCTGGTTCAGACACCCCCCTCCTCCTCCATTTAGCAACTTGGTACCCTCTCCAGCCTGCACAGAGTTGGTAAGAGGGGCCTGGGGAGTGTGGGCTCTGCTCCCAGCCATCCTGGCCACACTCGGGACTCTTCTGCTGTTAGTTTTTTAAACAGCTTTATTGAGATATTACTCACCTGGCATACCCATTTAACGTGTATAATTCAGTGGTGTTTAGTATGACCACAGAGTCGTGTAACCGTCGTCACAGTCAACTTTATTTATATTTTTTAGGTGAGGTTCACAGATGGCAAGGACCTTGTCAGCTTACAAACGCTTACTTTTTAAATTTTTCACGCCTACATCACCTGGTCTTCCTAGGTGGTCTCCCATCCAAGTACTAACCAGGCCCGACCCTGCTTAGCTTCTGAGATCAGATGGGATCAGGCTTGGTCAGCCACAGTCAATTTTAGAACATTGTTCATCACCCCCAAAAGGGAATCTGTACCTATTGCCAGTCACTCCCCATCCCCCTCATCCCTCCCCCAGCCCCGGGCGACCATGAATCTTTCCGTGTCTGAGGGTTTGCCTGTTCTGGACATTTCATCGGAACAGAGTTCTCCGCTGTGTGGCCCTTTGAGTCTGGCTTGTTTCACACAGCGTCGTGTTTTAGAGGTTCACCCATGTTGTCGTGTGTGTGGGTATTTCATTCTTTTTTATGGCTGAACCGTGTTCCACGGCGTGGGGAGCGCATCGTGTTTATCCACTCCTTAGCCGGTGGGCGTTGGGCTGTCTCCCCTTCTTAGCCTGTACCTGCGCCGCTGCCCTGCCTTCCCTCACATCACTGAGCGGGCGGAGGAGAGCCAGCAGGCAGCAGGCAGCGTCACCGTCGCTCTCCCAGCAGGGCAGCACTGCCCTCGGGAGACCTGCTTTATTTCCCCTGTAAAACCAATGGAAACATAAACCAGGAGTCTTGGGACAAGCAGAGGAAGAAGGGCAGGGCTCCATCCAGCCACCGCCAAGCGTGTTCCCCATTTCTAAGCTGGGGAGACAGGGGGGGAAGCACTGATCCTCGACGTTCCACTGGCAGTGGGTTGAGGGTTACCAGGGGTGTTAGGGCGCCACTTGTCTGGCCGAGCTGGTCGGCAGACCAGGGGGCTTCAGTGGCATCAAAGAAGACCCAGGGCAGAAAGCCAAAGGTGCATTGGCTCCCTGAGGCTCGTCTGTCCCTGAGGTGTGTGTGAACTTACCTGGGCTGGCTGCTACCACCATGGCAGCTGGGATCAGGAGAATGTGTGCTCCGTGGGGCTGGGGACCATGTTGGGCTCGTGTATGTGGTACCTAGACTGGCGCTGAGTCAGACCGATGAGCATTTGCGTGCTGGAGAGCTGGGGTTGGGTGGAGGGCAGACCCGTGGTTGCGGGTGGGCTACAGAGATGGAGAAACGAGTAACCTGCGGCGTGCTCTTCGGCTGTGGGCCAGGCACGTGTTTGGCACGAGTGAGGTAGCTGTAGCTTTTGCCATCCTACAGCTGATGGTCAGATGCTGAACAAGCAAACCCAGACCTGCTCACACTGGGGGCACGGGGACACGTGAGAGAGGAACCTGGCCCAGATGGGGAAGGCTTTCCTAGAGGAGGAGTACGAGCTGGCTGGACCAGGAGAGATGTTTTTATAGTTAAATTTTTTTTGGCAATATAGTAAGTACATATGAAGTATATAAACCATAAGTATGTGTTCTCCCATGTAACCGTCACCCCAGTTAAGATATAGAACAGTATCAGCCCCCTGAGGGGCAACCACCCGCTCAAAGCATGATTGTACTTTCTGTCACCATGAGTGGTGGTTCTTAAATGAGGGGTGATTTTGTCCCCCAGAGGACATTGGGTAACATTGAGACATTTTTTGTTTTAACAAGTAGAGACAGATGTCCCTAGGGTTGAGGCTAAGAATGCTGCTCAGTATCCTGCAATGCATAGAACGGCCACCAAGTATCAGTAGTGCTGCAATTGGGAGCCCGTGTTCTGGCTTGTTCGCTTGTAACTTCAACTTCTCATACATGGAAACATTCTTTTGTGTCTGACTTCTTTTGCTGAACATTAGAACTGGAGTTTCTCCCATGTTGAGACGTGTATTGTGTTCATCCCTTTTCAGTGCTGTGTAATATTCCACCAAATGAATATCTGATGATCTACTTATGCCTTCTATTGTTGGTAGACATTTAGGTTGTTTCCTGCATTTTGGAACACTGATACTTCTTAGATCACTCGAAGTGATTCTAATGCCAAACTGGCCTGAGTCCCATTGTGCCCTGCCTCTGTCTTCCAGTGTCACGAAGCTGCTGTCTCCATCTACTGCAGCATGCGCAACCAGAGCCTGTCCCACTGGGCCCTGGTCTCTGTCCTGTCCTTGCTGGGCTGCTGCCTTATCTACTCACTGACAGGTAAGGAAGGCCCTGCCTGGAGTATGCTAGGCGTAGTGCTACACAGTGTGAGTGCCTTCACTCATTTAATCCTTAACGTAGGAGACACCTTATTTCGTAGATGAGGAAACTGAGGCTCAGAAGGCTTCCATGGTTTTCCCAAGGTCTCCCATCTAGATGTGGCAAAGCTGAGACCCTAACCCTGGCCCAGCTCTCTCCAAGGCCCCTACTCTTGCACACTGTGCCTCTGCCCTAATGATGCCGCAATAATGATGGTCACCATGGCGTTACATCTGGGTCGTGGTTTACAAAATGCTCTCATGCATTCATGGATTTGGGTGCTCACAAACCTGTGCTGTAGGCAGGCGGGTCTTCTCAGGTGATGGAAGTATGGCTCAGAGAGATGCTGTGACATGCCCAAGGTCACACAGCATGCCCTTGACTGCCCACCTTGTGGCTCCTTGTTCTTTCGCCTGTTCATTGGAGCCTCTGACTCAGGAAGCCCGTGGGCTACAGGGAAGGTGTCAGGTGCCCTAGATGCCTGTGGTTACCTAAGAAATTTGCTGGGTGACCTCCCTCAAGCAGGGGGGTCTCTGTCAGTCTGTGGCCCCTGGGTTGGAGGGCCATGAACCGGTGATTGAGAGTCACCTCCAGCCAGTTCAGGTCCAGGGCCAGCAGGATCATGGGACCAGATTAGTCCTTGGTCAGAGATGGGTGTCTCAGGATGGGGGACCAGGATGCCGAGAGGCAGTGATGGGTTGTGGGGACAGGGCCTGGCGTGCTGCACCTGATTCTAGCTGTCTGTGTGATTCTGGCAGTTGTTGACACTGTGGGTCTTGTTTTTCCCATTGGAAAATGGGTGCACTGCCAAAAAAAGGCAACCTCCTTTTTTTTTTTTTTTAACAGTAGAAAAAAAAGTCTTATTAGAAGGGAAAGTACACTTCCAGATGTGGAAACGGGCCTGGCAAGAGAAGTGTGGCTCCAAAGGCCCCGGCTGCCTTCTTACAGTGCCATTGGTGTGGGATGGACAGGGCGAGGAAGGCAGCGACACAGTTTTCAGGGCGCTGTGTGCCCCCAGTAAATGCCCGTTCTGCAAACAGGCCGCTCACGCCAGCACGCTGAGCTCTGTGAAGGAAGGATGAAAGAGTTTGGCCCAGCGGGAGATTTGGGTCCGAAGAACAGCGTATCACATAGGCTGAGGACAGGAAAGCCTTGGAAAGTGGCAGAATGGGGACCTCTTCCAGAACCTTCCATTAGCTCCTAGGGAAACCCAAGAGGCAGCGCGGGGGCCAGGCGCTGTCAGGGTGTCAGAGTTGGGGGTGGGCGCGGCACTTGCTAACCAGCTCTCCTGGCTTCCGCCCTCCCCACCTCCCAGGCCTTTACGGCTTCCTGACCTTCCGGACAGAAGTTTCTGCGGACATCTTGATGTCCTACCCAGGCAATGACGGAGTCATCGTCGTCGCCCGAGTCCTCTTCGCCGTTCCATCGTGACCGTCTACCCCATCGTGCTCTTCCTGGGGAGGTGAGCCTGGCTTGCCGGGCACACCGCCCAGCGCAGGGCACCGCATTTACTGCGGTTTATGGCATGTGCCCGGCACTGCCAGGTGGTGCGTTTTGGGACTGCCGTCACCTGTGTCATAGAGAAGGAAACAGGGGAGGGAATTCGGTGCTGGCCCAGCATCACCCAGCAGGCAGTGTCAGGACTGGAGCCTGGCTTCCAGCCTACCCTTGACCACCCATTGAGTGGCCCCTCATTGTCAGCTGCCTGACATGGGCTGACCCACCTGAGAGCTGCCACAGCCCCAGGAAATAAGCTCCTGGGGTGGAACGGGAGCCCTGCCAGGTGTGCGGGGCAACAGAGAGGCAACGAGGGCCCCCGATGGCAGGTAGGCGGGCGTGGGCTGAAGCCCCTGGGAGTCTGTGTGTGCCCCCAGGTCAGTGATGCAAGATTTCTGGAGGAGGAGCTGCTGCCAGGTGTGTGTGCCTAGGGCCCTGGCCGACCCCTCAGGCCTGGGGGTCCGGATGTCACTGACTGTCCTGTGGGTCGCCGTGACGCTCGCCATGGCCCTGTTCCTGCCAGACCTTAGCGAGATCATCGGCATCATCGGGCATCAGTTCCTTCTTCATCTTCATCTTCCCAGGTGAGGCTCCTGCTTCCCTGGCCTCCCGCCTGCTCATCCTTCCCCCCACTCTGCAGGGAGTACCCGTGCCGGGGGTCAAGGCTCGGGAGGGTAGGAGCCCTCACGTAAGTAGGATGGCTCCAGCCCTGTTTACTGAGCCAGGCAGGGGCTGGGGGCTTTATATCCTTCCCTTGCTAAACGTCTCAGTGGCCTTCATGGTCGCGCCTGATGGAGCTCCGTTAGCATCTCACCTGCCGATGAGAAGACCGAGGCCCAGAGGCCTCCTGGGTGGTGATACAGCGAGTGTGTAGCAGAATCCGCCTCTCCGCGTTGCTCACCTCCCACTGCTACTGCTCGCTGCAGGGTTTTGTTTACTTTTTAAAAATGTTTTCAGTTACGTGAGATGCGTGTGGTTCAGAGGCACCGCATGAACGTCCTCCTTCCACTTTGTCCCCTGACCCGGGAGGCAAACACGGTTTCCCTGATGGTTGGTTGTTAGGAAACTTCTCAGCGTGAATGAGCAATAAGATGTTCTCGTCCAAATGGCCTGAGGGTCATCCCGGACTGGGACAGCCAGAGGCCAAGGCTAGTGGGTGCGCCCGGAGCAGGAACCCTGGAGGGGCCGCTGGTGCCCAGGGCAGACGCCCCGGCTCCACTCTGCCCCTGGCTCTGGGAAGCGATTTCACATGGCCGTGTCGAGGTCAGACACCTCCTCCCTCAGCCTAGGTCCTGGGTCCTGGGAAGGACCGGCTGGGACAGGTTTGGGAAAGGAGCAATGCCATGGGAATTTTAGGCAAAGCTCCCTGGCGTCGCAGCCCAGCAGAAGTATTAAAAAATAGAAAAAGATCAAGGAAAAGGTCACAACGGCAACTACCAGTTGTTGAATGTGTATCCCAGACGTCAGGCCCGAGTCTGTCCCTGAACATCTTCATCACGGAGACCCTGGTGTGTTGTCATTGTCATTGAAAGACTCAGGCTTGGCAAGGTCAAGGTGTCAGGGAGATGCTGAGCTGGGACCCCACAGTGGGCCCTTAGCCACCAGACGGTGCCTTGTCACAAGCAGGGCGAGCCAGGGGGCCATTTTGGGCAAAGGTCTTGCTGGCCCCTCGGGTCCCTGGGGACTGCTGGGTGATGCCTGAGCTCTCACAAGCTCAGGGCTGCTTTGGGTTTGACTACGAAGGGGGTGGAGTGACCCCCTGTCTCCTTTGCAGGTCTGTGTCTCATCTGTGCCATCAGCACCGAGCCCATAGGGCCACGATTTAAGTAAGTATCTCCAAAGGAGGGTGGCAACGTGGCCCCAGAGCGAGGAGGATGGGAATGCTGCTGGCCGCGGGGGTTCAGCCATGTCCACCCAGCAAGAGGGTCTGAGCCAGGACTCGAACCCAGGCCAGCGACAGCAAGGCCTTTGATCTTTCAGTCTGTGCAGGGCCCTCCCTTCCACTCCGAGGGGTGTGATCTGTGATTGGAGCTTTATGTGGATTTAAGGTCCCAACAAAGACCCTGTTTGCAAATAAGGTCACGTTCACAGGTTCCTGGTAGACATGAATTCTGGGGACCCCTATTCAGCCAGTATGGAAGCTCTTAAGTTACAGTGGCCGTGGACTTGGGTCCCACCTGCAAGCCAGTGCCTCTTTCTTCTCCTCCAGTCACATTGGGCTCAAGCTTGGTTTTCCCAAAGCAGCAGCCTCTGCTTGGGTCCCTGCTGGGTTGAAAAGAGTTTTTCTGGATGTCTGTAAGCCTGCCTGGGCTGAGAGCTGGACCCCGATTGTCTGGGGGCCCCCCTCCATGGTTCATCCTCTGGCGCATTCTTTGAAGTCCTGCTGCTTTTGTTTTGTGCCTTGATCCAAACTCACAACAGTTTTACTGATGGGCTTTCAAGATATTTTTAATTCTGGAACTGCCTGAGGGCCTGCTGATCCGTCAGAGCTGCTCGTCAGAGCTGCTCACGAGCTGCTCGGAGGAACACTGCAGCTTCTGGGCTCATTCACCTCGCTCTCCCGCGACAGATGGGTGGGTGTGTATGGCACCGAGTTGTGCTCTGAGATGCTGCTTGACTAGAGATGGTCTTTCCATGACAACGGATCCTTGTGGCCTTCATTAACGGGGCCAGAAATATCTCCGGCAGCCCTGCCATTCTGTGGGGATCTTATTGTCATTTGCTCTTGTCTCATTGTCTGTGCCGTCTCTTCTGGTTACATCCTGAAGCCTGCAGACGTGGCTGCGAAGGCCGCCAATTCCAGCCACTTCTGCCTCCTGTGCACTGCTCCTCGTCACTGTTCTGCTCATGAGTGACTTAGGGCTTTCTTCTCTTTCCTCAGTTTCTGGGGGGCTTCCTCCCCTCACCCCAAAAGGAAAAAGAGCCAGAGGGAAGGGAGTTTGAAACTAGTGTCTCTCTCCCCCGTTTCTTTGGCTTTGATAAAATACTGGGGAGGGATGAGGTTATAACATATCAGAAAGAATGAGAGGTTTTTTTAAAAATTGTCTTGGGTCCTTTTTTCTCCCTGACCTGCAGCCTATCAGGTCATGGAGGATGCTCTGCATTTCTCCCATATTGATGACACTGCTGGGCTTCAGATAATGTTTTCTGCGTGTGCTTGGCTCATCTGTGCGAAACTCCAGAAAAGTGTGTGTTGACACAGATTTGTTGACTTGGCAGGTGCTGCTTGGAGGTCTGGGGAGTGGTGTCCGTGCTCATGGGCACCTTTATCTTCGGGCAGAGCACGGTGGCAGCTGTCTTGGAACTCTTCTGAGGGGCGGCCCATGCCCGTGCAGGATGGGGCCTCCAACGGCATCCACTGGCCACCCTGGGGGCCGGCTGCCTGGATCCAGCTGTGAACCAACGTAATTCTATTATATATAAAGATAGCAGAGAAACCAAGACCTCTGTCTTCTCAGGCTGCTCATTGGGGCCTCTGGTGCAACAGGGCGGAGAGCGCTGGGGCTGCCATAACAAATGACACCAACTGGTGGCTTAAAACAGCGCACATGTATTCTCTCACAGTCCTGGAGGCTAGGAGTCAGAGGTCAGGGTATCAGAAGGGCCAGGCTCCCTCTGAAGGCTCCAGGGAAGGACCCTTCCTGCTTCCTTCGGCTCCCGGGGTTGCTGGCAATCCTTGGTGCTCCCTGGCGGGCAGACGCATCATTCCGGTCTCTGCTTTCGTCTCTACATGGCGGTCTTCTCTGTGTGTCTGCATCCACATTTCCTTCTTCTTGAAAGTTCGCAAGTCATTGGATTAGGGCTCAGCTCAATTCAATAGACCTCATCTCAAATGGCTTAATTAGGGTCTGCAAAGATCCTGTTTCCAAATATGGTGACATTCACATTCTGCTGAATATTTCCGGAGTACACAACTCCATTCATGATAGAAGGTGGGGCTGAGTCCGGAGAGCCCTGCGTTGGGGCGCCAGGATCAGAGACGTGGGGCGAGGGCAGTATGTAGCGGATGGGAGCTCGGACGGGGATTTCAGGGGATGTCCACTGGGGATGCAGGTGGATTCAGGCTTGTCCTCGAGCCAGGGCACAGGGAATGACACTCTTGACCAGGAGATGACCAAGGAGATATATGCCCAGAACTGGCCACACAACCTTGGCCCACCTCCAGTGGGGGTACCCCAAGGAGAGCCCCCTTTCCCTTCTCGCTGGACCTGAAGAGCCTGGAGGCCAAGTGGACTGTGTGCTCTGTAGTTCCCTCCTGGTCCCGCCCCAGTCTTTGGGTGCGGAGTCACAGCTGCAGCTGAGGGTCAGGGGCCCGAGCGCCTGCCTTCCGGCCGGGTAGGGGAAAGTGGACAGGGTGGGGCGAGGGTGGGGAGGCAGACAGGGCCCGGCTGCTCCCCCGTGTTGCTGTGCTCGCCGGCACTGACCCTGCACAGGCTGGGCACGTCCTGGACGTTGCTGGTTCGTGCCACTCTCCCCTGCCTTGGGGTGTCTGATAGAAGCCAGCGGTGCCTGAGCCTGGGGCTGACGTTCGAGGTCACCTCCCTCTGGGTAGGTTCTATCTATATTCTGTCGTATAATGTGTGCAGGACTATGTGCGAGGCCTGTGTAGGTAGAACTGTTTTTTGTTTGTTTTGTTTTATCCAGCCTGTCCACCTGCATTTGTTAAAAGATGTAATTCACATACCATGAAATTCACCCTCTTAAAGTATGTAATTTAGTGGGTATGAGCCAATGCACAGAGTTATGAAGCTGTCACCAACGTCTAAATCCAGTACATCACTCCCGAAGCAACCCTGAGCCCATTAGCAGTCACTCCCCACCCCCTCCCCCAGCGCCTGCGACCATGAATCTGCTTTCTGCCTCTCTGGATAGTTCATATAAATGGACTCATATGCTGTGGGGCCTGTGCATCTGTCTCCTTTGACTTAGCACGTGTTTTCAAGCTTGTCCATTTTATAAGGTGAGTCAACTGAGGTTGGAAAAGTCAAGGCTGCCTGTCCTGAGAGGTACGGAGTGGAGGTAGGGACCAGCTTTGGGTTACATTCCCTTGTGCATTTTCCTTTCCCCTCCACACTCCACTCTTTGAGTGGCAAAGGGGGTGGGAACTGGTGCGCCCAACCCCCCGGGGCAGGGATGGACCCCGTGCCCTCCACCGCCCTGGCTGCTGGTGGAGGTGGGAAGTTGGGGCTGCAGGTGTAGACTCTGACCCAGGGAGGGGGACTCAGGACCCTCCTCCAAGTGCGCTCTGACCAAGCCCACGTTGACCTGCCACATCCTGTGTTCGTGGCCATGATGTCCTCCCGGACAAAGACATGTACCGGGGCAGAATCGCTTCAATGGAGCATTTGTCATCCCAGATCTAGCAGCGAGAATGGATAGTCAGTCATTTATTAGGAAGCATACCCTGTGTGCTTCCTAAAAGCATTGTGGCACTGGCCAGGAGGGCGGGGACTATGCTGGGACCATTCACAGAGAGTCATAGATAAGAACAAAGCATGATGGAGTAAAGGTTGTGCCAGAAAAGCAGGCAGTGTATGGATTGGCTTTGGTCAGACTATTGGTTTTAAACACCGACTCTGCCATTTGCTATCTGAAGATTTGAGACATTTATAAAGCTCTTCTAAGAACTGGTTTCTCTACCAGCAAATGAAGCAGGCTTATGTATGCTGTGACGTGGGCTTACTGTGAGGATTAAAGGTGATAATGTATCTAGCAGCTAGTGGGGGACCCAAGCAATAGTATTATTTCTAGAAAACCTAGGTCAATAGTAGGTAAGCTTCCTGAGGTTCCTGGCAGCCAAGAAAAAAAGGGAAATCGGACACTAAGGCTCACCCCAAAGCAGGATAGTACACCAAGAAGAAAGTGGAGGCACTAAGTGCTAAGAAGGCAGTAAGTGGAACTCTTTAAAGGGTGACAAATATCACCACTGGGATCGATAGTTTCCATCTTGATTTGTGACAGGTACAGATGTGATCCTTATAGGAATGAGGCTCAAATCAACACTCACAATGCAAGGACATAATGCAGCCAAAGAAATGCAGGCCGGGATGTCATCCTCTGATGTCTGACCTAGTAAAGGAAGGTATGATCTCTCCCTTGGACTGCCCTGTTCCAATACCAAGTGGCATCCTCAAGTTTTTGACAGCAAGGGCTGAAGTGTTATCCTTGGACTTTAAGCATGAGCTTTGGTCTGAGCCGACTGCCTGCCACTTCCCAGCTGTGTGACCTTGGCCAGGCCTTGTCCTCCTTCCGAACAGCCCCTTGTCCTCAGGTTGTAATACAGGAAAAATTTAGTGCTTTTCTTAGCCTCAGCATCCTTCCTCAGTCCTAGGTCAGCGCCCTCTTCCCTTCTTCCTTCCGGAACCATGGTTTAGGTCCTCTTCATTCTCCTCTAACGCAAAGCTGAGAACCGCCCCTCCCTCCTAGGATAGCCATGAGGATGAGCTGAGATTTACCTGCAAAGCCGTGGCACAGAACTTGGCCTGTCACAGGTTCCTGGTCAATGGTGATACCTGTGCTTAAGTGTAGAGCCCTGTATATCTCAGAACAGCTGTGAATGTGATCGATGACACTTTGTATTATAAGTGGCTTGTTCTGCTCTAAGCAGCATGGGCTGCAAGGGGCTGAGTATCCGGAGGAAGCAACTTTCCACTGGCTCGGTGCCCCCAAGTAACTGCACAGGGACACCAGCCCTAGTGCTGGCCCAGCACCTGCGGAGTTGCCCGCCTCCCACACAGGATTGCCTGAGCATGCCTCCCGAGGACAGTTTGGATTTCGACCAGGACACGGCAGGATGCAGGCTGGCCATTGCATGCAAATGGTGAACTCTCTGTTTGGGCAGGTGAGTGATTAAGATATTTTTGTTAATCGAGGTGAAATTCATGTAACATAAAATTAACCATTTTAAAGTGTAGCATTCAGTGACATTTAGTACACTCACAGTGTCGTGTAACCGCTACCTCCATCTAGTTCCCAAACATTTTTGTCGCCCCAAAAGGAAGCCACATCCCATGAGCAGTCATTCCCTCTTCCCTGTAGCCCCTAGCAACCAAGAATCTTTCTGTTTCTACATATTTAACTATTCTAGATATTTTGTATGAATGGGATTATACATACATAGGTGGTCCTTTGTGACTGGCTTCTCCACTCAGAATATTGTCTTCAAGAGGCATCCATGTCATAGTGTGCGTCAGTGCTTTGTGCTTCATTCCTTTTTATGGCCGAATAATATTCCATTGTAGACATAGAGCACATTTCACCTGTCCATTCATCCACCGACGGACGTTTGGGCTGTTTCTACCTTTTAGCTCTTGTGAATAGTGCTGCTATGAACATTCGTGCACAAGTATTTGCTTAAATGTATCTTTTCGATTCTTTTGGGCATAGGACATATGGCTATATACCGAGGAGTGGAATTGCTGGGTCTTTAATTGTTTGAGGAAACTCGGATCTTAACGTATTAATCTGGAGCTGGTCTCTCCAAGTGTCCATGCTGTGTGGTGTAGTGGTTAGGGCATAAGATTGGGGGCGAGTAGTTCTGGGTTTGGATATAAGCGAGGCCATGTGCTGTTTGACCTCTGGTGACTTATTTGCCCTCTCTGTGTCTCCCTCTCTCCACCTGCTGATCACCGGACGACACAGGTGGCACTGAGGGAGACAGTGCCTGCCAAGTGCCTGACTCCATGCCTGGCACTGAAGTGTAAATTAAATGGGAGCTCTCATACCTTTTAGGGTTGAAATTTGTTCTCTTCAGAGCCCGTTCCCACCCACTCAGAATTGAAAAGGCTCTAAGTGCTTGTGGGCTGCAGTCAGCAGAGATGCTACAGTGTGGGGGGAGCTCGGGCAAGCGGGCGTGATGTGTGGCAGGAGTGTCACATGCCCAGCTGATAGGGTTCTTCAGTTGCACCCCGAAGAGCCTCAGCTCCCTGAGAATATTTTTAAATAGCTGAGCTGATTGGAACGGAGCCAGCTTTGGGGTGGGGCGGGATGGGGGTGGCTTACTGCTTGCTTGTGCCGCCAGCAGGTCCCAGTTAAGTTGTATTCTCATGAACCAGGTGGTTCTTGATCTACAAAGTAGGGGGTCTTCTCCCTACTTTACAGATGAGAAATAGTCTCTGAGAGGGGTGGTTACAAGGACATTCAGCTGAGCGAGGCACAGCTGGGGCCTGAATCTGCATTTTACTCTCTTATAAGCCCACGTTGTGTTTCAGTGGTTTTGCATGAGCAGCTGGCATCAAACCCTATGAGGAGGTGGCTGGGAGGTGGCAGGACCCAATGCAGGAGGGTGGGACTGCCTTGAAGAACATGGGCGTCAAGGTTCCAGGCAGCTGGAGGAGGCAGGACAGTGTGGGCGGAGACCTTGCCCAATGTGATGGCTTTAATAATGACCTCGTCTCGCAGGCTGGTGGCTCCAGGCTCGGGCAGGAGGCAGAAAGATGCTCATCCTTGGTGCTGCCTCCCTGGAGCTCCCACTGGCCCTGGACCGCTGCTGCCTTGTTTCAGGACCTGTCTCCTCCCTCCCTCCTCTCCAGGCCTTGGCTGCTCCTGGTAGCTGTCCCCCACCTGCTCCCTGTCTTAGGAGAGGGACCGTGGCTTTCTCCTTCCTTATCCTTTGAGACTTGCGTATGATGTCTTTCCTGTTAACCAGGACAGGGGAATAGGAGTGGGGATGTCACAGAGGTTCCAGAACAGGACTTAAACATAATTTCAAGTCCAGGGTCTTGGTCTTCTGTCTTCATTGACAAGTATGCAGGAGAGGACCAACAGTGCCCAGAGGTCTGGCCTTTGCACTCAGCATCTGGAAGGTGACCTCTCGGGCCCTGGCATGTCCTGCCTGATATGAGTGTCTTTGTTTATCTGAGGCCTTGGGCCATGTGATATCGGCCTGATCTTCAGAGGGACTAGAAGTCAAGGTCAGCCATATCTATATCAGGAAAGCTCTGATCATTGAGACACTGGTGGGTGTCCCTGGTTGGTAATACTCTATGCATAATGTCACCCATTAGTGCCAGGAGAAATAGGTGTTATCTGCATGATTCCATGGGGAGGGGACACGTGTAATATCTACGTCTGGTCTTTCCTACCACATGCGTCTCCTCCTTTTTTTCTGATTTGAGTTTATCCTTTTGCTGCCATAATCTGTGGTCGACTATAATGCTTCTGTGACTCCTTCTAGTGAATTACTGAGCCTGAGGGTGGTCTTGGGGGATCCCTGAATTTTGCAAGAGCCACAAACTTATTTGTCAAAATAGGTACCTCATGGTTAGCACCTCCATCTTATCAATGAGCAAGCGCAGGCTCTGGGCGATGGGGTCCGGGTTTCACGACTAATAAGGGGCCCAGGGCCCCATGTGCCCTGAAGGTGTCGTTCCTCCAGCTGTTACCAACTAGGAAACGGGAAACGAACGCACAGCATGTTGCTGGTCCCAACTAGAGTTTATTCGGTGCCCGTCCCAGCAACGGCTGTTTGCCTCGTATGACACTGGCTACCTGGGCTCTACTGCCGTGGACACTTGGCCTAGGTTGAGCACTACAAGGTCTTGGCTCCTACTGGGGAGAGAGATGTTGACCAGGAGCGGAGGAGGAGGAGGTGGTGGTGGCTGGTAGAGGGGTGAGTCTTGCTGAGGCCAGAGCAGGCCAGTGTGGTGGGGGGCTGGGCATGCCGGTGGGGTGAGGAGGGGTGCTGCTCGGAGAAGCCTCCCCGTCACCACAGGCCTCTGGTTTCAGCAGGGCCCCAGCAGCTCAGACGCTGCTCTGCCAACAAGGGTGAGGGTCGTGGGGGAATGCCAGGGAGGCAGGTTTGCCTTCACTTGAACAGCGGGAAAATACATTCTTATTTGGAAGTTCACTGAAAAGACAGCTCATATACCAAAGTTTCTAGAAAAGAGGGGATGCCTTTATAAGAAGAGAGGACAGGGTGCCAGGCTCATCCACGGGGCATCAGGGAGCTGGTCAGTCTCGGCCCACTGTGCACCAGGCAGCTACGGAGGGGGCAGGAGAGAGAGACACGTTAAGCAGAGAAGACTGTGGATGGGCAGCCCCTCTGCGTCCCACGGGGGCTGCGGCGGAGGGCAACGCCGGCTTCCCCTGGCCTGCACCCCTGGACTACAGTTGCCCAGGGCAGGAGCGCGCCACCTGCAGTCACAGCCCCTCCTTCGTCGGGTGCCAACTCTGTGGGTGCCAGGCTGGCACGTGGCCGAGGGAGGGGCGCAAAAGCAAGGCTTTGGACCCTTTTCGGGGGTGTGAGGTGCTCGCTGCTTGTTCTGCTGGTGAATCACGGTTCGGGTGACTCACGTGATGTCAGTCGGGCTGTAGGCCTGCCCTGGGGGACGTTTCCTCAGCCTCGCACAGGCCAACCTCCCCAGTGACCCCACCTTTGTTCTTGTCTGTGGCCCTGTCCTTCCATGTTGCAGCTACGCTGATGTTCTTGCCCTTGGTCTCCCCACCTCTGTACACCTGGTGCCCCTAAAACTAGGCGCCACTTGTGGAATATAACGCCTGGCAGCTAAGGGAGCAGAATAAAGAGTCATGGGAAAGATGTGGCTCTTGCTCTTCCCTCGAACTCTGCCATCTGTCTGGAGAGGGCTACTGCTCCTGGGGGAACCAAGGACTGGTGGCACCCCCCACCGCCATTCCAGACCCTCCTCCCCTGCTCCTCCTCTACCTGGCACCGAGATCCTGGAGAGGGCCTCAGGCTGGCTCAGCGTGTCCACCTTGACGTGCCGGAACGCCTTGCACACGGGGCTCTGCAGGTGCCTGCACCACAGGAGGATGCTGCTGTGAGCCCTTGAGGCCCCTGGGTGGTTAGGGGAGGCTTGGGGACAAGGGCTCGGTCCAATTCTAATCCTGGCTCTGCCTGGGATGAGAGCTTAAACACCAGTCAGCCAATCTTGGGGCTCAGAGCCATAATGTAAAAGTAAGAAAGGGGCCCCAAAGAGTGAGTGGCAGGTTTGGGGAAAGGAAGAGCCTATTTCTTGCCTCCCAGTGAGTGTACTTAATAACTTACTCCTGGATTACAATCCCTTGGGCCTTGGCCTCAGAGCCCAGGGCCGGGAACCTGCATTCAGAGCCCAGCTGACGAGGGGGGTCACACTCTGCGCAGAAATGCTGCCTCCCACTGGCTGGAGGGTGCGCATTAGCGGATGAGGCCAGCATTCCGGTGGTGGATGCGGCTGGAACCTGGGCTCATTATCGTCTTCCCCCTACACCCCCTGGCAGGATATCCAGGACAGGGAAAGGTGCTGGGGGGCTGGGGCAGCCCCACCTCCCATCACCTAACCAGCTGCTGCGGGCTGGGGCCAGAGGACACAGCTGTGCTTACCTCTTCCATTCCTCCTCCGTCTCCCAGAACTCGTAGACCACGAAGGTAAAGCCATCCGACAGCCTCATGGCGGCGATGCTACAAGCGGGGAGGGGAGGCCAGAGTCAGTGGACAAGCGTGGGCCATCCATGAGCCTGTCCCCCCGGAACCGTGTTCCCTGCCCTTAAATGAACCTAGAGTCCCCACCAGTCTACAGGATACTGTAAGACCCTGGTAAATGCAAGCCTGGCAGAAGCTGGGGCAGCCGGCTTGTCGCCTCCCCGAGGCCACGCTCTATAATGCTGCTGCTTTTCTGATCAGAACGAGCCCGAGTCTGTGGGACCAGCCATCTCGCCGGATCCGTTCAGCACCCACCACCCAGAGTAAGACCTGGCCCCAGCGAGAGACCAATATGCGTTTGTTGAATGAATTAGAATGAAATGGCATCTTAAAGGCTTAATAGTCATTTCCTCCCGCCACGTTCTCCTTCATCATCTTTGCCTCATTTAACCCTTAAAACAATCCTGTCAGAATTAGCACAACCGAGGCTGCGAGAGGGCCCTGTCCTGGGTCAGTCATGCAGGCCAGACACCACGTCACTCCTGGTGTTACCTGTGTGACAGTGGCAGGCCACTCATTTTAAATAGGACGAGTGCCACCCGGCCCAGGGAGGAAGGAGGCAAGGGGATGCTTCCAAGAGTGTGGCAGACCTGGGGGGCACTGAAGGCTGAGCTCCAAGGTTGCACTGTTTTTACACGCTCAGCAGAACAGAATCCACGCGTGTTCTCGAGGAGGATTCCGTCCTGGGTAGCGTATGCTGTATAATTAGAAGCAATTCTAGGTTTTGCCACACAGGAAAGCAGCCAGGAAACAAGGCCGCTAGTAGTACCATTAGTTCATTATGCTCCGGCTAAAATTACACGGGGAGCTACGGGCTCGTAATTCGATGAGAGGATTGGGAATGTGCGCCACCCACTCATCAGACAGAACTATGGCCCTTCGCCAGATTCAGGAGGTGCTGTGGATGGGGCCTTTCTCTCTGTGACAGACAAAGGTCATCAGGCAATTTGGTGCATCCGAGGTTGGTTATGGCAGCGAGATGAAAGCAATCATGGTGATTGCATTTGCTCAGCTGACGATGCGATGAACTGATTGTTTTGGGGGGGTGCCTCTGGACGGGCAGCCGGCAGGCCTGCAATCAGGCAGGCTTGTGGTATAGGGAGGACACAGAGTGTGGAGCCCTACTGGGCGCTGCCTGTGTACAGAGAAGGGGCAGCTGGGCCCTGACGGCTCTACCCCCCCCCCGGCCCCCCTTCTCCTGACACACCCTGTCCTGCCACGAGCTCACTGCTTCTGTGGCTTTCTGCACGCCCACCACTCTCAGGAACCCCATTCTCCTACAACGGCATCTCAAATTTCAGGTGGCCCAAACGGCCTGAGTGACTCCCCGACACCAGCATGCCTGACCTCCCCAGCTCCTCTAGCTCAGCACGTGGCGCCAGCCTCTCTCAAGTTTCTGAAGCCAGAGAACCTCAGATTCTGCTTTGCCTCCTCTTCCACACCCCCTTCTCCCAGCCACCAGCAGGTCTGATCAACCGTACTCCCAAACAGATCCCAGCTCTACCTGTCACGCCAAGGCCACGCCCTCTCCCTGGGTGACCATGGGGCCTCTCCCAGCCACCCTGCTGCACCTTGCTCCCGCCCATCCCTTCTGCACACAAAGGAACTGCACCATGTCTCACTCAGGCATCTCCAGTATGGGCCACGGCTCCAAACGAGCTGGTCCTGCCCACCGCCTCTGGCCCTCGCCTCCCTTGTCACCCTTGGATTGTCCAGTGGCACCAGCCGCTCCCTTTTTCTCAAACATGGCACACTTGCCACAGCCGAGACCTTGGCACCAGCTGACCCCTGCCCAGACTGCCCTTCCATAGATTCTGTGGTCCGGACCCTCAGCACTCGGGCCTCAGTGCACACGCGGGCCCTCCCCCAAGCCTGCCTCTTGCAGGACCCTTCTTCCTGGCCTCACAGCACCCATCACCATTCAGAATCATCTCTGCCTGTCCCCCTCCCACCACCTAGAATCAATGTTCAAGAAGAGCAGCCACCCGATTCATGGCGTATCCTCAGGGCCTGGCCCCGAGGAGGCCTCCCGAAAGCAGGGTAGAGGCGCACGCACTCTCAAGGTGGTAAAAGCAAACTGGAGAGGGAGAGAGTCGAGGCAGAGAACGTGGGAGACGACAGTTCTCGTCCTGGGCACGGATGGGTGGGCCCGAGACAGAGAGGGGAGAGGGTCTGGAGGCTCGTGCCATCAGCCCTCTGGGACCACTCCCAAGTGCAAGGGCTGTTGTCTTTTGCCACTCACTCAGATGTGGCCATGGCCACCTGGCTTGGCTCTGCCAAGGAGCAATGCAGGGTGAGGCCACCAAGGGGCAGCCACACAGGAGGAGCAGCCGCTGACACCCAGCAAACACTGTGCACCAGGCACTGGTCCAAGCCCTTCACATTCTTTACCCATCTACGCCTCCAAAGACCCCAGGGAGTGGGTCCAAGTAGTGGTCCCGCTCTCCAGCTGAGTTAGCTGAGGTCCGAGACGTGAAGCCACTCGCCCATCTGCACAGTGGAGGAGCCTGAGCTGGGACTTGAACCCCACTCTCGTGGCCACCCTGCTGTGTGCCTCCCTGGGGTACGGGTTGTTCTCAGGGGTGAGGCTGGTCCTGCCCAGCCTCTACCCCCAGGCAAAGCTCTCTGCCACCACCCTGCCCAGGCCCCAGGCTTACTCACTGGAAGCAGTTCCGGGCCCCCGCGGTGCCCCGCAGGTACTGCCGCAGGGAGTCCAGGAATTCGCTCAGCTGCTCGGGGCACACGGCCATCTCCTGCCGGATCAGCTGCAGGTACTGTGGGGCCACAGGGCGGTGAGCGTGGGTGCCTGCGGGCCAGGCAACCAGCCGCCCCTCGGGGTCCCTGATACCCCCTCTCCCCTGACCCTCTCTCCCCAGCAGGACCTTCCAACCCCAGGGGCAGAGTCCAAGACTCAGCCTCCCCAGACATCCCTTCAGAGGACAGGACAATTGGGTCAAAATTAAACCAAAAAATCCAAAATGCACAAACACTTTTCATTCTTACAGATGAAAACTGGCTAAAAAAAGAACTAGAAGTTAGAATACCAAATGCAGGAGTAGTCCCACAAATGCGGAAACACAGACAGGGGAGTTTAAGAAGCCTCTCCAGCTGTCCGGAGCTGCTGCAAGGCATCCGGGTCAGACACCACAGAATGGCGACCCGCAAAATTTGTTTCTGATCACATCAGTGTCAGACATCATTATCCTTTGTGCCAAGTCAAACTTTTTGATCACAGCCCTGGCGTCTTGAAGAATACCCCGAGAAGGGGAAGGTGACCAGTGCTGGGCTGCATCGCTTCATAGTGGTCCCTGGGAACAGGGCCATCAAGCCACCTGCATCTTGAGTCCTGGCCCAAGCAGGGATGAGGCCACAGGGGAAGGAGAGAGAGAGGCCTTGGGAGAGGGGGCCCTCACCGTGTTGGTGCCTTCTTCATCTGAGAGGCGCTGTTGCAGGTCAAACCAGAGGGTCTGAAACAGCAAAGCACAAAGTGACACTGGAGACAAAGGCCACCTCTGTCAGGGAGGTGTCCAGGGCCACCACAGAACTCCAGCTTCTCCACCCCAAGGTCCCAGAGTCTCTGGAATCCCCCCGGGCTAGTGGGAGCTCCCAGGGCCAGGCCTCGCTGGACGGGACTCAATCTACTCACCATGCACAGTGCTGGCTCAGAGGGGACCCAAGAAGCCAGGCTGGGAGACCAACCACAGGAAGTGGCAGCGATCCCTTCTGGCCCTGACATCTGGGGGCACCAGGAGCCACAGAGGACAAGAAGGAGGCTCTGTTTTGCTAGGGGGATGGGATTCTTGGGAGAGGCAGCAATGGGGACTCAGGAATCCTGAATCCGGGATGCTGGTTTTTGCCACAGCTGCTGGCAACAGCCCTGAGATTTCCCCATCAATTTACAAATCACCCCCAATTTCAAGCCGGATGCCCCCTGAATCTATCTAATGGTCTGAATGGGGGGTGGTCTGTTCTCACTGCTTTCCATAGGCCCTTGGCTCAATGCTTTACAAAGACATCCAACTTTCCAGAAACCCGAGGTAGGTGCTACCCCACTGTAAGTTCCAGAGAGCAGGAACCAGCCTCATGCTGGTGCCCGAACGCGAACCAGAATCTCACAAAGGCTCAGTGGTCACTATTTCGCAGCAGAGAACCCTGGGCTTCAAAGGCCACAAAAGTGGGTAAGTGCTGAGCCTGGGTTTGGACCTGGGACCTCTCTCCTCCGGTCACACAGAATCACGATCCTCCTTCCTTTAACGTGGGCACCTCCCTGTCGACCGTCCGGGGACAGCCTGTGTCCCCGGTGAGGCCCTTCCTCCTTCATGAGCGTAGTGGCTGGTTTTTAAGGAAAACAGCAGCAGGTGTGTAGGCCTGTGATCAGTGCTGTCATTATCTTGAAATTCTTAATAATGTTTGAACAAGAGGCCCTGCATGCTCATTTTGTACTGGACCCTACACAGCTGGTCCTAGAGCGGGTTCTGACTTTTCGGGGGACACACTGTGTAAATGAGCTTTGTAGGTAGCCGAGGTGTGTAGGTGTAGGTGGGCTCTGAGAGGGCAGGGGCTGCAACTGGTTCCCTTGGCTTCTACAGGCCAGCAGGGCCACCTGGGGATGAGACTGGCAGAGGCACGGTGGCACCCGCACCTGCCCTTCCCTCCCCCAGCCCGGCCTCCCCGCCCATCCTCCAGGCCCAGGAATGGCTCAGGTTGGCCCACAGAGGGCGGGTCCTGGTTGCACCCTGGGCCAATCAGAGGCGGCGAGGTGGGCCCCGCCCTGTCTCCAGGACGCCTAGGTGCTCCCTGGTTTCCAGCCAGCCGGTTGTTAAGGCGACTGAGGCACTAAAAATAAACTTCAAAGAGCCTCCCTCTGGAGGCGCCTGTGTAGTTGTTATGACAACCAGGCCATAGGGTCTCTGGGAGCTGATCCCACCCAGCAGCCAGCTCTAAACGGGAGACGGGCGGGGCGGGATCCCACCTTGGCTTCAACCCTGCAGGTGGGATTGCTGCTACCTCCTACTCCACTCCAAGGCTCTGCCTTGGTCTCCCCCTGCCCCCAGGAATCCCTGAGAACTAACCCCAACCCATCAAAGTACTCTTTTTTGTTGTTCTTTTACAAAAGATGTAAGAAATTCAGGGCTCTGAGCTACCTGCTATCTTGGTTTACGTAGGTATATGGATATGATGTGTGTGTCTGCGTAGGTCTGGGCACCAGAATGTTTAATAATTGCTAACATTGCTGGTGTTAGATGCTAACTACATGGCAGGCTCTGTGCTAAGCCATTAAGGCATCGTTTTATTTACTCCTCATAACAACCCTATGAGGGGTACTATTTTGATTATTTTCTCTATCATTAAAGGAGGAATCTGAGGCTCAGAGAGGGTAAGTCACTGGCCCAAGGTCACACAGCTGTTAAGTGGATTAGCCAGGATGGGCCAGTCTGATACCTGAGCCCATTGGTAAACTTTAAGGCAACCTGTTCTCTTTCTTCCAAGAATCGGTCATTGTTACGGGCTGAACTGTTATCTGTTTTCCCCAAATCGAAAGTTCAATTCCCAGTACCGCAGAATGGAGTATATTTGGAGATAGGGTCTTTGAAGAGGTATTTGAGTTAAAATGAGGTGACATAGGCGGGCCCTAATCCAATATGACAGGTGTCCTTATAGGAAGAAATCAGGACATAGACAAACACAGAGGGACCACCAAGTGAGGACACAGGGAGGAGGCAGCCTATGAGCCAAGGACAGGGGTCTCAGAAGAAAGCAGCTCAGCCCATGCCCTGATCTCAGACTTCTAGCCTTGAGCTGTGAGAGAATAAATGCCTGTTCTTCAAGCCCCCAGCCTGTGACACGTGGGGACGGCAGCCCTGGGAAACTGGTATAGCCATATTGTGAGTACTTACTGAGTCAAGGAACGTTCTCTGCAAACATGATTCTGTAAAGGCTGGATCGTGCTCACTTACCTGTGGATGTGCCATGTTGTATTTAAAAGACTGCACGCCGCTGGTCACTCAGGTTGTTGTTGGTCTTTCCTGGGAAGCCACTAACCTTCCTCACCACCACGCTGCATCTGGGCTCCTCCACCTGCCCAGGCTACCTTAAAGCCTCCTTGAAGCTTTGTGCCCTTGCATCCATGACCCTGCTGGCTACTATTCACTCCTTGAGATGCCCCTCCTGGCTGCCCACTCACCCCTCTGTGGCGCCTTCTTCCCCCAGGCACCTCTCCTTGGGCCTGTACAATAGACATAGTTCTGGGGTCTGTCTGTTGCCTGTTCTCCACTTCCACCGTCCACTGAGTGATGCCTTTCCAAGGCTTCCTGACTCCTGCCCCAAACTCCTGGCCTAACTCTGCCCTCCCTGGGGGCGGAGGGGAGTGGAGGGACGGAGGCAGGGGTCGGCGACCTTACCTTGTTTTCCAGCCGTCCTATTAGCTCTGCCAGATGACTGACCTGGGCTTCCAGGCCCTCCTTCTTGGGGTCTGAAGTGAGTGGGAAATAGGGACAGAGATGCTGATGGTGGCCAGGCCAAGCCGGGGAAGGGTAGCTCCCAGCCTCCCCAGGGGCCAAGACCTGTCCCCCATTTTCCTAGTTCCAGTCCCCTTGGAGGCCCGGGCCCCCTCTGGCCACTGTCGGAATTCCTCCGGAACCCCCGCCCAGGGCCCCCCCTTCCGGCCACCCCGCGCTCTCACCAGAAGGCAGGCTCTTCTCCTGTTCCGTGGCCATGAGCTTGTGGTTGGGGACATAGGAGGGAGCGGGGCTTCCATACCACACGTCTCCACCGTGCCATGGCCAAGTGTGCTGTGGTTCTGTCTGCAGCGTCGGTGGGAAACACACAAACCATGAGGGGGAGGCTGGAGGGCCCTAATCACCGTTAGCAGCTTTAAAACCTTAAACACTCACTGGGGGACGAAATGTGCCGTTTACCCTGTGGACTGGGCCCTGTGGCCTCTGTTTCAGAGGAGGAAACGAGGCCCACAGGCAGGTGATATGGCCAAGACTGTGCAGCTAGCAGGGCCACGTTGGGATGTGAACCCAGCCCGTTCCCCTGAGGTTCGATTCCAGCCCCTCACCCCACCCGCCTAAGGCTCACAGCTTCCGCTACTCCTCCCTGCCTGCCTCCCTAGGAGCCAATTTGGTGCCCGCTGCCCTCTGGGGTGGGGGTGGGGGACCTTGGTTTGTACCTTCTCTGATCCATGGAGCTCTACGATACAGTTAGAGTAGGCCTATAACAGGACAGTGAAATCTGTGATCCTGACCTCAGCCAGCCCTAGAGAGAGGTGCCAGGCCCCATCTCCAGGCCCCGTCCCCGACTGACGCACACTGTCATGCCCACACGTGCACTGCCTCCTGACGGGCACTCACGGCTCACCAAGCACGGTGCCTGGCACAATAGGCAGGACCCGACCCATCGGTGAATGTCTGAACAGCCGCGTGCAGAGATGCTGGGAAGCTCCGCACAGGCACACGAACATGCACCAACATGTGTGTCCACACACAACACACGCACACTCCCATGTGCACGGTCCCCAGACCTCCGCCTGCGGGCAGCACTGCCTTGGTGTGTTCTGGAATTCGTGAACCTGACCGCTCAAAAGCCTCTCCCTGAGCAGAAGGGCAAACTGACTCCCCTGCAGCGCCGGAAAGGCTGGCGGAGTCTTTGAGGTGTCAGTCCTGGAGGCTCTACACACCAGCAGCAAATCAGATGTGGCCCTCAGCAGGTGGCACGTTCTCAGGACTGGGAAACAGGATGGCATCAGGGGACTCGCAGCTGGGAGCCCAAACAGGTGCGATCTGGGGTGGTTTGAGGTGGGAGTACACGTGGAAAAGACGTGTCTCCCCACCGCCATGTGCTACCCCCGCCACCAGCATCCCAAAGTAAGGTCCCAACGTGGGGGCAGGCAGGGGTAACGGCTGACACGTGATGGAACTGGCAAAGTGCAGGAAATCAGCTATGAAAACCATGTAGCAGTCTTATCTGTCCTATGGCAGGATAAAAACAGCAACTTTTTAATCAAGATAGTGACAGAAAAGGAAGGAAATCTCAGTGTCAACTTCCAGAGCTACGGCTGTTCATTTTGAGGACCCTCAGAATCACAAGACTGGTCATGGATGCAAATCTCTGGGCTCCGCTCCCAGGGACCCTAATCCAGCAGACACAGCCTGGGGCCCAGGGATCTGCATTTCCCAGGTGATTTGGCTGCGGGTGCTCAGAAAGAACCGTTTTGGGAAGAGTATCATCGAGTGGCTTTGCAATCACATCTGACTAAAACCAGCTCCTCGACAACTAAAAACACACTCAAAGCCCCACCCCACAGCCACCAATGCCAGGCCTCTGTCTGGGAAACCTGAGGCCACAAACAGAAATTCAAGGCTCAGTAATGCTCAGGCCCAGACAGCGGGCTCTAGCTCCCATCTATCTGCATTTCTTTATTTCTCCTTTATGCCAGGTGCATCAGCTGTTCTGGAAAGAATAGGCAGAGGAGGTTTGTCTCAACCTGGAGCAGTAAATGAGAGGGCTCGTGATGCCTCCAGAACTGGCACTGAGCCAGGACGCTGCTCCCCAGCACTCAACTGCATCCCGCAGCAAAGCAGGGGGAGTCCAGATACTTTCCCATGGCTCCAAGGATCCGCAAACGGGGCCTTAAATAATACTAAATAACATGGTGAGAAGAAATCACTCTATTTCACTTCTGCTTCAATCAATCCTCCTGAGAAAGTCTGCTTTGGGGCTACTCTGTCTTCGATGCTTCTCTATGATCTCCCCTCCCCGTCCCTAACAAAGAGGGAGCAGGCCTCGGGATCCCACCTGGCAACGACAGGTGCTTAGTTTTAGTTACTTCATTTATGGCACACGATTATTATTTTCCAGTTGTGGTAACCACATACAGTTTCCTAAACTTATTTCCAGTTTTCAAAAATGAGTCAAGTAATAGAAGAGTCTTTGGTAAACAATAACGTGAGAGGGGATGTGGGAGAACTGATTTGGAGACGGTCATACCTGTATGTGCGTGCATGCATTGTATGTGTGTAGTTCATGCACACAGGGTATTCTTCTAAGCATGGACGATCTCGTTCAAGCCTCACAATCACTGAGGTAGATAATCGTCCCCATTTTACAGTCCAGGAAATAGAGGTGCAGAAGGGTGCAGCAGCTTGCCCAAGGTCACCCAGCTCTCAAGTACACAAATGTCCCGACCAAGCGGCAAGTTGGCACGTGCAGGTGTGTGGCATACCCCCATGTGACCATGCAGGGTCCCCTGGACACACCGGATCTGGCTGGTCTGCTCTTCAATGGCCTCCACTGCACTCTCCACGGAGCTCAGCAGCGACTGGATCTGGTTGGCTGTCTCCTTCAGGAGAAAGCGGGTCACGAACTGGTCCACGTTGCTCCCGCCCTCGTATACCTGTGCAGGAAAGGGAAGGGGAATGAAGGGGAAAGGGGCTGAGGAGCGATCCGGGCACAGAGTATAGATCTGGCACAGAACTGAGGGACACCTGGAGTTGGCGTCTTTGCCTTGCAGTGGGAAGGGGGACCTCACTCCACTGCTTTCTGCATCCTGGAGGCTATAAAGCTCCTGGATCGAGGTGGGGGCTGTGGACTCAGAGACCAAGGTTTGAATCCTGGCTTCACCACTTACTAGCTAAGTGAACTCTATGGCTATACCAGGAGTCACTGTCATATCTACCTTAAAGGTCATAGGGGGGATTAAATGAGAAAATGCATATAAAATGCTCAGCACAGTGCCTGTCACATAGCAAATACTTGATAAAGTAGCTGCTATGATAAAGATGATAGCAAATATGGTGGTAATGACGGTGATGGTGATGATGGTGGTGGTGAAGATGATGAAGAAGATGGTAGTGGTGGTGATGGTGATTGGTGGTGTTGTTCCTGATGTTGTTGGTGACAGGGATGAAGTATGAAGAAAGAAAAATTCACAACCTCCTCTGCTTCCTCCGTCTTCCAAGGAGGATTCTTTGGCCCCCTGGGCCTTCATGCTGCTACTTAGAGAAATTATAGACAAGAATCAAAAGCAGCCAGAACTTAAACTGGCTCCCCAAGGAAAGTGCCTGAGACTCAGTCCTCAGAGGAATGGGCGAGAGGGGAACCTGGGGGAAAACTGAGGAAGAGGCTTAGAGGGCACGAGGAGAGGACAGATAGAGGGTTTTCTACAAGTTTTGCTCTGTGATGGGAGACAGTGTTTCCCCTTTTGTCAAGAGACAGCAGCAAAGACATTAAGGTTTCTGGATCCTTGAGTTTGTTTTGGCTGCAAAAGACTTTATAGTGGAAGGCAGAAGCCTGGTTGAGCCAGGTTGCTCAAGGATGCTAACCACCAAATGATGCTGTGTTGGGAGATGCTGGTCCCACAGACCCTGTGCTGCTATCCTGGCCTCTTCCTCCAAGACTCATCTTACAGAGTCACCTGCCCTAGGGAATCCTGGAATTCTGCCCAGTCTCTGGCAAGGCAAGGGAAAACAGAGCTCTCAAGGAAAGCATATTAAACCATCCATCATGCTGACTAGGAATTAATTAGCAATAATTGCGCAATTGGAAACATGGCTAGAGTCAGACTGAGAAACAGAGGCAGGAGTGGGGAGCAGGGGAAGAGGAATAAGGGGTGGGGAGAGGCCAAAAGCAGGGGCACGCACAGATGGGGTGACGCGGAGGTGGACATTCTGTGCCCACCACCAGACCAGGCCTGCTGGAGAGTGGCCTTGACACAGAATGAATGAGTGGCAGAAAGTCTGTGAGTTTCTGGTAGCCTAATGCATTGCAAGTATTGATTATCCTTCCTAGCAGATAACTGAACTCACACACAAGCCAGTGATCAGTGGGCTCTGGACAAACAAATGGCCAAAAACACACAAGAAGATATAACGTGGTAAAAAAATTTAAACACGACGAGAAAGGCTGCTAGAAGCCGTTATGCAGAAAATTGAGCTGAAGTAAGTATGTTAAAAGTACCCAGATCAGTGACTGGGGATGTATGTCTGGTCAGGGGTCAATAGTGTAACCGATTAGTTGAATTTCAAAAAGACAAGTTATTTTCAAAGGAGTAAAAATGGAGCTTTTACAGATTTTTTTCTCTGCCACAATCGATGCCTCAGCTGAGAGGCAGCTCCACAGATTTCAGAGAAAAGGATGAGATCTAGGAATTTTGCATCGTGTGGACAAATTACTCGTTTGCAGAATAATAGGGAGATACTTAGAAATCTTCAGATCTATGAAATTTTACCAGATGAGCACCTTTACTGCAAAGAATGCCTAGGAATTTCTCCCATATCACCTAGGGTTGGGTCAGAGAAATTCTTGAATAGCGAAGTTGTGAAATAATGGTGATTACCCAGATTAAGCATTAAGGTTATAGAAGTCAGGAATTAAAAATATTAATCATTAATCATTAAATTTTAATTACACTGGATGAAGTCAATAAAGAGTGTGAGAGTATGGGAAAAATAGCCAAAAATCTAAAAATTCCTATAATTCCCTCCACTCTCCCCCCCAAAATAGGAAGTGTTTTTATTTGCTAATCTAAAAATAGGATTATGAACATTAACAGTGTATGTTTTAGAAGTCACTAGTGAAATAAAAACTAGAATGTTCACTTTTTAAATCATAATCAATGCTGTAAACAAAAGAAACCATCAGAAGATAAAATGTTGAAAGAGACAAAGAAGCATAAAAACGTGAGAAGCACAAATAATGACAGAGGTCAAACCAGATAGATCAGAACAATAAAGAAAAGCAGCCTAACTTCCCCCATGTAAAGACATAGGCCTAGATACGATTAAATGAGATCCAGGTAGATGCACTCAGAAGCCAAAGCAGCACCAAAGGACTTACAAAGTATTCAAAGATTCTGCAACCAAATTTGATCGAATGAACAGGATAAGTTGCAATATCACTATCAAGGTAGACTATCAAGGAAAAAGTATTACACAAGAAGGATAAGACCATAATGGCAAAAGGCATGATGCATAACAAGGATAAAACATTATTAAATCTTTGTGCAGTGGGAGAGGATATTGCTCAACATGACTACGGGGGTTCAGATGGCTACAGCCACTTTAGAAAGCAGTTTTGCCTTATAACAAGAGCCTTACACTGCTCATACTCTTTGACCCAGTAATTCTCCACTTTTGATAATATATCCTTAAGAAATAATGCAAAATGTGGACAAATATTTATGTCCCAACATTATTCATAATAGCAAAACCTGGAAATAATCTAATATGACCAACAACAGAGGAATAGTAAGTAAATTTAAACAAGAATATTTAAATTTATGCTTCTGAACAGTTTTAAGAACATGGGAAAAATGTTTCTTGAAATCTTAGTGGTTCAGGCAAACTTTGTACACAGGACGATACTAAATATTTTAAAGAAATACAGATGGAAAGAAAAGTAATAAACTAAAATGTTAATAGTTAGGGATAGTGGGAATTAGAAGTGATTTGAAATTTTTCTTTATACTTTTCTCTACTTCCTAAATATTGCATATTTGAATATGTACTATTTATATAATAAAAATATTCATAGGTAGCAAACAACATGGCTAAAAATATGGAAAGAAAAAAACAAAGATGTAAAGGTTAAATGACAAAACAATTTAGTGTGAGAAATTAGCTCATCATTGTCTCAAAGGATAGTGGGCACCAGGACATAATAATAAATAGGGATGCAAAAGGCATTGTTGGGGGGAAAAACATGAAAATCTTTTAAAATGGGCAAAAATAATCACTGGGTTTCTTGTCTAGTATACCCTTCTGGTTTATATGGGTCTTTCTTTGCATTGAACCTACTTTTAAAACTCTAAGATATAAAAAAAAAGATAATGCAAATAATCCTCATACGAGAAACGCATATGAATTTTGCCTGGTGGAATGCAACTGACTGTTGCCTGTGGACAGTGACCAATTTTGTATTTACTCACAAATTTATTTCAGGATTCCTGGTTGCCTGTATACATGGTGTGTGTTCCTTAAAGTTTCCTTTGAGGCAGTTGTAACATCTTACTGTCCTCACATTAATGAATGAGTTAAATAAGATCTTTGCTGTGTGTGCATTTTGCATTTTTGCACATTTTATCTAAAAGACCTGATTTTACCTTTTTACAAAGTGTAACAGCACAGAATCCATAACAAATGATAGCTATTTTCAAATTTTACTTTCTGAAAGTATGATCCATATCTTCTCAAGCATCCATGAGATGATTGTAAAAACAAATTAAATAATACGTAATGGAAAAATTACAACACATTAAAAACACAGTGGAAACCTTATCGGTCATTTGGTTTCATCCGAACACCATGAAATGAGAAATGAATGACGACATAGGCTATTAGGGAATACTGTGTGAGAAAATACTGCGTTATTAAAATCTATAGTTGCAGTGAAAATAATCAAAAGGAAACTTCAAATTTTATATCAAAAAAATTTAAGTTCTAGTTAACGTGAAAAAGAAGGGCAACAACAACACACCCAAGGAACTAGGAGGAGACAATAATAATGATAAAAACTATAAATACCGTAGAAAATGTATCATGAAATTTAAATGCGTAAAGGTCTGGTTTTTAGAAACAACAAATGAAAACAGGCAAAACTGTCAAATATACGTTTTTAAAATGTAGCAAAATAGGACGAAACTGAAACAAGAATTGAACTGGAACAGATGTTTTATTGAACTTAATCTATATTTCGGTACCTGTTTTGTGTTAATGTTTTAGATTTTTTTTAAAAAGCATAACATATTATGCGTAATGAATCATAAAACTGATCATGGCTATTATAGTTTTGTTTCAAACGATACCAAAATTGACAAAGCAAAAAACTTAACTAAAACTAGGACTGACCTTAAAATAACTATCAAAAATAATCCCAGCCCGTTCAGTGCCTCAGCCCAAGCCTTATAAATTCTTTCTATTTTTGAACAGAAAAATAATTCTGCTAGAAAAACTGATTCACACACAGAAAATATTCAAAACCACCTACAATTAATTCCCAAACTAACATCAATTCTCAATTCCCGATTAAGACAGAGATAAAATGCTCAGCTAGTGACAGGATTCAGCAATGTAATAAAAGAATAATGCACCAATTAGGGTTTATCACAGGAAGCTAAAGATTGTTCAATCGAAGAGAATCTAATAATAGAATCCACCCCATCAATAGCTTATGAAAAAAAAAATCATATGAACATTTAAAAAGGACCAAAAAGGCATGTGAAAAAATTCACTACCACCTCCAAAGACAAAATTTAATGAAGGGAATGCAAAAATAATTTTTTTTTAACAGGCTGCAGAGGATCTAAAATAAGAGCTGGTATTAATATTATAATTATTGGAGGAATACTAGAGAGATGCACTTGAAAATCAGGAGCAAAATAAGGATGCCTGACTTGACTCACTGCAAGGTTTAGGGTTTGGGGGAAATGCAGCAGGACACAACAAAGAAACAGGAAGAACACATACCAGAAAGGAAGAAGGTAGCTACTGCTGTTGCTATGACTGCACGTCAACAAAAGCAACTGAGTCAACTATTATCATGGATGCAAGAGATGATTTGAAATAATCAACGAGCTGCATTTCTACAAACAAACATTGGTTGGAAACTATGCAAGACAAAGAAATGCCAGCGACAACCTACCACCACTAAAAACACACCAGAGGCCACACTCAACATCACATGTGCGTAATTTCTGAGAGCAGGATTTCCAAAACTGGTCCAAGTTGTAGGGGTCGATATTAAAATCCTTTCACGGATGGAGAATTAGGTCACCTCTCTGACTAGTTACAACCAAAGACCAAGAAGCAACTACGGATGCTGTCAACGGCTTGTGACGACATTGCTGAGAAGGGGCCCCATTCAAAGATGAGAAAACTGAGGCTGAAGGAGGTGGTTTCAATAGCGAGGAGCCCCATTCGCGCCTCCCACAGCCTGTGAGATGCAGAGTTGGCGCTGACACCCTTGTCTGGGTGACTCGGAATCTGGAGTCTGGGGTCTTCCCATGCTCCATTCTAATCCACCATCTGCTCTGACAGTTTCAAATATTAAATAGTCTACAAGGATAAAAAATGAAAGGGAGCCGGGTTTGCATGTTATTAAAACAGACTTTAAAACACCAAGACTCAAAACAGCATGACGCTGGGACGGAAATGAGAATGTGGGCAGTGGAAGCTCAGGGTTAGGCCTGGCTATTTCTGGATACGGGAAGAAAGAGGCTCCTAATATGCCAAAGAGGAGTAACTGCCTAGCATTTGAAAAAAAAAAACAGACAGAATTGGTCTTACCTATGCCTGGGCATACAACAGGAGCTTAGCTTTTATCATTATAAAAACTAGTAGTCATGCTTGCTCTGTGCCAGGTCCCGTGCTAAGCACTGTGTAGACCTTACTTCATTCTATCCATAAGAACCCTGTAAGGTGAAGGCTCCCATTCTACAGAGGGAGAAATTGAGGCTCAAAAAGAGAAGTGATTGGTTTGGGGTCCTTCCGCCAGGTCTAGCTGACTTTATCAGTTAGGCTCCTTGGCCTCACCCAGCAACAGACGCGGCTGGTCTTTTCTGGTCGCTTGAGGTTGCCGATAGGCTGCAAGCTCTTGAGTGACTAGGTGTCCCTCACAGCATGACCCACTCCCAGCTTCCTCCCCGTGTGCCTTGGTCAGTGTGCCGAAGGAGCTGCCCTTACTCCTGGCTGACTCACACTCCACTCGCCCCTGAGCAGGCCTAGAGTCCCATGCTGTGCTCCATACCTCCTGGCAGGTCCCTGACTCAACTTCCCATCTCGTTTCAGCCAGCTGTATAGCTATGACTCTGCAGGATTTACCCTTCTGAGCCTCTGTTTCCATATCTCTGTGATGGGGGAGTGAGAGTAGCCACACACAGGGTTGCTGTGAGGATTAACCGAACGTTTAATCCTGGCCATCACATGTCCTCAGGAAATTTACTGTGCCTCTTCTCTGTGGATGCAGAGAAGGAACACGCCCCACCTGTCTCCCCTGGAAACTGCTGGCCCAGTGGGGGTACAGGCTCAGAGGTGGGAAATAAGCCCATCCAAGCTACAATGAAGACGCCACCATGATATCCAGCCCACGACCTGGCTCCATCTCTCTGCCTTCTGTCCACCTCTAGGCCACAAATGCAAACAAGGAAGTGACAGGACTGCGGGCAGACACTCTGGAGCACATCAGAGGCCTCCCTGCAGGACACACGTGTGGGGGGCGGTCCCTGCACCTGGCCCCTCCCAACATTCCTGATGGTTCCAATGCCCAGCACACAGCTCCCTGCCTGGACTTGCGTTCTCATGCAAGACACCATCTGACTCCTCGGTCAAGGTCAGATGCGTGAACCCGCCCCTCTCCCTCCCCTTCCCACCTTGTAACCCTGTTGTAGAAGGGCGTGAGATCATCAGGTATGGCATTTGTCCAAGGATCCCAGAGGGCGTGGAATGCCTGCTGTTCCCTTTCCAGAACTCTATCCCAGGACCATGCCCGATTCTGGGAAAGGCTCTCACCCTCCAAACCAGACACCAGACACTGTCTGGACAGGACTATTCACAGAGCCACTCTACTCACTTCCCGGTTTACCTCAGCTCCCTCTGGGAGCCCCACGCAAAGCCCACCCCAGAGCCAGGCCCATCCAAACTTGTCATCACGAATCCAGGCACCCTTGGGTAAGGATGCCTAGGGGAAAATCTGTAACCAAACCAGCACTCAGGCCTTGGACCCCATTTCCCCAGGGGTCATCTACACCCACTGACCTTCTTAGTGTAGCCCATGGCCTTTAGGACAGAATGATTCAAGGTCTCTAGGGAGGCCAAGACGTCCTCATAGTCCCCCATATGGTCCACAAAGTAATCTGGTGGAGGGGGAAACAAAAGTCAGGGGTCACAGGAGGATTCTGCCCCTGCCCCTGGGCCCTCCCACCAACCCCACCTTGTGTCCCCGATTGCCGTCCCTAGCCTCATCTCCCACCATCACATCCCCACTCCTGGTCCCCGGAGCTGGGCACCTACCACATAGCTCCTTGGTGTCCACATGGCTGCAGAGAGAAAAGGAAGGGGGACTCAGAAGCCAGCCTGTCCTGTCCCCGCAACCCCTGCAGCATGCACAGCCCCGTGCAGCTGGGAAAACACCTGCTGTGCCTTCTCTCCTCGTGTTCTGCTCTGGCACCACGACCCCACTTTACAGGTGAGATTGCAGCAGGTAAATGGCACTACCCCCTCTTAAGAACCGAGCAGGCATCCATGTCTGCACCTGTCTGACCCCATCACCATGCCACCCACTCTATCTCCTTGCCGAGTCTACCGACTGCATGAGCAGATGGGGCTAAGGCAGCGGCCTAAAAAAAAGGGAAAAGGGATGAAGACCAGGGCATGACTCTTACAGGCTGAAATAAAACTCTCGTGACACACTGTCTCTGGGCATTCCTATTTGCAGGGTTGTGGGACCCAGGCCCTGGGATGGCCCTCATGTTCCCACCCTAGCCCCAGGGTCTGCACCCCCATCCCTACAGCGTAGATAGAGAAGCATCCTGTCCTTCCTCGGAGGAGGCTGCGCACGCGCACCAGCCACGCAGGCGAAGGTGCGGGCCGTGCAGTGCGCCAGCAGGGACGCCACGGGACCTGAGCGTGTGTGTCTGTGCATGTTCTGAAACCTCCCCTTTCTGGGACCCCGTTTCCTCACTGAGAGAGGAGGGGGCTGGCCTAGAACAGTGGGCTCCTCACAACCTGGATTCAGTGACATGCTTCTGAGAAAAGGCTCCCGTGGCCAATTAAACCTGGGTTCAGAGGCTTTGCGAGCTCGGTCTTGGAGGTTCCCCTAATGTGCGTCACATAGCCAACGTTCTGACAAGTCCTGCAGGAAGGAAACCTGTTTAGGTGGGCTTAAACTAGCATTTCAGCAGTGTGAACTGTTTTGGGCAGAAAGCCTATCCGCCTGCCCAGGAGCGCATGTTTGCAGCGCCTACACTGAGGAATACTGGAGAAAATAATCCCAAAGGTTCTTAGAGTCTTGACTTTCTACAATAGTGACTCTACCTGCTCCCAGCTCGTATTCCCTCATGGTTAAACTCTCATACCAGCACCTCCACCCCCCCCCCCCCCCACCCAGCTGGCCCAACACAAAAGGCACAGCCGAGAATGAATAATCAGTGGACCCCTGCGACCACCCTTTCAGAGCTCCCGGGGTGCAGGAACCTCCCTCTCAGAATCCTGTCTGGCTCCAGATCAAAGCCGCTCGCTGGAGTCGGTGGCAAGAAGCCTGTTCTGTTCAAGTGGACTTCCCCGGGACGAGGCCTGTTCCACCAGGCCCCACCCTGGTGCCCAGCCCGTGCCTCCTAGGACACTCTCAGACCCAACTCTGGTCCACGCCACCACTGTGCTGCGCCCCTTGCAAATGGGCCTGGCGGCAGCTCCTTGTCCAGACCATCTCGTGCCTGTCTCAGGGGACCCCCAACTTATCAAATCTGCCCCAAGCAGCGCCCCCAGGAACTCTGGTCCTCATCACCGGAGTGGACCTGAGGAAGGTGTAGGGTGGAGAAGGGGGTTCGTCCTGCTGGGGGAACCCCAGGGAAAGGGGGGGGAAGATAAGGTTGAGGCCAGAGTTTGGGGTTGATTCTGAGATGCAGGTTAGGGTTATGAGTAAGTCGGAGAAAAGGTTTAGTTAGGTACAGAGTTAGAAGTAGGGTTAGGGTTACGTAGAGTCAGGGTCAGTATTTGGTTTGTTTGGTTTAAGACGGGAGCCGGTGAGGATCACGATGACAGAGTAAACGCTGGGACCGGGAACCCGCACAAGGGCCCGGGCCAGGACTGCGCCGGGCTAGCGGAGGAGTGGCATCACCGCCAACTTCTATTGCCCTGCGTACATTCTGCAAAACCCAGGCTCTCGCTCTGCTTGGCCACGTGTGCTCCGAAAAGACCAACTTGCCAATGCAATGTCCATCTGCCCACTCCCCAAGTCACCCCCGCCAGGGGGGCCTCTGACTTGGATTAGCGAGTTGGGGGATTTCAGGGCCCCTGTCCCTCCAGGGGAGTGGACAGTGGAGGCGGGCCCCTGGGGGAGCAGGAAGGCGCCTCCTCCCAGACCCAGCGGGCCCTGCTCCAGCGACCAGGACTCAGCTCACTTGGTGTTGTCGGAGTCGATTGTGTGGAAGAGATCCTCCAGTTCTTTCTCGTTGAGAACGCCATCTGCGAAGAAGAGCTGGAATTCCTCCAAGGACAACTTCCCATCGTCTGCAAGGAAGGGAGGGAGGAGGGGGAGCAGCTGGTGTCTGAGCGATAGGACAGGCCCAAATCCAGATGATTCCCAAACTAACAGATAAAGTCCGGTCAGCTAATCCCTGCCGCCCAGCTAATTCCCAAACTAAGGATAAACTCCAGTTCGGGTTCGCAGAAAATCACTGACTCATCCAGCAAATTCCCAAACCAACAGACCAACACCTATTTAGAGATAATCCCCAAACCGACAAACACAAGTAGTAGCTCGTCTGCTGAGGCTCGCTCTGCACGCAGTTAACAGAGCACCCGCTCCCTGACAGGCAGCCTCCTCTCACCTGAGTGGCCTGGCTACCTGGGGTCGGCACCATTTTCTTAGCACCGCACCTGGAAGGGGGAGGTCTGACGCCGGGCCGGGCCGCTGATGACCGCTTTCTCTTGCTTCCAAATGTCCGGATAGTCTCTTCACACTCATCACATGTCCAAAGCCAGCACCCCCCTCTACTCTGCCCCATCCACTTGGCAAACTTCGGGTCCAAACCTTCGCATGGTCTGACGTGAGTCGGCTGCCAACAGCTGGCCCGGTGTTCTCAGCGTGCCACAGATGTGGCCGTAAAGATGCCAGACCACAAGGAAAGGAGGTGCCTGGCCCCAGCACTGGCCGGAGCGCTCGGGGCTGGAGGCTGTGCTTCTGGGATGGCGACGGGGTGGGGCTCTGTACGAGGGGCCATCACAGCTGATGCGCCACCTGTCCCACCCGCTTCCCTCTCTTTGTCTCACTTTTTCTCCCTCTGTAGTCAGAGAAGCTGTTATGGGTTGGGGGCAGAGGGAGGGGCTCAAGTAGGACTTAAGTAGGTCTGCCAAGTATGGACTCCCACTGAGGGAGGGGCTCACAATAGAACACCGGTTAACTCCTGGAGAAACAGTCCCCAAGCTTCCATCCTCAGCTCCTCCCACCTGGGCATACCTGCTGAGCAAACTCCTTGGAGCTGATCTCCAGCCCTCTGCGGCCACCACCCCCTCCTCAATGGTCTCAGACCCATTCCTGCTCCTCCTTAAAGGAGCCACATCTGTGGGAGGCAGTGGAGGTCAGGGGAAGGGCAAGCCTGGGACATTTCACGGCCCCCAGACCCTCTACACAGCCTCCCTTCCATTACTTCCTACCAGGCTGTAATCCGAGCTCCTGCCAGCCTACATGATACCTCCGTGTGGGTTACAAAGAGCTGCCCCTTTGCAGGGCAGGGGAGGGGGGATGTAACCGAGCCTCAGGGCACATGGGCTGGGAGCAGAGTGCACACTGGAGCTGAAGCCCTCAGCTCCCTCAGGTAGGTGGCCCTACGCACGCACAACTAGCCCAGCCATACTTGGCAGACCTACTTAAGTCCAGAGCGGATGTCACTCTCACATTTTAAAGGCTCTGCAGCTTCTATATCTGCTCCCAGCAGCTCTGCAGGGGGACTCAAGGGAGGCAAAAGGATGCGCTCAGGGGAGGGAGACCCTCACACCTACCATGACTCCCCTCCACCCATCTTCACTCGGACCTCATCAAGCACAAAGTATCAGGGGCTGGGAGGGCGGGAGCACACTGACGTGTGAGCAAAGGCACTTACATGGGGGCCTAGGGGCGACGTCCCAGGATGCTTCCAACACCCTCACCCGGTTTCAAGGTCACAGAGGGAGATTAATTTGTAACTTTCAAATGAAAACACAAGAGTCCCCCCAATACACACACACACACACACACACACACACACACACAGGACCCAGAAACCAACCCTAAACAGTACACTGATGCTGGCTTTGAAATGCATAAACTCTAGGCCGTGGCTCTGCATTCTGTGCAAGAGGAGGCTTGCCAAGTTCCCTTCGGTGAGTTTGGTGACAAAAATCAGGAACCACAGCGCAGAATCAGGGGAGACACTGCGGCTCTTACAGCGTGTCCACCACACCCCATGGCACACGCAGTGCCTTCACCCCCATTTCACAGAGCAGTAAACCGAGGCAGAGCGGTTAACGGACCTGCCCAGGCCCCACAGTTGGAGGGTGAACCCAGGCCATCTGGCTCCCAAGTCCACGCTCTCAACCCAACCCAGGGTGGGGTCTCGTGACGACACCCCCAGCCCCAGGGCCCAGGGCTACATGGAAAAGCCCAGGCCAAGTCCGGACTCAGTGGAAGCGTGCTGTGATTGATTCGTCATGCCTGCCATGGGCACAGCTGGGGTGTCTCCCTGCCCCCATCTGCTCCTGCCTGTCTGGGCACCTCTGCCCAGTCTGCACTAGGGAGAGCAGGCAGGGAGAGGCTCGCCGGGCCCCCCTCCCCCTCCCCCAGCACAAAGGCTTCCTGGCTGACATTTACCTTAAATGTCCACCACAGCCCTAATGAACCCAAAGCAGCTAATGAGGAAAGCGACCTCTCCTACCCAAGCCCTTGCCCAATTAGACCAGCGGGCCTAGCATCTCCACGTCCGGGAAGGACCCCAAGTGGGCCATTTGTGGGTGTCTTCCCTAATTAGCATGAGCTCAGCCTCTGTCGCAGTGACCTTTCAAATGCCAGTAGTCTGCCAGTGTCTGCATCCCCAGAGAGCAATGCAATTGGCACTTAGCCCTCCACCGGCCGCCACCTACCACCCGCCGGGTTTTGTAACCCAGGCTGTTAGACAGGCCTGTCTCTCAGCTGCCCCTCAGCAGCCGTGCCCGGTCTCCATCTCCGTGAAGAAGTCTCCATCCTAGGAACCACGAGGATGGGCCAGGGCGAGCCCCTGCTCCTGAGATCCCGAGGACCTCTTCCCCTCCAACCTCAGCCCAGGGCCTGAGACCACATGCCCATCTTCCCACCCCCAGGAACCTTAGTCCCAGGGACACCTGGGCAGGGCCGGGACACGCTGGTGTTCAACAAGTGTGTGCTTATGCCTGTGTGTGTCTCTACCTATGTCTACACTCATACTCATCCTCATGTCCAGGGCACTCCCATCCCCCACCCACATAATGTTTCCAAACCGTGCTGGGATGAATCTGCACCCGGCTGCCCCCTCCCTGCCTGCCCCCTCCCCAACCGAGGATCTGCAGTCTGTCACTGGTCCTCGCTGAGGCTTGCTTTTGTCATCTGTAGTAAGGAGGATGGTGCTTCCTCTCTGTGGGAGCAGCGTGAAGACTAAATAAGAAGGTCCGTGAAAGTCTTAGCGTCTAACTGATGCTCAGTGGCCGCGGGCAGCCTCCACGGGGAGGGGACCAGACGCCCGCTGACAAACCAAGGCCTTTTGCCAAGGTGCTCAACACTCGGCAGCTGGGACAGGGCCGATTCCTCACAGTGGGCCGGAGCTCCACTCTCCATCCTCACGACAGCCCTCTGAGCTGGGAACGAGTTTCATTACCCCCACTTGTAGGTGGGGAAACCGAGGTACAAGAGTTTGGTGACTGGCCTAAGGTCACAAACCTGGAAGTGGCTGAGCTGGGGCTCAAGCCGAGGCAGTCCCTGAGACAGAGGAGGGACCCCACCTCCCCTCCACAGGCTCCACATCCCGCACACACATTAACCCTGGTGACAACCCCCCATAGTCACTCAGTGGTGGCTGGGAAGGCTTACCGCCCCAAGAACAGGAGTAGGCTCGGCCTCTGTGGGGGCCACAGGAGTTGAGGGTCCCTGCAGCTATGCTCAGGGGGTGGAAACATGGCCTCCAATGGGGAATAAGTAAGGAAGACAAAACCCCATCTACGCGTGATAGAGACCAGGGTGCCACTGACCACCCACACACTGCAAAGGTCTCTACAGAGCACACACTCAGAAACACGCACACAGACTTGGTACGTACGGCAACAGAGACACAAACTCGTGCAGATACACACACGCACAACTCCACATCCACGAGGACGCACGCACTCCCTGCAGGATGCTGGAGACCACAGCCAGACACACCGCTGCACCCCAGTGCCACGGCCTCACTCTCATCCATGAATAAATCCATTACCTGAAGTGTACAGGCATTGACTGAGGACCTACTGTGTGCTGGGTATCAGGCCCACGACAGGGACAAGCCCCCAACTCCCACTTGTAAAGACCTCGCAGTGAGCTGGAGGGGACTGGCCAGCATCCAGCAATGACCATGCGCAGTCCCAGGCTGGCCCCGCACTGAAGACACTGAGGAGGGGAAGAGCCCCTTAACCCCCTTCTCTGATCTCTAACCCTGTTCCGGCAGCAATGCCACCACCAGTTTCTGAGCCCCACTGAAGTCGCCCCCACATCCCTCTCCTTCCTCCTTGTTCCATATGGAATTGCTCTGATGGTCCTTTGTCCAATGAGGCCTGGGGGGAGCTGTCGTCACCACCAGCGATGGGGACAAGAGGTGGTTCCCCTGGACAGTGACTTCCAGCCCAGGTCTGTGTACCCCCTCCCATCCCACAAGGCCTCACGTCCCACCCCTGCCCCAACGCCGTGTGAGGCAGAGCAGCAGTAATGCCCAGGGACAGGAAGCAGGGGTGGGGTGTGTGTGCTGTGGCTCAGGGTAGAGCTGCCATCTTGCACTCCAGCCTAGGCAGGAGAGTGACTGGGACCTGATGCTTCGGGAGACCTGAGGGCCCTGGGGGGCAAGCACCATCTGTTCCCCACTTTCCCCCCAGCAAAGGCCTTGATATACAATCAGCATTTTTCCATGAATGAACAGATAAACACTGGGCACTGCTTAATTCCCTCTAAAAACATCTATCCCCACATCTCCTCCCTGTATTTTCCCAACAGCCCAGGAAAGGAGACAGGCTATCACTTCGCTTTACAGGTGGGGAAACTGAGGGCTGGATAGGAAATGCGCCTTAATTAAAGTCCACGTAGGGTTGCTTTGGGCCAGAGAATAATGACTGCGGTATTTACAGGAAGTTGTGCTGTTGCGCTATTCCCGCAAGGCTCGGATAGGCTTTGGGAAACTTGGTTATCTTCAGCCTCTGGCCTTCCTCGTATGGGGCAGAGACCCTCCAAGCAGTCAGAAGTGGAGCGTAACGAGCTCTTCTGGCAAAACCACGTGCTGCTCACATAGTTAGGGAGTCTGTGTGACGTGGGGAAAAGGCTGAGGTCTGCAGCAGCGCCTTGACTGCCTTCACACAGCTGTGCTACTCTGGGCAAGTCACGTAACCCCTCTGGGCCACTACAGAGTTGACAGAACAGGGGCTACAGCACATCAGGTTGCTGTGAGGAGGATGCGTGCCAGGGACTGGGAAGGCCCAGAGTGAGGTGGGGCTTCTCCTGCCTGGACCGCCCTGGTCTGAGCCGGCGGCATGAGAGTTAAAGCACATCAAGCATTTACCAGACTTCAGACTTCAGAGACCTGTACTCTTAACCTTCTGGTTCAAGGTTGTCCAGACTCTACTCCCTTTGCTCCCCATCCCTTCCCCCTGACGCATCAGGATAGAAAGAGCCAGGTCCTCTTCAGGGACAGCCTGGGAGGAAAACTCACCATTTTTGTCTGCACGGCGGAAAACCTGCAGAGAAGAGAGGTCGGTCAAGTCAGCCCTGGGGAAGGGGAGCAGGTGTCTTCCGACGGCTCCTGACCTGGTACTGAGATCCCACTCTTTCCCAGGTGGGCCTGGGAAACTGCGCCCCGCCCCTCTCTTCCTCTCCAGCGGGGAGACCTCCACCTGGCTGGGATCCAGGGGCAGGCGAGGGATGTTGCAGGCAGAGGCCCTCCCAGCCGCCCTCACGGAAGCAGCCACCCACTCTCCCTTCTGTGCCACAGCCTGCCCACGGCCACACTGACAGACACATGCACATGTGTGTGGACACTCTCGCTCGCACCCATCCACATGCTTGGGGATGCATTCCCCGGGGCCATTGCTCCATGCGGCTTCACCCACTGTCGCACACTCAGAATTTGTGTCCCACGGATGCGGCCACATGTCTTAGACCACTGCAACCCTCCCAGAACCCCTTGAGGGCCCCAGTTTTCTATAGGGAGGTTGAGTTAAGTCTAAACGGAGGTATCTGCTAAGGGAACCTCAAGGCTTGGCAACTGGACCAGCTGCCGGCAGGACTAGATTTCTGGGGGGTGGGGGAGTAGGTAGAAGCAGGTCACCAGAAGCTAAAAAAACCAGTTGCTGCGTAAGGCAGGGATGAGGAGGAGACAGCCCCAGCCCCCACTCCCCACCCCCAGCCCTAGCTTAGAGACCAGATAACTCCTCCTCCTGGTATTTTGGGACCAGGTAAGCCATGCTAGTGGAAAAGGAGGGGAGGCACCACCCCCTTCTGACCATCCCACCTTTGGTCCTTCCCTGGGGAAAAGGACAGATCCCCTCCCGTTCCTCTAAGCAATGGGGCAGGCATCCATCTTCGGGTGCCTGGGGCTGTGACGAACCGAAGCAGCAGCTCAGAGGGCTTCTCAGATATTACTCTCCTCCTTAGCTGAACCCTGAGTCTGGGGTACTGGGCAAGAGCCACCATGGCCGGGGCAGGAAACGGAGCAGTTACTGAAGCGCCCCAGCCCCTCCTCAAAGCCTCAGCCTGGGCACTCCACACCCCTGCTCCTGACTGCAAGGTTCCTTGAGACTGGGGTCCCACCCTCAGGTGTCAGACTAGTGAATGACATGACCATATGATGTAGCTCCAGGAGTCTGCACAAGCACTGTGAGCCCCGATCTCCTTGCATCACCCCTTTTCAGAGATGAGGAAATGGAGGCTCAGAGGACAGCGCTCCCTACAAAGGCAGGTCTAGGTCTGCGGACCCACCGGCCCAGAGCCTTCAGCCCGGAACTCTGCTGTGGTCTTGAGAGAGCGGGTCCAGCGTGTTGGGCTGTGTATATGTGTGTCTGGGGGCACCAGAACCACAAGCCCTCCCGGCACACTTCCACCTTCCCTGCCCTGCCCAGCTCTCTTTGCCCAGAGCCAGCTATGGGTTCCAGGAGAGAAGGAAGGAAAGAAGAAATCCATGCTCACCCACACTCAAGGGATGTGAGGTACTCAGGTACACGTACGTACACACACACACACCCCTCCCAGAAACCCATCATGCTTATCTGAAGCACCCCCATCCCCCTGCCACCCACCACACAGGACCCTCCCTGGGATATTAACATCCCACCTCCATGCTGTCACCAGGATGGGAGGGGGCGGTGAGGATCAAGCCCCTCCACCTTCTCCTGGCACTCCACAGGGGAAGCCCCCCATCCCCTGCCATCGGCAACCTGGAATCTCCCTCCCACTCGGGGAATGGGTGGAGGAGGTGGGCTTCCCAGAGGCCAGGCAGTGTGGGTTCCAGAGAAGATGGGGGGGGGCGGGGAAAGAGAGGGGGTGGCGAGGGAACAGAAGACAGAGGGGGCTTAGGGTGGAGTGGGAGTGGTGATGGGGGAGCCCACAGGGGTCCAGCTCAGGGCGGATGGGGGCTGGTCCAGCTCTAGGAAAGGGGAAGACAGAGGTGGGGAGGAAACTTCACTTTCAAAGAGGGGGTGGCAGGGCGATTAGGGATGGGAATACAAGGGCTCAGGGTCTAGCGAGGAAGAGAAAGGTGGTCTGAGAAAAGTAGCAACGAGGGCGGATACCCGGTATGGGGAAGAGAGGGGACTGCAGGCGCTCAGGGACTCCCGTCCTGGGAAGGGACGAGGGTAAAGGGTGAGGAGCAAAGCTGGGGAAAGATGAGGGTATGGCCAGAACGAAAGTGGGGGGCGGTGGCCGAGCCAAGGGGGCTCCACTTTCCTGGCTCCGAGAAGGTGGGGATCCCGGGAAACTGAGGGAGGGGACAGGAGAGGGTGTCGTCTTGGTTCCAGGATGAAACTGGGATGGAGACCTGCTTGGACGTGGAGGGGCTGGGGGCTCGCGCTCCGGGACTCAGAGGGGCCGGGTGCGGGTCCGGCTCCGAGCTGCCGAGGGCGACGGGCCCCGGGGTTCCCTGCTCAGGGAGGAAGGGATCTCGCGGGTTCCAGCTGGGACTGGGTAGGGCGGCGTCGGGGTCTCCCCGTGAAAGCAGGGGGCTCGGGGTCCCGGCCGGCGCGTACTCACGTCCAGGATGACAGCCGTGCCCCCGCGCGGCGAGGCGGGGCCGGGGCAGGGGCTCGAGTCCACGGCGGGGGCGTCAGGGGCGTCGGGGGCCAGCGGCGCCCGGGGCTCGCCCATCCTGGCGCCCACCCAGCGCAGCAGCCCGCCCAACGCCCGGCCCTGCGGCGGCGGCTCCCGGAGCAGCCTGTGCGCGCCGGCCCTGCACAGGCGCGCCGCCCGCTCGCACATCGCGCCGCGCCCGCCGCCGCCGCCGCCGCCGCCGCCGCCGCCGCCGCCCGGAAGCCCGCCGACCCCCGCCCGCCCGCGGCCCGCCCCCGCGCGACCCCCTCCCCGGCGCCGCCGCCCCGCCCTCCCTCTGCCCCCGCGGCCGCGGCCACCGCGGGGACCAGCCGGCGCCAGGGACCGGGCGCGCGGGGGGGTGGGTGCGCTCCGCCCGGACCCCGAGCCACGTGCCCAGTGTCCACCGACCACCCCACCCCCTTCTCCGCGGCGGGGCGCGGCGCCAGGGGCTGTCCGCTGGGGCGCTGATTTGGGGGCTGGACTTCAGCCTGGTCAGGGAGGGGACTGTCCAGTAGGCGCGGGTGTGGTAGGGGTCTGGCCACGGTGGGGGCGTCCCTGGGGGATCCCCCCCCAGAAGTCTCCCGTTGCCTTCCCCAAGGTCCCCCCACCTGACCCGTGGCGCCTCCGCAGGGCCGGAGCGTGGTGTCCAGCGAGTCCGGAGCGCCCTCTGCTGGTTCCAGCTCCCGGGACCGATGCCCATACTCTGGGCTTCCACCACCGCTCCACCGACACCCATCCTTCCTCCCTCCGGCATGAGGCCCTCTCAGACCTTCCCAACTATTACGCAACGCCCAGAACACCCTCTTCCCCTCAGTTCAGGAGCACCGCTAGGGGATAGGCCCTGCATCTCAAAAATGGGCAGTACGAATGGGGGTCCTGACATCCGAGTGGGCGAAGCCAGATATTGACTGGATAGATTGCACAAATAAATGAATCTTTAAAACCAAACTGCTATGAAGAGGTGTCATCTTGGGTCATGAGTTGGTAACTTGCCCTGGTGCCCTTGGAGGGGTCTGTGGCCAAAGGTGTGTCCTAGAGGAAGTGATTCTTATGCTAAGAGAGGAGTGGAAGGAAGAGGAAGAGTTAAAGAGAGGAGAGTGGGCTAGAGACCTGCATGTACAAAGGCCCTGCGGCAGGGGAAGGGCGGTGAGCATGAGGGGCTGGAGTGTGTTGCGAGGGAGGGTAGGGAGGGCACTTGGAAAGCCCCCCCCCAGCTTCCCATTCCACACACAAACACTCTCCCCTCACTTCTCTAACATAGTTACCCTCTCATCTGCCACACTTGGGGCACTATCCCTTGTTCCCCAAACCCCAGCCCAAGGACTGCCTCTCACTTGACCCTGTGCTTTACCACCTCCTGCCCGCCCCCCACACCACCCCCACTTCCCCGCTCGCCCTCCACAAACCCAGAGCAGGCTCCTGGGCACCCCACTCCTCCCCAAGCACATAATACTCAGATACACGGGTGGAGGCAGGTGCCGATTTTATTTGGGACTTGATTCTGGAAGGAACGGGGCCTGGATTCCTCCTGGCTCAGTGTTCAGCTGGCTCTGGTGAACCCCGCTCACAATGGCAGCATTTGCCCCAAATCACAGGTCTGGGCCTCTGCTGACCTGCAGCCACTCTTCCCACCCTGGGCACTGGTCTGAGTTCAGGCAGCCTGGGTTCCCCACTCCCCTTCATCTGAGAAGCCGGTTGCATGGCCTCATGCCTGCTCCTGTCTCCTGCCAGGAGAGGCCCCCTTCCCTCACTGAGGCATCTCGTGTCCAGCAGGGCTGTGGTGATCTCCCTTCCTCTTTAGGGCATGGGTACGAGGATGTAGGCCAAGGGCTAGGGCGGCTTCCTGGCCTCCTTCCTCAGCAGGGAGCTGGCCACAGCCAGGGCCCCGCCCTGCACAAACCGAACAAAGTTGTCCCCAGCCAGTGGCCCCACAGCATACAGGCCCTCCTGCTGTGTGCTCTGGTAGGTGAAGGGCTCCACATCAATGGGGTTCCTCTTGGCGCTCAGTGGCTGGTTGGGGTCCACGGCAAGGTCAGCGCCTGCCCCCGGGAGGAAGGAGAGGTCTGGGTGGGAGCCGATGAGGACCAGCACCAGGGAGACGCCAAAGACCTTCTGGAGGCCCTTGGGGTCTCGGAACACAGCCTGGTGGTCCTCCTTGAAGAGGAGTGGCCGGTGCTCAGGGAGGCTGCGGTAGCCCTCGTAGGGGCTGGGTGAGAGGATGGACTGCTCCCGCATCATCTGGTGCACCTTGTGGTACTCGGGGTACAGCATCTTGGGCAGCTGGTTAAAGACCAGGCCAGGGTCATCCACGGTCCGGCGGAAGGCGTGGATCACGGGGATGTTGTAGTGGCGGGCGTAGAGGACCGCGTCGGCTGCTGACAGCCCTGCGCCGATGATGAGGACGGGGTCCGAGGTCGGCGTCACTGTGCCTGCTCTTCTGGCGGCCTCCAGGGCTGACAGCTCGTGGTAGACGAAAGGCAGGGTCTCCCCGGGGATGCCCAGCCGGGCCGGGCTGTCGATGTGCCAGTGGCCAGGACCACGTTGTGGGCGCACAGGGAAAAGGGCCGCTGGCTCTGGTCCTCAGAGGTCAGGAAGCCGCTCACCTGGAAGAGGGGTCTGGGGCTCCGGACCTCAGAGCCACTGGGTTCAGATGTCCCCCACTCCACAGCTGTGACCACTGCACCAGACACGAAGTTATGGCCCAGTCCCTTCTTGGTCACGTAGTCCCTGTAGTAGTGAGCAATGTCCCCGGCTGTGGCCCGGCTGTTACGAAGACCTCTGGGGGGAATGATGCAAAAGGGTGGGTGTCAGATAATGGACTGGGGTGGGGGGGGTATCAAGTGGAACAGGGGATGACCAGGCTGGAGCCAACTATGGCTGCGCCACCCACCAGCTGTAAAACTTGTCCAAGTGGTTTAACTGCTCAGAGCCTCACTCAGTCCCTCTTCTGGAGCTGATAGGGTATCTTATTAGGGTGGGGTTGAGAGTGTGCCTTCCAGAGGCAGGTAGCCTGGGTTCAAATCTGGACTCTGCCATTGGCGAGCTATTTCCTGCAACTCTGCCTCAGTTTCTTCATTTGCAAAGTGAGGATGACAATGGTGATAGTACCTATTTCATGTGGTTGTTGAGAGGATTAGATGATGATATAAATGAAGAGCTTAGACTAAAACCTGAGGCAGTGACACATAAAGGTCAGCCACTATTAATATTACCTCAAAGGACTCAGTAATATCATACATAAATATGGTAGAATTTCATTTTCATAAAGTTCAGAAACACATAATTAATCCATGGAGTTGGACATCAAGAGAGCGGTGGCCTCTGGGGAGAAGTAGGGAGAGGGGATTGGGCAGGGTCTAAGGGGGCTTCTGAGGACAGGGGATCTATGTCTCGAGTCTGGGTGACTGAACACAGCTGTGTCCACTTTGATAAATTTCGTCCACTTGTACACACATGAGTTGTGGACTTTTCTATACATATGATATATTTCAGTAAAGAAGTTGATGAAAAATAACTCATGTAAAGCACAATGCACTTAGCATAGTCCTTAGCATACACAGTAACAGCAGGAGCTATTTTACTATTATTATTATTATTATTATTATTATATTATTATTATTATTTTATTATTGATATTATATTTTCACCACCCTTTCCGGGGCAATGACTGAGGGCCAGTGTTGCTGGTGGCTGAGGTACAGGCTGTGGCACCCTTTGGGCTCCTCCCCGTATCTAGCGATGTGACCTCAGGTGAGTTGCTTTCCCCACCTGTGGACACATTGTTAGGGGTGAACGCAGTGGGAACCCTAAGTGACATGTCAGCACGACCGGCTACAGTGTGAGCTCAGACCACATCCCGCCAGGCTACTCCAGCCAACCCAGCTCGTTAGTCTGCTACTGAAACTGGAACTCCGGAACTTATTTCTGTGGGTTTCTCATTTCCCTGTCTCTGTTTTAGTAAAACATTGTTTTAAAGGGTTGTTCTAAGATGCCACACAGGGGTTACTTGGAGAAGAGGCACATTGGAAAGAGCGGAAGCTCCAGAACTGGGCAGTGGTTTAGGACCTGTGACAGCCTCTCAAGGGCAGGGAGCACATCATCTGTCTGGTTTTGGCTCCAACATCTAGGCACAAGGACCTGCATGTGGGAAATTTTCAATGCAGAGATCACCTTCCCTGGGACATACTACGTGGCCGTGTAAAAGGATGGTTGCCAGCTCTGCATAATCACCACGTGAAATGAATGCTATGCCATGACGTTCAGTTTTAAAAGTAGGATACAAAAGCTATGTCTGCAAGTGAAATTTAAGTTCCTGTCTGTCTGTTAATACGCCACTATGTGTTGGATGCCTTCCTACAGAATCTGCAGGTACAAAAAACCTTTTGTGTCAAAGAGGCAGATGGTGAATCCTGGAGAGGCAGAAACTAAGTTGCCTGGAGAGGCTGAGTGCCTGCTGGGAGGGAACGAAGGTGCCGTCACAGCACTGAGGGCGGGGTGTGGGGGTGGGGGGGAGCAGACGGCACACAGAGAGGGGCCTATCCTCTGCCCGGAGCACTGGGTGACTTACACCTCGTGCTCCCAGGGGCGGGAATTCGTTTATTTGGCGATCTGACTGTTTCTCCAAGGCAGTCAGAAGTATGTAGTGTGGTCATTAAAGAGATGAAAACGAGATTGGGAAGAAAGAAAAAGATGGAGAGAAAATACCCCAAGATGTGACCGCCATAGGTAGAAGAGTGGGGTGAGTTGTCTTCCTTTTCTCAATTTTCAATTTTCTATAGTGTGGTTATGTTTTGAATGCAAGAGCATTAAAAGGAAATAAAGGAAGTGCACTCTGTTTAGCTGACCTAGGAGGAAAGAGATTGTTCCAGGCCAGGCTCAGCATTGCAGGAGGGCAGCAGGGAGGTCAGAGAACCAGAGGTCAGCTGTCACTTCCTCCTTGGAGGCAGGGGTGCTATGTGAAGGCCAAGTCAGGGGTCATATGGCAGAGGAGGGAGCACTGGACAAGGAGGCTCTGCTGTGTTGCACTCTTTGTGGTCCTGTGCAAGTCTCTTCCCCATCCAAGCTTCAGTTTCAGTTTCCCCTCCTGGAGTAAGAGGAAGCCAGGCTAGATGATCCCTGAAGCCCCTTTACTTCCGGCTCCTGGGCTCAATGTCCCACCCTGGGCTCTCTAGGGCTGCCTCACCTTCTCTTCCTGCGCATCCAGTCCTTGACCTGCAGGTCCGGGAGCCCCATCCACTGGCCTTGACTCAGGGTCACCATGGAGCCTTCAATGGACTGCGTGGAAAAGGGGTCCTCTGGTTCAGGCCTTTGTTAGCCCCTAACCTTGGGCTGGAGGGCACTGGAGGCCTGGGCTCACTCAGAGAAAAGGGAGGGGGAGGGGAATGAAAGGAGAGGGAGGCATGGGAGTCTGGCGAATAGGGAAAGGTAGGAAGTGGAACAGTCCTGACCTTGAGTTAGGGAGGGACTCTCCAGAAGACCATGTAGATTTGGCCCAAATCCCCTTGCACCCCTCCTGGCCCCACTTACATGCCAGGCTCCCCCGGGCAGGTTCCGGCCAGGACCACATGGGGGATGGCTCGCTCCTTCTGGTGCTTCCACATGAGGACGGACTCCACGTTTCCCCCAAAGTCTGTGTCTGGGCGCAGGAGGGCATCAAAGAGCAGGGCCACCGGGCTTTCGCATCGGCCTTCAAGGCCTTCAGACAGGTAGCTCAGGTCCTGGAGAGGGAGCACAGGTCAGAGTGGCCACCAGAGGAAGGATGCCTGGTCCTACGATTCCCACCCTAATATCAGGCGGTTAGAGAAGCTGGGAAACGCTGCCTCTCAGGAGACCATCTACAATGGCGTATTAAAGGCTCTGACAAGTCCTGCGGCTGTCGTTTAATTTATTAGTTAAACCCAGTGCTCTCAGACTTACTAAAGTAGGAACGTTTTCTCTTCATATTATGCTAAGGAACTGGTGTCATGTAGATGGCATTTTGAAAAATGCTGATTGAGACCGAATGTCAGCTTATTTCCTCATGCACCAGCTTGAGGGGGGTGGGTGGGGGGCTGGTGACTAGGAGGATAGATGCTCCCTGAAGGGGCATAGAGGAGGGAATCTCTAAGCCCTCTGGGGCAGGGAACTGCAGCACCTAGGGCAGTGTTTTGCAACTTTGGCTCTCTTGACATTTGGGCCAGACCATTCTTTGTGGTGGGTGCTGTCCCGTGCATTGCAGGATGTTTAACAATATTCCTGGTCACCACTTTCAAGCCAGCAGTACCACCCCTCTAACTGTGACAACTGACATTATCTCCAGGAATTGCCAAGTGTCCCTGGAGAGCAAAGTTGTCCCCAGGTTTAGAACCACTGGTCTAAAGGAGGGGAGACATGCCGATGTGGCATCTGTAGTCAAAAGACGGCCCTGGCTTCTCTCTCACAGTTTCCGTGGCTGATTTCATGCCTCTCTTGTTCTGTGTTTGGTTTTGTGTCTAACAAATGCATACTTTGGTTTTGCCCTGGGAAAGCTGAGAGAGTTTCCCCCAGAGGGGTGTGTCCCTCCCGGAGCTCTGGCCCACCTGGTCCAGGATGGAGACCCCCGGCACCTCAGTGAGCTTCCTGTGCAGCAGGGGGTGTGGGTGGACGGCGTCTGGCTTCACATAGGGGGTGTAGCCAGAGAGCAGGTAGGACAAGCAGATGCCCGAGGGACCATTGCCTGGGGAGAGAGGGCGGGGTCAGAGGACAGCACTTTTGGGTTCAAGAGACCACCACGGCTGACAGCTTTGGTCTTGATCTGACTCGTTCATTGATTTGCTCTTCATTCATAAAAATAAAACATTTATCAAGCTCTTAGCATGTGTCGGGCATCGTGCATAAGAACAACCACTAACAAAGTAATAAACAATTGTCGAGAGCCTACTAGGTGCCAGGTACTGTACTACTTGAATAACAATGAAGTTGTGGTAATAACCACTGATATCTGAGTGCTTACAATGTGCCAAGCTTTGTGTCAAGGAATTTAAATAATAACAAATAATAATAAACTGACATGCTGCTGCTGTTCCAGGCCCTGTATAAAGTTCCGAAGTGCCTGCGTTCTCCCATTGAGCTCTCCCTATGGCTTTAGCGAAGTACATGCTACTCTTTTCCTCCTTGTATACTAGAGGAAGCTGGAGGCACAGAGAGGTTAAGTAACTTGCCTGTGGTCACACAGTGACACGACAGATTCAGAGATCACTAAGGAGCTAGTCCTGTCTTCCCAGAACTAACAGTCTGGTAGGTAAGATGGACAAGTGAAATATTATAGGACAGATTGCTATGTGCTCTGGGGGGTGAGCTTGGGGCTCAAGATGGGTGCTAAGCCACCTGTGGGCCTCCTGCCCCCAAGTCTAAACAAATCACACCACTTACCCGTTGCATTTCTTGGGTAATTAACCTCATGACATTGCTTCTATTCTTATCTGTCTTTCCCCCTCTTCATCCTTTATTGTTCAGAATATTACCCCGATGTAGATGACTATTAGGGTGAACCACAGGAAATTGCTGATGTTCAACTGTTTTTGATTTGCGAAAATGGACATTTCATATGGCTCAACCTGATACTTGCAGAGAGGAGGGACCGTCTGCCTCCCATTTATGCAGACCCGAGGACATGCTTTGGCTATATCCCCCTCCCCGCCCGCTCCCCCCGCCCCCACCCGCCACGTAGGCACCCAGCATGGTGCCAGGCACAGCATGAACACAGGACCACATGGGCTTACGATCAGGCCCCTATATCTTCACTGTTTTTGCTCTGCAGCTTCTTAGAAAGATGATGCAGAATCATGTTGTATAAATTGCTAAGCATAGCACTGGGCACACACTGACCATTCAGTGGCCAATTTTAAAAACAACCATTGTAAAGGAAGGCCAGGCCTGGCCCTGCCCGGCTCCTGACCTCTGATGCTGGGGACACCTGGAGGGCTCAGTGCAGCCTTTCCCCAGCCCAGGGGAGCACTCACCGATGATGATGACCTTGAGAGGCTCCGAACTACTGGCGCCGAGGTGGTCCTTCCTCCAGTTGCTCATGGCTGTAGCTGGCGGGGGGGTGGGACTGGCAGCTGACCTAGGGGCATAGAGGAGGAAGGGCCACTGGGTGTCACAGGGTTCCTTCCCACGTGTAGAGTGTCTTTCTGTGGCCCTCACGGTTGAGTCCCTGAGGCATATGGGAATGGTATTCAGCTCTCCCTTCAGCCCTCCTCATACCTACTCCATTCCAGTCTGGTCATCCTTCCTCTCCCAGTTATGCAAGGTCCCTTCCCCAGCCTGGTCACCTTCATCTCTCTGAGCTTTGCTCCACCCTGCTTATCTCACTGGTGGGGCAGTAACAAGACTCAAAGCCTATTACTTATCTTCCATGAGGCCTCCTCTGCTTAAGCTTCAGGACAAGCCCTGCCCAGCACTTCTGTGCTGGCCACAGCCCCCAGCCTGAAATCTAACACTCGGGTCTTGGGTGTAGCCTGGTGGACTTTGAAGCCATCACCTGGCCCTAGGGAGGTGCTTTATGGCTGGTTACCATGGGCCTGTTTCTAGGCCTCTCTGGGTCTCAGCTTCCTCCACTGTGAAATGGGAATAAAGTCTCTACCCTGCAGGGCTGTTGGTGACACAACGAGGTCATATATGTAAAGCGCCTGCCCGCAGCAAACCTGCCACTGGGAAAAGCTCATTACCTGCCCCAAGGTCTAGGCTGGAACATTCCGACTTGGGGAAACTGGAAGCCTGGAGTAATTTGGTTTAGGGAAAATGCCTGTAAACGTGCTTATGTCTGGAGCACTAGCGCTCCCTTCTGGCCGATGCCCAAATCACTCAAAGGGACCCAAACCCAGATCTTAGGGCTGTAGATGCTTGGAGATTCCAGACTCCACTTCTCCATATCCCCCAAGCTCTCTAACAGGGCCCCTGCCTCACCCACTGTCCAGTAGCCCTAGTCATGAGAGCCACGAGGCAACATCTATGTGAGTGTGTGCAAAGGAGGTGGGCATTTAGCCCTTGCTATCTGTGTTTGACATACCTTTTCTCAAGTCCTCATACAGACTCTATGCAGAAAGTACTATCAATGCAACCACCCCACTTTGCAGATGTATAAACTGGGGCTCAGGGAGTCGCTACAAGCTGCTGTCTGTCATGCAGCAGACTTTTAAACCCAGAGCTAACTGGTGTCAAGGCTTTGACTATGACCATGCCACTCGGCCTGTCGCCTGGTGAGACCTGGGGCTGCTTGCCTAAGCGGGGACTTGGGGCCCGGGACAGCCTTCCCCTCTTGTCTGGGTGAGCCCTGTCCCGTAGCGTCTCCCTGGGGAGACGAAAGTGACATCCAGCTGACATCAAGATGCATGGTCTTCTCCATGCCTGATTCCTTCCTGTGCTGTCTGTCTGGGGACAGGATTTTTGGGGTGACACTACTCCCATTCATGACAACAGCCACCTAAAGTTTCTGTTCTTCTGTGGAGTTGGCTAGGTGCCGAGCATGTTTTAAACACTCGTGCATATTAACTAATTCAATCTTCATTTAGCTGGGTTATTATAGATGCTCCTACAATCACTCCCACATTACAGAGAGGAACTTGAGATCCAGGTCGCTTCTCACAGCCCTGTGCAGTGTGTGAGGAGTTTGCCCCAGCTTGCATGGGCTGAAGTCGATTGAGCCCAGGGCACTCTGTTCCAGAATGCGGTGTGACAGGATGTGACAGCTCCTTCCAGAGGCCTTTCCTGGCCATGCTGAAAGTATAGCATGCACATGCACATCTATCCCTGCTCCCCCACTGCTCTGTCTCAGAGCTGGTGGTGGGGAGGGAGGCTAGGGGATGTGTTCCCAGCTGGGTAGGGACAGTTTCTCACTAACTACCCAGGGCTGGGTGTGCCTAGAGGCCCTGGAGAATAGGGCTGTAAGTTCCCAGAGCTCTTTCACCCACTTCCTCTCTGTACCTTCAAATAGCCCCAGGGTGCCTACTCCTTGTCATCACTGTCCCCAGGAATAACAGCAAAGGGGATGCACACATGATATCCTTGTTAAATGCTCCCTACACATTAGCTCCTTGAATCCTCATAGTAACCCACTTTCCAGAAAAGAAAAGAGGCTTGGAGAGGTGAGGCCATATCCCCAAGGCCACAGAGCTAGCTGGTGACAGAACTAGAGTTTGAGCCCCGTGGCCTGAGACCATCTAGATTTTGCTCTGAGCTCCCCCGCACAACTACCCCAGGCCACCTCAGGCCATTTCCTTCATCTCCCTTGTCCCTTCGAATCCCTCCACTTCTCAGTAGGAAGGTACTTGCAGGATCCCTCACCGAAAGAGGAGAAAGCAGAACTGATGGCTCCTTATACTGTTTCATGGGGAGCACAGGGCACCAGGGCTTTCTGGACTCCAAATCCAGTGCTCTCTTCCAGAAGCTTCTGGATGCCACACTGATGAGGTCACCACCCAGGGCCGACCTGATAGGTCGCTTCCTGAATATCTATACAGATGTCTCAAAGTCCTGAGCAGCTTAAAGCTCTCATTACCCAGAAAAACACAAGCTGCCAATTTACAACGGAGAGTTATAATTCCACTTCTTTTATGCTTTTGTTTTGTTTTGTGGAGATCAAATGGTCCACTTTTAATGTTAACATTTTAAGTCCTTTTGGTTGAAGAGGCAAATGTCAGCTGAAAAAAGTTAACATCACAAACTGATTCACAAAAGCAGATAAGCATAAAAAACGGAAATAATTACACCTTCAGATGCTGTTCCTCTTATGTTTGTAAGCACTGGTACTTCTGAGGCCATTACGTTTCAAATGGCCCTAAGTGTTTGGGACACCTGCACCCCTGGTGGCTCTTTGCTCACGTGACTTCGACCAATGGCAGCCCCTGGAGGTGGGTTTTCTTATCCCCTTTGCACAGAGACTGGGAAGGCAGTCAGGACGGGGAGGTAGCTTGCCTGGGTGGCCCAGGAATGTCTGAGACCACGCCCACAAGCACAAATCCTCCCCTTGATACCTGTGTGAGGGCGGGTGAGTCCCCTCTGAGTAAAATAGCATGATAACAGTGCCATCAAGAAAGTGACATGAGGCTGTGCCAGATGAGGATGAAGGGCATTCTGTCGGCCGAGCCTCCCCACCTGGAGCCCTGAGAGTTCTGAAGTTCCCCCAGAGGCTCCAATTCTCAGCACCCCAGCCTTCTGTGAGAAGCCAAGTCAGTCTCTGGGACCCTGGCGGCTATGCCCAACTCGAACAGGATGACTGGGAGCGGGGGGACGGGGAGACTCTAAGGGAAGCACTCGCCGGGCTGCGGGACCCAGTGGCCTCAGACTCCGGGCAGCACGCCCAGCTGGCCACACCTCTCTTACTTTCCTGCCTAGAGCTGTGTCACGTGGCCAAGGTGTGCTCCACTGCGCTGGGGCAGGGCAGCTGCTGGGAGGGATAAGGGCGCCAGGAACCTGGAGATGCGCATGGCCAGAGGGGTGGAGGACGAACCTGGATGTGAGGGAGAATTGTTCCCGTCCCCCGGGAAGCCAGGTGGGCCTCCTCTCAGGTTCACCTGGACGTCCCCCTGCCTGGCTCCAGGGCCCTGTGGGCCACCCCTGCCCAAGATGTCCTGTGGTCTCCCACCCCCCATGCCTTGCCCAGGCCACTCACCTGATTGGCAGGGGGTCAATGGAGACCGGTGAGCCTGGCCTGATTGGACACTAGGAAAGCCAGGAAATCAAGGTGCCTAACAAAGGAGCAGGACTCCCATTACCCGTGGGGATCCAAGAGACTGTGAGAAGCCAAGGCTAGCGAGGGTATTTCAAGAGTTGGGAAGAGGCGGGCAGCAGGCGGGGTCAGAAAAATCACTTTCATAAGCGTGAGTCAGCAGGAGCCCCAGGATGAATGAACTTGGCGATCCCCGATCACGTTGCCTGCCCCAGGGCTGGCCTTGAAGGACCGCCCCCTGCCCCGCAGGGCAGTCCTTGTAGCAGAGGGACTGGAGGGTGACGAGTTGGCTCCACTCCCGGGGCTGGCTCCGTCAGTGAATGAAGGAACTGAGGACCTCTGAATAATCCAACCTGGCCTTTTCCCCGAGGGAGGTGGAGATAGCTCATCTTAAGAAGAGGCCCCTTTAAGTGGAGAAAGAGTCCCGTTCCCTCATTCCATCTGGGTCTTCATAGCGCCGCCACTCCGCAGCCCCTCTCCCCTCCTTCAAAAGCCCTCTGGCACCAGCCTGCCGAGCTGGCGAATTCAGCACTGCCCCTTCCTGGGCAACCTGCCTCAGTTTCCTCATCTGAAAAATGGGGCCAAGTAACAGAGTCCCTCTCTGGGGTGGGTGCGGCTCTTATGTAACCTCCGTCGTGGTTACCACACCGAGAACATGAAGTTCGCTTCCTGGTTCCTATCTTTTCCCTTTGTTAGTTTTTCTCCTTAGCATGTAGCATTGCACACCTCACATTTTGCTGGTTCTTATTTATTTTACGATTTTATTGTCACTCTCTCCACATCAGGATATGGGTTCTGTGTGGGTAGGGAAGTGTAATTGTGTCTGCTTTATCCTGTCTCGAATGGTACTTAGCGCGTAATAATAATACGTGCTCCGGAAGGAAGGAAGGAAGGAAGGAAGGGAGGAAGGAAGGGATGGAGCTGGGAATGCATTTGGACTGTAGACCTCAGTGAGCATCTTAGCTGTTATTTTCACTAACACCGTGATTGTCCCCGTTGTGCGGCCTCTCTTGCCAGCCCCACCCTGTGGCTGGAAGGCCTGTGGGTGACAAGTGAGGCACGCACCTTGCATGCAACACTTAAGGGTGTGCCAAAAACACCAAGAGCTCAAGAAAATATCTTAATGCAATTTAAAAAAATCAAAATTAATGCAAATTATCCAGGATAAACAAAACTTTAAAATTTCAAAGAAAGACAGGATCTGTAGCAGTGCCCTGCTAAGCCCTACTGAAGCCTGAGGTCAAAAAATCAGAATACTGATTCTGTTTTTATTTAAAACTTTTTAATTTATTTATTTTGCTGTTTTATTTATCCTGGATTTGGGCATTCCTTCTGATTTTTAAAAATGTTGCATGAACACACTATGAGCCTTGATTATTGGAGGGCTTTGGTGCCACTTGCAGGTAGCTGTCCTTGTCCCAGCCCTGGCGGTCGTAGGGGACCAGGTCTGACTGCAGGGCTCTTTGGGGGACAGGGGGTGGGGCCTGGTGAAAGATGCCTCTAAGGATGCAGAGACCTGTTGGGACCTGCAGAGAGAGGGGGGGGGGGACGGGGTGCAGGGTGGGACTGGTGGCTGGTGGTGAGTGCAGTGAGGATTTGGGGGCACCATAAACTACTGGGGTGAGAAGGGAGGCCCTGGGCTTAGGGAAGAAGTCAGGCACAGTTGGGTGCATGGCCAAGGGTCTCAGGGGCTGGGGACCAGGGGCAACGAGGGTGCCCAGCACAGAGCCAGGCCTGACCTGGGTCCTGCCCTCCCATCTGCCCTGCTCCCTGGGGGCTCCTGGGTACGTGCCTGTGCCCAGGATCCCACCCTGAGAAAGGCCCTGCACTTGGTTTAATGCTTTGTTGTCGCCACCTTATAATTCTTTATGAACTTTGGATAAGCAATCCTCCATTTTTATTTTGCCCTGGGCTCCACAAATCACATGACTGGTTCAGGCTGGGCACCACCCAGTGGTGTGTCCTGGTGTGGCGGGTGAGAACTGATCTCTGGACTCAGCCCTATGGGCTGGGTGAGGCGCTGCCCCCTTGGAGCCTTATGACACCTAGGGTAAAATAATACTCATAGTCCTTTCTTTTCGGGACCCCCAGCAGCAGTAACCCCCGAGGTCACATATGCATTGTGTAGGGGGCGGGGCAGAGGGAAGCTCACTGCTCCAGGCCTCAGCTCTGCTGCAGGGGTGCTGTGTGACTTGGGCGGGTGGTCTACCTTTCTGGGCCTCTGAGCTAGCCATGGCCTTTTTTCAACATCCTTTGACACTCTGACCCGGCACCCCACACACAGACCAGCACCCAGTGGGATTTTGGCCACACGGAGGACCCCGTGAGGGCCAGGGAGTACAGCTTCTGGGGACGTGACGTACCTCTTGTGCGAGCTGCATCTTTCGCCAGCAGCGGCCTCGCCGACTCCACTTCCCCATTCCAGGGCTCTGGGCTGCAACTTCCCAGGGTTTTAGATGTGTAAACTGAGGCAGAGAGAGACACCCCAAAGTCAGAGACTCCATCCAGAGGGTGTGGCTACGGCACAGGGAGGCCTGAGGAGGGGGTCCCAGAGGAGAGAGCCCAGGAAGGAGGAGGCTCCTGAGACCCCCATCTCTTGGGCCTCGCCTGTTATTCCTCCCTGACCTGCTGGCCTTGACCCCTTATCTGGAATTTGAAAATTTGCTGATATGGAGAATTGTGGGTGAGATGGGAACTTTCCCGTCACTAGTTCACCTGCCAGGAGATTGTCGGAAATAGAATGTGTTGAGTTCCTTCCAGAAAGCTCGGTGGGTAAAGTCCCAGACAGCTAAAGGGGCAGCGGTTAGCGGGGCCACAGAAGGAGGAGCAAGGCAGATCCTTTGTAAAATTGCCTTTGGGGGGCCTGTGCTCTTGGACCTCCATTGGGTGACCGAGGTCCTCTATACCTGCTCTGTCCCCTTCTCGTGACTCCATGAGTCCAAGTGGCTGTTAAGCACCCGAAAAGTGAGCCTCCAAGTTCAGATATTCTGTAAGGAGGGCTGTGGATGGAGCAGATAAAAATACAGGCTGCCCAGGTAACGTGTAATTTCAGATAAATAAGAAATAAACTTTTGGTATAAGTATAGTCCATGCAACATTTGGGATATACTTATACTAAAAAAAAAAAAGTGTTTCATTGTTTATCTGATATTCAAAGTTACCTAGGCAGCCTGTATTTTATTTGGCAATCTAGCTCTAAGTGTTAAATACACACTAGATTTGATGGGTTAGTACAAAATAAAATAAACTGTCAATAATTTCTACATGGATTGCATGTTAAAATGAAAATAAAGAAAATACTTTGGATGTCTGGGGTTTAATAAGATATACTATTAAAATTAATGCCACCTGTTTCTTTTTGTTTAATGTGGCTACTGGAACACTTAGTTACACATTCCAACCCCGTTAAGTTTCTACCGGATGTTGGCACCCGCTGCTTGCTGCTCACGCAAACTGGCACATTCCCGGGTTGGCACCGAAAGGCACCCCTCACTGTGTTCCAGGAACCCCCTCTGTCCTGAGTAAACCAGGATGGTTGGTCACCCAGAAGCATTGCAAGGGCTGGACAGTGTGACATGGGAGAGACGCTGCCCTTTGGAGCCTCAGTTTCCCCATCTGTGCACTGGTTTTGCCAACATGGGGCTCGCAAGGTGGTGACAGCTGATGAGTGCAGCTGAGGGAAGGGGCCTGGCACGTGGGGGGAGCTCAGATGTAGCAGTCTGTCCTGCTTGGCATGGGGGCCCTCTAGAGCCACCCGCCAGGCCTCCCCTGGCTCCTGCAGGTGCTCAGGAGCTGGAAACCAGTGGAAGAAACAGTAAGGTAGACTCGGGGTACTTTCTTGGGGGTCCTGGTATTGAAATGGGTCCCTTCTGCCCCCATATCAAAGCCACCATTCCTCCCTCCCTAAGAAATCGCAGAAGCATTCAAAGGAATGTCTCCTGGCTCCTCCTTCTCCCTCCTCCCTTCTGTTCTTCCTCATCCCTTCTCCCCTGTGGTGGCTCCCACAGCTCTGCCACTTGCTGGGCACTTCCAGGAGATGGGCACTGTGGACACAAGGTTCTTTACATATAGCTGAGGCTCAGAGAGGCCAAACTGGAGCCTCAGGTCACATAGCATAAGCGGCAGTGCTGGAGTTCGAACCCAGAGTCACTATTGTAGAGTCTGGGAACCTCCAGGGAAAAGACAGACAAGGAACAAAGCTCCTTCCTGTCTCAGGTGCGAAGGCATGGCCCAGGGACTCTCCTGAATGGCTCACCTATCCCCTTGGCCACCCTCTTTATGAGGTGTCTGCACTGTAAGGTGTCTCATGGACCCAGACAATTTCCATCCAGTGAAAACGGCATGGTGTTATTATTCTCCCACTCTACAGGGGAGGAGACTGAGTCCCTGAGAATGCCAGATGCAGCCCCAAGTCATGGTGAGTGGCTGAGCTGGGGTTGTAACTAGGTGCTGCCCAGTGTCCTGGTATGACAAGGCTAGGCCCTGCAGTGCATGGCAGGAGAAGTAATATTTGCTCTGTGCCTTGTTTACAGAGCCTTGTCATCCACCTTATCTCATTTATCTTCCCGACAACCAGAGAGGTGGGCAAATGTTTTCGATGACGAGTTTAGTTTACAGATGAAGAAACCCAGAGGGACTTGGCCAAGGCCACAGGCAATGAAGGAAAACAGAGACTCAGACTTCAGTCTGCCTCGTGGCACAGCCTGTGCGTGCTGCTCCAAGACACTGATATGAGCTGTCGGGGCTTGGTTCATGGCTCAGGAGTCATGGTCCCTAGGGAGACAGTGTCACTCTGCGCCCCCCACCCCCACCCCCACACACATGGAGAGAACCAGGGAGGTCAGGAGCTAGAGGGGGAGTGTGGGGTAGGCCCCAGGAGGAGTGTCTGCACAGGGGCGAGGCTGGGGAGGCTTTCTCTACTTCTGGATTTTCTCTTCTTTTCCTTAAAAACCAGGGGGAAAGTTTTGGCTGAGAGAAAATGTGCCTGTCCCACAGCAGGAAGTCCAGCTCAGGGCTGTAAAGGGCTTTCACTTTAAAGTCAGACAAACCAAGATTCCAACCCCACCACCTTCAGCCTTGTGACTCTGGGCAAGTGACTTAACCTCTCTGAGCTTTACATGAGATATAGATAATGGCAGAGCAGTGCTTCTCATTCCTGCTGCATATCAGAATCACTTGGGGGAGAATTTTAAGATACACTAACACCTGGGCCCCCATCTCAGCGATTCCGACATCACTGGGCTGCAGTATGGCTGGACGATGGGGATTTTCACTGGCGATTCCCACGTGCCGTGGGGCTGGGCGTCTCTGTCCCTGCTGCTGTCAGAGGGTGAGCTGAGATACAGTATGGAAACCACGTGACCTACAGAGGTGGTCAGCACATTAGACCTCCTTCCACCCTACTAGCCTGGCTTTTTGTAAGCCACATTCTTGATGCTGTCACAGCAGGTCATGAGGTCTAAAGAAGAAATACGTCTGCAGAAGAGCCAGACCACCAGGGCCTCATGACGAAGAACCATCGACTGGGCTAACTGGGTGAACCTCGATGTCACCTTGCTCATTTACTGCAACTTAGTTTCCCTGACTTGGTTCAACTTCTGCAACTTCTGTGCTGACTACTGAGAACCATTCAGTAAATGGTCAGAGAGGACTTCTGCAGCCTTTGGAAATGGTTATGGAGCTGGGAGGCAGTGTGGCAACTCTTTATGATATAAACGAATTACGGGAGATGCTGTGCTTGAAGTGTGGGCCTATGGGCAGAAACTGGAAAGGGATCAGGAAAAAAAGATAAGGAAGGTAGAATGATTGCCAAGGCCAAGGAATCTTAGATGGATTTTTAAAACTCTAACTTCTATTATCTATATAATAATCAATAATAATCATAAGTAAATATAATTTGAGACGAGGGTTTTCTGTGTTGTGTTTTGTTTGTTGATGTATTGCAAACACTTAGCCCAGGGCCTGGGACACAGTAATAGCTCAACAAATATTAATCAAATGAGTGACTATGACTCTTGTTGCTTTGAGACTTTCCTGATAGATTCTTGAAACATTTTTGAGCACGAATGGCTTCTCTTAGCTTTCGTATCATGTGCACATGGATTGGCATGCCTTCCATACATTTAAATCTTTGATGACAATTTTTTGAATTGGCCAAAGTTGAACACAGAGCCCTATGGCACACCACTGGAGACCTTTCCTGGACCTTCGATTCCTCTAAGGGCTTCTCCCAGGCCCCTCAGCACTCTGAGACGTGGTTTTGCGGCATGAGGAGACCTGTAGACTCCAAGCTTCCAGGGGCTGCCCAATCAGCCCCTGCTTCCAGGAACCTCCTAGGAGGTATTTGGTTCAAGTTCATTGCCCTCAACAAAGAGGTTGGAAGCAGCCCTGGGGCTGCCCGACCTGTTTTCCTCTCTTTGGCATGTGGTTGTTGCCCTTTGGCTCTGTGGACAAAGGCATCGCTTTCTTGGTTTCTTTTGCCCTATATGCCGCTAAAATTCCCTGTGTGCCATTGTTACCAGGTTCCATAAACCCTTTGGGCCTTGCTGTCTCCGGCAGGGGTGGTCAGGGCCTAAGTGCGCTACTTCAGTGCCATGTGAGCTAGACCTTTCCCCAGCAATGGGACTGAAGAATAACCCCAGTGCAGAGAAGCACTTTTGCCCAGCAGTGAAGTCCTGGAAGTCCCAGGAAGAGGGCTTTGGAAGGGCTCCGGGTCCCATTGCCGTGGGCAGCAAGATCTAGATCACCTCCAGGGGCTCTCTCTGCCCTTAGGCCCACCCCAGCCTCATGGACCTGGCGGCCCGCTGATAGCCAGCAGGAGATGAGCTGGAAGGGCCTCTCTCACCTGCCTCTTACCAGCCTCCTCCAGGCCCATTTGCACGATGCTGTCCTCACCTGCTGCCTCCCTGCTCAGCCTGCGATGTCCTGCCTTGCTTTCTGCTGCTGCTGGGCAGACCTCTCTAGATTCATCTCTAATTCTCTGCTGCTCAGACCAAGTGGAGTTACCTGGAGCTTGCATTTCCTGAGCCCTATGGTGTGCTGGGTTTACACTAAGGCCTTTATAAGAATGTTCTTCTGTTAACGGACGGGGTCTCTGCTCCCACGAACCAGAGCAGACGAGCCAACAAGCGCTTGACAGCCAAGTGTCCTGAGTTAGAGTGAAAAAAATAAGAGTTGGGGGGGGGCGGGCGGTGAGTGTCACAGAAGCCCCTCTGAAGAGGTGGCACTTCAGTTGAGGTAGGCTTGGTCCCTGGAGAATTGGGAGGGGAGGTGAGGAAAGGCAGGGCAGAGACTCATATGCAGAAACCCAAGGGCAGGAATGGGGTTAGTTCCTTAAGGAACTGGAGCTAGGCGGGAGGAGCCCTGAGCGGCTGGCCAAGGCCAAGGCCAGGCCATGCAGAACCTTGGAGGCCAGAGAGACAACCTTGGCTGTTATTGGGGCTGTCCTGGGAGCCCGGCAGGGGAGTGGCAGGACCGGGCAGAGTGAAGTAGCGAGCATGTGGAAGGCATGTTCAGTGTGAGTTGCAGGGCCTTGGACCAGGATGTTGGAGGTTTAGACAGAGAATGGATGGTTTTTGACCCATTTTGGAGCAAGTGTCAATGGGACTTGGTGATGGACTGAAACTGGAGAATGAGCGTGTGGCTTGCTAAATGCAAAACAACTGATTCTTCCAAAAGAGGAGCTCGGTTTGTAGCATGGCTAATTCCTGTGGTGTAAATATTCCCGCCATGCTATATATTTCAAGCCACCAATGTGATGTGCAGAGTGGGAAGAGATGTGCACAGCTGGCTTCACCACGTTAAGCCTGCTCCAGCCACCACAGGGGGTGAGGAGAGGGGAGGGAAGAAGCAAGAAAGCCAGCCATTCCTCTGGTCTGAGCGGTGCAGTGGGTGAGGAGGGGCATCTACTGGTGGAGAAGATTTGAGGAAAGGCTGGGTGCAGGTGGACCAAGGTTGTCCTTCCATGCTGAGATGCCTGTAGACTTCTCCAGCTAGGTGTACAGAGAGGTTGGAGCATGGGGTCCAATGGATCTTGGTTGGGGTGTTAAGTGTGGGTGCCTTAGCAAAGAGATGATACTGAAAGCCTGGGGATCAGAGGAGGAAGGGGAGGAGGATGGAGCAGAGGCCAAGATGGAGCCAAGAGGAATTGCGTCATCCCACCAGCCTGTTTAGCTGCTCGCACCCCCCTGACCCGTGAGGAAGCAGGCCTGTTCCTTCTTGGAGCTCAGCAGTGTTAAGCGGATGCATCTTCACAGGGGCGGGTGACTGCCCGCTTCTGGCTGTGACTCTGGAGCCTCCTGGACTATAGGTAGACCCTGCAAGGACCTTGCAAAGCAGCTTAGAGGCCCCACTGGCTCGGGGCCAAGGTTACAGGGCAACCCAGACAGGAAGGGAGGACTGGGACCACAGGCAGAGAGCCAGCGAGCCAGAGAGAATAGAGAAACTGGGATAAAATGATAATCATGAAAGTTATGACTTATGACATCCTCACCAGATGCGAGGCCAGTGCTCAGAGCTTTGTGTAAAATTAATCTTTGCATCACCCCCCATGGCAGGTAGTATTATTAGAACATCTACAGGTGGGTAAACAAAGGGACAGCAAGGGGCCGAGCCAGGCAGTGCAATGGCAGCACCCCCCCGTCCCCCCTGCAGCCTCTCTCCGCGATTTCACCTAGTTCCTTCCCCAGCACAAGACAGAGCCTCCTCTGTGAGTGGTTTTGGTTTCTGAGGGAATGAGACCTATTTGGTCCCCCTTAATACCACCCTGAGTTGAGGCCAGACTGAACCACAGCTGGCTTCTGGCTAGTCGTCCTTTTCACCATTATCCCCATCATCACCATCACTGTTACCTTCGCCATCAGCATCGCTGGATAGCAGGATAACAGGGGATTGTTCTTTATCTGTATTTCCAAGTTTTCTGCCACGACCAAACGCTGCTTGTGCATTTAAGAGCAGGCAGTGTGATGGCGGCACTGAGGCACTGGGAGCCAGCTGGGATGAGGGGATGCCTGTCTGAATAGGCCAGAGCCCCACCTTGCTCGGGGCCGCACCCAGCAGGACCTGACAGGCCCCGGGCCCTTGGGGCTGACTTCTCTCCAGCGTGCTGGGCAGCCTGCCATCTGACCCCCACTGTGGCCTGCCCTCTGCAGTGCGGGGGTGCGCCAGCGGGCACAGTCAGGTCCAGGCAGGGCCTTGGAGGCTCTGTGTGTTTGGGGCATAGGTGGGGGGTACAGGAACAGCCTGGCTTTCTGGGTGTGGAGGGAAGAGTTGCTAAAATGTCTCCTTCGTGAGCAGGGCTCCCCAGACACCCCCATCTCAGGACAATTCCTGCACTATAGACAATGACACTCAAATGGTGGAATCCGAGGGCAAAACATCATCAAGCTGGGCCTGGCTCCACTCTCCTCACAAGTCTGTGCAAAGATGGGCTTGTCCACGTCTGTCTGTCAAATGTTCCAGACCTGACTCGATGCCACTGTGGCCTTCTTTCTCTTCTGGTACCCCACCCTCGACCCCTACCCGCTACGGTGGGCGGTCCCTGTCTCCCCAGCCAGGGGCAGGATCAGATCTCCCCCTGCTCCTGTGCTCTCCCTCACTCTGGGGTCTCTGTGGCCCATGGGGAGGGAGCCTAGCCATCTCATGAACAGTCAGCATAGAATCCTGGGCACAGGATGTCTGCGCTTGAGAGGAGCTGTCCCAGGAGACCAATGCCCCATTTCCCCGTGTAGATGCTGAGGTCCAGAGAGAGGGAGTGGTTCATCCAGGGTCACACACATAGGAATGTGCCTTGGAATTTGGCCCCCTGCTCTGCCCCCCACCCTTCAATGACTCCTTCAGTAGGAATTTATGTCCCTTGTTGTGCTCAGAGGTGGGCATACGATGGTGGAGGAAAAGACACAGGTCTTGCCCTTAAGGAGAGGATGATCCAGGAGGAAAGTGAACAAATAAGCATGTGAATAATGTACTGTCACTAACTGACCAGCCTGCCCATGTCCAGAAAGCCACCCCAAGAGGGACAGCTGGGCTCCAAAAGGAAAGTGCGTAAGGACTGATTCGCTTAGAAAAGGCCTTTCAGGTGAGGCCAATGGCAGGTACAAAGGCCCTGAGGTTGGACAGAGTCTTTGAGAAATGGAAAGGGTGTGTATCAGTTGAGGGTGTCAGTTGAGGCTGGAGAGGCTGACAGCAGCCAAATCACCTAGGACTTGGTGGCTGTGGAAGGAGTTTGTCTTTCTCCCTAGAGCAAAGAGAAGATGCCAGGGGAGGGTGACAGGATCAGACCTGCATTTTGAGAAGATGGTGGGGAGAATGAGGGCGAGCATGGGTCAGCAGCTGTCCCAAGAAAGCATCAAGGCCATGGTCATTTCCTATGCCCAGGAAGATGCTCCATTGGGATAGGCCAGATTCCAGGATGCTCTGTGTGCATGTGCGTATGTGTGTGAGTGTGTGTGTGTGTGTGTGTGTGTGTGTGTGTGTGTGTGTGTGTTGCAGTATGTGAAGAGCAGATCAGAGAGATCACAAAGGTTATTTTAACAGATACAAACGAACAGCCAGATGAAGGCATGCATAGGGTGAGGTCTGCAAGGGTCCTGAGCTCAGGAGCTTTGTCCCTGGGGAGCTGGGGTGCATCATCCACCCAGCACCTCTATGTGTTCACCAACCGGGAACCCGTACTTTAGGGGTTTTATGGCAGCTTCATCATGTAGATATGATCAATTATTATTCAGTCTCCAGCTCTCTCCCTTCCCTGGGGGATTGGGGATGGAATTGAAACATCTAAGCTTTTAATCACAGTTTTTCTGGTGATGAGCCCCCATCCTGAAGCTTTGTGGGAACCACTGAGTCACCTCATGAGAACAAAAGATGCTCCTATCACCCAGGAAAGCTTAAGGGTTTAGGAGCTCTGTGTCAGGACCTGGGGTCAAAGATCAACTATTAGAATAAAAGATGTTCCAAGCACTGTCATCATTTAGGAAATCACAAGGGCTTAAGGAGCTCTGGTGCGGAGCTGGCGATGATCACCAAAATATGTATTTCTTATTCTATGACAGTATCACACTCACTGACTCAGAAACTCGGGGGTTGGCACCTGGCAATCTGTGTCCCATAAACCCTCCAGGTGTTCTAATGCAGCTCAAGTGTGAGAACCACTGACTCACAGCACGGGAACGTGTTGGTGACGAACGTTCAATCAAAATGGGAACATCACTTTCTTTGAGTAGAAGTATGTTCTCATTGCTCTAAAAAATGCAGAGGGGTCCTGTATGCGAGGCTGTTGCGGTCTGATAACAATCAGAGCACCAGCCGAGCCCCCCGGTATGGACTGGCTAGTTCTCAGCCGGCTGCCTGCATCAGCGCTGATGAGTGTTTAGACCCAGCATACATGCCTGCCCCACATGGAGGGAGATGTGGACCACAGTGTGTGTCCTATCTCCCTGAGAGTCGAGGCCTGGCATGCCCATTACTTTCCACTGACTTCTCTCAGATCCATTCCTACCCTCTCTGCCCTGCTCAGCCATGGGAGGCTGGTGCCCTGGCCAGCTGGCTTCCAATTGGGTTTGATCAATGGGAGATGGTGGCAGGAGATCAGGGGGCAGGAGGTCAGAGGGAATGAGGTCAGAGGTCAGGAGGATAGAGTGATCAGGACAGTGGTGTGCTGGCAAATGTTTAACAACCAGCTTCAGGAAGGTGTTGTGGAAAGCCCTGATTTGCAGTTTGCTCCGTTCTGTGGTGTAAAGAGATTTCCAGGAGTATTTCCACCACACAGATGCATAGATGTGGATAACCTCATGACCAAAGCTAGTAGTGAAATGTAGCAAAATCATTAGGGAGTGATATGTTTTGAGTACATATTATCTTTGTTCCGAATACAATGTGTTAATCATAACTTTACGTAATTTAATTTTTAATAAAGAATGTGTTTAACAACTGGCTCACGAAATTCCTGAAACTTTAATGAGCCTGTTGGGGCACACGCCTGGGGCAGGCGGCACCCCTTGGTTATGCCTGTCTGGAGGACCTCTGTGGCCTACTCCAGCCCTGTGATTCCTCCTCCTGGTCTGACTCTCGCCTGGCTCCAGTGACGCTCTCTCCCCTTGTCCCTTCAGGTTGGGGCAGAACTGGCTTCCTGCTCTATTTCAGGGTGCCTCAATGGCTCTCCTTGTCTCTTTGTTGGGTACCCCGAAGGTGCATCCTGGGGTGGGGGACAACTGAGCAGATGCCCACCCCTTCTTAAACCTCAGCCTCACGTCAATTTCTTTTACTTATTGACCTTCCATAAGATGTCATTGAAAGAAATGATTCTGAGACTGGAAACCAGAAACCCGCGGGGACATGGCAAGCTCTCTAGGACAGAAAGGTACTCAGTAAAAGTGACCGCATCCCGCAGGCATGGTCAGAGGGCATAGCAGTTGGATTGCTTTCTTGGGAGGCAGCATTGCCGTGTCTGTCGTAACAATGCACATGGCCTTGGGCCTGGCAATGCCTTGTGAGGTGTTTGCTGAGAGACAGACTCAGCCCCCTGTGAAATGATGTCTGTCAAAAGTTATTCATTACAACATTGCTTAGAAGAGCTGCAAATGGACACAACCCAAGTATCAATCATTAAGAGACTCATTAACTAGGTTCTGGCACATTCTTACAATAGAATATTTTGCAACTGTTTTGTGTGCAATGGCACGAAAGGTTCTCCATGATCGCATCTGAAAACGGGGTGCCGGGATGGCAGGTGGAGCTCGTTTCCCTGGGCAGGCGGTGAGGAGCAGCCCTGTTCTCTGGTCCCTGGTGCATTCCCAGCCCAGGAGGGCTTCACTGGGTGCATGCGGCATGGGAGGAGAAAGAATAGGTCTAGACTTGGGTGTGGCGTGGTCAGGGAGGCCTCTGAAGAAGTGACATTTCCACTGAGACCTGAAGAATGTATGAGGAGTCAGCCGTGGGAACAGCATGGAGGGCAGACTGGGCAAAGGCTACGGGGCTGGAAGGGCCGGTGTGTGTGATGGCGGTGGCGGGACCAAAATTCTCAACTCTGGGGTAAGAAACAGGGGATTTTTGGAAAGGTGGGCCGAGGGCTGACCACACAGGGCCTCGAGAGGCAGTGTGGTCAGGAACTGGCCTCCGAGGCCACTTCTCAGCTGTGCCTGTTTCCTCGTGGGTAAAATGGGGATGAAAATAGGAACCACCGCAGAGGGTCAGGAACGGTGCATCACACTGAGATCTGCACCTGGCACATGGTGAGCTCTGCAGAATGCCAGCTGCCATTATTATTACTGTTATTACTACTATTATTATTATTATTAATGACGGATCTCAGGAGACAGAGCCAGGCCTAGAAACTATGTCAACTGCCTCGGGGTTCTGAGTCTTCTCCATTCAGACCGCTCCCTCCCACCTCTCCCTGCACACACCCCAGTTTAGAAGAATCTGCGGCTGGCGGGAGCCCAGGTCTGTATCCTGTCCAGGCCTCTAACTGGGAGCTTCGGTGTCTCTTACACTGTGACCACATCCCTGGAAGGAGGGCTCAGCTGTGGGTGCCCTGCAGGCTTGCCGCCTCCTGCTCCAAATGGGAAGGAGCTGGAGAGTGGCTCAGGGCTGTGCGGCAATGGGGCGCTGGCTGTAGGGCCATGGGGCCCGTGCTGGGGCTGAAGGCAGTGTGGAGGCCTCTCCAGTTCTCAGGGACATGGTGCCTCTCTGCATGATCCTCTGGGCTCCGGCAGGTACTGGGTGGGGCTGGGCCCTGGGCTGGTGCCTACTCCCTGGCATGACCTGCTGGTTCAGGACAGGCAGCAACTGGCAGAGGGAAGGTGCAGCCAAGTGGAGACAGGGGGACTCAGAGGTAGGACTTGCCCAGAGCCTGCACCAGGAAGCCCGCTCCTGGCGGGGTGCCAAAGCCAGCCCCCTGGAATCGCTCTCTCTTCCCTCCAGCTGCTCAGACTCAACCTTGACTCTTTGTTTGTTTACATCCCAACCCATTGGCAGACCCTACCAACTTTACCTGTAAAGGTATTTGGACTTTGACCTCGTGGCACCATGCCCACTGTGCCCGCGGTCAGCGTGGACAGCCACAAGACCTCCTCCCCACAGCCCACCCTCCACCCAGCAGCTGGGATAATCACATCACGCAAAGCCAGGTGGCACCCCTGGCCCTGCAGTGACGCCCCTCTCACTCAGGTGTAAACCACTCCTGTCTGGCTCCTTCCACCTTGGACCTCTAGGTCCCTCACTGCCTCCCTCCCCGAGCCTAGACTGCACGTCCCTCAGACTGCCACGTGACTCATGCCCTCACTCATTCAGGTCTCTAAGCTCAAATGTCTTCTCAGTGGCTAGAGCACCCTATATAAACAGTAACTTCTACCCTCCTTAGCCCCCCTGTGTTTCTACATAGCCTCACCACACTTTACTTACTGAATGCTTACTTGTTCATTTGTTTGTTTGGATCCCAATATTGGGATGCAAGTTAGCACAGGGCAGGCTGTTTTCTGTTGTTTCCTGGTAGATCTCAAATCTCATACAGGGCCCGACACATAGTAGGTGCTAAATAAATACCACTGCATGAATTGAATTGCAAGCATATCCTAAGCAAGAGACCACTAGGATCATGACCTCCTGGGCCCTTCCCTCTGGGACTGACCTTTCTGTCCCTGGTGACATAATGTCAGATGGTGCCTTTAAAGTGCTGGCTCTCCCTCAGAGCCCCAGGAGAACTCTAGAGTGGAAGGCAGGAGGCTGGAGCTGGGCTTCTTCCTGGCCATGGGGCTGGGGTGGGTCTCACTGCATTCAACCAGCCAGCAGGGGCTAGTGCTGTGCACAGACAGGGGCCGGGTGACAGATCGCGGTGAAAGTCGGGAGAGTTCATCAGTCAGTGCATGGCAGTGAGCAAAAGGCAAACACAAAACACAGGAATGCTCCGACCCTGGGAAGCAGAGTTGGGAGAGTTTCCTCAAGAGAAAGAGTAAAGACTGGAAGGCATTAGCCAAAGCAAGCCGGGGGAGAAGGAGGCTGCCTCCTGGGAGGAGAAGTGATGGCAGAGCCAGCCTGGGTTCTCTCCAAGGGACTGTCTATCGCAGATATCCAAAGTCGGCTCCTCCAACCCTCTCCCCGCTAATATCAAGTGGCTCGGGGAGTAGCGGGAGTATGTAATAGGAATTATAGGTCGAGACCGTAGGCTTATCCACATGAACTGTTACAGTGCAAACTCCATGCATCTCCAAGCTGTTGTTTAGACACCATCATATCTTAGACAGGCAGCTGTGGGCTGAATGGTGGCCCCCAACAGATATGTCAAGGTCCTAACCCCAGGAACCTGTGAATGTGACCTTATTGGGAAAAGGGGTCTTTGCAGATGTTAACAAGTTAAGGGTTCTTACGAGAGAGGGAGATTTAAGACACAGGGAAGGAGGCAGAGACCGGAGCCACACAGTCATAAACCAGGAAAGCCTGGGGCCACCAGAGCTGGAAGAAGCAGGAAGAACCCTCCCTAGAGCCTCCGAGGGAGGGCGGCCCTGCCCACACCTCCATGTAGGACCTCTGGCCTCCAGAACTGTGAGAGAATAACTCGGTTGTTTTAAGCTGCTTAGTTTGTGGTCATTTGCTACAACAGCCCTGGGACACTCATACAGGAAGGACTGCGAGGGGATCGAAACCCGCCTGCAAGGGGATTTCATTAGGATTACCCTTCCTTCCAAGTTTCAGGTTGGGGCTGTAAGCGCAGTTCCCACCCAGCCACACACCCGCACCCCGTCCTGGGAGTTGGGGGTGGGCGCTTCAGGGTCTGGTCGGGAGAATGCTGCGGGGCGTGGCCACGGTGCCCACACCCCTTCCCTCCCAGAGCCTGGGCTTTGAGTTTGCCCAAGGCAGGGTCCTATGAGTCCCAGGTTCACAAGGCAGCGGTGAGGTGTGCAGCCTGGCTCTGCCTGACCTGACCTGCCTGTTGCTGTAGCCTGGAAGCCCTGGGAATCTGCTGTCAACCTTGGAGGCACTTAAAGCAGGAAAACAGATTGTTCTACTAATTGGTAGTGATGTTCTACCATCCTGGAGAGGTCCCGGGCTCCCAGGGTGAACCCTGAACCTTGAGTACAAGGAGGCACGCTGCTCCCTAGGAAGGCGGTGGGAGGACTGAAAGGCCAAGGATGAGAAACGGGGGGCGCCATTGACGGAGCACGCGTCACGCCCACGGAGCTTCGCATGCCGGAAGCCACTCGCATTACATCGGGGCATTTCCGCTTCCTTCCCAGTGAGGAAACTGAGGCAACACGACCTTCCCAGGCTTACCCCCACCCTTCATAAGTGGCAGGCGGGGGCTAGGCTTGGAACTCTGGGGAGGCCCATCTCTGCAGAGCGGCTGAGAAGGCATGCAAGGGGCTCCTGACCAAGTCAAAGGCCCAGGGTGGGGAGGGCAGAGGTCAAGAGTCCAGGAGTGAAGCAGAGATCAAGGGAGGGGAACAGAGGCCAGGGGCTCAGGGGAAATCGAGGTCAAGAGCTGGGTGGGACAGAGGTCAAGGGTTGGGAGGTGTGGAGAGCGGGGTAACTGTAACCCCACAGGGACAAGTAATCCAGGGCTGGACACAGTGTGTCCTGTGGGGCGGAACTGGAATGACGAGCTGGGTGGGACTCTGATTCCGGCCTCAGGGTGGGAGCTGGGTTTAAGGCTTGTTCACTGCTCCCCAGGTGACTCTCATGGGCAGCCAGGTGTGGTGGTGGCTCCAGAGAAATCCAGACTCAGATCATAGCCCGGCCCTCCCTGGCGGGACAGCGGGGCGGTGTCTGGGTTGAGCCTTGAACAGGGTGAGCTGGACAGAGAAACTCAGGCTGGGGAAACAGCATGAGTGAAAGTCAGGCATGAACCTTTGAGAACTCAGCAAGGCTGCCATGGCCCCCGCGTGGGGAAGGGTGGGGACGTGGGATGGGCCTTGGGTGTCTGCCAGGTCTGCGGTTCCTTTGCAGGACCCCAGGCCCACACTGTGAAGCATATGGTTGCAGGAGGGGGGAATTAGGGCGCAGAGGGGCCATGTGGGAAGGGAGTGGGGTGGGGGCTCATTCGCCGTATGTCAGGCTCTGGCCTGACTTCCAGGGCCTCTGAGTCAGAAAACCCATGGCCTGTCTTGGTTGGCCTAGCAGAGCCAAGGTGGGTACCGGCCTCTCTCCCTGGCCTCAGTGTGGCAGTGAGTGGGGTGTTGGGCCCGGAGCTCTGAAAGCCCCCACTTCTATCTGAGACGGTAGGTAGTCGGTAGCATCATTTATGTGGCCTGATGACAATAACCAGGGTGTGTTTGAGCACCTTCTGCATGCGGGGTGTGTGCCTAGGCTGCCTAGAGGCGCTCCCCCGGGCCTCGCAGTCCGGTGTGGGGGACCACAGTTAGCCCATTTCACGACTGGGGAGACTGAGGCCCAGGGGTCATGGCACTTGGCCAATTTCTCAGGACGGCAAGTGCGGCGCTAGGGTTCCCACCTGCACCCCCTGACTCCGCAGCCCACATGCTTAACCCTCCTTTCTCCAGGGCCAGCAGGCCAGAGGGCCACCTCGCTGGAGACCTTCCTCCTCTCTGGCCTGGTCAGGCCGGGACACCAGACTCACGGCTGCCCGCAGAAGGCCCGGCCCCTCCCTCCTCTGGCCTCTTCCTTACCTGATGACAAGCAGGCTGGGCTGTGCTGGGGCTGACAGGCGACCAGTGCTGATGGAGCAGGCGCAGTGGAGCTGGCCCTCCCCGGGGGAAACCCCCACAGACTTGGATGTGACAACAGAAAAGTGGGAGGATAAGAGGCCAGGCCGGCCTGTCTGTCGCATCACAAAGTCCTGCCCTGGGCTGGCTGGGGGTCAGTGGAGGGAAGGTTCAGAGAGGCTCTGCCCAGGGGACCTGGCGGGGCCTATCTCCCCACTCTGGACTGCCTCTACCGGAGCACCCATAGCCTCAGCGGGGCACCTTGAAAATGAGCACATCTTGCCCAGGTGAGCCTGAGGCTGAAGTTGCTGAGTAGAGAGCCTGCCATTGGATGCTTCAGAACTCTGAACTGGGGGCAGGTGCTACAGTGGTCAGGTGGGCCAGGCAGTGCCGCCACCTGCTTGCAGCCTGGCCTGGGGCCAAGGTCCAAACCTCTGCAAGACTCAGTCTCCTCCTCTGTCTGTGGAAGCGCACCCAGGAGGCCAGGCCTCTGGGCATCCTTGGCGTCTCAGACAGGCCACCCTCCACACCTGCGACGGGGCAGGTGCCCTTCTCTATTTACTGGAGCTTTCTGGATGGAGCTGCCAAGGTCACAGCGCACTCCAGAAAGAGGCAGAGCCAGTTGACCCTAGAAGCATGGCCACCACCAAGCAGCTGCCTCCAAAAGACAGAAGTGACAATGGATCAGCTGGGGAGGAAGCTGCCCACTGCCATTCAGAAGGGCCTGCAAATCATCTCGTCCAATACTCCAGACTCCCCTCCCCCGCCACCCACCAGCAGCCACAGCAGCTTTTAATAAAAAACCAAAACTCTCAGTTGGAATACCAACATGAACAATTAATTCTAAATTAAGAAGTTGTTTTACTGGTTTACACCTGTTTTATAAATTAAAATGGATATATTACTTACTGTAAGTTCAGTAATGGCCACACATCTCATAAGTGAGGAGGCCAGGATTAAGACCCATATTTGTGTTAAAAGACGTTCTAGCCTCTATTGTCACAAGCAGGCCTTTGTAATGACAAAACGGAAAACAGCTGTGTAAAAGCTACGGTTCCTATCTGTCCGAAGGTCATCAATATAACAAAGGTGACTGAATCCAGTCCTAGCTGGGGGTTCTGTGGATGGGCTGGTGAGTTTGGACGAGTAAGGAAGTCCAGGCAGATATAATTCCTAAACTGTACCAGCTCTGTGGGAGGTTATGCTCTGTCCTGCAAGAAATCTCTTGGATCTGACAGCTGAATGGACACGTCTTCCCCCTGACCTAACCTGGTCCTGTGCTCAAACCCTCCCTCCGCTCTGCAGTGGTGGCCCTGTCTGACGGGGGCAGCGCGACCCACCACCTCCCCTGCATCTGGACGCACCGGCCTTGATTCAAGGACCTGACACCGAAGACGTGGAGAGCGTTGCTTGGGCCTCGACTGACGTCGGTGCCCGAGCAGAGGTGTAGCACGGGGGGACGTAGGTGCCACGTGCTCACTAGCCGTTTTCTCCCGCGTGTGTTTGCACGTGCGGGCCCCCTGCCGCCCGGGGCTAAGGCCAGTACTATTATCACGGTTGTTTCGAATACATCACATTCCTCTTCAGAACGCCAGCTCTCAGCTGCTTCCTTGGAGGGTGGTGGTTGCACAATCCTGAGGTCTTGGGTAAAAATCTTCACTTTCAGCAACGAGGCCGTTTTGAGACCAGCGAACATTGGAAGCGAGGGGTTTGGGATGTCCAGTGCTTGTTTCAACGAGCTGATCTGTGTCTGGGGTTATACAGTCCTGAGAGAGAGCTCTGAGTCACGCAGATAAAAAGCTGTGGACTATCGTAGTTTGAGACAGTTCTCTCAGTGCGTGCTTCAGCTCAACAGACTTTGGGAGAAGCAGGGGTATGCTGAGGGCTTAACGAAGTTGAGATTAGCTTGCAGCACAAACTGACGGGTAGGTGGCGCCATTGCGCTAATATTTGATATATCACATTTATGAAGTTTTTTTTTTTTTATGCTGCAGTTAAAAGTAATTACAAATACAATTTTTTAAGTGAAAGCTTAGTAAAGTATCTTTGGAGCTCTGGAAGTCCCACAGAGCCTGGCCAGTCCGCCAACATCACTGTGTCATGCAGTCACCAGGCCACACTGTGGAGCCACCTCCTGGCCACGGAGGGGAGTTCCTCTGGCCAGATGGGTTCTCCAGAACATATCTGAAGAGAGTGCCTTCAAAGCCCAAGGGAAACGTTTGCTTTGTGTGTCCAGAAACAGGATCCTTCAAAGTGTTTCCCATGTGAGATGTGTGCTAATCTGGTGGTTCTTGGACAAAGTGATAATTTCATTTCATCCTTTTCTAATTCTTGTTCTTTCAAAAGACTTTTCGATTCTGTGAGCTCTGGCTGGGAGTGGCGGGGGAGGGAGATTATGTGAAAGCCAGGAGAGCAGCAGACTTGGGCAGCCCCAGGCCCCTGCAGGCTCTGCGTATTGTTATCTAGCTCCTGTGAGAGAATGAGGAGCCCGATGTGCAGGATCTGGGTACAGGTTTAACATGAGGGTGGGTTTGTTCTTGCTAAGAATTTAGGGTAAGCTCCGAGTTCAGGCAAAGAAGAGGCAACACCGCTATCTAGTGGCAAACGGGGTGCATAGCACCCCATTCGGATGCAGTTGCTCCAGGCTCAGAACTATTTTTTGCATCAGAATGAGTCTCTCTGATCCCCTGTGATGGTGGCCTGAGACAGCAGGGGGATTCATGGGCTTCTTGCCTTTCCAGTCACAGCATTGTCACCACCCAAGGAGCCACCACATATAAGACCTTACTGTGCAGTGGGCACCACGCTGGACTCTCCTGGATCTCCTCTCATAGCCCCAGGAGAGGACAGCTGATGTTAGCATTCTGTGCAGGGCGGTGACATGCAGACAAGCAGTCACAGCCAGGCGGGCAGCCCCACTTAATCTCACGGGGATTTGGGGACACCGTCTAGTTCAGGAGAGGTGGGAGTGGGACCGCGTAGAAGAGAAATGTGGCTTCTTAGTTTCCCTCTTTGGGTTTCCAGGGAGTGCCCCCGATAGGTCTTGGGTCACACAGCAGTGCTGTGAGAGCAGGAGTCCCCAAGCCAGTCTCCCCGGGCTCCTCCTCTCTGCAGCGTTGTTGGGCTGTCTTGTCGGGACCCAGGTCAGTGTGGTGGCAAAGCACAGGCTCTGATGCTGGTCAGGCCTGGGCTCCTGTCCCAGCTCCAACCTCACCAGCTGCTCAGCCCTCTCAGAGCCTCAGTTTCCTCATGTGCAAATGAAAAATAAACTGAAGCCTTCCTCAGGCTTTAGTGTGGAGAACACCTGGCCCAGAGCAGAGATAAAGCGGTTTCTTTCTCCTTTCCTTGATGATTAAGTATTAGCTATTTAAGAAATGCAAATGTAATTCAGAAAAAAAAATCAAAGGCAAGAAAGAGACCTGTGTTCACCTCAATTGATTTTGCTAAGGTGCAAATAATGCGGAAACTTTCTGCAGTGAATAGAAACTATCCAGCAGCTTTTGTTTCTAAGAATAGATCAAAACGAATTTCATATTCTAATGAATGTCTTAGAATTAAAAATCAGAAAGAGAAGTTCACTCCGTTTAAGTCTTAAATGCTCCTTAGGCTTAATTTCAAACAAAGCCCCGAATAAGCTGATGCTTGCAAAATGTTAAGAGAGCCATACCCCCACCCCTTCTAAGCACAGACAGAACAAGGAACAAGCGGCCCCGTTGCAGGAGTGTTATGCCCTCAAACGACCAAAAGAGGGCAGAGCTAAACAACCCTTAGTAGCTCTAGATCTGGAGGCAGTGAAGACCCAGCCCTCAGAAAGGGAAGGAGGGCGGGGAAGAGGGAGAAGGCGGGAATCAGAGTGACTCCAGCCGCAAGGCAGAGGTGGTTTGGGGCGTTGGGAGACTTGGGCCATGCTGCTGAGCCTAGGGCTCCTCAAATAGAAGTGGGGTGCTGCTTAGTTTTCAGGGGGTGGAGAGGATGCCTCAAGCATTCACACAGTGCTCAAAGTAGAAATTTCTGGGAACAAATTACTCCACCTAGTCAACTTGTAGAAATTGAGCAGAAGCCAGAAAACTGCTGAACACTGTAATCGCCAAAAAAGGAGATGATCGATTCTAGAACCTACGTTAAGGTAAGCTCAGCAGTGCTCCCCAAAGTCCAAATGCAGGAACATTTGTACTAAGGATGATAACTAGTGTGCTTTAAATGCCTTACATACTTCATCTCCTTTGAGCCTCTCAGCAGCCCTGAAGTAGGTGCTGTAGTTAACTTCATTTACAGATGGGAAACTGAGGCAAAGTGGGGGCAGGTGGGTTGCTACAGGACAGCCAGCTGGAGCCAAAGCCGGTAGCCTCAACCATTTATGCCACGCATTGCCTTTCGGAACAAAAAGGAGCCGTGAACGAGTCAGAGCAGGTTAGCCCCAGGTCCGCTAGCCGCCCTTAAATCAAGATTATTCTAAATTCCAGCAGAGCCCAGGACTGAGCCTCCGGTGAATCCTTTTGAATGGGATGAAAAGATCTGGGGTCGGCCTGAACCACAGACAGCAAAGCCGTGAGAGCTGAAAACAGTCACGGTGTGTGTGTGGGAGGGGCGTGGGGGGACCGAGGAGCTGGCTCCATGAGGGGCAGAGTATAGCTTCAGCCTTGAGTCTGGGGCGCTATGTGAACTGACTACTGATGACGACAATTTACTGAGCACCTACTGTAAGCCTGCCACACTGCGGGGCACTTTCCAGAGGACGATACTGTGGTCAGAGTGGTTGCCAGGGTCCCCTAAGAGCAAGGAGAACGCAAAGCAGGCCTGGGAGGCAGCGCCATAGCCTCCCCTTTGCAGTCACATCACCTGGGCAGCAGGTAGCTCTCCTGTAGAATGTAAATTCACGCTATCCAGAGAATAACTTTTTGTCGCCTCTAAACCCGGCTGCTGCCTGCTTCCGCGTCCTGCTCTGCCATGGTCATTGTGCGAAGGACAACATATGTGCACTGGGCGTTCTGATCATCCCTCAGAGGAAGTGGGAAGTCAGGCCATTTTAGCCACCGTCTGCCTTCTAGGAGCTGTCAGCTGAGAAGTAAGCAACGAGGGGTTTCCTGCGACATTCACGACGCAAGGGGGGTTTCGGCTCAGGAGCAGTACAAAGGAGGCCTCATCAGCTCTTTTCCTTCAGTGATTTGGACTGAGGCATGGAAAAGGGAGCCCCACCCACCCTTATCTATCCATCCATCCATGTCCATTCTGGCTGCTGTAATAAAATACCACAGGATGGGTGGCTTATAAATAGCAGAAATTTACTGCTTACGGTTCCGGTGTCTGAAAATTGGAGATCAAGGAGCCAGCACAGTTGGGTGAGGGCTCTCCCCATGCTGCAGACTTCTCATTGTGTCTTCGCATGACGGAAGGAGGGAGGGAGCTCTGTGGGGGGTCTCTCTTATAAGGGCACTAATCCCACCTATGAGAGTTCCACCCTCATGACCTCATGACTCCCAAAGTTCCCACCTATTAATCGCATCACCTTCGGGGGTTAGGATTTCAATATGTAAATTCTGAGGAGACGCAGACATCCGGACCACAGCACCAGCCACATCCACTCTTCTCCAGGGCATGTCAGCCATAGAGCAGTGGCTCTTGGAGCCTGCCTGGGAGGTGGTGACTAGCACGAGCAGGGGCCCTGGCACAGCAGTGGGGGAACCGACACCTGAAGGCCTGGGACAGGCAGTCCCCACCACCCCCATGAGGAATTCGGTCCTTAAAAGAGAGCCTAACCGGATGCCGTGCCTGCTGACCATGGGCCAGCAAGTAACTCTGGAGCCATGGGCTTTCGGAATGAGCTCAGAGCGTTGCAGAAGAGCATGAGACCTCTTCCGCCAGGATTCGGGAGAAGCTGAAGTCCTAGTAGTGACCACCATGCTGACCGTTATCAGGCAACACATCACATGCAGAAGACAACAGAGAAGGACTAGGGACGAGCCTGGAAGATAAAAAGCAAGGAAGGCAAGGCGACCTGCCTGCCTGAGAACAGCGCGAACACGGCGAGCACAGACACGGAGACACGCGCCCACCCTCCTCCCCGCAGTGCCGCTTCTCCCGTCGCCTCGTGTCCATGCCTCGTGCTCCGGGCCCTCCTCACGGAGCCCCCGAACACGCCAACAGGCTGGCTGGGCACCAAAGGCGCAGCTGACATTTCAGAGCCGATTCCAGCATACAGGGCCTCGGATCTCAAAGACGACCACCACACGATCTTAAATAACCGTGGTTTTAATGCTTTACAGAACAAACTTGTTCTTTACCATTATGTTCATTATGAACTTGAATCACTGAAAATGTAAAGTCTATAATCAAATGGAAGCCCTAAGCAGCAACACCTTTGTGTTCAGTGATTTAACTTAGGAAACTTTGTGTAAAATCGTGAACCTTTTCATACATTTGTGATCTCTGAAACACAACTAGTAAAATGTAGTATAACCCTCTATCCCACTGCAACGAGTGGAGAGCGATGGCTAAAGCCATCATCACTGGATTATGTTCTAAGCGCAAAGGAAAATCTGTTCTCACCTGGGCCGTTTGCCCAGGTCCTCATGAGGCTGTCTGGTCCACCTGGGACAGCAGCTAGCAGAGGTCCAGGGCTTGCTGAAGATGGAGGTGCCATGGCACCAACTGCGGGCAGGAAGCCAGGCCAAAGGCAACGACACACTCTCTAGGGCACGGTGTCCCCACCCAGCTGTGTCCAGCTTTACCCACAGTGACTTGCACTCAGGTATTGTAACTTTACTCCTATAGTGAAAGTCAAGGCCCCGCTTCGCATGTGACCCTGCTGAGGGCGAGAGGACACAGTGAAACTTCGCTTTACTAAAAAAGCTCCTTTTGATATATAACCCCCTGACTCTTCAAGAAAGTCATCCTTTTCTGAGGTGGGGACATCTGCTTTAGGAAAGGTTTAAAGTTTGCTGTTCTTCTGGAACTGGGCCACCAGGCTGAGGACCTGCTCGGAAGCTTTGATGCTCTTTGAGCTGAGGTAGTTGGTGCTGTTGGTGGCCGTTTCCTCCAGGAAGTACCGGTAGTTGGCCATCAGGCCACACGAGCCAGTGATGCCCTTGGGGCTGACATCGGCCATCCAGTTGATGCGCCACATCACAGCCCCATTTTGCAGGTGGAAGTTTGCCACGGGGTTCAGGGCGTAGCCCCGGTGCTTCTCTCCGTACAGGTACCAGGCACAGAGCCTCATCAGGGGGCCCTGCAGCACCCTGACCAGCGTTTCGGACTTCACCCATTCGTTGCTGCTGAGAATGACCTTGAGGGTCTCATTAACGGGACCGCCTGTGACCTCTGAGATTTCTTTGCTTTCAGAATCTGTGAATAGTTCATTCCTCCCGTGCTCCTTTGCTTGCGAGTTCAGAAGCCCCAGAAGCCATTTGGTGAATCCAGGTATAGGAGACAGGCTTGAAAATGTCCCAAGGTGAGGAAACTCCGCCTGTAAGGCATGGTTGGGGTGGGGAAAGGAAGGTGGAAAAACACACACACACGAAGAAAGTTCAGCAGGTATGTCACCTTACAGAAACACCTCTCCATTTATCACTTCTGCATCATTAGCCTCTCTATGCTACTGAATAGTTTACAAAATGATATTTGATGTACACTAATTTTCTTCTTTCAAGGAATATTTATGAAGAATTCGATGTGTGCCAGGCCCTGGAAGTCATCTTGAATCCCCAAGGCAAGCCTTTATGGTGGGGTCTCTGTCTGCACCATTGATTACGGTAGCAAAGTTGGGAGACTTGGCTGAAATCTGAGCTGGGCTGCTGCGAAGTGGGACTTGGTATGCGGTCTTCTGACTATAGATCTTGTCTTGCTGGCACACCATGCCCCTCCCATGGACTTTTTGCAGCCACAGAATCTAGTTCCGTACTTGACACTCAAGTACCCAATGACTGCTGAATGAAATAATTGCCCAGCTACACCACAGTGGATGCAAGGGATGGGTAGAAGGGGGAGGAGATGGGTCTTTCTCCATATCGGACAATACGGATCAACCATTACTGTTCAAAGTACACGGAGATCTCAATGATCATTTAAAAAATCCAGTGTTTTCTGATGATAAATGTAATCCACCACACTTAACTACTCTGAGATAGCTAATCTCAATAGTCTGATAAAGTACAACTCCGTCTGGCCTTTCTTTAGGCAATTTTTACATGGGTGGGACATTTATTTTAATCCTGCTTTATGAACTTATATCATGAGCTTTTCTCGTTATCATTAAAATTCAAAAACATAACTTTAACAACAGAATAATATCAAAAGATGATATGATACCATGATTTCCCTAACTACATTCTCTTCGTTGGGCATTTAAAGTGGCTCTCAGTGTTTGCTTTTATAGACGCCATAAATAATTTTGTGCAGGAGAGGAATACGCTTTCTTCGAGATTCTGATGACTTTCTGGCTCGCAGCTAGTGGCAGATGAGCAGCCAACTGTCAGGATGCTACTGGGCTGACGGGCCAACTCTGATTCAGAAACAGAACCTACGGGTGTTCACTATCGCCTGGAAAACATGAACGACAGCAGCAAGTGGGCCGGGTGTGTTACCCAGAACCCCGGATTCTGCTCCCCTTTGATCGCCCTTCTTACCCTTGCAGTCCCCTTCCCCTGCCTCACCCATTTACATCTTCAGCAAAGAAGAAGGAGATAGGAAACCGATATTAATTAGATGTGGCTTCTTATCACCTCTGGGGAAAAGTGGCAGAGTGTGATCCTAATGAAGGTGATATCCAACTGAATCCCGAGTTCTCAAATTTGAAATTGATTATGAATTTAATATGAAGCAGGTAAATATTTTAATTCCATTCTGTCATTCTCTAAGGAAGAACTTCTGCTACAGCTGTGTTGAAACCACCCAAAGCAGAGACCACCACTCTCAGAGCCAATTATTAACAAACTAATTATTTTACCTCAGAATTTGATTCTACTCTTCGTTTACTCAAGCCCCTTATGAGATAGTTTTAAAAAGCCTAGACCCAGAGTGAGCCTGAACATTGCTGTTGTAGGATCGTTAAAGTGTTCTTCCCAGGGCAAAAAAGAGAAGGAATATTTCTAAAAGCCAGTCTTTTTCAAGCTGCTGGGTCTAACCTCGGCACTCCCTCAAGTGATGGGAAAGCCCAAGCCGATGAAGTGTCAGGGGCCAGAGGCCTGGAGCGTGGAGGCAAGGGTGGGTGGGGGACAATCAGGTGCGGCTAGAATGACCACAATGTGTCATTCGAATAGGGACATGTGAGAGCGAAAGGTGGCGCTCCTCCTAATTGGGCTGCAATGATACATGCAAGTTAGAACCACAGAAGGTGATGTCCTCAGATCACGTCTGCATTAGTGGCCGACTCTTTCCATCCCTCGAGTGGCTTTAGGGTTCCTTTTCTGCCTCCTCCCTCCCCGTGGATCCTGTCTTCACCTCTTGCCCATCACCGGTCCTAAGACCTGGGGCCCGACCACCCTGCAGCAAGGTAAGAGGGGGCCCTGCCACAGCAGTCCCAGGACGGTGCCTCGCTCACCTGCAGCTCCTTCACCACGCGCTTTATGAGAAAGGTCCCCAGCTCCACCCCCTGCAGTCCTTGCTGGGTCAGGCTGATGGAATAGAAGATGGCGGCGGCGATTTTGTTCTTCTCCTCTGTTTCCGACGGAGGACAGTCCTTCATTATTGCCTGGAAAACATAAAAGACAGCGGTGAGTGGGCTTGAACCCTCTCACGCTCAGCACCTCACTTCACTTCAGGGCATGAGCAATCCTCACAGGATGGGAGCTGACAGAGACCTCGGTGTCCCCACTATTCAAGGACTGGGCCATGGAGAGTAAACGCGGTCCGTTCCGTTCTGAAACCTCTCTGAAGGTGGCCACTGCACACCTTCCCTGGGTGGCTCACTCAGTGTTCCACCTCTTTGAAATTCCTGTGCAAACTTTGTTGAATAGCAATTTATGTCCCTTTTGTCTTTTTCAGGCTTTTGTGCACACGGACCTTGATTAATCTCCTCCCCAGAGAGAACGTGAGGCTCCGTCGTCTAGGCCACACGGCGACATGGCTCCACTTCCTGTAGCTTTTCTGTCAAGGCCTTTTCTCTGAACTGTAGTGTTTTAGATTTCTCAATAGGCTAGTGAGTCCTGTATAATTTTTCTTTTAGGAAATTTACCTTTTCCTGACTTTTCCATGCACCTTTTAATTTTGTGTCCCATTCTTGTTGTCCCTCAGTGAAAACACACATCCACACAGACACATACACAAAGCAACCTACGATATGACTTGTACTGGCAAGTCCCTCAGACAAGTCTGATTTTATGAGTGCCGAGTTTTGACTGCGGGAGTTTCTGAACCTTAATACTCTGTGGGTCGCTTGATAACAGTGGATTAGCAGCAGATGCCTTTGGTTCACTTTGATGCAGGCACACCAGCTTGCTTCTGAAGAAAACATCTAAACTACTCTAACTTCCACCAGCTACGTCTGATTCTTAAAGTTGGGATGTTTGGCCCACAGCCATGAAGAGGTCTGGGAGTCCACAAACTTTCCGAAATTGTGTATGGGATGTGTGCGTCCCAATGTCCTCAGTTTTCATCCCCTGCAGATACTCAAAGGGTCTCTTCTGTGACTCCCCAAAAGTTAAGAACTGCTGCTATAGCAAAGTGGGGTAGATGGTGAAACAGGCTGTGACACGTCCTGGGGCCCAGGCCAGGCCCTCTCTCCTACACCTGTACTCCGGAGGAAGACCCTCCTGTCAGAGAACAGAGTTCATTTCCAATCATTCTTCGTCTTCATTTGGTGAATTATGTTTTGTTTTTTAAAGAAGCCTGCAGGTTACTCTGTGGTTTCATATTCAAAAATTTCCAGCAAATCTTTTTTTAAAGTTTTCGAAATAGAAACAGATCTTTCTTTGGTTATGCACATGAGATATGGGTAATGTCAAAGAGGCAAAAAATAAATGCACAAAGAAGAAATCACAAATTACTCTAAAAGCTGACACGAATCCTGCTGCTAACCTTTTGATGACACCTTTCTAGATCTGTCTCATTGGCTATCGGTCCGTATACACTTAAATACACGCACACGCACACACACACACAACTGTACACATGCTGTCTCTCACAGGCCCGGCGCTCAGTTCTCTACACCTGGAAGGCAGCTGCCCTCAGGGCCAGGATGTGGGATGGGCTGGAATCCCGGTCTCACCCGTACTAATTCTACACTGTGGGCAAATCACTGAAGTTTCCCATAGCCTCAGTTTTCTTATGTCTAAATGAAGACAATCATGCTACTAATAACACCTACCACACAGGGTGCTGTGGCAGGAATATGTGGAATATGCTTTGTGGCTGATGGGCACAGAGCAAATGCTCAATTCATATTATTCGTACTATTAATAAGATCACACCATACGTGCTATTCTGTAACCTGATTTTTTATGCAATAGTATGTCAAGGTTGGCTTTCCATGTCAAAAGCATAAAACTAAGTCAATACTTAAACACATTCGCAGAACTCCACTGCACGTGAGGATGTACCAGGTGTGTATGCCGTCCTTTTCTTAATGCCTCCTCTGATGGGCAGTTAGGTTATCGTGTCCAACCTTTCAAAACCGTAGACAGCGCTGCAATGAGCAACTGCCTGCACGCTGAGGTCTGAGTCTCTCTCTAGGATAAATTCCTGAGTGAAATTTTTAGGTCGAAGGAATGCACGTTTTATATTTTAATTGGTATCACCCAACTGTCCTCGGGGAGGGGGTAATAACTTCTAGTGCGAGAGCACGCTGGCTCCTTCAAACACCAAAATCGTAAGGGATTTCTCCCTGGTGATTAAGGACATCTGCTCATTTGCCTTCTTGATTTCTCCACCATAGGAAGGCCACTCGCTGTGCCCATCCTATGACCTCTTATCATCTCTCCAGCTTCTGAACAGGTTATGCCCATCCCAAAGCCCTTGCCCACTGTGGTGTCCTGGTTTGAGCAAACCCACAGTGACCCAGGTGTCTCCGCCTCCCCTCACCTGTCTTTATCATCATCACTGAGATCTGTTCTCCTAGCCCCACTCCCTGCATTGGTTCTGCTCCCCGCTTTGTGCCTGCAGGACTGTTTCAAACGTTCTCGCCAACTCCTGAAGGAGAAAGCAGCTGGCCGCAGGCAGGGGCTATCAAACGCGGCTCCCGTGACCTCCGCTCACTGGGCAGAGCTCTGCGCCTACATCAGGCACGCAGCACGAGTCTATTTTTCAATCACATGTCTTTTTAAGCTACCCATAGCTACTTAACAAATGCTGAAAAGTTGAACCGTGTGCCTTTCCATCTCTTCTCCCCTTGCAACTCTTTTCTGCCTCACAAAAATATTCTGTAATACACGTCAATCATGTCTCGGTTCAAAGTCAACAGACCCAGATGAACGCTCTCCTCATTTCATAGCTGTCTGCATACTACACGTCTATATTCTGTAGCTACAAATTTGGAGATTTTATCTAGCCAATTCAAAAATCCATAAAAGTCTAAGCAATTTGTTTTTGAAAAGGGGATAAAACTAAGTTTAAAAAAATTTAAGGGACTCTGTAGAATGCCTACTTTGTCGTGAATGGACTGTCCGCAGGTACCTGAATGTTGCTGGAGATCTCACTGGTCAGTGCCAGATGCAAAACCACGAGGGGCTCCTCGGGGGTTGAACAGTGAGAAAAGAAGTAACATCTCCTGTAGGGGCCGACACGTTGTTTCAAATCCATCCAATTTTTTATAGGATGCACAGCCTCAGACCTGACGAGAACATTACGAAGAGGTAAGACAAATGTACAATTTACAAGTTAAATAACCATTGCTAATTCTCATTCATATTATTCACTCAAGTCAAATAAATCCTTTAAATGTAGCTTTAATTGACTCCAGGAAAATTCAAAGAAAATCATTTTAATGTGAAACAGCACTGGCTGAAAGGAGCTATAATTAATGACCATTTCACACCCAAAATTGTGCTCTCGTTTTTGATGCCTGGTCTTAAGACTAGTTTGTGAGGCCCTTGGGAAGCAGGTTTTAACGCAGAAACCTAACCAGATGCTTCAGCGGCGAACATTTCGTCTTTTATTTCCTTTGAATCTCTGCAGTTTGAAGTCAATGTTGCAAACACACGTCTCCCGGTTCCATCTGGCTGGCAACCTCAGCCAACCACTACTTTGCTTTCAACGTGTGAAATGGCAGAAGGCACAATCAGCCCCTCGAATCTGTTACACTTCCAACTGGTAGGACGTTTCCCAAACCTCAGATTCCTTAAGACGTCATGGAATGTGAAGATCCTGAGGTGGAAAGAGCTTCTCCCGTTTGTGAGAAAAGCCATGTCATGCTAGCCTGCATTTTTCACTGTGTCTTGGACATGCTGAAATTATGCACCAATATAGTTTATAATTTAGAGATTTCATCCAAGGGAGAAATTTTAACAACTAGATGAGATAGATGCTGTTTGGATTCCTAATGTAAATACCTGGTCCAGTGAATTCATATAGCTCTGATGATGGGGTTTGGGAAAAAAGAGGACCACGTGTTTGAAATATGAGGACACAGATGAGGCCCTGCATTTGCCTGCAGAATGATCAGTTTCTACCTGTGCCCTTTCCTCCTCCCGGGTCTCAACATCACTGCTGGAGCAGCTGCAACATATGAATACTGTGTTTGGGTTTTATTAGGCTTGGAATAAAATGTACATGTGAATGGAGATTAGCTTTCAGCTAAAATACAAGGAACGTGAAAGCCTGAATACTTACTCACTGATTCTCTGAAGCACTTCACATGGCGAATGCCAGGTCACCCGTTCTAGGTTTAGGAACCCTGAAGAAAACCATTCTGACAGCATGCCTTTCAGCACTCCATTCATTTCCTGAAAAGAAAAGAAAGAGTAAGCCTTCCAATGAAAAGAGATAAAGCCCATCTCTGCATCATCTCCAACACGGTGAGTGAAAACACCAAAACATGATACCCATGGAGACTAAAGAGGAATCTCCAAATGGCCTTTTCTGAAATAGCTCCACTGAATTCTTATCTCAACCAAGTTAGACTGAATTCAGCTTTCCATTTAGACTTTATTACTTCAATCTGTAAGATACCTGAATGGGAGTATTGGATTTAAAGTAAGTTTCCCAAATCAAATATGTTCCAATTCATTCACCGTAAAGAACGCAAATAAAAACATAAAGTTCATATAACAAGGAATGGTGTATCGTAAAGGAAATGCTAACACAGGCAGCACAGAGCTCAGGTCCCCATCCCCTGAGGAACAGTTTTCGATATGCCAGAACATCATTCCTTGTTTCCTAAGAGAAGCAACCTGCAAGTTGCATCGAGGTGACTTTAGAGATGTTAAAATATGAAAATGTGCATCTTAGAGTTGACAAAACACAGTACCTGGATCCAGTACTTGCTTTCTTAGGAAACAAGGAATGATGTTCTGGCATATCGAAAACTGTTCCTCAGGGGATGGGGACCTGAGCTCTGTGCTGCCTGTGTTAGCATTTTTTTTTCTTTCATAGTGGAACATAAAAAAATAGTGTATCTGGCAATCGACTCATTTACACTTGATGAAATTGTTCTAATCCACTTCACTTTATATCTGATCTATTTCCAAAATTATTTGACTCAACTTTACCATCAAAAATCCACTTGACTGAAACCTTTTAAACAAGAACAGAACAAGAGGGGCATAAGGAAAGGAGAGGAGCAGACCCATCTCAGTTTACTCTGCAGTGACCACCACCGAACACGTAACAGCAGTAAGCTTCCCAATAGCTACCATAGTGAGGAGAGGGGGCTAAATCTAGGGCCAGCCAGGAGAAGACACAGTCAGACCTGGATCAAACTTAATGTAAAGAAGAGCTTTTGAATCACTAGAGCTGTCCACAGATGTCAGCCTGAAAGAGCACGAACCTCCCCATGGGAAGTGATCAAGCACGGGGTTGACAAAGACTTGGTGGAGCTGTTTTCAAAAGGATCTAAGCATCCGGTAGGCAGTTGGATCAGATGACCTTTGCAATTGCTTCTTACTCTTTATTGATTCCATATCTAGTCTCTTTCACTTGGCCCTAAGCTCTGTAAGGGCAGAGGTATTTCTGATTCATTCCTCTGGTTCCCGGAGCATTCTTCAGGGTCTTCCATGTGGAATATGGTTAACAGATTGATATCAAATGAAAAAAAGCAAAAAAGCTGAAGAATGGTGATTAGAAAGTAGCAGGAAAAGAGGATATAAGATGTCATTTGCTAGGCAACACAGAATAGGTCCTTATAAAACTCTATTACTACATTTGACCACAATGGTTCATTACTTGAGGTCCTCACATCCTTTTGAGTATGTGCTAAAACCAGGGACCCTCGCCCCAGAAAAATGCAAACACATTAATTAAATTTTGCATACAATTTCCTGGGTTCATAGAACTCTGAAACACATCTATGAGTCATCACCAGGGGTTCATGGACCCCAGATTAGGAATCTGTGCTCCGAAATGGTTAGAAATGAATTAGCTGAGTTCCATGTAAGATGTACTGGCATCTCTATGACATTCACAATAGAAAAAGCTGGAATTATCTAGGTTCAGTATTAATTCAGTATTAATTATGAAAGAAATGGTTTGGCTGATGAAAGCTGCCCGTCTAAAAGCCTCTTCATTCTATTTTGGGCTACTGACAGCCATAAAATGTGACACCGGTACACGAGAACTGGGAACTAGGTTAAAGGTTACAAGTCTCTACTGCTTAGTTCTAACAGATGACAGCTGTTCAGGCTGGAATCAACCACCCCATGCGGCAAGGCTACCGGATCACAGAGAACAGGAGGGAAAGAAATCACTTATGCTTTCTGCTCATTAATTTTGCAATCACTTATCCACAGTCTGAGACTCATACAACTGCTGGGAATACTGCGATAATGCCAAAGTCGGGTCAGGTCTCAGTTCTTTCTGTACTGCTAATTCCAGTTATCCTGGATGACGCCGTTCAGAAGGTCAGTCAACTCTACCTTTCAGGAGAGAAAACACCGTCTTCTACGCTCTCTTCTGAATGGGAAATGAAGATCTCCCCACTTTTGGTATGTGAAGAAGAGTTACTTTTCATTGTTCAGGAGCCCTGAGCTGAGGAAGGGAGCTGAAAGCGATCGGAGAGGGTCACGGTGCTGAAGCTAAGACATTGTAGGCACAATTCCAACTCGTGCAAGCTGCTGACCCCCAGAACATACTACAAACATGTTCTTTTTCGGTCTAGCTAAGCACAGAATTTAGTAGAACCGACAAGACCCACTGTACTAACTTAAAAGCAAGACAAACTGCCAAAAGAAGTTGTACCACTGCGCAGCCAGCCAGCTGGGCACTGCGACGGTGGGGACACTGACAAGGTCCGACGCACGTTCAGTTCCTTCCCTCGTGTCCCACCTATGCATCTGTTAAGGCTGCGCACCCCTCATTTCACCGAAATGTCTACATTTAAATTGCTCATCAGAACCCCTCCCATTTCCTACGTCAACTTCCCACTAGGGCCCACACACTGCTCAACAGCGCTCAGACCTTCTGCTATAATGAGTTCAGTTCAATCTCACTGGGGATTTTATCTGTAAGAAACCTAACTCTTCAACCCAAATGGGCCTTTGGGAATGTCTCTGGAGAAAAACGAAAGCCTATAAGCCACACACACGGAAAGCGCCCCCTCCACACAGTCGCCCCCATATACACACCCACACAGGAGGCGTCAACACACAGCATCCGCATACCAGATCTGCCGTGTCTCAAAAAACACAACACAGGTATTTGACCTTTGCCAGGTTGTAGAAACTGTCTTCAAGGTAACGCTTGTATCTTCCCAGCAGAGTCTGAAATTGCTCCTGAATTTCAAATCTAAAAGGATTAAGAATCCTCACGGGAGAGACAAGAAACCCTGTCTGACATAAAATAGCCAAGGAAAGAAAGACACTCCCGCTCGGTCTCTCCTTTGGCCTTCGTGCTGGGCTCCATCTGAAATGGAAGTCAGTCTCCCGATTCTTCCCGTATTTCCGATAATCACAACCCTTGGCCAGAGGCCGATGTCTTGACAAACGGTGCCCTCATTTGTAAACTGGATTTTTGGCAAAGCTCCCTCAGGTATTTCTTAGAGAGAAGCAGGCTGACCTTGAGCAAACCGACCACCAGCTGACTCTTTCACCTCAGTGCAGTGCCAGTTGGCTCAGGGAGTTAGGTGACTTGGCTAAGAACACCTAAAATCATGCCTTTAACCAGTGGATGGCAGAGACAGGAAAGGAAGCGGCCTCTACTCTCCCCATCCAGTGCTGCTTCCACCACACCCACTGTCCCAAGTCACTGAATCAGCATCCTTTTTGGCCTCACATTGCCGGTTATTCTAAAGCGTCTTTGCAGCCTATAGGATCCAGTAAACAGAAGCCGGTGCTGGGCATGCAGTGACCGAATCCATTCCATAATAATGCGTAGGCCCAAGTCAACAGCAGCTCTCCTGTAAACTAGTGCGTGTTGACTTAACTTTTATCTAGCTAGTCCAAAGGGCAGCAGGGCCCAGGTGAGTAGCATGCCCGTGTGACAGGGTACATGCTGTGTGCACACGGTAAGGCGTGCAGATATCTGGGGCAACTGCAGAGGGAGATCCCCAATCCCCCAGCATCACAGAGCATCACAGGCCCCCGGGGGCATGGGACTCCTGCCCCAAAGCTTCATGTACCAAACTTCTGGTGGTTTCTAAAACTAAGTTCCTAAGAGTGAAAAGTTCTAGCTGTACCACCTCTTTAACGTAGAGGCAAAATCCAAGATGAGTGGAAGGGAATCAAGATGGCATTAAGCAATTCTGGTGACAGATTAGAATATCGGATCCCAATGACAATTTCTATGGATGAAAGAACAACAATAACAAAAAACTATTCACTGAATAATTTCAATGACAGGGCTTAAAAATTTCTTTTTTATATAACTATGTAGAGCAAAGGAGAAGGGACAAGAGTTAGCCCCCAACAGTCAGATGCACTAGATAAGCAGAATTTTTAGGTAGAGCAATGAAGAGGCATGATGAAAACTAGAAAAGGCTTCTAAACCCAAAGGGTCCAAGTGCGGAGGCAAAGGTCAGGCAATTGTTATTTATCCTTTGTTCAAAAAATATCTTTAGTCCACGTGGCTTTTTGCCTGCAGGTATGCGACGCTTTTTCCCCTCACGTGTGTTGGCAGCTTGGGTGAAAATAAAAAAGGGAACACTGAACATCTGAGGGCCTGGTGTTGCTGGCAGCTCTGGATTTCCCCAAGGCATGCTCCTCTCTCCCAACAAGTTTCAATGTCACAGCTTTCAACTGGCATGATGTTTCTTCTCACTGCACGATAACCGCGAGTTTTCTCATGTGGGCAAGAGTGAGGGGGTACATTCAGTAACGTGTCGGAGATCAGCAGATTTAGAACTGGAAGGGACATCAGAAACCACCCAGGGCCCACACATACTGAAATGTGCCAAGGGCAGTCCAAATGTCTGATATGCCTTTCTTGGCTGTGCAGAAAACCTCCAAGCCCTCTGGGCTCCCTTCCAGGCTCAAAACTCTGTGAGTGGAGCAGTCTGACATCAAGACAAATTGGAATGATTAGAGTGCTGATTTGGTCTTAAAGCGGGGCACCCAGGAGTCTATCTTAATACTTCATTCATCATTTTGCTATGCAAGAACTTAAAGACAAGGTTCCCAGTTTTCAAGTAGCTGATCATCTAGTTTGGGGTTGGGAGGGGGAATAATACACTTCAAACACTAAATTCTGTGGTTAATGTAAAAATCCAAGTGAAGAAGGCAGACAATAACATATGCCATGAGGCTCTAAACTAGAGATCATTTTGAACTTGGTTAGAAAAGCTCAGTGAATGAGCTGGGGGTGGAGGCAGCTCTTATTCTAACATGCCTCCCATGGCGGAGGGGAGGGAGGGGGCATTCGGGAACTTTGCATGAAAAGCAGGCTTGGCCAGAGAGGACAGGTGAGGTAATGAAGAGTAAAGCTGGAAATACTGCCCAGGATGGTTTGGTGTACATCAAAGGAACCAAAGGAAAGACACTAAATGTGATCCTTCTGGCACGTGAGGCTTGATGGTTTTTCAACAAGGGAGTTAAGACTGGCCTGTGGTTTTAGAGAGAGAAGGGCACTGGGATTGCGGAGAAGATGGAAGCCTGCATGAAGTTGTGGAAAGAGTGAATATAGTCACAAATAGAGAATACTAAAACCCTGACTTGTTAAACTACATAAAACAAAGCCATCGATTAACTATTTTTTTAAATCTTGTCCTCCATTTTATAGAAAAAGGCAAATTCAAAGAGAACAAATCCATTTTCGATCTAGTTAAATGATCAACCCAGGAGTCGCTGTGTAGTGACCGTGGAGCCATCGAGCTGACTGATGACCTGAGTTGCAACTGTCACCAGCTCCGTATTCTGGGCATAGCACTTGACCTCAACAAGCATTAACCCCCTTACCTATGGCTTGCTGAGGATGAAATAAACAAGTCAAGAAAAGCACTTACTACCCACTATGCCTGCTACCAACGCTTCCCATTCTAGAATGGAAGCTCCTGGACCAAGCAACTTTGGGGCCTAAAGCATGCCTCATCTAAGATAAACACCAGATGGCTGCGTGCTGGATGAGTGGATGGGTAGATGATATCATTCTGAGACAGCTGACATTCTACCTAATTCGCCAGCCTCCTATGCAGTAAGAACCAAGTTCCAGAAGGACCGTCATAGAGCACTGGTCCCTGTAGGAAGAAAAAAAGCCTGCTTGGATGATAGGCTACACCCAAGCCTCCCTTGAGAGGAATCAGATGGGAATGCATGCAGTATGTGAAACACCAATCAGATGGTTTGAGCCAGGAACATGGTCAATTCAGCACAGTAAGACTCCATGACTAATTTGGTGCTGGTGCAATGAACAACTGTGGGTTCTCAGTCTGTGAAGGTTTGTGGTCCTCGGTAACAGTATTGTAAATTGACCAGCTATCATGAGAAATCAAATCACAGCCATTATTATACTCTGAGATTAATCCCATCTTTAACTACATCCAATTTTTGTGCATCTAAGGCTAAGTAGCTAAGAAAGATAGTTTCTGACATCTCCATAACTCATATAACATGATGGGGATATGAAGTGTAGTATAAAGAACCCCAGATTTGGATCTGGGTGGATGATCTGAGACATATTTATTTGCTCTAAGTTCTTGGTCAAGTCATACCATCTCAATACACGTTTCCTTTACTGTAAAAGTGGACATGCATATCACCTATCTAGAGTGAGGCAATAAACACTGTAACTATCATGCCAGTGTTCTTATATAAATTAGTACATATTGTTCAACTGTGCAGTATGAAATTCTGAATGTCAGAACTTCCTGGAACTTTGAAATCATTTGTTTACTAAAAGAGCAAGTTATGGTCTCTCCATATTTAAAAACGATAGTACAAAAGGACTCTATCAACTATTAGCACTCTTTCAAAAAAGTCATTATTTAAATCGAAGTATTTATTCGCATCTAACATGAGCTCACCGTGCTAAGCGCCTGATTACTTCAAGAAGTCAACCAAAAATCAAGTTTCAGGGCTGAATTCTGGAAGGCAAAAGCTCTGCAGCAGAGAGGTTATGCAGCAGAGAGACGGCCAGAAGGCGCCCAGCCTCCTAGACGGTGGCAACCTCATCTTCTAGTCATCTTTGTGCCGTTTCATAGGACTTCTTACAGGACAGCTTATACATCGTGAGTATGCATTTAATTTTTGCTGATACCATCCAGGTTTTCAGAAAGGCTGCCTGATGCCCAGTTTAGTACTCACTCAAGTATATACTACATAGATGAAACTTCTCAGCTAAAATAATAAACAGGCATGGAGCGCACTAATCATGAACGAGGCGTGAGTCGCTTTTAACGGTAGGCAAGTGCCATTTCTAGTAAGCACAACACAGTAAGGACTGGAGCAAGATGACTAGAGGGAGCTAAGGATTCAGAAAGCGTCGGGAGGAGACGGGGTTCAGGAGTGCAACTCAAGGCGAAGTGTGCAGGGCTTCAGGAAGGGAAGGCGGAGTGTTGGAGGCTTGAGCGGCAGGTGAGGATTATACAGGGAAGACTGTCAAGAGCCAGCAGACCTAGGCGCAAGGCGGGGGCGCGACCTGGGCTGTCCCCATTGCCCGCGGGTTGGAGCGGCCCGGGGGGGCCTTACCCGGACGTGCGGTCCCTCCACCAGCTTGAGGGCCTGCGCCTCCAGCAGGTCGGCCCGCAGCCGCACCAGGAAGCGTACGCCGCCGTCCAGCTTGCTGATGTTGTGGAAGAGACCGCGGTAGCGCGGCACCAGGGCGTAGCGCAGCCGGTCCTCGGCCTGCAGCAACACGGCCGCTTCCCGCGGTTGCTGGCGAAGCTGGAGCACGCCGGCGCTATGCTCCGCCACCTGGCCGTGGTCCACGCCGAAGCCCTGCGCCAGGCGGCAGCAGCTCGGCGGCCGCCGCGCCGGCCAGGCCGCCGTAGAAACTCACAAAGTCCGCGCACTGGGCCTCCGCCGGAGCCGGGGTCTTCTCACGCAGCTCGTAGGCCGGCGTCGCGGGGACCGCGCGGCGAAGCAGCTCGTCCATGGCCCGCTCCAGGGGACCCACCGCCGCCTGCCTAGTCGACAGCCGGAGTCCAGGTGGTCGCAGCGGCCGCCCGGGCAGCCGCAGCGGGAGGAAGCACCGCCCCGTAAAACCTGGCCGGAGGCCTCGCATAGCTCCAGCGAACAGCTGCCTAGCAAACGCCGCCAGCCTCGCCGCTGTGCTTCCGGCTTCCGACTTCCGGCGTGCGCCATCCTCATTGGCCGAGGCCGGAAGACGGGCGGGCGGAGGCCAATGAGAGGGCAGAGCGGAGGGACTGGGGCGGGGAGAGCGCGGGGCGGAGCGCGACCCTTGGCCAAGTGCAGCCAAAGGTCCCAGCACTGGGGCGGGCAGTGGCTTCATCCCTTCCCCTCCCGCGTCACCTGGCTACCCAAAGTCAATGTCTCAGCCTCGCTCCTCTTACCCGGAGACGAACTCGTCAACCTCAAGGCGCGTCAAAGTCACCTGGAGAACGTGTTAAGCATGCAGATTCTGGGCCCTATTCCCAGTGGATTTGAGGCAGCGCTGGAGGAATCCGCGTGCTTACGAAGTTTCGTGTTGGTAATTCTCTGGCAAGGTAACCTAAGTGCTCTCATTTCATTGTCAGGGTCTGATTATACAAGCGAGTCCCAGAGTTTCCTCTCTTCTCTGTTCTGAGCTCCGGACCCAACTTTCAGCTGCCTGCTAGAGAGTTTTTCATGGATGCCACAAACGGGGCTCTCCTGAGCATCTTGTTCTCCTTTTGTTTTCATTCATTCATTCATTCGTTCAACAGAGTTTTAACCGCCTGGTATATGCCAGGCCCTATATTAGGCACGGGGATAAAATAACCAGACAGACCTTATCGTATCCCACGTACTTCACAGTCTAATGAAGGAGACAAATGATAACGAAACTACAAATTGTGATAAGTGCTGTAAAGAGAATAAACAGGGTGGATTGATACAATACAGGTCCAGAGTGGACTTTCCACTGGCAGGGTCATCAGGAAAGACCTCTCTGAGGAGGTGATATTTAAACTGAGACCAGAAGCTAGTTGTGGGCTGGGGTTTGAGGGGGAAAGCCCAGAGAAGCTGATCTATCCACTCTTCCAAGTTCAAAAGCACAATTTTTATAACCTCTGTCATGCTCTTTGTCCCAACATCTAAGTTTTATTGATTTCTATGTTAAAAGGCCTCCTGAATTCATTTCTTCTCTCTGGCCCACTGTTCCTATAGCCCATGTCACTTCTCACGAGGGCCACTGCAGTAACCTCTTTGCTTCCATGCTTAATCCCTTCAATCTATTATCTGCATCAGCTTCAGAGTGAACTTTCTGAATCATCGATCTAACCATGACATTCACATACCATTGCTCAAAAAACCAAATATCTTAGAGTGACAGGCAGAGCTTGGCACCAACAATCCCTACTTCCCTATCTCACCCATCTTCTGTTTCTTCCCACCTCATGTTCCTGACTCCTTGGCTTGGTGCTCCCAAACTTTTAGATTTTGGGATCTGTTTTCAAAATACTGGGAGCACTGATGCATAACTGGAGGGTAAGCGAGAGAGGTGGTTATTCGTGGTGGCATGGGTGTTGTCGGTGGCCAAAATTGCACTCCGTCTGTAGTTTCCACTCATGCACCCATTTCAGATAGTCTGTCCCTACAGGAGTGATTTTTTGCCATGGGTAGTGAGAGATTGGAGGGATTTGCCAAATTTAGTGGAGGAGTCCAAAAAAAAAAAAAATCCAGCCAAGAGCCCACTTGGAAAAAGAGAAGACTCATCTAGACACAAAGGATGAAGAAGAGCAGCTAAGATCTGGGGCCAGATGATCCACCATCCACCCAGGGCAAGTGGGCTCTGGGGCAAGGGCTTTCTTATTTGTTTGGGGATGTACAGGGCACCTGGTGGATCAGAGGGTACTAGAATGTGGACCCTTCCCTTTCTTCGTCATACACTGGCAACTCATGTCCCACTAAAGTCCCTCTGACATCCCCCTGACATGGCCGTGAGGAGAGAGATGTGTACACTGGCTAAGCCCTATACACCCCTCTAACATTAACAACACGTCACCACTTACTAAATGCCATTCACTGTAATTAGCCCTTAGATACATTATCTCATTTAATCCTCACAATAACCATATAGGGCAAGAACTATTCTCATTCTATCAAGATGAACAAGGTGGCACAGAGAGATACAGAGACTTGCACAAGTGCTTGCACCTAGTAAATAGTGGTGGTGGTTTCCAGATCTGAGACTGGAGTGTGGAAGGATTATTTGCACACGGGCCAGACTCACTCCAAAGTTTGTGCTCTTTCCACCCCAGGATCCTGCCTCTGCTAACACGAGGATTTCTGCATTATTTAGAGTTGAGTTTGTTTTCGTGCTGAAACGTCGAGGAAAATACGGAAGAGACAGGAATATAATCAATACCAAATCCCTTCCACATGGCAGACAGGTTACTGCATTTAATCCTCATGTCAACTCTTGTCAGGCAGTTGTCCCCAACTACAGATGAGGCTGAGGCTTGAGAGAGCACATGACTTACCAAGGTCATTCTGTTAGTGAAAGGCAAAGCCCAGGTTTGACCCTTGTCTACGGATTCCAAAGCTTTTCCTTTTTCTACACTCCTGAGTTAGGTTTCTAGAACAGTTTTCCTTCCTCAGGCCATACAGGAATCATCCGTTTGCTCCCCAGTTCAATTCCAGTGGTGCTGGGAACCAATGGGTGGTATTTTATTATGGGGAGTGACTCAAAGGGAGGCCAGCCCTAAGAGATCAAAATTTATGAAGCTCCAGAAATTAAAATTGAGTAACTAGACAAACATCAATAAAAGATCACAGAAAGTCCTGAGAGAGACACAGAAGTGCTTGGGTATTCATGTGAGCATGGTAGCATTCTGCATTGCCCAGGGGAAACAATGGTTAACTTAGGTTCTCAGGAAAAAGAGCAAAGATGGGTCCAAACCTCAGACTGCACAAAGTAAATTCCAGGTGGTTTAAGCAATTACGTTTTTACACAAAATGTAATAAAAGTATCAGAAGACAATAATCTCAGAGGTAGAAAGGTCTTTGGAAGTATGGCACAAACCCAGACTCCTTAAAGAGAAGACTGGTCAATTCAAGTAGATAAAAAATCTTAAAAGGTTCATTATGCGTTTTTAAAAAAATCAAATGACAAACACTACCTTGGAGAAATATTCGCAAGTTGTACCATTTCCAAATGGTTAATTTCCCTAATATATAAAAAACTAGAAAGCAATATGGGAAAAGACTGTCTACCCAACAGAAAAAATGGAGAAAGGATATGACCAGAGAGTTCTTAGAAAAGGAAATAGAAATGGATCTTAAAAATATGAAATGTGTGCAACTTCACTCATAATAAGAAAATGCAAATTAAAACTCCAATGATCTATTAGTTTGTGTTTATTGGACAACAATAGTCAAGAAGTTGGATAACAGCTGTACTTGTTAGCCTGTGGGGAAAAAGGTACCCTCTTGCATTGTTGGAGTGTAACTTGGGACAACCCCATGCAGGGTGCCTTTGCAATATCTAACAACATTACAAATTGGCCCAGCAATTTTTATAGAAAAATACTCCATCTGTTGAATGGGTCAATAACATGTTGGATCAGACCCAGGCTACTCATTCTGCAGGACCAGGAGTCCGGCACAGAAAACAGGACAATGAGAGGGTCTGTCGGGAGCCATTGCAAGGCACCGAAGGTGTCACATAGTTTGGGAGCCATAAAACAGTTGCTGAGACTGTGTTATCAATGGTTAAAGGAAGTAAATGGTTGAGTTAAACATTACTGACCCTGGTGAGGAGATTCACCCATTAAGAAACTTTTTTAAGGTAATGGAATGTTTTTACAGCCTTAAAAGCAAGAATGTTTGTACCCAGATAACAAGGATGTTATATGATCTTGTGTGAATGTTAGCATTCGAATGATATGTTGTGCTTTGCTATTGTATCCTAAAACATATATAAAGACTGAGCTAAATAAAGACGGGGCTGCAGCATTGACTGTATGCCCTCCCGAAGCGCTTTCCTGTCTTCTTTTTTTCCTTAGGCTTCACCCCACTCTTTTAGGTGCTGTTCGACTTAGCTGGCTCCGGCAAGGGTCTCTCCAAGGAGATACAGGTAAGGGTGGAATGGCCACCTCTGGCGATGACCAGGACTCAGGGTCAAAATCCTAGAGTCTGTCAGCCAAGAAGAAACAGAAAATAGAGGGGAGAGGGACTTGCTTGGAGCGGCTACATCTGCAGAGGCAAGCACAGGCCGGTAGGGCTGCCTACTAATAAAAGTCATTGGGTCCAAAGTCAGCAGAGGGCCCTGGGTATGCATCCTGGACCTGCCACTTACTAGTTCAATGACCTGGAGGAGGTTTCCTCACCTTACTAAGGTTATTTCCACATCTGTGAGATGTAGATGATGGCAATATCCATCTCACGGGCTTGTGAAAATTAAATGATTTGTGTTAAGCACATGGCAAGCAGCAAAGATTCCATGACATTTTAGTTAAAGTACTGTAAGCCTCATAAAATGAATATATTTTAAGGTGGGTGTGTATTTGCATATGCCCAAAAAGAAGCAATCTGTTGACCCGAGGCAGGATTATTTCACCATTACTCTGAGATACTGTGATTCATGTGCAGCTTTTTCCTAGAACTCTGAAATAGGTGAGGTAAGAGGCATCTGTGGATGAGAAGAGGGGTGGGGTGGTGGTGGAGATGCACTCTGAGGGAAAGCCATATCCCTGAGCAATTGCCAGGATGGCAAAAAAAATTTCTTTTGAAATAATTTTCAAATACTTATCAAGGGAGGTTTGTTTTATCCTCTAGAAGTTGACTCTGAACTCCCCTGCAGTTCCCTCTCCGCCCTCCCTTTTTACAATCCTCTACATTTATGAAAGAGAATATCACACACCAACCAGGTCCCCCACAGAGCAAATCTGTAGGAGGCATTGGGAATACAGCGGGACTTTGTTCCATTCAGATGGAAATAATGCAGGTATCTTTTGTTCAAGGGTGAAAGTTCAAGGGTGTGTACCTGGTAGACTCTAGGTGCCAGAATTTCTATAAGTATTGCACTATAAAAATACTGAGAGCTAGTTCTTTACAAGAACGGCTTTTGTTGGGCACGTCTGATCTCACAGGGCGTAAGAAAACTACGTTTGGCTCATTCTGCAAAGACATAGACACACGGAGCATTCTGAAGGCCTGGCAGTAGCTTCTGAGCAGGCCACAGTTCCTCTGTACTAGGGAAGTGGTGACAACTTATCACTAGCTGGGGGAAGGAGCCAGTCTGGTCCAGATGGGCTCCTTTGGTGTTTGTCTTCCCTTAGAAGGGAATATAGGTGTACATCTTCATGCAGTTGGATTAGGTAATGGTTTTTTAAATATGACACCAAATACACAAACGACAAAGGAAAAATAGATAAACTGGATTTCATCAAAGTTAAAAACTTTGATGCATCAAAGGACACTACTGAGAAAATGAAAAGACAACCCACAAAAGGGGAGAAATATTTGCAAATCATATAACTGATAAAGATAGTATCCAGTATTTATAAGGGATTCTTACAACTCAACAATAAAAAGACAATCCAATTAAAACATGGGCAAAGGAATTTGAATAAACATTTCTCCAAAGAATTTATACAAATGACCGTAAGTACATGAAAAGATTCTCAACATCATTAGTCATTAAGGAAATGTAAATCAAAGCCACAATGAGAAATTACTTTAAATCCACTAGTATGGCAATAATAATAATAATTAAAAATAATTTTTATAAAGGGAAATAAGTTTTGGTGAGGATGTTCAGAAACTGGAACTCTAATATACTCTTGGTGGGAATGGAAAATGGTGCAGCCATTCAGGAAATCATTTCAGCAGTACCTCAAAAAGTTAAACAGAGAGTTACCACATGACCCAGCAATTCCACCCGTAGGCACTTGAGAGTCTTGTAAACATTTATTCACAGAAAAACCTGTACATGAATTTTCATAGCAGCATTATTAATAATAGCTAAGAAGTAGAAACAACCCAAATGTCCATGAACTGACGAACGGGATAAACCAAATGCTGCATCTGTATACAATGGAATATTATTCAGCCATAAAAAGCATGAAATACTGATACATATGACAACATGGAGGAGCCTTGAAACATTTGAAGTGAAAGAAGCCAGGTACAAAAGATCACATATTGTATAATTTCATTTATATGAAATACCCAGAATAGGCAAATCTATAGAGACAGAAAATAGGTTGATGGCTGCCTAGCACAGGGAGAGAGGAGAATTGCGAGTGACTGATAATGGCTACGGAATTCCTTTTTCAGTGATGAAAATGTTCTGGAATTAGTGGTGAAGATTGTACACTATCATGAGCGTGCTAAAAACCAATGAATTGCACACTTTGAAATGGCTAAAATGGTAAATTTTACATTCTATGAATTTTATCTCAAAAAAAAAAAAAAAAAAAGACTGCCCCAGAGGGATTAGCATCTCTCTAGCCAATCAGTAGAGAGAATCTGATTGGTCCAACCTGGATCAGGTGCCCAAGCAAGGATACAGGGTTACATGGACCAAGCAGGGCTGAGGGGAAGTATCCTTTTGGTGGGGATGCAGCATTTAGAGGAGAGGGATATAAGCTGGGCAACTGTCCCAAAAGATGTCTACTTTAAGTATGAAAAGACAGCATTAAAAAGAACCTTGGGAAAAAATCGGCCATAATTCTAGCATCTTAATTACAACAGTTTATATTTCTGCAACTCCTTCCAGTATTTGTCCACAGGCCATGTTTTTCTGAGTTGTAATCACTGTGTTTTTACTGTTTATTTCCTGTTCTTTTCACTCTCCATCATATCACAAACATTTTCCATGTTTCTAAATCACCTTCATAATTATCCTTTTTAATGACTGCATAACATTCAATTGAGTTGATGTACCATAATCTCTTAATCACTTTGCCATTTCTGTATATTTACATGGTTTCTAATTTGTGTGTGTGTGTGTGTGTGTGCATGTGTATGTATGTGTGTGTGTGTGTGTATATATCATACTGCAGGAAATACTTTCATGCATACTGATTTTTTCTTTACTAAAGTTGCCCAAATTACTTAAAAAGACCAAATAGGATAAAATTTCCCATGAAATGTCAAACTAACCAAGAAGCCTAGACAGGAAAGAGGCTCATAAACTTACTGAGCTGGCAGAGAAAGCAGTCATGATTCCTAGAGACTCACTCCCTTCTCCCCACAGGGAAGCCTCTGTTCTCACTGGTGTGTTTATGCCTCTCACCAGTAGTTCAGTGGTCATCTGTACTATGAATATACTAATGTAGATTGATCTCTTCATCTGGGTCATATCCAGTTGGTTGGCTTTTGTTGTTACAGTGCTACTCTGAACATCCTTAGACATGTCTCCCACTCTAGGGCACACATGCAAGAGTCTCTCTAGACCAGTTTCTCAACCTTGATTGCATTTTGGGATGGATCATTCTTTGTGGTGGTGCTGTCCTGTGCACCATGGGATGTTTAGCAGCATCCCTGACCTCAACCCACTAGATGCCAGTAGCATATCCCACTTGCAACAATCAAAAATGTCTCTGGACATTGCCATATATCTCCTGGAGGACAAAACTACCCTCCCACTGTTGAGAACCTTGGTTCTCCAGCTTTGCTGCACTTTAGAGCCACACGGGGGACCTTTAAAAATATTCCATGACCAGACTGCACCCAGTCCAATTAAATCAGAATCCCTGGGGCACACTGGTAGCACTGGTTCTCACATTGCCTGCACACTGGAATCACCCAGGAGCTTACAAAAATACTGATGTCTGAGCCATACAACAGAGGTACTGATTTAATTGATCTGGAGTGGGCCCGGGCATTGGGACTTTTAATAGCAAAGTCTTAGGTAGATCTAATGTGCAGTCACATTTGAAACCACTGGGGCAAATCCTTGTGAGCGGAATTGCTGGGCTACAGGGCTCCACTTGACTCAAAGTATTGACAAACTGTTTCCAACCACTTTGTTGTTTACTCATGTCTGCTTTTCTCCTCCATCCATCCTCCAACACTGAGCTCCGTGAAGGCAAGGTCGGCCTCATTTATCTTTAGTTTCCTGTTGCCTAACCCAGTTAGTACATAGCAGCTGCTTACTGTGTATTTGTTGCTGAATGACTGGGAATGGTTTATAATTTTGCTGCAATTTAAAAACACCTTCTTGTTGGAGCCAATGAGGAAAAAACCAGAGTAAGTGACTGGAGATGCGGTTCAGCAACCCCATGGAGTCTTTAATACTCACCCCAGAGTCAAGCTAAGAAAGATGGTCAATATCAGCAAGGGTGAGCACTTGTAGCTGCTTCATTATGACGCCTCTTAGGACTGAAGATGGCCATCAGGGGCCTCCCTGCTGTCTGAAGGGGGTGCCAGGAATGACGGGCTGTGGGGTACTGGTAGAAAGGAGTACGGGCTATGATGGGGAGGCCCGAACAAAGAGAAATTGAATGGAGACTGGGGTGAAGGGACTTGTAGGTACCATTCTATGGTCGGCAGAATGATGTCCCCCCAATGTGTCCATGTCTTAATCCCTGGAACCTGTGACTGTGTCAGGTCACATGGCAAAGAAGAGTTAAGGTTGCAGATGGAATTAAGGTTGCCACTTGCTGATGGGGAGAACACCCTGAGTTATCTGTGTGGAGAGGGAGGCTGACAGTCAGACTCAGAGAGAGGTTTGAAGATGGCTGTGTGGCTGAGAAAGATGGAGGAAGGGGCCACAGGCCAAGGAAGGCAGGTGGCCTCCAGATGCTGAAAAAGGCAAGGAAACAGTTCCCCTGCAGCCTCTAGAAGGAGTCATCCCTGTTGGCACTGATTTTATCCCAGTGAGACTCAGGTGGACTTCTGACCTCCAGACTGTAAAGAATAAGTCTGTGTTGTTTTAAGCCACTAAATTTGTGGTCATTTGTTACAGCAGCAAGAGGAAACTTATATACTTTCCAAGGTTTCCTTTGTTTACTCCAAAAGGAAACACAATGGAAAAATATGTTTTGTATCAACCTCTGACTCCTGTTAATAGTAAGAATAGCTAATGCTTGATATTGAACATGCTAGGTGCCAGATTGTCCTATGCATTTTACATCAACTCATTCATTTCACCCTTACAACAGTTCTGAGAGGTAGGTACTATTTTGTTCCGCATTTTTCTTGTTAAGGCAAACTGAGGCACAGAAAGGTTAAATAACTGCTTAAGGTTGCACAGGCCATCTGGCTCCAGAATCCACATAACACACTGTCACACTTGTGACTGGCTACTCCACAGGTCGGTTTCTTTCTGGCAATACCGGCCCTTCTTGATATGTGGTGGGGCATAACCGTGGGGGCAGCTGTGTTGAGAGGAGCCAGCTTGTGTCACTGTAGAGCAAGTAAGCTTCTGCATCAGGCAGGTGAGGGTTGAAATGATGGTTCTGTGGCTTAGTGACTGTGCGACTCCAGGCAAGTTACATGACCTCTCTGAGCTTTTGTTTCCTCACCGGAAATGAAACAACACAACCCTACATTAAAGAGTTGGAATTTCATGCCATGAGGAAAAATATGAATAAGTACTCAATAAATGTTTCCATTTCTTGCCCCTACCTGGTTCTACAATGCAGGATGGTAATTAAGTGGTTAAAAGCGAGAGACAATGAGTCTTACTTAGTTCCTGTTTTCAAATCCTACAGCCATCACTTGCTTACGGTTCCAGTAGACAAGCTACAACCTCTCCAGCCTCAAATTCCTCATTGGTAAAACGGGTGCAGTGGTGACAGCGCCCTGTCACATAGCAGTTGCGGATACTGATTGGGATACTGTGTGCAAAGTACTCGGCACAGTGCTGGGGACTCAAGGGTCTCAGGGAGTGTCAGTCCTTCTGCTTGCCTGAGACAGCGGCAGGAGGAGGAGCCCAGCTGAACGTACCCTTCAGCTGAGGAGGGGACAAGAGCCTGGGATGCTGGTGGTCATGGAGAGGCAAGAAGATAACCTGCGAGAACCAACGCTGCCAAGAACCCAGAGGGAAGGGCTGAGCGGTACAGGGGTGGGCCTGGGACCAGAGGGCCAGGCATTTTCAAGGACGGAGGGTGGGCAACTGCAGCTTCAGCCAAGCCTGCAAAAGCCTTGTATGGCTTACGCAGCGGTGGGCGTGCAAAGGGAGAGAGAAGAGTGGCTTCTCAGAGCCCCTCTCCGTTCCTGTTTCCCAGCTGCAATTCCCTATGGGAGCATATGGCAGCCCTTGCTCATCTGGTGATTATTCATTACCATGTGAAAAAAATATTCAGGTCCAAAACACTATTATGTCATGATTGTTTTTATTTATTTATTTATTTTAAAAAAGTATTCTGGAAAAAAGCTCACCAAAATGTTAATAGTAATTATTTCTGGGTGATGGTATTTCTTTTTTTTTTTAACAAACTACCTTTTAGACATATTTTTTGAGTTGCCTGGTTTTTATTACAATGAGCATGTGTGACTTTTAATAATAAGAAAAAGCCATATTTTCCCCATTTCCATTTTGGATGGAAAAAAAGAATCTATATTTATCTAGCTTCACAATTTGTGCCTCTTCCAGAAAGCTACGTTTTTATCCTTTATTAGATGTGATTCAGTGCCATGAACATTTGGAGAGCGTCGACTCTGTGCCAGCTCTGGGCCCTGGGGTGACAAAGACGAATAAAGCGTATTCCGGCTTCCAGAGAGTGCGGAGTGCCCAAGTCATCACTTCTGGTGTTGGGAAACATCTCACGTTTTCTGCCGTGATAACTATATTAAACGTAATTCAATCTCTTCCTGATAACTCAGTGCTCTCACCGAGACCCGAGTTATTGTGAAACACTTTGTTGAGGATAAATTCACTTTTTATGGCATTTTCATCATGTTCCTGGGGGCTTCTGTGACACATAGGACTTTGCTGACTCCTTAGACTAAGTGGCCTGAGGCTGTTAGGATCTTCTTGCCACTCAGTAATACTAATGATGATATTTGTTATCTTCTGAGCACTGACTACATGCTGGGAAAAGTGCTAAGCCTTTCATGTGTTTGATCTCACTTAATTCTCAGATAAACCCATGAAAGAGGTGCTTTCTTATCCCCCCACTTTATAGATAAGAAAGCTGAGGCTCAGACAGGTTATGTAATTTGCCTCAGGTCACACAGTTAGTCTGCGAAGTGCCAAGATTTGAGCCCATTTTGGGCAGATTTCAAGGCATAAGATGTGCACCCCTACATCATACCACGTTCCCATGTGCGTGATATGCTTCTTGGGTTGCAGTGGGCTGTATGTCCCAAACACAGTTACAATAATGATTCCTATCTCCCATGTTTGTAGAATCATACCGATACTCTGTCAAGGGGAAAAGCCCAAATCTCCTTTTCTTGAATCTAAGCGGGCCTGTGTAGCAGCCAGGGAGTTTGCTGCTCAGATCTCCCTTCAAGAAAGAACTCGCAGTTAGCTGCTGCCTGCAACTGTTACCATCTGCAGCATGCACCTCAGCTCTCAAGCCGAGGCCAGGCCCTTCCTGAGCAGCTCCTCTCTCCCTCCCCCCAGTACCCCAGCAGGGCAGGAGTACAAGGCCTGGCCATTTCTGTCCAACACGGGTATCCTCTAACACACAATCTTTGCTCCGGAACGTGAGGTTGGGCTGGCCACGGCTGTCCGATCCGCATTGCCATCTGAGGCTCTCCCTGACCCTTCCCGCACCTCCTCCTTCCCCTTCAAAGGTGTCATATCCGCACTGTGGTCGGAAGGCTTTTCCTGCCCCATCCTGTTTCCTCCCCCTGTTCTCCTCTCTCAGCATTACCCCCAATAAACCTCTTGTGCTCCTAACTCTGCCTCAGTATCTGCTTCCCAGGGACTCATCTGACACAGCCTACTGCTGTCTTATAACCAACAGAATGTGGTGGAAGCATCACTGTATGACTTCCAAGGCTGGGGCCTAAAAAGTGAGGCAGCTTCCACATTTTCGCTGGAATATTTACTCTCGAAGGCCTCCAGCTGCCATGTAAGTAAGTCAACACCCCTGAGGCCACCATGTTGTGAGGAAGCCCAAATTACTAGCCCACATGGAAAGGCCCTGAGACTATACAGAAGAGGAGGGCGGAGCGGGAGGAAGAGGGAGGGATGGGTGAGAGAGAGAGAGAGAGAGAGAGAGAGAGAGAGAGAGAGAGAGACAGAAGGACAGACAGACAGACAGATGCCTGGTCAGCCACCCCTTATTCCAGTCTCCTGCTGTTGCAGTCCCAGCCATCACTGGACTGTAACCAAGGAGAGACCCTAAGCCAGAACTGCCCAAATTCCTGACCCACTGAGACTGTGAGCGGCAAATTGTTGTTGGTTGTTCCAAGTCACAGAGTTTTGGGCTGACTTGTCACTTGGCAATAGATAAGTGGTTCGACTACCCTGTGGACAGAGGTATGTGAGCCTGAGGACTGTCATCGTCATAATACTAAAGCACCTTTGAGAGCTTGGCACATAATAGGTGTTCAATAGACATTTGTACACTCAACAAGTTTATAAATAGGGACTAGTTCTGAGCTGCCTAGAAATAAATGCGTAGCGATTGAAATCACTTTCTAATTAAATTCTGATGAGGATCCATTCTAAGATACCCTGCAAATATTTGTTGATTGGAGAAACAGAAGGTGCTTCTGAGACATGGGATTAAAATTATGAGCTATGAACCTCAAAATTATGAAACCCCCAATGTCAAATAAGCAGAAACAATATTCATGAGGTTTTGGCTCCTGACCAATGTCTATGTAGCTATAAAGATATACACAATTGTTAGAAAGGAAAGAGAAGTCCTTGTATCTCACCCCAAATCCTGATACAGGCTATGGTATCTTTAAAATGGAAGAGACAAAAAAGAAAAAAAAAAAGAGAAAGGAAATAGCAAGAGGCATGGAGCAGTAGAAAGTACTGGGCCCAGGAGTGGGGAGACCTAACCTGTGGCCTGACACTCATGGGTTGTCTGGCCTCAGGGAAATCCCTCATCTTTGCTGGGCTCAGTTTTTTTCATCTGTGAGTGGGAAAACAATAAGAGCGCCTCTCAATGGATTGTCGTGGGAATTCAATGAGAGATGTATACGAGAGAGTTTTATTGCCTTAAACCACTTTACGCATGGAAGCTTTGCTAATTTAAAAAGATTAAGAAGCATCTGTTTTTGTTGTTGTTGTTCTAAGAGCACTTATTATATAGCCTATGAAGTAAATATAATCATTGAGGACACAAGGATTTTTGAGCTGGGATACCTGGGTTTGAATCCCATCTTTACCAAGGTAAATGTAACTTGGTTGGTAAAACTGTTGGCAGATCTACTAAAGCTGAATATAAGCACTCCACATGGCCCAGCTGTTCCTTCCCAGGTAGATACCGAATGCTTACCTGTGTTCACCAAAAGACATGAAGTACAGGGTTTTAAAAACTCAGAACTGGATGACTCAAATGTCCATTATATTAGTTTTTTTTAAATTTATTTTTATTTTTTTATTGCTGTATGACAAATTGTCACAAAATTAGTGGCTTAAAACAACACACATTTGTAATCTTAGTTTCTGTGAGTCAGGACCTCGGGTATGGACTTTGTTTCAGAATCTCAAAAAGCTGCAACCCAGGTGCCTGCCAGGCAGTGGGTGCATTCCGAGGCTTGCCTAGGGAAGGGTCCACTTCCTGGCTGGTGCGGCTCTTGGCAGAATTTAGACCTCTGTGGCTGTAACACTCAGGGCCCCAGTTTCTTGCTGGATGTCAGCTGGAGGCTGTCCTCAGTTCCTTGCCACATGGGTCTCCTCAAAGCCAGCAAGGGAGAAAGTCTACTGGCAAGATGGAGGATGTAATCATACGTAACATAATCATGAAAGTAAATTCCCCACCCCTGCTGCATTCTGCTGGCTGGAATCGTCACGCGCCCTGCCCACTATCACAGAGGGACCACACAGAGGCATGATTACCAGGAGGTGGGCGTCACAGGTGCCACCTTAGGGTCTGTCCAGCATCAACAGTAGAATGGGTAAATAAAACGTGGAATATCACACGGTGGACATCCACAGCAAAGAGAATGAGCAATCTCGACCTCATGCAACAATATGGATGAATTTACCAACAGTGTAAAGTGAAAAAAGCCAGACACAAAAGAGTTCATGCTGGTGATTCCATTATATAAAGTTCAATAATTGTCAAAATCAACCTCTGCTGTTAGAAGTCAGGTTGGGGGTTACTCAGGGGTTGGGGGATAAGATGCGTGGGGAGTTTTGGGGGCCAGTAGTCACATTGTTTCTTGATCGGATGCTGGTTACAGGGGCGTGTTCATTTACTGAAAACTCATCATGATAGGTTCACTTCTCTGTATATCTCTTATGCATCTAATGCAAAGTCAAAAAAAAAATTTCCTCAAGAAGAAGTGGAAAATCTGAAAAACCACAGATGACATTGAAATAATAAAAAAGCTATGACCATTCCCTAACCACCCCCTCAGAGGCACCTTGAACTGAGTCACAAACATGGCTCGGTTCTCTGAACTCTCCATGAGACACATAATCCTTTCTCCGCTTAATGCTAGCTGAGAGTTCCGCACTGCATTCAAAATACAAATCCCACTCCAAGCAATGGCCGACATGACTCTCCATGTCCCAGCCCCCGTCTAGTTCCACCATCTCCTCCCCTGCCACTCCCACTGCTCCGAGGTCCCAGTCACGCTTGGCATCTCTCAGTCCCTCTAGTGTGCCAGGCTCTTTCCCCGCTCTGGGCATTCATGCATGCTGTTCTCACTGCCTGCAACACGTGTTCGCCTTGTTCGTCAGCTGGCTGGCTCCACCACGTCGTGACCTCTCAAGAGTGGCGATCCTTGCTCAAACCATCTTTTACCCTTACCACTTGCCGGGTCCTTCTTTCCTCTGTCAAAGGCTTTTGTTTTCACTATAGCACCTATCACACATATAACATTATTTTACTGACTTATTTTTTAATTTGTGTTTCCTTCCTCCCCACTAAGCTGTAAGTCCCATGAAGGCAGGGACCCCACGTGCCTTACTCTCCATCCTACCGCAGGGTCTGCAGCTATACCTGGCCCCTGGTATCGGTTGGGTGAACAGCAGCACTTGGTCTTCTCACCTCTCTCAGTTCACATGTCATGAGAGGGACCGGCAGAGGCTGAGAAGCATCTCTGAACCGTTTCTGGATTCTGAAGTAGTGCAGCTCTGACCCAACCAGCGACGGCCAGAGGAGCTGAGCTCTGGCAGTTCCTTCTGAAGGCAGGGAGAGGGGCTGTAGAAATGACCTTAGTGACAGCCTCCAAAATTTCCCGTTACATATTTTGTCACCCTCTGAGCCTAAGCCTACTCCTTGCCTACCCTTCCAAGTTGGATTTCTTTAGTTAAACCAACATTGTTCCGTATGTCTTTTCTTCCCTGGAAGCAGCGACGGGTGGTGGATCCCCAGCCTGCAGGTAATGAGAGCTCTCTGCTCTGTGTTCTCCTCAGAGCCTGGCTTTGGAGATGGAGGGGAACGGCTGTCACCACGGGACAGGACGTTAGTCACCTGAATCGCGATCATTTCTGACAGATATGGGGCAAAGAGAAACGGATCTGCTCCTTGAGTGGAAGGCTTTTCCCAAATGGAATGAGAAATGGCAGGAGTGAAAAGCAAACCAAGCAAACAAACGATAGTGGGCCTTCTCTTTCCTGATTACACCCTCTGTGTTTGCAACTGCCAAGCACAGGGCTGCCTTAAAAAAAAGGGCAACAGTGCAGTCACACAAATGGTGGTGTTTGGCCGCCAGAGGTATTCTTCCGAAATTCTAAACTACCAACTCACTCTCCTGCTCAAAGCTTGTCAACACCCCCTGTCACCCCAAACAGATTTTTCAGGAGTGGTTTGAGGCAAAAGCATTTTGGGTTTGGAGCAGTTGTGAGTTATGTCTCAAATAACTTGTTAGTCTTAAAGTTAAAATATGGCTCTTTGCAGATGACTTAAATTTTTTAGCTATAAATTTGATTTTTTAATTGGAAATTTTAAAATTAGACATATATATGTTTATAACAGCACAAACTGTAAACAGCCCGAATGTCTACACCAACAGGAGAATAATGAAGAAATTGTGGTATATTCATACAATGGAATACTACTCAGCATTAAAAAAAGAACAAAATAACTGATACACATGACAATATGGAGGATCTCATATCTCTGTAAAACCCACAGAATTGTACCCTTAAGATTCGTGCACTGTAGCCCCACAAAAACACTGGCTTTGAAGTTTCCCACATGGTAATCATCACATTACTCTCACTTGAATTGTGAAACACTTTTGGGGGAATGAGAGAAGGGGTACACAGAGTGGGGTGTGTGGCATTTCCATGGAGGCTGTACTGACTGAGGAAATACTGACCATCCCTCTGACAGCTGGAGCCCTTGACCTGCAAAAAACAGTGGCTCTTCACCAAGCCCTGTATGATCCAGCCTCTTCTTCCCCCTGTAACTCTAGCACTTTAAGCTCCCCAAATACTCCCTGTGGTTCATGACTTCCAGGACTGCACGATGATCAATTTCTGTGGTTTTAAACCATTAAATTTGTTACAGCAGCCATAGGAAACTAATACAATTATATGATTATTCCTGTTATGATTTCCCCTCTCTTCCTTTTTTTTTTCTATCTGCCTTCAAGAAGATATTCATACATAAAAATCAACTGAAAATAGATTAAAGACTTGAACATTAAGACCTGAAACTGTCATCACGTAGAAGAAAACATAGGGGAAAAGCTTCTTGACATTGGTCTTGGCAGTGATTTCTTGGCTATGATACCAAAAGCACACGCAACAAAAGCAAAAATAGACAAGTGAGACTACGACGAACTAAAAAGCTTCTGTATAGCAAAGAAATAAGTGACAAGTCAGCCTACGGAATGAGAGAAAATATTTGTAAACCATATATCTGATAAAGAGTTAATATTCAAAATATATAAGAAACTCCTACACTAAATAGCAAAGGCCCTATATAACCTGATTAAAAAATGGTTGAAGGATTTGAACAGACAATTCTCCAAAGAAGACATACTAATGACCAACAGATACGTGAGAAGGTGGTCAACATCACTATTCAGCAGGGAACTTCAAAGCAAAACCACGATGAGATACCAGCTCACGTCCATTAGAATGGCTGCCATCAAAAAAACAAGAGACAGCAAGTGTTGATGAGGGGGCAGAGGAACTGGAACTCATTTTCACTGTTGGTGGGAACGTAGCCATTATGGAAAACAGTGCGGAAACTTCCTCAAAAAAATTAAAAATGGAGCTACCATATGATTTACCAACCTCACTTCTGGGCATATTTCCAAAAGAATTTAAATTAGAATCTCAAAGAGAGATTTTCACTCATATGTTCACTGCAGCATTATTCACAATAGCCAAGGTATGGAAATAACCCAAATATCCATGGGATAGATGGATAAAGAAAATGTGCTATGTACATACAGTGGAATATTATTCAACTTTAAAAGGGAAGGCATTCCTGCCATTTGTGATAACTTGAGTGTGCTGGAGGTCATCATGCTAAGTTACACAAACCACACAGAGAAGGATAGATACCTTGTGTTTTTACTATACAAAGTATTTAAAATAATCAAACCCACAGGAGCAAATAGGAGACTGAATTTGACTAGGGCCTGTGGGGAGGAGGAAATGGGAAGTTGGCCTAGTTTCAGTTATGCAAGAAGTAAGTTCTAGAGCTCATATTTCTATGGTTAACAACAGTGTACTGTGCATTTAAAAATTTGTTAAGAGTAGATCTCATGTTAAGTCTTCTTACCACAAAAAAAGCAAAAAATTCAACCAAACAAAAACCAAGCAAATGAACACAAAAACCAAAGGGACACAAGCAAATGTTTGAGGTGATGGATATGTTTATTACCTTGATTGTGGTGATGGTTTCACTGGTGTATACACATGTCCAAACTCATCAAATTGTATGCATTAATTACTATAGTTTTTCAATATACCAATTACACCTCAAAAAATTGGAAAAAAAAGTAAGATACGGATTTGTTGAGTTGAAGATCCCCCCTTTTCCTGTTTAATCTTCTTAGAGGAAACTTTGATGCCTGCACCTTTATTTCCTCACCACCCAGCCTGCTTCATTTAGAATTCAGTGAAATTCTCCTGGGGCGTCCATGTGTACCACTCACTGGGACAGGTGGGGATGAGGGCTGAGGGGGCTTTAAATGTAGATCTGGGCCCCATTTTAGACTTACTCATTTTAAATCTTAGGAGACGGGCACAGGATATAAAAATCTCCATAAAACAAAACAAAACAAAACAAAACAAACAAAACAAAACAAAACAAAACACCACCTCGGAAGATTCTTACATGAAGTTTAAGAACCACTGTTTGGATGTAAAATGCATCTCAAATTCAATTTTTATGTTTCTTAATAAATACTGTAGCAAAATCTCCAAGTTCCAGAAGAGGGAGATGTTACTGCATGTAAGATAAAGTCTCTGGCAGGAAAATGGGATTTGACGAGCCCACTTTCCAAGCAAGAAAATGAAGATGTTTTCTTTGAAAGGATGTCCACCTGTGAAAGGATTTCTCTACCACCCACCCTCTTAGAGATCTCAGAGGAGAATCAAAGCACTTTGTAGGACAAATACTGGCTGATTTTTTTACATTCTGAGAATTCGGGAAATTGTCACAGCACAATGTTGTTAAATTAGTAAAATCTTTGTTTTTAAGGAAATATTTTTGACACCCATTGCCATGTCAAATGTGTGTTTTCTTCTAAGTTGGTTGACTTTCATTGTCATGCCTGGTAGTGTTTTGAGGAAGCTATGGATGAAGCTGTATGTTTCTGAATCTCTAGGTGAAATGAGAAATCGTCACAAAGTAGCATTTCCTCTTGGACTCAATTTGCTCTCAGGTTCCTGCATCTTCACCCGTGAGGCTTAATCCCTGCATGAAGAACTGCATGGATGGAAATTCTAACTGGAAGACGGAGAGAGACTGACATATGGTCAGCAGCCACCTTGTGCAAGCAATTTCTACATTGTAGCCCTTAGTCCTACCAGATACTCTGTAAAGTCTGAATTAGTTTCTGTTTTTAAAGAAGGGTAGCTCAGGATCAAGAGGGGATAGAAAAATTGCCCAGATCATTCAAGGAGTGAGGAAGTGTCTGAATCAAGACCTGAACCTGGTCTAGCTGACTCAGTAGAAAGCAAAAAAATAATCATCTTAACTTCCTGTTACCAAAACAAGAGGTTTATTACTTTTAGCCAAAAGGACAGAAATGTGACAAAAGAAATATTATGTGCATTATCTGAAAATGAGGTCCAGTGCTTCTCAAATATCCCAGAAAGTAAGCTCATTGCCCTGCTGGGGAGTTTTCACACCCAATCTGACCCTGACCATCACAATCTCTCTCTTCCTTGGGTCAGTCTTATAGTTCCTGCCCAAGGTCTTTCTGGCAGGTAGTATGGTGGCTTCTAAAGATGACTACACGTTTATCCCCAGAACCTGTGAATGTTTCCTTACTTGGAAAAGAGGACTTTGCAGATGTGGTTAAATTAAGGATCCTGAGATGGGGAGATGATCCTGGGTTATCTGGGTGGGCCCAGTGTCATCAAGGGTCCTTGTAAAAGGGAGGGAGGAGGTTCAGAGTCAGAGAAGGAGAAGCGATGATGGAAGCAGGGTCAGGAGCCAAAGGATGCGAGCACCTCTAGAATTGGAAAAGGAAGGAAGTGATTCTTCCCTGGAGCCTCCAGAAGGAACTGAACCCCGCTGACACCTTGATTTTAGCCCAGTGAAATACACTGGACTTCTGGCTTCCAGAACTATAAAACAATAACTGTGTTGTCTTAAGCCACTAAAATTATGGTAATTTGCTACAGCGGCCATAGGAAACTGACACAGTCCCCAACATTTTTGATCATACATATCCATCAGGAAAAAAACACTTGTATTGCATAGCATAGATACATCATTATATTACATAGCACACAAAAACATAGAAATCAAAAAGGAGAAAATTAAGAGGACATAAGAAATATTTCAAGATGCATTTTTAAGTTTAAATGCATGAATGGTATAAAAAATTTCGATTATCATTGAAATCATTTGCATTATAATGTTAATATTTTTAATCAGAGAGAAGAATTGAACATGCTTCATTACACTTTAAACTCTTGAACACTTTTGATACCACAATTTAAGGACCCAATTCTAAGGTTCACTAGATTTTAATACATGGCTTGAAAGACTATCATAACTGAAAAATATTCTGCACAAAGATTCATGGCCCTATGTGAAAGAAGCTAATGATGCTTATTTTTCAGTCCTAACCACCAATTATACAGAAATTTTTGTTGACATCTGGCTAATAAATGTCCATATTTCCCAATCTGGATGTTGTATTGAAAACTAACTGAAAGGTATTTGTTTTTTTTTTGATATTTTAAACAAGTGGGTTCAAAACCCACTAAAACTTTTTGAAAGATTTTGTAGTTAGAATGATTTATTTTCGAGATTTTAGGCACACAGCTATGAGCACTTTAATAGATGACACATTTAAATGTTTGTTTTTGAGGAAAAAGTGACATAATGAAAATCTTCCCCAAAATGCTCTCTCCATAGGAGTTTTAAAAAAGCAGCCTTTCTCATTTGTATTAAACTGGAATCTTTACATGACAGGTTGAACATCTATTCTTTTGAAATTATTTGCTGTGTTATATATTCTTTGGAGCCACCTATCATTACAGAAAATGTCAGGAAATTTAAACATTTGTCATTTTGTTTTTAAAAAGTGTAAAGTCTTTAAGTTCAACTCTTCTAGCGCCTCTGTCTCCAGGTACCCAGTATGTCTGAGATTTTTCTTGCCATGTCTTGATAAGTCCTGGATTTTATCGGGTAACCGCATCAAGGACACCAAGTGGCACTGGTGCATGGCACACTTCTTACTTAACCGATTTCTTTTCTTTCCTTGCTCCCTTTTCTTTTTGATCGTGAGTAGAGTGCTGGGTTAAACATGTCCCTCAGTTTGTAACACACCATCACCCCTGGTCTGCCCAAGAGCTCTCATAAAAAATTCCCCGTATCCCATAGGTCATTCCCACTTCTCTAATCCACCAAAGAAACTCTTCTCCTATAGGTAATATAGGGTTCAGGGGTATGTGCCCTTGAAAATATATATATTATTTTTTGTGTGATGTATTTTTGATGTAAGTGGTATTATATTTCATTACTTTTCTGCTGAGGCCTGTTTTGAAATTCATTCCTACTGCTGAGTGTGCACCTAAACTATTCCTTCTAAACCCTTGCTGTGGTATGCAACCCTGTTTTTTTTCTCTCTCTCTCAAGATGGACAACTAGTTTGCTATGACTCCTTATCACACATAAAAATAATACATTAGACATCCTTGTACCTGCCCCTTTATAAGCTGTGTGAGTCCTTTGAAATAGAGACCCGAAAGCACTGCTGGGCTACTGAGCACGCGCTGCTTCTCATTAAGTGAAAGTTCTCTCCTCCCAGAAGGGCTACGCCATTCACTTCTCCTGCTCTCAGGACATGAGCAGCCCATGTACTCACACCCTTGCCAACACTTGACATCATTCAGCTTTCTAACTGTCGTCAGTCTAACAGGGATACAATGCTCTCTCACTGTTTTAATTTCCATGATTAGTAATGAATTTGAGCATTTCTGCACACGCTTGTGAGCTCTTCGGGTTTCCTCTTTTATAAGCTGCCTATTGATGTCTTAGTCCATTTTCCTATTGGGTTTACTCTCTTGTTCCTGCTGGTTTTCAGGACTTGTGTGAATAGTTGGTAATTGTGCTGCCCAATATGGTGGTTTCTCACCAAGTGTGGCGATTGAAATGTGGCTAGTCCAAACTGAGATGTGCTAAAATAGTGTAAAATATATTTTAGAATTTTGAAGGCTCAGCATGAAAAGAGAGAGCAAAATACTCATTAATAATTATTTTATATTAATTGAATGTTGAAATGGCAATATTCTGGAAATATCAGGTTAAATAAAATATATCATGAAATTAACTATTTATTTTTATGTTTTTAAATGTGGCTACTAGAAAATTTAAGATTGCACAAGTGGCTCGCATTGTATTTCCAGTGAAGCTGTGCTAGATATTAAGCCTTTGTCCATTTTAGCCATTGTAAATGTCTTCTCCCATTCTGTCTCCTTTTATCAATTTTATTCATGGTGTCTTTATTTCTGAAAAAGCCTTAATTTTGATATAGTCAAATTCACTGATTTTGCCTTATTTGACACTTTGAAATGTGTTTTGAGAATTTCTTCCTCTGTCCTGATTCCAAAGATACTTTCCTAAATTTTCCCTTTTAGCTTTATGGTTTCATCTCTCACTTTTAACCCTTTAACTCATTGGAGGCCACTTTTTATGTAAAGTGTTATGTGGGGTTCTTGACTTAGTGAGTTTTTCTTACACTATTGAGTGATCTACCCTTTCCCCACTAATCTGTGTGCTACCTTTACTGTATATTAAATTCTTAGACACACATACACACACACAGGCCTGAGCTTTCTTCAATTTCTTCACTAGTTATACTTAGCGTTTCCATAAAATATTCTTTTAAGAGGAATAATATATTATTGAGAATATGTATCCCCTGGTACATTTTTCATTTAATGGCTCACAAAAAGTGGCCTTTTGTATATTTCTTTATTGAAAACAAAATCTAGCAAATACCATTATCCGCACATAAAAAAAAATCTGTGCTGTAATCCAGTTGTATAGAAAACTTCCCACAAACATCCTTTTTTCTAATTCTAGTTTGTTCAGATCTTCAGTGTTTTCTATAGCCTTTTCCACTGGCAATGCTGACAAAGAAATGGATTTACTTCTGCATTTTTCTTTATTTTTCCCTTTCCTACTGCAGCAGGAAGAATAAGTATTTCCCCGATTGGCATGTGGTCTCTTCTGCCTTTTACTAAAAATCTCAAAGAGACTTCTGTATATTTACAATGATATTCAACAAAATTTTATAAAGCACTAGACTACTGTTTGGTTTTATACATTACTGAAAAAAATGTGGAGGTTTGTCTGCGTGTCCTGGACGTTTAGTTTCTCAAGGTCTGGTTAATCAAGATGGCTTTGCCTCTCATTAGCTAACAGCTACTGGGTGTAATGTCAGGGAGGCTGAGAAAGGAGCAGCCTTCCTGAGCCAGTGCCACTCCTACTTCCCACCATCAGCATTTTGATTTGATTTGGTGTAATCACCCTCTTTTCCTTTCAGCAGTGGAGTGTTTGTGCAACTGATACCAGTTCATGTGATCCAGAGGTGGGCACATGACTCAGGCCCAGCCAATCAGCCTACTCCATTCTCTTGGCCCCGACTGGCTCACAGATGGGCACATGACCCAGGCCAGACCAATGAAACTTGATCCTAGGGTTTTGTTGGAATATTAGGAAAGAGAAGCTCCCTTTCCATTGAGGTTGCTAGACTCGAGGATGTAAGCCTGGACAACCAGGGAAGACAGTGTGTCTAAAAACACAGGGGGCCTGGTCGTGTAGTTGGAGTTCCTTCTTCAGCCTTGCCTACCCTCCATGATGTGAACCAAAAAAAAAAAAAAAAAAAGATCCCTTTTTTGTTTATGGCTATTTGGGTTGTTTACGTCATTTTAAAACTTAAGAAAATATGAAGAACGATTATACTTCAAGGCGGTTTTCCTGTTTCTAATCGTCTCCAGTAAAGGCACAGGGCAGAGTAACTGTGTCATCCAAGGTTTTCTTATGGGTCACCTCTTATCCACAGGCTTCCACGTGGCCTGAATGAAAAGGCCCTTCTCATAGTCCATGCTAAGCTCGAGCTGATGGCATCACACAGGAGTTGACCAGCTCCCTGTCCACCTCCCACTATGTTAATTAAGTTGTATTAATAGTTGACAATAATGTATTGTATATTTGCTAAGAGGGTAGATCTTGTGTTCTCATCACAGACACAGAAAAAGAAAGAAAATGGTGACTATGCGAGGTGATGATGCTAATTAGCTTAACTGCGATGATCATTTCACAGCATACATGTAAATCACAACATCGAGTCATACACCTTAGATATATACAATTTCTATTTGTCAATTATACTGCACTGAAGCTGAAAAAAAAAAAAACCCAAAATCCATAAGTCTGTGGTGAGAGCACTTGCCTTTTATTTCTGATCTTTGCAGATGTTTTGGGAAAAGGGAGGATTTGCCAACTCAGCAACCTTCTGTGCACCTAATTACCGCGAGGATTTTGTGTTAGAAAACAGTGACAAGGCATTACAAAAGAAGCACAGAACCGAGACTTGAGAGAATCTCAGAGATTCTGATTTGTAGCCTCATAATCTGAGGACTTGTGTCATCCTAACAGAAATTCAATGCTTGTAATATAGCTTCATGACAAAATTTTTTAAAAAAAGTCTGGAAATTTCTTTTAAAACTAAACATTCTCCTACTCTACAACTGAACAATTCCATTCCTAGAATTTTACTCAAGAGAAATGAAAACATGTGTTTACACAAAGACACGTAGGCAAATGTTCTCCATAACTTTATCATAATAGTCCAAACTGGAAATAACCCAAATGTCAATGGAATAAAATTTTTAAAGTAACATATTCAGACAATGGAGTAGTACTCAGCAATTGAAAGGAATAAACTACCAAACAAACAATCCAATTACAAAATGGGCAGAGGAACTGAAAAGATGTTTTTCTAAAGAAGACATATGAATGGCCAACAAGCACATGAAAAGATGCTCAACATCACTAAACATTAGGGAAATGCAAATCAAAACTACAATGAGATATCGCCTAACACCTGTTAGAATAGCTCTTATCAAAAAAAATAAGAGCTAACAAGTGTTAGGGAGGATGTGGAGAAAAGGGATCTGTGGTGCACTGTTGCTGGGATTGTAAATTGGTGTAGCCCCTATGGAAAACAGTATGGAGGTTTCTCAAAAAATTAAACATAGAATTACCATATGATCCAGCAATCTCACTTCCGGGTATATGTCCAAAGGAAATGAAAACAGGATCTCAAAGAGATACCTGCACTCCTATATTCACTGCAGCATTATTCACAATAGCCGAGCTATAAAAAACTCCTAAGTGTCCATCAATAGTATATATATTCTATTCTATACAATGGAATATTATTCAGCCAAGAGAAAGAAGGAAATCCTGCCATTTGTGACAACGTGGATGGACCTTGAAGGCATTAAGCTATGCGAAGTAAGTCAGACAGAGAAAGACATACATTGTATGATCCCACTTACATTTGGAATTAAAAAAATTAAACTCCCAGACACAGAGACTAGAATGGTGGTTACCAGGGGCTGGAAGAAGAGGGGAGACGTTATTCAAAGATTACAAATTTCCACCTGTGAGATGAATAAGTTCTGAGGATCTAATGTACAGCATAGTGATTATAGTTAAAAACTCTGTATTCTATACTTGAAAGCTACTGAGAGAGAACATCTTAAATGTTCTCACCAGGAAAAAGAAATGGTAATTATGGGACGTGATGCAGGTGTTAGCTAACACTACAGGTGGTAATAATTTTGCAATATGTAAGTGTATCAAATCAACACTTTGTGTACCTTAAACTTATACAATATTCCATGTCAATTGTATCTCAATGAAGCTGGGGGTGGAAAAGGAATGAGCTCCTGATAAACACAACATGGATGAATCTCAAAAATAGTCTGCCTTGCTCCCGAGTTCAGGTTGCCAGATATAGGCCATGTAACTGAATTTGAATTTCAGATAAACGACGAATGATTTTTTTTTTTTAGGATAAGAATGTCTCATGCAGAATTTAGAACACACTTATCCTAAAAATTATTCATTTTTTATCTGAAATTCAAATTTGGTTACTTCCTGAAGTTGTACAACCCTATCCTAAACTCGAACCTTTCCACTTCACAGTCCCACCGCCTCTTACAGGAAGAGACCATATTGCTCCCAGCAACCAGACTCACATTTTTCCAAGAGCAAGGGAAGGGTGTCATCTTCTTTTATTCAGACTGGAGAATAATCCACAGGAAAGTCTGAGGTCACAAGGAAGCAATTCCCCGTATCACTGGTCCTCAAAAGTGTGGTCCTCTGAGCAGCAGCGACAGCATCTATGGGAATTCGAAAGCCACCTCAGAGGCACTGGATTAGAATCTGGTTTAACAAAGCCCCCACGTGATTCTGACGCATGCTCAGATCTGAGAACCACTGCTCTTTCTAGAAGAAAAGAAAGGTTCTGGACAGAAAACGGTAAATTGTTATCCATACCACACCAGCCTCTCTGAACCCAGTGAGCATGAGTTCTCACAGTGCTTTGATAAAATTACGTCTGGGGAGCTGGCAAGAGCCCAGACCTCGGGGTGTGATGACATCACTAGGACAGGTGCGCAGGGTGGGGTCGGACTGCCTGGCGATTGGCCTTCTCCAGGTGTATTCCCAACGCTGCGTCTTTCAACCCCTGACCCCAATCCAGACGGCCTTTTCTTCCCCATCCCTCCATACTTAAACTATAATTAGCTGATCATTAGAATCTAAGAGCAATAAAATGGTAAAAATAAGGATGCAGCATTAGCTGTCCCCTTTGATGACATAACAGGCGCGTTTTACATTTTGTAAAATTATGCTTATATTTATATGCCTAACCTGATTATGGTTTCTTCAAATGCCTTTTTTTCACTTAAGATGTTAAGGCAGACATTTAAACCCGTATCTTTGTACATCTCTAATGTTAACAAATTATTAGACACTAATTGCTCTGGGTTCCAGCCACCTCTCTAAAGAGAGTTTTCCATTTGCAGAACTTAAAACGTACTAGAGTAATTTGTGTTCCTTAATAGCTACAAATTTGTTAGCTTGACTCAGAAACGCAAAACCTGGGAAGCTATTATGTAAATATAGATAATCTCTCCAGTGATGGTAATTAATGCAGAGATCTCCAGAAAAGCATGCTCTTTATGATTAGGTCCTGACGAACATTTGAAAGCTTGTGGGGTCATACAAAGAATGCCCAGGACATTTTTCTGGTCCCTTTGCCATTCTTTCTGAGTCTTAAAAAGCCCTTAAGTCCAAAAAAGCAGCAGAAGATGAAGACCCTCTTCTCCAAAGCTTGAGCTAACGACCAGCAGAGTGGCCCTTAGCAGTTAGTTATAACCCCTCTTCTTGTCTCTACATCGCAAATGGTCATTTCCACTTCAAAATAGAGTGCTGTATCTGATGTTGAGTTCTAATTCGTATTAAAATCCGTGTCATTAAAAGTTGTGTCTGCTCTTAATCAAGGCACAGATTTGCATGTTTCAGGTAACTCCAGGTGATGATGATCTGTTTGCCGTTGCAAGCAAGGCCTTCCTGATCAGCTGCTCTAATGTTTGTATTTTATGGAAGAGGAAACTGAGGCCCAAAGAAAGGAAACGATTCATCAGACTAGCAAGAGGTTATGGAAGGGGACCCACAAACCACCCCCAAAGTATGTACTGGTCTTTATAGTATCTACTGACTTTAAATCAATGAAACATTTTTAGGGGTGTGTACTGAGCTTCAGTTCAAAGTGCTTGGACTAAAATGATGGGTAAGACATGGTCTTGGCCTTCAAGAAACTTTCAATTCAATATGAGAGTCAGTATGAAAACAAATTAGCTATACGAGACAGAACAGAAAAAGGTCACATAAATATCTTGTCCCACTTGCCACAGGGCCTTCACACATGCTGTTTCCTCTGCTTGGTTCACTCTGTCTTTCCCCCTTACCTGGTTAACTCCTACACATCCTTTCTTATGCTAGCATCACTTCCTTTCCACTGGGAGAGATCACAGTTCCTCCTATGCATTCCTGTTACATACTCAGTTCCTTACCAGACTGTAAATTCCCTGAAGGCCTCCAGTATATCTTTATTGCTTACCTTGGTACTCATCTACATGAGAATGTGTTTATATGTCAACAGAAGCATCCATTGAAATAACAGATCTCAAAGACAGGGAGAACCTTTTCTTGACTGACTGGTCCATGCATTGCAGGACTTCTAGCATCCCTTTGAAGGCTGATGCCCATAACAGGCATTGTGACAACCAGAAAATACCCAACAAACTTCCAGAACACCTTTCTGGGGGTGACAACTCCCCGATTCAAGAGCCACCATTCTAGAAAACCAACAGAATTAGCTACATCCAAAGAGACTAACCTGCTGGGATGCAGAGCACAGGTGGCGATTGAAGAGTCACAGTAGAGCATCATTCCTTCATCCCTTCATTCGGTCAACATTTATGTGTGTGCATACCTGCATAGTCTGAATGTTAGGGACCCAGGGGAGGGCAAAACCTGACATGGTGCCTACCCTTGTGGGGCTTCCTGTCCAGGATTATAATACAGGCTATAGGGAGGGTCTTTGATATTTAGATGGATAGGAGCTTTGCACCACTACTAGTCAGAACATGCTGGGAGAAGGAGTTAAAAACTTTGGCAAGACTTTGCACCTCTTGGCAGAGAGTTGGTGTGTTTGTATAGGAGATGCTCCTGATAGTTCATTTCATGTGTATACTCATCTGTCTGCCTGTCTCAGATGAGACAGAAGACATATTTATCAGATTTGGAGATGAGAACAGAAAGAGATAGCTCTTACACTGATGACAAAAATTTGAAAAATGTTAAGTTTAAAGGGTGATTGGGAAATAACCAGAATAAATCAAATGAGGGTGAATGCTAAGAATTGGTCTTATCTGCCTCCAAATCCCTACAAATACAGGACAAAGGGGACCTAGGTTAAGAGAAGTCGTATGAAGAATCCCTAGGTTTGGGTACCTCCAGGACAGAAATGGCATGTGGGGGCCATAAAGTAAGTGCTACGTTGGCTATATTAAAAAAGTATTGGGTCCAGATGCAGTGAGGAGATTGACCCGCTGCAGAATCAGTTATTCTTGACCTGCAAATCATATTATTACTGTTACCGAGTCACCCGACCTTTCCCCATAATTCAGCTTTTCTCCTGCTCTATGAGCATCTTATTGACACCACTAAAATATCAGGGCTTTGAGAGAACGTGGGACAAAGCCCAGTGGAAGGGGAGAGGCCTCCCTATTCAGCTGTCCTTTTGAATCTCAGTCCCACCGCTGTTTAGCAGAGTGACACGCGTTAAGTTAGTGCACCTTTCTGAACCTCAGTTCCAACACCTGTTAGGTAGAGATAAGGCTAAGTGAGGATTAAAAGAAACAATTTATATATATTATAAGGTCGGCCTTCAATTTACTCTGAGGTTCCTTCCCTATAATTTCTGAGATTGGGAGCAATTTTATTTCTTCTTTCCTTTTCATCTAAATTTGATGAATGCTTAAAACATTCCAAGGAGTGAAAGCAAGGGTCTTGTTACCAATCCCAATTAGATGTTTCAAAAGCCCCATAAATCTTGGTGAATATGTTTTAGGAAATTGAAAGCTAAAATTGTATGGCCGTGGCTCTAAAGAACACAGCCATCGTTCTCCTAAAGCCCTCATGTAATGTTTCCAGTCTGCTTAGCAGTGTGTGTCTATCAGTGATTGGCCCGTCATCGATTTCCTAACCCTGAATAATGCAGCTAATGGCTCCCATGCTTCCCAGCCAGGACTAAATGAAGAAGCCTGAGGATGCTGAAAGATGGCTCCTTAGCTTACAGTTCGGGAGCATGTTAATCCAAAGCATGAATGACCTATACAGAATTTGAGTCTCTGGCTTTTGAGAATGGAATTAAGTATTGATTTCTATACTATTCTCTCATTGTTTAATTAAACAAACAGTCCCTGCCTGTGTGCTGGCCACCTAGTCTCTTACTCATTAACAAGCAAAATGGGGAGACATATGAGCTATCGCACACCTGTCACAGCACTGTGCACTGGAAGCCCGTGGCACTTTGACAATTAGGAGTGGAATTCATAGCTCATGTTCCACTTCCTGAAGAAGACAAGCTCCACTCAGATCCTTAGTAAAGAACCCTTGTTCCATATCATCAGGTGAGAAGAACATGTGATGACTTATTTTGGGTCAACTGGACTGGACATGGGGTACCCAGATTCAACATCACTTCCAGGTATGTCTGTGAGGGTGTTTCTAGATGAGATTAGTGTTTGAATCTGTGGCCTCCGTAAAGCAGGTCACCCTGACCAGTGGTCGATGGCACCTAAGCCTTGAAGCCCTGACTAGAACGGAAGTCAGAGGAAAGAGGAACCCTCCTCATCTCAGCTCCTGCCCTCATTCTGGGAGTTTGACACCGTCGGCTTCCCTGACTCTTAGACCTTCGGACTCAGACTGAACTACACCGCAGGCTCCCCTGGTCCCCAGCCTGTAGATGCAACTCACAGGACTTCTCAGCCCCAGAACCAGGAGCCAAGTCCTCATGATAAACATTTATATACATGTATCTGCTACTGGTTGTGTTTCTCTGCAGAACCCCACACATGACATCCTGATTTGCCTTTTGCTCCCTTATTTATCAGGGCACCAGGTGCCCGTCTGGCTTAATTCAGCCCTGGAAGCAACCTGCAGGACTGTGGGGAGTAGGCAGAAGGTAACTGGGGAGGCAGATTGAGAAGAGGCTGTGACTGAAAGTGTATGTGTGTGTGTGTGGGGTGTATGTGTGTGGTGTGTATGTGTGTGTGGTATATATGTGTGTATGTCTGGTGTGTATGTGTGTGGTATGTATGTGTGTGTGTGGTGTGTATGTGTGTGGTGGTGTTTATGTGTGTACATGGTATGTGTGTGTGGTGTGTATGTGTGTGTGTGGTGTGTATGTGTGTGGGGTGTGTGTGTGGTGTGTATGTGTGTGTGTGGTGTGTATTTGTGTGGTGGTGTATGTGTGTACATGGTATGTGTGTGTGGTGTGTATGTGTGTGAGAGGGTGTGTGCGGGGTCTGTGTGTGTGTGTGTTTGGTAGGAAGAGCACAGGAAGTGGAAGAAGGTTAGCACGTGAGGTAGATGGCATTATCCGTGCACTATTCTTCTTTCCCTCTCACCCTTGCCAAGATGTCGTTGTGGGTGGAGTCGACTCTCATCCTCTGACTTAGGGCTGAGCCATGTTGGCCAGATGTAATATATGCCACAATGCACCAGAATGTTTACATGTGCTTTTGAGGTTTGGCTTGGCTTCTTATGCCCCCAACTTATACCTTGAGAAGAACATGTCCCAGAAAGCCACTGGCCCTGCAGGAATGAAAGACCCATGAAGTAGATGGGGACCCGGCGACAGCCAGAACAGAGTTGAGCCTAGTTCACTCACTGATGAGTGAGAAATAAACACGTGCTGTGTGCGCCTCGCATCTCGGATTATTTATTCCAACACCTGACGGCTACAGTAGCTGTTCAGGAGCTGGGGACAGGAGGAGAAGGGAGTGAGAAAGGGGTCAGTCTCATAAGGTCCAAACTTTAAGCCATAGGCTTTGTCTGAGATTCAGATGGTGGCTTCCGGCTAAACACCCCCATCCAAGATGTATTTCCCTGTGACACTGTAACCAGTGCTCGAGGAGCCGTGGGTGAGGACTGCAATTGTAGCACTGTTTGTACAGAGGAACTTAAGCATCCATCCACAGGAGAAAGGACAAAATCTACGGGGCATATTAAAATTGAATGGAATAGGAAACATAAGGCAAATCGAATGCACTGAAACCAAGTGTGTCCACATGGATGCCTTTCACAAAACAATGTGGAGCTGAAAATAGCAAGTTGTGAAATGATGTGGTCTAGATGAGAATATTTTAGAAAATTAAAACCTAGAAACCCATCCCACATTATGTTTATGTATGCATAAGTATGTACTAAAATTCTAAAAACACACATGAAGGAGAAACACCAAATTGATGATGGGAATCTCAGGAAAGAGAGGGGGAGGGAAGAGTTCGGAGATGTTGGTGATGTTTTCCATTCCTTAAAAAAACCAGAGATTTGAGCAAATGTGACATTTGGCTAAGATTTGATAAAGCTGTGTAGGGGCACACAGCCATTTATCATCTTATTCTCTCTTTTTGTCTGTATGTTGAAAATATTTCAGATAAAATTGCTTTAAAGAAAGAAGTGTCCACGGTGTGTGTGTGGGAGGAGGGTGAGGGATGGGTAGTGGTGGAAGTGGGGGTGTATGAGGAGAGTTGACGGGAACTGGGATGTCTGTGGCAGGCTTGGACCCCTGGGATGCTGACTCTGGGAGGGAGCTGACTCTGGGGATGCCCTGAGATCAGCATTGTGTTGGGGGAGCAGTCTGGGCAGGGGGCACCGAGCTGCCATGCAGCCTTGGCCAGCCCCCTGGGAGTTCTGGAGCTGGAGTGGCCCTCAGAGTTGTTCCCAGCTGAGCCGAGATGGCCGGGCTATCATACACCAGTGTTGATGGGTCACTGAGCACAAGCTGCTTGGGAAGGGTCTGACCTTGTGTGCAGCTGACCCTGAGGGGCGACAGCTGAGCCATCTGTTGACAGTACCGCCAGCGGTTGGTGCATGTCCCCATTGAGGGGGTCTGGGTGGCAAATGTCACCACAGGTCACTTGGGGCAAATTCATGAAGGACTCGGGGAATCTGGACTTGGTTCTCTCAACAACTGTCATTCTTTAGTAAACGTGATTGCTACACCTAGAATTTAAAAACATTTAAAACCTATTAAATCTGAAAAAATTGCAAACTTGCAGAGAAGCTGCAAGAACAGAATAACGAACGCCCACATGCATATGCCCCTTACCTAGATTCATCGGCTTAACATATGCCCTTAACAAATCACGTCCTCTTCCTGCGTTTTCTCAGGAAGTCTTCTGCAGGCTCTGCGCTAGAAGAAGTTGCAGCCATGATGACTATCCTTTGATTCATCGGCATGTATCTCCTCTTCTACAATCAGAACACAGAGATCAAGTTCAGGTAGCTTACTATTGAGCCAATGCTATTAACTAAATAATTACCAATACCCCATTATCTCCCCAAGCCATGACCCAATCTAGGATCATTCACTGAATTTCAGAGTCATGTTAAATAGCTTCATAAAGGAACATGTTTCGAGGTTTCCAGTTTCAACTCATGGGGAGCCTTGGTTTGGGAAGAGGAGCTATTTCCTCCCTACCTTAGCTTCATTCAGTGTAGGAGGGTCCAAGCCCAAGCCCCTTTCTGCATTTAACATTCCTCTGTCTGTTCTGTCCCCAGGACACTAATGGTGATGGGGGCGGGGGGAAAGTTCACTTGGCCTGTGGCTCTCAGAGCCTTGCTGTCTTTCTCTACAGCAAGCAGGAGAGTGAAGCCACTGAGAAGCATAATGAGGGTTCTGGCCTCGCGAGGGGTTCTCAGCCACTTGCACCTTGTTGGGTTAGAGAAATAAAATTTCTCTAATTTTTAAATTTTAAAAAAATTTCTATCACCCTATGGTCATGGTTGACCAGAAATAAGCAGTGATGCTTCTAAATCCATGTAGCTACTCCCATTGTTTCCAGCCTCACAGGAAGTCCCTGGCATGCCCACTGGAACTGGTACCAAGTGCAGAAGCCCCTGACGTTTCTACCAAACTTGCACCAGCAGCTGGTGCCCTAGGTCGTCTTCCACTATCAACTACGCCTCTGGCTTCACAGGTTCTTTCACCCTGCTATGACTCTCGCAAGCCTTTACCCAGAAGCAGCATAAAATGTGCTCCGATATCTATAAAACTCATATAGTCATAGACGCCATCAAAGGTGCTTCACACACAAGTCACCATCCACATCGCACATAACAATACTTAAATGACCCTTTATAAAATCCCTATTCGTTTGGGCAATTGTCGTTGGACTTTCTGTTACCTGTGCCCAGCATTCCTAACTGATCCATGTTCCTACAAGTACAGCTTGTCAGAATCTGAATTTCACAGTGACGGATGCTTGTTCAATCATCTGTTGCTACTAGCAACACCTTGCAGTCAGGTTCGGGCCCTGGAGACAGACTGCTTGGGCTCAAATCCTGGCTTTGCCCCTTAGTGACCTGGGGCAAGTACTGAAGCCCTGTGAACCTCATCTGCAGAAATGAAATAATAATGGCACAAGAATTAAGTGAACTAAATGGACTAGTGGTTAACAGAGGGGAGGGGGAAATGTAAAAAAAAAAAAAAAAGAATTAAGTGAACTAATCAGTAAAGCTCCTTGACAGTACCGCGGCCCGGCAAGCACGCACCATGCTAGCAGCCGGCATTACCATACTACCTGCTGGTCCTTCCAGGAATGGTGCGTGCGTCTTGGGCCTCATCTCTCACGCAGGATGCACATGGTAACCAAAATGCAATCATGCTATCTTCTGCACCAATTAAGAACATTAGTCAATGGAAAAGATCAATGACCATATCCTACAAAACAGAAAGAGAAAAATAACAACCCAATTTTTAAAAATGGGCGAAGCCCTCATGCTGGAAATTCACAAAGAACCATAAATGACAGAAGAATCACGCATTCACTAGTAACTAATGAAATGCATCTTAAATCAACAGAGATACATTTTCAGCTATCGTTTTACAGCATCGGGCCGCAGTGTTGGTAAGACTGCAGGAAAATGTGCCTTTTCTCACACTGCTGGTGGGATTCAAAATTTCTATCTCCCTATGGTCAAATTGGCAACATCTATAAAAGCTTTCCATTATTTAGTATCTATGAATTTATCTTAAGGAAATAATGATAGAGGTGCAGAAAGAGCTTCAAGAGTTTCACTGCCTGCTGTTTATAGCAGTGAACAAGTGGATTCAATCTAAATGTCTAACAAAAGCGATCATTTACATAAATTCATGCACATCCACACTATGAAAAACTTCATACCTTTACACAGTGGTAGAAAAACTGTTTACGGATATAAAGTGTTCACAATTTATTGTTCAGTGGAAAAAATAGTTTAAATGAAAAGCTGTATATAGTATAATCCCTTTTGGTAAAAACTGAAAAGAGTGTTTATGGAAAGGAAAAGTATTTAGAATAGTACACCCCCAAACTGTAACAGCCAATTTTTATTTCCTTTTGCTTTTTTATATATTCTAATTTCTCTGTAATTTTATAGGAAATCACATTTATTTTCAAAAAATAGAAATAAGTGATGATTATTATGGGGAACAGAATCGAATAGGTACGGGTAAAATACTTCTTTTTAATACGCTTTTTTAAAAAAGTGGTAATAAAGGTGATTTTCCCTCTTTCTTTGGAATCTTCTAGGGTTTTTCAAAATTAGAAAAGGATCCATTTGTGTATGTAGACAGCATACATCCTGCCAGGGTTGTTTAACAAATTACTAATTAAGGTCCTGACCCATGATGCAAGGCGGTCTCTCTGGCTGTCTGGGAGTTTCAGCCTTTGTCCTGTCCTAAATCCCACAGAAAGTGAAATCATCTGCTTAGCCGAGTATTCATTACATAATAAGTTGAATGTAGCCACTGAAAATACTCATGCAAATATCTTCATTAGTAAAATCATGCAATTAACCTGAAATATGTGCTAAATGAAGCAGCCAAATTGTTGCATATTTTCCCAGCTCTTAATTATAATTTTGGTAATCAATTTTTCTCCTGATTACCAAAAAGAAAAAAAAAAAGAAATCTTCAGCGTATGCACGCTCTGAGGATGAGTTGGAACACTGAGATAAAACCCTCGAATCGTTTTAGTAAAGAAGGCCATTAACCTTTCCTGTGTTTTTGTTCAATGCAGGCATTTCCTGCTAATGCTCATTGCTGAAGATGATTGGATTTTAACAAGAGCTTTTTGGATCACGCGTCAGCCCTTCCTGAACTGTACATTTTGCAAGCGCCGCTGTCATTAAAGGTTACCAGCACTTCCATTATCAACTTCCCAGCGTATATTTCCTAAATGACTTTTGACTGCAGGGTAAAAATTTTCCCTAAGTGAAAAGTGACATCCAGCTCACAAACCGATTTAGTCAGATGTCCCCAAATGCCTAGCTGCCATATGACAAGCAGGAGGGACGGGGAGCCGTGAGCCCTCGTGGACACAGCTCCCATGTTCTTCGGTCTCTTATTCCAGTTTACTGAGCTGTCAGGGGTTTGAAGGTGGGAAGAACCACACAGTAGAGCATTTCACAAGGTGACCCTGGAGGAGCAGCTTAGCCGTAGAATTTTATAAATTCTATGTAAAATGGGGGAAAGGATGAATTCACAAGCTAGTAAGGGTTGAGATAAGAGAGGCCAACTCTCCAGCACAAGTAGAGAAAATAACCGCCAACATTGAGGCTGACACCTTTTAACTCCCCCACTTCCAGCTCCTCAGTCAACCTCCACAGGCTCCCTCCTAAGGCTAAATAAGAATTTATCACACCTGGACAGGACAGGCCAGGACAGGGTGGGCAGTGCTTGATCTTCCTAGTAAAACATTGGTTTTGACCACCTGACCTTAGGGTTCCTCCCCAAGTGCAGAGTTATGGGAGTACAGCTGGGGAGACACATATCGATATCCAGGGAAAAGCCAGGAAGGCCGGGCCTGGAATGCGGCTTGTGCTCTGCGCAAAGATGTCCTCAAGGAGAGCCTGCCATTCACGGCAGAGGCACTGCGAATCTGTGTATTTATCCTGACAGTTTTCTAAATCCAAAATCAGTAGATTAATGCTTTTCTGCCAGGTGGAAGTATCCGAGGAAGGAGCATCTCTTTCTAAGTTGTACAAAGACACTGTAGCTGCTCCCCGAGAAGAACCTCCTGATGACTCTGCCGGTTTGCAGGGAGAACAGGAAACATGTAGGGAGCAGAGGGGAAGATCAGATGCATGGGTCCTTCAGAGGAGACCCTTGTTAGGGACTTACGGGGGACCCTTAAGGTGGAGGGCTTCTGCCCCGGTTCCTGTTTGGGATCTGGAAGGGGGCCGCACCTCAGGTGGTCCCGGCCACATCACAGTGAAGGTGGTGATGCAGTGAGACCAGAAGGAAAAGCCTTGGGTATGTGGCAGGCTCCTGCAGATGACAGATGACCCATTCAAGCTGGGAACTTGGCAGAGATGTAGGCAGGGCCTAGAGAAGGCAGGGAGGGGTAGTGCAGGGCCTGAAGCCAGAAAAGCAGGGAGCCATGGCACTCCTAGGCCTGAACGGGCATGGGGAGGGGTCTGGATGGACAGGGTGGGAGAGAGGACCCAGTAGGAAGAGAAATAGAGACTAACACCCAACCTCACCGTCCTCCTTCCCTGTGTGTGTGTGCATGTGCGTGTGCGTGTGTGTGTGTGGCAGGGGCAGGGGCAGGGGTTCTCAATGTAAACCAAGTATATAACAAGGGCTAGACTTGGCCCTATCTGTTTGCCTCCAGAGCCCATGCTGACCATTAGGCTCCACTGCCAACCTAGCAGGAGGAATGCCCTAGAAAGGATACGCACAGCACCTCATGGCAAAGCAGAGTGGGTGGCTACGCCTGTCGGGGAAAGTATATGGGAGAGATCTTGTTCCAGGTGGGCTACGAATTACAATTTTGGTGCCCACGAATGGAGGTGGAGTCAGATAGAGAGCCCATTTGGGTGGGAAAGAGGGGCACATATTCAGGACCGGCAGGTCCTTCAAGGTGGCTTGGTTGGGAGAGTAACAGGAGAGACGGTGACTGGGCAGGGTTGTGCTCATCTTCGCCCCATCAAGGACAGAATAAGTACCATAGGGTTACCAAAATTCTAGAACTCCCCTCGGAGCATGTCGGCAGATGTGCCTTCTGTCTTCCCAGAAAAGGTCCCTTCTGAAAAAAAAAAAAAAGTTTCTTCTGGAAAACCTCTGATAGTAAGATACAGAAAAGGTGAGGGTCTGTGTGTGTGTGCGTATGCACGCGTGTGCGTGCATGTGCATGTGTGTGCTTGTGCGCATCTGTGAGGGGTGGGCAGAAGAGGGGGCAGGGGAACAGGGAGAAGGAGGGAACCGTTAAATCAAACCTTTCTCTAATATTGAATCCCAGAAACTTAGTTAAACAATTATCATACTCTTATAATGGAATGTTCTAGAGCCATGAAAAAATTCTACTTCTAAAAAATATTACAGATCAATAACACTTTTAATGATAGATGTGTAAGTCCTTAATAAAATTTTACCAACCAGCAAAAAACAACTCATTAGAGAAAGTCATCCAGACCGAATTGGCTTTGTTCTTAACATAATTTATCACTAAATAAGCGAAAATGCTTAAAAGTATTAAAAATTGAAGCAGAAAGTTTGAAAAATGATTTGATGTCCCCTTTTCATAGAGTCTGGAAAGACAGTGGTTAAAGGAAATTTTCCATTTACACGGCAACATCATGCATTTGAGATTCAAATCCGGCAGATGTGAAGGCATGAGCATACATTCATCCTGCTCTGGGCATGGTGCCAGGGCCTCGGTGGCCTCGCCCGGTCCTTACAGCAGTGTGCTGAGTCCCACTGCGCCTGGTCCTGCATGGCCCCTTTGGCTTCATCTCCTCCCTTCTTCCCTCTTGCTCACCTGCTGGCCTTCCTGCTCTCCTGGGGCAAACCAGCTTCCTTTCTGCCACAGGATCTTTGCACTGATGGTGCCCCCTCCCTAGAACACTTACCCCTGCCCCAGATATCCCCATAGCTGGCTCCCCCCTATTTTTGAGGTCTCAGCTCAAATGTCACTGTCTCCTGAGGGAATTTCTTGAGGCCCCTATGTAAAAATACTAGCAAGGTCCACCCCAACCCCCACCAGTGCGCTCCATCTCAGCGCCCTGCCTTTCTCTCCATCCCCTGCACACCGCATATAGGGCCGTGTTGGTTGTCAGTCTCCTGCAGCAAGGGCACTGAGGGCTGGAGCTTTGTTAGCTGCTTCCCCAGGGCCCAGAACAAGCCAGGCACAGTCACTGCTCAGGGAGTATCTGTTGCATGAACGAATGAGCAGGCTAAGGGGCTGCCCCATGGGAGAGGAAGCAACATCTGCGAATTTCCCATTTCAAACCTCTTTGCTTAGGGTGTCTGTTTGCTTGCATTTAAAACATTTATTTTTGAAAAGGCAAAATACGTACCTGGAATAAAATTCTAAGGAGACATAGATTTAAGTGTATACAGTGAACACCAAGACCCCCACCCCATCTAGGGAGACCCTTCCCTTGCCGGTCTGACAGAGAGGAGGTGCAGCTCATCTGTCACTGTAATGTGCATTTCTCTTTTCCTGTGAGACTGAGCTCCTTCTCATAGATCTAAGAGCAGTCAGTGTTCACTGTTTTTCTGGGGACGGTCAGTCTTTCTCTTATTGATTCATAGGAGCTCTTCACTTATTAAAGAAATCAGGCCCTTGGCTATGCAAACCGTTTTCCATGGTTTGTGTTGTTTACCGCAGAACAGTTTAATTTTCCTGTCAAAGGTATCGCTCTTCTTTATGGTTTCTGTTTTGTCAGACTTAGAAAAGCTTTCTTTACTCAAAGATTATACCACCATTCTTCTGCATTTTCTTGACTTGCTTTTTGATAATGTACGTTGCCATGCAGATCAGGAGCAGACTTGTCCCTTTGTATTCCATGCAATAGGACAGGAAGTTATATCTAGATTTTACCACGAGCCCATAATATCTGTCCCAGGAAAATCACCAAAAAGATAACCAAAATATGATGTTTGTGGTTAGGGAGTGTTTTCAGTGGTTTCTATGGGGGCTGGGCTGCAGGTGTGGGCGGCAAGGCTTCCTAAGGTTGCCCTGTTGCTGGGGAGCAGGGTCACCCTGGAACTCTGGGAAGTGCAAGCAAGTAACGACTCCACCCTCAGGCACAAGGCTGGAGGTGGCCCGGGGCATCTCTGGATGTTTTGGGACACAGCATTTGATAACAGGACAAGGTGACTTGCTCTATCCTGAGGCAGGACACTGGGAAAGTGAAGCCCTGTGACGTGTCTCTCGCATGTAGTGTTCTGGAGCATCTATCTCATTGTGATTTAAAAAAATCCAAACCTGAGGTAATTAGAAAGTCCACTTGAGGGTGGGAGGGCCTCTCAGTCCTCTTTCCACCCCTCACAGCCATGGGGTCTGTCCTGTGTCAGCCACCTCTCAGCTCGCCCCTTCAGGCCTTTATGCCAACTTGTCGTCTGATAAAGGCGATGCTCCCCAATTCTGTGCTTGTTTTTCTCTCTCCTCTCCCTCTCCCTGTGGGTAATTTCCTCCCAGGTGGCCACAATGAGCCTCCACAGACTGATCGCTTCCTGACACATTATCTCTGTTGTATGCTGGCTTTTAAAACCAGATGTTCTGAGGCAGAGGTCTAACCTGGAGGAAACTAGGGAAAATATTTTAGTTACTTGTCCTTTAAAGAAAATAATGACTTTAGAGTTTTCATAAAATGATACGTGGTTAAGCTTTTGAAAAGTTGAGCAATGTATAAAAGTGCAAAGAATAATGCTAAAGAAAAAACACCCTCAGTATCCCCGGCCCCCCAAATAATCGTCATTATTAGTGTTGAGTCTGTGCTATGTAAAAAGCCAAATCATACGCTTCATTGAAAATGGGGAATTTTACTCCAATATTATTTTTAATGAGAAAGCATTTGATTTTACTTAGATTTGACAATCAAAGAATCTGAAGTTAAACTAAAAAAAGTTGTCTGCTGTAGGACACACACACACACACACACACACACACACACACAATCAAAAGAAACCAGTTCACTTTCTCTTTAAAGTGAAGAAAAATTATAAAAATCGTAAAGCCGAAGTCATTAACTTTTTCTTAGACTCCATGTTTTAACTCTAGATGGTATTTATCGATTCTCTGGCATGAAAAATGAGAAAATTGGCCCATTTATTTTTTCCTTCCTACTCCCCTCCCTACCAGCCCCAGGAAATCAGTTTAAAAAAGAAAACTGGGTTTTACGGTAGTTGATTAACAAATAATTACGCCATATCAATCCTCGAAACTTAACTATTGGCTGAATTTAAAATATTGAAAATCTGGGGAGTAAAGTAAATTAGATAATTACAATGTGACACTTGAATTAATTAATCTGTTTTGTCTCCTCAGCTCTGTCTTGAGGCGGAAACGCGAGAAGACACAAACATAATGCAGTGGCTTTGAAGATTCTCTGCCTTCTGGTTTTGCCTCAGGAGTAAGAACTTGATACAAGTGGAAAATTAAGATTTCTGTTATACATGATAAACTGAAGCATTCCATAGAGTTTAAGTTATTGTCAGTATTCCCAAACGGCACTTTTTATCTGTGGTTGTGGGAAGGAGAAAGTATCAACCTTACTAATAACTACAATAACCCGTTTAGTGTAATTTCATCCGAAAGTGAAATATGTATTAATGGGCAGTTTAGTTTTACAGCAAGTCAGGGGGACCTAGACTGAAATTTGGATGCTTCTTTTACAAATCCATAGAAAAAGACATGACAAGTTGTTCTAATGCAATTAGAAGATTATGTCTGATCACATTTTCCTTTCTAAGCACATAGTCTATGAAATCAGCAATTAAAAAGAGATCATGGTTGTTATAACTTGATCCTCCTACTCTGTGGAATTAATTTGTCCAACAGAATAAAGGGTTGCATCCTTCATATTTCTCATTTACTCATTCATTTATTCATCCATCAATTTTCTTTTGCTCACGGACCATTTTCATTTATTTCAAAAATATTTACTGAGCATTTACTAGTGCCAGCCCTGTGCGAGGCATGAAGGAAACAATAGTGGATGTAGTAGTGTTCGCTGGGTAACGAGTCACCCCAATACTTAGTATTGGGCTATAGCTTGAAACAACAGTGATATTTCCTTACTCATGATCCTTGTGCGTTGCAGGGAGTTATGCTGGTCTCACCCGGGCTTGCTCATGTGCCTACATTCAGCCAGAGGGTCAGCAGGACTGGAAGTCCTAACATGGCCTCACTCACTGGATGGTGGTTGGCACTGGACATTGGTGGGGTGCCTCGGTTCTCCTCCAGGTGGAGAGTAGGTTAGACTAGCTGGGTTCATCAAGTTTTCTTAAAGGGTAGCATTCCACAAGAATGAGACTGGAAACTGCAAGAACTCTTGAGACCCAGCCTCAGATATTTTGAATGTCACTCATGAAGCACTTTTGGTCAAAGTGAGTCATGTCAGCTCAGATTCAAGGGGAGGAGAACTAAGGCTCCATCTCTGGATGGGAGGACTGACAAAATCACATTGCAAAGGGACGTGTATTCCAGGGTAACAGGAATTGGGGGCCATTGTTTGCAATTCACCAAAGTGAATAAGATGAATGCGGTTCCTGCCCTCCTGTAGCTGATAGTCCAGTCATAACAAACAGTAACGATGGCTCACATTTGTTCAGTTCTTACAGCACAACATGTCAGGGACTGTACTGATTTCCAAGTACTTAAGATAGTTAATCCTCACAACAATCCTTACAGCATAATAGTATGAGTCCTATTTTTAACATCAATAAATGTAAAGAGGTTATGTGACTCTGGGGGTCTAGGAGAGATTGATATTGAATAAATGAAACATGTATGAAAGTCCAGGTGGTCTGTCAAGTCTACTTGTATTATTTTCTTCAAGTTAGGAATATTTCTAGTTTAACATAATTAACTAAACAATGGTTGTATAATCAGTTATGTTGAGTATGAAAAAGAATGGGACATGGCGTCATCTGGGCATACATATATCACAAGGTGACTTGTCCTATCCTGAGGGTTGTTATGGAGGCTTTTGCACAAGCCTCATCAGAAGGATACAAGAAACAGCAAGGGGAAGGGAGCAGGGGTGGGGAGAAGAGAAAGATCCATGAGCACAGTCACCCAGAGGCAGAATTTTGTTTGAGAATCACCACTATGAACACTGGAATGAAATCTAGACCAGGTAAAGTCACCATGCTGGTCGGCAAAGCGGGAAATGGCATCTGTAACAGAAGCATTCACCCATCCTAGAGATTTTGATAATCTCTGTATTGTTTAAAACTCATGAACGAAATTTGAAAGGCAGATGCCAAATGGGAAAAAACAACAATGTGTATTCATCGAATCATTCATTCAACTATTGAGTACTTACTAGAGGCTACAGTTCCAGATTATTTTCCAAGCATCTGCCTAAATAAATTCCCATGTAGAAAGTTATTTTGGGGGGTACTATCTAACAGGAGTTTAAACTTGATTAATTTTTACCACATTTGTTTCCCTCCACGTGTATTGATAATCATTGTCAGTATTGACCGGTCTTATTCAATTTTTCGAATGTATGTTCACTCTTGTTTATTTAAATATTGAAGGGTTTTAAGTTGTGTATAATTTTCTCCTGTCATGACCAGTGCTACTGGTACCTCTTTGTTCTTGTCTCTTCCCATGTAGGTAAGTTTTTCTCTAGTCTAGCGTCTAGAAATGAAGTTGTTGCATTTTAAACATTTAAATAGCTACTGCCACAATACCTTCAATAAGGCTGTAATTTATATCTTAAGAACCTATCGTGAGCGTATTCACTCCTTTGCCAATACTAGATATCACCACTCACTGAAATATTTAACAATCTGAAAGGTCAACAAAACTAACAAAACAACAACCAACAACAAAACACCACCACAAAACAGACAAAAAAGCCTAACAAAAATCCTGGTCTATTATCACTGAGTTAGTGTGAATTTAAATGGTCCTAATTTTTAGTGTAGTCCTTATTAATTTTAAAATGGCCATGTTTGTGAGACATGGTCTCACATTTCAGGAGTAATTTGCTTGGGGAATTTGCCCAATTTTCATTAAAAGTATGTGGATAAACTGAGGGTTAAATTGCCTCCAAATGAAGTTTAAGGTTTATAGCAAAATGTATGGTTCTAATGAATATCGGAGTAACAGCTCAGAGCAGTTTCAAAGTCCTTACAAGGCTCCTATCAGAATAAAAACATATATGAACAGGGGATCCATGATATGTTAGGGCTTATTCGTTATAGATTCTTTTGGGGTAATAATACAAATTAGTGGACCACCTTTCCTTCTGAACGGAGTATGATAATATTATATTCCTTACATTCATCAAGATAGGACAGTAATATCTTATGTTGAACAATGTAGGTTTTATCATTTCAGAAGTTGTTTATGAAAAGAATGACTCAGCAGGAAATGCAGACATAAAGCCACATGAAATATAAACTGGGCTTTTGACTGGGGCTGGTTTAATAAAAGCCATTATGTTTTACTTTATACCTAGACATTTATATTTTAAATTTAATCAAGTTGAAGTCTTAAGTGGTATAATCTTATTAAACATGGAATTGATTGAACACGATGTTGGTTTTATTTCTTTAAAAATTACTCCAGATTGGGCTGAATTGATTCTAAGTGCTTGGGACAGAAACATTTGGTGAAGTCATTGGTAGGAACAGAAAATACCCCAGTAAACCGGGTCCTTATTTTTACATAATTTCCCCTCTCTGAAGACTCACATTTATAATAAAATTGTGTTTTCTTGTGGTGGTTTTGGGGTGCGATTACTAGAAAATTGAATTTGTGAAACAATCGTGTAATGTTTAATCCACATAAAGAATTTATCTTTTGCACCGAGCTATCAATTGATTCCACCTCTCAAAATATACGTCTGATTCATGCAGTGCTCTTAATGTCTGCTGCTAGTCTCGGGAGCCATCTTTCCTCGTCCGGAACCCTGTGGGCACATCCCAGGGGTCTTCCAGCATCCAGTCCAGCTCTGCTGGTGGATATGGTTTGGTGCCAATCCTGTACCCATCTTCCTCCTTGCTAATCCTCTTTGCTTAGAACATCCAAGAACTCAAGGGGAGTGACCCCATCTCCAACCCAGGGGTAGATTTTGGTTAGTCAAAGTCAATTAGGGTAGCCTCATTTTCCTTGCAGTGAATGGTCTGCAGCAAGTACATCATCCAATTGTGGCCAATGGGCCATGAGGAGGAATTCTGCCAGAAACTTCTGGGAACAGTTTCCTCGTTCCTAAAAAAGAGTTACTGAGAAGCTGTTGGTAGTCTTTCCTACTGAATATTGTTGCACACTGAATGTGATTCTGGAAAGAAGGGCCCATCTTGCCACTAAGCCCAAAGACAAGGCCTACATATTGGGGGTGAAGTGGAGTTAGAGCCCCTGAAATTAAAGTAAGTTGGTCTGGAGCCCAGAGATATGAGCCAGAGTCAGCTCTACTTCTGTGCTCCATGAAACAGAGATGTGCATTTTTCTTCTTGAAATCGTCTGGAATTGGCTTTTCTATTATCTGGGAGGGCCCTATTGCTTTATGGTACCCAGGTTTCCTCGCCCTGGCATGTAGGGGCAGGTTATAAAAAAAACACGAGAACTACCAAGTCATTCTCAGCTTAACACCTCCAAATGGCTTCCTGTGTCTTTTAGAACATATTCCTGATAAGGTCCTTTGTCATCTCGAAAAGTGCTCTAGCACTTATTCAGTGCACCTTCTCTCTGTCTTTGGGCTCCAGTCACAGAGATTTTCTCTGAGCTGCTAGCAGCTCCAAGCTTCCTCGAGCACGAAGTCACCTCTTGCCGCAATCATCTTTCCATCCTTTGCCCAACTAACTCTTTCAGCTCCTGTAAAATCTTCACGGATGCCCTGCCCCCAGACATGTAAAGTCCTCCTTTTACAGGTTCTCATACCACCCCTGTAACCCCCTGTGATGACAGCTTCTCAGACTTCCCTTTTTTGATGACCTTGACGGTTTTGAGGAGTACTGGCTTGGGTATTTTGTGTAGAATGTTCCTCTACTGAAACTTGTTTGATGTCATTCTCATGATAAGAGTTTGGTTATGAGTTTTTGGGACAAAGACTTTCAGAGTTACAGCGCCCCTCTGTCCATCAGGGTGCATGCTATCTCCACGACTTAACACTGCTGATGTTGATCTTGATCACCAGATTCGTTTGCCGGGTTTTACCACTGAACAGTTATTCTTTTCCCTTCTCCCATCCTGCAGTCAGTCTCTGGGAGGAAGTCACCCTGTGCAGCCCACACCTAAGGAGTGGGGAGTTTTGCTCGCCCGTAGTGCAGTTTTAAGAAAGCTTGGCAGGGCTGCTGGGAGTACAAATGCCAGGGTCACCTGTGAGAGTCCTGTGTCCTCCAGAAATGGGACAGGCTCAGTATTTCTGCCATACTCCATCCTTGGCTGGGCACAGCCCGTGGCAATCATGCCCCTGGTGCAGACGTGGCAATGGACTTCCGGATGCGGCAGGGGGCTGTGGAGCCGTCGCCCTTCCTGCAGTCAGAGGTCTGCAACGTGCCTCCTCAAGGAAGCCCAGGCCGCAGGCAGAAGCCAGCGCAGTGATCCTTTGACAGTCCCAGCCGAGGTCTAGCCAACCGCCAGACAACGCCTCAAGCCTCTGCGCCTTCCCAGCAGAGGCCCCAGACATCATGGAACAGCAAACACATCCATCCAAAGTCACAACCCACTGAATCTGGGAGCATTAAACAATGGTTGTGTTGCACCGCTAGGTTTTGGGGTGATGTATTATGCAGCTCTGGCTGTGGGAATACAGCCCTCCCTCATTTCTCTGAGACCAAGCCTGTCCTCTAATAACAAACTCTATTTTTGCTTATGTGGCTGTGGCTTCTGTGACATCCACCCTGAAGCATCTCATGGAAGACCTCCCCTGGCCTGCGGTTTAAGCAGCTGCTGGGGCTACTGGAGCTGCTGGTAAGAGATGCTGAAAAGAATACTCTGCTCTGGACAGTAGCAAAACTAGACACCCACAAGGGCTCTTCAAAGCCTGGGGCTCGGTCTTCCTGGACCACATGATGGGCATGTCCCCTTCTCAGTGAAGGCAATCTTAATTTATCTTCAACCCTGAAAATGCTTCCATGGGAAGGCATTGGGCCACTGTGGAAGAAAGGAAGTGAAGACCATCTAACACGCCTCACCCAAGCCTACAATTTACTTGGTTTCTTTAGATGCATCTTCCCACCTAGCTGGGAACGCTCAGCATTTTTCTGAGCAACACAAATTGGAATGGTGAGACCAATCCTTTGACATAAAGAGGCTTCTGCCAAGGACATTAGAACTATTTTCTGCTCATATAAAGAAACTGAAGCATGATTTTACGCAAACAAGATTTGCTGATCTTTAATGTATCCTGGAGTGTTTATTCACCACCTTTCAGAAAATTAAAATTTCTGTTTAAACAAAAGATTTTCTTCTCATAATCTATTTATGCCTGACATTGCAAAAGTCATTTTATAATGCGAACCAAAGAGCGAGATGTGGAGAGTGAGGGGAAAGAGCAGAGGGAATGAGGAGAGTCACGGAGGTGGGAGAGGAGCAATGACTGAATCTTTAGTTGTCCACTTTATGCAAGCACATCCCAGGGAAGGGGAGAGGACTAAGAGAGGAGGGGAGGAGGGAGAGAGGCAGAGAGGAGGGGCCACTGTTGAGACCTACTCAGCATTTATCTCTGCTCTCCTTCCTAAGGGTATTCCTGATTTCATTTCAGCATCCACCCCATCCTCAAAACCCCACAGGAGAAAGCGCTCCTACCCCTGCCTCCAGGATGTAGCTGTATCATCCAAGGGCATCAAGAGGCAGCAGAATGTGAACATACATTCTGGAGTCAGATGGCTTGCACTAAAAATCCCAGCTTATCCACTTACAAGCAACCTAGACAAAGTAACTTAACTTCTTTGGGCCAGAGTTTCCTCATCAGCAAAGTGTGGATAATAATTACATCCACCTTATAGGGTGGTAAGAGGATTGAGTTAGTATGGTGAAGTGCATTGGAGGATGCTTGGCATAGAGCATTTTGTTCAATAAATAAAGCCAATCTTATTCTCCGTACCAGTATGTGCTTCAGGAATGAATAACGACTGTGTCCAGCCAAATATACAAAAGAGGGAACTGCCCCCTCCAGCCTTATTGTTATGTGAGAAAAACACCCCCATCGTTTGACTGAGCATCAAGGGGGTCTAAGACTCACCACTGAAGCCTTCCTAATTTAGTTATTTCACTATAAGCCACTCAATTAATGGTTGGCTATGAGCTCTCAGCACTGCATACTTGGCAGTTTTTGTGACGTGAGAAAATGAAACCTGTAATTTACTTTCAAATACAATGGCATGCTATGCATGATCACTGTAACCATGAATAAAGTTGGCACAGATATAATTTGCAGATATGTATTTAAACATATGTTGGTCTTTGCAATTTCCTTTTTGTATTTTTGCATCAATACCATTTTCTTCCAGGTCTCTAATACGCTTGTATGTCCTCAAAAGTTCGTAGGACCTACACCCTGAACCACTGATGCCTACTGAATAGAATGGCTCAGTCTTCTTTGTCCTCTGACTTCTCACAAAGTAGCAAGATGGCTGCCGAGCTCCCCCACAAACCTTCGTCCTCTGTACAGCTTGTTATATTGGAGAAAGAGAGCCTATCCTTTCAGCCTGTTATTAACACCTGACAAAGGTTCTGCTTGGCCTGGACAGACGTCTTTCGACCAGGAGTGCTGGGGGGTGTTTGGGGCTCCGTCATGCCCTGACTAGGTCACACGACGGCTTTGCCAGAGTCACGAGGGAAAGGGGCAGCCTTAGACTGATTTTGGATCAGCCAAGGTGCCTTCTCTGCATTATCGCATTAGCCAGGCTCTCCTGGCAGTAATGCTGCCAAGCGGAATAACTCGCAGTAAATGAAACAGACCTGCACCAATGTCCTCTCTTGCACTGATGTCGGTGGCCACAGCGCTGAGCTGTTCCTGCTGCTCTCACGTCTGCATGTTGGCGGGATCCAGCTCTAAGGTCTCACCGGGCTGGGGACCTGGGCAGCGCTGCCCGGATTCAGTCCTCTCGCCTCATAAGCAGAGCACGTGTCAGCCCCGGCTCACGCACCACGTCCGCTCACTTCCCATTGGCCTAAACAAGTCACGTGGCCCAGCCCGCGTGGCAAGCTGGGAAGTAACGCGAGTCCTAGTCCTAACAGCGGCTGTGACCCTCACCGCACAGCAGGGCAGTGAAGACTGGGCGCTAATCCAGTCACTTAGCTATTTACAGTTGTTCGTGGTGTTCGTGAACTTGGACTACCCTTTGAGTGTGGCGCTTCCATCCCCGTGGCCAGGCTGCTACAGAGCAGAGTAGAAATGACTAGGTGTATCTTTAAAGATACGGATTTCTTGGCCATTCCAGGGTCCTGGTACTAATACCTTGTTAGCATGCCTCTCCCTCCTAATTACTGCAGCTCCATTACCATGGGAAAATAGCCAGAAAGTTGGGCACAGAGGCCGTAGTGCATGCTGGGGAATAAAAACCAAATAATAAATGATTCTAGAATGTATGAATATGCCCAGTACAAAATCCAAACAACAAAGAAATGTACAAAATTCAAACAACAAAGAAATGTACAAAATAAAGATATTTTGGTACCCTTCTCCCTACCTCCCTGTAGGCAGACACTGTGATCCCCGCCTGCCTCTGCCTCCTTGCTGTCCCTGAGCACACATCCTCCAGAATCCAGTGGCCAGGCCAAATCGCCAGAGTGATTCGGAAAATTCTCTCCTGTGGGGTTATTAATAGGATTCTCTCTTCCTCCCTCCCCCCCCCCCCCCCCAAGCTGCTGTTGCTCCCTGGAGCTTCTGGAGTCAACACCCAAATGGGCACTTTTAAACATATGCCAGTATGCCTTATGCTAAGGTGCAGTTTGACCTGGCATGTCAGAGGAAGCAGCCATGGTACATGGGCTCTCCCTTTCATAAAAGGCCGAGCCTCCTATTCCCTCTTGCAAATGTTGACAGCCCCAGTCCCAGAAAAGGAGCCGGTGCATCTTTACCATCTCTTGATAGGCAGGTGCAGAGCACCTTCTTTCTTGCGCCTGTGCCCCCTACTGGTAACAATGGCTGAGGAAAGGCAGTGTGTGGGGGAGGGGGAGGAAGGGGGTCTGGCAGGGATGGCCCAGGTCCCAGGGGCCTTTGCTTCAGCACAGGGACCACCGCTCAGGGTCTGGCTCTGCCATTCAGCTCTTCCATGACCTTCCCTTTGCCTTCAGTACAAGGTCCCAGTGCCCTTTTCTAGTCCTCTTAACTGAGTACTGAGTGTTATAAAGGTCTTTTCTCAGTAGAGTTGCATCGTTACATGGTTACCATGCAAGATGTTCCAGACTTGTCCATCCTCTGCCCTGCTAAGGAGGACACTGGCAGTGTTGACTCAGCATCCTCAGCTACAAAGTGTGTGCGTGTGGAGGTGGGGGGCGTGGAACGGGGACAACCAATTTGAGAAAAGAGAGAAACTTATCTTGTGGCTTTGAGGGGCTGACATACCCGGATAAAAATCTTGGCTCTGCCAGCTGCTAATCGTGTGCCCTGAACTGGGTGTCTTTCAAGCACTGGGCACTGTGTGGGACTTTTAATCACTAATAGCTGACAATAGCTGTGCTCTAGGGCCTGTATTCCTGTCCAGAGTTTGTCACAACAATGTGCCACAAACTGGGGTGCTTACGGCAGCCGAGATTTATTCTCTCATATTCTGGAGGCCAGAAATCAAGGAGTCAGCATGGCCACGTTCCCTCCGAAGTCTCTAAGGGAGAGTCCTTCCTTGTCTCTTCCAGCATTTGGTGCCTCTGGGCAATCTTGACATTCCCTGGTTTGTGGCAGCATCACCCCAATCTCTGCCTTCGTTATTACATGGCCTCCCCCTGAGTGTTTTGCATCTGTCCAAATTTTCCTATAAGGACCATGGTTATTGAAGTTAGGGACACCCTGATCCAGCGTGACCCCATATTAACTTAATTACATCTGCAAAGACCCTATTACCAAATAAAGCCACATGCACAGGTGCGGGGGGTTAGGACTTCAACATACCTTTTGAGGGACACAGTTCTACTCACTATAATATCCTTTCCATGTCCCCATCTTTGCCACTTCAGTAAACACAAGCCTGACATCTGACTGCCAGCTTCTGCGTCTCTTCACCTGAGAGCTTTTCATTGCCACTGAAACCCATGTTACCACCAGTGCCAGTGAGTTTAACACCACTTCGCACCCTCTGCTCAGCCCTCAGCAGTGCTCAAGAGATGGCTAACAAGAGCTGGTACATAAACATTTCAGCCCTCTTACCCTTGGGGATAACTCTGCCCAGACTGGTTTCCAGAGTGGCCCTGGGGTACCGAGCTTCAGGTGTCCACAGTATAGCTGGCTCGATCGACCCCCACCAGTTGTTTTCCCCCTCTGTCTTGCTTTACAATTCCCCGATAAGTGTTTCTTTCACCTCTTGTGTGACTTACACCAGAACCCTTAGTGAGGGCTTGCTTCTGGGAAAACCCCAAATAAGACAATTATAGACACTCAGTAGTCCTTCCCCCGGGACAGGAAGGAAGGAGGTGGTCCAGCCTTGTAAGGCCAACAAAGCAAGCATCTTCTTGAGCTACTGAAATGGCATCTGCTGTGATCACAGACTGAAGAAACACAGAAGCCGGAAAGAGTACATGTCTGGGAATAAGAGATTCATGTTGGACTAACCACCGTGTGGTTTGAGGCAGGTCACTCAACCTTTCTGTGTCTCTATTCCCAACCCCCAACCCCTTTAGAGTGGTGATGGGGGCCAGATGATCTGCAGAAGCCTTTTTACCTCTGGGAATCTAGGATACCCACTCCTCCCCACCCTCAACTTTCAACAACTTCTTTGCCTGGTTCATCTATTTACTATAACATTTTTTATTTATTAATGATTTCAAGGCAGAGAAGGCATAGAAACTGGGGTTTGTCTCTGAGGGGCAGGCTCATGTTTTTTGTATGGTTTCAGGAAAACATGACATGATAACAGGGAAGTTTTATCATTGAAAAAGAAAAAAAATGATTTTCCTTATTCTATTTGTAACAGACATTTGCTCATTTAGGCAACAAGATAAAGTGGGAAGTGAACTGACTCTGGGTTGAATACCAGCTCTGCCTTCTACTAGGTGTGTGTTGTTGGGCAAGTTTATTTATTTACTCAATAAGTACATATTTATGAGTGTACACCAGGCAATGTCAGGATATTAGAGACTCAGTGGTGAGCTAGATGGTGAGTCTCTGCCTTCTTGGTGCTTACAGAATAGTGAGAAAGAAAGACATTAATCAGATAACCACACGTCATATTGCATACAACACGATAGAAGGCTTGCGAGGTTATATGAAAGCAATAAACAAGGATGCCTGGCAAAGGCCTGAAAGATTTGAAAATGTCTCCTTGATGATGTGACGTTTAAGCTGAGATGGAAATATGTGTAGGTGCCAGCCTAGTGAGGAGTGGAGTGGAAGAATAGCATTTCTGGCAAAATAAACAGCACATGCAAAGGCCCTGGGGTGGAAGGAAGCTAGCAGATCCTAGAAACAGCTCTGGAAGTGTTATTAATTCTTCTCTTTAGAAATGAGGGAATATATAAAAATAATTTACCTCTTCCAGTCATTATGAATATCAAATGAAATGCTATACACAAGACATGCCTGTCAAGTTTCTTCCCTATTTTCCAGCCTTGAGAAAGACAGGCAGGCTCTGAAGTTCCTCATCCTGGGAATAGAGGAGTGGGTTACAGGCCCCAGGAAAGGAAAGGAGTTATTTCCTGTTGCTTCTTTATTACATGAAGGTTATGTGTCTTTTGCTTTCATCTATTTATTGTCCTAGTCTTAGGCCAAAGGTCACTGGTTGGTATTATTTCTTGGGACTTCATTTGCTTTCGTTTTGAGAATTAGGAGTAAATTATCAGCTCCTTGCCATACATTCTTGCAAAGTATTCCCTTGAGTTAGGAGACTTTTCTGACTCTTGGGGTCCTAGTTGTGCAAAGCTGCCCTGCCAGCCGCAGCTAGAGGTCCAAGGATGGCTCCTTGGCAGGGCAGGACGCCTTGCAGTGAGGATAGCTGTCATCTCTCAATTTGCAGGTGGAGATGGGGCCTCCACTCACGCTGGGTGGTCAGTCTACCTCCCTTTCCTCTTCTCTCTTCTTCCCTTCATCCACTAAATGGATGTGAAAGTCCTAAGCATTCATGATCACGTTCACGATCTTATTGTGACCTGCACAACCACACCACGTAAATACTGCCATCCCTTCGTGGAACGAGTCAGGAGCTAAGGGCGGTCAATGACTTTCCCAAGGTCATCAGCAATGAAACTGGGACAGCTTCATGGGCATGTGACCTGTGCCCAGGACTTTGCACTCAGAAGTTCTCCTCCCCACCCCACTTGGTTTAATGCTTTGCTGTCACCATCTGGAGATTCTTAATGGTTTCTGAACAAAGGACCCTGCATTTCATTTGGCACCAGGCCCTGCAAATTGTGAGGCCAGTCCTGCTCTTAGAGTTGGGGCTTCAAATCGGAGCTGCTTCCCTCCAAATTCTGGTGCCCTCTCGCCTCCCCCAGGGCTATCTAAAAGGCACAGCTGTCATTTCCCTGTTCAGCCCCCAAGTGGCTCTCTATTACCTGTAGGACTAAGCATCTCAATTCCTAGTGCAGGGACTCTTAGCCCTGGCTGTACATTCTGGAAGAGGGAAGGTTGGGGGAAAAGTTGACACCCTGGCAATATGCCCAGAGCAATAAAAATCAGAATTCCTGTGGGTGGGGCCCCAGCATTAGACGTAAAAGTTTTCCAGGTGATTCTAATGAGTAGCCAGGATGGAGCACCTTTATTGGAGGGCCTAGCATAGTTCCTGGCATTTAGAGGGTGTTTAATAAATGTCCTCCAACTACTCAGTCATAAATTCACTTAAGGGCTCAGGCTGATAGTTCAACTGAGCTGTGAACAGACTCATCCTTGGGTTCCACACTTGTGTCAGAATAGGAGCTCAGTGGGGGAAGCGACCTGGGGTGGGCTGCAGGGTGGGGCGGCTGGTTCAGTGGGGAGGAGGGAGAGAGGAAGAGACTGAGAAGGATTTGGTAATTAATTAGGTTATCTTCCCAAACTGATATTTGGAAAGAGCTTCTGATTCTATTTAGGCAACATTTTGCTCCATTCTCAATTCTGGTGCTTTAATGTGAGGGTCCCCAACCCCCGGGCAGCCACAGACCGATACTGGTTTATGGTCTGTTAGGAACAGGGCCACACAGCAGGAGGTGAGTCGGGGTGAGAATGAGCAAAGCATCATCTGTATTTGCAGCTACTCCCCGGCGCTAGCATCATCGCCTTGGCTCCACCTCAGATCATCAGGCATTAGATTCTCACAGGAGCATGGTACTTGGTGTCAAAAGATTGGAGACCGCTGCTTTAATGAATGGGTTTATCCCAACCTGATGTCGGCAGAGGGCATTGGCCCAGCCCCCAAAAGCTCTTTCTTGAGGGTGTTGGCACCTGAGAAGGTTGGATGCAATTTGGAACTGCTGGTGGCCATTGGCCATGATGGTGAGAGCAAACACAGAGGCAGCAGAGCTCAATGAGGACAATTAACTTCTGATAAATATGTTTGAGTACCTGTGATATTGGCAACAGGCCCCACCTTTGGGTGCTCTGCAAAAGTCACCTCATTAACATAAACCAGGTGTGGTTGGAAAGGGTTTGTTATGGATACTGAGATACCTTTAAAGTCCTTACCACTTAGGAAATTCAAGGGCTTTAGGAGCTTTGTGCCAGAAAGGAGAAAGCAAATAAATATTTCTATTATAAATCACAATATCAGTGGGGGGCCAGGTATGAAGGGCTTCTACCTGAGCTGATGAACTTGGAAAGTGAGCGCTCAGAATCTGCTCTGCACTTTCCTTACAAAGACTCCCTAGAGCAATTTGTCAATCATCTAATTTAAAAATGAATTCCCCAGAGGAGAGAGGAATGGAAAAGGAATAGAGATATGGTCAAGCAAGTACAATTGTAATTGAGTGAAAGCTTGAATGCTTGCCACATGACAACCAGTATGTCGAGTGACAAGGAGTTGGGGCAAGGAAGTCACCTTTATTCAAAAAACCAGCAAGCTGAGAGGATGGTAGGGCAGACAGCATCCTAAATAACCCTCTCGAGAAAGTACAGAATTCAGGCTTCTTTTACATCAGGGGAAGGGGAAAATGGGATGGGTCTAAGGTCAGGAGGTGATTGATGACCGAAGACATCTGGATGTCAGCAAGGGTCCAAGAGGGATGGTGAAACTTCTTTCCTTTTGGTCAATAAACTCTGACTGCCATTGACCCAGCCATGAGGTTCCTATAAATCTTTTCCTAAAAATCATTATTTTTGTATGTACCTTCTTTATCTTGTTGGGGAGGTAGTTGTGAGCAGGGTTTTTTTTCAGTAATTCCTGGGCTACAGGTTAGATCCCTTTAATGATTAGCATATCTATGTGCAGGCTAACCAACATATTATAGGAACTAGGCAGCTTTGAGTGAGACGGAGTCAGAAAGACTGATTATTTTATGCTATTGTGGTCATTATGCGCTGAATCTAGGTGGTACGTATACAGGTGCTCACTGGAACAATTCTTTCAGCTTTGCGGTATATTTGAAAAATCTTCATAAATGTTTGGGAGAATGAACTCTTGATTAAAATTTATTATTTCCCTCTTCCTTTTGCAATACTCAGGTTTTTTCCCCCCGAGTTTGATGTTTTCATCTTTTTTAAAAAAATAATTTTTAAATTACAGTTGACCTACAATATTATATTAGTTTCTGGTATACAACATGTTGATTTGTATAACTTACAGAGTGATCCCCCTGATAAGTCTAGTACCTGTCTGACACCATAATTATTACAATATTATTGACTATATTCCCTATACTGTATCTACATTCCTGTGACTGTTTTTATCACCGGAAATTTGCATTTTTTTTCACCCCTCCTCTAAACCTGTGGCCTCCACCCTTTCGGGCACCAGGGACCGGTGCTCCTATAAGATTCTAATGCCTGATGATCTGAGGTGCAGCTGAGGCGATGATGCTGGCGTGGGGGAGCGGCTGCAAATACAGATGAGGCTTTGCTCGCTCGCTGGCAGCTCACCGCCTGTTATGCGGCCCGGTTCCTAACCGGCCACGGACTGGCCCTGGTCCAAGGCTCAGGGGATGTGGAGCCCTGCTCTAAACCCTCCTCCCATCTGGCAACCATCAAAATGTTCTCTGTACAGGTTTGATTCTGTTCTGTTTGTTCATTTATTTTGGTTTTTAGACTCCACACACACTTTAACCGCCACACAGAGGTGCAGAACCAAACTGTCCAGCATCTCCGCCACCCCTCCATCCTCCACGCGGCTTCTTCGGTATGTCCTTAGTTATAGGACTTCTGTTCAGCTAGACTTCAGGCAATTCTCAGTGATGGTTTTTATGTAGTTAAGTTGACATTTCGAGAGTAGTTATGAGAGGAGGTGAGCACAGTGTTTTCCTACTCCACCATCTTGACCGGAAGTCTTCCTTGGTTTTTCTTAAGCTTCTCTTTGGTTACCGAAGTTGCCAGCACCAGAGCCATCACTTCCAGCACCCAAGTTGTTGAAGCCTCGAATGAATTTTAGACCTAATTTAATGCCCAATTTACTTGCTTACGAAAAAAAAAAATCCTTTTTTCTCCAAACCAAATCAACCCTTGATATAGCAGTTATGATTTCTTTTAAAAAGCCAGCTGTAAAATGCCAAGCTTGTCACCCTGAGATGATCCGAATGAATTAAGTGCTGGGAAAAAGAAAGGGTGTTCGGAGCTTCTGGGGCAGATCCCAAGCAGAGATCACAGTGAGCCCGAGAGTATGCATCAGAATAACAGTAACTGTGCAGAAACTAGAGAGTATGCATCAGAATAACAGTAACTGTGCAGAAGCTGCTCCCCAAAAGCAAGGACTAATCGGGCCCAGATGGTTGGTTGGAGATGTGAGGTACTAAGGAAATGTAGACGAGGAATTTGACACTCTAACTACTTTCCAAAATATAAAAAATCTTTACAAGAACCAGCAGGGAGGAGTCAGAAAGCTGGAAAAGTATACCTTTACCTTAGCAGCTGTGAGGGAGAACCTGTTCCAGGCTCCTCTCCCAGCTTCTGGTGCTGCTAGCAATCTTTGCTGTTCCTTGGCTTATAGACCCGTCGCTCCAGCCTCAGCCTCTGTTGGTCACGTGGTGCTTGCTGTCCCTGTGTCGATCAGTCTCTGTGTCTCTTCTCCTTTTTTTTTTTTTTAAAGGGCCCCCAGTCCTTAGATGAGGGCCCATCTCAATCCAGCATGACTCATTTTCACTTAAGTCTGTAAAGTTTCCATTTCCAGAAAAGAGTCACATTTCTTAATCAGGTACTGGTTGTGAGGACTTTAACATATCACAGAGGTGGATGGTGAGAAAGGTTTTGGGGAGTGTGGCTGGGCTGGTCCTCAGATGTGATACTTGAAGATATAGACCAGAATGAGGTGAAAGGCAGGAGAAACACAGAGCGGCCAGCCTGGAGTTGGGATGGAGTGGAACTGGTAAGTTAAACATTCCCAGGACTGTCTATCTCGAGACTTCCCATTTTATGGGGTCATTAAATATCCTTACTGTTTAAGTCATTGCCAGTCATTGTTTGCAATGGAAATTATTCTAATTCTTTTTTTTATCCAAATAAAATATTTACCATAAGTACTTGAACTCGGTGTCTTAATTTTGGGCTTAAGCTTTAAAGTTTTCCTTTCTACAATAAGGAAAAAAGTCACGTATTAGTTATTTCCTTTAGGATGGATGACTCAAGAGATAAATGAGAAACTTGCTCTTTTTTCAAAGTAGCAAGCATAATTTCTTTTTAAGTATATAACCTATGCTTAAAATCCTCCAAATGTTCTTTTGGAATGTAATTTTACAGCTATCTTTCTTGTTATTAGTAAAATCTTGTTAGTTTCATCAGTTAAATTATATTTTAATACACTAATATATTACAGAATTATCAACTCACAGGTTAACCTGCTGTGGAAATAGAAGAAGAGTGTGCCCAGATGAAAAGAATGCACTTTCATGAAAATAAGGATAAATGAACTAATAAATTACTGGTTTTTAATAAATAATCTTCTTATTGAATAACTTATCCTTCTAGTAAAATATTTACCATGCTTTTTAAAACCTTTTAAATCAACTGAAGCAGTCAGAAAGCTTTAAATGATTGGATATTCTTTTGTGGCTTAAGAGTTGAAATTATTTTTTATTGAAGTACATTTTAATAAGGAGTAAATTGATTTAAAGTGATTCAAATCTTTGTGAAGTGAGGGCTCTTCACGCTCAGCTCCTTGGGCTGGAGGGCGAACTCCTCATTTCACAGGGCTGGAAAGGTCACACTCCATCCCAGTGCTCGGATGTTCTGGGTAATTAAGAATCAATTCCTGTTAAATTACCTTACGACTGGCCCAGGCCTGAGTGACTCAGCGGGAGAATATCTTCTGTGCTCTTTTATTTCTCTGTGCAGTGTATGCCTGCATAGCATGTAATATGTGACAGTCGTACACTGGGGAATTGACTGAAAACATGGCTCCCCAGCCCCGGCTCCACCATACTGAACCAGGATGTAAAAAGAGGAACCTTGGAATCTGCATGTTAACGGATACCAGGGGCTCCTTCTGTTTAGACTAGTCTGACCCCCCCCCCCCCCCACCAAGGCTATTGGACAACCAACATTGACTGGTAAAGCCTTGATTCTCACACTTGAGACAGAATCATCTGGAAGGTGTGTTAAAACTCAGGCTGCTGGGCTGCATCCCAGGGTCTCTGACTCAGTGGGCCTGGGCAGGGCCCAGGGTTCTGTATTTCTAACAGGTTTCCAGGTGATGCTGTCACCGCTGGCCTGGGGACCACGCTTTCAGCACCACTGCCCTACAGTGGTTTGGTTGAACAAAGTCAGTGTTCTGGAATACAGGTTTTTCTAGGAGGAAACAATATTGTCAATGTTTGTTTTGTTTAATCCCAAGGCAGAACAAATATCTGTTCTCAGACCAAAATATGGAAAACAGGTATCGATAGACTGCAGAAGAATGACTATTGTTAGAGCTTTAGTGATTCTGGCCAGATGCCATCGCAAACCTTTCACAACCAACACCAAATACATGGTCATATGCAGAAGTTATAAAATCCAGAAGAGAACAGTTGTTAGTTCCCAAGGAAGAAAAAGTGTAACATTTCAATGGTGTTAAATACGGCGCAAAGCAGACAAATTACCACATCGATTTAGTTTCAAAGAATTCTTACCCAGTTTATTATATTACTTAGTACAGAAAGAGGTTCTTTAAGTTTTGACTTACCAAACAGTAACTTCTTAAAGCATTATTAACAGATCTTGTTCAGAACTGTTCTGGAATACAGATTAGCTTGAATAAACCCAAGGAATTTCTGGCAGAGTTCATTGTGAGGAAAATTTTCTCGGTCAGTGATTCCAGAAATACTGGCTCAGCTGTGCCAGAAGGGTCCTACGGGGCCTGCTTCTCATTAAGGGGAAGACAAAGTGGGGTCACATATCACTGTTAAGTCTTGTCTGCACTTGAGAAAATGAAATCGACCCAAGAAAAGAAATCTTACTGTATTTCCTTTTGATGATGCTGGCACGATGTATGTTTCACGTAATCAACCTCTTGGACGAAAGGTTCTGATAGGAGGTCTGGCCTCAGTGATGAGGGCTCACGGGCCCCCATGTTGACCTGCGGTAATTATAAACTTTCTTTTTAAAGTTCTGCAAGCAAGATAGCATAAATTTGACAGCTAGTTTAAGATTCTTCGTTGTGGGCCCAATGCACACAAGGTTCTTTTGATTGTGGGACATTTGAGTTTGGCGCACATCAGGGATGTTTGTCTATCAACGAGAGAGACTGATTTCTTTTAAGGACTTTGCATTGCAGCCTTTCTAGCTTTGCTTTCTGTACCAAGCCGGTCCCAGCCTTCTGCTCCACAAATAATTCAGGCCTGTCCTTTGCCTCAATAGGATTTGGAAGCATATTCTCAGGGAGAATGTATCAATCAAAGAAATAACCATATTATTTAAATTTCCAAAAATGACTCTTCTGCTGATTATCCACAGCCCATCAAAATTAACTGGGTTTTCTTCCGCACAACAGGCCTTGAGTTATAAGACATGTAATATTTAAAGTTTCTTTCTGGAAACAGTCATTGGGTTCAGATGGTAACTTCTAAAGGCCTAAAGATAAGAGATAATAAAGCCAGAGCAATGGTATAGGATGGATTTTTTGAAGGATGATTAAAGGGGCAAAAATTCCAGCTGCAAAACTTTTTGATGTCAATAAGCCTTTGAAGGTTCTGAGGAGTTAATGAGACAGCGCAGCTGAAGGCACTTCGCACTGTGCCTGCAGCGGGGCAGGCGATCAGAAACGTGAGGTAAACCTGAAGTTGAATCTGGTTAACAAGACATCACCTGTCAGGGAATCAGACATCCTTTTATTCAAACTGTGGTCGCACCATCCAGTCGTTGAAGCAAAAAAGACACGTGAATTGAATTGATTGCCAGATAAAGTGTGCCAGGTTCGACTGCCTGAGTCAGGAGTGTCAGCTGGGTTGACGGAAGGTTGGCAGAACCCCGTCTAATTTGCCTGGTGCATTACATCACTGATGAGCAGCCGTGGACAGTCGTTCTCGAACGCAGTTTCCAACCTTGATGCACATGCAAACTTAAAGCAACCCATTGCCTGGACCCACCTGCGTGGATTCTGATGTGGTGGGTCTGGGTGTTCCCTGGTTATGGGTGTTGGAAACACTCCCCAGGTGACTCTGATGTGCAGCCAAGGGTGAGAGCCAGCTGATCTCTTATTTAACCATCTCCAGTGTTACAATTTGTAACCCAGAAGCTATAGCTAAGAGATCTATGACATTGTAGGCTGTCCACCCAATAACTACCCTTTTCTTTCTGATAGAATCCTGGTTTTGTTCTTTGTCTCCCCTCCCCCGAGCATCCAGGGGCTATTAGTGTACACCTCATACCAGGCACAGGGTGAATCATGAGTGGGGTGAGTTGGGGTTTCCCCACGTGCACTGTTGACATGTGGAGCTGAGTAACTTTGTTGTGGTGGCTATGCTGTGCATTACAGAAGGTTCAGCAGCATCCTTGGGCTCTACCCGTTAGAGAAGCACCTCGGATCCTCAAGTTCTGACAACTGATAGATGAGAATCACAGCGCTCAATCTGTCACTTGCCCAGGATTGTTTGAGGCATGGTCAGGGGTAGAAACACCTTTGGGAAAACATTTTCTTCACTTTCCAAGAGACAAAGGGAAGGAGGAAGGCATTCTCTTCCATGAAATGCACCAACATGATAAAACTTGGGCCCTTGAAGGTCTTGTGGTGTGGCATCCACTTTCCCTGGAGCCACTCTCCTCTGGGACTTCTTGCTTTATGAAGCAATACAGACCCCTTTCACTTACAGGGCTGTGCTTTTTGTTACTTGCTGCTAAATGCTTCCAAATGTCTTGATCCTGAATCCAGGCTATTCTTAATTATTTCGAAACAATAATGGTCCTCTTTAGAAGGTAGACATTTTGCCAATCACCAATATAATTGGTCAAAAGTGTCCACAAAGTAGAAAACTATAAACATAGCACCAACATGATGACCATAAAGCAGGGTAGCATCTATGTGACATGCACACATATGTGGTATATAAGCATGCTTTGGCCTTGCTCAATGAGAGAGCAACGGAAATTACATTTCACCAGTGGTACCAGTGATGCAGAGATGCAGATGTTCTGTATCTGTGTAAATCTAGTCCTAGGCAGATGTCTGAGGAACCCCCAGGCACCTCTCTTGGTGAAAGCCTCTGTGTGTGAGCAAAGCATTAGAATTGATTCTTTTAACAGTTAGCTTGACTTGTAGAAACAAACTCCTTTCCAATTTCCAAAATGATTTGCAGGGTCAATGAGTGTAATGTTCAATCACAATCCCTCTGGTTTTGATTTTGGGCAGTGACACATCCCTGCCAATTTTCATTCAGTGAAATAAAGAGTTTTAAAGAGGCCAAAGCTAAAAGCGGACACTTATATCATTAATGGGAAACGTAGATTCCAGGTGATGCTGCCTGGGTATCTTAAGGCTTCTGTACTCCTCATCTCTTTTCCTTTTTAAACAAACTGACCTGATAAAATAGTAAGCAAATAGGTCACTGGGGAGGGAATTTTTTTCCCTCGAGGTGGGTCCAAGGGATAATTTTTGTGTGAGAAATGATGGGGGCGTTACCAAGAAACAGATGTGAAAACCAGTAGCTAGTACACCTTGCGGTTATGTGAAGGCAAACATTTGAGAAACTGAACTTCATTTGTTTCTATCGTTGTTTTCAAATAACCTACTTGGGGGTGGACGGTGTGAGGAGGGAAAGGTGCTCGTCCAGGAGCTCACATTTCCTAGCAGCCCTGCATAGTTTCCATTATGAATCAAAATTCGCATCAAGCATGTTTATTATTTAATTTAGGTCATGTATTAATGAAAATGCAAAATCAGCCTTCTGACACTGAATTTCAAGATTTGAGGTAGTAGCTTGATGATTCCCAGTTAGTCTTGCAATAAATATTTGGAAATCTTAGTTTTTATAAAAAAGTGGATGAATCACAGCCAAGAGCAGGCTCTGCAGCTGGACACCTGTGGTAGAGAGCCCAAGGTCACTGCTTCCAGCTGTGTGGCACCTTGATTAACTGATACCCAGCACTGGGTTCCTTCTGTTCAAACCAGATACAAAACTAACTCAGGGCTGTCAGGATAATTAAGCCAAATAATGTGAACAAAATGCTTAGCACAGCAGAGTGGTTTATAATAAATGCTTTCCACAGGTGCTAGGTATGACTCATCATTACCTGTTGCTAGGTAATTTCAGGGTGAGATTTGACAACACATTGTGCAAATGCCTCCATTTCAATCTAATTAGAACATAAACTACATAATACAAAAAAAGGAGGACCATAATTATCCATACAAGAAACCCTCGATTTACAAACAGGATGTTAAAAAAGTTCATTTTAAGTTGTTTGGAGGACTCTGTCCCCATAGCAACAACGCTCTAAGTATGGTTAGGATTCCAAGGACTCACAAAGGCAAATCAACCTTTCATTACTCGAAATACTGTTTATTTTGATAAGGTCAAACATGATAGTCCTTTACGAGAAATGAAACAGCAGAGAAACAAAACGGATAAGATTAAAATATTTAAAATCTTTGCGGCGTGAAGGAAAGTAAGAGTACCTAGAAGTCAAGAGAGAAGCTGGTAGGGCTCTGGGCCTGGAAGATAAGGGCATTTAATCAAACGTAAAGTTGTTTCACTTGTTTCAAGTGCTTCCATACTTCTTGGATTTATTAGCCCTAAGTAGGATCTTCATTGGCCTTTAAATGAGCCAAAAAAAATAGGTGGCGAGTAAGAGAGGCAGACATTTTCCTGCATGAAAAGATCAAGCCTCAAACTAGAAAGGGGCAGTGCCGGGCCTGGTTAGTACTTGGATGGGAGACCACCTAGGAAGACCAGGTGCTTGCTGTAGGTGTAAAAAATAAAGATTATAAACTGACAAGGTCTTTGCAATCTGTGAGGTCAACCAAGGGTTGCCCCGCCTAAAATAAACAAATAAATAAATAAAAAGAATAATAGAAAGGGCATTGCCAATTCACGCAAACCCAGGCCATGGCTAGAAGCCCTGGTGCAGTGGGTTTCACCGAGCAGAGGTTACAGGGCAAGCAGGGTATATGCAACCCTAAGGGCAAGTAGCTGTTTCTCTGGGGGACATAGGTGTGTCAGAAAGGCTGAGTGAGACTGGCTGGGAGGCAGTGGCGGTGAGTGTGCGGGGAAATCTTAATTTAGGCATCTGTAAAGCTAAAGTTTTGCCTGGGGGCTCAGAGTTTTAAAAGGTTAAGTGAGTACTGGCAATGCAGGCATCCTTTATAAACTGAACTGAAAGCTATTATTGGATTACTTTAACTGGTACCTCCCTTTGCGTATGGTATTTTACACCACACTAGTTCAATGAAATGTTAATTAGGTGCTAAGTATTAAAAAGATCCTTGGCCAAATAACTTGGAAACTGGCAGGTGACAAAGTGAAATCACATTTCTCAGCTCTGGGACCTGAGAGACTTAGATATGCTAATTTGCATTGTGAATTTTTATGAAGTGGATCTAGTACAAGGCAAGTTTTCTAAACCCAAGTGACCATAAACCCTTCTTTTCTGGAGCTTTTCCGGACAAGTGTCCTGGGGAACATACTTGGAAAAGGTTTCTGTCTTGAAGACATAAAACATCAGCTCTCCTGCATCTGTCAGGGTCCACCAACCCTACAGTCACTGAGGCTTCTTGCAACACAATCTCCACCCACCACACTTCCCATTCCCATTTTGACTTTGGTTATTTGTACTTAATCCTTCCAGAGGTTTTGGTCCATAATCTAAAATGGTGTGTGCATCTGAAAACAGGGAAAACCAAACAAATCATTTTTGACACAAAAGAGGTTTCGATAGCAGGATTTCAGGCACCTTTATTCATGGCAGATAGTTTTGGCCAGGTGAGCCTGCCTTGGGAATCTTTCCATCACTCAAGGAAGCCAACTCCTAAGATCCCGACTAACCTTCCAACAGCAACTGGCGGTATCATTTCCGGTTGCCATTTACAAGGCTTGAAAACTTCCTGCTCACAGGTCTCGGCTGGTTCCTTAGAGTCCAGCAGGCCTGGGGCTTTCAGGGCGAAACCTTGCAGAACAACCTACTAGCTCATCAAAGGAGTTCTGCAGCCAGGTAATAATAATAGTTAAATCACTTTATCACAGAATAGATTTTCTCCTTTGTGATCCCCATATAATTTATAAATAGGGCAAATTATTTCTTAATATCATTATATATTTGTAATACAACCAAGACTGGTGATATAGCAAACAAACCAAACACTCTGTGTTAAGGGTTTCCCTCTCTGAAGCACAATGCTATTCAACTTTTCTATTTTTTTCTGTACAAAATCACTTTGCGGTGACAGTCGCATGGATCTCCTTCACAGTCAATACTGGCCTCTAGGCTTAGTACTCCTGACATTACATTCTTGAGTGGCAAGAGTTATTATTCCTGTCTTCTATAATCGATAATTACCCTGCAAGATTTTAGGTAATAGTTTAAAGAAACTGCATTTCTTAAAATTGAGCCTACTACAAGTCATTTATTATGTTTTAACAAAGCAACTGGCACAGTCTTAATATGGCCTTTTTCCCCTTTTCTATTTATTTTCCCATTCAGTAGCTCAAACAAAAGATGGAACAATTGAGTTTTAAAATCCTGCCAGATTTTCTATGGTAACTATTGCAGATGAGCAATGTCAGGTTCTATGGAAGTATTCAAATCTCATGCAAAACTCTAACTAATGAATGCCTCATTACATTAGGCAATTCTGTAATTTTCCGAATTTAAAAATTCTCACACTAAAGTGGCAGTGGTTACTCTTCACTACTTTAGCATCTGACTTCAGGGATTTAGACATAAAATTTTAACTCATATCTGAGTTCCGGCAACAGAGTAGTACCAGGTATTTCTAAATAAACAATTTGTAAATGTTTTTAACCATTTGAAAAGTACCACCAACATACTATTGGTGTTGTTAGCTCAACAGTCACTCTGTGTTGAGAATCAAAGAACCCTAAACTCTATAAATGTCTTACTTCACAAAGTCGAATTATAACAGAAGGATCTACTACATGTCTAATAGAAACAAATTACACAGCAACTTTTATCAAACAGCAACCACTACAAAAGGAATGATAGGAAAAAGATGACTTCACAAAAATACACTAAAAAATTTGACAATTTTATGCAGGAACCACCAAAGTTATAGTGTTTGATATTTAATAGCACAACTGACCAAGGTCCAAGAGAAGTTACCACGTTCAGGAAACTGGGGGTAATCACTCTATAAACTAACTATATAATATGTGATAAGAAGAATGCAAACTTTATAATAGAAAACCTGTCTACACATAGTAGTTAGTTGCAAAAAGCCATTCGGTCTTCTCTTGGCTTGTAAAAACAATGTTCCAGATTTCAGTGTAAATTAGGAACCTATTGAAAAAGGAAAAACCATCAACATGTTATTTATTACATAAGGACAAAAATGATACACAGAATTATCAACTAAGAAATCCTTTCAGAATCCTCTACTGAACTAAATTTATTGTTATTGCATAATATTCTAGCAAAAATACAATAGATTTAATTGGAATTTTATTGAAAAAACTTCCGAATCTCTTTCCTACTTCTTCTCCTGTCTCTGTATTATCCCTGTCACTTGTAAATATTCGACCCTCAAAAGGTTCTCATTCACTCGATGGGATTTTTGACTGTCATATAATGAGACCCAGAGAAGCTTCTAAGACTGGAAGGACATTTTCCAAATTATCTCTATGTAGGAATAAAGATGACAACCCACACAAAACAATTGTGTGATTTACTCATACAGAGAATCAACCCAATCTATTGTTAAGAAAATAGCAAATGTAAGTCCTTTACCTCCTAAGACTCTATTTTCTTATACTTTAAAACAAACTGTATTTCACTTATTTATAATTTGGTCCAGCCAGGCTATACTCAGAAAATAAAAAAGAAATTTTTGTCTTTTACTGTATATTCTGCTTGATACTCTAGTTAGCTAAAAATCCTCAGTAAACTTTATTTTTATAGGGAATTAAAATGCTAAAAATGGGAGAAAAAGGAGTTTAAAAACTATTTTTTGGTTGCAATGTGGTAACCACTATGCTCATGAAAAAGATTATAATGAAGAACCCACTATGGTGAGCATAAGGCAGCCCGCTGTGCAGCTATCTTGTTATGTAGGTATTTTTTTATTATTAGTCTTTCCTGATATCTGAAACTACAAAGTGGAAATTTAAATCGATTCTAAGGTGAAGGCTTAATGTGGCCATAATTGAGTTCACTCATAAGCAGTTATTGTCCTGGCATTTACCTAATACAGGAAGTGTTCCCAAAAGAATCTTTAGAACTTAAGGCATTTATGAAGGTGGAAATGTGGGTGCTTATCGTAAAGAAGAAAAAAAAGTGAAAAATCTGCCAGTCATAAGAATTTGCAAGCCAACAAAACACATTTGTTTTTAGCTGTAATGATATAAACTCTGTTGTTACCTAATGTTAACCAATGGGGATATATGTCTAATTAATAAAAACTGGGAAATTTTTGACTATATCAAAATTATACTGACATACACCATATTTATAGTCCTTTTCCTCACCTTCAACTCTTTTGTGTAGCAGGTATCTTGTTTTCACCTTCCAGTTCTTCCACCCCAGCCTGTGTCATGAGGTCTGCAATGTTTTTTTCCAGGTCATCAATGCGACTACTCATATCATCAAGTGGTGAAGTTAAAGACGACACACACCACCATCTTTCGTTTCTATCCTTTATCTCCAGGGCCCTGTAGACTACTGCCTTGAACACAACTGTCTTAATGAAACTGGTTTCCCAATTTCCTTTGGCTATCGTTATAGTCATCTGTCATATAATGACATTTCAGTCGACGGTGGACTACATATAGGACGGTGGTATACCATATAGCCTAGATGTATATAATAGGCCATACCACCTAGGTTTGTCTAAAATGCACTCCAGGATGTTTGCACGATCATAAAATCACCTACACATTGTCTCAGAATGTATCCCTTTGTTAAGCAGAGCATGACTGCAATCTGGTGGTTATGAATACAGGAATCTGGAGCAAGGAACAAATTCCAGCCCCACTAGTGATGGGATCTGGGCAAATTTTCTTTTTTTTTTACATTTCTAGCCTTCCATTTCTTCATCCACTAACTACCATCTCTTCATCAGGTTATGGCGAGGATCAAAGGAGATATACACATAAAATGTTCAGATCACATGTTAATTATATTATACATTATTACTGGTAACTGTTAAGTTCCTTGCCACTGGGGACCTAGCTCAGCTGTATCCCCAGCTCTCTCTGCACAGTACTTGTCAAGAAGAGTATATTCAAACTCAGTAAAAAATTTGGTAAATGACTGGCTAAAGTTGGCCTGCACACCACATTTATCGACACCAGTGCGGGAAAATAGAATCCCAAGAACCCTAAGAGGCTGACTACAAATACAAAGGATATTTCTTCCAATGATTTGGTCGGACATGGTCTGAAATTTATCTTGCATCTGTTGCAGGAGTGTCTGCACCTATGAAACAAAACAAAACAAACAAAACACCCAACGCATACCCTGAGACACCTTCATGGGATGGGGACAGCAGCCCTGGTCTCAGAGGGAGCTTAACATCCTGAGTTCCAGCCCCATTTCGGCCTCTTGGCGGCTTCATGGCCTTCAGCAAGGCATTTCTCTCCCCGGGTTTCAATTTTCCCATCAGTCAAATTAAAATTATGGGTTGGTGAAGCCGCTCCCCGTTTGGCCCCGCTGCCATTCGAAATTCGTTGGGTGTTTTAGTAGTTTTTGACGGCTGGGAGGCATCGCAGTGTGAGGGAGGAGCTGAAGGGTGGGGTGTGTGGAGAGCTGGCGGGTATGGGACTGGAAGCTGGTGGGTACCAGGGCGTCACCCGAGGGGCGCGGTCCTAGAACAGGTGTACCGGGATTAAGGGTTTTTGGGCCTGGGGGAATCAGTAGGCCCAGGGACCTACACCCAGCGGCCGGGTGAGTCAAGTTGGCTGGAGGCCTCCGCAGGCGAAGCCTCTAGGAACACGGCTTCCAGAGACCAGCCCCGGCGAGGAGAAAGTGCCTGGATCCGCGGGCCTTGCTGGCGCCGCCTGGGGATGCCGCGGCCCCGGGCTCGCACAGTCGTCCCTTACCACCGAGGTGAGATCCTGCACGGTCTTGGGGTCAGTCTCGGCCATCTCCCCGGTTCCCAGCTTGGCGATGAAGTCTCAGACCGTCACCGACACTTCCGTTTGTTCGCGCAGACGCCCCTAGCGACTCCTTCTCGCGACGACAGAGGCGGGGCGCGCGACCGCGAGGCATTGTGGGAACTGTAGTTGGCGTCACGCGCGGAAAGGCCTGCGGTCTCTCGCTTCCGCTCCGAGAAGAGACCCCGCCCTTCCTTGCCCTCCTCTGCCCCGGCCCACTCAGCACGTCCCCGCCCCTGCCCCGCCCCTAGCCACGCCCCATTCTCAGCCCTGGTGGGAAAAGGGAAACGAACTGGATGACCTTGACAGGTGTGAAGGAGTGACCTTGACTCTTCTTTCGGCTCTCGTGTAGGCAGCTCTCTTACCCCAGTGTTTCTCCTCCACCCCACAAGGGTTGAGTGGAGGTGCTGGTGCGGTGGGGCAGTTTGTTTTTAGCTTTCCGGATTGTTTTTAGCTTTTAATTTTAATTTAATTATAAAATATGTTCTGGATGGTTCAGAAATCCTACACTACTTTCGAAAAAGCCTCCACACCCCCAAGTCAAGAAATATGACCAGCCCTCCAGAAGCCCCTCAGCTCCTTTCCTTTCACTCACACCCACCCACTCACTCACAGGGTGACTGATGTCTTGACTTTTAACACAGTTGGTTAGTTTCGCCTGTGTTTCAACTTCATATAAGAATCAGGCAGTGAGGCCTCCTTAGTAAGTGCCTGGCTTCTTTCATTCACCGTGATGTAGCATGGTGTTGAGTGGGGAAGGTTTCTGGTTTGGTTAAGGAGGGAGCAGTGTGCTGGCTTAAGAGACAGGATTTGGGTGTTTAAAGACTGGGCACTGCTGAGTTGGGTGGTCTTGGGAGTGGATCTCATTGGGGAGACCCATAGATGGTCTTGGGAGTAGGTCTCATTGGCAAGGGAGTAGGAGAGTCCTTGACTGAAGGCCTGACATGTCCCCACAATGTTCACATTCCTTATTTAAGGACTGTATTAGGGGTCAGTTCCAGCTTGATTTTAGCTGCAGAGAGGCTGAGGGGAGTTGTAACAGTTTCTGTAACAAACCTGGGGGAGCTGGCTGTGGAGGTCATAAGACTCAACTTTCTTCATCAGCCACTCACTGGCCCCCACTTCAGCCTCTCTCTGTGAGCCCCACCCCCCACCCAATCTCCTATGATTGGTTGTTTTTAACTGGTATTTGGTTAGTGTCTTACCTGATCACTTAAAAAAGCATCTCTCAGTGTTTAAAGTTAATCCTCAGAAGAACCCTTGTGATATAATTACCACCTGTTTACAATGATAAACAAACAGACACAGAGTGGCTAAAACTCTTAAACCAGGCTGTCAGATTGGAATAAGAGAAAGGACCTGAGCCCAGGACTTTTGGACTGTACCTTCTCTTCTTCCCATCATTCTAGAATTCTCTGAGATGTCTGAGTTTAGAGCAGGACTGCCCAACAGCAGCACCATAGGCATTTTGGATCAGATAATTCTTGGTGGTTGTGGGGTGTGGTGTGTCCTGTACATTTGTAGGCTATTGAGTGGCTTCGCCGACTTCTACCCTCAAGATGCCACTAGCATCCACCCATTCAGCTGTGACAACCAAAAGTATCTCTAGACACTGCCAAGTGACTCCTGGAGTGGGAAGGATCACCCTCAGGAGAGAATCACTAGCTTTAGAGGGATCTATGAACATTGACTAGAATTCTGTTCACTTGTTCTACATGTATGAATTTATTTTTACTTCGGCCATTGAGAATTTTTCTCTGTATTATTGAGATTGAAGGTTGGTGTGTTATTTTCCTAGGGCTGTTAGGTGGAGAAAACAAAAACTTATTGTCTCACAGATATGGAGGCCAGAAGTCTGAAATCAAGGTGTCAGTAGGGTTGGTTCCTTCTGAGGATTCTAAGAGAGAATCTGTTCTGTGCCCCTCTCACACCTTCTGGTGGCTGCTGGCAATTCTTGGCATTCCGTAGCTTCACTCCAATCTCTGCTTCCGTCTTCACATGGCCTTCTCCCTGTGTCTCTCTCTCTCTTCTTTTTATGGAGTAGGAGCCCACCCTATTACAGCATGACCCCATTCTAACTAATTATATATGCAAAGACCCTGTTTCCAAATAAGGTGACATTCTGGGGTTCTGAGGGTTAGGACTTCAACATGTCTTTCTTTGAGGGGGACACAATTCAACCATAACAGTTGGTAGAGTCATACCACTTTAAATTTGTAACGCTTGGTATTTTATAAAGTGTTGACATGAAGCTCTAGAATCATTCATTTAGTTAGTGAGTAGTCAATGTTGGGTGGGATTTCAGGCCTTCTCACTGTAGACCCCAATCACTGGGGCTCCCCTACCCAACAAAGAAGTCTGGACACCCACACCCTAGATTTCTAGACACATCTGGCTTATGGTCATGAGTAACAAAGAACATGAATTGGCATTGGGAACTGGAGTTTTGTGTGTGTGTGTGTGTGTGTGTGTGTGTGTGCGCGCGCGCGCCCGCGTGCGTGTGTGTGTGTGTTTCTGGCAGGAGACTTGAAATCTTTTTTTATACTGATTGACATCGACATTTTCTTTACATAAAGAGTAAGCAAACATGACACTTCTTTAGTGGAAACTTTTTTTTTTTTTGCACTTAAACAGAAGGACAACATACTTTCTCTGTGTAAAGACCAAGGTCTTTTAAATCGCTGCTTTATGCAAAAGCTTCACTAATTTTTAGTCATGGCTGATATACTTACTTTATGGGGTTGACACACTGAACCTAACTGAATATTGTTCCATTAACAAAACTACTGTATCATGTGTAAGGCACTAGTAATTAACCTTTAAAACTGGTTTTGAACAACCCTCATTTTAAACCTTTAAGTGTCATAGATGTCTTATCTTCTCTTAGCATTCTTTTTAGCTCTTTCTAGACTAATTACGTAGCTGAAGTAATTCTCTTTTCCCCTTTCAAGATGGTTTGGTTTTGCATGAGATTAATATAGTACTTTTATAATTGTTCTTCAGTTCAAGCTGGGCCATTCTCTCTACACAACTCCTTTCCCAGAATTGCACTAGGGAGGTGTTGATGTACACGTGTGGCTACAATGAAGTGAGTGTGTGTGTGTGTGTGTGTGTGTGTGTGTCCCTTGTGTAAGCAGAGAAGGAATTATTAGTGCTAGACCTTAGAGACAACTTTTAATTCATCCTTTCCCCAGCTTCACCGCATCAGCTCTATTGTGACCCAACCTTGGTCTGAGTTGCAGTTCACCTGGTTTGCTTTTCTCCCAGGTTGCTGAATGCAGCTGCTGAGAATCACATACCTACCTGCTGGTGTCACACTACAGCAGTTTCAGGATATGATGCCTTGTCTTTCTACTGGCCTGGGCTGTGCTCACTCCCACTCCTTAGTGGACATTTCAAACTTTTTCAGTCTCTTCAAGCCCATAAATATAAATAGGTAAAACATCTGACCCATAGGAGGCACTTATTAAATATTTGTACCATTCCCCTCCTTTTTTAAGGGTCTCATTAATCTTCTTGCTATCTATCCTCTCTCACTCTCGCTCTCGCTCTCTTTATTATCTATCATCTATTTATCTACCTATCTTTCATCTATCATCTATCTATATCTACCTATCCTCTATCTATCTATCCATCATCGATTATCTATCATCTATCTATATCAACCTATCTATCATCTATCTATCTATCTATCTATCTATCTATCTATCTATCATCTATCTATTGTCTATCATTTATCATCACCTTCATGTATCTATCATCTATCATCTATTAACTATCATCTATCTTCCATCTATCATCAATAATCAATTTATTTATTATCTATCATCTATCTATCTATCTATCTATCTATCATCTATCTATTGTCTATCATCTGTCTTCACCTTCATGTATCTATCATCTATCATCTATCATCATCTATCTGTTTCTTTTAAATTATAGGATTTGATTGTATGAAAAAAGAGAAAATGCATTAACTATCAGTCAGACAGCACTTGGTTTCAGTCTAGGTCTTTAAGCATTACAGACAAACCAGAGCATCTTTTGAAAAACTATCCCTTTCTTCTATCTATGTTTAAACTGTACTAAAGATGGTCTAAGACCAAGGAACACATTAAATCCCAGATAACCTTTATTTAAATATTTCACAAAAAGTTACAAATTTCTTTGCAACTACATTAACAAATCAAATGTTAAGTTACGGCTCAGAAACTATAAGCAATTCAGCAACCAGGGCCCAAAAGAATTACATCTGTAATAGAATTAAATATTTTCAAATGGTAAACTTTTATCCCTTTTGAGTGTTGGTAAAAAAAAAATTCCTTTACAATTTCTAAACATTTTAATCTTGGGATAATAATATCTTTATCTTGGTGTTAATATTTAACACCAGAACCATGTGAATATGTGCATGACAGCACATAGTATTTTTCAGATAGCCTTCATTTTTAACTCTTTAATAATCTGAATGCATGTATGTTATAGATAAAAAATGACTATTACTTTCTAAAGGAAAAGCTTCAAAAAAAGTAGTGGAAAATGGAAAATTTCAGCACACACTTATGGTGCTTCTTTGAGCCACTTTCTCAAAGGCTTTATAGCTTTGTAGGGAAAATTACTGTATTTTAACCACATTCATTGCTTCTCATAGCATTTGAGAGCCAAATAAAATGGTTTGAAGGCTTATCAAGCTCAGCAACCCTCCAACGATTAATGTTATGATAGTGATGTAGCATGAATGATAGGAAGAGGCTTTTCTGCCTACTGAATTTGATGAATATCTAAATTATTTCTGCTTAAATTATACTTATTCTTAACTTACGGTATTAAAGTCCTTGTTCACACATCATTCCCATCATTTTCTCTTTCTCTACATATTTTGTGCACGCTTTTACGTAAACACAGTCAAAACTATAAATTTTTTTTAGTAGCTGGCTAATCCATTAGCAATAGAAAATATCATAAGGGTAACACATTTTACATAGCAAAAGCATTGTTAATTGCTTTAGATGAAAACATCTTATCAGATTATAAGAGGTAGATTCTAATCTTAAAAGCCAGATAAGAATAGAAGGTGGGATGCATCATCCTTGTGAAAGGTCTAGCCAGAGTATTAGATTATTATAGTTATTATCATCACTATTAGTTAGTAGTTAAACAAAAAGGTAGTTCACTTTCTGTGTTCACCTTTCTCTCAGTGTGATATACCTGATGATTCATGCTTAAGTCAACTACACATGGATAGATTAATGTGCTATGTCTGCAAAATCAGAAGCTGCTTGAAGTTCCTTTAGAATTTGTCTACAGCTAAGGATACTGTACACTCCTAAAGATCCCATAGCACTTTCTCTCTCAGCTTCCCCTCCCCTCAGTTGGTTTGGCAGTGACTGGGTACTTGGGTGGATGTGCATTTTCCTTTGGATAACTGAGATATGTAATTAATCTGATAGAGCCCCTTGTGTCCTGCTAACAAGTCAGGGAAGGGAAGGGAAGAAATACTTAAGAAAATTAGAATATCTTGTATAGGAAAAATTTATTTATAAGATTCCATATTGATTTAGAATAGTTTTAACACTCTTAACAGAAAGTTAAGAAAAAGTAGATTTGCTTATTTGGTCTGAACAGATAGTCATGCTAATTAGGGCTTCAGATGAGGGTTTTCTGGTCTGTAGACATTTTGTCTGGTTTTGCAGCAGAGTTGGCAGTGGCACTGTGATACAGTGGGAATGACATGAGCCCTGGAGCTAAATGGCCTGGGTTTTGGTTCTGGAGGCCACTTAACCTGAACGAGCCATCTGGTTTTTCTGAGCCTCAGCTTTCTTTATCTGAAAGTTGGAGATGAAATGAGTACTTGCCTCATAGGGTTGTTTTCAGAATTCAATGAGTTAATAGGAATAAAGATTTTGTACAGTGTGGGCACATAATAACCAATAAATCTAAATCATCATTACCATCATCGTTATCATCATCGATCGGATTTTTGTACCTTGCTCATACTCCCCAGGAGAACTGTAGACTTTTCTTCAGAGTCACCTGGGTAGTTTGTATGTGGCTACAATTGCATTAACCCTAGCATCAAACATAGCTTTGTTAATAATTTAGTTGCCACATCTTAAGTTCAAGACCCAATGTATTTATTTTGGATAAAATACAATCTAATCTATGTCGAGAGTTTGATTGTGTAGATGGTTATTCCATTTGTCAGACTGTTTAACATGACATTTTGAAAATCTGGAATGAGTTATTAAAATTTCTAAAAATGTTCTTTAAGAATCAAAGTCTTATTTGATACCTACCATGAAATTCAATTACAGATGTTGGTCAAGAGGGCAGGTATATCTACCTGAAATGATCTTCATTTGGAGAGAACTGAGTATTAAAGGTAACTTTTATCAAAATTAGAAAGTGTTTTCATGTTCTTATTAAAACAAATTATATAAAATAATTAATCATGTGTAAAATGGGGATAAAATATAACTTTTAATGAACTAAAGTGGTTGATATATTAATAAAAAGTGAAGAAGGTGTGACCGTTCACTCAATGGAAAGAAAACCCTCAGTCTTGAGGTCAGTAATTGGGAAAAGTGATTTCTGGCTCTTAACTTTTTTTCCCCCAATAACTTGGACTAAAATAAAGTGCACTGGTAATAAAGACATAACATTTTGATTCCACTTTGCTTTTAGGAAACAAGGTAAATGCATTCCAGCAAGTTAAAAAAACATCCTGTGACTCAGGAAGTATTACTACGTTGGCTTCTAAGAATTGGTCCATATTATTTTTTTTTGAAATGATTAGCGAGAACAACATAATAGAAATATCTTTGAATTGATAAGAGCTCTGGGGACAGGGAATACTTAAACAGGGGCAAATTAAGGCATGTTCTAATTGTTAATGAAGTATGCACTTTATGCCTATTTTTCTGTGTTCTAAGTTAAGCTACTGACTTGATTTCTCTTTTTCAGGAGAAAAATACCCATTTAGAAAGTGTAGGAGAACCTCCTGGCTTGAGAGAAAAGAAGGAGCCTCTACTTTTTTACTTGAGCAAATGGGTCACTTGATATCTGTATTTCTCTCTAGGGATGGCCCAGGTTCATGAAGGGAGGTGAACTTTTGGACTGTTAGCTGATGGGTCAGGCTACCAACCACCTGGCCATCTGAGCATGGTCCTTGGTTTGTTCCAGGGCGAGCAGCCTCCCTTGCCTGTGGGAAGAAGGGGAGTGAGGTCCACCAGGGAGACACGAGGCTGCATCCTATAAAGCCAGAAATGGGCGTCTTGTCAAGTGTGAATGTGCAGGCTTGGATCCCCTTGCCCCTGAACTTGCTCCATGCACTTGTGGAGAACCACCGTGTCACATTTGGGATGTGGCATCTTCTGACTGAGCAACAGGAATTGTTTGAGAAAAAAAAAACACCCACATCCAGGATACAGATGGTTGTGACTATGTGTCATGCAGTCATCAAACTGAGATGATCTTGCTCTTCTTTAAGTATGCAATCATCCTCACAGCCAATTGTGAGATGTTTGAATCGTTCATGATGGTGGATAAGATGAGTGCATTGCTCAAGCTGTGAGCGGGTGCTTCTGGCTTTATAGACTTACCTAACGAGAGCTATATGGGGGACCCCAGATGGTTAGTCAAAATTGTGAACTTGCACTAAAACAAGACTCAGCATCAGTGACAGTAGACACAACATAGGAATCAGAGAAAAGCTGTTGTCCAGCAGTTTTAACCACCAATACCCATTTATTTGAATGGAAAAAAAAAAGTCTGCATTCTATATGCTCCAAAAAGATTTACTATTGAAACAAATACAAATATGGAACTCTATCGGCATAATTTTACTACAATAAAGACAACATATGACTTCTACTTCCTACAGAAGGCAAACTGAAAAGCACAGATGCAAACATAGATTGCATAAGAAAGCGTGTGTGTGTGTGCGTGTGTGTGCGCGTGGTTAAAAACCTTTAGTAAGCAACTGCATTAAAATATGCTAAGACACTTACCTTACCCTAGTTTGTGGTGATTCTAATAAAAAGCCACAGGCTGTCGCTAGTTTTATCTGATAGAAAAATTTGGTGTGAGCTTTGATGGTTCATTTACAGTTTATCAACAAGAAGATAATCTTAGTACAAGCACTAACTTTCCTCTTACTTTTACATGCTCACAGAATAAAAATCAATTACTTTTCATACATAATGAACATCTTTTATTTTTAGGTTTGCAAACGACAGTCAATTCACACAAAAGGGTACTTTTAAAACTACCTGTATTTACTCTATTTTATGCATGTATATATGAAACAAATGGTGTGTATGTGCATAAGTGTATGTCTATACATGTGGGCATATATATGTATACACACGGTACCTGTTGACCTCATCCTTTACATGTGTGACCTCCATAATGACACTTGCAATTGTACATATACCGAGAGGGAGAGATTCTCTGCTATGATCTGTGTCCCCATAAGAACCAGCGGGACTGTGGATTCAGGACACGTACAAATGCAGATAGGTGTCCATGAAAGAATATTGCAGCCCTTTTTCCCGCATTTGATGGTAACATTTCCTGTTCTGCTCCTCGCCGCTTTCACTCTGGATCATGGCATATGATTGGCAGTGAAAACTGGTTATAGTCCTCGGACTAAAGAGAAAGGACTTCTGTCTCTGCTCTCCCTCTCTGTGGACCTGCCTGCTGGCTGTGGCAGTGTCCAGACCGAGTGTCCAGACTGAACGGGATGGTGGAGAAGCGTCAGCTGTGGCCTGCGTTAGTGCTGAATGTGCTGCTGAGGCCCTGGAGGGGTCAGCTGTCGTGGCTTCTATCCCTTCTTTGTTTAGCCTCTTAAGGAAGAATGACATATCAAAACTAGGCTTCTCCTGTATAGTCTCTCTCTATAAATACTGGGTATATACACATACAGATACTCATACATATACAAATACTAACCCACAGACAAAGCCGGATGTGTGGAGTGCTGACTAGCAACATGGCGACACATCAGAAAAAGTAGTCGTTGTTTCTGCTCCCAGAAGGTCAAGTTATATGCCATGATCTTTAAACATTCAGGGAAAATTCAGAGGGTTCCATTAATTAAAGGAGAAAGGAAGATGCTGTCAAAATGATGAAGTACAGACTAAGTGAAATTGCAAAGAAAATGAAAATCTGGAGCAATTGAGGCCTAGTTGTGAAGTTCGAGAGCTGTAAACGGCAATCTTCAGATTTGGATTTTTTTTTTTTTCCTTTTTTCCTGTTGCTATGGAAACTTGGTAGTCAAGCTTCAGATGTCAGGAGTTCTCACAGACCTGAATGGCAGAGATTCAGAGATAAGTCAAGAAAGATCTCAATTTGATTCAAAACATTTTCGCTAAATACTAGATACATGATTGACAAGCTGTAATAAATGCATTTATAAACATTGCACTATATTGAAGAAAAATTTTTCTTAAGTATAATATTTGAAGAGAGAGAATGACTAGTTCTGCCGGTTTAGATCTTCAAAAGCTAGACTTCTCCCAAAATGCTTACTGTCAAACATCTCATCGCAGACCAGCAGCGGTTATTACCTCTGCGACCACCGAGCCCTCTCCCTTGCACATGAGCCCAGCGCTTGGCTGTTTTATGAACAAGTTGACTTGATAGTTTAGAGACTGATGATCATCCCAAATATATATATATATATTTTAGTAACAGATAAGAGCAAGGTAGCTATTGGTGGTTTTTAGACATAATGTATTAGTTTCCTAGGACTTCTGTAACAAATGACCACAGATGTAGTGGTTCAAACAACACAAATTTATTCTTTTACAGCTCTGGAGATCAGAAGTCCAAAATGAGTCTTATGGGGCTAAAATCAAGGTGTTGGCAGAGCTGTGTTCTTTTGGAGGCTCCAGGGGAGAAGCCTGGCTTTTTCCAGCTTCCAGAGGCTGCATGTATTTGGGTCATGGCCATTTCTGCCATCTTCATGGCCTGAAGGGTCTTATTACAGTTTACTGAGGCTGCTAAATCTATTGTTATTCTCTAGGTTGCACACAGCCTGGGGTCCTCCATTTGGCCTGATGATAGTATGAATGGAAATAGGTAGGTTCTCTGACATTTTTGCTTAATTATTATATCCTGAATTTGTACAGGGAACTGGTACCACCAAATCTTGTGTTACAATAAAAAAAAAATTAAACAGAAAGGTCAACCTACGATGTACATGATCCTACTTCTAGAATGAACTGATCACTAGAACTATAATGGGTTATTACTCTCTAAACCTTGGGCCTTTTCATTCAAAACCTGTTGAGGGGTGCATTGGTATATAAAACTCACCCCCCTACTCTGCACCCCATGACAGGTTCGACTTTTAGAGGTTGAACCTGTCATTTATCTGTTTGGAAAATTTAAAGCAGCTTCCCTAAATTCTGGATAAAAAGTCTTTGTAATGTGACTCATGTATAAACAAGGTGATATGAAGGTTAAGGGTAAAAGATGTTTTTATAGAAAGGGCCATGGAAATTAATAAGCTAATTCAGATGCAAGTTTTTATTGTTATTTTCTACACCCAGGGACCTTTATATTGTTTGACAAGTGAATTCCTTCACATTCACTTCGTATTCATAAAATATCTGGGATGATCATCGATCTCTAAACTACCAAGTCAACTTGTTCATAAAATAGCCAAACTCTGAACTCATTTAATATCCTTATTTCACTCGAATTTTTCACTGCCCTTGCTACCACTGCCTTAAAAATTCTTTAGTCACTTGGATACAGGGAATCATATCCTGTAGACTTCTCTATATTCAAAGAAGGATGTGAAAAGAACATATTAAATGACATCATTGATTTTAGTTAAAAATACTTTCCAGTGTGGTACCAATAACTTAATTTTGGTCATTGAGAAAAATAGAAAAAAATCTTGGGCTGAATAAAACCTACTAAATGAGGAAGTCGCCAATCCCTGTTTTAAGTCAGTTTAGGCTATAACACAAATGATCCTACTTTCTAGGGCTGTTGAGTTGATTGCATGAGATCATCTACATAATTTAGGTAAAGCTCTTAGCTTCGCGTATGCATGGCAGGCACATAGAAAGCCCCTGGAAGTTAACTATCTTTGTCCACGAAGTTGTACCATGGTAAGGGACCACTGCTCCTTTCCAAAGCATGACTTGGGGACATCGCCAGGCAGAGGACTGCCTGCTTTACCTGGGTTTGGTGCTTCTCAGGCCCTGTCTCTGCCCATAACACATTTCACAATAAAGAGAAACAAAATGATACACTCAACAACATGCATGGTATGATTCCATTTATAGAAAATTCCAGATAAGGCTATAATTAGAAAAGGCAGATTGCCTAGGACCTTGTGAAGGTCCTAGGGGGAGAATTATGCACCCCACAATGTCATCAACACGTAATTTAAACAACAAAATTGGCAGTAAAAATAATTTCATTTACATTTTTTATTACTTTCAATGTCATTAGTTTTATTTCCTTTATATTTAGATGTCAAAGAGAGAAGTGCAGATCTCTCAGTTTAATTCTCAGTTGCAATAAAGCCATCTACAATATCATAATAAACTCAAATGTTTTTATTATCTTTTTCTATAAGGGAGGCAGTCTAATAGTGAATGCTGGCCTCACCGCTTACTCACTTGGGCCCTTGGGACCTTTCTGAGTTTTCAAATTTATAAAGTGGAATAAAATCACTAAGCCAATGAAGAAAATAAACAGAAAAGCCATGGAACATCAGGGTGTTTAGTTAATGCAGTCTGCTTGGATCTGAATATTATTTGAAGGGAAGAGAAAAACCCATTTTTTTCCTTCCCACGCTGTATGATGTAATCATTGCAGATTTATGAAGAATGCTTTGAAGAAGGTGTTGGCACATTTTTTTCTGTAAAGGACCAGATAATGAATATTTCAGACTTTGCGGGTCTTATGGTCTCTTTGGTAACTACTCAATTCTGAAAGCAGATACAGACAATACCTAAATTAATAAATATAGATGTGTTCCAATAAAACTTTATTTACAAAAACAGGACATGGGACAAATTTGGTCATTGGACCATAGTTTGCCCGCTCTTGCTTTAAAGAAAAATCAAACAGATTCATCCAGATCCCAGATTTTTTCAAGGACAGTGGCTGAATTAGGAAGTTATCTTACCCTTGCACTTGATAGTCTAGTTTCAGTTTCTAGAATTCCTGCCTGCCCTGCCGCCCCATTTTGCTTATGGCTTACTTCCTTTTCTGTGCAGCCTCTTGTCAGCATCATGTTAATATTGGCACAGCTGGGTTGGCCACTTTGACTTCTGCTTTTATGAGACAGTGTCTGAGTCATAGGACACATAGGGTTACTTATTTTTGCTAGCTCTGATCAAGTTTCTCACGTCTTATTAGATACATCCATTTTGTTGCTGTTGTTGCTGTTAGGAAGAACATCTTGGGCTAGATATATAATAAAACAAGAATCTTTTTATTTGGCAGGCACTTCTAATGTTCAAATGGACAATATTAAATAATCTTATGCCTTTTATATAGGGCCAGACTCAGGTTCTTTTGAAGTCAAATAGGAGTGGTAACACCTGTTCATCGTTGTTTTTTGGGCTGAAACTACCTGTCTTGTGGTGCACAGCGCTGGGCAGGGTCAACCCAGTACCTTTCCAGCTATGTAGGGAGAGTCTACGCTCCTTTTTGAGGATGGTTTTGGCTTTACCTCCAGATGCCCTTACCTGCAGTGGGATAACCTGTCATGCTAGGGACGATGGCTCTCCATTTACATGGAACAAAAGCACATTTGATCTCTCAAATGTTATACATACATCTGTTTTTTCTCAGTGATACTATTTTGAGTATAAATGAACAGGAGTTCTTTAGGAGTTATCAGGCCATTCTCTTTGCGTTAACTGATCTAAGAGCTCAGGGGAGAGAGATGAGAAGTGGGTAATCTTTGGGAATCTTCTCATTATTGATATCTACAGGCCAGGGGTCCCCAAAATATGGAGCACAAGAAAATCTCTTGTTTGTAAGAAGAAAATACTGCTACATTTATTAATATTGCTTTTAATATAAACAGATTATCTTACTAATATTTAATATATGGATTGGTAGTATCAGACATGTGTATTATTGTAAAAAATATTGTTTAAAAATATCCAAATCCAGGGTCTGTGTGCTGAAGGCCATTGTCACCTGGGATGTTGCTTTTACGGGTCGGACAGGCCTGGGAATCTGTATTTCAATAAGTAGTAGGAGGAAGTCTCCATTTAAAAAACTCACTGAAGTCTAGAGTAGCTGATAAGTGAGTAGTGTCCTGCAGTGCAGAGATCCCTAACTCCTGGGCCATGACCAGTACTGGTCCAGTGTCCTGTTAGGAACTGGGCCGCACAGCGCAAGGTGAGTGGTGAACCAGCGAACAAAGCTTCATCTGTGTTTGCAGCCACTCCCCAGCGTGAGCATCACAGCCTCAGCTCCAGCTCAGATCATCAGACATTAAATTCTCATAGGAGCATCGGTCTCTGGTGCCAAAAAGGTTGGGGACCACTGCTGCAGTGCCTTAGTTCTTCAAAGGGATGTCATTGAGAGTCAGGCTTTGATGTTGTATAATTGGATTTATACTGGGTGATGTGTGAGTGCTCACTCACGATCTTCTCTTTATGTACACAACACACACAATTGTGCACACATATAACACATGCAACATATGTATGCACGTATGCGCATGTGCTCACACATATTTTATTTCTTTACAAGCATGTAGGAAGTATTACTCTCTTATTAATCCAGACTCTACTTTATGTGAATTCCAATTGTTCCTAGAACCCAGACCCAGTACTGGGCTCACCATCTGACTAGTGCTCACTTGAGAAGATGGTGGAAAACAGATTCCAGATGTTTATTACAATAGAGGTGGTCACAGCAGGACATTATAAACAATCCTAATGTGTCTGTTGATAGAGGAATACATTGCATATTCATACAACAGGATACTCTCCAGCAGTTAAAATGAATGAGCTAGTGTAGCAGTAAACTATGGCTGGTGGGCCGTAATGTGTTTGTATGACTTTCAAGCTAAGAATGGTTTTCACACTTGTAAAGAGTAGTAAAAAACAGAAGATGGAAATATAGTTAAAAAAAAACCATAAAAAGGAATATGTGATAGAGACCTGATGTGGCCCACAGAGCTCTGCCCCTTCATGGAGAAAGTCTGCTGACCCCTGAACTAGAACAATATAGGTGAATCTTGGAAATGTTATGGGGAGAAGAAGAAAAGCAAGATGCAGAACATCATGCTCAATATAATATAAATTTCATGAAGTTTTCAAACTGCATAAAATAAAACTGTGTGTGTGTGTGTGTGTGTGTGTGTAGTAAAAATATAAAACAATGTCAGGACACACTCTAACTCATGATAGCTATTGTCTCTGGGGAGAGAGAACAGGAAAGGAAACTGGGAGAGGAACATAGGGAATTTCACTTTACGTGTGACATTTTATTTCTTGAAGAAAAGGGAAAAAAGAAGAAAGCTAAAAAAAAGAATTCAAGACTGAGAGAGGGGAATATATACTTCCTTCTTTCCTCCCTCCCTCCCTCCCTCCCTTCCTTCCTTCCTTCTCTCCTTCCTTCCTCCTCTCCTTCCTTCCTGTCTTCCACTGAGACACTTATTATAAGGTTTTTTCCTCCTTAGTTCTACCCACAGGATGCTGGCCCAGCACAGAGCTTTATACACAATGTTGAAATATATGATTTCTTGTTGACCCTATTTGCCGCTGTCACCAGGATATAATAACTTTTGTTATTTTCCTTTCTAATCATCAATTTCTCAACTTCCTAATTCAAAATTACATCAATAACCTTGCAAGACATATCACAATGTAAAACCGAGGCCCAAAAGGCTTTTGAATGGCATTAGCTATATATAAATAATTGCTAAGGTTAAAATTGGACTAGTATTCAATAAATAGGAAATATTTGATATACATATCCATTAATTTTATAATTATATCTATATTACTAGGCATAATAATTCATTTCTTTAAAATCATGCTTCATTATATTATAGCCATTACTACCTGTCAGTGAAAAAAATGATGTGCGAATTATCTCTCTTCTCCTATGGCCAAACTTCCATTCATGAATTCTCATGATCGTTCTTAAAAATGTGTAGTGTCTACTTGAAAAAGATTATTCCACACAATGTAGATGTATTGAAATAAGGCCTTGGCAGACCAGTTAACTAATCTGGGCACATTTGTATTAGCTCAAGTTCAATGGCATCTGCAGGAATGACAGCAAAGAGTACCTTTGCTCACCATCGCTAAGTTTGGTTGGCAGGGAGATGTTCATATGCCCTTAAATGTTGGAGCACTTTTACATGTAACACTTTCTATTATATAGACATAAACTGAAAAGAAATGTTCCTCTGGGCTAAATTCTTTTGGGAGATATATGGGGGGAAATGGCTTCAGTGAAGTTATGTTTTCTCCTTGTGCATGCACTGGCATTAGGCCAACTTACAAGCTAAACTGAAGAGAGAGATGAGTAGGACCGAGGCCAGGCTGAAATGCAGAGCCCCCGCCGCGTTGCAGTCCACTTTGGAATTCTTGCAGGAACACACTTGTACCCTGAGGTCTGTGATGTTCGTCATGGGTGGTTTCCCTGAATCTGTCACGATGATGGGCAGGTGGTAGTTTGCTTTGTTCAGATTTTGAAGGAGGCTTACCAGGGCGTGCGTGTCTATGGGGAAAAGGAAGACCTTCGTAAGAGAGGATCCGGCCTTTCCAAATAAAAGAGTGAAGACGCACAAAACTGGCATTGCATTTTGATTACAAGCACAACGGTGTTTAAATTGAAATTCCTTATTATCAAATAAAAATATAAATTTAGGTCCTCAGGTGCACTAGCCACATTTCAAGTGTCTGGCAGCCACATGTGGCCGGTGCTACCATGCCAGACAGCCCCAGACAGACGGTTCCACTATAACAGAGTCCTGTGTCTCAGGGCTTTTGTAATCAATTTCAAGGGGACCTGCTTTTGTGAAGATGACGGAGTATCAAGAAATCCACCCTGCAGATTTATTAAACCAATAAAGCCATCCTCACAAACACCACATTCAATACCTAGAAAAAATACTGTGAAAATTCACTCTCAAATGATCGATCATATTGTACATCTTAAATATATACACTCTTTGTCAATTATACTTCAGCAAAGCTGGAAAAAATTAAAAAAAAAATGGTCATCTCAGAGCATTTTTATGTAAGAATCCAAATTCAAATAATCGAAATAAATTCTTGGACCTAAAGAAAAAATCCACTCACTTGTACATGGGCTGGACCCCTGTGTGTTGCCATGGGGATGGATTCCATAGTCTTTATCAGTCCTCAGCCCATGGCCCTAGATTTGGGTGGGAATCCATCCCACAGTCCACAATATAGAGACTAGGTCCATGTTTGGTGGGACCATCTGCCACTCAGGCCTCCAGGGCAGCACTCAGAAGAGACCGCCCCACCTGGCCACTGTTTTTAGCCTCAGGCTATTATTCTCTTTTCCATTCCTCAGATGACTAGGGATTTTTATTTGTTTTAAACTGATCCTTTCTGGGCATAAACAATGCTAAGTATTCAGCAAAAAATTTTGGGGCAAGAAAAAGAATTTAGAAGGCACCTTATCTATTCAATAAAACCAGGAGGAAAAAGAGAGTGTGATGACGTGAAAATAAAAACAAATGAAGTATTATCCTCAGGTGACAGCAGCAGGTATAACCCAGGTAGATAATTACGCCAGTGAAATGGCAGATGAACTCGAGGAATATTCTCTGACCTCCCTCAAGTTAGAAGAGAAACTCCTGAATGAGAAAGTTCCAGTTGGGAAGAACTGGTGGTGAGAACTCAAATCAGCTATAGCAACAACTAGCAAATGAAACAGTAACCCCTCAAACAAGAGAATTGCTGTTTTAATTAAAAATAATCAGTGTAACAAAACCCATTCTTTAAAAAGCAATAAAATAGACAAACAGGCAAATAGAACTAATAACAAGAGAAAGGGACTAATAAAATGATTTGAGATAAGGTCATAATAATACATATGAGATTTTCTAATAGAAAAATTATGCACAATTGGATAACACATTTTCAAAACTTAATGAAATGGGTAATTCCCCAATCTCTCTCCAAAATTCTACCACTGATGCAAGAAGAAGGAGCAGTGACTGAGTCAATGCAGGAGAAGTCATTATTGATGACACAGTGTCTGTCTGAAGTGTGAGTTCTGGTTTTTGGCCTTGGTCCAAGGCAAGGTGAACTCAGTAGTGAGGAGGAAAGTGGCCGAGGTATTATGGATAGAGGGATGCTTTCTGATTCAATACACTGGTGTTTCATTCTTAATAAAGAATGTAACAAACACTGCCAAGGTTTGAATTTTACTTGTTCACATGGGAAGGTTGGGAGGAAGGGACATTGCTTGAGAGTTTCACAAATGAGAGACGGGATAGATGAAAGAAGATATCAAAATTGAAGGTAAAAGCCAAGGATCTGAAAGAAAAGCCAAGGTCATTATACAGACTGAGCCAATTTTGAGGAGGTCTGCAGCATGAAACGGAAGATGGAGGATTAGGGGTTACGACTTTCTAAAGATTCCTGTACTGCTGCCTCTCTTTTCTTTAGTCTTTTATGAAAGCAAGCATAGCATGGAGGATCTCTCCAAAGGGCTGGTGAAAGTCAACGTAAACACAGTTATCTGAGAGAGGAGAGACAGCTGAGCCAAGATATAAACCCCTGGCTTTTGAAGGCTGAAGGCTGGGCAGGTGCGTACGGTACAATGTTGTACAGTATCGGGTGTACAGTATGCTGTATGTAATTAAACAGTGTAGGTGGATAGTGTATAGTGTACAGTATAGAAAAGATAAGAGGGGAAGTAAAAAAGAAAACTTTCATGTTTGCCTTGATAAGGAACTGCTATTCAATATTTTGACAAATCGTATTCTTTTGCCGGTGGGGAAATTGTATTTGTAATGCATACATAACTTGAAATTAGCCATGTGCGTATACATGAGAGAGCAGGAGAAGGGAAAGAGTTTGGGAAAAGAAACCAAGCGAGGGGAATGAGGCCCGACGCCTCATTCACTATAGAATGAACTGCGGAATGTTTAACTGGACTTACTGTTGATCCTGGAGATCTTCCAGACTTTATCAGGAACGGTTTGTTTATGGATTTCAAATTTGAAAGGATCTGTATTGGGGTGAAGATCCTTATCTGACGCTCCCAAAATGACTACACTGAGGTTTTTGGCATCATCGCAGACTTCGGCTACTGTGGGGTAAATGAAGGGAGCATTGTCATTCACGTCTTCCAAGGTTATCAGCAAAGTTCCGGTCCCCGTGGCGGGCGGGTTGCCTATGGAGAAAGGCGCGGTGTTAGGACACGGTTGGCGTAACGCGACGGTAATTTCCCACAGTGCGTTTCCCCGACGTGCTAGACGCCTTTGCTATCGTTAGCAGGGTTCGATCAGGACTCACAGTAATAATTTACATATCTGTAGAGAGTTTAGTGGTTTCCAAAGCCTGTTATCATATATGAGACTTGTGATTAAAGTTCTTCAGGCTTCACCTTTAGAATGCTGAACTTCTAACACACAAGTCATACGAAGGCATGGAAAGTCACTCAAAGAATGGAGATAACAAATAGGACTTTCCCTTGCTTACCAAATTCAACCTTTTATCTAAATAGCCAAATATTCCCATACGTTGGTGGCACAGCAGGAAGGAGATTCCATGAAAGAAGGCCATGTTTGATGTGGAATAGCTCTCTAATGGCTGGGTAGTTGATTGAAGAGACAGAGTCCTTCTGGGGATTTCTTGTGTGGGTGAAAAAGGGTCTGGCATGGCTGATGGTGCCGTTGGGGCTGGCCTGGCTGCTCTGGCAGCACAGGGCAGGGAGGTGGGTTAGGTACAGAAACGAAACCACTAACTGGCTCTTGGGGCCGCTGAAGCAATCAAAACAGAATCTTTGGGCCTTATGTTTTCAAGTCTTACTTTTTCAATATTTTAGCTACTTTCTGAAATGTTTTTCATTTTAGGGAACATTATTTTAAGAAGCCCTGATAATCACCTATGTGATAATGTCTTCCACTTAAAGAAAAGGGTGTTTACTCTTAATAAGACTCAGCATGATTTCCTTTACCTGTCTCTAAATTCATTTTTAATCATCTATGCATTAGAGGTTTGCTCTTGAGACAAACCATTCGTTAATAGTTCCTTATTTTCTGAGAGGAGAGTTAGGGCCAAATTTGCAGGCCACAAATAGTAAGTGTATGGATTTGCCTTATTCCAAAAGGATTTGATGCACTTCTAGAATTATAACACTCTAATTTTATGCACTAGTACTGACCTAATGTCTGGTTTCATTTTATTTTTCCCTTTCTCATTTGCACTGAACCAGATTTACAAGCTTAATTTTATTTTATCTCATACTATGTTTACTTTTTGAAATGCACATTAAGTTTAGAGTTAAGTTATGAATCACATGGGGGTAGAAGGGGAGTGAATATTTGAGCTCGGAATACTGGTGCCAAGTGCAGAGTCAGGCCAGTCCTTTTAACTTCAGTCAGTTTATTACCTACATGGACAAAGGTCGAGTAGGCAAAGGTGGCCCTTGTACAGGTGACACCAGGGCAAAAGGGGCCGGTTGATTGCATCACAAATGAAGGGACACCTTGTCGCTGAGGAGCCAATTTCAAGCTGCTTGTCAGCAGTTTTACCGTTTGCAGCTGCAGCCTAACGGGTGGGCGGGGCCTCGTCCCTCATCAGAACTCTGGGATAAGGTGAGACACTGCCTCGTGACAGCCTCCAGAGCTAGGAAAGTGCGTGGGAAATGGACCGCAGCTGCTCCTCACGAGACATTCCGCCAGCACTCAAGCTGGCTGTGGCTCAAGCCTTCACCCGGCCTGTGTGGATACATGCAAAATCATCTGTGGCCACCATGGGGCTGTCGCTTACTGCAGGGTGTATTGAAGGGCAGCAAGGGGTTGAGGCTGGAGATGCCTGGCAGGGCACGAGAGCCTTGACTGTCATGACAAATCGCTTGTACTGATTCTACAGACTGCACGAAGCCACTGGAGGTTTTTCAGAAAGTCAGTGGAACAATCCGATCTGACTTGTTTTTAGAAAACACAATGGTATTGACAGATGTCGGACGTGGGAGGTAGGGAGACCAGCAGTTGATTGAGTCATGACGTGGGCAGTTTGAACAGGCAAGAAATGTCTCGTCTAGGGGATTAGGCCCTCAGGTCCGGCTGCCGGAAGAAGAGCAGAGGTCGTGAGGAGGGCAAACACAGGCTCAGCTCAGACAATGCTAGTAGCCCCTATGTTCAGTGTGCCACGTAGAAATGCGCAGAGCCTAGGAGAGATGCCAGCGCTGGGTTAGCCAGGGGGGAGTAGTCAACACAGATGCTTTGGAAAACTTTCTAGCAAATTAGGTCACCCAAGGTGAAAGTGCGGAACAACAGAGAGGTGCAGATGGAAACCCCACAGTTTAAAGAGCAGACAACAGTCTGCAGATGACACAAGGAAGATGAATTGGAAGAGGCAGGAAAGACCAACATTAAATGTGTTGTGATGCCCCCAAGGATAAGGAGTAAAGAGAAGCAATGGGATTTTGGAAGGAGGGTGTTATGGTGACTTTCTGGGGAGAGGTTTCCATTAGCGGGGAAGAAGCTAGCTTAAAGGAAGCTGAGCAGTGAGTCTCGAAGCAGCGAGAACACAGTCTTTGGGGGTGGGGTGGGATGGGGGGCTTTAAACACATCAACACCCAAAGACAGTTCCAGAGTAAATATCCAAATAAACGCCTTCTAAGATAGGAACGCAAATGTAATTAATCATCAGAAGGATGGCTATTTCTAATGGTGGCAATATCATTAACTTTTGTTGGAGCAAGAATGCAAAGGAAATGCATAATTATTTTGAAGCTGGTTTTCCAGTGTCAGCTTTAGTCATTTGGTTGAATTTCTTTATTGAAAAATTATTTTTCTCTTTTTATAGAACTAATTGAATATCTCAGAGCAATTCGTTATATATTTTTTTCCACTCTGAATGTATTATGAAGGCATTTGGGAGAATGGATGAGAAGGCATTATGAGTATCTGAAATATGGTTGTTAAGAATCGGCCTTTTGTGAACTTAATTATACAACTGTCTTCAATTTCCTATGTGTTATTCCCAGGCCAGTCTGGTGACGTCTTTTGCTGAAGTCAAATAAAATGAGCTTGCTGTTCTCATTGATAAGGTAGAGTGGATTCTCAAAGTCCTCAGGGAAAGAGCCTTTCCCAGTTTATATCTGCAGGATGGAGAAATATCACCATCCAAAATTCAAATGTAATTCAAAATGTAATGATTCTTTGCAAGCTCATTTTGCTCCAATAGTTCCGGGTACCCAGGAAATATTGAAGCGTCTAGGTATTCTCGGCACTCAGCAAAAATCCCTCACCCCCTCTCTTCCCCTTTCCATCAGCAAGTCCCAGCCCCCAAGGGAGTACCGTGCATAAGCAAATAGCAGAATCAAAGCACGGTTGGGACTATGCCCTCCTTCATGGATTTTCTATTTCAACAGAAAGAAGAAAAAAAAAAGCCTCAGGTAGAGCAAAACTCCTGAGATACGGCACTAAACCATACTTCTTCCTTGCAGCTCCCTTGGAGGAAGCTGGGGGCCATGTTCTAGGGTAGTCTTTTAAAGATCAGAGGAGGTCCCAACATCCGAACACGTGGAGGGATTGCCTTTTGTTTGCAGGGGCTTCATCTTTATAATGTGAGACAGTGGAAGAGCCTCTGAGAAATGAACCATTTCTGTTAGTGGGTTTTAAGTTGCATGGGAGGTGGGTTCCCCTTTGGGAATCTGACGAAAGTCGTGGCCCTGCCTCCAGGGAAATGCACCTACATTCACACGGAGGGATCAGCAGATCCCAGAAGTGCAGCTGTGGGCTCCGTGCAAATTCAGGGCAGCTGACCTGGGACACCTGTTTTGGGTGTGGTGCGGCTGAGGCCCACAGGGGTTAGGATGGACTCAAAATAATTAGGTGAGTCTCAGGTCTCCTCTGGAGCAAGTGTCAACCTTTACTTTCTATGTCAGAACTTTTACCGAGTAGCTAGATTCTTACAGGCTCTCATTTCAACCATGAAAGCAAACTAAAATTCCTAAACCATGATTTGGGGTTATTGTTGTTGTTGTTGTTGTTGTTATTATTATTATTATTATTATTATTATCATTTTAATCTTCTTTCCTATGAGCTACATTTTATTGTGATAAAATATACATAGCATCACATTTGCCATTTTAAACATTTTTAAGTATACAGTTTGGTGGCATTAAATACATTTACATTGTTGTGCAACTATCACCAAATTCCATCTCAAGAACTTTTCATCTTTCCCAACTGAAACTCTGTCCCCTTCAGCAACTCCCCATCTCCCCCTGCCTCCAACCTTCAAATGCTGATGGATTCTTCATTTCGTTTCGAGCTCTCAGGCTGGCAAACAATGGCAAGACATGGGGGAAATGGTGCCGGTTCCCCCTTCCCGCGGGTGTGATGATGGAGTCTGTTCGTCTAGAGGGCTGTGACTTTAAAACCTTCAGCTCCATGAAGTCAGCAGCCTGCCAGAGTCTTCCCGGCACTGCCTCTTGCTCCCACTTCTAGCTTTGTCATTCCCAGTCAGCGCCGACAGCGTGTAATACTTTTCAGCAGGTATATATGCCTCAGACGGGACCAAACTGATCCCACTGCTGGGTTTTGAACCCAGACAATTTAACCTGCATTTTTTTACTTTGAGTGTGATAACTGCCCATGAGCTGGTCCAGTTGGCTGCCCACGCTCAGCACCAGGCCTGCTGCCAGCTAGGCTAAAAGCTTGGTCTGGCTGGTTCACTGTTTTACAGTTGGACTTGAGCGCTCTAGCTTAGTGGGGGCAGAGCTGTGCATTTTCTAAGAGAAGCAGGATCATGTAACTAATGAAAGGTGAGGATTTATGTAGAGAAACTGAACACCTGCTGTTACTCGGAGGAGGAAAAGTCCAAGCAAACCAAGTTTTGAGTGTTCAGAGTCCTACTTTCTAGTTTTCCCTCATTTTCTAGAAGAGGCAATTAGGATTCAGATACATTAAGTAACTCGTCCAAGCCTCCTATCAGTGCATCACCCGTTTGAGAGCTGTGGCCTGAAGACATGGTATTCCCAGGCCACATGCTCTTCAGGAGATGGAGAAAGTGAATGGAATGCTTGGTGATTGCGACTGAGCCAGAATACAGAGCGCACATTTTTCGTGTTTTGGTGTTTGCAGTTGGCATCGCGCATTGATAGAAAGGGTAAAAAACAATCTTCATTGCTTTCCTTATTAACGTGAGCAACACTGTATTGCTTTTGGTGGGAGGCCCGCAGAGCCGAAGCCAGTAGCCAAGGGAACATGTGTTGCACGTGGGTCTCTGGCACTGCTTTGATGCGTGAGTGTGAATGTGATGAGAAATGGGGTAGGTTTTTTTTTTTTTTTTTGAATCATAGGGATTTTCTTTTATTCAGAATCCTAACCAAACAGGATTTCTACTTAGCTAAAAAACACTGAGATTTTTCTGTAGCTTCCATTATTTAGGAAAAACAAAAATCTTGTCAGCAAGAGACACAATTAAAAACATAGTATGATCCTAATTAAAAAAATATATATGATTCGAAAAAGACGACAAAGAAATATGTTGAAACCTAAATAGTGGTTATCTCTCAGGTAGTTAACATTAAAATAATACTTTCATTTAAAAAATTTTCTTTACAATAATGATGATTACTATAATAATCAGAAACAGAAATGTAAACTCAAAAAGTTACATAGGGATTTAGAAATATGTTTTCCAATTCTACTTTACTCTGTCTCTCACTTTTTGGTTTTTACAATGAATTAATATCGAGTAAATTTACAGAGTTGTGCAACTATCACCACTATCTAATTTTGGAACATTTATAACAAACCCCCCAAAAAGCAGGCTCATTTGTACTAACTCTCCTTAGCTGTTTCCAGGCTTAGGCAACCACTAACTTGCTTTATTGAAAAATTTGTGTTTTCTAGACATCTCTATAAATGGAATCATACAATATGTGGACTTTTGTGTCTGGCTTTCTGTACTTAGCATAATGTTTATGAGGTTCATCCCTACCGTAGCATGAATCTGTACTTCATTCCTTTTCATGACTAAATAATATTCCAGTCTATGGATAGACCACATTGTTTATTTACTCACTAGCTGATGGACATTTGGGTTGTTTCTACTTTTTGTCTGTTGTGAATAATGCTGCTATAAACACCTGCCTACAGGGGACAAGATTCTCACATGCTGCAATGTCCTTAGATTAGTAAGATAAGACTCCAAATACATCCTCTCATGAGAGTTCTCTTAGAAGAACGGGGTCCTGGTCTTGTCACAGTTAGACGGGCTGGCTTCAATATGCAGAGAACGTTAGGATTTCAACAAGAACTTTAGAAGTTAGCTCTGAGAAGTGCAGGAAAGTAGCAGACTTTTCTAGCCACTGGTCCGAAATTTTCCCTGAGCTGGGCCTAGAGGCACGCAGCACGCGTCTTACCTTGGGAATCATGATTGCAAGTGATTTTATATGGGGAATAGTGTGCAAAGTGAAGTTGCCTATATGAAGAATAAAATGCAGAAAGGGAGAGGAAGAACAAAGAAAAAAGGGAAGCATATTTTTGAGCTCTAGGGGCTCTGAGTACCAGGACTGTTCTCTGTGCTGCTGTGTAACAGGTGCTCAGAAGATTTTTAAGTTAATTTAGGTTGATTTGAAAAAGTTAATGATATATTGCTCTTTCCATACATGTAATCATATATGTTTATATAGCCACAGGTTTCCATCTCTATCTTGCTTATATTCTGAGAGTAGTGACTGTGTATATTCAAGTCCTCTCTTATCCCACTTGGGAGAGAAAACATGGTGTGTGTGTGAGATGGCGTCTATGGAACTGGGGCTCAGAGCAGAAGTCCACAGCAGGGACAAGGAGAGGGACCTTAGCTAGTGTCTCAAGGAAGGTTGAGGGCTAAATTCTGGGAAGAAAATCAGAAGATGGGCCAATTTAAAAGGACCAAAGTCCAGATGTGGGCTCCTGAGCAAAGGGTGGCACCCTAGCTGGTTTTCGAGGCTTGTTTGTAGGGACAAGATATGTAGGTGGCAGAATCTCCTCCCTACTAAGTTCCCTCTGCTTTTCTGAATCTGTTGAACCTTTACCAAGCAGCTGTGAGCAAAGAAATGCCAGATTTTTTTTACTGCACATGAACAGGGCTCTAAGCTTACTTTCGCCTTTGCTTGACAGTGAGAGTGAACCAGGGTTTTTCTCTGTAAAGTTATCCTTTGTATTGTTCTGTTCATCACTATGTTCTATTTACTATGGCTTTTCAGTATCAATATTTTGCAAAAATTTTTGGTATGTGCCACATAAGTCAAAAATTATGTTGCTTTTGAATTTAACAAAAATTGCTTTATTAATAAAGATATTGCCAATTCCATTTTACGCACTGAAAGAATTTAACAGTAAGCCAACAAAAAACATGGTAAAAATAGATTTGCAAAATATAATGCCAGGTTTCCGTGTAATACTTGCTGTAGATCTGAGGCAATTATTCACATAATGGGACTCAAAAATTACTTCAGAAGAGAATAATCTGAAACCCTGAACTGTTTTTAAAAAGTTAATCCTTTGTCTTTTTTATTTCCATTTTACCAACTTTAGAGAAAAAGGAAAAAATAGGGGAAGAGTTGATTTGGAGGTCATGCTTAAACATGACAATTGCATTTCATTTATTCAGTCTACAATCATTTATTGGGACTCTGCCCTGAGCCTGGTTGGATATGCATGAGATCAATGGTACAGGGTGCCTACTCTTGCAACTCTAACGGTGTGGCTGAAACAGACATGTAAACAGATGCGGAATAGCATTGTCAGTACAGGAAGAGACATGAGGATAAAATGTCACAAGAGCTTGTGGCATGGAGTAATTAACTGCCTGGGAATAGATCAGAAGGTTTCATGAAGAGGTGGCATTTGAGTGTGCTGGAAAGGAGAATACTTTTTTGGAGAGACAAAGAAGGCCATTCGAGGGGGAGAAAATAGTGTGGCCATTTCATGGGAAGAAGTTCAAAGACCTCTAAGCAGGAGAATGGTTTTGATAAAAGCAGAGGATGCTGGAGGCAGGGTTAGGAATGGATTCGAGCGAGGGGAGAGGACATGGGAAGACCAGCTGGGATGCTAGTGCTGTGAAGGGGACCAACATCGAGGGCCGAGGTGAGGGCAGTTAGAAGCAGAAGCAGAGGCTGGATTCAGGAAGCCGAAGAGACAGCGACAGTTGGATTGAAATGCTAGGGTAGGTAGGGGATGGGATTTTAGCCTGGGGACTGTGAAGCTGGTGATGTTATTACCTGAACTGGGGACTGGAGAATACAGAGGAAGACCAGCTAAGAGACACTTAGGCAGGAGGAACTGAGCTGGCATAGATGGGTGTTGCAGACAGTATTTTAATGCTCAAATCAGTTTCTTTTTCCAGTTTGTCTGAAAACACTATGCTTAAGATGGTTGATTTGGCTGGTCAGTGTGGAAATGACCTGTGGAAATGACCTGCGGTCAGCTAAGTGAACACTGGTTTAAATCTCCTCATTCCGACAAGCAAGCTCCATGAATTGATGCTGATGTCCAAGGTGGCATTTTTCTGGCTAATGTTCTGATTCAGAGCCCTACTCTGAGTGGCGGACTCTGTGGCCAAACTGTTTCCCCAGAAAGATGCTCGGACCACCACCAGGATGGTCATCAGGTGGCCTTTCATAGTGTGCCTCAGACACTCATGATTTTGTAATGTTAAGTTTAGAAAGTCGGTCCGTAACTCAGTTCAAGTCAGCTGATTTCCTAAGCAGGGCAGGTGGTATCGTCCTCACTTTGCAGATGGGAAAACGGAGGCGAGAGAGCATAGCAAAGCTAAGCTGAGGAGCTGGCTCATTTCAAGGCACAGCAGAGCACCAGGCCCCAACTCTCTCTGCAGACTGCGCGTGCCGTCTGCAAATGGCTCCGATCACAGCCTTTCTACTATCAGATCTCAAAAGTCCTTTTATTGGGTCATTTTTGTCAGTGATAAAATTGTAGCTAGTATTTTCAATGTGATTGATATTTTACTGGTACTTGAAATAACAAGGAATGATGGCTGGGTCTCCAATTTATTGTCTTCCTCAATTACTACAGCAGCTGAGATAAGGGGTGTTAAACTGGCTTAATTGGGTTGCCTTCATAACTAATGGCTTGGTTTTATCCAAACTAGCATCTTTTAAGCGGAATTAATCTAAGTAATCTTACTATATCCTCTGCGCGGTTTCGAACTTGGTTGATCTACAAAAAGAGAAAGACCACAGACTGAGGCGTCTTTTTGAAGTTCACATTCCCTAGTATTCCCAGTCTGGGCCCTTGTTATTTAGCAGTTCAGCAGTCATTTCATACGGGGCCGAATACCACTTTTGTCTTCTAATCAATCCAAATGTACTTCGCACAATATTTTAATTTTGAAGCAGCTGGTTTTATCAGAACATCTATCATGTAGGGGCTGAGGGAAAAGACAGGTTTGGGCATGATAGATTTAGCCTATGAAAAATCATTATCTTCTTCTATTCCACTTTAGTTTTATAGCTGCTATGCTTGGTTCTATGTCTGTGCCTTCTTGGTAACCCACATCACATTTTCATTGACAGGCTCACACGTACTTTATACAACTATGGAACTGCTAAGTCATGAAAACATGCTGCTGAATTTAGCGATAATTGGGCTTGTTTTGATGCTATCATTCCTCTATTCTTTCAAATGAAAATAGAATGCGACACTTCTGATAATCACATGAAGACTTAATATGGACTCTAGAGATAGTATAAGCTTTCTGGTTTAAATCATCTCATATACACCAAGTCTTAGGAAGACCTAAAAGGGATATATTTTTCTCCTTTTTTGAACTCTCTGCCTAGTGTGGGTGCTGGGAGCAAGGGCATTTGGACTTAACTGAAGCCACATGTCTGTCTTTGGTGTTTGAAGTCGCGATTTCGACCTTCTCTAAGGGCATAAGAGCCATCCAGTAGTCACTGTGGAATGCTGAACTCTACACAATGTTGGAACAAGAGGAGTAAAAGATGAGGTTATAAGTGCGAAGGGGCAGGAAAAAGAGCCTAACAGAACCTCAAGCAAAAGGCGGAAGGCCGAAAGCAGCCGCCGGCTCTGCCTGCCCGTGACCATCCCGGTGCGATTCCAGAACTCTTGGGAGAAGTTGCTGGTGACGGTTTTCAGCCCACATAAGACAGTGAGACTAACACTGGACCGGAGCAGGCTCGATCATCACACCGGCATCTGCCCAGCGCTAGTTGCTGCTGCTTCGTCTCGCTGTCGGCACATCCCCAGAGGAATGCCGTCTCATTGCATCCCTGAACGTTCTCTCTCCATCTTGGTTGTTCCTTAACAATGACTATTTCTCCCTCTTTTTGAAGGTAGGCCAGCAATTCTGTGTTCATTGAAGAGTAGAAGAGTTCCCGTACTCCAAAGGCACTACCTTAACCTTTTCAGAAAATCTGGATCACATAAGGTAAATGGCGATATTCATCTCTAAAAATAAAATACTTGCCAACACGAAAGGTCATGCCTTATTAATCTATAGGATTAAAGGCTTTGCCCTTCCAACCATTTAACTATATCCAGTCATGCATAGTAAAACCAAAGCATTTCGGTTACAAGGAAACAACTTAGGTAATTTGTAGCTCATTAAAATTGATAAGAGTTTAGGAAAAATAGCTTGTATATCCTGAGTACTCTGTGGGTTACAACTTAGCCTCTATCTGCAGGAAGGGGCTAAAATGTCATTTCCTTCCTAAATCATCTATAACCTGGGCATTATCAACATTATTATGAAGCATGATTCCAGAATCTATTTAGGCTAGCTTTGGGGCCCCAAGCTCCAAAGAGGTCCCCCCCCCAACCTCAGAACAGGTTTCCAGCCCTTTTTCCAACTGTCTTTTTACATTCACCATTCCGATCTCACAGTTTCTAGTCTCTAAGAAGTACCTGAAAGAAAATTCTCATTTGGTGCTGCCATTATCACTGTTCTCACTGAGTAAGTAGAGCTGTGTGGAGCAAGTTATGATGGCGTCACTTCTGCCTTTTGCAAAGTATTATAGAGACTGTAGGGTATATGCTTAGCTTTGTTTTCCCTGCAGACATCCCATCACCTACCTTTTCTTGGCCCATTCGCAGCCAGGGATTGTCCTTCTTTAGAATGAAAAGATGCCGAGAGTCTATCACTAGGGTGAGCAGGTGCAGAGGGAGTCCACGAACGGCTACAGCCCTCCCCGAGAAGGCACAGGGGACCATGTACATGCTCTTCTGAGTCATTGTTTTTGTTAAGCTTCTTTTAAAATATAGAAGTGTTTGTGTTTCCATAAATCCACAGCCTGCCACACTGCGTGCCACACTCCCTTCTGGTTTTGGTTCCTCTGCTTTACAACTTCAGGCATCTCCATGCCAACTCTGCCACTCTTCGAACCCTGCCTGTCTTTCAAGGCCACACTCAAAGGCTGACTTTCTTTGGAAGACTTCTCTGCCTGTTGCATGTTACACTGATGGCTCACTTCTTAGACACGTGCTCTCCAACTTGGCTCGTGTGTGAGTACACAGCCTATAGAGATGGGGTCTGAGAACTCCTAGATCACCCTTTATTGAGTATAGTGAAGTGTACATATAAAGAGCCTTAAAAGTATTGATTTTGATATAGAAGACTCAAAGCTGAATTTTCAGCTTTGAATACCTGGCTTTTAGGAATTACAGGGAAAGCAAAACTTCTTATGTGATTGACACAATAGACATCTCAGCTTAACATACTGCAAACCAACTCTGATCTGCTCCCACCATCTTAGCCAATGGCTTTGTGTCTGAAACATACAGAATGTCCCCAGAATCTGATCCCTTTTCATCCCTCCCTTATTATTGGTCCAAGACACCATCTTGCCTAGATTAGCATCAGTCTCCTGGGAGGTCTCTTTGGTTCAGCCCTTGTCCCCGAGTTTGCTTAGCAGAATGATCATGGCACTTCGAACTCTACTCAGAACTCCAGTGATGTTTCATTTCACACGAAGAAGTAAAAGCCACGGATGGTGTGGGGGCCCACACAGCCCTGCCGACCTGCCTCCTCATCCCCTTCACGTACCACCCACTAACTCTGCTTCGGGTTTTATTTCCTTCATGTTTTCATTCAAATGTCACTTATTCAGTGAGGCTCTCCAAGGCCACCTAGTTAAGATCGTAATCCCCTGACATCTGCTACCACTTTTCCCTGTTTCCCTGTTTCACACATAAATTGCATACTTTTTTTTTCTCAAAAAAGTGCGTTATGTATTTTACTCAATTTTCTTCCTATCGCCACAATCATGTCAGCTGCACGAGGAGAGTCATTTTTGTTCGTTCTGCTACGTCCCCAGCATCTAGAATGCAGTCTGGCACATGGATGTTGCATTATTCACTTCTGAATGAACGGTAATTGTTTTGTGATTATGAATCTACCAGCTGAGTGCCCCTGATGTCCTTCCATGCTAACCTACCATAATAGGATAAAAACTGTGGGAACAATTCAACGTCAGGGTTGGTGATGTCATCTGGGACTTTTCGACTTGCATTAAATTAAAAAAAAACCCTCACTACAGATAAGAGCGTGACACCAAGATGAAAGACATCAGCCTGGCATCCTAACCCGGTGCCTGCCCCAATGACACACACTGACCTCACTGCTCTGACCTCTCTCTGGACAAAGACCTGAGAATTCCCGGACTTGGGGAAGTTACTGACCCACTGTGTGTTTGAACATTAGCCTTCCCTTCTCCTACATAACTTATATACTTTCCAAGAACACCTCTAGGCATATTAGAAGAGATGTAAAAATACATTTAAAAATGAAAATATATTTGATGGCATTTAAAAAGTTACTCACCACTGTCGATTGCCAGGAAGAGGGCAGTGTACACGCTGTTGTGCACAAACGGGGACTCACGGTCCAGCACAGCCGTGGTATCAACTGTCCCGTTGATGGGGTTAATATTCAGCCAGCCTGCTGGGTCCTTGTAAACCGAATACCTGGAAAAGAGATCCCCAAACAACGTCAAGAAATTTCCACTGCTGGCACAAGCGCCCATACTGGATGCCAGATAATTCTTAATACAAGTCCAGACACAACATGATAATTATAGTTGTTCATTCAGAAAGCCACGGCTGACCATCAGCTCTGGGCCTGCTCTCCGCTACGTATTTTGTACTCATGCCTCCTTTACAAGCCATCACTCAAAGAGGCGGATCTGGTCCGCAGCTCTCTCCGGAGTCCAAGTCCAGTTTAGTTGCTTTCGCACTTTGAACGTATCTCATGTGAAGACCAGGTAGGAGAAGTACTGTCATGAAGGTGCAGGTAGGGCACATGGACGCTTGGAGGAAGAAGTCATTACCTCTGACGGAGTATGACCCTGGGGACCTCACAGAGGACGCAGTGTCTGGACTGAGACAGGAGTAATGGGTGGCATGTTGTCGGAGAATGAGAGGACAGACGAGTCAGGAAGAGAGACCAGTACGACCAGAGATATTCACTAGAATGTAAGTTCCATGAGAGCGGGGTTATCTGTTCACTGTTATGACCTCAGCTCCTAAAACGTCGCTTAGCGCATATACCACACTCAACAGACAGTTACTGAAGGAATGACTATTTAGGGACCAGAAGGTAGATGATTGTGGCTGGAACATAGTTTCTCTAAGGGAAACCGAAGGTAGGCAAGGTTGGAAGACAGACTATTAGGAACCCGAACCACTGTTGTAAGGGGTTTGGATTCCTGAGGATGGGAAACCGTCAAAGATTTTAAAATGTTGCTATTATTGTTTGAGGTTGTTGGAAAAGTAATGCATGCTCATTGTAAGAAATTCAAACAATATAAAAGCACATAAAGTAAGAAGTGAAAGTCTTATCGATCAGGGACCCGACAGGACATGACTCGGATTTCCCTGAACCGGTGGCTCGGGTAATGTGGGGCTGTCTCAGCGACTCATCGCTGGTGTTGCAGTCACTTTAGTGCTCAGGCCAGACAGATGCTTGTTCATGCTTTCTGCCACTTTCCCACCAGCCTTTGAAACGCATGCCCCTGCAGAGACGTGAGAACTGACAGCTCGTCAGTCTGACGAAGATGCCTGGAGCTGACCACCTCTGCCTTTTACTGCCAGCTTTAGTTCTAAGCATGTTTAAAATGTGATTTAACCAATGAGACTACAGACCTCCAAGGGAAGCGTTTAAACGACCACCCTAATCGCACCGTGGAAAAGATGTCCGCCGCCTAGTCCTTGGAACCTGCAGACGTTACCATATGGGGCAAAAGCTTTGCAAGTCTAATCAGGTTAAGGATCTCGAAATGGGGAAATTATTTTAGATTCTTGGGAGGGGAACCGCTAGTGTGCTTATGAGAGGAAAGTAGAGAGAGACATGAGACACACAGCAGAGAAGGCCATGGGACCATGGAGCAGAGATTGGAGCGATGCAGCCACAGACGCCACAAGAGACAAGGAAGGGGCTCTCCTCTAGGGGCTTCCAAGGGAGTGTGGCCATGCTGACACCTGGATTTTGGCCCGGTGAGACTGAGTTTTGGACTTTTGGCCTCCAGAAGGATAAATGTCTAGCTACCAAGTTTATAGTAATTTGCTATAGTGGCAATAGGAAATTAACACAGTAGGTATACTATCCCCACTTACAGATAAGAAGACTGAGGCACAAACCACTCAGCTACTATGGTGGTCGGGTCAGGATTTGTGCCCAGGCTGCAGTATGACCCCAGAGCTCTGATTCTGAACCCCCATGTTAAGCCGCTTCCCAGCTTAACATGGTTATATGACACTTCCCACATTTAGAGCAAAGGTTACCTATGAGGATAGCTTTAGGATGAATCTTTCCGGTTTGGTTTGGTTTGGGGGCAGAATTTTTTTTTAATTTTGTTTTTTTGTTTTGTTTGTTTTTGCACAGGGATACTATTTATTTTTTCCTTGGCAAAAGATCTAATGCTACATTTTTAAAAACAAAATAAAAATCTGTTGTGAGAAAGCCTCTAAACGAAGAAGGTAGGAAAGCTATGACAAAAGCACCCAAGATTCAGTGCCTGGTTACTCCACACGTCCTGCAATACAAATGTTGGTGTGCTGTTCTGAGGAAGCAGTCGTCTATTTAAAAAAAAAGGAAGAGGCTCCAGAACATGCTAAACTTTTGGCTGAGAGAATAAAGGAGGCCATAGAAAAATTCCAGGAACAGATGTCCAGGAGATGTAGGCTGTCCTCTCTGAGAGCTTCTACCTCTAAGTCTGAGTCCAGTCAAAAATGAGATTTTGTGGTACAGCCACTATGGGAAACAGTCTAGAGGTTTCTCAAAAAATTAAAAATGGATATACCTTTTGACCCAGCAATTGCACTTCTGGGTATGTATCCAAAGAAAACCAAAACAATAATTTGTAAAGATCTATACACTGCAATATTCATGCCAGCCAAGGCATAGAAGCCAAGATATAGAAGCAACCTAAATGCCCATCAACAGACAATTGGATAAAGACATTATGGTTCATATATATATAATGGAATATTACTCAGCCATTAAACAAATGAAATCCTATTATTTGCAATGACATAGATGGACCTAGAGGTTATTATATTACATATGTCAGGCAGAGAAAGATAAATACCATATGGTTTCACTTACATGTGGAATCTAAGGAACAAAAAAACAAATGAATCAAAAACAGACTCACAAATATAGAGGACAATCTGGTGACGGTCAGAGAGGGGGTTGGGGGGCTGAGAGAGTGGGGTGAAGGGCTAAAGAAGTACAAATCAGTAGCTGATAGATAGTCGTGGATGGGGAGCACGGCACAGGGAATGCAGTCAGCAGTGATGTAATGGCTAGGTGGAGAGCCGGAGGAGAGAAAGAGCAATCAGGGAGATCATTTCGATATATAAATGTCTAACCAATGTACTGTATACTTGAAACTAATAATGAAATAAAATTTAAAAAATGAGATTTCATAAGAGTAAGAAATAAATAAGATTAGACATAAAAAATTGCTATAACCAAGATTCAGAGAAGCTTAGTAACTTGCCAAAAGCAGCACAGCTAAGAGGTGGTAGAGCTGGAACTCCACACAGGTGCGTCAGAGTCCAGGTGTGCATGGGACCTTACCCGGGATAGTCTGTAACTTATGCCCAGGGCCAGCTGTTGGCCATTCTGCATCCCCAGGGCCAAGCAGAATGGCTGGCGCACAGCGGCTGCCCAGCAAATGTCATTGCACCCTTTCTCTTTCGGTTGCAACCGTCATGAAAAAAAAAAATGCAAAGAAAGGTAACATTTGCTTCCCATCTTAGCAGGTAAGAAGTTCACTGTTGATCCCGGAGTGATTTGTGGCAGTTTAACATATTTGAAATAATGAAACATTTAAGTGGACTGTCTTTGAGTCCCCGATTACCCAACTCAGAGTTTAGAATATAAATACGAACCGAATTAAGTAATCTGGCTTTTCGTTTTGGCAAGGAAACAATGGTCTTTGTTCCTCCCTCAGTCATGTTTTTGGTCTTATGACACTAGAGTTTTGCAGTACAATGAACACGTCTGCTTCTTCTCTTGTGTAAGTAGTTATGTGCTGTAAAAAGCGTACAGACATTTCCTCAGAAGCTGTCCCCTAACAACAGAGCTCAGGGCAGTCAGGCCTGTGCACGTCACATTCCCAGTGGAAGCAAGGCCTTGAGGGTTTTACAGGATGGCATTTTGCTATTTTCTCCCTTAAAAAAATAATAAGGCACCCACTGCTGTGCATTGTGTTTTCGCAGGGCCCTTTAATTTTGTTTCCCGCTGTTAAGCTTAGTTTATTTGGTGCCTCTTCCCATCAGAGACCTTGGGGAGACACGCCGGTGTCCTAGATCGCCACGATGCCAGCTTGCTGCTTCTACTCAGAATCACAGCCAGGGACTGAGACGGACAGGGGACGCTCCATTTAAAGTGCCCAGCACTGGGCGACACTGCCCACGCAATCCAAACTAGGCTGGGAGGGAGACCCTGAATGGGTGTCATCCTCCCCAGCCCCAGAGCTTTCTACCCTAGACGGGAGGACAGCTCGAGCCCACCAGCCAGACTGCTCTTCCACTTCCTGGCTGATGGGCCCTTTTGTCAGATCAGCCCTTTTGACCGATTGGCCTGGCACGCTATGTAAATTCCTGACATTTTCAAAGCTGTCGCTTTAATAAACCTTTAGGTGTAAAAATACCAGCATGCAGGGTGTTATCTGTGCTTCTAGGCCTGAAAAATGCATATGCCTTATTAAATTGGAATTTCCGGGCAATTTATCTGTAATGTGAACTTTGCTTGTTACAGGGGAAGAAAAACCAAATTAAAAACAGGACTCATTTCGGTCTGTAATGTAGCTCCACAGTAGCTGTTCGAGTGCTTGCCAAAGCTTGGCTGCTTTTAGGGGTGGGCGCTGGAAGACACAGGGCAGGCCAGTTAGCAGGATCAGGCAGTGTGGGGAGTGGGGATGGGGGTACGTAACCCTGCCAGCCCTTCTCCCCTCCTAGGAGGCAGGCTGCCTGTCGGGGGAGGGGGGCTTCAGCTGAGTGGGAAAAAGCTGCCTGGAGAGAGACCAGGGCCAGGTGTTGACTGGACAGAACTTCCAGAACCAGAGGCTGCTGGGCTTGGCCCTCAGGGGACCCTGGTGGTGGTGGGAAGATGGAAGAGACTCGAAGTTTGACACGTCCCTCTGCAAGCTTCTTGGGCTCACTTTCTGCCATGCGGGGAATCCACATTTATCCAGCATAGACACTCAAATCTTATGCATTAGCATAGCCTTTTAAAAATTTTAGATTCAAAATGTTACAAAGTAATATAGTACTAGTAGTGCAGAAATAGTAAGTGGATCAACGCCATAGAATAGAGCACTAGAAATGAGCAAGTTACAGACAGACAGACAGATAGATAGATATAAATGTAGAGAATAGATATCTAATATTACATATCTAATACATATATTATCTAGAGATCTATTGATATATTTATCTATATAGCCAGATAGATTTTTATATACAATTATATGTATATCCATATATGTTTAGAAATTCACTGTGTGATATAGATGGTGTGTTGGATTGTTTGGGAAAGCTAGACCTTTCAATAAATTGTGTTGACTCATTATCGATTTGGAAAAAGAACGTTGGGTCTCTTTCTGATGTCTTCTGACCCTTGAGCACATTAGAATACATGTAAATGCATAAAGAGAGGTCTGGGTGTCTATTCACAAACTGGTAGCACATATTACCTTGGAAAGTGGATTTGGGTTGGGGTTGGTGTCAAAGGAGGCCAGTTCAAGATCCCCAGGGCTTTGTAGATACACGACAGTAAGAGAAGCCCTTTCTTAGAGTAAACACTAATTGGGGGACCACTAGAAATATCCTGATGTCATGTATTGAAGGGATGTGGGTTTTTTTTCCTACCAATGTATAAGCCTAACTGCAGCTCATTCTCAAAGGGGTCAGTAAGGATGGGAAAGACTAAGAGAGCCTGGAAAATGAAAATGAAGACAAGAGAAATGCTGGGTGATTTTATATTCTTACTGAAGGGATATTCCTACTGAAGGAAGCAAACCACCCTGTAAAACCACAGGAAAGAAAGGAGACAGTAGGTGTAAGCTCAGCTTCCCACTCAATTCCAATGGGCCCCTGTGTTAGACGAAATACCTGCATGGCTTATTCAAATCAACTACTTTATTTACAAAAAGAAGTAGAAAGCTATAGCATTCCCAGTGGAAGGAAACACACTGTTTTAAAATAACACATGTAGCTATGGCTCTGAGTATAAAGGAAAGGACACATTGCAAATCTTCTGGTGAAAATGCAGAAGAGATTGAAGGGCCAATGAATTTCAGGATCCTGGTTCAGTTAGACAACTACAGCCCATCACAGGGCTTATGGAGAAACCGGGGGCTGCATTCTATCCCTCTCCCAGGGAACCAGAGCGAAAGAAAATAGTCTCAGTAAGAGGAAAAAACTTCCCAGGGATGGGGAGATGCTGCAACCAGACCCCACACATGACTTAGTTAGGTTAGTCTGCATGTCAGAGGTCCCAAAGACCATTGCCAGATTCAATGACTTGCTAGGAGGACCCACAGGACTCACGATGGAGTCATATTCAGGGCTAAGATTTCTCAGTGAGAGGACATAGAGAAAGGTCAGCACAGGGGGCAGCATGGGGCGACGTTCTGGGGAACCAGGCACAAGCTCCCAGGGTCCACTCCCAGTGGAGTCACACAGGATGTACTTAATTCCCCCAGGAGTGAGTTGTGATGATGCATGTGAAGTGCTGTCTGCCAGGAAAGCTTGTTAGAGACTCAGTGCCCAGGTTTTTACTGGGGGCTGGCCATGTAGGCACCTTCTGCCTGGCATGTAGCAGAACTCCTTTCCATGTAAGAAAGTAGGTGTTTGGCATAAATTGTATTTGTCCGCATAAGAATCTTTAGGCACGGTGTGGGTGGTGGGAACCCTCCAAAAATCCAGGTTTCCAGATGTCAGCCAGGGGCCAACCTTGCAAGCAGGCCTTTCTGTGGACAGTTGTCTCAGGCCTGTTATGTTCACTTTTTTCTGCATAGTTCATGATCAGAACAAGGAAGTTGGTGGATCAAAAGAAATTCTACGTATTTTTAGAAATCATTTAATTCTTCTTCAAACCATTTTAACTCTAGAGACCACATGTGAAAACCCTCAAGGAAGCCCGCAACCACGAGGAAACCTGTTCTGTTAGGCCAGGTGGTAGCTGGCTTCAACCCCTCTCATGTTTACCTAAGGACACACTGATTAGGTCTCTGTGTTCCCTGCAGAAAATCAGGCAATGTAGATAAGTGGAAAAAAGAAAATTAAAATCACCTTCATCTACTTCCAGAAATAAGCACTACTGAAGTTTTAATCTAGAGTCTTCTAGGCTATGCATGGATATGTACGTGCACACGTGTGTTTTTAATGTGACCGTGCTGTTCGCTCACTCGTGTTGTACGTGTACTGAGTGTCTCACGTGCCAGGCACTGAGTGCTGTGTCGGGTGCACAGCACTGGGTTCCCTGCTTTGTTGGAACTTACACTCTTGCAGGGAGAGAGGGTACTAATGAGTAAATGCACAAATGGTTATTTAATTATACTTGTGATGAGGACTGTAAAAGCGGTTTCCCTTGCCTAACACATGTGCAGGGACAATTTTTCTATTTTCAGCATTTACTTTCTGTTGTTGTATCTATAAGTGGGAGCACACATTCATTGGTCACCAAGGAGGTACCACACAATGTATTTACACGATTGTGTGTCACTGCCCCAACAATCTGCGAGGTAGATCTTATCACCCTCATTTTACAGGTGAAGAAACAAAGGCTCAGAGTGGGCCAACTCATGGAGCTTCTTACAGATCTCTTTGTCTCCCGCATGTAGCCTCTATTTTTTGCCTTAACAATAGTCCATGAGGGTTGGTCAATTTTCTATGCTATTGGTGTTCCAATTTTGGCGTTTATCAGAGTTACCAGGCTTGTTGAGTATGATAGGACCTTTCATTTTTACTACGTTTTCCTCGAGGTTCTGGTGGCTTTGAGATCCTCCATCCTACCCATAATGACTAAACTTGGAGCTGAAACTCTGGTGCTATGTCCTGTTGGCTGGGTTTTCCTTAAGGGGGATAACTCAGGAATATATGATTGACATCTACAGAATGGTAACATTTCCTAAAAAATCTCCAAACTATTAAAAAAATTCATAACTTTAAAAATCCATATTTCCTGTTTTATAAAAAAAAATCATACACAATTGAGAAAGGTCTAATATCATATAGCACATGTGTGTGACTTTAATATCTTCCTCATTAGAAATTCTCAAAAAATATTGACATAAGCTGTTCTTTCATTGGAAGGTCACATCATGACCTCTAAGTCAAACTTAGAGACTTATCACTGGGACAAATTACTCCGTTGCATTGGAGATATCAAAAATAACTGAGGTCTGAAAATGATTTATTCTAAAAAATAGTCACTCTTAGTCACTTTCTGCTATTGTTAGTGGAAGAGAAAAGGGCGGGCCCCAGTGAATGTGTGACTGACTGCAGGAGAGTGTCATGAGTCAGGGGTGCGCCTGGAAACCGTTTCCTGCCCATGCTGGATCCGATCCTTAGTGGTGTAGCCCTGCGTGCACCGAGCCCTCCCTGGCAAACAGAAGGGACCTGACATTTCCCAGGGACCAGCTACTTGCTAGCAATCTTACACATTATCTCTAAACACCCTCCGGCCACCCCGGCTCCTCACTTCTTCCAGCAAAGCTCATGCCTGCTCCCTTGCTTGAGGCCATTAATCCTGTGTTATAATTCACTACAGTTCTCCTTAAAACAGCTGCAACAGGATCTTTTTGTGCCAGTGACAGGACTCGGCTGTGACCAGGCTCTTTCTAGTTTGGGTTTCATTCCTATTTCGCAGAATCGTCTCCAGAGATGATTTCCGAAGTCTGTCACCCTGCCTGGAAACCCGCATGAATGCAAGCAACAGTTATTAAGAAAAGGAAGTGAAGTCTTCAGAGCACTTCTTATAAGTGTCTTTAAAGGTCCTTTCATTGCTGCCTCAGATCGAACCGATCGCAAAGGAATACTGAGAAATATAGAAAAACAGATTCAATGTGCCAAAGCCATGAATTTAACAATATCAGGAAAGTCGGGAAACTGGGACCTTGATAAAGTAACTAAACATGTGGCTCTTTTCAATAACAGACTGGGACTTCCAGAACTCTCAGATTTTTGAAATCCAAGAATGTACTTGCTAACTCGAGAAGAAAACATGTCTTAACACCTTCAGTGTTGCTGAGAATTAAACAGGTGCTTTAAAAACACAACCAATGATGATGATGATGATTAATTATTACTGATCAAGCCTGGCTCTTCCTATATACACTACCAGGGTCAGGGTTAAATTTCTCACATCTGTGTGTCCGTGTTGGGAGGCTTTTTCCATGTACTAGAAACTTACTCAGAAATATACTGGATGGTCTGGAATTGGTACAAGCTGGTAGACATAAGCCCTCCTTGGTGTGAGGTTATTCACCCATTTGTTCACTTATTCATTCATTCCATTTGCTCATTCATCTGGCTTGCACTATTTTTCTGAGTCCAACAGTGTAAATATGAAAAAGGCCTGCAAGGACTGCTTGTCATCGGAATGTCCTACCGACGACGTCATGAACGAACTCTTGGTCTCGTCCATAATTGTTGCTCACACCCCACCCTGCTTGGCCCTGGTCGGCAGACTTAGTGAGGCAGCCTCTCAGTGACTAGAACCATCCAAATACACCATGAATGCAGCAGAGTACCACTGTTAATCTTCCAAAGCATGCAAGTTTCCAGGAGGAGGGTAGGAGTGATGTCGAACCAAGGTGGGGACCTAAATAAACCGGGACAAGTGAGGATGCAGGAGGGCGAAGCCAGTCAGTGGAGGAAGCAAAGAAAGTAGCGTGAGTGTACGAAAGCCTCAACGAGGAGCGACTTGAAGAGCAGGGGATTAGGAGCGGCCCTTCGGCAGCCAGACCAAGCCCTCGAATGGCTCAGAAGGACGCATCTTCTAAATGTGCCGCCCAAGGTGGGAGTGAAGTGTGATGTGTGTAGTGTCGTGGGGTGCTGCTGGAAAAGCTCTGCCCAAAGCGAGACAGTTATTGGGGCGTCCATGCTCACTCTGCGGTTAGCTTCTGTTTGGGGTTGAAACGGACTTACAAACAAATTTGCTTTCATCTTTTATTTTTCCTAAATGAGAACTCAATCGAGCATACATAATTTTGGTTTCCAGGCAGATTTTGGTCCCTACTTTAAACTGGTTCGTTTTAAGTGGCCCCTTTCTGCTCTCTGTCTTTTTTAGATAACGGCTGTTGGTGGCCCCATTCTTGAAGGATTCACGATTTGGAGTACACAAGCCGGACAAAAGGCACGGGAGCAGGACTTTGGGAGTTCTGAGCCCCCATGCTGAGACACGTCCCATGAAATTACTCCAGGCCAACACGCCTCCACCGAGGACAGTGGATACCTCGATTCACCACTAGCCAAAAATATCCTTAGGAAAAAAAAAAAAAAAAACAACCCTGCTAAACCCAATTCTGGAGAACCAGTCAGTTTTTCCTGGAACATTTTCAACATGTTTGTAAATAGTTAAAACTACAAGTACCCATCCTCAGCACCGGCCTCCCCTTTGCTCTTGAACAAGCACCTCTGTTTTGTGCATTTCCAAGACAAAGGCAGGGTTCTGCTGTCTAACCAGGCTTATTTCAGGAGATTTTCCCTTTAACATCCCATCAGGTGACATTTAGGCTGCGTGATGGGGAGAGTTGTCAGTGGTTCGCTTACAGCCCAGGGCGCACGGCAGGGGCGGATGTGCAAGGCCCACGTTCATAGCTCTAATTAGCTCAGAGTTTCAGTCAGGCTTTGCCCTGGCCCCATGCCACCCAGAGCCCTGCAGCCTGCTCCCTAGGGGCCAATCATTCTCGTTTCTTCTTGGAGGCTAACGGGGCCCCGGTGTCTTTGAGCCACCCTTCGTCCTGTGAGCCCATCTGCTGCGGGGCCCAGCCAGGGTGGAAGCTGGGCCTGGGCCGCAGGCCCCTGCTGGTGGGTAGGGCAAGGTTTCCAGGGTCTAAGGGTCTCCCAGAATACAGTTACATGAGCAAGGAGGGAGAAGTAGAGCATCTAGGGGCCTGGGCTCCCTAGACACCCACTTTGGGATCCTTGGGGTGAGCACCTTTAGACAAAAGCAGCCTCTGTGTTTTGATTTCCAGAACAGAGGCCTGGATTTCTTCCTTGCCCTCCATGCCGTGGACGCTTTCGGCCCGGTGTCCTCTGGCTTGTGAGGCTATCATTTGTCCATTATCCCCATTTGGTCAGTCGATTAGCAAACCGTAATAACATTTTATTACAAGGCTGAAAAGCAAAATAACTAGTCTTGGTTTTGAGAGTTTGGTATATGTGCTGCCAAAGTGAGCACTTCAGAGTTAGGGATGGACAAGACCTGCCAGAGTTCGTGGCCCAGGTCAGGGGCCTTTCTGCCCAGGTCTCAGGGTGGCAAGGCTTGTGGGTCAAGTTCAGCTTTTGTCTACTTAAACCAGTGGTGTGGTGGCATCTGCGCCAGGTGCTCAGTTTTCCAGAGTGAGTCGTCTTGAAGAAACTGGGAGAGCAAACCGGGGTAGAAGAAGACAGCATGGGAGAGTTAATAAACCCCTCTACCTTTGTTCTCAGAGTTTATTTTTTATTGGATGATTAATTGATATGCCATGGCCTTTGCTCCAGCACCTGAGTCTTTGAGCCCAACTTAGACAAAGCTAAGCAGAGGTATTGGTGCTTTCGAGAAGAAGTCAATAAAGAGGCCAGCTGCCACTGGGACCACAGTGAGATAGATGGCTAAGCCTTGCATCATGCCTTGAAGGTCAGTGAACACGGCCTGGCAAGCTGCCACGGAGGAGGTTCTTACAGGCAGCCGTGCTTGGCTTCGGTGACCGGCCTTCTCCCTCCAGGAGAGTCCGAGCAGTGAGCGATCTGCAGACTCTGTTCCTTACGGAGGCCGGGCTACGGGAGGGCATGGGTTCCTGGGAGCTGGGAGAGCCGGGGCTTCGGATGGAGAGACCTCACCGGGAGCACATTTCTGATGTCCTCGCACGACTCAGTCTAGAGGGCTGTGCCCCAAACGGGTGATTCTGCTGGCTGCTCTGCGGAGTGAGCTGGCAGGTGTTTGCTCAGCACAGAGCGCTCAGAACCACACCTTCTCAGCCCTGGTGCTGATTTCATCCGTTTCATACATATGCACTCAGTGCATAGTTTTTGAACACCCGCACGTGCCCAACGCTCTGCTGGGGTCTGGGGACTGCAGTGAACGAGGCTGAAAGCTCCCTGCCCTCCTGAGGCTTCTCTTCACCAAGGGCATTTATAAGCTGATACTGTGTTCTGATATGAGGTGGTGAGTGCCCGGGGGCAGGGGAGGGGACTGTCTTCCTCTCTTCTTATATGCAGTGACTAGTCATGTCTGGCCCATGATATACCTCAGTTAATTTAAGGATAGATAGGTAAACAGAACAAATAGGTGAGTGATGGAGAAAACACATATATAATCCATACATATGGTGTATGGTATAAATACCAGATGTATGGTGGGGATGTGTGTGTATGTATATACAAAAACATATTTGAATTACATATGATATATAACATTATATATTGTATATATACACATACATATTGTATTTATTACATACTTATATGGGTTGATTGTTTGTGACCCACCTTATTCATATGCGGAAGCCCTAACCCCTAGTGTGGCTCTATATTTGGAGATGAGTCCTCTAAGGAAGTAATAAAGGTTAAATGAGGTCACAGGGTAGGGCTTTGTTCTGATAAGATTAGTATCTTTAAGAAGAGACACCCGAGAGTGATTCTCTCCCTCTCCTCTCTGTCTCTTTCTGTCTCTGTCTCTGTCTGTCTGTCTCTCTGTCTCTTTCTCCTTCTCCTTCCAAGAAAAGGCCATGTGAGCACACAGGAAGGTGGCCATCTGCAAGCCAGAAAAAGGGCTCTCATCAGAAACCAAAATGTCCAAAACCTTGATCATGGACTTCCAGATTCCTGAGGTGTGAGAAATAAATTTATGTTGTTTAAGGCCTCCCGTCTGCGGTTTTTATTATGGCAGCCCTATCCAACTAATACAATGCTGTATAAACATTAGGTTGAATTATGAAGCTGCCATTTTACTGGTCAAAACCTGTCAAATATCAGCAATTTCAAATGACCTAATCTAATACATAAATGTACATACAATAAAAATGACATGTCGTAATTATGTGTTTTCTCCGTATTGGACAGAGTTCTTTGAGGGCTGGGAGGCACGTCTTATTTATCTTTGCTTTCTCTTCTCTCTAGGCATCCACTGGCATTTGGTAAACATTGGTGACTGATGAGTAAATTACTAAAATGAGCTTTCTGAATTCCTGTCAGACAGCCTCAATATAGTTTATTATAAGATGATAGTTCCCTTTATTAAAAAAATAATTACCTGGCGCGCATATTGACAGGCACTATTGAACTGCTCACTAAGACCTTTTCAATTCATAGGAACTCAAATTAAATGTGTTGTCACAAAACACACACATGCACACACATGCGTGCACACACACACACACACACACACACTAACATCACTCACAGCCCAGTGTCACTCAGCCTTCCCAAGTCACACCACTCATGCACACGGGCTTGCAGGGCCAATGAGTGAGAGTAGGCATCATCCCCTGAGGTATTAATGACTTAAACACCGATGTCGAGGACTGGCTCCAGAGGCAGAGAGTGAGTGGTGTGCAGTTTAAAGCCTGCTCAGAGTCCAGACCCTTCTTTTCATGCACAGTGTCTGCCCCTGTCTGCCTACTGCCCGTGGTGTCTGAGCACGTGATGCTGCACGCAAGGCTCCTGCTCCTAGGAGGAGCTATGCTCTGTATACAGTCACATTTCTAAGAAGCTTTTGCTATACGAGAGAAAAAATAAAGCCCTTTCCTCAGGCAGTTTCCAATTCTTTCCTCCAAATGCATGGGCAAAATTGGCACTTGAAATAAACGAAACCCTTGAATTCCTCAAAAGCGGGCAAATTAGCAGGTGGCAGGAAAAGGCTGTTGTCTCCTGAAACCACACGATTCACTCCCCGGCTCTCACTGCTCCACCTGTCAGGCCAGGTTGTCAGCTGGTCCCTTAAAGAGATCTGTTATCCCCAAATCCAGTCAGTCCTTGGCCCTCATGTCTTGAACACATGCGTCCATGAATAAGCTATTCTAATTCTTCTTCATCCTTTAAACATAATTCGTCTTTCAGAGCTTCCAGTGTCAATTTATTAACATTCTTGGCTTTTAAAATCTCATACATTGGCATTTTATTTTGTAAAATTGAATATTTTTTCTTCTCAACATAGGGTAGATTGATAGGTTTGTGATAAAGCAAGTAAAATAAATGGTAGAATCTGTGATGCGTAAATGGGTTCTTGCTGTAAATTCTTTCAACATTTCTGTACATTTGAAAGTTTCCAAAAGTTGAGGGAAAAAAAGAATGATGAATGTGTCTTTAATCACTAAGCAGCTTCCTATTCCCACGTTCCTGTTTTTCTGCTAAGGGACCAAGAACTGTTAAGATCACATGATTCTATTCATATGCAGTATTCAGATAAGGCAAACCCATAGAGACAGAATGTAGATTGCTAAATGCCTATGACAGCAGGAGGGGAATGCAGGTGAAGGTTAAGGGGATGGGTTTTTTAGGGGGGAGATGATGAAAATGTTCTAAAATTGAAAGTCGTGATGCTTTCACAACTTTATGAATATACTAAAAACCACAGAACTGCATATTTTAAATGGGTAGATTGTATGGTATGTGAATTATGTTTCAACCAAGCTCTTAAATATAAGAAAGATACCTTCAAGGAGTTTGCCATGGTTTCTAAGGTTATCAAACCAAAACCAAACTAAACAAGACAAAAGCTAAATTCACTTCCCATGATGCTTTGCAGAAAATTCTACTATTGATTTGCAGAAGATAGTATGACAGAGGTATTTTGATTTTGATTTTCTTTTATTTTTGCCTGCTTGATATATGCTGAGCCAAAGGACTCTTTGAAGCTCATCTACCAGATCTTCATTCATAGTTGTAATGATTGCAACAGAAGGTCCAAGGTCGATACTTGCCTGGTTGATAATAAATAAATAAATGAATGAATAACGAATGAACAAGTAAACAAGCACCTTGCTCTCTGCTTGGCCTTTCCTATCAATACAATCTGTTATCTTTGAATGAATGCTTCACTTATTCTCATCTACAAAGGTTACTGCTATTTCTTCATGCTGTCGAGGGTCCTCATTTCTCCCAAACTCAAACAGGAGTCCAGATCTCACAAACTTGGCCTATGACATCACTTTCACTCTTGGGCCTTCATCTCCTCATTTCTAAAACAAAGGGCATGTTAAATTATGGCCTCTAAGTTTCCTTCTAAGTCTAGGAAATTATGACAGTCTTTACCAAAGTGATTGTTATTCATGGATGAGCAAAAAGTTATAAAATTATTCCTGGTGGGCAGATTCAAACCAAAGTCCTGGTAATTTTTTTCCTACATGACATGCGACATTTTATAATACAGTGTAAGTGTGCAAAGTGAAAAGGCAGACATTAAAGGTGAGAAAAATAAACAGCTGGGAAAGAATGCCTGTATAAATTGCTCGCTCTGACTTCAGAGGGATAATTTTTTTAAAGTAAGATCGTGAGAAGTAGATTTATGTCCCCAGGTCCAATGCAAATGCAGGATTTGTACAAGAACCATTTATCAGCTCCCAAAGAGCTGATTTATGGCCCAACCGTCCTACTTTGTATTCTGACAGTTTTAGAAAGTTAACTGACAACGCAGAAAGAAATATCCTCTGACTCATTGTGGATGATGGGTTATAAATGAGCACAACTGATTTTCTGTTCTAGAAAATCAGTGTTTTGAAACTCTCATTAGAAATTAGTCATTAAAGCTGTTCTCAAACTTGACTGTTTGGCCCATTGCTTTGTTGTTATTTTAGTCATTTAGTTTCCTGACAATGTTGGGCAGGGAAACTACTGCTTTTGCTTTAGCACATTCTAGGTTGACTTCTTTGTTCAGATATAACACCAACTTACTAGCCAGACTGTGCCCAGGACACGTTACATTGCTATCCCCTGCAGACATATTGTGCTCTGTGTGAAAACGTGGATGACATAAAACTAGCACCCAATATGTGAGCAAGTAGGATGATGAGTTAGTTGGCTCAATATCTAGTCTATGGGAAGCATGTGCTCGCCATCACAAGGGAGCAGCTCCTAGCCTGCTTTTGGGGGATTCAAGGGTTTAGTTTATTTCAAGTGTCAATTTTTCCTCTTAGAATTTCCTTGGTTGTGACATAGCCCTTGTTCAACCAGCAGACTGTGTCCCTGCTGATCTTTCTCTATCACTAATACGGTTCATTTGGGGAGGCTGGCACTGCTCAGGCTGGTAGGGGAGGGTAAGGAAAGGAGAGCTTTTCGGGACCCCTGCAGGAGGTGTGCTCCAACATAGGAGACTTGAATTAGGAAGGAGGCTCCCATGGCCAATTTGAGCTTGTCCAATACACCCATGCATTCACTGTGTGTGTATCCCTCCATATATCATCCACCTATTCCATCCATCATCCATCCATCCATCCATCCATCCATCCATCCATCCATCCATCCTTTCAGTATTCATTTAATGGCTATTATGTACCAGGTGCTTTTCTGTATACTGCGTATATGACAGAGCTTATGCTCTAGAAGAGGGAGCAAGATCATAAGCAATATGTAAACAGACAATATTATAACTTCAGAGAGTGATATGTGCTCTGAAAGCCATCATTTTGGGCATTGGTACAGGAAATGACAAGTGAAAGGTGGGTAGGTTGGGGAAGACTACTTTAGTGACAAAAGGTGATCAAAGAAGGACTCTCAGAGGAGATGACAAATGAGGCCTCAACAAAAAGGAGACAGTCAAGTGGAGATATGGCAGGAAGAACATTCCAAGAAGAGGAAGCCACGTGAGCTGATGAGTCAGGGAGGATCCTCCAGCTGGGAAGTGCCTTGGGGATAGAGGGTAGGAGATGCCAGTCAGATGGACCTGAGTTCGAATCCTGGCTCAGCCATTTAGAATCTGTGTCATTGGGAGAGGTTCTAACCTTTCAAGTTTTTGTTTTCCTATATGTAAAGTAGAGACACTAAAATCTTACTCAGAGAGTGGTTGTGAAGATTAAATCATATGTGGGCAAGGTCTTTGGCATGGGGTAGATTCTAAAGCCCAGATATCCCCAAATCCTTTTGCCAGGTGAAAGTCATCTTACTTTTTGCATCAACATCATAAGACTGGTGAAAAGATTGATCACCTCGCTTATGGTAATCAGTTTCAGACTGAGACCTCTATCTGATTTTGGTTTCATTCCATAATTTTAAAATGCTCTAGGTACTCCTTTTATTGTGCATGTCACCCGACTCTAGTTACCGTGACACTAGAAGGTCACAGCTTGGCTCGGGGCTCAGAAATGTGGCACCTGTCAGCCGCACGATTTAGGAACTTGGCCTTCCTCTGTGGAGCCACGGCACAGTAAAATCAAGGCAATGATTTGATCAGTGGCTGCTGAATAAAAGCAGGGAGAAATCTGAAGCTGCTATGTTAAGAATAAACTTTTTATTGGTAAATGTTTTTAGAAGGATGACATTGAACTCCCCCTCCCGCCCATTTCCCTCCTCACTCAGTCTCCAAATGGCTCAGCATTGGAACGAGAGACCAGAGACCCTGAGTAGGAAGCTGTGGCTACCAGACTAACACCCCCCAGAACCAAGATAAAAACAAAACATCTCACAAGGGTGTAGGATGCGCAAACCCAACCCGCTCTGCCTTGCAGTTTTAGGCTTTCTTCTTTTTTGATAACATTCATGTCACGCTAGCTCTTGTTTCCTTTTCTATCACCAGAGACATGATAGGAAAGGTTCAACATCTGGTTTGGGGGAGGCAAAAGAGAACCCAGATTCGTAGCGTTTGCCCATTTCCATGATGTAAATACTTTGTTGGGCAGGAAACTGTATCTCTACTTTACATATATTAAAACGAAAGCCAATTTCAAGTTAGTCACAATGTCACTGAACACAGAGCTGGGAAGCAAGGGTAATGGTTGGCTCTTGTCAGCTGGTATAAGCCAGCTCCAGCCCATCATCACCGTGAAAATAATAATGACCACCCATTGCGGTTGGGCCTGTAGCCGGTACTGTACACATGGTATTTCATAACATCTTAACATCATTGTTTGAGATAGGGATTATTATTACCAGTTCAAAGATGAGGGAAGTGAGCTCAGAGAGGTGGTGTGGCCAGCACAGGTTCACATCCCTAGAAGTGGCAGATATGACCTGGGATTTGACGCCACGTGTATTGACTGTGGCACACTCCCCCTGCCCTCGTTCCAAGTCCTCTTCTTTCTTCCTGGGATCAGTACCTTGCTTCCTCACAGGCTTCACGCCTGCAGCATCCCTGGGGCCTTTCCGCAATGTTCTTTCATGTATAACCATCGCCCTAGTTCAGAACTAAGTCCAGTTTACTTAGATTGGCTCCAGAGTATAGGCCTTACCTCCTGTGCAATCCCTCTACTCCAGCAAAATGGGTTTCTGCACTGTCCCCAGAGGGGCCCCAAATCACTGACCTTCCTCTGACATTGGTTTTTCTTTATCTCACTTGTCCATAATGATCCCATGCAAAGCCTAGCCCCTCCGGCCAGCCCTCCTGGACCACCTTTGTCCCTGGATCTCTTCCTCCCTTGAGTGTCTACATCATTTACAACTTGGATCACTCGCCTGACTTTCAGTAACAGCGGCTTTTATAAACACTGTTGCTTCCTAGGTTGGATTTCTCACAGCTCCCAGGAGACCAGAAAGTACTTGAGGGTAGAGACAGTGTGGTACACGGAGCTGTAGCATAGCCACAAAGATCACTTGCTTAGACAGGTGCTCAGTGACAGTGCCCCGAGCAAAATGCTCCCGATTTGCCCACTGTAGAAAAAATTGCAAGGAAGGGCACCGCCACTTTGTGGCCTCAGCCCCCATAATAGCTTTATGAGAACAAACGCAATCCATTACACAACATTTTAAAGCAGCACATCTCATTCTCTCCTCGCTCTAAACTGCATTTAATTTCTGAAAAGAGCAAGAGAAGGCAATTTCCCTGTGGCCGGGTGTGTCCGAGATGCGTTCTCTGTGCTCTGGGTACTGGATACATCATAACTGGATTATCTAATCCAGGAAGCTTTGGAGGACAGATGGGGCTGCCAGCTCCAAATTAACCCAGGCTGGATGACCCCTACCGTGACTTTAAGGTGACTTTGGTTGAGCCTCAAAGGAGCATGGTCCCCTACTCCTCGTTGTGTTTGAGTGTGCCCAGTGTGCATCTCTGAGCCTGTATTTCTGGCTGCACGTAACCACCGTTGCAGCCATACGTAGAACATGGAGTCCTGTTGCTATGTAAACTCAGTGACACTGATGATACAGGTGAAACGTGAAAACTCGCAGTGTCAGGAAGACTGGTGCCTGAGTGCTGATGCCTCCCACCCCCGAACCGCTCTGGTGGAGCCCGATCACCTCAGAGGCAGTTATGATCCACTCCATGGAGGTGTGTCAGGAAGAAAGTTATGCAAAGGCCTTGCTCCATAGAAGAGGCCGGTTGTAAGGTCCCATGGGATTTTCCTTCCAGAATGGACTGGTCCTGGGTGTGGGATTGCACGGAGTTCACATCTGGCTCATGAGACAAATTCCCTCTTCTCTCAGGGTGTAGAAGTCAGTGAGAGCAAAGCTCAAAAAATTCAGAAATTAAAGTCGAGTGTACCCATTCAGTGGAATTTCATGTGACCATTTGTCTCTATTATTTTGCCTTAAAAAGAGGCAGAGACCAGAGGAGATAAACAAGTTAGTTTTGGGAGATGCTGATAATGCCCTGACACCCTTACCCCTTCAGTGCATGTCAGGCTAGTTTCCACCTGCTGGATGTGTCGGATAATCAGCCCCTCTGAGAAGCAACTCTCACCAATGACTGATGGGAGTTGTGTACAAGCTCCATCGCTCCCAGTGGAATAAACCTCCATGGTTTCCTGGGGTTCCCCCAATGCCGCTGGCTCCTTTGCCCACAGTAGGGGCTGGCTAGATCATGCAGAGTATACTGGCTGCATTCTCTTCCCTGGCCCATTTCTCACTCCCTTCGCTGGTATTTTGTGAGATCACCTCCCAAAAAGACAATTTGCATCCAAAGACCTGTCTCAGCATCTGCTTCTGGGCAACCAAAACTAAGACACTTGTGTCAATAGAATTCCTGTTAGACAGTGGTTAATTTTTTGGAAGTCAATGCCTGGACCAGCATGAAATAACTTCGTCAAATATAATGGTGAGTTAGTTCCAATGGGCTCTCTCCTGTGTGTCTCAACAATACGGGAGGAAGTAGAGTGTGGGCAGGAACTGAATGGGGTTTCTATGAACGAAATTCAGGGAACGGTGGACCTGCAGGCTGAGGTTCTAGAGTTGCCTCGATGGGGTTACAGAGATATGACAGGTGTTGCACTCAGGAGAGCTGGTTAATTGACCTACTTTTCCCCAAACTAGTTCCTCAACACTCACCAAAACCTTGAAGGTATGTCCTTACCACTTACAGATCAGGAGACACTGAGGCACCAAGAGGTTAAAGGACAACATAGTACCTCCAGGAGAATTAAATGAGAAAATATGCCAAGAGCCAGCCCTTGCCTTACAGTGGGTGCTCATTTAGTATTACTTCCTGTTTCTTCCTGATGTGCTGGTGCTATCCTTCAGAACAGCGGGTGGGACCTTTTCTCATGTGCTCTGAGACTATTTTGTGTGACAGAGGAAATAAAAGACTAGGACTCTTATATCTGGTCATAATTAAGCAGGCAATTCAGACCAATTCTCCCACTACACATGATGTAAGAAGTTGGGGGGAATCATACAGAGAGAGAGAGAGAGAGAGAGAGAGAGAGAGAGAGAGAGAGAGAGAGAGAGAGAGAGAGAGAGAGATAGGGAAAGAAGCCAGCAGAGGTTAGAAAATTAAAGGAAAGTAATCAGTACAAGTCTTTTTGGGTACTGATGTCGATCTGAAAACTGAGCAATTTCCAAAGAGTTTTGATTTTGGAACGAATGAGCAAGACCGGAAGATGTGGACCTACCCAAGTAAAGAATCATTAGAGAGACCAACAGGGGACAAAAGTGGAGACAAGTGGTGGCCAAGGGTTGAGGTGGGCAGGGTGAACAGGTGGAGCACAGAGGATTTTCGGGAAGTGAAGTTATTCCGTAGGATACTATAATGGTGGATACGTGTCCTTATAGATTTGTCCAAACTCATAGAACATACAACAGCAAGAGTGAACCCTAATACAAACTATTAATTTTAGGTGATTAAAAGGGTCAGTGTAGGTTCCTCAGGGACAACAAAGGCACCACTTTGGTGGGGGACGTTGACAGTGGCGGAGGCTACACATACGTGGGGGCAGAAGGTGTGTGGGGAATCTCCGCGCCTTCCCCTCAGCTCTGCTATGACTCAAAACCGTTCTCGAAAATAAAGTCTGTTAATAAAGGAGGCAAGTCTAGGATTTCCCAGCCTTATGGAAAACAAAATGAATTCATCGAAATGGAAGATTTAATCGAGAAGATAATATTAAAGGTAAATTGTATGTGTTGGTGAAAGAGATAACAATATCTGATCGAACATTCATCGAGCACAGAAGGAAAATGACAAACTGGGACAGGGGATGGGAGTCGACATCTTCCCCCCATGCCCCAGCATGACATTGCTCCTCCTTTCATTTTGATAAAAATACTCTGATTGCTACTACTCCACCCCAATTACAGTCCTGCCATCAAGGTCCCTGGCTAAGGGGTGGGCCCTGGCCCACACTAGACTGTCAAAGTCACTCTCAAATCTTCTGGATGGACAGTTGGGGCTGAATGTGCCTGCAAGGCTGCTGCCTCTGGCCTCTCACCTCGCTCAGGGTCCACCTGCTTGTGTACCTATTGTCAGCTTTTCCTTTGACTCTGTGAGCTGCTACATAGCCTTCTAACACATTTTGTGTTTTTTTTTTTTGCATGTTTTCTGGAGTTAATTTCTGTTGTTTGCAACCAACTCCAACAGGAAAAAAAAAAGCCCATTTCAGAAAAAGGACACTATTCAGAAATGCATTTTACTGATTCAGCTGGTGGTACCTGCCACTAGGAAGGAGGAGGGCCAGTGTCTGGGAGTTACCAGCCCCGGGCTGGGGCTTAAAATATGCTCCCTCACCACAGCCTGCAAGAAATGCTTGCAAATGTTAAACAACCGCCTGCAGGAAATCCAGGCACTGCCTGCCAGGGCAAGGTCAGCAAAGATAAAGTGGATGGGTTCTTGAAACCGAAGAACAGCTGTGAATGAAGCATTAACCAGTCTTGATCAAGTAAAGGGGAACGTTAACCTCTGATGAGAAAATAGACTTTGTGTTAGCTATAAGTAACTCTGCACAAAGCATAGGAATAGCCCTAGTGATTATTATACAGAATTTAATATTTATGCCAGCATGAACTCATAGCAATAAAGCTCCATTTCATACCTTTTGTGGAATGAGGTGGGGGCATTTATGAGCAAAGGCACGCACGAATGAATACAGAAATACACTAAATGATAGCAATAAAACTCTCGCTCTCAGATCTAGCTGCTGCTTTATCCAGTCATAGCTAGAAAGCCCTTGCTCAGCAAGTAACAATTACCTGAGACTACAAATGATGTACACAAACAGATGGGCATATGGAACACACTCATGCTTTTCTTTGAAAACACGAGAGAAATGGGAAAAGGTAGTTGGCAAAAACTCTAAGAATTAAAGATATATTCTCATTGAAGATGAAAATAGATGCGAATCATCAAAACCCTCTCCTTACAGGAGATGAAGAAGGCACTTCCCAATTCTGTCTTCTATAATAAAGCTACTAAATGTCAGAAAAAAAAGTCACAGGCTCCAGGATGTCTAACACTCTGCTTGTTTAACTCATGAATATTCAACAGTTCCTGAATCTATTCTGTGGCACTAGTTTGTGTTATAGTCTCAATAATCTGTGTCTTGATACTCCCTCTCCTACTGATAGTTGAGAATCTTTCTCAATAGGTAAAATAACCTAAGCTTTAGTTACAGAGGTAGAAAGCATTCCATGGTTAGTTTCCAGATATCTGCGGGACACTCAGCTGTGGGGAACTGGGAATTAGCCCCCTCTGGGACAGCCACTATGAGGCCACACCAAGGTTAATGCGGCAGCATGCTCAGGTAACTGGCCCCTTTGGAAGTATGCTTCACAGTATTTTTCACTTTAATGCCAGCTTCATATTACTTAAAGTGTAGATTTTACATCTATTAAGTATTTTTGTCCATAATTAAAGCAATCTTTTAAGAACATGGATATTAATGGTACTTGAGGCAAGTCATTAAAACAATGTGATCCTCTTGACATTTCCAGAAACCTTAGAAAGGACCCAAAGTGCCATCTACTATCACATGACTTGCAGTGGACCTGGTTGTCATGGTTGTCATGGTTGTCATGCAACATCTGTTTCTCCTTCTTTTGGTTAGACCACCTGACCTTGCTTTGGGCAGCTGGTCCTTCTGCCACACTGACCCCAGGGTTTGGGTGGGGCTGATCCTGCACCAGTTCCCCTGGGTTGACTTGAGCCTGTGACCAGTTACTGGTGTACGCTGGGACCTGAGAATTCTGTTGGACCCAGGAATTCTGAAGGAACTTCCCTGGGGATGCAGAGCTGGCTTTTTGCTACATGGGGTCAAGGTCCATTTGAGAGTACAGCTGATAGCAAGGTAAGTGAGTCAGGAAGGAAAGAGAAGATTCCTGAGAACCCCCTCTCCCCTATGAGGCTGATGTCACTGGCAGGCATGGTTTTGATTGGCTGGTGCCCACTGCTAACAATTTCTATTTGAATATTTTCCATGAACACTCATACCCAGCTGTGGCTAAAATCACACCTACTCCCGGATTTCTCAGTTCTGTGAGCTAATCAGTTCACTTCCCGCTTCCCCCAACCAGTATGAGTTAGGTTTTATTTGTAACTAAAAGAGTCCTGATTGATAGATGAATCTACAGTTATGAGTGTGAGAGTTTAAGTAACAATCCTTTTTACCTATGGATTTGAAAATTAAACCTTTTGTTTGGGGGCGGGAAGGGAAGGGAATTTTGAGAGATACAAAGATCTAGTTGGCTTGCGTTCCTGGTCTTTGAAATGTCCTTCCCTCCCTAATTCCATATAAAAGAGTGTAGTGCTCATTAGGGACCAGCCTGGCTTCATCAAGAAGTTCAGTAAAAAGAATCTTACTTTCCTGAAAATGAGGTACTTTCTACCTGGACTCAGGTGAGGCATTACACACTGTCACATGGAAAAGATGGAGGATGATGGGGATGACCAATAATTAGGTGAGCTACACCAGCACCCATTTCTGGTGGGTGCTGGATTTACTACACTTCCACCTGATGAGCCAGTGAAGGACCTGAGCATATTGGATGGAGAGAGGATGAGACAGACTCACGACGGAAGAAATGCAGGTGCTTACTCCTAACCTGGGTTATCTGTTTGCTGTTAGGTGATAGACATAGAGGCTAAAACACAATTTCTTTACTATTGGCTTGAACTGTAATTAGCCCATTAGTTGAAAGCCCAAAGAGCTCAAATTGTTTTGAAAGGAGGCAAATTTAGCCTGAAACATTTGAAAGCAAAAGTCTCTCAGCTTTGACATTTCTTTACTATTGGCTTAGAAATGCTCTGTCATTTCAGTCCCTTTGCAGAATGTTTTTACTATTTTAATAAAATCTAAGCGATGTACCAACAAACTTAACAGGGATGAATTTTTAGGGAAGCGATGTTGTTTTATGCACCTCTCCATACTTTATTATGCATGTGTTTAATATAATACATGGCAGATATGATGTGTGGCGAACTGGACAGTCTAGCTACCCACAGCAAAACAATGTTTATAACATTGGAAATCAAGTGGCAATGTGGTATGTTTTCATAGAAGGGGAAATGGGAAGACAAATCGCAATAATGTAGGTAACATATAAAACATTGCCTTGACTCTGCTGCAAGGCGTCTTTGCATTGCTGGCTTGTACAGGTGTGGCAACTGGGCTTGCCCACACCGTGAAGGGTGCACCTGGACACACAAAATAAAATGGAGAATGCAGAGCTCCCCCGATGATTCTCACACCAGGACATTTCTCTTACAGCATACAATTAATTCAAGTAAAGTTCAGAGATTTTTATTTTGCCTGTATTTTTTCTTGCCTTTTTCCATTGTTATGTACCGTGCATAGAATAGATACTGTTTCTGAATCAGAATCAGCTATCACAACTCAGGTGTGAGCGGTCCTGGAGTCTGGTTTTCCTGAGGTTTCGAGAGCTACAGAATCTCTGATGGCGATTGTAATGCACAGATTCTCTCCTGTCCACCCAAGGCTCCTTCAGAAGGCACTGCCCTGAATTCTAATGGCGTCTGGTATGGGCTGAATTATGTCTCTCCCAAATTTATATGCTGAAGTCCTAACACCCAGCACCTCAGAATATGACTTTGTTTGGATAGAGTGTCTTCAACGAGGTAATTAGATTACAATGAGGTCATTAGGGTGGGTCCTGATCTAATGTGATTGATGTCCTTATCAGAAGAAAATATTAGGACAGAGTTATGCACAGAAGGAAGACCATGCAAGGACACAGGGAGAAGAGGGTCATCTGCAAGCCACGGACAGGCCCCAGAAGGAACCAGCCTTGCTGACACCTTGATCTCAGACTTCTAGCCTCCAGAATCGTAAGAAAATACATTTTTGTTGCTTAAGCCACTCAGTCTATGGTACTTTATGGCAGCACTAGCAAGTAAACACAGTGTTTATTAAATACTGTTGAACACATGCTAGCCAGTGTGCCTCTCCATCATTAGGAAGGTTTGCTAATTGAGCTGATTACGTTAAGAGAACCAGCCCCTCCACCCCCGATGAACCAATTGTGATTCTGGCATCTCTTGTACTTACAACAGCCCATCTTGTGTTTGTTCCCCCAGCATTGTGTGTTTGTAGAAGGCATTGCACAAAGGATTTTGTTCCCCTTCAAGCCACCTGATTAATCACAAGGTGCATCGCTACTGAAGAAAAAGGCAGGCAGATCATTGATTTTCCAATGGGACGTCTCAAACTCTCCCTGTGCCTGAATTCACAGAAACTTCTAAATGGAGATCCCCAGCAAAGGGCCACCTTGGCTGTTCCTTAACCAGTGCAATAGCCCCTGTCCCGAGCAAGGGCCAGGTGTGCCACGGCCCTCCTGCTGTCCCAGGGTCCAGGTCTCTGGGTCTGTGTCCCAGCAGTCGGGGGCAGTCTTATTCATTTTGAGACCCACGGCATCTCCTACAAGTCTGCCCTGTGCATCCTGGTTTGGCTCGCTGAAGATGACTTCCTCCCTCCCCCAGACATTGCAAGTTGGCAATTGTGTTTACCCCTCACGCATTTCTTTTTCAGTCCTAGCTCCTTGCTCCTTCCATGGGCCTTACGTCACTGAGTTTCGAGCCTTCTCCTGTTCTTCTTAATAACAAACATCACAGAGCTATTTACGATTTTGAGTCAGCAGTCACTGTGCTAAGCACTTCATACTTGTTCAGCTTTAATTCATTGCGAGCTCGTTGCTAATCCCATCCAAGATGAAGAAACTCAGACTTGGGAGGTCAGGTCAGTTTCCCCAAGTCTCATAGCTGCTAAGTGGCCAGACAGTCTGGTTTTCTGTGATTCTGAAGTTCTGTTTTCTTTTTCCCACACTTTAACAATTGTGTTAAAATATACACAATATGAAATATACCTTCTCAACCTTTTTTAAAGTGTTAAGTTCAGTGGTATTAAGTATAGTCATTATGCTGTGCAACCACCACCTGTCTGTATCTCTAGAACTTTTTTTTTGTACAACTGAAACGCTACCCATGAAATAATCACTCCCCATGGTCCCTCCCGCTGGCGCTCACAAGCACCATTCTACTTTCTGTCTCTATGAATTTGGTTACTCTGCATGCCTCGTATAAGTGGAACCATACAGGGTTTGTATTTTTGTGACTGGTTTATTTCCCTTAGCATAACGTCTTCAAAGTCCGTCCATGTTGTGGCAGACGTCATTATTTCCTTCCCTCTTAAGACTGAATAAATAGTTCATCGTCTGTATAGACCACATTTTGCTTATCCATTCACCCTGCTCAGCTTTAATTCATTGTGAGTGTGTTGCTAATCCCACTCAAGATGAAGAAACTCAGACTGTTGAACACTTGGGTTGCTTTCCCGTTTTAGCTATTGTGAATAATACTGCTATGAACATGGGTATACAAATATCCTTTGAGACCCCAATTATTGCGGGTTCCCAGGTTGCCACCTTGAACACACCAGTTTAGCAGCATCCCTCTTTAAAAAAGGCATCTAGAGGAACATGGAAACCCAGTGTGCAGTAAGAGGGCCCTTGTTCCATGCCAGTTGTTGGGCTTCAAGATGCTCATAGTTTTTCTAATAGCCATAAGATACTTTTGCCCAAGACTGAGCTGGCAGTGAAAGGCAGGGAAAGCCTCCAGGCCTTAAAAACGGCCTGGAACTGGTTTTAAGCCAGCTCTCTTGTTTTGAATCAGAGGTTATTTGGGCAAATTTCAGTCTGTTTTCCTAGTACCCGGTTCTTCAGCCTTGGTACTACTGGACAATTCTTTGTTGCAGAGCGGCTGTCCTATGCATTTTAGGAAGTTTAGCAGCAACTCTGTCTTCTGCCTGCTAAAAAGCCAGTAGCACACTTCCTCCTCTTCCCCACAATGTTCTAAACACTGCCAAATGTCACTGCGGAGTGGGGTGGGAGGCAAAATCACCCGTGGTTAAGATCTACTATTCTGGAATATTTCAGGCATCTAAAGATGGGCCACTTTCTTCTTAGTATTTGGGGAAATCCAAGGTTCTAGAGGAATGAATAACGCTTCTTAAAATCTGTTTTGTTTTGTTTTTTTCTATGAACCCAAACAACTCGAGGAAGAGGTAGATAAAATGAACTGAGAAAGAGACAGGGTCAGGAACTGAGAAGTACGCATCAAATAGATTTGCCATGTGTCTGGCGTCGACAGCAGACACAAAATGCAGAGCGAACGCTTGGATTCTGTTACATAGGATGATAAAGTCCATGAATAAAATGTTATTTCCTTGTAGCAAAATGAAATTATTCATTTCATTCTCCTACCATCAGGCGTGACTAGCTCTGGACAAATATAAATAGGTCTGGTGATGAATGTGTTTTAAGAGGCTCACCGTGGATAGCAAGGGAACGCTGGCTCTCTAAATAATTAAATAAATGTTTATTGGGTGTTTGCTATGCACACGGCCCTTGTGGGCCATGGGGGACGCGAGGATGATTAAGACACAATTTCCGTGCTGAGGCCTTGTTTCCCAAATGCAGCACATCCAGTGCCCTTGGAGTGGGAGATTTTAGGTGTGCCTCGGTGAATATTGAGTGAGTGCAATTGACCAAAGCGGGATTTATGGGGAATGCTCTTCAATTGCAAGAGAGAAATAGATGAGGGCTAGTGTATTAGGTTTCTGTGGCTTCTGTAACAAATTACCACAAACCTAGTAACTTAACTCAGATTTATTATCTTACAGTTCCAGAGGTCAGAGTCTAAACTAAGATGTTGGCAGGGCTGTGTTCCTTCTGGAAGTTTCGGGGGAGAACTTCCTTGCTTTTTGCAGCTTCTTGAGACTGTGGATATTCCTTGTCTCAGGTCCTCTTTCTCGTATTACTCCGGCATCTCTTTTGCATTATCACATCTCCTTCTCCTACTCTGATCCTCCTGTCTTCTCTTGTAAGGACCCTTATGATTATGTTAGGCCCATCTGGATAATCAAGGGTAATCTTTATATCTCAAGAGCTCCAACTTAGTCCTATCTGCAGAGACTCCTTATGCCACGTACAGCCAAATGTTTACAGATACCAGGGACTAGAATGTGGACATCTTTAGGGACAGGGGACATTATTCAGTATAGCACAGCTAGTAGGAAGAGAAGGTTCAAAGGCTGTGAACTCAGGGACAAAGACACTCATTACAAAAAATTGGGGCAAAATGGAGAAATAGCACACTGAGGTGTGAGTGAATTGAGAGCAGCAGAGAACTTAACTAAGGAGAGTGGGGGACAGCTTTGACTTCACTTCCAGATGCTGGACAACCAGGCACCTCTTCAGGCTCATGATATTATAACAAGGTTCTGACCTGATCAGTTAAAAATTAGAGCCATTTTACAAACAAGAATACAGCATTAGAGGGTTTGGTGGTTCCTCCATGCCACAGAGCAACTGAGCAAGGGAGCCTGGATCTGAACTCTGGTCCATCTGACTCCCAACCCATCTTCGTTCATGTAGACTTTGGGCTCTACAGCAAATTGTATTTTCCATCAAAAGCCACAACAATGTTTCTGATTTCACATGCTCCTCTCCACAAAGGCAGAGTCTAATTCCCTTCCCCTTGAATGTAGGTCAGGCTTTATGAATATAATACAGGGGAAGCAACCCTGCATGACTACTGAGGCTTGGTCATAAAAGGTGATTGACGTAGTTTTCACTGGGCACTTGCTCTTGGGATGCTTGCCCTGGGAACATGGCTGCCATATTGTGAGGAAGCCCAGATCTCATGGAGAGGCTACATGCAGATATTCTGGCTGACAGCCAGCATCAACTGCCAGATAAACAAGCAAACAAACCTTCAGCTGATTTCAGACCCCAGCATTTGAGGTTTTTAGCTGAGGCCTCAGGTGTTGTGGTGCAGAGATAAACTATTTCTACTGTGCCCTGTTCATAACCCTGACTCACTAAAACCACAGGAGACAGTAAACAATGTTTTAAGCCATTAAGTTTTGGGGTGATTTGCTAATATACCAATGGAAGCTAAAAGAGGCACTCAGCCCTAAGGCAATTTGTGGTTTTATAAATTTAAGTTGGGATAGGAGATTCTAACCCTGGAGATCACTTGGCTCAACCTTCCCCTCCTTCCTCCCAAGGATCATGAGTAGAGTGGAAGATGCAGAACTGCCTTTTGGTGCCACACTGTGCATGACTTCTCTGGCTGTCTGAAGTGTGTACACTGAGTTTCATCTGCACTGAGGCACTGAGAGGTGGCTCCAGGAGGTGAGTGACATGATCACACAAGTGTCAGGAGCCCATTATCAGCAGGATAATTAATGGGCATGGACTGGAGAGGTAAAAAAGATGAGTTAGGAGGTTGTTGCCATAGCCTAGAAGAGGGGTGATTAGATCTCGAATCAGGATGATAACTTCAGACTGGGAAGAAAGGGTGGGTGGGAGTGAGAATGTCCAGGACAGATGCCCCATGGTGTGGAAAGCAGGATTATCAAAGATTCAGCCAAGATGCAAGGGAAAGAAAAAGACAGTGAGAATCTACCCAAGGACAGTAATTGACCCAAGGATGTGAGGACCTAGGGATGGTCATTAGCAATTTATTTAATAAAGAAATATGTATTGAGGTCTAGTGTGTGGAAGGCACAGGAGATGCAATGGTTGAAAATAGAGACAATTCCTGCCTTTGCTGTGCATATAGTCCAGTGGGGAAAACAGACATAAAACAAAGATTTGCAAATGAGATTTGGTTATGAAAGGTGCGTTCAGGAGGCTATGGGAGTGTTGTCAGTGGTAGGTAAAGAGAGGTTTCTTTGAGGGAGTGATGTTTGAGATAAGACCTGCAGGAAGAAGAGGAGTTAACCAGAGGCTGCTTTATTCCTCAGGTTGGTGAGGCTGGAGGGTGGGACTCAGGTGGCAGCAGGGGGCTAGAGACAAACAGATGAACTCAGAAGATGCTGAGAAAATGGAGTTCCCAGGACTTGGTGATGGGGTTGTGTGGGTAACCTAGCACAGGGGAGCACCGAGGATCAAGTCCAGGCTTCTGAATGGAGCATAGGGATGATATTGCACTTCACCAACACAGGGAACACTGGGGGTGAAGGTGAATTTGTTTCTGAAGACATCATGTTTGATGGGCTTGTAGGGTTCCTACGTGGAGCTGTCCAGCAGAAGTTCTTTATGTGAAACAAGGGGGCAGGAGAGATGACTGAGCTTGAGATGTTTATGTGGGAGCCCAAAGCACATTGAATAGGGGTCTGTCTCTGTTGGGATGGTGGGGTGTGGACCTCATGATGGATGGGGAGTAGGCAGAGCTCATTGGAGGATGGGACAGAGAAGGACAATGGTGGAAGGTCATGAGTAGGATAAGGAGCGGCCAGAAGGCATAGAAGAGTAGACTGCTAAGAAGAGACGCTGCAGAGTTCGAGATCTTGGAGCTGGTGTAAGTTTGAGTAATAGTAAGGCTTCTAGCTCAACCAGCTCAACCAGTTCAATTTCAACTTCCTTGACAGTTTTCGCTGAAAGACCATGGTGGACTTCCTAAATAAATGCCATGCTTTCTAATCTAGCTGCACATAAATATCATTGTTCTTGCTTTGTTTGGATTCACATGGTTTCCAAGACTGTATTTCGTCCTTGTTCCAGAGCCGGTTTTAGGTGTGCCAACCACAAAGCCTGTTGGAAAATACTCTGGTCTTCCTCTGAGACAAGGCCAGTTATTCATGAATTCACACTTTGGAGTGGCCATTAAACATCTGTGTGGTTTTGAGCACAGTAAGTTACTTAAGTGATGTTAAGTCTGTATATTCTCACCTGAGAAAGAGGAATTGTGATGCTGATCTCATAGCGGTGGGTGAAGATGAAGAGAGATAGGGATGAGGAAGTACCAAGCCCTGTGCCTGGAAAATTAACAGCTGCTTAATAAATGCTTGTTAAGTGAACACACGATAAGGACATTTCTTTAATTGGTTGTAGCAGTCACAAAATTATAAACAGCCCCATAAACATAAAAAACACACAAAGTGATTCCCTGGCCACAGATATAAGTCTCCAGGTTTGGCATAGAGCAGGTTCTTAATAAATATTTATTGATTGATCCACTGAATGATGCATAAATGAACGCTGTGTCCAGTTCTCCCTCTGCAAATAGCAGGAGAAGCTCATTTAGGATACTATCCATTTCGTTTTCCCTTTGCCTCACCCAGCAGAACTGAGATGCCACCATCTAGGAGCCAAGGATGCTCAAAAGGTGACACAGCTGGGCCATTCCTCTGTCTGTCACTTATCCTCTTTCAGGAAGATGAATGTGGTTTCTGGTTGCTCCAGTAACAAACAGCAGGTGCTACCTGAGAGCATCTGTCAAGAGGAGAGAATGCAGGGCCAGCCTTGCCCTAGACGGGGCCTAAAATACGCCTTAACCCCATCACTATGGAAAGTCAGCCTTGGCCATCCTTAGTCCTCGAGGGCACAAGCCTCAAATTGGAAGAAATAGAAAATGTTTGCTGAGATCTTAGAATAGGTCCGCACGCTCAGATCTCCAGCAGGAGTGTGTTGGCTTGAACTTGCTGTTTCTTAGTTATGTGATTCCGAAAAAAATGTGTTTAACCTCTCATTCTCAGCTGCATTTTCTGTGAAATGGGAATGATAAGACCCGCTTTAGGGTTGTTGGGAAGATGAAAAGAAATGCACACAGAAAATGCCTGGCTCTTAGTAGTTACTTAGTAGAGCTTAATTTCCTTTGTCTTAGGCTTTCCATCTGATATCATAGCTTTCCTTTTCAAGTCATAAATCTTTAAAAATCTAGGTTTCTAGTTTATTTTCCAGAGTAATTCCTAGATACAGATACAGTGACCACAAAACAATATTTTGAAGTCACAAAAGACAGAAAAACTCAAAACCAAGTAGCGTCGCTTCAGTTCATTTATCAACTGCTAAGAATGACTAACTAAAATAACCTGAAATTCCGTTCTCGTAGTCTAAGAATCAGAAAAGCGTATATTTTAGAAACTTAGTCAAACCACACAGTGCCATGGTACTTGAAGGTATGAACTTCAGTTTCACTGAAAAACCAGCAGATGATGCCAGAAAAATCTAGAAGTTTCCAAGTTTGTGTTGGCCTCCCAGAAGGTTCAAACCCAGGCCTTGCTACGTGTTGGACAACAGCTTTGATGCTGTATAACAAGCAGTGTGATTTCACTCACATGTTGAACCTATTTTCCTAAAATTGAACTCTTGCTAAGTTAATAGAAAAAATTCCAATTGAACTTTGGATTTTTTTTTTTCTCTTATGGTAACGTTACAGAGTTCAATTTTGTGAAAAAATGACCTCTGAAGGCTTTGAACAATTTTATAATGGAACTTAAATTCAATTCTAAGAATAGTCACTGTGTAACTGGCAAGGAAGGACTACTTCATTCCTGGAAATGCGCTGATGAGGAAATGCCACTCTCCCCAGCGCTGAGGTCTGGGGCAGCAGGGCTGTGGTGGGCTGGGCCTCGGGACGGCTTCCCTGCCAGGACTGCAGCAGCACATGCTTGGCCAAATCTATGCACTGGGCTCACAGTGGACATTTCCCTGAACACCCAAAACTTGCCTTCCTAGCTTGTGAGTTTAAGCTCTTAATTGGTTTGTTCGAAGAACCATCTGGAGTGTTCACAGTCTGGCATCAAGGTGAAGACTTCAGGGCATTTAGTTGTACCTTTTAGGGTAATTATTTATTTTTGTTCATTATATCTGTTGTCTTAACAATGTAACCACAATAGGTTAAAACAGCCACTGAAGATAGAACATTTGAAACACATATCTATCCCTTAACCTGTCTCAAGGCAGTTTTATTTCTCTAGACCAAACCGGAAATCATAACTGAAGGTGAAAAGGGGAAATTCTTTTAAGATCCCTAAACATTTTTGAACCATAACCAAGGTTAGGGATGGGTGTCTGTGAAATCTGGGTGAAGGGCCCTTGTCAGTTTTTAGATGCCAAGTATGTCTTTATAGAAGAATAGGCCTTTTTCCTGGTAAATAAAGTGCTGTCTGTAGGGTTATCTGGAAGGGGTTTTAGATGATCTATTTTGTGCAGCTGAAGGGATGTTATGACAGCTGAGAGGAAGTGTCCCAGGCAGCAGTTGCTAGTTTCTGCCTATTATGGACTCAGAGACCTATTAGTCTAGGTCAGTGGTTGAGGTTTTTGTAAGACTGTGGAAAAGGATCACAGCACCTCTGGGTGAGTCTGCAGAGGTAAAGGAGGTTTTCTTACAATTTCCTTGGTCTTGCTTTTTAAAAAATAACTTATTTTTCTGCTTATTAAAGTAATGTGTTTGGCATAGGAAAATTGACAATACAAAAGAGTGTGAAGAAAAAATTATTAAAAAACCAGAAACACCCATACTTCTAGGAACTTGAGAGAATCACCCTTAACCTTGTGGGGTATTTTTTTGAGGTTTTCCTCATGTGTGATTTATATAATTGGGGTCATACAGTTTACCAACTTTAATATTCTACCTTTTCCACTTCAGTTATATCAGGAACACTTTCCGCTGGCTTAAAAATTATTATTAAAAACAGTTTTAATGACTGTATATTATTTCATCCTATGGCTGATTCATAATTTATTTATCCAGTCTCCTATTGCTGGACATTGAGACTGTTTTCCAACTTTTTGCTATCATAAATAAGGCTCCAGTGAGAAACTGCACATAACTCTCTGCTTCTTAGTACATAAGTCTTTGACACTATTTCTGATTATTTCTTTGAGATAAATTCCTAGGAGTAGAATTAATGGTGTCCAAAAGTATGACTGTTTAAAAAATGTTGGTACCTAAAGTAACACGTCCTTCAGAAAGTTTGTACGAATTTGCATTCCTTCCTTAACGTTTTAAAAAAGCACTACTAGACACAATGTGTTTTTCTGTCACTGGGATGGGGACTCTATTCAAAGAGGTAGGTGAACCAAGGAAGAGAGCTCTTATCAGCCTTGTAAGCAGAACCTAGGAGATGGTCCAGGCAGATAGGCTGGGGTATGTTACTCGTTACTGAGAAGGCTGTGGGCTCTTCTTTCATGAGTTGTCCCTCATCTCTGCTTCACCTCCACATGCATCCTATGCCAGTGTGGCAATGAGCTATTTTTATGCTGTAACAGACATGGCTTGGTGAGTAATACTGTTACAGTTTCCTGAAGGGACCAAATTCCAGACTCAGCTCAAGGGAAGGTGGAAGTGAAGAAATACTGGTTGAAAGATGTGGGGCACACAGTTTGTGTTCTCAAGTGTCTCCTGGACCAATCGAGGAGACAATTTTATCTTCCACATGGATATACAGCTAGGCTGCATTTCTCAGCTTCCCTTGCAGCTAGGTTAGGGGTTTTGATTCTGATCAAGGAAAAGTAGGAGGACATGATAATGTCGCTTCTGGATCTGGCCAAAAAAACCCTTGTAAGAACCTCCTCCCTCTCTCTTCTCTTTCCACAGCATATTGAAGAGACAGTCTCACAAAGTGGAAGAAACTGAGGAGCCTGGGTCCTTGCATAATAGTATGGAGCAGAGTCATTTCCCCTGCACCTCTTGCTCCTGCAATCAGCAGCTAAGCTGTGATATAAGGGAGCAATAAATTTCTGTGTTAAGCTATTGAGATTGGGGGTGGGGTGTATCTATTACAGCAGCTAGTACTACTTATCCTTGCTAGGATTCTCATTGACAATTGCAAAATAATTGTGTGTGTGTGTGTGTGTGTGGTGTGTGTGTGTGTGTATTCGAGATGAAAGGTATCAAAAGTTATGCAAAGAGAGGCAGTCTTCTCTGGGGTTGGGCTGGGTGATGAAGGAAATTGTTGAGGATGAAGCTATATTTGGAATGATTCTAGGATTACCATAGTAGCTAACACACATTGGGTTCTTACAACATTCCAGATGCTGTGATAAGAGCTTTGTCAGATTAGCCTGTATTTAATCTTCCCAATGTCTCTAGGTATTATCTCTTTTTACATCTGGAGAGAATGGAGCCAGGAGAGGGTAAGTAACTTTCCTGAAGTCCCACAACTCTCAACAAAGAGCTGAATATCAGATTTAGCATGCTGACACATTACTTGGTACTGCCTAGTATATCAGCAGGGTTTAGCCATGTGGCAGTTATTTGGAGGGAGAGCCAGGAAAAGCAACTCGAGCAAAGGCACAGAGGAGATATGCAAAACACTTAGCTTCCCATACTGAAGGGCACTGAGTGGTCGGTAGGCACTGACCATGGTGCTGAAGAGAGCTGCAATGTGGAGAGTTGGGGGTGGGTGGGAGGCTAGGGTGGATGCCCAAACGGGGGTACTCAGGGCAGACACCCTGGCATAGAGGCACTGGAGAATGTGACATATTTAGGAACTACCAGATGTTGGAAAATCTGCTCAGGGACCTGGACATTCTAGTTTTAGCTTAAACACACATACCCTTCTCAAAGGCCTGTTTGTTAATTTTGTGGGGAGAACAGTTGCTCGGGGCTTGGCCTGTACTTGGATGTGGCCTCTATGACTGGTACACTCCCTGTTGACTGAACAAGCTGATGAATAAAATGCAAAGATGTCATTTGGAAAATAAGTAAATTGGGAATGCTGTTCCCATTATTAAACTTCTTTATGTAACCACCCATTGGCCCATTCAGCTGCCCCCTTGCCTGTCTGTTCCTAGGCATCCTGACACCAAGCGCCTCATCTTTTCGGTGACCGAGGCTTTCTATTCTGGCTTAGTAACTGCAGCCATCACAGAATTAAGTAATGACAAAGTGAGTTATTATCCAGCCCGGCTTCAGCTGGGGATGTAACCTGCAGCTGAGATACCTCACTGTTGGATCGCTCGCATGACTGTCTAGGCAGTGACATGAAAAATGTCCCCTATAATTCCTCAGCTCAGAGCCATACATCCTCAGAGTCTTGACTCTACACTTCGTGGGGAATAATGTTGTTTTGTTGAGAAGGGGAAGAGGGTGTAATTAGATTCCTCTTAAATGTTACATTCATTCTTGTTAATCAAAAATTAGTAGCTCTTAAAAAAAATAAACACAACTCAGCCCCAGGAAGCTGATAGCAGTTCCCATGGCCTGTTTAATTACACAAAACAAAACAAAACGTGTTCTTCTGCCTCTTGACTGGAATTAGCAAAATGAAATACAATGGGGCCATATCTGGATGGTGGAATTAAAGGTGATTTTTAATTTGCTTCTTTATTTGCTCTGAAAATTAATTTTTCTACAATGAGCATTTATTTCTCATTATAAATCATTTAAATGACTAACAAAGGAAACATGAGATTACATTCTAAAAACCTGTAAACAAAGGAAATGGATGAATGCTTTTCTAAACCCCTGACTCTTCGCCCCCCAGAAGTAACCACTGTAGTTGGTTGGGTGTGTATCCTTCAGACAACTTCTGAGGCATTCCCGTTTTCTTCATAATACCTATTCTACCTGGAAGCATCCTTTTGTTTGTGTACTTACTTATTCTCTAACCATTCCCCGAGAGAAAGGCCTTGTTGTCGGATTCGCATTATGTTCCCAACAACAGTACCTGCACACAGTGGGTGCTTATTAAACAATTGTTGAATAAACTAAAGAAGGAAGGAATATGTATGGAGAGGAAAAGTGCTATTTAAAACAATGGGTCTTCCAAAGAGATTGGGGCCCTTCCTGTCTTTTGACATGTTTCCTTCTGTTAGAGGTGAGTTTGAAGCTCACTAAGGGCAGGCACCGGAGAGAATTAACTTTTTTTTTCGCAGCGGGTCCTTGTTTTTGTTCTCAAGAGAGAAAAGTGACATAGGCGACAAGATGGATGAACTCCTAAATAATTGTATTGCAAGAAAGAAGCCAGACAAAAAAGAGCACATACTTTATGATATACAATTTATATAAAACTATAGAAAATGTACATTAACCTATCGTGACAGAAAGCGGGTCAGTGGTTGCCCGGGGATGGGGCGAATGGGGGAGCAGGAGGGAGGACTACAAAGGAGCCCTCTTGGGGTTGCTGGGTGTGTACATTATGTCAGAACGTATCTAATTATCACTTTAAATATTGCAGCTTATCGATGTTAGCCACACCTCTATATAGCTGTTATAAAAAGAGACACGAGGTGGAGGTGGGAAATTAGAGAGAGATGAAGAGTCACCACATGTGCTGAGAGGTTGGGGTCCTTTTGGTGGATAATGTGTCTTTTGAAAAATACGGAGGGATGGGGCAGTGAGAGTTTGCAGAAAAGGGGTATCTGGGGCTCGGACTGAAGTAATTCAAGGTGATGTAACTACATTCTTCTTTAAGATCCTCAATTAGTGGACCTATACCAAATCTGATGATAATGATGAGCATGTGTGTACATGTGTGTGTGTGAGCATGTACGTACATGTGTGTGCGCCAAGGGGGAACTGAGGAAAAGGTCAGTGTGAAATGTAATAGACCGGCATGTACAAGATAGTCAGATGCAAAGAAATGGAACTGACTTGTTGGAAGTGGATCTTCAGAGCCAGAAGTGACCCTTAGCAACGCCTTCTCCAACCCTCTGGGATTTGCACAAATCTTGGGGAAGACTTTGGTTTGCTCCAGGGCATGGAGTCAGGATTTAGCACACGCTTATTAAGGCTCAAGGGCAGGCAGACCCCAGCTGACATCTGGATGCTGCCACCACATGCAATGGCTTTTTGTTGAACAAGTAGAATATTATTTTGATTTGTTGTCAGAAAAACAGCTGCCGCTATTTTGAGTATTGACAACAGGAGGTAGAATGATGATGGATGGGCTGTCACTGGGCTCAGATCACCTTTCATCTGGCTGGCGTGTTGCACAACACCTCAGTTTTGGGGGCCATGTCTTACAAGTTATGTATTTAGCAAATGCTGATGACTTGCTCTGGGGCAGGCATCGTACCAGATGTCAAAATGAAAACAGTGAATGTGACTCTGGTCTTCCTCAACGAGCTTCAGTGCAGAACAGAACACAGAAAAAGAAAGGCACCGTTACATGAGAACTGCAGGGGTCGACAAACTATGGCTCACAGGCTAAATCGGGCCCTCCCTGATTCTATAAGTAGAGTTTTATTGGAACACAGCGCACTATTCACTGATGTGGCAGCTTTCAACAACAGCAGAGTAAGGTAGTTGAGACGGAGACTGTGTGGCCTCCAAAGCCTACATCACTTATCATCAGAACCTTCAAGGAAAAATACTGCTGACCTCTGCTTTAACAGAAGACTACAGGAGCAAGACGCTATGATTGAAACAATGGGTTCAAGAGTTACTGACCCTGTTGGCTATCGAATCCAGCTCTAAGCTAGTGGGCTCAGTTAGGAGTAAGAGTATTTCCTGTGCTGGCTTTGTAGTTTAGTGAGAAGCAGAATGGCAACTCTGAGGCTAGCCCCTCTCTCTTCAGGAGGAGGCAAATAGATGCTCCTGGCCCCTTATCGATTTCTAAGGCAGCAGTACCCTGTGCACCCAGGACACCATCTCTGCAAAGGTGGCCTCAGGGAGACTCAGCAGAGCTGAGGTGCTTGACCAGGGACACCGACAGAGAGTGGAAAGGAGAGCATCTTCTTTCATCCTCTCAAGTCCAAAGGGGAGGTCAAACCAAGGAAGAACATCAAGTGATAATAAAAGTATTTGTTTGCAGACCCTGATAAAAACCTTTCTAGATTTTGCCAAGAGGTATTAAATATCAACATCTGAAAGGAATACTCCATAGGCTAAAGCTGGGTTTCAAATTGGCTTTGAAAATTATTTATTTGCACTTTATTCATTAATTAAAAATTTATCAAGTGCCTACTATGTGCCAGCTACTGCTCAAGACCATTGTGGTCTCTGCCTTCGAGAGACATCTAGGCCAAGGAGGGGAGGTGAGCAGTGAACACACAGGCAGGCACGTGCTGTCCATCCTTGTTATGTAGTTATAAAGTCATCTCCAACTTTGATTAGCCCATACTGAACTGCTGCTCATGGGCGAATACAGGGTCAGGTTCCTGCAAGCCTCTTCTCACATTCCAGCAACCGATCACTAGATAACCCTGTTTTTGTTTTATGCGTATTTCTATTTAAATGCATCTTATTTAACATCCACTGTGGACTCATTACACTGAACTCATGGCCAACAGCGCTATAACTCATGCCTAAGTGAAGCTTAAGATGCGTTTTCTCCATAAGGCCCATCGCAGCCCTCTTCCGCTCAAGAACACCAGACAGCACTTCAGAACCACGCTGGGGACCATTTTAAACAGCAAAATCACCAACAAAAAGCACAAAATGCGAAAAACATGGCATCAAATAGACCACAAAAAGCACACTTGTTTACAGTACGAGAGCTGAAACAAGAGGGCAGAGCGTTTTCCCTTTTGACCGCAGCTGGAAATGTGTGTGTCGGGCGACTCAAGTTTTTTTGGGTGTTTTCCTCTTGTCTGTAACTGACCATGAAAGCACTACACGTATTTTTGGGGTTACAAATAATTTTGGCTTGTAGGTGGATTTGCAAACACAGAATGAGTGACTAATGAGGACCGACTGGGATTCAAAGCAGAGAGAATGATTTCTGACCCGTTCCTGAGCGGGGGAGATGCTTGAGGAAGGCCAAGGTAGTGCCTTATCAGGAGGCAAGCACGGAAGAGGGAGACCAGCTGGGGGTGATTACTGTCATCTGGGTGAATGACAAAGTGGTGTAGACTGAGTTGGTGCAGTGGAATTGTGAGAAATGCATGGATTGGAGATATATTGGAGATGGACCTGCTAAGACTAGTTAATTGTCCAGTAACTAGACAACCTGTGTTTCAAGTATTTGTGAAATATTTACTTTCTGAGTTAGAGATGTTTAAGGTGCAGACTTCAGGGTATAAAACATTAAACAGTAATCACTTGCCCACAGATGCTCTTTGGTGGCTGCTAAGTTAACAGTTCATTTCCATCCCAAGGAACAGCTCATTTGTGGGTGTTCCATGAAGGATGCTCAGATGGATGTCAGTGTGGGCTCCAAAAGCATCTTTTTATGTTCTTCTCACTCTGCTCAATCCCCTGGTCCTTCCATCTTTACAGATTTCAAAAGAAGCCCCAGACACGAAGAATTCAAGTGAATGTAGAACAGAGACGAAACTGACCCCCTGAACATTGACCCTCAGCTCACATGATAAAATAAAGATCCCATCTGGAATAGAATTTTAAAGAAATTTTGTGAGCACTTAAAGAAGCTATACATCCTACTGGGTGCAGATTTTTTTTTTTTTTTTTTAACGATAGTGTCTCCTCGTAAAATAAAAGGAAGAAATGTTTCCTTGTTAAAAAATCCTTTGGCATAAACATATGTGAATTTGAATTCCATCCCTTCCACTCACAAACTGTTCAACCCTCAACATATTTTAATACCTTGGTTCCTCATCTACAGGGCAGACATGACCACACCCATTTCAGGGTACCAAGAGAAGTAAAGAGATAATGGACGATCAGATTTCTAAATGTTATATTTAGTTACTTTCTGCATTTCCCTTTTCTATTTCATTGCTCTATTTTTAATTCATTGTTTCTATTCTTTTCCCCTAATTATTTTAAACATAATTATTTGATAGCTTAGTTTTTTTTTTTTTCATCCATAGATTTCTCTTCCTTTTCTTTTGAGCCCCACTACGGATTTTCCATGAGTGAGGGGGTTACAGTTCACCTGTTTCTACCCCTTGCAGAAAGGGCAGCTACCTTCGCCTCATTCGCCGGGATGCAGGTTCCTGTCTGGCACAGAGGATCTTAACTTTCATTCCTGCTCCTGCGCCACAGAGTCACGGAACATTTTGATCCCACCCTTCAAATTAGCAGAAGAAATGGGCCCAAAGTATAAAAGTGACCTTCACAGTGCTGTGCTGAGTCATATCAGAGCTGGACGCAAAAGGAAAAATCAGTAGCACTGATCCCACTTTGCTTAAAATTTTTGACATTTTGTTTATCATGAGTTTGGGCATTAATTTTAATCAAAAATATTAAAAAATATATTGTACCAAAAGTTCATCTATCTTGATGACAGAGTTTTTGGCCATTTCCTTAGAGCGTGTGCCCGAGGAGGGTGCCTCACTCACGTCATTGAGTCCCTGTGAGTCACAGCCCCCATGGGAGGTCTGGGGACAGTGCTCCTTCTTTGCTTTGAGAGTCCACCCAGAGCCTCACCATCCTCCTCCACAGGCCATATGTCCTGCTCTGCCTTCTCTACCCTTTGTGTCTGTGAAGGTTGACCTGGCCTCTGCCCCATGCCACCTGTGTTCGTTCTGGGACAGACACACTCTCAGTGCAATAACTGAGAATGCAAATGCCCGTCCCTCACGTCACAAGCACCCACCTTCACAGAGAGCTACCACGGATAGCTGTGGCCTGAAAGTCTGCTGCAGAGTCATCATGGGCACTGTGGAAAGCTCAAATTTGAGGAAAGGATTTGCAGCGGACATGTGTCGCTTCTGTTTGCTGACCGTCCTTCGTCACTCCTCAGAGCATCCCGTCTCCCTTTTGGACAAACCAGTTTTGTGCAATGTTGGTGGTGGGAGGTAGCAACCCACTTCGACTCTTGCTCGGATGTGGCAGGAGTGGATGTGGGACATGCTACTTAGCTCTAGAAAACCGGACACTCTTTCAGTGCACGGCGGGGGGTAGTGCCACGGTGTGGGAAGTGTAACGTGGCAACCAGGTTACCCCTCTGCAGTCGTCCCTCCCGTCCCCCTCCTGAGTTCCACTTGATGGCCACTCATTTTTTCTCAGCTTATCCTCTGGCCCCTTTCCAGTCTGTGATCCACAACATCGATCTAGTAAATTCTTGTTTTATTTCACTTAATTAGCTGATGATGGTTTCGGTTGCTTGTAGCCATGGACCAAGACAGGTTTTATGTTAGAAATAATTAGCTGTTATTAATTGTAAAGTTCTCTAATGCTCGTAGGTAACAGTCTCCTTTCCGTCATCTTACTTTAAACACTTGAAACATTTAACCAGATCCTAAACCTGTTTGGGTGACAGTCTCTGCAACTCATGGTCTTAAAGCATCATATGCTTTACAGAGCATCTTAAAATATTGATACATTTAATCCTGATGCCCAAGCCAGGAACAGTTTTACTAGCAGAAAATATGACTGTGTTATATGCGTGCTCCAGCAGGACCGCCAAATCTAGCGTACCTGTCCACCAAAAAGCCGAGTTACAGACCCTCAAAACTCAGTTGCTTGAATCTTATCTATAATCATGGTTTGCCATAAATCCATTTGCTCTGTCATCTCTGAGTCCTTGCTTACACAACAGATGACAAAACTGAATCTTTAGAAACTTCTATCTGCTCCCTTCGATTTTCAGGAAAGGGGAAGAGATTGCCCTTATGAGATTTTAGCAGTGATATGCCTTGGGCTAGGCTTGTCGACCACCAGTGGGGTTCTCCAGGAGCAAAGGTGGACGCCCATCATCATTTTGGGGAGCTGTGACTAACTTCCACTGACATCCCTAATGAGTATTTCCAGGCTTCCTTTCTATTAACTCTATAATGCATGAAAACTACAGAGTATGGGAAAACAGAGCCACCTTTAGAGAATGGCTACGTGTTATATTCTTTGCTAAGAAAGTTAATCAGTTGATTAAGTGTCTACCCTGTGCCATACACTGTGGTCCAAGCATTTTACCTGACTTACTCAACCTACCCTTCACAGTGACTCTATAACCGAGGTATTATTTCCCCCTTTTAACAAGTAAGGGAACTGAGGCACAGAGAAATTAATTGTCTGCCCAGGGTTACACATTTGGAAAATGAATGAGTGGGGATAAGCGCTCAGGAAGTCTGGCACTGGACTGGCAGTTGGAGCCACTGGGTTCTGCCACCTCTTTTCGCAAGGCCACATCAGACCAGGGCCTGTCCTCTTCCAGTATCACCCTCTAGGGCAGATGCTGGAGACAGAACTGAGTCTCTGATGGAATGAAAAGTCAAGATCTGTTTCCTGAGAAAAACACATCTTTCCAGTTTGAGATTTCTAATATCCTGCTGTAAGTTTGGCAGTATTAGGAAGTGATCCTATGATGGAACATCATTCTCTCTTAAGGCAACCATGCGAATATGAGGCACAAGGAAGGGGGCGTGAAAGAATTAAATGGAAAACACCCTGTGACAGAGACAGCCCATGAAAATGTTTAGCACAGTCAACCGTGCAGCGGATGGGAGTCCAGCAGGAAAACCCCTCCCAGTGCGATGACAGGGGAAAGAGCTTCCACGCGCAGGGAAGAGCACGCCTGGATGCGTGCACTCCCGAGGGCTTTCTGCAACCCCTAGTGCCTGCCGCTCTGTCCAAACCACCTCCCCATGGGCCCCACAGCCATCTAGGCGGCAGAGATTTTTGGTTTAGTATTCAGTGATTCGTGAAAGCTGTCATAGATTTCAGGACTATCAGCTGAAATCAGAAATAGAATATACAATTTTATTCTGAAAAATCGAAACATGGTAAAGCTATCGGGCCGTTTGTAATTGCACACCGAGGGCCGAGCTTTTCTGGCTTTGGTGTGGGAGGCGGAAGAGCAGAGAGGTGACGAGGTCCTGCAATCAAATTTCCTGCATATGAATTCGCATGATCTTGGGCAAGTTCGTGAATCTCCCTGAACCTCACTGTCTTCTCCTGTGACACTGGGGTAATTGTAGCATCTTCCTTAAAGGGTTGTTGTGAAATTAGAGGTGATTTGTACATATAAGGCATAGAGAACAGCGTCTATGAACAAAGTAAATGCCAGCTACTCTGATGTGACTGTGAGCACATCATGGTGGCTCTAACGAGGCTGACTTACTGTGACCATGTTAGAGATGTGGGCTGAAGGAGGAGGCTCAACATGGTGGCAGAAGATAAGGAGATGGACAGAGCCAGGACAGCCTAGGGAAGATCAACTCCCGGCTTAGAGTGTCCACTGTACCCTGAAGCCCAAGAAAGCATTGCCTGTGTAGACTCTGGATCTGTTGCTTTGGGGCCAGGCTGTCCACTTAAGTGTACCTGTTCCGTTTAACTGTGCTGGCTCAGTTATTCCTAGGAAGCAGCCCCTCCCCATGCCAGGCAGGGCTGCTCCTCTAAACAATAGTGTGTCCCAGGGCTTCGCCCCTGGGCCTCCTTTCTTTTCAATCTTCTGCCATCTCTTTGGGGATCTCAAAGGTTCAGAGATTTAAATTCCAACTGAATGTGGATGACACCCAGACTTTTACGTCTAGCCCAGACTCTCCCTACTATCCAGGTTACCTGCTCCTTATCTCTGTCCCAAACTCAGCATGATCAAAACTAAGTTCCTGGTGTTTCCCCAACTCCATGTCACTTCTCTAGTGATCCTGCCTATCTCATAACTGGGCCACCTGTTCTTCCAGTTGTTTAGGACAGAAAGCCTTGGGTCAACCTTCTCTCTCTCTCTCTCTCTCTCTCTCTCTCTCTCTCTCTCTCTCTCTCTCACACACACACACACGTTAGCAAGTCCCCATTACTGTTACCTTCCAAACATAGCCAGTACCTATCTGCCTGCTTCTCACTGCTTATGCTGCTCCCACCCAAGTCCAAACCTACAGCACCTCTTATCCAGCTTAGTGCAGCATACTCCCTGCTGGTCTGCTGTTTCCCCTCCCCTCAACCCCTCCCCAACGACTTTCTTCTAAAACCATCAGAGCGTTTAACTTCCTGTCTTAATTCAGAGTAAAAGCCTTACCCCAATGCACCTCTGGCCTCGTCTCCCTCCTCATCTCTTCCCCCAGCTCACTCCGTACCAGGGCCACTGACCCCTCCTGCCTCTCACAACCCTGAAAACCCTGCCTTACAGCCTTTGTACCTGTTTTCTCTCCTGTTTGGATAACTTCCCCAGATATCTGCATGGCTCACTCCTTGCTTCCTTTAGCCTTTTACTGAAATGTCATGTCACCAGCAAGGCCTTCCCTGGCCCCCCATCTAGAATTATGGGCCCTCGCCTCTTTCTCTGCTTTTTATTTTTTTCTTTGCATTGATCACCTGCTACTATTTTTTTAATTTATTTTCTTTCTTTCTTTCTTTTTTCTTTTCCCCCACTGGAATGTAATCTCCACAATGACAGATATTTTTCACTGTTTCTGCTGCTACTGTAGAATGGGGCCTGATGTATTACAGGTGTTCATTAAACATTTGTGGAAAGAATGAATGACTCAGTGATTGAAGAGGCAGTTTACCCAATCCTAATCGCGGTCCAAATACAGACCCCGTTTCATTTGTGCAGCCCTTGCACAGGGATCCAAGGCTGTTTCAAGCTGGCTCTATAAAGTCTCATCTTACCGTGAGATTCCTGACAACATCATTAGAATATACAAGAAGATCCCTGAATTAAACATATGTAGGAGAACTCTAGTTTACAGTCTCATCACTTGAAAATAGAGGCTTTGAGATTCATTTGAAAAGCAAACTGGGAGCAGGTGATGAAACGCATTTCTTGAATTAATTACATGACTCACTGACTGCAGTTTCGTTACCTGTGTTAGTGCTGCAGCCGTGATGAGCCCCTCGTGAGACCCAGAGGTGAGTGCGTTGGCTGCCTGGTGTTGGTGACTGGCAGACAAACCGAGATAAAAAATAAATCAGCTATTTTCCCTATCCGACTGACTTCCGTTGCAACCCTGAAACGTGTGGCTTTCTGAATCAATGCTGTATCAGTTGCTTCTGTAGCAAACCTTGTCTATTTTGAATGCCTTTATTAAAATAAAAAAAAACAACAACAGCTAAGCAGATTTAACAGTGTAGAAAACATTGGGCAAGAAACAATATTAATATTTGTCAATATTTTCTATATCGGTTCTGAGAATTAATTTCTCAGGCAGACAACAATGACCATCATAATTGTATTCAAATACAACCAATTTGAAACCATGTTTTCAATAATGAAAATCTGGCCTATGGCAAATTTATAACAACATATGCAATAGAATGTTAAAAAGGTGGTTGAATTGTAAAATAACCTTTCTACTGTTTATGCAAATGGTCAGCTGTTTTATATTAACCAAATCGAACAGCTCTAATTGAGGTTAATAATGAAAATTTTCCATCTCTGGATCATTATAAAAGCTGCAATTCTATTTTTAGCCACTAAAGATGTTAAATCTTTAAAAATTCAGTTGTTTAATTTATTAGGCCTTGTTTCCCACTGGCATCTTCAAAACAGAAAATCTGACCACTAAAAATAAGAGTCAGCTGTGCTAATATATTTGCATAAATAATTAAAAATTCTACAGCAGAGTAGGCAATAAAATGTATTGCCGCCATAAACTTCCAATGGAAGAACATCACTTTAATTAAAAATTACAAAGGCACGACTGTAAATAATTCATTTATATTTCAAGCTCTGTGTTTGTTGACTCAAGAAAGAAATATCTCATTAAAAAAAACCAAAACCAGAAATGATCTCACCCCAAATCCTGTTATTGAGGTCAGTAACCACATTTAATTAAGAGTAGATGTTAATTATATATTTTAGTAGAGAGAGACTCTTCTCTTAATTTCCCAAGGTAGAAGTGTTATTATTTGGCCTTTAACTTCTGATTAAAATTTAAAAGGTGGGGGTCACCTCAAATTAAACTCTTAAATCTGGTTTTGAAGATTTTTTTTCAAAACAGGAGTTTAAATTTTTCATTTTTTTCTCCCAATAAATGGTAAGATACTATACATTTTGAAGCTGTTTCTGAGAATGCTAGTGATGACAAAATTATTAGAATTTTCAAGTGAGCTGATTGTCATCTCCTTAAAGAAGGCTTTGAAGATACAGAATAAAATGTCCCATAGCCAGCTGACAATTTTTGCTCGATTTCTCATCTTTTTTTTTTTTCCTTTGAATGGGCTCCAATATTAAATTAAACAAGGTGTTAAAGAAAAGGGCTTGATGACTCACAGGAAGACCAGCAAAAACTAAAATTGGGCATTTTAACAAGTCTTTCGAGACTAAATTTTCATCATTGCACATTGCATTCTGTACCAGTTTGAGACCACAAATGAATTCTACCACAGAGACAAAAAGCTTCCATGTCCAAGGAGGAGGAGAAGGAAATGACTTAAAAAGGACCCAGAGAAATCAGGACATGGGCTGCGGTTTTCAGAGAGATGAGGATCTCATTTGGATCTGATTTAGATATTCTGTGTTCAAAGAATAGGCTCGATTTGGGTCAAGACCTTGGAAGAAGAGCCGGCTGATGGACTTGGCTCTTTAATGTAACTTTCACGGACCAGGAAGTCCAGTGAGAGGCCTGTCTATCCTGCTCAGGCCTCTCTTTTGGAATTGGTTTAACACATGGACATATGCAAATGTTTTTATGGTTGATAGACATTAGGTAATGTTTTAAGATGAAAAATAATAGTAATAACAATAAGCTATGTCTGCTTATGCACAAACATGTTTGCACACAGTTGTACATTTGACCCCCAACCCAGCTGTCATTAATCTATATTACATGTATTATAGATCACTTGTATATGCCAAGTCCAGTACTGGGTTTGGGCCCTTTTAAGATATTCTAGTCTCTAAGAATTTTCTCTGTGGTGGCCTTGCACCAAGTCACATCAAACATAACTGATATGTACCCACATCGTAAATGCATTTTTTTTGCTGTAAAATTTTTGGAAAGATTTTTATACTTTTGCTTTTGAAATTATTTGGCTACCAGGAATATTTCATTAACAATTCCCTATGACTCCTCTAGTGCATATGCAGACATTCTTGCCAGGTGAGATCTACAAATGATTTGCTAATGTAAAGACATTTTCGCAAATGTTAAATTTAACCCGCTACAGTTGGCATGGTGCTATGGACAGTTGATATTCATTAATGTCATTTTTGCTATTTTCAAATTTCAGAGACAATAGATTTTGTGTCTAGGTCCCTAACATTTTTGTAGGCCCCTGGAAAGTTTGAAGGTCTTGGTGCTGGGCCTAAAGTGCTTTCTTAATTAAATGATACTGATGAGACCCTGGTGCTTTATCAGGGCAGGCAACAGACATGCTTGTTACTCTCACAGAGCCTGAGATTAGGAAGGAAGGTGGGCAATTAAGTCGGGAATAACAGTGGAGTGTTAAGAGGGTTGAGCTAGATGTTCAGAAAGCCCTGGCGGCACAGTCTGAAGGTCAGGGCACACCCCCTGCGGAGGGGGTGCTTAAACCCGCATCGCAAGGGTGTACAGGCGTGGGCACAGTGGTGGCGAACGAAGCACCAGGAGTTCTTATTGTGGCCCCTGCACACCTCGCTCGCACGTTTGCCTTTCAGAAACTGAGGCTCAGAAAGGTTATGCTTGTCTCACCAGAAAAAAAGTGAGACTGATAATTTCTCGTTCGCAGGGTGGTTGTGAGAATTAAATGACTCTGGCGACAGAGCTTTGGCAAAATTTTATACAAAATTCTAGTCATAGTATCAGCAATATTATCATTATCCTTAAAGTACATGTCTCCTGGGGTTTGTGAACATTGTTGCCTAGTTTGCTGTGGACTCTGTGCCCAGGAGGCAGAGATCTGCACAAAGCTATGGGAACGGTGGGGCTTCTGGAAAATCAGGAATCTGGTGACAAGTGAGACCATATGATGCTTGGAAATAAGCAATTTCTGTTGCTTGACTCTTTCTCCTAAGCTGAGGAACACACCAGTTCTTACTTCCTGAGGAAATCATTTATTTCAGCGGTACCCAACCTTTTTGGCACCATGAGAATCTAATGCCCAATGATCTGAGGTGGAGCTGAGGTGGTGATGCTAGCGCTGGGGAGCTGCTGTGAATACAGGTGAAGCTTCACTAGCTCACCTGCCGCTCACCTCCTGCTGTGCGGCCTGGTTCTTAACAGGCCACGGATCAGTATTACTCTGCAGCCTGGGGGTTGGGACCCCTGATTTTTTTCTTTCCTCCTTTCTCCTTTCTCCTTTCCTCCTTTTCTTCTTTTCTTCTTTTTTCCTTTCCTCCTTTCCTTCCTTCCTTCCTTCCTTCCTTCCTTCCTTCCTTCCTTCCTTCCTTCCTTCTTTCCTTCCTTCCTTCTTTCCTTCCTTTCCTTCCTTCCTTCCTTCCTTCCTTCCTTCCTTCCTTCCTTCCTTCCTTCCTTCCTTCCTTCCTCCCTCCCTCCCTCCCTCCCCCTCTTCCTTCTTTCCTGGGAGCATCATCCTTTACAAGAAATCTTGCTTTTACGACTAAAGCTTTCTGGAGGCTGTAGGCAGAGACCATTTCTTTCACAAGTGAATACACAGCACCTGGCAATGTCAGGACCATCCGTAATGGGCTCTAAATAAATATCATTAAATAAATTCAGTAAATGAATTCAGTAAATGAATGAATGGACAACTATAATCCTTGTGCTTTTTTTCAAGCAGTTGTCTTTAGCAACACAGTTATTATTTAGATGTGCAAAAATCTAATATCATGGCATGTTTTCATCTTTTAAATTTATATAGTCTTTTGTTATATAGAAAGGTTCAGTTCCCAAAGATGCCCATGGCAGAAGCTTCTAGTAACCTCACAATATGCATTCTTCTTTTCTCCTCTAGTAAAGGATCCCAATTTTAAAACCTGTTTGCTAGCCAGCTATATGACCATATTTCCCAGTATCCTTTGCAGCTAGGTGTGGCCATGTGACTAATTTTGGCCAATGAGGTTTAAATAGAAATGTGGAAAGTAGGGTCGCACAGGAGGCCTGCACTGCTCATGGAAGCTTTGATGGAAGGAAGATTTTTGCTTTGAGGTCAAACTCTGAGCAGCCTGAGCATTGTGATAAAGAAGCTCTGTGTCAACAGGTGAGGATTTTGTTTTTTGGTGAGAGAGTGAGTGAGAGAGAGAGAGAGAGAGAGAGAGAGAGAGAGAGAGAGAGAATACATAGAAATGTGGTTGACTTCTAGGAAGTCTTGAAAGAAAGGAGTCACCCTTTCCTCCCGCCTTTTCCGTCCTGCTGTCTGGAATGCAGATATGAGGTTGGAGCACTAGCACCGGAACAGATCATGACTACGAGGGCTCCAGCCTAGAGGTGACAGAACGGTGAGCAGGAAGGAACCTGGGCCCCTGACAGGCTGGCGGAACTGCCATACAAGCCGTGGACTGCCGTGCCTACTCCAGGCTTATTTCGTTTCAAAAACATGAACTCCTATCTTCTTAGAGCCACTCTCATTTTGAATTTTCCTCATATTTAGTCAAACTTAATCCTCACAGACACGGCGCTGCTTGACACACACTTGCAGGCTCCCTAGATGAATGAGCCTTTCCAAAAAATGTTGAACAGTGATAGGTGATTTTACACGGGTAGGGACAATATTTTTCTTCAATACATATCTTATATGTTCGATATGTAGGCAGAAGTCTCTGCTGCAGAGCTGTTTACTACGGACCTTGGACAAGATGAGGTCTGTCTGAAAAATGTTTGGAATAGAAATTGCTACTTGGTCGCCTCAATGAAAATCCCCTGATTGTTCAGGGAATGAAATAAGTCCTCTCAGGCCATTCAAAATTATTGAGCTGCTGGGTGCAGCCCTAAAGTAACCAAATCAAAGATGCAATGCTTAGTCCCTGTCATTCATTTTACTGTTGGAGAATGTTGAGCAAATGCAGTCATTTCCATCTTAACATAATTATCACTGAGCTGCTCTTCCTGACAATAATTAGCCAACGAGTTCAGTCGCACGAGTCTGCTTCTCATTAGAGACACTAAATGTCATTGAGGAGTGCCTGATTCCGGTCTTGTGTATGTGGAGGACAGGCTCTACTCTGAAGGCAAAAGCAAGTCTTATGTCGTATGTTGAGGGGACAGGGTGTGGGAACCAGCTGTGCTTTAGGACATGCCAATATTTATGTGACTACATGGCAGAGGAGGACTTGCTAAGCATGGCATTCATCCAAATCATAAAGGGAAATAAAAATTTGTATTAAAACACCAAATATTCTTTACAGGACAAAAAGTATTAACAATATCAATACTTTTGCTCAAAATATTTTCTGCAAATTCTTTGGAAATTTAATGATGAATTTAACAATTTAGCTACAAGCACGCCCACTGACATTTTTCTTAAGTAACTGCCAACAATTGGAAACAGATATCCAACAAAAATGGAATGAATAAATTAATGAGCATATCCATGTAATAGAATGATAGAATGCTATTCAGCAATTAAAAATAATGGCTTTTTCTTAACATGGAAAGCTGTTCATCATACACTAGAAATTAAAAATAGCAGGTTCCAAAACAGGATGGATGATGGGAGCCAGTTTTGGTAATAAATGAGAAAAGTACTCAGACATGTGATTGAAGGAGATATACCCCAGTTGTTAAAGGGAGATTTCCTTGTGTAGAATGATTACAGATTTTTTAAATCTTTTTTTATTCTTAACTGCCTTTCAAAAGTTTCCTCTATGAACTATGTTAACTTTATAATAAGGATAAGAAGATACAAGTTATTAAAAAGGAGAATTTCATCTGCCACTAGACCACTGTTGTCTGTTTTGATTTGGCTAAGAGCACAGTGTGATGGGCTCTGTAACACGTTTTAATGACCCAGGCTTTTTAGTGAGAATATTCTCTCTGATGCCTGGACACCTCCTGTCTTTGGAGGTACAGGCTTCTCAGAGATCAAGGCACCTTTTGCTGATTTTAATGTTCCCTGGTGAGATAAAAGAGTGCATAACGGGGTCAGCAGTGGAATTGTGCCTGAGTCCTGCTTTTCATCACAGAAGAAAGGACTCAGGCTAGGACCAGGAATTAGTTAGGAGTAAGTTCCTAAATTTTGTGAGGGTTGGAGGTGGGGAAGAGGTTTTCCGTTTCAGACCCAAATCAGACTGTCAGGATCCTGGTCAGCAAGAGCATCTCCCACTGTGCTAAAAAGCCTTGAGTGGTTAGTCATTTGAGATTGAAATGGGGTTATTGGAGCTGAGTCACAGGAAATCTTGAAATGAGATAGAGAAAGAAATAGAGACGGTGGGGGGAGAGAGCGACAGACAAAAAAGAGAATGAAGGAGGAAGGAGGGAGAGGGAGGAGAGGCAGGAGGGAGAGAAGGAGGAGGAGAGGACTGGGAGGAAAGCAGGAGAGAAAGGGAGAGAGGAAGAGAGACTAAGGCAGAGATGGAGAAAAATAGATGGCCAAGAGACAGAAAGACGGCACAGAGGGAGGGGAAGGTGCGAACAGAGACAGAGGGGAAGGGAGAAAGGGCGGAGGGAGACCGAGATACAGAGAAGGTGGGACAGAAGACATGGAGAGAGCGAAGGACATACCCAGAGGAACAGGCACGGAGGGAGACACAGAGAAGACTCGTGGACTCACACACACAGACATGACACCCACAGTAACCTGCATGACCGCAGCACCCAGTGCAGTGCTGTTGCGGGGAATTGGGCCCATTCGGGGCAGATGGCTGGGACAGCATCTTTCTGTGTGCGCCTTTGTCACATAAACTCAGACCTCTCCTTGAGCTAACCATAAGAGTTCTCAGTGTAAAGTTCTTTCCTCTTTCAGTGCCTGCTCCCCGAAGAATCATTAGTACGGCAAGAATAACAACACCACTCACAAGGCCATCATGTCTTTCTGAGAGTTCTGGGGAGCCAGGCACACATTATTAGAAAACTGTGTCCCAGCCTGGCCCCTCCCTGCAGCCTTACTCACCCTCTGCACACACAGCCCCTCAGGGACAATGCTTCTCAGTGTACGGGATCAAAGGCAGCAAGTAATTAATGAGATTTTTCTCCCAGAAGATTTCCTGTAACAATAGCTCAACCTGTCAGTGATGTTATCCCTGCTTTTGAACCAGCACCAAGAGAGGAAGGATGAAGGGGAGGGGAAAGGGAAGGGAGGGGAGGGGAGGTCCCGTCTGTACCAAGCTGAGAAAGGTCACTTCTAGGCAACTCTGAATTCCAGAAGAAAGAGAAATTTCTTACTTTCTCTTACTTCCTCTCTCTCTCTCTCTCTCTCTCTCTCTCTCTCTCTCTCTCTCTCTCTCTCTCTCTCTCTCTCTCATGCACACACGAATTTACTCTGCTTCAAGGCTGGAAAAGGGATTTGTCTAGACACTGCTCAGCCACACCAGTTTGTAAATGCAGGAACTCAGGCATACCAGCTGCAGAGAAACACTGTTTTCTGAGGGGATCCACAAAACTGAACTAGGTCACCTGAATTCTCATACTGGATGCCCTCGTTCCCATGGACTTTTTAGTTATGTGGGCCAATACATGCACCCTTGGCCTGAGTCACTCTGAGATGGGTCCTGGCAACTTGTGGCTGAGGGTCACACCTGTGACGACCAACCATGGGAACATGACGCTCCTCAGGGCTTTCTACATTCCTGCTTTTGACAGTCTCACCTCATGTAATTTACAAATTGTTTCCCTGACCTGCTTTTCTCACGTAGTCGGTGCCCCTGACATTCCACCCATGATAAAGTGGGGAACCCTTGTACCCCAGTTCTAGTAATTGGGTCTTTGATCTCCGTGGCTCAGATCCTGGCCTTGATGTCCCTCAATGTCTTGTCTGTTGCCAGTCACCCGCCCCCTCTCTAGGGTGGAATCCTGTCCCCGACTCGCTTTGCTGGGACCGCTTTCTGTGGCCTGCCTCTGCACGCCATACTCCACCGGCAGACAGGATGTCCTTCCCCTTCTCCATCGGCTGCCGGCTATGGTGGGCCGCCGCTTCTGGGAACATCGCCTCTGTTGACTGTCAGGGTGCACTGGGTCAGGGGACTCGTGACTCCAGCTCAGGCAAAGCAGACTTATCTCTGGGCATGTGAACCATGGGCCGAGTGACATAGAATGGAACATGGCTAGGGGTGGTCCATTGTCCTGTGAGATCAAGCCTGTCAGTTCCCATTACCTCCAGAGACTGACTCAACTGTGCCCTGCTTCCTGTCCAGCCTCAGGCCAGGTTCTAAACATATTCTTCAAGTCTATAAACTGCAGAATCTCCCAACAAGTTCTCCCTTTTGCCTGAGGCGGTCAAAACTGGCCTTAAACAAACAGCCCAGACAGACCCACCTCTCCACAGCCTGTCTCACCCTGTGGGACCTCCACTCCCAGAGCTCACCCTGCCCCAATCACATGAACCCTTTCATGCCTGGCAACATTCCAAGTTATCAGCAATGGCAGAGTCTCAGGTTTAGCAATATCAACCCCATTTAAATTCATTTCTCCCCCTTTTACCTCCTATTATAGAAGTCCAAAGTGACAGTTAAGCTCTCCTAAAGATACCACAAATTTGTTCAACTGCTATACAGTTTGTTAAGCTAAAGGTTTTCCATCTAAGTACTTAAGGAGGGCTTCCTTTTTGACGTTTAAATTGCATGTTTCCTTTGCCAGATACCAAGCAGAAAAAGGAAAAAAAAAATGGAGAAGTGGAAAAACAAAGATTGGCTATTTCAGATTCACATTATTATAGGACTTGGTATTATTTCGCACCTTTATCTAGTTCATCTGGCATTTCAGAAAGTTTCGTCGTAAAAATAAATCCCCTTTTGGGATTGGAAAATAATTTAAGCCGCTCGTCTGCCAGCTTGCTCCACTGGAAGGGGCTGATGTGGAGACCATGGCACATTTTCAGGTGTTTCAAATCAGGAAAATAAGACACATGTTTATTAAAAGTGTGTCTAATACTTGATTATCTGTACCTCAGATGAGAAGATTAGATTTTGGAAGAGAAAGATTAATAACTCTTCTTTGCGGAGATAAACGCACGTTTGGACCTGCATGCCAATTGTTTCTTGCGAAGCAGCGTACCCAAGAGGGCATCTTGTCTTTGCTAGCATTAGATGCGCCGTGGATGATGATCATTTAATTAAATCTCATTACGAAATACCTTCTTTCTAAGTACTGGACAGAGTTTAAGAGAGGAAGACGAAAATTTTTGGAGATTTTTTTTTGGGGGGGGTGGGGCTTGCCGTTCGTCAGTCAAAACCCAATCCCGATGGTCGTTTCTAAATACCAGGCAACGTCTGCCCCGTCCCTCTCTGTAGGTTCAGAGTCCACAGCACTCAGCAGAGAGCACGCCTGGGCTTTGCAGACTGGCTTGTTTCCATCCTGATTCCTCTGCCACTAGGCTGGGCAGCCTTGGGTAAGTTACCGAACCTCTCTGAATTCACATGACCCTTGTCTGTACGTGGAGCAGCCAACACGTTTCTCAGAAAGTTGTGGTAACAATAAAGTGGGTCAAGTGTCTGAGGTATGGGAGCCACATGTGGTGGCTTCTTTCTCTCTCCCTTTGGGGACTGTGCCTGGTGCTGGCAGACCCCTCTGGTCATCTGGGGACACAGCCCTGAGGTCACTCTTCTCCAGGATTGGTCTGCTCCTGGAATCACGTGCAGGAGTCTGTCCCTACCAGCAAGCCTGGTCCCCTGGTGCCATCAGCCACCAACTCTTCATTATGACATGTACGTCCCACTCACCCAGATCATTAACAAGTTTAATTTAATGGTATTTGGCTCCTGACACCCAGCCTTTGCAACCGGAAAAGAAAAGCGATTTGTGCCTGCCTCCCGCCTCTGGCTCCGGAGCCGCGGACCCACCTGATGGTTTGATGCTGCAGGGAATCGGGGTCTGTGGCATTCACCGTCAACAGCACGCTGCCCACGGAGATGTTCTCCTGCCTGGTCACCATCATGGGGTCGGGGTAGAAAACTGGACCCTCGTTGACATCCAGGACAGTGATGTGGATGGTCGCCGTGGAGCTGGGGCCGTAGGAGACATCGGGTACCAGTGGGTCCTCGTTTTCCACTTTGATCAGCAGCGTGTGAAAGGCAGAAATCTCATAGTCCAGAGGCTGGAAAGGAGAGAGGAGCTCAGCATGTTGTCTGCCACAAAGTCCCTCTGACATTCCACGAGCAGCGGTGGACCTTCAGACATGGATCTAAGTTTTGTGAGCTAAGTTTTATGCAATTTGGAGTCTTCTTCAAGAAAAAGATATGAAACACACAGATACAAAATTAGGTGTGAAAGCTCGTTAATTATTTAGATTGAGAAAGAAATAACAACACATTACATGAGACTCAGAGATCTGAGGCTCCCTTCTAAGGTCTCTTTAGATGGCTCACTGGCAATGCTGACTTACCTAAAGCCTTCCCTCCCCAAACCTGTAACTCCACAGCTCATGACACTCACGGGGGCTCAAAGGCCTGAGCTTCATGGCAACCCTGCCTCTGTAACCATGGGAGATGGAATGAGAAAAGCGAATCCAGGTTCCTCTCTTAATGTTTCCCACTGACTCGCCGTGAGGTCTAGGGCTGGGGGCTCATAGCACTTAGAGTAGGGACTCTCCTGCACAGATGTGCATTTTCCAGTAGATCTCATGTAGGGAAAAGGCTTTAAGAGGCTGAGGCAAATGCGGAGCTGAGATAGCTGGGCCCTTTCTCTACCTGAGGGCACTTGAAAATGCATTTTCAGAGTTGTTGCATGACTTGGGGGCTCTCTGCCATATACTGAGCCAGGGCAGTGACACCAGAACCACATAGGCATGGCCATGTCCAGGACAGTCCAACACAATGCGTGGAATCATCCTGCCCTCAAGGCCAGTGAGCAGCCCCAGTGAGACAATAAACTGCCTGTCATACCAGATAGTGTTTCAACATGTGATGCTGACTGGGACCCAGCCCTCTGCCCTGCCCTGGGCTGCTTTATTCATGCAGAAAGCAATACATTTGGTAGGCAAAGTGCCATTTTCACTCCTAAATACAAGAGGGGTCAGAGTCAAGTCCTAATAACTATAGGACATATGGGACCACGGTTATGTCACTGTGCCTTCCGGAGTCTCGGCTTTCCCATCAATAAGTCCCAGGACAAAGGATTGTCGTAAAGATTAGGGAGATGACATATGTTGAATGTTTCACACAGAAGTCGGTCTAGAGCCAGATATAATAACGAGCTGTTAAGACGGTGAGGGAGAAGAACGTGGGTTTCACAGTGCTGGCAGGGCCGCGGCCCTGCCGCCTTGTCTTTCAGGTCTGTTCCCAGGCTCGCCTTCTGAGCAGACGACTGGCTTCAGAGGGATCACGATGTAAACGATGCCACCACGAGAGAGGGCAGAGCACAGGAGTGAGCCACACAGCGCGAGCCTGGTCTTTCCTGGAGAGCGAACCGTTCTAGTGCTTATTTCCCATTGTGCACAATGCTGGGGGGTGATAGTTCCAGTTGTAGGAGGACCCTGGGCCTGTCCCCCTGGAGCTGGTGAAAAGTGGGGTTCTGCTCCCACGCTCTTCCGAAGCCCACCCTGGCTCGTGCTGGAATTAAGAAGCCATCTGTTGTCTCAGGGATATGACCTTATTAATGTGATTTGTCTGGTGTAGGGTCTCTGTGTTGGGGATGGGAGAAAATTGAAAATACTTTCAATAAAGTTACAGAGATTCATTCAATTAATATCTCATCAAGTGTCAAGAAACAGTGTGGGCCACTGTCCTGAAGGGTTTCAAGGCTGGAAAAGCTGGCCCACGTGGGAAGGCAAAGGAGCTGGGGTTTCTTGTCTGAAAGAAAGAGGATTTGGAGGTGATCCAACAGTAATTTTTCAGCCTACGATAGGTCTGGGATTCAAGAATGCCTGCTTTTCTTAAAGCTTTCTTCTTCTCTGAGGACAAAAAGAAGAGAGAGACTGAAGATTTCGGTGGATTATATTCAGCCGAAAGAGTATCTCTTTGGCAATTTGGAATAGGGTTACGAAGCAACTCAAGGTGTTTCTGACCAGAAGATTTTAAGGAGGAAACAAATACTCATTTGCCAGAAAACCATTAGGGTCCAGTCCTGGAGGGAGGCAGGACTCCCCGGAAACACACTTGACACGCTAGCTTTCGCTAGTTTTATCAGCATGTTACTGCTAACTGGGCTAGGGCAGAACTTCGCTGCATTGACTGGGATGCCCCATGGCCATGGCCACCCCCATTCTCCCCTCACCCACCTCTTAACTGCAGAGTCCGAAGGCCATAATTTGGACTTCCCAGGCTTTTCCTTGCAGCTAAGGGGTGGTATGTGTCATCTGGCCAATGACATTGTATTTCTAGAAATTGTCTGGGGGACCTGTGAAAAAGAGATTTTTCTTCCCTGATGAGAGGAGAGGGGGTACATGAGAGCACTCTCTCTTACTTGTTGGCTGCCTCCTTGCTTACTGCCTTGGACCACAGCACTGAGAAGATGTGATGCCTGGGGCTTTGGCAGCTATTTTATGTCCAAGAGGAAAAAGCCAGAAGTATCTGTGGTGCCCCCTGTTGGCTCTCTGACACCTTGAATTGCCAACCAATCCTAATCTGGCCTACCTTCATTTAATTATAGAGCTCATTAAATCTTTATTATTTAAGCCACTATCAGCCTAGCATTCTGTTACTTACAGCTGAAATCATTTCTAATGAATGCTTTGAGTTGCTGGCAAAGCGGAGAGCATGGGGAACATAGCCAGGCCGGTGTTTAGACAGTGGTCCCCAACCTTTATGGCACCAGGGACTGGTGCTCCTATAAGAACCTGAGGTGGAGCTGAGGCAGCAATGCTAGCGCTGGGGAGCAGCTGCAAATACAGATGAAGCTTTGCTCCACCTCCTGCTGTGAGCCCTGGTTCCTAACAGGCCACGAACTGGTACCAGTCTATGGCCTGAGGGTGAGGAATACCTACTCTAGAAGGCCATCCTGGGCTCTGACCCAGGTGTGGTGAGAAGCAGGGAGAGCTCAAAGCCCTTTGTAGGGATGCATGTGGCAGGCAGCCAAAATGAGGGGAGTCTTCATTTCAGTTCTGAAGCACGGTCACTCACTAGGAAAGGCGAAGCCCAGGCAGAGCCCCAGGCTCCGTGGTCATTTCCTCCCAAGGAGTTTGCAGGTGGACACTCCTCTTCCTACGGCAGTGCTCGTTCGCCAGGCCATGGTCCGTGGACACAGCATCACTTGCGGCACCTCTCTCTCATGGTCTGATCCAGCTGGCATGTGGCAGGCCTGGGAACCTGTGTTTTAGCCAGCATTCCAGGTGATTCTTTTATACCTAACATTTCAGGCTTCCAGCATTGTGGGCCAAAGTGCGACTGTGGGGAGGATAACGGTCCTTCTCAAGTCTTGTTTTCCTTGTATTTTATTTCCCTCAAGTCGTGGCAGCCATAAACACACGCTGGGGGAATTGTGCTCCTCCAGGATTCGTGATGGGGAAGTATATGTACCCAGGTGTTGCCTTCCAGCGTAGATCTGGAATACTGCATTTGATGGCTTTTATAGATAGATATAGGGCTAGCCACAGAGGATGGCCTGTGACTGTTATTTCATAACTTCTACAGCTTCCAAACTGCAGCCGTGCATGCCCGAGAGCAGTGTCAGGATCTCCTAACAACTCTGCCATTGGTTGAGTTATTAGGGAAGAAAAGAATGGAAGAGCCAGAGGCTGCCTCCTCAGGAAAATGCCTGAAGTCCACTTTGGAGAAGGCACTGAACAGGGCAGGGTTTGGGAGGAACCTGGAGCCCTTTTGCTTTGGAACAAGCCGGAAGCACCTCCACCATCTCCATTCTCGATGGCTCCTGCCCCCAGGGGCAGTGTAGAACTTTGCTGGTGTAGTTGTTTACATGGTCCTATACTAGGCTGAATAATGACCCTCCAACATGTCCACATTCTAATCCCTGGACCCGTCAAATATATTACTGCACGTGCCAAGAGGGACTTTGCAGATGTGAATGAGCTGAGGGCCTTGAGATGGGGAGATGGTCCTGGGTTATCCAGGTGGCCCCATGTCATTTTAGAGGTTCTTAAAAGAAGGATGCAGGAAAGTCGGAGGCAGAATTAGGTGTGACGATGGAAGCGGAGGCTCAGAGACAGAGAGAGAGATGAAGATGCCGTGCGCTGGCTTTGAAGATGAGGAAGGGGTTGTGAACCAGGGAATGCAGGCAGCTCCAGGAGCTTGAAAAGACGAGGAAATCGATCCTCTCCTAGAGCCTGCAGATGGAACTGCCCCTGCACCTTGAGCCCTGTGAAACTGATCTTGGACTTCAGGCCCCTAGAACTGTAAGAGAATAAGTTTGTGTTCAAAGCCACCAAGTTTGTGATCACTTGTGTCAGCAGCCCCGGGTAACTCGCACAGGCTCGAAGTGCCTGCCTCTGTTCTAAACTTCTCACATGTTAACTCATGAATTCTTCACAACAGCTCTAATCACCACCCTCGTTTCACCGATGTGGAAAACGGGCACAGAAAACAGCTAAATTTCTTGGCCAAGGGCACACAGGGAGTGTGTGTTCCTGCTTTGTTCACAGCTACAATGACTATAAATACGATGATGCCTCGCTTTTGAGGCAAATGGCTTCACCCACCAGGAAACGTTCCAGTCAATGTCCTGGTCTTGCACAACTTCTCCCCAGAACCTCTTGCGGGGGAATTGTGTGAAAATTGCTCCTTCTAGGACACCGAGACCACCGCCCTCCCACCCAGCGTTTCTAGAGCCCTTGCAGGGGCCTAGGGCTCGACATTCATTATCACGTTTCCTCCTCATTCCACCTGCCTCCGGAGAGGTCAGTGTGCCGGGCAGCAATGCTCACAGGAGGTTTCACACCAAGAATTAGCCAACGGATGTAATTATCTCCTGTTTTTAAGAGAATAACCGAGACTCTGCTAAGAGAGATTAAGGGGAAATGTAATAATATCCATTTTGAGTATAGATTTTTTTTAAAAAAACCTTCGCATATCCCATTTTTACATTTCTTTGATAATTCATTATCGAACATATAGAGAATCTCATTTAAAAGTTAAGTTTGGCTTTTTAAAGTTACACATAAGTTTTTCAAACAGGTTGGTCTTATGCTGTAGGGATAAAGCTGTGAGAGTTTTCTTTTTTAAGTCCAGGAGGGAGAGACTAAGGCTGACTTACCCCACGACTGCCCCGTGCAGCGAGGCCATGAGCCTCGTCATGGGCTCTCAGTGCTCATGCGCAGGGGAGGGGCAGTCGGAAGCATCCTTACCTTGACGACAGACAGCATCCCCTCATTGGTTTGAGGGTTGGTGTGGATTTCGAAGCTCTGCCCTGGGTTTCCATTGATGATGGTGTAGGCCGCCCTCCACGCGCCTGTGGTAGGGTCGTCCTTGTCTTCAACTGTCAAGTTGACAATAACTCCCACAGCTCCTTCCTCGACTGTGGCTTGAAACTGCAAACAAAGCAGAGGGCTACAGTCATTATTTTGAAAACACGTGGCAAAGACCATTGATGAGGTTCTTAACCACATGCTTGGTATTGAGTACATTAACCATAACGTCTCATTCGATAATAAATAACAACTGGAGAACAGCAGTGCCTCTTCTTTGCACCCTTCTCCTGTCTGCCTGAATGCAGACAACCACAAGACCCCAGGTGAGGGTGGGAAAGGGAAGGAGCTTGGGTCCCTGAGTTACCACATGGAGGAGAGCAGCCTGGTGACTGGGAACACCGCTAGAACTGCTGATACATGAGAAACAAACTTTTATTGATTTTGAGCCTTTATACATCTTTGCTTGCACATGTTCTTATAGCCTCACTTACCTCAAACAAAAAAGAACCAGAAAACCAGAGCACCATGGCTCATCAGTGAAGGGGCTGGAATTGGAAGCCTGTGTTTGACACCAGAGTCTCTGCTCAATTGTACCATATTCTCCAATAAAGAAAGCCAATTTCATCCTTCCCACACTTTGCCCATAACTAGTATGACTTTAAAAACCGTTTTCTAAGAAAACATATAAATCAATTGTTTGGAGCCTCGTTGTACCCGTGTTTTTACTGTAATACATCTCAAATACTTGTTGTAAGTAGGTGTGGTGAAAATAAATCAATAAATGAAAAATCGGCTTTCTCATAGATAGAGAATTTTACAAGCTATCATTAGCACATTCCTTTGAGCTGGAAGCATAAAGTATTGTTTTGGTGCTTACCCCTGACACAGTACAGGTGAATAGTAATCCATTTGCAAATATTTTACAAACAAATAATACCAATAAGCTGACAAGAAGAAGAAATATCTCGGAATTTCAATTAATGAGAAAGTGAATCTAGAGACAGTAAGACGATGCTAAAAAGCCCTTGTGTTCAAAGAGAAATAATTTGAGAAATGAGGTTTCAAAAGCAGTGGCTGATTAATTGACTTGCAAATCATTAATCTTAAGCCTTAATCTTGATGCCTTGGAGGGTGGAGAGGAGACGGGAACTAATTTGTCTATCACACCTCAGCAAACCTGTGAGTTGTTTCCCTTCCGTAAAAGGGGTGCTGGGAAATTCCGAGAACGTGCACTTGAGACGGAAAGTAGCTGGAGTGAGGGGAGACATGTGGGATGCTGTCACATAGATATAGCTCCAGGAGACAATTATTTTGGCCTGTTTCCTCTGATTCCAGTTTCAGTAAGTCCTATCTCATACCTTCCCTTCTTCTCACAAGTCATAGAATTCTCAAGCTGGAAATCTAGACTGGTTCTCAGCCCTGTCTGTATATTAGAATCTCTTTGGGGACTCTTTTTTTTTTTTTTTTTTTTAACTGTTAAAGGCAAAGAAAGGAACACGGTCCTCTTTCAATTCAGTTGGTCTAGGGTAAGGCCTGGGATTCAATATTTTCTTAACCTGCCACATAATTCTAATATGCAGTTTGGGGTGAGAATCATGATTGAGTTTAAGTTCAAGGATGACAAGGAGTTAATGAAAGAACCAGCCTTGTGCATTGACAAGGCTACCGGAGCTCAGTGTCGAGGGGCCTGCAGTGCACCTGGGCTCAGAACCAACTACTATTGTCTGCCATGTGTTCAGGAGCAGGACCTGGTGGCACACGTGTCATCTAATCCTTTCAGATTGCAGATGAAGATACAGGAAGAGAGGGAAGGAAGGAAGAGATTTGTCCAAAGTTGTTTAGTGAACCAAAGGTCAGATCCAAGTGTCCTGGATTCTAGTAATCTCTGCTTTAACAAGTTCTATTTCTTAAGCCAGCTCGAGAGCTCCATCGCCTATGCCAGTCCTTCACCCCCTGCTGTGGGCCAGAGCCAGAGGACTAGTTCTCTGTCACTACCAATCACAGGTTATGATCTCAGCTCATAACCTGTCGTTGTGGCTCTTCTGACACCTGTACCTTAGAATGCCAGGTGGACAATTACTCAGATGTGGGGAGTGCTGGACTAGAGGATGCTGGACACCATCAGGTAGAAATGCTGTTACATCCAATACCTAGGTGAGCCGTTGTTTTGTCAAAGAAGATGAGTGTCACGTTGCTAAGATGAAGACACCATAAGAACTGATCCTGATTTGAGAAAGCTGGAGGCTCCATGCACATCTGTCTTGTTCACGGCTTTATCCCTGGTCCCTCATGTGATTCACGGTGCATAGAAGAGACTCAGTAGATGTTTGTTGAATGAATGAATGGTCTTATATATAGGAAGTGGGACCTGGCATCAAAGGTGAGGACTGAGAAGAAATGTGAAGGGATAAAGCTATATGGAAGTGAGACTAAGAGAGACTGGCTTTTTGTCTAATGCCTGATCCTGCCACATCCCTGAATGTTCCAGTGGGGTAGGGGCAGACTGCTCTCCCTTGTTCTCTGGGACATCTCCAGTAGGGCTGCATTGTGACTTTTGTGGACCTTACACACATTTACCTTCGTTGGCCCGCCCTACACTAATATGTTTTCATGGGCTCTAAAAAATTCACTTTTATTCTGATATGAGGAAAATTAAAATTTTCTTTGGCCCTAAAAATTATTTATAAATTGATTTTAGGACCCTAAATACTGCGCCTATGGCACCCGATGGATGACTGGGTTCTGATCCCCAGTACATAGCACTGTATAAGACACATGAAAATCTAATGGATGGATAGATGAGTGAATAAATGAATGAATCTATAAAATTAATATTTAGGCTACATTTAAGTGATACAAGTCTATGCAGCTTCTCCTAAGACACTTTTTTTTTTTGTCTGCAGCACCTACTAAAGGGGCTGCCACTGAATACATATTTAGTGTGTGAGCAAATGAATCCAAATAAAATGAAAACATGGTATTGCTCTAGGAATTCTCAAAGTGTACACTGTGGTCCTAACATGTCCATGTAGCAATAGGTCCACAGCCACATTCATCTACCATCTATCCACTCAACCATCATCCATCCATCATCCATCCATTATCCATCATCTACCCATTATCCATCCATCCATCCATCCATCCATCCATCCATCCATCCATCTTCCAGCCAGCCAGCCAGCCAACAAATACTTGGTGAGTGGCTTCTGTGTGCCAGGAATGATATAGTATTGAGAGAGAGAGAGGAGAGAGAGAGGAGAGAGAGAGAGAGAGGAGAGTGTGTGTGTGTGTGTGTGTGTGTGTGTGTACTGCTAGGAAAGAAATAACACAGCTCCTGAAGAGCCTATAGTTTGGGGGGTGGTGAGAAGGGGTGGGTACCTGACCCCGTCTGGGGAGAATCATTAGGGAAGAACTCCCTGAAAACTGAAAGAAGAGGAGGAGTGAGTGAGGTGACAGTGAGAGAGCATTCCCGGCATCTGGAACAGCCAGTGCAAAGGCCAGTGGCAGAGGGAGCATGATGCACTTGTGAAACAGAGGAAGGTGGTTGTGGTTGGAGGGCAGAGCAGGCAGGGGAGAACTCTTTCTCTTAGACTTCACAGGAGGATAGAGTCAGATTATTCAGGGCTTTGTGGGCCACAGAAAGCCATTTGGGATTTACTGTGGAAGCAAAGGGGAGTCTAATTAAGGCACCAGATTATGTTTAAATCTACTCCTGTGAGACTTTGGAAAAAAAACTTTAAATATAGGAAATATTCAACGCAATTATTATAGTCTTTCGTTAAGACCATTATCTGATTCTTGCGCATAAACTATAAAGCCAGTTTCCTTGAGCATCCATTTAGAAACTCATTATTGCTTAATTAAATACTCATTCTATTAATTCTATTCAATGTTTTAACCCCATTATGTAATTCAAGAATGGAAAATTAAATAGATTAAAATGAAATAGTACCATTTTATATTTCTATAGCAGTGCTCACTTTGTGATTTAAAAACAATAGATAGACATTAATTTACCACACCAGAGAAGGAGAAAATATTGATTGTAACGTTACTTCCTTTAATTGGAAAAAATAGATAAAGTTTTCTGTTAAACTGTGTGGCAAATCAAATGCCAGATGCAAGACGTGTTTTTACATAATCAGTGTGGGCGATTGGCTTGGGACCTACTGAGACTCATTAGCTCTGTCCTCTAAATTCAGAACTGAGTTATTTCATTCTTTTTTGACAAGGTGGGGGTGAGTTTCATGATGGACATTTATGAAGAGCCTCCCGGACTTGCCACAAAGGTCATCCATCACCAGGGGACTTGCATTTTATTATACACTAAGAATGAATGCTCTTCCTCTACAAAGACTGAATGTTTTTCCTCACAGAGCAAAGAATTGGTCTTTAGGTTAAAGTTAACCTGGAAGATGAAAATAATGATTAGCAGGCTAGAAAGCTGCAGGTGGGGAAGAAGTGACAGTGGATGACTTTAAGGTACTGACTATGTGCAAGCTTGAATGCTTGGTGAATGAAGTCTAGGTTCATGAGCTGTCAACCTCGAGTTTTCACAGAGAACTGATATTGAACTTGAAAATCTGGGATGTAGTCATCTGGACCCTGGCTTTGGAACATTAAAAAATAAGTTCCCAGAAAATTTTATAAACATAAATTTCTATTTATGAGGATAAAAGGGTGAGGGATAGATCATTAAAAATTTAAATTGCAAACACTTTTACAGTCTATATTTACATACAAGGTACAGATTTTTGGAAAAATCTTATTTTTGCAGTGGGTAAAAACTGTGATTGACATAAATAAAATAATACATTTAAGGACCATGGCACAGTGTCTGGCCTAGGCTAAGAAACATATGTTTGTTCGAAATGATGAAGGTGAATTTCATTGTGTCATATGAAATACTTAGAAATGAATTGGAGAATATGACTCAAACCCCTGTGATTCTTTCTGTTCTCATTAGTCTACATTATAATGTAGTTATTTATACAGTATCTTATTTCTCTGGATTAGTATGAAAGAAGCTCTTTTCTTTTCAGTTGGTATGTTTACCTAACACTCACATACTTACTTGCTCTTATCTTTCCTCTCTCAACGGGCTCTTCATTGCCAAGGCATGTGATGTTAACCTATAGCACTCACATTTAGAAGGGATAGTTGTATTAGATATCTGGTTTCTTACTATCTATGATTAGGACTCATTCCAGGATAGAAAGATGCAAGAACTCATTTTAATAAATTTTCATTAAGTATCTATTGCATTCTGGGTGTCTACCAGGCACAGGGAATATGGCAGTAAATGAGAGGGACACTACTCTCTGCCCTCAGGGACTTACAGCTTTGTAGACCAGCACATTCACTCCCAGTCATTCCCTTTATTTATATGCTTTATTCACTTATGACTTAGCCAGACAATTTGTTTTCTATCATTTCTCCATTGTCATATATCCAAGGCTGCACCTATGGCCAATTAAGGATGCTTTTGTATTTGAACATAATTTGGTTTCCAGCTAATGGTCATTTCAATAAAGGGTGCAACTGGATATCCATGTGAAGAAATCAATGAATCTTGACCCCTACCTCACACTATACACAAAATGTGAATGGTAAAACATTAAGGCTTTTAGAAGAAAATATAGGAGAACGTTTTAATTCAGCTTACACTTAATGTATATGCACACTTTATATACAACATTATGTGTAATATATATAGAATATTTAAAAATATAAAGAACTACAAAATATAAAATGTAATTATATGTAAAGTATACTTAACATATATATACAATATTTAAATAAAAAAATTTAATGTACAGAGTTCTAAATAAAGGTCATTTGGTATCTTAAAGAAACCCTAATGTCTAAAAAGTGATTAGCAACATTGCCCCATAAGGAACTCTGAAGTTGTCTCACTGAGGACCACAGTCTGCTCATCAGCCAGTGCTCAAGATGCCTGAAACCTACTGGGTCTTTTCCCAGCCATCTCCTGGTAGGGCATGCCTAGCTAGGACTCGAAGCAACTGTAGAATCAAGATGAGAGGAGAACATTCAGGAACCCACCAGACCATCATGGCCCCAGACCCTGGTAGCATCTTTTACTCTTTCTCCATCTGGTTAAAATTTTCTAAGTGCTTTATTCTCATTGAATATGAGAAGTATTAGTTTTCAGCACCCAATGGGAACAGTTCACACACTGAAGAAATAAATCAGATGCTGGAGCTAGGGCTTCCAGTGACTGTGGTAAGAGACTTGCCTGCCCTTTCACAGCCTGGGACGTGACTCTCCCAACTATACTCCTGGAGAGTGGGGATTGAGTCTCTGATTCCCTAAAATGCCCCAACATGAGCTCTTTCATAAAGTAAGAACATTATAAGTGGACTTCAAATTTGGGGATCATTTTCTAGAGAAAAAAACCCAGGGAGGGTGGTAGGTGACAGTGTACACACACACCTGAGAGTCTCATAGTGAGAACAGTGACCAGATCTTCTCTATCCTCAGTGAGAAAAAGGAAAGTGAACCAAATTGCAGTTCAAATGGCAGAAATGATAGAATTCTTAAGTGGTGGATGAGAGTCTTCTTTTTCTAAAGATCATCTGCATTATCTATAAAACATTGAGGGAGCTGTGCCCTCTCCCAGCTGCTGGTGAACAAAGTGTTACTAGAATATCATTTTGTATCAGTCATCCCAGCTTCCTTGGCCACAGTTGATTGGACTGAGAGGTGGACCCTGATTCACAGGTAACCAATCCATTAGCTGCTTTAAGAAAAATCAGACAATTTCTCTAAGAATTTGAACTCGGAGAAATAGAGGCTATAACCAGAGAGTGAAGAGTCCTTAAATCCAAAGTTTCTGAGTAGTTGAACACGGGGTGTCATTTTTTTGCCATTTGGACACTGATGAATTATCAAATAAATACAACGTGCTTAGAGAAGGAAAAAAAAATGGAGATATTGAAAAAAAAAAAACTATGAAGAGCGACCTTAGGGCACTCAAAGACAAAAGACAGATTAAGAAGTCTCCCTGATCTCTCACTAGTTTCCCAGTCCTGCTCCTAATCCCACAAGTGCCCTGCGTTTCCTGTCTGTAAGATGCTCAGTACCCGCGAAGACTTCATCCTCACTCCTACCATCTTAAGTGGGTTTCTACTCCTTGAGACTAAGGGGAAAGCAACTCAGGTGGATGTCTGCCATCCTTAGTAAATGTGGTCCTTTTCTCAATGATTTGGTTCCATAGATGTTTTCTCAAGTATATATTTTTTTCTCTTTTACATCCTTCTATGGAGAGTTTCAAACGTTTAAAAAAGCAGTCAGAATAACGAAGCTCCAGAGGTCTTCAGTTTGTGTCTCCATTGTGTTTCATTCACACACCCACATCTTCCCATTTCTGTATTAGTTGGAGCAAATCCCAGACATATCATTGCATCTGTAAATATTTCAATGTGTATCTCAAAAAGAAAAAGACTCTTTTAGGAAAATATAATTAAAGTTCCTTCTTGAAAATTGCTTCTTGATCCAACCAACATTAATTTCTTCTACTAAAAATTGTTGTGTTTTTTTTCTTTCGTGCCAGATGCTTTGCTAAAAGTATTTGCATGTTGTCTCTATTACGAGAGAGAGAGAGAGAGAGAGAGAGAGAGAGAGAGAGAGAGGAGAGAGAGAGAGAGAGAGAGAGAGAGAGAGAGAGAGAGAGATCACCTACTAGCTGCAGTAAAAGACATTAAATTTACCAGTTAATAAACTTCCCTGTTAAATGTTTTACGCCACCCTATTACTAAACAGGTGAGGAAATACAAAAACAAATGTGCAAGTAGTTCAACAATAATAAGGGACAGCAGCTCAACAGCAAAGAAACATGTTCCTGCGTGAAGAGCACCTTCTGGAAGGCACTGGCAGCCCTGGCAACGTGGTACTGATCCAGGAGAGCTGATACGAACGTCTCCTAGTCCATGTGACCTATCCACTCAGGGAAGCCTCGGACTGGAAGGAGAATTATGTGTCCGGAGGGCTGGCATCTGTGGCTGCTATTCTGAGATGAGGAAAGACCAAATGTCACCTATCCTCCTGGCTCTACAAATGCAGGGGGATGAGCTGACAGGAACGAGAGCGAAACAACATTGACTGCCTGCTGTGGCAGGAACTGTCTCCTTCCCTTTTAGTGCATGCTCGTCTGTGTCAATTCATTTCCTATGAGGACTTCCACGTATTGGCCGCAGACACATAGGACGTGCTGAGTACACGGCTTTTGATGTTGGCCAGGTCCTAGCTCTCTGGGGCTGCCAGTCCACCTTCTAACTGTATTCTTTTTCTACACAGCCTTGCCTACTGAAACTCCTCAAATCTGCCAAATGCAGACATACACATTTGCAAAACTAAAAAGAAGCATTTTAGGAAGGAGAGGCTTAAATAACATGTGTTTTTCTTTACAAAACAAAATGAAAACACGTAGCCCATCAGACACTGACAGGAATATAATGCACTTCGGCAGCTGCTCAAGTTTGTTCCTGGAAATTCAGAATGTTTGAGGGATGGTACAGGAGTCTTACCAATGCATCATTTTCCTCTAAATAATAAAGATTTAAACTGCCTGAGAAATCTGTTAATTATATTTTATCTGTTTAGTATATTAGGTTTCCTGCCTCAGGTTCTGCTTGAAAACAAAAGTTTTGCTGCTAAAAAGAAGTTCGAAAATCACTTCCTTAGGGGGCCGATGAAATAAATATTACATTAGATGGTGAGAGAAAAAGAAAAACCAAGGAGTAAATATGCCTACATTCTTTTTCCTCTAAATGCCAGGCATGGACACTTTATTTTATCCTACATTAGTATCTCTTCTTCAGTTGAGTTTTTGTCTTTAAAAAAATTAAAGAAAAGGCAAAACACATTTGTACATCTGACGAGATAATTGGAAATAGTTTAATTTTGAGAAGCAAAGAGATTTTCTATAGAGGTATGCATTCAACAAATATTTGAATGTGGATGAAGAATGACTTTTTTTTTTTTTTTTTTTAGGAACAATACTCTGCTCTGCTCTAAAGACTTTGGAATTTGGTTTATGCAATTCTACAAATATACAGGAAAGGAAATGCAATAAAAGGGAGCAAGTTCTGATCTCTCTCAAACTCATGGGTAAATTTCTGATAAATTCTATAACTTCTCGGAGTCCCAGTCGTTTATCTGAGATGTAGGGTATCAAGCTAGGAGAAGTTATTAAAGCTGACTACACATTACAGTCACTTGAAAACCTTCAAAAACTACTGATGGTCTGGGGTCCCACGTTCAGAGTGGGCAGGCATTTGTAATCCTACAAACCCCGCTAAACGATTCTAACAAACAGCCAGAACAACTGTTTGAGGTGACTTCTAAGGTCCCCTCCTAGTGCTCTGATGAAGCATTGAAAATGATCTTTGTGATCTATTCTAGCTGGTGTTGGGTCCTAACAGGTGAAGGTCCGGGGGTGGGAATGTCAGAGGAAGTCCACGGGAGGGGGGACCTTGAGAATCCGTGCTCAAGGAGTTCACAGAGCTGCTAAGCAGGCCCATGGAACACAACTGCCAGGAAACCCCAGCGCTGGTTCTTGGAGGTCCTCTTTTCCATCATCTCAAAAAATAAATCCAGACCCGTGAAGTATCCATTTCTCTGCCCCTCTCAGTCCTTGACAACCACGAATCTAGCTTCTCTCTCTATGGATTTACTATTCCGATACTTCATACGGATGGAATCGCACATATGTGTCCTTTTGTGTCTGGCTTCTTCACTTAGCATAGAGTTTTCAAAGCTTACCCGTGCTGTAGCACGTGTCAGGACTTTGTCCCTTTTTGTGGCTGAATAACATCTCATTGTGTGATAGAGCGCCCTTTACTGATCCATTCATCCACTGATCAACGTGTGGGTTGGTACCACTGTTTAGATATTGTGAATAATGCTGCTATGCACATTCATGAACAAGTTTTTGTATGGACTTACATTTCATTCTCGTGGAGGGGAATTCGGGGTCATGTGGTGGGTGACTCTGTGCTTGCGGTGACATGGATTTCAGTCCCTTATCAACCTGCATGGAGCTCTGGTGCTGCGCCTTTCAAACACATAGGGCTGTGTGCTGTTCGCCAGCTTCCCAGAACCTACTGCCTCCTGGCTCCCACAGAGGAACGGCAATATTTGAGAGTGAGGCTGCCCTTGGTGAATGGCATGAGGGGTCTGGAAGGAGGGGGGCTCTGAGAGCTTTATCTCATTTGAAGCCTGTGACTAACCTCCTTCCAGCAGCCTCCTTTCCCCCAGTTTGCACGGGGGTATTGCTCAGGTTAATGTGGAAATGAGACAGACCCCTGGAGCTCTGGGAGTAAAAAAAGTCCTCCTTTCTAACTAGAAAAAGTACATCTTTTATCTCCTGAGCTGTAGGGAAATCGACACACTTGGTTAGGCCCCTGGTGCTAACATCCCAGAACAAATAAGGACAAGAGAAACCTTCTGCTTTCATTACAAGGGATTTGTACGAATTCATACATGGAATTGATTAGAGCATCTAAATTATATTTAAATCCCAAATGTCTTAGTCAGGAGAAACTGCTCTAAATCCATCATCTGTATCTGTACCACCGATTCCTTTCAAACGGACCCAATTGGACAAAACTGTAATTCCCATAAGCACATCCACATATTTCTTTCCAGAGGTGGCTTATGGAGTTTCTGAGAACATCCAAGTCCCACAGTGAGATGAGACAGATGAGAATCATTCCCTTGGAAATCAGACCCAATGAGAGAGGGGGAATCTGGAACATTATTTACTGTAGTACCTGGGCTCGATCCCTGGGGCCAGTAATGTAATGGAAGTCTGTGTGGGGAGAGAGGTGGCCCGATGGCAGGTTTTCACATTGAGAAAGGCAAACAAGGGATGGTCACTCATGTTTATCGCCACATCAAACTCTATCACATATTGCCTGTATGACCACGGGCCAGTCGCTTAAGCTTTCTGTTCTCGATTTTCTCATCTGCGAAATGAGAATAATAGTACCTACCCTCATAGGACCAGAATGGTGATTAAGTGAGAATATCTATAAATGCTTTGATGAACATCTGACAGATTACCAATATATGAACATATTATAATGCACGCAAAGTGAAGAAATGAACTTTGTTACAATGTATATCATTATAAGGAACATGGCCAAAGAAATAAACTTTATTCTTTTTGGGGTCTGTTATAGTAGCCTAGTCTCTCGCTGGATAATATTTCTGCCGATATAAAATTACCTTGTTTTCTAAACTGCTTCCAGTTGATGTCACTTATAGTCAGAAATGCCCTCACCAACGCTTTCTACTTCCTGATTACATTTTAAATCTGACTCAGGTTTCTCAACCTCAACGCTATTGACATTTTGGGTCGGACAATGGTTTGTTGGGTAGGGGGTGGCCCTGGGCACCGTAAGAGGCTGAAAAGCATTCCTGGACTCTACCCACTAGATGCCAGCAGCACAACCCAAGTTGTAACAATCAAAACCGTGTCCAGACATTGCCAGATGTCCCAGTGGGGAGTGTGTGTGTATGTAATCCTCCCTGGGTGAGAATCACGAATCTAACTAAACCAGGTCAGGGGCTCCCTGCGTGTATCTGCCTGTAAAGAGCAGCCCACAAACTCTCCCAGGACAAGATTCATCAGTAAGTTGGTCCTATACTCAAGTCTCATAGGAAAACACTGAAATAGCATAATAACATTTTTCTGGAGTAATTGAATCAGACGTTGCCAAAAAAACATTCAAGGGTAAAATGAAAGACTATAATTATTATGAAATTTATTGATGTAGTTTTTATTACTCTACAATTTTTGAATTAGCAACTGATAATCCCTTTTATAAAAACAGAAAGGTAGTTTTTCTCACTCCCCATTCTTTCTGACACTCGCTCATATCTCATTTTTCAATAAACACATTTCGTGCCTGTGTCCGCCCAGTGGACTCAGACGCAACAAAGAGCCCCGGGTCTGAGCAGGGGTCTAGTGGTACCGTCTCTCCAGGAGACAGGGGACAGCCCTGTCACCCGCGGAGCTTTCTCAAGGGGCCTCAGAAAATCAGAAGGGGGCGTTTTCCACTTGGCCCAGTTAGGACTGGGTTGGACTCAAGTTAATTCGGCAGTGAAGCATCACTGTCCGCCGTCTCTCTTCCCCTCCCAGTTCTCTAGCCTCTCGCTACTTGAAGAGCGGTGTTGGGGCCGCAGCTTGGGCACAGGCTGTGAGTCGTCGAAAATGCAGCAGCTGGGGCTGCACCCTAACCCTTCGGATTGGACCTCAGTTGATTTGGCGTTGCGTCCAGTTTCAGGAAGCTGTTCTTGGCCCCTTCTGCTGACTCTCAGTGCTGACCTTGCTGCCTGGCCCTGAGGGGCAGAGAGACCAGGGATGCATGCAGCACCCCAAGCTTAAAACCTGCTTCACCATTTTCTTGGTCTTGCCTGTCATCGGGCCCAGGAAGCTGGCTCCCTCCTTCTCAATGTGAAGTCCACTCCCTGGGTCCCATCCCCTCTTTTCCTCAACTCCTAGTCTATTTCCCCCCTGCCTGTTAATTTCTCCTGCCTTCAAGTCTATAAACATGTTAAGACAGTCCAATTAACAAAAAAATAAAACACGCACAACAAAGTAAAAGCAACCCTCAACTCTACTGCTCCCTCATTCCCTTCACAAGAGGGGCCTGTATTTCCTCACCTCCCATTGTGTGATAAAGAGTATTAAATATACTGAAAGTTGCTAGAGGGTTAGGGAACATAAAAATAATCATTGTAAATTTATTTGCAATCAAGGAATATAATTGGTCATTGTTGAGATGTAATTACAGGGGAAAAATACTGTTCAAGAATCTTTATCCGGTCTGTTGAACAGGTGCCAAGGAGGCTTTTTGTGAAACCCACGCATAACAGGCAAGACAGTATGTGGCCGCTTTAACCTGGGCTGCTACACCTGTGGGAGGGAAGGCAGCGAGGGGGGGTAAAGAGGCTGTAATTTGAAAAGGAAACACAGGAACTCTCACAGAGTTAAGGAATTTTAAGCAAGCCAGTGAAATCTTTTAGATTTTTCCCTCCCTAGTGACAGTGTGGGACAGTGTGAATTGCCAGGTTGCATGACAGAGGCTGAGAGAAGCTGAGGGGGAAAACGGGGAGAGGAGAGAGACACACACACTCAGACAGGTATAAAGAAAGAGAGCTGGCTGGGGTGGGGGACGCAGTGCAGGGAAAGGGCAGAGATAGGCAGATACATAGACAAACCAAGTCAGAGAAAGGAAGAAGAAGAGAGAAAAATAGACAAGAGAGGGAAAGAAAAATGAGAGAAAAATAAGACAAAAAATAATAGAAACAGGAGAGAGATGTGGAGAGAAAGAGAGAGAGCAATTAGATAGATAGATGATAGATGGATAGATAGATAGATAGATAGATAGATAGATAGATAGATAATGGGTAGTATAAAGGCTTGATTTTGCTTTTTTAAATAAGAAAATCTGGGCAAATCAGGAGCTGTATTCCAGCACTTTCAGCATTCTCAGGACCAAAGGTTGGAAATTTCTATAACAACAGAAACCCAGTGGTTGCAGCTTCTAGTCCAGGGGCCCCCAATCCCCGGGCCTGAGATGGTACTGGTCCATGGCCTGTTAGGCACCAGGTCACACAGCAGGAAGTGAGCGGTCTGGGGAGCAAGCAAAGCTCCATCTGTATTTGCAGCCGCTCCCCAGCACCAGCATCACCACCTCAGCTCCACCTCAGATCATCAGGCATTAGATTCTCATAGGAGCACCAGTCCCTGGTGCCGAAAAGGCTGGAGACCGCTGCTCTAGTCTAACCATGTTCAGGAACTGCAGATGGAGAAACTGAGGGTTCAAGGACTAACTCCTGGGCCCCTGGGAGAAGAAGGGGCAACAGTGACCACTGATACCTTCCAGAAGGATGCTGGCAGGTCCTAGGCATTGCCTCCACATTAACCACCATGAAGTCCAGTCTTTTTGCTACAGTTTCTAAAATCAGTTCATCAGGAAATTGTGTATAATCAAAGTGACCCTTAAAAGTCTCCAAAAGAGTCCATAGGGAAGGTCTCTCCTGGCGCTGGAAGGGCTGTTCTGCTCTTGGGGGCCACCTTGCATGAAAAATCCACATGTGACTTTAAGAACACATAGACTGACTTTTATAAGCTAAATGCCTGCATGATGAGTTTCGTGTATTTCATTAACCCCATACAGGTCCTTCTAAGGTGTGGGCTTGGTTCTCTTTAACTCTTCTTTCTGTTGGCTTTACACAATCTTGAATCCAAAGCACTCTTTGAGGGAATATTTGAGGTTGTGAACCAGGGAATCAACCAAAATTTGTGGTCCCTAGCCTCTAGTTACTTTATGTGAAGTTCGTGTTTATGGTTCATCTCAGAGGGCCTGCCTGCAGCAAGGGAATTGAACAGGGACCATAACAGGGATGGTGGCTGTTAACTTTCTGGGCCCAGGTGGGGCTGACGGCCAAGGGGACAGCTGAACTGAATCTCTTACTATTTGGCTGTAGGGGTCCCCCACAGACATGCACCAGAAATAGTACTTTGCAAATATCCACCATTCTGGACAACACCTATTCTCATGTCACAGTTGTTATGAGTACTGAGGAGGAAGAGATGGGCTATTCCTAGGGATACACATTCTAGACATCCGTGAACATGAAAAAATCCATTACTTAGTCAATAATAGCAACTTCTGAATAAAAACAGAGTCCCTTCACTATTGGGTTTCAAGGAAGCTCATAAGTAACAACACGCACACACATACACACGGAGGTGCATACACATGCTCACACATGTGCATATGCACACATGCATCTTTTGGAGGAAGGGAGTTTTTCAAAGTGAATCAATAGCTAGTGTCATTGCTATGGTAGCGCAAGTGAAACAGGATGAAAGCTTCACAAACGAGGTAAGCTTCCTTCTCCCACAGGTGCAACCTTACACTTTCTACAGTTAGGGTGTGGGTGGGAGGTTGTGTAATTTAAGCTTCAAGGAAGAGAGGAGGCCTGAAGTCACAGCAGTGTGGTATAGACCTCCCAGAAAGAAAAGAAAATGATGCCCAAGGGACAGTGAGTTCCAGGGCTCATTAGCAGGTAGAGGTGACAGGTGGGTGTGGCCTTCTGATATAAGAAACAGCTAGAAAAAAGGCTACCAGAGGAGGTTTCTTGGCCCCAAAGTTGCTGGAACAGGCTGTAGGATGGGGATTTGGCAGAACTGAGCAAACTCATAGTAGGGTTTAATCATGCCTGTTTTCTGAAGAAATCTATGCTCTGCAATCTAATAGCAGCAAAATGATCATTAGTGAAATGATAATAATAAAACCTAACATTTACACACTGCCTTGATGTCACGTACTGGGCCGTTTGTTCACCCAGTGAAGTAAATTCTATTTACTTACCAATTTACAGGTGAGGAAACTGAGGCATAGAGATGTCCAATCTAGCTTTCTCTGAGGCTAGAGCTTGTGTGCTGCCCTCTATTGGCAGTTTGCACAGATGGTACAGTGAGAAAGCATCAAACCCTCGCCCTTCACTGTTCCAATCTACGCAGTGCCAAGCCTTCTCCACAAGTAAGGAAGTCAGCATTCCCCCAGGTTATGTGGCTGTGGTTTAAGAACAGGAAAGGACAGACATCAATTTTCTAAGTAATGGCCGAAAGATTTTCAACTCAATTTTTTGCCTCCCTTTTCCTTGCGTGTGAAGAGGGGAGGCTCCTTTTGACTTCTTTATTTATTATCCCTGTTGTCCACACATACCAATCTTGTGCTGAATTTATAGGAAATGATGCTCTCTCCTCCTGTTTCCACTGCCCCTTCTCATATACCCCACACTCCCACCGCATCACTACGATGGGCCACCTGCAGGGGCTAGCAAGCTCTATGCTTCTGCCTTTTCTGGTGGTCAGAATAGGTCCCCAGTGAATGCTGTGGGACAAGGGGAGGCGACTGTCCATCACCCACAGGGGACTTCCTGCAGAGGTTTCTGGGTGCCCCACCTGAGGGTTGGGGGTGCTTTGATGCAGTAGCCCTTTTGCTACGAGTGTAGCTTAGGGGTGGAGTGGCCCAGGGGTGGCTGGGGCATAAAAGGAAACTCAGGGATGGGATTAGGTTCAAGAGTGAGAGCTTGAAGGTTGGGGTCCAAACAGAGAAGAGCTCAGAACATCTAGACCCTTTCCGATGATCATCAGCCCCTGGATCCCAGATGAGCAGCAAGCTGTGAGGCATCCTTACTATCTGCTTCTGCTGGCTCTTTTGTACCTTGACCTCCCTCAGCTCCTCTTAGATGTTTCTCTGGTCCAGGCCCACAGAGCACGAGCACATTAGCCCCCATCCAAAAGGTGTGGGCCTGGGGATCCCACTTCTCTGGGGTTCCCAATACAGATGGGGTCCCTTCCCAGGTCTAGGATTCTACTTCTGCCCTGCGCCTGAGGGCCAGGTGCTGGACCATGAACCTTGTCTTCTGTGTATCTGTTGGAGTCCATCTGTGGTGGGGCGGGCTTTCCTCCAGTGTTGGCTAGGAGTCTGTGCAGGTGCAGGAGCCAGTGTAGCTCAGGGGATGAAGAGGATAAAGGCAATTGAAAATTACTTTGATCACACTAGAAAAAGGGCCATAGACTGCAATTTAAAATGCTCACACCTTTTGAAACATGCATTTCACTTGTGAGAGTTTACCCTACAAAACCCTTCATACATTGCATGAAGATACATATTCAGGAATTATTATTGCTGTGATGTTTATAAAAAGGAAAACCAGGAACCACCACCATGTCCATTAATAGGGAATTGGTCAAGCTGTGGACCATATGAAACAGAACACAATACAGAGCCATTAAAATGAGGGAGGTAGTTAATTGTTTGGCACGACTGATCAGAAAGGAAGTCTCTTGTATTGGATGATGCGAACCATGCCATTCATCCAGATGGAAAGAACCTTGGCCTGGGAGATAGAGGAACCCACCCTCCCAACAGCTTCTGTGAATTGTCTTGAATTACTAAACCTTATGGTGGGTTTCACTGACATTTGCTGCCAATAAGAAAGACCAAGATCCCCCAAAGCAGGTAACAAAAGCAAAAGGGGTAAAAATAAAAACAATAGCAATGGCCTATGTTTTACTGAGTAATTATCACTTCCCACACTGGGTGAAACTCCCTGCATGCATTACACCTTGTGATCCTCACCACAGCCTGAGGAAGTAAGGAGCATTATTTCTCCGTTTTGCAGAGGAAGACGAAGATATACATCCTGATAAGACTGCAACGTAGTATGAACAATGCGATCCCATCTTTGTAAATAAAAAGCAGGACTTCCTAGATGGAAAGGGAAAAGGCACCTGGACAAGTTTAACGCAAACGTTACAGTGGTTCTCTCTCAGGTGAGTGGAGAGAACTGGCAACTTTTTGTCTTATATCCTTGTGTGACATTTTAATTTTTTTTTCCCAATGGAAATGAATTATGTTTGAATCAGAAAAAGATAATTCTGGAGGGAATAAAATGCCCTTGAATTTGAAGTGTACTTGAAATTAAGTTGGTTTCTAAAGTACTTCCACAAAAGAAGAATAAAGTGGGAAGAATCACTGTACTTGATGTTAAGCCTCACTATATAGCTACAGTAATCAAGACAGTGTGCTGTTGGTGGAGAGACATATAGAGCCATGGACCAGAAGAGAGAACCCAAACTTTCAAAACTCAACAGTAAAAATACAGTTCAATTAGAAAATATTTTTCTATGCCCTGAACCAACATACACAATGGGACAATTCTGGGGTTATGAAGCAATGAAATTAAGTCTGGTGGAGCCTTTATTCACCTAAGTGATGGAATATCTCTTAATTAGTCTCAGTAACGTTTGGTTCGAGGTGATAAAATGTCACATCCATGACTGACCTTGAGGATAATTTCTAATTCGTCCACAATAAACCAGCTATATAACCTGAACACATGACATAACTTCCCTAACCCTCAGCTTCCTGATCTGCGAACTGGAGAGACTAGGAGAACCTATCTCATGAAGAGATCATGAGAATTAAATGCAATAATGCACAGAAAGGACTGTGCACACTGACCACGGTCACTGACATCCCCATTTTATAGGTAAGAAGACTGAGGTCAGAAGAATTAAGAAACTCGTGTCATATCCAAGAGCTGGGGAATGATGGAGATAGGACTGAAGCTAAGAGTCATTTGATACCCAAACCATATATATCCACATGGCACCCCGCCCTGCCTTGTGAACAAAAGAACTCAGAAACAGAACTGGGATTGTGAGGTAATAAAAGCAGTCCTTCTAGCCTGACCAACAGTGTGCACAGAGAGATAGCTGGAAACCAGACATTTAAGCCCTTCCCCTTCCTTGTCTCCTCCTTAGAGTCTATCCTCTGAGGCTCCCTGGGTCAAAATAATTGGGTTCACAATTTTTAAGAATCCTGTACATTCAAATTGTCACATTCTTGTCAGCAGCATTTGCTGCTGGATTTGCTGGACATTCAAAGCCCCAAAGCAGCCTCGTCGTATGGACAGCTTACCATATTGCTTAGCCCAGCTGGTGAGTGATACTTTTAAATCTTTTTCAGAGGTCTCGGATCCATGACCTTGACACATGGTTTGGTCAAGCAGAGATGATAGACTTGCCTGGGGCCCCGTATCCCACAACAGCCTACAAACTCATTGGTGGAGACACAGCTGTTTTAATCAGGGGCTGTTGACAATGTACACAAATAGAACTCTGCCAGGAGCTGTTCAGGGTCACCATGGCTGGTTCCCCTCAACGATATTTTATTGTACAAATGCTGACAAACAGCATTCCAATGGCTCCTGAGGAGCCATCTCGCTGGCCCATCTTGACGTGACTTTCCTCTTTCCTTCCCTCCCAAAGTGTTACTGCTCTTTGGGGAACTTGCCCTGTTGACACTGTCCATATGAAGCTACATCTCTGCTAAATGAAAGAAGTCCATCATTTTTATGCCAGTCTTCCAGACACTAGGAGAGCCTACCTTCCCCTCCAAAATGTCACATGAGAAAAAGATAAGCCATGTTTAAAATTTCAGGATGGTCACAGAGCTCATGCAAATGAAGTTAACATGATGCTTTTCTCTAAGCAACAGGGCCAGGGAAAGGTGAAAAAAAAAAAACCACTCAAAATCTTATTAAGGCCCTAAACCCAAGACGCACTTTCCAGATGCAGGGCAGATTTCCATGCCAGTAGAGCAAGTGTTACTGCCCAGATGTGTCAGAATCTCAGAGACAGAATCTTCAGGGAGCAGAGTTCTGTCAGAGAAGCTGAAAGCTTCATTCTACATCCTTCCACTTATACTTACCGATTGTATTTTCTGGCTACAAAATGTCTTCCTTAGTTTTCCCTTGAACCATGCCAGCAAATGCCAAGACTGAGGAAGGGGGTGCTCTGGAATCTCAGTCCAAACATCACAGGGTAGGGATGAGTCTCTGGGTGGCTATAATCATCATGGTGGCTCTTTATGGAGCCTCATGCTGGGCATATGCTCACCATATATTATCGCTTGACATTGAGATGCTCTACTTCATTTAATCTTATTACAAGGTAAGTACACTTACCTTGATTTTACTAATAAATAAACCAGCTCTCAGAGAAGTTAAGTAATATGTCTAAGCTCACCCAGCCAGGGATTTCCAGGCAGTGCAGAGATTTAAAGCAGATCTGAGATCAACACATGAGTCTTCAGAGCTTGGCTAAATGTCCATTAACACAAGAAGAATATGTTAATTGCCTCCTGTTGCCAGTCAGATAACAGGTTGCACATGGAAGTGAGCAGGATCTGAGGATTCTATAGAAGGTGGAAGCTAAAATACATTTTGGTAACTGACACTGATTTTTAACTTTGATGGTCCTAGACTGTCTTGTCTATCACGACAGATTCAAGGCTTGTTGCAAGGCCTATCTCCCTGGATCTAAGGTGTCAGCTCACGTGACTCAGCTTGTCAATCTTCCATGAAGATGGCCAAAGAGTTTTCCAATTGGACGTTGGGTTGTTCCATTGCCTTGCTCTCGTTGAATAGCCTTGAAGAGATGGGATTTAAATTGTGTCGAGGATATTAGTCTAAAGTGAATGAAGTGGAGAGTAGACTTCTCGTTTATGTCCCCAGAGTGATAAATGACGGAGTGTAATTTTTTTTTTTCTAAGGCAAAGAAAATGGGAAACCAATGCGGATTTCGGACACATGAGAAATAGCTTATGAATTTAGATGATAGCTCGGCAGAAATAAATTGTACATCTGTTCATTCATTTTAATAAAGTGGAGGGATGGCATGCTGCTGGAGCCCTTGGAGAACCCTGGGTTTTTAAAATTATGGTCCTATAATAGTAGCATTAAAATTTGTAATGCAGCCAGTGGTTTCTGAATTGGAGGGAAAATTCATTTATAAAATAAAAGTTCCGACTTCGGAATGTAAATGGGAAAATGCAATTTTTCTTGGCCAGATATGAATTAGTCCTGGGAGGGTGCTGTAACATCTTGACCATAAAATATATTTTACAAATCTTATGAGAAAGTTTTCAGACTGCTGACAAAACTTCTTTGGGCAATCTCTATATAGGTACATTGTGTAGGTATGAAACATATGGTAAACTGGCTTTGTTATTACTACCTTGAACTTGGTCCATCTTGTACAAGGGTAATTACAGGTTAATATTTACATTTAAGATGAGTCTTGTGTGTTACGAATACAAAAATCATTTTTACTCATTAGTAGAAACATAAGGAGGAGAACTTTTATGGACCAGCAATTACTAGTTACCATAAAAATGTGCTCATTCAACAAATGGCATTTTCTTATTACAGGTGAGCCCTATGCTTGATTTGGGGGAAAATACAACTATTCTGATTGTAGGTTTCTTACTGACTTTAAAACCTAGAGCATTATTAAAATTTCTTCAAAAATAGGTATTAAGCTCATAGAAAGCTTTAAGGCAGAGCAAGCAATTTCAATTTTATTTCACAAATCAACACTCAAGATTTCAGGTGGTAAAAAGTATAAATGAACCAGTAGTGCCAGCTGGCTATGGATAACACAGACCCTGAGAGGAAAAGCCCAGACTGCCTCAAATAGATTTTATTTGACTCCTAATGAAATGCCAAATAGATGACACATTTCAGCCTTATAAGCTCGCAAATAAAAAAAGAAAGAGAGATCTTAAAGAGGTTGTGTTTAGTCTTAGAACTGAGGGCAATTAGCTATTGTCTTAGCTCAGCTTTTGCCCAAAGATGTAAGACATTCTCGCTAGGTTTGTGGTTAATACTTCAAAGAGGTCATATGGATAAGGGAGCTGGAATGTGACTCCTCGGTGGAGATAGAACAGAGATGGGACAAAGACCAAAAATAAGCTGTTCAAATTCCTTCCAGGAAGGATGATGATGTGAGTATTGGTAAGATGAAGGAAGATATCAGACCCCAGAGAATTTTGCAATTAACATCTCTTGTCAACCAATGCTTAAAATTAGAACTATTCAGATCAGAGGCCTCCTGGGAATTCTGTTTCATATTTGTGTTGATCTATGTCTAGTTTCTTAGGCTGCATTCCTCAAAGTGAGTTTACTGCATCGGTGAATATCACTCTTTTCAAGGTGTTTGACAGTGTCCGGATCTGGCATGTACTCTTGAACGTGGCTCTGCCGCCTCCTCCAGTGGGATCTATTTTGAATTGGAAATAAGGGGCAAGGTCATCTTCTGAGAAAGAGAGAGGACGAAAGAGAGCTTCGAAGAGAGCACAGAAGATTGAAATCAGCCACCAAGCAAGTAGCAAAAGGGGCTGTTTAGAGTGAAACAGTAAATGAGGAAGACCCCACTCATACCTGGGCAAAAACAAACAAACAAACAAACAAACAAACCCCAAAACATATGTATATGACTCACACTTAAATATTATCTGTTGATTCGTTCATCTTTAAATGCCCCCATCGCAGTGCCTGGCTCATAGTAGGTGTTTAACTAACGTTCATGGACTACCTGAGTGTCAGCTATATCCTAAGCACTTTCAGATTCCTCATGTAGTTTTCTCTCCTGCACAATATCCTGGCAACACAATTACAATCACATTATTCACAGAAAGTCCCTGTGACACTTCCATGTTTTAACAAATCCAGATGGCTGATGGTTCCCCTGCATCCACCGGCCTCTGGCATTGAGTCTGGCCTCAACATGGTCACAAAATGAAGAATATGAAACAGCCGCATGCTGTGTGGCAAAATCAGCTAAAGAAATGAAAAGAGCCCAGGAATAAGAAGTAAATTTGTTTCCTTACATGTTATCTGTGGCAGATTTGCTCCAAAGGAAAGGCCCTCAATTAACCTGACTTTGAGCTTCGTTTTCTGCCATTTTCAGTCATGTCATCATCGCTTGTGTTCGTCTCCTGCTACCCTGCAGCTCACGCACAAGTGCAGGCTGACCTTGTCTTTTCAGATTCACAAGCCCTTGGGCTGAGGTGCCTCCTGGAGAAAGCTCCAGACTTCTCCTCCTGCCGTGCAGGGAGGAGACTGAACGGGACTCTTCCCGAGCTAATGGCAACTGACCCTCCCCACCCACTTGGGGAAGATGGGCTGGCTGTGCTCCAGCTTAACAACAAGTGGATGACACCTACCGCTTTCTCAAAGCAGAGTGGGAGTTGCAAAGAGAAGATAACTTATTTTCTACAGGTCTGAGAGGTAAGTAACAAATCCCAGGACCAGCAGAGGAAGCAGACAGTCCTGTCACAGTGAAGCCTGGTAACAGGCCCCGCTCTCAGCACGGGACCCTGTCAGTCACAGTCACTGGCATGTGGGAGGGGGACGAAGAGGATGAATCTGCAAAACATAAATAATGTCTCCCCCACAGTACAGAGTGTGGAAGGGCCATCCTTGAACACACACGCATTGAGGCTCTGGAACACAGAAGCCAGCAGAGCCGTCTGGAGGAATCAAGCATCTCCTGAGATGATGGATCGTTGAGGAGAATGCCCGGGCTCATCTACTTTGGCTTAAAGTACACAACATGCACACGTACGTTTTATTTAGGTGAGAACTAGGGAAAACGATCATTTACACACAGTGATGCTCTGGTAAATATTTAACAACCGAATCTTAAGGAGGGGAAAAAGCCCTGATTTGTGGCTTGTGCCAACTTCTGTGCTGTGAATACCCCCATCACGGCTGATTTCAGGCTACCAACGTGATGTCACCATGCACAGAACTGGGAAGAGATGGGCTTAACCAACTTTTGCAAGGCTGGTGCAAGGTGCCCCTTGCACCTTTGCTTATGATGACCAAGCTAAGGTAACTGATTTGCTTTCAAAAAGTTCTGAAATAGATGAAAATGTAGCTTCAGTCAGTGGGCATCCCTTTCTTTGGGAAGCATCTCACCCTATCCCGTGGGGTCCCGTTGGTGTGGTTAACATAGGCCTCACTTTTTCTTCTTCAGATCAGGTGTGGGCCAATCATTTCATCATTCCCTGGTGCTCAGTGTCTGGTCTGAGGTGGCCTTGTGACCCAGTAAAGTCAATCGGGTCTTTCTATGAGATTAGTATTGGATCTGGGCAAATGGGGAATGTGTGTCTTCCTCTGTACATAAGCCATGGGGACATGAGCTTAGGGCTACCAGAGGCCAACTTTCCTGCCACGAGGAGAGATCCTACCGGAAAATAAAGTCAACACTGAGAGAAAGCAGAACCAAGAGAGGAACAGAGTATAGACAGCATTATGATAAAGCTGTCAGAATCCTGGAGGCGGCCACATTCAAAGTCAGAAAGCCCTTAGGCTTCCTCAGTGACAAGTACTAATGTATTGTCCAGGTGAGTACAAACCCAATGCCCAGTGATGAGTACCAATGCAATGCCTGGTGACAAGTACCAACACAATGACCAATGATGAGCACCAAGGCCTTCCGCATTGATGAGTACCAGTGGAACGCCCTGTGGTGAGCACCTCTGCATTCCAGGATTTGCTCATGCTAGTTCAAAACGGGTTTCTGCCTTCAACAGCAAAACGAGTAAAAGCTGAGGTTCTTCATCTCTGGAGAAACTACAAGCAGATTTTCTTGAGGGAGACTGAGCCTCTAGTCTCATCTTTACTCTAACTGATTTGTATTTTCAATTTCCCAAAGCCAAAGGGAAAAAAGATATTTTGAACCACATTATACAAGGCTGGTACAAGCAGTCAATTCAGTTCTCTGGGGTTTGTTGAGGCTTTCCTCTGAGCTACAGGGCCCAGTGCCCATCATATGGGAGGCCAGTGCTTGGCTGTTGTAAACCAGACAGCTAACCAGTTCTGGCTGTGATATATAGATTCGCAGTGCTGAATTGAACCTGTGTTAAACCATGCATCCAGGGGCGATTAGCAAAGGCATCTGTTCCTATTTGCAGAGCTGCCGGGAAAGAGTGCTGTTAGATTTGATTTAATGCAGCAAATATTCTTTGTGCTCCCTCTGCGTACACCACTCTGTGACTGAAGGGGGAGACTGTGACAAATGAAGCTGTGTCTGCCCTCAGGGAACTCCAGTCTAGAGGAGGCAGAAATGGATGCCTCCCTAGAATGCTGATCCATTGTGTGCCGGGAAGAATACTTTGATTGAGGCAGGAACAAAATGCTGAAGAAGCACAGGTCATAGAAGACAGTTACTTCTGACTGGAATATTAGGAGAAGCGTCAGGGAACTGCACAGCTTCCTGAAGCCTGTCACTGAAGGAATAGACTCACAGAAGGTGGGCCACCTTGCCCACTCATCCTTGTGTTTGTGGCATATAGGCTAGCCCCAGCTCCTCCTCTCGGGTCCTCAAACACCTCTCGTGTGACTCAGGGCACTTACGCATGCTGTCTGCTCTGCCCAGAATGCGCTATCCCAGCACCACCTCTCCTCACGTCATTTAGCAAAGCCAAGACTTAAAGGCTGAGAAATTACTTCGTGACCTCACCTTTCTATACCCCAGACTAGGTCTGTTTTCCTTAGGTCATGTTGCTGAAATTCTGAATTTATCTGTGGGATACATTCCTCTGGCAATACTTTAATATCTGTCCTCCTTGCTAAGTCTCAAGAGGACAAGGACTTGCTCATCTTATTTAAATCTCCAACCTTCAGCTCACTGCCTGTGTTAGATAAGTACGCGCTAAGTGCGTGAATGAAAGAGCTGAGGCCACTTTCAACCCTGCTAACTCAGAACAAGTATATCAAATGCACAAAGACTGGTGAACTCGAAGAAGCACATTATCTCACTAATGATTATGAAATGGCAGTAACGACAGTCATAAATCTAAAAGATTTAAAAATTGTTATCAGAGATAGCAGACTAGTATAAAAATGACCCTAGTTAATGAACCAAAGTTTTTCTCGCTTTATAGGTCTTTCCCTGAATTCTCCAGTGAGTAAAACCTGGATTTCAATGGAGATCTAATAATTGGTGCACCATTATAAGCTATCGACAGCCGTGCAGGTCGATTTCGAATTAGATACGCACACGAATGTCTATAAAGTAGAAATATCAATGTGTTTTCAAGTATGTTGCTGTGTTCAACATGGGTTATTCGACTTGGTTGTCAGGTCTCTTAACGAAAGGTTAGCTTGTCAGGGCCTGGCTTCTTTCGTTTCTGAACCCCATAGAGCGGGGGTCCCTAACCCCCGGGGCTGCAGACCAGTACCAGTCTGTGGCCTGTTAAAAATCTGAACTGCACAGCAGGAGGTGAGCAGCAGGGGACTGAGCGAAGCTTCGTCTGTATTTGAAGCCACTGCCCAGCGCTAGCATCACTGCCTCAGCTCTACCTCAGATTGTCAGGCATTAGGAGCACCGGTCCTTGGTGCCAAAAAGGTTGGGGGCTGCTGCCATAGAGTCAGGACAATGTGAAGAAACTCAGAAGGTGAGTACAGTGTAGCAGTTGGGAGCTGGGCTCTGGAACCAGATGCCCTGAGTTGGCAGCTCTGCCTCGCCACCCTGTAACTTCAGGCATGTTCTCTAACTTCCCTGTGTCTTAGTTTCCTCGTCTGTGAAATGGAAATGATAAGATTACTTATGTAATAGGGCTGCTGAGAATTAAATGAATTAAGATGCCTAACACATTTCGAACAGTGCCTCACACAGGTAACCACTTAGTAACTGTGGCTTAAAAAAGTGGTTTTACGAATGAAAATATTTTTCAGACTTTGCTCGTAAGAAATGATCATTAGATTTGCCCACTGGGCCTATCAAAATAACGATATAAACCTGCTAATCAAATCCACTGACTATTAAAAGACCACTCCCCTTTTTTTTCAGACTGAAGAAATTGTTAAGGGAAAGAATAGCTTAGACTTGTCCTGGTGAGCTCGGGAGAAAATCTCTCTGATTGCTGCAGTTATATCCAGGCCTTGCACAAAATATTGTCCAGATCTGAACAGAGAGGCAGGTGAAGCAACAGGGAAGTGGAAGGCAGTAGTTGAAGTTCAGAAAGTTCAAGAAGAGCTGAGACTGGAGGTTATAAACCCAGCTCTTCAGCAAGCTCCTGGTGCACAAGTATAATAAGAAAAACTAAATACCTGTTCTGTGAGCCCTGGCAGGGAGGCCCAGAGAGCTGACCCACAGGGCAGGACCATGGAGTAGGAATATAACAGCTAATTCTGACTGCATCAGGCAGAAATGATCTAAGAATTGGGTCTGCTGACACTGAGCTGGTAAGTTGTTAAGCCTTTCTTGGTGCAGAAGTAGCTTAGTGCAGGGTTAAAAGCATGAGATACAGAACTCTTTGCAAGTTCTTCAGCTCCCTGAGCCTCAGTCTCCATACACATGAAATGGGTAAGGCAATAAAACACCTATCTTGGGGTTAGGAGGAGAAGTGAAAGAAAGACTGTATGTAAAGCTCTTCGACCCTGCCTGGCACAAAGCCAGTGCTTTCAGATGTTTGCACTGGCTTCTGCATATTTATTTAATGACCAAGAGGACAAAAGAGCAGGTCCAGGAATATTGCACAAACAGAACTTTTGATAGAATGACCAGTCTTGTCTTTGATAAGAACTCATTGTGCATTTGCTTTTGTTCTTGAGGGCAGTTGCTACATTTAAAGAAAGATCTCTCTTTGAATTTGCAAGGAAAAAAGGAGATGCACAGTTCAGAACCTCAAACTCTAGTTCCCTGTGACTTCAGGGAAGGAATCAGCCTGCTAAGCCTCAGCTTTCTCGTCTGCATGGGGATGACAACCAGACACTCCTCACTGGACTGTTGTGTTATTAGGTGACATTATGTGCAAGGTGGAAGGTCATCATAATCTTAAAAATGACTATGCAAATGTCTGCCAATGATGATTTCCTGTTGTTGATATTATTCCTGATTCTGTGAAGGATACAGGTGGTAGGGTCCCACGTTACTGGTGCCATCATCCCCAGGAATCTGACCAGTGATTCACCTATATTGAACAACAATATTCTGGAGCAGCATGGGGGTGCTAAGTCTTAGAAGGATGCTCTTTACCCCAGTGGTCCCCAACCTTTTGGCACCAGGGCCCGGTGCTCCTATGAGAATCTAATGCCTGATCATCTGAAGTGGAGCTTAGGCGGTGATGCTAGTGCTGGGGAGCGGCTGCCAATACAGGTGAAGCTTCGCTTGCTCACCCGCTGCTCACCTCCTGCTGTAGGCTCCATTTCTAACAGGTCATGGACTGGTACCAGCCCATGGCCTGGGGGTTGGGACCCCTGCTCTCCCCTTCGTAGTGTCCACCCATGTCTTCCAACTGTCCTTTGAGTAAATCCAGCCTCTTTGCCTTGTCTGCACGATCTGGCCTTTGCCTTCCCTCATCCTGTCTCATGCTGCCCCAGCCACACTGATGGCTCCCATTTTCTCAAGCAAGACATGCTCTCCCATCCTTGGGGGTCCTCACATGGACCCTCGAATCCTCCAAAGTCTTACTGTTATGGGTTGAATTGTGTCTTCTCTGGAATCCTAGCTGGCAGTATCTCAGAATGTGCCCTTACCTGGAAATAGGGTCTTTACAGAGGTAAAGGTGTTCGAGGTAAAGGTAAAGATAAAGGTATTCTTTTAAAGGTATTAAAATAAGGTATTAGAATAGGCTCTAATCCGATATGACTAGTGTCCGTATGAAAAGGGGAAATTTAGACACAGACATTCACACAGCGAGAACACCATGGAAGCCAAGGGCAGAGATCAGGTGGTGCACCTGTAAGCCTGCGAATGCCACAGACTTCTAGTAAACCACCAGAAGCTAAGAGACGGGCATGAAGAGATTCTCCTGCAGAATTTTGATTGTGGGCTTTTGGCTCCAGCACTGTGAGAGAATAAATGTATGTTGTTCAAGCCACACAGTGTATGGTGCTTTGTTACAGCAGCCCTAGGACACTAACAGCCATTGTAAATGTCAGCTCGTCAAAGGAGACCTCCCTGAACTCCACAGTAGGTGCCACATTGTCCCCAACTGGGGTATTCACTCCATTCCATCTTGTCACTAGAGGACATCTCTGGCTATTTGCTGGTTGGTTGTCTCCAGTTTAGACTACAACTTCATGAGGTCAGGGGTCACGCTTCTCACGCTTACCACACTGCATCCCAACCTAGCACAGTGCCTGGCAAAGAGGAAGCATGGAATTCTTGTCTGATGGCTGGGCCAGTGAATGAATGAATAAACGAGTGAACTTTGGAAAGCAACAGTACAGTGTTATGATGTGCAATATACAGATATAGGTGCATTCAGGTAAGACAGGCTGAAGAAGATACTTCTCATAAATTCCTGTCTTCTCAGATATGGATGGGTCAACGGCGAAATAAAATGCTGCCAACATTGGGAAAAGATATTCAGTCTGTAACTGAAGTAGATTTCAGTTTGGAAACCAATGGATATATGAAAATCATTTCTAGATTGTTCTGATTAATCTCATTTAGAAGAATAAATCCATACAGAATTCTAAAGCTGTGGAATGTTTTTTTTCTTTCCTGTTTTTAAGTTTGTAGAATAAGTTGAGCCTCTCTCACTCTAATGATTCCTTTAGGTAGTATTAACACTGAGTTTTCTTCCTTTTCTTTTTCTTTTTTTTACTTAGCTGGTGGGGAAGTAGATTTAGGGCTCTGTACTGTTTATATAGATTCATTTATTTAGTTCTGGAAAGGAATTTAACTCCAACCCTCTTGGCTGTTGGTGCACCACAGTGAAATGATATACCTCACGATCACTTGTGACTTCTGTATTACACTGAGTTTTCACTGGCAGCAGCATTTTGTGCCACAATGAGACTGGCCTTGGATCTGCTATCTGCCTTGGGTGGTGTCTCTCATCTCTAGAACCAGTGGAGTGGACGAGGTTCTTTCTCAATTCTCTTTCAACAACATGACTCTTTATTTCAATAGCTTCTGTCGCTTACTGTCAAACATTTCCTTTGTAACTTATTCACTCATTCACTCATTATTTGGCCATATGTTACATGTTGGGCTGGGTGCTTGGACCAAGGTAAGGAATGAAAGACACAGAGTTTCTTTTCTCATGGAGCTAACATTCTAATTTGTGGAGAGGACAATAAATGAATAAGTAACTTAATTATATGGCACATTAGAAGGTGAATATTACATATTGTATATTAGAATAAAATATGTACATATTAGGATATATACATATTACAACAGAATATATAATGGAATATTATATAACAACATATAATGGTATACATGTTAACACTGTATATAATATGAAATAGAATAATATAGAAGCTGAGACACAACAGGCTGAAGTATTTGATGAATGAATAATAAATTCATCTCTAATTAAACATTTGATGGTCACTCTTTTACTTGGCCCTAGAGGCAATGATGAAAAGGACATGCCCCTAAATATCAAGCATTCAAATGGCATTGGGGAGATATAGTATGAGTAGATGATTGAGAGGCAGTGCGATAATATTGTGCCAGGGGATGCCTAGTGTGTGTAGGAACAAGGATAAAGAAGCAACAACCTGGTGAAGGATTTATAAATTGGATATTGAAGGATTAATTGGAGTTTTCCAGGTACAAAAGAAGAAAAAGGCATTCCAGGGAGAAGAGAAAGGAATGTATTATGGCGTCAAGGCATCTAAAGCTTGGCATATTAGGGAATAAGTAGAGCTTCATGTGGCCTGAGGTGAAGGTCGGCTGTGACCAGGTGAAGAGTGCTTAAGACCATCTGCACATAAGACCCAGTGATCTTATTTCTAACGTTGCTCAGTACAAAATGATTTCCAGGTGCAGTGTGGGCTTGGACATTTTATTTTCCAATACGCTCCATTTTTGTTGCTTTTGGCTTTCTATTTTTGAACTCAAGTTCTCATTTTGCAAGCTGCATTATGGAAGTATAGTAAGGTTACATTCTTAGAGTTAGAAAAATAGATGTTTTATAGCTTTGTGGTTGTTGCTCTTAGTGTGAGGATATTGTCTTTGAATAGAAGCAGATGGGTGAAGTCTTCAGAGGCCACTGTGCTCTGGAGTGGCTCGGTGGTGAGACTGCCAGCTGTACTAAAAGACTGCTTTTATTGTCATTGAGCTGCTGCTGACCCTCTAAGCATAAGCAGAGGGTTATCAGAGGCACAGATTTTACATAGAGGATCACACAGGAACGATGGGGATCAACACACCATGAATATAATTATGAAAGAGTGATTAATGCAATAAATCATCTGGCTGTCCAGTCTACCTCTACAAGAGATTTGAAGAACCAATCACAGGTTACATTTTTTTCACTTAAAATAACCCAGATGTTTTGACATCACACACACAGTTTATAATTTCACAGGCATTTTCAACTAAGCAAAATTTCTCACCCTACTGTTCATGAAACTGTTAAATCTGGGAATGCACCCACTACCTCTTTCCTTAGCTGGAAGAATCCCATTTGGCTTCTATTTATAGAGCACTGCTTGTATTTGTACAAATGTTTCCCTTCACTCTCTTTTAGTCAGGAAATCCAGCTAGAGCCCTGCTGTTTCAAGTACCTCTAAAATTTGAATACTAGGAGATTTAATTGATAATTTCATGTTTTTCTATGACCTTGGTGCAGTAGAAGAAAGCAATGAACTCATCCCTTCGAAGTCAAGATAAATGGGAAATGTGGGTGTTGGCTGTTTTGCAGCTAACCCCTCTTCTATTAAATAATGAGAAGTTGGGAATGCAATTTACAATAGATGGCTCCTAGCATCCTGTGACAAGGTAGTGTCTTGGGCACAGATGGACCAGGAATTGATGTAATCATGAGCAATGTTACTGTTTGTAGAACTGGAAATTGGTGGCACTGTGCATTGAAATCACATTGTTCTATTCTCTCCAAATATTTCATTTCTTCACATATTGGCGTTCCCCCATCATGCACAAAGCATGGATAAAGGTCTCAGTAGTGTATGTTTGGTTTAATCTAAAACTTCAGCGACATAGAAAGCTGTCAGATAAATGATTTCACAGCATCACAGAAAAAAACATATTTCACCATTATGGCTATAAAAAGCTTCATGGAAAAAAGGAGACTGGACTATTTGGAATAACATTTAATCATCTTTAAAGATTTATCTGGTTGTTAAAATGTCTTGGGCTCCACCCTCCTGAAAAGTCACTTGAGTCAGGTAATTGAAATGGGTTCGATTTTCTAAGACATATGTGGTTGGCTTTCTGGATTAATCTCTATTGAACAAGCAGAATGTGTAATTATGTGGTCAGTGTTTAGACATAGGCACATCTGAATTTAAAAGGCTCTCCTAAGGGAAATAAAACTCTTATGGAGGTAGAAGAATTTAATTTAAAGCACTCAAATGTATTTCATGGCATCCTGCAGGAGTGGATAAATATGCTCGCTACAATTAGACTTTTGGTAAAAGAATGGCACATAAAAGTACATTTCTTAACTTCATACCTGGAACAGCCAAACTACCAAAAACAAACGCAAAGATCCAAGAGTTAGAAAACTCCAGATATTCAGGTCAACTCAAGAGTGAGGGAATCAGAAAGCAAAGCTTGCTTCTAATTATGTCATTCAGTTATCTTGGAGAAGAGTCACTTGATCCTCAATATCAAGGAGGAGACACAAAAATTTTCTTAACCTTTTTACTAAGATGAGTTGATTTTTAAGCAATGGTATAAGAGATGGGTAGACACTGTCAAACCATTTAATTATATATTTTTCCTCAATGCATATTTTTAATGAAAATATTATGAGGTTTTTTGACACAGTGAATTCCATTCACACAATGTCTACTGCTTTTCCCTGATACTCTAGATTAAAAAAAATTAATTCAGATATTTTCTTTGTCTATGGTAATTTGGGCAAGCTTATCCTAGACCATCCCTCACATCTAGAATAACTCAAGAATATGCGCTTAACACAAAAACCTCACCTTTCCGAAAGCACTCAAGAACTACCAAGGCAGCTAGACCTTGAGGGTCTGAGGTTCTGCAGAAAAGGGAAGTTCACTGAAGTGAAGCCAAACATGCCCGTAAGGCAGTTTCTAAATTGTAAGGACACAGGGACGAGAGGCTCAGAATCTTAACCGAAGCTACTGGCTAAGAGACCACGAAGCTGAGTAGAGCTTTCAGGAGTCTCATGGGGCTCAGAAGACAACCACTGAAATTCAGGGTCTTTGAAGCAAAAGAGCCCTTGTAAACATACTAGACTCTCAGTGAGGACCCCAGAAGGTCTGCACCCAAGAAGTGAGGGGAATCAGGGTAAGGAGATGAGCTCTCATAAAAGACTGAAACCCAGCTATGAACCAAGTCAATCCCAGACTAATTTAAAGTCATCTTTTTCTACTCATCGGTTTACAGAAAACAAAAGTAATTATTTTTTTTATGGAGGAATATAACTTCAGCCAGAGCCCCAAATTACCTCTGTTTTCTAATTTGATATTTATGATTATATTTAAAAATTTCTAGGCATGCCAAGGGACCATAGCAAATGACCAAAAATCAAGAGAAAAATAATAAAAATAGAAGTAGATTTAGAAGTGACCTAGATACTAAAGTTATCAGACATCACATTTAAAATAAGTCTGAGTAATATATTTAAAAAATAGATAAAACGGAAAATTTTAGCAGAGAATTTTAACCTATAAAATAAATTGAAATATTTTATTTATTATTATATTTTATTTTTAAATATTTTTTAATGCCTATAGCACCTGGTATTCCTAGGTGGTCTCCCATCCGAGCACTAACCAGGCCCGACTGAAATTACCTTTAAAATATAGTAAGTGGTATAAGAAATCAATAGATGATTATAATATTAGACTAAACATAGTAGAAGAGAGGATTGGTGAGCTGAAAAAAGTCAATGGATAGAAAATTTATACATAAATATAATAGAGTCTTAAAAGGGGAGAAAATGGGTTAGAAGAAATATTTGAAAAGGTATGTTACAAACTGAGATGCTTCAGGAAAGAGTATGATTAAATACAAATTAAACCATATCTCAGCATGCCATAGCAAAACTGTTGAAAAGCAAATACAAATAAATATTAAAATCAGCCAGAGAAAAGAGCCACATCTATTTTAATGGAGAAGAAAGTAATCCTGATAGCTGACCTTTCAACAAACATTAGTAGATGTCAGAAGTCAGTGAAATGGCATCTTTAAGAGCTGCAAGCACAGACCTGTCAAACGAGATTCTGTATCCAGTGTAAATATAATTCAAAACTTTTTTTTAGAAAAACAATAAGTAGGACAATTTATCAACAATACACCTGCACTATTTTTTAAATGGAAAGGACAATAGAGATAAAGTGAGTTCCAATGTTCCAATGTCCTTGCAGTAGCCGGGAAGTGATAAAAATGCATTTATATTAGGTTCTATAAGTCAAAGATGTATATTTCAATTGCTCAGAAACTACTATAAGAATATGAAAAGGAAGTATAACAAATAAGTTATCAGACAAGGATATAAAATGACCAAAATACTTGATTAATTCAGAAAGAGGTAAGCAATGAGGAAAAAATATATGAAAGATGTAACAAATAGAAAACAAATATCAGGATTGGTTGATTTAAACCCGAACATATGATACTTGCTTTAAATTTAAAGGGACAAAATAATCCAAGTGAGAAGACTAGGATTATCAGAATTGATTAAAAAAATAAAAAACCCAAACATACGCTGCTTATGAGACATATTCTAAATACAAAATTACAGAAAACTTGAGAGAAGGATAGAAAGAAATATACCATGACGACAGCAACCAAAAGGTACCTGGAGTAGTTATCCTAAGACTAGCTGAGATAAGTGTGAACACAAAAAGCATTTTAAGAGATAAACAGGTAAGTTTTGTAATAATAAGGGCTCCTTGCATCAGGAAAACAGAATGATTTTAAATTTGTGTGTACTTAAAAGCACAAATTCAAATATTCAAAGAAAATCTGATATAATAAAAGAAATAGATACACCTATAATAATACCATATCTACTCTTTCAGTAACTGATAGAGTATGATTATAAAATATATAGATTTGAACAAGAATATTAAGCAACTGTTGAATTCACATTATTTTTGAGTGCACATGGATCTCTTATCAAAATTTATTACATGCTGAGTTGTAAAACAAGTCTCAGAAATATCAAATTATTAAAATCATATAGAGTATATTCTCTAACCACTGTGGCATTAAGCTAGATATCAGCAACAGGGAAATAACAAGGAAACTCCTAAATTTGTAAAATTCAGCAATACACTTCTATGCATTGGTGGGTGGGAGGGGTTTTTAGGAAGCTTCTGAGCTGCTGATCAAGTTCTATTTCTTGATTTGGGCTTTGTGTTTGGCTTACAGAGAATAAAATCACTCGGTAGTTGTGTACTTTTTTGCACAGGAGTTATTTTTACTAAAAAGAAGTCAGTAAATCTTGAGTGAACCATATTAATTGCAATTTAGAAAAATATTTTGGAATGTTTCAATAAAACAAGTGAGAGATTATAGACTCCTAAATTTGGAGCAATATTGTGGGTAACTTCCTTTTCATTCTAACTACTGAGACATTAAGAGAAAATTCATATAAAAACTTAACAAATTGTACATGAATGTCCACCACAGCATTATTCACAATAGCCAAAAAGTTGAAATAGTCCAAATGTCCATCAATGCATGAATGGATAAACAAATTGTGGTATATGCATATAATGGAGCATTATTCAGCCATAAAAAGGAATGAAGTTCTGATACGTGCTACAATGTGGAGGAAACTTGAAAACATTATGCTAAGTGAAGGAAACAAGTCACAGAAGGCCACATCTTTCTTCATTCCATTTGTATAAAAATTTCAGAATAAGCAAGTTCAGTGGAACACAAAGAGGATTAGTGGTTGCTAGGGGTTATGGGGGAAAAGGTTGGGGAGTGACTGCTAATGGGCATGGGCGTTCCTTTGGGGTAATGTAAATGTTCTGAAATTAGACAGTGGTGTTGATTTCACAACTCTGTGAATATACTAAAAATCAATGAAGTGTACATTTTAAAGGTGCATTTTATGTTATGTGAATTATATCTCAATAAAATTATTATCAAAAAAATTAATGGAATATGAAACAAAAGTGATAAAATTAAGGAATGAAAAAAATAGATGTTATCCTGACATCATTCTGTATCAGATAATTCATTAGAAGAAAAATATCTAACACATGAAATTATATAGTTCCTTAGTTGTTTGATAAACTTACTAACGAAGAGAAGTGAATCATAATGAACTCATTGGTAAAGATTTAAATTTCTCGAGATTTGATCGGCCATACAGACATCAATAATGACAATATAAAACTCTTAATATGCCTTAAAACAAAGATGTGGATGAAGTGGTTCACAAGATTAAGTCTTTACACAAGAATAGTTGAAATTGAATAGCTTGCTCTATCTATCTATCTATCTATCTGTCTGTCTGTCTGTCTGTCTATCTATCTATCTATCAACAGAAGCTTGATAGAGATGTTCTTAAATTTAACAACAATTTTCAAAATTTACATGAGTTTTTCAATAATGAAATATGTTGTGAATGTGAAAAAAATGTTTCTAAACTCTCAGTAATACAGAGCAAGTTTCTGTCAAGGCTGCTGGGGAAAGACTAGATTTTTTTTGTTCTTTTTCTATAGAAAATGGTGTTATATAATTATTATGTAGAGAAGAGACCATAGAATTTGCAATTAAACGTGAAAGAGAAAAAGTATTACAGGGTGAATTAAGCAGTTAATTAGTAAAAAAATTTTTTTTTATTACAAGAGCTAATAGTCCAAAGAAAAATAAGATTACTGAGCCATGAAGTTCTTGAAGACTTGACACTGGCTTTTAGGAATTGGAAACTAGACCCCAGTATCCCTTGATAACCTAATGTGAGTATCTGCCAGTGGCTCTTTCAGCCTGTCAGCTTCCTGCTGGTACCATTCACCCGTTGGTGAAAACTGGAGCATTTATCCATTTCCCTCTCATTTCCCAGCTGAAGGATGGGAACTTTCATGTTCCATGCCATCTTTATTGTAGGTATTGTAATGTTATAGCCCAAACATGGAAACTTTTGCCTTAGAAAGAATTCATCAAATAACCCCCCAAAATCCTAAATTCATTAAGTCTAACTTACCAATTGCCATTTTAAGGTATAAATCTGAAAAATCAATTGATTGAATAAGTGAACAAAAACTGAATGTCTTTAAAAAATATATCTTATAATCTTTTACAAACATTTTTAAAAAAATTAATAGTTTATTAATTCTCATGATCTAGGGTTTATGTAAAAATATGAGTTATTCAGTCAGTATTTGTGGAGCATCAGCTATGTTCTAGGCACAAATAGGAAGTGTTTTCTAAAAAAAAAAAATAACTTAGACAGATGGACAAGCCACTGCTCTGAATGTGACTGAGATTCTCAGTTATAATTCAAACTCTGGGTTTCGAGAGTTTAACTAGATTTCCTAAAACCATCCAAAATATTTAACTGAGAAAAGTCAATACTAATATTTAGTTAAAGCCATGTGTTAAAAACTATTAGGAAAACTCACAGAAGATTTTCTGTAGAGAAACTAATGCTTCCAACCCAAAGTTTCATGAAAGTCAATGACTAAAATTGATTTCCACATGTAAGTAGCAATTTTAAGTATGACCCTGGTTCATCACATTCAGTGACACTATTTCTGATTATCTTCAGGAAATATTCAGAAAATACTAAATTTTTGAGTGCCTAAGGGTAATGCAACAGACAATAAGAGACTTGGGCCTTGCTTCTCAGCAAGCTTACAGTCATTTTAAATAAACACAATGGGAACAACAAATGAGTGTCCTTTGCACTGATAATTCACTTTTTAAAATAACTTAAAGAATCTTTTCTTTTTTTAGCAACAATTCCTGTATTATCAAGGGCTGCAACATGCTACTTAAAGACAGTTGGAGTTATTTCTCAGTCTTCCTTACAGATAAGGGAGGCAAAGGAGATGACAGTAGAAGTCATTTGAGTTTCAGGGGAAGCTTTTTAAATAACATTTACTTAGGTAGCAGGTCCTCCTTTGCCCTTCTCATTTCCTGCTTCGTTCTTCCTGTTATAAGGACACGATGGCCGGTGCTGCTGTGACCCTGTTGTACTATGAGGCAGCCTTGGAGAAGGCAAAGAAGAAAGATAAGAGGAATCTGGGAAACTGATAATGCCATGGTGTCACTACATTGGCCGGGGACTATCTACCAACGGGCAGTTATGTGAGAGAAACTATACCTTTATCTCATTTAACAGAGCATCATTTCCAGTCTCTGTTATTTGTGGCCAACCACATCTTTAAAACAGATAAAAAAATGCATTTCTCTGGAGATGAAAGACCATCTATATAGAACAACAACAAAAATAGAGAAACACATATTCCTATGAAGTTCCTAAGAAATGTCCTAATATATGCAGAAACTTGTAGAAGAACACATCTTCTTGGACCTTTTTCTAGACACCCTCAACCTCAAATGCCACCATTTCGATTCCGGAATGACTGAACCTTGACCTTCATCTCTAGAAAATATTTCAACTTCAAGATCACAAGCTCCATGTTTCCTCTCTGTTCCTCACACAGCCTGGTGTTCTACCTCTTCCACATCCCAGCGACCAGTACCTTTGGGCTGAGTCCTCACCAGTTCTCCTCCTCCTCTAACAGGTTTCTCTGGCACTTTTTACTTTCATTCATAGTGATGCATTTTACAAATTCTGCCACCCTTCCTCCAGAATTCCTTTCCCCCTTGAACTCTAGGGTCTTAACCATGCATTTTAAAAGTACTTGAGCAGGTTCATAAATTATTCTAAAGGAAAACAGCAGCTTTCAACATGGAGGGAGATGGCCCTTTAGCTAAGAATGTCAGTGGGTCTCTTAAAGTTTAGAAACGTCCTCATTACCATATCATTATCTTGCTCACCACCGCCATCTTCCTCACCACCACCCTTTTCATCACATCTTCTTTATCATTGCCTTTATTCCACTGTCCTCATTACCTCTGTCCTCACTACCACCATCTTAATTACTACTGTTCTTATCACTTCTATCCTCATCATCAGTACTCTAGAGAACACAAAGTGCTTTTCATCATCAGCTCATTTAACATTCACAAGAACCTAATGAGGTAGGTTTTATTGACAGCCCCAGTAACAGGTGAAGAATGTAGATGGTGAAGATGCTTCGTCCCATGTCTGGCCAGAGGATTCGAATACAGTTCTGGTCTCAGAACCCACCCCTCCACATCTTTGTAAGACTGCCTCTAGCAATTCTGGCATCCAAAATGTATGGATCCCTTCTCAACAACAAACACTAGCCTTTCAGGAACATGTTAAAAAATTTAACTGTGAATTTACTTTATCTACATTGGACAAAGACTCCCCTGGGACACATAATATCTAAGAGAGAAGAGAGTTTGATGCTCTTGCTGGCTACCCATTCCCGTGGAAATCCCAAGCTCTTTGTCCAATGCCCATTTGAAGAGAATTTTTGTGCTTTTGCTAATATCCACTTGATGAAAATATCTATGTTTATTTTTTCTTGAGTTTAGTGGTATTAATAATAAAAAAATCAATCAAAAAATTTCTCACTCACGGTATTCAATCCATGACTAGGTACACATTTTTTTTTTCCTGAGTCATAGATTGATAGGTTTTCTTATTTTAGATTAGGGTTATCCAATTTCTATTTTCATTACTATATCTATATTGAATACTACAATGTGCCTTGAATTCTTTTATTGAAATAGGTTCACAAGTAATTCTACAAATAAACCAATATCCCCAGTGAATATTCCATGGGATACTAGCTCAATGAGACAGGATAATGAGGTGGTCCAGGAAAATTATTCTCAGACCAAATAAGTCTGAGAAATCCTACAGTGCATACCAATGCTTCTTAGAGAAACAAAAAGTATTCTGAAGCTATTCAGAAGTTCTATAGTAAAAGATATTTTTTCAAACTGTCCATCTCAGTGTTCCCCACATCTATTTTACCCTGAAATCTTCCCCTACCTACAATGATGTAACTTGTGGAACCAGTTTGAGAAACATGAAATAATGAGCAGTCTGTATTAGCAGTTATAGGGACAGTGTCATGAGAACAATAAAATGGAGCCACATCAGCTACTGTGGATTTGCTGTTTTGTGGTTGAAGTCCTAAGTGCCCAACACATGACTGGAGGAGGGGAGATTTCTACCTCCTGAACGAGTCATGCAGGGCTGAGGTGGAGAGGTCACTGGGGAAGCCAAGAGGGCCTATCTGTCTCAAGCTACCCGGGATATAGTCCCTGGACTCTGCAGAGGGGTGGACAGCTGCAAATCCAGACATAGGGCTTTTCTCTGGATGTCTGGGAGAGTGGGAAACATCAGGGCAGATGAGGAAGCACAGCACTGCAGTTCAGAGCAAGTCTCACACGAAGCTCTGTTCATTTCCCATTTTTGCCACTTCCTCTGCCCAAGACCTTGGAGCAGTTATCTAGATTCTCTGAGCTTAACAAGCTCTCTCATTGGTAAAAGGTTAATGAAACCAACCTCACACAATTAAATGAAGCAATGGATTGAAGGTGAAGAGCCTGTGGTGATAGAAGATGCGTGGAACTGGCTTGGCAAATGGTGGGGCTGTCATCACTGATCCTATACTCTTGGTCAGCAAGAGGGGTGTCAAATATTTGGCCCTTGCCCTGACCCCCCAAAAAACCATGACCTTAGCACATTTCCATCAGATGCATAGTGCAAATGACTTCCTAGTTTGGATACAAATTCAGTAACCCAATTTAACCTTACATACTCAGGCTGTCCCCAAACATTTCTCCATTGGAATAAATGGGAAACGACACCCATGATCCATAAGCATAAAAGCACTATAGCCAAGAATAAATAATGGCTCTTCCAGACAAGCTAACTTGGTTGTTATTTATAAGTTCCTAGGCCACCTTGCTATTGCCAAGAAAATCTGCTTTACTTTTTTGCTGCTGTCTGGCCTCTCCATCTATACTTGCTGAAAAAAAAAAGTTATTGTTATGCTAAAATCACAATGGGATGCACATAACTCAGCACTAAATAGCACCAATAAAACTATGAAAATGGCATTTTGGTATTACAAGTTATTTTCTATGGACTTTAACAAGATTCAATGCCTTTTTTCTCACAATGCTCTCGTATTTTCAGCTTTACAAAAAAAGGAAAGAAAGAAAGAAAGAAAAATATGAAATAGCATGCCAGCAAAACATCATCGTTTCTCCACAGAAAAAAATGTTTTGCTGTTGTAAACAGGGGAGCAGCAGAGGCTGTGTACACAGAATTAATATTGACCAGCAATTATGGTTGTGACCGCAAGGGTAATATTTAGCAGAGGCTTACCTCTTTCTTGGTGAATTTTGGTGAGTGATCGTTTTTGTCATCAATCAAGATTGTTGCTGTGGCTGTGCCTATTAATCCAACATTCAGTCCAGCCATATCTTGAGCCTCGACGATCAACTCATACTTGGGATTTTCCAGAGTCTACAAAGCAAAAACACGACAAAGATGGCATTTAGATATGGGTTACCACTTTGAATGGGGAGCAAGCATGTTGCTTGGGTTGCCTCTATGCCCTCCTCCATCTGTGGCAGGCATTTTTAATCAGTCATAGCACTTTTATCTATTGTGTATAAATAAGCCTTTGAAATCTCTCCAATATAAAACAGTTGCTATCCATAGACTGGAGTTGGCCATGGGGAAGGAGTCTATTTTCTGTCTTTATTTAAGGGGGCATTTGGTACATTCCAGAATGTTTCATTTGCAGGATTTGGGTATACACTGCATGTTTGATATTTACACCTTCATATGTCATTTCATAGCAACCTCATGAAACTGACCTGAAAATGAGGTTGATTTTGATGATGAGATTATGACAGAGATGGGAGCTTTAGGAACTCACATTTACTAAACAATTTGATGGACCAGGCAATTGAATTTCTGTACTTTCCAGAAATCATCATTGTTAATCTCTCCAACAGCCATGTTAAGCTGCATCTATTGTTCCTGTTTTACAGGCGAAAAAATAACAACTGAGGTTAAGAGTCACTTGTATGTAACTTCTTTCATGTCATTTATAGTCATTTTTTAGTCTTTTGTGTCATGTGAAATTTGGAAGACTCGTTTTAATCTAACCATGATCTGCTCAGTTTAACACAAGCGATATTCCACTACTGTCTTTCAACGTACATGAGTTTTTCATTTGACTATTTGCCAGGTATTTTGCTACCATGTTTAAACAGCTAACCAAGTGGTCTCGATCTCAGGATGAGGAAGAGTGCAGTGGTTGGTTAAATTGCCTCCTGTGGTGGATCTGCCTGTCTTGGCCAATGGAGATACCATTCTTCTTCTGGTAGGGCAGCACCCCACAATTCCTTTGGAGACCTTCCATCACTTATCCTCTGCCCATGTAGTGTGTGTTGAATTGACTTTTCCCACCCTCCACTCTGCCCAACTTTGGGAACGAGCCCTGATTAGAAGAAGCCAATAAGTTTATACCGACCCAGGGATACGATGATAGGTCCAGGCATAGGAGCTGTGCTTAAAAATTATCAGCCCAATGTAAGTGACTTTCTGCCCATCACTGACAAGTTGAATTGGATTTACTACAGATGGGAGAGGGAAGCTCTCTTTGTCTGTGGTGTGAACCTGGAAGCATTTAGCCTGGGAACTGAATGAGTCATCTCATGCCACAGCAGAGGTAGGGAGGAATGTCAGTTTGAGAATAAAGCCAATCTACTGATAAAATTAGACTCGAACCCTGGAGAAGAAAAAATGTTCCCCAGTGATTGCACTGGAGCCACTTTATCATGCCATATCTGAAGCCAGGGTTGCCTGTGGCTTTCGGTTAATTAGGGCAGTAATTTTCCTTATTTGCTTAAACCAGTTTAGATTGGTTTCTTAATCACTTACACAGAGAATGTGAGTTGAATCACCATCAATAACAAAATAAAAGGACTTTGTTTTTTCTATTGAAGGTCCTACCAGTTGTAAACACTCCCACCAGTATGACAGCTCCAAAACCATTGTTTATTCCAACCAATAATTAAGAAATACCACACGAAGCAAAGTACAAACACACAACAGGGTTCTGTAATTTCCTTCTAAAGCTATAAGTTTACACAGTGAATTTTTATAGCTCAGTGCTAGCTGCCCCTAAAATGTTAAGTATTTTCAAAGGGTGGTGAGCTGTTTGCTCCCTAGGGTACCTTTAATTGGTTGTTTCTTAACTAAGCTTCTGAGCGACTAACTTAAGAAGTAGTAGTTCTGTTGGGTGGTTTGGAATGATCTAAACTCTTACATTCTAGAAGAGGAGCAAGATGCTTTTACACTCCTTGCAAAGGGTTACTCGCAATGCTTCCCTCCCCCCCTCAGCTTTATTGAGATAGAACTGACATATAGCATTGCTTAAGTTTAAGGTGTACACCATGATGATTTGATACCCGTATCTATTGCAAAATAAGTTCCACCAGGATTGAAGTTCACACAATTCTCTAATTGCTGGGTAATTCTAGTTCTGCTTGGTAAAGGTGCTTGAAATGCCATCTACTCTTAAGTTGAATCTGGAAAATCATCAGCCTAATGTAAGTGACTTCCCACTTATCATTGACAAGTTGAGTTGGATTTACTATTTGCCATAAATAGCTGGACCATATAAAACCAAAAAATTGGCCCATATTCAAATGTGTATGTCTCTGGACATACAAATCACGAGTCAGGTCTAATCACTTGTATGTCATTTTTACTTTTGTAATAATACATTGCATGTTTTGGGAAGCAGGTCATCATAAAAATAAGAAAGTATGTGGATTTTTTTCTGATATTGACAAGGTCATATCATTTTCCCCATGTAATATCATTTATCAGCATAATTCCTTGACATCATTTTAAGGGTTTCAGGAAATATAATCGTATGCATAATTTATAACTAAGTTGATTACTTATATCATTAGGACTTAAGTTATTTCAAGCCTTTAAAATTTTTGACAATCTAAACAACACTGTAATAAACATCTTTATTCAGAAAGTTTTAAATATATTTTAGTATTTCTTTTTTGAATGATGGATTCCAAGAAGTAGAATTACTAGGTTAAAGAATAATAAAATAAAGAACATTTTAAAGCTCTTTATTCATATTTCAATATTATTTTCCCAGAAGATCTTACTGATATTCATAGTGGTACTACTGGAATGTTTAGTTTATGATCCCAGGCATGGCTTTTTCTAAAGAACAGCTGATCTCGCTCCCTGAAGCAAGTTGGCACATGAGTGTGACTGTATGATGGCTATCTGACGGGCATGTAAATTCATCACAGCATTCGCTGTTCTCCAACTTGCAGGACAAGTTGCTGTGGACATGCACTCCAGGGCTACTTTACGCACTAACTATCATGGATGTGAGCTACATTGCTTTCCAGCATCCATCTCCTCTTCCTCTGGTACCCATGCTCTACTTCCTTTGGAGGCATCATCCCTTCCTCACTCTCAGCAAGGTGGAGTTCGGATAGGGTAGACACTACCCCTTATTTAGGAATGGTCATGTGGCTCATGCTTGGACAATCAGAGCCTCCTATTTGCATGACCACATGACAAACCCATAACCCAAGTGAGTCCTCCTGGGATTGAAACTCAGTTCTGGGACATATTTCTTTTATAACTCTTAGGTAAAAGATGTTCTCTTTCTGTTGGATTTGAAGGTAGTAGGACATAAATCTGGAGCTGGTAGTGGCCATTTGCAACCACACAGAGAAAGTCAGCCTGAGGAAGAAGACAACACAGAACTGAGAGGTAGCGAAGGAGTTTTAACCTCATTTGAGCTCCTTAACAGTCATCTTTGAAGCCATAATTTACCCCTTAGACACTGTGAGTCTATGAGCTAATAAATTTCTTTTTTCTTTAAGGCATTTAAATTAGCTGTTCCATGTGTAGCAAAAAGAGACCAATTGACTAAAATTGCAACTAATGCTATGAACAATGATCTGGGTATTCGTAAGAAAGTGTAGAGCGATCGTATCATACCGCAGTATCACAATAGGCTCTTCACAACAGCGTTCCAATCATTTCATGAATACATTAATTTCCTTTGAACATTTCCCCTCCACAAGACATTTTTTTTTTGGATCAGAGAAGGTAGTAACACTTTTTTTCTCATTAATTTACATTCATTTAATTGGAAATAATTACACCTAGTCTATATATTGCTGGGTACTGGGGATCTAGGGATAGGAAAACAGAGTCCCTCCCTTTAAGGAGTTTAGGTAAGTTCAGGGCTGGTGACAGGAATGTTCACGTATAACTGCAACAAAATAGAGTCACAACTTAAGATATTCTTATGTCTGCTTATGATATTCTTCTGATAGCACAAAGAAAGAAACATTGACTTAACTCTTGTAGTTTAACAAATTTTATAAATAATTTAAAAAAATGGACCAACCAATTCCCATCTTCTGAAGTAAATACAATTTTATGACTGGAATGGTAAATAGATTGATTAACCTAGAAGAAAATCAATTAGACTTTTTAGTAGATAAATTACAAGGTTTGAGACGAAATGTTCCAAAAGTCTCAATTTTCTGGCAAACTTAAGGCATTTAAAATGGTTTTTTATTATTATTTAAAATATGTCCAATTATTATAAGGAAAGTAGAACCACATAGTTATTTCTAAAGTGGAAAGGGGGATTTTTCTCCACCTTCCCCAACTCTATTTGCAAGAGGTAAATATTGTTATAGTGATCTGCTATCTCCCTCCTTTCTTTTACAAATCACGCAACATAAACACATTTTACATACATGCATTTAACAAATTCACACAGTTTTCAATTTGTTTTACTATATCACTTTCATCTCAGTATGTTAAATCTCTCTATTCATTGTAAGAGCTATAGGACAGCGCTGTATGGGTCAATTATATTTTATCAGTCATTCCTTTTTGGATGATCATTTATTTGAGTTGTTTACAAGTTTTCACTTTTAAAATTAACTCTTAGATACAAAGTCCATTGGTCTATCAGTATTTTGAGATGTTTCTATAGTAAACATTTTTGCTCTCACAATGACATCAATGACAAACAGACGACCAACAATAAAATCAACTTCCTTTGAAAAGCAGGTGACCTATAGAAAATGCCACATGAATTTCCTCGTCCCTTGATCTTGTACAACTGGAATACCTTCCATTCTCCAATGACCTCCTTCCCATTCCAGCTGAGACTTTGGTAGGAAATCTTCCCCAATTCTCTAGCTCTCGTAGTCACTCTTACTTGAAATATACATACCTAACTCATTTCTGCACTGCTTAGTAGTCGTTTTGCCTTTGTTACTCTGCTGAAAAAAACTCCTGGGCAGCTCACAGCTGCCCCGGTCTCTGGAAAGAACCGCTGATGCAAAGAAATAGGCCTTGGTGGCCATGTGTCGCTTTTGTCTTCCTTATGCTATTGACCGATTGATAGGTAACTCCCTAATCTCCACAGGAGCAATCACATTTATGATATAAAACATGGAACTAGGCATCACAAAGATAGAATGTAGGACAAACCTTCCTGTCTCTCTCCATATTACTACTGAGACCAACGGAGGGATTTTTAACTTCTTGAATGTTTTGGGAAGAAACTTACTACCGTGGTGCCCCTCTCTACCCATGTAGAAGACACCCTGCCTCTGGTGAATGAGACCAGCTGTTCTGTCACTTGGTGAGTGAACTAAAAAGGGGGTGGGAAGCCCCATTGTCCTCTAAAGACCAAGCTGCACTCACCATGGCAAGATTCTCACCTGATTCTTATGCTTATTTCTCTCAATTTGTTCAAGGCTCATAGGGGAGATGGATGTAATCAACTCCGATAGGAAGAGACTTTCAGGCTGAGTTAAACTGATGGCGCTGCTCTGTCAGAAAGATGCAAGTTTGGCTGCTGAGATCTGGGACCAGGGTGGCTCCTGACTTTAAATAACTCTTCCCTTGATTCTGTAACATACCCCAGTGTTTATTCAGGAGATTGGCACAGAAGCCAGCCAGAATCAATTTCAGTTGCTTACAACCAAAGGAACCTGTGATGAAGGCAATGTTACTTGTTTACCAAATCCTATTTATTTTGATTCCAGGGCATATAGCCACACTGGAAGATGAGCTTGTGTGACTGATTCCGGCCAATGGAATATGGGCAGAAGTGATGTGACTGGCATGACCCTTAATCTTCTATGTAATCCTCCACGTTTTCTAGTTCCCCAAAAGGAAGAACCCTGCATCTTCAAATGACTATGTGGAGCAAGGCCCCTTTGTTGGCCTGCTTTAGACTGTGACATGAACAAGAAAACAAACTGTCCTTTAGGTTTAAGGGAAGTTTATTACAGTGCTTAGCCTACCCTGACTAATATAAAGGCTATGTATCCTGTTTGGTTCTATTCTGAATGTCCATTTACTATCTTCCTAAGTGGATGACAAAGTTTTCAAGGGCAAGGACCATGCCTTTGACCCCAACGCCTAGCCAGTATGTAACACACAAGGTGGGCAATTTACTTCCATTGTTGATAATGATGATATATTACTGTTTCCCTGGACTAAATTATATCTTAAAGGTCTGAGCATATCAGTGGCATTTCCAAACCAGAGTCATTTATTCTCAGGGAACAGCTTATACTTTGGGGAGCTTTAGCTCAAGGAAATAGAATTTTATTTTGACCAAGAAATGCACTGTGTCAAAACTGGGGAAAATTAAATTGGCTGCTCTGATTTTATTTTAAGCTATCTGATCTGTAAGACATATCAAAGAGAGTCAAGCTGCTCTCCAGGTTTGAATTCTGCAGTCATGCATTTCTACTGCATTTGCTATCTCCTTCTGGGTGTCTACGAGCACCCAGTTAATATATATCCTAGAAACAAAAGGAAGATGGTGTGTCTGCAAGAAACAGCCTCTGGTGTATCTTCACATACACAAGCCAGGTTCACTGATCACACTGATTTGAAAACCAAACATTTCATCTTGGAAAAAAGAAAATCAAGCCGTGTCATTAAATATGGCACATAATCAATCACTGGACCCTTGATGTTTTACACAGCTACAGGGACTTCCATACGCGTATGCATTTAACGGAACATTTATCACTAATAACAAGCGTAATGGTAGCTGTGGGGGGAAATCAAGGAATAAATGTTACACAGAAAAAGGTTTCGCCATTAACCCACGCAGCACTCCATCCTTCTTGTCTCTTCTTGAACCACACTCCACGTCTATCTCTACACTGCGTCCAGATAGGACTGCTTTTCCATGGTACCCGTTTTTCTCCCTTTTGACTTTTTGCCTCTACTTCTTCTCCAGGCTACTTCTTGCTCATTTGCTGATGTTCGTTCTTCATTGCACGGAAGCTCCATGAAGGAACGGGCCTTATAGAGTGGTTGACACTTAGGAAGGGACAATTGAAATCAGATGAATTACTATTACCCTGGCTCGGCCACTTAGGAGCTAAGTGATCCTGGTTAAGTTCCTTAAGTTCTCATTGCCTCAGTTTCCTTCTCTGTAACATGGGGGAGAATTATAACACTTCTAGGTTTAAGTGAGGATTAGAATAAGTAACACAAAGTACTACGCACAGAGCCTGGCATATGTAAATGCTCGACAGACAGCTGCTGTTATTATGCAGTAGATTTTTGAAAAGTCTTCTAAATCTGTGGCAGATGCTAAAGGTTGCCTCCAAGAGTAGTCAGAGACACTGAATGCTGCCAACAACCACTGAATGAGCCTCGAATTGGATCCCTCCTCAGTCAAATCTTCTGCTGAGACTGTAGATTCTGGACAAACACATGACTGCAGCTTCGTGAAGGTCCATTAAGCAAAGGGCACTTGGCAGCCAAGCCATGCCCAGAATCCAGAACATAGAAACCATGAGATCATAAATCTCCATTGTTTTAAGTCACTAAGTTTGGAGGATTGTTTAACATGCTATAATAGATAACTAGTACAATTTTCTCCCAGCACTTATCACAGTCTGTAATATTCTTGTTTATTGATTACTTGTTTATTTGCTGTCTTGACTCTGACCATTTCTCCTCCATGAGGTCAGGGGCTTGTCTTGTTTAGAGCTTTATCTCCCAGCTACTAATTTAATGCTTGGCATATTATAGTTACATAATAATTAGCCAATTATAGATATGTTTTTATAAAGTAATAAATTGCATAGAGTGATATGCTTATAAATGCTTTACAAAAGAGTCTCCTGATTTGCAGTGTTTGTCAATTTTGGTGGTTTAAATCCCCCTACCATGGCTCATTTCCAGCTACCAACATGATGTCATTGAGTGCATAGCTGGAAAGAGACATACACAATCAGTTGCTGTGAGTCCGTAAGAGCGGCTCCAGCTTATAAATTGTGCTTTGGGAGTCAAAGAAAGCTGTAAGGAGACTTTTTCAACAAATCCTTTTGTTGTCTAACATTTAAGGTATTGTTAATAAGAAATATTAACTGAGAAAGCAAAGATATAACATCATTCATTTATTTACTCATCAGCTTTACCTATCTGGGCAAAGCAAAACTCCTTGTTTTATGGTACCTGAACAGGGACCACGTTCTCCAGGTTAGCTGTATCTGACATCTGGTCTATAAATATTTCAAACAGATTGGTGAAAACATAATCTGAAGCAGAATGAACTGTTGTCTGTCTGGGGTTTGATTTATCCACTTTGGCCACATAACACTGGTGATAGGTAGTCCATAACTCCAGCAGGAACTTTATACATCCCCTCACAAAATGTGCCTTCCTCCCAGTGCAAACAGTGAGTGACATTCTTCCACCTTCCCATGTAGTATGGCGACTGAATTTGACGTGTGTTTGTTTTTAGGCCCCCTTTCACCTTGCTCCTCAGTGCTAATGTTGGCATTCGTGTTCTTGGCTGTCTCCTGCTGTGTTTTCATTCCTGGCTGGGGTCTGGTGGGTAAGGAGAAGGCAGAGCTCGTTCCCCCAGATTTACTGGATGCCGACAAAGCCAGCAGGGTGCACAAGCAACAGGGGAAATAAACACTACCTCTGAGACATGTACTGTTGGAATAACCTAAGTGATAGATATCAGGTTTAAAGACACCAAATCAAATAAAACGTTTCCAGGTAAAGCGTACATCTTCTGATGTTCCTGATGAGTTACAATGAGTGAACTGCCAATGGTGTTCACAGTATCCCTGGAAAAATCACCTCTTTCAAACCCAAGGCAGCAAATATTTGACATTCAGTTTGCTTCCACTGAAATATTTACATAGTATCTACTACATTCAAGTAACTCTGCTAAGAGACAATGAATGATACAGACTTGGTGTATGGTGCATTTATATTCCAGATAAATGAATAAAAAGCAAGTATGTAAGGTGTGATGTAATAAGTGTTATCAGAATGTTACCAGTTAAGGTGCACGAGAAGGGAGTCAGAATGTGGGGTGTTCAGGAAGGCTATATGGAGGTTACTAAATTTACAAACATGCTCTGGGCACTTACTACAGTTTAGGCATTGCGCTATGTACTGGTGACAAGTAAAGAGAGTCAAGTCTAGTGGGAGGGACAAACACTCAGATAATTTCAGTAGACTGTGATGGGAGTAAGAATAGAGTATTGTGGTATCACAAAGGAGAGACCACCTAACCTACACCTTGGGGAGGCAGGATCAAGGAGACATTCTGCAGAAGAGAATATCCTACTAAAGGATTAGATATGGGGTCTTGACATGGAAGTAAATTTCTACGGAAGGAGATAGCAGACTATTAACCCTAAAATGCTATTAAATTCAGTCATTCAGTAAGAACTGAGGCTTATTCTGATTCTGGTCAGAACACTGTGGGAATAGAAATGTAAAATACATTTTCCAGTAGCATCAAGGAACTCACAGCTTGGCTGAAGATAAAACACATATAAGTGGCTCCACAAGGCACTAGGCAGTATGTGCTGAATACGTGCTCAGTCGCTTCAGATGTGAATGGTGCAGCTAGGAGGGCCACAGTGGCTTTTTAGTGGCATTGGGTTGATGCAGGCTGGAGTTGAGCTTTGAAGGATGGGTGTGAGGGCAGAGAATTCAGAGAGGGAAGAAGAGCCTGAGAACCATCATGGAGGTGGCCAAATGAGACAGGGCTATCAGTGTGGTTGGAGTCAAGGTTTGTGAGGTAAAGAGATACAGCCTATTGGTTCTTGAAAGTACCTCAGGGATCATCTCGTCCAACACCATCTTTGAAGAACTCATAGGGTGAGGAATCAGGGAAAAGGGAACCCCAAGAAGCATATGGTTGGCTAAGGGGCAGAACTGAACATGCTAATGACTTTCTTGGGTTTATCTGTTTGACTGAGACAAGGAAGTACAGACCTCTAAAAGTTGAAGAAAAATAAAATGTAATTAAAGTGCTCTTTCTTTATGTTTTTGTATATTTTAACAATCCACCGTTCACTGCATTAGCCTGCTTCTTCTAAACTTTTGGCCCTGAATTGCCATAACAACATTATGCCTGGTACATAGTAGGTGCTTAACATATATTGTCTGAGTCAGTGCTTCTCAAACTTGCCTGTAGCTGAATATCCTGGTGAGTGCATTACAAAACAGATTTTCAGCCCACCTCTAGTGCTTATGATTCAGGAGATCCAGGGTAGGGCTTGAGGATGTGCATTTCTAACGAGTTTGACATGCTGAAGCCGCTGATCGGGGGACCACACTTTGATAGCACTGTTCTGAATGAACATTAGATTACATGCAGGCTAACATGTACCCTTACATATTTTTGTTTAAAACTCACCTGTTTCTGAGAAATTTAAATAAAAAATAGAAAACATAATTTATCAAAGTTTCCTTTCTCTGACTGAGATTTTCTCTTTCTAGAAAAAGTGTACTCCAAGACACTAAACAGCACAGCGATTGCCTCTCTCCAGCCTGCTTAGAATCATTTTTTAGATGTCTTCATTTGAATGTCCTCTCTCCTTTCATGGGCCAAAAACAGGACACATGACCTTCCTCCTGGACGAATTGGCTCAGACTGGACATCCGGGGGTTGCCCTCAGCTCTGCTCTCTTTCACATCAATGGCTGATCATCAAGTGCTACTGATTTTGCCTCCTTGACCTCCCTTGAGTGCACCCTCTTTTCTCTATCATCTTTGCTATCACATGACCTCAAGCTCACATCTTTCTCACCTGAATTACGGCAATAGCTTCCAGACTGGTCCCTCTGCTATCTTCCAAACTGCTTTCCACCCTAAGCCAGCCAGAGAGAGCCATCTAAATGGCCAGCTAACCACAGGACCTTCCTCAAAATGCCTCGGTGGACCTTCGGTGGCTAGAGGACAATGTCTGTCAAGCAGAAAGACACACTCATCATGGCCTGACCTAGAGCTCCTCTCTCACAGTGTTACATTCCTATTACACCAGACTATATGTGATTCCACCTTCTATGGCTTTTTCCCTCCTCCGCACCTTTGCTCATGCTGTGCCCTCTGCCTGGGAGGCCTTCCTATACGTGGTTATTTTTTCCCCTTTGTAAAACTACTACTTGTCTTTATATACCTCGCTTGGATGTTGTTTCCCTCATAAAGATTTCCTGCTCTTTCTAGAGTTACTCGTTTCTCCTCTGCATTAGCCCTATGTATATACTATGGGCAATATTTTTCTCTTGGTTCCTCTACAGCAATTTTTCTTCACACGTCTGTCTCTGTGATTATGCTGTGAGATGCTCAGTGTCAGGTTCATGTGTCAAGAACAGTCACAGGGAAAGAGTGCTCTAAATGTCGTCAAGCTTTTGGCCCTGGAAGCTTTCATACCTTCTGTGGTTGGCAGAATAATAGACCCCAAAGATGTCCATGTCCTGATCCCTGGAACCTGTGAATATGGTACCTTATAGGGCATAGAGGACTTTGAAGATGTGATTTAATGAAGGATCTTGAGATGGGGAGATTAGTCTCAATTGTCTGAACGGGTCCAGATTAGTCACAAGGGCCCTTATAAGAAGCAGGCAGGAGGGTCAGAGTCAGAGAAAGAGACATGACCAAGAAGCGGAGGAAGGAGCCATGCGCCACAGAATGTAGGTGGCCTCTCGAAGGTGGGAAAGGCCCAGGGACAGATTCTTCTCTACAGCTTTCAGAAGGAAGCAGCCTTGCCAACACCTTGATTTTACCCCAGTGAAACTCATTTTGGACTTCTCACCCCGAGAACTGTAAGATAACAGATGCATGTTGTTTTAAGCCACAGATTTTGTGGTCCTTTGTCATGGTAGCCGTGGGAAACTAATGCACCTTCTCTGGAGAGTGCTTATGAGCATCCTGGGCTGCTGGAATGCTCGCCGGCCTCCCACTGTGGGGTGCACGACGTCGCCAGCTGCCACCTTCATTTCATGCCCAGTTGCCTCCTTCCCGGGACTGCCCACCTTCCCAGAATAGCATCCTCTGTCTTTGCTCTGGAAAATATTTCCATTTTAATCCTTTGAAGTGTGATGTTAACCACACCTTTCCCACGAAATCTGTCTATGAATTTCCTCCCATGTACAAAGTGGTAAATGCCAAATGAGTTTACTAGAGATTCTTCTTTTCAATATATGTATGTGGTTTCCAACATGTCAGTCACTGTCTGAGTATTCTTTATAGTCCTTGATGGGGGCAAGGACCCTGTCTCTGACTTTTTCCTGCTATATCCCAAGATAAGCGTGGCCCACTGAGCCACTGAGGCCCAAGATACTGTTTTTAAGTGGTCATTGTGTTAAACACTTTGGAAATAAGTTGAATTAATTCTAAATCCCCTGGGGGAAATCACACAGCCAGTTCAGTGGCTGGCACTCTTCGTTAATGTTTGAGGAATGAACACATGAAGGGATAGTTATGCTGATCGCTACACAGAAAACTTGGCTTCAGGGTTGCTATTCTGGGTTGCAGAGGGTACTGGTCCAAAAGTGGGGCTGGGCAAGGTTGGACAGGCTAAGCCTGTCTCTGGAAGACCAGGTTTTGCAGAGTAGGGTAGGGTGATGAAGGCCTAGCTTTCCGAGAGCAAGCAGAGGAGTGCTTCCCCTTTGGAGAGGTGTCCCTGGCAAGGAAGTCTTTGCATGCGCTGGTGCCAGTCGGTTGGGCTCTCCTCCACCTCATGGCAGATGCCCCACGGCTGGTCCCAACCCAGGCTCAGCCCTTGGCTCATCACACACCTGAGATGTATAGGATGGAAGGTGGGGCAAATGAATCCTCAGTGGTGAGGTTTGGATGGGAATGACCTTTTAAAAAAAGCGGGGTGGGGACAAAAGAATGTTGCTCAGATGAGCCTCAGCAAACCCAGTTGGAGACTGTCTCAGGTGCCCCTGGGGTGGGAGGGGGGCCACAGTATAAAATCAGGACACTGGTGTTCCTATAGTTCACTAAGCAAGCTCCAAAAGCAAATAGCGTTCCTTGGATTTCGATTTATCACCATCTAAAATGTCATTCTCTGTATGGGTAATAAAAGATAATACGTTTTATGGTGGCTCCTTATGTTCAGGTTTTACAAAATCTGTTATTAAATGATCTGCATAGAATCTAAATGAATCTTAGTAAGTTACATGGAATCGCAAGGTGGGGGTTTTCCTTTCCTCTCTCCCACAGCAAGTGCAGCGAGAAAGGACGGCACTCTGCATGTTCTCTAACCACACAGAGGAAGGGAATGCCTTGGTCAGACTAAAAATTGTGTAGCCGGCTTCACAAAGTCGCATACTGATCAAAATGTCCAGAAAATTCGATTACTGACTCCTAATGACAAAAGCACATGAGCTCACCAAGGGTTGGAGGATGTTTCTAAAATTATGTTCTAAATGCTTGTCACTTGGAGCGATTTCAGCTTTACGACCTTTGCCCATCAGTCCTCTGCAGTTTGATGGCCGCTGCCCATTAATTTCAGGAGTTAGGTCAGTATTCCTCCTCTACTTAGAAAAGTGCAGCCTAAGTGGGCTTCGTCCAGCCTGATTCATCCACCGGGACTTAGAACCAACTCCCATTCAGATGTGACCCCCTATTCAAATCTGCCATCCAGGGTTACTTTTAATCGGTACTGTACATTTTCTCCTTAAGTCAAATGCATTTTCATGCAAAGCTTACTTTGGTTTCGAGTTCTATTGCTGGTCATAATTCCAGGTAGCTTTAGAAACAAAAGAGCCCTCTGAGAGAGTAATGAATCAGCAAATGACACCCACCCACTCTACCTACAGATGGGAAAGCAATTCAAGACACTGCCTTTATGCTGTCATTGGGTTATACTCTTTGAAAATAAATCGATCTAATTCTAAATCATCTGAGGAAAAATCACACAAGATGGATTCCAATTACGCCACTGCTGTTGTTCCAAAAGCAAATTCATATACCCGGGAGAAAAGGCAATGTGAATACCCAGACATGGATTATTCTGGAAGGCTCTCCTGTTGATTTCATGCCTGGCACAGTCAGCCGTTTCGATCACCTTCCGTCGGCATTATTTGGACAGGACCACCTAATGCACTGTGATCCTCCGCGCTGTTCGCACAAAGTGGCCCTTTTATGTTCTTGGCTCCACCATTCATTTTGTTCTTGAAATTGTCTTGGTTCTGCTGACAAGAGCTAAACCTATTAACACCCTTGAATGTTCCTCAAGCAAGGAACAGGAAGTCAAATGTCACGACTTAACATTTGTTCTTGCCCATCTCCTGCTCAGCCTCACAGACAGGCGGAATGTTGATCAAGAGGAGTGTGTTTTCTTTCACAAATAATAAAACCCACAAACCTGCCCTTGGAGGGTTTCTTTTCATTTTATTTTTTTAAAATAACAATAAATAGAGTTTTCTTCATTTCCTCCAGCTCCTCCCCAGAGTCCATTTCAAACTGGAGGGGAATTAAACTATTGCCAATTCTTTGGGAGGGAATCCGGTGCCTTAGCTCCTGTTGTAATTGGGGTCAGACCTCAGCCCTGAGAAGAGATCATATCTCTGTGCCTCATGCTCCCTCTAGGCTCTTACCCCAACCTGTGGACCCCTCTGCTCTAGTCCATAAGCACTCATTCCTTGCCAGTCCCACTGGGTTCAACTCAGATCCTCTGTCAAAATAATCATAGCTATATCCATTGAGTACTTACTCTATGCTAGAAACGGTACTCAACCCTTTGTGTGAATCATTCAGTGGATCCTCATAACACCCTTGAGAAATGGGTAAGGTTGCTGCTCCCTGGTATAGGTGAGGATTCTGTTGCCCAAGGACACACAGCTCTTACATGGTGGAGCTGGGGTTAGGACCTAAATTCTTGGGTTCATAGTCTATGCTCCTAATTGCTACACTGAGTCTCCTTGTCACCTGCACAGTATCCCAAAGCCTCTCTTTGTGGTAGCCTAAAGATACCATATGGGAACACATTTCCCAGCCATTCGTACCAGTGCTGAATGGGCTGGGCTTGGAAGGATGAGAGCTTTTTTGGAATAGGTCGCCAATCACAGGCAGCTCTTTGAACAATCGCCACCAAGTCTCCAAGTTTCTGCCCTTCTTCCTGCAGACCCCATTTATTTCCACAGCTTCCGTTCTACCTACCCCTATTGAGCATGGCAGTTTCTATGACCATCTATGTCTTTTATGTCGAAATCTCTCCTAATCCCCAGCCACACTTCTAACTGCTTGCTTGACTTTTCCACATGAATATTTCACAAGCACTGCAAACACAGCATGCCCCAAAGTAAATGCTGTACCTCCGCAGCCAAGCACATTCCTTCCCTGTCCTGGTGAATGGTGTCACCCTCCACCCAGGCAACCAAACTGAAAACCCTGGTATCTTCTCTCCTCACCACTGATTCTCCCTTGAAAAGGATCTCATAGGATCCCATTCTTACTGTTCCCACTGCCCTTGTCTTAGTTTGGGTCACTGTCATGTCTTACTTTGCTATTTCCCGGGATAAGTAGAATACAAACTTGGAGCAATTTGGAGAGGGGTTATTGGGTGCAGGAAGGTGCAAAGAGCTCCTGAGTTACCAGTGCCATGCCATTCAGGGAGAAAAGACCAGCCAGGCCAGCCCAGTACATGATGTACCAGAATTTATAACCATTGGCCGGTGGGAGATTTCTCAGGCTGACTTCCTGTGTGCAAAATACCGGTCCCAGAGCATCCCAGCATTGTACCACTACATCCTACAGAAGTCCCTGGACAATAATTAAGGGAGTATGTGGTGGTCATTCACTCCTCCATTTCTTCACGGATGCTGCTCCCTTTGCCTAGTAGTATGCAATTCTCTACATTCAAACTTGGCAAATATCTACTACCCCAAATGTCCTTCTCAAATGTCATTTGAAGCCTTAAATAAAATCTCCAGAGTGGAAAGACTGTGGAGCTCTTTACAAAGTTCTGTTGTAGCACACATCATATTGTGTTTCCCAAAATACTGGGGCGAGCTTCAGCAGGAATGGAACTCACAGGCTGTGTGATTTTCAGACAAGTCATTTTGAGCTCTCAGCCTCAGTTTACGCTTCAGCAAAATGGGGGTGGGGATAACATAAGTAAATTCCAAGGCCATCCTACAGCTTCAGTAGGACTTGACTGTGAAGACACCAGCAAAAGTTCATGTGCATTTCAACTTTGTGCATGGCCTACACGTTACATAAAATGCTTACAATAAAATGGTATCTGGCCTACACACACACACACACACACACACACACACACACACACACACACACACACAACACGTTTCTAAACACAGGTTACAAAACAGTATCCATGGCATGATGTCATGTCATGTCCCACTTTATCACTGTGGCAGAGGTAATGCTATGTGTTCACCTGACATGTTTTATTTTCTCACGGAGCACACTCTTCACTATTCCCTTACAATTAGGAATGACCACATTACTGAGTCCTGGCCAGTGGCATGCGGGCAGAAGAGATCCGTGCTACCTCCAGGCTTAGAGCATCGCGTCTCCTGAGCACAACCTCTACGTCCCCTCTTTCTGGAGCTAACTTGGGGACCACCTGTTGAAGCTGTTGCACTGTGGATGGGAGGAGCTCTGTGAAACAGAGCTCCCACCTGGCATCTGACCAATCTCATTGGATTGTGACACAAGCAAGCAGGGACACTGGGCTGAGCCACTGACATATTGAAGCTGTCACAGCAGCTAGCTGACTGGGATATATACTCACTATCCAAAACAGCAAAGTGGGACACCACATTTCCATTCTCCTTGGGTTAAATTCTTTTAATAATAATTGAATTAATTCTTTTATAAATTACATATAAATATATAAAATCTATCTCTAAATCTCTATGCAGATAGATTTAGGTAATGTGTATATATGTACACACACACACACATATATGTAGATAGAGAAAATTTATCTATCAATATATATCTATCTATGCATCCATCTACACAACACAAATGTTAACAATGGTTCTCAGCATGATGAAATTACAGATAAATATCCTTCTTTCCCCTTATTTTGGGTTATCTATATTTAATTTTTTTTTTTTTTTTTTACTACCAGAGAAACATATGGCTTTGGTAACAAGGAAATACCTTACACTTTAAAAGGCACAGTGTTAAAAAGGAAAAACTAACAACCAACTCCCCCACAAACAAAAACTTCTCTAAAGTGATGCTTATGGCATTAGATCTATACTCTTAAAACCCTTTTTGTCCCTTTTAAATTGTATTATAGGCCTAGTGTATTAAGCCAAGGGTCATATGACCCAGAAAACATCTGCATAAAGCAAAGCGCACATTAGGTGAGCATCGAAAGCAGCCTGACCATCCAACAGCCTGACCATCCAACAATGCTGGCAGTGGTCTCCACAAGACCAAGCACCCCGAGACTCTGCTGCTTTCCTTTCACTCATATCTTAGCAAGCCCTCCTGACAACCCCCGCACTTCAGGTGAGGAACCTGAGGTTCAGAGAGGGTTCATTCCTTCATTCCACAAACATTCTCTGAGAGCCGTTTAGCTGGTACAGATAGAGTCATAGACAAAGGTCACAAAGAGTGTACATTCTAGATGAGGAGACAGATTGTAAACGAGATCAATAGAGGTAAACGCTACAGGAAAAAATAAATGAGAGGGGGAGAGAGCGTTCTGGGTGGAGGGTGGAGGCTCAGTTTAAATAAGGTGGCCTGAGAAGGTCACATCTGATTAAAGCCATGAAGAAGCTAAGGAAGAGCTGCAAAGACGTCCTGGGAGGGAGCAATCCAGGCAGATGAAGTAGTGAGTGCAAAGGTCGTGAGACAGGGGCATGGGGGATGGGTACTTTTTCCTGAATATTTTTAAAAAACACTGAAAGTAATTCCTGAGGACTAATTTCTGATATTTTTTCTCCTGCTCTATTATGTTCAAGGCAGCGAGTACCTGCTTAAAACAGGAGCAAATCCTGAAGATGCACTTTTGAATAGAAGACTCAACGGTAAGCTTTATGACGGCAGAGGCTGCACTTTCCCTTCCAAATGTCCCATTGTCATTTTTGGGAGGAATGACTAAATGTAGTTGAGATTTTTATAAAGAAAAAGATTTTCATCTTTTGAAAGAAAAAGCATGTTTCTTTTAACAACAGCTGAAATACAATCTGCTCAAATTTCACTATAGATATAAAATCAAAGTTGGGGATTTTAACAACATAAAAGTATTTTAGAAATAAACAGAGTAAATGACACATCCGAGGAGAATGTGCTTTTCTTTCTTTTATAAATATTGACTCCCGCAAACAGAGATCTGTTATCTAATAGGGATGCTAAGTGCTAATATCTGGCCTAGCAACCAATGCAAGCATATGATAGTCCTCAAACTTCTTATTTCTGTCAACTCCAACATGGAACTTTTAATAAGAGAGCATAAAAATATGATAAAGTAATTAAATGGGAAGAAATCAAACTGGGTAGAGCACTGATCTTAGATTTAGGACCTTCCTGGATCTAATCTAATAAATTACCAAGTTATTGATTCTACCTCCTTAAATTGTTCATTTCTATTCTCTCTTTCCATTATCATTACTTTTCTTTTAGTTCAGGGCATAAAAAATAGTATCTGTGGTTTCCCTGAGTCCCATCTCATCACCCCAAGTGCATTCTCATTATAATTGTCTTTCTAATACTCCAACTTTGATCGTTTGACTACTCTTCTCTAAATCCTTCTGTGGCTCCCCGTTGCTCCCAGGATACTGTTTAAACTCTGTGGAGAGGCACCAAAGGTCCTTGAAAATTTGTCCCTCTCTGCTTGCATTTCCTACCATGCTTCCCTCCATCCATTATCTACAAGGATAATCACTGGCCATGGTTTCTCAAACATGCCAGGTTCTCTTGATCTCTATGTCTTTGCAAACACTGTTCCATTTGCCTGGAACAGACTCCACTCATGTATCCCAGGCAAGCACCTACTCATTGTTTAAGTCTCAGCTCCCACGTTAGTCCTCTGTGAAGCCTGCCCTGATTCTGCCGTGTCTAACAGGGAGTCCGCTTTTCTACACACATGCTGTGCCTCATGTGGGCCTCTGTTTAGTGCAATATCTACTTTATCACAATGACACATTTGACTCCCTGTTAGCCTGTGAGTGTCTCAAGGACTGTCTTTATAGAGTATGAAGTTAGCCTTAGGAGGACTCTCTCTTGATGATTCACAGTCCCCTGGACCAGCCAGGATCCTACCTCTTGCCGAGGGCATAGTAATGAGGCATAACGGAGATGAAGTGGCCTTCAGAATCAGAGAGTGTGAGATACAGCTCTGTTCCACCCCTTACTACCTGTGTAGACCTGGACAAATTACTTAACTTACTCTGTGCTTCTCCTACTTCCTCCATATATGGGAATATCTACCTTTGAAAGTTGTGATGAGGATTAAATAAGAAGATACCTACAAAATACATAGCATGACATTTAGTGAACATCACCAACTAGCTACCTATGTGGACTGTGGACAAGTTAACCTCACTAAGCCTCGTTTCATCATTCATAAAATAGAATAATAGTAGCTACCTCACAGTGTTAGTGTGAAGACTAAATGAAATGAACATCATTAATATAGTCAACATTATTGAGCATGTAATATTACTGCACTCAATACTCTCTCTTATTGCACCATTTATCACTCGGAATTGTGTCATACGTTTACAAAACTACGAGTTGTTAGAATCACCTATGCCGTTTCATTGTCATATCCGTGACACCTAGCATATGGCTGGACGCGTAACAGATGTTCATTAAACGTCAGCAGAGCCAGCGCCTGAACAAATGTCTGCTGTCTTCTCCACCTCTCCAAACCATATCTGTCCTTGGAGGCTCGGCGCCAGCTTCTCCTCTCATCTGGAAAGCTTTCGCTCCTTCCTGTTACAGGACGCCTTCTGCTTTGAAACACCTTCGGCATTTCTGTATCTCACACATTTGTCCGTTTTCCTGCAACATGTTTCAGCCAGGAACCTTCAACGGTTATTTCAATTTCCACCAGCCGAAAAGACGTGCTGCGCACATGTTCCCTCCGCGGATCTCTATCAGCCAGACGCTCACCTCTGGGTCTGCATCCTGGAACCCTGAGCTGATCACATTTTGCCATCCAGGAAAATGCCCCATGGCTATGGGAAAAGGGTAATTTTACAGAGTCTGAGCAAATCAAGAAAGGCTGGACATCCTTCCCCATCCAGGAATGACCAGCCAGCGGTATTCGCAGATATACCATTTAAACATCCTAATACTGTGAAGAAAAAAAAAACTACTCAAATCCACCAAGCAGAGCTCTTTGCAGCATTGAAGATTGCTGTTTAAGCCAGAGGCATCCACATTAAAAATAAATGCTTAGTCGGAGAATATTTAATGACATGGAAAATGTTTCCATTATATTGTTGAGAGGAAAAAGCAGGTTACAAAATTGTATGAATACAGAGATCCCATTTTTTGTAAAAAATGGATTTATATATACAGAATTTTTAAATAGAGTAGGAGAATTATATACAACAAGATATTAAACAGCAATTATCTCTGAACGATGTGTTATGCAATTTTTATTCTATCTTTTGTATCCTTTTCTAATTGTCTAACTTTTTACAATAAATGTAATATTTAGTGGTCAGAAAAATAATGTATTTTATTAACAGAACTAAAATGTAAGGGTTAAGATGTTTTGGATGTATCTACCTGATTTTGATGTGGATATATCACCAGGTGCGTGGTTCTCGATATATGGCCTCTAAGTCTTCTCTTCTCCTCACTTTCTCAGGTACCACTGCAAACCCATGACCCAGGCTTTGCTTGAAAATAGACAACCATTTCCCCGAACCAAGACGTGTTGGCCATTAGTGTTTCCAATAGGGGCATCTGTGAAGACCTCACATTACACTAGAAAGAATGTACTAAATAAAGAACACACAGCTCTCACTGGCTTTCTAAATGTCAGTGTGCAGACCTGCCCATTTATATCTCAGCATACGCACAGACTTCTCCGGAGAGCCAGCCCAACAGCTGGTTGGGGTGTGAACCAAGAATTCGACTAAATGTTAATTGGCACCGAGGCGTGACATGGGGGCCCTTAAAGGCTGCGCTGGGAGACTTTGTCTTTTCATTTTTCCTTCCTTGCTTCCTTAATGTCGTCATCCATAAACCATGAGGAGGATCCGGTTGGTGAGCACAGTAGGACGGGGGCTGTTTAACTCTTTCCTCTCTAAGACATCCATTACCCACATGGCATTCTGCGCCTGTACCTGCACCGCAATGCTTGCTGTTTGGATAGGAATGAAAACCTGCAGCCCAACAGCAGGCTGATTCTAAGCGCCACGTATTTAGAGAAATACAAACTGGTGATCGAATATAGCAGCACTTGATTATTTTGTCCACAAATGCAGCGTAAATGTCTGCCACTGGGCTTATTAGTTTTTTCATCATCTAAAATACAATGAAGTGGATATTACTCAGAATGTGAAAAGACAACCTAGAGAATGTGAGAAGATACTTGCAGGCATATATCAGATAAGAGTTTACTGTCCAGAACATATGAAGAACACAAACAACTCAGCAAACACCAAAAGACACACAACTCAACAAAAGACTCACAACTAAAATATAGGCAAAGCATTTGAATAGAGATGTCTGCAAAGAAGACTTCCAAATGACCAGTGAGCACATGAAAAGATGCCCAATATTGATAGTCATTGAGGAAATGCAAATCAAAACCATAGCTACTTCACACTCACTAGGATCTTAAGTTTTTTAAAAAGGAGAATAAGTGCTGATGAGAATGTGGAGAAATAAGAACGCTTGTACATTACTAGTGGGAATGTAAAATGGTTTGGCACTGGAAAAATTAGGCAGTTCCTTAAAAAGTTAAGCATAGAATAAACTTATAACCCAGCAATTCTGCTCTAGGTATATATTCAAAAATATAGAAAACAGGTTCCCAAACAAATATATGTACACGAATATTTGTAGCAGCATTATTCACAACAGCCAATAGGTTAAAACAACCCAAATGTGCATGAAGAATGGATAAAAAAATGTGGTATATTAATACAACGGAATATTATTCAGTTATAAAAAGAATGAAATAGTGATACATCTACCGTGTGGCTGAATGTCAAAATATCAAAAATATGCTAACTGAAAGAAGCTAGACACAAAATGTCACTTATTATGATTCCATTTATGAAATATCCAGAATGGATAATCCAGAGACAGACTACAGATTGGCAGTTGCCAGGACATGGGGAGAGTGGAGAATGGGGAGAGATCTTCATAGTCTGGATGACATTTGGGGATGATAGAAATGTTTTGGAGCTAGATAGAAGTGATGATTTAACAACATTGTGAATGTACTAAATGTCACTGAATTGTTCACTTTAAAATAGTTTTATATAATGAGAATGCCATCCCAATAAAAATATGCTGTAAAGTGCCTACAATGTGCTGGCAGCTGGAGCTATGAAAGTGAGTAAAAGAGTCATGGAGTCTGTTCTTACGTAGAATATGGTCCAGTGTGGGGTAAGGCTGACATAATAAGATCATTCTGGCAGTAGGGTAAGATATTTGCTTTTTTTTTTTTTTGGTAACAGCTTTAGTGAGATATAATTCACATATCACACAATTCACCTATTTGAAGTACAAGATTCAATGGCTTTTAATATATTTACAGAGTGGGGCAACCATCACCACAATTAATTTTAGAACATTTTAATCACCCTAAAGAGAAATCCCATACCCCTTAGCACTCACCCCTCTATTAGTTTCCTGTGGCTGCCATAACACAGTATCACAAACTGAGTGACTTAAAGCAACAGACATTTACTGTTAATCAAGAGATAGACATTTGGGTTGTTTCTGTTTTTTGGCTATTAAGACTAATGCTGCTATGAACATTCATATACACATTTTTATGTGGACCTATGTTTTCATTTCTTCCTACATATTAGGAGTGAATTTCTAGGTCATATTATTTGTCTTTCTTCAAATGTAGATATATAAAAATTACTCCTCATGGGTTGGGGTTTTAAAACTAAAATTCATGGAAAACTCAGGGATGAATTGGGGAGATCCATTGACTCCAGTAATTGTATGTCAAATTATGGCTCTGTGTACATTGTTTCCTGGGGAGATGTTACATCAGAGTCTTAACATGGCCTTGGATTCTTAATAGCTACCTCTGAGGTGGGGAGGGAAGAAAGGAAATTTGTATGTCAAGACCACTATGAGTGATAGGCACTAAATGCAATCTCCAACATACAGATACGGATGCTGAGAACGCAAGAGCTAAGTAACACAATTCCACAGTTGGTAAGTGGTTAGGTCAATATTCGAGCCTCTGTCCGACCTCAGTGCAGCCATAAATACTCAACCTTATCTAGACTTGGGATCTGGCTCTTGGCCTGGGTCCCAGCTTCTATTTCTCACCAAGGTTTTTGAGGAACAGGCTCCCAAGAGAACGATGCCACTGCATGTGGGTCTCCCTGCTCAGAATCGGGCAATGTGTCAATAATCAGACTAAATCTGAAGCTTCAAACTTTGGATGCAAGCTCATGTGCATCCTCTAAGCTCAGAGGCTGGGTGCTCACATCTGACTCATGGAGGTTATATACTGAGGGGAAGAATAATGACAATAACAGCAATGTCACCATAGTGACAATATTTGTTGCCATTTCTGGAGCATCTTCACTTATACCCTTCATTTGAATCTTCATGACAATACTGCAGAGTCTGTATCGGCAGTGTTCTCATTTTACAACTGGGAAATTGAGAGATACGGTGCTCAAGGGAATGTCCTAGGGAGGCTGTGGCTTGGAGGAACTCATGTATCTGTAGATTAGGTAGGAAGTGTCTGAGTATTTCAGCCTCTTACCTAGACCTGAGGGACCCGTTTCACTCAAATTGAGGCAAGGGGGTTGGGTTTCCCTGTCCCAAGACTCGGTACTGAAAACTGCCCAGATAAGAGAGGACAGTTACCCAATTAGGATGTGTATGGCTGGCATGTGGTATGTCCTCCATAAAAGTTTACCCAAAAGAGCAAGCTGAACTGACGAAGGACTATAGAAAGTAAACAAACCTGGTCTTTTCGCCTTGAAAGAATCTGCTGTGGTGATAAGAGTTGCTCACAACTAAAACAAAACAAAACAAACAAACAAAAAATGCAACCTCATTTATACACCTTATAATCCCTTCTGCCTTTGTTTTTTATTTTATTTTTTATAGTTTCAAAAATGCTAGGTTGGTTTTTATTTATTTGGAAAATCAGGTGAATTACAACAATTGTGCACCAGCCCTTCATGGAGCAGGATCCTGAGGCTGCATAGACCAAAGGGCCGAGAGTGCCATGATTGGTGAGTGATGTCTACCATGGGAGTAGAAAGGGGCAGCAGAGTGTGAGTGTCACGACTGCCAGGCTCCTTCTCCTGCTGATTGCCCTCCCTTACACAAGGTCAGTGATCATCTCTATGCTGACAGACGGTAGGCCTGGGACTTTGACTGAACTAGTGCAAGTTCCCACCCACTAAATTCTGACAATACTGAATTGAGCCACACCCAATGGCACTAAATCCAAGGATCCAAGCCATTTAAGAAATAAGTACGTTGGCTCCGGTTCACTTGATGGGAGCCATATAATCAGCTGCTAGACATACTTCAACCTTTTCTTCTACTTCTCCAAATTCAATGATTCAAGGTTCTTTCAGTGTTTAAATCTTTTTTATTCTTTAAATTTCTGAGCAGCTCAGCCATGTATCACTGCATTGTGCAGTCATAAAAATAATATTAATGTTATGTGGTGTGAGGCAATGCTCACATTACGTTCTGTGGATAAAAAATATTGAGTGTGCCAACATGTTCAAAACCTAAAAAGAGAGCTTCATCATTCAGCCCACAGTCTAAGTACTGTATACATTTCAATTCTTTATGTGTGAAACTTAATGAGTTTGGATTCTTTGCCTCATTGGTCATAGTGCTAGGAAATAAAACAAGGAGAAAAGGCATAACTTTCCTACATTTATACTTTAAATGCATCAAATCCTTAAAACAAACCAAACAGAAATGATTACTGAAATTTTTAGGAGAAGTGATGCATGATTCGAATTTCCAAAGTGTATTTTGGGTCTATTACAAATTCTCTAAATTAGGAATGCCATGTTTAGCTATTATACGTGTTCAATAGATCTTCTGTTGCTCACATCCTGGAAGAACCCAGGAATAACACACACTAAGTGGTGAGCTAAGACTAGGATATTCAGTTGAATGGAACAGGGATTTGTTGAGGTCCTATGAGAGGTGCCAGGCCCCATGCTTAGCACTGGGGACTTAAGGGATGAATCAGACACTTATACTATATCATGCAGGTGAGATGAGTTGATTCAGAAGGGAGAGTAGGAGAAGGAGAGAAAATTTTCAGAAATGGAATCAAAAGACCTACTTATTGACTACATGGTTATTAGACTTGTTTTGATCACTTCATAAGGTGTCAAATCACTATGCTGTACTTCCTTGAAATAAATACAATACTATATCTCAAGTATAGTTTAATAAAAAAGACCTAGTTATAAACTAGAGTAATGATGATGATTATGAAACTAGATAAAATTTATTGATTATGCTAGATCTTGTGACTTGTCTGGACATTATTCTATTTGGCCCTCACTGTATCCTGTGACATGGATATCACCACCATACACATCCATTTTACAGGTGAGAAACCTGAGTCTCAGAAATGTTACGTGACTTCTCCAACCTATTTGAGAAGCACTAACAAAGCAGGATGACTTAGCTCTGATGAGTATCCTCTCAGGATGCTTAGCTCTGCAGCCAGAATGTGCATCCTATATAACGAGTGACAGGATCAAGTTGTCAATGCAGTGGGCATTTTCTGGCTTAGGTACCTGCGTTGATGGAATTGAGATCAATTATGGGATCAGGACAAAAAGAAAAAGCAGGTTTGGAGGATAACAGAGGGGCTAATTCAAGGATGAATTAAAAATGAGAAGAAACAGGAAGAAAGAATAAACTTTATCGCTGTTCTTCCTCCACAGTAAATTGCCTGCACTAGATTCTCATAGCAAATGCCAGTCTCACGTTGGGAAGAGTCAGACACAATATTTCTTGATTAACTGGTAGAGTAAAGGCATATGTTCACCATTATCTTGAAGTACTAACTCAGCTTCTGCTAGCTTACTGTCAAGATCCTTCTTTCAAATTTGCTTAAATTTAGATTATTAGTCTAATTCAATGTACAGTTATGTGATCAATATCTAGTGCCTTAAAGACTAGAATTTAAACTAAAAGGAATAAAAACTTGGACCAATGTCAAGTTAAGGGAAATGAAAAGAAGGCCATTCAAGCCTCCTTTAGCATACAATTGTCAATTTTGCTTTTGTCTATAAGCAGTTCTACTGTCCCTTCACATCCAATTTGTATGAGTGGCTGGGGAGTGATAATTTTATGTCTTTTAATTCCTCTGCAGGTAAAACATTTAGGTTGCTTTCTTGGTAGCAAAATGATATCGAAAATCCATATGGAACAAACTGGGTGATGATTTCCATTGGGAGTTACTTCTAAATATTTTGGTGATTACACCAAGTAAAAAGGACTATTATAATGTTTGTGGAAACATGCACATGTTAACAGGATATATTTCGGTTTTCTCTAGGTGTAGTTTCTTCATGCTGGTGAGGGATGAAGCTTCTCTGCTTTTGAACATTCAGTGTCGGTTGCCAGCCCCTAGGCTGGGACCAGAAGGTTGAGAAAAAAACCAAGAATCCTCTGGAACTCTAAGATGGACTTTATCTCCTCTCGCTGTAGTCCCTCTGCTGATCATTTCCGGTTATATCCCAATATGCTCTCATTCTTCTCAGCCATTTAGGAAGGTCAAGGCCTCCACCCTTCACTAGACCACTGAGTGCCAAGAGAAAAGGAATTCCGACTTTCCTGCTTTCCCTACTGCCTGGCAATGATGCCCTGGGTCACAGTGAGAAATCGGGAAGTATTATCAAGTGGCAGAGGGAGCCTTCATTTCTAGGGATGACACAGTCCAACCCTGAGATAAATGGTCATCACAGGTGAGCTTCTGAGTGTACAGAAAGAAGGTGGGTGGGTGGTTAGAAGATAGATGGACAGACAGAAAAGCGTCTTCCTGGTAGTTTGCAGCTATTGAGGGAAGTGGAGACTCAATTTGGCATCTATAATGTAGCACCTGTGCTAATGAAATCAACAGTGTGTAGGCCCTTGCAAGTCCCAGTTTCCTATGCTTTGCTTTCTGGCTACATGATAGACTGTCTCCCGCATGCCCAGGTACATTTTATAAAAAAACACAGGACCATACAGAATCAGGAGCCTGAGCTCAAGAAAGGGAATGAATGATAGTTTAAAGCCACCTGCTCCTGAGAGAGGCTGACAGAAAGCAAGCCCGATGCTTGGATATCTGTCGCACACCCTGAATTTACATACACAGAGGCAGATCCTTGGCTCTTGGGAAGAAGGTAATTAGGAATCTGGAGGTTTTCTTTCCCCTGAACCTATAAAAACTGGGAAATGGAGCTTCTAAAAAAGTAAAACAAAGGATGGTTGTAAACATGTTAATTATTTCATTCACCCATCTTTGAACATCATTGCCAGAAGAAACGATAGCATGAAGATGTCATAGACCACTATCCCCTATGAAGTTAATCCCTAGGGTGGAGGTGGGGAACACCAACTTATCAACAGGGTCCTGAGTGGACTGTTTTACAGAGACAATCAGTCAACTGACACAGGGTCCTAGTTCGAAGGTGCCTGGTGTTATGGCAGAACTGGGCACAGCTGATTCTACTTGGAAGAGGCAGGGGAGACTTGATGGGACATTTAAGTTGGGTTGAAAGGATTGCAAGAGTTATTTCAGGCAGATAATGGAGGAAGGGAACACAGGCTGAAGGAGCAGATGTGCAAAGTATGGAGGCAGGGATAAGACTGGTATGTGTGTGGAATAACATTATATTTGGCCAGAATCTAAAGTGTGTAGATGGGGGCGGGGGTGGGGGGAAGGAAGCTGAATAGAATGGTTTGGAATCGATTATGAAGAATTTGCAGTTGATGCACTAGGCAAGAGAGAGCCATCAAAATTTTTAAGCCGGTGAGGGTAGGCAATGTTTGGGAGGCAATGGGAGGATGGTAGAGACGGGGACACAGGGAGGCAGTTATGAGACTCTCTATGGTCCAGGCAAGAGAGTGAGAGGCAGAAAGAGGACAGAGGCCTTGAAAGGGCAGAGCCTGAACATCTTTGCGAACTGTTATGAGGGGTCTGGAGGACAGACTTGGTGTAAGGCGGGAGAGGAGAGGGACAGAGAGAGAGAGGGAGGACACTCTATTAACTGCTTGAAAAGATACTTTACTAAAACAGAGTTGTCTCCTTAAGTCTGACGAGCGAATGTTAGAAGAACTCATTACTTCCCCCATGCCTTCTCAGTCCTTTGTCTAGATTACCAGGTGTTCATTCATACTATTGCTGGTGCCTCTTAGTTGAGCCCAAAAGCGCAGCCCAGTTAGAAGTTGGCCAGATTTGCTCATCAGGGTAAATCATCACACTCTAAATAACAACAAAGCAAAGCACATTGACCATAGCAACTAAGTTCAGAATAGGAGAGAAGATTCATTGATAAGTAGGTGACATGTGTGGACATTGATTATGCTCAAGGGCCTCATAAATGAAGCAGGGACAAGTAACCATTGTGTTTGGAAACGATATCCAAGACCAGGATGAAGGATCAGAAGTTGGTTGTTTTGCTCTCTCCTGGAGAAAAGGAAATTTTCTCTCTACCACTTTCCAGTTCATCTTTACAAGAAATTAATATTTTTAAAGGCCAAAACTGGTGATGCATTTTTCATCTTGACAGTTTCTGAAATGCAGATAGATTTTGCATCAGATCAGCTTTTTCCCTTTTGTTTTGGGGCTAGTTTCATTTTGTTCCACCAGCACCTGCGTGCAGACCAATGAAATGCCTTTGAAATGAGCTTGTCAGGAAAAAGGGATTTGATTAAAATGTGAAGCTTTGCTAAATGGACAGTTGATAAGCCTGCTGCTTGCCTGTGGGCTGGGTGTGGGGGTGAGGGGACAAGATGTACAGCCAATGGTTCCCCAGAGCAGTGGGCAGCCCTCTGTGCAGAACGGGGCTTATTGTGGCTTTTGTTGTTGCTGCAGAACACAACTGACAGGATGAGAATGTAATTTTCTCTTTCCTTTTTAAAAAAATATAAATAAGTACATGTTTCTGCCTTAGGAATCTTCAGATTACCAGCTCTGCCATTTACTAGCGATGCCTTCTGCAAACAATTCTTTCTGTGTCTTGCTTTCCTTGTCTGAGCCTTGCACAGTGAAATAATTCTTAATAGACATGCTTGCAATTAAAGGGTGTTTGTTAATCTCTGATTTGGTGCCTCATGCCTTTATTTGTTCCCCACAATGTGCCAAGCATTGGCGATACAAAATTTTCAATTGATATGACATTTCCTTCGACAGGCTAATAAATTATTAGGAAAAGGAGAGAGTAAGTGAATGTTTTTAGAGAACATGGCGGTGAGAGCTGTGATTGAGATAGACGGAAAGCAGAGAGGAAGGGCAACTCACCAGCCCGGGGAGTCCGGGATCACCGGGAGGGAGTGAGGCTGAATCTGAGTTTTAAAAGACCAGCTGAAGTTGGCTGGATGGTAAACGGGCATTCTGGGTAGAGGTGAGACAAAAGCCCAGAGCCTAGAATTGTATGTCATGTGAGGAATGGCAAGTGGTGAATGCCCAGGGGCGTAGTGAATATGGGGGAGTGGAGTGAGGAAGGGTGAGAGATGGGCGTTGAGAGATGAATGATGAGAAAATGCAGGTATTTGTGGGCTTGATGTTCCTTCTCTCCTTTAGGATTCTGGTTCAGAAGGCGACATGCAAGATATCCCAGCCAGATGAGAAATGATGAACTAGATTATTAATATCTGAGCAGGTGACTGATAACTCTGAGGGCAGAGAGCTATTACAAGGTGAACTGGAGATCAGAGATTAACCAGATCCGCTGTCCTGCCTGATTGGAGGGGACCATGTGGGTAAGTCCCAAGCCTGCCCATGGGGTGTGCTCGGATTGCAGGCCAGAGGCACTGCTGCAACTGGATGGAAAAAGTGAAAGAAGAAGAAGAAAGGATGGAGCTGGGACACTGCTTTTGAGCTGTAGGGATCTTGTTTAGCAATCAACACAGCCCAAAGGAGGTTCCAGGCTCTCACAATCCTTTAGCGACCCATTCTCCTATGAAAGGAATGCGTAAGGGGTTCAAAGGGGGGCAGGAGTCCTCGTCTCAGCAGGCTACCCCTGCCCCATGTGGGAGACATTCTCTATGCATCAAAGTAAAAAATGAAGCACAATCTCCCCCTTACCAACGAAGGGTGGATGTTCAGGAGAAATTTCTACTTTTCCCTTGGCTGTAAGCAGAAGAGCAGGTAATTGGATATTTGACATTCTCTCCAGAAATGGGATAGCACTATGTTATTGTCAGTCCAATAGACATGCACCTTGTAGGACATCCAAGCAGGTAGCAATTCCCTTAGTTCAACTCCAGAGAAGGATAAACTCAATTCCACAGCCTTGCAGAGCTTCTCATGCCTGTTTTAAAATTCAGCCAACCCCTAGTCTTGAATGACATGTAATAGATTCATGGCAAATGCTACACAATGAGAACTGGACACCATAAGAGGAAAAAAAAAAGTTACACACGAAAAACAAGTCATAATCCAGAAATGAAAAAAAATCAGCTAAAGTGGGAAAGAGAAGAGAGAATGCCCAGAGGTCCTAGGCAACTGGAAAAAATGTAAGAAAGGAGATGAAAATTCATCACCTTCACCCACACAAAGATTGCATTTCTCAGATGTCTCACTGGTTCATCCTTTCTTTCAGGGAGTTCCCGAGTATTCATCCAAGCAGAGAACAAAAGATGGATTAAATGTCAACACATATCCTTGAGGAGTGTGGAACCATTTGTGACAAAGGAACACTCTTGGGGAGGGAAGGGCCTTAGTAATCAGTCCTCCAGAAAAACTCTAAAAGCAAGAAAAAACAGGCAATGAAAGAGAGATGGGAAGCCCAGGGAGGAATCCGAGGTCAGGGTTGTTGGCCTAAAGAGCAGTATGTGCCAGCAGCAGAGATGAGAGCTCAGAGAACTCCAGGGGATAATGCCCAATGTGAATTGCATCAGGGTACTCTGATGAGGCTTATTTTAGCCAGAAACCAAAGAGTAAGCCTTGGGCCAGGTTTGAGCTGCTTCTCTAGAATCTAAGGGTATGAGAAGGGTCACTGAGTCTGAGGATGCTGATGAATTGCAAACATGCAAAAATACCCAGACACCTGACTGGTTCAGCGTGGGGAACCATGCAGAATGACTCAAAGGCATTGAGAAATAATAGACAAAACAATGATCACCCCTGCCATGGTGGCCCTAGTTAGTATTCCTTCCATCTTTACCTGAGACCATGTCTCACTGGAAAGAATGGTTGACAGCATTTACAATGGGGTTCTGAGAGAAACATGCTATGGTGGACATGAGAACTGTGGAGCCGGGCAGGGGAAAGGCTGTCCACATCCCCATAATCTTTGCTCTGCCTTGTGCATGGACGCAGAGTTCCCCAAATGTGTTAGACAATATTTCCACCTCTTTTACCTTAAGGTAAGACTCAGCTCAAATGTCACCTTATCCGAGAAGCCCACTCTCACCTCCTTATGCCCTTAATTTGGTTATATACCAATGCTTTATTGTCATAGCACTTACCACATTTTCCCATAATTATTTGTTTACTCACCACTCTTCCCACTAAATTTTGAACTTCTTGAAATCATAGACTATATTTGTATCCTCAAGGATTTGCGTGGTGTCTAGTACATAGAAGGCACTTGATAAATAACAATAGTAATAATAACTACAGTAGCATTACCTATCATATATTGAACTCTTAAAAAGTACCTGGCATTGTGCTCACCATTTCACGTATGTGACCTCATTTAGCCTCATGATTGCTTTGTGAGAAAGAGTCTACATTCCCATTTTACAGACGAGGAAACTGAGATTACTTATTCAAAGTCATAAAAGCAGGACTTGAAGGGGTTGAGAGTCAGACCTGGATCTCCCAGATTCCAGGGTCCACACTCATAATCATTTCACTGAATAAGAAATGCACCCATCGGGCCTCTTCTCCTGGATCGCTGTGGTGCCAAGTTACCGAGATAGGTTTTGGTTCAACCCTGGTAGAAGGCCAAGGAAAGGCAAAAAATAAGCAAGTGACTTTGGTTTGGGTGGTCACAGCCTACCTGATCTGTTTTTTAAGAAGTCTTGCTTTTCAGTATAGATACACCTTCCTAAAAGTGGTCTTTCCCAGAGAAAACCCACACTTCAGTCAAGAGGACTCATAAAATGACATGAACAATTTTCATTGATCTGTGCAATTCAAGCACATTGATTGCCAGGAGAGATGGGATAACTGTCACTCTCCGCCTCATCCCGCCCCTGTTGATGAGAACTCAGCTTAACTGGTGGGTGAATGTGAAAGTTAAAAAGGGAGCATTTAACATCTAATTAATATATTTGCTTAGAGTCACTTTATCTCTGTGAATATCACTTTAAATTCAGTCTTTTTCCTGTATAGAAAAATGTAGCTTCAAAAACATTTTTATCATGTTGAATTTGAGGTGAATAAATGCAAGGTCTACCTTGGTTCTATGACTGCTTACATCTCCCTAAAGAATCATTATTACCTCAAAATTAGTCACACATAATCATAATTTAATAATGATTCTCCACATAATTGGGATCTGCTGGGTGGCCTGGCTCCTAAGAAAAGGCACCAACCAGTATATACTGCTTCTTGCCATTCTCTGCAAATCCATCAACTATTTCTGGAATATGGCAACAAGAAGCGGTTTATTCGTTCATTCACTCATCATTTACATACTTAATCTGCACTTCTGATCATGAAGGGACCTTACGAACCAGCTAATCAAAGGCTCCTACTATTACAAAGACACATACCCAGAGAACAGATGTGACTTGTCCAAAGTCCCTCAGCCTGTCAACCACACTCTCAGAATGGAATTCAGGTCTCTTTTTCCATTTGGGGGCCCCGCAGTCTAACCAAATATGCAGTATTCAGAGTTGTTTATTCTAACAGCTAGAATAGCACTTCTAGCTATGTTTCAGATACATGTTGGCAGTGTATATTAGTTCTATTGTAGCACAAACATGATTCATTTCTTAACATTCTCTCCCTTCAAGAATACTTTTAAGTCTCTTCTACCCAAAACAGACAGGCAGAAATGCTCCGTGTGGGTGTTAGCATATTGACTTCAGATACACTGTTCACTCAGCTGACATTGCACAAAGACTAACTGTGAGAAAAGGTGACCTGTTCATCCAGTCTTACATCTGCAGGACTGTTTATGTTCCCAAGTTTCTCCTTAGTCATGCAGTTTTATGTATAGCTAATAATCTTTCATGAAACAGGCAAATAGAAATTAAACATCTAATATTACATAGAATCTAAATGCAGCGCAGTGTTTTTCCTGAGCCTGATTAAGATACTTGCCTCTTATCTACTCTGGGTTACATAAGAAATTGGTGTTGTTTGCTATTCTTTTTTTTCTTTTTGCTAGTTTTTATTATTCTAAGTCACTAGAGCTAAACTCCTCAGGGCTGGAAAGATAAAATATCCTTACTCCCTGACAAGGATCTCAATGCCCTTCCTAGTCTAATTGAGAATTCCAATGCTCTCTCCAGGTCAGAAGACTCTAGTTCCGAATTATTTTTTTAGCTCCTAGAGTTTTACTACCATCACAGCCACCCCATAAAACAAAAGACTAGACCCTTTCCAAGGCTGGGGTTCTTAGTGCAGAGCTTTTCATTTCTAGTTTGAGATCAAGATCATAGATGATACCATAATAATGGATATATGCCATTATACATATACCAAGAGTGAACCGTAATGCAAACTATGGGCTTTGAATGACTATGATATGTCAATGTAGGTTCGTCAATTGTAAAAAATGTACTACTCTGAGGGACACAGACAGTGGGGAAGGTTATGAGTTGTGTGGGGGCAGGAGGGATATGGGAAGTCTCTGTACCTTCCCCTCAGTTTTGCTGTGGACTTTGCTCTAAACACACACACATCTTAATTTAAAGAGTAATTTTAAAAAATTATGGAAGACAGTTGGGCATACCTGTGAGCTCCCCAGGGTCCTGATCATATTCTATAGACACAGATTTCCCAGAATTCTGCACTCTGGGATGCTGGCTCTATAGCACCATAACTCTCCTGGATTCCAATTATGCCTTTATCCATTTTTATTATTTATATCTCATCCTTTGGATATCTGAATCCCATCTCAGCTTGGTGCTCTGTCCTCAAACAGTTAGTCAGAAGCAAAGCAATGGTCTGTTCTAAAGAACTGCCAAACAGCATAGTTATTGAGCCGTTAAGCACTGTTTTAGTTGATGATACCATCAATGCAATCATTGGGCATCATTTGTTCAGCACAGACTATGAACTAATAAGAAATTTAGCTGTATTATCTCTTAAATTTCATCATCACCTTGTACGTCATGTGTTATCACCATTTTATAAATGAAAAAATGGAAGCTCAATGAGGTTAAACAACTTTGCCTAAGACTACTTTAGAAAATAAATGAATTTAAACATGAGAAGTGCTTAGAGCAGTGCCAATAGCCTAGTAAATAATAAATGCTGGCTTCTAGTAGATTTTTTTATACCGTGTTGCTACTTACTTAAATATTAAGACACCAAAGAGGGAGGGGGAATATAGCACCCCCTCCCTGCCTCTGAATATCTTTTGAAGGACTGAGAGATAAACTTGAATAAATTTTTTCGAGGAAAGAAAAGAAGAATAGCTAATCGAAACTGATCTATTGATTTGGGAATTAGAGAAACTTTGAGAAGAGATAAAATAAAAGAAATAGACCCTAAAAGCTATAGCAAGAGTTTATAGATAATTATATTTCATGGTTGTTCTAATTTGCTGCACATCTCATTCCTCTTTTGGGTTAATCTGCTCAACCCTCAGCTCCTGGATGGGACAACCTCACGGAGCATGCATCCTTGCTGCAGGAGCATGGCTTCCTGGGTCAGAGGTGGACATACCCCAAAGGGAAACCAACTCATAATTAAGGTTGAGTCCAACATAGTTATCCTTTGGGAATTTGGAATTGAGGCACAGAGATAGCAGCCAAGTCACGTTCATGGCAGAGCACCCAGGAAGAAGGACCAGGGATCCCTGTTGCCGAGGTCCCCGAATCCATGCCAAATCCCCCCAAACCTGAGACCTCCTGGTCTATCTTCCCCTGGAGATTTGGGAGGCCACTTGGTGTCTTTATTCTCTGAGTTGGTAGAATGGGTGTCTATTCCTTCCAACCCATGGTCAACCCAACCACTTTAAGACTGGACTGTGTCCTTCTGCTTGCACTTCTGAGTACCATATTAAGGAGAAATTGCTGCATTTTGCGGAGTCAAAGGTGTCAGGCTTGAAGACCACAAGAGAACTGAGATGTGGTAGACTGCTTGATGGCGACCTGGGGTATGGTGGTGTGTCTACATATTTAAAGTGCTGTTCTGGCAGCATGAAACCTTTCACATTGTGGCTTTATGGTACAGAGCCAGGAACCATAGATAATATAGGGAAGATTTTAGCTCAGTTAAACCCGTGACTAGAACCCTACAGTTCAAGCTCCATGTGGGGAGGCACTTTATCTATTTTGTTTTAGACTTTGCTTGTCACATCACCCAGTGACCTGCACAGAGCAATCACTTGATATGTGTTTTTCATATAAATAATTAAGGAGGTAGCAGGCTCCATTCAAAAAAGCTGGAGTGTTATAGGAACTTGAATGAATAAGGGTTTCATGATCTCAAAACCCTTTCAAATCCGAAGGTGCAATGTTTTTACTGTCATTATGGAATGCAATAGACAATGTGGCCCCCATTATCTGAGTAACTAACATGAATGCTTTAATTTTAATTTTAATTTTAAAAATGAATTCCCAATCAGAGAACTTGGAGAGGCATAAAAATTAAGTTTCAAAAAGATGCTATAGGGTCAACTCCTTGGGTTAAAAACCCTGTTGTGACAGGAAAAAATTTGCTTAATCATTCTGTGCTTCTCCTCTGGAAAATGGTTCTAATCAAGGTGACTATCTCAGCATTTTTGTTTTTTTTTTTAAAGTACAGATGAAACAAAATAACATGGGTAAGAATATGAGCATAGTACTGGCTTATAGTAACTCAACATTATTATTAGCTATTGTTAGCCACAGAATATCTTCATTAACTTTTTAGAATGAAATCTTTGCATTCATTTCTCTTCATCTGTCTTCTTAGTTCCATGCAACCCTTTTGATCAGAATAGCAGAGTTTGGAACAAACTAGTATGCATGCGTTCCCTTAAGCTTCTTCCGTGAGCTCATAGAGAAAGGGTTCCTGCTTCTCTGCAGCCACCAGTATGACTTATTTATCAGATACTGACTCTACGTGGGTGGTAAGGGTGTGGTCCCCACGATGTTAGACACAGACCCCTCTGCTCTGTTGCTGTAGATACAGAGGACCTGACATGACTGCGGACACCCGACTTCAGACGCCAACACACTAAGCATGACCGCAGATCCCTTTTTCTCACTTACATGGGTAATTACTTAAAGATAACCCCTCTCCCCAGAGCGATTTTCTATTGCTCTCACTAAATTATAACAAGGGCCCATATCACTCACTTTAAGCACTAGGTATTTCAACAAAGTTTAAATGATGCCAATTAAATTTACTTGAATACTAACACACAGATAAAGGCAATTTGGCTTTGAAAAAAATTGTAAGTTTTACTTGTGTTCATAAATGTTACATGCGGGCTCGGATTACTCTCCAACTAGATGAGAATTTAAAATGTAAATTATTTAAAGTGCTCAAGACCTGTGGTTCACGTTTCTTATTCTAAGGCAGTGACACATACATTATGCATACATTATTCATACGCTAGTTGCCCATTATACACACAATGACACCCCCAAAGGCGAAACCAGTCAAAAAAGAGGCTGTTGCTTATAACAGACAAATCTAGGTACTTTAAAATCACTCTATATTTTGCCTTCAAGCTCTGTTTTTGATGGAAATATCTTTCACAGGTAGTACACGTGTCCTTGCCTCCTACGGATGTTTGTGGCCATTGAAACGCTCTTTGAAAGCACTGACTCCCTGCTAACTGCTGCTGGCTGCTAGCACATCCAGATACAATTTTATGATCTATGACCTATTGACATCCCACTAGACAATGTGGGGTCACTTTGAAATCTTAAGAGCTTGCAGGAAGCAAATCTGATGCTTCCAAATTATAGTTCTTTCAACAAGAGGTGATTTTGTTTTTTTAATGTCCAAGAAAGATTCTCATTGTTGTCAGAACACTCACCTGCATCAGGAAGAAATGATGTTTCAAGATTGTTGAGAGAATTTCTGAGCATCCATTTTTATATAATGCTGTACAATCATTGGTTGCCCAGCGATTAGTACTCCCCAGGTCATAGGGTACAGCCAACAGAGGGAACTCTGGTTGTGGGGTGACAGACAGATCTACAGGCCTTTCACTCCAGAGATACTAACCCATTCTTATTTTGTATGGAAGACTCTGTCACTCAAAATGAACAAAGCGTGTGCCCTAATCACCTCTCTAATAACTTTAAGTCTCTGCAATTGGGTGCTGCTGGGGTCAAATTGAAAGTTGAGATTAAAGGTACCATCCAAAGGATAGTAAGAGCTAGGAAAAGAGCACACCCCTGCTGCTTATCTCCTGCTGGGACATCTCCCCAGTGCCTCCTGTACTGAAATCCTGGGCCAGTGTTCTGTGGCTCAGGGCAAAGTAGTATACGCTGCCCCGGGAGCCTGGATAGCAAATTTTTCAATGCCCTGTTTGTGTAAATACAATGAATGTTTCAGACAGGCCTTGCAGACAACTGTATTTGTTTCAATACAGAATACTCTTTTAAACAATAATATAAACAGAGCCACTTTAAAATAGAATCAGAACTGCTATGCCAGAGAAATTGCCTTGCATATCTTGTGTCTCGGACCTTTGGAATGTTAAAACAGGGCAAAATAACCTTTGGACTGGGCCTAAGCAGCTTTCCATTCCAAAGAACTGTTTGCAAAGATAACAACAACAACAACAACAACAAAAACCAGTTACTATGACTTTTAAACAGTTATTATAATTTTTAAACAGTTATTAAATTTTTAATGCAGTAAAAATTAAAAACAATGTTTAGAATTAACATCACGATGTTATCTGCGCCAATAGAAATGCCTTCCTTCTATTGATACAATTGTTCCCTTTCCCTTTCTCATAAATACCCATTGCCTTTGTCTCCCACTCAGAATATTATTTGGGTTTCTGCCTAAATCAGTGCTTCCAGAATAGCTATTCTTATTGATCTCAAATAAACACTTGTTGCTCTCAGTTTGAAAGACCTTTTAAGTTTTAGGTTAACAGTCTGTATAATGTAACATGTTGCCAGAGATGGAGGGCTGTCACCGGGATTGTCAGCTGTTGCAGAAAGCTGTGGACAGGTGAGTGGAGGGACGGGGATGGACGAGACACAGCCCAAGAGACACCTGGACATTTCTCTTGCTTAAAAGTTCCCTGGCATCAACTGGCACATTGCATATCTGCCTGCTACTCAAATGTGGAGTGAAGTGTGGGCTGTCCAATGACAAGCTCACCCCTCTGCTAGGTAAGTTAATAAAGCCATGGCCAATGTTGATTCTAAGCAGTTTTCTTGATGTTCTGAAAATATTTCCTGCTGCTCTCCATGTCCCTTGATTTGCCAGAAATGCTTGAAATGACTGAGGGAGGAGTGTGTGGGATGAAGAACTTAAGTTCTGGATTCAATTCCTGGTGGAACCACTTAATGGCTGTATGATTTAAGATGGATTATTTGACCCACTGCAAACTTCAGTTTCATCATCTTTACTTGGCTGGTTGAGTCCTGCACGCACAGACGCACGTAGAGTGCTTTGCATCCTGCTTTGCGCACAGTTGATGTTCAGTAAATGTCTGTTTATGATGATGGTGATGACCTTGGCGTTTCTTCATCTCAAGGTATTTCTTCCCTGGGATTTGCTTGCCCCTCTCCCTTCCTTACATGAACTTTGTGGAATCTCCCCTAGCCTTTAAAGACATGAGCAAGGATTTTTCGGGCTGGTTTATTTAAAGACCATGAATTCTTTATCTTAGTAACAAAAACTGAAAATAATAATTTATCTGACTTGACGCCAGACCCAAGTTGTCTCCAGCCCTTTCTAATGTTTAACTTTTTTTCCTGCAGATTACATTATTTATTTTTATATATATTTTTAATTAAAGTATAGTTAAAATATAATTTTATATTAGTTTCAAGTTCACATAACATTTAATTTTTAATAGTGCTGCAGGCAGAAACAAAATTTTAAAAATGGAAACTTTTGTACTGTGCCTACATCCTTTTTCTTATTAGATCTCTTTGTAATTACATTGAAAATTAATATTGGTTACACAGGTTGACTCACTGAAGAAGGCAGGGGAAAAACAGTTAAAACACTTCAAGTACTAATCTTGTTTCCCTAGACCACAGCTTTGCCTGCCTTTTGTAAGATCACGGTTCCAAAATTATTTTTCATCAAAGAAACATAAAAAGATGATATAAACAGAACAGAATATCCTTATATAGATATTTTATGTAAAGTGCTTGGAATTGCAAAATATTTTACTTTTGGGGGTTGGGAGCTGAGAGGACACACAACACTAACCGCCCTGCTATATTCTGCTTCAAAACCGAGATAGTAACTCTTGTTCTGATGAACTTCGGAAAGTATCCCCAAAGCAGATTGCTTTCCTCAAAAAAGTCAGAAAGGTTTCATGCAGCCTTGGGCTTATCGACTGGTTTTCTCCCCAATGCCAAGCATCTAATATCATGTCTGAACTTTATATCTGGAAATCATTCTTCTAAAAGCACATGTGATTCAGTCAACTATGAGTGTTCACGTAAATCTTTGGCTTTTCCAGTGAAGAGGGAATCAGAGAGATCAGCAATGTTAAATCTAGGCACCAGCAAAATTTGAAGCCCACGTGGAAAGATGTCCTCCAGGACAGCATTTCTCAAATTTTGAAGTGTGCACGCATCACCTGGGGCAGCAGTCCCCAATCTTCTTCGCACCAGGGATGGGTGCTCCTGTGAGAATCTGATGTCTCACGTCCTGAGGTGGAGCTGAAGTGGTGATGCCAGCACTGGGGAGTGGCTGTAAATACAGGTGACGCTTCACTTGCTCTTCCGCTGCTCACCTCCTGCTGTGTGGACCAGTTCCTAACAGGCCAGGGAGACGGATACCAGTCTGCGGCCCGAGAGTTGGAGACCATTGACCTGGGGAGTCCTGTTAAGTGCAGATTGTGATTCAGCAGGTTTAGGGCAGGCAAGGGCTGAGAGTTTTGTAGAAATTTAAATTTCTACAAACTTACAGGTGTTTCTGACCCTGCTGGTCCATGGACTGCACTTTGAGCGGCACAGCTCTAAGCCCTGCGAGGTCTGCCTCGTGGGTGAATTTATTGCTGGGCAGACCACAGTCTCCACGCACGTTGTAGCTTAACTTGTCATTGTGCTACAGTGAATGACCTCCCCCCTTTAATCTGCCTGAGTGTTCTGGGTGATGAAGTGTCAGAGCACAAGTTGGCACAGCACCCAGGAGACCTTGACTGGCCCTTTTGCACAGTGGTCCCCTGGTCTGCAGAGCTCTGTCTCCATGGTACATTAGATGTTAGTGGCCCCTTCTTCAGAGCTAATCCGATATTTTTAGTAGCCCCTTCTTCAGAGCTAATCCGATATTTTCTTCTCTCCTTTCTCATTTCTTATTGTTGTCTCTATCACCATTTAATACCCCCTCCAATGCTTTATTAACATTTCTTCTTATTTCTTTTTCAGTCTCATTTCTGGTAGGCTTGCTGTTCTCAGCCAGAAGATTTTGTCTCCATGGATAGTACAATTCACAGGCTGAGTTTAGGTTTTGGCTCTCCTTAGAGTCTTTTGTTTGTTTTTGTTTGTCTGTTTTTCTCTTTAACTGCCTCCTTGCCCCTCCACCCAAGACTTTTGCCTTTTATTTCTGCACCCAGGTTTAGATTTAAGAAGCAAGACTCAAACAGCAGTGGCACCATGGCATTGAGATCTCAAAGTATAATCTTCTAAAAACAATCATTCTCTTTCACTAAATAATCCCATCCTTACACATTTATTAAGAAAACAGAGCACAGGTGAAGATACCTGTATGAGGATGTCCACTGCAAGACTGTTTATAGTAGCAAAAAAAGTTATCTAAAAGAAACTGGTGGTTAAGGAGAGGATGGCACATTAAAATGGTGAATATTATGTAGGCATTAAACAGCTGTGCTTTAATGTTTATTGATTAGGTAAAAATGCTCATAAAAGTGAAATGAAAGAATATAACCAGACAATGATGCATATATTAAATTTTTCAATGTTATTAAAGATGCGTTGCAAAGAACTAACAAGAAACATACCCAGTTGTTAGTAATAATAGTTTTCTCTGGATGATGGATTACAGATAAGTTTTTTAAAAATAACTTTCATGTTTCCCATGTTTTCTACAATGGAACTGTGTTTCCTTATTTAAAAAAATCTTAATATTTAGGAAAATTTTTAAACGTAAAAACAGTTCATGAATTTAGATAATAGATCCCACTCACAGATAATTTTAACTATTTAAATATTAGGATGGCTTAGAACTCATATTAGAGTTTACACTGAATACGTATTACGCGAAATTCAATAACTATAATAAATGCTCCTTCAGCAAAAATGTTTACACACAGTTGCGGGTGTTATAGAGAAGGAACCGGGCTGCAATCTGTTCCCCTCTTCCCCTGAACATAGTAATCTCTTTCGCCACGTTCCAACATTTTTTCTCTAGTGACAAATTCATTTAAGATGCAATTCCTCAACTGGCTAGCAAACTAATTTGACTATTTTGGGCATAATTACAGATAATTAGGCGGCTTCTTAGAGCACTGTGACTTTCCACTCACTGCAAAGAAAATAATTTGCACTTTCAGTGTGAGTCTCTTCTGTCTCTATATTCTGCAGTATCAACATTTTGCATTTCTCCTATTAGTTAATGCCTGACTAGGAGACTGCGCCAGGATGATGTCTTGAGAAAAAATATAACATGCGAGCACCGAGCATTAATACATCCTTCACCGTAACTGATAGTTACAGGAGTCACCAGATTGGTTGGCACTTTGATATTTCCTTGACCACATGTCTTCAGCGTTTCCTGGTGAGATAAAGGCAACTATGCCCTTCCCCGTGGTGCAAAGAGTCCTAGGACCAAGGAAAGTGCCCGCCCAGGTACCCACTCTGTATACCCAGAACCCCAGAATTTCCAGTCCAAATGGCAAATAAACTAAGAGGACACTCAGCTCTTCTTGGATGATGTCATATTTATCGCATGATGGAGGGTGGTGAAGTTGTCAAAATTATTTTATTAGTATTTCCTGGAATTCATCAATTTATCATCTATCCGACCACTTTTTCCATTCATTTTGTCATACCTCTAATCTGTCTATCTATAAATCCATTTAACAACCCCACCCATCTTTCTACCTGTCTGTCCATCTACTCATCCACCAACCATTTGTCCATTTTTTCCAAATAACGTTGGAACCATATTAGTCACTGGGGTGGGGTGGCAGTAATAAAGATGCTATGGCCCCTAACTTTATGCCCTTGTATGCCAGTGAGTGAGATGTGTACACAAACTGATAATAATATTCAGAGTAATAAAAAAAAAGGAATTAAAAAAGGGATATGATTTGATTTGATCAAGGGAGGAGAGGGTTCAGAAAAGCTCATCAGATGACTTATCTTAAAGAATGAGGGTATCTTGCCAGGTAGAAAAGAGAAGGATGGAGGTCAGGCTAAGTGAATACATGGGCAAAGACCAGGGAACATGAAGATTCGAGGTAGGTATGCAGAAAGTTCCAAGTGTACGCAATGAAGTGAGGAGGAAATGAGGCCGAGAGAGTAGTAGGAAGGTAGGTTGTAATGACCTCATATATAACTGATGTACATCTACTAGCATATCTTATGGTCAAAACACATTTGTTCATCTGATTGCTTTAAAAGCAAGGTGGTAGCATGATGGAATTTATGTTCAAAGGACTAAGGGGAGCATGAAGCATAGACTGGAGGTAGGTTTGTTTATCAGGAAGTAGGAGGTGACAGGAGGCATTACCAGGGATGTCTTTCTGGGGTAGAATGCACAGGACTTGAAAGGTAAGGGAGAGGAAGAAATTTAAGGCAACTCAGAGATTTCTAACTTGAGAGGTTGGGTTTACCATTAGTGGAAAGGAAGACTCTTGGAAGTGGAATAGGCTAAATATGGTAGCTTCCAACTCATTCACTATTTAATTTATGTAAGAGATATTTATTTAATGTTCACTATGTTTCAGCCACAAAGGATGCAGTGGTGAACAAGATGGACAGGGCCCTGCCCTTATGGAAACTTCTGTCTCGTTTCCAAAAGGGAAACATCGCTATGCCTTATGAGAAGGTTTGATATCGTTCCCCCTCCTTCTGGGCCCTCAGCTGGAATCCCCAGGAATTTCTCCCCAAGCCAGTTTGCATTCTTGGGCCAACTCCTCCATTAAGAGCAGCACTTGACATCGATTAACTGCAATTGACCTCCTATCCATCAATGGTCTCTGTTGTTAAGACACTGCTGTCAGCAGTGTTCAATCACCTAATGTCACTGATGGCTCCCCACTGCACATCACTGTAAAACTCTACCACTCCTCACATGAGGATGAAGACATCAAAGCCGATGTTGGAAGGCTGACAACTTCCACGTGCACCCTCTGGACAAAAGAGGCTTCTTTAGGAGACGCATTGTTTCCAGTTTTCCCTGGCTTTAAGCTCCTGCTGGACAGCTGACCAAGAGGTGTGACAGACTTTTTTGTCTCAGTCAAACACTTGGAGTTTTGCCATTACTGGAGCCAATGTACATGGCCATTTTATAGAATGAATTTCCCGTGTTCTATCTAAGGTGGTGAATCCTGAAAATGCAGAACAAGAAGCTATGACCCCTTCTCTAGAAGGCAAGAGTGCCTCCAACCTTGGTGCTAATTAGTATTTTCTGCTTGGTCAGCTAAATTTCCTTTTTGTTTAAACAACGCTGATCATATCAGCAAGCTAGCAGGAAAGAAGCACACGCAGCAGTTAAAGCTAACCTTGTGTTTTCCCCTTGCAGGGCCTCTTTCTTACCCCTCGGTGCCGCCAATTACAAATGCTTCCATTACAGGAACAAGCTTTTATATGACCCTTGCTTCCCCTTCTCTTCTAAAGGATTATAGAGAATGCCTCTTTCTTTAGTTGACAAGTTTTACTTGGCCTTTTTTTTTTTTTTGGAAATTCATTGTGGTAGTAATTTCATTAACTTGATTTCTCAGGCTGTGCAGAATGTTTGCTGTGGTCACAGAGCTATGGAAGGGGTAGTGCTCCACGCTGAAATAGTATCACAAGTCAGACTGGGGCCCCCAGAGAGGGACACTCGAGGGTACAAGCTGGCAGAGGAGATGGCAGTCTGCCACTGGTGGAGGGTTATCTGGGGTTATCGTTCTACTACTGTATTCCCCACGGAGCAGGCTGCTTAGCTTGCACACAACTTAATCCATTCTAAATGCTGACAATGGTACTTTCCTCTGAAATTCCTTCCCTTTTACCTATTTCCAGATAGGTGCTTTGCACAAAGGAAGGAAGAGAGGTGAGGAGAAGCCGCAATGGGCAACCTGGAAAGCGGGGCTATTTCTGGACTGACTCGCTGCAAAGGTGCTTCCATGGGCTCTCAATAGTGAGACACAAAGACTTTATCACAGCCTGTCTGCATCCTCCCCGCCAATGTCCCCAGGCTCGCCGAGCACAGTCAATGACCTGTGAACAAACGTTAAAGTGTGGCTTTCACTGGCCACTTGGACTTTTCCTGCTCCTCCAAGCTTTCAGAGTGGCCCTTGGTCTGCCAGTGCGCTGACTTAGACATAAGGGAAAGGAAATTATGCAGACAGGGACACACACACACACACACACACACACACTCTTGTGCACGCACACACACACTCTTCTTCCTCAGTTTTCTTAAGGAGAAATGACCCATGAAGAGGCAAATAAAACACTCAAATGAAAATGTGATTCAAGTGTTTTGTTACTCTTATCTATTTTGTTGCAGGGATGGTGATAAAAATCTTAGAATGAAAAGGGCTGTAGCTTTCTCTTATAGGACAGAAAGAAGGGAGTGAATGGAATATCAGAAGGTGGTGAGAATCCAGAGTAGGGTGACTGGAAATGTCACTAACAAGGAAAGAGCAAGCTGCCTTCTGGGACTAGTGAAAACTTCGAAAATAAGCCATATTCCTACTTAGATGCCCCCAAATGCCTCAAAATACCATCTTGTGGTCTTCAGTTATCCCACATTCTTCCAGAGTCCCCAGTTCTCAGACAATGACATTACCTTTCACCCTGTTGGCAAGATAAGACCTGAGGAGCATCTCTGATGCCACATCTGATCTTCCTACATCTACAGCTGGGCGCCTCACCCTCAGCACATTGATATTTAGGGCCAGTGAAACTTTTGTTGTTGGGGTTGGGGGCTGTTCCATGCATTGTAGGATATTTAGCAGTAGCCTTTGTTTCTACCTATTAGATGCCAGCAGCATACCTCTCCCCCACCTCTCCCTCCCAGTTGAAAATCACCAAAAGTTTCCAGACGGTGCCTGATATCCCCAGGGGCATACGTCTATCTTTGGTTTAGGCTCTAAAATAAACATTATCAAATCCTACTTAGTTTACCTCCAAAATCCCCTAAATCTGCTTACCTCTCCCCACCCTGACACTATTACTGGGTTGAAATGATCACTGTCTCTCACCTGGACACCTGCTCCAACCAAATATCTCATTCTAATCCTGTCTCCTCAAATCCATTCTTCAGATAGCAACCCAGTTGATGATCCTAAAATCAACTCTGCTCCTATTATTGCCCCATCCAAAACCCGTGAAAGCTTCCCCATGCTCTGCAGATACAAATGCAGACTCCTGACAGAGTTTAGAAGGATCCAGCCATGGCCAGCTTTGTCCCCTTGCCTCACATCATTGTTCTTATCAGTCCCTGATGCCCCATGGAAATTCCTCTGTGCCTCGTGCTTTCTCTTACACACATCATTCTTACTACTTCATGTGCTTCAGTCTTTTGGATCAAGACTCTCGAGTTGTTTCTCCAGGCTTCCCAGAATCCCCTGTGTCAAGGTTCCTAATTACATACTCTCAAAGCAACATGTAACTTTCCTTCTTAGCTTTTAGCACAGGTCACAATTTTACATTTACCTGTGCCATCGTTAATTAAAGTTTGCCTCTCCCACTAGACTCTAAACTCCATGAGTTGCAGGGATTATGTGGGTTATCATGCACCAATATACCCTAAGTTCCTAGAACAGTGCCTGACACATAAATCTTTGTTGAAGGTATGGGACACACGGAGATCGCCTGACGTATTAAAATTCAAGCCATTGGTCTTTGAACTTGGAGTCAAGATTTTTGGGACCAAAAGTATCCCTTTCATTTTCTGTTGTTGTGCCTTAATTCATTCATTTCTTCATCTCACTAATCTTTCCTGAGTACCTGCTACGTGCTAGATGCAGATTGGCACTGTGGATATTTCAGACAACATAGACCTGGGCATGGTATTTTGGTGTCCTCTGTCTAGAAGCGCAGACAAATATCAACCAAGTAATGACTGCCCGATGAGGACTGTGAAGGGGGTGTTGCTGATATGCAGATGTCTGGTGTTTTCTCTGAGGACAGGGGAAGAGAAGCCATCATAACCTGCCCTCTACATCACTGTATCTTCCCAGACTTAAATACCCATTAAATAACTCAGATGTCATCAATTTATAGAAATGGCACTAATCCCAAAATATTATTTATATTGCATTCCATATAAGTGGATTTCTATGTTTGTTTTCAGAATGTCTTGAACCCAGAGAAATAAAGAAGAATGTTTTTTAAAAAAATCATATTTAATTAAAAAAAATCAGTGCATGGCCAACAGATGAATAACTGGTACACCTGGAAATAAAGCTTTAAGTTAAACTAAAGCAAGTCAGTTGAGCCATCACCTGTGGCTACTTGCCATCTGCGGATTCTGTGCTATGTTCCAGGGATGCCAAGATTCTGCGGATGTTAAAATAAGGAAAATGAGAGCTCTGCCTTCAAGGAGTTCACAGCTTCTTAAGAGGGAAGGAGCCACACAAATGTCTGCAAGGATGTACTAAGCACTATCCATGGGGCATAAATGTTTCTCATTATTCAGGGTTCAGCTCAACCCTCACCTCCAAGAGGCTTTCTCTGATCTTCTTACCAAATGCCACAGTCTCCTCTGCCAGTTTTACTCTTTCTCATTACCCCAGATTATTTTCCTCATAGTACTGATCATTTTCTGAACTTAAGTATTACTGTTTTATTTTATGTTGACTTTCCAGCTAGAATATAAGCTCTGCACTTTCCTGCTCACCTCTACACCCTAGTGCCTAGGACAGCACCCGGCAATGAATGAATGAATGGGTGGGTGGATGGATGGATGGATGGATGGATATACTCACAGAAAGGAGCAGTCTCTCTGGGGAGAGATAATAATAATTCTCTCTGGGGAGGTTAATAAAAGCTGCATAAAGGACGCAATAGTTGAACTGAGTCTTAAAGTAGGAGTTATCCTGGCAAACAAAGTTTGGGTGATTGAGGAGGGAACCACTGGGTATGAATATTTATAAAGGTGAAGGTAGCAGGAAAAGAAATGGTAGCGTCTAACAATGAGAGAAGAGATATGGTCTGACATGAGGTCGGGGCAGGTTGTGAACAACTGTGAAAGCCATGCTCGTAGAGTGGACTTTTTCCTCCATGGGGCCAGATCTCTAATCTTCCTCTGGTGGCCCCATACAATGACGGTTGGTTACAGCAAAAACTAATGAATCTTTCCCAGGGGAGAAGAACATAATTTGTAAGCGTCTAATTTAGCATGCCCACAAAAATATGTATTTTCTTCTCCATTGACATCAGAAAAAATTTTAAATCTCTGAACTCTTATTGTAAAGTCCTCTTAGGCACTGAACATGTTAAACTGCTTGGAAGATTTCCACATCTTCCCAAACAGGGTCATCTGGATTTAACACTGAACAACTTAGAAGAAGGGCTAAGATGCTAAAGGACTAATTAAGTCCCAATTGGGTTTCTAACATAAGTTTCTAACAGTGAGTTTGTGAGTTATTTTTAAGTACTCCCTGAGGGAGGAGAACAGAATAAAAGCTTCATCATTAAATACTTTCCAGTAAATGGAGTCTTCTAGTTAGTTTAAAGAAAGTTCTATCAACTAAGAGAATTACATATCACTTATAAATTTCTCTTTCTTAATATCTGTAGATAAAGGCCGGTAAAGAGGAGAAAGACTAACATATGTTGAGCTTATACTGTGGCCAGGCCATGTCAAAGATATTTTATATCCTTTAATCCTAGTAGAAATCCTTTGTACTATTATTTATTCTCATTTTGCGGATGAGGGAATAAAGACAATGAAGGGTTAAATCCATTGCTTGAGACTACACAACTAGTTTGCAGCATACAGGGATCTGAACCAAGTTCAAACACAGAATACAACAGGGATTAAAAATACAGACACAGGAGTCCTATAGACTGGGCTATAGGACATTACTATGTAACACATGTGATGGTGGGTTAACTATTTAGCCTCAAAGCTGGAGCTTCCTCATCTGGAATGTGGGATCTTAACAGTTCCCACCTCAGGGACATTGTCACGCATCATCTCACATTCAATGACAGAATATGTGCAAAGCACTTTGCATTGAGTCTGACACCTAGAAACCACTCCACGTGGCTCATTTCCTGCACTGTAGTAGTGACTAAAAAGTTTCTATCTTAATTTGGGAGAGATGCAACTCCTCTCCAAACAGCCAGATACGAGACAAAGATGTACTCTTTTGTCACTTCTGCCACTAGCCACATCAAATGGCCCTGTCCATTGAGGCAACTTTATGTTCATTTTATCTTTGCATAGGTCCGAGGTTTTCTATCTTGGCACTCTTGATATTTGGAGCTGAATAATTTTTTGTTGTGGGGTCTACTTTGGGTGTTAAGAAACATCCGTGGCCTCTACCCAATAGATCCCAATAGCATCCCCATAATTGTGACGAACAAAAATGTCTCCAGACATTGACAAATATCCCCTGGGGACACAATCACCCCTAGTTAACCACTGACTTAAGTGAAAATTAATAGTGATTTATGGAGCTGAAGACCAAGCTAGAGGTTCCTAGGATACAAAGATGAAGATCTTCCTTTCTCTAATAGTTCACAGCACTTGCTAAATAGAGATGAATTCTCACTGGGGAACCAAGGCAGGGCAATCAACAAATTACCATAGCCAGTTAGCTCATCAAACTCCTGCTACCAACCTACAATGTTTCGTAGATTGTTAATTTCCCATTAAAGGAGCCATGTCATTTAATAAGCATTCTGTCACTTGGCTCCATAAGGTGGAATGAAAGCATGAGCACCCAGTTAGGTTCTGTTTTACATTTTTTAATGAAGAGTGACAGCTATGTTCACTCACCCAACATTTATTGAGTGCCTGCTATATGAAATGTCACATATTAAATCTCTAACAGCTTCTGGAAAAGACTGAAGTCTTTTATGCAGGCCAAATTGCCTCATGGAAGGAATATTAATTAATTCATTTGACCTTTAGTTATTGCAAACCTATTATGTGCCAAGCCACAAGCTGGGCCCTGGGTAGAATGTGTTGAAAGAAATGGATATTTTTCCTGCACTTTTGTAGCTTACAGTAAAGCAGAGGTTCTCAAAGTGGGGTCCTTGGACCAGCCAAGTAAGCATCACCTGCAGTTGTGGAAGGAAGTGTGTCTCCACCCCCCACCTCTCCCCACCCCCCAAAAATAGAAAAAGATATATTGAAGTTTAACTCCAGTACTTCAGTGACTTTATTTGGAAATTGGATCCTTATAGAGGTAAACAAGATAAAAATGAGGTCATCAGAGTGGATCCCAATCCACTATGAGTGGTGTCCTTATGTAAAAGGGAAATAAGGACAAAGATGGATATTCATAGACGGAAAGCTATATGAAGATGTGCAGGGAAAATGCCATGTGGAGACAGGACTGGAGTGATGCAAGTGCAAGTGCAAGCCAAGAAACACCAGGAGCTGTTGGAAACCACTAGAAACCAGAAGAGGCAAAAAAAAAAAAAAAAAAAAAAAAAAGTATTTCCCTTAGAGCCATCTGAGAGAGTACAGCCCTGATAACCTTAATTTCAGACTTCTAGCTTCCAAAACTGGAAGAGAATAAATTTCTGTTACTGTAAGCTACCTAGTTTTTGGTACTTTGTTAAGGCAGCCCAAGGAACCTAATGCGCCTGGGAACCTGGTAGAAATGCAAATTCTTGGCTCCCACCACAGATCTACTGAATCATGTATTGTGGTATACATGGTCTTCTGGCAATCTGTGTCTTAACAATTCCTCCTCCCGCCCAGCATCCGGGGATGCCGATGCATGCTGGAGTGTGAGAACCACCTAGCAGAACAGTGGTTCTCAGCCCTGGCTACATATTAGATTCACCTGGGTAGCCCTAAAACAAAACAGCAACTTAGAGATTCTGATAGGAATTCTGACAGTGTGATTCCGATGCGCTGCCAAGGCTAAGACTGGCTGGTCTAAAGCGATGTCTCTCAAATGTTAGTAGTCATAAATTATCAGGAATGGCATCATCTGGGGTCTTGTGCAAATGCAGATTCTGATTCAGTAGGGCTAGTATGGGGCCTGAGACTCAGCATTTCTAACATGCTCTGGGGTGGTGCCATGCTGGTCCATGGCCAACATGTTAAAAAAAGGAAGGTTCATGTCATACTAATACTGAAGATAACAGTAATAATAGCTAATATGTATTGAGTATCTTCCAAATGCCAGCCAGTGTGCTAGGGAATGGGGTATAATGATGGATGAGAGAGACATGGCTTCTGCCTTACGGGGCCTGCATTCTGTCTAGGATTTATGCATTCCCATAGGAAAGGACTTAACTGTACCTGGGAAGACATCTGATAAAGTAGCACTGAGTCTTGTATCAGGCAGAGCAACACTAACTCTGTAACAGATAAAACAATTTCTCAACTGCTTAACAGATAAACATTAATTTCTTCTGGTATTATCAATGTCGGGGGCGGGGGTGTTCTGGGATCCAGGTAGTTCCATCTTGGGCTATGCCATCCTTTAGGTTTGGAGTGCTTTCAGTTCAGCTAGTGGATGTGGAAAGAGGGTGAGGAGGCCTAGGAGTGGTCTAACGACTTCTACCAACTTCCACTGTCTTTGTTGCAAGGCCCTGCCTATCTGCAAGGGATGCTGGAAAATTAAGACTAACCCTATGGCCAGAAGAAAAGGAAGTGGGTTTGGTGAACATATTGTCTCTACCACATGTTTTGAAAGATGAGTCAAGTTGGCTAAATGAAAAAAGGAAGGGAGTGGTAAGAGTAAGAGGTATCAACAATGAACGTTTGGTAAATGATCATAAACTAATCCAATTTCCATAGCTTCTCTGGTTATCATTTTCCTTACAAGAACAATTACGGTAATCTACTATAATGTTGCAATAGTATGACATGTTAAAACATTTTTAATGTACTTGAAAGACATTTCTCCAAAGAAGATATACAAATGGCCATTAAGCACAAGAATAGATGCTCAATGTCACTAATCATTAGGGAAATGCAAATCAAAACAACAATGAGAGACCATCTCATACTCATTATAATGGCTACTATCAAACAAAACAAAACAAAAAGAACAAAATAAAAATCAAATGGTGGAAAGTATGTAAGATATTGGAATCCTTGTGCACTATTGAGGGAAACAAAATGGTACAGCTACTGTGGAAAACAGTATGGTGGTTCTTCAAAACATTAAAAACAGAATTACCATATCCAATAAATTCCACTTCAGGGTATCCAGAAGAACAGAAATCACAGTCTCAAAAATATATTTGTCTACCCGTGTTCATAGCATTATTCACAATAGCTAAAATGTGGAAGTAACCCAAGTGTCCATTGAGGAATAAATGGATAAACAAAATGTGTTACAAATACAATGGAATATTATTTCAGGCTTAAAAAGGAAAGAAATTCTGCAATATGCTAGAACATAGATGGACCTTGAAGACATTATACTTAATGAAATAAGCCAGCTGTAAAACGATGGATACTGTATGATTCCACTTATATTTTGATTACTTAGAGTAATCAAAATCATAGAGACAGAAAGTAAATTGTGGCCGGGGGCTATTAGGAGAGAGTAACTGTTTAATGAGTACAGAGTTTCAGTTTTATAAGATGAAAAGAAGTATGGAGATATATGGTGGAGATGGTCGAACCACATTTTGAATATTTTCAATACAGCAGAACTGTACACTTAAAATGGTTAAGATGGTGAATTTAATGGTGTGTATTTAACCGTAGTAAAAAAAAATTGGGGAAAAAAGTCTATGGAAGAGTGTTGGCATCTTCCTAATAATTCAATAGCAGATGGGATAGATGTATCTGGACTTATTCCTATCATCCTCGCCACTGGACACTACTAACACAGGCCAGAGGCTGGAGCTGATGGCTGAATTTAGAGTCTGAGACAAGATTGGCATATGTGTTGGAGGATGAGCAGGTGTGAGAATAAAGGCTTCAGTCAGAGATGTCAAGAGGAAGCCAAGGTGATGTCTGCATCTCTTCACAATGGTTTCCACAGCCACCTTTATCAAACAAATCAGTGTCGTGGTTTGATCATAACACAAAATATCTCGTTCTTATCATTTTTCCCTTTCTTCAGGACAAGCCACCTAAATATCAGAAAGATTCAGGCCAAGAGAATTGTACCTAAGGTCAAAGAATGAGTTGCAGAGAGAGATGAATCATAGATGGAATGTCAGGGAATTGTGTGGACAATACCTGGACCATGCAAAAATTCTCTTTGATGTTCCCAATAGATAATGCCCACCTTTTAAATGCCTGAGTCCTTTTTCAAGTGCTAAGTTATTTTCTCTGGTACCCATCCCTCTCTGGAGCCACACAGAGAGAACAAATTTAATAATATCTGCATGACCTCTGGCAAACTACTTCACCTCTCTTTGTAGCAGTTTCATCATCCATAAAATGGGAATGATGACATTACCTCCTGCATAGAGCTCTGGTAGGGCAAAATGAATACCTTACACAAAAATGCTCTGAAAATAACTAGGATTATCAATTTGACTGTTAACAGCCCTTTAAAAAATGGCTCTCATGCCTGCCTCTGTGCCATTTCCATGTTAGATTTCTCCTCTTACAATTCTCAGCTTTTCCTTCTCTTAGAATTCCAAGCCTTTCACTTTCATCTGGACTATCATTTCCCAAATTGTGTTCTAACAATCCTAGATCCTTAAGGTATTAGGAATTCCTTGACAAAGTTTGGCAAATACTTTGTATACCAGATGCCTCCCTGGAAAGTTTACAATGTATCTTGGTACAACAAAGGTTCTGAAAAGTCCTCAGCATAAAAACTATTTATATGGGTTCTGGTGTATGCCCTGCTAGTGGAAATGTCAGTTGGCATGATATTTGTGATGGGCAAAGTAGTCATATCTAATAATTTTTCATAAAATTGTATATACTCTTTACAAGCAGTTCGATTTTCCAGGTATCTGGAAATATTGTACATGGATCATTCAACTTTAATATGTGAAGATACATCATATGTTCTAACTGGACAAGTATCTCTTCCAAACTTGCCTCATCTGCTGTTAGAACTATGCCTTTTTTTCTTGCCTGTATCCAAGTAACTGATAAAATATTCAGACTAGTGCTAAGTTGACACCAATCCACCAATCTACACTTTTTCTCCAAAGGCCCACCATACTTCTGCAAGCCACACATCCACAAAGGTGCCCTATTATCTGAGGACTGCATTTTTTTTCTTTAAAACATTCTCTCAAGTTTCACTCTATAGTTTGAGTATAAATTTGAACTCAATTGCTTGGGTGAAATCTCATAAAAGTACTTTCAGCTGACTGCTTTTTTTTTTATCTCCATTAGGTCAAGAGATTTTTGGTCTTAACTGGTCACTTCAGCCTCAAGACTCTGAATGATGTCTGTGGAGATGAGTAGAGTGGGTGACACTGATGAGGGTAATCCTGAGAAACTGTGAACCAAAATAAATCTGGAAAGAAATAACCTAAAGATACCTGGAAACAAATGCATCCGTGCATAGTCCAAGCAACAAGAGTCAAAGCTCCCCAAGTCCCCCCCTAATCTTTACAAATGATTTTCTCCTGAGCCACTTGGCACATTTCCATTATGGCCTTCTGAATATGTATAGACACAGCAGGTAATTTAAGATTGCTGCAAGTGTCTGACAAAAACATAGTGCATGTTCAACTTGTTTAGGAAACATCTTAATGACGAGCAAAGTAATTTATAGAGGACATATTTTTATAGCATAGTAACATCAACATTTATTATTTTGGCCATAACTGAGAAAGAAAACAGACTTCCCCCATTTAGACAACAAAATTAAATTCTGAGGAAGGCAATAGAGAAATAGGCACAATCTTGAATATAATTATGGTATAAAATAATATTCTTTTGAAATATGTGTGTGGAAAACACAGGAAGAATAGTATAATAGCCTGATCAGATATTTCCAAGATATAATTTTGGAGTACAATTCCTAACATAGACTAAACTTTGATATTATAAAATTCAAGGTAGTCTATCTGCTATAGATTTATCCCCCCGCCCAGAACACCATTATGTTAGGTAATAGTTATATGTAGCTATTATTTGCAACTAATTTTCCCCCCATAGAATTAATAATGACACCAGAGCTTTTGCGTTAGAATTATAAAGGTTCTATAAAGTCCCACAGTCATGAAACCTTACTAGGTTAGGCAGAGCGTGGACAAATGGTTACTCTTTTGTTTCTTTCCTCTCTCATTCATATTTCAATTCCTGAGAATTAAACAATTGTATATCTATGACATTCATTTTCTAACACACTATATATTCAGGTCTCACTAATAAGGAAAACATTCAAATAAAATATTCAATCTAAATGAAGTTATTTCATCCTTTAGTTTGCAGCCTAAAGTTCTATACAGGGATTACTGGGGGAAGAAACATAGGGGAGCAATATTGACTTACAAAGATTTTCTCAGTTGGCTTGGAAAAGTCATATGAAATGGCTATTTGGTTTTATCTACTTACTTGCTCAACAAACGCTTATCATGTACCTGCTATACAGCTAGAATACACTGCTGGGCCTTTTGAGACATATCAGATAAAACAGCTACTCTAAATCTGTGGTTTCTATGTATTTCAATTTGATTTCAATTAAGTCATCATTTCTGAAACTCGTTCTTGTTACTTGAATCCCCATAACTGTCATTCCAAAGTGTCTGTATACCCTTAAAATCCACATTTTTCCCCCTCAAAATCCTTTCTCAGCATATGAGCTAGGCTTCTGTTTTACCGAGAAGATGAAGGACCTGCAACATGAGTTACCTCCACTCCCCATCCCTCTACCCCCATCTCAAATTCTACTTGCATTAGTCAAAAAATGCTGGTGCCATCCTTGCCGCCTGCCCCTCTTCACCCCTCATAGTCAATACATCACAAGTGCTGCTGACTTGATCTTCTAAACAGCCCTCAAGAGTGTACCCTTCTCTCCGTCTCCACCGCTGGGCTAGCACGTGTCAGTATTACCTCTTGTTTGAGTCAATGCAGTAGAGTCCTAGTTGATGTTTTTCATATCTCCCGCTCCATTTCTTCTCAGCACTCATACCAGAGTGATACTTCCAAAACGCACCCCTGAATGTGTCTCCCAAGGACTCAAAATACTTTAAAGGGTTTCCTGTTTCTACTAAGATAAAGACAAAACCCACCAATGTGATCCACAAGCCTCTCAGAGTCCAGTCCCTGCTGAGCTCACAGTCTCATCTGTACCCAGGCTACTGCTCCTCTCCATGGTCCATCCCATGGACTTTACTTTAGTCTTTCATACTCATCATACTCTCACTGGCCATAGGACCTTTGCTCACATCCTTCCCTCTTCCAGGAATGTTTTTTCTACTCTTTCTTGCTCAGTTAACAGTACCTTATCTCTTGATTCACCCTAAGTATCACGTCCACAAGAAGGCCTTCCATGACTTCCTTGCTCAGGTCAATCCACCCTACTATAGACTTTCTGGTAACAATCAATGACCATCTCTTTCCTAACACGTGTTACCTTAGTTTTGCGTTTATTTGAGTAACATCTCCTACTAGACTGTAAATTCCATGAAGACAATACCCATTTAGTTTTTGCTCATTTCCCCCCATTAACAACTAGCATAATTTTGGATCATCGTATATATTCAAGAGACATCTATGGAATGAATTTCTTAATGACTCATAATGCCAAAGTGACCTATGAATACTCATGGATATTTATACAAGTGCTTTCTGGGTGAACTTCTTTCATTGACCTCTCTAAAGAAAGGTGAGCCAAAATTGGGATGGTTGTTCTTGTGTTTTAGCTGCTCCAAACATCTCTGTGCCAAGCACTGTCCTACACTCTTTGCTTTTATTCACTCATGTAGTCCTCATGGCACTCTGACAGATGGTCACTGATGTATCTCCATTGCATAGATGGGAAACCTGAGGCCTAGCTGTTAACTAACCTGTGCAGGATTACATAGTCAGCTCAGCACTATATTTCTAGTACCATACACAATACCTGTAACATTCTAAGAGTTCAATAAGTATTTGTAGAATGAATAAATGAATAGATGTAGTAGCAAAGCTGGTCTATCACAAGCCATGGATCCCTAAATACTTTGTGAGTCGGCCACTTTTTTTGGTCCTTGCTGTCACACACTCATCTCCGCCTTGACCACTTCATGCCAGATCTGTCACAACAGCTTCTTGATTCTTCTCCCTGCATCTGCTATTCCTTTTCTCTACTTCACCCATTAATATGAGGCTAGAATAACATCTAAAGTCCATCCAGATCCATCTCTCCCTTTCCTGAGACTCTTTTTTGGCTTCTCATTGTCCTTCAGACACTGGCCCAAGTGCTTAATTTGACCAAAAGAGAGCAGAGTGTTTATTTCCAGCCCCACCTCTCTCTTATTCCTGCAAGTGCCAGCCCTCTTCTTGCCTCGGGGTCTTTGTGCATGCTGTGATTCTGCCTGGAGCACCCTTCACCTTCTGGTCTCCCAGTAATGCACCCTCAGACTTCAGTCTACAGTGGACTGGCAATGACTCCCAACAATATCCTGGGTATCCTGGTCCTAATCCCTGGGACTTGAGAAGTTATCTTAGATGGCAAAGGGGATTCTGCAGATGTCATCACCTTAGGGACTTGACCACATCTGCATTCCACCAGGGCTGTTGCTTCCTCATATTGTCTATAATACCCTCCTACACATCGACACTTGTACCTTGCATGAAGAGAAAATGCTCAATCATTACTAATAAAATTGTGGATTTAATACCCCAGTTGGGTATGTATATGTATTTGCTAATTCACATTTAAACAAATTCAATGTATCAAATACACGTGTTTCTTAGCAGCACTATTCATAGCAGCCAAAATGTGGAAACAGCCCAAACAATAGGAAAATGAATACACAAAATGCGGTATAGCCATAAAATGAAATATTATTCCAGCATAAAAAGTAATGGAATGCTGATTCATATTACAACATGGATGAACCTTAGAGACGTTATGCTCAGTGAAAGAAGCCAGCCACTAAAGACCAAATAATATACAATTCCACTTGTACAAAATGTCCAAAATCGGCACATGCATAGAGACAGAAAGTAGATGAATGGTTGCCAGGGGCTGGGGGAGGGGATGGGGAAGGGGCTGCTCAATGGGTCTGGGGTTTCCTTCTGGGGTGATAGAAATGTAGAACTACACAGAGGCGGTGGTTGCATGACATTGCCAAAGCACTAAATGTCACTGAGTTATTTACTTTGCATGGTTAATTTTGTTATGTGAATTTTACCTTGATTTTAAAAATTACACTACTTTTGTATTGATAACAAAAGTAATACTTATGTTAAGGAAACAGTGTGCTCCATCATTCCACCACCCCTGCATGTTGGGGTCTTTTTTTTTTATGCACAGAATCATTAAAAATGCTGAGAAGCCTACCAATTCTATCTAGAAATACCAAGTGAAAGGCTTGACTTTCTGTCTGTTGGCTTCAAGGCAGGCACCTGCTGTCCAGGAGCGAGGAGGTAAAGGGTGTGAGGTTTCCTCCAGCCTTATCCCTGGAAGATGCCCTGTGAAAAAGGTTTGCCTCTGGGAATCAATATTTATCTGCAACTTAGCAGTCAGGTTGAAAATAGCATTAGATCAAGATCTTCTGAGCACTTAAAGCAATAAACACTGGCATAAAGTAGAATATAACATAGGAGAGATTTTCTACGTTCGTCCTTTCGTGTGACACCCAATACTGTCTTCTAAGGTTCTTCCAGTATTAGGGCAAGTTGAAGCAGAGCTGAGTGTTCTGCTCTCTTCTCCCTAAATAAGAGCTGACATTGGGGTCAACACTAATAGGAGCAGGAAGAATAGAAGGATAATGGGGACCCTTTAACAATGTCTGCTGTTCCTGTATACCAGAAATTGCAGTTAGCTTCTCTTACAGATGTCTTTGTCACCATGGGTTTGTGTTAGAAACAACTGGTGGCTGAAGGACTGGGAAGAAGCCATGCTGTTCAAATGCAGGGAAGGCCACTGACTCTCTCCGTGGCAGTGCTGGATTCCATCTGCTGGGGTGTTAGCATAATGCCTGGCCTGTTACATATACCAGAAAGATTCGCATGGCTTAACGGAACCAAACCTTTACTGCACAGGAGAGACGGGGAGGACTCCTCAAGTCCCAGTGAGCTCAGATATTCTGGCAGCTGATCAATGAGGAATTGTGAAGCCCTTCTTGACTGTTAGGCATTGTGCAAGGTGCTGCAGAGATAGCAGTGGATTATACTGACGTGGTGAATGCAAAGCTTATAGTTTATCTGGGAAGACCAATAGCTATTAATTCACCCTGCAGATCTCTATGTCTAGCTAAGACCATGGGGACATAAAAAGCCAACTACTGTGAGGCTGGTTGGAGGAGCAGCTGAAGTGAAAAACAGGCTGCTGGGTAGTAGAAGCAGCAAATTGCCAAAGAACATTTATCCTATCTTCTGGTCACCAACTTCAGTCCAATCAAATTAGGGGCTGTGTAGCATCAGAGTCCTGAGGAGTGAGTCACAGTGCTGCCAAGACACAAAGCTCAGTGTCAGCTCTTCATTGTGAAGCCCTCATATGAGGATGACAAAGAGACTTCAGACAGTCAGTTGGAAATGCCATCCAAATGTTTAAAATAGTGTCTAGTATGGGAATCGTAAAAACTCAGCACAAGGTCAGCTGGATGGTGACTCCACAAAATTCTAGCAACGGGGACCTACGGAGACTCTTTACAGTCCACTCAATTTGATGATATTTCTTAACAGAGAGCTTCATTGTCCTAAGTTTTAATGAAAGTATTTAACCTATGACAAATTATCATGATTAACAATGAGCTGAACACCCCCCAAATGCTCATTTCAGATATATAAACCTCTTCATGGGTCAACAGAACAGGTATTGGAGCTATGGGTCAGATGGAGGACAGGTGATAATCTTCAGAGACCATTCTTCATGGCCAGCCCAGCGTTTATATCAACCGCTCCCTGCTTACAACACCAGGGAAGCCATTAGACCTTTCTGCCCACTTCATAACGACCCTCTCGATCAGCCCTTCACTCCCCTACTTAGCTGGGGCTATATTTTCAACATTTTCTTTATAAGCAATTTAGTAATGTTATCTTATTACCAACACAATATTAGAATAACAGAAATCTAAGAAAATCATTAGTTACAGCTCCATATTCTCCTAATCAAATAACTGTTTCATTTATTGCTATACCTTTTAATCTCTTCTCAAAATGTATATTCATTTTTTCTTAAAAGCATTGTTTTACAGATCATTTTTTTGTTTGTTTGTAGCATTATAATGTAACTTTCTCTTTTGCTTTGTTCTTTAAAAACCCCATTTCCATTCATACTCAAAGATAACACTAGTGCATATTATCTATGTCTTTTACTATCCTTGCAGAATCCTACAAAAACACAGACGAGGAATTTTTATGATTTCTTTTTACAAAAATAGCATACACATTTCTCTACTCAAGCTGTATACATTGCTCTGAGGCAGTGAATCAGAGGTATTAACAGTTATTTTTAAAAGCCACATAATATTTCATAGAATGGATATAATGTAACACACTATAGACAGACATTTAACCCTTCCTTTTACTTTATGCACCTACAGAAAACAATGCTTCAGCAAATATCCTTGTACATTTATCATCAAGTACTGCGATTTTATAATTTTTTTTTTAGGATAGCTTTCTGGAAGTAGGATTGCCCTGTAAAAGGCAATTCCTGCTCATAATTTAAATATATATGGCCGGATTAACTTGTAAGTGACAGAGCTAGGGTTCAGATTCATGTACGTGAAATTCCAGAGTCTGAACTCCCAACCACTAATACTATGCCACCTCTCTAACATAAGAGATATCCACAATGGGTGGAACTCAAAGCAGCACGCTTGCCTACATGTGTAACGTTCACAAAAGGCATGGGGGATTCTTGCAGAGGGAGTTTGGATGGAATGACCTCCATCTCCTCTTGTAAACTGAGATTTTCATACTCCCAAAAATGAATCCACTGCATTTCAGTCAGGTGGGCCAAGCAGTTTATATATAACTACTCCATTAATAATTGAGCATGACTCTTGGGACGTTTCTCAAGGCAACTCCTGCCAATTAAGGAGTCACGAAGCCATAATTCCTCAGCCTTAATGAATAACAAAGAAAAGAAACTTGGAGAAACTTGCATGAGCAGTTTTTATATTGACTAAACTGATGATGAACTATAAATGGGCTATTTAGAAATAGGAATAAAAACATTAATGCATGGAGCACAGTCATTTTTATTTTCAGTCAGCAGTATTTTTAATATCTTTCAGTGTAATTATATCTAAGCATCAGTTGCGGTATCTAGAAATAGATGATCTTATATTTACAGCAGTAAATCCTGTTTGAAACAAGATTTATGCTATATAGACATGACTATAAGTGCAATCACAAAGGGCTCTTAGAAGAGTCCATTGGGGGCTGTTATTTCTTCAGCACCCGAGAATGAGCCTATAAGAGCTGATGTTTCAGTATAAACTCCACAGAAGGGTAACAAGCCCATTCAGACAGCCCAACTGAAATAGAAGAAGACATTTCCCTATGGAAAAGACATTAATGGAAAAATCGCTTCATGTTTGCATTTTTAATTTTGCAATTTAAAATCTCTCTAAATACACTTTCCCCTTTAAAGTGCGATTAACCAGAATTTCCCCATCTTTATTACAGCAAATAGCCAGTTATAGTATTCCTTTTGGAATTTGCAGCAGGAGTATTATTTAGATTTAAGTGAGAAGACATGCATGAAACTGTTATTAAAACTGAATATGTTTAGTTATCACAGCTATTAAGAAGATTATTAAGGAGTTTGTGTGAGTTTTGGATATGTAGATGGAACTAATATATGTATTGTGTGGTGGGTAGCATGCTTATGACTTACAGTGTATGCTTTTAATTAAATGCTCTGTTGGAACCTGAGCATTTAGCCCTGGCATTCCCAATAAACTACCTGTAGGTCTTTGGGCAAATCACCAAACCCATCCAAGGGAAGATCCTAAAGATTTCTTCTGGTTCTATTATTGTTTGAAGTTGAATTGGCACTTAAATAATTAATTAATATTAAAGTTACAGTGAGAAAATATAGGGTTGTTCCATGTTATAGTCTAATACTGATACCTGTGATCTCAAAGTTATTTAATTTGGTGAATGACATTTTCATCCTAATGATAACAGTCACAGTAATAGGAGTTATGGGATTGCTCTTTAGTACCAAGTTCTCTATATTCACTTACTGGATCCTCTCAGGTGTATTGATTATCCCTATCTATCAAATGAGGAAACAGACTTAGGAACCCCAAGTCTTAGACCTCAAATGTCTGGCCAATCCAAGTATTCCATTCTATTAGCCACTATGATTAGTCCAAAGGGTGGGCATGTGACCCAAACAGAGCTAATCAGATCCTGTCTCTGGGACTGTTATAAGAACATTGGGAGAGAGAAGTTCTCATTCTAAGCAAATAGCCATCTGATTCCATCACATATGCATCAAACTGATAACTTCTCTTTACAGATGAGAAAACCAGGATCCCCAAAGACTAAGTATTTTGTCTAAGTTGACACAACAAGAATCTATCAAGAGCAAAACCTTGGTCTACTGACCACACCATCTTCTGCTCATTTGGGATTTGCTACCTGCCAAACCCAGCTGCCTACCATCCCTTCTCTGAGCTTCATGGCTTTGCAAGGTTAGTGTTGTGTCCCCCATTTAAAGATGAAGAAATATGGGGGGTTCAGACAAGATGGAGTAGAAGGCAGATGCTGTGCTCACCTCCTCTAATGAACACATCAAAATTACAACTAAACTACAGATGTTATCACTGGGAGTCACCTGAGATCTGGCTGAACAGGAGTCCTACAACTGGGAACATGCATAAGATGTCATCTGGAGACTGGTAGGAGGGGTGGAGACACAAAACAGGCTAGTCCCACAATTGCATGTTGCAGACAAAATTCAGAGGGTTATATTGGCTGCAGCATCTCCTCCCATGGAAGAGTGAGGGGTGCTGGCCCTACACTGGGCTCCTCAGCTCAGGCTTCCAATGCTGGGAAGAGAAGTACCCACAAACTCTAGCTGTAAAAACCAGGGAGATTGTGGCCAAGTGAGATGGAGGGCTATGAGAGTCACAGACATTTCTCTTAAAGGGCCTGTAAGTGGACTTAGTGATGAACTCACTCACTCTGAGCTCCAGTGCTGGGGCAGCTGCTGGGAGAGTGCCAGGGACACATAGGGAGGGACTGAGTTATTGGGCTTCAGGGAGAGGGCTGGAGGGGTATCTCTCACCCAAACAGAAGTGCTGGCAGTATCCATTGTTCCTTTGCTGAGCCCTCCCCACTCCCAACATGCGGACACAGGTGGCTGCCATATCCGAGTCTCCATCAAACTGGTTAACACAGCTCACACCACCCAGGTGATTCTCTGCAACCCTGCCCTTCCCGATGTGAAGGCTCACCCAAGCTGCCTCCAGTGTTGTTGTTGTTGTTGTTGTTTTTTCCATACAAACAGCCTGTCTTGGCTCATGCTGTGGACTTTCCTATGATCTCTCAAAGGCTCACAAAAACCAAAGAAATAGTATTTGGCATTGGTGTGCCCTGTACCTCTTGCTGAGCAGCCCCAAGCCAGGCACCAGTGGCAGCCAGCCTCAGTCCCTGACTTGGCCTCTTGAGACACCTATAAGTCCAGCACAGGTGGCAGCCACCTGCAGATTGGTTGGTGACTCTTACTAGGGAACCCTAGAAATGCACAGGCTATGGCTGAACTTGGCCTGCAGCTGAGGCCCTCCCAGGATGCCCTTGGGCCCGCATACCTGGTGGCCTGCTTCAATCACTGTTAGAGCCAGAGAACCACCCAAACTGCATTTGAAGAGGACACACCTGAAAGGCAGACTGGGTAAGTAGGAGAGCCCTGCTAAAGTGAATCCTGCTCTGTAGGGTCAGCCACTCACCAGACAATTCTCACAACCAATCAGCCCAAGGATCAATCCCTTCCATTGATATGCAAACAGCAACCAAGGCTCAAGTACAACAGGAGGGCACACACAACCCATACAAGGGACACACTCTGAGCACCTGGCTTGGGTGACCAGAGAAGACTGTGTCAGGGGCCCCATAGGACACCTACTACAAAAAGCCACTCTACTATTATCAGGAGACTTAGGAGCCCTACCAAATACATAGAAACACACACATGGAGGCAACAAAAATGTGGTCTAAGCAACATATCCCATTATGAAAGAATAGAACAAAGCTCTAGAAAGAGAACTAAACAAAGTGGAGATAAGCAACCTACCAGATATAGAGTTCAAAACACTGGTTATAAGGATGCTCAATGAACTTAGGGGGAGAATAGATGAACTCAGTGAGAATTTTAACAAAGAGATAGAAAAAATGAAAATGAAGCTGGAAATCAGAAAAGGAACCAGTCAGAAATGAAGAATACAGTGTCTGAGGTGAAGAGTACATTAGAAGGAATTAGCAGATAGGATGAACAGAGGAATGAATCAGCAATTTAGAGACTGGGATAGCAGAAAACACCCAATGAGAGCACCAATAAGTAAAAAAAAATCCAAAAAAATGAGGAGCATTTAAAGGGCCTCTGGAACTATATCAAGAGTACCAAATTTGCATCATATGGGTACCAGAAGGAGAAGAGAAGAGCAAGGAATTGAAAACCTATTTCAAGAAATAATGACAGAAAACTTCCCTAACCTGGCAAAGGAAAGAGACATACAAGCCTAGGAAGCACAAAGAACCCCAAACAAGGTGAATTCAAATAGGCCCACACCAAGACACATCATCATCAAAATGCCAAAGCTTAAAGACAAAGAGAGGTTCTTAAAAGCAGCAAGAGAAAACCATTTTAGTACCTAAAAGGGTGCTCCCATAAGACTGCTAGCTAATTTCTCAACAGAAACTTTGCAGACAGGAAGGGATTGGCACAACATATTCAAAGTGATGAAAAGCAAGGACCTACGACAAAGATTACTCTATCTAGCAAAGCTATCATTTAGAATCAAAGGACAGATAAAGATCTTCCCAGACAAGAAAAGCCTAGGAGTTTATCACCACCAAGCTACTATTACAGGAAATGTTGGAGGGACTTCTTTAACAAGAAAAAAAATATGTATCAAAGATGTGAATAATAAAATGGCAATAACTACATATCTATCAACACATACTTCAAATGAAAAAGAATTAAATACTCCAATTAAAAGATGGAGTGGCTGAATGGATAAGAAAACAGGACCCTTACATATGCTGCCAACAAGAGACTCACTTCAGATAGACACACTTTACTGAAAGTAAAGGAATGGAAAAAGGTACTTCATAAAAATGAAAATAAAAACAAATCTGGCATAGCAATACTTATACTAGACAAATAGACTTTAAAACAAAGGCTATAACAAGAGACACAGAAGGAACTAGTAATCCCACTTCTGGGTATTTATCCAAAAAACCCCAAAATATGTGCATTCATATGGTTGCTGAAGTTTTGTTTAAGATAGCCAAGATGCAGAAGTAACTTGGGTGTCTATCAATGGATGAATGAATAAAGAAGAGGTGGTAGATATATACAATGAAATATTACTCAGCCATAAACATAAATAAATAAAAGAATGAAATCTTTATAGCTGTAACAACATGGATGGACCTGTTGAGTCGAGTAAGTCAGACAGAGAAAGATGAATGTGATATAATTTCACTTACATGTGGCATTTAAAGAACAAAATAAACAAATAAAATAGAAACAAACTCAGAGATATAGAGAACATTTTGAGAGTTACCAGATGGGAGGAGGTGAGGGCTAGGTGAAAAAGGGGGAAGGGATTGAGAAATACAAATTGGTAGTTACAAGACAGTCATGGAGATGTAAAATATAGCATAAGGAATATATTTGCTAATATTGTAATAACTATGTATAGTGTCAGATGGATGTTAGATTTATCAGGCGATCATTTTATAAGTTATATAAATGTCTAATCACTGTATTGTATACCTAAAACTAATATAATAGTGTATGCCAACCATAATTTAAAAATAAAAAATATTAAAAAAATAAAAAATAAAGATGAAACTTGGTGTTCAGAGGGCTCAGAGCTTTGCCAAGGTCACTCAGTTAGTAAGAGCAGGTACTAAGACATGAAACTTGTGCCTCTTTGGTCTACTCAGTATGCTGGTTAGAAGTCATGTCTGAACTTTCCACCTCTATCACTATATAGAACTCATACGAATGTGTTACACACTTTTAAATCTATTTCTGTATAAACACGCTAAATAAGTATCTACTCCTTCACCAGGACTGGTATAAATATATTACTCATGAATATTGTATGCTGATTTATTCTTCTAATAATGCATTATTCATTCTCTTAACTGCACATAATGCAAATCCACATGAATTTCTATGAAAACAAATCTATTGACTAGTAAGGTCATGACAGGGATGGTGACATTTCAACTCTTTGTGTCTCTTTCATTAATTTATACAACTGAGATAATACCTCCTGTGGGTGGGCTGCCAGGTAACTAAGTAAGAGCTATGATCTGAAGATCTTGGTTGGAAGGTGCAATATGCTGGTGACTTTTGGCAGTACAGGAGGCTCTCCCTTTGGACTGGGTTAGAGAAGGCAACCTGCATTCTAGGGTCCTGGTACAGGCTTTGGCTGTGTCACCTTCCCAGGAGCATGCATGCTTCTAGGAGCTGTATAAGGTAGGAATCAAGTGTTTAGAATGGGGTTTCTTGATGCTCTGGCCTCCTCCCAATGTTGATTGTGGGCTCTGGAGCAATGCAGTAGGTTGGGGAAAATGGAGGAGGTGTAGGGTATGCAATTGGAGATGCCACTAGAGTGGACTCAGAGGGGTTAGGAAAACTCCCAGCCAGCTGCCAGGGGATAGCACTCAGAAAACAGCACTAGACTTCAAGCCCTGGACACCCATAGAATAAGAGGATGTTCCTGGAGTGGATCTGATTCAGGAATGAGGAGTTGACAAGTGCTAGGTAAATGCATATACATGGTAGGCAGCACAGTACGGGAGTATTTGTTGACATGATGTGGGCCACCACAATGAATTCAAGGGAGAGACATGAGTCTCTGTCAAAGGAAAATGGAAAGAACAGGGCATAGGATGAGACAGGAGCTTAGGTTTAGAAAGTCTAAGAAGGGATTCAGTTGTCACACTCAAAGAGCCACATCTTATTAGTCATGAGCGAGTATGATGTTAGACAAAGATAGACAAGCCAACCTGGCTCCCCTGCACCCATGCATTCATCTGTTCTTCCATAGCACCTACTGTGGACATGCCAGGCATGGTGTTAGAACTAAAGGGAGGATGCCATAGACATAGGTCCTGTGCTCACTGCACGTGGGAGGGGGGCCTTCATTACTTAAACATGGCAGGGACAGGCGCTTGAAGGAAAGCATCTATAAAAGGGACATGAGAGGAGGATTTAGTAGAGGGCCTGTGGGGTCAGGAAAGGCTTCCTTAAGGAAGTGACTTTTTTAAAATTCATTTTTAAATTTTATATTAGTTTCAGGTATACTGTATATTGATTAGACATTTACATAGTTTATTAAGTGATCCCCCAATTACTCTCTCACCCATCTGGCTCTACACACAGCTATTACAACACTATTGACTGTATTCCCTGTGCTGTACTCTAAGTCCCCGGGACTATTTTGTAACAACTAATTTGTATTTCTTCATCCCTTTACCTCTTTCTCCCACCTCTGGCAGTCATCAGACTGTCCTCTGTATCTGTGGTCTGTTTTTGTTTAATGTGTTCTTTTTGTTCCTTAGAAGGAAATGACTTTTCATCCAGAACTTGAAGGGCAATTATAAGTTGACCAGGTGAGCATGTAAGGGAAGAAAGTTTTAGGCAAAGGAATAAGCATCTGTTAAGATTATGAGTCTGAAAAGGACTTGGCCATCAGGGATCCCACTGAGAACAGGCACAAAGTGGCCAGTTCTGGGGCTGATTTCTAAAGGGCTGTAAAAAAATTATTTAAGTCTTGGGACTGAGAGGGCTTGAACCTACAGGTGGGGCCAGATAGCCTCTGGAGAATTTCTGGAAGAATATATAGACCCTAAGCCTGGAATCAAGGTCAAGCCGACACGCTTTGTTACCATTTGAATTTGGAGGCAGTCAAACCCAGGCAGGCCCAGCAGCTGTGAGGTCTGCGCCAACCACCTGCTGATGATGAATGCTCCACAGGTATTTACAACCTGGTATGCTCAGCCACTTTGCTGGGCTTTTTTTTTTTTTTTTTCCATTTATTGAATGGTATAAAACCAGACACTTAGTGGCCACAGACCATTTTTGTTTTCCTGTAACATAAAAATGGTTACATTTTAAAAAGTGAAGTATTACTTGCTTCAAGTATATAATAGAGACCAGGCCTCCTTGGCACTTGCTGAATTATTAACATTAGAAACTCTGCAGTTGCATATGGTACGGAGGTACTTTCTTTCCCAATATGCTATATTATACATCCTCGCCTTAACTTCTGACAGTCCATAACACCAACTGACGTGAAATGGAAGAGTGTGCTCCATCAGGTAAATAATAGATGACTTAAAAAAAGTGGCAGGGCACATTTTGATGTGATCCATTATAACAGACCTGAAATAACCATTATGGCCTTTCCATAAAGATTGAATAAAAATTGCAACAGAGGGGTGGCTGACATGGCATACCAGGGGCCAACGGGAGTCAACTCCCTAAGCAGGCAGCATGCAGAGGGAAGGGAGCTAGAATAGAATTTCTGCAGCAATGGAGAAATAGACTCACTGGACTTAACCAGGAAGGAAGGTGGCCCAGCAACCATGAGCAGGCATTTATTAGCTGATGGGCTTATTTCTGCATCAATCACATGAGGGGCCTACTCCCAGAAAATCACTTGCAAAATAACAATATTTTCCTAGCCGTAGACTCTATGCTCTTTCATTTAAACATCGACAACCTCACAGCCCAGGACCACTAGCCCTGTATTATTGAAGATCAGGGTCAGTTAGCTCAAGGTCAGTGGCAGAACCAGCACTAACCAGGCCCATCTGACTCTGAAGCCAGCTTGTATCCCATGGAAAAATCAACAGGGGTAAGAATTACCCAGTCATTCTTTTTAGTAGGTGGTTGGTCTCAAATTACACAATATAGATTTATGTCCCAATAAATTTGTATTTATTGGGTCAGCAGCTGCATCAGCCAATCATCATGTCAATATTTATAAAACTTTGATGCCTCACAAGGGGCTCTGGCAGTGCTGTCATCCAATCCTCCCAGTAGACCACGGGATAAGCTGCCTTTACCCCATATGTTACTGTTGTTGACACCACAAAGTTAAGGAACCTGCTAAGAGTCCCCGGCTGTTACTACTAATATTAGCACAAGAATCCAGGGTTGTTGTTTTTTCACATTATTGGTCTTTGCATTTTTGTTTTAACTTCAAAGAGCAAAGAGTACCTTTTCTCTTGAGAGACTTTACAGTCACACTCTAGGGATGGTTACTTTATAATTTAAAGTCATAGAGGCTTAAAGCCAGGAGGAACCTTAGAGGATGAGAAATAATTACTGATGGCTACTATGCAAGGTGGCCCATGCAATAATTTAATGTGCTGGATAAATGCTGGTTTTCCATTGGCAGTGGCCCAGTGGTGATACGGTATTTCCTATTTAGATATGTTTACTGAAGTAAGAAAAAAGCATACGAAATAAATATTGAAATGGGCTTTAGACAGATACGGCAAAAATTATGAAGGTGAAACTTAAAAAGTTAAAGTTTGGGAGACAATGGTTGAAACCTAAGGACAAGTACTTCTTGTGAAACTTCCCCTGGTCAGGCGGCCCCCTGCTCTCCTTTGGAGGAATTTTCCTCACCTGGGTAAAGACTGAGTTGGGAGGACCAAGGGTAGAGCCATGTGGCAGGCCCTGTGTCCTTCTCTAACCTGTGTTCTTCAGCACCCTCGAGGCTTTGCAGGGTCAGCAGCAAAGCTAGCCAAATCCCATTTTGCTTCTTCTTAATGATGCCACATTCCTGTGAGCACTTCATTAAACATTTCTAGACCAAGTTTACAGACTGGGAAGTTGTAATCAAAATGGCATTTGAGCAGTAAACATACATTTCGGCAAAGATATGCAAACAGGAGCTGGCTCTAATGTCATGTGTAGAGTGGACACTTGCGATGACATCTAAGACACAGATTATTTTTGCTTAAACACATCACTCGTGGTCTTCAAAATGAAACCCAGCCCAAGCACCTCCTACAAGGCAAACCCTCCTGCCTGCGTTCGCGTATGTTCATGTAACCACCGGCTAGATGAAGAGAGAGAACATTTCTCCACCCCAGCACTCCCACTCCAGCAGGTTCTCTGATTGCCAAGGTAAGGTTTATTCCCAAGGTTGTCACTATTCTTAATTCTGTTGCCATGGATTAGTTTTGCCTGTTCTTAAACTTCATAGAAAGAGAATCGTACAAAATATACTCTTTTGTGTCTGGCTTCATTTGTTCAGCATTGAGTCCATGAATATCATCTATGTTGTGTTAGCAACTGCCTCTTTCAACTTAACCATCCATCTATCCATCCATCCTATTGTTAATAGACATTTTTGTTGTGTCCAGTTTGGGCCGTTATGAAAGACGTTGTTGAAAATATTCTTGCATGTGTCTGTTGGATATAAGCATTTAATTCTCTTGAGGAAAGGCTGAGCTAAGGATACAAATTGCTGAATCACTGGGTAGATGAATATTTGATTTTTAAGTACACATTGTGAAGTATTTCCAAATTGACACAACGTACCCTTCTACCAGCAAGATACAAGAGTCCCAGCTCTGCTTCCTCGTCAGGACTCGATATTGTCAGTCCTTTTAATTTTAAGCTCTGTCAGTATGTATATCCTGCAGGTACCCACACTCAAGCCCCCAGACCCTCCCCCTTCTCCTGAACATCGCACCTCTATTTGCTATTTCTTGCTGCTTGTTCTTGCCTGAATTCTTTTCACTCGTCTTTCAAACTCAACATCACCAGCAAGAGGACTTCATATGTCCTTTCTGACCATTTGCGATTTGTTCTCTATCCTCTAGTTCTAATAAACTCCCCAAAGCTAAATTCCTCATGCATTTTGTTTTCAGTTACTGTTGTTCCCTCTACCACTCGAATTCGGAAGATTGCATCTTTGCAACATTCCCTCCTCTTTCCTCTCCCACCATCTCTGCTCTGTTATGTCTTCATTATTTCTTGCCTGTACTAGCTGAAGTTCAATAAGAGATTTCCCTAAACAGCTCTTTTTTGAACATTTAAAAAATGGCTTTAATTCATTTTCTAGGCAACTTCTCTGGCTCCTGATCAAAGGGCCTGTAAACTTGTAACTGGATTAAGTCTAATATTCAAGGTATTATAGTTAAAGTGGCTAATTTTCTCTCTCTTTTAGCTCTCTGAAATTCCTTCAAATGAGGAATGTAAAAATGTGATATGAAATTCATTTTTATATAAGTGTTTGTTTTTTGAAGTATTAGCTCTTTCTATGTATCTGGAATATTACTGAGGCCACACAGCCATTCTTCTGGGGCTCTGAGCTGGAGGCCGCTTTGTGTTTGCATGTCGCAGATTGCCCGGCAAAGGCCCTTGGTTATCACTGGGATCACATGCTGGGAAACTTATATTTCTGATTGTGCCCTCCAAAGTAATCCTGTTCGGCTGCGATAAGACAAGATTCCTGGCATTTCTCCTTCCATCCCTATGTAGTAACTGCCTCCTAACCTAACAAATGTCCTTAGATTTCCAAAGTTGACATTAAAAGAACTGACGATATTAAGTGAGATCAAATCTCTTGGCTTCCAGGCCATGGCTGAAGGGCAATGGTATAGGTTAGTGGCTCTGAGAACTGGGATCATTTCTGGGACCTAGAAATTCTAAGAATTCACTTTGCTTTCCTCTTTGCTAGAATTACTAGATGCTCATTTAGGAAAACATGATAGTCAATGTATCTAGACTTCTCTCAATTCTTTAAATATGCCAGTAACATCTTATACTCACTAGTCCTTCTGCCTGTAATATTTTTGCTTTAATCCCTAACCCTTTACTACCTTTCCTGGTTAACCATCTTTAAGTTCCAAAATAAGGCCCCCTGGAAGCCTTCCTCGATCTCCGCAACTAGGTGACGCTCCGAACTTGCCCTAGGGAATGCTCAGAGCGCTCACGTTTCTTATTTAATGTCTTCTCTGCTAAAATATAAACCCCATGATGACAGGGGCTGCAGCTGACTTATTTACCACTATACTCTTATTTCCAAATTCTGCACCTGGAAGAGAGTAGGTGCTTAAAAATTATCTGCTGATCCATAAAAATTATCTGCCTTAATAAATAAGAGAGAAAACAATTCGGATAGTTGCCCTCCATAACACAAGTAAGCAAGCTCTCACATTAAAATCCCATATCTAGAATGAGATGATTCGACTTTGAGATAGCCCATAACTCATTGACTGTAAAGAATTGTTTCCCGCAAATTGCTTTCTGCAAAGTTGAGTTCCATTTTGCAAATGTGAAATAAAATCAGATCCTTGGCTTCCTGATGCTGCCTCATACATTAGCTTACTGTGATGTTGGCACGATCTTTTGCGCTGCAAATGAGTGGAGTGTTCACAGAGAGAGACGTGATGAAAACCTGGCTGAGGATCTCAGTATAACAAGAGCGTCCCCAGCTCCAGTGAGAGGAGAACCTCAGAACACAGCAACACCCTCCAGACAGTGTCAGTGTAAACGGTTTAGGATTTTCATTCCTTAGTTAGTATGACCAAGAAAAATCTCAAACGGTGCAAAAAGTACTTGGAGGAAACTTTCTACCCACCCCTCTAAGTCAACAAATGACAGGCACTTCCCCAGGACATCTTTTTCTGTCACACACTTTTATGGTAAAGAAAACAACTCAACATATATTCTTGGATGGCGTCTTGAAAAACCTAGAATCAATTTTTGAATTAATTTTCTAGGTTGGAATAGAAATGGAAGCAACTCATCCAAAATATAGAACACAGATAACAAGATAATATTACATTCACTTATATCAGCTTTTCATTTCATTTTCTTTTTCTGGTACACACACACACACACACACACACACACACACACACATACATATCTCACAATTTTTTACTGCTACAGAAAAGCACATGGATACATTATAAAAAGCAACTTATTAATTTATTTTATCTCTAAACAAAACGAATGCTTTGCTTAGTGCATTTTTTATTCCCTCATGCACTCAAACAAATATTGTGTCTTTCAGAAAAATAATATGTATATTTCTCCTGATTATAAAACCCTGGTTCTCGTATTTCGGTAATATCTCTGTTGTGACATCTAGAAATTCTAAGAATTTGAGAAAATTAGCATTGCTTTTGAACATTGAAAACTTTGACAGTTGGGGCAATTTTCTAATCATTCACCCCAGTGAATCTAAACTGGTATCTTATTTTAGCTTGCATCAAGAGACATTACAATACAATGTAAAGTTTCTTTCCTGATTACAGAGGCCCTCTCCAATTGTGTCACTAAAAAGACCAAACACATAGAGACATTTGAAATAAGAACCAGTCCTGGCTATTATTGCTTATTAACTCTTACTAAGTTCATAAAAAGACAGGAACTCTGAAGTTACTGCAGAGAAAAGAGCAAAGTTTAAATAGGAACTGCTGTGTAAATGGGTTTTCTAGTGGTTGTTTCAAAGCTTCCAGAATTCTAATCAAAGAGGCTCAAAGTTGGTTAGGAGATCTTTCAAAATAATCCAATCAACCACCCAGATGAGGTTTGAGTCCTTATGTGTAAATCTGCTATTCTCCAGAAAACAGAGTCCAGAAATCTGAGATGATTTGCGCAAAGCCCTCCACAGCTGACCTAGAGTATACTGGATGCAAGTGGGCTGTGTGAGCCTGGCTGGAGGGCGACCTCTCCCAATCTACATTTGTATATGTCCAAATGGGGCATATGAGTGTCTTGGGGCTTCCATAATAAATACCCCAAACCAGGTAACTTCAACAACAGAAATGTCTTCTTTCACAGCTGTGGAGGCCAGAAGTCAGAAATCAAGGTGTCGACAAGGAGGCTCTGAAGGAGAGTCTGTTCCATGGCCCTCTCCTGGCTTCTGGGGATTTGAGGGGGATCCAGGTCTCACTAGGCTGTACACCTCACTCCAGTCTGTCTTTGTCTTCACATACATTCTTCCTGTGTCTTTGTGTGTCTCTTCTCTTCTTTTAAGGATATCACCACAGTGGATTTAGGGTCACCCCCAGCCCCTAATCCAATGGACCTCATCTAATGACAGTTGACCCTTGATCAACACACGTTTGAAGTGCTTGAGTCCACTTATATGTGGATTTTTGTCTATTGACCCCACACAGATCAAACCTGCACTTTTCAAGGGTCAGCCTTGGGGTTGGGAATACACAAATGTGGAGGGATGACTTAAATTATACAGGATTTTTGACTGCACTGAAGGTTGATGCCCTCATTCCACGTTGTTCGAGAGTCAACTCTATATCTGCAAAGACCCTATTTCCAATAAGGTCATATCTGAAGTTCTGGGGGAACATGAATTTTTAGGGGACACTATTCAACCCAGTGCAGAAAATTACAATGGCACTTAGTGCATAGGGTGGTTATAAGGATTAAATGTATGTAAATAAATATAGGAAACAAAGAGCTTTGCCTGGCACACAGTAAAAGCACAATAAATTGACTCTAAGCTCAGATTGTATTCCTACACAGCACACAAGGTATTTTCATTCTAATGTCAATGCTTTTAGCTTCTGGTGACAAACTTTTAACCTCCAAGACAGTCCCTATGGCGCATATGAAGCAAATTTTAGCCAAAACATTCTCTTATCTTTTTTGCTCTTTACTTCTCTACTTATTGTCTAAGTGTTTACGGACTATTTGGAGATTGGGAAAGGAATGTCAAAAACCTGATCTGGAACTTGATTCATGCTAATGTTTATCTCTGAACCTGATAAAGAAGTCTGTTTTGTGCCTCCTGGAGGAGTTTTCCAGGTACGCAATTGCCATTGATCAGAGTAAAAGCTATCTGATATTTCAGAGTAAAAGGCATCTCTGGTCATTGGTTGCCAGCCTTTCCATCTGGCATCCTGTAGTCAGGGTCTGTGTGATTAGGGTCATATTCGGGCTTAACCTTTTATCTTTGCTTGATGCTTTGCAACTTGGGAAAAAAGTAAATTCAACTCAACTTTCTTTGTTTCAAAATCCATTTCCTGTGGTATCAGCAGGCATTAGAGGCTCAAAAAAAATTCTTGAATTGTTTTACCAGCATAATCCTGGAGCTTAAAATGAGATTTAACTGAAAGAGATATGTACTTTTCTTTCTTCTTTTATTTTTGTCCAATCACATTTTCTGGATTTAGCTGACTTTTCAGGATCAGAGTTTATCAGTGGTTTTCAATGTCAGTGTGGTTTGGTATCACCTAGAGGGTTTACTGAAAACACAGATTGTGGGTCCCTACCCTCAAAGGTTCTGATTCAGGAGGTCTGGGTGGGACTGAAGAATCTATCTTTTTAAGGGGTTCCCAGGTGATACTGACATTTCTGGTGCACACTTGGAGAACAACCTAGATCAATGGCCTAGTTGATGTCTCTGTGAATATTCATGTGAAACATATTTCTTCCCCAACATCTCTGATTCCTTTTTAAGTAGTTTCCAATGCTACTAGCTAATACTGAGGGCCAACGATGGGTTGGAACCACACACCAGGAAATAGTGTGAGGTGCTTTTATCAGCCCCCTTCTAGGGTACTGGAGGTTAAACACCCTTCCAGGCCACAAAGCTAGGAAATGACAGACCCTGGAGCCTGGGTCCCCAGTTGTTGCTGGCATTGGACTACTTGTCATTAACATTCAGTTCCATAGTTAGTATTCTAGGTTTTCTACCTTAACCCCTCCTTATTACTTTATTCCTCATCTATCTCCTATCAGAGTTGAAATATTTTCTTCTTCTTCTCTTCCCTCTCCTTTTCCTCCTCCTTCTTCTCCCCCTCTTACATTAAGTTATGTGATATACATCTAATTAAGAATTTTTACTGCTCTTTAGCAAGATAAGCATAATGAACTTGGGCATAGGGTTACATCTACTCAATTTTGTTCACTCTGAGCTTATGTCCTGCCTCTATGTGATCATGTGTGTGTATGTGTGTGAATACATATGTGTATAAGTGTGTGTGTGTGTAATTGTGTGTGAATGTGCATGTGGGTAGTGAGTGTATGACCCATCCTTTCTTTCATGAGAAGAAGGTGATAACAATGGTGTAAGTTTTTTAAAAACATATTCTTATATGGCAACATAAAAAGTTAGTAGCCTTCTGACAAGTCCTCAATTTACGAGGGGGAACTTTTGTGAAATCTCAAACGCTGAAAACCATGGACCTATATCATCAACACTCTGAAAGGCCTTTAGTATATGTAAATATTCTCACTTACTTCTCTGCATTTGACTTTTCCAAGACACACACACACACACACACACACACACACCTTTTCAAAGTAACCATCTATACACGTGGGTGAAAGGAATCATGTTATCTGGGTTATAAAGTCTGGTTCTGTCCATCAGCAGGTGGACAAATACCCCAAGCTCATGTTGGAAAGGAAACAGTGGTGCTGAGGACACCCACTTCTCCTGTCCCCTGGGTCTCTTTGTGTGGAAGAATTCCGGGCAGGCTTTCACAACTACTGCGGTCCTTCTCTCTTAATATCTCCTTACTCCAAGGGCTATTGTTAACTGTCGAGATACCTCTAATTTCCTGATAACATTTTGAGAAGTGGAAACTTTTGCCTAAGAAAATTATTCTCTCATTGGTGTGTTGTGTATTTTTAATATTCCATCAGACTTAGTCCACTTATCTCTATAATTTCAAATCGTGCTATATCATTTGTGGGCCGCAAAAGGATTTTCATAGGCAAGTGAAGTCCGATTGAGGGATGGTGTGTTTATCAGTTTCCTCAAAATGTCATCTAAATTCATATTTCACATTCTAAGATCTGTGCTGTGTTCTCTCTCCATCTTGGAGAGCAAATAATTACACACATCCAACTATCACTTCTAATATGAATAAAAAATGTTTTTCACTTTATCTATTCTAAACCAATATCCCTGAAGAATTTAAATATCTCCCTCTTTCCCCTTTATTTCTTACAAAATAGCCCCAGGAGAAACCCATCAGACACATCTCAGCAGCCATCCATTCGGGGCTACTGGGCTGAGTCAAGAAATCAAATGCCACTTTCTAAAACAAAGTAAAACCACTTTAAAAAAATCCATTATATGTTGAGTTAATGACAGGCACTAAGATGTGCCGGCAGCATCCTACCAGCTTCCGATACTCCGTCCAGGTTTCCGCCACCTGGCTGACCACCAGCTGTGTGACCATGGGCAAATCATTTACTTTCTGTGAGCTTAGTCCCTCCATATGTACAGTGGAGAAAACAACAGTCTCCCAAATTCAGAGAGAGTAAAAATTAAATGAGATATCATGGAAAATATTTAGCCCCAATGCCTGGCTAATACTGAGTTTTTAATAAAAGTTAGTTCCTATTAATATGATTTTTTTATTGCCAAATAAGGACTCTTTGATAACGCAAGCTTATTTCATTCTCTCTTTCTAATTTTTGCCTTCATATGTTTTCTCCTCTCTGCCAGGAACGGTCATCCTCCTTGTCTTCCCAGAAACCTTTTTCTTACTCTGCAAGTCAAAGGTCAGCAAACAATGACCCATGAACCAAATCTGGCCCACCACCTGCTTTTGTACATAAAGTTTTATTGGAACACAGCATTGCTTTTTAGTTTATGTGCTATCTATGGCTACTTTAGTGCTACAATGGCAACGCTGAGTACTTGCAACAGAGACCATATACCCACAAAGCCTAAAATAATTACTATGTGGTTTTTTACAGAGAAAGTTTACAGATTACTGCTCTAAACCGCAAGCTCCAGTCATTCCATTCCTGGCCACCTTCTCCAGCCCTCTGAAACAAATTTACTTCTCTGGCTATAGCATGTCCTGGGGCCCTCATATCACTTTGCTATAAAGAACCATTTCCATGCCTGCCTTCCTGCTGCACTGTGTGTGAATACCACCAAGGTGGGCATCGGCTCCCATATCTTTGAAGCTTTCGGCAAGGAGAGTGTAGACCATTAGAGAGGGTGGGCTCTGAGGGGTGGTTGAGAAGATGTTTGAGTGGAGAAATTCTGGAATATCAGCTTCAAGTAGGAGTATGAGAAGGGAGGACAGAGGGCCCTTGTGTTACAGGCACCTGTATTATACACACCCCACAGGTGCCTGAAATAGACAAGTACACACCCATCTGTGCACAGAGCTGTGGTCTCAAATACACACTTTGGCATAAGCCCTTAACCCATGCACCCATTAGCAGCATAACATAACAAAGTCCAAATGCAATACAGATCAATAGGGTCTTCACACCTGAGCCCTCCAAGGCCCCAGTGCCTGTTGCAATACATCTTAAATATAGAGGCCAGGCGGAAGACTGGATCTGGTAGGCTCTCTGTCTTCATTCTGTTCTCCTAGACACAGACCCTGAGACAATTTGGGTGCAAGTAGCATATTCAGAAGGCGATCCCAAGAAATGCAAGTGAGGGAGCAGAAGAAGTGTAGCAGAAAATGAAAAAAAAAAAAAAAGACCGATCCACAGGGCAGTAATGAGGTTATAGCTGTGGGCAACTGGGGTTCAGTCCCACGGGGAGACCGTGTTGGACACATTTCAGAACTGTGTTACTCAAAGGGTGAGGAAGGGGTATTTATCTGCCAATTCTGGTCTCTCACAGGTTGATGGCTGCTCCTTGAGTATTAAAGCCCTGAGCAGACTGAACATGCGCCTGCGGTAAGAGGAAGTCTCCAGGAAGACGGCTACAGGGAACAAGAAGCCAACAGCTCACATGAGAGTGGTGAGTCCTGAGGGATCTGGATGGGACACACGTGGACACTGCTGTGTTGCTTAAAAGTCAGAGGGTTGATGCTACCACCCTACTGGGCGAGTGAGGGGATGCACGATTTACTTCTAGTTTTCCATCCTATCTCTTCACCCCTTTAGAACCCCAAATTAAGTTATCGGATGAGATTTACTAGAAGGAAATTATAGCCCTGACTCGGTAGACTCTATGTTTACTAGGTCAAAAATAGTTTTAAATTAAATGATAAGACTCTTGGCCATTTTTTGTTTAAAAACAAGGACGTGTTGAGCATGTGCCATTAGACAGGATCAGGCAATTCAGAAGGCTATGTCAATAGGCAAGGTAGCATTAGATATAAACAGTGTAACTCAGTTAAACATTCCAATTGCCTTTGCAAACATATTCTTGGTTCTCTAATTCTCTTCAAAAGAAGCAACCAATTATCATTATTTTGCTTTTGAGACTTGGATTAAGACTATGAACTAGTTAATGTTGCTTGTAAGCCTCTTTAAAGGACTTAGTCTTTTAAATTAAATATGCATTAAAATACCATTGCTTTAAATATATTTGGCTTAAATTTCCTCAGATTCCTATATGTACCCTTCATTTATTCAACTATTTTCAGAGCCCCTATAGAAATACCACTTTGAAAAATGAATAAATTGCAAATCTTCTCAAGAAACCCAGAGTTGACAGAAAGACCTATAACTAAAACATTACTTTTCCTTGTAATAATTGCATTAATAGGATGGTAAATAATTTGTGTTAAAAATAAAGAGAGGAGAAGTTAATTTAGCCAAGGAGGGTTGGGAAGGCTCCATAGAGGAGCTGTTCAAACCAGGTCTGAAAGAAAAACAGGGGAAATGAACAGTTTTTTCAGCAGAGGCCACAGTATGTGTGTATTATTTATTTATTGCTGCATAACAAATTATCCTAAATTAATTGCTTTAAAGCAATTATTAACATTTGTTATCTCACACAATTTATGTCAGTCAAGCATTTACAAGCTGCTTAGCTGGGTGGTTTAGATTCCACGTCTCACAAGTCAGCCATCAGGCTGTTTGTTGGTGAAGCTATAGTTCTCTCAGAGCTTGACTGGGGCTAGTGGGTCTGCTTCCAGGATGGCTCAGTCACGTGGCTGGTGAGTCAGTGCTGGCTGTTGGTAGGTGGTCTCAGTTGTTTGCCATGTGGCTACTTGAGTGTCCTCACAACATGGCAGTTGGCTTTCCCCATAGCACGAAAGAAAAATAGCCTAGGCTTGGAAGTCACGGTGTCATTTTTGCTAGGTCCTATTGGCTATACAGGTCACTCGTATGCAATCCGGGAGAGGCCTACATAAGAGCATGGCTACCAGGAGGTGGGACTCAACTGGGGGCTGGCTACCATAGTATGCAAAAGTAAGAAGTGCATTGTCTGTGAGGAAAAGGGAAAAAAACTGATGTCAGTGGAATGTGGAATGATTTAGGGAAACAGTGGCAGGAGATAAAATCAGAAAGCTCAAGTCAGATTGTAGTTTAGACCAGGGAGGTTAGAATAAAGAAGCCACTGTACTTGCTGGTCTTTCCTTCATCTCATTTGTTGGCATCTGAAATCAGGGGCCACAGGTGTCCATGTAGCAGAACTGGATTCTTAGCAGTGAGTCCCTCCCTATGAAATGGCTTCCTAGACAGTTCAAGTGGTTCTACGTCTTTGAGAGGATCTAGGTGAGCTTTTCCACATCCTCTACTCTGATCAGCCTTGCTCCGGACCCTTTGACCTCCCTTTCCTTTGACTTTCTATTCCTGCATGGCCTGATGGCCTGTCTTAGTCTGGAATGATTTTAATTCTGTTTGCTGTGAGTGGAACAGCAAATCATGACAGCCTCTTTGGGCTCACACTGACCTGGGTGTGAATTCTGCTTCTATCCCTGTCCCTTTGATTTTCAGCTTCCTCATGGGTAAGCTGGGAATAACAGCACTATATCATGGGCTGTTGAAGTAATGAGTAAGATAATGTATTTGCAATGTCTGGCAGCACAGGCAAACTTTAAATAATCATATCAAGTCGGCAGTTCTTGGTTTTCTCTTCTATTTCCCTGATCTCATTAATCTGGAATGAGTGTTTACCTCAAATTTATCAGCCTTATAAGAATTGCTCTCTTTTGGCAAGATTTTACCAAACAAGTCCCCTTTGGTGCCCATATGTTGGCCAGTTCCTATAAATTAATCATTAGGTTGGCTGTGAGAGCTCTGGATGAGGAATTTGCATTGATTTTCACTGGCCTTTCAAAGTCAGGAGTGAAGTTTCCTGAGACATATCTAACTCAACGATCACAAAGGTGGAGTTGGTTCAAATTATCCCTCATTGTAGGCTAACACCTGCTGGAGATGGCTACAGTGAGAAATGAGAAAGGAATTCCTGTTTCCTCCTGGTGTAGTGGGTGGGGAAGTGTGGGATCTGGAGGTCAGGCATGTTGAAACTAAATTTTGAGACAGGGACATCTAAGTTCAAGTCCAAGTTCAGAATTTGGGGCAGGTAGGATCACGTTTCCTCCTACTGCATGGGGGTGAGAAGCAAAGACAGAGGTGCCACAGTTGGGTGATTATGCCCATCTTCTCTTTCTCCTTTCCCTTCTCACCACTTCTCTACATCCTGGCTTCCCTTCTGCATAGTTAAAGTTGTAACAGTGTTAAATAAGAGGCTTTTGAGCATTTACGGGTGGCTACATGTCTTTCCTTGAGGTGTCAATTGGAACCAAGTTGGGCAAATAGCCACACCACAGTAGCACCATTGTGAAGAAGACATTTTTCTTGAGATTATTATTCCACTGAAGTATTATTTCCCTTTTCTGGGGGCAATGCTGTTGTTCCTGTTCTCATGGCTCCCATGCTCAGATGAAGGATCATTGTGTTGCTTCTGAATGTAGATAGCAGAGGTCTGGGAGATGCTGTTTGGATGATTGAAATGAAAATATCAGGGGAAGGGGGTAGAATTCAATGGCTAATGTGGCCAGTGGGATAGCTCGTATCTTCTTTGAACATTAAAAATTCTTTTTTCCTTGCTCCTGGCATGGCCTTGTACTACAGCAGTAAGCATGAGGTACTATATTGTAACTCTTTTTATATTTGAGACTTGCAAGTTTGGCTGAACATCTCAAAGGCTAGAACCATGACATTTCTGTCCCCACTTCTACCTTTTACTCCCAGGGAAGATGTCACTAATCAAGTACTGAAAAATGTGACTCAGAATACTTCCCAGCACTCCAAGCAACCACCGATGGCCTTCGGAGTAGGTGTATAAACTTAAAGCTACCTTTCACTTGTGAGTGTGTAGACCTGTGGCTGCCTCTACCCTTGCCTACATGATCTGCGAACCAAACAATGTACTATTCTAATCTACTATCTGAGTTGCTATTCCTTGTCTAGAACCGATTGTCGGGTTAAATCAGTGGATTCCTTTGGGGGCAACACAAACCCAAAGTATACAATTCACAATCTGATGAGTTATCTCATTCCCCTTTCTATCAATTATGGGAGTCATTGGAAGGTCGTGTACTGGAGCATCCCTGAAGACCCATCCTGTGCAGGCTGTGACAGGGAGACAAAGGAAGGCGAAAGTATAGAGTGACCATCAAGAATGTTTCTGTCTAGTGAGATGCAGTACAGGAGAATGAACCCCACATATGTGGGGTCTTCCAGAGGGAAGGGGGAGCATTAAACAAGGGAGACGAAGCTTCTATGCAATTCCTCTAAGGCAAGGTCTTGAACTTTTTTTTGCCATAAATGCCTTGAGTAGTCTGATGAGGCCTGTGGACCCCTTCTCAGAATATGCTTTAAACATATAAAATAAATACATAGGATGACAAAGAAAGACAATTATATGAAAATAAGGTTATCAAAACTGTAGAAAACTAATGTGGCAGTACACATGCTTCCTTGTCAACCAGTCAATAACAAAATCTAGTGTTAAATCTAATAACTAGATTAATTTCAAAGTAGGAGGGGCAGGGGTAAATTTATGATATATCTGTAGTCACTGTGATGTGAGATGAAAATATCCGTGACTTTTAGTTAACAATCACAAAAACGACTAAAACGGCCCTGCCCTGGTTTGCCTACACTTCCAAAAGAAAAAAAAATTGTACTTAATGGTTAATGAAAATAAACACAACATGTTTTTCTCATTCACATTCATGAGCCCTTTCTCCCCTTCCTGATTCTGTCCATAGGCCTCAGATTAGCACCCTGGCTCTAGGGAAAGTTACAGATTTTTTTTTTTTCAGAGAAAGATTTTAAAGCAAGAAATTTGATGATTTGAGGCATTTCTCTTTAAAAAACTTTTCACTCACAAGTCACTATGGGACTTGTCTGGTAGGACACTACTTTCTTGCTTGTATGAATATATTTCCTATTTTTAAAAACAACGCTATACACAAATGTTACTTAAGAAAGACAGTCTTTGGAGCCACCACTCTCGTCATCCTGGGAGAGCAGGTAATCTGGTTATCTGCTCTAACGCCAGCTGCTGTCAGGGCCCCAGCTCTGCTTAGGGCACCTGGTGGAGAGGATGAAGCTGTCATCTCCCACGCAGCCATGTCAGGCAGCCTATGCCTTACTCAGAAAGGATGCAGCTCCAGAGCAGAGAACATCAAGTCTAGGTCATAACCATCTGGCTCATTTTCCACCCCCATAATAAAGGAAGTTCTTAGCAAAGCCTTGACTCTCCCCCTTTGCCTTTCAGACAGTAGGGAAATGTGGCAGCTTGATGGTTTAACCCTTTTCTCTCTAACAGGAAATTTGCTGTGTATTGAAGCCCTTCCAAAAGTCTTCATACACAGTGAATCCTTAGCAAAAAAGAACTCTTAGGATGGAAGCTCCATTTTTATATCCTCAGGTTTCTTTGCAAAGCAACTTGAGCTTGTATACACTCTGGGCTCTTCCCCAGTACCCTGCACCCACTCGGATAAATGAGCACCTTTTTCTATCTTCCTAGCTAGAAAGGTGGCTTATGGGCTAAGGGCTACCCTGCTGCTTTCTCTTGCCCCCACTCCATCCTGGGGAAAGGGATGAGGCATTGGATTGAAAGCGTGACACCTCTCCAGCTCACTCTCTCCTTATCTCCTTGCCTCCCTCTAGCAGAGGACTCCTGGGTTGGGGTCCTCCCAGGTGGAAGTTGCCTGTGCTCGTTCCACTCTACTCATAACTGGGTGGGGCCAAGTCTCTAATTCAAGCATATAGTATTAGTGAGTTCTTTTCGGCCACAGACTCATGGCTCTCTCCTCAATCAGCTTCATTGGTAACCAAGCCTATGGTTTGATTTCCAGTTGCCCCATGTCTTATTACTTAGGGGATTCTAATTTGGAAAGGGACGGAAGAGCGCTATTCATGAGCGCCTAGCCCCTCAACACAACAGCATTTACTCGAATGAATCAAGGCCTCACGTTATACCCTTCGCTTAACTAATGAGGATGCGACCACTCTCATTAATGTATATCAAGCACTTACAATGTACAGATCTCCACAGGATGTAAAAAACAACGCTCCCGTGTAGACTCTGTAAGGCTGAGTTTAGGGAACTAAAGCAGAACCAACAGGCTCCACTCTGTCCCTAACGAACGCCAACGGAAGCCACCTCTTGAAGGCAACACTGATATTTCCTTCCACAGACTCAAGTGGATTGGCTGGGTTGGATGGCAGTTATTCAACCTTCCAGAGAGGGCCTGCGGTGTTAATAGATATGACACACGAAGGTCTGGTCAAGAGGACTCCACCTCTGGTTGGAACACATCTGTGTCGTCCCCGAGTCTTATCTTTATTACTGGTAATGACTACTATCGGTTGAGAGCTTTCCCTGTGCCAAAGCTGATGCACATCATGCATCATTCACCTTTGATCCTCCAAACCATGCAAATCAGGTTGTGTCAGTTTCCTGTGGCTGCTGTAACAAATTACACAACTTAGCGACTTGAAAACAACATGGATTTATTATCTTATAGTTCTGAAGTCAGAAGTCCAAAGGGTCTCCCTGGGTAACATCGAGGTGTTGGCAGGGCTACATCCCTTCGGGAGGTTCTAGGGGTGAATTTGTTTCCTTGTCCTTTCCAGTTGGTAGAAGCTGTCTTATCTCTTAGACTGTGGCCCCTTCCATCTCCAAAGCCAGCAACGTAGCATCTTTAAACCTGCCTCTCAGACTCTAACTTTCCTGCCTCCCCTTATAAGGACCCTTACGACTATGTAAGGCCCAAAGAGAAAACCCAGAATAATCTCTGCATCTTAAAATCCTTGACTTAATCACATCTGCAAAGATATCTATAACTATGTATATCTATATTTAAATCATCTATATCTATACCTATATATTTACCTGTAAAGTAACATAGTTACAGGCTCTGGGGATTAGGATGAGGAAATATTGGGGACCCTTATTCTGTCATCCCCAAAAGTCATGTTTTGAGCTCCATTTTATAGGTGAAGAAACTAAAGCTCAGAGAGGTGAAGTGACTTGCCCAAGGTCACACAGTAAGATGCAGAGTTCGGACTCCTTTTCAGGGCTTTAGAATTCTCAGGCCCATGCTCTGAGCCATACACTAAATAGCCTTTCTAATGAAGAGCTGGGGGAAACTGAGTCAAGCTTCCTAAATGTGTGAAGAGGCTCAGAGCAAAGAACAAAGAAACCTCTGACATGAGTTTTATAAACTTTAAGGCTGTCCTTATAGTTTAGATGTCAAGATTTCCCCTTCACTATGGTCCATGCTTTTTTTCTTAATAGCCTATGGGAGTAGACGAAGCAGAATCTTTGAGGTCAAGTCCAGTCCCCTGGCTCTCCAGTATGTAAAGCAAGAGGTTACATCAGCCCTTGAGAATTTGCATCCCAAAGGCAAAATGAGTGCGGTAATCTTGTGAGAGTAACGGCCCTAATTTACTACATGGCTGTAGAAAATGAATACTGTAATGGTCCACACTGTAGCTGTCCAATGTGGTATGGCCTACGCTCCCTCACATATGTGAGATAATCCAACACCAAGAAGAAGTAAGAATGGAGAAATCTCTCAATTCTTCCCCATCCCAGAAATTGAGCCCCAGGAGACACAAAACTAGAATTAGGACCCAAGGAGTTCTTCCACGGAGAAAAATAAGTCTGCAAAAATAGTTCATAAGACACAGGAGAAAAAATATCTAAAGGAATTTAATTTGGGTTCCTACTTTTGAGGTCCATAAATAGAGATGTCAATCATTGAATTTCAACAGTCATTTCTACAGCTGTTCTTTGGGAAGGTAAAAAAAGAATTCATTTCCCATGGCTGTCTTAAAAACACAGGAACACACACCACAATACTTCTGTTAAGCTGCCTGTTAGTATTGGTGAAATGGAAAGTAAACAGCTGCTCAGCGTGTATTCACTGTGAGCCACTGGAAGTGGAAAGCCACTGTTGTGGCCATGTCACTTAAAGAAATGAGAATGCTTATCATTTCAGGTGAGGAAGTTTTAACAAGATTTACCTTACTACACCCTTAAAAACATTTGTCCTGACATTTGAAAGCACCGCCTGTGACCCTAGCAATACTGGCCGAGGCCATGATGCCTGAGACGACTCCCACTGCCTTGTCAACAAATAAACTGGCTCATGTAGAAACCTGTTTCTGAATTAAAAAGTGACAGTCCTGTTGCTTTCTCCAGCTTCGTGGTGTGGTGTCCTAACCTGAAATCCTTTGCTCTCAGGACCCAGATTGAACTGCTTTTTAAAATGATGAACAGAATTGTATTTTTATTACCTGAGCAATACATAATCACTGCATCCAAACTAGAAAATGCAAATAATAGCAAGAGCTATTACTCTTCTAAAAAGGTGCTTATATTAATTCATTTAATCCTCACAGTAGCCTTTTGAGAAAGGCACTATTTAGACTCCCATTTTACTGATGAAGAAACTGAGGCACCGCTCCAACTATAATATTGTTCTCTATATTATGCTACTGCCATGCAGTTGAGCCCTCTGGAGCATTAATAGTGATGTGGGAAATGTTTAATGATATGGAACTCATAATTATGGCTACCAGTTGTTCAAGCTACTAACTTTCCCAGTACCACAGAGCTGGTAAGAGGCAGAACTGAGGTTCAAACTCAACCGAACTGCATGCGAAGATATGTTGTTAGAGACTGCACTGTAAGAAAATGTCCTAAAATGACTCCTCTTAACACATTCGCATAACTCCTTTCACATTTTGGACAATATGGTATGGACTGAATGATTTTGTTTCTCTGAATGCATATGTTGACGCTCTTAACCGCCAATGGGATGGTACCGAGAAGTAGAGTCTTAGGTAGGTAATTAGATTTCGATGAGGACATGAGGGTGGGACCCTCATGGTAGGATTAGTGTCATTATAAGAAAAGAAAGGGAGATCAGAGCTTCCTTGCTTTGTCATTGCTAGACATAGTGAGGAGGTGGCCATCTTCTCACCTAGAACCGAGTTGGCCAGCACCTTGACCTTGGGCTTCCAGACTCCAGAACTCTGAGAAATAAATTTCTGTTTTTATGTCACCCTAATCAATAACATTTTGTTATAGCAGCCTGAACAGAATTAGCTGATGTACATATATAAACAAAAATCATAGCCTATGAACTATTTTTAAAGATGCTTGTTAATATCTTTCCATCTCATTATATACTCTTTTACCACATGATTTTACATGATTCAATGGAATCATAATGTAGGAATATAGCATAATTTATTGAACAGATCTACAATGGTTGGACACTTAGTTTGGTTCTTTACATAAAGATCCAACAAAACCCCCCACTGGGGAATGCTTGCATACATATTTGATAATATGGAATTGCAGAGTCAAAGAATATCAGGGGCATTTTAAAAAGCCGTTTGCTACAGTCATGCCACCTGGAACATGTCTGACCCCGTCTGACCTCAGAAGCTAAGCAGGGCCGGGCCGGTTAGTACTTGGATTGGAGACCACCTAGGAAGACCAGGTGCTGTAGGCATAAAAAAATTAAAAAATAAAAAAATAAAAAAAATAAAATAAGACATCATCAAGACACACTATGACTCAGAAAGCCTGGGATCCACATTTTTTTCCATTTTATTGTAACGGAGTATCTCATTTGCTATGCTTTCTATAGGATAAGAGTTTATTGGTAATATTACTTGGTGTTCTAAAGGCATGATCAATTTTATGTGACACTGTAATGTCACATTCAACAGTGAAAGGACTTCACATTATATGATTATCTATTAGCTTGCCTTAATCTAACTGTTCTAGCTTCTAGTCATCTTCCCTTGAAATGCTTTACAAGGAACACAACTCATAGCTTTTGCAATAACCCAGATCCTGGCTAGAAGCCAAGCATATTAATATAAATTGGAAATACCTACTTTACAAAGACTCTCAACCAACTTTTCTTTCCTTCAATGATGGTTGTTCTCAATATGGTAGGACCAAAGCATTTCCCCAATTTCTTCTACCCATTCAAAGCCAGACTAAACTAGACATTTGTTCTAAATTGGAAGGTATCTCTCTGACCAGGACTATTAACAGGGATGGTATTTAGAACAATGTTATTTAAGTATAGTAACTGGAAAATCTGTCAATGAAGTACAACATGCCTTAACAAGCTGATTATAGTTATTGGCTGATGGAGAGAAATAAATTGCTCTCCAAAAGAACTTTTCACACACACACACACACACACACACACACACACACACACACAAAATATTTAAAACTTTTTAGGGTATTTCACATAAGATAAAATGGAAAAATTTTACATGACAGAAAACCAGAAGTACTCTAAATTCATCATCACCATGTATTTTTTTTTACAAAAATAGAAATAAAAAAGAGAAAATAAAAAGAGAGGCTAGAGACCTAAACATCTGTCAAATCCAAAGAGATGACTCTCTTCTAATGACAAAGTTGTGTCTTGATTCAACATGTGCCACATAACCACTGATTATCTAATACTTTAAGATGCACAAGAACAGAAGATACAAACTAGGCTGTTGTCTATTAATCTAGTTAACAACTTGGGAATTTAGATTCAAGTGGTAACTCCCCATGCCTTCCATTGATAAGGCTAGGCATCTCTGACTCAACAACTCATCATTCACCAACCATTTTTGTCTGCCTCCTAAATACCTCTGCTTTACTACTGATCTTCTCTTCTTTAACTCACCAACTTTGTCTCCAAGTCACAGCTCTGAGAACACTGTGTTAGCAGAACTGTGTTTAATGTTAAAATATGGTTGGTGATATTGCATTTACAGTAGGATATATCCATAATTCTTAGGATGACATCTGAAGCCCTTGCAATCTTGTAACAACTCCCCACCCTTTTTCTGGCATCTTTCTATGTGACACCCTCAATTCCCCAGTCTCTCTTCTAGTAACATGTGAACATGTCATGCCTTTGCTCACGATGTTCCTCTCCTAATGATACTTTTCCTTTAACTTCTTCATTGTAGGTTTCCATTTATCTATCAAGACTTTGCTCAAACACCAGTATTTGTGTCTCCAACTTCACGTTGCTTCTTCAATCTCATTGTTTGATGAAAATAACTAATATCAACTAATACTTACAAGATGTGTGTGATTGAAAAATCTTATTTAATCTTCCCAATCAGCCTATGAGATAGGGACTATGATGATCCTCACTGTGGTAGATGAAGAAACTGAGGCTTAGAGATGATAACTGATCTGCCCAAGTTCTCACAGCTGATAAGAGGTGGAGGTAGCTCTGAATCCATAGAATCTAGAGCCAGCAACCATACCGTTGGCTCATGACTCTCAGACCAGGTTTCAGCTAAGCCAAGGTCATTGTAGGCAACCAGACACAGCCCTACCTTTCATGAGTTGATGGGCTAACCTTGGAGGTGTGGCAGAGGTGGTTAGAATCTCTAGTAGAGCTCTGAGGCTCATCAAAGTCTCCTGCTAGAATTTATCCAGTATGGAGAAGAGAAGAAGGCCACAAGTGCTCTTCCCATTGCCAGCAACAGGAGGCTGGCATGCTTGCAAATGAATTTCAGACCCCAGGCTTAGCATCCTGCCTTAGGAATGTTCTATTCCATTTTATTTGCTAACACAACAGAGCAGTACAATTTGCATAGGGTGGTTCACCATCTGTGTTTCACTTGCGAGGATAATGTGTTGTTTTAAAAATAATAAGAATTTATTTACATCTACCCCCCCCTTCTCGCAGCAAGTAATATAAAAAATGAGGAAATTATCCCAACAAAAATATTTATGAGTAAATAGCTCACAGAAATGTGAGGATGCTACTATCTAAATAATTCTGGTCCCACCCACTAAAACAAAGAAATAGAATATTCTCGACAGCATGATTGAATTGTGTGTAATTACCGCCAATGTTTTAAACATGATGATAATGAGAAAAGTATTAGCATTAGATAAGAGCAGCCTGAAAACATTTATTTTCCCCGAGAGTATGAAGACTTTTCTAGCTTTCATTCAAGGCATGGGAAAAATGCTATTCCTTATTACTATTATCTCATTTTCAGGCAGCTTGACTTGATATCACTTTCATAGATTTCTTCAGTACATTTCTGGAAATGCAGCCTACATGATAATATTTTAACTTGGATCATCTTGGCTAAACACATAGTTCTCTGTTGGCTTACAGCTACACATCCTATTTCATTGACTATTTTACACGGGATGTTCCCTCTAATATTCTTTGGTTTTCTTCTCTGACAGATTCAAGGACTGCTGAATCTCTCGTGGTTAATCAATGCACATAAGTCTGAAAAAAAGTCCTTATGTGACACTCACCATGGAAAGAAGGTAAGAAATTCTCTCCATTTTCAAATGTGGCCTAGAAATTGGGGGCCTTATAAAGTTTCAGAAAATCCTTTACCAGCTGAAAATAGAAAATAAATTATATTCACAGTTCTAATATCTTTTATTATATGTACATTTTTATGGGTAGGCTATCACTTTCCTTAGATTATCTGGAAGATAATATATAATTAAGATGAATTCAAACAAAGATAGAAAAGTGCTGGGCTCAAACTCTTTAAAAAGACTAACGATACTCTCACAGTGCAAGTGTTAAGATCAAATTTTAAGGGCCTCTTTTAGAAACTGTTCCATTTGCAACAAGAAAAAAGAAAGAGAGGAGAGAGAGAAAGAGAAAGAAGGGAAGGGAAGGAAGGAAGGAAAGAAAGAAAAAGAAAAACAAACCCCCAAAACTGAATACTAGTTACTCTGAGTAATTGCAAATAGTGGCTGTTCTCAAAAAGCTAGCAAATTTCAGCTGATGAATTTCAGTCCAGTGACCAAGATGATTAACAAAATAAACCATTTATCAAATGTTAGGGACTTTTATCTGATTGTATTTTGTAGGGCAGCCAGACATAGTTCAAAAACATAGACAGAGCTGTCAGAATGAGAGGCTGAGAATGGTTATAGAAAAGAATAAAAAAGTGCCCAAATGAACCCAATTTTGTTTAGTAAGATATATGGCTCTTACTTTCTCCAAATGTTTCTCCAAACATTTAAAGAAGAGAGACAGATCTTCATGTTCACCCTATTCTAGGATATATTTTAGAGCCTAGAGCTGTTCCTGGCACAAGGTAGGTGTAAGGTGAATAAATTAGATTACTGGATGATTACACAAGGGCAAGCCTAAGCTCTCAACTAAAATAAAATCATTTTCTGTTTATATACCCATGCTAGGAGGTAGGTCTTACAGTAAGATCCCAGATAATCTGTTAGCTATTTATTCATAAATATACAAACTGAAGGAACATAGGTCATCCATCCATCCATCCATCCATCCATCCATCCAACAAATCTTTCCTGAGTGCCTATTATTTACCTGTCATTAAGTTTGGCAATGGGAACACAGAGATGGAACAGACATCCAAGACCTCTTTCTTCAGGAGGAGTATGTGCTGGTATGGTTTCAGAAAAGGTATACAGAAGCATTTGTCATGGAAAATGCTCCATGTTTTCAAGCAAAACTTGATCCCTATTAACACCGAGCTTATGATAAGGCAAGGGCAATAAATGGCAGTAAATATCGTATCAAGGTTGGAAAAGATATTACAGATATAACCTTTACTGCTTAACTGAATACCTACTTGTGAAAAGATATATGCGCCCCTATGATCATTGCAGCATTATTTATAATAGCCAAGATACTGAAGCAACCTAAATACTCATTGATAGACGATTGGATAAATACAAAGTGGTACATGTATACAATGGACTATAAGCCATAAAAAGGAATGAAATCTTGCCATTTGCAATAACATGGATGGACCTAGTGGGTACTATGCTAAGTGAGATCATTCAGACAGGGAAAAACAAATACTATATGATTTCACTTGGAGGTGGAATCTAAATAACAAAATAAACGAACGCGAAACAGAAACAAACTCATAGATGCAGAGAACATTTTGACAGTTGCCAGATCAGGAGGGGGATTGCGGGGATGGAGAAAAAAAGTGAAGAGATTAAGAAATTTATAACAAATTGCCAGGTATAAGAAATAGTGAGGGGGCATGCAGTACAGCACGGGGAATACGGCCGATAATATTGTGATAACTACATATGATGTCGGGTGGCTGCTAGAGTAACTGGGGGGATCACTTATAGTCTAAATACTATATTGTACACCTGAAACGAATATAATCTTGTATGTCAACTATAACTGAAAAGACATTTTAAAAAGATCATACTGGTGTCCTTGACTGTCCTCAGTGACAAGCTTTATGACAAAGAAAATATGTGAAAGGCAGGGAAGCTACACAGGCAAGTTCAGAGAAAACAGTGCCTGCTCCCCCTGGAGTCTATGCCATCTCTCCCCTGGTTAAACGTGTCTGACTGGGTGGGTTCCTCCTTGGGAATTACTCATGAAAGGAAAGGTGCTAAATAGAAGAAAAATCAAAATGCAGAATTTATCCTTCGATTGGGTGCATATCAACCAGCTGGTGGGTTTCTGGAGCCTTTGCTTCTGGTAAGGCGGAGGCTGGAGGGCAGCACGCCATTTGTACAATCTCAGGGGCACCAGGTCCTAAGGGGAGGGTCTCCGACCTACTCGTTTATACTCACAATCCTGAAAACCCAAGCATGCTATTTGAAGTATTGTGAGTGAAGACGGGGTGACTACAAATTAATATCGCTTGGAATCATGCAGAATTCATAGGGCTCCCCCAATGGAATATCCTCTTGGAAAGAAGTGGTGCAAAAATGGTGTGAAATAGTCTGCCCAGGTGGCCCGGAAGTAGATGTTTAAAACCACAGCTAAGACAGGGTGCTTACTCAGAAGCTCTCCAGAAATAATGAGTAATAATTCCACAGTCCTGCTGAGGGAACCTGTCAGATGCACATGGACCAGAGAAAAGGAGCAGCAATATGAGCACACGACTGGAGACCCTGACTGGAGTTCCGACTGACGTGCAAGCTCTGTCCCTTTAGGGCGAGAAGCTCGGCTTCACGTTTCATCCTTTCAGCAAACCTGCCGGCAAGACGAGAAGCTCACAGACGCACCAACAGGCGCGGCTCCCCTCAATCCAGGGACGTTTCCTCCTTCAGATCAGACTGTACTGATGTTGCCTGGGTCAGCAATGAACTCTGGAAACCCTCACGGAAAAGTGACATTCATCATTCATTTTCATTGATTTTTCAATTCCAGTTAAATTGTGTTTGTCTTTTTTTTTTTTTTTTGAGCAGTTATGTATGGGGCTAGAAATGCTTAATTCAACTCCCATAATTATATACTTATTGCAACTTAACCAAAACCCAAAGGAAGAGATAATGAGCTTGAAACACATCTGTTGCCAAAATAAACCTTAAAAAATTGAATAATCCACTACATTATCACTTTGATTTATAAATAGGACTTACAAAACATTTTCTATCAGTAAAGAGAGTAGCTGAGATGCAGAAATCACAGCATTTTATCTTTCCTTTGTAAGAATTTTCAAGTACCGTTGGGAGGATTATGGTTTCTGGCAAAGCGTGTGTGTGCGTGTGTGTGTGTGTGTGTGTGCTCGCACGCGCATGTGCATGCATGTGTGCATGCTGGATGGGGAATAAAGAGAGTCAGAAAGTCATTACTTGCCTCCAAAGAAGATAATATGGCAGTCAGGCAGCCATATAATAGGGAGCGTTGGAAAGAGAATGAGAGATAAAATGAAGGAAATGGAATCGATATGCTTTTCCCCCCCTACTTTCCTGTTTTTAATTAGAAAGAATTACATTTTCCAAGTGAAAATCTGAGTTTCAGTGCAAATTTCATTCTCGTCCTCCCTTCCAATAATTTCCCATTTCTTACTACTGTTTCCTGCCCCTCAAATGTAAAATCTTAGCGTCGTTTCCAAGTCATTCTTGCCTATATGCAAAAAACTGTTTAATAGGGATATTTTAGGATGTCTCAAATTATGCTAGGCAGTGGGGATACATACATACATATGATCAGAGTCTCTGTTCTCAAGTAATTTACCGTTGAGGCCAGCACTGCTCTACAGAACAGTCTATGATGATGGCAATATTTTATATCCGTTCTGGCCAATACAGTCACCACGAGCTCCATGAGGCTACCGAGCACTTGAAATGTGGATAGTTGACTGAGAACCCGATTTTTACATTTTAATTTCAACTACTGTAAATTAAAATTTAAATAAGTACATGTGGCTAGTGGTTATTACATTGGATCACACACAGGTCTAGACAAAAAGGGGATATTCTTTAATGAGACAAATGGCAACTTTAAAAAGCATGTGGCGAATGCCATGTGAGGGCTACAGGTAAGTGCAGGCTTCTTAGAGGAAGCAGATCTAACCCAGAATCATGTGAGAGGCTACAGCATGGAAAGCAGAAGGGAGAGAAGGTTTCTGATCCAGGATTGGTTCAATCAGAAAGCTGAGGGGAAAAGCACGGCAGTTACCCCATGGCAGATGGTCGTTCATATGAGGTGCGGCCACACAGGGAGCAAGAAATTCCAAAATGGAGCAGACCTGGGGGGGCGGGGGGCTGGGTGGATGGGAATCCCCAAGTTGGTAGGTATGCCGTGTCTGAAGGGTGAGGAGGCTCTCCTGAAGGGCCTGCAGTGGGTTACAGGGTAGACCTGGAACTCAGGGGAAAGGGCAGAGCCAAGAGACACATGGAGGAGGGGACGTCGGAGGGACAGGAGCACACGCCCCACCTAAATGCGACAGTTTGCCACTCACTCCCCTCTGATCGCCATATCTAATATTACCGTTAATTGTCCATGTGTGGAAATGGGCCCCAAATTTCCAGAATTACTGATTTTCAGAAAGGTTGGAAGTAGGAATTTTTTAAAAAGAAATATAAAATCCAAATATTTTGACATGGAAACTAATGTGAAAACTTTAAAATACCCTGGGTCAAACCAAAGAGCAAGAGTGTGGACCGACTGAGGTCCGTGTGTCACCTGTTTGTGACATCTGACCTAGATGATGGATGATGTTTCTTAGAGACAGCCTAACGGTTAAAAAAAAAAAAAAAAAAAAAAAAAAAAAAAAAAAAGCAGAGTCTGAAGGAAGAGAGAGGTTCCAGGGGGAATCAGAGGGGCATGCAGCAGAGGGCCTGGGAAAGAACAGAGGTGAGTTGAAGGCGCCTGACTCTGATGAGGAAGCGTCGTTGATCTTGGGCAAAGCCACCTCCCTCCCCGTCCTTCTGGCAGAAAGATAAGGAGAGGAGTTCACAGTTACTAGGGCCTCAAGAATAAGTGGTCGTTGAGAAAACAGAGCAGCTTGAATTAAGTCAAATAATTCTAGATGGTATCGCTTTTCATAGTGTGGGTTTTTTTTTTGAGGTTCACATAATATCCCATTTCCCTTTATAGATTCTTCCCATCCAACCATGTGTAAATACCTAATTTCCACCTTTTCCATATAAAGCCCCACATCTTCCCTCATGTGAGAGCTACATTTGAGTTTCATGAAGAAAATGGGTGCCTTTCAGCTCACCTCCCTGTCCAGCAGTGCAGGCGACACGACGGTGACAATGTCTCCTTTTCAGGATCGATGTAGAACATGTTGGGAGATGGCTTGTCAGGTGTCTGCTGACGGATGTTATACCGCAGGAGGGCATTATCTGTGGCTGGGTCATCTGCATCAAAGGCTGTCATCCGCATCACCGTGGTCCCTAAGGGGCAGGAGAGAAGGACGAGAGATGGTCATTTGGGGGACAGTGACAGGCAGAGCCCCTGTCCCCCATACAGACAATGGCAATGAAGTGATGTGCCAATCACTTTCCAAATGAAAACCGGAAAGCATTTCTTTAGCTCTGTGATGGTTTAGCTTGTCTTCCACACTCCCTCTCTGCTCCATCATGTTAAAAGACCTGAAATAAAGAAAAGATATCTTTGCTGTTCAGCAGATTGACAGCCTAATTTTTCCTTCTGCTGATATGCTGTTCATTTTCACGGGCTTTCATTCCATTGTGGATGTGGCCCCATGACAATGGCCTTCATTTTAAAAGCTCTTACTGAATGCCTACTACACGTGGGGCCCTGGGCCAGGTGGAAAAAGGCACATTGTCCAGTGTCCAGCAGGTCAGTGATTAGTAGGAGAGAGAGCATATAGAAAGGTAAAAATATTAAAGCATATAAAGTACATTGAGAGAGGGCTTTATGAATACAGAACAGCCACGTCTAACCTGGGCTCAGAAAATCTCTCTGGTACCTAGGCGGAATCATGGAGAAGATACGCCAATTGAAGGAATATGAGCAAACATTGACCGTTCCCTATGTGGCAACCACACTGTCTTAGGCACTTTAATTACAAAGACAATACGAAGATAAGGGTAACATGAGGATTATTAGGTATGTCAAGGGTTGATAGGGGTGTCAGATACAGGGTCTTGCTCGCACACAGCTGACATGAATGGGAATTGGTCAACTTTCAGGGAAAACCAAGCAGCAACTAGTAGAAAAAAAATGCATTCATCCCCTGGCATCTACCCTCAAGAAAACACATGAGGAGCTTTGCCAAGTGTGTTGTGGCAGGATTATCCACCATAGTGAAATATTGAGAAACAAAATAACTGTCCAACAACAGAGGAATTGCTAAAGTGATGGTATCTCCACACTAATAAATATTTTGCAGCAGTTTAAAAAAATTGTAGATCTAATGTGCTCTAAGGTGGAGCCCTCGCCAAGAGGAGCAGTAAGTGAAAAATATCAGGTTGGAGGATGTTATCCACAGTATGGTATCATTTTTGTGACCCTGCCGGCACAAAGTTCTGCAATACTTTGTGCATCTGTTTTGCAGGTAGATTTTATACGTGTAAGTACATAGAAGAAGCTCTATAAAGGAAAAGGGTTGTGGTGGTTAAATTGGGAAAGGAGAGGGGACTTGGATTAAGGATGGTGACAAGGGAAGATTTTGGCTCGGTTTGTAATGTTTTGGTCATTTTTACAAGGCGAATATATTGCTTTTGCAATTAAAATTTAATTTAAAAGGCTCATAATCATAAGCAGTGATAGAAGCATGGTCTAGAGTAGAATCAGGCACGTTTGCCTGCTGGTCGCAGCAATTGTGAGCCATCATATTTAGCTCAGGGTGACCTTCCCAACCCTAATTTTTCATGATAGTTTAGTTTCCTATGAATATAGAATCCCACCTTCTGGTACGAACCCTTCTGGACCCACAAAGTGTGACCTAACTGGTAAGAGATGAAAACAGTAGACCTGTAGTTCCTAGCAGGAATATTTATATGTATATATAAAATATTGATGCTTAAAGGAAACAGAATTCACCTAGTTCAGCCACCACCCCGGTATGTCTTTTACTTACATAACAGTGCTTCTCAAACTGTCAGAGCCAGTTTACTTTTTCTCATAGTAGGAACCATATTGTCAGCCATTAAGTCTGACTGATCAGGCAAACAAGGGGGGTCTCACCAACCTAAGGTCGGATCGGTTTGTTAAGTAGCCTCAGTTAATTTCACCAGTGTTGCCATTGAGGGTGATGTATCAAGATGTGACTCTATTCTACCTTGTTTCTTTGCCCTTCCTTGTTTCTTTGTGAGAATTTTGCAAGGGAAACCTTTGGGTCCAGTGCAGGAATAGAAAATTCTTGGTGTGTGCAAGCCCCTTGCCTTTGGAAGATATCAGCAAACCATTTGGCACTCTGTTTCCCATTAAGTCACACCATGGAATCAGGGTTCTTTCTCAACCCACTGGTCCAGATGGCCAGTCTCAGTACATCAGCTTAGTGTGAAAAGTGACACTTCCTTGCCTTCCTGCTTTAGGAAAACAGGCATACGTGGGGATCTCTATCAGAAATGAGAAGTAGCTTTCAGGCCCGCAATCTCACCCAGTGATGGGCAAAGTGAGGTCTGTGGGGCCAAAGGCATGGAAGGAGGCCTCAGCCCCATCAATTCCACACCAAATAGTCTCTGGTTAAGTAAGCATGACCCAGTGTCTTGCACTTTGTTAGTGTCTAATGAATGCTTGATTGATGGAATCTGTGTCCTATTTAATCTGCCTTTAATTGCAGTCAAAGATGAACGAGCAGAAGAAAGTATAAAAATGAAGTCATCGTGACTTTTGACTGTCATGGTCAAAACCTCTCAGATTTATGAATTTTCCGGTTTTCATCAGGAATTCATTGATAATGTCTTTTTTGGTCATTATTTTTTACAGATTCGATAACATGACATAATAACAGGTTATATTGTAATATTTCCAAGGTTACACAGAAATATTTTATTATTTTAATGAATTGCTAGAGAGCAAGTAAACTTGATCTTCAGTCCTGCCTTTGTCTTAACTCAGACGTGAACACATATCTGGATTTACCTTTGAGACTGACCTCTACGGAGAATGCCTATGTCAGGAGATAGGTTTGCAGCATTGAAGAAAAAGATTGTAAGGTAATATATCTAGGTTTAGGTCTTTACTATGAAAACTTGGGCTAGTTATTCAAACCTCCCCATCTCCCCTTTACAACATGAAGACACTGCTAACACTTTTCTCTCGGTTACTGTAAAGATTTAATGGGATAATATATTAGAGAACTCAATATAGTGCCTGATGCGTTAGTGCTCTGAGGAGGATGCCTTTTATGATCAAATCTGCAGTGCAGGCAATGGCCTCGGACAAAGGAGCTCAGAATTAAATTGTTTACAAAACCTGGCAGGGAAGGTGGCCCTGCCTCACCCTCTCCCTTCTACCTTGCCCATTGCTCTTAGTTTCTAGATTTGAGTTTCTATTATGGAGATCACAACTCAATACTACACACACACACACACACACACACACACACACACACACACACACACACACACACTAGTTTACACTGCTTTTCCACATGGTACACTAGTGGATCAAGGCTCTATCCTGAGTACCAGTCCATTTGGTAGGTTTAATATCCTGCTCTTGCCAGCTCCTCCCTTGGCAGCTGAGTCATATTTTTCGTACTTTCAGGTTCTACAACAGCTGGATAAACTTCCTAAGCCAGCATTTCCTAAGTTGTAGCCAAGGAACTCTTATTCCATGGCTCAGCTGAGAAACAAATGTGGGAAATATGTGGTAACCATAGATAGTTAAGCCAGTTTTCTCTTGGAAAGTGGCTAAGTGCCCCTATAAGCAAATTCATATTGAAAATCTCCGAGAGAGGGTCAAATCTGCAGAATTTCCAAATTTCTCAGTTGATAAACCTTTTCATTTAAAGAAAATTTTTATGTGAGGGGCTACATAGTCCTAAATTTGAGCTCTTGGAGGGTACAGGCTGTGTTTTGTTCATATTTGTAAACTCAGTATCTGATACGTAGTAGGTCCTCTATTGATGTTGTTTGAGTAGAACTGCATTTTTATAATTCACTGTAGCTTTGCCTTTTCCACACTGATCTGAAGTCATGGATAACTAGTCTATAGTGCTGTCAGGGCATTTTTCATAACCAGGCATGCTTCACTACCTCCTCTGAGCTCTTTTTTGCCCCTTGGAGTCCCTTGTTGGAACTGGTCTCAGCAGTTGTAACTAATTACAAGTCCGGGGCTGATGTTCAGCAGGTAAACATCAGGACAGCTGTTCCCACTGCCTATGGGAGGCATCGGTACCCCTTGCCGAACCCACTCTTAGACTCTAAGAAAAAGGGCTCATTGATTTCCATCAGCCCAGAAGCTTCCCGTCTGTGCTTATTTCATGCCAATGTGTGCTTCCTGATGGCAGAGAAATGATAATTACGTGATAGACACGGGTGAGGGGCCTCCACACACAGTACATTTCTGTCTTCTCTCCTGTCACAATATTCTCTGAGCATCAAAATAAATGATAATCACCTTGTCACTCCCAGAGCCATGTGAACTAGAAGTGGCTCCTCCAAAGCAAAATAAAGGAATTCTGAGTGGCTAGCTGAAAGTCTCAAGTTGGGCCATTATTTTCCTTTGTCGAAGGACATGGCTTCCAATGCAACAGGCCGATAAACAATTATGACTCTTTTGTCTTAGATAGCCTCTTCCTCTTGGCTGTATTTCTCTGATTAAAGTGCTGCCTAGTGTCATGACCTTGAAAGCTGGTGTTGATGGGTTTGCTTTCCTGTGACTTCGAGCATAGTTACACCTTTGAGAAGCAGAGTGCAGATCAGAAGGTGAGGAGCTGGTTTCAACCTCTATGAAAGGTCAGCCAGCCTCAAGTGGGAGGCTCCAAAAGATGGCTTGCTAAGTGCCACAGATGATGAAATTATTCTGTTCGTGAAATCTTTTTATTTCATCCAAAACATTTTTCTCACATGATCAAAAATGTCAGTCTCTTTTAAAAAAAACAAACAAACATATTCCCATAAGCAAATAATATATCAAGACAAGGATGTTCTGATCTGATAGCACAGTTGGGGCAAATGTATCTTTCCAGGGAGATGCAGAGTACCAAAACCAGTATGAGCAAAAGTGGAAGATGTCACCAAGTGAGCTCTCTGGATGTAATAAAATGGTGCATCATCATAAAACATCAGATTTGTGAGAGGAGGTAGTGCATTTTAAAGCCACCCAAACACTGACCTCTGTGACTGAATTAAGAAATGTGCTCAAATGTTACTGAAAAGAGAATGTGACCATGGATACTGATTCCTCATATCAGATCGAAGTCAGACTATTGACACCTAAACCTGTTCAGCCAGGTGAAAGGAACATAGAAGCATCTTGGGGTATGTCTAATTGCATTGATGCCAGCTTAAAACTAAATTTCTCTTAAGGGCCCTTCAGGTTGAGAGGGTTCTGGGTACCTTGATTTGAAATACCCAACCTGAGAATTCTAGATGTGGGATAACAAACCAGCCAGTTTGCCTGGGACTTAGGAATTCCAAGACAGTCCTGAGCAGACCAGATGAGTCTGTTACCCTACAGGCCAAGTTTTTCTTTCAGAGGTAGACACATCCCTCGGCAGCAACCATCAGAGCACAGACATGGGACCTGTTGTGGATGTAACTTTAGTGGTCCAAGACACAGACCACAGCCATTCCTTCGACTCACCACCAGTCACAGCAATCTGGGGTTGCTTTTTGACCAAGCAAGTGGTCACAACCCAGTTCTTTCCAAACAGTTCTTAATACAAAAGAGAGAGACCTCAGTGTATAAACTCAAGGTTGAACAGTACTAGAGGCACCATTAGGGTGTGGGCTGTCTAATTTAAAACCCTCACCATTTGCCAGCTGGGCATCCTTAAGCATATTCCTTTATTTTATCAAACCACAACTTTTTCATTTACAAAACAGCATCTCCCTTAATTGGCTGTTATGGACATTGAATGAATTAATTTAGTGTTTCTCAGCCTTTATTTTTTCATCAATAGACAAAGAGTCTTTTTAGACATTTTTTTCCTACTCACCACCCCCCACAGTAGATATGCTGTATATTTATGTACTATGGCCCTTTGGAGAGCAGCAAACCATTGTAATATCTAATCTCTTTAATGTTCCCCAAAGAACCAATTTTCTTCCCTCTGGGGGTGATATTGTCCCCACTGAGAATGTATAAATTAATGAATATAAGGCCCAATGCCTTGGCAATGGTAAAGACTCAAGAGAAGTAAGTTTTATTGTTATTTTTATTTGCTACTCAGTTCTGGGGGGACCCAGTGCTGTTTGCAGTAATGATGAGCAAAACACCTTGTAGGACCCAACCACTTAGAGTTGAATTCATACTCTTTCTTGGACTCACACTCAGGAGCTATAGGAGCAGGAATTAATTAAAATCTTGTAAGGAAACAATTTCTTTCTTTCCTTAGACAAGCCTAGAAACTTTGGTTGCGTGCGGGCATTCATGAATCAACTTCCTCTGGTCTTATCAATGTTTCTGTGTATACAGGAATTAATAGGAAAACTGTCAAATGATTAGTCGACAAAAGATAACCAAACCAATCTGATAGGTATCCACAGGCAGCCCACATTCTGCAGTGTGTGCATTCCTGAAAAGTCACCCATGTAATGAATCGTAAATAATGTCTTATTTTCCCCTTGACCTACATTAGCATTTCAGAACTGCTTTATCTTCACTCCTGAAGGAGTGTCCAATTGGAAACCACTATTCATAATTCACTTTAAGCTTTTCTGCTTATCTCCAAAATACTCTCTTAGCAGGTGGGGTAGGAGGAGGCTGGCGCTCTGCTCGGGTGTGGAGACTGTTGAAGAGAGCCCCGCCTGGATCCTCAGAGGGCATGGAGAAGTGCTTCTACCCTGACTCTGAGGAAGAAGAAAGGGAGAATGCAGGCTGAGACTGAAAGCAAAGCTTGGGAGGTTTAGCTTTGTCACCACTGCCCCTTTTGAGGGCATTTCCTTCTGTCCCTCGATTATCTAGGAATTGTCACTCACCAGCACCAAGGTCCTCTCGCATTTTTCATATGGTAGTCAGGCTGCGCACTAGATCCAGAAAGTTCTTGATAATGGGAGTTTTGATAATGATGTCAATGACCTTTGGCTCTCCTTTGACTGTAGCTGAGACCCACTGGTGTGACTCTCTGGCCCCATTTCCAGAGTGGGGCCATGGGAGTTGGGTTAGAAGTGAGAAGCTCCAAAGTCCACCAAATGCCCACACAGGTAGCCTCTATGAGTAAAGTAATTTCAGCACAATTGGAAATGGTGGGGAATGCAGCAAACTGGAGGATGTTACGTCCTGCCTAAGGGAGCTTTACCGTTTTGCTCAAGGTAATTGCTACATTTCTGAAATGCAAGTCTAAAGAAGCCAGACTTTTTGATTTTACAAGAACAGATTAGAATTGAGACTTTTGTATAAATGGTCAAAATGATTACATGTTGGATATTAGTCCAAATTAAAAAAAAAATAAAATATCACTGAGTGGAACTAAGAAAGCCAAACAAGATGGGTGACGATGGACTTTGGTCAAAGACTCACCAGTGTTTAACCTTTGACCTTGACAGTCAGAAGTGTCAGTTCTTCAAAGACATGAACTAAAATGCTGTTAGTGTGTACTCTGAAGATAGATTACATTTTTTAAAAATGCCACATCCACTCAAAAGAGTTCATCTTCCTTCTGCCCATCTCCCTTTTAGAACAGGGAAGTTCCCTTCTGTGGTTTCAGGACCCAGCAAGGAGGAGGTGCTAGAGACACAATAATATAAACATGTGATGCACTTCTCCTACTTCTCCTGCATTAACTTGTTTGACCCTATAGTAAACCCAGGAGGTATGTCATACTGTTAAGCTCATCGTACAGACAAGAAAACAATGACTGGTCAGGCCACGTAGCTAGTTATCCAATGAGCCAAAGTTTGAACTCTACTTTGCTGAAGGGACTATGAGGCCCAAACTGGGAGTTGCTACCTAGTAACCATTCTTTTCTTCCTTAGGAACATAACCCCGATTTTAGCTGTCCACATTGCTGCCTAGCTGAGATTCTAGAAGTCCCAGCTTCTCTGGCAGTTAATGCGGCCATGGACTAAGGTTGAAGACGATGGACATAATTAGGAGTATTATGTGTGAGGCTCCTGGGAAAGTTCCTTATAGCGGGACATAACAAAGAGGTATGTGCTTTTCTAACCCTCTCCCCTCAAGTTTCTGCTACCTGGAGTACAATGTGATGATTATAGCTTCAGCAGCCATATTGAACCATGAGATAGCCCTTCAAATGGAAATCACATGATGGGAAGAAGAGCAGAAAGACAGAAATCTGAGTCCCTGAGTCTCTGATGACCATGGAGCTTCAAGGGAGAGCTGAAATGCCTCCCTCCAGCTTTGTTTACACAAGCAAGAAATAACCAGGAGAAAAGTAAAAGCCAATCTTGTTCGAGCTATTGTCATTTTAAGTTTGCTATTCCATGCAGTCACAACTAATCTTCTCTAATAAAGGCAGGAAGTAAATATGGGAGAAAATGAATGAAATACTTTAGTAAACGCTTAGTATTACTCTAGAAAGTAAATTTTGTTGCTTTAATCTAGAACCAAATGATGCTAATTTAGACAAAAATGGAAATATCCAGTCAATTCCTGAGGTATGTTCAAATATTCGAATTAGTTTCTACTCACCTAAAATGTCATGAATCCAGAGACAATCTTTGTATTAGGAGGTAAGTTTGTCCCTTTACTGGCCCCCAGTAAATCACACTTTCTTATAACTACACTTTGTATTGTCCCTTTCTACACTGACCATGGCCTTAGCCATATGACTTTCTTTGGCCAATGGGACACATGGAGACATTATACAAACAGGGGCTTGAAAATGCTTCTGTATTTGACTTTGTCCTCCTAGAACCCAGCCACCATCCAAAGATCTCTGGGCTCTCCTGCTGGAAGGGCCACATGTCTAGAAACTAATGCTTCCTGGCTGACACCCCTAACTAACATCAGACATGTAAGCTGAGACCATCTTGGACCATTCGACCCCAGTTGAGCTTCCAGACAGCAGCCATGTGGGCAACCTCGGGCAAGACTAGCATGAGAACCACTCAGCTGAACCCATACCACTTGCAAAATTACAAGGAAATACATGGCTATTGTTTTAAGCCACTAAATTTTGATGTTTTAATATACAGTAATAGGTAACTAGTAAAGGAGGGTAAGTGAATTAATCTTTACATACAAGCTAGAAAACATTGCTATCAAAAAATAGAGTTTATTTTTAATGTAGAAGTTGCTATTTCAATAACCAAATAGCACAGCATTTTCTGGGGATGAACTAAAACAAAAATGAACAGGTACAGGTAAAGAGCTGATGAGAATAAAATGCAACCCGTTTCTCAAATGTTGGGCTTTTGGGGCCGCCAGTTGTGTCACCATTAAATCACTGTAATACGTTGACCACTGATCATTTCGGTTGCTTAAAGGATATATGTAAACAACATTGAGTCAAACTGGCACAAAGCACATACTTCTGATGCAGGTTTTGAGTTGCGTAAGTAGCTTCAAATATGAAGACAACTCTGTTCTTAAAACTAAGAATGCCTTAAATTTTGAGACAGTTGCTCACTTCCTTTAATAGCAGCCATGAGCGCCTCTGTGCAGCTGCAATTACCACAGGCTTGATTTGAAATGCAATAGACTTCTCTCAAATTTGTTTTACCTCCCTAGAGCTAGTTGGTTTTTTAAGTGCAAATTGACAGTCAAATATGTAATAAGTTATGACAAGTTGAGCAATGGTTGTCTCCACCTGTTTTCAAAAGTTGTTTATTTTTATACTGATGGAGAGATGGTGGTGACAGAACCACTTTATGATTATTTTAATCCTTCGGTTGCTCCTGCTCTTCGTTCACTCTTCACAGAACCTTTGCCCTACTTTTCTGGTGAGATATTGTTTAATTAAGCTTCAGCAGACCAGGTTTTAGGAATGATAACTGTTTCTGAGATTTAAGGTAAGACATGACTAAAATGTGAGTTCCTCCTCTCATGGTGCATTTTATTGCCCTAGCTTCTTCATTTCATATGGAATTTTAAACTAATATTTTTCTCAACCCTGTTAAAAACTTTGATTTAATCTTTCTGTCGATTATTTATTTATTTATGGGTAGCTCTTTTAAAAGGATACAGGATTCTCTATATTGAATTAACTGATCTAAAACATTGCCAAAAAGCAATTTTAAATGGAATATTTATCCCTAATATTCCAAAATAATAATAAGAAATCCCTGTATTGAATAAACATGAAGTAGTGAAATTCTCAAATATGAAAATATTTTTCCATAAAACTCTAGAAACAACAATAGGAAATTGTGTGCATTTTTGTTTGCTTAACCAATTTAAAAGATTTTTAAAAGATTATTTTAATTCTCAGAGCAGTGGTTTGCAATTGGGGTGATTTTTTTTTTGCCCAGGGAACACTGGGCAATGTCTGGAGACATTTTTGAATGTCACGACTGGGTGGGGTATGTGATACTGGCATCTAGTGGGTAGACGCCAGGGATGCTGCTGAACAGCCTACAATGCACAGAACAGCCTCACAAGAGAGAATTACACAGCCCCAAATGCCAGTAGTGCTGAGGCTGAGAAACCCCATGTTAGAATCATTCATACCAGTGTCCCTAAAAGTGGCACTACTGGCACTTTAAAAATTCTGCACCTGAACAATTGAAACCACAATTTGCCTCTCTTCTTGGAACTTCTAGATGTGAAGTTTACTGAGGTAGAGATCTTGTCTCTTCTGTATTTATTCCCCACATGATGGCTCAGATATTAATATTGTTGAATATGCAAATTCAGGATAGTATATAATGTTTAATAATATGCTAATACTAACATCAGTTAGCTTTTCTGATTAAATTTTGTATTTTCAGTGCATGGCAATCTTCAAAGTTACTAGGATAATGCTTTGCGAATAGTAAGATTTTAGTAAACATTTGCTGAATGAATGAGTAAATAAATAAATAAATAAAATGAATAAATAAAAATGAATATTTTTATTTCCTCTTTCTTGTATTACGGCTTAAGGTAATGATGAAAGTGGAATGGGAAGCAGATGGATAATTAATGTCTGATTGGCACTAAGGATTAATTTCTAGGTAAATTCTGAATAATAGGCCTATTATCCCTATCATTTATATCTATTTAAGGGCAAAAGTGAAGCAGTTTTGCTATTTAAAAACATGGAGTATTTTAGGCTAGGCTAGACTGCGATAATAAACCAATCCTGAAATTTCAAAGGCTTAATACGCAAGGTTAATTTTTCCCTCAGATTCAGTCCATTTTGGACCTCCTGTCTAAGGATGGTTCCTCGCCCAGTTGTGATGTAGGGATCCAGGCCCTTGCATCCTGTAGCCATGCCGTTGGGACCACGTGGTTTCCTGATTGTTGTGGGAGGAGCGCACAGAACGCAAAGCTGCATGCTGCTGACCCATGAAATTCTTCAGCCAGAAATGACACAAATCACTACTACCCACAGTCTATTGGCCATATCTGGTATCTAAGGCCAGGTCAAGAGCAGGGCCTGTTTCATGGGCCTGAGACCTATGCAGTTGCTCAAGGCTTTTGCTCAGAAGGACCTAGTGTTTGATTTAACGCTCTGCTGATACCCTCTTGACATTCATAATAATTGTTGAACAAGGGGCCTTGCATTTTCAATTTGCAAGGGGCTCTGAAAATTTGCAGCTGGTCCTGGTTAAGAGTCAGGAGCCAGACCTGCAAGAGGCCTGGGAAATGCATGTGGGCACGAGACTCTCACCAGACACGGCATCTCAGTGATCCTGCCTTCTGCCAATCAAACTGCAATGCAGAGGCCTTTGTTGCCATCTTAGGGCCCTCGCTGCGACTGCTCACAGGCTCCCCCAGCAGTTTTGTCCTATTAGGTAAGAAACATGATGTAATAGCACAAGAAGTCAAGGGTCTGCTCAGGTTGTGGCTGAAGTTCACACGACTTCTTCTGGTCCCCAGCTCTTGAGTTGCTTTAGACCCCAGAGGGCTGCTATTTTCCTGACCTCTGCCTTCATTTGCTGGACCCAAGGCCACCTTCTTCTTCTTTTTAATTAGACACTTACCTCTGCTAGTTTTTCCCTTGCAATCTGGGTCCCACCAGATGTGGGTCACACACCAGTGTGACATTGAGGGAACACAGCATGGGGCTAGGCATTGCAACCCTGGCTGCTCATTTGAATCATGTAAATAGCTTTAAAAATACTCCTGATGCCAGAAACTCACCCTAGGAGATTTTGAATCTACTATCTGATGCGGGGTTTGGGGAATAAAATTCTGGGAATAGACAGGGGCCAGGCAGGTATAAACTCTGGCCCTCTGTTTACTGGTTATGTGATCCGGGCAATATATGGAAGTTCGCACAGCCTCGGTTTCCCCATCTATAAAATGGGCTGACACCTGCCACTGTGTAAAGTTGATTTGAGAATGTATATAAAATATAGGGGGCCCAATGAGGGGGCCTTTGCAATCATTCCACAGAGAGGGAAATGAACGTGTGGACCTACTTGTGCTAGGAAAAGTCCTTGTAATAGCCCCCCCAGGGTAATTAAGTCATTTCCACTTTTAAAAAAGGAGAACCGGAGGCTCAGAGAAGTCAAATAACCTTCCTAAGATCACTGCTGGCAAGTGGCTGAGCACGTACTCAGGAAGGCACAGAGAAAACTGTGTAAGTGAGGAAGAGCTGACCTTTACTGAGGGTTCCCACCATCATACAGACAGTTTGGGACACAGCAATCATTGAATCCTCCCAGCAACCATGTGAGATAGGCATCATTAGCTCCATTTTATGGGGAGGAAAGCTGAGGCAGATAGAGATGATGTTGAATAGGTTATCGGGCTGGCAAGCGGCCTGGCAGGGTGCCTGTTCTTTCCACTCCTCTCCAGCATATGTCACTTAGGCACCTAAAATTGCATTTGTCGGTTGGATAATGAATTTTCAAAAACACTCCCTGAAGACTGACTAGAGAACACCCTTGCCATGATCCACTAGAGCTTGTCTGGGGTATCTTTGAGCCACCTCAGGGAGCCCGAGGGACAAGCAGAGCTGTAGTGCAGGGCAGATGATCAATGACCTCAGAACTGCACTTGTTAAGTGAATAACCTGTCTAAAGTCACAGGCATGATCAATGAGGGGCTCACGGAGGTTTGCATGGGGGAAGGGGCGGTTGGTGATTACTGCAGTAACAAGATACAAATGAGCCAGGATGCTGAAATACGGCACATCTGAGACTCGAGACTCTGCGTTCAATGGGAAGAAAGTGCCGGCAAATTGCTAGTAGAGCTGTAATGTTGCTGATTTTGCAAACATGTGTTCTTCAACTTGATAAGTAAATACATATTGGGTAATGTGGTGATGTTGCAAGCTGTTGTTTTATGGCTGGAAAGTCAGCTGCCGGTGATTGATGCTAGCAATGAAAGTATTTATAAAATAACACTGAATTAGGAGGAGCTGCTTTATGAGTCTGGGGAAATGGATCTTTTATGAAGAATAAAACTTGATGAAGGAGGTTTATCAGGGTCGCAAAAATCTGAAATTAAGCATGCTGAGGTTGAGGTCTAAAAGGAATCCCTCTAGATGCCTGGGCTTGCAGCCTGGGGATGGGTGGCGCAGCTTCTCCATGATGATCTCTGACACGTGGAACGGGAGTCATTTTTATTCATGCTCACTTTCTCTACGGCGAATGCCACTTATGAAAGCTACATTTCCTCTTTCAGGCCATCGGGGTGCCACTCAGGGAATAACTTAGACACATAAAACTAAATGACGCACATTTGATTCACTCTCATATCCCACTGAATGGGCAGGGTCAGGCACATAGTAGGCACTCAGTAAATATTTGGTTATGGAGTAATGGAGAAGCGATCCAATAGTGTCCGGCTCACTTTGTATGAATATATGCTCATTTCATTTTATTCTTACTTATTTTTAAATTGTCTTTCCCGTGATGCATTTCAGCCTCACGATGGTGGCTGCCTTTCCAGGTTGTAATGTTCTCTTCACGGAAATAGTCTGGCAGGGGAGAGACCAAAGGCACCTGCTTTCTGAGCTGAAAGGGCCAAGAGGCACATGACTCAGGCTGGTTCAATTGGAATCTCCCCTGGGTAATGATGGTATTCGTGTGATGGGGTTGTTGTGTGGGTTAAATGAGTTAACATATCTAATAGCCCAAGGCTCTGTGCTCTTTGGCAATATTGTTGTTATTAGTAGATGGGAGAAGCTTGGCTCAAGGCCCCACTTTTGAAGTACAAGTGTTGGATGAATGCAAGGTTAGTGTGGAATGCTTTTTCTTACTGAGGCAATTTTAGGTTGTACATAGGGGAAGACTACCAAGTACAATTGAGGTGATCATTACTTTTACTCAGTATTAAACCTCAACATTTCAGGGTCTATCCCATGCACAGGGTGACTCAGAGATAATCAAGATACAGCCTCTTCTTTCAAGTTGCTGAATCGATCTTGGTTATCCCCTTAGCTTGTTTGTCATTTCTGAAGCTGTTCCTATTAGCCAAAAAATTGATAAGCTTCCCCCATAGCCCTGGAAAGGAATGGCCAAGAGAGCTGCCTTGCAATACCCAAAGGGCTGATGTCACAAGCAGGAAGTGGCGGAGGGACCGTTGTGCTGCATTTTGTGGCTCCTTTGCCGCTTCCTCATTCAAAGGTAGCAGCATAACATCGTCACATTTTTCTCTAAATCTCTGACCTTTGTTTCCACCGTCATAGCTCTTTCTCTGACTCTGCTCTTCCTGCCTCCTTCCCTCGTGGCAGAGGGTTCTGGAAGCAGGAAACACACAGAGCTGAATGTTAAAGTGAGGGTGTGCCAATGGGTGTGTATATGTGGGGTGACTCACTATAACTAAAGGCCCAGGAGAGCCACACAGATCCGGAATGGGCATCTTACACTAGAACAGTTGCCTGTTACAAAAGAGAGTCCCCCAGAGTCTGTTTGTGGACAGGTCACAGAGATTTATGAAAATGGCAGGAATCATGTTAACATGACACCCTCTAAGTGTCTCTTCAGCTTATGTTACCTTAGGGCTCGGAGAGACCGCAGCTGCCTCATCAGTGTGTAATGCATCCTTTGTGGTTTACACAATCCAAGAATCTCATATGTTTCAAATACGAGCTGTATGTCCCCTAGTTAGTCCTGTACCCACACCGGGAAAGGAAGAAATTCTGCCTGTGTGTTGTAAACATTCATTTAGTTCAACTCCACTCTATTGGGGCCGACTTTGTGGCAGGCCATGTGCTAGGACTGCGGATACCTAGATGCATAAGACAGTCTTGGCCCCTCAACTTGCCAAGTTCAACTGAGAGAGACAGAGATGCTTAAATACAAAATGGTATTGCAGTGTGATGCATGCGCTAGACAAAACGCATGTTCACGTTCGCTCTGAAAGCGTCGTGTGGCGGAGCACTGTGGATCCCCACTGGTGTAAGGTGGCTTACAAATGAACGTCTTTAGCTACTCCCAGCTGAGAGATAGGGCAGGGACAGTCCTAAATTGTTTTTTCCTGCATTACCAACTGTGAAAGGTCTGCTAGGAACCCTGACTATTTGATTATTACTTAGCATTCAAGTCTTTAAAACATTTTCTTCTACAAAATAACTTGCCCATGTATTGAGGGCAATGAGGCATTAAAGCCTGAAAAACAGCCCCATGGGCTATCTTCAAACTCTCCCTCCTGCTAGGAGAGTGGGCACATTAAAGGTTTTTAAGAGCTGGGGACTTGAGGCTCTACTTGCAAGTCAGGTTGTAAAAGCACCAAGTTAAAAGTCCTGATCACCCACCATGTCAACCACTGCCATTGATGCTCCGGAACATTCGGTTTCTCCTGAATTTGATCTCTTAAATACATATCTGCCCCAGGCATGGCCGGGCAAAACTGGAAAGTACTGTATAGTCCAATAGAGAAAAGAAACATGAAGACAAGCTGCAGAGTTCTGTGCAGTTCGTGTGTCATAAGCAACTCATTTCACCAAAAGGCAAGCCGATAGGAGCCCACCCCCTGTGGGCACTGGAAGAAAGGAATCAGCTAGCAATTAAATGAGAGATTAAAGCTTATACTGGGGAATGGTTTGCAGGCAGTTAAATGTCATTGGGGACAGAACAAGAGAAAAGAGAGACAGAAAAAGGAGACAGTAAGAAAGGGAGAGGCAGAAAGGCAGCAGTCTGTGAATTCTTTAATTGAGCGAGCATCTATTGAGAATTTGTATACACAGCTCACAGTGTGATCACATTTCTGTCCCCCCCCCCCCCAGTTCTTATATCCCAGTGATGCTCATGGCTCGCACTCCATTGATTGCATTAGTTTTCTAAGGCTGCTGTTACAAATTAGCATATACTGGGAAGCTCAAAACCTTAGAAATGTATTCTCTCCCGGAGGCCAGGAGTCCGAAATCAAGGTGCCGGCTGTGTCATGCCCCATCTGAAGGCTCTGGAGAGAATCTGCTGCCGGCCTCTTGCAGTTTTGGTGGCTGCTGGCATTTCCTGGCTTGAGGCCCAATCTCTCCCATCTCTGTTCTGTCTTCACATTGCCTCTGTCCCTGCCCGTCTGTGTTATCCCCTTCTGCTTTTCTCTCTTCTAAAGCCCGCGGTGATCGTATGCCTCCGCCACCTCTCCTCTCCGATAATCCACGGTAATCTCCTCAACTCAAAATCCTTAACTCCATCACACCTGCAAAACCTCTTCTTCCCCAAAAAGTCACGTTTATAAGTTCTAGGGATCAGGACTTGATACCTTTGGGTAGCCACAGTTCAGCCTACCACACTGGCTGCTCTTCATATGTGGAGAGCTGTGCTAAACCATATTACATGAACTTGACTTCGTGGAGGTTCTGTTCTTATCCCCTTATCTGTGGGGGAACAGTGGTGACTGGCTCAAGGTCACATAGCTGGTCCCTAGTGAAATCGGCATTGGGACCCAGCATTTGACTCAGAGTCTGTGCTGCCAAGAAGGAGGGGTTGGAGGCAGAGAGCAGAAATGGGGCAGGCCCAAACATGAAAAATACACATGTCTATCACCTAAAGAATGTTTCTGGATCAACTTCCCAAGAATCAATTCAGTGATGAATGACCGCTGGGCCTCTGCCCTCAGAGGTCATAAATTCTGTTCTTGGGGTCAGTTAATGATAGACATGTTTTCCAGGCTCAATTCCCAAAGACACGTGAAGGGCCAGTTCCTAAATCTCAAGATTTCCGATCCTACAGAAGCTGTGTTATCTTTTCAGAAATGCAGCAAAGTGGCTCAGGAAGATAAATGTGTGACATTTGCTCATGTTTAAGCTCTATCATCAGCTCTGCTGGATTTAGAGGGAAAGAAATATCTCTGTCACAGAGGACACATGCTTTATATTGTTATAAAAACATGGACAAGACGAGCTTTTTCCTCATTTCTTTCCAATCTTTAAAGAAAGAAAAATGTACACAGTGTATTTTTTCCCCCTTTGAACAACAAAATGTTTGAGCAGAGAGAAGCTTTGGAGTTAATCGAGTGCAAGGGCTCAATAAGAATGTTTTCCTTGAATGTCAGCTAATATGAGTTACATTTCCTCGTTGTCCTGAGAAGTAAGTTTTTTATGGAAAAGGGTTAGAATCTTCTAACCTCTGCCCTTGGATTCTGTTTTACCTGGGTCATGGCTGGAATCATGGATCATCCTGGTTCCCATGGTATTGGAGGGAAATAGAAAAACCAGAGACCGTCATGAGGAGAGGGGCTGGTGGGTGGTCTAGATGTACTGCTGTATAAAAATGAGTTGTAGTAATTGGGCCTGTCTTGCCTGGGAGTCTGAAGTCTTCTTTTTAAGACTTAAAGAGAAGAAAGAATACAAACAAAAAAAGGGGGAACTAGCCTAACATGATTGAAAGGTGCCTTAAAAATGGATCATGTTACCTTCCAATATGAAAACGATTTCATGTTTAAATGGAAATGGAATAATTCCATGTGGCTCCCACTGAAGACCAGTGAATGGGTCTTGGGGAAGAACATGGTTGCCATGGGAGCTGTCCAATGATGGACAGTCTTGCCTGGTAAGCTGATGAGCTCCCATTGCTGAGCACATGTGTGTAGGTTGAATAACACTTGCTGTGGGGTACCAGAAAGAAGCCTTGCCTTTGGAGGAGGGTGAACTATCAGATCACCTTTAGGGGACCCCTCGACTTGCAGCCTCTTTGATCCTCAGAATACACAGAGCAATGCCAGTGATATTCAAGCTCGTGGTGCCCAAAGGGCATGAAAGAGGGAGAGGAGGGAGTTTGTTAGATGCCTCTTCAGCTGATAAACCTGCAAATTGTGTTGACTGCCAGAGTGAAGAATGGAAAGAGAGAAGTAAAAGAGGTAACTTTGTTTTTACTCTCTTCTACTTACTCCACAGAAAGGCACACAAGGTTGCACATAGTCCATCAATTCAGTCAGCTGATGAGGAGGTCTGCTTTGAGTGTCCTAAAGAATTCTCCCCATGCTACAGCCACACAGGCGTCAAGCATCTCACATGTCCTTTACCTCTGGGTTGCTCTATCAATTAAATGCAGCTCCTGTTGACATAAATCTCCATTGAAACCCTTCTGAAAATTTCCATCTTAATAAACCAGCTGAATGGTTTGTCTGTTATCTACTCTCCTGAAAAGGGCTGATGTCACGTCTAGGGCCATTGGGACAGAATGCTTCAAAAGAGCTATTCTGACTCTAAATTCAGATTCAAGTAATGTTTATTGAAGCCTCCTGCCCTAGGCATTTCCATATGTCTTATCTCATTTACCCTCTTACAAGTCTATAAGTTGACCCAGTTCTGTTGCTTATACCTTTTAATAGCTTTCTAACGCATTCACTTTTCTCTTCTTAATGCTACTGGTGACTTTTCCCCCTTTAGCAGGGAGAAAACTATTATCCCATCTTTCCTTTTTTTTCTATAACTTATCACCATCTGAAATGCTATAAATTCACTTGTTTAGCTTGTTGGTTAATAATTCCCCCTCCCATCACCAAATGTAATGGGGACTTTGTCTGCTTTGTATCACTGATGTAAATGTTTGTGGAACAAATGAATGAATATCATCCCTGCTAGATCCAATTTCTAAAATGAGCAGTTAATTGCATCACTCCCAGACTTGATATACTTCAGTGGCTCTTGTTAGATACAGTAAAAATTGTAGAACATAGCATAAAGAACCTTTGTGACCTGGCTGATGGTTCGCTCTCATTCACTGTCCCCTCAGATGTGTCCCCTCTCTTTCCTTGCGTACTAAATGTGATGATCATTATTGCTATCAGTGAACACGTCCAGTTCTCCTTCTGGCCTGCGGAAAGATTCCAGTCATCTTTGTTGAGTTTAGGCGTGGCCTTTGCAACTTACTTTGGCCTGTGAAATGTAAGCACAAAGAAGATGTGTCCCCTCTCCTCCTGACAGTCCCCTAAGAGGCAGTGTGTAATGTGCCATGCTATCTCTCCCTCTGAACAGCAACTGCCAATGTTCTAGAAAGTGGCTGCTTTGCACTGCCAGCCTGAATTCCCGAGAGAAGATGACATGGAGCAGGGCCCGCAGCCCCCACTGTTGGACATTATCATGGGTAGAAATAACCATTTTTTGTGAGCCTCTGAATCTTCAGTGTTGTTTGCTACAGCAGTACAAGTCAGTTCATCCTGGCTGGTACACTGAGCTTGAACTTTGCCAAACTCACCATACTATGTCATATCTGGGCCTTGGCACATGCTGTTCATTCAGGCGTGGACACTTATACTGTTCTTCCTCCTTCATACCAGTGCAGCTTCAAAATTTCTGCTCATCTTTTAGGATGCTTTGTGGGGTCTGCCATCTACCTCCTTCCTGAGGCAGGATTAAATATTCCTTCTCTTTGAGCCTTCTCTCCCTGGTTATCCTCACCCTAGTCCTCTGCCCACTGGGTTGCAATTGTCAATTTACTGCTTAGTCTCAGTTACTAGATTGTAGCTTGAGGGGAGGGCTTCTCATCTCTATAGGTATTTTCCCAATGGCTAGGAGGCTAGAAAGTACCTAGGACATAAGTAATTTTGGATGAGTGAATGAATGAATGAGTGAAGAGTATTAGAAGTTTTATTCACAATTTTCAGGGGTAATGAGAAAGGGATGATATATTAAGTGTTTTCTATTCCTTATTTAATCTTCTCTACCCCATGAATTAGATATCCTCATTCTTGTTTAAACAGAAGAGACTGAGACTCAGAAAAAGATAGTAATGGTCTTTAGATCTTATGGTAAAACTGGAAGCCAGGGGAGATTTGAACTCAGGTGTTCAGGCTCCCAAGCCCAAGTTCTTTTCCAGAGCTGGATATTGGGTTTCAATAGCCCTTTCCTTAGGGGCAAAGTCAGCAGGGAAACAGGTCTTGCTGAACAGACCAAGGGCAGTCATTGCTGCTCGAAGGACAAGTAGAGAACTCGGCCATCTGCCCTGCGAGTGCCATGCTTTCCCCTCAGTCTCCGTTAAACCAGAATGCCTTGCTGTGACTTCTCTTTGGTTATTTTTACAGACTCACAGATGCCATGTCATGGAAGGGACATCAGAGCCATCAAGTCCACCTTCCAGCACTGTAGGAAGAGTGCGTTATCCAGTCTCTGTTTTGACATATTCAGGGACCCAAGCTTACACCTTACAAGGCTGCTAACTGCCTCTTCGGGATCTCTGACTGTTGGTGAGATCTTGTGCATACTAAGCTGAAACCAATCTTCTGGAAACCTCTAGTTCTGCTCTAGCTCTTTCCCACCCCCTCTGATGAACTGAAAACTTCTATGTTGATATATCTTTCATTACTAGTCACCATCCTCTGATCTTATTGCAATCAAGGTGCTGGGAGCAAAATATGCAAGATGTAGCTGGACTTGTGCTGGCTGTGGGAGATGATCACTGTCCCTAAAGTGGAAATCAGTTCTCTGGGCAGGCATGACACAGAAGGCTCCTTGTGAGTTTGTGGTCAGCGAAGACCCCAACATTGTTTACACATGAATTTCTGTTTACCTTAGGGGATCTCACCCTGATTTAGCGAGCTAACTTTTAAGAATCTCAAGGTGAAGACTTCACATTCATCTCTGTGACATTAAATCATTAGTTTATGGTTTTAGTGTGTCCCTGCCTTTTAGGAAACCTGATTGCATCATCCAACATATTAGCTGTCCCTCACCTCCTCTATACGAGCCATGATTTTGATAAGTTACTGATATAAATCTTGAATGAGACAGAATTAGTGCCTAATAAATGTCGTTTAGCCTACATTTCTCATTTTTAAATTATAAATTATTCCATACATATACAGAATATGTGTGCACATGTGCGCACATTTGTATATGCACATATGTAGACACATACATACACAACGTATAGCAAAGTACTAGAGAGAATGCGATCACGCTTCTACCCAGCACCCAGCTTAGGAAATACCACATAGGATGCCGTTGCAGCCCCTGGCTGTCCCCCTTGATCGTGTCCCCCTTACTTCTTGCCAAGGAACACGGTTATCAGGAATTTTGTTGTCTCTTAATCCATCATTTTGCTTCATTTTTTACTCCTTCTCTGTCTCTAAACATATTAATTTTCCACACTTCTGAAGTCTCGGTAAGTGGAATCGTACTGTATGTTTCTGTCTGAGAACTGTGTTCCCATGGCAGAGAACGTTCTGGTGCTCCCCAGCGGTTCATCGCATGACTGCACTGTCCTCCACTCAGCTGTGCTCCCATCACTGAGCATGGGTTGTTTCCCGTTTTCGCTACTGCTAATCATGCTGCTAGCGACCTCCTTGTCCATGCGTCCAGGTGCACATATGAAAGTGCTTTGCAGGTATAGCCCTAAGATTAGATCGCACATTTTCGACTATAGTAGATAATGGTAAACTGTTCTAGCAGCAGTGACTGAGAGACCTTGTTTTGGCATGTTACTGCCCAAACTTGGTATTTCGATACTTAATATTTACCAGTCAGGTAGACACAAAATCATATCTAATTGTGGTTGTTAATCAAATTTCAATGATAGCCAATGAGTTTGAACAGTTTTTTTTTTTTTTACATTTTCCATTATTTACGTTTCTTATTCTGTGAAATGACTGTTTATATCTCTTAGCTATTTTTCAATTTTTTTTTTTTGCTTTAATTCTTACTGAATTTAGGGGTTCATTACACACTCTGGTTACTTATCACTTATAGATTAAATGTGTTACAAATATCCTCTCTATGATAATGCCCTGGATATTTGCCCTTTTGTAATGGAATCTTCTTTTTTTAATTCCTAAGATTTCATAAAAAAACTCATCATGAGTCAGGCTGAACTCTATATATCTTATGCCTTAGGCATTTCTCTTTACTACCAGTTGAGTAACACTTTTGAAAACTATGTGGCCATAATGCGTTTCTACACATTTTCTAGAACTCAAGGGAAGTTCACTGGTATGTAGTTTCTAGACCCTTCTTTTTATCACTTTTTGTATCTCATTTGCTCATTTCGCTTCCAGTGCTAGAGAAAAAGCTTAAGACAATTTTACCTTTAGCATTTCTATAAAACCATCATAATTTCCAAAAGCTCCTGTCACTTCTTCCTTAGAAAAATAGTCACAAATCTATGAAGCTGTCAGCCATTTTCCTATGGACCTGGTAGGCATAGTGAAACCAAATTGGAAAGTTTAATTAGTTAGCTTGCTTCAAGATAAAAATGCAAATAAAAAAGTTTTCAGTCTCACCTGTTTATGAGCCAAAGGCAAAATTAATTAAAGTCAATGGAGAAAAGTAAATAAACATTTTGAAATAAAGGAAATAAACATTCTTAAACAAGAGGTTAAGGCTCATGAAACATGAGAGAGTCAATTATTTATAGTCATGTGTTTCTGCCCGATAATTTAATCACATTTCCTCTGTCCTCTCTCCCATTGGAATGCATGCTAAGAAGAAAGGTTTCAGAGCTCTTTAAGGAATAATAAGGTGATCAAGATGGGTTTCTTATCAACGACATTGCTACATACTAGTGCTAACAAAATATTTTTGGACAAAATGCCAGTGAGTTTTCTGAGTTCTTCTATTTTCATTATCATAAGATGTTTTCCCTCTTTTTATAAAACTGTAAAATGTACATGACTTGACTATATATAAGACAAAAAAGAGCTGCTATTGTCTAGTTGGCCATTTTGGTATTTAAATTAGACAAGCCAGAGAGCAAAAACCAAGTGTTTATGTTGAGATTGACAGTAGAGATGTCAAATAAACAGAATAACTCATGAAAAAAGGTCATTTCATCATCTGTAAACAGACACATCTTTTGCATGATAACATTTCCAGTTCTTGACACTATTCAGGACAGTCCCTGGTGGCTATATTCTTATTCCTATAATCGTGGTATGAAACTGAGATCTCATCAGACTTGGTTGGGTCAGGATTAGGGGACTGAGTGTTGGAGTCAGGATTAGGGGACTGAGAATCAGCAAAAGGCAGTCCCACTACTGGGAATTTATGTAATAGAACTGAAAAGTGCCAGTTTGTAAAGATAGTCCACGAAGATTGATGTTAGCTTGCTCAGGTTTGCAAAACAATAGGAAGGAAAAAACCTGAGAATGGAAAATGAGTAAATAAATTACAGTGTTATATAGCTATTAAAAAAAAAAAGAGCGAAGAGAGAATTTGTATTGCCATAGAAACATGACCATAATTTTTTTTTTTTTTTTTTTTTTTTTTTTTTGCGGGGAGGCAGGCAGACAAGTTATAAGATAAACTGCATTCTATAACTCCACGTATTTGTAAAATCAAATCAAAACAAAGTAAAGCCCTGTCTGTAGATATGTATGTATAGATTTAAGAAAAGGGAAAACGTCTACAGAAACACAGAAATTGCTTACGGTGATGATGTTGGGAACTGTTGGGCTGGGATTAGAGGAGTTTTCCTTCAGGTTTAATTTAGTCATTTCTGTGCTTTGAGTTATTACTACGAGCATGAGTTAATTAGGTGCCTTAAAAGACTGAAATAAAAATGTAAACAGTAAGTAAATAAACAGACCAGCAAAGTGAGAGGCCAAAGAACCAGGTGTCAAGAGTTAGAGGGGAAGCGGATCTGGGGTCTGCTTCTAGGACCTGGGGTTCAGCAGGAGTAGGTGTGGCAGGTACAGGGATGCAGACAGCCCCTGGATTTCGGAAGCCCCTAGTGGGACAGGGCTGGGAAGGGGTGTGTGCCCCTGGGGGTGAAGGTGGTGGGTGAGTTTCAGCCTCTGAGAGAGTTACAGCCCGGGGGCCATTCCTAAGAGACCTGAGCAGGCCCCATTCTGCCCTAGGACCCTCTTCTGTTTCTGTCCCGGGCCAGGTCAGCCTCATCACATGTGTCCACCAATGGTTCTCAGACCTGCCACCTGAAGAGCAGCAAAATCCTCCGGGGTGGGGGTGGGGGCACTTAAAGGCACAACATCAGACCTGTCAAATCAGAATTCTGGGAAAAGGCAGGCACATTTGTATTTTAAGAAATTTCCTGGTATTTTTGAATGCGGACAGGTTTAGTAACCACTGGCTTGGCCTGGCCTACTGACTTTCTCTCCTCCAGCCTCAAGCTCTTCATTCTTTTCCACAAAACAAAATCCACCTTATGTTACTTCCCTGCTTACTATGACTATTAAAGTCATCATTGTTGAGGATAACAGACATTGGAGATGATGATGATGAAGGAGGAAGAAGGGGAGGAGATGTAACAGCTGTCATTTATCGAGACTGCATGTCCTGAGCATGTGGCTGGGTGATGGATACGTACTTTCCCTGATGGAGGGGCAGAGGAGGTAGGGGCAGGTCAGGGAGATTAAGTGACATGTAATGAGTGATGGAAGAGTCAGGTTTCAAACCTAGGTCCATCTGACTTCACAGCCCATCACTGCCCACTCCACCTTGCTGTACCTCCGGGCAATAGATACTAACATTAACAATACTGGCAGTAACAGTAATAGCTAATATTTATTGAACACTTAGTTAAGAGGCTGGCCATTGTGCTAAGGGTTTCAGGTGCACCATTTGATTTAATCCCTGACAATCCTACAGTGTTAGTGCTGTTATTATCCCCATTTAATAGATGAGGAAGCTGGGCGGTTAATGACAGCTTGCCAAGGCCACACAGCTAGTAGGTGGCAGAGGGAGGGCTTGTGCCCAGGTGCTTTGGCTCGTCCTCCATCCTCCATCACCCACCTATGAGTTGAAACCCAAAGGCACAATCAGCCCTCATCAGACCCTTTGTGATTTGCCGGCTCAGTTCCCTCAGGTTCCCACGTGTATTTGTCTGATACATCCAGTTGTTTGCTGCTCCCTAAATGGCCCTGCCCTGGACTTCTGCAAACATTATTCTCAGTGTCTGAATATCCTTCCTCCCATAGCCCATTTGGTAAACTCTTGAGAGTGACTCAAGTATCTAACCTTTCTCGAAGCCTCCTTTGAACTCAAAAAAGGGTGAAACATCTGTTGCTTGCAGCCACAGTCCCCTGCACGTGCTGCTATAGGTGTCTCTCAAGTCCGCTGTCATGATCCCTTAAGCATTTCCCTGAAGTCATAGGTCATATGCCCTGATTACTGTATCCCACCCAGCACCTGAAACAGGGCCCCACTGCTCTCAACCGATCCTTTTCTTTCTCCACAAATTTGGCCCTGCTACGTCGGATTTAGTTAAACTTTCAAGACACCACGTCTTGACTTCCCTATTTTGCCCGGTGGTTTCTGGAGAACAGAGGCTGCGTCCGCCCTGTTGGCTGCCGTATGATCGGCAGGCACCCAGTGTCTGGCATACATAGCACCCCTCATCAGTATTAGGTGGAGGAAGGAATGCAGCCGTCCTAACTTCTGAACAAGCCAAGGTCAGCTGCCAGAATAAGAAGGGCCCAGAACAACTGCACCGCGCTGCTCCCCCCACCCCTGCCCCCGCCACAATAGCGGGTGAGATGCAGAGCGGACTCTGCTCCCTCAGCCCTGCTGTGTTGACGAGGATGGAGCATGCGTCTTCTTCAACACTGTCTCAGAAATTAATTGGAGGCACTAGCCTGTCATGTTTCCAGAACTATGAAAGGTGAAATTCAATTAGCGATTTGTTTCCAGCCAGCACAGAGAAAGGGAGACGTGTCTACAGGGAAAGCAGTGCTCAGATGGAAAGGGACGCCACCCCGGGTCTGCACTTTGAGTGACAAAAGACAACTAATTGAAAAGCAATAGCAGCCCAGTCTCCCAAAGCCACTGATACAGAAGATTCCAAGGAGGGGCATATTGCAAAGCTTGAGGTCCTTAGTGATCCGGGGATTTGCTGATACCAGAGGCATTTAGGAAAATGCATCTGGAAGCTATGAATGGCAAAGCGAAAGTCCACCTGCAGCACTGGCCTGAGCTCCCAAGTGGGAATACACAAGAGCAGATACTTAGAGAAAAAGAGAAATGTAGAAGGCACTGCACTAGAATGCACATCCAGATCCCGAGGGGGAGGGGTGGAAGCCAAAGAGACTAGTCTGTGAACGCACAAACAGAACAGAAATGGGTGGGACCAGAGGCGTGGGGCATCGCCAGACCCCCAGGCGGACCAGTGTTTACACCAGCTTTGTGCACTTTAGAGGCTCAGAAAATATTTGTCTCCGACTAACTGTCCAGCTGCCATCCATCAGGATAGGTATGGGGGTTACAGTGAATTGTTAGGATCATGCAACTTTCCTTATCCCACACCATGTGCTCTGAGTTGTACTGCACATTGATAAAGAATCCAAGCTCTGAAGTCAGAGATACCTGTGTGTCTCAAGCCATAACCTACTAGGTCTGTGACCTGAGCTAACTCTGAAACTTCTCTGAGCATCAGCTTTCGCACTAGAAGACAGGATAATAATGGCTCCTATCTCATAGCTTACTTCTGAAAGTTACATAAGCTAAGGTATTTGTAAAGGTAGCACCATTGTACCTGTCACATAAAAAGCACTCGGTATATGCTAGCTGCTATCACTGCTGTTATTACGATTATTTGATTCAGAAAATGCATTAGATATTTTTAAGAAAAGCAGCTTGAGCCACAGTTTGTAGAACAAGGAGTATGGAGATTCTCTTACAGGAGCCCAGATGTAGGTTCAGGAGTCCCCGAGTCATGTGTAACGGCCTGGGGCAGAGAGCAGGGCAACCTTGAAAATGGATCCTCCACACGATGCTACAGGCAGAGCAACTGGTAAAACCAGTTTTGGAAAATGGTGTCATGCATGGCAAAAGTGTTGTTAACTCCTTGTCCCTCATCCTAATTATTTATCCTGACAAAATTCACAGAAGAAAGAGGATAAAAATACAGTACACTCTAGATGTTCGTTGCCCCTTATGTATAGCAACCAAAAATAGAAAACCTCCCAAACGCCACTTTCCAAGATAATTCCTGGAACTATGACCACAAGGGGAGCTAAAAGGGCTCAGAGCAGATGCAGGATTGCTCTACCTCATTGCGTGTAATGACAGCAGATTGTAAACAACTAACTGCTTACTTGGAAAGGCCTGAGGAAGAACCTTGGCTACATCCATTTTATGGAATATTATGCAGCAGGTAAAATGAATGAGGCAGATCTCAATATAATGACAGGGAAGATCATCAGGGCATATTAAGGGGGGCAGGGGAACTAGTTAAAAGCAATATGACCTATATAATCCTAAGTATATAAATTATGCTTCTTTCATTTGTAGATGAGGACAAAAATGTCTAGAAGGCCAGAACTTAAGCAGATGACTATTATGTCTGACCAGGGATCTGGAATAGGGCAATGAGGCTATAGTGATGAGGACTTGGCTTTTATTGCTATAGTCGGAGAATGTTTATACAGAGGAGAGTGTCTTACTTGAGATATTTAAGGAAAAAAAATCAATAGAACATATTCCAGTTCTACATATGGTTTCTTAAAACACAATTTCTGTGGCTAAAAGAAACTGAAAATCAATGGCCTAGATGTTTAACATAGGAAAATTGCCAAATAAATTAGATTCAGCTACTTGATGGACCATTATGTAGTCATTAAAGGTTATAATTATAATGACTAGGCAGAAATCTGGGACATGCTTGTGATATATTAGGTAAAAAGTAAAAATATAAAATGCTGTATATAAGATGCAGGCAGACACAGAAAAACAGATGTAAAAATAGCTCTGTCAGAGTGGAACAATTATGGCTGACTTCTAATATTAATATTGAATAGGTATTTTTTTAATTGAAAAGTTAGTCAAATTGCTGCTTTAATTGCTCTTGGATGTATTTGGGAATGTGTACCATGCATACAAAACAGAGCTTACTTTTGAATCAGTCTCTCAGACACACATAAACTACACCCAGAAATGTATGTAATTATAGGCATCTTCTAGTTAATCTCCTCTAAAAGCAGATGATTTTTTCCTGTGGTGAACCCCTTAATGTGTCTGTTCTGCATACTTGAAGCTGCCAGTTGGGACTTTCTGGGGAGAATCTTTAGTGTTTTACAAAGTAGATGGGGTCAAATCTTTTTTTTTTCCCCACCGTTACAATGTCATACCCAGGTGTCTTAGAGACCACAGTGGATAAAGCTGCAAAGATAAAGATGAGATCTCCATAACCCAGCTCCTCAGAAAGTGCCTGCATATACACTCTGCCTGGGAAAGCAGGAAGCACTTGCAACATGGTGCCATTTCGAACTGGAACTATAGATTTGTGGTAAGCTTTTAATCATGAAACACAAAGGCAGTACCCTGAGCAGGCAAATACAGTCCCCCAAGTTGAGTAGGCTAATCTGGGGGGCTATGAACCCCGATTATGACAGATGCACAATGGATGAAGGCTTCCTTTCAAATGTGCTTGGGAATACTGCAGAGAACATTCTTCCTGTTGATTTACAACATACCTTTATACATGAAAGGCTCTGAAGATGCCACCATTTAACAGATACACGTACCATAAACTGGTCTAATTTCCCAGATTTGATGCATCAACATTGTATCCTATGCACCCACCAACATGTGATATATATATAAATTATATAGCAACTGTAAATTTGTTACGTGCTTATAACATGTCAGGCACCAGTGAAGTGCTTTTCAAGTATTCTCTCTTTTTATCCCTTTCAACAATCCTGTGTGTGATGTAATATTAGTTCCATTTTTTTGGATGAGGAAACTGAAACTTAGAAATTTAAGTGATCTTGGCCAAAGGCACCTGGCTAGAAAGCAGCAGAGGTGAGTTTCTCATCCACAGATGGAAGCCCTACGTGTGTCTCGATCTGGCGTAATGCTTGTGTCCCTGGAGCCACACACGTGGAAATGGACTTCACACTTAATGTGACAAACAAATTTTTCCCCTTCCAAAACCTACCTCTGATATCACCTCATCTAAGAAGACTTCTCTAAGCATCTCAGACAAATAAATCGTTTCCCCACTGAGCTACTTTTGCTGTTCCTCATCACACTGCATTGTAGATATATTTTTAGATGTTTAATTTTTCAATAAATTGCGAGCTTCTTTAAATACCTTGTTTATCTTGTGAGAACCCAAGAAATCTGGTTATTATATATTATTACTTATAGAATTGCTGAGCAAAATACATATATCTCTCCAAAACAAACAACAGCAGCAAAATCAAACAACACAAAACTAACCACATAAGGTGTTGCATAAAACAAAAATTATAAATCCTTTCATCCTTAAACAGCTAAAAAGTTCTTATTGCATGAATAGACGATGTCTATATTTGGGTCTCTTTTCAAAACATATCATAGAGCTTGGTATTGAGCAGACAGTCAATAAACTCTTGCTGAACAAATGAGTGAATCAATGAAAGAATGAATCATCTTATGTAGAAATAAGTTTTTTTTTGAAACTGATTATACTAAATCATATGTACAATAAAACAAGAAAGACAATCTTACCTGATTTATTGACATATGACCTATTGTCAAAAGATGGATTATGAACATTAATTTTTAGAAAAATAATTCAAATAAGTTTTCTTTCTAGTCTTGGGAGCAATCATATTTTGGATCCTTGAATTAGAATGTGCCTCCTGTCATGTGATGGTCAGTAGAGAGGACATGTGACATCAGGACGGGCTAGGTGGATGAGCTGCAATTTGGCACAAACAGGGAATCAGAATTATCAGTCCTGACACTCATGGATCCACAGAGATGAGTAAAGATTAACAGAAGAGCAAAATCCCTGAGCTGGGTCCAATTCACTCATGCACCAGATGCACTGAAAGATTCCTGTTTAAATGAAATTCAAACATAAAATTTCAAGTATGAAAATAAAAATTAAGGGGAAAGAAATATAGATAAAAAAGAAGTGATTCTTCTCTACTTGAGAAGGATGGGATACCTTGAAGTACGTGTTTTCCAAAGTGTGGGTCCCAAGACCAATGGCATCAGCATCACCTGGGAGCTTGTTTGAGATGCAGATTCTCAGGCCCTGCCCTGACCTACAGAAATAGTAACTCTTGGGGTGAGACTCAGCAATTTGGATTTTAAAAAGCTCTCCTGGTGGTGATGATGCACATGCAAGACTGAGAACCACTGTTTTAAATCATAAGCTCTCTTTACCAAAATTAATATAAAATTTGATTTTCAAAAGTTTTTCTTTGATTTGTTCATGCTGTACTTGGCATTCTTATGAAATGTACAAGGCCTTTTTACTGAATCAAATACTATCCTTTGCATAGACCCTCGCAAGGATCCTACTGGGTAGAAAATTGCCCCTCTACTCATTTTACAGATGGGCAAGTGAAGGCTTAGAGAGGTTGAGATACATGTTGCTAATCTAACCCCAGAGCCCACGTGATTCTGACTCACAGAACATGCTCCATGCCATTCACATCTCAAGTCTTTGAAGAGCAGGCCCAAATGGCTAAGGGAACATTCAGAGTTATGGGTCTCACAAGTAAGTTTTGGGACATGATGCCACGTCACTGTAGGAGCCACCAGAGAATGCACACTTTGTCCACCTCCCTGGCAGGGCCTCAGTCACAAAGGGCTATATTCACATCTGCCTTCCCCATTCAGCTCCCCACTGGGATAGAGCTGGAGTGAGATTTATCTCTGCACTGCTAGTAATGAGGAGCAAGGGGGTAATCATCTGTCTCTATTCTTCTAGGGAAAACCAGGGACTCAGCATGAATGGTCTTTATTTGGAGATCCTTTGGCAATTAAAAACAAACAAACAAACAAAAAACACCCATTGAATCACTCATTGAATGCTTCACTTTACTTGCAGTAACTAATTTACTCTTTAAAGCAACCCTGTGAACCTGGTACCTGCATTAAAGTCCCCATGAATAAGAAAACCAAGACACAGAGAGAATAAACGACTGTGCAAGATCATATAGCGAGTGACTTGCAGAAGGACTTGAGCCCATCAGTCTTGCCCTAGAGCCTCGTTGCCACCACAGTTACCAGCCAGCACCATGTCTAGATGGAGGATAATGTGAGAATTGGACACTGAACCCAAAGACTCTGGAAGAGCAGTTGGCAGAAATGAAATGCCAAAGATGAAAAGTCCAGGCTTGTAGTGACTAAAGGAGAGAATTTTTTCTTAAATGAGAACTCTTAGGGTTTACTCCTAACACCCTTTAGATATCTCACGTGGCAGTGTTAAACTCAGTCATCGTGTTGTACATTACCTCCCTAGGACTTATTTATCTTGTCTTACAACTAGAAGTGTGCACTTTTTTAGCCCCATTCCTCCAATTCTCCCTCCTTCTACCCTCCACCTCTGGTAACCACAAGTTTGATTTCTTTTTCTATGAGTTTTCCTTCCCCTGATCCCTCCAAAGCCGCGTCTAAGTAAGATCATACAGTATTTATCTTTCTCTGTCTGGTTTATTTTATTTAACATAAAGTCTTCAAGGTCCATCTATGTTGTTGCAAATGTTAGGATTTCCACATTCTTTATGGCTGAAAGATATGCATGCATGTGCATGTGTGTGTGTGTGTGTGTGTGTGCGTGTGTGTGTGTGTTTATCACTTCTTTATTCATCCATTGATGTATACTTAGGTGTTTTCATGTCTTGGCTGTTGTGAAAAATGTTGCTTGGAATATGGGGATGCAGATATCTTTTTGAGTTAGTTTTTTTTTTTGTTGTTTTGTTTTGTTTTTTTGTTTGTTTTTTGTTTTTGTTTTTGTTTTTTGTTTTGGATACATCCTCAGAAGATAAACTGTTAAATCGTATGGTAGTTTCATCTTTAATTTTTTGAGGATCCTTCATACTGTTTTCAATTTACAATTCCATCGACAGTGCACAAGGGTTCCCTCATGCAAGTGCTTGTTATTGCTTATCTTTTTGATAATAGCCATTCTAACATGCATGAGGTGATATCTCATTGTGGCTTAGTTTGCATTTCTCTGATGACTAGGGATGTTGAGCATCTTTTCATGTACCTGTTAGCCTCTGTTATATCTTCTTTGCTCATTTTTTTTTTAATTCCCACTTCCATCCTTGACCTACGGATGTTGCCATCTCCACTTAAGAATTGAATATCTGAAGGCGGGGTGTCTTCTCCCATGTGCTCACGGTGCATGCCTGGGGCCTGGTGCATTTGGGGACTGGCACACCCACGGGTCCTGGTGCACCTGGGGTATTGTCCGTTGCTCCACTGGATCTTCTGTGTGGAAAGCAGACGTGCTGCTAACCACCAGATGAGTAACCACCCCTGCTCATTTTTAAATTGAGTGTTATTTGTGTGTGTGTGTGTGTGTGTGTGTGTGTTTTGCTATTGAGTTATATGATTTCTTTATATATTTTGGATATTAGCCACTTATCAAATATATAGTTTGCAAATTTTTTCATCATTCCCTTTTCACTTTGTTTATGGTTTCTTTTGCTGTATAGAAGCTTTTTCATTTGATGTAGTCTCACTTGTTTATTTTTTATTTTGTTGCTGGTGCTTTAGGTATCATATCCAAAAAAAATCATTACCAAGACTCAAATGATGGAGCTTTATTCCAATGTTTTCTCCTAGTTTTATGGTTTCAGGTTTTAAATTTAAGTCTTCGATCCATCTCAAGTTAATTTTTGTGAGTGGTGTAAGATAGGGGTCCAGTTTCATTAGTTTACATGAGAATATCCAACTACCCTAGCTTTACTTATTGAAGGGATTGTCTTTTCTCCACTGAAACTTCTTGCATCTCTTGTCAAGTATTAGCTGACCATATGCCGATTCTAGGCTCTTGATTCTGTTCTGTTGGTCTATTTGTTTTTATGCCACTACCATACTGTTTTGATGACTATAGCTTTAAGTATAGCTTGAAATCAGGAAGTGTGATGTCTCCTGCTTTGTTTCTCAGAATTTCTTTGGCTATTTGGGATCTTTGGTGGTTCCATATAAATTTTAGGAGATTTTTTTTCTATTTCTGTAAAAAATGCCTTTTGAATCTTGATAGAAATTGCACTGAATCTATAGATGGCTCTGGTAGAATTGACATTTTGACAATATTAATTATTCCAATCCATGAACACAGGATATCTTATCATTTACTTATGTCTTTCTTGATTTCTTTCATCAACGTCTTGTAGTTTTCAGAGTAGAAATCTTTTACCTCTCTGCTTAAATTTATTCCTAAGTATTCTTGTTTTCTTTGCTATTATAAGTAGGATCAATTTCTTTATTACTTTTTCAGAAAATGTGTTGTTAGTGTATAGAAACATTACTGATCCTTGTATGTTAATTTTATGTTGTGCAACTTTACTGAATTCATTGATTAAGTCTAGCTGGGTTTTTTTTTTTTTTGACTGAGTCTTTAGAATCTTCTGTACATAAAATCATGTCATAAGCAGATAGAGGCAAGTTTACTTTTTCCTGTCCAATTCTGGTGTCTTTTATTTATTTTTTCTTGCTTGATTACTCTAGCTAGAACTTTAACTACTATGTTGAATGGAAGTGGTGAGAGTGGGCACCCTTGTTTTGTTCCTGATGTTAGAAGCAAAGCTTTGGACCTTTCACAATTGAGTATGAGGTTAGCTGTGGGCTTGTCATATAATGGCCTTTATTATGTTGAGATATGTTTCTTCTATGCCTAATTTGTTAAGAGTTTTTATCATGAACAGACATTGAATTTTGTCAAATGCTTTTCTGCATCTATTGAGATGATCATATGATTTTTTTCCTTCTATTCATGTGATGTATCACATTCATTTGCATATGTCGAACCATCTTTGCACCCGAGAGATAAATCCCACTTGACTATGATGAATGATCCTTTTCATGTACTGCTGAATTTGATTTGCTAGTATTTTATTGAGAAGGCTTATATCTATATTCATCAGGGATAGTGGCCTGTAAGTTTTCTAGTAGTATCTTTTCTGGTTCTGGTATTAGGATAATGCTGGCCCCATAAAATGCATTTGGGAGTGTTTCTTTCTGTTTGATTTTTTGAATATTTTGAGGAAAGATGGATGTTAATCATTCTTTAAATGTTTGGTAAAATTCACCAGTGAAGCCTTCTGGTCCTGGCCTTTTCTTCATTGGGTGATTTTATGTACTGATTCAATCTTTTTACAAGTAATCAGTCTATTGGGTTTTCTATTTCTTTCTTATTTGCTTTCTTATTTGCTAAATTGTATGTTTCTAAGAATTTTTCCATTTCTATTTTGTCCAGTTTTTTGGAGTATAGTTTTTCATAGTGGCCTCTTATGATCTTTTAAATCTCTGTGGTATTGGATGTAATATCTCTTTTTTATTTATAATTTTGTTGATTTGAGTCCTCTCTTTCCCTTCATTAGTCTAGCTAAGCATTTGTCAATTTCATTTAATCTTTTCAAAGAACCAACTCTTAGTTTGGTTAATCTTTTCTATTGTTTTTCTGTATTCTATTTCATTTATTCCTGCTTAATCTTTATTATTTGTTTTCTTCTGTTCACTTTGGACTCAGCGTGCTCTTCTATTTATAGTTCCTTAAGGCAGAATTAGGTTGTTTATTTGGGATCTTTCTTGTTTCTTAATATAAGCATTTTTTTTGCTATGAACTTCTCTCTTAGAACATTGTTTCTGATACACAAAGTGATATTTATAGAGAAGGTACCTTACAATAAAGTCAACATATTCCTGCTGTGCATCAGTGCTGTATGTGGGCTCAAGGGATGTGACCAAGATGTGCAACCAGGCAGGACGGCTGAGCTTTCTTCTTCAGTGGGCAAGAACTTAGTGATTCCTGGCTGTCAGTTGTTTGTCTCTTGGTGCCATTAGATATTTATCATTAACCTCATCATTTACTTTTATTGACCATCCTTTCATCTCAGGTCTCAAAGAAATATCTAGGGCTCCTATCCCTGAGGACTCGACATTCTAACTGAGATTACACATCATAGATCATTATGGATCAGTGTAGAAATGCATTGCATGAGGGCTGGGTTATTTTGTCCTGAAGAATGTACATTAATTTGAAATGTAGGTGAATGTGGAAGCCGTAGCCTGCAAAGCACACACACTTTGCTCCTGATCTATTCTTGTTACTCTGAAATGAACCCAATCTTCCCTCTCTCAAAGAATTCCAGGATATAAGCCATTATTCGGGAGCATGCCCGTTTACCCTATCTTCCTTCTATAATCTCCTCAGTAAAGAATCCTCTATTCTGTACATGCTGCTTTCTCAAAAGTTTCCAATAACCTGTAAGGCACCAAGTCCTGTGACTTTTCTCAGACTCCTTCAAATCTTCAGACTCAGCAGTGTTGAACCAATCCAACCTACTCCTCCTGTTCCTCTCCTCTCTCCATCTCCCGCAAGCTCATCTTCTCTAGCTAGGTCTTCATTTAGGAATGTATATCTTATGCTTCACTCTACCACTTATCCCTCAGAAAACTTATTGTTTCTATGAATAATGACGAGGAGGAGGAAGAGGAGAAGGAGGATAATGATAGTAATACCAGTTAATACTTACTGAATGTTTACCAGGGGCCAACATTCTTTCATGTGAACCCACTAAACATTCATTGCAGCTTTCTGAAGAGAGCACTGTTATCTTGCCTCCTTTATGCATGGAGAAAAGTAAAGTTCAGAGATATTAAGTAACTTGTTCAAGGGCAGACAGCTAGGGAAGAGCAGACCAGGAGTCTGGGACTCTGTAGGCTGCTCTTCACTAAATGTTTTGCAAAAGCTGTTGCGCCCTTTCTCCACTCTAGGCCACGCCTCCAAACTAGAAGACAGTATCCTAGATCTCTGCATTTGCACGTCTAGCTGCCATTATGCTGTCTACAAACCTTTTTTAAAAAAAACAAAAACAAAAACAAAAACCTCTTTAACTGCAAATGAGCCTCTCCTTCTGACTTCTCTATGTACCAATGATGTCACAATTCCTCATAGCTTGGCTGGGCCTTGGTATTAAAACAAAACAAAACAAAACAAAACAAAACAAAACAAAACAAAACAAAACAAAACAAAAGCTTTCACTCAGCTCTTATTATCTCCTGCACAGAGTCAGGCAGCCTTTTTCCTATCATTTTCCCTTGGAAATATTTGTTTTAGGCAAACTCATATTAGAGTATGTGAGCCTAAAAGGCTTTTGCAAATTCTCAAGTACAACTTTCCTCATTTGAAATGAGTAAACTGGGGTCCAAAGAGGTGGAACAACTTCCAGATACCAAACAGTGAATCAAAGGGAGGGCTAGAATTTGGATCAACACATCTTTATTTGGGAGCTTCTTGAGAGAACTGGTCTTACTCATATTTTTATGCTACTGAAGGCCTAGTCCAGTGCCTGGCACACAGTAAGTATAATTGATTTTTTTTAAATTGTCTATTTCCAACTTGGTATTCCTGCTTCTATCACCCTTTCCATCACCTCAGTCAAATCATATCTGGTTTAGTGCAGTAGCCTCTTGGCCAATCGACCTGTTTTCTCATTCCTCTTCTTCATGTAGACAAATATGAGAGTCTTCCTGAAGCTCTGGTCTCATCTGAATCTCCTTTGCTCAAGTATCTTCAACTGTGTTTATGTGAGTAGGATAAAGGGCAAAACTTGAAGGGCAAAACTCCGCCTCTAGTGTTAGGCTTTTCCACAGCATGGTTCCTCTTAACTCATCTGGTTCTTCCATCTAACTTCTTATGTCACAAAATGCTACCAGATCTTTTTTTTTCCTTGAGGGGTGAGGAATTGGTTGTTTTGGTGGTGATGGATGTTTTCTTTAAAACATTTTTACTTCTTAACCCCCTTCAATGCAGGTACACTGCCACTAGGTGTCAGTAATGCATTATTAGAGTGAACCAAATCAACGTTTTATAACCCGAGAGATGGGCAAAGAGTATTCATCTTTCATTTTTATTTTTTTGTTAAATATAACTTTTTAAAAGCCCAAAAAGCGTAGCCAAAGACTTATGGTAGAGTTTGTTACATTAATTTCTTAATGAAGTCATCATAGAATTCATTCAAGTTGCCCAGGTATTTCTTTCTCAGCAACTTTATGTGGTAGCCAACAAGCCAACAACTTAAATTTTGTTTAGACTAGAGGGAAGACATCTATATTTGGAGCTCTGGTTTCTTTCATTGCCACCAGAAAGAGAAGAGATGGAGAAATAGGCACGGAATGGCCTCAGAGTTAAGTGGTGCTAAATCTCTGTGTAGTTTTTCTTTCATCTTTCAGAAGAAAGATCATCTTTACTCTGCTCATTTTCATTTTCTGTCTCTCCTTTTCCTCTCCGAGGTTGGGAATGATTTAAACTATTTTATAAAATTTGGGGCATGGGATGCTAACGCTGGATGGTGGAAACTGATCTCATAAAGCAACTTCCATGAAAAAAAAAAAAAGGCTCAGCTGATCCATCTATGTCTAAGCATCTACATCAAAATTTCATTAATGTACCTCCTCGTGTATTATTATACCTAATCAAAATATCTGGGGATGAAGTGGGAAGGGGATAATTCCTTGGAAATTTTTAGTTGCATTTTTGTATCGATAGGCACAGATATCTATGAACAACTATCTGATGCTCGTGTAACAGAGTGAAATGTGCTCATGCGCTCACTCATACTCTCTCAAGCTGATAACTCTGACAAGGGGCCTCTCTGAAAGAGGTGGGACATATGTACAAAACAATGATTGTTTATCAATGATTCACAGGAGCCTCAAGACCAGACTCAGATCAGTGGGGTCAATGAACGATGGGGAAGAAAGAGATTTGGAGATTTTGCGCTCGTCCTTTCCCTTGCCGTAAAAGACACTTGAATTTGAGGTGCTCTTAAGATGGATTTGAGAAACCATTAGGGCTTCCACCTTCTTGATCGATAAACCTTTCCTTAGTTTAAACTCAGAAGTATGGAATACTGGCCTTTAGAAGCATTGGCACACAGACCTCAAATTGGTAAAGGATTCATTTGCAGGAATCATGTCCCGTCTACTTAAGCGTCTCCCAAAGTACCTACGTCAATGAAGTCTAGGAGCACTGAATATTACATCTCACTGGCTTCCTTGTGACAATTTTTGAGATGTTTATGATACCTTTGAAAATTGTGAAGTTTAGAAATCTCAGCCATTCAGTTTTTCTCAGCTGAGTGATAAAGGCATCATTTCTGAATTCCAAAGGTAAAAAAGAAAAGAAAAAAAAAAGACAAGTGAAAGGAAAAACATAATTATCTTTATCTCGAACAAAAATGTGTGGGGAGAAAATAAAGCCAAGTGTGAAAACTCTTTGACACCTTTTGTGGAATGTTAATGCAGCTGGGGAAGGCTATCAGTTTAGAATCCTGGCTTCCTCATTTCTGCAGTCAGGTGATAAAGAAGTGTCACAGAAGTGTGCACAAACTGAGACCAAGTGTGAAAATGGCAGGATCTGATTTTCCAGGCCAGAAACTTATTTTAAAGAAAGCTTAGGAAGCCTTTATGAATTAAGCTTTCTTTCTTCTGTATAAGAATGACTCAACTGGGTGAAAATGTTACAGTTACTAACTTACAAAAATTATTTACCTTTTCTGAGCCTCAGTTTCTTCATCTGCAAAATGGGAACACTATTACCCATCTGTCAGTGTTGCATAAGGATTCAATGAGAAAGAAGGGGCTGGTGTGGCAGGAATTTATACATATGAGTTTAATCGAACTTCATTGCCATGAAACCTAGTATTTGAAAAATTAAATTAAAAATATAAAGATATAACTAATCCCTGAGAGGTAAAGTCTTAATTAAGACTAGCAGGCCTCATTTGAAAAATTCCCAGCCCTTTGGATTAGGAACATGGAGAAATATTGCCAGAATTTCTTAAGAGCTTTAATGTCTTACTTGAAACTTGGGAATGGGGCATTTTGGGAGCTGTCTGTGACCTTCTCTTTTCATCACAGGAAAGCTCAGACTTACTGATTTGGAAAACTGTAACTTTCTCCATAAATCATGTACTTCTATCACCACCTCTAGGGACTCAGAGTACTAACTACTGTAGATGCTTAAAAAGCAGCTAATATTTGGTTGAACTTTTATACCTTCAGGCAAAATAACTGCAAGCATATTCTCCACAGAATAGAATACTGTGAATGAAACTGAAATGAATTTGGTGGACAGTGATTCCAACTGGTTCTAGCACACCGCCCAACAAAGTCTGCTCCTCTCCTCTACTTGAAGGCTGTTTCAGCCCACTGCTTATTATTATTAAAAACAACACTGACAAGGCCACAGATGAGGACCATGACAATTAGCTGGGTGCTGTCATACTGATACATGATATTTACAAGGGAGACTGCACAGCAAGGTAGGGAAAGAACATGAATCTGTGCCAACAGCCTGAATTCTGGCTCTGTCACTCCCCAGCTGGGCAACCTTGGACAAATATTTAACCTCTGGGTAAAGATTTTAAAAATCTTTCCAAGGGGTTCTAATGCACAGCAAGGTTAAAGAAGTATTATCATAGAGCAAGTTCCTTAATGACTTTAATAAGCCTCAGTTTCAACATCTATAAAATGGTAAAATCACAGCATTAAATACACCTTATATGAAATGTTGAAGATTAAGCGAGATAATACATGTTCGGTGCTCAGCACATATTACCTGGTGCATAGAAAAGGATTGATAAATGTGAGCCTCTCCTATCTTATCATCGTCATTGCTTGTTGTCATTATCATCATCATTGTTGTCACTGTCATCACTATCACCGCCATCATCCCTGTCATCACATCAATAGCAGCAGTAGCATTATTATTATTCGTGTCTTTATCACTGTCATCCTCACTATTGTCACCACCATCATGATCATTGCCACTGACAGCATCTCCATGAACATCACCACCATGATGATCACCATCACTATTACTACCATTATCATCACTGCCACCACTGTCATCACCATCACCATCACAGCCATCACAATCATTATTGTTGTCACCATTATGATTATCATCTGCTTCTATGAGAGGTGCCTTTTATTTCTTTAGGAAGCCCCTAGAATGCTTGGTACTTGACATGATGATGTTGAATTCTTGGTTCTTTAATAAGTCCTTTGGGAAAAGTAAGGTGCTAGCTATCTATAAAAACTCCCTATGAGCTGAAAACGTTGATTTCACTACACTCAGGCCCAAAACGTATAAATTAAACTTCTTTATAACAAGCTACATGCATTGAAAACATGTAGGTGTGATGCCCCAAGCTTGTTCCTTATATTAATTTGCTCCTTATATAATTAACTTGCTCCTTATATTAATTGGAGCAGTTAAGTGGAAGAGGCTACCAACTACTTTCTCAGAGGTGTGGCCTAAAAAGGGGCGAAGCAATACAAACGCAGCTAGAACTCCATCAGCCATTCTAAGCATCACTGTAGGAGTGGGTCACCCTATATCAAAATCTCAGCTTTGGATGAATTCTTTTTGTGTTTGGCATGGAAGGTGATAAGTATTTTCTGAGCTATTTTTCAGTATGTTGATATGAAATATGCAGATTGAGGCCTGAACAGCTGTAGCACTCCGGAGTGGCTGGTATTTTGGTGGGCTTTATTTTAAAGTCTCTGACAGTTCAATCTCACTAAATAATTCAGCTTATTAGAAAAAGCCGTATGATCTTAAAATAAGTCCCTGAAGGTCAAGAATATAGGTTGAAATTTTATTTTTTGGTGAATAGCATTTGACATAATAACAGAAATGTCCATTGTAATATCTCTTCCTTTACATCTTTGAATGAAGTTACCAAGCACAAATCACTGGATGTTCATTTATAAACATCCTACATCTCTGTGCATTTCTGGCAGACAGTTAAGCTAACACTGATTTTACTGTTCCCAACGAAGTAAGAGATTCTAAAGAACAAGTTCAAAACGCAGCTCTAACTCAAGGTGTCACTGATCATTTGGAAAGCTCTTTGTTAAATCGAGCCCAGGAAAATACAAGCCTCACACCACAGGAAAGCTAAAGTATTAACTTTATAATTCTGCAAAAAAAGTGCCATGTAAAAGTTTTCTAGGACAAAGCTAAATCTTGCTCATTTATCATCAGTCTGTTCAAGGTGACATGCAATTCAGGAGCAAAGCATTTGCATCCAGAAAGATATTGGCCAAGGATTTCTTTGTGCCCCTTGAAGATGGGTGTTTTGGCTGAGTCACCAGATTAGTAGCTTTGAAATAGCTACTCATGGAGATGTAAGACAGGATGTGAAGGTCCTTGGGTAGATCGCATCTAAATTCACGTAGAATCTTACACTCTGAGGCTGATGAGATGCTAAGGTTTGTCTTTCTCAAATATCTCCCTGTCCCATTTTATGGATAAGGAAACTGAGGCCCAGAGAGAATAAATGATGTGTGCTCATTAATTCACTCTATTAGTATCACAGCCAGAGTTAGGACATAGATGGCCTAGGAGTGTGGGAAGAATACACATCACAGTTGGCCTGTGTACTCCTTCACCCTGGCTGACAGGTACAGATATAGCCATTTTGATTGTGTACAAAAAAATATTTGGCTTCTACACTGTGATCTGACCCTTAGTGTGTGACCTATGCCAAATCCATCAAATCCTCTCAATTCCAGCCTCCTTATATATAAAGACGTGTTACGAATCCCCACCTCATAAGGATGTTGGATCAATGAAATTCTATATTTAAAAATGCTTAGAACAAAGCCTATATACAGTGGTACTTCATAAAGGCTCATGCATGGACTCATCCCTCTAATGCCCTAGAACATTTCTCTTGGATGAGGATGTGGAGTACATCACTAGGGGGAAACCTAGATTTTCCAGAGGTGAATTATCATAAAATCCACTCAAAGTGTTCCAACAAGTACTCCCATACTTTTCAGATACTATTTCCATTTTGCTTCAGGAAAGTGCAGGCATTTAACCCTCACAGTGCTAACCAGCATCTGGGTGACAGCTGTGACAGTCAAAAGCCATATCAGGAAAAACAGAAGCTTAGCTTAGTGCCATTCACTGCAGCTGCCCAAATCTAAAGAACAGTGTGCAAAATTTTATAAACAAACTCTCATGTATCGCAAAAGTTATTCACATTCCTTTTTCAAATTTAGAAAATGTCAGTGACCAAAAAGCGAGAAATGAAAACCACTCATTATTCCACCACTCAGAGAAAGTCAATGTTAATATTTTGATGGGAACAGAGATTTTATACAGATTTAACAAAAATGGATCCTGATGTTCTGTAGCTTACCTTTTGCCAGTTCTAAGTGCATTGTGGTCCCCCCCCCCCAAGTAATTAGTTATCTTTTAAATAGACATTCAGTATGCTATCATTTACACAGTCCCTTGCCAGGGTGGTACTCAAAGAGCTGTACAACTGGTAGAGCAGGATTGTAAAGCAGAAGGGGGAAACAGCTAGTAGACCTATACAGGGTAAACCAGATGACTACCAGCCATGGGTGTGCTATAACTTACTAATTTCTCATTCAAAACATTTCATTTTTATTAAAAAATAATGTTTTTCTGGTCATATAAATACTTTCTTGATGAAAGAGCAGATAATAAAATCCTGACATGCGTCTTTAAATACATTATGAGGTTAAATTCCTAGAAGTGTGATAGTTATGGCATAGGGTAAATCCAGGTCTGGGGATGTTGACGGAGGACAAGCTTTCTAGGATATCCACCTTCCAGGTAGTTCATGGTCATGTTGTTTTTCCTTGGTCAACACCCCCAAGTGGACAATTAAGAAAAGCTAAATAGTCATGCCAGAGGATAACAGGACTCTCCTCCCCCTTAACTACCTCCTGACTGGTCTTCTAGTGGCAGAGACCCCACCCCCCAATATAGTGAGTCCTGATTTTCCACAGTGCTTTGGGGGCACAAGGATGGAAGAATCTTCTGGTGCTCTGGCCCCTGCTTCCTTCTTTCAGCTCTGCTACAAACTACATATTTAGATGTGGGTAAGTCACTTCGTACTGGTCAGGGCTGATTTCCTTACATGAAAAGGAAATGATTAGGGCAGACCAATAATCAGGTCCCTTTCAGTGTTATCAGCCTAAGAGTCTACAGTGTGTCCCTACATGCTAATGTTACTGCATTTTAATGATGAAAGCTTTGTTTCATTTCTTGTACACCTCTCTCCTCCCTCTAAACCCCTTAACAATCCATTTGCCATCCACATAGGAAACAAGGCAATTTTTAGAAATGTAAATTGTCTGGTAATTTATCCTCACATCTAAAAAAAAAAAAAATCAAGGCTCCCTACATGGTTGAACAGACACACACATGCAGTCTTACCCCTGCCCAACCCATCCAGCTCTACTCTCCCCTTTGGATACCATATTGGTAGAAAAACACATGCATTTTCAAGCCAATCCTACCTGAGAGCATTTGAAATGCCCATTCCTTTGACCTGGCATAGTCTTCCCCAGGACCTTCCCTTGGCTAAGCTGTCCGGGGCCTTGGCCTCTGAAATTGCTGTTCTCTTTGCCTGGCACACACGTCCCCTGATTGCAGGTGGCATCAATCTTCTTATCCTAGGGCCTCAGCTCAAACCTCACTTTTCCGGAGGGGACTAATCTGGCCACACCGATTCCAGCGGCCCTCCTCTCTCGTCGTTCTTTACCATGCTGTCTTAGTTTATTCTTTGGATTTCACGCCAACATGATCATGTTTTACTTTATCATGTTTTTAAATATATGAGTAGAATATAAAGTGTTAGGGAGAGAGGGCATTTAGGATTGACAACACTCACAAAACACTTGTTGAGTGAATGTGGGGAAGGAGAGAAAAGCAGCCACTGACATCCAGGAGCTGGCCAGGTACCACTAGCTAGAAGTCAGCGTTCCTCTGCTGAACATGAACAACTTTAGAACGTCAACATCAGACAAGGCCACTGTGTGACCAGGATGAATCAGAACAAGAACGTGACCACTCATGACTGAGCCTAAACACACACAGATCTGGACACTGTCCATGCTTTCCTCCTTCCTGGCTTTTATGAGTGACATCTGCTTCTTTGCTGATTACATCTGCAGCCTCACCCTAGCCCACCCAACCTACAAGTAAATTTATTGTCATCAGTTAGAATTTCCCCTGCTTCCAAGCAGCGTCCAACTCAGAGCAATGCTCCACTTCTGTGAACCTTCCTTCTCCAAGGTGGCAATACAAGCCCACATTCTGTAAGCCTTTCCTAACACACTCTTGCAAGGAAGCCCCACGGCTCCCCACGGTTCGTCCACCCTCCTTGCAGTGAGCAATAAACCAGACTCATTTAACTACAGCTGTGTTTCTGTTGGTCTCTGGCTGAAGGGCAATGACAGTGGGAAAATAGTAGCTTCTTTTTCCTGAGTAACTGCTTTGTGCCAGATAGCACTCTTCCAATACAACATCCTTGGAATGGAAGTATTTCTATTATTATTCTGATTTTAAAGTTGAGGACCCTGAACTCAAATCAGATAAGTCCCTTCCCAAGATTATATAGCCACCTGGGGAGAGAGGAGCTAAAGTTTGAACTGTGCTTCTGGATTTCAAATCCTGTATATTTTCTCATTATTGTGTTTCTTTTTCCCTCCTTTTCTTTTAGAAACTATATCGGGTGCTCTAAACTGGTAAGAAGGATGCATGTGATAAACGCGTTGCCTCTATTAATTCCTCCATTGGGAAAGATTAACATTCCTTACAATTATTTTACGTTGTCGGCCCTCTGTGAACATTTGCATTTTAGATGTCTGCTCTTCCACTCTCACTACTACATAGAATTTCACAATCTCAAACACACAGAATATGTTCAGCATCAGAAGAAATATTTTCAGACAATTGTTCTGCCATTTGGGGGAGTACAGGTGTGAAACAGAGAAAGTATTTTAAAACGTAGATCTATGGGAGGATAGTTCTACACACGGGCTGTAGCATGAGAGAGGGCATTAGCTTTCTGTATTTTGTATTATTGCTATTTAAATAATGTCTCCTATCTTTCCTCCTCGAAATCTAATTAATAAATGAATCTGAATGTAACAGTTTTCCCATAAAATAAGACAGAAGTCTGTTGGTCCTTTAGGACAAGGTCCTGATACTCCCCTCTAGGTGGTTTGATACAGCAACCCAGCATCTCCGATTTGAATATGCTCTGCCTCTTGAGTCATCTGAGACCAAAATGTTTGGTTTCTCGTAATCACGATGCTCTATCCACCCCACTCCAGGAGTGATCTCCAGCTCATGGAAACTTCAGATCACAGGACGAAGGGGGAACTGAAGCTACTGAATATTTCCTAAACCTCATTGCACCAGGTCTACGTTACTGATTTCTTATCTTCCTATGGGTTCATTTAGGAATTTAAGCATCTGAAATGAATGTGTTTAATATGGTGTGGATGAAAACACCAATCACAGGGCCAGGTTCACTGTTGACTCTCAATAATGATCTGTTAAGTCAAGAGATACATTGTTTTTTGTTTACCGCCACTCTCCCCTGCGGCTAGAGCAGCCTGCAAGACTTCAGGTCACATGGCTGCAGGGAGAGGGTAGAATGGAGTGGGGAAGGCAGGCTGAAGGGAGGCTGAAACATGAGGTAAGGACTATTATTATCCCATTTAAACTTGCCCAAGGTCACAGAGTCAAGAAATGAGAGCTGACTTCTAGAGTCTATGCTGTTAACCATTACACATCACAGCATCTTATTGGAAGCCAATGCCAAGATCTAATCCTTATGAACTCCCGTCTATTGGTGGGAAAGAAACAGTACTCAGCATACCTCAAGGACAGCCAAGGGAAGTTATTGTTATTGTTCTGACTTTGATTTAGTTTGGTCCCAAGCACCACAATCAGCAAACAGTTTCATCATCCTAGACTCTTACATGAAAAAAAAAAAAAAGTGGTGATGATTTTCTGATGGAAGCTCTGATAGAGTTTTAAACATAATTATCTTAGGCCTGTTTATCCATAAAAAGACCTACCAGTGGTGCGTGATGATTTATCTCTATGGATTAAATGTCACAATTGAGGAGCTGTGGTCTAAATCATACATTCATGGCAGACCTTGAAAGCCCCTGGAAGGTCTCCCAGCTGCACGCATCAAAGTCGACCAAAGTTTTCCAACTTTTCTTTTTATTTTCATGTAACTGAAATTATATATGGAATACAGTATTCAGCGTATCACAGTTTGATAGGCATTTAAAAACACTAAGTTCTTTCAAAGATCAAACTTCATCAGTCAGGCAAATCTAACAGATTCACTATCCGACTGACAACCTCATATTGGTTTGAAAGAAGCATGAAGGCTTCTGAGACACAGGAAACAGCGGAGTACTTGGGCATGGCAGGTTGCTATTCATTGTTTGATACCTTTTATATTTTTAAAAAGACAGGTCCTTGAGAATGAACACTACATGTGGCACACCATTACAAAGCCCAATACGGAGGAACATATGCAGGGCAATTGCTCTAGAATGAAATAGACAATGAAATGGAATTTCAGATCCAGACCATTTGTTATATTCCTCTTTAAGCTTTTTATTTGGAAACAGTCACTTTGGTCATTCCTAGAGCAGGGCTCCTCAAACTTAGCACTACTGACATTTGGGGCCTGATAACTCTGTGGTGTGAGCGTCCTGAGCACTGTAGGATATTGAGTGGCACCTCTGGCTTCTGCCCACTAGAGGCCAGTAGCACTCCCCTGTGTGACAACCGAAAATGCCCCCAGACACTGTCAAAAGGCTTGAGGGTAGGGGTGTGTGTGTGTGTTGTGTGTGTGTGTGTGTGTGTGTGCGCGCGCATGCAAAATCAGTCCAGGATAAAAGCACTGCTCTAAACTATTACTATTCAATAGGATTGGCTATGAAAACCTGTTCAGTAAAGGATTATTATTGGGGCCTATGAGACCACATGTTTCATTTATTTAGCAACTATTTGTCAAGTGCCTGTTATATGCCAGGTGAGATGAAAAGCTTAGAGGAAACAGTGAACAAAATACAGTGAAAATGGGCTATAGTTTAATAACGTGGTAAAGTTGATTTGATTCCTTCACTACCTCTTCTAGATAGATAAGATTTGTAACTATTTAAAAGGAAAAAATAACTAAAACAAAATATAATACTTTGCAAGCATCTTATTCATAGATATAGTTTGATATCTCTTCATTCGATGAAGATGGTCTAAGAGTCAATCTTTTCAATGTACCTCCCACCCCGTATATGTACATAAACGTATATTTCTTAATATACTCATACGTACATATACATGCCCATTGTCCTCAATGGACATTTCAGCTGTGACAAGGAACCTCTAAAGCAGACAGACATTTCTTTCTCTTTCATATAAAAGTCTGTATGTAGGCAGTCCTGAGCTGGTGTGGGATTCTTTAATCTTGGAGGCAGTCTCTTTGTCCCCTGGCATCTCCATTCCCTAGATGGCTACTGATGTGCTTACTTTCCTGTCCACATTTTACCCAGCAGAGAGAAGACAGGGAAGAATGACATGGAACAAGAACCACGTTTTATAAAGAAAGTTCCCTGGAGGCAGCCACATGGCCCATTGGCTATGGGAGGCTGGGAAATGTAGTCTTTACTCTGGGTGGCCATATGCTCCAAAGAACTTTCTATTCCTAAAGAGGGAGTAGAGAACAGACAGGGGGAAAAGAGCAATTTCAACCCGTCACGCAGAGACGTTTTCCCTTCCCCCATTTTCTCCTCTCCATTGACCTCTCGACCACACTGAAGTTTTGAATAACTACTGTAATACCATCCACCTCTTCATAATAATAGCAAATGTTCTTGATCAGAAATTCCATTCCATGTGGTAAGCTGGTAAATGTTTAACAACTGGCTCTTTATGGGGGGGGGGGGACAGAACCTGAATTTTAAGACTGCAGATTTATGTGGTATAAATACTGCCATTATGGCCAACTGATTTCAAGCTACCAATGTCTCTGATGGTGGTACTGGGAAGTGACATACACAGTTGGCTTTGTGAGCTACTTCAGCACACCTTTGCTTAAGAGGAGACACTCAGCACAATGTCTGGTACCAACTAGACTCTCTATAGCTTATTTTATTAAGAAATTAAGAACACATGGCATGCTTTTACATCTCATTTGTTCTCCCCTATATTTACTGAGTGCCTACTATGTGTCAGGCCTTCCCGGCATTAACCACTTCACAGGGGTAGAACAGTGGATAAAGCAGACAAGATTCCTACCTTCTCACAATATAGTTTACAATGTGGTAGAGAAGACATAAAACCTACCAGTGATAACAGTAAATGTGGAAAGACAATTGTGGTAAATGTGGAAGAAGGAATAACAAAAGAATTTAGCCTTACTTTGGGGCACAGCCAAGGCTTAGCTGAGTCTGGAAGCTGAGCAAGAGTGACCTGAACATGGAAGAGCGAGACAGGCAGAGGAACAGTATAAATGAAGACCCAGTGATAAGGTGGGGAGAGTATGGCATGTTCAAGGAAGGGCAGGGTTGGGAACAGTGTTACAGGAGAGTGGAATGAGGTGGGGTAAAGAGAGAGAGCAAGACGAGATCATGTAGTATTTAGACACTGGTTTACATTCCAGAAACAATGAAGAGTCATGGAAGTCTTTGAGTAAGAGACGTGATATCAGTGTTTGGGAAAAAGATCACTCTTCCTGTACCAATACGGGCACATTAAACAGGGGCTTAATAGATGCAAGTATGCCAGGTATGAAGCTCTTATAATAGTCCAAGAGAAAAATGATGGCATGTCTTGGCTAGGGTGATGGCAATGGATAGAGAGAGAAATGGGGTGACATTTACAGGGCTGGGGCATGCACGAACTCTGGGGGAAACACAAGAAAGGGCTGTGTACACGATTACTACTTTGGTTTCTGACTTTGAACACTGAATGGATCCTGGGGACTTTTATTGAGTTTGGGATGAAGGGAGTGGAGGGAGATTCTATATTAGATTTTGAGCATGTGTACTTGAATCATTTGATTTTTCAATGATCTTTAAGGAAAACATTCTTACATATTATCTCCATCATACCCCTAGGGAAGTAAGTTCAAAGCCAAAGCCATATAGCTAGTGAATGGTATGGCTGGGACTCTAACCCAAGTCTTACAATACTAAACCCTATAGCACTGTGTCTTTTATGATGTACCAAAAACTGGCTATAACAAGGTCCATCTTGAACCTGTGGCAGAGTGAATTTAGTTACCAGAATATCGTCATTAACCCGAGCTGCAAGGCGGGACCTCAGCTTATATACAGAGAGGACTGGGCTATTAACGATGCCCCTTCAAATTGCTTTGAACCATTTCTTCTGCACTGGAGTAATGAGCCCTGCACTGCACTTCTGGGAAACCTCTCACCTTGTAAAATAAAGTCCATTGGATCATCCCCTGAATATTAACCTTGCTAGAAAGTAAAGAAAAATAAGCAATAGAAAAGACTGATTCTCCCCCACCCCATGCAAAGAAAATACTTTTCAATGAGCCACTCAGTGTAATTCATATTTTTAGATTAAGAAGGTATTTTGCACTGAGAAAACAAATAATCGTCGCAAACCATTACCGATATCATGATGCCAAGTAATAAAGGCATTTAAATGCTCTAATCTCCTGCACGGTTCTTGTATAAACCAGTGTAATGTGACGCGACAGTAGCTAATGGTATATTCAAGGAATCTACCTCAGCCTAAGTTCTCCACATTTGTCATCAGGTCTATACTGCTGGGCTTGGGAGGGCTCCCCTTCTCTCTTGCCAGGCTAATGAATCTTCTGGAAGCAGCACTCCTGGATCAAAGATTTATGGGAGAAATTAATACCTGTTCCCTGAGCTAATGACACTGGGAATGAAGAACTTCTTTTAGTCACAGGCAATGAAGCCAAGTGTCTTTGGTAAAATTAGCAGCTGCCCGAGGAAAACAACGTATGATCTTATTTATACTCAGTGTGGTTTGTCCACTTGCCATAAATTTTCACATCGCACATGACAGCCCTGTTCACTTAGATGTTGAGTCAGACATCACAAAACTTTTTTTTTTTTTCTAATTTTCCCTGATGACACATCAGGCCCAAATGACAAGCCTAAAGAGAAGGCAGAACAAGGCTAAATTCCCCTGTTCTGCAGATGAGAGAACTGAGGCTCTGAGCTTCCGGGTAACCAACTGATCGTCACATCCAAATAAATAAAAGAGCGAGGACTAGGAGTCAGGAACTCCTTCATGGTCTCAGCATTCTTTCCACAAGTATATTCCAGGAGGGCAGAAACTTGGTCTGTTTTCACTTCTTAGTATCTGACATGCAGAAGGCACTCGATAAACTTTGTCAATTGCTTCCCTGTGCCTCTCATGTCCTGAAGCATGGTTCAGTAGAGGGCAGGGGAAGTAGGAGACAGAATTCCAGGGCTTCCCAGGAGCGCATGGAAAGTGATACAACCTCCTTAGCCTTTGGTTTCTTCTCTGCAGTGAAAACAACCCACAGCAGCCCTGAGCAGGAAGGGGAGCCTCAGGGTGATGAGAGTTTCCTGCAAATGGCACATATTAAGGGGTCATGGCTGTTTTCAAAGTGCAGATAATACTCCTGGAAACCTGTTTGCTCTTCTTGATCAGGTACGCTGCTTCTGAGACTGTGTGCAAAAAGCAGCTGTAGAGATCTGGCTACCTGCATTATCAGCTTTGCCTTCTAGAACTTTCCTGGAGGCCTTCAGGGTAGCTCATGGCATTTATGTGAGCCTGCTATACCTTTCTTCATCTACAGTCAGAGAGACACGTGGCGGCCCTTGCAGGCCAGATGCCTCCTTGACTTCAGGGTAAAGGCTTTCCTTAAAGTTCAATTTTTTACCCATTATATTTGCAGCAATCAAGGGAGTTGGGGATCCTTGTTCACTGTTCTCTGCACTGCAGGAAAACATCTCAGGGGTGGGAGTAGGTACAGGTCCACTGTGTCATTTGCTAATCATGCCACTTGGGACATATTTCTTAACCTTTCTCAGCCCCAGTTTCCTCAACCAACACTCAGGTAGGACATAGTATTAAATATATAAATATGATGCAATGTAAAGTGCTGAGTTCTGTGGCTGGAACAGCACTAACAATGACCACCGCAGCTATCGATACTCTGCATATAGATCTGTGGTTTCTAGTAGCTCGTTTTGACAATTCATTTACTTTCATTCAACAGGCATGACAACCTGGTAGATAGAACAGAGCTCTGTGTGACTAGGAGCCTAGTTTGTTTCCAAGCTGTATTCACGGGGAATCAGAAGTTTCCGATGGGTGACTGGCTTTATGTCCACTCTCTGACCATTTCTCTTGAGCAACTCCACCTCCTCCACAGCCAAAGTCACCATCTCCTTGGGTCTGGGTGACTGTGAGAGCTTCCTAACTGGGTTCCCTGCTTCCTCTCTTGCGTCCTTCTTCAGTCTGTCTCTCAAACAGTGTCCAAAAGAATCATATTAAAACGTCAGTTAGATCACATCCCTCCTCTGTTCAAAAGCCTCCAGAGGCTCCCCATATCACTCAGAATAAATCCAAAGTTCATAAAATGATTTACGAAGACCTCCATAATTTGCACACCTTTGCCCCATTTCCTGTCTGCCTGTTAACTTCTGTTATAGCACTTGGTTGAATAAAGAAAGTGATGAGACGGGACCAGGATATGGTCTAAGAACTGCAACCGACCCTCACCTCAGGACAACAGACCAACTAACAACTGAAAGAAATGGGTGTTTAGGTTGAAGTAGGCACGAGGAACATGTCAAACTTTTTCTTTTTATTGTCTGGAATATGGAAGGGAAATCACTAAGAAATATGACTAGGAGGCAGAAATAGAGGAATTTCAGATCAATGTTGCAAAAAAAAAATCTTATCTCAACTGACAATGAATGATATGAAATCTTTCATGAGAGAATAAATTCTCCACCATTGGAAATACTCAAGCTGGACTGGAAAATGCGGGCAAGAGGTAAAGAAGTAAGATTTCAAACATCAGAAGGCAGGTGTGATGAGGTTATAGTCAATTTCCTTTTTAACCAAGAGAGTCTACTATTCTTAATATTAAAGAATAGAGGGGAAAAAATAAGAATCAACTCTTTTATCTTCAACAATTGTAGAGCAATTAAATGTCGACAGATAGCACATCTTAGTAATATATTGCAAAGGTATTTTACAGGAGGGTCTCTGCTTGGGCCATGTTACTGAAGCATAATGCTAATTTCTTGGCTACCTTCCTCTTGGCATTCTGATGGGATCTGGGGTGGGGCAGAGTGAAAGGTTTAAGGCCATTGTCACAGAGGTGAAGAGACTGATAGTCAATGCTAATTGAGGAAAAGGGGATTGTTCTAATCACCAAATGGCATACTAGATTGTTTGGCAGAAAACCAAGCCATATCCTTTTATTTATTTCCCTCATGCTCTTTTCTTTCTCTTTTGGATCATCTTCAACTGTGTGTGTGTGTGTGTGTGTGTGTGTGCATGCGTGCTGTGCGTGCGTGTGTGTGTGTTGTGTTTCTCTATTGCCTTTTAGTGTGAAATTCAACAGTTCATTCAATAAATATGATGGCAAGTCTATTCTGCATCAGGCTGAGGCGCTGACCCTTTTCCTTAAGGATTAGTTATCAGAGGAGAGATTTGCAAAAGGCACTTGTGCCTCATAAAGAATCCACATTAATGTTCAACCTTAGTCAAAGAGGAGTCAAGAGATCTGCTCTAGTCCCATCATGGAAAATGAGCCTCTACTTCCACAAATACGATGAGAGTTGAGGTCATGAAGTAATTTCACAACATGCAACAGCTATCTTTCCGTGAAAGCTATTGTTCTCATCTAGATTCATGGAGAGCACTGAAAAATCATAACTGACCCAGATGGTAATATCCTGTCCTACTACCAAATACACATGTATCAATACTATCTTTTCAAATGATAGACTTCCACTTTCTTCCTTCTGTGACTGTCTCGATAAGCCAAGAAGGAAAGACATTTGCCTCCAGGAAACATATTGTGAGCAGATATTTGTGCCCTTTAACAGGGAAACTGATGGTAGAACAAATCCCTAGAATTGGTTACTAAAGATAAATGCAATGGATTGGTTCAGTGCTATGGTTATTTTAACACATAAACCAACAATAGTGGCTGAATGCATTGGAAAATAGGGAGATTTGAAACAACCGATTTAACCTGAAAACAAGAGAACGATGCACCAAATAGAACTCCCCTAAAATATAAACAAATGAAATGTGTAGCTTATTCCACAAACAAAGGCAAGAAGAGACTGTCAAACAGATGTAGAATCTTGTCTGTTCCCTTTTCGTACAGACTGGTTTCTGATATGTCTACTTATTTCTCATTCATTTGGAAAATAGTTGTGAGCATCTCACAGAGGAAATTATTTTACAAAGCATTACAAATCATGAAATGTCGCTGTCATTTCTATACTACGCAGTACTTTTTTTAAAAAAGCACAATTCTATCCTCTAATAAGAATATCCTGTCAATGAAAAACAAACAAACAAACAAACAAACAAATCCAAACACAACCCAGAAAAATATTGAAGTTTTAAACAATCTAGCTGTTGAGGTCAAAACTAATAGGACTTACAGTGTGTTTTCCAATGTTTTTAAAAATAAAAAATGAATTTCACATAATAGTCAACTGTTTCTGCCTCTTGCTATTTTGCAGTATTTCCCAGGCACTGAATCCCCTCGAGTACCATGGAAGGTCAACATCAAGCTCAATAAAAAAAACTCATTTTTCCCCTCACAGAATAAATACGAGCAGTCAAAATGTAACGCTTCCCCTTCGTTAAAATGCTGATACCTAGCCACAGAGGCTTTCACATTAACCTTATGAAAACAAATAGAAATACACCAGAGACCACTTCTTTAGAAGGTTTTAGTTCAGGCCAGTGGGCTTGACCAGAGGGCCAGCTATAGATCACTTTGGCCTTTCTGTCACCTTTCATAAGAAAAGTGACACAGAGCTGCCAAAGCTGTCAGAGGCTCTTGACTAGCTCTAAGAAACATCTTCATGGCCCTGAAAGGAGCAGTGGAAGCATACTTATTAATATATTTTGAGGACCAGAGGTTCATGTTGTTACAAATGGGCCCTAGTCAACTTGTGGAAAAAGGAGATGGGGGAGGGGCAGCTGACCATGAGCCCTTAACCGTACTCAGGCCTGGCTAAGCTGGGGATTCTGGAGGTGCAAAGGGCCGCCATTCCTGAATGCCTTATGGTGTTAGCTACTGGGGTAGGCACTTTGTATGAATTTCCTATGGCTGCTGTAAACACATTGTCACAATCTTAATGGGTTAAAACAACTAGGTTTATTATTTTATAGTTCTAGAGGTCCGAAATCTGAAATGGGTCTTATAGGGGCTGAAATCAAGGTGTCAGTGGGGCTAGTCACTTTTGGAGGCTCTAGGTGATAATCTATGTTTTGCATTTTTCAGCTTCTAGAAGCTGCCCACATTCCTTGGCCGTATATCCCTTGCCACGTTTCTCTGACTTTAACCCTCCTGTGCCCATTTTATAAGGACTCTTGTGATTACATTGGGTCACCCTGGATAATCCAGGATCTTTCCCTATCTCAAGAGGCTTAACTTAACTTAATTACATGCAAAGTCCTTTGGCCATATAAGGTAACATATTTACAGATTTTGGGGATTAGGACAAAGATGACTGCAAAAGTCATTATTGTGCTTAATACACACTTTAAGGCAAGGTGGGAGATGGGTTGTGTTACTAAGTTTAGATTTAATAGGATAAGTGGAAGGGGCTCATAGTCATTGGGGCCTGGGGAAGAATAAGACAATCACTGACTTTAGAATACAGTGAGCCCTGGAGGCTGGGTAATGGGCAAAAGATAAGTGTGTGTGTGTGGGGGGGGGCGTTCTTGATAAAGTCAGCTCATTCAGTGAGAAGAAAAGGGATGAACAGAAGGTCATGATCCAGGAGGAGATTTAGGGTGGAAGATACTGGAGTTGGGATATTAGAAAGGTCTAGAGTATGGTCTTATGAGTTGTCTGCTCTAGTGAGAAGGAAATAAGCATCATTGGCATAATGAAAGTCAAGAAGCTGGCCCTCCAAATCAGATGCCTGAAATCACTCTGATGATGAAAGGAGAAAGGGTAGACAGGGAAACTGTGAAGTAGGATCCAGAGTTCTAGAATCTCAATAAATACGAGGAAGAGACCTGGAGGTGGCCAGGAGGTGTGGCGATAGTGTAATCAGATGACATGAGCTTCAGAGAAGGAGCTGATGAAAGAGAATGATAGAAGAAAATTTCTTTTAAGGGACCCCCAAGAATACTGACCTTACCTCTTAGTTTTGAAATATTGGGGTTGAGAGGGTGAGAGAATAAACCAACTCTGCTTAGAAAAACAATTTTCTCTACTGTACCTATCATTTGAGTATCATATAGTTCATTTTTAAAACTTGATTTTCAGTCTTCTCAATTGAATATAAGCTTTATGAGGGTGTTTCAATGCTATATCTGTAGTGCCTGTAACATTACAGGTTAGTTGGAGAAGAGATGTTTCTTTAAAGGTCAGGAGAAAGAATGTGTTCTAGGAATGATTTAAAACATACGGGAAATTGAGAATACAAAGTCCCAAAGGCCACAGTGGGAAGGAGGACAGGAAGAGGAATGAGCAGGAGAAAGAGCCATTTGAGGGAGTTAATGAGCTGAGTGGGAATTATTTGGGGAGTGTGATTCTAGTTAGGGCACTGTAACGAGGCCCCCTTTCTCTGTGAGCCTCCTGTGAGCAGGGAGATTGTTTTATTTGGGGTATGACACTTGGAAGAGAGTGGGCACTAAGGGGGTATGTGGTGGGGTGAAGGGGAAGAATACAAAAAACTATACAACTCCAGAGCTAGACTCTCCTTGGACGGTTCAAGCAGGAGCCAAAGGACCTTCTCTCAGGGATGTCCCAACGGCTGTCAAGTGTGTCTTAGGCTCTTTTCAATTCCTAAGTCATCAGATGGCCAAGGGACATTCTTTCTCCTTTCCTCCCAATTTTCACTCCAGCTGTTTCATTCATTTGAATGATGAGAGAGCAGAATGACCTTTGTAAACATCACTCATAGCTTGGAACTCAATCGGCAAACAGTGGAATCACCGATCTCACTTGACCCACATCATAAGCATGCCATGGTGCGATAGCAGACCTGAGCCACCCAGGGAGGAGGAACAGCTCCATGGATTTAATTTCACATTACTATGGCAACCTTGAGACTTTTGTTGCAGCAAAAGGTTAAATGCAACCAAGCATTCATTAGGACGTTCTGCTAATGAATCAGGCCAAATCCTTATTGTGTGTAAATCAATGGCGGTATGGGTATAGGGGTTTAGAACAAAGAGACAGAGCACAAGCCAGGGAGAGCTAACTGTCTAATCAACCTTGGGATTAAAATTGGTCTCTGTCTGATACAATGGTTTTATCTGTAACATGCATGAAATAACTATAATTGAGTGAAAAAAAAATCAGACATTACATAATAATGTTCTGAAGAGCATTTGTCTAGGACCAAGGCTTATTTTTTCATTCCTGCAAAACCATTTTTGAAGATGTTTAATTTCTTTTTCACTTTGATGGGGTTTAGTAATCCTTCTAAAATTAAGAAAATAGCCAAATAATATTTATATTAGTTTCCCCAAGTCCAGGCAATGTGCCATCCAGCATTACCTCTTATTACAGCAGCTTCAAAAAGAAATAGTGAATGACAGATTTCCAAAGTGCTTGGGGTAAGGAGGTGCCTCAGAAATCCACTGGTTTGTGCAACTGCAATCAATTGGCAGTGCTTCCAAAGATACTTTTGTGATGGAGCTCTGGGCCACTGTGGATACCAAACGAATGGCAACTAGGTGAGTAAGAGGTAGGGTGGAACATAGCAACTTTTCAGTCATATTAGATTTCCCTCTCTTTAACTGTTTTCCTGGGTGAACTTCTCATTCACATATTTTGCTTGTGGGCACCTTAAAGTACAGGCATGATACCCATCCAAGTCCCAGGCTGCCTTAGGATAATGGAAAAATAGGGGTAGGCAACCAGGATTCACTTTCTTCCCAATCCTCATGTTCTCAAGTCCTAAAAATTGTCAGGGATGCCACAGGGACCACTGGGGCCACTGGAAGAGGGACAAAAGGATCTGTAGATCTTTCAATTCCCAAAAAGAGAAATAACATTTTGATTTAATATATTTATTAGGTCTTCAAATCAATTATTTATAATAAATAATTTCACTGTAATAGATAGATGGCCATGACTGTATAGATGTGTTTATGGGTATTTATAATCATATATTCTTTAGATAGCTATATAGGCATGCCTACGAACATTTTGGGGATTCCGAAAATCAGTTTTTCAGATTTTTTAAAAATTTACCCAACCTAGGCTTGTTTGTGTGTGCCTGTGTTTGTTTGTTTATTTTCCTGACAAGGGCACAGTCTTTTTTGGTGAACTGCCTTCTGGGAAATCAGTTAGAAAAGGTGAGGCCTAGAATTACTAGAATTTCCTCCTCAAGGCAGAAGATAGCATCACTCAATCATGATGCGGCTGAAAGAGTAAGAAGTGAGCTGCTTTAGGCTTTTTTCTCTTTGTGTTTTCATAAGAATAGAAAAAAAAATGAGAACTTTCAATAATGACCCAGTTAAAAAATGCTCTCCTGGGTAAAAAATTTACATGTCATGCTGAAAATGCAATGTTTTTGAGGCTGCTGAGAATTTACATAATTCTTAAAACTTTACCCATTGGTAAAGAAAAGTAAATGAAAGAGATTCTTGTAGGACCCTTGTTATTTTTAGATGTAGGGTCAGTACAGCAGAAAACAGAAGAGAAAAAAACAGGTTTCCAATGAATTTGCAGTTATATGTAAATGTACAATATGAATAAAAGACATATACTGAATTGAAGTGTGAAAAAATTAAAGCTTTAGAATATGAATCCTACATGTTTTAATGTACCTTTGAAACCCTAGTTTCCAGCACAGTGCCCTGACAGTTGTCATTCAGGAAATAATTGCCAAATTCTCTCCATCTTCCACCTCATCGTAGTCATCATTTTCACCCAACATTTTTCAGGTTTACTAGGTGCCAGGCACTACTCTAAGCTCTTATTTGTATTATCACATGTAATCCTCAAAAAACAATCTTTTGAGGAAAGTACCAGTATTCTCCTCTTATTAAGATAGAAAACTAAGGCTTATACAATAACGTTTTTTTTTCTATTTTCCAATCATCCTTCCCTCTCTCCCTTCCTTCCAACATTTTGTTGAGCACCTGTATTTTTAGGTACTGTTTTAAGCAGGAGAACAAATAGATGAATGAGACAAACAAAAATCCCTGCCCTGATGGAGCTCACATTCTAATGGCCAAGACCATTAAGCTGACTGAGGACTTGAGAGTCTGAATAATATGCAAACAACATGGAAAACTATAGCCCAGTGTGATATTCTTAGCTGTTTTGTGATGTGTTCACAATGGAGTAGAAACTCTTATTTGGGCAATTTAGGAAATCTTAGAAAAACATCTACTGTGTCTTATAAGATATGGAAGATTGGAGGCTGATACTTTAAAGGCCTAAAACATCTGGAAATGTGCCTCTGGATAAACAGTGACTCTGGTTTTGCGCCACTCACTAGCACATGCTCTGTACGTTCTAGTGAGCATTTCAAGATTCTAAGAAAGATGTGCTTCAACAAATGTTACAACTGGCCCTGGAGCAGGAAGACCTGTGTCACTCAGAAGCTGTATGACTGAGCTTTCTTTGGCACGTGGTTCTCCACTGTAAAATGGGAAAGTTAAGTCTTACTTCACTGGAATTTTATATGAATTAACTAAGACAGTATGCCTGTGTGCGATTACTGAACTCAGCCTATAGGAAAGTCTCTGTACCTGCATTCAGATGGATGGATGACTAAAGAAGAATGTAGACAGCTTATTCTGTTTCCCAATTTCTCCCTAGTGCCAACACAACAATCTTGGATTTTTTCCCTCAGAGTTATTGGCCACAGGGGAGTGGAGAAGACATCTTAAATTCATTCCAGTTCAGGAATTTCAGGTTCCAAAATGCCTCATCTAAGTCCTAAATATCCACTTGCTCTATAACCTCATTAAAAACAGCTGACTGTTTTTTTTTTTTTTTGTCTGTCTGTCCACCATAAGTTTGGTCCTGTTACAATTACTATCTGTGGTCAGTTTATAAGGAACTCGGGCCATGCCACCTCCACTACCAATGTTCAGGAGATTGTTGTGTTGTCTGCTTTTCAGTCATACTTGCAGGAGGAGGAAGAGGGGGAGGAGAGGGGTGGAAGAGGGAGAAGAGGTCATGGCTGCTGGGTAGCAATGACACCACAGGGATGAAGCTAGGGAGAAAGAAGTGCATTGACCTCACTCTTATTCTTTCCTTCATTCTCCTGACGGCAACCCCTCTTTGGCTGAACACAACAGGAAACTTGAAGACAAAGGAGCCCACTGATACAGTGCAGACAATTCACCCTCCTGGAGCACACAGCAGAGTCACCAAGGGTAGAGAGTGGATCTAGAGGGAAAATAACTAGCACAAGTCGTCAAGGTGGTCTGTCTAATAAGATCTTTAGACAGAGGCCTCAATGACAAGAAGGCGGCTAGCAGAGGAAGGTGGGAAGGGAGAACAGAGGTAGGCTGAGGGAACATCTGGTGCCAGGACCCTGAGCCAGAGTACATTTGTGAGTGCTACAAATACCATGGAGCTGCGGTGAGCTAATAATAGAGAAAAGAATGATGTTTGGGAGGTTGGCTTTCCTGAGCTCTGGCAAAGAATTAGGATTTTATTCTGCAGGCAGTGGGAAGCCTTTTGGGGTTTCAACAAGGAGTGTAGTCATCTGATTTAGGCTTTTAAGAGGAAATTCTTTGGTGTGGAGGAAAATAAAAACCTGTTATTGTAGCAATCAGGAGGATGGATGATGGCAACCAGGACTCACATGATCACAGATTGGATGGGAGGACAGATTTGAGATATGTTTTGGATGGGTTGGATATGGGACATGAAGGAATGAGAAGAAACAAGGAATACCCTCTAGGTTCTGAGGGGCAGGTGGTTCCATTTATAATCAGGTGGCATTGCACTTGTAATCCCTATTAGACATGCAGATGAGATGCGATGTTAGCAAACAGTTATATGATTTTAAAGGTCAGAGCAGAAGTCTTTAATCCATGGATCATTTAAGCAGTACAGTGACCTAACCTTTTCCATCTTTTTTTTTTAATTCAAAAAGAAACTAATAGATCCAAAAAACTGCTATTTTTGAATAGACACTAGAAAGAGCTTTAGAGGAATTTATTATAAGTATTAATTAATTCATGCAAGAAATTAAAATCTATTCTGTTTCAAATTATAGGCATTAATACCATAAGAGACCAGCTGATTCATCATCTCAAGAACCTTTTCGGGCCATCATTTTTTCTAAGCCCATTAGCCCAACTTATAATCATGGACACTCTAGTTCATCATGATGGAAACTCATTGAACATGTCCTGAACATAATATGAAATGGCCTTGGTTTTTAAGTTTCTCTATTAAAGAAAATGACTTTACGATTTCTCAGATGAGTGTTAATATGGATTTTAGCTTGATGATATGCCATCTTCAAAACAAATTGTTTTTACACAATATAACTTATGGGAAAATTCTGAGGTCCTAGGATATCTAATTGAAAGGGAAAATGGTCTTCAAAACTATCCATATTCTCACCTAAGCAGTTCTACTACAAATCTATAAAATCTATCAACTTTGCCAAATAACTGATTCTTAAAAACTAAGACCCTCTAAATGAGTCATGACCCTTTATGTCAGAAAAACAAGAGCTAAATGCTTTGTTCTTATGGTGATAGTTTTTAAGAAATAAGGAATGTCATCAATTTTAATGACTGAAATATAATGGCTGAGAATGGCCACCCTTTGTTTCCTGGTTTCATGAGTAGGTGCTCTGGGTAATATTGACTATTTTATCAGTATATTTAAAAGAACTGACCGTGGAAAAAGCATTTTAATGCCAGGAAGAACACTGATATTGTTAGATTCACCATGGCAGGCTTTGTTGGCTGGCAACCACAGAGTCGTTTTCCTACTGCTTCCTTCCTACTGCACACTAAGAATAGAGTCCAGAAAAGCCAAAATCTTCTCCAGCCTTCTCTGCAGGTAGGAGTGTCCATGTGGTAGATCCTGGATAATTAAGTCATGAGAAGTCTGTTGGAGTTTCTGGAAAAGGTTGTCTTCCCTGATGAAGAAAGAACCTTGAACCTTCTCTCCAGTGCCTGCACTCACCTCACCCCGCTTCAATGTAATCTTGATGTGTCCAGAGATACAACATTCATCTTACAACCATTAGGCAACAAATGTAAGGACAAAAAGCCAACATGCTGAGGATGATGAAGTATGAAGAGAGCTTACATTCTTGACATGATGAACTGGTAAACTACCCTTAACTGCCTACCTCCAGTCACTTTATGTGAATTCATTAAATGCATTTATTGTTTACTGGACTGTGGGTTGGTTGGATTCCTTTATTGCAGCTCAGTGTAGCCTAAACAATCAACCCTCTTCTTGGTGTTCATTTTCCCTTGGCATCACTTATCATGGCCTCTCCTGAGACTTTTCCTTCTTCTCTGACAGAGTTCTTACCCAGCTCTTCTTCCTCCTCCCACCCCACAGCATGAATTTCCTCGCTAGGTTCTATATGAAGCCCTTGTTCTCACTTCCCTTCAAGTTCTCTCTTATTAATTCTAGCTACTTCCACAGATTTTACTACCACCTGCATGCAAATAACGTCCAAGTCTGACTTATTTATTTGTCATGATTACATAAACCATAAATCTGTAATAAGTGGACTGGGCAGGGCCACCCACAAGAACTCCCATTCATGCAGAAAACTGGGTCTCCAGGGCAGGAAACAGCAATTGGCAGCTGTCGGTGGGATTCGTTTCCTGACTATCTCAATTTTCTGAATGAATAATTCACTATCCTTCTGCTTCCCAAGAAGTAGGAAGTGTGGAAAATATTCAATTTCAATAAAAATGTCATTTTTTTTACATTCTCACTTCCCTTTTTGCATTCAGTTTTTATAGCACTTTCTGTTATCTTGCGGAATTGACAATGTGACATCACTTACTTTTCTTTGACTATTTCTTAAATCTTGTACCATTATATGACTTTCATTTTCTTCTATCCTTTACCCAAGGCCCTATTTTCATCATGTAAGAAAGTGAATATTAGACAACAAATTTGTTGATGAGAAAAAGATGAGGCTCTAAACCTATGAGAAGACACAGGGAGCTGGTGGAGCATCCTGCCCGGGCCATGGCTGTCCCTGAAACCCTGAAGATAATGGTGATGGCTGCCATTTAATCAGCATCTAATATGTGCTGAGTCGCACACACACATTATCATGGGAGAAACCTTGAATAAGGACTACCTTGAAAGACAATAAAGTCTGTTGACAAATTCCTGGGGGCTGCATCCACAGATCTCCAAGAACAACAGCTGTATAGAGAAATATCCCTGGATACTGAATTATTTTTTCTCTAACCAGCATTAATCTCTGTGCCTGAAAGTATCTTGAGAATTCAACTACTTCTCATTCTCCAAATCGATATTCAGCCAGACATCCTGCTCCAAATTACACATTAGCTCACCTTAATTGACACCCTTACCTGATGTCTATCTCAGTGATGTTTTTAATCACCTGTACAATTGGTACAAGGGTGGGAGTCAAATTTCATCTTAATGTGTAACATTTATAACAGCTAGCTCCATACCCTAACCAAGAAAGTTTCTCTTAGGTTAGGTATTTTTTAGGCTATCCATCTATAGAAAATTCATTATCCTCTATACAAATATCATTCTTTAAAATTGATGTCTAGTTAATCTACCTCCCAACATGAAATTGGAATCATTAATTCTCTCAAGCTAGAATATAGATATTTAATATTCAGAACTAACAAAGCCTTATACAAAACTGGACTATTTACAGAAAAGAAATTCTTGTTATTTTATAAATCTGAGTGTGCAATACAGTTTATTTGGATCGGAAGTAAAGTGTCCAGTAATTTTAGGTGACATCCCAACCTGCTGGGAAGAGATAACCAGAGAAAAATTCCTTTTAGAATATATATTTCTTAGACTATAACCACACCAGTATATCCATGGGAATGCCTTGGGGATAACTTATTGGTGAAATTGCCTTATATAATCCCGTGGGACTGGGTTAACTTATCAGGAATGGGGTTGAGTAAATTCCTTTCTGTATAGGGAAAATGATACAGCCAAGGCCCAGTGTGATGCATAGTTCAGTGTAAAAGCAATGATAAGTTATGCCAGGGGATGACTATTAGTATCAATGAATGGCCGATATATCCCTAAACTATAGCATGCCTGTTTCAGCTTGGGAATGAATCCCACCTCCAACACTTCCTAACTGTGACCTTGGACAAGACACAAACTCTGAAGGCCTCACTATCTAAGGAATATAATAGCATGTGCCTAGTCAATGTAAAGTGGTAAGCACAGTGGCTGACAGATGGTACTGGCTCAATAAACATTAGGTATTATTACTGGTAGAGTCTGACAGTTGCTCTGCAATGCCTGGTTCAATTGCTATCAGCATAGAACTTGGCATCCTGCCCCTGATGTCTCCTCCCTCCATGGAGGGTGTGGTGCATAGTTGGTACTCAGAAGGGTAACTGACCACACATAGAAGACAATATCACTACTGGGGATCTAATGATTGACAATGTATTAAAGTAGTGTCAGAAATGACTGATTGTTTCCAGCATCTGTTCCCTGCCCTTTCTCCCATAATAATACAATTTTCAGATAGAGGGCTGTTCAGAACAAATATTTCATTTTCCAGATTCCCTTGCAGCTAGTTGTGTTCATATGATCAAATTTTTTAGCCAATGGAATGTGAATACAAATATTGTGTGCAATGTCTGTTTTTCCTTTAAAGGTGATATGCCCTCCTCTTAATTCCTTCCTTCTTTGGCTTTCTGGAACATGGATGTGGTGGTCAGCCATCATGGGCCATGTGGATGAGGGTGGTACCTAGTGCTAGCTGAATAACAATACTGAAGGAAGCTGGTTCCAACTCCATGGACCTACCATGCTATTCCTGAATTTCTTCTCTACCACTGGGCTGTTCCAAGAGTGAAGAAAGATGGATTACTATGTCTTGAAGTTACTTTTATTTAGATCTCTAGGAGAACAATCAAATCCATAGCTAACTAATATTCATATACACTAAATGATTAATTAACTTTTATGTGTACCACATGGAAAGTAATGTCCAAATACTTCATCTAACCAACCAACCAACCAACCAACTATCTGTCCATTCGTCCATCCAATATTTACTCTGTCACTATGGTTGGCTTTAGAGAATACAGTGATTAATGAAACCCCAGTGAGCCATAGATGCTTCTTTATAATGTGGCCTCAACCTTCCTTTCCAGCTGCATATTCTGAGTGTGCTCTGCAATTTTAAACATCTGGACATTTGTATAAATATGCTCATCCTCTAGTATGGAATGCCTCTCCTTCCAACAATCCTACTTCATCCTTCAATACTCAGTATAAATACTATCTCCTGTGAAAACTTCCATATGATCTTCTGCATCTGCCCACAAAGTAGAACGTGTTGCCCCTTTGTGCACCTATAGAACTTTGCATGTCTGGACTGTGCTAGGTTCTGGCAGAGCAGAGGCAAGGCACACCTGGATTTGAATCACAGTCCTTCCCCTGTTAACAATGAGCTTGAGTAAGTTACCTAACTTTGTTCATGCTTATTTTCCTGATCTAAAAAGAGGTATCAATAGAATTTACCTCACCAGATTATTGAGGGGTTAAATGAGAATCCATATGAGACTGACAGTTTATAACATGGCATGTAGTAAAGTTTCAATAAATTTTTATTATTATGATAGGATGTACCTATTGAGTTGCCATTATCCATATACCTGGATTTCCCACTATCTTCAAGTCTCTGAAAAGCAAAGACAACAGCTCGGACATCTTACTGGTATCCAGCGCTCAGTACAATACCAGGCACAGATTAGACTCAGTGGATGTGTGTAGAATCTACCAACAAATCAATCAATGAATGAAGGACAGATTTCTGCTGAAAATTCTCCAGGTTATCACCTCACTTACCAAATGGACCTGCAACCCCCAAAGAAGAAAAATAACTTTAGAGAGAGAAGAAAACATCCTCATCATTCCACTTTGAACTGTAAAGTCTCTTTCCGGCATCCTCATCTTACCTACTCTCACCTGGTGAGTCATACTTTAAAAAGCTGTGACAATGTCCTAACTCAAATCACCATGATCCTCTTTCTTCCTTTTCACTTTTATTTTTTTTAAAACTAATTCCCAGAAGGCAGAGATCATAGGCCAAATTCTAACATCACCTCCTCTTCAAAGGAGTTCTTGGACAGAATCTTGGTTTGTATAGATCCGATCTAATGCCCATGACATTGGATCAAACCCCACCTTGTAACTAGAAGTCTGCCCCATGCCCTTCCTGCATTGTTCTCTTGCCCCCAAGCTGCAGGAACAGCCTACTGACCTATGAGAATACAAGAAAGTCTGACATTTTCTCATTCCTTTAAGAAGAATGGAAACTATTCTAAGACTACTATACCTTTTCATTTGGAAAAAAATTCAACGCTTGCTGTGGGCATAATAATTTTCTAGGATGTCTGTATTTATTAGGCTACACATTTCAGCAGGTAACAGTTACTAAATACTTAGAATGTGCCAGGCTAAATGCTCTTCATAATTTTTTTTATCTTTCTAGTAGTCATATGAAGCTAGAGATGGTACAACCTTCCATTTTCCAGATGTGAAAAGTACAACACAGAAACGTGAGATAACTCATTGAAGGTGACACAGCTAATAAATAGTAAAACTAGTATTTGAAACTCAGCTGTTGCTGCTGAGACCATTTTCCTGACCACCCTCCTCTACTGCATGATTAAAAAGAAGGAAGTGTCTGTCTGGCAGAATTGACAAAAGGCTTTAATTCAAAAGGTACATTTTTCTTGGGCTTTGAAGGCTATGTAGGAGTTTTCTAAGTTAAGGGGTTGAAAAGGATGCTAGGGTAGAGGATGGGAAACTGTTATTATTTCTCTGTCTCCAGATAACTGAAATTATTTTGGTATGAAATGGACTTTTTATTTCAGTGACATCTCAGGCCCCCACCGAAGGAGAGAGGAATTTATCCAGACAAAATAGAGAATCCTAACTGCTTATATACCAGGGATAATGGAATATGTCTGCTGAGTCCAAAATTGTATCTCTACAGCCTGTCTGCTTCATAAGAGAAGTCTCTGGTGGTAGTTCTAAATCATTGGTTGCTTCCTTGGAATTTCTCTAGCTGAAGTAAAAATATTTAAAACATATTCGTTTTGCCAGCTCAAGTGTTGGTCTGTTCCAACCTCTCTGTCTTAAGGTTATAAAGCTGAAGGCTCGCTCTCTTTTCTAAATGGTAATTGTGGTGTCAGTGAGAAAGATGAACTGTAAAGGCGAGAGGGCAAGGGGAGGGTGACCAGTGAGTTGGTGTTACAGCTGGTTAAGCTAGAGAAGAAGATTCCACTGGTCAGTGGCAGTGAATATATAGAGTGGAGGAAGATGAAGGAAATATTCTGGGTGCAGCAGGTGCTGACTAGCAGATAAAGAAAAGGGACATAAAGGTGGTTCTCTGGGAAGGGAGAGAAAATAGGAGACAGTGGCATTTTAAAGAAAAAAAATAAGTTGATTTCAACCTTTTCTATTGAACAGGGAAGGTAGCAAAATGAAGCAGTCAGGAGTATGGGTCTGAGGTCAGGCTGCCCCAGTTTAAATATGGCCTCACCACTTTAGCATGTGGCCTTGAGAAAACTGTGTGTCCTTGAGCTAATTAATTAACCTCTCTGTGCCTTTGTTTCTCATCTGTGAAGTAAGAGTAATAGCAGCGGCTTCATAGGGTCATTTTAAAGACAAATAAAATAATTCATGTTAGGCACTTAGCTAATACTCAGGAAATGTTAGCGAATAACATTATTGATCAAAAATTACTAAATTTTTTATGGCAAACACTTCAAGAGTATTTAACATGTGCCAGACAGACACTATCCTAGAGAGCTGCATTATTATTTAGCATAACTAATAGGAAGAATCCTGTAAGGATCAGAAGAATCCTAGAAGTACTGTATTATTTTTACTCCTTTTTCTGATCAGGAAACTGAGGCACAGAGAGCTTACTTAGGTAGCCCAAGGACACACAGCTAGTTAGTGGCACAATCAGGATTCAAATCCAGGCAGTCTGGCTCTAGCACGTGTGCTTTTGTCTACCTCTCGACTCTGCATGTCTTTTTAACCTGCTGACAGTACCTCAAGGACATCTATATGGAGATGCTAATAGGTAGTTGGAAATTCAAATCTAGACACTTAGGATAGAGGTCAGAGTATAAAGTAGCTCCTTTGGGAGGCAACAAGCAGTATGAATGATATAGCTCAACCTGGGAGCATGGGATTTCCACCTATTAAGAAAGCGTTAATGAATGTTGGGGTAAGAATAAGATCTAGTGAGGGAAACTGAGGTGTAGTTGCAGGTGAGCCAGGTGGGAGCATGTAAAATAAGAAAGAAGCTCAAGAAGACATAATTGCTCTTGTGAGAGGTCAAAACAAATAAGCGAAGTGGCTATTCAATTTGGCAATTAGGACGTGTATGGTAACTTCTGAGAAAGTATTTTTGTGAAACCATAGCATGTTGGTATGTGGGTATTTGTTAGGGAAGTGAATTACCAACTTTTCTGAAGTTTTCAAAGGACAAAAAAGAGAGGGCAGCAGGTAAATGAGGTGGGCAAGGTGAAGGAGGGCTGCTTTGAGGATGTGGGGGAGATGTCCTCTGTTTATGGGCCGCATGATGTGGATACAATATTTCCTTAAATTTCATATGTTTTAATGCTCTCGTGACTTTTCTCAAGATCATTACACCCCAATCTCTAGTTGGAGAACATTACTACATCGCATAGTAAAATTTATTCCATTCCATTTATAAAGAATAGTTGGCAAAGAGATGATTAGTTTCCTGGTGAAGAATAAAAGCCACTCAGTCTTACTATAATGTAGTATGGAGGAGGAGTACCTCATAATTGGGGAAAATTTTGTTTTTATTATGGCCTGAGGCAGTGATCACATTAAAGCTAAATACACTTATGTGCCATTTAAAAATATCATTGATTGTGAGATGTGAAGCCATTTTATGGGGGACCTGTAGATGGAAGGGAATGCACATTACATAATGTAATGGGTTCTAAAATAATTTTAGATAAAACGGAGACCAATGTTCACTGCATCACTATGCTTCTGCGTTGAATATTATAATAACATTATGCTAAAACACTTCCAATTAAATACTGATTGTGAAATGCCATTACATCTGTTTGATGCTATGATGTGTTAAGTAAAAAAAGCCAAATGTGGAATTTTATGTGCACAGTGGAAATAAAATGTCAATATATCAGAGAAAGAAAAACAGTAGCTCTGTTACAATGACAAGTTTATAAGAGATTTGTTTTGTTTTGCTTTTCTTTAAATGCGTCTATTTGTTATACGACAGTTATATTTCTTAAAAAAGGAGATAAAATGAACTATGGCTTCTTTTATTAAAAAAAATCCCAGCGTTTGTAGTTCTGGGAGCTTTCTAAAGCTGAACTTCTTACTTTGGGTTCATGGATGTCCTTGAAATTGTAAATGCATGGCTTATGGACACGTGGGATAATTCTGCTTTTATCAGATCTTAAGGTGGCTCATGACTTCACGGAGGATAAGAACCATGGACAACGAGCATTTTGAGGAGCCTGTATATCCCAGCCATGATGTCTACCTCTGATGAGCCAATGTGTCCCCTCCCCCACCTGGGCTCTTATTCCTTTGGGGTACCACAAGAACAGATGGGTGACCTGCCTCCCTTTCTAAGATGGTGACGCACACCTTACTTTCAAAAACCTTTATGTTTGTGGACATGCTTATGGTGTAAAAGGAAACCCATCATTCCACATGTAGAAGTGCATTTATCTCTGTCTTAAGTGATCATTTTGGGATGAAGTTCCAACGACAGAATCATGAACTTACGGTGCTACTTGCCTTCCTCTGCCCCCTTTGCAAACATCCACAGAGACCCTGTCCTTAGCACATTATGAGTAGCATAATGGGGCACTGCCCAGCACGTGGGTTTGGATCCCCAATTTGCTCCTTTGCACTGTGCGATCAGAGGCTCGGGTTTCTTATAATGTGGGAATGTTATCTATTTTATGAAATAGTTATGGATATTAAATGAAAAAGCAGGTGCCACCATGCATACAGGATGCTCTGTACATGTTAGTTTCCTTCTTTTCTACATGCATGATCACATCAGTTACTAATATGTATATTTGAGCACCTACTATGTGTGAAGCACTATAATATGTACCAAAGATATAAAGGGATAAAAAATGGAATCTGCAGTGTATCATAGGCTACTTGAGACCTCACATTTAATAATAGCATGTGCTAAGTGTTAAAGGAACCATAAATGTGTCTCAATATTTTATTTACAAGTGTACTCACTCATTCAATATTTACTGAGCACTAGCTATGTGCTAAGCCTTATCTGTGTCTCTGTTGTCGTAGGGCTCTCAGTGGGAGGCAGCAACAAATTAGGCAATAGTCATACAAACTGGATTCTTTCAGGCAGTGGTAAATGCTATGGCGAAAATACAAGCTGAGGGTTTAACAAATACAGCGAGTGGATGCTAATTTAGGTGGGGATAACCAGAAGAGATCTCTCCAAGGAAGTGACATTTGAAGTGGGAACTGAATTAAAAAGGACTCTGCTCTGCAGAGATGAATGAATGCTTATTTCAGGCCAAAGGAGCACCTGGGGTGAAGCTCGTGAAATCGGAATGTGCTTGGCATCTTCGAGCAGTAGAAAGAGTCCTGTGTATTGGGAGGATGTTAAGAGACAGTAGGAATGTGAGCCATCACTGTTATGGATGGATCAGCAAGAATCAAGTGACCAATTGGATGGGGGCGAGGAGAAAAAGGATAGACATGAATTGACATATTTGAATTTCAGTCCGTGTATTTGGGCAAAGACTGGAAGCATTAATATATGAAACAACTGATTAGATCATAAGTGGCTGCTTCAATCCTGATGTTTCAGTACCCATAATCATCATTGTAATTCAGGTAATTGAATTGGGCAGTTGTTAGCGGTATTTAATACTATTACTGAATTCCTCAAGAAAACAGTCTACATTTTGGCGGTAAATTGCCAATGAGTGAATTGCTCAAATGTGACTAAATTGAACTTTTTTGGTAGACTTTTCAAAAAAGTTTAATGGGGAATAAGAAAAGAATTTCTAAGAGTAGTATAAAAAATGGAGAATATTTAAAGCAACTTCCAAAGATGGGAAAGAAGAAAGTATATCTTTTGCTGCACTGTATCGCGAGAGCTTACAAAAGATCTTAATATAAAATGGAGGAGTTTGTATTGCATTCAAATTACTATTTTTTTCTCCCTTCTCAAAGGCCATTAGCCAATAACCTTTATCCCTCTAAACACTGAAATTAGAGTCTGATATTATCTTGGTCTATAGATTGTGGTCAGAAACTCTGAAATGCAACATGAATTTCTGTATTGGTTCATTTCTAACATTTTCAGAAGATGGAAGGAAATTTCAGTATAAAAGAGAAAAAGGGTTGGGGAAAAAAAGTTGTGTGGTTTTTTTTTTTTTTTTAAGGTAGAGAAATAAACATCCACTCCACACTTGGATGTGGCTTTGCTTCTGTTAATAATTTGGATAACAGTGAACTTTGTCTATTTGGAAACCCATGAAAGACACAGACACTGAATTCCATTAATAACCTGGCATCTCGGTGCTTCAGTTCAGCTGATAAAGCCACATGTTCTACATGGGTTGTGCTTATAATCTTATTACCTATAACAGGATTTGTGCTTGGAACTCCCAGGGACCTCTGTACCACCTCTCTCACATGCCCAATGTCAAATGCATTTTGATAACAGTTTGGTTTAGACAGAAAATAAGACTTACAGAGGCTTTAAATATTTCACAGAAACATTTCCCAGCTTGTAATTCAGAAATTCCATGTTAACACGTATAAGCAACCAGACACAAGTCAGGATTTAGAAGAAGCCAGTTAAATAACCTGGACTTAATAAAATTCCAAGAACCAAATCCTTCCTGTCTTGTTGAGAAATGACATGACACAGATTGTACCACTCAAGAACTTACTTCTGGGGGAAAAGATGAATGATTCAGTAGTCACATTCTATATATCAAGGAGGGAGTTTCACTGTGTGAGAGATGGCATTTTCATGAAGGAAATGGGCTAAGGATATGTATATTGGTAATTTAGTCATTGTGAAGCATAAGCAGTGGGTAGATTAGTTGATCGATCAAGATCAATGGTGAAATTCAAATCAGTATTTGCTGAGATGAGTCACATCACCCAGGTTCCTCTAGGGTAGCCTGAACTCTACTCATCCCAAGCTGAACTTTTTACATCCCTTGTAGCAGGCTCAGCCAGGGATCCATCCATAGCACTAGAACTGGGGAGTTAACAGTCCCTCAGAGCAGCCCTTACCAGTCACTGATGGGAGTTGTATAAATTTCACAGCTCCCACATTTTTCTCTCTGAGACATTATTATTACTTTTTACACTATTTTCTAGTGTTTCCTGGTGGGATTTTGCTCCAGGTTTCCCATGGAAGAAATTGGCTAGATAACCACCCATTACCAGCTGCCTTTCCCTCCTTATTTCCTCACTTTCTAATGGTATTTTCTGCAGTGCCTCCCTGCCCCAACCCCAAACAAATTCCATGCAAATCCTTGCCTTCATTTTGGCTTCTAGGGAAAGCAGCCACTTACTTGCCTTGATTCAACCATGCCACTGAAAATCATCACTCATTTTCCTCAAGCATAAATACCTGAATTCAGTAAAGAAACCCTGTGTTCCTAACTGTGGCTTAGCATTTGCATTTCTCTTTCTCCTTAGCTCTCTTCCATGTTTTCTGTTGCCTGACACCTCCTTATAATGGAGATGTACTAGAGATATGGATTTATGTCCACACAAGGCCACATGAGCAGCCGCCAATCACTGCTAGGCTTGCTTGAACTAAACATTAGCTTTACAAAGTCCTTTTTCAAATGACAACTGCTATATTCTTTTTGCTTCTACTAAAGTTACTTAAATATGGTTTCTGTGTGCAGATCTGGATGTATGAATAAGGTTTACAGTTTTGTCAATGGACTATATGAGTTCTTTGCTGTTTAGTTGACTTATTAGTCTAACAGTGATCATAGTGATAAGTTATAATCACATAATTCATAAAAAAAAAATTGTACACGTGTCAGATGAATAAGGCCAGGTATGTATTTAGTTTCAAATAAGGACTCTGAAAGTTGTCCCCAACTCAGCTGAATCCTCTGGTACCATTATTGCCGGAAAGAACAATGATCCCTCCACTAGGATGCCAGCAGGATGGTGCTACCAATGGAAGAAGACTTAAGGAATCACTTGGAATATTGTTGGAAGAGGGCTTAGAAATATGGAAAAACTCCAAAGAAATCAAGAAGCGAACAGAAACTCTGCCCTTTTAAAATGCCATGCATAGTCAATTATGCATTTGTGAGTCAATTATGCATTTGTAAGTCAATTACAAAAAAAAAAACAGATGAGTTTTAAGACTTCTTATGTGCAATGCTGGGAAAGGCTTCAATTTAGGAGAACAATAATTTTTTAAAAAATGGTTTTAGGTCAAATGAGAAGGGAAGGCTTCCAAAATGCCTCCTGGGAATTAAATTAAAAATGAGTAAACTAATTTTATTTGCAGCTTAAATAAAACTCCCCTGAACTGCTTAATGGGCATCTACCTCCTTTAGGTACATTCTAGAGAAAACCCAATTTGCAATTATACGCTAAGGAGATTAATGAATCACTACATTTTATTTGTATTAGAACCAGTGATTAGAAGGAATTCTTTTCTGAGTCTGAGTCACAGTAAGCTAGCTGGAAAAAGTGGGCAGGGCTTTTTTTTATTAACTTAGTATAGCAGTCTGTACATTTCCTTAAGTTCAGGGGCCAAAAGAAATGGAAGATAAAACCACAATGAGCTCTCACCTCACACCTGTCAGAAAGGCTATCATCAATGAATCAAAGAACAACAGGAGTTGATGAGGATGCAGAGAAAAGGGAACCCACAAACATTGTTAGGAGGATCACAAATTGGGACAGCCACTGTGGAAAACAGTCTGGAGGTTTTTCAAAAAATGAAAATGGATATACCTTTTGACCCAGTAATTGCACTTCTGGGTATTTATCCAAAGAAACCTGAAACAGTAATTCATGAAGATCTATGCACCCCAATAGTTATGGCAGCACAATTTACAAAAGCCAAGATATGGAAGCAACTTAAATGTCCATCAACAGATGATTGGATAAAGAAGTTATAGTTCATAAGAGAAAGGACACAGATAAACAAAATCGGGGATGAAACAGGGAAATTATGACAGACACTGCAGAAATACGAAGGATCATACAAGAATACTCTCTAAGTATATAACACCAAATTTAATAACCTAGAAGAAATAGACCAGTACTTAAATCTAAATTGACTGATCAACAGTATGGAAACGGAAACAATCATCAAAGCCTACCAAAAAGTAAAAGTCCAGGACCAGATGGCTTCACCAGTGAATACTAAGAAACATTTAAAGAAGATTTAATACCTATTCTCCTCAAATTCTTTCAAAAATCAAAGAGAAGGCAATACTTTCCAACTCACTTTATGAAGTCCAATCACCCTGATACCAAAACCTGGTAAAGATAGCACACAAAAAAAGAAAACTACAGATCAGTATCAATATCTCTCATGAACACAGATGCAAAAATCCTAAATAAGATACTAGAAACCAAATACAGCAACATATTAAAAAGATTATACACCATGATCAAGTGGGCTTCATCCCAGAGGCACAGGGATGGCTCAACATATGCAAATAGATTAATATGATATACCACATAAATTAAAAAGAATCATATGATTATATCAATAGATGCAGAAAAAGCCTTTGACAAGATACAGCATCCGTTTATAATCAAAACACTTAACAAAATCGGTATAGAAGGAAATACTTAATATAATAAAGGCCATATATGAAAACCCTCAGCCAACATTATACTTAATGGTGAAAAACTAAAAACCTTCCCTCTAAGATCAGGAACAAGGCAAAGCTGTCCACTATCGCCACTGTTATTCAATATAACATTGGAGGTCCTAGCGAGAGTAATCAGACAAGAGAAAGACATAAAAGGCATCCAAATAGGAAATGAAGAAGTCAACTGTCGCTATTTGCAGAAGACATGATTCCTATGTAGAAAATCTAAAGACTGCTAGAAACAATAAGCAAATACGGTAAAGTTTCTGGATAAAAAATCAATGTTCAAAAATCCATAGCGTTCCTATACTCTAATAATGAAGTTAGAAAAAGAAGTGGAAAAATAATTCCTTTTTCATTGCAACAAAAAGAATAAAATACCTAGGAATAAATTTAACAAAACATGTGAAGGACCTATATAATGAAAACTACAAGACCCTATTAAAAGAAATCGAAAAAGATACAAAGAAATGGAAAGATATTCTGTGTCTTGATTGGAAGAATCAACATAGTTAAAATGGTCTTATTACCTAAACATTATACAGATTTAATGCAATCCCCATCAAAATCTCATTGGCTTTTTTTAAAGAAATAGAACAAAAAATCATCAGATTTGTATGGAAGCACAAAAGACCCTGAATTGCCAAAGCCATCCTGAGAAAAAAGAATGAGGCTGGAGGCATCATCTGCCTGACTTCAAATTATACTACAAAGCGACAGTAATCAAAATGGCATGGTATGGAGCAAAAGACACATGAACCAGTGGAACAGAATCAAGAATCCAGAAGTAAACCCATATTTACATGGGAAATAATTTTTGACAAAAAAGCCAAAAACATACGGAGAGAAAGGAAAGCCTCTTCAATAAATGGTGCTGGGAAAACTGGAAAGCCGCCTGCAAAAGAATGAAACTAGACTGTTGTCTATCACCACACAAAAATTAACTCAAAATGGATTAAGACCTGAATATAAGACCTGAAACAATAAAATTCATAGAAGAAAACATAAACTAAACTCAAGGACCTTGGCTTAAAGAGATTTTATGAATTTGACCTCAAGGCAAGGGAAGTAAAGCAAAAATAAAATGATGGGACTACAGCAAACTACAAAAGCCTCTGCTCAGCAAAAGAAACCATCAGCTGGATAAAGAGACATCATGAATGGGAAATATATTTGTAAACAACGCCTCCAATAAGGGTCCTAATATTCAAAATATACAAAGAGTTCATATGACTGAATAACAACAAAAAAACAAATAATCCAATCAAAAAATGGGCAAAGGACCTGAATAGACACTTCTCCCTTGAGGACATACAAATGCCTAACATATATATGAAAAGATGCTAAACATTGCTAGCTATTAGGGAAATGCAAATCAAAAGCACAATGACATACCATCTCAAACTGTTAGAATAGCTATAATCAATAGGACAAGTAATAAATGTTGGAGAGGATGTGGAGAAATAGGAACTCTCATACACTGCTTGGACTGCAAATTGGTACAGCCACAATGAAAAATAATATGGAGGTTCCTCAAAAAGCTAAGAAGATCTACCATATATCCAGCATCCTCTATTGGGTATTTACCCCAAAGACTTGAAAACTCATATTCGAAAAGATATTTGCACAGCAATGTTCATAGCAGCAATATTCACAGTGGCCAGGACATGGAACAACTGAAATGTTCTACTATAAGTGATTGGCTAAAGAAGCTGTGGTACATATATACAATGGAATATTACTCAGCTATAAGAAGAGATGAAATATGCCATTTGCAACAACATGGATGGACCTTGAAATAATGATGCTAAGTGAAATAAGCCAGACAGAAAACGTTGAAAATCACGTATCACTTATATGTGAGATACAAAACTAAAAGCAACAATGAACAGGAGAAACAGAGACTCAGGGACATGGACAATGGACTAGTGGTTACAGAGGGGAGGTGAGAGGGGAGAAAAGTAAATAAAATGTTTTTAAAAAAATGTACAAGGATGGCATACAACTTGATAACAAAAAATTAAACAATCTAAGCAAAAATGGGGCAGAGACCTGAAGAGACATTTCTCCCAAGAAGTCATTCAGTCAATGTCTTGGCTGCAAACTTATTAGAGGCTTTACCCAGAAACAATACAGTTAAGCTGCCTTCAATTTCCTGACCCAGAGGAACTGCAAGATTTTTTTTTTTTTGTCCTTTTAAGCTGTTAAAATTTGGGACAGTTTGTTACAAAGTAATAGAAGACTAATAAAATTACTAAATAGAATAAAATTGTTAAATACATCAAGCAAAAAAGAAGTTATGGTTCATATATACAATGGAATATCTCAGCATTAAAAAAAATGAAATCCTACCATTTGTAATGGCATGGATGGACCTAGAGGTTATTATGATGAGTGAAATAAGTTAGAGAAAGATAAATACCATATGATTCCACTTATATGTGGAATTTAAGGAATAGAACAAACTAATCAAAAACTGACTCACAATATAGAGGACAATTTGGTGACAGACAGAGGGGGTGGGGGAGGAGGACTGGGAGAAATGGGGTAAAGGGTAAAGAACTACAAATCGGTAGTGACAGGTGGTCATGGGGATGGGGAGCACCGCAGAGGGTATGCAGTTAGTATTAATGTTGGCTAGGTAAAACCAGAGGAGAGAAGGAGCAATTAGAGGGATCGTTTTATAAACTATATACATGTCTAACCAATGTACTGTATACTTGAAACTAATTAAAGAAAAAAAAAATTTTATACTTATATAAGGAGGGTGCCTAGCACAGTGCCTAGTATATAGTAGGGTCTCATAAACATAAAATAAATTAACCTACAGCAATGTTTTCAGCTGTGTATATTTTAAATAAACAGGCAGAGGAAGGGCGGAGATGGAGGCAACAGCTATGTTCTCTCTGCCTTCATACTTCTAGGGCACAAATATCATTTGCAAATCCACATGCACCTAAGCTCCATGAAGATATGTTGTCTCCTTTGTTCACTGCAGCATTCCTGTTCTTAGGGTAGCTTGGTACTCATAAAATATGCTGAATAAACATGATGAAGGAATGGGAAATCTTTTGAAGGTCAAGATCAATTGTAGAAAATTCATCTTTTTTCAGGAATTTGATTTATGTATTTTATTAATTTACTAAAGCAATTACTGTTACATAATACTCATCAAATAGTCTTAACAATATTACCTTATTAATAATAATGGACACTTCATAGATTCCATTTGTTTTCAACATTACAACAACTATTGAGGTAGATTCTGTTATCTTCATTTTATAGACAAGAATATTAAGGTTTAGGTAAATGAGTTGGTAAAGTGTGCTCAGAATAGAGAGGCGAGGCTGAGGTTCTATCTTAACTTGGGTTCCCCTCAGTACTGAGTCTGAGACAAAAACTTGGGCACAGGTGGTTTATTTGGGGGGGGTGCCTCTGAAAGTAGGAGTGAAGGAGAAGCAGATAAGGAAGAAAAAACATCTATATAGAGGTACAAGAAATGGGCTCAGTTCCACTGAGCACCTCTGAGGAAGCAGGTAGACTGCATCTCAGAATTGCCTTTTCATGGACAGGGGGCTGGATATTGATCCACTGATCCCTCTCCCCCACCAGCTGGAGGCTATCCCTGGGGATAACAACAGCCCTGAGTCTGGGCTGCCCTGTGTTGGCACATAACCCTAGAAAAGCACTTGAGTGAGAAGATGCTGGGTAGAGGGAGGGGTGCCCACTGCAACTGCATCTGGCTCCGAGCACGCTGAGGGCTCCTGGCAGGAGGACACGAAAGCCTGCTTCCTGCTCTGACTTTACCTGTGTCCTCTTTCAGTTCTCACTAAGCAGCCATGTTTCTTCTTCTGAGAAGGAAGCCAAGAAGAATGCAAAATGATAATAATCACAGCTTCTGCCTCCAATTGTTTAAACCTGATTTAGGGAAAGGCACATGCCTGTGAAAAATTAGGTAACAAGGTACTGTCAGTAAAGAACGCACAGAGAATGGTCCTTATGCAAATAAAAATAAATATTTACTAGATTATTAGTTTCCCCAGCTGCTGTAACAAATGACCACAAACTCGGCAGATTAAACCAATACTTCTAAATCCAAGCTGATTCATTATAAATAGGTGCAAACATCTGACTTCATCATTTTCTTTCAGTATAGTCATACTTGAACACTTACATTTAAAATGTATATTTTATTATAAATTAATTTTCTTTTATTTTTTCTTTATATTGAAGTCATGACATAATGAGAATTGTTTTCAATGTGTAGGTAGTAATATTAACTATGGATCTGATTTTTGGAGAGGAAAGGGGCATTCTGATGCTTTCACCAAAGGATGAAGAGTCAGATGCCTTTGGGGGCTGCATAGACCTGTGTGAGGTAACCTGTAAATGATAGTGTTATTGGTGGCCTGCCCACCCAAAGGTATCCAAGTTTACATTCTGTTTAAAGGCTGCTGGGCAAACCAATCATGGTTGACATCTTTTCCCAGCCCAAGGACTCACATGGCGAGACCTCCATTCTAGGAAATGGTGAATCTCGGAGAACCAGAGGGTGACAGGTATAATATCTGCTTTGCTAACCTGTCCTGAAGAAGCAGTTTTTTCCCAAAGCACTGACCTCATATAGCACACTTCAGCTTTTCATTCTCACAAGACATATTATTTCATTATAACAAAATGGGGCTAAACTGTACCATTAGCAATTGCATTTATGTGGTTGCTAGGTAACCAATTTGCCCCTTGGGTTTCAGAAGCAGCTGAGGGTGCTAAATATCACATTATAAATCAGAGTGGCAAAGGGAGCTCAGGCATGCTTTAAGAAACGTAGTCCTCCAGAAAGGCAGATTGTAGTTGGTTATTGATGAGATTTAAAAAAGTAAGAGCCAAATTAAATTTAAAAATTTGGATATACAAACAAAGAGAAGGGGACTTATTATATCTAAGTGTAAAGCGAATGGTGCAGAAAAGAAATTATAGTTTCATTACTTAAATTATATAACACAATTCAAAGACTAAGACCCAAATTGCTTATTAATAATGATAATGAGAGATGTAACTTTTGACTTCCTGCTAGCTTCCTACATGTCAGGTACAATGCTAATGCTTGATTTGCGTCATATCATCTAAATGACACTAATCTACAAGGTGGTTATTATCACCATTTTATACATGAGAAACATGCAGTATAGAGCCCAACCTGAGCTCATTGCACACAAATCATGCCAAACTGGCTATCCTTTTTGGAGAGAGTTACTGGGTTAGGTGGATTTTAATTTCAACAAAAGGAATTGGTCTGCACTATTTCTATGGATTTGTACATGTGATTTGGCAAATAAAACCTGGTGGTTTTAAGGTGGCCTGGATAATCAAGTCCCCATGGTGCAAAGATAATGTGTCTGTGTGAGTTCTCCTGAAGGTTCTCTGCCTTGTTCTATAACACATCAGTAATTGGTGAGGATGAGCTTGTATATGGCACACATTGAAGGATTTGTGAGGAATTGAACATATGGTCAATAGGGAACTGTCTAGGAGCCAGACAGTTTAGTTGAGTAGATGAGGATGATGATAGTGAAGACAGTGATGGTGTTGATGATGGTGATAGGCTACTTTACAACTTGAATTAAAGTTCAAAGTAAACTTCTGGATGGCAAAAACAAACAAACAAACAAACAAAACTTTGATTTTTAACACCCAAGTACTATGAGGAAATATACAAGAAGAAGAAGATAGCAACATTCACAATCAGGGATCTCTCTCTCTCTCTCTCTCTCTCTCTCTCTCTCTCTCTCTCTCTCTCTCCTTTTGTAAAGTCATTCCTTTGGTGGCACTGGCATTCCAGGACTCCTTGTCAAGACTTCATGCTCTGGAGTTAGACTGGGTTCCAATTCTATCTGTGCTAGTATCTATTTCTGCTACTTGCTGGCTGTATCTCTGGTAAAATTTCTTAACCTCTTTGTGCCTCTGGGTTTTATTATTATTATCATTATCATTATTATTAATTATTATTTTAATCTCTTAAATTAGTGTATTAGTGTATATACTTCATGGGGTTTTTGTGAGGGTTAGATGGGGTCATTTGTGTAAATAATTTAGTGTAATGAATGGGAGAATAAGTGTGCTAAGGAAACACCAGTGATTGCCATTACCAGAGACTGCTTTATGGGACCAAAGTTTAAAATAACTACCATAGGCTTAAGTGAATCTCAATTGAACACTACAAGTCATTCTAAGCAACAGGGACAATTTGTGGGCCGAATGGAAATGTTATGGATTTATGGGACTCAATTTACACTTGATTTGATTCATCATCTTGTGTTTGCCTATATTTAAGCCTATGTTTTCAGGGACCTATTAGAGCCTCAGTGTGGTAAAGGATCAAAGGACGACTAACACACAGGTATGGATGGTTTATACATCTTAAAAGCACTGGGGAGGACTCAGGTTGCCAAGTGGCATTAGTTTAGGAGATTCTATTCAGGTGAAAACTGTCAGCTAAGGCATCATTCACAGAATTTACATCATAACTGGTATCCTGAAGTTGGGCCAGTTGGTACCCCTCCCAATCCACAAGCGTTGAGAAGCCTAAGAATGCAGACAAACTAGTGTCTCTAAAAGCCAGAAAACCAAATACTTGATTTCCAACATCTGTAATCACTGTGAGGAAATTTACAATGAGAAGAAAAAGGGCAGCCATACAGACATTCCTGGATCGATTTCTTTAAAAGTCATTCCTTTTGTGGCCATCAAGGAGTCCCAAGATGCCCTCTGAGTTTTCTCAGATGTCTGTTAAATGTTTTCCAAAGAAATCTTATGAATTCTCCAGGCCTGAGATGTCCTTTTCTCTGATTACTTGCGGGATCATACGGGAAGCATTACAAACGACCAACTGAGAAAACAGATGCTATCATTAGGCACCATATTATTATAGGAAATTAATAAGTTACTATACTGCATCATATACTTTTTTTTTGCATTTATTCATATAATGTCCTATTTATGTCCTTTGTGTAAACTTGAGACCATTTTAGAATGAGTTGGGTCCAATCCTCATTTTCTGTTCATCCTTACATGGCTATTTATTTAAATGCCTACTAGGGTTCAGGCACTCTGCTGGATACAGGGGATGTAAAATTGAGGACAAACCAACAGAGTCCCTGACATCCTTGAGCCCAGAGTCTAGTAAAAGGGAATTAATTTCACCCCGATAAAGTAAGGCTGGGAAGCAAAGGATGTGCTTACATGGAAGCATAAAAAGGGAATGTCACCTATACTGTTTCCAGAAGGTATATTTGAAATAAAAAGGATAAGTAAGTAGAAAGGGGCTTCAGGTAGAGGTATGAGGGGCTAGAAGGCACAGCACATTAATTAGCTATGGTGCTAATGCTTTTTCAACACATAATTGATAACCAGACCATTGGTTGCAATGATTTACACAGGATGTTCTAGTTATTTGTTGTTGCATAACAAATTACCTTATAGCTTAGATATTAAAACAATAAATGTTATTTTATTATCTCCCAGTATTTTTGTGGGTCAATAATCCAAAAAGGGCTCAGCTGGGCTGGGTGGCTCTGTTGTTCTGCCTTGGGGTCTCTCTTGGTTGCAGTCAGATGATGGATGTAGCTGGGGCACCGGGGTGGGGACTAGCTATGAGCGGGGGCATCTTTCTCACTCTTTTCATGTAGTCTCAGGGTCTTCCCATGCAGCCCCTCTCTGTGCGTTAATTTGGGCTTCCTCAAAGGTAGTCTCAGAGTGGGAGGTCTCTAAGAGTAAGATTCTCAGGGAACAAAGTGAAAGCTGCGTGGCCTTTTAAGACCTCACCTTAGAAGTCACTTCCACTACATTCTATTGGTTACAAGCAAGTCCCTGTTCCACTTATATCCAAGGAGATGGGGCAAAGTCCCCGTATCTCAATGAAAGGAGTGCAGAGGTCACATTGAAGACCCTGTGAAATGGGAGTACTGTGATCATCTTTGAAAGAAGCAATCTGCTACATGGGAGAAGCCGAATTAACATACTTGGACTAGAATTTTTCTTAAGACTGCCATGAATTAACTTTATATTTATTCTCCACCTCATCATTACAGAAATAAGATATTTCAAAGCACCTAAGAGTTTACAAAGTGCTCTTAGTTGATCATCATAATAAGCCTGCTAATTGTTAAGACAAACCATCATTTCCTGTATTGTTTAGACAAGGAAACTAAGACCCGACTTCTCATAACCAGAAAGGGAACACACTCAGGATCTGAATCCAGAATTCAGTATTTAGAAACGTAGTATGGCAATGAAAAATCACAATTTACAGTCTGATGGTGTTTGTATTCTTTTCAGGATACAAAGCATTTGAACAGTCTATGGCTTTGAATGTTAGCTGCATCATTTATATGAGAATATGAAAAGCCATTGTTTTAAATAGCATCCATTACAGACTGAATAGAAAGACTACTTCCAAATTGCTTCCAACATTTTTGCCCTATCTTCTACAAATAATTAAGGGTTAGCAACTTAAAAAATTAATTCTAGTGGTATAGCTATGCATCTGGCTTAATGGATACCATAAATCAATCCCATGAGATAAAATCTATTTTAAGAACTCTACAGAAAAGGGGCTATTTCTTTCAAAGAAGGCATTGTATTATTTCTCTCTCTCCAGAATACATACTCATATTCCAACCTTTGAGCAGCCTTCAGCATCAATTGTGAACGTGTTAGAAATGCAAAAATGCAAAATCTCAAGACTCATTCCAGGCCTGCTGCAGTGGGTTGAATGGTGGCCCCCTAAAAGATATGCCAGGTCCTCATCCCTGCAACCTGTGACTGTGACCTTATTTGGAAAAAGGGTCTTTGCAGATGGAATCATGTTAAGGATCTCAAGATGAGATCATCCAGGATTACTGAGATAGACCCTAATCAATATCAAATATCCTAAAACAGAAAAAGCAAAGGGAGATTTGAGACAGAGAAGAGAAAGCCATGTGAAGATGGAGTCAGAGGCTGGAGTAATGCAGCCACAATCCAAGGAACCCCTGGAGCCACTAGGTCTGGAAGAGGCAGGAGGGCTCTTTCCAAGAGCCTTCAGAGGCAGCATGGCCCTGCCAACACCTTGATTTTGGACTTCTGGCTTTCAGAATTGTTAGAGAACAATGTCTGTTGTTTTAAGCTACTAACTTTGTGGTGATGCATTATGGGAGCTCTAAGAAATCAATACCTACTGAATAAAAAATCTGGGTAATGGGCTCAGGAATTGGTATTTTAACAAGACCTCCTGGTGATGCTGATGCATGCTCTAGGTTGAGAACAATTGAGTAATTGAATAAACAGCACTATTACTGGCTAAAGACACGAACATTTTTCCTACAGGACAGCAGAGGCCTTCCTTGGACCTGCAAATAGACCACGTGTGGACATTGAACACATGGAGCAGGACTAGAGTCTGAGCAGGGAAGTGAACTGCTCCAGGTCAGGTCTCTAAAGCTTTCTATCTTGGGGATTTCCTCATTTACAACAAATATTTCTTTTGCCCTGAATAGGGACAGAGCAATATGCCAGGAACTACAATTATAGATACGTAGAAGACTTGATTCTTGCCATCAAGAGTTCTGCCAAATCATTGGAGAAACAGAATAAGTCGACACAAAGATAAAAATTCCACCTCTAGCTTCACATGGGCATAATGTCTTCAAAACACCACTCACAGCTTATCAAATAGCAACTCTTCAAGCTACAAGTGTATCTCTAACTGAATCCCTCCTAAGCGCAGAGGTGGTATTAAATCAACACTGGCATGTTCTCATTTCTAAGATACCGGAAGATGTTTCCCAATGAATAATGCATCCTGCTCCTCTCACATGCTCCTGCTCCTTACAGATTAGTTTGCATATCAAGAACAACTAGACTTCTAAAAGTCACTTCAGAGCAGACGATTGTTCACTTTGGCTATACTTTCTAGTATTTTTTTTTTTAATTAGAGCATTTGATGATATAGTGAGAGAAATCAAAATATGTCACAGAGTGAGCAAGAACATACACTGACTCATGAGAAATACCCCCTGCCTTTGACCGAAGGGTTGAGTTTCTTGACTGGTTTAAATGCAGCACAAAGAAGATGGGGCCGTCTCCCACCAGCTGTATCTCCTCTTAATTGAAGTGACAAATATACCACTGTGACCTTCAGAGCCCTTTGGGGACAAAAAACCTACTGGAAAGGGGAAGAAGGAGGGGTTGCCTATGACCATGGAGAGACATGCCGGGGACAAGATCAGGAAATCATGGCCGAACGACAGGCGCGAGGCTGGCACAACGGCAGAGCATTAAAGCTGCGGGCTTCAGGGTAGAGCCAAGGGTGCTGGGATCCCAAACTCTGCAGAGCTACTCAGTAGCTTGTGTGACTCTGGGCAAGTGACTTCACGTTACAGACCCTCAGTGTCTTCAACAATAATGTGGGACCATAACAGGAGCTACCTTAAAAGGTCATTATGAGTATTAAAAAGTTAAAACATAGGAAGTGCTAATAACGAAGTCTGGCAATATATGTTTGTTATTTTTTTTCTCCTTTGGCCTTTCCTCCGCCTGTCCACACTCTTTTTCTCCTTTTTCCCTTACTCTTATCCTCATCATCCATGATGTCACCTCATAACCCTGGCAGTCCTAGGGTTTAAATCTGATTCTCTTTGCTGTGTGACCTTAGAAAAGCCATTAACCTCAGGAACCTCACCTGTAAGGTGAGGCTCTCACACCTCTTACTTTGCCAGTAGGTTGATTGGAGAGAGTTCACTCACCTAACAATCCTAAGACAGGTCTTAATCCTTCCTAGACAGTCAATAAAAGGTGCCACCATAATTAAAAATAAAATCGTTATGACCCAAAACACAAAAGAGTTTTAGAGGCAGGAGATCAGCAAAACAAGAAGGAGGGACTATGACTCCCTTCCACATTTCTTGGAAATGATTGGAGGAAATCAGCTGATACGTGGCAGAGGAAGACATTAACTCACTTATTTACTTGATAACTTATCACTGAACTTCACATTTCAGAGACTGTGCTAAGTGCTTGATCATCCTCTCAATAATCCTATGAGGTAGGAAATGGATTACTCCATTTTACGGATCAGAAAACTGATGGTTAAAACGGTGAAATGAATTCACCTGTATTAATCATTTACAAATATGTATTAATTATTCATTAGTTTCCCATGTGGAAACTAATTAGAATCAGGTTCCAGCTGACCTCAGCTTTTAATAGCTACATGACATGTATCCTGTGGCCACCTGTAGCCAGCTATTACTACTGGCTTTCGCACCACCTTTGAACAGTGATTAGGCTGAAAGAAAGCTCCATTAGGGCCTTTTGCCTCACGCTTCAATGTGACTTGAGGGAGCTGGGCAGAGGGTCTTCTAGAAGAATCAATCATCATACCTCATACCCCTAGGCCTTTGAGGATCATGCTTTATATAGCTGCTGCTGGTGGCAGGGAAGCCGCTTTGAAAGGAGGTAACTTCTAACCATCAAACTTCCCAGGTATCACTGGTGGAGGGGACAGGCGAGTATGGGCAACAGAACCTCCTTGGAGAACTCAAGTCTCCAGCCAGTCACTGAAAGTCATGAGCGTTAGATTTTCTTTGACTTTTCTTTTTCTCTCACACCACACATCAGCAAATCTCCACTCTCCCTTCCAGATATATGTAAAACCTGACCATTATCATCACCTCAAGGGCTCCTGCCCTAGCTCATTTCACCTGTGTAACTGAAGTAACATCCTCCCTGGTTATCTTGTTTATGTTCTCCTACACGTTAGTTTCTTTTCCAGACATCAGCCAGGGATGTAATATGAAAGTCAGATCACGTTACACTTCTGCTCAAAATCCTGATAGTTCACCTTTCCATGTGCGTAAAATCCGGGCTGCTTACAATGCCTACATAGATGGATATAATTTGCTCCCTCTGCTTCTTCCAAATTTACCTCCTGATTCTCTCTCCCTTCTCACTTATTCCATCCACATTACCTCCTTACAGTCCCTCCAACATGCCAGATGCTCCCCCGCCTCAGGACCTTTGCACATGCTATTCCCTGTCTGAAATGTTCTTCCTCCAGTTATCGTTGTGACTCACTCTCACCCTTTTTCGGGCAGTGCTCAAATGTTAGTTTCTTAAACGAGCATTCCATCTATTGAAAATTAGACCACTGCCGCTCCCACCACAGTACTGCCCTGTTCATGCTTGTTTTTCTCTATAGTCGCATCATCTAATACACTCTACACATTCTTTTTCACCTTGTTTGTTTCCCTCTACGAGAGCGAGACATGTATTCCATGAAGACAGAAGCCTGGCATTAAGTATTTGTTGAAAGAGATGAGGAGAGGAGAGGAGAGGAGAGAGAGAAGAGGAGAGAAGAGAGCGAGCTTAGCTTGGTTTCCTGACATCAATAGTGATACCACTGCCATCACATACATCCTTGTGTCCCCTCCACTCAAAATTTTGGGCAAGGCTGTAGTGGCTTTGCAGCCACCCTAGTTCCTAGCAGATTCCAGTAAACATGAACTTTGTTTCTGAGGCACTGGGCCCTGGCGGTACTGTAAAAACTTCTGGGCTGGATTCTCATACCATCTCCAGAAAACGAATTATTTCAGCTCACTCCTGAGCCAGTCATTCATCATAGTAAACAAGCATGTATACTCGGAAAGATCCCTCAGCAGTGACTGTGTGTTCCCACAGCCTCTCCTGAAAGCAAGAATAATAGTCCCACGAGAACACTTCCTTTCCCAGACCACAAACGCCAGCACGGAGCCAAATGCCCCCTCACACCCAGAGGTGGCATTTTCACAGGCACCTCTTGGCATCAGTTTAGCACGAGCTCCCCAGCTTTTGACATGGTCTCAGGAAATATCACCAGGTGTATCCCTGGGGACATAATATCAGAACATTTGTGACACTTTGATTTTGCTTTAAACAGTATATATTTTTTCTAGCAGGAAACTTTCTCTGGCTCTTGAAAAGACTGTTGGCAAGCCTGAGTTCCCAGGCCTGGTCACAAATACGCCATCAACCCTCCCTCGAGTCCACCCAAGCCTCCCTCTGCCCAGCCCCCCATGACCTATTTACACTCCCTCCTCTGTCCTGACCCAGATTCCCACCATCCTTTAGGGCCAGCTCAGGCCTTCCTCCTTCTGAAAGCTTTCTTCTACCTATACAGAGCGATTCCTTTTTCTATTTCCTACATAATTTAAAGATGGTACCAAATAATTTACCATGTAATTGCAGAAGCTCTTACATTGTTATTCATCCACGTGTGCAGCTTCTGTCTTTGAACTAGACTGTAGTCTTGGCGTCTTTTGTTGTTTTGCATCTCAATTTAGGGCTCAGTCTGGGGAAGCTGTGGTCCTGGATGAGGGCCCGAAGCCATTCAGTGAGAAGTCAAGCAACGGCGGGGCACACATCTAAGAAAGGTTGAATATTCTTGTATGTTCTCACCGTGAGTCCTCATCATGAAACAGCATAAGAACTCCATCAGGGGAGCCATTATGATAATAATTGAGGCTCCAGAATCAAATTTAGTTCTCTAAAATCCATGAAATAGCATTCAGAATCTTGGTTCATTGCTTATAAGCTCTTATTCACTCGTGGGAAATTTATGGATCCCCATAAATTATACATAATAAATGATAAATAACTGACATTCATTTAACACTTATTCATTTAATAATTGTAATTCATTAAGCACTGTGCGAAATATCCTTTGAAATTGGAGCTATTAACTTCCTCCATGGACCCATTTTGTAGATGAGGCAACTGAGGCTTGCACAGAGCCAAGCAGCTATTATCAGTGCAGTGAGGAGGTCAGGAGAGAGGAGGGAGTGTAAATAGGTCATTTGGAGAATGGAATAACAGCAATACACGTGGAGGCATCTTTCAGAAGTGCACGGGGGTATTTCAGCTCTCATAGTAATTGGGAATGTTACTGGCATTGGATGCCAGACATCCTGTGATGCGCAGGGGTGTAGAATCATATAAAATTGTTGAATGACCCCAGTGGACATTCTTTTGGTGGGAGAATATAGCTCTCATCTATTTACAATGATCTGAGTCTAGAACGACCCAATTTTACATTCAATCCCAGGTGCTTTTGCACAGCTGAATACATTCTGCGTATTGACAGGGAGGAAGTTGTTTTGTTTGTTTGATTCACAACCTACCAGATCTGGAAAAAAAAATCACTTAACTGATGTTATCGCTGTCATTTGAATGACCAGCGCGAGACAGACCAGGGCCGATCTGCGTTTGCAGCTAACGTGTGCATGGCAATCTCATGTGAGAACCCTCGCCCAGGACGACTTCCTTACATCGAGGTCAGCTGTGACTGAGCGTTTAGATACTAACCTAGACATTCTATTTTAAATTTTTTTTCCTTTATATTATGCTCGGGCTTCTTATTTTTAAAAAATGTATGTAGGTAGGTTAAAATTTTATGAATGTCAAGAGGGGTACTAAAGAATGTCTTAGAAGGTATTTATTAGCCTTTCAGGATCCCAGGGCAGCAAGGGGAGAGGTGGGTTGGAAGCAGCAGAGGCCAGTCTGGCTTGGTGGGTCTGTGCTCGCGTGCGCAACTGCATAGGCAGATACTGTCGTATGATTTGAATCAGGAATGAAATATTTCATAAGCTAAGAAGAGCAATCTTAGTATAGGAGCTGGCCTGCTAAGAGCTTGGCCGCTGCCCAGCAAGGTGTCATCTCCAGTGCTCAGCTCCAGGGGTCAGCCCCAGGGGTCAGCTCCAGTAGATTTCATGAGTGCTTGCTCAGTTGCAGGTTGGAGGCTCCGCCTCTCCTGCTTCAGCTACCCCTGCAAGGAGCCATGTCCACCAGAGGTCTGCTCAGGCATGGGGAACAAGGAGCATCATTTGACAGATGGTGTATATGAATGAGCCTGTCACTACAGGCATCTTGAGTGTTCTTGTTCCCTGGCTTTGACTTAAGAGAAGGCAACTGGGTCTTGGGACTGCTTGGCCAGTATGCTCCCTGTTAAGAGGACTAGCCCTTGAGGTGGCCTCTGGGGCTGAGCTTGCTGAAGGGCTAACTGAAGGGAGCATGAGCTATCTTTGGACTCCGCTATCTTTGCTGACCTTGGAAGGACAGCGTAGCTGGCACAGTAATGAGGACCCTTGTTAGGGTGGAAACCCATCTATGCTTTGCTCAATTTTGGTGCTGTTTTGACTGAATATCTGTGTCCCCCAAAAATTCACAGGTCGAAGCCCTAACCCCAGTGTGATGAATATGGAGATGGGACCTTTGGGAGGTGCTTAAGGTTAGATGAGGTCATAAGGATGGGGTTCCTATGATGGGATTAGCATCCTTCTAAGGATAAGAATAGACTACAGCTCTGTGTGAGGACACAGAAAGAAGGTGGCCATGTGCAAGCCAGGAGGAGAGCTCTTATCAGACACCAAATCTGTCAGCACCTTCATCTTGGACTTCAAGCCTCCAGACTGTGGGAAATAAATATCTGTTGTTTAAGCTCCCCGGTCTATGGTGTCTTGTTATAGCAGCCTGAGCTGACTGACAGGTGCCATGCAATTCTGAAATGAGAATGAAGCCCCCGCAGGGAGAAAATAGACAGGAAATGTATAAAAAGAAAGAAGATACTAGTTAATTATGTGGCCTTGTCGATCATGGAAGGTGCCGCACATCTGGTTGCCGTCATTGAGTGCCCACCGGGTACTACTCTGGAAAACCAAGAGTAAATCTGGCCTTTTAAACACTTTATGTTTAAAAATGTTTAAAGTTATGACGAGTGAGCCAGTGGTGGGAGCTCCTTGTGACGGAAGCTCCGCTGAGATGGAGCATGCCCTCCACTGAGAAGAAACTGCAGAGAAGAGGCTGATCTATGCCTGTGCACATATATATTTGCTGAGAATCTACAAGGACATACGCTAAGGTACTGACAGTAGCAGTCTCTGAGTGGCAGGATTTCGGTGACTTTATGTTAGTTTTGTTTATCTGACTTTTCTGAATTTCTACAATGCACATGATGTTTTTGTAATAATATTTTCCTCTAATTAAAAATAAAAAGCAATCTAAGTGATTCTGATGCATGCCCAAGTTTGAGAACCAGCTCTCTGAATAGTTTTCTTAACTTCTCCAAGCATCAGAATCAATGGAGACAATCTGATCTCTGGGTGTGGCTGTGGGGAAGTAGAGGGAGGAATTAATAGGACTTTGAACCAGGAGTCCTAGTAAGTGACAAATAGCAGTTCCTGTTAGAAATATGTTTATTGTTGGAAGGATAATTCCTAATCCCATCTCAAAATATACATTACCTTTAGGCAATGTGGCTGTTCACATGGAAAAAACAAAATGTATTTATCATGGAAATGGTACACAAGACACAAAGGATGGTGTGGCCTTTCTGGTATATATGAGGATTTTGGGATACGCAGGGTTTCAGTGCTCTTGATTCTTGACCGAGAATACTGCCTGCTGGCTCTACTGGGAGAGTAGACGCCGGCTCCTAAGACTTGTACTTCTAGGCCACAGACTTCACAATGTATCTGTTCAAAGCTGTATAAAGGGATTTGGGCAGTAAGTAGTGATGGCGTTTTGAGTTTCTCAGCTTCGAACCCAGTGTCTGAAAATTTTCTGGAGTGCTCCAGGTTTCTTGTACCCTTAGTCATGGATCGCTTGTTATAAGCCAGAACTCAGAGACAGTGAATTTTGCTGTGAAAATTACAAGCACAGCGGAGGACTTACAAGTGCCCCAGTTGTAAGCCTCAGATAGAGGCTCCTTCCAGCAAAGTTGACTTTTTTTTATCATAAACCAGTATAAACAAGCAGCTGCACTAGGATCCTATTAGTCAAAGCATCAGAGAGAAATTCCAGATTATGATGCCATGGTACCTTTATGGGTGTCTGCTCCCAATTTCAATACAAGGGGCAGTTTCTGCACACCCCCAACAAGCAAGTCTCAGACGTCAACAGGGCATCTGAGAATTCAACCCAATTCTGACACTATCTACATGGAGATAATATTAGAGTCCATAGGTTACAGGCTCACTCTGTGGATTAAAAAAAAGGGGGGGGTTCTATGGAAAATAACCTCAAGAGTGATCTGTTAATAAATTTCTAACTGGGCACGTCATGGTGGGTAGTCACTCCGGGGTATATAACTTCTTCAGTAAAAGGTTTATTTTTGCCTTAAGCAAGCCCTGTCCATTGTTTCTATGCATCTAGGTTAACACACCTTTGAAACACGTTACTACTAGAGAGCACATAATCTCAACTATTCTATAATCCAGTTCCTGCTTTGCTTTCCCCTATCTCCATGTAATCTTCCCTCCTTAATTTCAAATGCATAAAAAAAGCTGCAAAACTGTTATTCCCTGCAGCATTTGAGATCTTGCTCCCCAGCATATGTTATCAGTTTAAATAAATTCTTATAAAAATTCTTTGCGGGTCTGGATGTTTCTTACGTCCACAAGTCCTGTAATATTGCTCCTTCCCCCGCTTTAGACAGCGGTTGCAAGTCCAGGTTGCTACTGCTCTTCTTACCAACAATCTGCAAATGGGAGGTTCCAACGCGCTTCCAACTCAGGATGACAATCACAAGTCCAGGTTGTTACCCATGCTTCTGACTGGGCCCGAATCAGAGGTTCCCACAACTCCCTCCGTAGTTCCATTCGTTTGCTAGGACAGCTCACAGAACTTGAAGAAACATTTTATTTACTAGATCCCCGGTTTATTGTACAAGGCTGTAACTCAGGAATAGCCAGATAGAAGAGATGAATAGAGGAAGCTATGCAGGGCAGGGGCACAGCTTCCATGCTTCTCAGAGTGTACCACTCTCACCACTCTCCCCAAATCTCCAGGTGTTCATCAGCCTGGAAGCTTTCTGAACTGTCCTTTTAGGTTTTTAGGGAGGCTTCATTAAAGAAGGAAGATCGATGAAACTTGAGAGTGTTACTGTTTAAACTCAATCTCTAGTCCCTTTCCCCTCGCCGGAGGTCAGTGGGTGGGCCTGAAAGTTCTAACTTTCGAATCACAGGATTGGCTCCACTGGCGACCAGCCCCCATCCTACCAAAAGCCACTCATTAACATAACAAGAGACAACTTTATCTCCCTCAACACTAGGAAATTCCAAGGGCTTAGGAAGTTGTGACCAGGAACCCTGAAGCAAGACCAAATACATAAGAAAAGTACGTTTTTGGTCATTAGATATATTAGATGTATGTATTCATCTAATGACCAAATATGTATTTTCTTATGAATCACAATATTGCAGTACCCTATCTGAATTCAGATGCACAAGGCAACTGGTAGATTTAGGGGCCATGTTATCTTTCCCTGCCTGGTGCATGAATCAGGATGCCTAATTCTCTAACTCAGATCCATCTGGGAAAGTATAAACACTAGAGATTTCCAGGCCCCACCCCCTGAAGACTTTAATTCCTGGGGTTCCAGTGGAGTCCTGGAATACACACTAAAAAAAAAAATAATAAATAAATAAATAAATAAATAAATAAATAATCATCCCTCCAGGATAAAGCAACAAGATAAGTGACACCATGAGGAAATGATCAGTAAAGGACTGTGGATCTGTTTAGACAGAACAATTAATTGTAAAGAATATTTTTGGGTCACTGGGGAAAATAATTTTTTTTTCTTACAGAAAAATGGACATAGTTAACTAAGAAAAGCAAGTTTGAAAATAACATGCATGGTACTATCTCATTTAGGCAAAAACAAAATATATACATATTTGTCCAGAAATATAGGTTATACACTGAGGTGTTAAGAGTGTTAACCTCTGGTGTTATTATGTTCTTATTTTTGCTTATCTGACTCTTCTAAATTTCTACTATATATATGATGTTTTTGGTAATAATTAAATGTTTTTTTAAAACAAAATAAAAAGCCGTCGGTGGATCTGATGCATACCCACATTTGAGAACCAGCTCTTTGGGCAGAGCTTTCTGAACACACCTGAACTTCAGTGTCACCTGGGGCACCTGTTACGAGTCTGGGTTCTCAGGCCCCTGTCCTGCAGGATCTGACTGGTTTGGGGTGTGGCCTGGGAGAAGGGTTTTTCCCAAGTGCCCTGGCCATTTCTATTATTAGACAAGGATAACAAACTCTATTAGAGCTTCTCCCACTCATGAGCATGTGGACCTCCTGGGGATCTTGTTCAAGGGCACATTCAGCAGATCTAGATTTTGCATTTCTAACAACTCCCATGTGGCTCTGAGGCTGTTACATCCAGGCCATCCTGGGAGCAAGGCTTGAAAGGATGGTGAGGAGACAGCAAGGGAAAAGTTTTGACTCAGCACACTAACCCTCGTTGTGCCCTTAGACATGGCTCTGAGATGGAAGCAGTCTGGAACAGAGCACAGGAGGAGTAAATAGGCTACATAGGCAGAGGGCAACGCGATAGGGTGTGGTAGGGGCTGTGGCTCTGATCCAAACAGGCAAGTGCTGCTCAGTCTTAGCCCAGTGGTGTCTCATGCAAACCCTTGTCCAGTACCCTTAAATCTTCCTTTTCAAATGAGGCCAGAAATAATATAAAATCTTCTATTTTCAAAACATTGCACAGGCCAAACAAAATATGTCAGCCGGTTAGATCCAGCCTGGGGCCATCAGTGCTGGATTGTTGGTCTCACTCAGAGTATCAGTCAAATCTCCAGTCTTAATAACTAAATGTTAATGAGTCTACAGGATAGAGGTTAACCAATAATTATTCTTGCTGACATTGAAGGCAAAACCCAAACACAACAGAAATTTTTTGAATATTCAACTCTTTTGTGTTAAAATAAGCCAATGAAAATTAACTCCAGCTAGCACTTTGACTTGCTGTGTAAACATTGTCCCAAGGCGGATAAAAGGACTGTAAGGCTGAAGTGGGGGGCAGGGGAAGAGTTGCAGGGGCCAGGAACATCCTAAAATGAGCGTATTAAACACCTCTTCTCCCGGCCCCCATTGTCCACTAAGCCATTCACAAGTCTGATGTTCTCATCCATGTCCAAAATTTGCCATGAGCAAAAAGTTCTTGAGATTTGCAAGAAAACCGTATCAAAGCATCACAAGAAAGCTAATTCTGCAGCTCTTAATGAATCTCATTTACATTTTTTCAGCTCTTTGATTTCTGAGCACTATTTAAGGGGTAGGCTTGTTCAGTTCATTTACTTTGGATTTTTAACTGTCCAAGGTGACAATCCTCAGCCGTATAATTTTCCTCCTGTGCCCAAATCAATAAAATGCACCCAAAAGCTAATATGCATTTTGAGCTCCACTGAGGCCCAATACCCTCTGGAATCACAGTGACTTGGAAAACAGTAAACAACCAGAAGTGAGCTGAGCCCTGCTGCAGGCATTTAGTTCTCAGTGGAGAATAAGAATGTTCAAGCCCATATCTTGTGCTTTCTTCCTGAAGAAGACATAACACTGTCAAACTGAAAAATTATACAGTTAAAGGGAACTGACTATAGCATTTTCGGATGAGCAAAGGAATGAATGCTATGCCCCCTCTCTCCCAGATAACATATCTGAATAAGTTTCTGGGACAAACATTGAAGGTTGGTTGACCTAACACCCATTTCTGGACATTGGTCTTCCTTTCTTGTCTATACGATATAGTCTAAGAAAACAAATGTTTAATTTTCCTATCTTCCCTTGCAATTAGAGGTGGGTATATATTTTTCTGGCCGATGAAATATAGCCCGAAATCTATTGTAGCAGTGGGCTAAGGATGAAGTTTCAGGGAAACTTTGGCTTTCTAGATGCAATGAAAAAGTTGAGCTAGACACTATTTCTTCCCCTCCTCTCTACCTTGAATGCACATGTGATGGCTGAAGCTGTGGCAGCCTTTTGCAAGCCTGAAAGGATTAAGAGAAATACCATGAGGTCAGCCTTGACATCATTGTGAGGTTTAATAGCAGCCACCAAATACCCTCCAAATTGTTTAAGACATAGAGGTTATATTTTCTATTAAGTATAGCCAAACATAATTCTAAAATGTACAATTCGCCATCAAATTAGATAGAGATACAAAATCTTATATGAGGTGAAGTGGCCATGTAGAGCAAAGATGCCATATTTCTTTGGAGCTAAACTGGCTTCTAGAGTTCTCAGTGCAAGGCTTCACTGGTAACCCTACCAAGGTAGGGTAAGTGGAACTGAGAACCCCTCTTATTTCTACCCAACACTACTTTTACACATGAGGTTGAGTATCACACCAGAACTTACACAAGAAATAGTTATTTCTGTTAACAAGAGTTGTAATTATCAAGCCCCATCTTGAGCCATGGGAAGAAAGTAGGGTTAATGTCCAGAGGTCTCTAAATAATATCTCTGCTTCTGGCATTCCATCATCAGAATCTCCAGCAGAACCTCATTCTTCTGTGGCCAATGGCCCAACGCTGGTTTATCTACTGGGTTTGGTCAAGAGAACATGGCCAACATCCTTTCTCCACACTGGCTGAGGCTGCTTAACTCTTGTCCTATTAAAGGATCCCATGGGATTCAGAATCCAGCATCACTTCAAATAAATAATAGACTGAATAGTTTACTGAACATGTGCATGTTTCTAACTAATTAATCCTCAAAGCCCTTAGAGGTAGATACTATTTTTACCCCATTTTCAGATGAGGAACCTGAGACAGAAAGCCTAAGTGATTGTCCTAGTACTCACAGCTAGACATGGAGATGCTGAGGCTAAAAGCATGGGCTATCTGTTGTCAAAGTTTATACTCTAAACTGTTATATAAGATAAACTGTAACTTGATAACTGAAGTAGCTTCGGGTGGGTCCCAGGTTAGAGAAAATTCAGTATAAAGGTGTTTTAGTTCTCTTTCCTTTTCTCAGTCCAAATGGGGCATGGTGAGACATGCTGGGAATGGCAGGGATTGTTAGTGCTCACCCAATAGTCTTCCCCGAATTCCCAGCTTCCCTTGCAGTTAGCTCGGGGCCACAAGTTAACTACTGAGAACAGAACTGATATATTTCTTACCTGGGCTGAGAGAAATAAGAGCCAAATGTCACCTCTATCCCTCTTCCTCTATTGTAAGTGACCATGAAGACCATGTTATAGATGTACTAACTATATGATGAATGAGGGTAGTGTAGCCCTACATGTAGCACAAATTTCATTGTGAAGAAATAACTTTATGTTATTTAAGACACTGGGATTGTGTGATTTTTATTATGATTATTGTGGCATAGCTGAGCTTATCCTGACTAATAAAATGGGCCTCTATAATGTGATCAGGCTACCTTGCTTGTAGCAATTCTGCAAAAAGAGGTAATTGTGATGTGGAAGCCATTATAATAGGAAATTCATTTTTCACAGGTTATTCTGTATCCAAATCATAGAATGCCTTATCTGCCTAATGAAGCAGGACAGTTTCTTAGAATTAACATGAAGATGTTACCTGAGTTACAAAGTTTGGCACTACTTAATGGAAATTATGATCATAATTTCAACTAATATTTCCAGCTGCTACCTCTCAAGAATTTTATACATTGGTCTCATATTTTTACAGGGTGAAATGTTTGCAAAATATATGTATAAGCATCTGCATGCTAACAGAAACAATTTCATGACCCATTACACTTTCCATGCAAATGTAGAGACAGTGGGAGCTGGGATTTGGCTGAGGTTTGCCAAATGCCTGATTTTGATAGTGAACCCGAAGAGCCTATTTGAAATAAAACTATACATTGGTGATTCAAACACTTATTGAGCATATACTATGTGCTAAGCACTTTACCAGAGGTTGGAAGTACAGTTATAAATAAGATAGAGTTCTGCCTCATGAGCTTTGCATCTGACAGACGGAAATGAACTTTGGAAATGACAGATGAGTTTATCTGAAGATGTTAAGAGAATCTAAAAGCAAAGTATGTGTCAGACTGATACATATAAGGTTTAACTATCTGGTCCTGCTCACCCGTTTAGTCTTCTCTCTATCACTCTTCATTCTGCATTCCCTTTGCTCCTGTCCAGCTGACTCAGATGCATGTCTCAGAAAGTCACCAAGCTTTCTTCCCCCATGGCTTTATTTAAGCTATTCCCTCTGCCTAGAAGACACATTCTTCCACCTCCTTCTGGGTGTTTACATTGCCCGTGCCTCTTTGTCCTTGAGGCAGTTCAAGGTGCTGACTCCTGCAGAAGCTTTTTTGGATTGCTCCCAGTTTGGATTAACTCTCCTAGTGATCACACATTGTTCTGTCTATAAGCACACCTGACTAACCTATTCCCTTTCTTACTGGCATGGAGGAGTTGATGGAGACATGATGGATGCATGCCTTCTTGGGATGAAGGGAGGGACCAGTGCTTGCTGGTGTCTGAGTCATGGGGGTCGGGAGGAGTGGAGCAGATGTGGCAGGCAGAAGTGGATGGCATGGTTAGGAGATTGGTTACACTGAGTGATTTGGTTAAGCCAGATAGTAAATATACTGATAATGACAAGTTTTTCACTTGTCAGGTGGGGCAGCTAGGAAAAGCTCTGAGATATTGGATTAAAATTGGAGATACTGGTTTGAATTTGTGTTTTAAAATGTGATATGTGGATAAAAACACAGATATAATAATAGTTATAGATGTGCATACATATACGTATATATGTGTGTGTATATATATGTGTGTGTGTGTATACACACATATATGTATGTGTGTGTGTGTATGTGTGTCCTCATCCTGTCTGCTGAGAGGGCCTAGAAGCAATGACAGGTTTCAACTATATCTGTCATGTCTTATATCTTCAAAAATATATATATGGGGGTAACAATTCTAATGGGCTGGCGGTCAGTAACCAGTGGGGGTTAACTTCCTTCTGTATTTTGAGAATCTTAAAACACAGAAAAGTACAAAGAACAATACCATGAAAATCTGTATGCCCGCCATCTGGAATTGCCAACTGTTAGCATTCTGTCATATTTGCTTTGTCTTTATTTTATTCAAAGAAAAAAATTACAGATCTAGCTTAAGTCCTTTTATCCATCATTCCCTGTTCTATCCCCAACAACCTTTCACCACCGACAACCACTGTATTAGAGCACATAACCTTCTGGCCCATTTCAGGTTATCTTTAGGCATATATTTAGTTTCCATGAATAATATATATATTTTTATTAAATTTTTAATAAAGTGCATCATATAAGACATAAACTAAAACTGGCTTCTTGTTTCTGAGCTCTATCTTCATTGGAAGAAAATTTTAAAAATATATCTTTATATATTTAAATATATATTTATTTATATCTATATGAACAAAAACTATTTGGCTCACTCCTCTGAACTGCAGTTTAATATTTAATTCTTTACATTTTATTTAGCCATTGCCCTAGTTATGCACATTGAGGCAATTTCCAATTTATTGCTTTCCTCTTTTTTTGCAAGTTAAGAGTGATCCTCCGTTTCTTTTAACCATCAGTATACTCATTATTTTCAGAAACAAATGTAAGATATCTCTGCATAAAACAGACAAATTTAAAAAGAGGTAAACAATCTGTTGTTATACTGGAACTTAAACCCACAAGGTGGTACCTGAGGCTGATCCATAGCAATTCTTTTGATGATTTGAAGATCTAGGAAAAATAACTAAAACATAGCTTATTAACCAGAAAACACACATCTTTTTAAAAAGTTACTCTTTTTGCATGACATTTTACTCCTGTATGCAACCAAGATGATTATTTTTCCAGCCTAATTGCAATATAACCAACAAATAAAAATTGTATATATTTAAGATATGGGGACTTGTATTTTAATATATATACATTGTGAAATAGCCGCCTCAATCGAGCTGATTTTATATATGCAGCAATAAACAACCTCGTATGTGTCTCCTGGTGCACAGATGTGCTGGCTTCTTTCTTGAAGCTTGTTGTTACAAGATTGATAAACCAGGAGAAAGACAAAAATATAGTGTGATTACTCCAGGAAGGCATTGAAAACACTCATGATCACATCATGACTACAATGAATAAAATGTGGACTGGATGATCTTATTCTTAGGTGAATTTATAACTGGTTGATCAACTTGACCAAAACTCTATATAATTGATTTTTAGGCAAAGAGCTCCTGTGGTGTAAAGGAATTTAGAATTTTAATCTATTTAATAACTTATCATCCATCCATCCATCCATCCATCTCTTCATCCAATGTTGTGAGTGGCATTGTACCAGGTGCCATGGTAGACACTGAGTTTGAGGAGCCACCAGCATTCAGAAGTTCTTGACAGATGGCTGGTAGCTAACTCATATTTGTTAGCTGACACTTGAGAGGGATGTGTCCTCCTAAAATCATATAGAGTTGCTATGACTTTGGTGAAGATTCAGAATACACGCTTATGAGAGTTCAAAAAATTTTTAAAGGGGCTAGGAATACTTGGCAATCAGACAGGTTAAAGCAGTAAGATATCTATCAAATTCTTTCCATAGCATAAGCTAATTAAATAAAACTTATTAGGAAAATGTGACATCAATGATAAGCATATGTGTATACACACAAATACATACAAAAACATATGTATATACTAGTTCTAAGTTGGAGAGATCTAGCTTGGCAATAGTTATATGAAATATATACTCAGATTTCTGGCTGAGCATAAGTTCAGCATGCACCAGTGGCGTGAGCTTAGAAGGCTAAGAACACTGGCTTAATCCTAGGCAAAACTAGGGTGTTTGTACTAACTCTTGGGTAACGGTAATGACAATTCTACAGTTTACTAGGCATTTAATAAAGTCAAAAGCATTATTAATAGCATTCTTATAATAAAATACAGTGATCCCAATTTAAAGAGGAAGTTACTGAGGCTCAGAGAGACCAAGGAACTTGCCTAAAGTCATGTAAGTAATAAGAGCTGAAGCAGGGATCCAAATACAGCCATATTTGGCTTCAGAGTCTTAATCATCCCACTATGCTGTGTTACCTCTTTTCCATGTAGATGGACCCACAGTTGCATTGTACCTGGTGATGTGGCCAATCCAACTCAGAGGGACCCATCTTTGAAGGATGGGAAACAAAACAACAGTCACGTATATTATCACTAATCACCACTAGAACAAAATAATATCCCTGTGAGCCAAACTGCTACTGACACGTGGCCATAAGGTATGCTTTTCTCAGTGTACCTCTCTAAGAAACGTCTTTCCACTTAAGAGGAAGACGCACATGGGCAAAAGGTCAAGTCTGAGTTATGGCTCTCTCACTCCTAGTCTGAGACATCTTAGGGTAAGGCATAGAAATTCTCAGTCTTTCATCATCAGTAGTGGCATCTATATCTCATGGTTGTTTCAAGGATTAGAGTTAATACATGCAAAGCCTAGCACATACCTGCCACCACATAGTAAGGGCTCAATAAATAGTATGATGATGGTGAAGCTGCCCCTGCTGCTGTGAGGCATTCTTTTTGGAAGCAAAAATGCTTTTTCATAGGGTTGTGGGATCCAAAGGGTTCTCATGAGAAACCTGCCTTCCTCTTCCTCACTTCCTAGAGGAAGAGGTATATTTTTCTTTATACCATCTCATCTGCCACTCATTAAACCATTCATCTGCCCAGAAGGGCCACCTTTTTCTAATATCTATAAAGTGTCTCATTGGTTAGCTATGTGTTCGAGTCTCCCAACCAGGCACCCTGACTCCAGAACCAAGAGCAATACAACCTCTCCTACCTTTGTCTTTCCAAGAACTATTCTACTGACCACCAAAACAAGGGTTTCTGGTTACAATTCCCAAGAAATGTGATCAGATGGAAGAAATGAGAGCCCACTGGCTGAAGCCTCCCAAAGTATCTCCTGCTTCTCAGTCCAATAACTTTTGTTTTACTTTGGCATTTATGGCCTGTGATTGTATGTTAGAGGGTATGTCACCTCCAGTGGGCACATTAAAGAACCTGAATGAAATACAGCTTTGGGAAGACTGACAGTCCCTGTGACTTACAATAAAGCTCACCAAAGAATTTGATGACTTCATCAAAGAGAGAATCCCAGGAGGAAGAGAGACTGCAGACTATGTCTATAATTTTCATTCACAGACAGAGATAGGCTTTAAGATTCAGCAAGGAGAGGAAGGCGTGAACCAAGCTTCTTAGGAACACAGGGCAGGAATGGGTGAGATGTGTGGTCTAAGCTTTTGTTTTGACATTTTAAAAAACATTTGCTGTAGTTCTTACCTGATAACACTGACCCTTCCCTCTTTCTCATGTTTAATTCAGTTCCTGTTCTGGTTATTTAGTGCTGCAGAACAAAATATCCCCACCCTGAATTTAATGATTTAAAATAACCATTTTATTGTGCTTATGATTTCGTGGGTCAGGATTAAGGAAGGGCTCAGCTGGGTGGTGCATCTCAGATCCACGTGGGGTCAGCTGGGAATGGAGAATCTCTTCCAAGATGGGTCCTGCAGCCAATTGTTGGTGCCTTGCTACTCTTTGGTCTCTCTTTCCAAATAGCAAATCATCCTTCAGGCCTCTATATGTGGCCTGAGCTTCTCCAAGGATGGTCTCCAGATAGTCATACTTCTTATGTGGTTCTGGCTTACACCAGAGTGAGTGTTCCAAGATACGGGTAAACGGAATCTGCCTATCTCTTTAGGCTTGGATGTGGCAACTGGCAAGTGTCATTTCCACCATATTCCATTTGTCAAGGCAGTCACAGGGCCCATCCACATTCAAAGGGAGGAGACATAGAACCCTGAAGACTTTGTGTCCACTTATAACCCACCCTACACTCCTAAGACTATCTCTTCTACCTCCTGAATTTCTCCAGAATATGCCTCAGACTTATCATCTTTACCATGACTATCTGAGACCGGGCTAACTGCCCATCCCATGTCCATCCCTTACTCTCTCCCACCCATTCTCCACACTGCAGGTAGATTTTTCTTCCCAAATCAAAAAAGTACATATCATGTTTCTACTTGAAATTCATCGAGAGCTCTAACCTAGACTTCTTTGTGCAGTAGTCATCTATTTCACTTCCTTTCCCTCGCTCATGGTAACAGCATTTTCATTTTTCTTTGGTTTACCACTTTTTCCCCCGACTCAGTCCTTGTAGTTCAGAGAGAGCTGACATCACCTTTCCTCCACCCCTGGCTTTAGAGGTGGGCATAAGCCCAGATCTGGTCACTTAGAATTTTCCATCCTGTGCATCATTTCAGAGACAGGCATACAAACTGGGCCAAGAGAGAGAGAGAGAGAGAGAGAGAGAGAGAGAGAGAGAGAGAGAGAGAGATCTAAGACTAAGTGAAATTATATGTAAAAAATGCTTTTGTAAAGTGAGGGGTGGCTAGAATTGCTAAGGTAGTAGGTAATATGCCAGATGGCCATTGTTTGCTGCCACCAGGGGAAAGCCAACACCAAGAAAGGTGAAACTAAGGGGTAGAGAAGCATCCCTAACAATATAATTAGATCACCTAGATACATCCATTCCTGAAGTCCCTCTTGGTCTTTTAATTACATGAACCAATACAATCTTTTTTTCTGTTTAACTTACTGAGCCTGGGTTTCTGTCACTAGGAACCGAAGGAGTCCTAACATATCCACTTCACGTGATGTCTGCCTCGCTTCATCATTTGGACTGTGTTGGCCTTTCCAGACCTTCTCTAGCCTCTGGCACCCCCACAGCTTATGCCCAAGTCACAATCTTTCTACCTGTGTTCCCAGATCATGCCTTACTCATTCAGGTTTCTGCACATATGTTCCTTCTGCCCGGATAAAGCTTTCCCATGTTATCCACAGGAATTTTCCTGCTTATTTCTCAAGACTTGGCTAACCCATCACATTCTACCTGGGAGCTTCTAAAAATCTTTCTCACCCTCCACGCATACCTCATCAGCTTGCTTTGCTCTCAATATTCTCCTGGGGGAATTTTACTCATCTCTCTTCCAGAATTTGCATATTTTTAAAGTGTTGTATATATGATCATGCTGGTTTCCTCCACTTGACCCTGAGCTCCATTAAGGGTCTGACTTTATCGTACACATATTTGAGTTCCCAAGGTCCTTCAGCACAGTTCCTCACACACAACAGATATTCATTAGTGCAAAACTACCATTTTTAATTCACAAAGATGTGGTTCCAAAGCTGCTATTGTCTGTGTCACCACACACTTCAGACCCTTCTCGCAAAGACTGACACAGATAACCGCAGATCATGTGCTCAGTTCCTTATCTGCCGTAACCCAAGGGGGTCTCAGCACTTCTTTAAAAATTAATTTGTTCCTTAATTAAGAAACATGCTTATTTCTAATTAACCAACCTTCTGTGTAATATAAACAGATCGCGAGTAACTAAACAGCTTTGCCCACCTCATTTCCTGTCTGGGAGCAGGACAGTGAAACCATTTTTGTACATTAGCTGGGAGGCTGGGGAATATGTGCATGCTCGACTTGCATAGACGGAATTAAAGGAATTGAAAAAGAGGGAATTTGTCAGCTCTTAATCCCTAACTAGCAAATTAAATTGCTGCTACACTCTATCATTACATCATTTTCAGAATTTCTTAAGATGAGAAATCTCCACAGTTATTAAAGAGTTGACTCAAACTCTTTGCAGCTCACATCCATATGTATCATATATATGTATATCGTGCTGCCCACATGGACGTGCGGCAGAAAGTAGATATTCTGAATAGGATCCAGCTGGTTTGCAGCAGGCTCTCCTGGAAGCAGTATATTTACACTAGGATAAGTCGGAGTTTGAGAGGAGGCAGGAGGCACGATATTATGCATCCTTAATGAGAGACCTGTCATTCTTTGACACCATCAGGTGTGTGGGAAAGCATCCGGAGACAGACTAATGGTTTTGTAATAACAAATGCTAATGGAGGAACACACAGCCCAAGGTATATTCATTAAACTTCTTCTACCTTGAAACAATTCACTGACCTGGATCCTCTCATATCCTGAAGTGGGTAAGGTTCCATCTCAGGTGCTCTTCATACCTTGAAAATGCAAAATGCACAACCCAGGAAAACTCCAGTTTGGGAACTGTTTTCTATACAGATACTACACTATTTAGTCAAATACTGGTGAACACAACAGCACATATACTGATAGCTGACTTTATTTCAAAATGTGCTCTCTTTAAAGGCATGAATGAAAAATAAAAAGCACTCACATTGCCAAAAGCAAGTATCTCTATGAATTTAGAAACCCATGGATTATGGCTAGGATTCTTCTCAAAGGTTATGTGTTATTCATTCACAGTGATTACATGGATACAAAGAAACACTATATCCTGAGTAAAATGTGATTATGCTTAAATACATCTGTGACACTGTTGATTCTTCCAAAATTTCCAAATTTTGCAGGCCAAGGGATAGACCAAGGCTTTTCTCCATTCAAAGTAGGTCTAGTCTTTATTTTAGGGAATAGCAGCAAGACCATACAAGAAAATTTACATAGCGTATGAGATATTTTTAACTTGGCCCTTTAGCGTGCCCCACCCCACCCTTCCCTATTCTACTCTCTGTCTTTGGAAGCTGGCCTGAATGTACCACACAACCCTTCTGATGTCCTATTGGGCTCGGAGATCAGAAAGGTGAGGGAGTTAAGTGAGGTCAGAGTGTTTATTTCCCAAGGCTCCTCCCTTCTGGGTTACCTTGGGTTGTCTGGATCCCATACTGAAGGTTTCTGCTCCTCTCCAGATGGCTCTCTTCTCACTATTGTCTCCTTCCAGGTCTGTAGCATTTCCTCATCCCCCAGGGCTACAGATGACAACAGCTCGGTTCTTACTTGCTCTGGGTTACACCCCTATCCCTTGTAATTCCCCTTTTTTAAATAGGCCCTTTGTGAAATAGGTACTCCTATAACCATCCTAATTTGAGTGTGCCATCTGTATCTTACTGAGATGCTGGTACATACAACAAATATTTTTCAATATATTTTTCAGATATTTGCTCAATAGTATGGCAATCTCCAAATATTCCCAGACTCTGATCCTGGGCAAGTCAAAGCCAATGTTTAAAATTGGTGATGAAGATGATCAGTTCTACTGTTGTGACAACAAACTCTTTAGGGAAAATGCTTTTAGTGTTTTATTTCTATAATATTTCTGTTGATGTTTTATATAGTATCCATTGGACTTTGCTAAATGTTCATTGCTTGACTTCCCTGGATCCATATTAATAGACAATTACTAGGACTCTGTGTTTTGCTAACTTAGCACAGTTTATGGCATTACTTGTCTGTCTTCTTTTACTTATCTATATGGTTTGCCCCAGAAAGCAAAGGTGAGTCTTCCTGCATCTTCTATGTTGAGAGTAGACCTAATACATGAAGGATTCTTCACAACTACTTCTTATACTGAAGAAATAGTTGGGGGAAGAATGGCATGGAGTAAAAAATTCTCATGCTAAGCATCATGGCACATAGATTAGAACCTTCATGATTTGAGATATAACATAGTAAGTAGGAAAGCTGACTCTGAATCCAGACTGCTTGGGTTTTCAATCTCGACATCACCGTTTACCAGTCAAGCAATCTTGTGTAAAATACCTCACCTCCCTTGAGACTCAGTGTTCTCATCTAGAAAGTGGGGATGTAACAGAACCTACCTGTACAGCTGTTGTAAAGGGTAAATGAGAGACCCATATTTGTGAAAACCTTAGTACATTGTTGCTCATGGTGAGTACTCAATAAACGCTGTTAATGATGCTTCAATTCAGTAAGCAGCACCTGATCATCCACTAGGTAAATTCAAATGGCCTAGATACTGGACCATTCTACCTTGTCCAAAGTCACCCCTGTGCATTTTTAGCAGTGTCTCAAGCAGGAGTTTGGAGATAATTATATACCACTAATTGAATGCTTGCATTTTTTTTTTCAGATGGTGTGCCTGGTCCTTTAAATATATTAGCTCTAATCTTCATAGGCTTTCTGTAATGCAGGTTTGTAGGACACCAACTTTCCCAGGGTTACCCAGAGGAGAATTTTGGAGCGCTGTACATTCTGAGGTCTGTCCATCTTTAAATTTCTTCTTCTTTAACCACATAAAAGTTTCCCATATTTCAGTCATTCAGGGGCTACCTTATCATGCATGAGTGCTGCTAGTACCCCTATTTATTTATTTTTCAATATTCTTTAAGTTGATCTTTAAAATTTAACCTAGTTCTAAGCAATAATATGATTAAATCATGGGAATGATGTAGTAGTGTTGTTTAGTTATGCATCAAAATAAATAGCTATTACAATAATAAAAGTTCACCACTATGCTACCTAAAATCATCTTTGATACAGGTAGAGGTATACAACACAGCAGAAGAGACCCAAGTTTGCAGAGATCATTCCAGACAGGCTCAGCTGTGTTCTCAGAGTAGAGGGCAAGGCTAACAGCAGAGCAGCAGCGAGTGGGAGTGTAGAGACGAATCAACCACAGAGCTCATTGCTTGAGATTGTTTCACTTGGACTTTGGTTTCACAAGCCATCACACATGTGTGGTAGGTAAACAGTGAGGCTCACTGTTTGGGGTGGCTACTGTTTCTAGAGAACGGACGTTGGTGTAGACCACAGGATGTGCCCATAGAGAAGGGGTCTACAGATGGATGGGAGAGGTGTCAAAACTAAGAGAGACTCTAATCACTCTGAAAGGGGAGAGACAGATCTGGACCTATATTTTGGCATCAAGAATGATGGAAGACAGTGTTTCAGGAAGATACAGGTGACTTTTGCTGAGGAGATACACCGTCATTAGGAAATAAGACAATTTGCAAATGTTTAAGAAAAAACCTGGATTAATGGTGAACAATTCTGTTATGGCTGAGTGATAGAAATGAAAGACATGTCCTAAGTAATGACTTATAACAAGCAATCACATTCTTTCCCAAATTAATTTATATGTAGGAAAGGTAAACCCAAATAGAATGAGGATTTGGGGCAATACTACATCCACATGTAACGTGTCCATTCATATATTTGTCTCACACACATAACTTGTAGAATTATGAAGGGTTAAAAACAGAATGTGAGCACTGGGCTCCGGCAACTATAGTATGAGGATTGTGCAAGTCACGGAACCTATGAAATAAGCATAATAATATCTATGTTAAAAGAGAACTTTCAGCAAGTTTGCAGGGTACATGATCAATATACTTATATATGGAATCAAAAAAGCTGAATTCATAGAAACAGAGAGTAGAATGGTGGCTATCCAAAGGTGGGGGGCGGGGGTTGCGGGGAGCCGAGGAAGTAGTGGCCAAAGTGTACAAACTCGTAGCAAGAAGACGCGTAAGTTCCGGAGAGCAGAAGCACAGCATAGTGATTATAGACAACAGTACTATATTATATTCCTCAGGGTCGCTGAGAGCCTAGATCTTAAATGTCCTCACCACAAAAAGAAAAAATAATAAATATGTGACATGATAGAGTTTTAGCTATTGCTATGGTAATACTCATATCGCAATATATAAATGTATCAAGTCAACACATTGGTGCATCCTAAGCTTACACAATGTTACATGTCAATTATATCTTAGTAAAAAAGAATCAAGTGCATTTCTGTAAAATCGCAATAAACAATCTAAAAATTAAATTAATAAAATGATTCAATTTATAATAGCGTCAAAAAATAAAATATTTAGGAATAAATTTAACAAAAGAAATGCAAGACTTATGTATTGAAAACTGTAAAACACTGTTGAAGGAAATTAAGACGTCAATAAGTGGGAAAACGTTCTGTATGCATGGATTGGAAGGCTCAATATTGTTAAGATGGCAATACCCCTTAAATTGATCTACAGATTCAACGTGCCTGTCAATATCCCAGCTGCCTTTTTATTTTTTTACACAAATTGACGAGTTGATTCTAAAATTCATATGGACATACAAAGGACCTGAATAGCCAAAACTTTCAAAAAAGAAATGTGAATCAAACCCACACAGAGATACCACCTTACACCCATTAGAATGGCTAATTAAAGACAGATAGTAAGTGCTGGTGAAGAGTTGAGAAACTGGAACCCTCAATCACTACTGGAAAAAATGTAAAATGGTACAGCTGCTTTGGTAAACAGTTTTGCAGTTTCTCAAAAGGTTAACATAGTACCTTATGGCCTAACAATTTCATTCCTAGTTATAAATCAAAGAGAAATAAAAACGTATGTCCATATAAGAAATAGTACTTAAGCGTTCATATCAGCATCATTCAAAATTGTCAAAACTAGTAATAAATCAATGTCCACTGACTTATAAATGGATAAATAAAATATAATAATAATAATATAAAAATGTAAATAAGATAATAATCCATGCAATGGAATATTTGGTAACAAGAAAATAAAGTACTGATAAATGCTACAACATAGATGAACTTTGAAAGCATTATGCTAAGTGAGAGATGCCAGATACAAAAGGCTACATATTATATGATTTCAATTTATATAAAACGTCCAGAATAGGTAAATCCAAAGAACAAAAAATAAATTAGTGGTTATCTAGGGCTGAGGGAGTTTGGGGAGAAATGAGAAGTGAATGCTAATCAGTACAGTGTTTCTCTTGGGAGGTAATGAAAATGTTCTAAAATTGATTGTGGTAATGATTGTACAGCTTTATGAATATACCACAAAACATTAAATTGTACACTTTACGTAGGTGAATTATATAGTATGTAAATTATATTGTGATAAAGCTGTTATATATAAAAGAAGAAAAGAAAGACGGTTGTAAGGATTAAGTATGCTGTTGCCACATGTAACATAACTTGCATGTAATATGTGCATTTGTTTGTCTTTTTGGTTATGCCTATGCATTGAGCACTCTCAAGAGGGTCATGCTGTGACCTTTTCTTTTCCACAATTCAGATATCCTAGGAATTCTGGAATGGAAGGCAGACTGGGAGGAATTATATTCCCAAATAATTATGCTAAGGGGCCTATCAGGGGAAACACTGAAAAGGTGCACAATCCTTAGACCACTGACTGCTATGCTGTTAAGTCAATTGGTTTTGTTGAATTTCATTAGTGGTAGCTGTTTACCCCAACTGCAGGGATGATATTTCATTGTTGTTGTTTCCTCTTCAAATTCTAGCATCTTATGAAAGATGTCAACTCTAGGAAAGTGAAGTTAACTGTGGCAAGGGGTACTGTTACTTCCAAAAGCAGAGTGGGCCTAGGGACTTGCTGGACAGCTCCTGATGCAGTCAGCATGACCTCCTCAAAGGAGAGTTCATTGTAATTAGTGGCATCACATGAATATCAAAAGAATTCATAATTACCGGAGCTTCATTAAGATGTGTTGCTAAACATGTCCTGAAAATTGTTTCTGATGCTGTTTTAATTTAAGAACAATATCAGTAGTGGGAATACTTGAAAATTGTAAGTTGGTAATTCATTTGAAATGGAATATTTGACAGTTGTTAAACAGGATATGAGTTTGTGTGTTTCTCTTTATTTTTGTTACATGGTTGGCTATTTTGTTGTTCATTCTTGGGAAAAGCAACTTCACTCATAACTGGCACGTAAGAGAATGAAAAGCACATACTGTGTTAGTTTCCTATTTTTTGCCGTAACAAATTACCACCAATTTAGCGGCTTAAAAGAATACCCACATTATCTGTGGGTCTGAATTCTGGGCACAGCGGGGCTCATCTGGGTTTCTTGCATAGGGTCTCGCCAGGAGGAAATCAAGCTGTCAGCAGGGATGTGTTCCTTACTGAAGGCTCAGGAGATAAAATCCTTTCCGAGCTTATGCAGAATGTCTGGAGAAAAAAAAATTCCTTCTCATACTTTCAATATGGCCCAACTCCATCTTCAAGCCAAAACCGGTAGGGTCCTCAGGGTTTGAAACTGTGAACTAACCTCTGCCTCATCTCACTAACTTTCCTCTTCTGCTACATCTCTTACTACTCTCCGGCCTTAGTCTTCTACTTTTAATGACCCGTGTGATTATTTGGACCCACCTGAATAAGCCAGGATAATCTTCCTATTTTGATGTCAGCTGATTAATAACCTTAATTGCACTGGCAAAGTCTCTTTTGCCATGTAAAGGAACATAACCACAGGAGTGAGACCCAGGGGTGGACATAATGGGGGCCAGCATTTTGTCTCCAACTTGTGATAGTTAATTTTGTGCGTCAACTCCACTGGGCCAAGGGGTCCCAGACATTCGGTTAAACATTGTTCTCACTGTCCTCAGTGTTTCTGATGAGATTAACATTTGAATTAGTAGACTGAGTAAAGCAGACTGTCCTCCCCAAAGTGGGTGGGCCTCACCCAATCAATTGAAGACGTGAACAGAATAGAAAGGCTGAGTAAGAGGAAACTCCTTCTGCCTGACTGCTTTGAGCTGGGTTTTGGTCTTTCTTTGCCTTCAGACTTGAACTGAAACATTGGCTTTTCTTGGATTCTGAGCCTTCTAGCTTTTAGAGCCATCAGCTCTCCTGGGGTCTACTTGCCAACTGCAGATCTTGGGACCCTCGGCCTCCATAATCATGTGAGCCAATTCCATATCACATATGATATGAATATATGATATGAATACCATATGTATGACTTGTTACATGTGATAGATAACATATATGACATATGATACATATATTCCTTATATATAAGATATATATTTCCTAATAAAAGCATACACATTGTCTCCTTTTCCCTTTTTATTCTTCCTTGAACATAAATATAGCTGTGATGTTTAGAGCTGTGACAGTCTTACAGCCACAAGAGAAAGGCCAGACTCACAGATGCTGTCAGATCACTGAAGCACAAGCAGCAGTCACACACCTTTCAGCTTCTGGGAATACCAGGCAAGTCAACAGAGATGGTTAAACCACTTAAATTGCTGTTTGTTACCTGTAGCAGAAAACATTGCTGATTGATACCTTAATAGATGAATTTAATCCTGTCCCGTAATTTGCTGCAAGCATGTTCGCCATAAACATCTTTGCCACATTTTTGCCACAGACGTTTTCACTGTACAACTGATGGGCGAAAGGCAATTTCCCCAGAAAAGATAAAATAATGAAAAATTAAGAAGGGAACATTAAAAATGACATAACGGAATATGAAAAGTTAATACAATTAAAAGACTTATTGCAAAAAAAGTGAAAATAGATTATCTTTGAAGTCTTTCATTCTAGCAAAACTGGGTTGTTTGGCTTGTTAATTTGTCTCCTTGCTCAGCATCCTGTTTTTTATTTGTCACTACAATTTTTTCCTTCACTAAAAGAGGCTATCAGTTTCCAAGTGAAGACTCAATAATTAATGATCTTGAAGACTGTTGTGAATAAGTAGCCACCTCTTTTATATTTGCCATAATTTGGTAAACTGTTGATTTTGATGGGTGGAAGGGATGACTATGCTCACTGAAGGATTTGCAAAATTGATTTTTTCATTTTCTAGTATAACATGTAATCTGGCTTAACACTCTTACTTCACACTTCCAGTAAGTTTTATTACTGTATTTTCTCTCAGGTCAATATATGTAGTCGTCATCATCAAGTAGTTTAAGACCACCAGGTCTCCGTGTGACTGTACAGACCATTATTTGAAGGTTACGATTTATAAAATATAAAAATGAGAACGCTGTGAGGACTTCATTAATAGAGAAATGAAACCAAACTGACAGCTAGCTTAAATACATTAAGTCTGCTAAATGTAACCAAACTGTCAAGCAGTTATTTTATCTTTTATGGTGAAATTGCCTTATACACAGTGAGTTAAGTGGTGAAAATGTTTGCAGCAAAAATGTTTGTAGCGAAAATGCATGCGGCAAGGATGTTTAGGGCAAAAACGCTTACAGCAAAAATACCTAGAACCGGATTTAATCTCTAGATCCTCGGTTACAGTCTAACTCTAGAAATTTTTCCTCTAGTGCTATTTGCCCTTTTGTAATGTAGCTTGACCTTACCCTTTTAAGTTGCAATTAGGAGCGAGCACACACAGCTGGACTGTCTCATGCGATAAGAAAAAATCCCCACAGACTGGCATGACTTAAAGCAGCTTCTTAGTCTGAAAACTCTCAGCTAAAACCACACTGCAGTTTTTGTTGCTTGCCAGTTGTATCTTCTATAAGCAATAAAATAAACATTTCTATTTAGATGCACAGCCTTGGCTGAAGAACAGCACTAAAGGCTTCCCTCGGAGACCACTGAATACGGGTAAATAAGTCTTACTGTGGAAGACAAGCAGGAATACTAAGAAGTAATTAACCTGCACTGAGAGAGAGGACATGCAGTGTCCTTGAAGGAAGATGAAGTTTGAGGTCTGACAGATCCAGACTCACATAGTTTCTCCTCTGATTACCTGTGCCAACCTCTCTGAGCTAATAATGTTTCTTCACCTGAAACATGGAGATAATGATACTCAGCATCATTAGGGAGATCAAATGGAATAATAAATATGAAAGCACCCATCCTGATGTCCTCTACCTGTGAGGCAAGCTGTGATGGCTTGTTGAAGGAGCAGCGATGTCTGTGTGACACGACACCTAATTGCAGAGGGCAAAGGGAGATGGTAAAGGATAGAGAATGGCTGAATGGCTTTCACTAGCACACCTTACTGCAATAAATCAGAAAAGACCATAGGATGGCTGTTTTCAAAAGCTGTCTTTCATTAAAGCTTATATGCCCAGCAGTACCACTGCTATAATAGAAATGTATGTTTTCAGGTTGACAAAAGTCAAGGTTTCCGATCACCTTACAAATATATGGGTATTGGTGGAAATTTATGAAGGAGTATCTAACTTGCACCATTGATGGGTTTCCAAAAATTTGACATTTTAGTGGAAACTGGATTTTTTTTTTCCAAAGGCATTTTTGACATCCCTGGTGGGAAAATGCCTTAGAAGACACTTAATAGTAATTCTTTCACTTAATCAATTGAAACTTTATTAATGGAGATTCCTTAGGGTGAGGGAATCACAAAAGCAGATGACGAATAGATGTGCTGTTCAACAAACAAGTAAACCAAAACAGGGAGGGACCATTTTCTGAGGGGCCACCCTAACTCAGGTCCTGCTACCAAAAACTTACATATACTATCTCATTTAATTCTTATATCAAAACTGCAAGATAAGTAGAGCACAGGTATACTTTATGTAAGAGACATATTCCTGAATATCTCAAATATTTATAATGTGCATAATTTAAGACTAAGCTTGACAAAGAATGGTGTGTAATCAATCATCTTTACTGGCTAAAATGGCATCCTGTAGCGAGCACAGATTTATTCAAAGAACCCTGTCTTTGGCAATAAAAAGGAATGAAGTACTGATTTATGCTACATACAAAAGAGGTGAACCTTGAAAACATTGTGCTACATCAAAGATGTCAGTCATAACATAACACACAGTATGTGATTCCTTTTAAATGAAACGTCCAGAAGAGATGAACCTATAGAGGGGGAAAGTAGATTTGTGGTTTCCGAGGGCTAGGGAGTTTGGGGAAGAAATGGGAAATGACTTCTAATGGCTACGGGATTTCCTTTGGGATGATAGAAATGTTTAAAATTGATTGTGGTAATGATTGCACAATGCTGTGAATATACTAAAAACCACTGAATAGTTTAAATGGGTGAATCAGTAATTGTATGGTATGTGAACTATATTTGGTTAAAGCTGATACATCCATCTATCTGTCTGTCTATCTATCTATCTATCTATCTATCTATCTATCTATCTATCTACCTACCTACCTACCTACCTACCTACCTACCATCTATCTACCTATCTATTGAGAGAGAGAGAACCCTGCCAGCCATTTTGAAATTATGTAATCCTTGACAAATGCTTAAAATTCGAGAGATGAATTGTTTTTAAATTCATGCACACATGAGATTTTGTTAATATTGCCATATTGCATCATTTCAAATTTGCCTATTTCAAACTCATTCAAAATGCTGCTACTGTGGACTATCATCAATTTAAATGAGGAAATGGGGACTTGGATTCACAGAGCTGGTAAGAGAAGGAGCCAGGATGGGAATTCAGCTTTGCCGGTTAGCAGAGTTCTTCCCTCTTCTGCAAGATGCTAGGTGACAGCACTATACCCTCTTGAATCTATTATCATTGAAAAAGAAAACAGTTGGTAGCTGCTAATATTCATGGCAAATGAAGTTTTGTCAGGCCTGGTGCTCAAAGCTTGATATCCATTTTCTCATTGAACCTCATGGCTACCCTTTAGGGGCATTATTGTGACTCTTATTTTGTAGTAAGACAACATGTTCAAGGCCTTTCAATTAGTAGTGGAACTGTAACTGAAAACCAGGTCTTCTGGACACAGGAGCCGGTGGTGTCACCCTTGCTCGTACTCCTGTCGGAACACATTGATCTCCCTGATGAGCTGACAGGTACATCCTCGAGATGCATTTCCAGTTGACTCACAGGCAAGAAAAAAAAAATTAATATTCTCTGAAAACCTTCTCGAGTCCTCTTAACATTCCTGTACCTTTCCCCTCCTTCATTAGTCCGGGATGTGGACATGAAGCCAGCGCATTGACGCAAATGGCAGCCACAGGATGACGTGCAGGATTGGGGTATTTTCAGCTATGCAGTGCTAGAGTACAATCTGAAATGTTTGTGATAGGGCGGAATCAAAACCACTGTGCTAAGAAAGTTTCCATCATAAGGCATTGAGTATGTTTTTAATCTACTAAAAACGTCTAATGACAGAGACCTCAGAATGCTTTCTGGAAAGAACTCTAAGATAGTGGAGTAGACAAAAAACATTTTTGTTCCAACAAAGGCTCAATTTTCTGATTACCATACAAAAACTGGTAGCATGAAATGCATACTGAGGGGTAAGTGGGTTTGAATCTCTCAGGCAGCATAGTATACTAGTTTAAAAGCATGGTTTGGAATCAAATTGTCTGAGTTATAATTCTTACTGGTTGAGTAACACTAGATATGTCAGTTTTATTAGATTTGGCAACAAACACAGAGAATCCAATGTAACAGTGACTTAAGACAGAAGTTCATTATTGTCTTATGTAAAGTAATTCTGGAGAGAGGCAGTCCAGGGCTAATATGACAACCCACAGCAACAGAGTCCAGTTCCATTTTGTACTACTTTCCTATGATATGATTTCTATTCTCAAAGCTACCTTAGAAAAGACAGTAGCTTCTTGAATTCCAACCATCATATCCTCATTCCAGGAAGCAACAAGAAATAGATAGCAGGACAAAAGGGAACTCTTCCCAACTGACTAGCTCCCAACTCGTCCCAGAAATCTAACATAACACCCTGCTTATAGCTCACTAGCCAGTACTTCATCACATGGCCTCATCTAGCTGCAAGGGAGGCTAGGCAATATTGTTTTTATTTGGACACACTGCTACTGTCGTATCTTGGGGTTCGTTACTGAAGGAGAGCAGCATGGAAACTGAGGAAGACGTATGTTCTGGAAAAATTGTTTCTTCACTTCTTTAAGTGTTAATGTCCTCATTGGAAACATGGGGATGATCACTGAACCTACCTCCTAGGATTCCTGTGGTGAGCCAATGAGATAAGAAATAGGAATCTCTTAATACAGGGCCAAGCACCAGCTCCCACTGATGCAATGCCCACTGTTAACTTTAGCTACATACTAATTCACCATCCTTAGAGGAACAGGTTCTTGCCATCACTCATCCCGGAGCTCACCACAAAGAGTACTGGGCAATGCGTACACTTTGCAGCATCTCTCCTCCAGACTTTAGATTCTGGCTTCATAAGCAAATCTCTTATTTTCTTCATCTAGGGAAGGATTTCTTAACCTTGGAACTAATGAAATTTTGAGCCAAATCATCCTTTGTGGTAGGGTTTGTCCTGTGTATTGTAAAGTGTTTAGCAGCGTCCCTGGCCTCTACCCACTAGATGCTGGTGTGGTAACAAAAACCACTGGGGGTGGGGACAAATCATCCACAGCTCAGCCACTGTTTTATGATGTCTGAATTCCTATAACATGTTTCTTTGACAGCAGCAGCACGTGTCTCTTGGGTCATCTGTTTTAGTTGCACAGATCAACATTTTAAGTATAATCATGTCAAACACACTTTTACAATCTAGTGGAAATCCACCCAACTATTGTCATGGTGCACTGCACACAGAAATAGCTGATTAACTTAATTTCACATATCTAGGTTTTTATTCGAGTCCTCACTTCTAACCCTGGCTTCTGACTTGGGTGAGAGCCAATGAGAACAGAACCTCCTCAGCAGGAGAGAGGGTGAAATTAAAGAAGGAGAAGAGAAGCACAGGAATGGATGGCAAACAGATCATTGAATATGGTATTGATGGCCAAGGGGACATGCCTGTGAGGTCCCCCATCATTCTAGAAAGGGACTTTTCCTAAGGATACAGAGACTAACTACAGAAACATGAGCATACCCAGTCCTCTGCACAAGGAGGGTATCCATGTTAGCAGCCCCTTATTAACCACAAACATGGCAGCTAAAAACTGTGTGACGCACTGAACAAAAGTAGAAAACCAGAGCAAGAAAACGTTGAAAATTCTCCAAACCAAACTTTAGAAAAATCTTTGAAAAGACCCAGCCTTCTAAATAATAAAATAGCTCTGGGTATTATGCTTGGGTTTTTTTTTTTCTTTTTTAATGCAGCCATAATTAAATCAAGAAAGCTGTAAGTCTATTAAAAATTTTTTCTTTGATACTGGAGAACTCAAATGATGACCTATATTTTACAGAACATACACTTGAAAGAAATTTTATATGCCCTCTTCCCATTGAAATTAGAATACTGATTTTTTTTTTCCATTTACTTAAGAAGGGAGGTGGTTCTGTACATAAATTACTCAGGGTTTTAGTATCCTATAGCTATAGTAAGATAAAGTGATTCAAAGGTATTTGCACAGATGGATGGAACCAGCTACTCTAGACCTGCCCTCAGAGGGAATGGTATTCTCAGCCTAACAGTGCTTTAGTAAAAGCTGGTTTATCAAGCTCTCTGTTGATTATAAACCTTTTCTAATGACATTTGTAGATGTCTTGATTGATAGCCTAGGATGCTTTATGAATCTTTGAGAATTCTCCCTCAGTGTCTCCCCACAACTACCGCTATGGGAGAATCTGGCTCTATTTGAGAAGGCCACTGCCAGTACCATGGCCTTCACAGAGTTACCTGGCAGGCTAAGCTAAAATAAAATGACTAAGAAGGCCGGTGGTCTGGTGGTGTTTTCTCCTTCCCTCTGCCCTCTCTCTCCTTCATCTACACACACACATACACATACACACATGAATATATACACACACATACTCATACATGTGCATATAAGGAAATGCTCTGTATACTCGGAGTGGCAGATTTGAATTGATCTTACCATTTTCATGGGTGAAATGGTTAAAGGACAGTGGGTGTTGCAGAGGAAGTGCAAGGCACAGGAGTTAGTCTGAATTTGAATTCCGGCTTTATCACCCACAAGCAGTGTAACTTTGAGAAAGCAACCTAACCTCCCTGAATTTGTTTCCTCAATTGTAAAAGAATTGTAAGCATTTAATTAAAAGATAGATATAGAACCTAGACTAATGTCCAGAACCAGAAAAAGTATATTGGTGATTATCACTGCTGCACTTCCTGGGGACAGGTGCCACATCCCCCGCTCAGTGCTCGCCAGGGGCTCCCAGTGGAGTCCTGCCTTTCTCCTGCGCAGCAGGGATGGCCGGGGTGCATTTATCACTTGCCTTTCTCATTCCTCTGCAAACTCTATGAAGTCAGGGGCCATGTCTGTTTTAAGCATCCTCCGTAGACCATCCTTACTGAACGGCAGTATATCTGGTATAGAATAGGCGCTCCAGAGGTACTTGTTGGAGAAATAAATAAATTGCCAATAAAGACAACATTTATTTTAAAAATCAGATAAGAAGAGAAGTTTGTGGTGATTCATACTTTCTTCCATTTAGGGCTATTTGTTCATTAAGTGGAATTTAATGAGTGACTACTGTGTACCTGGAACTTGGATAAATGCTGAAAATCAAGGATTAGACAAGGCAATCAGGTTCCCCTGGCCTTAAACTTATGCCTTAGAAAGAATGTTGAGGATAAAAATCTAGTTCATACTTAAGGAAAATTTATAAACCTATTAAGGTTGATAGTTTTCTCATAATTTTATTTAGATAGCATCAGTTACAATAATCTGGTACCATAAAATGAGTCGATAATTAATATTCCCCCATTCATCATGGGCTTGCCAAAAAAATCTATGTGATCTCTTCTCTCCACCTCCACTGCTACCACCCCAGTCCAGGCCACAGTCCTGTCATGCCTGGAATGCTCAGATAGGCCCAGCTGCCCTACTTCTGTTCTATACTGAGTATCATGAATCATCTGTTAACAATAAAATCAGACTTTCCCACTCTCCTGCTTAAAACCACCCAAGGACTTCCGACTAAATTTAAAATGCAACAAAAACTTAAGGAGCTCTAATTCAGGGGTCTACAAACTTTTCTGTAAAGGTATAGAGTATACATACTTTAAAAAATATTTCAAATTTTTTAAAAATATATATTTATTTAAATAATATATATAGACACATATATTTAAGTTGTATGTGTTTTTGGCTTTGTGGGACATACGGTCTCTGTCCGACTCTCCAAGTGCCCAACTCTAACAAGATGGCATGGAAACAGCTATAGCCAATGCTTGCATGAGCCATAATGAGTGATGTTTAAACAGGCATGGTGGTGTTCCATTAAAACTGTATTAACTTTATATATATATAAAAAAACAACAGACAGATTTGAATAGATTTGACCCATGGCCCGTAGTTTACTTCTATTCAACATGATCTTGCACTTGCCTGTCTTCTTGAACTCACCTGGCAGTTTTTTCTTGCTGACATTCTCCCACCACCTGGGCCTCTTCTCTGTCCCTCCGTCTGTCATTCATGCCTTAGACTGTCACACTTTCTAATCCTTGCTCAATACCCAGACACGGTTGGCTCTCGTTCTCACTGGTCTCAGCTTAAATGTCATCTCCTTAGAGAGGTGTTCCTTGACCTCGTTGTCCTTCTATCACATCACCTTGTTCCATTTTACCCAAAGAACTTAAGTAATCTTGTTTATTCATTGCACTGTTGATGATCTTTCTCTTCCCAGTAAAATGCAAATATCTTATAAGTAGAGTCCTAAATGATCTTGGCCACTGCTCTGTCTCCAGCACCTAGAACGTTATCTGGTTCATAGTAGCTGTACAATAAATGTTTGTTGTATGATTTTGCTGGATGACACGGTCACCAGGAATTGATTTGAAGTAAGAGTAGCCCTGAAATTATAACTGTTTAATGCCACTGTGGATCTGCCACTTCGTTTAACTCATCTGTAGCAGTAAAAGTTCCTGGTTCCTTAGGAACCGGGGGTGAATTTCAATGGCATCAGCATCCGCTGTGTTCTGTACCATTACAACTTAAGGACTTTTTCACTTTCATTTTGCAGCTGCTCAACTGTCACTCGATTTCCATATTGGCTGGAAACTCCCATCACATTTATTCTTTCAAAAGGTGATGGATCACTAAGTTTCTGAAGCTACCAATGCTTCTTTACTCTCCCTTTAATTATTTTTTAAGTTAATTAATTTTTAGTTTTTAAATTTTATTTTAAAATATTTGTTGTCATAAATTCTTTTCTTTCCCATATGTAGAATAATGGAGGGCTAGCTTCTACCTCGAGTCTAAAATACACCCAACAAGTAAGTGGAGAAGGGCCACCAAGCATTCGTTTTTACAAGGATGTAATTTCCATAAGCACAGAAGCCACATCTTTCCAGTTCACCAGGTTATCGACAGGGCCTAGAATGCAAAGATCTGACGTAAATGAGCATGAGAATGGCTGGCTGGCAGAGGGTAAAAGACACATAGGCTGGTCAGGAACAAAGACTTCATGATAAAAGAGTAATTCAAGAAACAATATGGTATTTGTCTCTTGATTTGGTCTTCAACCACATGGACTCATATATGAATTTAGGTAGAAAGAGGGCTATGAATAAAAATGAGAAGAGCTGTCTTCATAGTTACCTGCATTAAAGATGAAGTACATGCTTTTACTGGCTGGGTATCCTTTTAACAGAATAAAAGGGTCCAGGCATTCTCCCCTTTCTCACTGAGCCCTGTGGTATCTCGAAGCTTCAAGTGGACTGGCACAAGTGGGCATGATATATGCAATGGTGTCCATTAGGAGGGGCTGGGGTATAAAGGAGGGAAAAACCTAGTGGCTATGACAAGGTTTTGATTGGTGTGGTTTGGATCCCTGTAAGACATAACCCGAGGACCCCAGACATAGCTAGGAGCAACTTGGTGGAGATTCAGTTTTGTGACCAAAGTTCAGGTAACTCAACACTTAGAGATAACACTTTATTTCTGAAATTTTCCCTTTGGAAAGGTGACTCTGATTGTATTAAATACTCCTTCATAAATTATGTTTTATGATCGACGGCCCTGAAGTGATTTGTACTGTAATTCAAGTGCAGCCTAATTCACTCTGAATGGCACTGCAGCATGTTAATGATATCTGTTCCCTCAGCTAAGACTCTAGCAATGACTCCAGGAGAGAGAGCAGGATAAACGATTTCAATCTTCTTCCTTGACCACAGAATCCAAGGAGGATTCTAGAGCAGAGCAGTTTACAACCTACAGATACAGTTAGTAAAATGACAAAAACTTGGAGATATTGGACATAATCCAGAAAAATAAATAAACAAAAATTCCACTAGTATGTGAAAACAAAGACGACTGATCTTTATGCACAAGCTTAGCCAAAGTACGAATACAATCCTCTGAAGAGAGGAATCACCCCCAAACACATGAAATGTCATAGCACTTATACTATTTCATCAATCCTCCTTTTATATATTTATACTAAAGACTTTGTCAGGCAAGCAGCAAGAGATGTCTTCTCTCCTAAAGAATGGATTATAAGCACAGCTTAAATCAACAGGGGATCAGCTAACTGGATGATAGTGGATCCAGACACCAGCAAACAGCAATGTAGCTTGATATGTACTGACTTACGAAAATGTCTGTAGGATCCTGCAGATGAAGAAAATGAGTCACAGAAGAGAAAGTAGAACTTCAGTTCTGTAAAACCGCGCATGTGCACCCTTGTGTGTAGAGACACGTGGAGGGACCTTGGAACTCTGCTCACCAAGATGGCAGAGGTGGTTTTCTCTGGATGGCGATTTGAGGGTTATAGCACTTTTTTTACTTAAAAAAAAAAAAAAAAAGCTGACTGAAAGGTGAATAAAGAACCCAAAATAGCCATGTGCCCAATATTCCCTGGGTTTGGCTGGGAGAGTTGAGAATGGAAGAAACTACAATGTAAAAGTCCAAAAATATCGGTGAAGGAAAACTGAATAGTCGATGAACCAAAAAGCCACACTGTGGTTGCTGCAAGGAGTAAAGGAGTAAAAAAGTGACATTAAAAGGGGCTTTGCTTCTATGTCATACTAACAAACTAAGGATTTATACTGTGCTAGGTCTCAAATATCACCCATCAAATATCACAATCAACTATTTAGATAAGGCTGTTTTGGAAAATAGCAACTGTCAAGCAAAACAGCTCTGAGGCAGCCATTTGTCCCAAAGGCCACTTGATTGGCTGTTTGCCCTTATGTCTGGCATTATAATCGGTTTAAAAATTAAGTAAATGAATCTTGAAGAATGGAAACTTAGGTGAATCCTAGAGGAAAAATAAAGGTCACGACCTCCACTCTCCTCAGAGCACCTTGCCAGGGAGCCTGATTCCATCCTCCTTGAATCATGCATATTGTGGGGGTGCCTTGTAGCACTCATCACATTTCGATTCTTATTTATCTGTTGCCGGCCTCCCTGCCAGGGTGGAATAAGCAGCATCTGGCAGGTCGACAGCTGTACCCTCAGAGCTTGGAACAGTGCTGGCACAGTGTAGATGCTCAATAACACCACTGGATGGAAAAAAGGTAAAAATAAAAATAAAGGGAGCAAGAGAGGAAGCAAGAGAGGGCAAGAGTCCTTGGGCTCTCGATGTTAGAGGATGGGGTTTAGCTGCTAATCTCTGCTTCTCTTTAATGGCCTCAAGAAGCGTCAGCACACATCTCAGTAATTAGTCTCTCTCATGAGACAGAACATGTACCTCTAGGACCTGACCCCTATTTAAAGAGAAAGATTAACATCACATTCATCCTTTTCAGTCATGAAGTTTGAGACTAAGCATTCCTCTTATTACCTCCTTCCCTTGACATCTCTCAGTGTCATTTTCCAGCTGTTCCTGCTGACATTCAGGGTGGCCAAAAGCATGGAGGGATGAGCAAAGCTGAGGCCAACCCACCAGCGAGCTCCTGCACCTTGTTGAAAGTCTGCCCCTAAGCTGCCAAAACCCAGTTTCCCATTTTCAAAGCTTGTTGAAGGTGCCAGAGAAGTAAAGTTCCTCTGGGGATGGATGTGGAGGATAAGTAATCCAGCTCTCTGGCCCCTGGGCTGGGATAAGCGCTAATATGTGTGTTTTACATCATTTCCTAGAGCTTCCCCTTCCCCCATCAAGAGGTCACAATTGTCCACTCTGCTAGCTGGAGTAATGTGGCATCTCAGATCGAACGGCTTCCCTTCCCTGTACTTTTCATCTGGACCCTGCACCTCTCAGGTAAACCAGGTGCCCTCAAACCTCATCTCAGAGTTTGTTCCGGAAGATGTCCGGCACACCATTTCTCATGGTTAGTCTTTCTCCAAGGAGCCCAGAAAATTACCAGTAGCAAAACACTGGGAAGTTGGTACCGGCCAGCACTGTGGAGCCCTGGCATGTATGTTTTCCAGGAACTTCAAGTTTTCCAGTCCTCTAGTCCCCTACTCATGAGGCCTTGGCATGCCTGAAGCATTCAGAAAAGATCAGACTCACTCAGAGCTCTGGCTGGCCCCACAAAGCAGCCAGGGTCTGGTCTTGGGTTCCATAAATCAATGCCTTACTACTCCACGAAAAGAACAGCTCATGATGTGCAAATCCAAAGACTATTATTTTCTGTTGATTTTTCTTCATCCAGTAATGATTCCCCAAAATACTACCTTGGAGTTTAGTGCTGAGCAGCTGGAAAAGATCTCCCGTCTGCACATACAGATAAATATAGGTGACCTTCCTCCATTATAGATTGGTGCCAATGGCATCCAGGTACACTGGGACAGGAAAATGATACTTGGTTTGTTGGGAGATGAATGTTCCTTCATGCAAACTGCATGTCCCTTTGCCTTCCCTTCCCTAAGGGGTATGCTGGAATAATAAGAATAATTACAGCTTTAACGACACAATGGCATTTCCTGGACATATATCATGTTCTAAGCCCTCAGTAAAGCATGTTGTCTCATTTAATCCTTGCATATTGTTCTCTAGGGTAGGCACTATTATATACCCACCTCGTCTAGACACAATGGGGTTAAGGCTTCTAGAAGGTTCAGTAACCTGCCTGAGGTCTTACCTTGTTAAAAAGCTGGGTGGAGCATCAAACCCAGCTCTCAGCCACAATGCTATGTGCAGCACCAGTTACATGACTTGCAAGGCTCGTGCCAAAATAAAATGCTGGGCCCTTGCTCAACAATTATTAAGAATTTTAAGATGGTGATGACAAAGTGTAATACCAACCATGGGGCTCTTCTGAGCATTGGGCTCTGGGAAGCTATACAGGTCACAGTCCATGAAGCAAGCCCTGGTTATGTGGACTCAGGAGAAAGTGATGTAAGTGAGGACAAGGACCCTAATGTTTAACTGTTTAACCCTAGAGACTGAGCAATAATTCACATATATTAAAAGTGATTCAGTGAGCCTGGATATTTGGTCAAAGAGCTGCTGACTTTCTGTCAGGAGCTGAGTCAGTTCATCTGATAGAAAGGCATAAATATTTCCCTTCTCCCCCGCCCAGCTAGGCCTGCAAAGGGTCCACGGTGAAGAACGTAAGAGAAGGTAATTGACTCGGTACATGAGAAAGAGCCTGTGCCTTGAAGCCAGAGATATGACCACAGATTCTAGCTTATCCACCAGCTTGTGATGTTGGGCATGCTCCTGGGCCTCTTTGGGGGTCAGTTTTCTCCTATGGATGATGGGAAAAATGGTATCCACTTCTCAGGGTAGGGGATGGTATAGTGGAAGAAACGATACAGTGTATATAAAGGTCTGGGAACACGTGAGTGTTCATTAAATGCTACAATAGTTTAATGGCTGTTTTCACCATGAGGTTTGTGAGACAGTTGGAAGAGCATGTGATTTGAAGGTAGATAATACAGGTTGAGTCCTCAACACTGTCCCCCATCTATTATTGTGTGAACTGGGCAACGTCATTGAATTCTTTCCAGGGTCGGCATCCCATTCTGTAAAATGGATTGGTACAATGTCTACGACACATCGGATTCTATGAGCTACAAACAAACAGGGCATTATGGAAACAGAAGAGGCAGCCATTCCTACAACCAGTCCGGTTTGTTGCGGTAACTCACAAGGGGGGAGGGGCATTGCAAAGGAGGATGCCATCTCCTTTCCGATTCCTTCTGTCCTCATGGATGCTTCAGGGGTCATTTTGTGTGAGCTCTCCTACAGGGCGCTAAGTGATTTTTCCTCTAAAAGCTTTCCACAACATTTCCACATTCTTAACCCAAAATTTGACTGACCCCATTCCAATTCCTGATTTTATAGTCAAACCCAGAGGATGCTGAAAAAGAAATGATTCAGGCTAAATTCTACATTGCTGGAATAAGCTATTCCATACTGATATCCAAGCCTTTATGTATTTTTGTAGAATAATTCCAATCATAAATAGAAGTTTGAGATGATTTATGTTTTGCTAGAGATGCTTCCACCCTAAGTGATTTGCTTTATACTTTTAAAAATTCAATGTATGTAAAGGATTGCATTTTTCTTTGAAAATATGACATGCATATAAAACAATAAAATCTGAAATACTTTCTGAATCTTTAAGGTAGGGAAAAGTGGGAGGAAAAATGGACATCGTCTAATCACATACACACATGATATACAAAGACATGCACATGCTCACAGCTGCCTTGAATGTCACCGTTGTCATTTACATTTAGAACACTTTTCTGGCTCATCTTGAATTCTAGTCACTCACACACAGTGCCCGGTACCACAGATGGAAACCAAGAATCATTTTTCTGCTCTGCTCCAACTCCAGCCTCTTTAATAGCATTCCCCATTGGTTCTCCTAACTTGTTCTGAACATCGGCTTGCATTTTACCATCATTAAGATTTCTGTAAACACCAAACCCAAATTTCAGGGTCTCTCTCACTAGTGTCTCTCTTCATCAAAAGCAGCCTACTGAGAGGTGCCACAGAAAGTTCTACCTTGAAGTGATCTGACCCACCTGCACCTGCCACTCTCCATCTTTCCATGGCTTTTTCTCACTCCTTTGCTTCCACTTGCTCCCCTCAAAGCCCTCTGGCACACAAACGGAATCCCCTCTCCTTTTCACAGAATGCACTCAGATCTCAGAAAGGAGAGAGTCTCCTGGCCCTGGGGATCTATCTGATGAACTGTGTAGATACCCAGCCCCTTGAAGCTGAAGGGAGGTTTAGCACCTTGCATACAATTATTCACCTGGTAGTCTAGGCAGGTTACCAAGACAACACCGCCAGAACCTCATGTATCTACTTGTTATTGATACATCCCATGATTCAGCCAATGTGGGGAAAATAACCAGCCAAAGCAGTTTTTGGGGTTCCATCTCCCATCTGGCCCACTGAAGGACTGTCTTATTTGTTTTGGCATAATCTCGACACAGCCACAGCGATACACTTAAAATGGTGTTTTTTTTCACTTGAATGCATTTTAAAGCTTAAAATAAAATTCCAGTCTTATAGTAGGGATTTTTCTACTTTGTTCTTCACTTTCTCAAGTGTTAGACTTAGGAGTGACTTCTACTGCTGGTCACAGAATGCTTTAATTAGTATCTGTTGGGCCAGAAAAGGGATATCGAAATTGTAAAACCTTCCCTGGCAGAAAGCTTAAACTTGGGAAAAAGATAAAAGGAGCTCTGTAGCAACTCTGACTCATTTCCATAACAGTAGGTACAAGTATTTCCAGAGAGAGAAATAAAATGTCTTACTTTTGGCCCTTTCACTGAAGACAAAAGTTTCCTGTGCATATCTTCTAAGGAATGAGGAAAAAAAGTCCTACCTGTTTTTCCAAAATTAAAAGGCGGTTATGAAAAGAAATAAACGAGGAGCTTCGCAGCGGGGACCTTAATTTTCTTTGTAGCTCTACTGCACTGCAAAGTCCAGCCTCGCGAGCTACACATTTCCAGAGTGTCTAACATGCATTAAGACTTAGATGTCGGTCATCCTTGAAGGATCGCCTTCAGAAATAGGGGAGACACTTTCCTAGCTTGCAACTCTGCAGTCATGTTCTGAGCTGCACCTTTCCAGCTCTTGCTTCCATCAAGGGTTAATAATATGTCAATATTGATGCGCGCCAACGGTAAGTTGGAGTGACAATAAAACAGTCTCTAGAATCATCAAAGATGAGTATGCCACTTCCCAAGCCATTATGCTAATGACAAACCAACTTAACATACCTGTAGGTGATCCTTCCATGACATGGCCAATGTAGGGGCCTTCTTGAAAGATTGGTCTGTTGTCATTCTGATCAATCACAATGACTTCCAGTGGGACTGGCCCCTCGAGAGTTCTGCCATTGACATCAGTGGTCTCCACAAATAGCTATTGGAGCAAAGAGATTGGGAGAGAAAGATGACAATTTGTTATGAAAATGAAATCATGTTCTCTGGAGAAAATAGGTTACACTAGCAATTTTACGAGATCTTGGCAATATTCGAACTTTGTTCTCAGTGAATAGTCACTGGGACTAGAGCAGAAACTAAACATTACAGAATAAAAGACAAAGATCAATTCATGTTAGGTTCCCCCTGAGGAAATTTACATTTAATTTATCTAATCTGCAAAGGAAGTCCAAAAAAAAATAGCAAACACTCACAATCAGCCATAGCTAAGAAAATGTGTTTATGTTGTTTGTTTTTTCAACATCATTATGCTTAAAAGGAATGTTATGCTAATAAAAATAATTGACTAAGGAGTTGTGAACAGAGTGTATTAATAACTGAAAGTGTTTATAGTAATATTTAGAAGAAATTCACGTCAGTAAGTATGTATAGAGAGCCTTCTGGAGACAAGGAAGGCATTTGCTGGGTCCTGAATGAGACCTCAGGATTCCCACTCACCAGGCCCTTATAATTTATGGGAGAATTTAATAATTCCATGTAATACTTCCATAGAGAAAGAGCTATCTTCAGATCTTAAGGATGAAGAAAATAATAGCATAAAAACATTAGCTTTACTGTTTGTCTTGGAAAAAGGGAATTATGTCATGGCATTTTCAGTGAACCATAGTAACCTTATGCTCTCATGTTCTGAGCCTAATTCAATCTTGATTTAATTCAGCAGTGACACTAACACTTCTCCTTGGTATCACTGGTGGTCCCTGCACTGGAGGTAGTTCAGTGTTTCAGTCAGAAAAAGGTCTCTATATTTGGAATACTTGAGGAAGGACCTCTGGAGCTGGAATCCCAACACACTATTAGTAATAATAACCAATGTTGTCCAGTGTTGACCTAGGCCCTCTCCTGTATTATCTTATGTGATCCTCTCAGGAACTCTATGGCCCTTTTGTGAGGAGGGAATGAAAGCAAACAGAGGTTGTATAGTGGAATCTCGACTTGACCCCATTTTACTGCTATAAACTTACATTTTAACTGCTATAAACAATGCTTCTAAAGCACTTAATGCCTATCACATGATATACCTCAAGAATATTAACTGCTGCTATAGTTGCTACTATTATTGCTATAACACCATTGCAAAAACCAGCCCAAATTAGGAAAACAAAAGAGAAACACCTCCTTTACTAATTGGCACGGTTGTGATTGTGTCGTAACTGGTTTCACCCTTTTGGAAAGCAGCGTGGCAAAATTCAACAACAGCTATGAAGAACTCGTAGACTTTGTTCCGCTTGATACCGCTCCTGGTCCCGTTTGAGCTAGGTTGCATTACATATATGAAAATATTCATTGTAGTGTTATTTGTAGTAATGAAAGAACTCTGGCATCAACTAAATGTCCAGTGAAAGGGGACTAGTTGAATAAATGTTTGGGTAACAACATGTTAAAATAGAGCTGTCATGTAAAATAATTAAACCTGTTGATCTACTTAGACGATTACGTGAAAATACACAAAATAGTATGTGCATCATCCATATGTAGCATACACATATGGACAGAATTTGAACTTAGGAAGCAAAAATGAAACCAGATATGCTTGGGTAGATAAATATATTTTTCATTTTTTAAAACATTATTTCATTCTTTCACTAGGAAATTTTATACACACACACACACACACAAATACACATGCTTTGATTTCTGGGGCAGATAAAATAACACATGTGTACCTTAATTAATAAGAAATTAAAGAGGCAGAGCCTTTAACATCTGCACACAAAGGGAAACTTAGAGTTTACTTTTTATTCTTCTATGCTGCTTTAAAAAACCCAAAAACTATAAGAATACTGCTAAACAAAGGAAATTAAAACAAAGCCTTGGGGCAATTTCATGCAATAATGAAGATCTGGCCTTCTCCTCCTAAAATAGCCAAAGACTTAACTTGAACTTAACCAAAAAATCTACGTCTAGCGACAACACATACCTTGGATCTGAGTTTTAAGCTTCCTGTTTGTTCACAAACTGGCCCCTGTCCACAGAGGGCATGGAGAGAACAAAGAAAGAAGCAGGCCACTCCAGAGTGTTAGGTGACAGGCTTAATAAGCAAGGAAACTGACATACGAGGCTTGTCTTGGGCAACCATAAGATGAGTAGATTTCCATGCATGCCCACCAGAATCTTAAAAATTTATGTAGAGGCATTAACTGGGTTCCATCACATATACCATCCAGATGGTCTCAATAACACCTTACTTCTCAAGGCTGTATCCTTGAAAATGGCTCCCACCCTGGGAATGGTGGGTATAATGTACATTAAGGACGGTAGATGGAGGGGTGAGGAGCCTCTGACTGCCCGGGTCCAGCTTGTGCATCAATTGGTAGCCACATCCTCTTGGTAATTTCCTCCAACAATTCCACATTCTATAAGACTTGGCAGTGTAAGAAACACAAGTAGGATAAACATGCAAATCCATTAGAACTTACAGGGATAGACTCTAGATCCATCTCAACATAACAGAAAGACAGACCGACACTAAGGGGATATAATTGATTAGGATGAATAAAAAATATTGAGCTCAATCTTATAAAACCAATTATGTAAGTAGACAACCTGATAGTATTTTAGGTCATAATACTACCCAGAGTTTGACTCCTGGATTTTTTTAGTGGAAAACAACATTGTTAAAAGCTAAGACTTGGAATAGCACTTAAAAACAGCAAAGGGTTTTTAAGGGGCATTTATTAATTTTAAAGACAATTTAACAAAAACGCGTTGAGGATTACTACGTGTCAGGCCCGACACTGAGTGCCGGATATTCATTAGTTAACAAAAGAGACATTCTGGCATGAAGAGCCATATGATAAACAATGTAAAATACAAGAACAAGATAATTCAGTTAGAGATAAAGGATATGAAGGGATGAGACAGGTTGATATATTAAAGCTATATTGTCCAATATGGCCACCACTAGCTATATGTGGCTAATTAAATTTAAAGTAAACTAAAATAAATAAAACAACAAATCCGGTTCTTCAGTTGCACTAGACACACTCAGCAGCCACATGCAGGTGGTGGCCACCACATTAGACCATGCAGATACAGAAACTCTGTGCCACTGCAGAGTCTATTGGGCTCTAAAGCATGGGCTACAGTGTGGTTGAGAAAAAGAACGTGTGTGTCAGCAGGGGAAGCACCTATATTAGATAAAATGGTTTGGAAGGTTATATGCGTACTCTCAGGCCCTTCCCAGAAAACACTTATGGTTGAAGTAACATTTCAACTGAGACTTGAATGACAAGAAAGCAGAAGGAGATGGTCAGGCAAAAATGCACGGCAAAGAATTCTAGACAGCAGAAACAGCGAGTGTAAATGTCCTAAGCTTGGGATGGTACTAGTATAAGATGAAGTCACATAATTGGAGCTCCACTCGATTCCAATGGCGGATACTAAAGTTTATCCCGTTATAACATTCTTTGCATAAACAATTTGGGCAAAGTGAGAAAAGAGGCTGATTCTCTGTGAATTGCTGGGTAAGCTAGATGAGGGAGGGAGAATGATATCACGCTTGTTCCTAACAAAGAAAAACATAGTAGACTGAATAAAATACATAATAGGAAATGCTAGTGCTTTACTAAGCAGTTCATGCATTTTTTCTAATGGCATATTCATAATTTGGATGAAAAGTAGCATATAGATATGCATGAAGAAGTTATTAGAAAATGCAGCCTTATCTACTCAATCACTTACTGTAAAGAAATGACATTCCAGTGAGTTTGCATAACTGCTCTCATATAAAGGTCAGATCCACAGTTAGCAAATGCCAAACTTTCTAAAGTGGGGCTCTTAAATTTCAAAGGCTACCTCTAATATCAGAGAATAAATGTTCAATGCTGTTCTTGCCTTTCTTCGCTCTTCTTAATTGAAATACCCCAAGCACACAAATATTTAGTCTGAAAAGACTGGAACAATGTTTGTTTCCTGTGAGTCACAAGATATAGTCTAGAGGCTGTGTTTGGGGCTCCGAAAACAAAGCAAACTGGAATGCATTCAAAGGAAGGCATTCTCATGCCTGTTCTTTATGTTAGAAGTGAGACACCAATTAGTAGAAACCTACTGTGAGAAAAACAAACAGGCAGCCATTGGCAGAAAGCAATGGAAAATTGCTCAAAGGAAATGGAAATCAACCAGCTTCTCACCAACTATCTCCATACACCTTCTAGGACTTGAGGGCTTCTATTCTTAGTTTGTGATGTTGATATTCTTGGGAATAATGTGGGGTGAGAGAGAGAGAGAGAGAGAGAGAAGAGAGAGAGAGAGAGAGAGAGAGAGAGAGAGAGAGAGAGAGAGAGATTGAGGGGGTGGGGGAGAGGAGAGAAAAGATATTCGATAAGTTATACCTAGAAATAGTTGCCCAAGTGTCTGGTACAAGGTATTTAGTGCCCAATAACTTAAAAGTTATACATTTGACAAATCTTTGTGTTGTGTTCTAGGACCTTGCTATTCAAAGTGCAGACATGGGACCAGCAGCACTGGCATCCCCTGGGAGCTGGTTAGAAATGCCGAGCCTCAGGGTCTGCTCAGAACTTACTATGGCAGCCCCTGCATTTTATGGCATCTCTAGGGGACTCGAGTGCACATTAATGTTTGTATGATGCTGCACAGTGACACAGGGATTGGAAATGGAGGCCCAAGGGCCTTGTAGAGCTTGGGAATGGCATTCCCAGGTTCGGATGCAAACTTCCAAAAGACGTAACTTCCAGAGAGAAGGCAGAGTCATACCACCTGCTAGGAACCTACTGCACTGCACTTGGACTCATTTATTACCCTCAAACACAAAGGCCAGGAAGAGTAGATGTTTTCTGTGGATCAGCCTGGAGGAGCCTTTGCATGGACGTAGAAACACATATATACAAATGCATGTTACACACAAACATACACAGACATACACACAAACAACAGACACCACACACACACACACACACACACACACACACAGAGATATAGAACACACAGATTTTCCACAGAATAAAAATTTCCAATCTTCTGATCTTCAGCTGTGCATAATGAATTCACTCAGAGTATATTTTGTCTGATCACTTTCTGTAAAATAGGAATACAGAAGTAGGGAGAATTGCTTATTTACTGAAAAGTGAAAAGTCAGAAAACAAAGGAAAAGAGAGAGGTCCCGGAAGTGGAGAACCTCACAGGGGATGGAGCATGAGGGCTGGGGGCACTGAACTGCCTAGTGGCGGTGTGATTTGTGGATCCCAACACGGCAATGTTGTTCTCCCATTTCGATATGGAATACCTTGGAGGGGTAACTAATTCAGCCTTATTATTAGAGGGCCTACGGGTCATCTAGGGAACTTGTTAGGAATCTAATTTAAACCAGCACTGAGAGAGAGTCTGGTGTTAGTGATTTCCTGCCCACGGTTGGGAAAGCTCTGCCCATCATGGAAGGGAGACAGGGAGACCACTGGCGGTGGCGAAGGTGGAAGGGAGCCCTGCTGACGGGGTGCACAGCCCGAAAGCCTGAGGGCTCGGAGGACTCGTGGAGTGAGCCCTGGACCTGGATTCAGGAGGTAATGGTCAGTCCTCCTGAAGTACAGGATCTAGGCTCTGAGTGAGGCACGCATCTCTTCGCATCTTAGTTTCTACATTATTAATAAGAGCTGCCACAGCGACTTCATAGGACCTTGGTGCAGACTAAGTAAAAATAACATGTGAAAGTATCTGATATAAAGTGGGTGCTGAAGTTTAATCCAACTGCCAGTTTTCAAGAGGCCAGTTTTACCCTTTGCTAGAGAAGGCAGAATATTTTACATTTAAAACGATTTCATTAAAATATTCTTAAATAGCATTATTGGAAGCAAAGATTTTTGAGTGAATAGAAAGTACGATGAATGCAGTTGCCTGATTGTCATTTTGCTCTAAACCTTGTTCAGCTGGGGTCCTCCTCCCAGGAACCAAAGCAGAAACTCAAACATCACCCACTTTCTCCAATGAAGCTTTCTCTTCTATTCCTAGCCACTCTGTTAACGAGACCTATCTATTCTCCTGAATCTCTCTTAAATCTACCCTCTTTTCCATCTCCGTCATTGCCCCTGAGATTAGCTTCCGTCACCTCTCACTAGGGTATCTAATATATATCCCTGTAACCAATACCGAATGCCACAATCTATTCTCTAAACGGCTTTGTAATGGTTATTTAATGTGTCAGATTGACTGGCCACGGTGTGCCCAGAGTAAACATATCTGCATGTGTCTGTGAGGGTGTTTCCAGATGAGATTAACATTTACATCAGTGGGCTGGTGAAACAGATCACCCTCCCCATTGTTGGGTGGACATCATCTAATAGACTAAGGGCCTGATGAGAACAAAAGGCAGAGGAAGAAGGCATTTGCTCCTTTTTCTTCCTGTCTGATGCTTGAGCTGGGACATCGATCTTCTTCTGCCCTCAGTGCTCTTGCTTTTCAGGCCTTCAGACCTGAACTGGAAACTACACCATTGGCGCCAAGTCCTTGGTTCTCAAGGTCTTTGAACTTGGACTGAATTATACCGCCAGCTCTACTTGATCTCCAGGCTGGAGATGGCAGATCATGGGACTTCTCAGCCTCCATAATTGTGTGAGTCAATGCCTTATAGTAAATTGTTTCATGTAAATATGTATATTTATATATCTTCATTTTATATATATCAATATTTATATTTATACATTTGTATTATATATTTATATATTTTCATAATAGTTATATATCCCCTACTGGCTCTGTTTCTCTGGAGAACACTAATACAGGCTTCCAGGATATCTTTCCAAAATTTTTATTTATGTCACACTATGATGGACACTTCCCAATCATTTCTCATCACTCTTAGGATAAACAACACATGTTTCTACTTTGACAAATATTTTTATAATTTGGCCCCAGCCCACTTCTTCAAACTCATTCCATGTCTCAAGAGATCCCCTTTGTTCCTTATTATTGACCTACACCCATCTTTTTTTTTTTTTGATTCTTTCAATTCATCCCACTTCTTCCCAACAGCTATTTTCATGTGCGACCCTCCTACCAAGCATGAGCGTCCTCTCTGCTGTCCCTGGTTAGCCCTTATTCATCCTTCAGATCTCAGCTCACCCATCACTGGCAGAGAAGATCCTTCATTATCCCTCCAGAATAGCTAGGGCATCTGTGGTTTACACTAAAGGTACCAGTATCTTTCCTTAGCAACATTTTTACATAATACGTAATCACTTAATTATTTATAGGACAACTTGATAAATGTTTGCTTCCCGGTCTGGCCTCATGAAGGCAGAACTGTGGTGGATATTCTTGCCCAATAGCAAAGCCCCAAATCTGACATCCCATGCCTGGCACACAGCAGGCACCTGATTCAACATTCGTTGCATGAATCCCCTGCTGAAGAGGCAATGCCTCTTTAAGAGAGTAGAGTCCAAAGTTTTGGCCTCAGCTTTGGCCATCTGTCCTTTTTCTCCATCCCTGGCACCGGAGAGCTGACAGTCAGTCCAATTCCACCGACCACGGGCCCGTGGACCCTCTGTGCAGCCTTATTTCAGAACAGCAGTGGTCAATAACGCCTGAGCACAGTGGATTGATTACTTGCTTTGTAAAAGAAAGGAACTAACATTATTTGGTGTCCTATGTCTGACCTTTTTATGCATTGTCTCATTTGACTCAAATGACCAGAAAAAAATACCTATTGTAGAAAAACTTGGAGAAACTTAAATATCTGTTAGTTTGTGATCTTGCTGGATCCAAACTTAGGTCTGACTCCAAAATTCATGCTTTCCCCCACTATGTTCTTATCTGCTAAATATGTTTTCACAGACTTTCCTTACATTTTTTTCATTCCCTTTACTAACTGTATTATTTACTTAATAGTTTTGTTTTACATTGATTGCTAGGTTTCACTGTTGTCTCATCTGAGGCAAAATTATCTATTAATTTAGAGGTATAATGAGACTATAAATTTTTCCTAATAACATGCAAATTCACAAGAAAATACGCTGTAAGCCTCTGTGTATCATATAACACCCTGCCACAAATGACAAGTTGGGAAATGCTATAGTATCAGCCTGGCTACAACATGTTCCCTTTTTTCAGACTTACTGAAAAAATAAAAATAAGTTGTCCTTATAAATTAGCTCTCAAATGACCATGGTGAATAAGGCTTGGAAGGGGACAGAGTATGTGAGTCACACCTAACCAGTTTAAAGCAAAAACACTTTATTCGAGGGTGGAGACGCAAAGGTCCAGCATGAAGGTGAGTTAATCACTCCACTCCAGGGGGCCACGGTAGCGGGGCACCAGGTTATTAGTGCTGATCTCCTGAGTCTTGTTTGAGAGAGAAAACAGGGGGCTTGGCCTCTGAAGCCGGGAGGAGGTGATGAAAACCACGGATGCCCAGTGGAGGCTCAGCCGCCAGAGTAGCTTTAGCTGAAGCATGAGCATGGGGTCCCCTTGGCTCCCAGGTTCCTCTCTTCTACTTTATATCTTGGGAGTATCTCCCCTGGAGGGGCGAACTATTACATCACAACTTGTAAACCGATGAACTCTTCAAACCAGTAATTGTACCATAATAATGGAGATGAGATGGCTTGTACACAATGCAAAACAAGAATCCTTTTTGAACAAAGCAGGAACATAATGAACCAAATCACAAAGCGTGCGCAAGCACACTGGCCTTCACATCACAACACTCTATTAACATCTTGCCCTTCGTTTGGCTCATCTTCTCATCTGCTTATGAAAGATACAATTTAGTCAGACAAAATTTGATACTGCGATCTGACCCAAAGGGAGGAACTGATGAAAAACAAAATGTGCTACAGGGTTTTTTGGGTGAAGGCCAAAATGAAGAAGCTGCTCTGAAAAGCTCCCCCCCCCCGCCCCACGCACGTACATGCACAGTAATAACATGAGATGACTCAAGCAACAGATGTCAAACCCAGATCAACTGAATAAGAAACAAAGCATGACATGCACAGTCTATAGACTCATGAGTCATTTTGAAGTAAAACAATTTAGAAAACACTTCAACCTTTTTGAACTATGATGATTCTGCTTCAGGCAAATATTCATATGAAATAAAACACACACACAGAGTAAATTACTTATTTGAGTTGATGTAGGCAACATCTGGTTATCCATGTTTTATGATCACATAAAATGAAGAGAATACATGAGCTATGACTCTAATATAATGAGACTCAGTTTCTCATTTGGACATAGATGTCTCCTACCCAAATGAATGTGTACCCTCCAAGTTATCTCTTTGGGGCACCAAAACATGTCTTAACATGGATGCTGTGATCTGTATATCTCTGAAATAACTCTTTAGGAACTTCTACTGGACCAGTTTAAAAGTCACAAGGATGAGTCTCATTCCTTTGTTCCAAATATCATCTTTTACAATAGAGAACAGTTAGAATACTAGAAATACAAAATGATAATGAGACTTTCACTGTATACAATTAGAGATACACATAAGTCTAACATATTGGACATCTCCAGTTAAACACAACTATAAGTTCAGACATAGAGGCTCAAACAAAACCTTGAAAAATAAGATGCCTACATTTGGACAAAGAAAAAAAAAAAGATGAGACCCAATTATCGTGAAAGTGCTGTGTGTGACCTAAGCACTGGGGCCCATGTAAGTGGAAATTGAATTGATACAATCTCTCTGGAAGGCAGTTTGGAAGTATAGGTGTGTCTCGAGAAACTCAAAGATAGTCACAGCTTAAAAATATCTGTAAAGATTCCATGGAAATAAAGAAGTCCACAGAAATTTGTATGAAGTATGCTCTTATGAGTCCACTTGTAACAAATGATCTCTAAAGGTTGAAAGTAGATGGAAGATTTTTTAAAACAGTAGTTTCCATTATGGATATAATTTTTGTTGTGATAAGAAAAAGAAAAAACGAATCCTAACTTATTTGATTAATGTGAAACTTAAATGCCCTTACTTTTTTGCATCTGAGCTTACATGTTTAATTAATATAGTACCATATTCATTTATTGTAGGCTCCTTTGGTAGAGACTTAATGTATTCTGCATGTAGATGAGAATATACTGTGGCCAAAGTAGATCATAAACAACTCAAAGGCAGAGACACGATTTTCTAGGTATTCCTTCTATACCTAATTAAGTCTTGTACAGAGAAAGCAACAAAGATATTTTTCTTGACTTTTTGTTTACAATTCTCACATCCTTCTACCTACCAACATCTCACAAAGCTCGAACAAGCTTCTCTTCCAAAGACACCCTTGCTGAAATTACTCTAGATTTAAATCAGAAAGCCTGCCTTCAAATTTCAGCTCTGCTGCCTATAGAGTGGCTGTGGTCAGCAGGGTAATGGCCTTCCCCGAAATTTTTAGGTCCTAATCCTGGAACCATATGGATACATGGCAAAAGGGAATTAAGGTTGGAAATGGAATTAAGGTTGATCTGTTGACCTTAGAGAAATTAGCCTGGATTACCCGGATAGGTCCAAATGTAATCACAAGGATACTTGAGAGAAAGGGAGAGAGAACAAGGACTGAATGATATGACATGAGAAGGGACTTGAGAAACTATTGCTGGTTTTGAAGTTGGAGGAAGAGGCCATAAGCCAAGGAGTGTGGGCAGTCAGCCGCTAGAAGCTAAAAAGGCAAGGACCCTCCTCTAGAGCCCCCAGAAGCAAATGCAGGCACACTGACTGTAGCCCAGTGAGATCCATGCTGGATCTTAAACCTATAGAAGTGCAAGATAAATTTTTTTTTTCAGTTATTACATTTGTGGTAACTTATTACAGCAGCAACTAGAAATTAATACTGTGGCCACATAATTTGTTGTTCAAACTAGAACACATTTTAGAATGTAAGAAAGTGCTATGAACAATTAAGCCAAAACAATAGGTACATACTAAGATTGTCCTAAGCAAGCTGGGCCATGTGGTGAGTCTGTCTTATTAGGTGACCTCAGTTTCCACGTATCGGTTTGCACGTGTAATAAAGGTGTTTTGAAAATCATTCTCAGTTACTTTTTTGTTTTTGTTGTTAAAGGAATAAAAAGATAAATGAGCATGTATAGCACAATTCCCAGAACATAGGAAATTCTAAACAAAGGTTTGTTAGATCAGAGGAGGGTTTGGTGACTTTGGCATTCATTCACTCCCAATAGACCTTTATTTAGATTTTTGCAAAGGTGAATGTAGTACCCTCGATTCAATTCTTACTTGTCAGTCATTACCCCTTTGAAATTACTTTTCTATTACAGTAATCCAGATTTCTCTTTGACATCAATCACTGCATTTCAAGTTATTTTTCTCAGCTTTATTCATTTATCAAAGTTGAATTTCATTATGAACCAACTCCTGGAGAGTTCCCAGGGAAAAGACACTTTTAGCCTCCTGTAATGTTGCTCCACCTTCATTTACACAGCTCCCTGTGTAATCCCCCCCTTGATGGACTGGATGTTGTGTTTACAGCTCTCTCAAAAATGATCAAAGGGACAATAAAAGTTCCATACTCATTAGATTATTAAAGATCTTGATACTGTTATTGAATGTTCTTTGAAAAGCTTGCACTGCTTAGAGCTATAGTATTCCCTTCGTCAATTTGAAATTTTACTTTTAAGGTCTGTTTTCCCTCAAATAAAACGAAAACATTTTTTTTCCTTATATATGTATGCTCCCTCACAGCCACACTGGACTTTGAAGACATTTTTCTCTTTAACTTTTGATTAATTAATAATTAATAAATAGCTTAAATTATGTGGAAAAAATCTATGCAGATATTCAAGATAATTTTATTTAAGCAACTTGGGTAATCTTAGTGAACATCTTCTACCCCAAGAGGGCGCATCGCTGACACTTTAAATTGGTTCAGGTAGAATTTATATAAATCATGGATGTTGGAATTATGTCAGATTCATTAAGAATACCTACAAAGGTTAAAGGGACTTTTGTTCAAAGATGAGAAATATAATACTTTCGAAAACAAAGCAATAGGAGAAAATTTCTGCGGGTTTTATTTTCACTTGCCCTTCTCCCTCTCCAAAAGAGAAATTCATAGGAATAGAACACAATGCATTACTTTTTTTAAATCTTTACAGTTCTAAAGTCATTTTGTTAAGTATTAAAACGTGTTTTATAAAACATGTTCTCCAAAAATTAAGCTTGATGTATAAAAATTTAAAGTATAGCCCATAAATTCCAGGTAGATTAACATATTAGAAGAAAAAAGCCATTGAATATTTATGAAACAGAGTGAAAAAGGCCTTTCTAAATTAGTAATAAAAGCATAACTTATGTGAATTATTGAGAGATTAAACTATTTAAGTGCATATTTTTACATGACTAAAATAATCAGAAACTGGAGAAAAATATTTGCATTACATAAAACAGAGGCTTACTAAACTGAATATAAAAAGAGCTGGCTAAAAATTAATAGAGGAAAAACAAAAATTAGCAAAACAACCCCTCCCCAAAACAATATATATTATAAAATTAAAATGAGATAGATTTTTGCTTATAAAATTGCCAAAATAATTAGAAAAACTTAGTAGTTGGTATTTGGCAAACATGTGAAGAAAAAAATCTCATACATTACAGATGATAATAAGATATCTTTCTTAAAAGCAATCTGTCAATATTCCATTACAAGCCTTGAAAACATGTGGTTCCACTTGTAGAAATTTAGCTCAGGGGCTGTATGTATGTGTGGGGGTGGAGTGTGTAGTAACATGTACATTCATTTCAATTATTGCTTAAAAATAAGGAAAATTCTCAAATAACACAATGTTCTAACAGGATATTGATGAAATTAACTACGGTAGCTGAAAGAGGCGCAAACTGCATCACAGAAACACTGTAGGGGATGGAAAACTGTATTAATGGTATGGCTGGCGTTCATGATATGAAGTAAAAAGCCTGATTGCAAAACAGTATGCACTATATGTGCAATTTTTGAAAAATAGACAAAGACATTATAGCATTAAGATTATACTAAAATATTAACAGTGGTTTTATTGTAGGTGATTTTTTACTTTGCTTCTCTACACTCTTCTAGGTTTTCTGTAATGAGCATATGTTAATTTCGGAGTTAAAAAAGAACCTATAAAGTTTAAAATTGTAGCTTATTCAGACGGTGACTACAGACCAGCTATGGTTTATTACAAATGGGAAGCTATAGGAGCCCGTGAAACTTTAGGACATCTAGTGTCTCTTTGTATTGATTAATGAGAAACAAGTGAATATTAGGTATGTAAGAGATCACAAATATTACAGTAGAACAGAGTGGCTGGCTTTTTAGTCTTCATGGGTTTCTGACTTTAAGATAAAGAAGAGTCTCAATGCACTTGACAGAATTTTATAATATGAAACTTGGTCTCATCGGCTTTATTTTCTGAACCATCACTGTTATCAGTATCTGCTTTTTTTCTCTGAAGCTTCACTTTTAAATCTCACCGATGAATTCTGAGAATCAGGAAAGAGCTGAAGTTCCAAGCATAGACTTTAGATTCAGGGAGACTTGGCTTCAAGTCCCAGATTTACCCCTTATCAGCTCTGTGATTTTAAACATATTCAGTTACCTTCTTGAATCTCAATTTCCTCATCTCTAAAATGGGAGAGTGGGACCTAGCTCACAGGGTAGTTGTGAGGTAAAATACATGTTTGTAAAGCAGTTAGCAAAACATCTAGCACATAACAAGTGCTAAATAAATAGCAGCTGCCAGGATCCTTAAAGTATTTTCCAAAGCAAGAACACTAACCCCATCATGTCCTGCCACTGATTAGCATTCAGTCTCAAGCATCCAAGGAAAGTCTTCAATATGTTGCAGAAGCCACCGGTAGGAAGCTGGAGCTCACTCTGAACCCAGAAGAAAAATTAGCCTGTTGGTGCCGTCTTCTGTTGGGATCTCCACGTGAGGAGTAGATTTGGCTAAGGTCATGGGCCCACCCAGATCTCCCCTTCCTTCCTTGCTCCCAAACTAGTTCTAGAACTAGTGTGATCTGAAGAGGGCAATCAGTGCCCAGCACAAGCCACCTTCTGGAACAGCTTGAAGAGTGGGGCACAGGTTTGACAAACTAATTGCACGTATGACCCTCGCATTATAGGCAACACAAACAATCAGACCACCTGTTTTCATCAATGCGCTGTCCCCTTTCATCTGTCACATGTGTTTCCTTAAGCATTTCAAACTAAGACACTGTCTTTGAAAGACAGGAATCAATATTAGCTCCTAGGTGAACGGTGCTATAGTTATGACAATGAAACAGCCTGGTGCCCATCAATCTGATGAGGCCCAAGCCGCTTTACCCACATCCAGCCCATCCGCTGGTCGTCAGCTCTGCTTTCTCTACCTGGAACCTGACCATCTCCCGCAATCTGTTGGTGACTCTCCTGGCTAAGCCACATTCTCTCACCCATGTTACCACGAGTATCTCTCAATTGCCCTCTCTGTTCCTGTTCTTGCACCCATACCCTCTTCGTCACACAGATTTCCCAGTGAGCTTTAAAAATGTAAATTGGACCTTTCACTCTTCTGCTTCCCAACCATTTCACATTCATTTAATGCTAAGTCCTCACAGTGGCTTATGAGCCCTTGATGTGAACGTTGGATTTTCCTTGACCACATCTTTCTTCACATTCCTGGAATCATTCCAGATACCCCTTGGTGTTGTTCAAACCTGCTATGTTAATTTCCATTTCAAGGTCTTTAAAGACATTGTTCCCTCACTTATAATGCTCTTCTTCAAGGAGTTTTCATGGCTTGCTCCTTCATTTCATTCATGTCTTTCCTTAACACAGAGGCTTTCCTTAAAGACTTGATCAAAAATAGTCATCTTGCAATCAATGTCCATCCCTCATCCCTATGTTGTTTCAATGGCTCTTGTTGTTTCAGGCCTATTATGCAGCTATTTCTTTAATGTCTGCCACCCCTATCAGAATGTAAGCCCAGGAGGACAGGAAAGTGGCCTGTCTGGTTCCCACAGCACAGAATGGTGCCTTTTATACAGTAGGTTTTCAATAAATGTAACAAATGAACAATGGATAAGCTAAGGACTTTGATTTATAAGGAAGTTTCTTTCTTTTTCTAGAGGACAAATCAATAGACAAGAAAAAAGTGACACCTGTCTTTTGAGAATTCCCTGAAGGTAAACCCAGCTAAAAGGCAATGCATTAAGGATTCAACAAAAGCACTTTCTGCCTCTTTCAGAGGAAGAAACCAAGTTCAGTGAAGTTGTTATAACTGTTTAAAGTGGGAAACATATTTTACTTGGGACTATTGTTTGGCAATGACTGATAGAATATGATTTTGTTCTGACACGCATATTACTAATAAGCATATTTAAATGAAAGAAAATAAAGGAAGTGGAACTTAATACAAATTCTAGCTCACCAAAATGATCCCAACTGTCCTGGCCTTTATAAATGAAGCAATACAAGTTACAGGAATGAACTCATATTTCTTATATAAATCCCCCTTTAGCATTCTTATAACCCTAGCTCAGCATCTCTTCCCTGATTTTTTTTTTTAGAGTTGTGTACGAAAATGCCTCAAACAGCCAGACATGACTATGTCACGATCAGATGTTCTGTTAGAGTCTTCTTGATTTCCACCCAGATTGCTTCAGCTTCTTTCTTTTGGCCAGATGCCCCCACCCAGATTGGTGCACAGGTTTTGTGCTTCAGAGTACAGACAGTCCACATTCCAATTAGCCTGCATTTGGCTGTGTTCTGGACCACTCAGATTCCTCCCCAGCACAATGTCACCCAATTTCCTCAAGTACCCTGGCCAGTCCAGCATAAAAAGTGTAACTTGTTACTTTGTTCATGCCATTTCTTTCTGTGTGCTTCTGGGCCATGCAGAGAGAAAATGGGAGTACAGACCTCCCCACCACTAGATTGTGCAGCATGCTACTACTGTGTAAAGGGTAAGTGCTAATGACATAATTTATCTGACATCTCACTTCTCTTACGAGTTCTGTTGGGTTGAACTATATGAAGCTGCAAATTTTGTAGGTCAAAGATAATCAACTATTGGTAATTCCAGCTCAAATCTAGCCTGATGTCTGCTTTTATAAATGAAATATTGGAATATAGCCACACTCATTCATTTACCTATTGCCTAAGGCTGCTTTCACACCAGAACAGCAGATTTGAGTAGCTGTGAAAGAGTCTGCATGGCTCACAAAGCCTAAAATATTTATTATATGGCTCTTTAAAGAAATAGTTGTTGGACCCCTATTTAGAACATTCAATGCAAAAGAAGGAAGCAGGAAAATACCCAGGGAGAATGAAGAGTTTTGAGGTTGATTACAAACCCAACTTGGCAATTTGAGATTTCTTTAATCTTTCTCCCTCTCTCTCTCCTTCTCCCTCTCCCTCTCTTTCTCTTCCTCTTCCTTCCTCCTCCCTCTCATTATTTATTCATTCAACAAATATGTTTTATGTCCCTATAATACCTCAATTTCTGCATAAGATCTTTGATTTGCAATAATTAAAAAACGAGTCTTAAGATTTTTTAAGCTCATCTAGAGCCACTGTTTAGTGGTTTTAAATAAGCATCATGTAGATAATTATTAAACAAGGAAGAATGTAATGAGATTCCATTTAAACCGTGGGCGGGGGATGTTCAGAGAAGGCCCCTCTGATGGAAATTTGAGGGAGGAGAGAAAGAGCCTGTGTGAGTTCTGTGGCTTTGAAAAACCACACAAAAGCCATGAGGACTAAGTGGAATGAGAGAAATGGGCAGTGACATAAGCTGGGACTATGTGGCAGGCAGGCAGGTGAGGGGGCCCATGTAGACAATGCTAAGCAGTTGGCCCTCTTTCCTAAGGGAGACTTAACACCACTGAAAACTTCTCAGAGAGCCACTTTGGAAAAGTCTGCCAGGCCCTCAGGTAGTTAAGCACAGAATCGCCCTATGACCCAGCAGTCCCACTCCTAATACACCCAAGAGAAATGAAGCAAAGGTCTGTACAAAAACATGTACGTCAATGTCTATAGCAGCATTATTTACAAGAGCCAAAAGGTGGAAACAACTCAGATGTCCATCAATAGTCATGGATAAATAAAATGGGGGGGGGGAGGGTCTAGCAATATAATGGAATATTATTCAGCCATAAAAATGAAGTACTGATACATTCTACAACATGGATAAACCTTGAAAACATTATGCCAAGTGAAAGAAGCCAGCCACATATTATATGATTCTATTCATACGAAATGTTCAAAATGGGCAAAACTGTAGAGGCAGAAAGAAAGACTGGTGGTTGCTCAGGACTGGGGAGAAGAAGAAGAATAAAAAATGATTGCTAATGGGGCCAGGGTTTCTTTTGAGGCAACGTAAATGTTCTAAAATTGACTCTGGTGATGGTTGTACATAACTGTGACTTGTTCTAAAGCCAGTGACTTGTATACCCTCAATAAATGTATGGTGTTATGACTCTGTTAAGTAGAGCACAGGGTGCCAGATGGTGAGCTGTGGTTCACCAGCAGGCCACAGGAGAAAGTGAAATAGAGAAGTTTATCACTCTCAGGTCCTGGAGGAGGCGCATAGCAAGCCTTAAAGGGCCACACAGGGGGGTCAAGGCAGAGTGCAGATGGAGAGAGTGATGGGACCTGAGCACATATATTCCTTTACCAGGGTCTGTGGGTAGAGTGTTTTGGGGTTTCTGGCTGAGGCCAGATTGGCCAATTCAAACTAAAAGACTGGGGTTTGGGTAACTTCACAGCAGTCTTATCTAAGAGGTGCACAAGAGGACAGCCCTAGGAGGCAGGGGACACTATTGATCACCAGGGCTCTTGAGGAAGTTACTTTAGACTTAGTTGCTTGTGACTCTGTTGGCTGCTATCTGGGGCATGCACTTGTATGCGGGGGGAGTGGCTAATGTCAGCTTAAGGTCCCTGCAGAGGCAGCAATATCATAGAGTAGCTGAGCTAAACTCTCAACATGTGCTGTGTGAATTATACCTCAATAAAGTAGTTAACAATAAAAACTCTTATGGGTCAGGACCTAGGGTACATTGGTGAGAAAGTAACTCAGATTTGAATTTAAAAGATCATTCTGGGAGCCAAGTGGAGAATGGCCTAAAGAGGTATAAGAGGAATTGGGACAGCCTAGGTGAGAATTTACTGAAGGAGTCCAGGGGAAAAATGATGTTGTTTTGCACTATGGTAGTGATTTTTTAAATGAAATAATAGTGAGGAAAACTCATGTTTATTCATAACATTTATAGAAAATAGTATGTTCCACTTAATTTTTTTTTTTTAAATCAGAGCTGAGAGTAGGAGATATTGGTTTTAACCCTGGGTCTATCATAGCTACAATTAGTTCGGGGACCCTCTGCTAACCATTACCTCCATTCTCTCATTTGCAAAATGGCAATAGTAACACCTGACTGACCTCCCTCATGGGGAAAAATTAGATAAAAAGATATAAAAGTATTTTTCAGTGTACAGCAGTACATTTCATGTAGATGCCAAATTTCAGAGAATTAAAACTCAAGGATAAACACTCAATACCATCTAAATTAAACAAAGTGTAATCCTTCATTGAAAATTCAGAAAGAAGTTCTAATCTCCCCAGGGCCTCGGAACTATTGCTATGAATATCAGTGATTAATTATAACCTGTAGGTAATAAGAAAATAGGAAATAATTCTGACATTACAATGACTGTAGCATCACAAGCTAGACGAAGCTTTTAAAAATGAATATATTAGTAGTAGGAAGTTTAGATGCTGCATCCTCCGGTAGATTTCTTGACATTCCCAGAGTTAATCCCTCCTCTTGGTGCCCACAGTTCACTGCAGACACCTCTAGGACAGCCCCAGGACATTGTCTGCAGGTATATACTGCTGCACACCTCACTGTATCCTGAATTATTTAAGTGTAAGACTGGTTTTGAATACATCTCTGTCTTTCCAGTGTCTACCATATATAGTTGCTCAGTATTTGCTGGTCGAATAAATGAAATCAATCAATCAATCAGTGAACAGATGAGCAATCATTAAATAGTGAGTGAACCAGAGGACATTTGTCCTGATTTTTCTGAGAAATAAGACATGGGCAATATGCCTTGAAGCTAGCCATCCATTGATACTTTCTGGTTGCTCCATACCTATTGAAGCAAAGACTTCATTAAAGGATGCCCTTGTCTGTCTTATATATCATTTCCATTTCCACAGAGGGTAGCAAGTGCTGCTTCCGGTTTCCTCAAGTGCTGCTCCAAGGAGACACTGGCCCATAAATGTCAGAGGCTCTCATTTTATCTCTAATCTCATCGAAGACATGATGTGTCTGTACCTGGAGGCATCGGTTTCACTCAGGGCCCACAGCCCTCTCAATTACCCCAGGGCTCTGAACTGATGGGTAACAGCCTCTTATTCTCCTAAGGCCAGTTATTTTTCACTATGTGCGTTTCCAGTGCACAACCAGCCACACTGAATTTTCTGCTCTCTCAGACTGCCTTGCTTAGCTAACCCAGAGCCCCGTTTTCACAGTCGATCTCTGCTCTGCTTTCTAAATCAGATTCCCACCTATGATGACCTATGGGCTGCATCTGGCCCTGACATATTCACATGGAGTTAGTACTTACAATATTAAAAATCTGTTTGCCAACATCTTAAGGCAGGAGTGTTTAAATAAGTTTCCAATATCTAGATTTTCCAGGAAGAATAAAAAAGGGTATTATAACCCTGCGGCTGTCATTCCTACATGGCAAAAACCTGCTCAAATGGCAGTTACTCTCCATTAGACGGTCCTCTTTTTTTCTCAGTCCCCACTATCCCATGTTCTCCCCAGAACTAAGGCTGAGTGACAGTTTCCTTTTATTTCCATGCCTACCCTGTGGTTTTCTTATACAGCACTAATTTACAGTAACTTCCTAAGTCATGGGTATTTGGGCATATAACACCTATAACTAGTGGGTTCTGACCAATCTTCATTTCCTTTCATATTCCAAAGTTAGAAAATCTTTCTACGGTTTGGGTTCAAGATGATAACTATCATCAGTTTCTCTAATACCTGAGCATTTTGCAAGAACATTAGCTGTGTCACTGTTAGTTAGCAGTCAACTCCAATTGAAATAATTCCATTGCCAGTGAATGATGTGTGACATGCTTGCAAATTGATCAATTTGCTGTGCTACTAATTAATTCTGTGAAATTACATATTGCCAAGAGCTTTCTGGCCAATGCTGTCAAGAAAGTGGTGTAAGAGAAAGTCAACTTTAGAAAGGTAATTCCAGGTGACCTGACTAAATTAGCATATTAATAATGGAGAATTGTTTCACAAGGGATTGATGCCTCTTTTTGCAACTTCAGGCCAAGCCCTTTATAAACTAGTTGTTAAAACGGTAAGGTGTGACAGTGGCAAGGCCCCTTAACTTTCAACCTCCTTCCGTTTATATTCCACGCACTTTGTCAATGAACTCTATGCGATGTTTCATTAACCTTCAGTTCGCATTAAAGTATTACCTGGTAGCAGCATATGGCTTAAGTTTCCCTAAGCACATCTTTCATAACTTTGTATTTTCTAAAGATTTTAAACTAAAATATTGGCCTCGGGATATTTTTCTTGTCAGATTTATTCTATAACAGTTCCTAAGCCCTTGCATCCTTAAGTTAGTTCAATAACTTGTAACTTTTATAACCCAAGCCAAAGATCTAAAGGGCTCCAATTTGGGGCTGATTGTTTGCCTGTCGGTGATATGTTCTCATTCTTGTTCTTTGTACTTGGTCTACACCCTACAATCTGCAACTAGAACTAATGACAAGAGGACCTCAAAAGCAGCTGAATTTCTTACTCTTGATTTGCAGCCCTGATTATCTGACAGAAAAATATCTTCAGAATATTTGATCAGAAAAAAAAAATCAGCTCTCATAGAAATAGGGTTTTTTATATTGTTTGTTTTAATTGAAGTGAGCAAGAAAACAATCATAGCTGATACACATTTAGAAATTATTATCTGATTTCTTTCATTTGTTCTGACCTACTTATCTTACTCCTCCTAAATTAGAGAATCGCTGCATCCTGTATTCAGCCTACCACCCTTAGCAATGTCTATCTAGGTCTCAAAACAGTCTACACTTTTCCCAGATGGGTCTTAGCAAGAAGTCTTGTTTCTTGGACTGGTTCTTAAAAGATCAGAGTCCAAGATGGCCAAAGACCAATCCAGGAGTGGCTAGCTGTGCCTGCATAGCAGAGTCACTCTAGAACTAATTTCAAAGCCTAGTTCCAGCGATGCCTAACTATCCTTCACTGTAGGAAATTAATCATTTCATTTAGTTAGAGCCTTTGTTTGAATGAACAGGTGAAAAACTGGACACAGTATTCCATTCACTTACCCGCTAAAGTTCAACCCTCACCGGGTCATTAACTGTTGAAGCTTTCCCTGTCCTTTCATTCTTAAATCTTTCATTCTTAAACAAGTCCTTTCATCCTTTCATTCTTAACAACTCCTTTCTCTTCAACTGTCTTCTCCCTTACCTGGCATATTTCTTTGCCTCTTCTGTTTCTGTCACAGCTTTTCATATATGGCATGATGTTAAACACGTTTGCTTCCACTCCTTTGCCACTAGTTTTGTTTAGCAATTTAAATCGTATTCTTTTTGTTCTTAATGAAAAATACTGCTGATTTCAATATTTTATATTTCTCTCTCCAAGAAGTAAATTGTGTAGAAGTGACTTACTATTCTCTGATACGAAATGCATTCTGTTCTTCATGCACCCAGGAACCAAATGAATTCGCATGCTAGGATAAGAAGAACTCGCTCACTGAAAAGCCCTTTGCCTACTTTTTAACCTTGGCTTTGGTGGCTTCTAGCCCTCTACTTTGCAAACAGTAAACACTGAGGAATGAAGTCCAACAGAGGGAATGTCAAAGAGAATCCCAAACGTTAAGCTTTCGACACTCAAATATGTTAAGATTTTAAAAAGAGAACAGCAGTTATATTGGGAGGTAAACATATGCATCGCGATAAAGCATCCATCTCAATTGTTGTCAAGTGAGAGACAATAAAAGGCAAGAAAGAAGCATAACTTCATGTTTGCCTAGAGAACTCTTATCCATCCTTCGAAAACATGCCTAGGCATCATTTACTCTTTCTGAAGTCTATCTATTACTTACCTTCATATAGTTTTATATATGTCTTAATGGGTAATAACTGAATAATGAGTTTTTCTTTTGTCTCTGTGAGCCCTTTGTAGAGACAAGGTCTTACCTATCTCCGATTTCCTGGTACCCAGCACAGGGTCTGGAACAATCATTCGAACTGGACCAAATGTGCCTATAAGATCCTAACAGTGACCACTGAGAGAGAAAACTGCTTGTAACCTGGAGTACAGACACCTAGCTACTAGTACAGACATTCTCAAGGTTCAGAAGGACAATACTAGAGCTCGCCAAGCAACCACTCCCCCCGCCCCATACACACACACACCCCTTTGAGGGTACATTATGCAGCAAACTCATTGAGGCCTGGAACTGCCTCTCAGCAGGAGTCACAGTGTCACAGTGAGATTCCTTTCAGGATGTCCTAGAGGCCAAGGTGGAACCACAGAATGAAAGCAGCAACTTGTGTTAAACAGACAGAATCAGAAGGTTTCACTTGGGGTCTTTCATTCAATCAAATGTCAAAGGTTCTAATGTCTAAACTACTTGTGAATCCCTAGCTTATTGCTTTTAGAAGATGAAATATAGGTAACTCAGTTTTAATAGCAGAAATGACTTTTAGGAGTAGAAATGACTTTTAATCAACAGTTGAAGGTCAGACAGCCTCCAAATGCTAAAGTTCACCAAAAAGATACAAGAAATGGAGCGATTTGATTTAAAACTTATTAAAAAGAGAGGAGGTGGATCAATTTCCCTAGGCAATTCATGCTCAAGAAAATGCAGTAAGAGCTTCCTTACTGGAAATAAACTCCATGTCTCCTTGTCTGTTTCATCAGCAGCAGTAGTAGCAGCAGCTTAAGTTCATTAAGGGCTCAGTATGTTTTAGACAATGTGTTATTGTAAATACACTATCTTATCCATCTCTCCAATCTCTCCTGTGAGCTAGGTACCATTAATACTCTTATTTCATAGAGAAGAAACAGGCTGACTGCATCTGTTGCCTTTAGTGACTTTTCCAACAATCCAAATCCAAACAGAAGCAGTGTAGTCTACCTAGGAAGAAGCCAGGATAAAGCTTGGTTCCAGTTCCAGCCTTATGGCTTACTAGCCAGGTGACCTTGAACAAATCACTCAGTCTTCTTGGGCCCTGTTAATGAATGGGAACACTGCTGTGGCAGACTGGATTATTTGCAGCTCTTGGTTGGTTCTCACTGCCATGTACCTTGAAGTATCTCCAGGAAAGTTGGGAGAGTGAGTATACGGCCTGACCCTAGGGATTTTGGAGGTGACCATGCAATTTGCTTTGGTCAATGAAACTCAAACAGATGTGACATGAGCAAAGGCTTTAAGTGTGTTCAGATAGTTGGCTTGGCCTCTTGGATTTCTGCCATCCACTATGACAGAATTTCTCAACCTCAGCACTATTGCTATTTGGGGGGTAATTCTTCATTGCTTAGTCCTGTCTTGAGCATTGCAAGATGACTAGCAGCATCCTGGTCTCTACCCACTATGTACAGTAGCAACTCCCTGCTCCCGTTGTGACTATATAAAACATTTCCAGGCACTGCTAAATGACCCCTGGTTGGGGGTGGAGGCAAAATCATCCCTGGTTGAGAATTACTCTACTATGTTCTTATAGCTGGATAGCCACTTGTTCGAGGAGAAAGAGGAAGCACATGAAACATACTAGAACCAAAACTAACCCAGAGCCCAACACAGAACAGATGAACCTCAACTGACCAGTAGATATGTGGATAAGAAATATAAATATTTGTTGTTATAAGTCATTGTGATTTTGAAGTTGTTTTGTAGCAAAAAAAAAAAAAAAAATCTAACTAACATCCTATCCATGAAGACAAAATCAAATATATGGTGGAATTTCATGCAGAGTGCCTCAGTACATGGAGGGCACTCGCTGCTGGTATTTTTAATGTTAGACTGTTTGGATTGCTGTATGTAGTGAGTTAGCTGGTGGTGCACCTCACCTATGTCCTGCAGAGTTTTCCCCCTACAGCCTTCTCAGCAGCCCTCACTGCTCTTCTCCATGGACCACATTCCCTAGTACATTCTGACTATATCCAACTACCCTATATTTGCTCTACTGCCACTTCTGGAGCCAGTATCCACAGCCAGGCTGATTTCTTCCAGCTCTGGGTAGTAGCCTTGGTCATCTTTTTGTACTGCTCCTTTCTTCCATTTTTGATGAACTGAAAATCCAGAGTCTTGATGCACATGACATAGTTTAAACTAGATTCCCATCGACTTTGGTCAGCATACCAATTATGGCAGTAATTATTCAGTATTTCTAGAATTATGTGTGTTTTAATACATGACTTCCAAATATTGACCTCTCACAAGGGTGAAAACGGTTCTGGGCCTGTTTTGCTCACTATGCAAAGCCAGAACCTAATATATAGTTCCTGGTGTGGAATCCTGGAAGACTGGATGAATAAGTAAATGGATGAAAGAACCCATCTTAGCAAGCAGACTAATATTTTAGATATAAATTGATGACCACCTAAGAACCTTGTTTAACTCTCACAAGATTCAATTGGGTTGCCCAGAGTAAATGTCACTATATGGAAAGAAACACTCAGATTTCATGATAGCGAAACTACATGAGCAAAGGATAAAAGTTTTCTTAGAGCTTAGTTTTGTTTTTTTTAATGCAGAGTTTGCAACACATTCAGTGATTCTTCTATTCCCCCCAAAGAAAATCTTTCACAAAGCATAAGTTGATGATAAAGTATATGCCTATAGGTTGTATACAGTATTATTAAGCGGATAACATTTATTACCACGTAGTCATTCAAAGGAAGGAAGCAGTGATGTCGAAGGAAATAATTAGTGTACATTGGGGGAGCTGGAGGTAGGGTTTATAACATGCACACTTTAATACAAGTGGTTCTGCACTTCTAGTTTAATTTACTTACTTTGCTGCACAAGCTAGCTATGACATCAACGTTTAGTATAATCAATTCGTCTTCAGTTAAATAAATTCCACATGTATGTAGTTGTCAGACCCATGAACCTCACCTTGCCAAAGAACCTAATAGATGGTCTTGGATTCAATGGAAATGCCAACAAGGGGCCATCTGACCTCAGGTTTCCATGTATAAGTTTAGGATGAGCGATGATCACAATTACAGGTATCATACATGGAAGGGCTACCATTGTGGTATATAGTTTTCTATATTCTCTGTTATTAAACTGTAAACTCTTATTCCTCACTGTCACTTTGCAACATTGGCAGGAATCTATTTTGTGACTGAGGACACAGAGGATGGAGCCAGGATTCAAACTCCCAAGTTCTTTCTAGGATATACCACACTGCCCAGAGCAGAGGCTAAAGACAAAAGACAAATGCCTGAGCATGCACAGGAACCATCAAGTGGAATATATTGTTAAAAAAAAAAAAAAAAAAAAAAAAGGCCATGCCAAATCCCATTCCGTAGAGTGCCCCAAAGCCTTAGAGTGAGATTGTATCATATGCAGAGTTTGGGATGTAAAATCACCATATTAAACAAAGACTATAGTAAAATTTACTCTTGAAATCAGTAAAATCATCCAGAAAGTACAGTGTAGAATCATCTCAAGAAGTCCAACACAGTCGTTTTTTTCCCTCTATTGTTGGAACAGATGGCTGACCTTCAGCTGAACCCCTGATAAAGTTGTGGGCTTATCTTTACAGAATGCAGATGAAAAAAAATATTACTGTATCTTAGATGCTAGACTCTTTCTCAGCTCATTGAGATACTCTCATTCTGAAACCACAGCAGTTGTTCGGGTTGCTTCTCTCACTAAGGGCACGTGTCTACTGAGTGGAAAGGGGAAAGAACCACCCACACTATTTAAATGGTTTTTCTCTCTCTCTTTTTTCCTCTCTCTCTCCCTCCCTCCCTCCTTCTCCAATTTCCAAGCAAAATATTTGCCTTTGCATAAACTCAGCATGCATGTGATGTAACGGTACCATAGCGATGTGGGGACTTGGATTTTCCGTGTGTAGTGAAGGGTAGATGGCATCCACAGGACATACACTGTTTAGCAAGTATCCTATAAAGCCAAGGAGTGTTCCTGGTATCTTCTACCCACTATGGGCAGCCATGTTTCAAACAAATAGAAATAGTTTCAATAAATCATGCAGTTGAACACAATGACATGCAATCTCAGGGGATATCCTGCCTTTCATGGGGTATGTTGATCATATTTCACAAACCAGTTTGACTCCTCAAAGTTGAGAGGGGTTCTGTGTTGGAAGGCAGTTTGTGTAACTGTACATATTAACCCAGCTATCTTAGTTTAGAAAATTATTTGTCTTATTAATTATCAGTCTTATTTTTAAAACCAAATCACTTTGCTATTTCTCCTGTACATTTCTCTAATCAGCTATTACCCATTAAAACACATTTGAAAGAACAAAAACATTTATATGTTTGTGAACCATTATCCTGTGGGGAAGATAATTGGTTAAAAAAGGAGAAGAACACTGAAAATATTATAGATTGTCAGTTTCCCAAAGTGTGGTGGGGGTGAACAAAAATTTATTAAAAATAAATAATACTAGACATAACATGCATAGCTCATTACACTTGGGCATGTTTTTGATTAGGACAATGCTAGACAACAGCTCTTCAAATGAGATTTGACAGCAGGTAAATTACACAGTGTAAAGGTTTAAGTTGATCTACAGAACAGCAATGTCTTGATCATAAATAGAATTTGTGTGCTGGAAAATACATTCCATCATTAATGAAACAGACAAATGAACTGAAAAACATCATATCGCACCACAGTTTTAAGTAGCTTACCTTAGCAATATAATATGGATAGTAAGTCATGCATAAAACCCTCTAAAAGCTCATTAAGTCAGGATCAGTTTATTCAAAACAGCACATTTTTCAAATAACTGTTCTTCCTTAGCCAATTCCAGATTCTATTGTTTAGCAACATCAACTAAAATAATGAAAAATAAGGCAATTGTAATTCATTATAAGTTGTGTCCCTCAAAAACTCTCTCATTAAATTGGCAATACCAAGAACGTTGAATATTTTATGTGATAAAAATCTCTGGGCGTTATCTATTGGCAATGCCCATCCAACACTCTATGCTAATTTTTTTCTAAGAATCTTCCATGGCCTGGGGCTCTTCAACTTTGGGCTAAAAACTTCTAAAAATGGAAGTCTCACTCTTTTTTGAGGAGTCTTACTACTTTATTGGGTTATTAATGGGGAGAAACTTAAAGAAAAGGCAGTCATTAACTTTCTGGCCAACTGAAAGTTTAGTGGAAATACGCTGATGAAGTATGGCTATGATACAGAGTCGTATGTAGAGGAAGCTGAATGTATCAAGTTGGACATCCATATCTACCTTCGTAGCATCCATAATTTCAAAGATAATTGCACTCAAATATCTCAAGTTACCAACATATCTGTCAAAATATCAATAGCTGTGAAATCTGTCAGTCCTTCAGAAGACTCCCCTTTAAAAACATACTGTTATTTATTCAATGTTCCCAACTGTATGAAAATAAATGAGCCACAAGAGATATTTACAAGTGTCTAAAACAATTTGTAAACCCATGAACATACGCATGGGCTTCACTTGTTATCTGAGACCTTAACCCCCTTCCTTTCTACATTAGACCCAATGGGGTGGGTATTGACTTCCCATGCACTTCTAGAACCTGCATCTCATGTGTACCCCTAGCATCCTACGAGGAGTACTGAGATAACTTGAGCTTTACAGTACCTCTGGAAGGGTGTACTCTAAGATCAAGGTACCACAGCTAGAGGTACCAGGCCGGGATATGAATGCAGGTTATGTGAGTTGAACTCCTGGCTTCTGTCACACCCACAGACTGCTACATTTATGACCGCCAAATTCTCCATGAACATTTGCAGTTTAGATTTGGAAGCCACAGAGAAGCAATTAAGCTTTTTTGGTCTTATTTTGTTTCATGATTTTATTTGGGAGCCATCAGCAAGCTTTGACTTTCCCTCATCCCTGACCCTCTTCTACGAGTAACTGCACTTTGCTTATCTTTGGGCCATGACCTCTCCCCATTCCCTGTGTTGTGGTGGGACTGTCAATCACAATGTTATTTCTTCCAATTCTGCCCAAGAGATGCTCATGACTCAACGTAAGCCAATGAGAAGCTCTCTCCTGGACAAGGGAACAAAGACGATAAGGGTGCATTGATGGAAGGTGAGCGAAGTGGATTTATTCTACTGGTTCTGCCTAAGAGCATTTTCAACAGTTTCTGGCTGGAAAACTGAACCTGTTGCTGTCCTTTCTGAGACCCAGCTGTCAGATTTTAAACTTGTTGAATATGGCCAGCATTCATCCAGTGATTCTCTTACTGCTTAAGCTAGACAGTTATAATTCTCTGACTGCTTACATTACTGCTTGTCTGTCTTTCAATCAGAGAATGCTGAGCAGCTCACATGAGAATGTTGGTCTGAGCTGGTCCCCATCTGCATACATACAAATTCAGCCAGCTCGTCTGCATTTGACTGCACAGAGCAGACGAGGGAAGGTCCTGGGTAATCAAGGGCAGCAAACACTAAAAGGATCTTGGAACATTCAGCCAACAGAAAAAAAATGTGAGGGCATATCATTTCCCAAGATTATTCTTTCATTGGGAAAAGGCTATATTTGTCCCTGCTGAAGAAGTTGGCTGCAAAGAGAAGCCTTTGGGTCAGAGAGAGTGCCTGGAGTCAGACTGTGTTCGACCCCCAAGGCCATTCCTTACTGTGTGGCCTCGCACAACTCACTTTCCTTCACTGAGACTCAGTTTCTGACCTGTCAAGTGGAAATACTATAGAAAAAAACACTATGTTTGTGCATGCGTGTACGAATATATGTGTATATACATTATAAACACACACATACACATTCAGTACATACACCTTCTGAAGTTTTCCTGACAATGGGAAACAGAGATATCCTAGGGAAAGGAACAGGATTTCATACAAAGCATTTGTTCTACATACATATAGGTGTCGGGGCTCTGGTGTACATATAAATATAACAACTTTTATTTTAAAAAGTTTTTAACACAGCTCCTTGCTGCAAAGCAGCCTCATTTCACACTTGGGGAGCACACATCCTGATAAGAGAGTTGTCTTGCTCCAAATCTCACGGAAGGTCATGGAGGAATGGGAACAGGCAACCAAACTCCAGATGAATTTTGAGCTCTGCTGATTCATATGACAAAGAGGAACTCAAGACCCAGTCAAGGATCTAATTGGCACAACTGGGACATCATAGATTTGACAGAGTTCTGACGAAGGGAACCGAGACATTGGAGGAGGCAAGAGAGGAGGGAGGCTTCGTCTAGGAAACTTTTACCACAGGGAGGAAGGAAGGGTGGCCGGCCACAGCTGTGTCTGCCCTGGCAGATGACAGCCCTTCTATCAGAGTGTGTGGCTTGTGTCATGTGGCCTTTCGGGAACCTTTTGTATGGTGGATTGGGATGAAAACGGCCACAAAAATCAGACTGCCACAGCTCCGTAACTCTCTAAAATGGGTCTGACTGGGTTTGTTTCTCTGGTACTTTTGAAGCCTTGAAACAAACGGCTTGTGAGGAAAGAGCCTCAGCTTCAGTCACAGCTGACACATCCCTACAATGGGAATGGGAGCCCCTGAGGGTGGGTGATTGTGGCAGTACATGACCAAGAACACTGGTCATCCCAAAGCACATGCACAAGAGTTAATTTTGATGGACTGAAGGAAAGAAGTGGGAATGGCCGAAGGGAAGCTAAGTGAGCAGAGACAGAGAGGTGGGAGCTGGCCAGGTGTGGGTATGGGAGGTACCTAAAGGAAAATGGTCTGGATGGAACAATGGGAAATGGGTTTGGCTAAGGAGTGTGGACCTGTCTTACCTCCAGTTTAACCTTTGTACACTCTCTTCTCTGACTATCCGTGTGCGTGCAGAAGTAATATAAACATCCATTGCATAGATTACATATGTGCACACAGGTATATACACACTCAGTTTTAAAATCTTTGGTACTCCCACTATTCATTTCCTATTTCTCAACCAACAATCACAGAAACTAATTTACTTTATCAAAAATGCAATTACTCGGTATCTTAGACTGCTATTTATCTGACAGCCTTCTAATTTTCTCACTTTTACCTAATTTGACAGGGAATATTATAGACATAACTAGTCTTTCAAAATGACTTTCACAAGGTTAGTTCACTCATTAATTGACCCTCCGTGATGGCAATTTATGAAGCATATTAATTTCATCCGTCACTTCGAACACAAAGTAAATGTGGAAAATAGTCTATCTTTCATAAGGGACCTTGTAAAAGAAGTATGTCGGAATTCTTAATTAATATATGCATATTCTTTCAACCATTGATAGTGTGCCGAACTTCTATACTCACCCATCTGAAGCTCTGTCTCTCTTTTATAAATGTTTTGTTATTCCTTTATGATGAAGGAGAGACACCTTCACTGAGGATTAGTCTGCCAGGGATATAAATCACCACCTCAAAAATAAAGCAGCCATTTGTCTGGAAGGATTTTTAGAGTCCACAAAGGCAAAGTTTAATGAGAAATCCCATGAGAGTCATAGCAGGAGAAAAGACCTCCTTTCCAGAAGGCTGAAGCCAATGCACTCAGGAGTTATTACATACCCTTGGTATAAATACTCCAGGAAATGAAATCAGACACACCTCTTGCCCACTTTAAGAAAGAAAGAGGTGCTTCCAGAGGCTGAGTTAGACCTTTATAAGACCCCTGCTAAAGATAGAGATCTCACCACTTGAATCTGACTTTGACATAGATCGTCTCTTAAACTTCCTTTAACCCAAATTCAACCTCAATCTTATTGTAAAATCACTTTGGAGCCTACAGCAGGCAAGCACTTGGTATAAAGCTGTAAACAAAATGGACACAAGCTCAATGCTCATGCAGCTCACATTTATGCAGGAGAAAAAGCAAAGTTGACAGAATATAAAAGGGAATTATAACATGGAGTGATAAGCACAAAAACAGAGCAGGTCTGGGGACCGAGGCATAGTAGGATGACAGAAGGGAATGGATCCAGGACACTGAGGAAAGAAATTCCCTTGGCGACCAACCAGTGTGACCTGGACTGGTTCCCTCTTTCCCTCCCTGTTGGAACATTCTCATTGTAGATTCCCGGGCACCTTTCCAAATTCTTGGAAAGCCACTCCAGCTTATGGATTTTATGCTTTAAGTTCCAACATCTTGATAAGCACCTGTTTTAGGTTCAGCTCTAGCAAAGATGCTAAAGCTCCTTCACAGGTATATAGTTCTAGAGCTTGGTTCTCCCTCCTGCTTTCTCTTCAAATCTGAACTTTCCACACACCGGGGTGGGGTAAAGGGGGCTGGTGGGGAGGGGAGGGAAGGAGCCTCTTATAAGCAAAGACCTCATTTCTTAAACCAGCCAAAGCCTTAGCTAAAATGTTGGCTCAGAAAGGCTTCTTTACACGGATTTCTATTGTAAATCATTCAGGTTCAGCATTAACATTTTCTTAAAGCTTTTTAAAGTAATAGTGTCTTTGCCTTTGTGATCTCAAGTGTCTTTTCTACCTGCCATTTGCCTCCTACTAAAAAACTCCTAACCCTTTATGAGGAAATTTAATGCAATTTTCAAGTTTGAAGGTCTTCATGCAGGAGATCTCTGGATAAGACTAGGATCCTCTGTGGGGCTTGAAATCTTACCATTATAAAAAGCCAGGACTTATTAAAGCTAATGTGAGTCTCATCATTTATGTTTTCTTTGATCAAATAGAGATTTTTCACTTTCCATCAAGCATTTTGTTAATAAATCCCTTAAAAGGTCATTCTCAGCCTAGAGCTAAGCACAAAATATATATGTTTGGGAAGACAAAGACTAATCTTTAATTTGACAGTAATGATATTATAAGAGCTGGGTTTTCTTTGTTAAAATACCCAAAACTATATATTGAATAGCAATACAATATAAAAAGTATGTTAAGGTACATTTATCCCTCATTTCTTTACAATATATTTAATAAAAGAATATTTTAGAGTATTTTTACAATGAGAACCATTTGACTTCTGATTGAGATAATCTACGCCAATGATTTACACACAGAACCATTGTAAAAAAATGCAAATTATGAAGGTGGCATGCTGCAAGTTCTCATCAATCATAAAAAAATACATATTTTGAATAAATGTTGAAATATATAATCTATACTTCATAGATCTCAGCATGAAAACACTGCCATAACCAGCTAAAGTGCAACACATGTATTATTGGAAAATAATTACTCCCCTGCTCTGATGTTATCAAGCAATAATGGAGCTAAACTTCTATTCTGAGCGATAATATTTCTGGGTAAAAGAAAATATCTTCTTCATTTAATCTCATAGCCAGAAAAAAAAAGGCAGGGGAGTGAGCATGTGTGTGTGTGCACATGTGTAGGAGGTGGGGTATCTTTCCTTTCTCCTCAAGGTTAACAAAAAGGTTTGAACTGACGTTTCTCTTTCCAGGAGAAAGGCTGAAAAAAATACAATAAAATAACGGGCAGGGCAAAAATAATCATGCCCGGAATAAAACAAGCTGTGCTGAATCCAAGCTGTGTGCATATACTGGAGCCCAACTTGATCCACACACTCATCCAAAGAGGAGTAGGGGAGGGGCTGGCAGGTCAGGGGCACCACTTACTCTTCCTGGACACCTTAGGCCACAGCAGAAGTTGCACTACTTCTCTCTGAATGTTGGTAGCACTACTCAACTGTGGTTTGTATCTGGAGATGAACTTGGGAGTTTATTCATGCTCAAAAGGTTTAATTTGTTCCGCTATTTTCATTTATGTATTAATATCTAGGGGTTCAGAAAACAAATACAATTGTTTGCTTTCTCCATCTCTTTTCACAGCTTTTAGATAAGTTCAACATGGAACACTTCCTAAATTCTAGGCAGTTTCTTCTAGGTTCTAGAACAGTTCCAAATTAGGGTGATTCCACCTCCCCCCACCCTTCCCACCCCAACCCCCGCCCCACACACACACCAAAGGACATTTGACAGGATCGGAGATGCTTTTCATTGTTGCAACTGGGCTGGGAGGTGCTACTGGCATCTAGAGGGTACAGATCAGGAATGTTGCTAAACACCCTACAATGCTCAGGGTAGCCCCAGAACAAAGAATAATGTGGCCTCAAGTGTCAAGAGTGCCAGGATTGAAGTTGAGAAACCCTGCTCTAGAACAATATAGTGCTCACAGCAAAAATGCATGTTAGATATTTTTATTATTTCCATGTTTTCAGGTTAGGGCACAGGGCCTAAGAGTTCAATAACTGCAATAGCTATACTTTATTGAGTCTCTATTATGTCCTTGGTTCTCTACCAATTGCTTTACTGTATGCCATCTGCTCATCGACACTATAAATTAAGTAGTATTCACCCTGTTTTACAGATAAAAGAAAATGGAACATCAACTATCTAGGGGCACATAGCTATTAACTGGCAGAACTAAAATACAAATTCCCTTCTGCTTGGCACCAAATCACATGCCCTTTCCCCTGAGTCAAGGTCACAGCTGCTAAGGGACAGAGCTGGAATTCAGGCTCATTAGACAGTATAATTCCAACTTCTAGACTTTTTCCATGATAACTTGTTACCACATAGGAAAGACAAAACCCTCCCAAAGCACATGACATATAAATATTTCTGGGATTATACTGAAAATTTCAAGAAATCAAAACTTCTTGGTACATATTTAGATTAAAAAGTCCCTCCAGAGGAGGCACATTGGACAGATGTACCCGAGCAGAAGGCTTTCTATGGTCAACAGTGCCCTCCTACACACAGCTGGATGTCTAGAATCAGACACGGGTAAATATGTCAAGGAATCAACTCACTCTTTGCTTGTTTGAACCATGCTTACAGAGTGGAAAGCCATCCAAAGTAGGTCAGGCCTTTTGACATTGGGACAGAGATGCCTATAGATAAGTCAGCTTCTGGTTTTACAAACTGACCTCACATCGGAGCCTTCTATTTTAAATGGCAAAAGCTTGCTAGTCTTGGGGAATACAAAGCTCACTCCAATTATATATACTTGAAGGTTCAAGAGAATGCTCCTTTGCAAAATATGCGAAGTGGAAAAGTTTTGCCATGCAGAGAATCCTTTAAGACTTGATAAACTGTGCACACATACACACAGGAGAGAGGGAGGGAGGAAGCGAGAGATTGCTACTGAAGCCTAGTTCACTCATTATCAGCTTCATCTGAATTTAATTACTAGCCTATTACCCCATAGGATATCTGCTGAAAGCCTTACTTTTAAATGTCACACACACTCTATCCCTTATACAAAACAGGAATGATCACTATCCCTCATGTAGTTAATAACTTGTGCTAATGGGCATTTATAAAAGGTTTTCCTGTATTTATCCAGCTGGCCAATATTTCATATGTATTGGAACCCATATCTATTATTTGACAGCCACTTTATATTGACTGCATCAGATCTATGTAGCCAGTTCTTAGTTCTGATTTTCCCAGATGTTACCATTTTTATCTAGATCTCTAGGGAATTTGGAAACCCCAGGAAAAACTGGACTCATCTTCCCAAGCTCCCTTCCTCCTCCTCAGCCCACCCACCTAACCATTCGGACTCGTCGTAGAGTTACCGGTGCAACTTTGTTCTCCAAGACGCCGATCTCGCCCTGCTCTCCATTTTTTCTCGTGTGCTGTTCCGGATTGAACTCACACATCCCATCTCATGGACTCCCCTGCTTCAATCTTTCAGTGGGTTGCCACTTCTTTAAAATAAAATGTCCATTTCTTAGTGTGGCTTACAGGTCCTTCATAATTCAACCCCTACCTTTCCCTCCAGCCTAATGTCCAGTCAATATTCTGGTCTCAGTGTCACTCCTATAGACCAGCCACATGAGAGTACTTGGAATTCTCAGAATAATTGTGATGTTTCGTGCCTTTGTTCTTGCATACCCTGGGGTGGTTCTTTCTCCACTCCTGACACTTAAGGACTAGAAAAGGTCCTATTTATTCTATAAGACAGGCCAGGTCTGAAGACCTTGGGGAAAACATTTCCTGGTGATTATGAAGGCTTACTCCTTAATGCTTTTCCCACCCAAAATGTCCATTTAAGCCTGCCATGAGAATCCTGTACCCTTCTCAAGGTCTAGTATAAGGGTGAGTAGGTGACTTAATTCTTACGCTGAAAAAGAAGGGTGAGTGGTCCTCTTCCCATCCCCCTCATACCAAAACAGGCAAATGAAAAACAAATCCCTTCTTCTCTCTCTCCGATACCATCATGTTGGCAACTGATGGAACATCTTGGTACCAACCAAGAGCCAGTGTAAGACTGGAAATGACAGTGGCCATGATAGATCAGAGAGACTAAAAGAACCTGAAACCTTGCAGAAATTTCTAGGCCACTGTAGTTACTGCACCTGGGAGTTGGCCCTTCTTCAGACATAACATTTTGGTGCAATTTCTTTTTTCACTTAAGCTTAGAGTTAGAGATTTCTGTTACTTGAAGTTAAAAGCACCTCACTCTTACCTCAACTTGGCTTGGTGGCCCTCCTCAGGCCTCCCCTACCTTCCTCTCTTATGGCACTTATTTTACAATTCTTCACTCACATATCTGACTTTACTTATTGGACTATAAATCTCCTATCAAGAGGACCACGATCTTATCAGTCTCTCCTCTCTTAGTTTCTCATAAATAGCAGATTTAAAAAAAATATTTTGGAAAATCAACTTTGCTGAATAGCTGAAAGTTAAGGGATTAGAGTTGGAAGAAATTTACATCGTGCCTTTTCTTATAACTTATTTTTGGGTATATAGGGATCCCTGTTTGTGCAGTGTGAAAAACGCCTTCTGACTTAAATGGTGTGTCTTGGCAATGCTAGGAGTCAGACTCAACAAACATTTACTGAGCATTTATTGTGCCAAGAACTTCTACATGTTTTGCCTGATTTGATTGTCATGGCATTGTCTATAATTTTGGTAGTATATTTTCCTTTTACAGATATAGAAAACAAAAGCAGGAAGTAAAGGTAACTGATAAAGGATACACGTTGAGTAAATAAAAACTGGGCATAAAACTAAGGCTTTTGCTTTAGGTTAAGAGCATTTTCTATGATGTCATGCAGGCCACAGCTACGAACTCTGCTCTGAATGCTTACACTGCACTGGGAAGTGTACTCAGCATTCGTTCTGTGTTACAGCCCAAAATACAGTGGTCCCCTCTTATCCTCGTTTTTGCTTTCCACAGTTTCAGCTATCCATGATAAACTGTGGTCTGAAAATATTAAAAGGAAAATTCCAGAAATAAACAATTCATAAGTCTTCAATTGCATGTCCTTCTGAGTATAGTGATGAAATCTCACGCCATCCCACCTCATCCCACTCAGATGTGAATCATCTCTTTGTCTAATGCATCTACACTGCAGACGCTCCTGTCAGTCTCTTAGTAGCCATCTCAGTTATCAGACCAACTGTCACAGTATCGCAATGCTTCTGTTCAAATAACTCTTATTTTACTTAATAATGGCCCCAAAGCACAAAAGAAACTGTAAAATGCTTCCTTTAAGTGAAAAGATGAACATTCTCAACCTAATAAGAAAAAAAATTGTGTGCCAAGGTTGCTAAGGTCTATGATAAGAACAAATCTTCTGTAAAATTGTGAAGCAAAAAATTATGAATAAGGAAGAGGACAGTACAATATTTCGAGAGACCACATTGACCTAACTGTTATTGAAGTATATTGTTATAATTGTTCTATTTTATTGTTATTGTTGTTAATCTCTTACTGTGCCTAGTTTATAAACTTTACAATAGGTATGTATGTGTAGAAAAACAATATAATGTGTATAGGGTTTGGTACTACCCATGGTTTCAGGCATCCACTGGATGCCTCAGAAGGTATCCCCTGCAGGTAAGGGGGAACTATTGTACTTACAACAACATGAGGTGGGTACTATGATTACCTTCATTTTCCAGATAAGGAACATCAGTAATGAACTAGCTGAGATTCCAACTCTAGCATGATTCACTCCAGAGTCTGAGGCCATGACCCCACAGAGGACAGGGGGCAGCATGAGACCAGGCGTGGCCTTTAAAAAAATGAACATCGAAACTGAAGGTTTCAACATCTCTTCACAGAGTCCCCTAGTGCCATGACAATAGCTTCCATAGAGTGACTTCCTCTAAATAGAAGGAAAATGCTCTGCTCTGCTCTGGCCTTTGTTGGCCCATCAGTCCCGGCAAACAAGAAGCTCCATGCTTAAATAAAGTGCTGGGTAAAACAAGCATGATGCAGCTATAAAGGGAAAATCACTGAGAGGCACATAGAGTGGATAAATTTATTGAGAGAGTAAATGGTTCTGAAAGGAAACCCTAAGTTACGTGAATCAGTTTAATGTGTGCAATAAACTGCCCACGGTTTAGCATCTTCAGGACCTGTGTGCCACTAGCGAAGGGGAAACTCCCTGTTCTCTGGCTTTAAGCCACATCTTCACTTATTTTTGTGGGTTTTTTTTTTTTTTTTACTTTATTACTTCTGGAAACATCATAAAATTGCACAATTTGATAGAATGTTATGAAAATATATATGACTTTACAATTGAGATTTATATTGTGAAATTTTATGAAAGAAATGATCGCATGTCAAAAATGAACCATGAGTCCATTTTGAACTAGAAAAACATTGCACATGCATCTTTTATCATTCATTCTGTAACTAAATCAGAGTAAATATGATATAGAATCTTAATTATAACATAAATTATGATGTACTGTAAACCAAATTAAAAGTTGACTTTTGAAATTATAATTTAAAATTAATTTGAAATTCGAAATTATAATTTAACTCACGGAAAGGTGACTGATGGTTGTCTTGATCTTAGTTTTTTAAGCCGCTTTATTGAGCTGTGATTGAAATACGAAAGATTGTACATGTTTTAAACTGTATACAATCCGATGAGTTTAGAAATAAGTGTATACCTCTGAAACCATCACCAAATCTAAGCCATAAACATATCCATCATCTCCAAAATAACAATGATAATAATAAAGAGGGTAGCAGCCATATCTGCTTTAACAAACTCTCTTAGAACCTTTCCTTCCTGTGATGTTCTAAAAACATCCCCCACACAATTGGGCGTACAAATCTCAAGGTGCAAGATTTTTGAAGATGTGTTTATATGTAAACACTACACAAACCATGATCTATATTTTTATATCCATTATAAAATCGTAAAGTTTGAAATCATATCATTTTTGTGAGATTATTTGATATTTCATCATGACTTGAAACTTGGTTCTTGAAGGCAAAAACCACATTGTTTTTGTTCAACTCTAGGTCCCACACTCCACACGGTGCTGAACACACGATACTGACTATACATGTTTGTCAAACCAACAAATGAAGTGGGAGCAAGATGTAGCTAACTTTGCTGGTAACTTGCCAGGGCTAAATTCATCTGTCTTTAAATTTGAGATAACATCTTCAGTTCCTACTTTCCAGGTCTGAGAAAGCCAAATGAAAATATGGATCTAGAAGTATGTGCAGTAAGCTGTAAAACCCCATATAAATAACATAAAGCGTACATTTAGCAAATGTAAATATGTTGACCTATTTCTTTACGTCCCTTAAAAGTGAGTCTAAATATGAAGCTCCATGAATTTCTAGTACTTCAGGCTAAAAAAGCAGCATTTCTAAGTTAACTTTTTAATTAAATAGCTTTTATTTTATCACTATCTAAAAGATCTATGAGAGTAGTATTGATTTCAAATATAATCTTTAATGAGACCCACTTCTTGATATTTATATCATTGGGTCATCCCTCCCCTTGGGTGTGGGCTAAACCTAGTGACTTGCTTCTAATGAACAGAATATGGCAACGTGATGGGATGTCAATTCTGTATTTAGGTTACAAAAGATTGAATTCCTTCTCACTGGTACTTTATTGTCTTACTGGCTTGCGAACATTGCTGAAGCATACTGCCATGTGAGATAGGCCCACGTGGTAAGAAACAGAGAATGACCTCCAGCCAATGCCTACCAAGGAACTGAAGCCTTCAATCTGACAGCCCACAATGAACTCAATTTTTCCAACAACCATGTGAGCTTGGAAGTAGAACCTTCTTCAACTGAGCCTGAAGATAACTAGAGCCCAGGCTGACAACTTGATTGGAGCCTGTGAGAGACTCTGAATCAGAAGTAAGCCATGCTAGACTCCTGATCTAAAGAACCTGGAAGTTAATAATTGTGTGAAATTTTAAACTACGAGGTGTTGGGACAATTTGTTATGCAGCAATAGCTAAGTAATACAAGCTCCGTGAATTTCTAGTACTTCGAGACAAGAATAATGACTTGCATTTTCCAAGTTACTTTTTGGTCAGTGATTCTGGTTTCATTATTAATCTATAACCTAAATGAGAGTAGAATAATAGACATTTTAATCAACACCAAATCGAGGGTCTCACAAAGTGCTGACACACAGGAAGTGCTCAATAAATGTTTGTGCAATAAATAATTAAGTGAAGCTGAGCGGCATGCCAGGGAAAAGCATGAGGACCTGGGGGGAAGATGGTGGCTCCTCCTATAGAGGAAGAAAATAGAAAGAGTAAACACAACAACAACAAAAAAGTTTATGTTTTCTGGGCTATTACAAGAACAGGAAGTTTATGACAGAGCAACACAATCTTTGTTTACTGTACCTTACAATTTTTTGCAAATTCATCTTTTTTTTTTATGGCCTAAAGTGGAAACTTAAACAACTCAAACATCAAAAATAAGGGAATAACATAGTAAAGAGGAACATCCACGCTCTGAATGTTTAATGACTCTGCAGTCCTTAAAAAACTGATGATATATGTGACTTAGAAAGATATTACCTCCAGTCAGATGGTAAAAAACAGGTTGCAAAACAAAATGCATGGCATGGTTCCATTTTGGTAAAATTATATGTGTTTTTACACACTAAAAATGTCTGGAAGGAGCTATACCAATACTGCTTATCTTTGAATGGTGGGACTATGGGTGATTTGTACTCATTTTTAGTATTTTCTAATTTTTCAAATAACAAACATGCATTACTTTTACAATCAGAAATAGTAAAGGTTATATAAATCTATTGCCAACTACATAAAACAAGGGCGATGAGCTAAAGATAGCACTTTCTTGTTAATACTATTATTGGAAAAGACATCACATTATAGCAACTGAAAATCCCTGCAGCTCTCCTTACCTAAGGATCCCGGAACTGGAACTTTCTTATGCAATCCTCTGTGAACCTGATATTCTGAGCAGTTTCAGGCTGGGGCCATCTGAGCCTCAATCTTAAGCCTTTCCAGGTTCAAAGATCAAGCAAGGGAGACTGGTGCCCCTGCTGTTTTAAAAGATTGAAGATTTGGGGCAGGGCCTAGGACTGCATACTTTAACACATGCACTCAGGAAATTTATACCTATTGCTAAGGGTTATATATAGAAAGATACTACATTTAAGAGCTATCATTCTTGATGGCTTGGTAACTTCTAAGATAAAATTTTATCTGCATTGATGTCATTCATCTTTTTTTCTTATTTTTACTAAATGTACAGATCAGAATACAGAAATTAGCTTCTCAAGAAGAGTCTGGATCTCACCTTGAAACAGTTTTAGGCATTTAAAAGTCTAGCATGAACATCCTTCAATTAGTCTACTTATTCCATTCCTTTGGTCACCTGCCCGTTTCTTCACTCACATGGGATGTATATTGAATGTTTATGTGCGAGGCACTGTACAGGATGCAAAGCTTACATCAAAGCCCTCTTTGAGACTGAAATCGCCTTGACTGGTTGAAGTATGCCAAGCTCTATTTGACTGAGAACCTGGAGCATACTAAATATCGAGCACTCTCCAACATGTTGGCAAAGCCATATGACTTCCAAGACCTCTGAGCACAGAGCCTGGCATATAGTAGGCGTGCAGAAAGTGTTCAATAAAAAACAGTGTGCTGGTGCCTGGGATATCAGAACTATCTGCGGACGACGTTTCTTGCATTCATCCCCTCCCCTCAACTTCTCGGCTCTTCTTCACACCTTCTTGACCTCCAGTCAGTACTACTGTAATGAACACAGATCCACAGCCTTCCAGAGCCCTCTCTCTCCTTCATTCCATCTTCCACTGAGCCATTTCCAAAAATATATCTAATTTTACCATACATTAATTTAGAAAGTCTCCAATGGCTCCCTTTTTCTCCAGTAATTGTTTATCAGTTCAACCTATCACAAAATCGCATTCCACCAAGATGGACACAACGTACCCCTTCTCCCCAGGAGAGTGTACATTTACATGTTATTGGTTCTAAATGTAATCTGCTATTGTATGTAACAGAGTAAGTTGCAGAATATTCAAATTAGTATAAATTGGTTGGAGTGTCATAAAACTGTGTGCCCTACCTAGATCACTGGGATCCTATCAAGGGTGTGTGAGTAGTTACTAATTAAGAACTTATATTTTGCAGCCGGTAGGGTAAATGCCTGATGTTCCCACTACCACATCCTCTACGTCATTCTTAGGCAGACATCACTAAAAGATCACAGACTAATTCCATTTTCCCACTCTCAAGTCTTATGTCCCCCCCTTTCTAAACACATATATCCTTCAACCATTCTCAGTACTTGTCAGACTCATTCTTCCTCAACCTGAACTGCTGTGATTGATACCATTTCTTGGCACTTACCACAGAATGTACCTCCTGATTGTGGCACTGCTCAAGTGACCTAGGGTACTTAAGAGATCTCGATGAGACTCAGTTTTCTCACCTGTAATATGAGGGTGTATTTTTAAGTCACGAGGAAATTATAAAGATTAAAATAGAAAATGCAAATGAAATGCTTGACATGGTTAGTAAATGTGATGAAAGGGAAGAGGGTAATTAAGGGGCAAACACAAAGAATAAGAGAATTGTATCTCAAAACTATGGTCAGATGCTAGGATGGAGAGCATCTTCACTAAATGCTAAGAATGAGGAAAGTCACTGATCAGAGAGATTCACCCTAGAGAGATTCTATACATAGAAGGTTATACATGAAAGTTTCTCCAACAGAGAGATTTCATTCAATGATCAGAGTTTAGTTTTCTGAAAGATTAGTGGACTTATCTAGAAACGACTTTAATTCTCTCAATTAAAAATAGTCTATCAACAGAAGTCAGATGATCTTTGGTTTCTCACTACAAATTAATACATTTATATTCTGTTTTACATATTCATCTCTCATGAGCTTAATTAGTAAAAGTCCATTCCCAGGATACAAATTGCCTCTGGACGTAGACATCAAATCAGGCATCTAAGTCTATAAAGAAGATGACTATACCCTGGACAGTCTTGTCTCTAAGTGACCTTGTCTCAGAAAATAGCTGACCTTCCCTGGTACTAACTGACCACACTGAGCAACAACTGTGAATTTGAGCTCCCTTGTCTTCAAAGAGCTGACACATCTACTCTTTCCTGTTCATGCTGTGGCTCTCAAATTACAGCAGGAGCCTCAGAAGGCATGTGTCAGGTCAGGCGTCTTTGTAATTTCAGCCCCTAACACAATAAGAATTCAGTAAATGTTTTCTGTTAAAAACAACTTAATGAAGACCTTTTATCCATGGTAAGTAGGTCTCTGACCTCTAATCAGAGGATTTGGTCTTTATCAGTTATATGCAGTACAAAAATTCTATCATAAAAGCTCAATGCATTTTCCATGGCTGATAACCCTATCTTAAAAAAAGAGTACTTTAATATTGAATACAGTGTTGCACAGCGATTCTTGTTGTGGTTACATCTAATGCCTTGTTCATTGCTCTTGTGCAACTGACCCAAGTACCTGATTAGTAACTTCATCCAGGGAATGTGTCTACAGTCAGTCATGTACCCCTCAACGATGGGGATATGTTCTGAGAAATGCAAAATGGCGATTTTGTCGTCGTACAAACATTGTAGGGTGCTCTTACAGAAACCTAGATGCTATAGCTATACGCACCTTGGATCTTTGGTATAGCTTATTGCTCCCAGGCTAGAAGCCTGGATAGCATGTTACTGTACCAAACAACACAGAGAAAGTGATGCAATCAAGGGACGTGGAAAAACACGGATGTATGAGGCTGCTTGCTACTGACGTAACACAGCAGTGTTTTACAGTAACCCTTTTCCTTTTATAAATAGAAACAGTACACTCTAAAATAATGATAAAAAGTATAGTATAGTAAACATAGAAACCAGTAACAGTCATCTATTATCATTATCAAGTATGTATTGCACATAATTGTGTATGCTCACATTTACTAGCGGTAGGTTTTTACACCAGCATCACCACATACATGTGAGAAATGCCATGTGCTACAGCATCACCATGGCTACAGTGGCACTAGGCAACAGCAAACTTTCAACTCCGTTATAATCTCATGGAACCACCAGTAAATATGTGGTCCTTCTTGACCAAAATGTTGTTATACAGCCCATGACTAATTGCAGATTAAATTATTTAACCACCAAAACCCATGGTGTCAGGGATGGGGACTTAATGACACCACAGGAACTGTAAAACAGTTTCCAAAAGCAAACTTTTGTTTCATGAAAAAAAATTTACCTAATTCTTAACATATTATTCCACATACGTACAGTTGATCATTGAACGACATGAAGGTTAGGGGCACCAACCTCCTGAGCAGTTGAAAATCTGAGTATAATTTTTAGTCAGCCCTCTACATCCTCAGATTACCAACCTGGGGTAGAAATACAGTTGACCCTTGAACAATGTGGGTTTGAGTTATGCGGGAAAAAAATCAGTGTACAATCATGCTAAACTAATAACTGGTCAAGCTTTTACAATACTGATTTTCTGAATAAACCTCAAGGAAATGCTATGCTAATTGACAATTTTTTTTTTTGATGAACATCCTAATGATTTCAATTCAAATATCTGTGATATTGTTATCACCCAATAGAAATTGCCAACTTGGTGAGAATATTTGATAGGCCTTATGCTTGAGAGGTCGAGCTCTTGCCTTTTTAATTGGGTAGACTTGTTCAAAACAAAAATGAGGCCGCAAGGTAAAGAGGGGTCTGAACTTCCCGTCACTATGGTGGAAAGCTGCTCACTTTAATAATGCCTTCCAAGAGACTGCCGGGGAAGAGACAGAGTTCCAGGACAGCAGAAGCAGCTGGAAGACATCAGCCCAAAAAAGCTCCACATGAAAGAGTGACCCCAGAACAGAGGACAGAAAGGCTAGAACTGGGTAAAATGAGAAGAAAATCAGAACAAAACCAGAAACATGATATTAATGAAGACATTTCTCCTAAGAAATTCATTGTGTAGAGGAGAAAACACCACTAACTTCCTTACTGATTACAACTGTATGTTAATTGGGATTGAGAGATGTCTGCATTCCTACTTCACCTGACAGCTACCAAGTTGTTAAAGCTCTCACAGAAACTACCTGCATTGATCTTATGTCTAGGTACAACCTGTCACTTCTTAATTTTGCATTTTCTGAACTAAATGTAAAAATGGTAGTAACATAAACCAGTTGTGAAAAATACATGGAGGATGTTATAAGTAAACTCTGTTATATAGACAACAAATTCACTCACTCATATCTACTGGGAGCAGGTGTGATTAAAAGTGATGTTTTAAATTTGTACATTAAAAAATAACTCTGGGGAACTTTGATCTGATCAAGGTGACCTTAGCTACATGGAAAATAATCATAGAAAACATTTTTTGAATATACATGGGACCGGCCGTACAAGATGTATTAAGGGGCAACTCAGGGTGTTTTTCTGAATAATTCAGGCAAAAGTCTCACTTGGCATAAATTCGGGTCAAAGTAAGTTGGAGTTGAATTATCCTTTTTCCCCTTGTAACCTCCACTGGTTTGGAGTTATGAGGAGTCGGGTCTAGTTTTATTTTTAGTGACATCAAACAGTGTGAGGGCCACCAGGAAACCTTTCTTTGCCCCTTTGGAAATAATTTTAGTGAAGTCTATTTTGGGTTGTCTTTCTATTGGGTTAACAAAGCATTCTCTGAAAATGCAAATGAAAAAAATATCAATATCTGGGCCAAACACTAGAATGGGGCCCTGACATCTGCATTTCTAACAAGCACTCCAGAAAATTCTGATGTGTACCAACAGCTGTTAAACATTGCTCTAAATAGAAGCCAAAGGAGAAGCTGTTAATTGACACCAAAAAATAATGAGATTAGTGTAATTAGGTACTAAAGTTGATGCCATGATTTCTAGCAGTAGAGGCCAATAGGTACAAGGCTGGGAATGTACTGTTTCCTGACAACCATATCAATGCGTATTCACATACAGACAGTGAGCTATGCCTGGTCTTGGTCCCCGGCAGAAATTTGTCTCAATGGTTCTTGCGGATGGGGGAACAGGTATCAGCCCACGATGCATCTCACTTGTTTCACTAAAGCCTCGCTTGATGAATGCAGGAGTTTCACATTTTTCTCTTTCAAAAGAGCAAGGCATGCTGGTGTTCCAGTCCCATAGGGAGCTGTAGAGAGCAGGCAAAGTTAATATGAGCCCAGGTAGGTTGATTTTTCTCCCGCAGTACAATTGACATCTCCATTATGCAAATCTAGGCGAATGTTTAAAAGGATGCAAATACCGTGGTCTTTTCAGTCCACTGTCCTTTAGTGTTTTAGACTGCTGGTTTCATCAACAGCATTAATTTCCACCCAGACTCTGCATTTTGAGTGATTGCACTGCAGCTGCTCTTTTTGCAGAGAAATGAAGATGCATTCACTTGAGTTTTATGAAAGGAGAAAGAATTCGTTTGGGGAGGGGGGGATATGAGATATTTGTTGAAGACTCTTTGAGAAAAGGTTAAGTAATCAACTTCCAAACACAAGTCTTGGATGTGTGTTTTCTTCTTGGTAACTCTGCAGTGTGAAATGCCACTATTGAGAGGCCCTGCGTGCACAGCTGGCTCCTTCAGCTGGGGGGGCGGGGGAGGGGGACAGTTTCTATGCAGCTAAGTTGGCTGCCTTGCGCTTGCTCTAGAACCTTTGCACCTGCCCTTGCTTCCTCCACACCCTCATTTTCCAATGGGCTTTAGTCCTCATTTGATTCCCTTACCTCCCCACTTAGCATGGCCCTTTGGCAAGTTATTTAACTTCTCTGCTCATCTGTTAATGAGAGACCCCAAGGCATAAGGTTGTCAGGATTTAAAACAAATGGGTGCAATGCCAAATTCTTAGCACAATGTCTCATGCAGCCCTTAACGATGGGGACTAACTTGCGCGTTAGTGATCAGGGATGGACTAGGGTGAAGAGAGTGAGGCATTTGCTTTCTGTACAACTGAGAGGAGGTGCCAAGAAACTCAGTCATCCAGATAAACGGTATTTTAATGTAATATTTTACAAATTCAAAATTAATACAGAAAACCGAAGATGAACAAACCGTCACAATTTTAAACACAGGATCAGTCACAGTGCCGAGACGGGCCATGTTAGAGCCTGAGGCAAAAAGAAAATCAGCCATACTGATGCTCTGCTTATCTAAAATTCTGATGTTTTGTTCATGATGGATTTTTTTTTCATTAATCTTAAGTTTTTAAAATGTTGCATTAAAATACTATTTCTCTTGATGACTGAGGATTTTGGGCCCCTAAGGCGAGCCAGTGTCTCAGTGATTTCATTTACTTCACCTTAGTCAGGGCTCTGCTGGCAATTACCATGTCTCATGGGAAATCTCTGATTTCACCCAGGCCATGTTGGGACCCTTCTATGTGCTGTGCTTCCCAAGTGCTCCACTGACTTTTGCTGAATGACAGAGTGACCTATAATTTGTGCAAGCATTTATGGTTTCTTCACATGTGTACCTTAGTCTCCCAGGGTGACATGTAAGTTCCTTCTCATATAGGTGACTCTAAAATGGAGGAGAAGCATCTCTCAGGTGAAGGGAAGAAGAGGTACCCTCAGGGGAGCACCAATGGTTTTATATGTTGTATATGCACAAGAGAGTGGACAAGTTAAGGGGACTGAAAATCCAGGCCATGGGCCTGAGTCCACACACAAGTAAAGAATATTTTGAAATTTGACAGTGGCACCTTTTGTAGCCCAAGTCTGTATACCTGTGAGGCTGTGTATTACCAGACGGGGCGCCTTTTTAGATCTGCGCAAAATTACCATATGTCCTAGCAACAGCCCTGGGACAGTATTCTTTGGGTTTACCCATAAATATGGAAAAAGTATTTGTCAAAAAAAAACCAACTGTAGTACAGTATGTGATTGACAGCATGCAGGGAGGGTCCCCTGAGGCTGATGTGGGAAAATGAAGCCTCCCCCAGGGCCTGGACTGAGGGGCAACTGCTAGAAGTGTCCAGGTGAGTAGTCACCTGGAATCCAGTTCATGCTTCCGATGTCAGGAGTGGGTAGAAGCAAGCACGGTGCTCCGACAGACTCGCTGGGCAAGCAGATTTGAACTAGAGTCAGGGTGCAGAAACAGAGAGCTCTTGTGCAACAGCTCTTTGCTCCTTTGAAAGCTGGGGCAGACAGGGAGCATCATGGGGGTTAGCAACTGTCAACTCCTCCCACGCTTCTTGGTCTGCATCTATGGTTCCCCCGCTTTGCCCACTGCCCTCTGATGCCTGGTAACGATGAATGGTATTTAAACTTTTCCCCTCCATAATTCATTGGATCTTTTAATGCAAATCTGACCATTAAATTTATCAACAAGTCCAGAGCATATTCTGGAATCCAGTTGCTTCAGTTACTTGTGAGGCAGTAATGTAGACAGCCGTCCCCAAATGCACCACGGAATAGTCAGCTTGGCCATGCCACAAAGGTGCCACTCTAGAGTCTCTCAAATGACCACATAATTACTGTCTCAAGAGTTCACTTCTAAAGGATAAAAATAATTAAAAGCACCAATGAGAAACTGACTAGGATCAGGTCACTTCAGGGAACAATGAGCACAGATAAAACCATGTCATGAATTTTTTCCATGAGGCCTTGTCTTCATTTTGTGTAGGATTTTAATGCTTTAATATGGACATTTTCTTTCTTGCTGAGTGTCTACGAATAAGGTCACATGGATATCCTGTTGCCCCAGACAAAAGGTACCTCCTTTAAAGGTTAAGGAGCCATCCCAAAACAAAAACAAAGGAGGGAAAATTATGTGTGAGAATAACTGGATATAGAAAGAAGGCCTCTGAACCAGAGTTAACATTTGTACAAGGAGACTGTGTAGGGAAGCCTGCCAGCTCTTTTATAATTAAAATACAGTTGCCAAACAGCTGTACCCAGCTCGGCAAAACCTATCTGGTTTATTGCCAAAATCATTTCACTATCAAACTTGGGCCTTTGTTTTCTTCAATTTATTCTGAAAAGGGTTAAAAAAAACAAAAAGGCCTACACATATTATGTAACATTATACATACTATATTATTTTATATATTATTCATACATTAATTTTACTACATAAGTATACTGATTATATTTATGTTAATCATACTATTTATATTTATTATATTTGTATTTATATTATTGTCTTCCTGTTACATTATGCTATGCTATATTATGATATGTTATAAATTTAAATAATTTGCCATTTTCCCTGCATTGAATTAACTAGTAAAGTTCTTAGCCTGAAACATGGCTGCTAATTAGAAAATGTTATTTTCCTTTCTCCATTTCACTGAAAAATGCCTTAATTCTGTTCAGAGTGGTCTTTGCTCTTTAATTTTAATCCTATTTTTATGTCCTGTGGGCCATCATTTTTTGAGTCTTCACCATGTGACTGGTTTGTGATGAATATATTCAAATGAAAGGTCTCATTTTAATCTCACCTGCGAGGTAGGGAGTAGCATTATATTCCATTTTGCAGAGGAGGAGACTGAGCTCTAAGAGGCATTTTGCCCAAGGTCAAACAGCCAGTGACTCCAACACCTTCTAGTACCAACTGCTGCTTTTGACTGTACAGAGTCTCCTCTTACGCAGCTATTTTGCTCAGGATTAAAAATCCAAACTGAGAAGCCAAAAGTGAGGGTTTTACAAAGTCCCAAGAACTATATTGAATCTGATTCGATTCCACAATGGACAACACCTTCATGACTAACAATAAATCCACTCTTTGAAAAGTGTCAGCTGAGTTAGCTGATATGGCTATCTCTGTGAAGGTAAGTATCTGATAACTGGGGCTTACAGGGACTTGGTTTTAGATCCCAGGGAGTACGGTGATCGTGTAAGTTTGTGTAAGTATAAGTATCTGTTCTTATATTCATTTATTCATTCAATAACTTTTGAGGACTTACTATGTGTCAAGTGCTGGAACGAACACTAGATGGACAGACATAAGGACAAATAAGATCTTTGGCCTCCAGGAGCTTGTAATTTTAGACAGGAAGATAATTCATAAGTACATATTGTTACAATAAAAGGCCCTTAAAAGGCAAATGTATAGAATGGATGCAGATGCTAAGGAGTTCAGAGTTGGGAAGATTATTTCCAATGGAAACTGAGACTTCAAATAGGCAGAGAGGTAGACAATGGCAAGGTGGGATGGAGAAAGAACTTCAAGGATAAAGGCACATAGCAAGACATCTAAAGCATGTTTAAAGTAGGACATCCCTGGCCACATTAGGATGTTCTGTGGAACCCTTTTAAATGCCCGGGGCTGCACAAGCAGAGTTTCACATTCAACTGGACTGGGGTGGAATGCGGGCACCGGTGTTGTCCAATAGCTCCACAGGTGATTCAAAACATGCAGCGAGGACGATGGACCCCTGATGAAGTCTGAATGAGAGAGGGCTTTGAGGGAAGGGAGCCAACATTTACTGAGCAGCCACATGTGGTGGGAACTTTTCTGCTTCCGAACACACAGTATCTCATTTAATCCTCTTACCAATCCTACGAAAAAAATGAAGAACTTGAATTCTTTGGGTGCTTACCATAGTTAAAACTGTGCTAGGAGCATTAATAATCTCATCTAGTTGAATGTAAAAGACACACTGAGGCCATCTGGGCAAGAAAAATGTTCTCTGATGAAAATCCATCCATCAGCGGCCCTGACTGAAAGGTAAAGCTGTCATTTAGAAACCTCTATAATTGTCCAGGTCTGCTGGAAGGAAAGACTTACTCTCTCAGGGTATGGGGAGTTTATTTCTCTGCTATAATATTCTTCCACAATATTTTTTCTTTCCTACTGACTTATAGGAGCTCTTTGTATATTAAAGACAGGGGCTGTCTGTTATATCTGGGGTTTTGTTTTGTTTTGTTTTGTTTTGTTTTGCCATATTGACATTTGTCTCGTAACCTTATGGTTTTCCAAAAATAAAGGAGTTGTATAGGTATGTATGTATGGGGAAAAAGCATAGTATATAGAGAGTTCAGTACTATCCTTGGTCAGGCATCCACTGGGGATAATAGATTATATCCCCTGCAGATAGAGAGGATTACTGTATCACCAGATATTATGAAGCAGGAAGCTAATGATGCATTCCCCAAATGCATATCCAATTGTCCCAGCCCCAAGCATTTGAATAGACCTCTCCTTCTAGGTAATTTGGATTCACTAATAAGGATGGGTAAATTGTCCCTAATCTTTAAGGTGGGATTAAAACTCATTTTTAGAAATGATCTCCAGAATGTGGTAGATGTGTGTGCTGTTTGAATGATGTTAACATTCTCTTTAACCTCTGGCATTTGTGGTTCAGCTATTGTGCTATCGTTTTCCCCTAACAGAATTTTTAAAACAATTATTTTGTATGTGCATCCGGGAGCCCCATGGCATTGGGAATATTTAAAATTCAAACTCAGGAGTGGAAAGAAGGCATGTAAATCTTCACTAACAAATCCTCAGGGATGGCATATTTACTTTCTCTTCTACCTCGGATCTATAAAAATATGTGGCTTACAACGACTTAATTAGAATAAATCTAGCCTTGACATTAGACCCGTTTGAATCTATTATATAGAATTCTTACCTTTGGACTCCCATAGAACTTAAAACGATTTCCTGTGACTAAGTATTTAATTCAAATATAATGATGTGAGAGAAAAAAATGTTAAAATGAGATGAACCTGCACAAAAGTAGTCAGAACCTGAATTCTGAAGTAGTTGATTCATTCTTCCCCAAAGAGCATCCATTACAATAAAAAATAAAAATAAAAAAGGAAATGACCATACCTGGCACCAGAGCGCTATATGATTTCTATATTTATATCTAGTCTTCACAGTAGCCTAGCATGCTAACTATTGTCATTCTGATAAAACTGATGAAGAAATGGGGGCTCAGCATCTTATCCATGCCGCTCTCCTGGCAAGGTAGAGTCAGGTTCCAATTTGAGTCTCGTCTCCCTTCTCAGCTCCATCTCTTGCTATAAGTGTGCTGTTAATGCAATGAGAAGTAGATGTCCTCAAGGAGGCTCCTCTGGTCTCTAACACATTTTGTACTCTTCTCTCTTATTCTCTGTTCTCATATGGAAGATTACACTGGAATAAAGCCACATCCACCTGCCTCCCTATGGGAAGAGCTAATCCAGGTAGGAGGAGCTCAGGGATTACAACCTTCCTGCTTCCTCCATCCAGGGTCTGTTGTGTGCATCCCTCCCTAACTCTGTGTTCAGGGATGCCGGATTGAGGCTTAAAATCAGCCATTACAAGACTATTTATGCCTCAGAAATCAACAAATGCTACAAATCGGGGCTTTGCTCTCTACTCGCCAAGCCAGTTGTTGAACATTTGTCACTGTACTGCTGCCTCCCTACTTTGGAAGCAGTATTTCAGGTGGTTAAGCCTTGGAGCTGCCTTTTGCTTAGAAGACACCTTTGGTTCAAGGGCCCATGACGGTTGGGGAAAGACAGGAAGGAATTCATGGGATGGCTTCAAGCTGGCTCTGGTTCACACTCAGGGAATGAGAGATAATAAAGGAGCCAGATGTGATCACGTAGGTCTCAGAGCTAAATCTCTGATGTTCCACTTTTTTTTTTTCATCTAGCCAGGTTTTGTCCCCACTATAGATAACATAAAATTGGCTAACTTTAAATTTACCAAATTTGGGGGAAGTCTCGGGAGATATTATGAAATACTTTTTTCTATGCAAGGAAAAAAATATTTGGTGGCTGATTTCTTTTTATGCTGCAATACTGTAAAAACGCCTCAGCCTCCTTGAAGAAGGGGAACTATCGAACTCATTTCAATAGAACTTATAATTTTATGTAAGTTGGATGGCTATAGATCAACTATTTGATATAGCATTTAACTGAATAAAGATAAAGTATTTTTAAGCAAATTTAGTCTGTTGCTCAATAGCGGCAGTTGTCAAACTTTTTGATCTCAGGACTCTTCATGCTCTTAAAAATGTTTGAGGATCCCAGAGGCCTTTTGTTTGTGTGAGTTTGTCTTATCACCATTTACATATTTTCCATTAAAATTATTATAAGCCTAAAAAATTTATTACTGCATTTAAAAAGTAAACCCATAACTTATTAACATAAATAACACATTTTTAAATTAAAAAAAAATCTATTTTTCCTAAACAAACAAACAAAAACAGTCGCGAGGAAGCGGCACTCTGCTTCTTTGCTGCCTGGATTGATGGAAGACAGCTGGATTCTCTCACTGCTTCTGCATTGTCTGTTGCACTAGCACCCACCAGGTAGCCTCTGGAAACTCCACGGTACATTTGTGAGAGATGAGAGGGAAAAAGGCATGTAGCATCTCAGTGATTTTATGGAGCTAGATTTGACCTCATGAATCCCTTGAAAATGTCTCAGGGATCCAAGGCACCACATTTTAAGAAACCCTTGCCTTTTCGAGCCTTTAAAGAGTCCCAAACTACCCCGTGCAGTTAAATGCAGATTTGCTGGGCTCTAGAGATAGCATTCTCGTTCAGTAGGTTGGCTTAGGCATCTGCATTTTTTTTTTTTTAAACAAACTCTCCATACTTTGAGAAAGATCCTCATCTTACAACTGTCAGGCAGGCTTTGTTCAACCTTCCATTTGAAGGCTAAAACATATTTGTAAGGTAGATGAGTTCCCATCCACATGCAAGGTCCAAACCATGAGCAAGAAAACCTCCAATTAAATACCACACATTTCCACTGTATAGTGAGTGAGGAATTTCCTGTAAGAAGAAGGGTACTAGGATGTCCATCTATCACATGTTTATCGAGTGCCTACTGTGCAACAGGTACGGTGCTCTAGAAACTCAAAGATACATAAGAGACAATCACCGGCTTGAGATGCTTGCAAACCATATGAGGAAACACCCAAATCACTGGTGAGGAGAACACGGAGGGAATACAAGGACATCCTCAAAGTACTCAGTGATGGACCATAATGTAGGATTTCCACCCCCTCCTCCCTGGGCTGTAGTAGAGCTACTACCTATGAGTGGAAGACAGATCTTGGCTTGATAAATGAAATATTTCAAACAGAGCTACTCAAAGAAGGAGTGATTGAGATAGAGTGTGGTACCCCTCAAAAGGATTCAGGCAACAGACTGAGAGGATAGAGAAGACTTTGAACTGAGAGCTCATTATCAGGCTGTTCAACCCCGATGTTTTATGATCTGTAAATGATTATAATTATGATCCTGAGTATTCAGGGTCTATTGGCTCCTTTCCTTACACACATATTTTCTTCTATTACGATTATTTAAATAGTCATAATGAACTTGTCATTCTCATTATAAGCCACCTCATTTTTTTTTCCCAGTATAGGACATAAAGCATAAAATTGAAAGTGGTTCATTAGTTTATAAGTTATTGAGAGCTGTGCTATTTATTCGTGATTCTTTCCACTTCTTTTCACCCCCACCCGCACCCCCAGGGACTGGCATCTAGTCTAGGCATAGGACTTATTTGCTCTGAATAGAGGCATGAAGTAGGTAGTAGGCACTGTGGGTTTAGAACTGACCCAAATTTTTAATAGTTGCAATCAATAATGTGTACATCCTTTATCTCAACCTAGGGCCATAAGGCTCCCCTGATTTTGAATGCCAGTGAAAAAAAGTGGCACCCCTCTCACTGAGCCCCTCCTACACGCTTTGTTAGTTCCCCCATCTCTTTGGCCATCCTTCCCTGTAATTGAAGATATGAAGACAATAAAACACAGCTTTTCATCAGAGACAAATTAGGAGCCTAGATAAGGATTAATTTTAGTGTTGTTGTTTATTCTACAGGGGCAATTTGTGCTCACCATCTGAATTCAATTAATCTGATCAGACAGGAAATTAGCAGCCAAAATTGCCTTTCTGTTAGGTGGACATGACCCAACAACATTTGGAGAAAATTATGATGGCTGCCCTAATTTCTCAAGTGTCATCTAATCAAAAGAAAAAAATGAAAAAAAGGAAAAAAACAATGTCAATATTATCTCAAGCTACAATGACTCAGTGTCTCTCCTTTCCCAGCTGCATAGGGCCTTGAACACTTCAAATGTTCTATGGGGCAAATTATTTCTTCAAATAATTGAGATGTTTATTGGGTGCCTATTATATGCCAGGTACTGTTTGGGGAATGGTGATGTGGCAGGAGTAACTCGAGCAAAAATCCATGCCTCCCTGAGTTTATAACCAGTGGGTGGTGACAGACAAGTTCTCTGGATAAAAATAGGGAGTATTGGGGTGCTGGTGCGAGGGTAGAAAATTGGAATTTTAAATTGGGGTGAGTGGGTGGGAGGGCTCAGATGAGAACCCACTGAGATGACACCATCTGAGCACACCTAAATGGAATAAAGATGTGCATAGACTAGATTTTATCTACTAAGAAGGAAGTCCCCAAACTCTCACCCAAATCAGATTTATCCTGGGAGCTGGCTTAAAGTTCACATTTCAGGAATTTCTAATTAGTAGTTCCTGGGCGGAGCCTGAGAATCAAGTTTAACAAAACATTCCCTGCCCTCAGGGTGTTTGGGAACCACAGCTTTAGGAGCTGAATATCCTTTGAATAAATTTACATATAATTAACTTAATTATTTCTTCAATTCATTCAGCAAATTCCACAAATCTGACTCTGTGAGGGGAAAAGACCATCTCTTTCTTGAAGAAGTACACTGTTTAGTGGGATTTATAGAAATAAATCAAGTATCCACACAAACATAAATTCGAAGAGCAGTGAGGGCTTCAATGACCCATAAAGAACTGGAGCCTGTGGCAGATTGTCCTGGGCAGAGGGTAAGGGGTGGCCTCCTTCAGAGTAGGACTTGAATTTAATGAGAGGAGAACATTTTGGAAAAATAGAAAAGCAAGTACCAAGGGCACGAGATAAATGAGAGGTCTCTGATCAACCTCTTCCAGCAATATGGGCTTTCTAGAACATTCTCTCCACCTCCAGCCTTGGCTGAAATCAGCCTTTCCCTTGAGGCCACCTTTCTGCTTGCCTCCCTGCCCAGCAGAACTGCTGTCACTGAGGCTTTTAAGCAGGGTTGTGACTTGATGGCTGCTCCTTTACAAGGATTATGGTAGGTACACAGAAGATGGGCTTGGCCTAGGGGGAAGGCTGGAGGGTGTGAGACGGGCTTTAAGAGACTATTGTAAAAGTCTAGCTATAAAAAAGCCCTGACTGACCCCAGGTGAGACACAAAACTGAGCAACGTGATTAGAAGTGAAATTTACACCTCACTATAGGGTGATCCGATTATGGGTCAATAATTAAGAGCTTTAATGTCTATACAGGCGGTTAAATTCCAGCTTCTATACTGTTGGATCAAGGGCTGTTTTTATTTGTTTGCCCCTTTAAATGTCCTTATTTTTCATATGTGGGCATAACTAAACCTTCCTCACTGGAGAGTTGTGAAAATGAAAACTGTGATGATAACTGCATAGCACTGAAGCTCTCCCCCAGGGAAACCACAAGAGATCAACAAATGGCAGGTTGACTTGAAATCCTATGTTAAAACATGTCTCACTTTCACAGAGCCCTGTGTGGCAGTTTTCAAATGGGCCACCCTGTGGGCTTCTTAATAATTGATATTGTTATAGAGCTATTTTGCTTGATTAAAGAAACAATAGACACCATAATTAGGGTGAAAGAATGCTCAATAAATATCATCTTTTTGGTTTCCTGAAAAAACAAGCATTGAAGTTACGTGACAAAAGCCTATTCTTTAAGCACCAGTCACAGCATCAGGAAAACAGTCACCGGAGATTGGGTTATCTGAGTGGCAGTGCGCTTACTGTCATATATTAAAAATTGGATATGAAAATGGAAAGGCCGTTTTCCAGCAGCCTCATCAGTTAGCTCTGACAGCGAAGTCCCCTTCTAAAATCCCCATTGCCTGGCCGATCCACAGACCCACTCAATAGGCCGGATTTACCATGCTGACTCCTCCACAGCTTAACCTTTTCTTTTGTTTTTTGAGGAAAGCTATTTGTGTCCAGCCCCATCTCCATAGTAAGGGGGTTGTTTCTCCAGCTTAGTAAATCTTTAGGGGCCACGCAGGCCTATTGACCCTAACGATTATGATTTGTTGGTTGTTCCTGTGCAGCCCGGTGGACCTGTGTTCTGGTAAGGAGTGGAGAAAGTCTATGAGCTCCAACTGCAACTTCTGGATAGCTACAAAATCTAGAAGGACATCATAAAACTGAGCATTTTTAAATCTTTAACAATTCAAGTTTTAGCAATATAAAAATACACCTGTGGTATTAAGTTGTAAGTAGAGAACGCAGTGCTGTACGTGAGGCATAAATCAAATATTCCCTTTGCCTGAAATGCATTCCTTCCAGCTCACTCTTTCCTGTAACTCAGGGCTACTCACCACTTACCTCCACAGGGACACTAATGTAGGGAGGAGACAAGAGAATTAAAATGTTAATCTGTCCACATTCAGAGACTACAATATGCTCACCAGCCCTGCAGCCAGGCCAGAGTGACACCTTTAGAACAAAGGAAGATTTCTGCTAGGATTGCTAACAGCCCATTCCCCACACCAGCAACAAGGGGAAACAGAAACAAGTCTTTAAATGACAGCTCTCCACAAATTCATACATTCCCTATGGCTAAACCAAGGAAAACCTATGGATTAAAGGCTGGGAACTGCTGGCAGGCCTTTCAGGCTGCATACTCTTCCCCTTTTCCCTTCCTCACTGTGTCCCTATCAAAGGAAATGGGAACTAGAGAATGACATAAACTGAATTCCTTGAACACTCAGGCTCTCCCTGTCTCCCTACTCATTGCCTTTCCACATCTCTCCTGGACCCACTCACTGTCCCACTCAGTGCCTTTACTTGTCCTGTGGTGGCTGAAAAATGACTGCTAGAAATTTATTGCTTGCAGGAAATTACTACTTGGCTATTGCCCATGGGAACATAGGCTATCGCCCATAGGAACATTACATTCTAACAATAAGCTTTCTGCTTCTGCACCCTTGCTTGCACACCTGACCTGGGGGTCGACAGGCAGTGGATAGAAGAAAAATAGACCTTTGTGTTTAGACAGAATGAAGAATGGGATTTAGGGCTTCAAAATCTTGTACCTCTACATTTCAGGGCTGCCTAATTTGGGGTCTGCGTACCCCTGGCAGACCCAGCTGGCTGAATAAAGAGTGTGTTCCCTATAACTCACTGAGTTCTGGTGGTCCGTGTGTCTTTCGGGGGCTGGAGGCTACAATAGTCCCTCTCACTCTCTGCTTCTGAGAGGAGACCACACTCTGTGGAGTGTTATCCCTTTTCTGATAAACTTTTCTTTTGACTCTAACTTTGGCATGTGTGTTGGATTCTTTCTACACTCTCTGCCAAATGATGCTCTTCTTCTCTCAGTGTAGGGCTTGGTCTCCCCTCCACTCAGGGAAATTTGCCCTGTCCCGCATCAAAACCAGCAGTCCCTGTCCGTCTCTACTCCTTGGCCTCCAATTCTTTACAGGCCTTATCACTCCGCAACATTTCATCATACATTTGTAGAATTTTAAAATGTATCATCTGTCTCCCTTATGAGAATATAGTTTCTGTATGGCTGAGGGCTTTGTCTTATTTGCCCTTCTTCCCCAATGGTTAGCACTGTGTCTGACACAGAGGTGCTCCATAAATTTTTGTGTGTGAACCAGAAGCATCTAATATTGGGTAAATGAATTAACTATCTAAGTACCATTATGAAAATTAAAGAGGTAATGGATGGGAAAGCCGTAAACTCTAAGGCACAACACAAATGTTTATTTATTACCATTATGATATGTGAGATGCATCAGATCAAAAATAATTTGCTGTGACAAGATTTTCATATAGATATGTTAGGTTTGAAGAGATTAATCCAGATAAAGCGGCTTGAATATAAATTATTACCTCCCATTCGCAGTGGCACAGACGATCGGACAGTACTATTTTTATTGGAATTGATTTGTAGTCAATATTCACATAGAATTTATTACAGAGTTTTTCTCTAATTATCCTAAGTAAATAACTCAAAGCAAAGACTTTGCAGGGAGAGAAAAAAAGAATGGCTTTCATAAATAAGACTGGCTCATAAGTGCTATATTCCATTCAAATGCCATGAATTATTTACTTATTGTCATTGAGAAATCAGTAAAATTATAATTTCCAGTATTTTATGGTCTTGGGAGGATAGTGTGCCCTTTTTTCTTGACTTATTTTCAAGGCCTATTTGTTTTGTTTTGTTTTGTTTTGAGGCCCATTATCTTGGCTTGGGGCTCAAAGAGCAGTCACAATTTCAGTGAACTTTACCTCAGGGGGCAGTGTTGCTGTCTAGATCCAATTCAATAACATTGCTGGCAGTCTTAAGATGGAATAAGGAGAAGCCCAGCTTGGGGAGCTGCCTTGAGCACTCATTTACAAGATTTACTAAAATGTCAATGGAAATAAAATGAGGTGAACAAAGTTTTAGTTTATAGAATTCATCCAAGTTGAAAATGATATATGTTATTCAGTTGTACCACATTTTCTTTGAAAAACTATCAGGGATGAAACCAAAGCCCTCTAAGGACGTGTGTCAGGAGTAACAAACTGCAGTCCAAGAAGAAGTAACTGTAGGATTTTATTTGCTAACTGAGATAGAACATACATTCCTTTAGGGCAGGGACCTGCTGTTGTTTATAACAGCATTCCTAGCACGTAGAGAAAGGGCCTGGCCATTGTAGGCACAGAACAGATAATTGTGGAAGGAATGTTTGTAATTCAAGGCCAGAATTGAATTGCTCAAGAAAAGGGAGGAGTGAAACCACAAGAGGATCCCCTCCTTTTTTCACACGTAGGGCTCACCCTCTCCTTCTTAATAAATATTCAACATTACTAAAGAATATCAGTTTGAAATGACACCAAATCATTAGCCTGGCCAAGGCACCCATAGTTCTATTTAATCTCGTTTGTCCAACCCAAATTTATCAATTCCTACAGCTGTCATTTCCACCACTATCACATTGGATATGATAGGCCAAGAGCCTAATTTTTCTCCACTATGTAAGTAAAAACCTTAATCATTCCAGAATGCAAGATCTCCAGGTTCAAGGCATGTTTGTAAATATGTGGGCATCTTTGTACTTTATTTTCTCATTTAGCAAAGACGTGTCACTACCTCTTCCATTTCATCTGGGAGCCCCCTGGAGGTTTCCTGTGTTACAAGTCGGCCTGATTTTCAAAAGAAACATGCACCCATGACTTGATGTTCATCACGGTACAATTCTAAAACCAACCATAGAATTCTTAGCCCGAACGGAAACTAGATCTTTATGGATTACAAGAAAACATTTTTTTTCTCAGTGCGATGCAAGATTATTTTAGATGGTATAGGATGTAATTTTGAGTTTTATTGTTTATGTTCATGTGTGATAAGCCACATAATAAGTACTGCACAAAATCTATGTTTCTATAGATATTATAGAATTAGAATCAGAAAAACTTGATGTCCAAACAAAACAAATATCATGAAATTGGGAAATGAAATGAATGACTGATATTGGGGAGACATGACATTAATGCTTATGGCAAGCCTGCTTCCTATCTTGGTGGAATAGATGAAATACTCAGAGCTAAATGAAGGGTGAGAGCATCCAGTTGCTTGAGATGGTTTGGTGTGAATAAACCCTACGCACTTCTGCGGGGGTCGAACCTGAGTTCCTGAGTACGAGCTGCTTTGTGTTGTCATGGTGCCAACTTCGGAAATTGTCTTTTGCCTATTTAAAAAAAAAAAAAAGTGGAGCTGGAGCTGCTTCAGAATAAAGAGGCTTTGTTTACAGAAAATTTATAGACAGAGTAACTCAGAAGGTAGAGGAAATGTGGAGGAAGAAATATGAAATAAAAAATGTAATTATAAATTACTGTTTGTATAAAAGAAAGGGAGGAAGGGAAGAGAAGAAATGAGATGGGAAACAATCTGTAAAAATGTCTTTGGCACTAGGAAAAGAAGCAAATCTACAAATGTAAATGATGTGTAAATAATTCTTATCATGAGCAAACACGCCTAAGAGGATAAAAGATGAGAGATAAAAAACGTGTCCTAAAAAAAATGAAGTAAACTTGAGGGAGAAGGATTAAGTGCTAAATCTGCATAGATGAATGCCTTCGTGCATACCGAGAGGATCTGCATTCATACATGGATTCACACCCACACATATGTGTTGTACATATGCCAAGATTTACACACTTGCATCTTTTCCATGGATACCAACGTCCATAAATCATGCTCAGTACTTCACGATCTAAATATTTTAAATTTCACAGTGAGTGTGGCTTAATAAGAGATGCTTCCCATTGCAAAGCAATAATTGCAATTCTCAGATGCCCCAAACAAATGATATTTCCTTGTGGGCATATTATTGCAGTGAAACACGGCCACATCCTAAACTGTAAAACCTGAGCTTTCGACTTCTCCATATAGAGCTGTTTCCTAAATATACCTTTTATTCCACACAAACACAGCATGACAGGGCCATCTCAGAACTAAGAGAGTCACTACACACTCGTGTTATACTGTTTTAATTACAAGCTGCCCCCTTTTCAGGCTTATTTCAATAGATTATTGCCCTGCTGTGTAACAGTGTATAAGGAACCAGCAGTATCTCTTTGTTGGTATACTGTGGAAATTAAAATTCTCAATACTACTTCAGTAATTAATTTCCAAAGAGAAACCAGTTTAGTTTAATAAAGAGATTAATGAAACTGTTGTAGAAGATATATTTCTCAGGAGGTGTAGTACATTATTTTCTTGCATTCGATATAATGGAACTATTTCAAAGGACTTAGCAAATCTAGCCTCAATCCTGTTTAACTTAGCATAGAAATGCTCTTTTAGGGGGTTTAAAAAGGCAGGGCAGACAAACTGGATCAGAACATCCCTAAAGTACAGGGGGATAGATAAATTCTCCAGTGGCCATGTTCTCTGGATGGGGAGGTGTTGTTATCTATACATGTATGGTGAAAAGTAAGTTTAGGAGAAAGAAGTTGGTCATAGGTCAAAGATGAGGTCATGGGAAACTGTATCTGGGTCTTGGGGAGAGATGGGTAGTGTATGAAGCAATACGACCTAAGCCACCACCACCACCACACCAGGGTCAACAGAGAACATTTTTCTTTTACAAAGTAGTTTTCACACATATTATCACTTTTATCCTTGACAACATCTCTAGGAGGTAGGTATTATCACCACCCAACTCATTCTGTATGTGAAGAAATTCAGATGTAGAGAAATCGGGTAATTTTCCTTAGATCACAGCTACTACATTAGATAGTTCAAACTTATTCCAGCTCCTATATTCTTAAAACATACAACATTCACTTTTTCAAATGCCCAGTCAGGATTGTCTGGGGCATTCCCATACTCTATCAATTAGGAAAGAGATCCTGGAGTAAGGATTTACCATGATTGAGGTGATCCGGGAAGATTCAATGGGCTGAGAAAGTGGTTTTTAGTAAGAGAATTAAAAGGTAGAGGAGATAGATGGTGTTACTTAAAACGAAGAGATTATGCTCTCTTCACCTACCCCATGGAGTCGCTCCCACAAAGTCATAAAGGTGTAGAGACACAGAGCATGATGCGTCGTGAAGAAAAGCCAGTTATTCAAACTATACACACAGCGGTAGATTAACTGAAGGCAACACAAAATCCCAAGAATCTTTGTGGTGCTGGCAGAATTAGCCAGTTGATAGTTGCAACCAAGTGAGCACAATCAGTAGAGATCTGTGGACCTGGGAGTACTGTGAAGCCAAAATCAACAAGGGCTCACGCTTCTATATTTTCTCTGCAGCCTTTCTGGACCAGGGTGACCAGAATTGTAACTAGGCTCAGAATCCCTCCTCTGAGTTCCCACAGTGCTCTGTACCCTGCTGTAACACTTTCCACACTAATCTCATAACTGTTTACAGATTTTTATTCTCCCACCAGATTGCATCTTTCTATCTTCCATCCCCAGGACCAAATAAATGACCTGGAACAGTTTAGACAATCAATGCTTGAGACAAAAAGGACACTGCGTCTATTATGCTTACAGAAAAGGTTACATAATATTTTAATGAAATTTCATAATACAAGTCTGTGGTGACAGACTCTGCCCTGCACTTTAGATGTTCTCTGGAGTCCTGGGAAGGAGAATTGTGACATGAGGGCATGCCATCATCCAGTGAGTTCTCTGCCATGATGCAAATCATGTTATGCTACAATACAACAGTTGAATTTATAAGAAGCCTTATGTTTTCAAAAATTGGGATAGAAAAGCAATTGCTTTTCTAATAGAAAAGGAGATGCTTGCAAGTTCCGGATGCACTAAGCCGTTGTTTCTCTGTTTAATACATCAAAAATAAAGGTATCTTTACAGATAAAAGTATATTTGATTACTAACGGCTGAAGCTAAGGCAATTGGCTGGTCAGAATGGAATAAGACAAATCTTTGTGCTTCTTTGATGATTCTCCAGTCTTTCTGCTTGGGCCTTGTTCTTGCAGTTCAGCTGTGGCCAAGTTCACTGTCAACAATGGAGAACCAAAGAATGCCAGCCAGAACCAAGAACTGGGCAGGCAAGCAAAGCATTCTAGGCCTTTCTGTTGTGTTTTCATGCACTAATTTCCTATGAACCTATGCCCAGCTTCCATTGTTATACCCAACAGTGGATCATGGAATATAAATCATATTCCTTAATTAGTCAATCACATTGTGTTCAAATCAAATTTTGACAACTTTTTAGTGAAAAAGGAATACCTACACCTGCGAAAATTATTGAGACCAGAATGCTACACACATGCTGAACTCTGTATTTCATTTCATGTCATTAATGCTCTACAAAAATTTAGAGTGCACTTATATAATTTTTACATAAAAATTATATATAAACCATACCTATTATATATATTAACTAAATACAAAATGGAATATTTTAATACTTTGTATCACATAAATGAATTCGCAAATCAGAAAAAAAGGAATCCATCAGATTGTGTGTTCTGTTAGTTTGGAAAAAATGTGGGAACTGCAGGAACAGCTGCGGTGTTGCCTGGCATACTTGAGCCAACTGGCGGTAAGATTTCTATGAACAAAACCAAGATGTGCCAGACGTATCAGCTGCACGCAGCCCATGCACTGAGTATTAGCATATAGTTGGTCTCTTGTGTTCCTAGGGAACTTGCTAAATTTCTTTCTTACGTATTACATAGGTTACATATGACATAAATGTGGACACACATATACATATATGCATGTATACATACATATTATTGTACTGAAGTCAAACTGCAATGCAGTTACTTTTAATGTTTAATAGTTATTATTAAGTCAATTACTATTGTCAGGTATTTACTCTGTTCCAATCACTATGTTAATATCTACGTGTGACTGGGCATGTTGTGCATGGGTGTATGTGTGTATATGCGCACCTATCTATAAACCTTTAATCTATACAATAGCCTTTGAAAGGAGATATTATCATTTTATAGATGAGGCAATCAAGGCTCAGAGAGGTGAAGTAATTTGCTCAAGGTTACACAGCTGTGATCAACTGAGGTGGGATTAACAATCAGAGGTGCTCCATTCCAGAGCCTGGGCAACCAGCTATCACTTTATTCTGCCTGCTTTTTATGGATAGGGACAATGTCATATTCATGACTGTATTTCTAATGCTTAGCTTACTGCCTAGGGTAGAAAATAAATTGATGGTTTGTTGAATGTTTCAACAAACATATTAACGAAAGAAGGAAGTCGAGGTGATGTAAACATAGCAAGCAATTTTCACTACTTATTTGGAAATTCTTTCTGTTGGTAGAATAACCAATTACATGTGAGGGTCCAACATTTCTCACACAGCCATGTGGATGAACTCCAAAATAAATCCTGATAATCTAACGTTGATGGTGATCCCATTTCTCTTGCTAGTGATGGGTGTAGGGTAGACATTTAACCGGGTCTGGCCAATGAGGCCGAGGGCACATGTGCTGAAAACAAGGGCTTCTAGGATAGTATTGATACAAGAGACATAAAGGAAGAAAAGCTCTTTTCTTTCACCGTAAGCTGCCGTGCTGGCCTGTGACGTGTGGCTGTGCAGCTGTCCTGCACACATGAAGAGGAACCTGAGAAGGCTCCAGCAGACTAAGAATGAAAAGCAGAAAGATGGAAAGAACCTGATCTTTGATGTTGGTCAGACGGTGAATTATCCATACCTGGAGTTTCCTTCCATTGCCAGGCTTTGTTTTGTGAGATGATACATTTTTTCATTGTTTATAAAAGTTTGGTTGGGATTTTCTGTTACTTGCTTCCGAAGTCATTCTGTTTAAACGAAGAATGCAGGTCCTTGCTGCACTTTTGGGTTTCACTAGCTCTTAACCCCCCAAATCCCTGATGTTCAGGAGGAAAGCGAGGCTAGAAATCCTAGCAGATAAAGACATTTAAGCAGACAATGAGAACTGGTCCAACAACAATCAAGTGTGAACAACTGCTGGCAGTTGCAACCAGAGCATGAACAGAGAAAGGAAAATTGGCAGGAGGCTCAGCTGAGAGTAGAGGTGCCTGTGTGTCATGGAAGGTTATGAAGAGACACCTCTACTTGAGACCAGAAATGGTAAGTGAAGAGTGAGAAGCGCTTTGAGATGGGTGAGATGAGGGGACTTGAGGAGAAAGTGTACCTCATCAGCTACCACAGATGAGGTGAAAGGCAACCACAGTTTGTGATGTTTGTGGTGCTGTGGACTTGAACTTCCTCATGGGAGTTACTGGCTTAATGCCCGCTATATAATTTCCCCTTATTTAGGCTTTTTCACTTTGAGTTAAGAGGCTTGGTAAACGGCAAAGTCTGCCTTTCCAGTCTTTTAGGTGTTCCCAGGAGTGTCAAGGGAGAGATCGTGCCAGCAGACGCCAATCTCTGGGAAGGAAGTGACTGGGGAACATGGGGATGAACACACTGACATGGCCATTATAATCACACCGTGGAGCTGCCATTGAGTAATGCATTCAATTTAAAAATATTCTATATTATGGCCAAACCATATCCTGAAGATTGCGTTTGAAGGGGCTATATTTCCACACCCAATTATCTAGTGGAAGTGTCTAAGAAGGAGTCAAGACCCTTCATGTGAGGAATGTTTAAAGAATCTGACCTCAAATATCTATGATTCATAATGTAGAATGGCTGGTAGTCTGTTTCTCAAGAGCAGAGAACCAGGAGGAAATGAATATTTTCTAAAAGGTTGATTTGAGCTCAGTACAATGCAGTTTCCTAATAGCCTGATCTTCTGAAAAAGAAAGGTTGCTGTTCCGTACTCACTGTTCATTGGAAATGCTCTGAATGTTTGCAAAGAAAATGGGCAACCACCCCGAGCAAGAGAATGCTATATGCCGAAAGTCGAAATAGTTAATTTCTGTAATTATGTCTCACCTGAGACTTTATGTAAACTCCTATACCACGGAATTCATAGAAACAAATGCTAGGTCTCTTTAGGAGACACGGCTTCTGTTTTTCTGGTGTAATCACACTCAGTTCACCCATCTTTTCCCTCTTTAGTTAGCTATGTCTATTTGTTATAGCATATTCATTTATTTAGCAAAATGTTACTGAATATCGGCAGTATGCCAAGAGATAAGACTACCAAGTTTAAAAGAATGTACCTCTATTTTCTACTCAGTCAGTCAGTCTTAGGACAAACAACAGTATCAATTTAGCTGATTGGTTGAGATATAATTATGCTAAAGCCTAATGAACTTGGACTGTTAATTAGCAAAAATTTTACTCAATTGATAGTCCAAGTAAGTCACATAAAAGCAATGGGAGGAGGCTTTTAAAACACCCATTGAAAATCACCCTGAATATTTTAGAAACATCGGCAAAAGAAAACCTGTTGATATTTTTGAGTTATTCCAGTTTTTTTTTTTTTATAGCCCAGCTCGTGAATTTTTTTAGGAAACCTTCCCCCTCAAATATTATGATTTTTTTCACCTGTATTTATACTTTTTCCCTGCTTCAGATTTCTTTTTAAAATTTTGATAGTTCTTCCTGAGGTGAAGATAGTGCAGTCCCCTGACAACATTCCCCAGGATCTTCAAGACAATCTAGGTTTTTGAACGTGCAAAACATGTTCATACTTCCCAATGGCTCATGGCATAATTAGAAAAACTCCAGGCTCTTCACCTGGACCATACAATATTTGAAAGAAAGTGAAATCTTCTCTTTCAAACAAAATGCCTTCCCCAAGTCTTTTTTATCGACAAGCACTTCAGGGGAGACCACACAGGGAAGGTTCCTCCAGCTCTTGGCGTCTCCCTGCATGTGTGATTAGAGCACAGCCGTGCAGACTTACTGCCCTCTTCCTCGTGGGTAAATCAGAGAGATGGAGGCTCGTTACCCACCATGTGGTCTGGGGAAATTACACCTCGAAGAGGTCACATGAGGCTAAATCTTACGCCCAGGTCTCCAAGGGTGCCTGCTGTTTCCCCGTTATACTCAGTATATGCCACTGAGTATTGAGAGAATAAGCCAGTTGTGTGTCTTCCACCTGGATATTTCAGGAAACTCCATGGCTATTAAACACTTGGTAACTTCTCACTATGCCAGACAGCTGTACCAGGTAACCTCAGATGCAAAGCCTTTCACATGTTACCGTTAAATAAAACCTAGTAGTTTGGAGGACAGAACAAATGTGATTAACAAAGGGAAAATTTGCACACTTGTTATGAGGTTTATAGATTTCTGTTTGAGCGCCTTTACCCGCCCCCACCTTTTCTTGCCAGAAAGATGTAATTGGCTATCTTCCAAAGGTCTAGCAAAGAGGGCAGCCTGTGCTGGAACTAGACAGATCTGGGTCCAAGTTTTGGCCCTGCTATTGTCAGCTTTCTGACCTTGTGACTATTACTTAACTTTCTGTCATCCATAAAATGAGAAAAATAGAGAGCATCACCACCATCTTCCAGGTTTATTGCACAGTTTCCAAACTTCAGCACTAGTGACATTTTAGACTAAATACTTCTTTGTGTGTGTGTGTGGGAGGCGGGGGGAGCATGGTTCTGTGGATTATAGAATATTTAGCAGCATCTCTGGCCCCAAAGATGCCAGTAGTACCTCCGAGCTAGCTGTGACAACCAAAACATGTCCAGACATTGCCAACTGTTCCTTGGAAGGCAAAACTATCGCTAGTTGAAAACCACTGGCTTATTGAGGGGCTTAGGTTAACAATATCTGTAATGTGCTTGTCACAGAGTGACAAGGAATTCAAGGAGGAGCACTTCTCTCCCTCTCACTGCCATTTAGACTGTTGACAATCCAGTATTCCATTGTTGGGTCAGCCTGTCTAGCACACACATCCCTTTGGATGGTGACTAAACTGTGATTGCCTTATTGGTGGTAGGTTTATCAGTCAAGATGCCCTGTGCTCTGCTGGCTAAAGAGTGGACCTGTGACCCAAGTTAGGCTATTTGGAGCCTCTCTCTGGAATTTGAGGGTCCACTGCAAGGTTATTTCATTTAGTGTTATTTCATTTCAATGGCCTCATGTGGAAATGCTACCAGTTCTTGCTACCAAAGCGCAGAGCTCTCTGACTTCACAGCCTAAGGATCTGTTTCACTGGTTTCATTGTCAGTTCTGGGAGCTTTTCAGATACATTCTTTTTGATTTTTAACTTTGCCCAAGTGGTTTTAAAATTTTTCAGCAAAGGCATGTTAAGTGACATAGTCTTTAAAAGCAATTGGCAAGACAAGATGACCTTGAGGAGAAAAGAGAAACTGGATGGGGTTGTGGGTGGCTGCTTGAAAACATAAGGTTTCACCTTTGTCTTTTCTCTCTCCTCACTATTCAAAGTGTGAGGAACCAGCAGCATTGCATCACCTGGGAGCTGGTTAGAGATGAAGAATCTCAGGTTCCACTAGACCCAGTACGATCCCAGGTGATTCTAATGTATATCTATTTGTTCAAGCATTTTCCAAGAGAGAGAGACTAAGCTTAAAGGCAATCATGTGGCCTATTCCCACAGGCTCCCTTTGGTTGGATGGCGGGCCACGTGGAACCCACTGTGCCAGGAAGGAGATGGAGGAGGATGAGAAACAGGTCTTAATAAAGATATTTAATTCTTCCCAAACCGCAGACATCTAGCCCCACTCATTCCTGTCCCTCCACTTAAATATTTTCATAGAAATATCTTCTTACCTAACACCTTGGATCAGTGTTTTTTAAACCAGGTGTCACAATTCATTTTCAGATCATGAAATCAATTTAAAGATCAGGGGTATCATTTTAGAAAACAAAAGAGACTAGAATAGAAATGAGAAAGTGAGCACCACCTATAGTAAGGATAGAAAGTATTTTTGTAAGACTTTCGAGAGAGAGAGAGAGAGAGAGAGGAGGAGAGAGAGTGTGTGTGTGTGTGTGTGTGTGTGTGTGTGTGTACACTGAAGAGTGAGGGGGTCCCAGCTCCATATCAGGCTCCCCTGCCCAGGGTTCCACTGCCAGAAAGAGAAGTCCCCATAACTTCTGGCTGTGAAACCAGTGGAGATGAAGGGCTGAAGGAGTCATCATAGACTTTCCTCTTAAGGGGCCTGCATGGACTTCCTCACTGATGGACTCACTTGCTCTGAGCTCTAGCACTAGGGCAGCAACTTGAAAGGCACCAGGGACACACAGGGAGGAACTGAGTTGTCTGGCTTCGGGGTGAGGCCTGGGGCAGCCTTCTACAGATAGAAGGCACTGTTCCTTTGTTGAGTCTCCATCAACCTAGGTAACAATGATTGCTCCTCCCTGTGATTCCTTCTGACCCCACCCCTCCCGAAATGCAGACCCACCCAAGCCTTGTCCAGTAGATTTTCCATACAAATGGCCTCTCATGGCTCATACTGCAGACTTTCCTGAAATCTCTCAAAGGTTTACAAAACCTAAATAAGCAGTATGCCCCGTACCTCTTGCTGAGCAGTCCCAAGCCTGGCACTAGTGTTAGCCAGCTTCAATTTGTGGCTTGGTCTCTCAAGGCACTCCCAAACCCAGCCTAGGTGGCAGCCACATGCAAATTGCTTGCTGGCTCATGCCAAGTGGCCCCAGGCAGGGCATGGGCTGCAGCTGAACTTGGCCTGCATCAAGGCACCTCCCAGGAGGCCTTGGCCTACATGCCCAGTAGCCGGCTTTGGTCTGAGCTGGAGCATCACCAGAGTCACACATGAGCATGACACATCCAAAAAGCAGGCATGGCAGATACCAGAATCCTGCTAAAATGAATCGTGTTCTGTAGGGTCGGCCCCTGCACAACAGTTCCTGCACTGGTCACAGCCAGTCATCATAACCAATCAGCCCAAGGGTCAAACCCTCCCACTGGTGAGCAAACAGCAACCAAAGCTCAACTACAACAGGAGGGCACACACAACCCATTTAAGGGACATACTTGGAGTACCTGGCTCAGGTGACCAGGGAAACTGTGCCACTGGGACCTACAACACACCTACTATATAAGGCGACTCTACTAAGACCAGGAGACATAGCGGTTCTTACCTAATACACAGAAACTAACACAAGTAGGCAGCCAAAAATGGGAAGGCAAAGGAAAGAACAGAACAAAGCTCCAGAATACAACTAAACAAAATGGAGACGAGCAATTTACCAGATGCAGAGTTTGAAACACTTGTTATAAGGATGCTCAATGAACTTAGGGGAGTAGTAGATGAACTCAGTGAGAACTTGAACAAAGAGAGAGAAAACAGAAAAAGAACCATTCAGAAATGAAGAATAACTGAAATGAAAAATACCTTATGAGGAATTAACAGTAGATTAGATGAAGCAGAGGATCAAATCAGTGATTTAGAAGATAAGATTGCAGAAATCACCCAATTAGAAGAGCAACAAGAAAAATAAATAAAAAAAAAAGGATAGTTTAAGGGGCCTCTGGGACAACATCAAGCATACCAACATTCATGTTATAGGGGTACCAGAAGGAGAAGAGAGCAAGGAATTGAAAACCTATTTCAAGAAATAATGACTGAAAATTTCCCTAACCTGGTGAAAAACATACAACCTCAAGAAGCTCAGAGAGTTCCAAATAAGATGAATCCAAAGGGGCCCACACCGAGACACATCATAATTAAAATGCCAAAGATTAAAGACAAAGAGAATCTTAAAAGTAGCAAGAGAAATAGCAGTTAGTTTTCTACAAGAGAGCTCCCATAAGACTGTCAGCTGATTTTTCAGCAGAAACTTTGCAAGACAGAAGGGATTGGCAGGAAATATAAAATGATGAAAAGCAAGGACCTATCCAGCAAAGCTGTCATTTAGAATCTAAGAAAAGATAAAGAGCTTCCCAGATAAGAAAAAGCTATGAGTTCATCATCGCCAAGCCAGTATTATAGAAAATGTTAGAGGGACTTCTTTAAGAAGACAAAAAGATTAAAAAATATGAATAAGATGGCAATAACTACATATCTAGGAACAATTACTTTTAATATAAATAGAATAAATGCTCTAATAAAAAGATAGAGTGGCTGAATGGATGAGAAAACAAGACTCTTACATATACTGTCTACAAGAGACTCACTTCAGATTGAAAGACACACAGACCAAAGCAAAGGTATGAAAAAAGATGTTTTATGAAAATGGAAACAAACAAAAAAGCTGGGGTAGCAGTACTTATACCAGACAAAATAGACTTTAAAACAAAGGCTATAAAAAGAGAAAGAGAAGGACACAGTTATCCCCTTTCTAAGTATTTATCTGAAGAAACCCGAAACACTGCTTTGAAGGGACATGTCCATCCATATGTTCATTGCAGCATTATTTATAATAAAGATGTAGAGGCATCTGGATGTCTTCTGGCATCCTGGATGTCCATCAATGGAGGAAGGGATAAAGAAGAGGTGGTATGTATATATATATATACACAATGGAATATTACTCAGCCATAAAAAGAATGAAACCTTGCCATCTGCAACAACATGTATGGACCTAGAGGGTATTGTGCTGAGTGGAATACGTCGAGCAGAGAAAGGCAAATGTCATATGTGGAATCTAGAGAACAGGATAAACAAACAACAGAAACAAGCTCATCGATACAGAGAGCATTTTGATGGTTTTAAGATTGGGGGGTGGGGGGATGGGTAAAGGGAGGAGGGGATTAAGAGGTACGAATTGGAAGTTACAAAATAGGCATGGGGATATAGAGTATAAGGAATATATTTAGTAGTATTATAATAACTATGTATGGTGTCAGACGGGTACTTGATTTATAAATTATATAAATATCTAATCTCTGAGTTGCACACCTGAAACTAATATTGTATGTCATCTATATATGTGTGTATATAGAAATGATGTGTGTGTGTGTGTGTGTGTGTATAAACTGGTAAGAATTGTTTCATTTCTCCACATTTTAATTGTTAAAATTATTCGAGAATTTGTTCACTGGGTTCCATGATGGTCCATCACAGATTCTCCTTAGAATCTTAGAACCAAAAGAAGTTTGCTTCTTTTTTTGGAAGAAGTGCTCTGGTTCACAGTTCAGAAAACACAAGAGTTAAGTAAGCTGCTAGGAGGTCTGAAGTTCAGTTTTAGCCCAGTGAGTTTCCTTAGTCAAGATTCAAGACAAATACTTTCTATTCGTCTTGTCTTATGTGACTGATTTTCAAGTGCTTCTCTTCCTGTACTATGTTTGTAATTGCATGTTACACATCCCCTTTTTAGAGGCATCTGTAACATAAATCAATCAAACAACCCGACACATAAAAACTAATGCACGGAGAACTCCATTGGCTGCCTGAATAAGGATGCTGAGCACAGGAAGTGGGTAAAAATATGCCCGGGGCTTTTGTTTTCCCCATGCTCAGAAGACAGACTCTCCGATCAGCATCATCTAGCCTTTACCGAAGACATATCATGTGCCCAGCACTGTGCCAGTGCTTTAGAAAGTTTCTCCCACGTCATTGGGAGAAGTGTCCAAAGACGTGGACACTAGATCCTCTTCTTATCTCCACTTCACAGATGAGAAAACTGAAGTTCAGAGAGACTAAGAGGCTTTCCCACCTCATAAGATCTGCACCCACCTGATTCAAACCTTGTCCTCTCAGCCACTGCCCCATCCTGTCACCCTCACGTTGCCTCCAGCAGGCATTTCCATCTCCCCAGCCTGCCACAGCCGTAACGAGGAGCACACATTTCTCCTTCCCTATCAAGATGCTTAAGTACACAGCTGGCAATTATGGGTGATATTTATGACACAGCGCACAAGCCTCTTTTTATCTTTTCCAGTTCCCTTTGTTTATATATCAAATGGAACAGCATTCACCCTCTTCAAAGAGAGAAGAGGCAGTGATGTGGAATGAATTTTTCACAAGTGGAATTTGATGGCGAGTGAAAGATTTATTCAAACGAGAGGGTATGAAGACTGGTCACGTGCTTGTCATTTATAGCATCGTGATATGTTCTATGCCATTAACTTTTAATTAACTCAATTAGATCAGAATGTCTGACACCACAATGAGCACATATAAACACCCCTGTTGGTGTCATGTTAAATTAATGTTTCTGAATGGCAGATTCTCCTCTGCATTAATAGGTTTGCCACCCTGGCTCTGTTAATTGTCCCTGGCACGTACGTGTTGGTCACATCTGATATGTGCCAATAGTCCCCAGTGCACATGCAGCTCCAGGAAGCCACACACCAGGCACCAAATCTTTCACAGCCTTCCCTTCTCTCATCTTGATCAGAAGCAGCAACACTATTTTCAGCCCTAAGGCTTCACTAGCATTTTTTCTCCTAGTGTAACCACTAAAATAGGCTCTTAGATATCTTTGAGTCTAATTTTTATTGGGTACATTAAGGGGGTTCATCTTAATAATCAAGAAACAAGATTGTTAAATCAAGCCATTCTCAATAGGGTGTTGCAATTTCAAATAAGGTTTATCTTTTTTAGCTCCTTCACCTGAAATGAGCAGTAAAGAGTGAGTGAGTGTGTGTGTGTGTGTGTGTGTGTGTGTGTGTGTGTGTGTGGCTAGACTTCAGCAATGCTGCTATAGAGTTATGCTTTTCAGCTAAATCAATGTCTTCACTCATCTTAATGAACATTATTAGTTCAATTCATTGCCTAAATCAAAAATAGCCCCCAAACAACCACCAATTTGTGCTTGGCTATAAAGGTCCAGTTTAATCTATCATTTCACACATTTAATCAAGAGTAGCAATAATGAAACTTGAAAATGATCAGCTTTGCTGGTGTGTGGTCCCACTGGGGTTCATCTTCCTAACAGATGGTACCTTCCTACAGAGGTGCCTTCTCCTGACAGGTTTCCTCTTGTAAACTTCTTACATCATGGACCCCACATGGGAGAACTGGGCAGATGGAGACAAAGAATTAAACTTAAAAGCTAAAGGAGGTAGAGAATGAGAGACCAATGTCCTTGAAACTTGGCCTTTGGGATTAGCTTGAATGGTCATTAAATTTATTTCACTTTTAGTAAAAATAAATACAGATGAATTCTACTTAAGTTATAGCTATATGGGGCTTCTTTGAATTTGTCACACTGTCACTTTCCCTCGTCTTAACCTTGGGCACATTCTGTACCTTTGTCCATGAAACACCACTTTCTTCGTCTGGCTAACCCCTGCTCACTTTCGAGTAAGAAGGATCAAATGCCACTTCTTTAGGGAAAGTTAAGGTGCATGAACTACATCAGAGCCTATCACAGATTCCCAAGGGCAAGGTCAGGGGGCAGATCTCTGAGGGACTCAGGAGGGACTGGGAACTGCTTGAGGGCAGGGGCCATATCTCCTAGACTGCAGCTGCCTAGGAATTTTTAAAAAATGTTTTGAAACATTATCTCTAATATGTTTTTGGTCTCGAAGGGCTCTGAGTTGGCAATAAATACTTAAAATAAAATCATCATTGGGCCCTGATGATCTCAGAACATCAATTCTTCATAAATATTTAATTTTTTTTAAATCGCTTATGTTGAGCTAATTTATATATACCTGTTTAACCCTCGACAGCTTTATGAGGTTGGGTCTATGTCTAATCTTTCAAGGTTTGACCATAATCAGGCTGCTAGCTTCCCTTTTCTGATACCTATTATGTGCCAAGCACACTGCAAGGTGTTTGACTGACATTGTTTCATATAATATTTGAAACAACCTTATGAATTACAAGCCAATATTTTCATTTTACAGGTAAGGAGACAGAAAAGCTACATAGCTTGCTCAGTCAGGAAGAGGTAAAATGGTCCTGCCCATACCATTTTATTACAAATATTAACAATATCTCAACCACAGTTGTCCCAGATTTTCATATTCATCCTGCTATTGGCCCAGGAAAGCAGTCTAGATGCCAAAAAAGATGATTTTCAAGGGTTAAGTGAGGCATTGCCATCTGGACCAGCACAGCCCTTGCAGAAGGAGCCAAGTTGGAGTACGGTGATAATCAAGTTTGCAAGATGTGTGACTCATTCTTTGCTGGGCATGATGGCAGGGACTTTCTCTTGTGGAGTAAATGCCAAATCACTAAATATGCTCATGAAGACATTTCTCAACATTTGAGAGGCTTACTTGTCTTTATCTGTGGGACAGCCATTTTCTGCATGCATATCTAATTTTCTAATGCAAATACAAATACACACCTTACAACCAATCCTAGTTTAAAGCTGGGGTAAGGGATAGAGGCCCAGCCACTTGAGGTACCTCTCCACTTCTCTTTTAATTTCAAAGCCCACTGTCATGGACACACAGCCCATGCTGAGAAAATCTTAATCTGCCTGGACCCGGCACAATTAGTTTCAACGACTGAATCCTCAATCTTTTCCATAGTCAATTTCTTCGATTGTCAGTATTTTTTATTAAAAATAATAGCATGATAGCATGAGTTTTTGTGCATTCCTGCTGCTTCACAAGCCATCTGTCACAGACACCTTGGGCAAAGAAGCTACAAAAAGCATGAGGAGCACTTTGATTAGCTACCAAAAAAAAAAAAAGCTGGCCTCTTGCTTTTGGGCAGATGAATTTTAGCATGTCACCCAGCATTTTTTTCTTACTAGGGACATTTTTACAAGGAATTTAATTGATCCTATTAGACTTGGTATAGGAATCAGTTATCTTTATCATTATACTCAGCCGATAAGAGAAGCTGGGTGAGTCACTTTTATTGCTGGTCTCAAATTGGAAGAAGCACAAAGAAGCTAAGCAAAATCCTGGAGAATTATTGAGCAGATTCAAGGTTTGGGTTTTTAAAAATTATTTATACCCTACATCAATCCATACTGGATTTGAGGTAGCTTGCACAACTAATCACAATAATGTGGAATTTCAAATAGATGAAAAGAAGAATCAGAAAAAATAACAGGAAGATAGACATTGCATGCCATCTGCAGATATAGTGCTATGTCTGAATCACAAATTTGACCTCGTGTGTCTTGTCAGCCAAAGTAAAAAGGAAAATACGGCCAGTATGTGATGCAAATGGCTCACAGGGATGGTGGTGAGGGAGAACACAGGTGCTTTGTCAACTGGATTCCTGACTAATAGATCATGAATCTTCCAAGAGATCCTGGCACCACAAACCCTAGATTCCATTTCAATTAATGACTAAATACTAGATGCCAGGTAGTGAGTGGCCTCAGTGGGCTGGCTCTCCATCCACAGAGTGATCCTGAGCAGGATGTTATTACCACAAAAGTCTGGGAGAGTTAGATTCCATTATATTTGTACGTATTGTACATATCCACGTGTATGGATGTTTTACAAAGTACACAGTGCCCTAACAGTTTCTTAAAAAGATAATCTATTACATAGTTGTACCTGTGCATAGGTGGTCGTATATACATAATGACATGTCTATGTGTAAACACAATAATAGCAATAGCTCACATATAGGGTACTTATTGAGTACCCAGCTCTGTTCTATGCATGTCCCATGATCTTAATTAAGGGTATTTGGAGCAGGGCGACAGCCTATTCTGTCAAACCACAGCAAAGTGGCACTTGAAAGGGCTGTGTGGTTTGTAAAGCCCCCTGAAGGGCCAGATAACCTCTTAGGTTGACAGCTCATCAATGTCACCAGCTCAGCTTTGCTTTCACATTCCCTGACCTGCTTTACAATGAAATTCACAGGTATCCTATAGCTGATAAGCTTGGGTCTCGCAACATGACCCCACCGCTCTCTGCCTTGGACACAGGTGGCCTCTTGCTTTGATTGAGGTGACTAATTGGTAAGGACTCCAGGTCAATGAGGCAGTTTTCTAGGGTCATAGTCTCATAACACTCTGAGCTTTAATATGCACAATCCACACAGAAAGGGTCATCACAGGCATAACTACTTAGTCAGACACCCTACCCTAGGGGCACAGACAACAAGTCCCCTCCCCCCCCCCCCCACACACACAAAGTGCACTCGCTTAGGCAGCCTTTTACAGAATCATAAAGTAGAAAAAAAATCCAGCTTGGAGGATTTTTATGTTAAAAAAAAAGAGCACTTTTAAAAGCTGAATTTAAACTTGGTTTGACACTTGTTCCAATTACTTTACTTCCAGGAGGACAACACAATAACAGTTATAGTTTGCACTTCTTTTTTGAATACCTATTCTGTGCCAGGAGCCGGCTAAGGCTCTGACATGCATTACGTCAGGTCTCCTACTACCATATGAGCTTGTTATAAGTATTGGACCCACTTTAACAACCAGGATTTGAAGTTCAAATAGTTGAGATCTCCTGCCCAAGGGATGATTGGCATTTGACAACTAGTCCATGAGACTTCTGAGCCCAGGATCTTAACACAGGACATCTTACCCTGGCCACTGCTGACATTTAGCAATAGGCAATCAGCTACTGTGGGGGCTGTCCTGCATTACAGAATGTTGAGTAGTATTCCCATACATTCGGTGCCAGTAGCATTCCCTTCTCCATTCATGACAGACCATTAAACATGTCTCTGGACATTGCTGAGTGTCCCCTGGGAACCGGGTAATCTTCCTGCCCCAGGCTGAGCCTTAATCAATGCGCTAAACTTCCTACTATGGCTGGAATGCCAATGGTTACCACACAGCTACATCCCAAAACTCCTTGTTATATCTGATTTGACTCAACCAAATCCCCAGTAGTCCTTAGCACAAGAAAGAATTCACTTTAAAGAGTAGGTGTACTCCTAAAATGGTTTCCATAAACACAAGTTTATAATGGTTTTAAGATGATCATCCTTGCTCGGTAAAATCTTATTTTCTCCATTTGCAGTCATTAGGAAGTTATGGCCATGATCACATTAACCATAATATCCTAATAATACTTGCCGAAAAATGTAGTGAACACATCCATAGATTAAAACTCTCTTCAAATTTTAAAAATGCCACTCATCTCCAAAATAAGAATATGTGAGGTGGGAGGCTCATACGCCTGCCCAGCACCAGAGCTTAGAGATGTAGAGTGGGGGGGATTGCAAAGCTGGGATAATATCGGAGCTCAAAGACCACTCACAGATCGGTCCATGCCGTGCACCTACTCTGAGGGTTTTCCTGGGGATTAGCAAGAGGCTTATCCTCTGAGTCTACACATCAAATGCTTAAAAAGCTCAGCTGGGTGAGGGGAGTGTGCCTTTGTGCCTATCACCATCTAACAGCCCCAGCCAGGCAACTTCCGAAGTGCCTGATTCTACCACAGAGTATACCTGCTGGTCTGATGGAACAAAGCCTCCAGCTACAATCTGCAGGTGGTCACCAGGTGGAGAGACAAAGTCTCTGTTCCCTAGCACAGCCATCTACATCTCAGAGGCCTGGCCTCTTTGCTAAGACCCCAGACACAGGTGACTTACCTCCTCCAGACTTGGCTCCGCTTCCCCCCAATGACTCCCGATGCTCTTGGCTGGACCCACCACCAAGATACCTCTTGGCTAGCCCACCAGTGAGAGGACAGAGTCCTGCAGCTGTGTGATTGAGAATCTCAACTTTGGAGATGCATATCCTAAAACAAATTCGGTCTCACCACCTACCACCTGAATGACTAGGCAAAACCTTTAGCCTCTAAGAGCCTCAATTTCCTGTTATATAAAACAGACTAGTGCTAGAATCCATGTTATATTATATAGGATTCTTACAAGGATTAAATGAGGTAATTCATATAAAATACTCAACACGGTGCTGGGTACCTGGTAAAACACTCAAATGAATAGAGCTATTATATTTTTATTAAACTTTTTATTTTGAGATGATTGTAGATTCTCATGCACTTGCAAAAAGTATACAGAGAGGTCCTGCATACCCTTTACTCAGTTTCCCCCAAAGGAATTACAAACAGGATATTGACATTGATGCAGTCAAAATATAGAATAGTTTCATTATCAATAGGATCCCTGCTGTGCTATTAATTTTATTATTCTCCAAAGTCAGCAGTGGCTAAATATATTGGGGATATTTGACCTGAAGAGAGAAGAGCAAAGAAAGAACATTTACTACACGACAGAGAGGAGAAACCAAAGTTTTAAAGTCTCTTCCCCCCACTTCAATGCACCTGTTTCAGAAGCCACAGTGTAATCCAAATTACCACTTGTTTGCATAACAATGTTACTGATTTTGCAACAAATGACATAAGTCAGTCCCATAACACTTGAAGAAAAAAAAGAGTATATCTAAGAATGCTATTCTATAAATAGACTCCTGAGCATACACAGACGCTGGAAGCATTTCCATACGCTTCTTTCATACCCTCCAGGGGCCTCCGTGTGCACTTAGAATGAATCCCAGCTTATAACCTTGAAGACTCTAGATCATCTGGGTCCTACTTACCCCTTGGATTTGTTTGCTAACGAATCCACCTCCCTCGCTACACTTCTACTTCTCTATTTCTTGACCATTCCAAGTCTGTTTTGGTCTCAGGACCTCTGCATGGCTGGTTCCTTATCAACATCCCTTCTCAGCTCACGTGCCTTTCTTGTCAGCTCTGTTTAAACAGAGCCCCTGCTCACATGTTTCCCCCTTCCTCTCATGTCACTTCCTTTCGCTTTTGTCTAGCACTCCTCATTCCCTGATATTCTGGCTTTATTTGGCTCCTTATTTATCCTGTTTCTTCCAGCTAGACTACAAACCATGAAAGCCGAGATCTTGCCTGTCTTCTTCATCTTTTTGTTCTCAGCACTTGGGACAATGACTAGTGTAAATTAATGTTCTTTGAATGTTTGTCAAATTAATGAATGAAAAAAATAACAAAGGGAAATCACTTTTTGGATGCCCATTGGTTATCAGTGAGATTTTTCATTTCGATAGTGGCAATTCTAATATTTCTTTATAAAAAAAAAATGAAACTAGACAGAAGCATTTTATCCAAAAGGTAGTGATAAACCACAGTTACTATCACCTTAACACACTGTGAGTTATTTGTCTAAAGGGTTTGGTACTAACCATCTCAGGTAACTTGAGTTACACGGCCCTTTCTTGTTTCTTGTCATGTCTCTATTTCAAAGAAACAACTACTTATTTGGTCAATGACAGTGCCGTTTTGGGGGATTATTAGCCAAGCATTTATAGAAAGAATCTGCAGTTAAAGAGTTATTCAGTTAACAGATGCACATCTTTTATTGGGAACTTTTTATCCAAATAGGAAATGACCTGCTTCATGAACCTGTTTTGTGGATGATCTAACGACAATTTCAAATTTTCCATATGCTACATGTTTTAAGAATGTGAAATTTGTAAAGTCTAGTCTGTCACAATTCCCAGTACCATCGTCTTGGAATGGACATCATTCAGCGACAGAGATATCTCTGAGACAAATACCCCTGACCAGGCTCCTACTACAAATCCACTTAGATGACACAGACCTGTTCATGGGCGTGTGCTGTCAAGTCTCGGTTTTTCCTTGTGTTTGTTTGATTCTCTGTCATTTACCTCACCTGTAAATTAGCTATAATGATGGCACCTCTCTCATAAGGTTATTCTGAGGATTAAATGAGATGAATTGGTAAAGCTTTAACAAAATGCTTCAAGGAGAATTTTAATGTCATTACTAACTGTACAGAATATTATATAAGTTGTGCAGGGGCAGGAGTGTGCTAGTAAATGCTTCACAACCAGCTCTTTGAAAAAGTGCAAAAGCCCTGGGTTGTAATGTTGAGCTTTTCCCAGGGCGTGAACACCCCTGCCATGGCTGATATCAAGCTACAAATGCTGACCGTAGAGTTGGAAAGAGATTCTAATAATCATCTCAGGAGAGCTGATGGCTCCAAAACACCAAATGCTGGGTAACAGGGCACAATATCCTCTTTACCTGGTCAATAAATCTCAAAAACAGGTTCTGTACGACACATAACTTGCTAAAGGGAATCAAGTATTGGGAATCATTCAGGGAAGGCTAAGGCAAAGATCCAATCACAGAACAATTGGGGGTTAGGAGTTAAGCTCTGGAGGACATCTCTGAAGTACCCTAGATTTGGAATTGCATTTTTTTCCCCCACTCAAAACTATTCCTAAAAGGTCATACAAGAGATCACAACTTCCAGTTTAGTTCTTGAGGACAAAGAAATGGGTGAAGATTATGAACTCAAAGAATGAACATTAGCAGATTCCTGCCAGAACTAAAGCACAAGATAAATGTTGAGTTCAGTTTTGGGATACTTCCAGGGGAAGATGGCAAAAGTTCATTTGGGGATGACATACATGGACCGTTGATAACACTAGATTTTAGAAGAGAGTTCTAGGCTGGACAGGGAAAGTCTCTGCATAGAGTGATGGTTAAGTAAACTATGGGTTTGGTTAAGACTAGAAGGAACAGAAATGTAGAACAAAGTGAAGGGAAGAAACTTGGGGAAGAGTTCATTTAAGATTAGAAGGAGCGAAGTTCGTGAGTGCTTTCAGGGAAAAATTCAGAGACAGAAAGGCTAGTCTAAAAAGTTATTGTCATAGAACACAAAAGAGATTTGCTACATTGTAGAAATTCTCTTGGTCTACCAACCTGCTGATGATTCTTTAGCCCTAATTTTATTTTAAGTTATTAACCTTGTGAAGTAATCTTTAGTGTGATGCAATTATACCTGCACGTAACAGTACTTCCTGTTGGCGATTTGTTGCTGCAGATAGAGGTGAGGTCTTTGATAAGCTCCCAAGAGCATAGGAAAGGCTGTGAACAACAGCAAGTACACATCCCCAAGAAGAACACGGCCCAAGAGCTTAGAATTTTTATTTCCTCCCTCTCTCTCCTTCTCACCCTCACACACACATGCACACTGTTCTCTCCCTTCTTGATCTTGCTCTGTCCTCTTCTCATAGCTCTCCTTCCCTTGACCCAGCGGACGGCAGCAATCTGGGGCTGTGAGTGGAACAGAGCCAGGGGATTCTCACGGGGCTCCGTACCCCCCCCATCTCATTAACACCCCTCATCAGGAGGGTCTCTCACATGCAAAACATCAACCTTCCTCTCTAATTCATCTTACCTTCTCACCCTCCCCTTTCTACTCCCTCTACCCCCAGCCTGGTGTCTCCTAGACTTCTGAAATGGAGCTGTGGAAACAGCAGAACAAAGGACCCAAATACACAGGTGACATTTAAAGAGCAGCAGATCTCTATAAGCATCATCTGTCCTTTGGAAGTGTATTTTATTGTTTGTCATGCCATAGACTGCATTTAGGTTTCTTGATTTCGGGATTTGATATATTGAAGCATTGTTTGATTTGCTCATTGATAGGATTTAGAATTATGGGTGGGATGGATACCATAAATGGCAAAAACCAATTCGTGTATCTTGGATTAAATTTAAAATAAACCGAATACTTAAAAATGACCCAGGTAATAATTTCTCATTTTTCCAGGCTTCATGCAAAATCCAAAAGTAACCCCAGAGGAAAACAAACAATAGGCCAAATATTTACAGGTGATTTGAAGCAGGGTGGTGGGGGGATGATATCCAAATCTGAATAATATACATGTTTAACAAGTCTTTTATGGAAAGTGTGCAAAATACTGTCTGTTTTTTTTAAAAATGTAAAAATGATGACAGCATGGGCTTTATCCTCAAGATGCCCAGAATGTAACAGAAAGGAGAGTAACTGGACCATGACACAGGGGTGGGGTGTGCGCCGCAGGGAAGCACATATGAAGCGGGACCCTCATTAAATAAATTCTAGTCCAGATACTTAAATAAAAGCTTATTCCAAAATCTTGATTGTAACAAAAGATAAGAAATGATTTAGGTTTAGGGAGAAAACCTTTTTGGTGATATAAAAAACAAGAATTAGATTAGGTTTTTAATATGCTGAAAATACATTTAAATTATATGTCAAAGCTTAAGATCTAACCCCAGTTAATGTCCCTTGCATGGAGAAACAACGTGAATTGATGTTTCAAATAAAAAAGCCAATTATTTAGTTAACAGATGATCCTTGGTTATAGGCTTGTAGAGACCACAACTAATAATTCTAAGTCCAAATGGGTTTCTTGAGTTTTACATTCCCAGAAGACCAGCTCAGCCTCAATACATTTCTCTCATAGTACCGCTGATCAAAGTCAGGTGTTACTTAAATGAACAATTATCTGTCAGTGCTGAAGTGTCTTCTCCTGCCATGGATTTCTCCAGTGCTTGAACTTAAATTTAACAGGACTGATGTCACCTTCCCACCGCAACTTCTTATCTTTGTTTCCCACAGAGCAAAAGTCTTCTAAGACGCTCTTTTGGGAGATGATGAGGGTTGTCCCTCATCAAGTAAGTCTAGACTACCAAAAGCCAGAGGTTAAGAAACCAGCTTAACTCTGGTCAATTCAGGTTTTTCATACTTGATTCTTTCCATCTGTCATCTGTCTGTCTATCTATCTATTTATCTATCATTTATATATGTATCTAACTATGGCAATGTGTGCAGAAAAGAGCTAACACAGCAGGGCAGAGTCAGCTGTCCAAAGGAAGGCTACTTCCAAGTTGGCTCCTGGCAGACATCTGGAACCTGGATTTGGGGAGGGTTCCCACTATTCCTAACTCTAAGAATGACTCACTGTGCCTTACCTGTTTATACAAAAATATATGGTTTATGCTGAACACCTGCTTTCTTTCTGGAAGTCTGGAATTTTGTTACATACCAGAGGGGTCTAGGTGACCTGCCCCCAATAAAAACATCGGGCACGGAATCTCTAATAAGCTTCCAGGTAGACATTTCACAAAAATTGTTGGGGAATTAAGCATGTCCTGTGTGAGACTCCTTTAGGAAAGGACCCGTGGGAGTTTGCACCTGGTTTTCTCTGCACTTCATCCCATGTGCTGATTCTGCTTAGTATCCTTTCACTGTAATAAATCTTAGCCATGAGTACACTATGTGCTGAGTCCATGAATTCTTCTAGAGCATTACCAAAACTGGGGACCCCTGACACACACAGCATCCATCAACATTTGGCCAGAAATAGTGTTCTGAGAACACTTAGAGAAACACTGTTCAATAGCATAATTAAGAGGATGTATATAAGACACAGAGCCCAGCTCTGGCAGAGACGATGGGCCCTATAAATAATAGTCATTAATAGTGTTACTCCAACATTCTTATTAATAATAAAATTCTGAAAAAAATAGGAATCATCCTTGCCATACCTTTGAATATTAGCCATATACCCTGTACACTGCTTCACACATAGTAACCACTCACTAGATGTTTGTTAAATGAATTATTGGGCCTTTATTTACAAAGTGCTGTGCCAACACAATAAAGGCCATTTGAAGCGTGCTGTCTCAGGCCTCTCGGAGCTCACAAATCTAAAATAAACACTATCAGTAAAGACAGAGCTGTGGATAAAAACGCAGACTGAAACTTGGTTATGAAAAAACAAATGGATGCAGATAAAGACAGCGGTCAATCCACTTTCACTAAGCGGAAAGATGGACATTTATGTATGTTTCTAATTTTGAAGGCAGATGTTGGATGTGCTTTAGAATTCTCGATTTCTGTAGATGTAAGTTAGGTGGTCCCATGAAAGCCTTTTCTATAAAGCTAATAAACCCACGTGGGAGAAGGCTTAATAGCTAATGAAGAAGAACATACTTAAAATGGCGATGACACACTTCCAGAAAAAAAAAATCTAAATCTAAGCCAGTTGGATAAATTGTTGATATGATATATTCTTGTTCTAGTAAAATTTCATTTTTACTGAGGCTAAGATCTTATGCATGAACTAACCATAAGTAAATGACCATGTATTCCATATTCCATCTTGCCCAGGACAAGGCTCCACCAACTACTAACCATATCTTGGATAAGCTGCTTAACTTCTAGGTGCCTCAGTTTCCTCAAAAGTCAAATGAAGGTACTAACAGTACCTACCTCATTGGGTGTTTATAAAGAGTGAGAAAAGCTAACTGAATAGTATCTGGTACAAAGTACAAGCTTGAAACTACTGTTTTGAGGGTACTTTCATGTGCGCCAGGGAAGGTGAGAAAGCAACTTAGCCAGGAAAAAGTGTGCAAGTGGCATGTGTGTCTGTCTCCCATGGAAGATGTTATCACGTGGTTATGCTTTTCTTTCCTGTTGATCTGGAGGCAGCCTCAGGATCTTCTTCAACATACATCTGTGTTTTGGACTGAATTATGTCCCCTTTAAATACATATGTTAAGTGAGGTCATACGAGGTGCGGCCCTAATCCCATATGACTGGTGTTCTTACAAAAAGAGGAAGACACCAGGGATGTGCGCATAGAGAAAAGGCCATGAGAGACTTAGCAAGAAGAAGGTTGTCTGCAAACCAAGGAGAGAGAAAGAAACCAAAAGAAACTAAACATGCAGATCCCTTGATCTTGGATTCCAGCTTCCAGAACTGTGAGGAAAAAATGTGGTTTAAGCCCCTAGTCGATGCTATTTCGTTATGGTAGCTTGAACGGACTAGAATAGTCTCCAAGAAGACTCCCCTGAAAACAAGCACTTCCTGGGAATTCTCCCAAGTTTTGGTACTGTCCCTAGGACAGAGACTTCTGCCTGTTCAGTGAAGATCTTTTGTCACTGATCTAACTTCCTAAAGCCACTGTGGATCTTGTGACTGACATTGGTTGGCTCAATCTGCCTGGGCATCTACATCACTCTATAAATTCAGCCCATCCTGACTGGACCATTTGCCCCCTCCAAACACATCTGATTTAGAAAATCTTGGTTTGGGTTTACATTGGCTGCACATTAGAAATTTTGGAGGGAGTCCTTTAGCAACAGGAGATGAGCAATGTATTTTTTAATGACTTCTCCATATGGCGTGGGATTCTTCTGGGTACCCATCCTCCCTAATCATCCCCATCTCAGTAAACAGCAAAATGCCTTTCTTTTTGGCTCAAGACAAAAATTCCCTAATCCCCATCAATGCCTCTTTCTTTCACAGAGAACATTTGATCCAGTAGCAAATCCTGTTGCCTCTTTCTTCAGGACATATCTCACATCCAACCCCCTCTTATCGCCTCCATTTTGGCCACTATGATCCAAATTCCACCCTCTCTCACCTGGTTTAACACTATATCCTCCTTCCTGGCACCCTGCATCCACTACAGTCCCCTCCAGCCTACTTCTCTCAGCCTTGCCAGAATTCCTGGTCAAAGACAGGTCGGACTGTATCCCACCTCTGCTTAAAACCTTCAGTGCTTCCCATTCCACTCAGAAGCCAGAGCCTATACAAAGGCCTATGAGGTCCTGCATGATCTTCCTCCTTCCTCGCCAATCTTCCTTAAACATATCAAGCTCACATCCACCCCAGGGTCTTTGCACTTGCTACCAGGTCTCTTAAAAAGGGGTCCAAGCCCTGGGGGGGCAGGAAACTGGGGTACCCCAACAGAAGCAGACTGGTAAAAATCTTTCTATAGGATTTTTCCTGAGCTGCTTCCCAGACTGTAGGACCTTGTCTTTTGTAACACTCTCTGCCCCCAACCTGGCTGGCTATCTACCCTGCCGATATCTGCATAGCTCACATCCTTCTCTTTCATCAGGTCTCTGCTCAAATGAGCTCTCTTCACAGAGGCCAGCCCAGACCACCATGTAGAAAATATGATATTGCTCAATCCCTGCTTTCCTCATCCTCCTTGCCTTGTTTAATTTCAGCCATGGGCATTTATCATCACCTGCCTGCTCTCTTGCTGTAAGTTCCCTGAAAGCAGGAACTCTGGGTCATTGCTTAGTGTCCAAACAGTATCTCACAGGTAGTAGCAGCTGAATGGTCATCTGTTGAATTAACGAGTATATGAACAAGTGAATGAGTGGGGCATGTGGTAAAGATAAGCTTCACTTCTAATAAACTAAGTCACAGGAAGTAGACTGACTGAAATTATGACCTACCTTTTTTTTTCTTTTTGACGTGCCGGGAATCCCAGAACCTTTGGCTAACTCTAAGCTGCTGAGAGTTAGTCAGCGTGATGCCCCAAGCTTGATGGGTCACAAAATAAGACCATCCTGCGGTCATAATGTTAGAGAGAGGCGTGTAAATCTTACCATGACAAGTGGATCTTCTGCAGATTAAAAAATATTAATTACTTTTGGTATACAGTCTGTGTTTGGAAAAGGCTTTCCCTTTTCCCCTGGTGCATTGGTGGCAAAGCATCCAAGCGGTAAAGCGCTAACTTAATTTTCTCCTCCCATTCATCTTTTTTATTTTCGACTCGAGAAGCTAACCCTGCTGCTCTCCCTCTGCAGTGATAACTTATAACTGAACTACTGCTGATCTCTCACGTTAATGAAACTTCACTCTATTTCTCTTAAGAATGACATGGGCAGGGTGGTTTAACAGCCAGTGTGACAAGACAGGTACTGTATTTAGAGTGGGAAGTGAAGTATTAGCCCCTAGGCCAGCACTGATTGTTGGCTTCTTAATCTTTCCTTGAGAAAGCAACTGAGATGCTAGCAATAGCAGACACAAGGCACTTTGCAATGGCTGATTCATCTCTCAGAATAAATGATTCACTCCAAGCCCCAACTCTACTCTTAGCCCAAAGGAGAGGATGACAGGATGCACGTGTTCTTTACAGCTAAAGTTAAAATGAAAGAAGACTGTCTTCCTTTATCTATGCTGGACCTATTTCTCTATGACATAGAGGCAACTTTATACAAAAAGAAGAATTCAAAGGGGATATTCAGTGTCTAAAACCACAAATCAAGATTGGTTGAATAAATAGTGTCTGAAAGATGTCACTCAACCAGAACTTTCAGAGGCTGAGATGACAGAGCCCAGGGTCTTCTCTGCTAGTCCAGGACAGAACCTACTTAGAATCAACCTAGGCAAGAAGACCACTATGGAGATAGAAACCCATTCACACATTCATGTACTTTCTCTAGGATTTCAACTCCTATAGAAACCCCGTCTCACCAAAAAGCAGACAAGCTCAAACTTAATGGACCAGCTTATGAGAAAAAAACGAGACCCACTCTTCATTCTCCAGGTGGAGATGCACTTCGTAACCAGGATTCCAAGGGGAGGGAACACACTGCAGCAGCAAGCTGATGGACTCCGACAGGGAACGCATGGGAAGTGATTCCCAGTCCTCTGCCTCTGGTTCTACAGCCCCAAGTTGTAGACTTACTTTGTCTCTCTAAGCCTCATTTGTTTAAAGCACCACCATGTAAAGCATAGATGAATTACCAGTATCAAAAGGCACACTTAATGTTTATTGAAGCACTTATTAGATGCCCAGCTCTGTCCACATAACATGCAATACCCCATTTCATCTTAACAGCTCTAAGAAGTAGCTCCTCACATTTCTCCCTTTTTATAGATGCGGAAACTATAGCTCCAGATTAAGCAACTTGCCCCAAATTACCTCGCTAGTGAGAGGTAAAGTGAATATTCAAACATAGACCCTTATGATGCTAAAGATGACACTTTTATCCATGACTTCTGAGAACTGCACTTTCCAAACAATAGCCACCAACCATGTGAGTATTTAAATTAAATTTAATAAAACTGAATTTAAAAAATTGTTTCATAGTTGCACTAACCACAGTTCCAGTGCTCAATAGCCACTGTATTGGACTACCCCATATTGGATAGGGCCCATATAACACATTTCCATCACTGCAGAAAGTTCTATTGGATCACACTGGTCTAGACTTTTCCCAATACATAAAGTGCCTGACTTTTAGTAGGCATTAATAAAGGTGAGGTTTAACAATGTCAGAACAGAATTGGGATTGTTCCACTAAGCTAGGTCATAGCAGGTGATCCAGGTTGTGGGAAAACTAAAAATTATGCAATCGGGGTCCTCTTTAACCGGGATAATAAAAGGCACAATATAAAACTGCAAACAGGTTTTCAGAAGGGGCCACTACGAGTGCCCGCGTGGCCAGCTTCCTTAGTTTCATAGTCACTTGCTTCTGCCTCAGGAAGCAACATGAGCAGGAGTCACCAGGCTGTGGTCATTAACACATCATCATGGTGTAGGGGCCCGGTCAGCTTTCTGTTGAGGTGGGCAGGCACGGCTCTGCTGCCTTCTCTCAGTGGTCACTCTCTTGTACTGAACCCCTCTCTCACTCTGTGAGCCATAATTTCCTCCGAATGTTGTCAGGTGTGGACGAGTCTCCCATGCTGCCATGGACAATGTGCAGGACACCCTCCTTGGTTTCCCCCAACTCCCTCTGCCCTGCCTGCTCCTTCATCCTTACACCTGGGTTTTCCTGTCCTGTCTCTCTCATTGCCTTCACTATCTTTTATGATTTTTTAAAAATTGAGGTTAAATCTACATAACATAAAATTAACCGTTGTAAAGTGAATAATTCAGTGGCATTTGGTGCTTCACACTGTGGTGCAACCACCACCACCATCTGGTTCCAAAATGTTTTGTTCATCCTGAAAGAAATCCACATAACCATTAGCAATCACTCCCCATTCTCTCCACTCCCTAGCCCCCAGCAACCAACCTATTTTCTGAAATTACCTATTCAAGACATTCACATCCATGTATGCATAAGATATATAATCTTTTGTGTCTGACTTCTTTCGCTTAGCCTACTGTTTTCGAGGTTTATCCACATTGTAGCGTGGATCAACACTTCACTCCATTGTATGGCTGGATACTATCCCGTTGAATGGAGAGAACACATTTGTTTACCCGTTCATCAGGTCGTGGACTCCCTTACTTCTTGATTAGGTGAAACAACTGGAAGTGGGAAGAATGTAGTCTCCACCACATTAGTGAAGGAAGTCAAGGCCAAACTCTCTCCAGAAGCATCTTTCCAAAATGGCTGACTATGCAGCACCTCAGAGAGGCATATTGGCACCTATCGGGCATGTCTACACTGACCATTTCCTTCTGGTTTCATTAAAATTTTTTTTTCCACCAACATTATCTAAAGCATGATTTCTATGATGGGAAATAATTCTCAAAATAGAATATTGATAAAAGGTTTGGTTTTGAAAAGGGGAATATGCTGGCTTAAAGAGCCTTCTCAAATGCAGATCTTTAAAATATCTTTAGTGTGTCAAATGTGCACTGTGAATTTTAAAGAAGCAATTACAGGTTTCAATGTGTCCCAAACTTTCTTTGTTTCTAAAATATACCCAAGGGAGCACAGAACTCGTGTGTGTGTGTGTGTGTGTGTGTGTGTGTGTGTGTTGAGGGGCATCTCTCAGTTCTTATTTTTACTCGTAAAGAGTTTGAAAAAGCTATATTAATATCTGGATCCTTTTTAGGTCCACATAATTGGGAAGGGGGTCCACACACTACAGAGACTGGCGTGCTGCTGCTGGGCTTAAAACAAGTACATTTGGAATCACAAGTTAAATATCTTAAATATATTTAAATGCAAATTATTTCTGACTTAATCATATAAGCTATATAAAATGTCATGAGCTTAAATTGCTGTTGAAAGGTAACAACTCATAACATAATATAATATCCATTTGGAAAAATACCTAAATCCTTCAGTACTTCATAGCAAACAGGTTAGAGGATCTCAAAGGCAGAGGCATAAAAAAAAGTATCTTTTAGAAATGCACATTTCAGCATATATCCTCAGTATATATATTAACACTTAAAATATAATCTGCTTAAGTGTGCCATATAGTTGGAAATTGTGTTTCTGAATAATATCTACATAATTTTCAATAAAAATAAACTTGCAGTAAATTATCTAGATTTTAAGGTACCAAAGACAAATGGTCTTTGCTGGAATTAGTTTTCCCTTAGGAGTAATAAAATAGAATTTGTCTTTTGCAATGAGAAAATAAAATTTAAAAACATCACACAATAAAAAATGAGCACTGGTAAGTTCTGCTAGAACCATTTTACTGGTTGCTTCTCATAATTAAGGGAGTATCACTAGCCAGCTCTGATATACCAAGATTCTGCTAAAATGGAGTTTGGTTGGTGAAGACTTGGCATGGTTAGATGGAAGGCCCCATGTTTAAGCGCACAGAGCTCCCAGCAGCCCTGCAGGGTGGGTTTTGCCATTTCCACTTACTCCAGGGTTTCTTAGCAGTAGTACTATTGGCATTTGAACTTGGATTATACTTTGTGGTGGGGCTGTCCTGTGAACTGCAGGATATTTAGCAGTATCCCTGGCCTCTACACCCTACATGTCAGTAGCACCCTTTCCCCAGCCATGACAACCAAAAATCTCTCCCGACATCGTTAACTGTCTCCTGGGGGCCACCATCACTTCTAATTGAGAGCCACTGGTTTGCAGTGAGCAAACTAAGCATTTAAATGATGTGAGAAAGAGCCAGTATGTGGAGCCTGGGCTCTGCAGTGGGGAAAGGGGGAGTAGGTTGCTACTTGGCTCTATCACCTATCCGCTGAACCCGATTCCTGACACGTTCCCTTTGCTTCATTTCTCCAAGTGAAAAATGCACAAAAACAATCTCTGCCTTCAAGATTCTAAGGAGCATAAGCTCCTACGGAGGCAGCAAATGTGTTCCGTTCATTCTCAAACCCCTCATGCCTAGAACAGTGTGCCTGGCATGCTGGTGGACATGTAATCTGAAGAGATCACGAAGGAAACACTTGATCTGAGCCTGACACAGTGTGTAGTCAGGCTTGGCCGCTGCTATTTTGTAGAAGTTGCACTGGGGCAGGAAGCTGGACTCAGAGCTGCCTGGGTCCAGGGCCTGGGTGCTTCCCTCTAAAATGAAGACTGGTTCAGGGTCAGGACCAGGTGCTGGTACCTGCCTACTTAGGCTGAGTCATCAGTGCTCCAATCAGTTTCCCTGCCTCCCCAGGGAACAAGATGGCCTCAGAGTGAGTCACTATTTGGGGCTCATCTTGTGCTAAGTGATGGATCTAAAGCCACTCTAAGTCTGAGACTGCTCCAGATGAAAATTACAATCAAGTATTTAACCACTCGCTGATTCTCACTTGTTCTGAAGAAAATGATCCTCAGGAAACACCAAGATGACACCGAAGAGAAACAAGGAAAGTGTGAAAGATGCCTGGACATCTGTGCTCTGTAGGCAAACACATCAGAGATCCAAGAAACTATCTCCAGCTCTTAAGAGAGAGCCACTAGGGGTTCACTGAGAGTTACTTCTCCCTCTAGTTATCACCCTATTTGCAGCCAACAGAAGAGGAGAGCCCCTTGCTCACTCTGCTGGCTACGCCGTCATCCTCAGGTTCTAGAGGTGGGTATAGCCAGGCCCAAAGTTAAGTTCCATCACTTACCAGCTGCGTGACTGTGCATAACCTGTTCTCTATGCCTCTATTTCCTCATCTATAAAAGGGGGTGTGGTGATGGGAATAATGACCCCCAAAGATGTCCACATCCTAATGCCTAGAACTTGTGAATGTGTTAGAGCACATGGCAAAGGGGAATTAAGGTTGCAGACGGAATTATGTTGCTGACTTTAAAATAAAGGGAATTATCTGGATTATCCAGATGGACCCCAGGTTAATCAAAAGTCCTAAAAATGGGACAGGGAATGGGTCAAGAAAACCAGAAAGTTCTCGGTGTCAATGTCAGTGTCAACTAAACATTGCTGGCTTTGAAGATAGAGGAAGAGACCACAGCCAAGGAATGTGAGTGACCTTTAGAAGCTGGAAAGACAAAAAATTAATTCTCCCCAGAGCCTCCAGGAAGAATCAGCCTGCTGATACCAGTGAGACCCATATTTAACTTCCAATCTCCAGGACTGTAAGATAACAAATTTGTGTTGTTTTAAGGCCCCCGTTTGTGATAATTTGTTATGGCAGTAATAGGAAACTAATAAAGGTACCTAACTGCCTGAGTCACTGTAAAGATGAGTGAGATAGTGTATACAAAGGACTGAATATAACACACAATGCATCACCAATATCACTGTTTTGCTATTGTATTACTCAGAGTAAGAGTCAGTGTGGGGTGTAGCCCGCAGGCAGCACAGCTTCTCTGGTCGCTCAGGCCTGCACCCAGCTTTCCGAGCAACGCTCCAGAGAGGGCAATGCTGGGAAAGAGAAGCAACGATAAGCTTCATCTTGTATGCTACACCTATAGACACTTCTCACTTCGTGAAGTCTTTTCCAACCACTATTTCATCTACTCAGGAAGCAGTGTGCAGGTGAACTCGGGCAGCCCTTGCCCTTGAGCTAGAAATGTGCATCTGCTGCAAGCCTCTGTGAAAATGCCTCTGGGGAACCTGTCCCGCAAGGGACTTAGTTCACCTCCTGGCCCGACAGCATTGCCACCACATAAAGGTGACACACATTTAGTGTTTCATCTGAAATCTCCAGAAAAGGGAAATTTATAAGCTCGCTTTGGGACTATGATCTCAAAAATGCTTAAAATCACATGGTCAAAGGGCAGCGGAGCTACCAGTGCCTGCGGGATGTGAAAGCCCAGCTTTCCAGGGATCCATCTGCTTCTGTAAAGCAGCAGGGAGCAAATACTTCCGGCTTCAGGGCCATTCTCTGTCGCAGCTATTCAACTCTTCTGTTGTAGTGTGGAGATTTCATGATTAAACTCTGCATTAAAACCTCAAAAGGAATAGAAAATGCACTAACAATTTTTTGTGAAATGCCAGTCACCCAGTTTTCTGAGCCTTTATGACCAAGCTGGCCAAGACCTCCTCCTCCGATCTACCACCTTTACCTGTGCTATCCCCAGGGAGCTCATGATCAACTGAATGTTCACCCAAGCTGGAGGTATGATGGACTTCAAAAGAGCACAGAGCCTCCTCCTGACTTGTTACTGTCACACATCGCCAACCCTGTCTTAGGTCCCCACTTATGCTCTTTGATATGCTAAGCCGTCACTTAAGGAGGATGCATTCTCTCTGTCTGCTTTCACTTTATGCCACGTTCAGAATGCCTGGTCTGGCACACTGAACAAGGTTCAGTTTGGCCCCCATTGCAAGCAGGGAATGAGCATTCACAAGTGACAGGGCACAATTAAACCCTTCATAGAGAGCATATATTCTTCACAACATAGTACCAAAAAAGATGGACTTCGCTTAAAAGAGCACATTATGCAAATTTCTGCACCTTCAGAAGAAAGAAGAAGAATATGGGGATGAGCCTCTCTAATGCCTTATTGAGAGGAAAATGATAAGCCTTCTTCATAGTAAAGATCTTCAAACAGGTGCCAATCAAATGAATCAACAGCTAACAGCTCTGGCCAACTGTGTTTAACAAGTGATTTTGAGATAGCCCACTGATAAACCCCCAGAGAAGAAAGAACTAAAAGCTTGGAATTTTAACAGAGAATGTTCACTTGGCCTGGATACTGAGCCAAACTAAACGCCAAGGACAAGCAACACATGGAGCACTCCTCGCCCCTCCACACACAAATTTAGAACAAAAAGTTTTCCGGTTGACTCTGTCTAGATGGGCACTTTAAGGCTGAGTTTGGGGAAGGCAGGGCTTTATCTTTTATTTCTTTCCCCCAGTGCCTGGTAGGTAGTGGGTTCTCAACAAATGAATGCATTTTTGAATTCATTTCTATTTCATGGCAATTTGAATATTGTTGACTTGCTCAAATAAATCTTATCTTCCTGAAATGCAAATTCAATGTCATTCCCTTGCTGAAAACCCTCCCAGGTTTCCTTAGAATAAAATCCAAACTGCTTACCCTACTGCAAGTACTGGCAGGACATGGCCCCCCAATTCCTGCTACTCATCTCATCCGAAAGTACATTTTATGTTTTCACTACGAGTTTGGATTTATCTTCGAGGTCTTTCTGGGTGAGAATGCCATTTATCTGACATGTGCCACTCTGGCTTCAGAGATCCAGAGATAGGCCTCCCTACCTCTCCCTTGTCCTTTGCCCCCTGCTAGCAGACAGGGCAAAATCCCAACCTGATGTGACTCTTCAGCCCAAATGCTCTAATATCTGCCTGTCACCAAGGGGTAATACATCGATGTTCTTTTCTTGGCACAGCGTCTCACTTCCCCAGTTGGTGGAGTCAGTTCTTGTCTCCTGCACGAGCCTCACCCTCCCATTCTCTGGAGGTGTCTTAAATTCTTGTTTTCTCTCCCCAGAACACTGTCCTGCCCTGTCCTTGTCCCTGTCACCCAGCTAACTCCTTCTCATTCTTAAGCACTTGCTTTGATGTATGTCCCCAGCTAGATCATGAGGTTTTACAAGAACAGGGACAGTACCTCTTGTTACGGTGCCCTGGAAATAAACACAGACCTTTTGTCTATTCAAGTCAGACAAATATTTGAGTAAACAAGCCATGACATATTTTCAGACCCTCTAAAAGGCCAGCATGACATATGGGGGCCATCCTGTACACTGTAGGATGTTAAGCAACATCTCTGGCCTTGACCCAATAGATGCCAGTAGCACCACTCCCCCAAGTTGTAACAACCAAAAATGTCTCCAGACATTGCCAGATGTCCCCAGGAAGGCACAATCACCCTGACAGAGAAATCCTGATGTCAAGGATACCTGGGAGGGAAAGACAGCATTCTTTTCTTCAGACTTCCCATTAGGCCTGCCCTCAAAAGTCATCTCCCAGCGAGGCCTGCCTAAACCTTGCAGCCCCTCCTAGGACTCTCTGTATTTATAATCTTTTTTTCATTCCCGGCACTTATAACTGCTTGACATGTTATATTCTTACTGTCTATTTATTGACAGAGTTCCACAAAGCAGAAATTGGGTGGTTTTCACTCCTCTATCCTCAGCACCTTGAAATGGTAGGTGGCATGAGTTAGGCATCCTGTCAGTGTCTGCTGAATCAGCCAACCTTGTGGTTGCTCTGAATGCTGCCTGACGAGGTTGCTGGGTGTATGCTGGCCCTAATGTATACACATCCTTTTGGCGGTCCCAAGTTGCCTCTCCATAAGTGCTGCCCCATTTCCTTCTGCTTCCCTTGCCTGGAAGAGAAGCCTCAGCTGGTGAAAGAACACACTCCTCCATGCTTTCTTTTTATCTCTTCCTTTCCCGCCCGGGTCCCACATGCCCCTGCCTCACACCCTGCACACCCCCTCCCAGTACCCCCTTATACTGTTCTTTTCATCCTGAGATTTTGCCCAGAGATTCTCGTAGTTTTCAATTTTAGTGGTGAAGCAGCCTGCCTCAATTAAACATTAAGCAGTGGGCTGGCCGAAACCGAGATGGGTAACCCAGGAGTTTTTATATCCCATCCTAGGGACTCACGCAAGGTTCTGATCTGCTCAAGGAAAATGCAGTACCCGTTATGACATTATCCCCCCAGGTACTTCCCAGGAGGGCCAAAGCCTCACAGGGGCCTCCTGATCAATGTCAGCTTCTTCCTCCCTTGTCTGGGCCACTTAGAGAGCTTCACTGCAGTGATCTCTCCCCTAATTACCAATCCTTCTCATGCCAAAGTGCGGCAGGAATCTCTGGGTGGGGAGATGGCTCACTTTCCAATTGCATCATCCTTTGCCGCTTGGCCTCATAGCCATAGTACTTGAACCTAGACTCTTACCTGGTCTTTTGTGATTGGTTTAATTAGCTTTTGGTCCTCATATTCAATTTTTCACAGTATCTCATAAAACAAAATAATTATTTTCCTCCTTCTAACTCAAGAGTGTCAAGCTTACAAGAGAAGGAAAGCCTTCTTTTATTTTATCTTTTGCTCCTCTCTCTTAGTCCACGTCCCCCAAAAACTCTTCCCTCCCCTGCTCATTTTACCAAATGAAAAACAATTTTTGTGCCTACTGACAAATGCAAATAGGTGAAGAGTGAGTGATGGGAGCTAGGAATGAATGTTTTATCTATGTTTGCAGAATCTGGTCCCCAAGGGTTTGGCCACGAAACCCATTATCGAGGGATAACGAAATATCAACACTGTATTTTCAGGACTGGGAGCCAGAGCCATGGGCCAATTATTTAACTTTTTCTTATTTGTAAATTTAGCAGTTTAAATGAGTCTAAAGGTTCTTACAATTCTGATGTAATTCTTCAGCATCTTGGGGGAAAAAAAATGTCACCAAATCATTTGAAAAAGCAAACATGATGAAGTAGATTTTGTTGTAAATAACTAAAGTAAAAAAAAGAAAAGAGAAAAAAAGAAAAATATTGACCCTCGCATGTTAATTTATTCCATGAACGTGTGGTAGGTCCAGCCTGCGGTCCAGGTGCCTCAGGTACAAGGCCCAGTGTGGGGAGGAGAAAGTTGAGGGACACAGGGTTCTCCCACCTGCCAAGATTCAAGTTTAACCTCTTCTAAGCTAATGAAATTTAGAAAAATATGTTTCCATAGACCTGAGTGAGGAAGTAGCTTTGCTTAGTGGACCAAATAAATAATCAGGAGCACCACGGCGGTCTAATCCAGCTATGTGGCTGCCTCGGCAATGTCGTTTAACTTCTTCATGCCTCAGTTTCACCAGCTGTGCCCAGCAGATAAGGCCAGGTTGCAAAATGAAGTGCTTGGAAACGTGAAGAGCCGCATTGGAAAGAGTCAGATGGAGATGCTCAGAGGTACTGGGGTAGAGAGAGCTGTGACCAATCCTGAATTATTTTTTTTCTAAAGTGAGTTAGAAGACAACCCGTCATTGTTTATCAAATTCTGGTTCTCCTCATTTCAATTTTTTAAATGCTGTGTCAAAGAGACATCGGAAAGTAGTTAGCTTTAGATATTTACTCAGAGTCAAGCAGTTGATTGAGGGGAAATGAGATCTTTGATTTTTCTACTATTAAGTGTTAGAAACTCCTGTGTGTATTATCTCATTTGATATTCACAACAGACCTACCTGCTTGGTGTAACTGACCCCATTCCTAGTTATGTATAAATTGGAGTATAGATGGGTTCTATTAACCCAGTGGTTCTTAAACTCAGCTTACAGTGGAAACACCCGGAGAGTTTTAGAAACAAACTAATGATTGGTCCCACTCCAAGATATTCTGATTTAATTGGTTTGGAGAGCAGTTTGGGCATCAGGGGTTTTGAAATATCCCCAGATGATTTTAAAGTGCAGCAAAGTTTGAGAACCACAATTAACTTACTCAAGGTTATAGGTCTAATAAGGCAGAAAAGCTGGTTCTGCTGACCCCAGAGGCAGTAACCTTCTCTCAGGAATTATCTTTGCCTGCACCAGCTCAAATATGCTGAAGACATTTTCATCCCAACCGAAAAGGTTGGTTTCTGAGAAATAAGCAAACAGTAACAGTGCATTTCACAGTCATCTAAAGTCTAGACTGGATGGAGCAAAGAAGCTGGGGATAAATTTGCCTGGCTTTCAGGAGCCGTTAACAAAACAAAAACAAAGGCAGTTTTAAAGAGCATGGATTAGATTTAGAGGGCTTTCAAAGGAAGAAATAAGCACCTTTACGGCACAAATGTATTACCCCCTATTATCCCCGAGGACTGTAATGGAATTGGTTCAAAGTCCACTTACACTGAGGTAAATTAATGAATCAAGCCGGTTGCACTGGTGTTAACACTTATTTTAGACCCCGGGTTCTCAAATATCAGTGAGCATTGGAACCACCTGGGAAGCTTATTGACACCCAAATTGTGAGGCCAGAGTTTTTTGATCCAGTGAGTCTGAGGTGGGGCCTGAGAATTTGCATGTCAGTCAAGTTCCCAGATGATAATGCTGGTCTGGGGTGGGTGGGAGGCACATTCGGATGGTTTCCTTCTACAGAAAACACGTGGTGTTACTAACATCTGACTATATAACTGCTGGCTGGATGCTTAGCAACTGCCTTCACCTCGATTTCACCTGCAGGGAGCTTTCAACTACGAAACTGGTATGTGAGGTGATGACTCCCAATCCCAGAACACTTAGGAAGTGACTATACTGAGAGCTACCCTTATACAACTCGCTTACTAACTACAACACCACTAGATGATACTGCAATCTCACCTTCATTCTAAAGATGAGAAAAGAGAGGCTGGGAAATAACTTACCAAAATGACAGAGTATTAGGGCAAACAATGAAACGGCTGATATTCACCCTTTTTTCACCTATAAAAATGGCAGTTTCATGTGGTTCCTCTGATAGAAGAGGCAAGATTCTAATGTCAGTAGGTCTGATTCCAACACCTGAGTTTAAGTCCAGTTCTCTGTCTCCTCCCTCTTAGGGCTCTTTCCTAGAACATGTGTGTTATTGATTGATAGGATCATGTTATGGGAAGTTAAGATCATAGGTGTGAAGTCATGCTCTCCTGAGCATGGACCGGTTACCTGCCCTCAGATAACCATGCCTGCCACTGCCTCTCAGATTCAAATTGTACTGACGACATGGCTGATGCAGTTGATGACAACACCCACCCGGCCTCTTGCTAGCTCAGCTAGAGTTTTTCATATGATAGTTTCCTTTCTGCAGACATTTCATCATGAGACTTGGGGTCTGAAAATGAGAGACGTAAGACAGTGGCTCTGCTTTAGGGATCAGAGGTTCTGGGAAGCATAGTATTAGAGGTGCTCAGCTCTTCTGAGCAGCCAAGGCAGAGTTCCTACCACCCCGCTCTGAGCCTCGGAGGAGCAGAGTGACAGGAACAGTGATTCTCAGCCGGGGGCAACTTAGCCCCCATAGACACAATTGGCAACATCTGGAGATAATTTTGATTGTCAAGGCTGGGATCAGCGTACTAATGGGATCTAGTATTTAGAAGCCAGGCATGCTTCTAAACACCCTAAAACATAATGGCTGGCCCCCATAACAAAGAATTATCCTGCCCCAAATGTCAATAATGCTGAGGTTGAGAACCCTGCATTAGAACAGTATCATATATTGTAGGTACGTCCTGTAGCACCACCATTTCTGGTTGTGTCACATGTGAGCCAGATTACTGGGTCCTTCTAGTAATTCTATAAGCTACCTATAATCTTTAATAAGTTCCTTTGTTTTGTACATTAGTTGAAGAGAGTTTTGTTGACCACCACTAAGAGTGCTAAGAAACATGGCCATGGGGGAGTCCAGGCTAGAGGATAAAGAAGGATGTAGCTTGTCCCTGCAATCGAGGGCTGAGGGAGCATTTGAAGCACAAACAATACGAAGGGCAGCACAATTCTATCCAGGTAAGGCATGCATTGTCCATGTATAACATGAACATTATTATATAAACAGGTTAATCACCTAAATCTCTCTCTAATCTGGGAAAATCTGTATCTCCCAATTGTTTTATAATAACTAACATTATGAGACACATATTTCTGTATGACAGCAGCATTTTTCAACTTGATGTATCTTTCGCCAAATTGTCTTAGAGCTACACATGGCTTAGAATTGGGCAGAGCCGCATAAGTGAAAGGAAACACAAGAGCAACTATATCCTGTGTCTGCCAGGGGTATTCTAATTTCACGGGAACACTTAACCACAAAGTCCAAACTTATCTAAAAAATTGGCTTGAAGAAGAGCAAATTGTATCCTAGAATAAGTGAACAAATATTCATAAGGAGACAATGAAACCCTGTTCATGTTCTGTGGCCAAGAACACAGGTGGTTTCAGTTACTAGTTCTATAACTGAGAATGATAACAGTATTAAGCTCATTTTATGAAGATTAAATGAGATCATCATTTATGTATTTAGCATGGAGCCTTGGCACATTGTAAATGTTCAATAAATGTTAACACCAAAATTAATAACAACAATATATCTTGGGAACCATTTTGGCCCTCAGCTAACACATAGGTAAAGACAAGATAATAAAGCAATTTCACAGATTTGTGTATGTAGAACTCTAGAGAATTCTTGGGTATTTCATAGGTGCTCAATAAGTTTTAGTTCTCTCTCTCCTTCCAAGTGCTCCTTTCTTCTCCCACCCAATCTGACATTCCCAGTTCTCTATGCATCGTCGGCCTCAGAAAACAGATCAGAGTGGAGGTCTCCTGTCCACTACCATGGCCCTGCTTCCTGTTTCACTCTCTCCCACTGCTGAGCCCGGCCCAGACCCTCCACTGACACCCCCATCTGCCTAGCAGACTCCGTCTCCCTTTCCACTCCTGTCCTCCCATATTGACAAATTTGCAGCCAGCAGATTATATTCACAGTGTGAGGGAATCATTACCACCTGCTAATATTTTTATAGAATTTCATAAACTTGGTCATTCATGAATCATTTACAGTACTTTATTCCAATGAAGAGTTCACAAATCACTCAAATGCTGGCAAAATGCATAATAATGAGTAATATTTCAGGAGGCTTTGCATTAATATGTCAGTTTCCAATACTGCGAGAGCTAAATTATTTTGCCAGGTGCCACTTCAGGTCAGAAGCTTGAAAAGCCCTTTTGGGAACTGGGGTAGGGAGAGTAAGCAGGTGGCAGTGGGTCATGGAAAGGAAGGTATTTAAAAAGAAATTGATCATACAGCCAGTCAAATCCCCTTCCCAGCCCCAGTAAGTGGAGGTCCTGAGAAAGAGGCCTAGGAATTTAAAGATTAGATGTCAGAGTCTAGTTGGGGATAAAATAGGAAGAAATATTTCTTAGTGATGGAAAACTCAGGGCTTTGGAGGTGGAGATAAACGGATATGGATCCCAGATTCAATACACACCAGCTGAGAGACCTTGAAAAAGTTATTTAACAGTTATTTGCTTATCTGTAAAATGGTGTTACCACCTACTTCTTAAGTCTCTTGTGTGAAATGGATTAAATAAGAGAATGTATATAAAGCGGTTAGCAAAATATCAGCCATGAAGTGTTCAATAAACAGTAGCTTTAATGATGATACGCATTCAGGGACCCAAGGACAAATTTATCCCAGATTATTTCTTATCGTACAAATCCCCGAGGCTTAGTTCAGAATGCTTTCTTGTTGGATTTGGGAAATGTTAACACAATAGCATGGGCTTGCATGTCAGTAGCATTTCACTTTAAAATAAACAACAACATTGACGCAATTATAATGGCAGCCTATTCACATGCTCTCCACTTTTTAAACTTGCAAGAGGGAAGACTAAAATGTGGGAATTGCAGACCTAGGATTCGGCCATTTGAAGCAGGTTTGCTACCAGTGACAATGAGCATCATGAACACCATGGATCTAACTGTACTACTAAGATGTTAAATTGCTTCTAAATAGGCACTTAAATGGACTGGAATTGCAACACTCTTGTGCCCAAAGTATGTTAACAACGGAGTAACCCAGTACTTAGAAGGAGGAGAACCAGACACAAAGCAAGCAATAGGGGACCTTCCTCAGCAAGGACGTGAGGGAAACAGGCAAAGGCTGAATAGAAGAGTGAGAGGTGGGGGACTATGTCATTTGAAACTGGGCCCTCATGAGGCTAGTGAAGAGTGGCTCAGAACCAGTCCACAGCATTCCCAGGAAGCACCAGCAGTCTCCTCTGGGCATGTTGTGGCTCTGTGCAACAGGTGAAGCAAGCCACACCATGAACAAGGCACAGCTTCCAGGGATATCACCTGTACACACTAGTGAGGAACTTAGATCAGTTTGTTTTGAAACAAAGCCTCGGAACTGCAATGAAAGCTACAGGAAGGCAGGCGACCTGGTGTGTCATGCTCCCCACAATATTTCCCTGCCACGTTGGAGGGCGCTCCTCGCCCCGTAGGTACACGATCAAATGCATGCTGACAGAATGAATTGATCGATCAACCAATACACTGTGAAGTACATGATGAAACTATACCATGAAGTCAAGATTACGCAAGGAAAGTTCATGGGCAGGCTAGACCTCAACTCAGAGCCCTTGGGGTTTTTATTTACCTTCCTTTGCCTTTAATTCACATCGTTAACCTCTTACTCATGCAGTAAGATTATACAGTGCTTACTGTGTTTCTGGCACTGTTCTCAATGCTTGGTATGCGTTAACTCGTTCGAGCCATGCCAATCCTATGAGATCAGTATTATTATTATTCCCACTTTACAGATGAGAAAGTTGAGGCAGACGCCCCGCCCAAGTTCCCAGAGCTAGTACATAACAGCCGTGATTGGAATACAGCCGGCGTGGCTGCACGCAAAATTATGTTTTCAACTGCTATGATACTATATGGCTTCACTTAAGAAAAAATATGGGAGGCTCCAAGCTTCACATCTATTTTACCAGTTGATTTACAATTCCGAGTTAGCAAAAATTAGTAATCTCACCTTTCACAATCCTTAGCGCTGCTAGTACCTTCCCCGCATTATAAATGAGAATCACAAGATCAGAGAGGGTAAGTGGGTTGCCCAGGATCACACAGCTTGGTAAGCAGCAGCACTGAGACTTGAACAGCAATTTTCTAAGCCCAGAACCCTTGTTCCTAATCACTATTATCACCTAAATATCATTTAGATAAGAATAAAATCACCTAAATTAAAAAAAGAAATTAACGTAGTTCTCATTTAATCCTAGCCCAGCGCCTCTGTCAACCCTGGAAGGCGGCAGCTCCCTTCCAACAGACGCACCCATACCGCGGTGCGGCTGTTTATAGAGCGTGGGCTGGCTCAGGCCTTTCTCATTCCTCAGCCATCCCCCTTGTGCAGCAAATCCCTGCACAGTCACATGCGACAGCCACGCATTCGGCTTGTGGGGCCAGAGAAAAGGGACACTTCATTATTCAGAAATTTTCCTAAAGCGTTTAAGGCTTCTTTGGCAACGTCTAAGCCAATTGGTGGAATAAACACTATCTTTTCATCACTCTCTACCAATCCTTGAATGTTGGCCTTGGAGTTCTTTTCCTGGCCCCTGTGAGGACCCCAAGGTGCCTTCCCCTCAGGGAAATTTCTCACTGTCCCTGGAGATGAAGATCATCGCCATCTAAGGAGAATGTTCATACGGAAGCAGGCCATGGTTTATGGGGCCCAGAAGTTTCTCCCTGAATGTAGAAGGACTCCCAAAAAGGTGACTTTAATTTTTAAAACCACTTTTGGATCCCACGAACATCAGATAGAATCAATTAGCCAAGGATGCATCCAACCTCTTGCTCAACCCTTCAAATAGCTCCTAAGGGATCACCCCAAAAAGACATCTTTTAGCCTCTCATTCACCAGTTCTCATGCCTGGAAACCTGCCTTTTCCACTTTTTTCTGATTCATGCTCATCCCATTTCCAGGCTACAGAACAGTACCAAGATGATCTCTCTTTTATTATCTTGTACCCCTTTAATCCCCCAGGGAAATTCTTGAATTCAGCTTCATACAGGAATCTCTGATACTTAAAAGAGGGGAGCAGATGCTTTGATGTTTGGTTCACATCAGGATAGAAGGAAAAACCACAAGGCTGTGACAGATGTCAACCTTCTCATGGCTGAAGGCTGGAAACTGATGTTAAAAACTTGTGGAATTAAAATATTAAAAACTACTCAGGAAAAAAATAATAAGGGAAGCTCTGATTAATTGGTAGGTGCTGGGCATGATGTTAAACATTTGCAAATATAATTTATTTCACCTTTTACAATCCTTAACAGTGATAGTACCATCCCCACTTTGTGGAGGATAATCACAAGATCAGAATTGGTAAGTGGGTTGCCTGAGATCACACAGCTCAGTAAACCATGGTGCCGAGACTGAAATAGAAAGTGGCTACCCTAGATCTCTTAATCATCATCACTGTTATAAAATTATAAAATTTGTTGTCTCCTTCATTCCTTGGGTCTGAAAATTAATGGATATTCCCATGTTAGCCATGGGAAGGGAAGAGGGCACCGACTAACGGTCTGCTGCTGGCTTTTCCTGTGGCAGCTGGATGCCAAATACTGCTGGGTCACCTGCGGTTACCGTCAAGGCCGGTGGGCTGGGAATTTCTGAGGACACCATGTTCAATTTCTATAACATCCAAGTTTCCCTCTGGGTGTGCGCTAAGGACACACTGCGCACCCTTTGGCGATCTCTGACAGACAGGAGCCCCCCTAGATGCTTGCAGCATCTGCCCTTAGGCAAAGCTTCTGAGGAGGAGGCCTGGGAGGAGAAGGTCTTGGAGGCGTCCTCCTCACCCTCCCAGGACCTGGGACCCTCGAGCACACTGCTCAGCATGAGATCAGCTGGTGGACGGGGATCCACAGACACCTGTCACATCACTGCCCTGTATCTGTCCAGCACTTTACCACCTCCCACGTCTCAGACTAACTTTCCCTCACTGGAATCTCACAGCAATCCAGTTGGGTAGGCGGGCCAATGTTATTTGCATTTTATGGCTGAGATCCTGAGGTCCTATGTCTATAAGGTGTTCCCAAGGTCAAAAACTCATGGTGACAGAGACGGCTACACCCAGAGTACCTGTTTCCCAGCCAGATACCTTGACTTTCCAAGGCAGTGTCCCTCCACCCATATCTGCAGAGAAGAAGGAACGAGTTTTGGGGACAGAGGCAGTAGTGTTACTGAAGGGGAACTGGGATGCCCTTATGTGGTGTTTTGACCAAGAAAACCAGAGATGCTAAATCCAGTGCTGGTGACTGGCCGCCTCCTCCTGACCCCAGTCCAGGGAAACGCACACATGATGGGCAGTGGCGACGGAAAGCAAACGTGTTGGCTGGGCCTTGTTCCCACGTCCCTGCTTCCAGCTTGGTGCTCTGGGTCTCATGAAAGCCGTCTCCGGAACACTGCTAGGAATTTCATTTCATTGCTGAAAGCATGAGATCACTGCCCTCAGAGGCTTGGGTGCCTAACAGGCTGTGAGCACGAAACTGTTTTGGGGGTGTGGTAGGTCAGACCTCCAGCCTATGTGAGATTTATTGCTCACTCCAATAACTGGGTGCAGCTGCTTTGGTCTCTGTATCCTGAATGGGTATCAACTTCGTAAACTATCTTTTCACGAATAGCCAGCCTTTTATTTTCCATAGAAAAGTAATTTAAGTACAGTGTAGGAAAAAGAAATAAATACAAAAATAAAAAATCAGTAACACCCAAACCCAGCCATTAACACTCTGATTTTTGTTCCTTCGAGTTCCTCACAGACGCGCACCCATTATGACATGTGACAACGCTCGCTCTGTAATGAGGACGCCACATGTGTTGCTGTGCTCATTTCCATTTGCTGTCTGGACTCTCTCCCATACAGCTAGAACTTCTTCAAATATCTTTTAAATGCAAAATTATGTCATAATTTACCCTATTACTGAATATTTAGTAATTGATTGCACATTAAGGATCATGTCCTGCTACAACATTATTGCACAAAAATCTAACTAAATTCCCATTTCCTTAGGAGAGATTTCTAAAAGAAAAATGATCAGGTCCAAGGGTTTACACCTTTTACTGCTCTGGATTATCAAGTTGGTTTCTGGAAAGCCAAAGCTGCTCTAAGGGTCCTGACCTCCCTGAGGTCCCCAGGACCCCTATTCTTGGTCTCCAGTACCCAAAGTCTCACACAGGTCTGGGGGCTCCACTGATGAGACAGGAGCCCCCACTGTTGTCCTGCGGGGGTTCAGTGCCACTCAGCTCCCACAGAGACACACTTGAAGCTGCACAACCCCGGGTTTGATGAAGCACAGAAATAATGAGCTCAGTGGGAAGGACACAATCGTTGCCCGCCACGGCTCTGCATGCAGGGTGGGCGCTCGAGGGGTACTCACTTGATAAGTAGCAAACATTTCTCTGTCCAAGCTCCGTGTCACAGAGACGCCACCTGTGTTCTCATTGATTCTGAAAATTCCTTTAGGCTCTTGATCCACTCCCTTTCCAGTGAGCCGGAACTTGGACCCTTCTGGTCTGTCACTGTCGACTACCTGGTCAGAGAAACAGAGTGACATTTAAGACTCTGGCACACAGAGAAAGCACATTGCAAACATACCTCGGTGACCAATCCAATCATCACAGGTGCTAACACTAAGGTGCCTGATGAACTTGATTAAAGCAGCACCACCAAAAATAGCACTATTACTTAATGCCTTTCATCCTGATATGCAAATCTTTGCAGGTTATAGCTGAGGAAGCTTACCAGCATTGGGGTGACATATAGGGATGGATGGAGGAAGAAAATAACTGCAGGAGGTTCAAGGTTGACATTTATATTTTAAATCCCAAGAAACAGATATACTATTTTTCTGTAAGCAAGATCAAACAGGCAATGGGAAAAACAACATTTCTTCAGTAACCCTATATTGGGCAGGCATTGATTGCATTTCCAGGTATTTACATATATCTTGTCATTAACAGCATCATCTGCCCCATTGTTTCTACCAGGTACTAGGCACAGTGCTGAGGAAGCATTTTTGAAAAACCTCACAACAATGTTGGGGTCAGAGGACATTATTATTCATATTTCATGGATTAAACCACTGAGACACATGGAGACCAAGCATGCTGGCCATGGCCATAGCTATTAAAGAGATGAAGATGGGATTCAGAGCCCATCTTCCATTTCTCTAGAGACACTGCTATGCAACACTGTCATTTCCGAATTTACTTTAAGATAATTCCCTACAGGTTGTTAGCCTTGCTTTGACATTGGATGAATAAATTCAGAAGATAAAGATGGAAGAAGGTATTTCCAGGAGGAGGGAACAGGACAGACACAGGCAGCAGGTAGGTGAGAGAGAGGCTAGAAAATTCCAGAAACTATGTCACTAGCATGGTTTGAGTAGAGGTAAGGTGAAAGGTAATTAGAAACCAAATTATATTTTGTTTTAAGGTATTTGAAGATGTCCAACTAAAGAGAGAACTGTTATGTGCATACATTGGTTCTAGAGTTTGCCCATGTAGTCATCTATATTTAATTTAACTTTATCATCAGTATCAGCAAGCATTAATTTGATTATAACAATTTAAAAGTGAGGAGCACAATGGACATTAGGAGCATACAGATAAAAGAAAGCTGATACCGATCCAGCTGTAATCAAGTTAAAAATGAACAGGCACCTCTTGGAACTTAGCCATTTCTGGAGGATTTAGGTGGCTTGCCCAAGAAATGTGCCTTCTAGTGGAATCAGCCGCTCCTGTGGCAGCCATGTCTTTGGCTACCAAGCCTGCAATTCCAATGGGTGCCACCAAGTGGCAGTGGTGCCTAAGGCAGCACGACCCTCATGACCAGGTTCCTCTGCCATGACAGTTGAGAGTATGACACAGTGCCATATGGCAATATGTTTTCTTCTGATTAAAAATATTCTTTATTAAAACACACTTAGTTTTGATTAAACACCAATTATCTCTGTTTGCATTTCAACATTAACAGAAAATATTTAAAACAAGATTAAAAATAAGGTATGTGATATCTCCTGAAGAAAAGAATTATTAGTCCCCACTCTTCACTTGATTTAATCCAACTGCCATTCTCCCCGACCTACTTCCCTCTGCTTCAAAGCTCCAAGGGGTCAACAGCCTCAGCTTATTGGGCTCACCTCTGGATGCTAGTGCCGGCACTGTCCCTGGCACACAAGGCCAGGATCTGTTTAATGAAGAACGCCACTGTTCAAAAATATGCCCCACTTGCAGCCTGGCCAGTGATCAGCCATGTGATCTTGGCCATGATGCTTTTTGCCTCTTTGGCTTTCGATTTTCTCATTTGTAAAATGAGGATAACACCACTTATTCCCAAAGCTGGTGGGGTCTTAATGAGATGTACAAAGTACTGTTCCAGGCACATAGGAGGGGTTCCATAAATCACAGGTAATGATTGCAATACTAATAGTAACAATCATAACAGCATTATGCTCTTGTTGGTAATGGGTAAGACTTTACCTCTAGGCATAAAAATCACTTTAGTCATAATATTTTATGAAATCCAAAAGGGAAAATATTTCCTCTTCACAAACCTCTGGTTTGAGAAGTGTTCTGAAAACACTACTGCAGGAAAGGGCAGCTGAGCAAATGCTGCTCTTTGTCACCTCCATGTTACTGTCACTCTCCTCCCTCTCCTACTGCTTCTGCCCAGATGTGGTTTAAAATCCTCATCCTCTTGCTTCCCGAAGCAAACCCGAGGTAGGTCCTCTCCAAAAGGCCTTATAAAGCTAGAAGGCAATCTCCTGGGAGGTGAACGTGGGAAATTTGCAAGAGCCCTGGAGCTGCCATGCTTCCCAAGAACGGACTTCTAGTTTGGTCTCTCTACTAGACACGCCCATGGACCTGCCAGGAGGCTTCTATACTCCGTTCTCCATTCTTAACTCTTCCCTGCCCAGAAAGGGTTGGAAGGGCAGCACCCCAGACCTTCTGGTAGAAGCACAGTGGGAAACAGTCCCGAAAGCTCTCAGGCCAAATATCATTACCCTCTCATTTCTCTACCTGCCACTTAGCATGAAAAGCTGAATCCTACTCAGAAATTCTCCTGGGGTGACTTTCCTCCTCCTGTCAAAGTCAGATCTGGGTCATTTCCTTGCTTTCTCTCAGACAGCTTGACCCACTTGACCTCACAGAAGCAGGGTCTTGCAGAGAAGACTGTTTAATTAGCACTGGCTGCTTGATTTAAATGGCTTATTCCCCAGGGAAAGTCCCTGCTGGGAGTGCCCCTGCTGGGAACGCCCCTGCTTAGTGCTGCACATCTCTCTTTTTCTCAATAATGTTGTTCTTAAAGGCCTGGCTTATAACATATCTGTTGAATCTGTCTCCTGGCCCTCAGAGCTGTATCCAAGTTGAAGTAAGGCCCATAGCCACACCAGGTAATGTGCTCTCTGATGAGCCTTATCCGGCCACCGGCACAGGGAAGTGAGGGGACCTCATTGTCCTGGGAACAATAATCTCAAGATGTGGTTTCCAGGACCAGATGGACATCACCTGGGAACTTGATAGAAATGCAAATTCTTAGGCCCCAACCACACCTTCTAAATCAGAAATCCAGAGGGGCAGGACCTGGCAATGTGTGCTTTAACAAGGCCCCTGGATAATTACGATGCTCACCCAAGTTTGAGGACCGCTGATTTAGACAGATTTCAACACCATCCACACTCATTATAACTAAAGCTGGTTTCTACTGCTACATTTGGAGCCTTCTGCTGAAAAAAGGCTGGGTCTGTTTGCTACCTTCTTCTTAGAACTATTTTAAACATGTAACACTATTAGGAGTTCTTTAAAAACCTGTTTTTTTAGAACACCAGTGAAGCAGAATTGGTCTGTCTCCAAGCCCAACATTTTTACATGTGGCAAAGGCATTCCAGAACTTGGAGGAAATTAGGAGAGGAAATTATGGGCGTGGGGGTTACTCTCCAGAGAAAAGACAGGAGTCGTGGCTCAATTTTGATTTAGGAATCACCCACCACTTCTTGATCCCTAGGTGGGGTTTCACAGGGTCCCCAGCCCACCTCAGCCTCACAAAGCTCTGGTGATGGGAGCTGTACAATGGCCACACACCCCAAGAGGACCTCAGCCACACATCACAGCTATTCCATGCAAGTCAAGTGGGGTTCCAGACAACCCTTATTATACTATGTTAAACTCCTGAACATCATCCTGGTGCTACTCCACAGCTCTGGCCCCCAGGGCTGTGGTCCTTTTGCTGTTGTTGTTGTTTCATGTGATGGAATGTGAGAAATCCAGTGCACTCCTGGCCAGAACAAATCCTGCCACGATTCTCTGCTTCTGCAGCGGCTGTTAATACCCGTTATATCAAATAGCATGGCTTTACAATTAGCTGGTCTTTCCTATTAGTCTTTGTATTTCAACACTTCTTTTCACAGTGGGATTTTTTTCCCCTTTATCTTCTGAGCTGGAATGGAATAAAATAGCTAATAATGAGAAAGAACTTGGACCCTGGATGCTAACACCTTGGGAAGAACACATTAATAGCACACAGGAGTCTTGCCACATAACTGGGTAAAGCAACTTCCCAGATGCCCCTTGGGGGTGGCCAGCACACCAGCTGTGTCCATGGCATGGCACAGCTTGGACCAGAGACAGAGGCCTGGGGCAGGCAGTGGCTACTGGAGCTGATTTCCAAAGGACGTCTGGCTGCATATTTCCTACAGAAGGTGCACAGTATGGCCAAAGCCAAGGCCCCTTTGAGTCCCCTTGCTACATCTTGTTTCTACTTCTATTCTCGGCTGCAGGGAACCAGTGATACTGGGTTATACATGTTTTTAAGGTATTCTATGAATTTACATACATACATATGCACTCATAGAATGTACAGCAATTTTGAATGCTTTTACATAAACAAGATCATTCCATATAAATTATTCTACATTTTTTCTATTCAAAGTTGTTGGGATATAGCTATATCTATATACAGATAGACAGACATCTATCTATCTGTCTATCTAAATTTGGGGGAAATAACTTTACATTTACAGAAACGTTGACAAGATAGTAGAGTTCCCATATGTTTTTTTTCCAGGTTTTCCTGTTAGCATCTTACATAACCAGGGAACGTTGGTTATAACTGAAAAATTATCATTGATGCGTGACTATAACTAACCTCCGAATTTTATATCTTTATATTTCACTAGTTTTTCTACTTCTATCCTTTTTCTGACCCCAAATCCAATCCAGAACTGCTCATTGCCTTTAGTCAATGTGGTTTTTAATTGTCTATTCGGGAGTTTCCCTTTGGGTTCAGACTTTTCCTTAATTGTACTAATGACACTGTTTTTCCCCCTATAGAAAATATATTTGATAAATCAAAATGGCAGTCACCAAGTTCTACGTGTCATCATGTTAAGAGCTTCTAGCCCTGCCCTCTGCTGATCTCCAGTATCCGTGCCTTAATTCAGATCCCCAGTAGATATTTTTGACTGTTTTGCTCTCAGTTCCCACAACAGTATGTTTAACACAGTGAGTTTTTAATAAACATTTGCTTACTGAATAAGTAAATGAATATGAATTGTCTCCTAACTGGCCTCCATGTTTCTGATTTCTCTCTTTTCTGTTCTTGTCCTAATTATGACCAATCTAAAATGCAAGCTCAAATCTAAATGGGACAATCCTCAGATTACCTTTCAATGGTTCCTGATTGCTCCCACGGTAGAATCTCAAAGGTCGCCCTTGATAGGTCTCCGCCTGCTTCTTCATCTCCAACTTTTGCTACACCAAACACAGGCCTTCTGAACTTTGCCCACTGTCTCTGGTCCTAGATCTGTGGCCCTCATGCCCATCCTGTCTGCTGGAGACGTCTCCTTGTCTTCCTGGACTCAGCCTCCGAGATTACTCATTCACTGGAGCTTCTCCTGACCCCTTCTGCCCTGCTCAGGAGTGAGGTCTATTAAGCACAGGGAGCAGATGGCCTCTTTGTTGATGGTGGTAAGTGTCCCTCGGGCTGTTTGTTTCTCATTCCCTTGAACATTTCCTGTGCTCACTGAAATAGGCAACACTTGATTAACACTTTCAGTGAAAAAGTGCAACTTCATTTGCACATTTTTTATGTAATCATAAAATGCTCATAAACTCACAAATTAAAATGAAAAGTAAGGTCTATTGTACTAATCTTTTATTTTTTTTAAATGAAGTAACTTTAATTGTGGAACATAAGTGCCTTTTCATTTCTTTTTACAAATCCCCAAAGTTAAGTTCCTGGCAGTAGTAATGCTTAGTATTTGTGCAGGGGCTTAACATCTGTTCTGTCTTTATAATCTGCAAAGGGTCCCCCTTGTGTGAAGGCCAAGTAAACACTACTCGCTAGGCAAAGCAGCTCCAACACAAATACCCTAGTCACATCCAACTAAACTGATGCCTCTAATTTTCCCATTTAAAAAATCAGGAGAAACCTATTTTCAAAGGTCAGAAGACTATACATGTATATGCAATATGATCAAAAGAATGAAAAATTAAAAATTACCCAAAGGGAATAAATCACATGTGAACAGTATAAGTCTTTGGAGGATGGAAGTAAGGGTGCTATTTTTTCTTTTACTCTTAGAATATTTGTGGTTTTATAAAATGAACCTATATTACTTATACAGTAAAAAAAAAAATTTAAACATGTAAGAGTAAGTATTGAGATTGATACGCATGCTAATTTAAAAGATGTTAAATAGGAAAAAAATCCATTGATTGCCTTCACTTATAGTTATTAGAAGGCATTTGTTTTATCATTAGATTGGTTCTCTAAGGTGATCTGTAAGCATTAATTAATTCTCAGCTGTGATTTAGTCCTTGGCATGCCTTTGAACTTGAACACATTTAGCCATTCAGCAGTTTGGGCAGCTGTTAGAACCATGCCCTTCTCTCACCCTCATGCTGGTCAAACTACTTTCAATTACTAGGTCATAAATTAACAAGGGGATCTAAGGAAAACTATCCCAATGCCCTGGTGTAGAAACATTGAACTAGTGCTCTGGCAATCCACTGGATGAGGATAATAGCTAGAGAACCACTGTATAGACCCAGCTAGGGCTGGCTGTGTTCACCACCAAATTCAAGCGGTTTCCATTGACCCGTGGAAGCTACTAAGGTTAAGGGCAGGATGGTGCACATGGGAAGGGAGATCAAACTCCAGAAAAGCGAGATGAGGGGACATCTGAGTCCACTACCCTTACCCTTCATCTATTAACATTATCGTTCACCAGCTTTTTCTTCTTTTGTAGCAAAGACATTTAGGATTATGCCAAAAAGCACAGCTTAAGGTAAGTTCCATGGGATTCAATATTAATTGGTTTTTGGGTTTTTTTGCATTATTCTCTGATTGCTAATCATTTTTTGGTTAATTTCTCTAGGCTATAAGATTTCTTTTTACAAGAGTATTTCTAAATTTCCAAGTATTTACAATATTTTAATTGTTCATTTCCCATTTGTGGTTTACAAAATTTCTAGTTTTGAGGGTTCTTAAGAGTTATTAGTGGCCAAGTACAATGTCATCTTCACTAAATGACCCATTGACACATAGAAAGAGTGAATATTCTGCAGCACTATTCACGATAGCTACAAGGTGGATGCGACCCAAGTGTCCAATGAGGAAATGAATAAACAACATGCAGTATATCCATACAATGGAATATTATTCAATCTCAAAAAATGAAAGACATTCTGACATGCTACAATATATAAATGAACCCTGAGGATATTATGCTAAGTGATATAAGTCAGTCACAAAAGAACAGATTATGTATGATTTCACATATTTAAATATGTAATTGGTACAATGCTATTCTTATGGAAGGAGCTCAGTTTGTTTGTTATTAACATAGACCAGAATGATACTACTATTCACTTAGCCTGATGGTTAGTTTCTCTCCCATGACTTTTAATACGATGTTTCCCTCATAAACACAATTTTCTCTAGCATACTGTCTCCTTCATTTTCTTTTCTTCCATTCAAAATATTTATTGACCATTTATGAGTTCCAGAGTACTCACAGCCCTCAACAGTTCACAGTTCAATACGCTCTATGAAATTTACATTATGCAACATAAGAGATACACTGAAAGATACCACAGCAGATCAGAGAAAGAGGAAATCATCTTTGGATCATCTGGTCATTGTGCTTTACTTGTCTGAGCCCAAAGTCCATTCACTGCCCATCAGTATCATACTTTTGCAGCCCTTTTTCATCCAAGGGAATAACTGGGGATCTTATATGTCATGTTCTAAATTTCTGATTAGTGCAGGCTAAAAGTTTAACTCTCCTGACAATTGGGTCCTTTGACTTTGCCTCCTGTTGTTTTACCAAAAATCAAGATGGTCCCTGACATCTCTAGTGAAAACTTTAGATCTTCAGCGCCTACTGTCTCTTCTATTTATGAATAAGATTCATGGTTGCAGAGAGAAGTCACTAAGGCTTCCCTAATTACTTTGGCTCCTCTCTGTCTGGGCACATCGCAGACCTATATGCCCACAGGCCATTTGAAGTTAGTTGTAGCCATGTTTGTTTCAGCCAATGAAGTGTGAGTGAAAATGTATCATTACAGCTAATTCTGATCAAAAGCTTTACGAGCTGTGGTGTGCTTAGCCAGTTTCATTTTGCTTTTTCCATGGTGACCAGCTATTTTCTCAACGGTAGCGACTTCATCAACCTAGATCCCAAAGAAATAACCCTCGATGGACATGGAACTTAATTAAACTTTTGTTACTCTGATTAACTGAAATTTGGAGTTGCTTATCACCATAACAGAGCCAAACGTATCCTGACTAATGCACGGAGTGCTTAGGAGAACAGAGTTTGCAGCTTAGAACTCACGATGTGGACTTGCTGGGAGCCGTGTGGCCTCTCTGAGCTTCATTCTCATCCTCTGGAAAATAGGGGAAATAATGCCTATCCCAAGAGGATTTTGGTAGGTAAATCATCTGAGAGATATGAAATGCTGAAGAATATAAGCATGCTCAATAATGTAAGGCAATTATTTTTATGATTGTTAAATGGTGATGGTAATGATGATAATGACAGAGGCTACCATTTATTGAATCCTAACTTTGGACCACACACCGGTCTCAGAATTTTACATTCATTAGTTTATTTAAAACTAAAACAATTCTATGGGGTAGGTACTGATATTAATCTCCACTTTACAGAGTAATAAACTGAGACCCACAAACTTTGCCAAAGTGAGCTGGATAATGACTTTGGATTTGAACCCCAATGTCCAGAGCCCACGACTTTAACCCCTATTCCATATGGCCAACTGACCGACATGTGCTGGGTTGAGTAGTTGTACCCCAGGAGCTGAATCGACAAAGCATCAAAACCTGGCACCGTTGAAGGTGTTCATGGTCTAGCTTCCTGGGGACATGACTACCCCAGGGAGCCTGGAGCAGAGATGTTCATCTTGGGCCTCTTTCAGCAGCAGAGCCAAGATTAGAAACTTCCAATCTCAATTCCCATATTTCTGTGTCCATAGGGCCACCTTCCTCTCCTGTACATTAATTCCTGGCAAGAACATCTTTGCCTTCTCACACCCTTTAAGCTCTGTCATAGTAACGGTGTAATTTGGAGATTTCCACATGCTTTCTGCCATCTAAAAAGATAATAAATTAATCATGCCCTTGGGCACTGTTGAAATACACACACTTAATCTCTAACGAACATGCCAAACTTTCCTTCCTTGCCATTGCTCTGCTCCTCTCCCTTCCATCAGTTCAGATTTTTATGGTTCCCAAAGAAATATTAAACCAAATATTTATGCACTCATCTGAACCACAGTTCAGAGAAAGCAATGTAACGAAATCAGCATTATGAACCTGGAGCTATTCCCATTTGGACGTAATACACATGAACAATTGAACAATTTCTCCTTGGAAATGCATGTTGGCTGCTCTTTCGCTAAGTTTCAACACATATTCTTATTATTCTTATAATTCAGGACAAATTTTAATGTGAAGTCTGATTCTTAGAAACACAAGCAGTGTTAAACATAAATAAAATTTCAGTCATTTTTAACTGAAAGCCTGACGTTCTCCGCTGCCTTGCAGGTACCCATTAGAAGGGCCTATGCATGGCTTTAAGGCTCCCCATGCCCTGAAGTGGCTACTCTCTCTCACAACTGGATCACACCCGATTAAAATCATCCAAAGGTCCCCCACACCACCACTTTCAGGAAAAATTCAGGCTCCCACAGTAATGCATTCGAGGCTCCCTGTAGTCTGTTCCCTGCCTCTGTCTTCAGCCTCAGCTGGCACTGTGTGCACGCTTATCTCCCCATCCTGTTTTGCTGCCATATCTTCCAAAGTACCATGCTTGGACCTACCCGTTTCAGCCCTGGAATTACCCTGTTTTGACCCAGAGGCTCCCATTTGAAAGATGAGCTTGGTTAATCAGATTGTTTTGGGAAGCCTAGGATTGAGACAGGGAAAGACAGAATGAGCTAGCTGAGGGCTGTGGACCCTTAGAGTCTTGTCAGCATGAAAGCCGAGACTGACATTTTGGGGGGACTCTGGGCCATGACTATGGACCTTGATAAGGAAAATTGTCTACTGGGAAAACTGGAAGGAAAGTAATAAATACTTATGCGTGTATGAAGCCAGTTCAAGCTCGAACGTAGTCCTACCACTCTGCGACTGGGAAATCATCCTCTCCAACATTATTTAATCTTACGTCTCAGTCTTGGTCTCCAAATTATACGCTCCCTCATAAAAATATCACAGTCCCCTTTCTCAACGGTGTCTGGTAATTGGCTTTAATTCACCAGGGCATTACCAAATGGATATCTGTATGGCTCATTCTTTCATTGTCCCTCAATTCTCTAATTACTTTCCTCTCTTCAGAAAAGACTTCCCTAACCACCTTACTAAAAAATAATACTGGCTTCCCTTCCAACATCACCCTCTATGCCCATTACCTTCTTCTGTTTTTCTTCACAGAACCCATTATCACCTAACATAGTTATCTGATAACAATCTCTATTTATTATTAAAATATACGCTCTTTGTAACCAGACTTTTGTTCACTGCTATGAATAGTGCATGGTGCATAGCAGGCACTCAAATATTTCATAATAAATAAAGAAGCTATGTAAAGAGAAGCTGAAATGAGAGACTGTATAATCAGAAAGGAAAGAAAATTAATGCATAAATCAATGAACATGCATGGCTACTTTGGTTTTAAAGTGGCTTATCAATTTCTCGGAAGAACAGCTCTGCTTTTTGGGCTTGAGTTCTGAGAGATGCTCTGATATCCCCAATAGAGTCATTTTAAGTGATACTTCTAATTCAATGATCCCGATGAGACACTCACTTTTAAAACGTCAACAGCATGCTCCTTGAAAATTAACAGGCCCATAGATGCAAAGGATCAACTTGGGTAAACATCTTTCTTTCTCTGAAGGTTATGGCTGCCTAAAATCTGGCTTTTCCAAGGGAGGTCCAACAAGGGAGAATCATACAAACAGAGACAACAAAAGTTCTGGCACAGCACTTAAAAAGATGCTCAAGAAATGGAAGGATCTTGGTGGGGACATGTACGGTCTTCAGGTTCCTCTCAAATTACAATAACAAATCCTCTGAAATAGCCATGGGTAAACACCACTGCCCAATAACTGCCCTGTGAGTGAATATTCCTAAACAGACCACACCGTGTGGTGCATTCTATCCCAGAAATATGGGAATGGGTAGAGGCCATGGTAGGCAGGAACCCAAGAGGAAGTACAGGTTTGAGAAAGAAGGTAATACGTTCTGTATAAGAGGAACACAGTAGAGCCCATTAAGTGATCAGAAATGTAGAAAAATGGGACAGAAGGCACAGTTTTGGGCATCATCTACGGAAGAGAAGATTGGCTTAGTTTGGTTGTTTCAAAAAGTTAATCAATGCAAGTTACTGAACAGATTTCAGCTCACAAGGAAAACATCCTGAGGTTGAAGAGCTTTAGCTGATGGTTCCAGCTGTCTGGTGATAGAGAAGGCTGCCACTGTGGTGTCCAGACTCATGCCATCTGGTAAAGATGCTGCAGAGGCGATCGATACCACACAGACTCCAAGGTGGTTTCTCACTCCCAGCTGCTATGATTCCTTAATCTGAAGCTTGGAGCAGCCCTGAGCGTGTTTGGATCAGTGCTGTGTGAAACAGGCGAGGAATGAGGTGCTGTCCAGGGATTTCTGTTTAAACCCAACTCGGCTACTTTCTACCTATCATCTAGGCAAAGCTTCTCTTTCATTCCCTGTACCTTCATTTCTCTAGGTGCTGAGCAATATCTATCATTCCTGCTCCTGTAGTGAAATGGTTTACAAAATAGTTTCTAGGTTGGTTTGTACTCTGGCTCTAGTATGTCCTTGGTTTTTGACCTTGAGCAAATCTTGTCACCTGTACAAGTATCAGTTCCCTCTTCAGTTAAATGAGGATAATAGAACTGAACTCCCGAGCTCCTGCTGAGTACAGAGTCCTGTGGCTGGCACACAGTAGGCACTCAGTGAATGCTAACATTTATCTGAGTATATTTAAACACAACGACATGTCAATATCAAGAAGAGTAATTTTTAATTAAGAAGATCTTTAAAAAACTTTCAAGTTGTATCCTAGGTAATAATTGCTTTCACTTATGTGCTATAAATGTCAGGTACCGTGCTGAAACTTTAAGTGCGTTTTACCAGATATTTACTATTATTTCTATTTCCAAGAAGGGAAATGTGAGACTCATTAAGATGAAGTCATTTGTCCAAGTGGGTTACATAGCTTGTTTGAGGGTAGGGCCAGGCATGGACACCTCTGAGATCAGCCAAGTCAATCCAGAACTCTGGATGCTGGTCTGATGCCAAGTCCCAGCTGCTCTGTTACCCATGACTCCATCAGACACCTCCTCAAGGAGCCGGGCTGGTTGTTTCAAAGTTCTGAATGGATTGTGAAGGGGATACCTGGGTCTCCTTTGCAGGGCTCCTGCTGAACAGATGAGCACGCTCAGATCCCAAGCCCAGGCAGCACGGCAGGTGTCACTATTATAGGGCCCAAGGCCCTCGCCCACACTTGCAGATATACCTGCTACACAGTGAAAAACAAATGCATGCACAGTCCTGGTGCTTTCTGACTTGAAGCCAAACAAATTTACCCAGGCTCATTTGTCAGCTGCTGTAAATGCCCTCCTTCTCAGACTAGCTCATCCCAGCTCCAAGTTACTGAGTTGTTATAAGCTTATCACAGAAGTAAATCAAAATATTCTCAAGAGGAGAAGAAAAGATAAAAGCGAAAAATGCAACATTCCTCAGAGAGGAGTATTTTTTATAGTTCCACAACTCTAGCAATTCTGTCTTAAAAAAAAAAATCCATTATTTAATTTTAGTACCATGAAGGTGCTAGTGATGAATAATGGCTCCTCTTCTACCTTCTAGTATTTCTAAAATATTAATACTGGTTGGTACGTCTCCTAGGGGGAAGCAGAAGTTGAATCTTTTATAGGCTCCCAAGCCGCGTTCCCCATACTATGAATTTATTCAATTACGACCAATCACATGTTCTGAGTTCTTCGAATTGTCTGCTATAAAGGTGGGTGGAGAGGGTAATATATGTTGCCAAATAGTCTCTTTCTCATTATTTTCTTTGTCTAAGTCTTTATTTTTTTTTATTACCTATTAAGGTATAATGCCTATCTCTACACTAGATTTGGGCTGGGAATCATACATAGAAGCCACATGGGTTAGTCTGTCAAGGCTAACAACTATTTGTTACTTCTTTAACTGCAAATTGCTGATGTCAAGCTTTGAACATCGAGCCGCAACCCATTTATTCTTGAGCAGATCATAATTTTGTGTGTCTGTATGTGTTTTGTATGTGTACATGCCTTTGCTCCATCTTTACACTTTGGGTATGGGGGAAGGAAAAAGGAGACTGTTTTAGGGTAAGCTATAAATAATAATGTAAATTATTGTACTTGGCAATGAACTTTTTTTTTTTTATGCCTAAAGCACTCAGTTAACTAGGTACTATCCCATCCAAGTACTAACCAGGCCTGACCCGGCTTAGTTTCCAAGTTCAGACAAAATCGGGCGTGTTCAGGGTGGCATGGCTGTAGATTGAACTTTTTTAAAAATAAAAAGTCAGGTTTTTCCCCCCTTTACAAAACTGACATATAAACTAGGAAAACTCTGGAGGACAAATCAAAGATAGAAAAATAAAATGTTCAATGCCCCACTTGATAGTTACAACTATTTTAATACATCAATAACTCCAGTCTTTTAAATACATATGGCTGTATAAATATATTATCAATTAAATTTTTTGTTTTGAGATAATTGGAAGATTCATATACTGTTGCAGGAAATACTCTTTCACCAATGTTACCATTTTGTAAATTATAAGGTAATACCACAGTCAGGGTCTGACATTGATGCAATCCACCAATCTGATTTGGAATTCCCCAGTTTATTTGTACTTGTTTGTGTGTCTGTCTGTGTATACTAAGTTCTCTGCAACTTTGCCGCATGTGTAGGTTTTTGTATCCATCACCACTATGAAGATACTAAACAGTTCCATCACTACGAGGACCCCCGTTGCCATCCCTCCTTCTCTTCCACGTATTACCTCTCCCTCACTCCCCTGGCAACCACTAATATGTCCTCCCTTCCCATAATTTTGTCATTTAGAAAATGCCGTATAAATGAAATTATAAAGCATGTAACCTTGGTATTGACTTTTTATCACTCAGCATAGTTCCCTAGAGATTGCTGTTGTGTATCAGTAATTCATTCCTTTTACTGCTGAGCAGTATTCCATGGTACAGAAGTACTACAGTTTCCTTAATCATTCACCTATTGAAGGACATCTGGGTTGCTTTCAGTTTCTGGCAATTATAAATAAAGATGTTATGAACATGTGTTTACAGGTTTCTGTGTAAACAGTTTTCAGTTCTCTGGTATAAACATCCAGGAGGGCGATTTTTGTGTTCTATGGTAACTGCATGTTTAATTTTATAAGAAACTGGCAAACTGATTGCCAGAGTGTCTGTTCCATTTTCCATTCCCACTAGCAATGGCTGAGTGATCCGATTTCCCACATTCTTACCAGCATTTGCTGTAGTTACTATATTTTTTTTAAAAAAAATTCTAATAGATGTGTACTAATAGCTTGCTGTGTTTTTAATTTGCATTTTCCTCATGGCTAATGAGGTTGAACATCTTTTCATGTGCTGATTTGCCATCTGTATCTCCTCTTTGGTGAAATGGCTGTTCATGTCTTTTGCCCATTTTCTAATTAGGTTGATTGGGGATTTCTGCTGTTGAATTTCAAGAGTTCTTCATATATTCTACATACTAATCCTTTGTTAGATATGTGGTTTGTATATGTGTTTTCCTAGTTTGTACCTTGCCTTTTCATCCTAATAGGACTTTTCCTAATCCAAAAGTTTTAAATTTTGATAAGGTTGAATTTATCATCTTCCTTTTAGAGATCATGCTCTTTTTGTCAAGTCTAAGGATTCTTTATCTAGCACTAAATGCCTAAGATTTTTCTTTTTTTCTAAAATATCCAATTTTACATTTTACATTTACATCCGTGATCCATTTTGAATTAACTTTTGTAAAAGGCCTGAAGTTTAAGTTGAGGTTCACTTTTTTCTTTTTTTGCCTATGGAAGTCCAATTGCTCCAACACTATTTGCCAAGGGAGCTTGGCAAAAGCTGAATAGCGTCTGCACCTTTATTAAGAATAGGTTGGGCATATTTGTGGGGATCTATTTCTGGGTTCTCTATTTTGTTTCATTAATCTGTGTGTGTTTCTCTCTGCCGTACCACATTGTCTTGATTATGATAGCCGTATAGTCACACATAAAGTGATTCCACCCACTTTATGCTTCTCTTTCAAGATTCTTAAGCTATCCTGGGTCTTGGGCCTTTCCACATAAATCTGAAAATAAGTTTGTGCCTAAAGAAAACCTTGCTGGGATTTTGATAAGAATTGCATTAAAGCATAAATATAAATATCTTCATATTATTTTTTAAACTTGTTATATCATGAGAATTTTCCCTATTATTATGAACTCCTTTTTAATGGCTACCCAATATTTTAAAATAGATATACTAGCATTTAACAACCATTTCAATAATAATGGACATTTGGTCTTTTTCAATTATGAATAATGTGAATAACTACCAAGAACATCTTCTTGCCAAAAAAAAAAAAAAAAAGAAGAAGAGAAAGAATTCTGCATTTTGAATTGTTTCCTTGAAATAGATACCAGAATGGGTTAATCAAGAAAGAATATTCTTACTTTATAATTGGATATTCTTTCACAATTACCTATATGAAAATCATAGTTTAATTTCATTTGTTATGAATTGAAATGTCCAAGTAGGAAAGATGCTCATCTCAAAAGAGAAAAGGAGATTGTAAAATGGAAAATATGTAGCAATCATACATCTATCAAAGATGAATGCCTATAATATTTGCCTGGCATGACTTTTTACAGGTGTTGTTGCCACATACCTGCTCTTAGGTAATCCTCTCAACTATCCAGTGAAGGCAGGTAAGTAAAATCAATTTCTTCTTCACCTACTTTAGGACAGCTATTTGCTACTAAAATGTTTTCAAAATCTCTTTTCATCTTAAAGAAAATAGATTTAGTTAAGTCATTTTGTTTTTAGCTAAAAAAGGAAAAGGGACAAATTGACCTGCCTAATCAATCTCTTTATTGTTTTGACCGTAAAAATGGCTGTTACGGGAGATGGCCCTGAATGGGAGGTGACAAATATCTGCCTGGTGGAATAATCAATGAGTTCCATTTATGTTTCTATCCTTCCTAATTGGGTTTCCCCTTTTTTTTTTTTTCTAGTGAAGTAGAGCTCCCATAGAGAGACAGAAAAAATAATGTGTTTTTCTTTCTATGCAGTCATTTTACTTTTAAAACCATGTTGGATCTGTGTGGCTAACAGAAAGCTTAATCATCCTCCCAATGTGAGTCCTAAAAGCTGAGGTTCTCCTTATCAGGTCTCAGTACAGAGGTGACCCCTGGTGCACTAAGTCCTTCAGTGTATCCAGATGGGCTACAGACAGAAAAAAAGGAAAGCCTGAGGCCACCTATGGGCTGTGCAAATATTATATGATTTAAAAAACCAGTTTTCATACTCCCAAATGTTGGGATCAGGTGTCCTTGAGGATTATAAGGTGGAAAAATCACTCAAACTATAAACACTGGGATGTAGAATAAAATCCTTTGTATAAATGGCAGCTTTTCAAATGAAAATATTTGATGCTTCCTCCCCAAGCCGAGGAAGCAAGGATGAGGAGGAAGAAGGTGATAGCGGTTAAGTGTTTGCTTTTCTTAAATTTTTATTAATTTTCATAATCTAACAAGACATTTTTAGTCCCATTTCACAAAGGAGAAAGTGGAACATTAAATAGCTGGAGTGAATTTTCCAATAGCTGTCAGTCAAAGCTAGGCTGCTATGAAGCTGGGCTGAGTTTTCTTCCCTACCATTCCTTGGTGAAGATGCAGAAAAAGAGAAACAGAGACAGTGATTTAAGTTAGAAGGGCATATACAGTGATAAATCAATGAAGTGATGAAGAGAGGAGTCCTCAAGCTCTCTGCATTTGAACTTCACCCTTGTACAAATGAATAAAATTCAGAGATTGTGGGAAAGGGCCCAGGGAGACCCACTTGCTTCCACTGGAGTTGTAGTTATATTCCTCCACCTTGCAGAGAATCAGGGCCTCCTCCAAAAGAATAGAACACCCAGACCAGTGGAAAGGAGGGAAATATAAAAGATCCCTATCCTGTGTCCAGAGGGCAGGGTTCAGAGCACATAGCTGACATGCAGAGTTAGGGGTTCAAGTTCTTGCTCAAACATTTATCTTTTTGTTAGAGAACACACTATGAAATCTAACACTCAGCTCCTCCATTATAATATGGGGATAATGCTAATCTGGAGGCTTGCTTTGCACGTTAGAGATAATACAGGTAAGGAGCTGAAACCTGGGATGGTTCAACATCTGTTAATAGGGGATCTATGACCATGGATACCCTGTCACCTTTTCCTCAAGCGTAGTTTCCTCCCTTCCCTGGATGTGACAGTTCTTCAATTCACAGTGCTCACATCAGGGCAGACGTACTTTTGCATTCACTAGGTGAGACAGGAAGCTAGGTGTGTGCCCTCTGACATCAGATTCCACTTGCAGCTCCCCACCCCCATGGAAGCCTCCATTCTCGCCAAATCTCCTACTACAAAGCCCAAGAACAGGCATGCCTCGAGATATTACGGGTTTGCTTTCAGAGGACTGCAATAAAGTCATAATCTTTTTGCCGTTGGCGGGTCTGCCTTCAATTTGCAAAAAATGCAACATCTGTGAAGTGCAATAAAGCAAAGCACAATAAAACAAGGTATGCCTGTACATAGTTCCATCCTTTAAGAGAAATGTTTTCTGTGTTTTTATAAGGTGAAGACATATGTACCATTTAAACTCTGCAGAGAAAAATCAGACCTTCATCTTTTAGATGTATTGCTTCCTCCTGTGTTTAACAGAATTTCCATCCTGTCCACACTTACTGGGCACTTGGGGCAACAGTGCATTTGTGTACACCTTTCGAGCTACCCAGAATGCACAGCCTTGGGGAGGGGTTGGGTAACATACCATGCAAATACCACTCAGGCACACATTTCAAGCTCCCTTTTAGAGGCAGCAACATAGAGGTGCCAAATCTATGTCCATGCAATTAACCACAGAACCTCTGGTCCTGCTAGGGCCCTCTTTTACATTGCTTCTTTGGCTACAGCTCTGGAGAAATTACTTTTCTTAGACCATGATGTCCTTTTTATATGGGACAGTGTTGGGAATCACACAAAGCACCGTAAACAAGATTTCATTTTGTGATAACAGCCAGATATGTTGAAAAAGCAATGGTATCATTTTGAGCAATTCTTCCAAAATCCACAACCTGAACAGCTCAAAAAAAAAAAAAAAAAAAACCTCTATATTTTCCATTTTCCCCGTATCTCCACTGAGATGAACCCACAACCCAGTCCTCGCATCTAATCAACACCCAGTAGTTACCTGTTGAAGGGGGAACACTGCACAGAAGCAGCTGCTCTTGTATGTACTAAGTTCAGGCATACCTCGGAGACCCTGCGGGTTTGGCTCCACACCACCACAATAAAGCAAGAACCGCGCAGAAGCAAGTATCGCGATCACGCAAGACAGTATCTTTTTTGCCAGTGGAGGGTCCTGCCTTCAATTTGTAAAAAAATGAAACACCTGTGGAGCACAATACACTGACGCACAACAAAACGAGGTCTGCCTATATTTTCAAGGATTTAAGAGCAAGAGAAAGGGTTCTCACCTGGGCCATTACTCGGAGCCAGCAACTGTGCCAGGTGCTGCAAATAATACAACAGTGACGAAGGAGTCAGTGCTGACTGGTGTGTGGCTCAGTGCTTCAGGCGCCTTTGCTACCTTTTCATCATCACATAAATCTTATATGCTTTTTTTTTTGTCTTTTTGTCATGAAATACACTCTAAAAGATAGGGGCTTTGTTACCCCACTTACAGAATTGGGAAACTGAGGGTCAGACAGTTAAGAATTTTGACAAAGTATATGTCTTCCCAAATTGCACTTGGGGCAATAGGGTGTTTGTGTACACATTTCGAGCCTCCCAGAGATTAAACTCCCCTCGGGCTCCCAGAATTCACAGCCTTGGGGCAGGTTTGGGTAACATACTAGGCAAACACCACTCAGTCACACATTTCAAGCTCCCTTCACGTCCATGCAATTAACCACAGAACATCTGCAGCAACCTAGACAAAATAAAAATACTTGTGACTTATTCAGACTTATGTCCCAGTGGTGCTAAACACTTATGTATTATTTTATGTGACTCTGTCCAAAACTGTAGGAGGTAGATGCTTATCTCTATATTATAGGCAAAAAAACCCTCAGGTTTAGGTTAAGAAACTTTCCCTGAGGGTCAGTCATTTCTTCAGCCTTTGTGCCCATTGAGCCTTTGCTCTGAATCACTACATTAAGCATTCAGATCGATAATTCACAAAGAGATTAACCAAATGAGAACTTTTCTACCTCAAACCTACCGTTTAGGATGACCAAAATGAGCAGATTGAGAAATGGTCAGGGCAGTTGTTTTGGCCAGTTTAGTAATTCTGTAGTAACAAAAGAGGATTCAATTAATTGCTTAGCAATCAGCCATTACGAGAAGATGGGGGGAAAAAATCCAATTGACTCTCTGGTAGAGCAGGAAGCATTATAAATGTCATCACAGTAAGAGAAATATTTGAAGATTTGTCTTCATAATGGTTAACTAATTGCAATCTTCAAATTTTATTGCCTTGGAAAAATAACTCAATTCAAGAGGCAGGGTATTAACACTTGGGGCTATTTCTCTTTTGTCTTAGATAGCATCAAAGGGAAGCATGCAATTGATCAATCCCTATAATCTATAAAGACCCCTTCCTAATGAACGGTCTCCTTGAGGCAGAGTCAATGTGCTATTCATCATTTTATCATCTATATGTACCTAGTATAGTGTGGGGATGTATGGTAGGTGCTCAAAACATGCCTGCTAAATTGAATGAAAATTTAAAAGAATGGCTGGAGTCTATCCTCAATCTTGAAGTCCCTTTAAGTGAAATTCTAGAGCTGTATATGCAATTTGACTTTGGTGTAAATACAGAATGGTAGCTATAGACTTCTTTAGCTAGCGGGCTATCCATTTCCTTTTGGCATCAGCATTCCCACCTGCACCATGATAATCAGCAAGTGCCACAATCATCTTGCCATCACATCCCTCCACTCCTACCACACAGGGATGTACTTTTGACCAAACCAACTCCATTTTTCTGGCCTCAGACAGAGATGGCTTAAGCAATGGGCATTTGCCCAAAGTTGGACCAAACTGTATTTTCTCCAGGGATTTTCTGCTAGAGCTGGGGGGAAGGCCTTCTTGCCTTTGAGGATGATGCTAGAAGAAGGCTGTTTGTGTTGTTTAGAGAAAGCCTATGTAGAGAAGGAGAGAATGAGATCAACACACAAAAGGGAAGCAGAAAGAGAAATTCTTTGGATCTGGGATCCAGCTGTTCTGAAGCCAGATGCACCCTTAGATTTCCTGGTTACGAGAGTCAACAAATACCCTTTACTTCAGCTATTTGAATGTGCTTCAGTCAATGCAACCACCAAATCCTGATAACAGAATCTTTTTCCAGCTACTACAGTTACTTTCTCTTTGGTTTGGTAACACTGGGGCAATCAGAAAAAAGAACTAACTAGAGGTCGAAAATAGAATTAAGAGGTAGGCTGTAGAGGGAGGTTAAACCTTAGAGATAAAACTTAGGGAAATCTCAGGGAAGGTGGGTGCAAAGCAATCCTGTTCAAAAAGAGTGATTGTGCAAGGGATGAGCTTGCACCTGAGTATCTGAGATGCTGAAGGACGTAGCAGGAAGGAATCCACAGAGCCCTAAAGTCAGAAGTGGAATGGGAGCCACACACAGAAACAAAAATTAAAGTTTTATGTTTTATCCACAAAGAAACAAGAATTAAATATTGAAATAGAGAATTGAGTTTCTTTCTAAAGAGTCTATCAAACACAGCTAATGAAAATGGAAAATGCACCATGCTAGTGCAAGGTAAGTAAATGTCAATGAACTTCTATGACAGATCCATCCCATCGTTAGAGAAGAAGTTAAAAATACAGCTTCACCAGTGGCCTTTCTCCAACTTTTCCCCGCCCCAAGGTCTTGGTCAGCAAATGAGCAAACCCATCATGACCACCAAGGGAAAGAAAAAAAGGTAGGATGTGAAGAAGCTGAAGAAGGCACAGTAAACTATAATAATGGCTTATAAATTTTTATGGTTGGCCATTAATTTTCACTACCTCAATTTCTAAGAAGAAAGATTCATGGTCTTTTTAAATAGACAAAATTCAAGTTTATGAGAAATTTAATAATATTCATGCTGACGCAATAAGACATTCCAAAAGCCTTAAATTTTCTGCAGGCTTTGGAGTGGAGACAGATTGTTATAGTAGGAGAAAGACAGGGTCGAGAGTCAAACCCATAGCCAAAGCCTGACATGGGGCTGTAAGCAAGTCACTGGCTCTCTCCGAGCTTTAGTTTCCTTATCTGGGAGATGGGAATAATGCTGGCTTCCTTGCAAAACTGTAGTGAGGACTAGAAAACAAGGTAGGAAAGTTCACAGAGGCACACAGCCTGGCATGCAAGCGTGGCACTCAATTACACAGCTGCAATCATCATTCCAGAACCTTTTCCAAACATATCCAGAATCCCATCATGACAGCTCTTCTCCCCTGCTACCACCACGGCTCTAGGCCAAGCCCCCCTCACTTCTAGAATCTGAATGACTCCACCGTTCCATGGTTTCCCACCTCGTCTCTCTCTCTCCCCATGGACTATTCTTCAGCCACCAGCCAGAGCGATTCTACAAGGACATACACCGGATGGTGTTTCTCTTCCACCGAAACCCTGCCATGAAATGGCTTTCGCTCTCAATTAGAATAAAAGCCGAAGTCTTTAAGTGACCTATAAGGCCTTCCATGATCTGGCCACACCTCTGTCCTTATCTCATATCCCTTTGTTCTCTCTGCTGCAGCCACATTGGCCTCCCTGGCATTTCCAGAATGTTCCAGACATACTCCTGGCTCAGGCTTTTGGTCTCCTAGTTCCCTCTACCTAGCATGCTCACCACCCCGCTCCCAGTAGATGCATTCCTGCATCCCCCTTCCTCAGGTGTCCTTACCGACGTTCCTTCCTGAAAGCACTATTTGAAACTGCCAGCTGCCCCCAACTCCAGGAGCCCTTGTTTCTCCATAACCTTTCTCATGACCTTTATTAACTTTTTTTTTTTTTTTTTTGCATCTCTTCCTTCAGGTCCTTTCCATGTGCCTGGACTTATCACAGCCTTATTTTATAACTTTTGATTTGCTGGCTTCCATTTCTAGAAGGTTGAATCAAAGGGGGCAGGATTGGTCTGTTCTCTTCATTGCTATATCCATAGAACTGACAGCAATCCTTGTCACGTAGCCAGGGATCAATACATTTTTGCTGACTGGAGAAATTAGCCACTTAACTCCCCAAGTCACTCTGGAACTCCTGGTTGCAGATTATTTCTCCTGGGCTGCAGAAACCTGTCCAGTCAAAGAGGATTCCCCTGCCAGCACATCCTAAAGGCCTTGAGGCTTCAGGCCAAGCTATATCCGGACACTACAACAAAGTATAGAATCAGAGCATGCAGATTTGAATGGCTGGCTTTGCCAAAAGCCATGATTTCACACCGAGAAAGGGGTTGTGAAACCTAGAAAAGCTGGTATATGACGGGATTCAACAAAAAATGTATAAATACCAGTTTCATGAAGGTGCTCGGGTGATAAAACCTTCCTCCCTGAAATGACTGTTGTGAGGATGAAATAAAATTGCTTATGAAATAGTTGGTTATGATTTTTGTTTAAAATCTCCATCTCTTCATTTGTCCTTCTCCTTCACTTGGACCACCATCCGCCTGCTTCAATGGATATCATTTCATCCTCTAGCTCATGGTCCCCCATCAAAGCTCACCCTCCAGTTGTCCCCTTCTCTCAAGTCAGCTTTTCCATGGTCCTAGGTTACCATGAGTTCATCTGATACAACTTTAGCACCCAGAAATCTAACTTTTTGTAAGTCTTAACCCCATGGTTCTCAACTCTGACTGTATACTATAATCTTCTCCAGAGCTGCAGGTGTATTCAAAAAAAATTAATGTACAAGCTACAACACATAAATTGGACTTACTAGGGCTGGTATGGGACTTGGGAGCCAGGATACTTCTGTAATCTGGGTCATTCTAATGTGCTATTGGCTTCAGAACCATTATTGTTCATTTAGATGTAAATGGGGCCTCCTGGAGACAAGATACCTTAACATAAAATTTTTCCAAAAGTGAAAACTTGAAGACTTTATGGGAGCATATACGCCCCAGATGTGCTTTTCTAGCTACCACTATGCAAGGCAGCTGTGTAGGCAAAAACTTGGTCATAATGGACACATTGGTATAGGTGAAGCCCACCTTAATGTGAGTGGATCTATTTGAACCTCTGATGAAATCTAGGTCCGTACTGATCACGCAGGAAAACAGTGAGCAAACAGTAAGCAGAGTTAGGCTCCCAGTGGATGCATAAACCTGAAGGCATATTTCACTCACTTGCCCCATGAATATGCTTAGGAAATCGTGCTTATGTACACATGTTATTGACTACATGTGTTCATAAGAGACATGCATATGATCAATATTTTCCCAATTTGTTTTTTCTCCTATGGATGTATTGTGGATCTTTTTTAATAAACTAAGACTCGAACAACAACAACAACAACAAAATACACTCCTAAATAGCACTCAACAAAAAATAATACCAAACAATCATGACAACAACAACAAAACAAAAACAAAACAAGAGAACCTGAAACACCAGAGGCGGATCACAAGGCTGTCTTGAGAAGTCCAACAACTAAAATGCCTTTTAAAATAAGACAATACAATCTTAAAACTACTATGCCTAAATGCTATTTTATTTTTAAAAATTTCTAAGGTGTAATTTTTTTCTTCCATGAGACAGTGCAGGAACAAAAGGGAGAGGATAATTGGTTTCCAGGCATATTCCATTGGGTAAGAGGAAGAGACTCTCAAGGTGTATGGGAATGGAAGGGAGTCAGTGACAAATGTGTCAAAGGCATGAATCAGTGATGGGGAGAAATGAGAAATAAGCTGTTCTGAGTCGTTGCCATTTTTTGATCTGTTCCTGGTGATTAAACCAAACAACTGTGCCTACTTATTTTATTGATTATTTCTGTTCTTGTTATGATAACTACAAAACATTTCCAGAAATAGGCGGGGCCAACACATAACTGGTAGAAATAGATTTAACTAAACATTTTAAAGGACACGAATGGGAGTGTATTGTATCCGTGAATAATTCAAGTATGAAAAGTCATAATTTGCTACTGAAAGAAATTAAATAACCTGTAGAATTTAAAATTCTCAGAGAAAATATAGTTTCTAGCATCAAATTTGACAGATTAGTTTTAAAGTCTTTCGCCTTAATTTACTTCGGAATTTTTTAAAAAGCTCTGCTTGGGCACATGGCTGATGACTTCTAGGGGAACACAGCAACTTATTGAGAAATTACTATGTGCTAGGCAATGAGTTAGGTGCTTTATATTTGATCCTTTTATTTGCCGAGAAAGCTCTGAAGTACTGTTATTTTTATTTCATCTGCCCATGAAGAATGTGATAGATGCTTAGTGATTTGCTCAAGGTTGCATAGTTTGTAGTCCAAGAAAAAGGAGTCGATGCAGCCTAGCAAAAAGTACAAACTCAGGGGCCAGGCTGCTTGAATATAAAGCTCAGCCCTGCAGCTACAGAACTTTTAGGATTCTGTGCCTCAGTATCTTTATCTATAAAATGGGGATTATAATAGTATCTACTTCATAAGTTTATTGGGAAGCGATAGATTGATAGAGCAATAGATAGATACATACATACATACATACATATCACACACAACTTATATTATCTAAATACATACATAAAGATGTAAAATATACATACGCATAAAGAGCTTAGACATCATAGAAACTAAATAAGTTAACATATGTATAGTATGAGATAGATTTATACATGGCAAGTATTATTACCATAATCACCAACATCTACTCTGTCCTTTCGTTTACATTTAAGCCTTGATATCTATAGATAGCTCTTCTCTCTTGGTCCTGCCCTTCCTTTTATAGCATCCTCCTTTTGGTTGTGGGAAGATACAGGAGCACAATACAATTGAAAGAAAAGAAGTCGACAGTTTAACTTTTTAATAATTAAAATAAAAGGTCTATTATGGGATTCAACAGATGAAAAGTAAAAGCACTGTAGTGAAAGCTTGACTCTCATGAGCTTTCAGACAGGAAAATTTAATGAGAGAAGATGCTCAAGCCAGGTTTGGAAACAACTGTTCATTTTTCTGACCATTTTTCTGACTGTGGGGTGGCTGACCAGTGAGAGGGCCAACATCTTCTCTCGGATCTCAGTCATCTTCTCTAATCAGTGGCTTGGCTTGGATGTTGATGTTGACACTGAGAAATGGTGGTGCCTTAAGGATGTTCCTAACCCTGACCTTCTGGGTTGGGAAGGTACAGAAAGGCCAAACAAGATTTGGCTCTGCTGCCATGCTTCTTCCTCCCTAATTTCCAGCTCAAAACAATTCACCTGCGTGTGCTTTACCTACTGATCTTTGGATAGAATTTTATTTGAAGAACAGATATTGAAGCTCAGAAAACTTTTGACAACCAGTGGTTTAGGTTCCTTCTAGTTTTGACATTGTGAGGTTCTAAGATCAGACAGTTGATTTATAACATGTCCAAGCCTCCTATACAAGGTGCCCCCTTAGACAGCAGTGACAAGTGCTGACCTATAAGGGAGGAACATTGGGACCAAAATGAAATAGAAGCCATCCTGAATACAAATTGACTTTTGAAAGAAACACAGAACTTTCTAATTTCAGATTCTAAATGGCGCTGCTAAAAGCATCTTCAGAAAAGTTGAGTTTAATTTCACCAGTTGAAGCTATAGTAATATTACTGGATTTTTCTAAAAGACTGGTGTGTACCCAATTCCCATGTGTAGCATATAACTCACAGATTTAATTATAGATCTTCCTCAGTCACTAGTTCCCTAGGAAACAAATCCATGGCTCATGTCTTGTGCATGGAAGGTCATAGCAAGAAGATAAATATTTTCTGCATTTTGAAACTTTATCTAGAGGTCACAGGTCTGCAACTCAGCAGATGAGAGCTCTTCAGACAATAGCCAAAAGCTGCTATGTTTGACTAATATCGACGATACTTAAAACCCTTTTTTGTTTATCTCAAATAAAGCACTTCCAACTTAAACGAATGAAAAATTTCATTATATCTCTTTTCCTTTTTAAGGCTGAAACACAAATGAGATGAGAAGTTTCCTTAAATGTTTCTTCCTGCTCAGTTCAGATAGAAGTTCTGTTTTTAATTTTTCTATAAAGGGAACATTATCTGAAAAATCCAAGTTAATTTTGATCATGTGGACATTGCAGGTCAGGGACTGCATGCAGAAAACTGCTACAATTGGCCAGGAATACTGGAAAACTAAAACGAGAGGGAAAACCAAAAGCAGAAAATTCAGAAAACTGAAAAATGCAAATGCCTTTAAATATATGAAGAAATATCACAAAGTAAAGAGACATATTTTTCCTTATGACTAGAGGAAGTTCGGTCTTATTTTACTTTATAATTTTGTGTATTTAACACTCTCTGAAACTGGTTTCTGCTTGTTACCATTAATGCCACTAACTTTTTTAGTGCTATGTGAGGATTAAATGGGAAAACATAAGTCGAGTACTTTGTAAATCCCAAAGAGCTATACAAATGTTAGTTATCTCAATTAATGTCTCTAGTATAAATTCTTAAATGGAATCCTTTTTTTGATCACAGTGTGGCAGAACTGAGTGCTTCAAGGCCTCAAACTTTAAATGACAAAGCATAGAGATTAGTAGCAGTCATGATCTTCTTCACCTTTCTGGTAGAGATCATAAAGTAAGCAGACACTACCAGTTAATGAAACTTGCAGAAACACCCCAGAGGGGTTCAAAAAATAGCTTATTTTCCTAGCAGACTACAGCAAACCCACAGCAGAGAGAAGACCTAGGGTCTAAACATAGCATGTAACATTTTTAGTTTCTCTTGCAGCCTCAACAATACACTGTTTACGGCTTCAGTGGGAGATCAGAGGTGTCAGGACAAAGCCATCTTTATTTGCCATTCTTTAGCAAAAGATCCAGGTCAGGAGAAAGAGACTATAAAGTGGCATAAGGGGTGACTAGCAGGAGAAGGGAGGGTATTAGTCAGTCATTACTTCCTTCTCAATGCATCACATGTAAATTGCTTTTGCTCAGTTTAAGGGCCTCCATAAAATATTGATTTGGGCATATCTAATATTTATTGAGCAATTACTAAATACCAGGCAACATATATTTCTCCTGTTTTTATATAGTACCAAAACAACCCTGTGAGGTTGGTATGGTACACTGGGAGGGCAATTCAGCTCAAGTTTCCAACAAAAAATAGAGCAGATGGGCACTAAATCAGAGTTTCTATACCCAAAGCCTGTGATTTAAGCCATCATGCAAGACATACAGGAAGAAGGATATTTCTATTCATTCTGAGTCAACATTTCCTTGGGGAATCTATAAACTTGTGATCCTTCTCTCTCCAGAGCAACTCAAGCACGCATGCACGTGCACGCATGCATACATGCATGCACGCGCACACACACACTAACGTCTCTTCATGACCAAGTCTCAAATATTCCAGGTTAAGAACTCTGTTCCACAGCCTGCTAGACTCTGGTGGCCCTCACCTCTTCTTCTCTTCTTTTCAACAAGTAGCTCAACCAACCTTCCTTCCTTTCTCTTACTGTGGGCTCACAAAACCAACCAGACATAAGATTCCAGCTTAAGTTCATTTTAATGATGACATAACTGAGGGGTGTTTTTGCTTTACTGAAGAAAACCAAAAAAGCCAAATTCTATGGTCCACAATATGATCAAAGAAGCTTCAGCTTGATGGAATTTGTGGCATTATCCACAATGGTGTTTCCCTCATGGGGTCACTGGGCACCTGAGCCAGAACCATCCAGCGCCTGTTATCAAAAAAGAGCTCTGGACCCCATGACAGACCTACTAAATCTGAATGTGAGGGTGGGGATGAGCCTCACTCAATGCTGTGAACAAAATCACCTAGTCAGCTGAGGCACTGTTAGACACTCCCTGACTGAGAAGAAACTAAATATCCAAATCCTAAATGAGTCTTGCCTGAGGTCGCATTTCTTATTGGTGCCAGAGCTAGGCCTAGATGCGATGACTCCTGACATCCTTCCACACATTTCTATCTCAAATACCCGATAGTGTGATCAAAATTCAGTCAATAGAAGAATTCATTTAAACACATCATTGTGCTGAGAAAATGAATTTGAAATGTTCAATGCTAGTGTGAAATGAAATGTTTGTGATTTATTTCTTTAAGCCAATAATGTCCCCAAATTGGATGCTCATTAAATTGCCAAAATGTAATGCATGAATTTAAACCTGCCGTAAGGCCTTCATTTTAGAGAAAAAGTCCCCTTTTAATACAATTGTATTTTCTCCAACAAGAAAAATAAGAAAAAAAACAACACACATTTTGTTGCAAATTGTGGATTAAAAAAAAAATCAACAAATGGCTATAGCAGCATGGATTAAGCATCCTTTGTTTGCTTCACAGAAACCATTATTTAGAATAACTATTTTTGTGGAATTGAAATTTGCATGTGTCGCTTAATAATTATGCATATGAAAAATGGGGCATGGTTCTGGGGATCTCGACAGTTCCAAGATAATCTTGAATGTTAGGGTCATTTGTGTTTCCGGTAGGAAATTTAAATGATGGGACACTTCTCTACGGATCTGATGACTTCTTGACATCCAAGTAGCTACTGTCAAATTGTGGGTCCTGGACTATGAGTCTGATATACTAGGCCATTTACATTGGTTTTATGCCTTAACACTATTTTTTAAAGAAATATCATGATATTTTTTATTAAGAAAGTTTTTAGCTTTTCCCCCCTAACCTCATCTTTATGAGGGAAAAGACACAGAAGGAATATATTGATGATCTGATTTTAACTGATTTTCCCATTTGCATTTATTTCTTCCAAAGACTACACCAGCAAAAATAAACTTACCCCAAGACCATTTCAATTCTCTTAAAAAAATGTTAATTGATTTGGTGCTGTGTGATGAAGAGATGATTTCATATAGAAAACCTTACTTCTAAGCTACCACGAACCTACTGAAATTTAAAAATACATAAGCACTGTGCTCCAAAGCCACTGTGTTTTTGCAAAATCCTGTTTTCTCACTAAATAAAACAAAGCTTACTTTTAATGGAAGGAACTCACACTCAAAGCTGAAAATAGTAGCTATGATAAAAAAAAAATCTATGGATTAAAATCCTGTGCCCAAAGAAATCATTAAAAGTAAGTTATTTTCTAATTTTTTTCCCATTTATCAGCATTTTGAAATTCAAAAAACTCAATGTGCTTTAATAATGAGTGTATGTTGAAACACCTTTTAGTTTGATGCTAAAGAGTGCTTCTTTCAAGTGGAAAAAATAAGTGATTTATATTTTATCCTAAATGTAGAAGCAATATAGGTAATGGAGAATTTTGAAGATTTCAGAAATATAGAAAGCCAAATTCAAACCCTGTTTCAGTGACATAACGCTCTGTGACTTAACACCTCTCCAGGAAAACTCTCTTTTCTTGTTAGTAAAATGATGGTAATGGCAGTAACTGTCTGATAGGGTTAGGAGAATTAATAAAATAGGAGCAGGTAGTACTTAGGAGTAATTTAAGTTACTCTAATCTTAAGGGAAATGTTGATTTCATATCAATGGGACCTATGAACCCCAAAGGCACTTGCATTTCTTGGAATCCCTGACCTCCTTACTAAGGTAGTATTTCAAAGAAGGGGCTTGAAAGTCCCATCAGGCCACCACCACTCTACCTCTGATGTGGAATTCCAATTCCATAATCACTAAAATAGCAGCATATTTATTGAATCTTCATGCACACAGGTTCTGTGCACTAAAATATATACCTTCAAAGTTGGTATATTTTCTCCATACAACACAATGCATGAACACTCTGTTCCAGAAAATAAGTGCACGTCTCTATGTTGCTTCCAGAGTAACTTTAATAAGCTGGAGGTAAGTAAGTAAACATGCAGAAGGCAGGAGGGGCCAAGGCTAGGCTATTTGTGTATCTTAATGAGCACGAATTAAAGGGGGAAACAGTGGAAGAGTAAAAAAAAAATATATAGCCATCCCATCAATGCCTCTATGGATTCTACAGACATGAGCTATGATTATTAGGGTCATTAGCAGGCATTTTGACATTCAAGCATAAAGCATTATTCATGAACACAGAGTGGGTGAAATTATACAATCCATTTAAATAAAATCAACCGCATAACAGATATAATTCACAAAGTGATCATTTTTAAAAATAGAAAATTGAATTTCAAATCAGCATTTTAATGGCCCAGTGATCCAAATATTAAATTGATAATCAGGCCACAGTGATTTGCATGAGTAGCTGGAAACATTCTTATAATTCTATAATGATCTGGGAAATGCCAGAAAATTCACAATCTCAGAAATACACTGTCCCAAGTAGAATTTTAGACTATCAGTGTTGGAGGGGACCTCAGATATGATCTAAATCAGTGGCTTTCAACTAGAAATGATTTTGCCCCCCCCCAAGTGGACACTTGACAATATCTGGAGACTTTTTTGGTTTTTGCAACTGGAAGGAGGTGCTAGTGGCATCTAGTGGATCAAAACCGCGGATGCTGCACAGGACGATATACAGGACAGCTTCCACAGCAAAGAACTATCTGGCCCCAAATGTCAATAGTGCTGAGGTTTAAAAACCATAATCCAGATCAACCTTTCTCACTATTTAGAATGGAGAAGCCATAATCATGGCTTTTCATTGGACTGACAGTGAGTTGCTGACTAGATCTTAGGGTTCTTGGTACAATTTTTATTTCCCTACAAGTTTTACAAAGCCCCTTCATTCCTGCCCATCTACCTATTTGCCCTCAATCTACCATTCAAGACACATGAAATACTAATATGGATTTGACACTGGGAATACAGAAGTTAACAAGACAGTCTTTCTCCTTTGTGGTGAGGAGGCGGATGTAAGACATGGTGAGAAAGGCAGACGTAAGACAGACAATAACAATGCAAAGAATTATCATTATGATAAGAGCTGAATGAGAGCACACAATTAAAGGAACCCAATTCGGTCCGACATCTCCTTGTGCTAAAGACAACACTCCTAATACTAATACTCTACCATGCATTTAAATACCCTTGAAAGAGTTTTGGAGTACCAGGCATGGGTCCTGAAAAGGAATCCTATAGTATGGAAGGGGCCTGACAACAAGGTTGGAGATAATAGTAATGGCTACCACTCACTGGAAACTTACCATATACCAGACACTGAACTAAATACCATAATCTTCTCACATTTAAGCCTCACAATAACATTGAGGGGTAGGTACTACTGTCATTACAATCTCTAATTGATGAAACCCCACATTTTGGATGAGGGGTTAACTTGGGGATAGGCTATAGTCTTTCATAGCTGAGTGAAACTTTGAGGAAGGTGACTGGCTTTGACTACTTCATTCAATGAGGGACTCCATTGTGATGTAGTAGACTTAAGGGGGTTAGGGTATAATTGAATAGGTGATTAATCTCTACCTTTGAGGAATTAACAGGGAAAGTAAAGGTAGATTGAAGAAACCAACTCAACATGCCATGTAATTATTGGCAATGTTATCAATGCCATTTTAAAGATAAAACAAAGTGGAAAGAGATTTTAGTATATGTCTGAGACTTGGTATGCTTAGAACTGCTCTGCCCAAAATGGGAGCCACTAGCCACATGTGACTATCAAAATTAAGTAAGATTAAAAATTGATTTTCTCAGTTACACCAGCCACATTTCAAGTGTTCAGCAGCCAGATACGACTAATGGTTCCTTATATCAGATGTACAGATTTAGGTTTCCATCAGCACAGGCAGTCCTAGTGAACAATGCTGCCTTGGGACTTGGCGTAGCATCCAGGGGTAAGTAATCTCTTAGTGGTTGTTCCCAGGATGATATTCTCCTGTCTATAGTTTGAGATCTAAGGCCATCTCTGGCTCAGGCTGGTTGGGGAAGAAAGTTACTGAGGGCTTGCTCAGACTCAGATCCTCTTAGACAACAGAGCTACAAACCAGGTATTGGACAACTTTGAAATGAGATAAGTCTTTCGGGATTGAAGTCGGTGACTTCATTTCATAAACTAAAGACTTATATCCCAAACCTTAATTATATATATTTACCTCCAGCACTCTTTTATGCCAGTAATTACCCCTCCAGAAATTGATTCCTTGGAAGTAATTAGGGACATAAACAAAGTGAGGATGTTCAAGGGAATGATATTCATAATTGTGGGGAAAACTGGAAATCCACTAGATGTCTAGCAATGGTTAAAAACACCTACTGGACAGAATAATGCACATCTTCAAGTCCAGTGCTGTACATATCATTTTGACTTGAAAATATGATGAAGCATATTAATTTACAAAGCGGTTAAAAACAGTATGAACATTATAACCTTACTTTTGTGAACATATTATATACATATGCATGCAGGAAGGTAGAGATCTATAAAGCATTTGAAGTGCTGGTGATCTATCTGGATAATGGGGTAAAAATGATACTTTTCTTTTTACTTATCTGCATTTTCTTATGCTTTCTCAATGGACAAGCTACAAGTTCAAAGCTATCCTCGAAACTCAGGACTAGAAGATAAGAATTGTTCAATCACTGAAGGGTCACCTGGCTCAAATATTAGGATTTCTGAATTCGCCATTGGTGCCCCTCCACCTTACATAGTCTCTCCCAGCTCCTCTGATCTTTTCAATCATCAATCCCTCCCTTTCCCCAAGTTCCTTATACTGGTTCAATATGAAAAGAAATAGATCCAAATTAATAATGTCTATGAAGTTATGCATTCACCAGTGTGCAAGAACAGGGGTTGAGAACTTAATTGGTATCTTTAATCAAATTAGTCTATTACTAAACTAACTGTGAAATATAAAATATAAAATCATATAAAATCCATAAAAATATAAAATCATCAAACTTTCCCCCCTATTTTGGAAACATCTATCCTAATTTCTTCTGTTCAAATCAAATAGAACTGATATTGATGGCCAAAAATCATATGCATTATTCTTCAGTATGTTTGACATTAAAGAAAGAATCTAGAATAGGGCTGCCCAGTAGAACTTTCTGTGATGATTGGAATATTCTTTACTGGTGCCATCCAATACTGTAGCCACTGCTGTATGTGGCTATCGCACATTTTTGAAATATGACTAGTGTGGCTGAGGAACTAAAGTTTTAATTTTACATAATTTTAATTAATTTAAGAATAAATAAGTAGCCACATGCGCTAGTGGCTACCTTACTGGATGGCACAGGACTGGTATCTAAACTGGGATCCTGTATACTAGCATGGAGCACCCCCATCATGACCAGAAAGGGCAGTGTTTATTCTGGCTTAGAGGTTCTGAATGACACAAGTACTCATTTGTTTCTGCTTTGCTTCCACCCAAAAAGCTTTAAGCAATTTGGAAGCATTGGTCAAGATAACTGAAACATCGTGGAAGGAAAACTGATTTTTTCTTTTTTTTCAAGGTAATGCCAAGTAAGAAGATGTGACTTATGAATGTCTCTGTGTGGTATCATTAGATGTCATATTAATATGGATGATAGGATTCAGGATTTAAACATGCTCCAGTGATTTGACAGACACTGAGCTGACCTGATCTTTTTTAGAAGTCCAATACCTCCTCAATTCGACAAGCCTCCAACTCTCTGGGAGCAGAAATGTAGCAGAGGTACTGTAAGACAGATTTCATACCAACTAACTAATCTCAAGGCATTAAATTTGGGATTTACATGCATGCCTTACCATTAGTCCCTTATTATTTTGTGGGATAAAAACGGAAGGAGTGTTGTGGTTATCTGGCCATAACTGTATGTGCTGGTGAGATGGTCACTTTGGAATAACCAAGGATGTGCCTACTCCACTGGTTTGTGATAGCATGCCTTCGGTCATAAAGATGAAAAGCAACATTCAATAGGAAGTCCACTGGCAGGAGAATGTGGGTTAACAAGATGGTTGTTGAGAAGATAATAGGACAGAACCTCAGTTCTGAGTAGTTTCCTCAAGACAGATTTCACTGGAGGTTAGGGAGAATCATAGACTATTGGCTGCATATCTCATATTTTTCAAGGCATCTTTCATGTAAGTCACCATATTTAGCACTTAAAAATATAGGATGTCCCAATGCAATATTTTGGACATACTTATACTACAATATTAGTCATTGATCATCTGAAATTCCATTTTAAATGAGTGTTACATTTTATTTGGCAACAATTTCTACCCATGAAAACACAAGTCTCAAGAGATTTCCCGTAGTAAAAAGAAGCCTAAAGCTAACTATATCCTGGAAGGGGTGGCTCACTTTGTCATTCTCTTGAAGATTCCCAAAGATAACAGTATGTCGAAAACCCTGAGAAATTCTACAGCAGATACTTCCAACCCTCTTTAACATAACACTTACCAAACTTTTGAGAACATAGAGCCCAGCAGTAAAGTGGCTTAAATGCCAGCTCCAAGGTCAGATTGTCTGAGTGCAAATACTGGATAGACAGCTAGGTGGTGGCTCTATGACCAGGGACCAGTTATAGGCGGAACCTGGGATTGGGCATCGGTAAACAAGGATAGTGTGCACCTACTTCACAGGCCCCTGGTGAGAATGATGTGAATCAGCATAAAGCATTCAGCCTGAGCCTGGTGCTGGGTAATTGTTACTATAAACATTAGCTTTAATAGTCATATCAGTGACAGGAACCTTTCTTGTCAATGACTATTGACATCCAGAACCAGTAGATACAATTTGGTACCAGCTGAAGATAAATCAAACTGGGGTAGGAAGAGTGGTAGCTTGGCCCAGCATAAAATGCACACTTTTACTGTCAGACTAGCTGACCTTGAACCCAGCTCATTGTGGTTGATGAAATGAGGATTTCTGGTGAAGCAGAAGTTTCAGCAGATTGAATCATCTAATGAAACTGTCGTGAGGGAGATACTTAGCCTTCTCTGCTTTTTATTAGCCACTGCACTGCTTTTCTAGGGCTACCATAACAAAGCCCCATAAACTAAGTGGTTTAAACAAAAGAAATTTATGGACTTAACAGTTCTGGAGGCCAAAAGTCTGAAATTAAGGTGTTTGCAGGGTTGGTTCTTTCCGAGGGCTGTGAAGAAGAATCTGTTCCACGCAACTGACCTAGCCTCTAGTGGTTTACTGGCAATCTTTGGTGTTCCTTGTAGTGTAAACATATCATCCTGATCTTCTTTGATGTTCACACAGCATTCTGTGTGTGTGTGTGTGTGTGTGTGTGTGTGTGTGTCTGTCTCTGTGTCCAAAGTGCTCCCTTTTATGAGGACATCTGTCATATTGGATTAGGGCCCACCGTAATTACCTCATTTTAACCTGATTACCTCTATAAAGACACTATCTCCAAATACAGAAACATTCTGAGTACTAGGGTTTAGGACTTACACATATAAATTTTTGGAGAGCGCAATTACATCCATAACATCTACCTTCTAAAACAGGGCTAATACCAGCTGCCTTTCTCACAACACAGAACTGTAATGAGGCGTAAGTAAGAGAATGTAGAGGAACATATTTTGAGAAATTTGATAGCACTATAAAACTGCAAGGTAAACCTTTGATTTCATATGTTGATCTCTACTGGAAGTGTATTTAAACCTTTGCAAGAAAGATGTCAAGAAACTGCTAATCTCCCCACAATGCTGCCTGGAAACATATAGCTAGGGACTCCACATTTCAGAAAGACATACAGATTCTAAGGAAATGGGAGATGCGTGCTTAGAAATGAGCCTGCTATTTGCAGTGTCACTAAATTTCCTGGTGGCACATAGGAAATTGAAGACAGAAACAAGGAAATGAAGATAGAGACACAAATATTTCAAAATTTACTGTGCACTTATCTTGTGACAACCAAAGTACTGGGCATGGGGCTTGTCAAATCTCGATCTAGGAAACTGATTATTCAGAAGCAACCTGTTTAATGGGATGGGTAACTCATTATAAAGGGAAGTGACTTTGGAGGTGAGAGGTTGAATGGTGGGACAGGGGATAGGAATGAGGGAAGAAAACTAAGGCGCAGAATTGTTAATTTTGTAATTTTAGTTGATGCTGTTTCTGTTCTCTCTTAATTTTCAAGAAACTAGTTTTTTTTTACCAATCTTAGAAAATACAGTCCAATCAAGGATTGAACACATGCCTCCCTCTCCTGTACTTCTCATCCACACTTTGCTAGAGAATGGTATGAATTCTTGGACTTTTTATTTTACTCCCTCATCAGTAAGTCTTTAAAATTTAGATGTATTAAAGAGATGAATGCTTAAAATACTTTTTAAAAATAATAATAATAAAATCTGTCCAGGAAGGCCCAAAGCAGAACCTCTTGTTCCTCACTAAAATATATTTGAAGAAATAAAATACATCCAAAATTCCAACAATTTTAAGTAGTAAGACTGGCAGATAGGTACCAGGAACATATCAAAGGCTGATAGGAGGGAACTGAGAAAAACGAATTAGAATTTTCTTTGCCTTGCCTTGTGAAACAAGGGAGTATCTCTAACTGGAAAACGGGAGATGCCAATGGCCCTCTGCTCTCTGTGGTGGGTCCTTTCTGCCTTTCAATTTTTCAGCCAGTTCTCTATCAGAGTCAGGCAAACGCTTCAGGACATTATGATTTCTCTCCACCCCTGGACTCCTGTCTATGTCCGCAGTATGACATAAGCATTGAGAAAACAAGTAACAGTCATGGAGTTAGAAACCTGCAAAATAATAACGATTTTCCCTTCTAGAGGAAAATGAAGGCAAAAATAACTAAAGCCATTTTGAAATAGCACATTTTCTAGAATGTCTTGCCCCACTGTATTTTAAGACACTTTATAAAGCCTCAAGGGTTAGAACAATGTGGCATTATTGCACAATTTAATACATGAGATGGTTTCTAAGTAAACTCTGATATATTATAATTTAATATTGCACAAAAGCTATATCACCAAACCAGAAAAGGAGTGAATATTTTTTAAAGCAGTTGGAAAGAAAATAAATGTGGAGGGTAAAAACTCAAAATGTACTTTATATGAAATCGTGTATCAAAATAAATTCTAGATGGATTGAAGAATCAAATGTGAACGAAGCCATAAAAACTTAGAAAAATGTATATTAGTCTGATTCTAATTTGGGAATAGGCCAAGAATTTTCATTGTCAAAATAAGAGAATAAGTCATAAAGAAAATAATATCGTGTCTGATTAAAAAAATTAAAAACCAGTATCTCAAAACATCAAATAAAATGAACTCAAATAACAAGCTGGCAAAAAAGTTGCAACAAATATATGACAGACAAGTGATGAATATCCACAATGAGTAATAAGCCTTTACAAATCAATAGGGGAATCATTAACTCCCAAATAGAAAAAGGGAATAGGGCTGAAAAGGCAGCTACTTTACAAGTCATGAAGAAGAAAAAAAAGGCACCAGCAATTTTGAAATGGTAAAAAAGGCAACAGTACTTTATCATTTTCAGCTATCAAAGTGACAGATTTAAGCAAACCCTGGCACTTAACACTAGCAAGCAAAAGGTAAATAGGGACTTTCATATACTTCAGGTGGGAGTAAAGTTTAGTGTTATCTCTTTGCAAAGCATTTTGATAATTATATATTAATTGTCAAATAATTTATCTAATACAAACTTCAACTTCTAAGGATCAATGCTAAGAAATTATATAACTTTGGACACACATCCATGTACCTAAATCATCATCACAGAATTATTTAAAATAATGAATTGATGGTAGAAAACTAACCAATAATAAGGGGAATCTTAAATAAATCGATAGCCCATTAAGATGTTTTCTTATATGAACATTAAATATCACAGTTTTGAAAACCTCAATGAAAGGCACATTTTAACAAAAATGTGAAATTTTAAAAGCAAATACAATCCGAATATATAATTTGATACTACATACACACACATATACATCAATGTATATGCACAACATTCATACACATTATATTTAATTATATTCATAGGGATACAAAAAAAGACACAAAGTATCAAAATGTTATCAGAGATTATCTCTGAGTGGTGAAATTGCAAGCTAACTTTATGTTCCTTTATTTATTTATTTATTCATTGATTTATTTATTCAGTTATCTATTTAATAATAAGTATGCATTTTATAATCAGAATAAATTAATTTAAACATAAAAGACTAAAGTATGCACCTATGGTAAGTTAGGGAAAGTTTATTCTGTCATTTTATAAACATTTATAAAATGGCTACTATTAGCTTTGGGCTGAGAGAAGGCAGAGACATTTGAACTGTTTTTGCTGAAAAGAATAATGTATTTACTTTTTATTTATTTATTTATTTTGGATGGCACTATCTGTTAGATGGTGCTAATGCCCAGCTGAATTATTTGACAATGGGAACCAGAAGGGAGACAAATTTTGAAAACATTGTAATTAAAAAAAAACAATCAAAGATGAAGTTTGGTCTGAAAGAGTTTAGCAGAAGAGATTTAGGAGAGAAAAGTAAGGGATGTGATAAAAAGTGGCTCTCAGAAAAGTTAAGCAAAATGCCCACAAACACACAGCTCTGTGATAAAAGCAATGACTGAGCTCAGGTTTCCCCAACACTTAACACTTTTTTTTTTCTTTTAATACTACTACATAATACCTACTGACAAAGATCTAGTATCCAATCAAAATCTAACTACAGAGCATGAAAGTACTGAAAGTATCGTAAATATGTTCGCCAATAACTAAGTTAAAATAGTCATAACACTTAGTGGAATTATTATTTTACTTTTTAATTTTTAAGACATTTTCAATTATAGTTGACATTCAATACTATTAGTTTCATGTGTATAGCACAGTGGTTAGACATTTATACAACTTACAAAGTGATCCCTTCGATTAGCCTAGTACACTCCTGATGCTGTACATATTTATTACAATATTATTGACTATATTCCCTACGCTGTACTTTACATCCCCATGACTGTTTTCTAACTGCCAGTTTGTGCTTCTTAATCCCTTCACCTTTTTCACTTTGTCCCCTAATATCCCTCCCACTTGGCCACCATCAGTTTGTTCTCTGTATCTGAGTTTGTTTCTGTTTTATTTGTTCATTCATTTTGATTATTAGATTCTTAGTGGGATTATTAAAACCCTAGGAGAAAAGTGCCATGTTTCCTTACATAGTGCATTCACTTTCACGTTGATTCCCACTTCTCAAAATAAAAATGCAACAAATAGAGGCATTTTCAAATATAACAATCAATTGCTTCATTCATAAAATCTTAGGGAGCTAATTATGTGGTGCAAGAAGCAACTATTCTATTTTTTTTTCCAAATATTTGGGAGATTTGTGACTCCATGACTATGTTTTCTGAATGGCAGTAATACCTGTTTACTCCTGCTTCACAGTGAGGCTAAAAACATCTGGTTCTGCAAAAGATATTTGACACTTATGAGCATTTTTTTAAAAATCTGAATTGGAAAATGGTTTAATTGATGCAAAATTAAATGCAAACTTCAAAAGGCGCAGAGTTGGGTGTAAGCATGAGGTGCTCGATCACCACTGCCCCTGAATGCACTCGGTATGGAAATGAGGCTAAGTAAGAGCACAGTCTGCTTCCTTCTGAACTGCCTGCCCAACCACATAAATTAATCAAATGTCAGCCAGCTCAGAAAGCCTGTGTTCCTCACAATTTCTAGAAGTTTAAATGTTTCCGAGATAATAAAAATCTGATCTTGGAAGCAGGCAAGGAATCAAGAGGTTAATTATCTGCTGACTTGGGCGGCTCTGGAGATGTGCTTGGCTTTATCCCTCTCTCATCTTAGCTCAATTACTCTTCCAAGTCAAATCTGATAGTTCTTCAAAACCTGTTTCCGCTTAAGACCCTTCTTCCTCCTGCTTAAACACTGCCTTAGCGATTTACATAAAATAGTCAGGTCTGTTATTTCATTCCTCATTGTACTTGGGCAGAACTTGGTTATTCATTTACGGTAACAAGAATTTACCCTATTAGTGCCAGGGATCTGCTGCTACGAATTGGTTTCCTGGATTCTCTCTTTTTTTTTTTTTCTTTTTTGCTCAAAGGGATTATACTTTAAGATCCAGCCACTAACTACAAACTGTCAGCATCATTGCCCACAGGTAGTGGCAAGTTGCTTTCTGAATAAGATTTGATCTTTCTGCAAACTGCCCATTCTTCATTTTCCCCAAATTTCATTTGTCTTTTCTTTCTTGCTTGCTTCTCCTCCTCCCCTCCTCCCCCTCCTCCCCCTCCCCTCCCCTCCCCTCCCCTCCCCTCCTCCTTCCTCCTCTCCGTCTCCTTCTCTTTCTCTTTCCTTCTCTTCTCTTCTTCTTCTCTTCTCTTCTCTTCTTCTTCTTCTTTTACACCTACAGTACCTGGTCTTCCTAGGTGGTCTCTCATCCAAGTACTAACCAGGCCTGACCCTGCTTAGCTTCAAAAATTTCATTTTTCTACTTTTAAAAATGTGACCCTTTGAACTACACATCCTCATGCCTTGGATTCTGTGCTGACCTCCCATCTCTACGATCTCTGCTTTTTTTAGGCTCCTCATCTATCTGTCTCCTGCATTCCTTAGAGAGATCTTGCTGAAGTTTCTTTCCAAAGCCTTCTTTGTCTCTTCTTTCTGCAGTCCCTCTGGAGAAGGAGAAGGCAGTGACCTAAGCCCCCATTTCTGACTTTTCTCCCAAATTCTAAGTCTGTGATGTCTATTTGGAGGTCAAATTGGCACCTAATTTTTATTCCTAAGCCTTCTTACAAACTAATTCTGTCTCCGTCTTTTCTTTAATTTATGTTTATGTCACTGATGCTTCACGCTCTATCCTTTTCTGTATAATCACTAATTCAGGATCACACCAGTGAAACTTGAACCTTTATTCAGCCTCCTGACTCTGTGCCACCCGTGCCTACTGTATCTTTCAATGAAAAACTATATTACACCAGACCTTGGCTCCCTGCTCCAGAGCCGTCAATACTCCCCAAAAATGCCTCCCTTGATAGTTATCCAGTTTCTTCTAGCAAAGGTTGATAGATTTTGCATAGTGAAACAAGACTGCGATCAAGAAGGAAATTAGATACAAAGAGTTAAGTACACAAAATAGTCCTTTTTCTACAACAAATATTAGACCGTCTAACATTTACTGTGTATTTTGCATCTTCAAGAAGGCAGGAGTTTGGCAGCATTTCTCCATTGTTTGCTAACAGAATCCTTTGTGAAGGTTTGGGAGGGCCACTTTTGCAGGGCTTGCTCTTGATCTGCAGAGTAAACTGAGAGGTCGTCACCTGCTGTAAATTGCCAGACTTTTTCACTTTTCCCTTGAACCTCTAGTCCTTCTTTACATATTCCCCAAATTCCTTTGGTCCAAGTCCTTAATCCATGCTTTATAGTCTTCTCATTGCTCCCACTCAACAGCCATGGGCACTCTCTGCCTGGACTCTCAGGGCCTGGACTCTGCTGACAGCTCAGCACCTGGGCCAGAGGGTGTGCTGTTCAAGTACAAGGGCTTTGGAGTCAGGCTGCCTAGATTCAATCTCCAGCTCTGTCATTTTTTACCTGGGTAACCCATAGTAAGGAAATTAAACTGAGACTTGTTTTTTTAATCTGTGAGATGGGAGTAAAATAATGCCCATTGCAAAAGGATATTAAATGAAATCTGTATATAAGACCATTTTTGTAGTGCTTGGTACATTAAAGGCAGTTAATAAATAGCTTTGACTATTGGTACTTAAATGGTAATAGATATTATTTCAACCTCCTTCAGAAAAGCCAGGTTGCTTACTTCAGCTAGACTGGGAACCCAGATACTAACATGTCTACCTAGCCAGGAGGAAAGTGACCTAATTCAGCCAGAAACTCAAAGGCCAAAGAAAAATGTCTGCTCCATTAACTGAGAGTAAACTGTTCCAGTTTACTACAGCCCTACTGGGTTCTCCCACTGGTCCCCAGCCTACATTCATAACTTCCAAGTACTGTAGAACTAGGCCCATGAGTTTTCTAACCTGCTTTCTGAGCAGATCCTGGAATCCCACCAGTGAGTTTACCCTTCAGGACTCACCATAGGCTGGCCTGCAGGCGACGAGGCTGGGAAACCATCTCAGAGGGGCTCCAGGGCCCCAGAGCTGCAGACCCAGTCCCACTCCTAACCAAAGGGAGTTAGAGGAAACCTAAGGCATACTTTCATGTGCCCCTGAGTTATTTTACAGGAGAAAAGCACCCAAGGGCTTGCCCAGAAAGGATAGGGAGCTATAGATTGAGCCACCAAAGGAAACTACTGTTAACCCATCTAGACCATCTAGGCAGAGCTATCGGTCTTCTAATCACAACACTCCTTTTCTCCTTGTGGTGCTTTGACTCTATTTGGTGCTAGGCTTTCCCAGAATTATCTGATTTAATCTCTTTTTCTAGAAAGGATAAGCAACCTACCAAAAGTCACACAGCAATTGCATGGGGGAGTTGCAGTTTTTAACTTGAAAATCTGACTCAGATTCCTGAAACCTGGAACCCTGTGCTAAATATTCTAGTATATATAGCTTTGGGCCCCTAGATGTTTCTGACACAAGGTCAGAGAAATTCAAAATACCTGTTAGACATGCTGGGTTTGAGCATGAGTGAGGCTTCATGTAAGAGTGAAAGGATTCAGGTTTGTGAACTGATTTATCCACATGTGGGCTTGGGGTGGATACTTCATCTCTCCAATTTTCAGATGTATTTGCACTGGAAATTAAGAGATAACAATGCCCACTTTTAGCATTGACAGAGGGCTAGATGTGATAAGCACGTAAAGCACCAACCTTGACACTAAGGAACCTTCATTCGAGTGTTTTGTTGAACACATGGGCTCTGGAATCCGAACTGAGTTTTCATTTCTGTCTCATCAGTTACTGGTTGTATGACTTTAAAAAAATATGGAATAACTCTCTTATTTATAGTGTTGGGATGATTATTAATTAGGTAATGTTTCCAACTGCTTGGTATAGTGTCCAGTAAGCATTTATTATCTTAGTTAATAATGTGATTATGATTGATGATGATGGTAATAATGATGATGATGTTTTTATTGGTTTAGATAGGTTAGGCTATGCTGCAGAAATAAAAAAAAAAAACAGAACAAAATATGAAATCTCAGAGGCTTACAACAAAGGTTGTTTATCTCCTGCTTGTCAAATTTTTTTTGTTTCCCCAAACCCAGCAACGAATTCAGTGTGGTTTTATGCTATGAAACCTCAAGAACTCAGCTCAAGAAGGCTCCACCATCTAGAAGCTGGCACCACCTGAAACATGTTTGGGGTCACCATAGCAGGGAAAAAATAGTGAGAATAACATGCTTTAGCTAGAACTACTCAAATGACTCCATCAGACGGCAAAAGGGCTAGAAAATAGCCTTTCTGTGTGTCCAGGGAGGAAGAGAGGGCTGGATATGAGTGAGCGCCAGTACCTCTACTACTATAGTGTTGGCAAAGAAAATGAGACAAGAGGATGGGCATTGAGGTTGGAGCCTTGCACTCAACAGGTGGTTAATAATTGGCAGCTATTGGTATTTTTATTATATGCTAATTAAGGTATAAGTCTTTATCACATAGTGGGTAACAAGATGGGCATCCCAGAGGGAAGATCTGGACTACTCACCAAATCTAGAAACAGGCTACCAGGGAAAGAAGAGATTCCCCTAAACAGGCCAGTGTGCTGGAGTCTGGAACTTCCCCAGCCAGCTCTGTGAGTTAGGGAATCGGGTCTGCCAAAGGTCTCTGATGCATCTGTAGTCATTCCTCCAAGGGTGATCCACAGACCACCTCCATAAGAATCACCTGGGAAATTTGTCAAATATGTAGATTTCAGACTCATCTCAGATCTATTGAATCAGAATCTTTTGAGTATGTGGGTGCGTGGGGGGCGGGTGGTGCATGGTAGAGTCTGCAATTTGTATTTTAACAAACTCACCTAATGATTTTTATGTGAACTGAGTGTGGGCACCACCAAAACAGACACTTCATTCCCTTGATTTCACCATGGACACAGCTCTGATTCTCAGACTCAGGGTGCTCCTTCAGTACATTGCCTTGTCCAACCCCTGATGCTGGGGAAGGAACTGAGGTTTAGCATCAGAGGAAGCCAGATTCAATTTCCAGCTCTATCATATTGCTGTATATTCTTGAGCCCACCATCCATAGCCCTGAACTCCAGGTTATTCATCTGTAAAATGTGTAGTACAATAAAATGGCCTGGCATGTTCTTGGAAGGATTCAATTATCATGTAAAAAAGGCATGATGACGATGGCAATGGTGATGTTGCTGCTGCTGCTGACGACAGTGGTGACGACAACCTTCTAGTCAGTGCCTGGACCTCACATATGTAACAGATGAAACACTCAACTATTTTTTACTGTCTGTCTGTAAAATTGAGTTTGGGACTTGATTATATGATGGGTAAGGAAGTACCAGGAATATATGTCAGGTCTGAGACGTAGTTCATGATTAACCAATGCCGGTTCTATTTTCCATTAATTCCTTGTAAAACAGACCTAATCCCTGATAAAATGGCTAGCTGGCTTTAATTACTTCTGAATTAGAGCCAGGAAAGTGGAGAGAGGAATTGGCATTGATAGAAATACATGGACTCCTAAGTACAGAGGAGAGTTATATTAATAATGATTAGTTTGTTTTCTGGTGTGAGTCCTACCTAACTTTGAGTTGCAGTCTTCGAAAACAACCATGATAGGTTATTTGATACAGTACCTCAGGCTTTCAAAACTCTCTTCTTGGGCAGAGTTGGTGTTTGTTGTCGTTGATTAATATAATTAGTTGAGAAGAGCTATATTGTGAGACTGACAGAGACAGATGGGTAAAAAGGAAAGAATGTGAGTAAGAAATGGAACCATGGCGGGTGACCCTTTTAACTCTATAAGTATGCAAGCCTGTGCAGAGTAAAGGTGGGGAGAGAAATGGTGGTGGTTTGCCAAGACAAGGGGTGTGGATACATGGCGGAATAAAAAACCTATAATGCTTGGTTTGCCTATTTAGTGTCTGTGTGTGTTTGAACTAAATCTGCTTCTGGCTCCAAATAGTTAATAGTAATCTTAGATTACTCCTTAAAATACTCCTTTTCTGTACCCAGTTCAAATAGAATTGTAATTGTTTGTTTAAAAAAGAAAATCAGATCTCACTATTAAGAAAACTTTATTCATTTGCTGATTCCTTCAGTATCAAAGTTCAATTTTCAAATACTAAAAATGTACATTTTTTTTTCTATTTTCTACTCATATCCAAGACTTTATGGAGATATTAACAATTACTTTAGGGTCTTTCTTAATTAATGTGTTAAATATATGATAGTTTAATATAGCCTTTAAAAATCACATGGAACAAATAGCATCAAAAATGCAAAAGCTTCCAGAAAGAGTCAGTGATCTTTTTCATGTGCAACATAAAAATGGTAGGCATGCTGACACCTAGTCTTGGTACAAAGGCAAGTCTCACTTTCATAGCAATGCAGTGGTCTCAAGATTTGTGACTGCCCTGGGCTGTCCAACTTTTTCTCCAACAGGAAATCTTCTAGCATTGCATCAAGTCTCAGTAAAGAAAAAGAAAATGTACTGGTAGAATTAGACATGAGTTTCTAGGCAAACATTTCTATAGAAACTGCTTTTCTCACTTTATGTTTAAAAACACCTTCGACATCCTTTAAAATTCAGGTTGTCATGGTTACGGTTGTTGTGCAGAAAGTAAGGTTTACAAGCATCTCTGAGCTCATCAGTTAATGCCAACAGATCAGAGATTTTTGAAAATTGATATTTATAAAATACCAACCCATTTTTTACCCCCCTCCAGATCATAAGTCATATCACTGAAGGCTATTGTATAGGTGTACAGTATTATCAGTGCTGGTTATCACTGTGGACTTGGCATTTTGAAAGGCCACATAAGTGCCACATTGACCATATGCTATATGTGGCCTTTGATCTAAGTTCACATGTGGTGGGTCAAATTCATTTGCTGACATTCACCAAAATGAAGAAGTGCCATTCTGACAGACAAAGCTGTCATCCTTCACCTCCATTGTCACAGATCTGTCCCTATGACAACCACAACTCTAATTGCTACCTGCTTGAAAACCACATTAATCAAATTTTTTAAGATAGCTTTCTTACAGGATTTATAATTTAAATCATGATGTGTCTAAGATCAGGTGCTACTGCTTTATATAAGAACCTTAAAACCATACCAGCCCAACTCGATGCAATTTTCTATGCTTGATAGACCAGGTTGTTAATGAATAGGGTAAATCTATGTCATACATGTTTCAATGCAAAATTAAAGTTATATCCCTTTTAGTAACCACAGTGTTGCAACATTTGAAAAGTTTGTGTTCTTTGTTTTCTGAAGGTTCTTTTTTTTTAAATTAAGTTTATTGGGGTAACATTGGTTAATACAGTTATATAATTTTCAGGTGTACATTATAGTTTGATATCTATATATTCTATTGTGTGACTCCCACCCAAAGTCCAGTTTCCTTCAGCTACCATATATTTGATCCTCTTTACCCACTTCACCCTCCCCCACCCCTCCCTATATTTGACCTTCTTTACCCCATCTACCTGAAGGTTCTTTTTTATGTGTCTTTTAACATATGCTCAAAAATTTGGGGGAGATTCAGATGTCAATATCTATTCTTTGACCAGTTTCATTCTCCAATCAACCTGACTATCTTTTTCATATAGACCTTAAGTTCATTGCTACAAAATCTTAAATCCCACAGTACCAATACCATGATACCCATTAATTGTTTAGAAAGTATTTTCAAACTATGAAAATGTGATTTGACTAAAATAAAACTGTTGATTCAGCATCTTCCCCAGAAAGCAGTCTTTGTAATAATCTCTTTGGTCTTTCGTTGGCTTTATTTTTAAAAGCTAGGAATAAATCTAGCTCAGCTAGAGTCACAAGAATTCATAGTGTTGCTTAGAGATACAGAACTAGCAAATGATGAATGGTCCTATTTTTTCCCATGGTATTTTTAAAAGCTGGATTTTTTCAAAAAACGTTCTTTCCAAGATTTTTTTCAAAATGAAATTTTTACCAAGAAAGAGAAAATGGGTAGGCTACAAGACATAGAAGGAAAAACAAAGAATCAAAATAGGAACATTCAAGGTATCTGACTACCTAGGGATCAAGAGTGAAAATAAGAGGTAAGGGTTGAAATTCAAATTTGTGATTTATTAATATATATGTAGTAACAAAGGCCCTAAGAGTCAAATCAATGGTGTTATTCAGGAAGAGTGAGCAAAGTAAAGATAGAAGGTAGCTGAGAAGAAACCCAAAGCAAGCCTAGCATTTGATAATTTCAGGGGGAAAAAAAAGACATCCAGCAAAGCAGAATGAGAAGAAACAACACTCAAAGAAGTAGCAGAAGCATGAAAATATCTTGGCGAAGAAGCAGAGAGAAAAAATAACAAGAGTGTGAAATTTTTCTGTAAAGTAAAATGAGAAGGATGGAGACTTGGAAGTGCTACTTCCCTGTTTGTTTCCTCAAGAGACTGAGCTCCCAGAATAAGGGAATGATCTTGGCTTTATCATAGTCCCAGAATTTGTCTAGCTCAATGCCTAGAACAGAGAACTCATTCTATCACTATTTGATTAATAAAAGAATGAAAATGTTAAAGGTGTATGACACCTGAAATGAGTCGACTGCATGTGTTGGTTGGGAGCTGCTGGTGACCCTTCCTAGAAGAATCTGAGGGGACATTGAGGCCAGATTTCTCCCCTTAGATAATGTGGTATTATCCTGAGGGGTCCTTTTACATTTCCATAAAAAGAAAACTCTAGTTCCCTTAAATGATGTGACACAGTTTTCACAATCAACTGCATTTAGACTTTAAAATGCAATTAAAATGTAACTATCATGTAAATTGGGTTAGCTTGAAGATGTTTCCAAAATCTCTCTGATTCATCTAAAATGGGAAGTGAAGTGATACCAAATGTAGCATCCTTAATATCTCACAGCCACCCACACCCTGCCCGATGAGTCCACACATGGTTCGTTATGGGGCTCGTGATTGTTATAAGAGAACAAGCATCTGATAACATTGGTCTGTTATCTGCAATCATCTCAATGGTTGATCTGAATCACAGCACTGTTAATAAGATGGACTGTGTGGCAATGAGCTATTAAAAAGCAATAAAAAAAGACTCAAATTAATCTAAAAAGTCAATTCTGTGACAATCTATGGAATCAGGATTAGATAATGAGAAACCTGATTGAGAATAACATTCTGAAGGAACCACGGGGGCCTGACTTCATTTTTGTTCTGGAATCCACTACCCTCGATTTGGATAAGATAATAAGAAAAAAAAGAAAGAAAGAAAGAAAAAAGAAAATGCCATCTTATAACTATGACACTCTTGTTCAAATTTTAGAAAATTGCTACTTTGAAGAGTGCTGTGAGGGGAAAAAAAGCAGGCCTTATTGTTGTCTGAAATACTAGATGTAGAGGTTCTGTTGTCTTCTGAATCAGAGAAATGTGCCTAGGTATTTGATGGCAAACTTCTGAATTAGTATAAACATACGATTGCCATAAACACATCTCTGCTGAATGGATAAGGAATAAAGTAACATAGGATTTATGAAAGGAGGCAACAAAAATCCTGGTTTCTTGTCACCAAGACACAGAAGTCAAGCCCTGGAAGCAGGTAAGTAAAACTTAATCTAGTCCTATTAGGAGCTTGTTAGCTGCCCACAGTGCCTTTTATCTGGAGTCTTTGAAAACATCAACCTTTGTGCAACAACCACAACAAAATCAATTTTCTTCAGCTTAAAAGTATACCCTTCATCAGCCTGGACACACAGGCAATCACTCCTCTAAAGCAAATGCTTTAGACCTTAAGAGGGTATGTCACCTTTGTAGATCAGTGTGTATTTTAGAGTTTCATGGATATAGCACAATGTTAGCATTACATCCTTGAAAGGAAGATGCTTTCATTAGATTGGTTAGGGATGCATGTTCGAACTATGGACTGAATCATCATCAGATAGAATCCATCAATACTTGCGCTTATAAAGAACCAGTGACCCTTAACAAAGAAAGATGAAATGGTGTTGGCATGTTGAAACGAGCTGATATATTATGACTGTGTATTGATTCAACTCAAGGAGCTTGTTTATTCTTTCATTTATACTGAACACTATGTTCAAAACACTAACAAAACTACTTTCTCCCTACTGAAGAACCTTTGCTACTGGAGTTCCCTTTGACTAGAGTGTTTTCCTCTCCTGGCTAATTTCCACCCAGACTTCAGAGCCACATCAGGTGCTCTTCTTCATACCTGTAGCCCCTGGGCTCAACCCTGTCTGCACATTGACTCACCTGGGAAACTTTAAGCCATGTTGATGCCTGAGTCCTCCCTAGAGATTTACATGTAACTGGTATTGTAATGTATTTAAGGATATGTCTTAGACATCAAGATTTTTAAAGCTCAGATAATTCTAAAGTACAGCCAAGGTTTGAGAACTACATTTCATAGCATCTTGTGATCACCTCTGACCAAGATGGCCTTAATGTTCCTCCTCAGCTTGACTAAACGTTAGACAGGTTTGTTCCTAACTATAGGTTCCTTACCTCCTTTTCTTAAAGAATTTACGTGGGAAGACTTACAATTGTAATTCTTTATCTGCCCTTTGAAATGTCTTCTTCCAGCATTTACTAGTTTTACCAAGCAGGAATGTCTTTCTCAAAAACCTAAACCATTCATTTAAAATGTAATCACTAAAGGAGACAGAGCCCCTATCCTCCAGTCTCTGTGGGAGGGGAGGGGCCTAACTCCAATAAGTCCCAGTTAACAAATCAGACGGCCCAATACACTGACCAACCTGCTCCTCAATGTTCTCTAGTTCTTTTCCACTAGCTCATCCCAGTGCTTATACACTTGCCTTTTGTTGAAGCAGGGTTAAGTGTAATCTTTCTCCTCTATTGTAGTAGTCTTAAGTAAAGTTTTCCTTGCCTGTTTAATTCTGGCACTATATTACTCTTGTCTAGACTGGACCACATTTTATTTATAATACCCATTTGTATTTCAGTCTTCTCACTCCTCTGTGGTCTCCATTTTGTTTTGTTTTGTGTTTTGGTTTTGTTTTCCTTTCTCCCCTCAACATCTAGCCAGGACAGGGCACATAGCAGGCCCCAATGCATTTCCTTTTACGTTTTAAAACTGCACTGAAGACTGGAGTTGCTTGATGTGTACACATTAATTATTTGACTTCAGTCTATGCAACCATTGAGGGAAAAAAGTGGGAGAGAGGAGCTTGAGGAACAGTCACTCAGAGGAAGAGCAGAAGACCAAGAGAGGAACCAGAGATGAAGACCCTTTATTTTTCCCACTGTCCTTTGTCCCTTTCAAATTAGACCTTGGCCTTCACTGCCCCAGAGAAACAACAGACATTAATTCTTGGCTTTTGAACTTCTAAAGGCTCAGGTCTAGGCAATTTAAGTGCATGGAAGGGACTTTCAAGGATAATTCTGACACCATGCAATTTTTGCTTTATGTTACTGACTTCAGAACATGACCGTTTGGCCTCCACGCAGACCTCCACTTGAGTTGCGTCTCCCCTCTTTCCTTTTCCTATATAATATGTTGCTTTTGAACATTTCTTAGGAATTAGTTGCCTTTGACAACTTATTTGGTGCTTTCAAAGCTTGCTCCTTGAAATTAATATTCTTTAAGAGTAAATGAAATAATTTGTCTGTTTTCACAGAAGTGGTTTTTACCTCTTAATATAACTTTTAATAGTGCCTGAACATCTCATTTTTCAAATGAGAATTAAATAACTGAATAATTAACTTAGATTAATTTTCCCAGGAGTTTCTTTTTCTAAAACATAAATTTTTAACTGGCAAAATTTATATCTATATAGTTCAAGATTCCAAGAACCATTTGAAGAGGAAAGCACTTAAAGGTATTTTTTCTATAGAAAAACCAATTGAAATAACATGGTTTAACATTTACTTGCAGGTGTTATGAAAAAAAATAAAAAAGAACATGCCCTGGCTGAAATCTTTATATTTTAAAGGTAATTGATACACAATTCAAAGTTAGCTTCTGATTGGCAGGATTATGTATAATTTATTATTTTATCTCCAGCATGGTACCTGATAGTTGCTCAGTAAATTTCAGTAGTCAGCTTAGGCTAAATTTTGCTTTGGTAAGAAATGATCTCATAATTTTAGCTATTTATGTTAGCCAAGATCTATTACTATGTCATGTTACAGATCCATTGCAGGTCAGTGCCAACTTCTACGTCTTCTTCATCTCAGGACCAGCTAAAGATTGTTCTCTAGAACAGGCTGGTTTCATAGCAAGGGCAAAGATAAGAACCATGGCATGGTTTATCAAGTACCCACTTCTAAGTGGTACATGTGACTTCCACTCACATTTCATTGGCTGAAGCAAGTCACATGTTCAAGCCTAATATCACCAGGACAGGACTTTCTATGGAGGAGCTAGCTGCAAAGAAAGAGCAAATATTTTTGAATAATAATATCACTTTTTATAGTATTTGTTGAGTGAACAAGCTTCTTTTATAGTGTGAAACTTTATTCTGCTCTATCAATCCTAATACAGTTCTTGTTTTTCAAACATACAATAATTACAATTATTTGTCTAGGGCCATGCTAAAGAAAGTACCACAAAGTAGGCTTAAATAAAATAAATTTATTGTCTCATAGCTCTGGAGATATGCAGTTCTAGATCAAGGTGATACAGGGTTGGTTCCTTCTGAGACTCTGAAGATATTGGATTAGGGGCTCAACCTATTCCAGTATAACCTCATTCTAATTAATTACATATGCAATGGCTTCATTTCCAAATTAAGGCATACCAGAAGGCACTAAAGGATTAAGACTTGAACATATGAATTTTGGGGACAGTTCAACTCAAAGAAAACAAACATGATGCTTGTCAAAAACAGTCCCTATTCTGGCTATGATCCTGGTGACATTGTTACCAGGGAGCCCTCATTCATTCTAAAAATTGTATCAGATTGGATGATCAGTTAAATGGCCACCCTAAAAATAATACACGGTTAACAAAGAGAATTTGAATAAACATAAAAACAGTTAAACTAGAAAATTTAAAAGAAATCATCTTTAAATACCAGCCCACTTGAAAGTCTACTCTTAATATTTTGGTGTGTACACATAATTTTTAATGAAACTGGAATGATACTATAAGACTATTTTGTAATCAGACTTTCTCTTCATAATATTTTTGTACATTTGCCTATAACTTAAATTATTTGAGAACATGATTCTTAATGATTACATAATAGTCCATCAGATCCACCTCATAATTCATTTAATGACTTTCCTTATTGTGGGTCATTTAGGTGTTTTCCAAGAGACCACTATTCACAAAGTCATTTTTTGTCATAAAAAATATCAAACAGCAATTTTAGAAAGATGTAGCAAGAATTTCATGCAGTTATGGGTATGTTTCTTATAACAGTTTAATTAGAAATGATATTCCTCATGCATATGTACAAAGGGACTTGAGCAATTTTTTCTTTAGTTTTCTGTAGGAAGGGTGGGGTTTCCAAAAGTCAGTGCCTATAAACTGAACTACAAATACTCTTTTTTGTTTGTTTTGCAACTAGCTTCTTACTGATTTTATTTCTGTTAGACTAAGTAGTTTGGGCTTTTATTTTTATAAAACTATCCTGGGAAAAAAGTGACTACTTCCTTGCAATAAGTCAATACTCTTAGAAAATACTCCTTGGCATTTCTTGTCCAACTTCCACTTCATTTTACACGTCCTGGATTAGAAAAATCAGTTTCCTGGTTTAGGCAATGGTGGTGATAACCGCATAGCTGCACTTTATAGGGGTGTGTGCCCTGCTGAAGGAAGTAGTGACTGAATGACTTAGTTGGGAATGATGGGAAGGGAGGGCATGAAGAGGGAAGAAGGAGCATTCCAAAGACTTTAATTCATTAGATGGGTTCACAGTCTAGAAATCTTTGTCGAAGTACCAAGTAATTCTGATGCAGTTGGTCCATGGATCACACTCTGTCGTAGAGCATATTGTACCACCATTGTTCAATTATGTATCTGTTTCCTGATAGAATTGTGCATTTCCTACAGGGATATTCTGTTCCTGATCATCTTTCTAAACATCTGGAATAAAGTAGCACTTGATAAGTGAGGATAATAAGGTTTAATGGTATGGGAATGAGATTGATTTCACTGTATTCAAACAAAATTTGCACATCTACTATGTGTTTGTCACTATGCTTGACATAAGATAAATAAGATGTGGTCACTGCTATTGGAAAACTCACAGTCTAATACAGGAGGCAAAACAGTAAGGAAATTTTTCAGCTCAAAAGTGATGTTTCAAGAGTAGAATTACATAAAAAAATACTATGGATCTTAAAAGATGTTAATTTTCTGGTAGTGTTGGTAAAACATTTTATAAGAAGAGGTTTGTGCATTCATTCATGTATTGATTCAGTCATTCAATAGGTTTGTTAGTTCATTCATTAATTTGTTCATTTATTCAGAGGTAATAATCAAACATCAATTGAGAACAGTGCTACATACAGGTCATTTCCTTTTAGTCTTGGGGACTCCACTCATTTCCAAAGTGACTTAAGTCATTAGTATCCCCCTTCTCCCTCTGTCAGGTTGGTTCATGTAATATAAAAAAGTTAGATTCTTTTGCCACACTCTGCCCTTCATCCTGGGACCTGGTGTCAAGTTCTATGGGTTTTGACAAATGCATAGTGTTATGTTCCACAGTTGCAGTATCATGCAGATCATACTGTATGGTCGCCCCTTGGTATCCATGGGTGATTGATTCCAGGACTCTCTGCAGACACCAAAAACTGTGTATGCTTAAGTCCTTTCTATAAAATGGCATAGCATTCGCATATAACCAATAAACATCCTCCCATATACTTTAAATCATCTCTATTATAATACCTACTACAATGTAAATACTATGTAAATAGTTGTCATACTGTATTGCTTAGGTAATAATAACAAGAAAAAAAGTCTGTATTTGTTCAGTACAGACACAACCCTCGAAGGCCAAATTACATTGTATATGTCAGCAACAACATGTTTTTTCCCAAATACTTTCCTTCTGCAGTTGGTTGAATTCATGAATGCAGAACCTGTCGATACACAGGGTTGACTGTATCACACAGCTCTTCCATCTTAAAAAATCCCCTGTGCCTCATCTCTTAAACCCTTCTCATCCCTTCTACCAAGCTTCTAGAAGTCACTGATTTCTTACTCTCTATAGTTTTGCCTTTTCCAGAATGTCACAAAAATGAAAACGTACAGTATACAGCCTTTTCAAATTGGCTTCTTTCATTCATAAATATGCATTTCAGAACCATTCGTGTCCCTGCATGTCTTAGTATTACAATCCTTTTTATAGTTAAATTGCACTCCATTGTATGGATGTGCCACAGTTTGTTTATCCACACACCTATCGAACAACATCTTGGTTGCTTTGTTTTTGATGGTTATGAATAAAGTTGCTTTAAACATTCATGCAGAATGTTGTGTGGACATAAGTTTTCACATCACTTGGGTAAATACTCAGGAGTTCAACTGCTGGGTCATATGGTAAAATTACATTTAGCTTTATAGAAGTAACTGCCAAATTATTTTCCAAAGTGGCTATGCTTGCTATTTTGCATTCTGACCAGCAATGAATGAGAGTTCTTACTGGTTGTTTTGCGTCATTACCAGCAATTGGTATTGTTTTGTTGTTATTATTTTCACCATTTTAATATATATGTAGTGGCATCTTATTGTTTTAATTTTCATTTTCTTAATGACATGATATTGAGCATCTTTCATATACTTATTTTCTACATGTATCTTTTTTAATGAGGTGCCTATATAAATCTTTTGCCCATTATTTAATTGGACTTTTTCTCATTGAGTTTTAAGAATTTTTTATGTATTTTAGATAGAAGTCCTTCATCAGATGTGTTTTACAAATATTTCCGGTCCGTAACTTTTTTTTTCGGTTACTTAACAGTGTCTTCTGCAGAGAAGAATGTTTTAATAAAGGCCAATTATTATTATTTTTTTTAATGTATCATGCTCTTGGTTTTCTATCTAAAAACACATCACTAAACCCAAGGTCACTGAGATTTTCTGCTGTTTTCTTCCAGAAGTTTTACAGTTTAGCATTTTTCATTAGGTCTATAATTCAGTTTGAGTTAATTATTATGCAAAGTATAAGGCCTTTGTCTAGATTCTTTTAATTTTTTTCCTACATATGGACATCTATTCGTTCTAGCAACATTTATTAAGAAGACTATCTATCATTTCTCTATTGAATTGTCCTTGTCTTTGTGCCTTTATAAAACAAAACAAAACAAAAAAAGTTGCATATGTTTGAGTCTATTTCTGAGCTACCTATTTGGTTTAATTGATGTATGTCTATTCTTTAATAACAAATTGCCTTAATACACTGTCTTGATTATTCACATTACCTAAATTCAAGCTTTATATTAAGTCTTGAAATTGGGTAATGTGAGTTCTACAACTTTGTTCTCCTTCAGAAGTGTGTTGTCTATTCTTAATCTTTTACTTTTCCATATAAACTTTTATTTATCCCCCCCCCCCAGGCTTTATTGAAATGTAATAGACAATTAGTTGCTCGTATTTACATTGTAATTTAAAGAATTTAATGATTTTTTAAAAAAATTAGAGTTGACATACAATATATTAGTTTCAGTTGTATAGCATAGTGATTAGAGATCTATATAACTCACGAAATGATCATCCCACTAAATCTAGTACCCCTCGCCCCTATATATTTATTACATTATTAACTATTTTCCTTATGCTACTCTTTACATCTCCATGTCTATCTTAGCTATCCATTTGTACTTCTTAATCCCTTTGCCCTTTTTTCACTGTCCCCCCAACTACCCTCCCATTTAATAGCCCTCAAAATATTCTCTGTATTTATAAGTTTGTTTCCATTTTTGTTGTTGTTGCTTTGTTCTTTAGATTTCATGTGTACATGAAATCATGTGATATTTGTCTTTCTCTATCTGACTAACTTCATTCAGTGCAATACCCTCTAGGTCTGTCAAGGCAATATCTTTTTCCATACCGTTCCTTTTAGTCTGTGTGTGTCTTTTAATCTGAAGTGAGTCTCTTTCAGGCAACATATGTAGGGTCTTATTTTCTTCATTTAGCCACCCTATCTTTTGGTTGGAGTACTTAATATTTTCCAGTTGAGGTATTGTTGATAGGAAGGTAACTATTACCATTCTTTATTCCTGTTTTTGATACATTTTTTTTCTTAAAGAAGTCCCTCCAACATTTCCTACAATACTGGCTTGGTGTTGATATAATCCTTTAGTTTATTTTTGTCTGGGAAACTCTTTGTCTGTCCTTCGACTCTAAATGATACCTTTGCTGGATACAGAATTCTTGTTTATAGATCCTGGGTTTCATTACTTTGAATATTTTATGCCAAGCCCTTTTGTCCTGCATAGTTTCTTTTGAGAAATGAGCTGCCAGTATTATGGTGCTCCCTTGTAGGTAACTAACTGTTTTTCTCTTGCTGCTTTTAGGATTCTCTCTTTGTATTTAACCTCTGGCATTTAAATTATGATTTGTCTTGGCGTGAGCCTCTTTGGGCTCATCTTTTTGGGGACTCTTTGAGCTTCCTGGGGTTGAATGTCTATTTCTTTCACTAGGTTAGGAAAATTTTCCATCAAATTATTTCTTCAAAAAGCTCTCCACCTTCTTGTCCTCTTTAGGTATCCTTTAACTGAATGTTTTTACATTTAATTTTGTCCCATAGGCTCCTTAAATTATTATTATAGTCTTGGTTGCTTGTTTCTTGCCATTCCGATTGGGCGTCCTTGACTTCCCCATCCTCTATATCAGTGGTTTGATTCTTCTTTATCCACTCTGTTGATTCCCTCTAATAGATTCTTCGTCACAGATAATAATCTTTACTTCTTACTGATTCTCTTTTATAATTTCCATTTCTGTTTTTATGTTTTTTATCTCTTTGTTACAGTTCTCACTGAGTTCATCTACACTTCCCTAAGTTCATTGAGCATCTTATAATCAGTATTTCGAATTCTGTGTCTGTTAGATTATTTGATTCCATTATTTCTGAATCTCTGCTCTGTTCTCTCATATGAATTCTGCTTCTTTGTCTTTCATTTTGGCTGCCTTTCTGTGTCTGTTTCTATGTACTAAGCAAAACTCCCAAGTCCCTGGTCTTATTTGCATGGCTTTGTGTAGCAGATGGGTCCAGTGGAACAGTCTTGAGAAGGATTCAGCTGCAGGTCAAGTTTAGCCCCAGCCTGTGTCCCTCCAGGGCCACCTATTAAGATTCAGCAAGCAATCCACAGATGCTGCGCTTATAATTGCCTCAAGAGGCTACTCCAGAAACCGAGGCCAGTTGTCACCAGTGTGGGTCTTGGGGTTGCTCAGTAAGGAGCACTGGACTTGCCAAGAACACAAATGGATGTGGCTTGGGTAGGGGCTGTGAGTTGGGGGAGGTGTAGCTTTAGGGAATCCTCTAGAAAGAGCAACCTTTGTTATTCAGGTTGATAATGTCTCAGCTTGATGGCACAGAGTTCACACAGTGGGAAGAGGGTAGGCTCAACAGAGGAAAATGGATACTGCCAGCACTTCTGCTTGGAAGAAAACCTCACTCTGGGCCTCTCCAAAAACTCACTGTCCTCCTGTAAGTCCCTGTGCCTCCCAAGCAGCCGACCTGGTGCTGGTTCTTGGTGCAAGCAAGTCCATCACTATAAAAGTCCAGTTTCAGACACAGCCCCTATAAGAGGTGTCTGTAGCTGCCGCTGCTTCCCATTCAGCTGTTGGGACCAGGCAGCTCGTGTTTTCACACCGTCCTACCTACTACCATTGGAAGTTGATTAATTATTTCCTCCTAGTTGTAGTCTTCTGTTTGTCTAGATCCCAGGTGACTTTGCTTGCTGTTTGCTCCATGTTTCTGTCACATCTTTGATGTGGTTGCAAGAGGGATGAACAAAGCCTCTATCATCTATGCCATTTTAGGTGCCTTCCATATGAACTTTTAGAATCAGTATATCAATATCTACAAAATATTGTTAGGATTTTGATAGAGATTGTGTTGAATCTATAATCAAGTGGGAAGAATTGACTTAATAACCAATTTTGAGACATCCAATTCGTGAATACAGAATATATTTATTTAGAAATTCTTTGATTTTGTAGTTTTTGTGCTTTTCAGCATAGATATTCAGTTAAATTTATGCTAAGTATTATGCATATTATATAAGCAATTAATTGACTTTGTTCCTTGATTTTTTATCTTGTTACCTTATACTGAAATAGAAGTTATTTTGTAAATTCTGTTTTTTTTTTTTTTTTTTACATAGACAACCATGTGATTTGCAAACAAGGACAGTTTTACTCCTTTTCCAATATGTATACCTTTTATTTTATTTTCTTGTCTTATTATTATCTAGCATTTTCAGTATGATGTTTAATAAAAGTGGTGAGAGGAAATATGCTCCCCTTGTTCCTGATCTTAGTGAGAAAGCACCCAGTCTCTCATTACTAAGTATGATGCTACTTGTAGGTTTTCGTACATGGTCTTTATCAAGCTAAGGTTTTTATCAATCTGCTGTTATGAATTGGTATTGAATTTTGTCAATTGATTTTTCTGGATCAATTGACACAATCATACAATTTTTTTTCTCCTTTTGTTAATGTAATGTATTACGTCGATTGATTTTTAAATGTTGAACCCAACTTACATACCTGGAATAAAACCCAGTGGATCATAGGTATAATTTTTATATGCTGTTGGATATGATTTGCTAATATTTTAAAATGTTGCATCTATGTGCATACAAATATTGGTTTGTAGTTTTCCTACATTGACATTAGGGTAGTGCTGGATTACAGAATGATTAGGAAGTATACTCTCTGCTTTTATATTCTGGAAGAGATAGTGAATAATTAGTAGTATTTCTTCCTTAAATGTTAGGTAAAATTCACCAGTAAAACCATCTGGGCCTGATACTTGGTAAAATTTATCAGCAAATTTGGTTGATTATCAATTATTGCCTTAACTTAATAGTATAGGACTATTAGGTTGTCTATTTAATAGTTTATACCTTTCAAGGAATTAGTCTTTCACCTAAGTTAGCAAATGTAGGCCTATAGTTGTTCATAGTATTCCTTTATTATCCTTTTAACATCCATGTGATCAGTTGTGATCAGTTCTTTCACATCTGATATCAGTAATTTTCTTCTCTCTTTTTCTTTATTAGTCTAGCTAGAGGTTTATCAATTTTATCGATCTTTTCAAAGAGGCAGCTTTTGTTAAGTTTTCTATTGTTTTCCTGTTTTAAATTTAATTGATTTCCCTTGTTTTAATTTTTTTCCTCCTGCTCGTTTGAGTGATTTACAATTTTAAAAGATCACTCCTGTTGCTCTGTGGAGATTTGATTGGAGGGAAGCAAGAGTGGACACAAGGAGACCAATTAGAAAGCTGTAGATGAATTCCAGGCCAGAGATAATGGTGCCCTGAATCAGGGTGAATGAACTAGAATCAAGCTCACAAACTGCTCTAAGCCAACCTTAATCTACAGAGTCAAAATCAATCCAATGGGTACATGCAGAGGGACTTGGGAGAGAGAAAGACACATATAAAAGAGGGAGCAGTCTATAAAATATAAAGATATAATCTCAAGTCACTACTTTCAATTAATTGAGTGTGAGTGAAAGTTTAACAGTCAACTCTCAGAAAGAAAAGAAAAAGAACTGATTTGTAGTGTTTCTCCATTTATATGGTGTAAATACTCCCATCACGGCCAATTTCAAGCTATTAAAGCAACACCACTGAATGCATAGTTGGGAATAGATGCGTACCAGCTAATGCAAGCTGGCACGAGCCAGCTCCAACACAGCACTGCTTCTAATCCTTTGGTGCCTCTAGGATTTCATGAGGAACTTTGGAGAAATTAATACTGATGATAGGATTTTAGACCTCAATTACACTTGCTTTCTTCATTCTTACTGTTCTGAATGCTTGGTGGAACATAAAAAATATATAAATTTTTAACAGGGAAAGAATAGGGTATGGGAGAGGTCATACCTAATATGTGCCCAGAACATAATAGGACTCCACTAACTATTTGTCAAATTGAATTGAATTCTACCATACTCCTTGTAAGCCTTTACCCATACAGAACTGAAATTTTCTCACATTTGTGATCCTATCAGGGACCTAATAAATAAGTACTTTTAAACATTTGAGTTAAAGTTAGTGCCTCCTCATGAGATGTCATTGCCATCTCCTTCTCAGTAAGAATTTGCTTCTGCTTCCCAGTCAAATGAGTATAAACATGCTTTCTCAGCTTCGTTTAATGGAATAACCTTAGAGCACAGAGACTATCTCACCACCTTGGTTCCACCTCTGAGGTTATTAACACAATTTATTAGGAAGTTATAGGAAATTAGTTGCTGAATATTTCAAAATGGAGAGGAAATAATGTAACTCCATTGTTACCATAGAACCACCATAACGTGGAGTAACCTGTAGCCATAGTAACAAGATAAGGACACAGTCCTTAAATGTTTAACTACTATTCTACACGTCACACATATTCAAGTACAGCTGATTCTTGTTGTTTATAATTGAATCGAATCAATTTTCTGATACATTTGGGGTCCACTTTTCGAAAGTGGTTTTCAATTACCTTAATTTAAGATGATGAATGTAATAAGATATTATTTAGGCCATTATTGTGAGAACAGAAATAGAACTACTCTATGTATAGAAAGGAGCTAAAAAGGGCCTTTAAAAAATGAGTAAATATTTTTCAATGAGCCAAGTAGTGTCTTTGAGGATAAATATTAGGAATATAAAGGTAAATTCATCTCTGGGTCTTCAAAAGTGACATATATCTGACACTATAAGTACTAAGTGAAAAGATATTAACTGTATTAGATATTCATAATAATAATACTGTACAACAATAGCTGATATGGTTTGAGAATTTACCTTGTGTCAGAATACTGTCAAGGATTGTCTTATTTAATCCTCAGGAAAATCCTATGAGGCAGGTACTGTTCTCACCTCCACTGTGTAGTTTTGGAAACTGAGGAATAAAGATATTACATATCCAGACCAGAGTCATCTGGCTGGTAAGTGGCAGGGTGGAATTTGAACCCATGCAGTCCAACTCCATAGTCCATAATTCTATCCGCTCTCCTGCTGCCTCTTACTTCTTTGCCAGCCAGTCACAAAGGGCTCTGAGTCCATGTGTGCCGCCCATGTTCTCTCAGCCCCTGTGCCTCTCATCATCTCCCTGGTGTCTAAAAAAAAACAGTGCCTCAAAGAGTACCCAGACACTACTGGCTCCTGATCTTCACATTGACCCCACTAAATTCATATTTATGGCTTAGGCTGGTGTGCAGGTGTTTTGCTTAGAGCCAGAGAACACAGATGAGTAAGGTCTTAGTTCTCCATGACCTTGGAGACTAGTGGGAAAGGATACAGGTGAACAAACGGAAGACCTCTAGTATAGCAATTTCTTCAGAAAAACAAAACAAAACAAAAACAAGTGCAAAGCAGAGAGCAAAACAGGGCTCTGAATGACAGGGTGGTTTATTTCCATTTGCTGAGCTGTGTTGACATGGCCCTCGGTGCCTGTTGAACAATTAAATCCATGCAAAAATAATGACTGCATTGTTGCTGCTAATAATGACAACATCACCCGTGACATGCCAGGAATGTTCCCAGCATCACAACTTTGTTCAAAAGCCTCTGATCTTCAAAATTACATACCCGCTCTAATAGTGATTTTCTCCTTTTCATTAAGCTTGGCGTAGTCGTAATATTGGGTTTCAAACAATAAATATCAACCCAAATGCTGTCACCACCTAACATTGGTGATTGGCAGCCAACAAGGAAGTCAGCGTCACCCCTGCTCTGAGTTTGTCAGGGAACAAGGCAGCATTGCGGCTTGTGGTACCTCGACAAACAGCTCATCACTGTAATTAAAGCAGAATTGAATGTCCTACTGCTCTGTGCTTCATCTCCCTTCATGTGGACAAATAAATTGGAGGAGCAGCATATGGATGGAGACCAAAAATTGAATATAATATCCCCATGCTTTTATCAGCAAGGGCAAGGAGTAACACATTTGTGGTGTCTCCATTTGCATCTGGGCCATCTGTACTGCAAACCCCATGATGCCAAAGTGGGATGAAATCATGTTCCTGACGCTGTTCTCCAGGCAGCGTGAGGGCTCCTTATCTCCACTGATCTACCTTGTGTAGTACAGGATAAGCAGGCACTGTAGCTGCTGTGCGTAAGGAGAGATGGCTATTTCCACGAATGTTTCACACAAGAGGATGCTGTTCTCGAACCAGACACCTGGTGGATGGAGCCTTCTGCTCACAGAAGTCAAAATCTCTAGCCCAGGTGATGAACTCATTCTGACAGTTAGAATTTTATATGATCTTCAGGGAAATTTAGCCTTGAGCAGGAAAAAAAGTACACAAATAGCTGGTCTGAGTGTCTCTCTTTTTACTCCCCCACCCTCCTCTGGCAGGATCTAGGCACAGTAAAACTGATACAATATCTGTGGGAAATAGATATCTATTCAATCAAAAAAGTTATCCTGTATCTATGATGTTCCAGGCCCTAAATTTACAGTTGTGATCAAATTGGGTCTCATGATGCCTGACTTGAATTTATGGCTGATCATATGTTCCCATCTCCTCAACTAGAACATGGAAAATAGCAGACAGGTATGTTGGATTGCTGCTTTAATTTTTTTTTTTTAAATATTCTGCCTGGGCAATACTAAATCAAGTTAGCATCCTTTATAAGTACAGTAGCATATGGGTTAAAACCTGTTCACCTATATGATAACCTTGATTCTTTGGAAGTGTGTCATCTGAAGGAACAAACAATGCCTTCAACATCCAAATAAGTACAATCCTGTGTTACTTCTCCATGGGAGAAACTTCACAACTACCTAACATCTGTAGGCTGGTTTTGACCAGCAAGGCAGTGAAAGAAAAAGGTGACACACTGACTGAGAACTTGCCATATGCCCAGCATAATCAACTAAGTGATTTCATTTTATCCTTCTCCAAACATGGACCGTAGGTATTACTAGCCTTGTCTCATAACTCAGGTGATTTAAGTGAACTGCCCAAGGGTCAAACATTTGGTCACCAGAAGAACAGAAACCAAATGCAAATCTGTTTCATTCCATTTTTCCGAGTATAGACCATAGATTGGGACATGCATGAATACTCATTTCCCAGCCCATACCAATTGGAAAGCAACAAATTCCAAAGACTAGTTAATCTTATTAGAAGCTGGCAGAGAGACAGCAAGGATGAGTGACAGCTGAGAGGGCCTGGAAACAGAGAAAAAGATAAGGAAAGTATTAAAAGCACACACAGAAATATACAGCAGAATGAAGCCACGTAGTGTAAGAAGCTTCTGATTCCCCTATGCTCCTCAGTCTTGGAAGGTTTAACACAATTCCATTTTGATCATCATAACGCCTATCTTTCCATTAATGTCACCTTTCCATTAATAAATAGGTATGTTAATTTCGGTTTACTTTAAAACAGGAAACTATAGTATGACACACTACAAAGTTATTGGCATTTGAGTGGTTCCCTTTTCAACATGTTATTGCTTCAGGTGCTTGTAATATTTACCTAAAAAGAACCATTCTCTTCACAAAAGCAAATGCAGGAAGTGTTACCTCATGACAAAGAAGCTACTTTGCATGTTGCATGATTTGAATTATATAATATGTGTATAAATACATACATACTCATATATTACATTTAAATTTCTGAAACATTCCCCAAATATCTCCTTTTTTCTACCAAATTTCTCATTGTACCCTTTTAACAGTAACTAATATAATAACGGAAAAATTATTAATTCCAAATTTAATAGCCTTTATTCTGCATATAAGAGGATGTATAGGTACTTGCAGGCAGAAGTACAAGTGTGTCCATTACTGTTAACCCATTGTGGGGAGACCACTTAGGCTGACTTTTTTGACCATTCATTCATTCATTCAACAAATATTTATTGAGAGCCTACTTTGTGTCATATACTAGATGCTGAAGATAAAAATGAAAACAACTTGGACAAACAACCAATGCAGGAATTATGCTTTCCTGATTAGCTGTTTGGGTTACACAGGTCACTCTCTTTAAAAAACAAAACAAACCAAACAAAACTAGGTCACAAAGTGGGACACTCGCACTGATATATTCCTATTTCTTGGAGTTCTACAGCCAGTTCTTTTTATCCACGAGCTAGTTTGGTCCTGAGTGTGCTCTGACACTGGGAGGACATGTGGGATCATTAGCTGGGCTCTTAAGGTGGGGCTCCCCTCTAAGAATACTGCAAAATGCAACGAAAAGGTAAGGAATAGATCGCTCCTTGAAATAATCCTAGAGATTGTGAACACCCTGACATTAATCATGGTGAGATTGTACTGAGTTTTCTAAAGATATAGGAAGTCCCCAGCCATTTTCAGGACACTCAAGGCTCAGAAGGCCAGGTGTAGGCCAAACAGCACCAAAATGAGGCACAGGAAATTAGGACTTTTCCCACCTTTTGACCCTGGACAAATCATTTTCCATCTTATCTATAAAGTGTGATATTTGGACTAGGCTGTCTCCAGTATTCCTTCCAGCATTAATATTTCTATGATCTCCCTGAAGTAAGAGGAGAGAAGATTGAGATGTTGATAAATATAGATAAAACTTAAGAAAAACAAGAGTTTCAAGGTGAATTTCCCTAACTTAGGGAGGGAGCTAGGGGATATTTCCAAACCTCAGTGGCTCATTGGAGATGTTAAATGAGGATGGGTATGTAAATTGTCTGTTTAATAATTGTAGATCAGGGGGACAAAAATCTTGGACATTTACCATTTTGGAAATCTTCCTTTATCTGGAAAAAATGTGTTGCTATTGGCCCTTGTTACCATGAGGTTGAGTCATTCCATTCCCAGAAACAAGGAGAAAGAAGAATCATAAGGTATTCTTGAATCACATGTGAAAAACCAGTTCCTGGCAGTCAAGACAACAGGTTCCAATGTGATCCAAAGACAGAGAACTGGCTAATTTTGATAGCTGTCACTCCTGAGTAGGAAAGACACTGGCTATATTTTTATTTAGGAAAAAAAATATATATATACTACCTACCTCACTCTCACAATTCATTGTAGAGTCAGAATAATGGATTTAAATTTCAGCTTCTACTCAACCCACTTCGACATCTGTTTGGCAGAATTTACTAAAACCGACCCAATAACTCCATAGTTAAGTGCTTACACAACTGAAATGTGTATATATGTTCACTCAAAGGCATACAAAAGAATATTATTGCAGTACTGTTTGTAATAGCCCCAGACTGGCAGTGATCCAAATTCCCCTCAAGAGTACAAAGGATGGAGTGCAGTATGTTCAGAAAATGAAATACTGTAGGTCTGTGATTCTGCAAAAGTTCCTAACTGCTAAGGATGAATCTCAGCAATGTAGGCAAAAAATTTAAATCTAAGCAAAAAATCGAAACACACACAAAATACATGTTGCACGATTCCATTTATATTATGTTCAAAATGATGAAACCAACTCATGGTGATAGAGGTCAGTGTTGGTGCACTTGAGGGATGTGGACTTAGTGTGTGGAAGGTGGCATGAGGGGACTCTGGGGGCTGGTCATGTTCCAGCTTGTGATCTGAGTGCTGACTTCATGGGTGGATCCTGTCTGTAAAGAAATTATTGAGCTGTATATTTATGATTTTGTACTTTTGTGTCTCTATTTTATATTTAGTAAAGAGATTTTTTTTTAATCCCAGCTTTACAACTCTGAGGTATCAGAATTCCACCAATCACTCACTTTCCTCCTCTGTAAAGGCCTTGAAAACACCTTCTTTACACGGCTGTTGGGAGAATTAGTGACAGGGTACACATAGCACCAAGCCAAGTGCCATTCTCACAGAGGCCAACTCTTCTTGGTGGAGCGAAGACAACACAGACGAAGCTGTTTTAATGATGAGAAGGAGAATGTGAATGAGCATGATGGAGAAACTGCAGGAGGAACTAGAGGCTTCGCGTGTACTCTACATTCCCAGGAATGTACGGAATATGTGTACCCGATTAGCTGTATTTTTTTTTAAGGGCTGAGGATATATTGCCTCCTATGTCATTATGCTGCATAGCATAATGAGAACAAAAAATGTTCTAGACCTAAGGGTTACGGGGATGGGTGGGGAGGAGTAGCTGGTGGTACCACGGGGAAGCAGAGCTGAGGTAGAAATGTACAAAGAATTCATCAGAACAGGAAAACAGTGGATTTAAGCCTGTCCTGGGTAGGAGTCAGTCAGCTTGCTGTTTTCCTGAATTGTGTTGTTAACTCTTGACTGCTTGTGTGTAAAGTTTCGTGTAAGGCAACGGGCAATTTATATACCTATTTACATATCTATGCAAAGATGTATAAATGGTGATGGTCACAGCAATATGATTTACAACTGGGAGATGTTAGAAAGGAACAATTAAATGTCAGTCTTTGAGGATAGTATAAGAGGTGTATAACCACTTTTGTGTTATTGATGCCTTTGACATTGGGTAAATCGTGTAGCATTCTTCTCGGAATAGTATTTTAAGTGAAAAGAAGATGCATTGGATTACAATGGGAACCCATCTACCCACGGGCTCTTCAGGGTCTGTAGGCCCCACACTGTACCAGTGGCATACCATACCGGCCTTTCAAAATGGCATGGAAGACATTTAAGGATATGAAAGATGTTTCTGTGACATTGATGAGTTAGAAAGCAAGGAGTGACAGGTGGCCTTGCATGTTTAGAATAAAGTTTCTCAAACCATGTGGCACAGTCCTGGGGACATCAGCAGCGCCGGGTGCTTGCAAGAACAGTAACTGTCAGGCCCCACTCCAGACCTATGGAATCCAGATCTCTGGGGACGAGGCTGGGAATCTGTGTTTTCACAAATCTGTGTGCACTTTTAAGGTTGGGAAGCACTGCCTCTGGATGTCAACAGTGCTTATCTCAAGTAGGGAGACTTGGGGAGATTTTTATATTGTTATTGTTAAATATATGTTTTTCTTTAAAGTTCTTACAATGAACATCTATTATTCTTATAATAAGGGAGGAAAGTTATTTTTTTTTTTAAAAAGAAGACAGATTTATTCCATGGTACGTTAAAAATGATTTCCAGATGCAAATAACAAAATAAAAGCACCACTTGTGAAGAATTTCAAGTTGTCAAATAATGAACCAAAAATTGAGCAACACTGAGCTTGTGAATTGTATATACTAATGCATAGCCAAACATCAGATTCGAAGAAGAAATTATTAAGAAGAAATGTATTTAGAATGAATTTGAGGCTAGAAGGCCAACAGTGAACACAGCTGTTAAGTATTTCTGAGCTGGCAGGAAAAATAAAATAAAAACTTTTCAAATCTACAGCAAATAAGGACTGAACTAAAATCCAAAGCATGGATCAGACAGGGTTTGTGCTCAGTCTGGGAAGACATGATGAAGAGACAGCTGAATCTTTGGTGTTCCCACAAGCCTGATGCTGGTGCAAAGTGACTCCATTCCCTAAAAGAACATCTCTGTGCCTCATCTGAAAGTTCACCTCTTATAACATGCAGGAAGAGCTGTCTCCTCTGGAAGGAGTTTTCTCTTAATCAAAGAAAGGCAAAGAGTAAGCTTTAGAGAGAAGGATTAAACAGTTGCTTCAGTTTCATGACAGGTTTACTGACCACAGCAAAATCCTCAATCCAGGTCACCTTCTTCAGCATCCTAAGGAGGCGTAATATTCTCAGCTAAGAAAGAACTTTCCTCTATTTCTCTCATTCCCTGCCATACACTCACCCACCGATGCTACCTTTCTCCCCGACGATAGCTTCTCCCCTGCCCAGTGCCTTTCATCGCCACCTGGACTGTTGTCACAGCCTCCATCTGGGTCTCCCCTGCTCTTGGTTTTCTCAATTTTCAGGTGTGACCCATTGCAACAAGACCAATCTTAAATGCTAATCTGGCCTCATCATTCCCCTATTTATAACCCTCTATCATCTGTAAAATAGGGTGCAAACTCCCGGAAGTAGTTTTTATCTACTACTACTATTAGGTTCTTCATCTTCTAGCCTTTGGTTGTTTCTCTAATTTGTGAACAGTTTTCCTTGCATCACAACCATATATTCTCAGTTCTCCAGACACACCATCCTCTCTCTTGCCTCTAGGTATTGAATAAAGTTCTTCCCACTTCCTGGATAATTCTTTCTTCCCACCCTACCTTCCCCTTGCCTAGTTATACCCATTAATCAGGCAGGAATCCTCTTAGGAATTACTTCCCTGGCCTTCTCCGCCAGGTTGTAGGTCTGTGCCTCTCCTAGAATAGATGTCCTGTCACATTAGTAGTTACTTGAAAAATATCCCTAAATAAATAAATGAATGAGACCCAATTTTTCAGCCTAGGGAGAATGCTCAAAAGGCCTAAGTTGAGGTTCTTTCTTCATCTCCTGACCCAAACCACACAATGCAACAGGAAACACAACCATTTCCAATGAAACACCCATAGATAGGAACATTTTAATTCGCAAAAAAGGGTCTTTGTGTCCTTGATCTCCCCCAGTACAGAGGCAGACCAAGCCCAGATGCTGGAGGCGTTGTTCCCAGTGACTCAGTCCCACATAGAGGTCTCCCCCCATGACCGCATTTGAAAGCTAGGGCTGGCTTTCATAGAAAAGGAAATGAAGGTGGGTTCTTCATTCCTTCTTTCCCTTCTTCAGAAAACACTTTTGTGGTCTGTTTTGGTCTCTATCCAGTTTCTGCCTCAATCCTTTTCAATGCTGGGATTGGAAATTGTACCATGGAAAGGCCAATCCATCCCTGCGGTGCCCTGGGCCCTGCACCCTCACAGACTTATTGACTGAGTCCGCTGTGGCCTCCTCTCCAAGAAAAACAAGTAGTGATATCTCTTAACTACACCCAAAGTTGGCCTTTTCTACTTTCACTTTTATTCTTTGTGGCTCCCTTTGAACAGGGTTATCAGCAGAGATACCAACAAAAAATTTGTTGTCGAAAGCTAGACAGTGGCTTTCCTTGCCTAGTGAAGAAAGCCCTTTTACACTTGTCAAAACGTGGTTTATTTGATAAACTAAGACATGACCTCCGGCCTTGACTCGGTGTGCAAACACACACATCACACAAATGTTCGTGAGGTTAACCTCATTTCTCTACACTTAAGAGAGAATTTTCTCTCTCCCTCCCTTGTTTTCCAGATAGAATTGGGACCATTGTCACTAACTTTGTTAGCCTCAGGAGACTGACTCAGGATATTTGTGCAAAGGACGAGAGCTACAGCAGAGATGAAAGAACAAAGGTTCAAGGTCTGCTTCTAGTTTGCGCTTGGCTTTAAGACAAGTTACTTACTATGATGCAAGGAGCAGAGTTGTCTACAAATGATGCTCTGGACAAGAAAAGAGCTAAAGCCTGGAGTAAATGGGTGGATGAATAAGTCAATTCTCCATGCTGAAGGTTCCACTCAAGCATAGCTCCCCATGGGACTACTGTACCCCCAATCCCAACCAACATTATATTCCATGGGCTCCAAGGAGAGTGGTGTGCTAGAGCCGACTCCTACTGCTTCCTGAAAGCTAATTGCTAAATATCCAAGAATTTTTCAAGTCAATAGGTTAAAATTTGCCACTGTGAGAATATTTACACCAAAGAAAGTAAGTAGCAAACACTACAAATCAGTGCTCCCTTTTCCCCCAAGGGCCAGTTAACCAGCACATCACTGCCCAAGGCATCTGGCTTTGAGCATCTGGAATCTCAGACAACTTCTACAAATCTAGGTACCTGCGCTCAGGCTCTTTGCACTCTGGAGTTTGATTATCTGTCCACTGACAAGGTTGTATTTGAACTGGCCAACTAAGAATGAAGAATCATGGGAGCGGAATGCCTCTCCTGGTAAACCCATGTGATATGTTCAGCTGTCTGCCCAGGCCCTGGCTTATCTCTCTGTGAGATGATGGGGGGTGGGGAGTAGTGTTTGTTATTTCTGACTGACTCCTGGCTTATATATCATGTTTTTCCAATACAGCCTATTCCTTAACCTATGCCATGTGCTATTTGAAATACATCCAGAGCCCTGGTGCATGGCAGCTGGCAATGCAGAAGGAACTCATGTTACACAACAACTCAATTTGTACCACAAGTTAACAGTCCCACATGGTGCTCTAGCCTCAGTTTCCTCAATGGTACAATGGGGATATAATAGTGGTTTCTGAAAGTATATGTACTAGTCAAATGACAGTTCATGTGACACTATGCAAACAGCAAAGATCCAAGGAAACTAAACAGTCATGTACATTATAATACAGAGATCAATGATTTGGCATTGAGGAGTCATAGGTTTCAGAAATGGCATCACCACTCTCTTGGGCAGGCTACTTAATTTCTCTCAATTTCAGCTTCCCCATCTGAGAAATGGGTGTAGTATTTTATAGGGTTGTTGTAAGAACTAAACAGAACAACAGGGATAGCCGTGTTTGGCTCAGATCCCGACACTCATTATATGTTGAAGATTCTAGGTGAATTTGAAAATTCCTCAACTCTCCTACCTCTAGGGTGTTAATTCAAGCTGAAATACCAGCTCCTCTAATACTCACAATTAAGTATAAATTCAGTCTGGGGCCAAATGTATATAACAATAAAGCCCTTGGAAACTTGCAAACTGAGAACCGAAAGGGTGATAAACTCAGGGCTAAAAATATTGCTTCCTCCATAGGCTCAGATGCATTTATTTGCTAGATGTAGATCATGGAGGACATTTTTGCATATATATGTATTTGGCAAAGAACCAAAACAACTCAATTATGTTTTATCATTAATTAAACTTTACAGAAAGAGAGCAATGGTGAATATAAGCTTTTATTAGACTTAGGCAAATTAAGTTAGAATTAACTGTTCAATTGTGAATAAAGATAAAAATTTTGATTTTTTTTATATAAGGGGATTTAAAATATCATTGCATGCATGAGCAAATTCAGAAATACAGATGCTCACACATGGATTTTTCTCTCTCCCCCCCCCCACACACACATCCATCAACATCGAATCTGTCACAATCTGCTAAGAATGCTTACAAGACCTGACATAATGGTTGACTGCCAAGCAATTTATCTGGCAGCCTACTGCCATTATAAAAAATTAAAATTTACTGGAAATATCCAGACTGATCATATAATGGTTTGTTAATTCCATTCTAACAGCAAACCAGGGTATGATCATTTTAACTAGTCAGTAACCAGTGAATGTCTTAACCAGCCAGCCATAGACCTGGCTAGAATTCAAGTCAAAGAACACATGAGTTCCTACTGTGTGTTAGGCATTGTACTGAACCACTACAGTTGATGAATCATAGTTAATGGGAAAAAAAAATACAAACAAAAGTATGTTGTTGCTCAAAATATATTAAGTGTTACCAAAGAATTATAAACAATGTGTAAAGGAGCTCAAACAAAAATTCCATGGTGGAGACTGTATCAAAAATAGGCTTTATCCCAGCACTGCCCAGTACAAATGTAATGCAAGCTATATAAATAATTTAAAAATTTCTGGTAGCCACATTTAAAAAAGTAAAAAGAAAATATGACATTAATTTTAATTATTCCAAATACATAAAATATTTTAACTTCAAATAATTATTAATGAGATATTTTCTGGATTTTTTTTTACATGTTTACTAAGTTTTTGAAATCCTGTATGTATATCACACTTACGTCTCAATTTGGACATTATATTTTCAGCAAAAAAAAGTTGATCAGTATTTAGATTGAAATTTACAGTTGTAAAGGTAGATATTCACATGCCAAGTTGTTCTAATGATTGAGTCAAGTGCTAGGTTTCAAGTTTAAATTAAAATTACATTTAAATACAAAATTTAAACCCAGTTCCTCAATTGCACTAGCCACATTTCAAGTGCTCAATAGCCTCATGTAGTTAGTGGCTGCCATAGTGGGCAGTGTAGACACAAAACTTGCTGTGGTGGTGACAATGTTCCATTGGACAGTGCAGCCTTAGGATGTCGATGAGGAAACCCCTCTGGAGTAAGAATGAAAAGGATGTGTCGAGGGAAGAGGTAAGAATTCAAGGTCACAGGAATAGGAAAGACACACGTACAACTGGAATTGCTTAATATAGAAATAAATTCTGCTGTTCGCCTCAACTAGAATTTTTTGAATATTGACCTTCTGGACATCATAGATCCCTTATATTTAAATTTCCCTCCTATACACTTGCTAATGGTAAGTTTTAGTTATTGAATAAAATTGTTAGTTGTTTTAAAAGGAGGGAATTAAACAGATGTAAATTTCTGAGAAGAGGCACGAATTTAGATTTGGATAAGAGCTGAGAAGCGGTGGGGAAGAGCTGATGGTGATTGCATGAGACAAATCAGGCAAAAGGAAGCAGCAAGAGATGCTAAGCCTACATTTCAGTAGGAGGGTGAGATGGACCAGTGCTGGGGATCAGTATCACTTTTCTGGTCTAGCTTCTGGGGATGCAGCTTGGCACCTATGAGTTACTGAAGTGATGCAAATGACTACTAGTACGTGAGTAAAACAAGTTTAACCCTAAGAATATTATGCTCCTTAGCACCAATTTGCATAGGTGGGCATAAATGAGGGCTACTTAGTATTTAGATATGGGAAGACCTCTAATAAACCATATATCTAGAACTCTGAGGAATACTTAGGAAATGCCATAAATTACGCTCATGTGTGACTGACATTCATGAGACAATCAAAGTGAGTTCTGGTTCAGTGGGTTTCATGATTTGGTCTAATGATCTATGTTGATTCCTTTTACAAAGAGCACATGGTTCAATTACATATTTCTTCCATTCTGGGTTAAAAATGCCCTTCTAAAAGCCCATTCTACCAATTTATAGGGGATATAAAAAAAGGATTTTCAGTAAAATGTACTTTCATTGGTTTTGATGAAAAGGGTTTGTGATGAAAGTAGAATCTCTAATAAGCATTTCATAAATGACTTGTCTTTCAAACTTAATATAAAACAGAATAAAATACATCTCCCAAAGACCTCCTTGCTTCCTCACAGATTTAAAGTCCCCTGCTCTCAATCAATCGGGACCAAGAACTCAAAATTCTCCAAAGATGCAATCAAATATTTATCAGTGAAAGTTGGTAAAACTGAGAAATTATTTATGGCCCAAATTTTGAAATGGTCACACTTTGAAGGGGGAGATTTAAAAAAAAAAAAAAGGCATGCATTGGGAACTACACATTTCTTTCCAAGGCACACATTCTCAAATCCTCCTTGCTGTCTAGAATTCAAAACTGAGAAGGAAATCACAGGTTTGAAGAAGTGTATTCACAACCGGGTGTTTTAATCTTTTTTCAGAAACATTGAGAGATATGATTGAGGAAGAGCAGCCCCAAAATTCTAATTTAGCTACTTACCAAGTAATTTATTTGCCAGATAGAAAAATTATGCATCAGTCAAAACTATTTCTAATCCCTAGAGCTGCCTGGATAGCCTTTCTGTGAATATACAATTCAACATGGCACAACCCTGAACTGAGAAGACCCCCCACAGAGGGCTAATTTGCTGCAGTTTCTTGCTTTTGATGTATTTACCCTTTCATATATGGTCCTCCTTCTTTAAGGGAATTCAAATTGTCCTAAAACATGACAATTTTTTTTAAAAGATACTTAGTCTGCACTAACCCACTTGAAATGCAAAACAAACAAAAAAGTGCCACCTTTGTGCCAGCATGCCAACTCTTGTGTTGTTTATCATGGTTTTGTATTTAGCTAAACTTTTTTTCTAGCATAGCATTATGAAATTCCTAAACATATGAGTAAGTAGAAAGAAGTTTACAGCTATTGAGCATTCACCCATCACCTAGATTCTACCATTAACAATTTACTCTTTTATCATACATATATCCATTGATCATCCACACTTTTTTTTGGTGTGTTTCAATTTTAATGCTGCTTTAAAGAGAATGATTGTCATCAGTGATATTTTATTCCACGAAAGAGAATTCTCAGATGGCACTTAGTAGCCCTGAGCATGTTGGTTAAGAACACAGGCTTTGAAATCTCAAGGAGCTGCCACAAAGCTCGTCTCTGCTATGAAGGGACTATGTGATTTAGGACTGGTTACTTCATCCCTCTGAATCTCATTACCTGCATTTGGCACATTCAAAGATAATCCCCATGGGGTTATTATTATGAGACTTCAACATAATAGATGAAAAGTGCTTATAATTTACAGTACTGGGCAAATAATAAATCTGTGATATTTTTTTCCCACTCTTCTGTAATCTTACGAGATCAAGGATTGCTTTCTTTTGTCCTTAAATCCCCAGCCTCTAGCACAGTGCCTTATAAATAGCAGAAACTGAATATATGCTTGTTGACATGAATTGGGTTGAATTTCAGAGATTTTTCCCTCCTGGGATTCAGTGAGTACTTATTAATGGAGAAAAGCAAGTACAGTGATTTCAAAGGCATAAGACACAACAAAGGTACCTCAAGAAATGAGGTGGAAGCAGAGGATGAGACAAAGACAGAGAAAACCTAGTCGTAAAGCAAAAGTATTTATATCAAGTTTAGTGATGGCACAGAAGTGCCCTGTCCTGTCCCTTGGACCTCACCTTTTCAGTGGCCATCAGCAAGACTTCTAGTTGCCATGTGGCTTGTTGCCCGAAGGCTCTCCTCCAAACCTCAAAAAGCCCTGTGCCTGTGCACAGAGCACAGGGCAGGCCAGGTGTGCCGAAGAATTATACCTCTAGGAGTGGTCCTCAAAGACTGGTGGGGCTGGCATATAAACGCCCTAGTTCCCTTCCCTGTGGAGACAGTAACCCCAAGACTATGCTTTATACAACTTCCTAGCTTTTCCCTCACAGGATTACAATTCAGTCACTCAGAGGAAAGTTGCCTGGATAAACAGGACTCTCAAGTGGCTGCTTCTCTTCCCCATCTTATTTTATCTCTCCCTTACCAGTATTTTCTTCACTTCCTAAATAAACTAGCTGCATTTGAATTCTTGTCTTGGGGAACCCAAAATAAGACAAGTGTCTTTACACTTTTATAACCACAGAATCTCCTTAAATGGCATTCTACACTGAAGTCTAATATGGGATATTTATAAAATTAGAGCTTCCCTGACTCTGACAATTTGGGTGGATAGGTATGTTACGTGGAGGCCACAGCCCTACCTCTTTGGTCTCCTTTCCCTTCTCTCTACCTCCCTAGCACTCACTGAAGACACCTATAAGGTCTCACAGCCCTGCAGAACACTATTTTCACTTAGTGGTAGAGATGACAATGGTAAAAGATATAAAGAAAAGGATAAGATGAATGAATAAAAGCAAGAAACACAAAGAGAAAAAAATGTTCCCTCGAAGGCATAAAAAGCATGGAAAAACAAGTAATTTTTGGAAGGCAGTGTGGTTATTCTACAAAAACCCTCACATTTAGAAAAACAGTTGATTTGTAGTGAATCCAGGTTGACAGTCCACATGGGCAGTACATAAGGGGCTAAGCACAGATGAATATTCAACTTGGAAACAAAATTGTGTTTTGAAGCTATAACAAATAAGAAACAATGCAGAAGATGTTCCTGGTTAGCTGCATGCTTATTGACCCATTATTATCTCAAGGAAAGAATCTTATGAAAACTATTCAAATATACTAAGGGGGATTGAAGGAAGCTTTACGATGACCATATAAAATTTAATGTTCTAATCTGGACATGTTTAAGGGGAAAGGTGATGCTAATAATTACGGCAAGACAACAATTTTCTGAGCAACTCACATGTATGATCACCCTTGTTATAATCTAATTAATGGACTTGAAACTCCAACACTGAAAGTATTAATGGTAGACAGAAGAGGAGAACATATTTCAGATCAGACTCCACAAACTTGCGTGTACTTCAGAATCACCTGAAAGGCATGCCCCACCAGATTCCTGGTCTTATTCCAAGAGTGGTCCTGGGGCGGGACCCAAGAACATGCAGTTCTAGCAAGGAAGCAGGTGATGCTGATGCTGCTGGCTCAACCTTGGCTGCAATTTGGAATTACCTGAGATCTTTAAAAAATACTAATGCTTGTCCTCAGCTCCTGACCAACTGAATCAATCTCTGAGAGTGGAGCCTGACATCTGTATTTTAACTGTCCCAGGTGATAATGATGCGGGGTAAGAACACCAGGCTTAAAGAATAAGCAAGAAACTTATGCCTCTGAAGCTGTTTAGGGGAAGAACCCAGACTTGAGGACCTTGATCCCTTGACAAATGCCATTCTTGGCTTCAGGGAAAGCTACGCCAAGCCATCACAGTACTAGGGCGGAGCTCATCAGCCTCACCACTGTTCAGTTGGAACAGCTCTTCTTCCCTTTACATCATATCCAGCACTCCTGGTAAGGCTTTACTTAAAGAAAGACATCTGACATGGTAGTAGTTTAAAATCATAAATATGGTGATTATTAGGATATTGATTATCAATACTTCCAATTTTCTATAGAAGTGGATTTCTAACAGTTCAAGTTACCCTCCCCTCTCCCCAGATCACTATAAAACCCTCCTCTGAGCCTGTCTCTTTGTGTTCATTTCTCCCTATTACTCTGCTCCCACAAGTCATTCCTATGGGCAGCCAGGAAGATCTTTCAAACCACACGCACACATACACACACTCCCTCATGCACACTCAATGTGCACGTGTGCGTGCACACACACACACACACACACACACACACACACACACACTGTAAAGACCTTCCAGTGGTTTCTTGCTGCATGTACAACACAATCCCTACCTTTTACCATGGCCTCCAGGCTCCTGTGACAGGCCAGCTTCTCTGACTTCAATTCTACCATTTCTTCTTTGGCCACCACATGGCAGCCACCCAGGCACTTTGCTCCTAAGATATGTACCATCGTTTCCCATCTCCAGGCCTTTGCGTGCAGTTCTCTCTGCCAAGGATGCAGCTTCCCCAGCTCTTCCCAGGGCTTGTCCCCTTCTCATGCTTCCAATCTCCTCTCAGTGTCAGTAATTCTGACCAGGCTTTCCCAGCCATCTGCGTGAAGGTTCCCTCCTCTCTCTTCTCCCTGGTCCTGCCATTTATTCTATTTCATGTCACTCTGTTTCTGTTTTCCACAGTATTTGTTATCCTTTGCAATTTTCTTGTTTATTTATTTACTCATTGAAATATCTGTCTTAGAATATAAGCTCTATCACAAGAGGGGCTTGTATGCTCATTCACACCTATATTCACCTAGGGCCAGTCTTGAAGTCCAGACTATAATGAGTGCTTCTCATTCATTTAATGAATGACTCAATAGTCCATAGCACCAGTCACTGAGATTGTACATTCATCTGAGCACTATTGTTCAAATTTCAAGTTCACCAAACAATACAAACAGGTTAAAATTTAATTCTCCATGTTGACTCGCCTATGGGGAAAGAATGTGTTGACCAGGAGCATCAGTATTTCTGTTGACTTAATAGTGAATACTTTCTCTTGGAAAAGTTTTTGTTTTGATTTATGCAACGGTATTTTCTGGATCTGGTTGGTATGATTTAGTTCCTTTGATCTGGTTTAGTTTTTAGAAAGCTGACCCAATGATGCTCCTGGAATAACACATTTGCAAATTAGGATCTAAATTAAAAGGCCACAAATATCATACTGCTATAATAAGAAACTTATCTGAAGGGTTGCCTTGACATCACCTACAAAAGCAATGAGTCTATTTCTTAACCAATGACATTTTTCTGACACAATTTCAGCATCATTATCTACCACATAGATCTCCAAATCATGATATTCAAAGCTGTTGTTATAGTTTTTTTTTAATTCCTTTTTTATTGTTGTTCAATAAACTTCTGACTTTTTTTGTTTTAAACAGTTTGGCCTCTTGTCATAGAGGAATTGAGGCCAATTCCAGCTTGTCACCTAGACAGCCACAGCCAGCCTGTTTCATGCATGCTCATCTCTTAATAAAAACATGCTTTTGTCATTTGTCTTTTGTTTGACTTACCTTGCCAACATCTCTTGGGAAAGGTTGTCTCTGATTCTCTGGAATTAAAATGGGAGATACCACAATAGACCTCTTTTGTCTTGGGACAGGAGAAGTTCTTGCAAATTTAAATATATCCTAAAAGAGAAAAACAAAATCAATTGACCAAAATCCCCCATGGAGAGGATGTATCAGTTTGCTCTGAGATATGGTTCTTTGTTGTGAAGGAATACAGCTGTTTGGACATTGTTAATTTTATTCTATCAAACCTCATTAGCGTTAGAAAGTACATCCTTAGAATTGTACTAAAGCTGACATTGTGATTCACAATGACTATCATTAAGCTATTTAATTTCATTTTCTGAATCATTCTATTCATAATGTCAGTCTTGATTTATACATCCTTTAGTGCTTATGTATCCCCACTCTTTATCTGTCAAGTGAGGAAATTACTCACCTGGTCAGGAACCCACAGAACTCACTGGATATAAAAATGACTGTCCTCATGGCCAAATGCAAGGTCCTCACACTCACAAGTGAATCGGGAGGAAGGGGCAATCACAAATTCCAAACTGTCAGGCATTATGGAGAGCAGTGGTCCATGTTGCTCAAGGACCACTTGTTGTTATAATTAGTGGGAGGACTGTTGATGCACTTCCTAGCAGGGCGCCCCACACTTCAGTCACTGCAACACCACTGTCAGAATTTCTGTCCCATCAGGAACTCACGTTTTTGATTAAATAAATATGTCCAAAATTCCCTTTATATCACTATTTTAAATAAAGCACCAATATTGCTTGTTATAAAAAGTAGAAAAACATAAAAAAAAAACATATTGAAGACCAAATGACATTATTAAATTTGAGCTAGAAAAAAGCTCCTTTTTCAAAAGGAAGATAATAAAGAACTAGAGGGATCTTAAAGTGTTGTTAGCATCCAGCTGAGACTTTCTCCTTGATCTGATCAGAGGACCGAAGAGAACTGAAAATAGAATATCATTGTCAATATGTAAACCAGTATTATTTAATGTCACATACTAACTAAAATGATCTTATCTATCATGAAAAGTAAGCATCTCCAACTTTGGACAACAGGTTCTTATCAAAATAATGTGGCAGATAATATTTAAATATTATCACTGACACATGCTCCATAAAAGTATATGTATGCATAGGTCTATGTATATACATACGGTATGTATGTATGTATATGTGATATGTGTGTATACGTACATATATAAATAGACTTATACATGCTTATACTTACATATATATCATATATAAACACGCATATATATGATAGTTTTAAAGAAAAATCTACATAAGAAAAGTTAAATAGGAAACAATGTTAGCTAAGGCTATAAATAATCTTTCTCTTGATTTTGGTGGGAGTATACCCTGATAGTACTCTTGCGGAAAGCAGTTGGATAATATTTATCTATTGAGAACCTTACAAATGGACATATCCCTTCACTCTGTAATTTCATTCCTAGGGATACTGTAAATACTAAATTCAAAAGAATAAACTGTATGTAGGAAGACATTTAGTGAGACATTATCTATAAAGGGCAAAAGTGGCAAACAACCTAAATGTTCAACCACAGGACAAAATTAAATTTGGGTCCATGAGTGGGAGAGCCTCATGGCAGTGGTGAAGCCCATGTTCTAATTATATTGTCATCATTTGACTGCGTCCACAATCACCACCACAAACTGCTATCATAGTAACAATTTATTAAGTGTGTGTTGGGCAAAGTACTAGGCACTTTAGATGTATCTGTTCTAATATTTGCAATAAAGTTCCCAAGGAAGTCTTACCCTCCTGAACCAATGAGGAATATCAAATTTAGTGGTTATGTTAGTTGCTCCTATTCACCTAGCTAGCAGAGAGAATATACAAATAATATGGGTAGGAAAATACAGAATACCATATTGGATGCCTTTTATTTTATATAAACTATATCGAACACAGAAAATAATATTTAAAATCTCAATGAATAAGTCCAAATAAAACATCTTTGGCTCTAGGAAGGCCAAAGAAACAATATTCAAGCAAGGATAGAAAACTGGAGCATGTCTATGTAAAAGAAAATGAGATGAAAGAATAAGAAGGATTAAAACAACAACAATAACCCAACCAACCAAAAAAAATACATACATATATATATATATATATATATACTCCCAACTCACCAAGCAAAAAACAGCATGAAGAGTATGGAACAATAAGACAATGAAAAACAGAGTGGATTATATTCATAAAACGCTGACGTGTAACATCTATGAAGATTCTGTTGGTCTATTAGGGAATGGGAAAAGAATAGAAAATATGTAAAATATGTGCAATATATGAATCCATTTATAATAAAAAATTGAGGCTCAGATGAAAGAATGTCTGGGAAAGCACTTTGAAAAGATTTAAAGTCCTATGCAAATGTAAGGGATTAGTGATTGGGCTCTACAACAGCCAAATGTATGTAGGCTTTAGTTCATTATGACAATATATGTGGAAATGTATCTAAAGTAATGCAAAGCATACTGCATAGTCAATAGTAAACTTTCCATTGTTTTCAGTAAAGGACTTGTTTGTGTTGGTAAGTCTGTGAGTGGGTAATATTTTTGACCTCATGAGTGCCCAGAGTGCTTAAGTCCCTGAGTCCCCATTCCGACTTCTGAAGTGCTCCCAGCTCACGGATAGCCAAGCCTGCAACTGCAGTCTATTTCTTCCACTGGCACAGCATCCCAGGAGCTTGGCAACAAGCACAGTCACATCGACCCCTGGGTCTAATGTGCCTAAGAACAGAGAAAGGAGCTCTGAGTCCCAGGATGGGAAATAGCACTGGAAGGTTGGAGATTGGAGTAGAGTGACCAATTATAAAGATGCCTGCATGGAACTTTAGTTCCACCATGGGTGCTGCCCATGGCTTTTACCCCCAACTTTTTCATTTTTGATTACAATGAATATTGTCCATGATTTGTTTCTATGTCTGTGACTCTGGTTCTTTCTTTGTCAGTGATTTACATGTATATCTATACTATGCGTTTACTGAAATGTCTACCTGGATATATTTGCTACTGTGTCCACCTTTGATTGGATCTGTAATAATGAGTTTTTCTGTGTGCTCCGAGCCATGTGCTTCTGTGTGACTGGATCATTTAGGAACCATAGCATCTGATTTGAGTGACATCATTTATTATATGCTATGTAGGCACATATGTCTGAAACCATATTTTGTTCAACTCTGCTGTGTGTGTGTGTATCTGTCATCCATGTGTGGAGGCTCTGGATGCACCAGGCTGGCCATAACCTCGAGGAAAGACAAGATGCAAGCTGGGGATAAAAAGAATATGACCAATTCAAGAGATGTTTTACAACAGAGATAAGAGTGTGGGAAAGACAAACATAAGGGTAAAGGAGAGGCTGTGTTAGAACTCCCTGCCTTCTGGCATTGCCATTACTAGGATAGTGGAGGCAAGGAAAAAAAAGCCATCTGGGCACAGATGCTAGGTAGTACAGACTCGTTGACTTTGAGGGGTCATTGAACAGCCACAAGAGATTTCTAGGGGTGTATAAAGAGTTGTATTCAGGAGGGAAAGTGAATCAGGGAGAGAGATGTCAGTCACCCATGCACAAGAGTTGCTGGATGTGAAGAGGAAGCTGACTATGTTAGATTATGTGAAGAGAGAAAAGGGAGGAACTCAACCATTCAACGTGTTTCTAAAAGCCAGCAAAGGCCACAGAAAGGTTAGTTAGCAAAAGAAGAAAAACCGGAAGGATTAAGAGGAGAATTTCAAAAAGGAAGGAGTGTTCGGCCATATTACACAATACAGATGTCCCCTCCGACAGGCTGAATACTCTAAGGAGACTTTGGGCTTGATGATGAACAGAGAATTTATGATTTTAGGAAGAGCAGCTTTAAGATTGTGTTAGGGTGGAATGTCAGGGGAGACCAGGAAGGGTGGGGAGGCTTGAGGAGAAAGGGGTCAGAGGAAGAAAGCTGCAGTGCTGGGTGAGAGAAGACACAGAATGGAGACGGGTGCTGGAGGAGTGGGAAGGGAACGGATCAGCGGCACAGTCAGCCTGAGAAAGGGGATGAGAGTTGCTTTCCTTGAGGACAGACAGAGGTTTAAGGGGAATTTCTCAGCTGTAAGAGAGAATCATTTGCGGTGCTCTTGGTTATCAGAATGAAATGAGAAATTACACATGGAAGCAGTCTGTCTGTGCTCTCCAAAGAACAGCACGAAAGTGAAGGATGGGTCTTATTAATGCCAGAACAGCGGAGGTGAGGAAATGAAGACAAGCCACTCAGTCCCTTTTAAGAGTGAGTAATTCAGCTGTGGGTGGCCTAAGGCCAGTTCTTAAAGAGACACACCTAGATACACAGCCACCTCCAGATTTCCTGAATCACTAGATGCATGCACACTGACGTCAAAATTCTCTCTCAACACAAACACTTATGCACAAATGCTCATGTACACAGATGCTTAGATTCCATTTGATAGGTACGTATACAACACATACACACACACACACTCACTCATAAACAGATTCACATACAGTAGACACATATCACATGCCTAGACCCAAGGACAAATACAATACTTACAACACTCCTTCACTCTTTCTCTTTCTGTCTCTCTCTCTCTCCTTCACACACACACACACACAACACACACACACACACACACACACGAGGCATGCAGAGTGAACAACTGGCTGTGTGACCCTGTTGGTCCCTCCTTACAAACCTGCAGTCACTGGACAATGAATGATTTGTCATGTCTCTAAACCTGGAACAGCCCAGGGCCTACAACAGCCTCATCCAATCTTGCTTAAGTCGAAGGGACAGGAGTGTGTCTGCAGGGAGACTGACTTGTTCTGGATTTTATTATAGGAGAATTGCCAACCCTGCATTAACATATCTCATCTCCTATAGGCTAACCAGAGCCTTTCTCTTTTTGTTGTAGGGTATTTGAGTTTACAATCTCATTTGCTCTCCTCCCAGTTTTTCAATCTCAGGAGAAGTTGGCAGCACATTAAAAGTAAGTTTCATGATACCTGGGGATGTCACATCAAACAGTCCCAAGAACACATAGGAAGTAAAAGGAGGCCCTGAAACTGAGAGGGACAGGGGAAGGGCTTTGGGATGAGAGGGAAATATGGGTCCCAAGGGAAGGAGGAAGGTAGAAAGAATGAAGAACATGAAAAGGGGAGAAAGAATCATTCATTCATTCATTCATTCATTTCTTCAAAAACTATCTATGGATCCCTTCTTCACTGCCAGGAGTAATTCTAGGCATCTGAGATAGTGCAGTGCCCAAGAGACACATGTACCCTGCCCTCATGGAGCTCACACTCTAGAAGAAGAGAGAGTAATACATGTGGTCCAGGAGAACAAACCAGCAGGGAGGGGACTGACATGCATGCAGAGGAGTGTGCGCTGGCATTTTAGATGGATGGTCCAGGAGAGGGCCCACTTGGAAGGTGGCATTGGAGGATAAACGAGCGAAGGAGCCATGTGGGTGTGGATAGGAGACCTGCCAAGAGGTAGCAGCATAGCCTGGCAAGTGTGAGCTGCAATGAGGCAGCTCAGGGGCCAGAGCCCTGGGAGAGGTAGGAGCAGGCCAGGGGCCTGGTAAAGGAAGTTAGACGCTGGACAGCCAGCCGGGTACCACAGAGAGTAATCTAGCTCTTATGTGGCGTGAAATGTGAGTCATGGAAGGGTTTTAAGCTGAGGAATGGCATGATCCCACTTATTATAAATCAATCATGCTGGTTGCTGTGTGGAGAACTGACAAAAGTAAAGACTCATTTATTTGTTGGTTTCTTCCTTTCCTCAACCCTGTCTTGACAGGGTACTGTGTTTTCTCCTAGAGTATAAATCTGATCATTTGATTTTGGAAAAAAAGAAGTTGGAAATAACTTTCCCTGTCTGGCGTCCCACTCTCTTTACGTCCCACAATATTTTAAATGTATTATTTAGGTATACTTTAAGTACGATTAAATTAACTTGATTTAAACGTGCAATGCAATAATCATGAGGAAACTTATGGAATTGTGTGATCACCACCACAAACTCATTTTAGAACACTTCCATCCTTCCCAGAAGAAACCTCATGCCCATGTGCAGTCACTCCCCATTCTAAGCTCTGGCACCAGCAACCTTGAATCTACCTTTTGTCTGGACACATTTGCCTTCTCTAGAAATTTCATAAAAAAGGAATCACAAACATGTTTCCACAGTGTTTTTATGGACTCCAGCTCTACTTCATAGTTCATGTGAAGATCATAAAGCAGAAAGGAATGAGGTTGACAGCCAGTGACTTGTAAGGGATGTGTGAAGGCCAGCCCCCTTGCCTCCAGGTAGAACCATGCTCAGGGGACATCCAGAGTCCCTGCTGGTCCTGGATTACCGAAACCTCCATTGTACCACAATCAATTACATGTCAGTCATCCTCCTCCATTGCCGCATTCTCTTGACCTAACTTCACTACAGATACGGCTGCCGAGACCGCTCCCAATAAACCTCCTTGATATGTTCTCCTAGTCACCAGGTTTGTTCCCAGGAAACCTCTCCCTCTATGACAGTCATCACAGCAAGGTGTTCAGAGTAGAGATCCAATAGTAAGGGGCCTCAAAAGTGAAAGAGAATAGAAAAGTTCAGCCCAGACTGATGTTCTACAGCTGGGACCATACTCCTTGTTTTGGCAGCTGCTGCTCGATACCAACCAGCACACCCAGCTGAAAGCATCAAAGTCTTCCAGCTGGCCACGCTAAGAAAGCAGTGAGATCTAACCCTGCTCTCTTCACACTGAACACCAGAAAGAAAGCAGCTTGGACCTGTCTTGCTGCCTGTCAGGGGGTCTTCATGAGCCAAAACAACATGACCAGGGAACCCATATGTCTTCCTTCCCCTCCCGCTGCCCTTCTAGTTTCTGTCTTTGCATCAGGTATAAATGAGAGGAAAAATAGCAATGATTTTATAAAAAAGCACAAGCCTCTATCTTTGCTCTTTCCTACCTTTATAATTTTTGGGCAAAAATATGTGCTAAAAGGAGATATTTTACAAGGCAAAGCACTGCAGAAGCTGGAAGCATTCCTCTGGCCAAAGCATGGAGGTAAGGCAGGGCAGTGCCAGGTGAGACTCACGCAGTTAACTGGTCCAATTGTGGTCAATCCTGTAGATCATGGTAAGAAGGTTGGATGTTCTGCCCAGACAGCAGAGAGCCACTACTGGTTTCATGCAGAGGTGTGATACTTTGCATTTGAATTCCATGTTTGAATGAAGGATCCTAAGAATTATTCCTTTGAAGAGTTTGAAGCTTGTGTTCCAGATTCAATTCTCAAGTCACATAGCCTGTGTCTATCTTATCTTTGTAATCCAAAGATTTACTTGGCATCCTGGTCCCGGACTCACTGACTCTTCCATAGGAAACACTGCCATACTTAGTAGTTATTATGTGCCATGCACTGTCTAGGCACATTGTAATATTACCTTATATAATCCATTTAAGAACTGACAGGTAGAACAACCATGCCTGTCTTCTTGAGGTTCAAAGGTATAAGAGACTCATCCAAAGTCACTTAGCTGTTAAATGAGAGATGGCAACTGAGGAATCTGTGACTCCAGAGCCTCTGCTCTAAGCATGACGCTATTCACCTCCCCAAGGCTGCTGCTGGCGACTGACTACCTTTACCGTGAGGTGAGAGTTCTTAGCCCTTATTAGTCAAGTGTAACTGGAGAATCACAACTCTAACACTGGCAGAGATAGATAGCAAATCTCAATCAGCCTCCAGCTAAAAGGAGCAGTTACTACCTCTACTGCAGGGTGATGGCTTAATTGTCTGCAAATTTCTGCAAATGAATGGAACTGCAAAAATCAATCTTCAATTTATTCCATTCTTATAGCTGATCTCATTGTACTGAAAGCTGCTAAGGAGGAGGGTTCTGAGCTACTCAGTTTGAATTTTGTATGCAATCAAATGCATGGTTCAGCCAATTTTTCTGTACCTGAGGCGAGATTTAAAGTTTGCTTTATTACCTCCTGGGGCTGAAGTTTGCCTACTTAAGGAAGAAACAGTCAACAAACACCAAACGTTCAGCAGCAAATTTTGGAGGTTGGAGAGCCAAGATCCTAAGTTTGCTTTCTTTCCAGCTATCTATTTTCCCATTATTCTGGGGGCCAAATGTCAGCTGAGCTGAGTCATCTGCTATAGGTTTACTGCACAGAGTTATGCTGAAAATACAACGGGGTGACATGGAAATTGTCTTTCAGTCCTGCATATTATCTCATAGTATGAAAGCAGGTGTTACGGGGCTAATTTTAAAGGTGGGCAGGAGGAAGAAATGGCTGGTGGATTCATAGGGTAGAAGAAGCCAGTCTGCTATTATAAATCATATCACACATGCTTGTCAAGGGCTGATGGTATATGACTGGAAAACATGGGTGCAAACTACTGTTCCCTAGATTCCCCTTATAGACGTTGCTTTTCTAGAAGTGATCACCAGTGATAACAGAAACAATTTTTTCCAATAATGAAAGTCATTATTGAAAGGGACTTTGAGTATGGCCAAACTCAAAACAAGAAACCTCTCAATAGAAGGTCCAATAGTGGAGCATCTGAATGATTACAAGGAAGTAATAAATTTCCAGTGTAATGAATATGGCGGTCATTTCTGTTACGTATGTTTTAGGAAAAGACATCTCTTTGGCTAAAGTAGTCAGTGGAGAAAAGGTTTCATCGGAGGAGTTCACAATTTGAGTGGTGACTGCAGACGTTCTACGTCCAGCAGCCAGAAAGATATTTGAAACATTCCTCTTTCCCTCACTAACGCCTTATTTCTTCTCCTTGTCAAAAGATGAAGCCTCCCATGCTACCAAGGCCCCTAAGGGCCAATGGGTTTGGTTTCCAGTGCTGTCCCTGACCTCAGGTGCCCTGATTGTCCTTGGCTCTGCTTCTTCTACAGAAGGCTCGTCTGGATCCTCAGGTTGCAAATGCTTACCTGAGGGCTTTACACCTAGAAATTCCCCCTCTTCTTCCCTCCCCTCCGGTGCCTGGTTGGCCCCTCCCCATCCTTCTACTCTCAGCAAACACCACTTTTAGACTTCTTCTGTCTCTTTTGCTATGGGGATTGCCTGCTGCTTGCCCTTTGCATCCCTTATCTCAGCTTCAGATTAGACACGCATTCAGTGTCATTGGTTTATCGATGTCTATCTTCCACACAGGATACCAGCCCCTTGAGGACAGGCACCACGTCATCCTGGTTTGCTGCTGTGTTCCTTGGTTCTTAGCCCAAAGCCAGGCATATAGCAGGTGTTCAAAAAGTATTTTAAAAATACTATTAAATAAAAAAATTATTAAATAAATATAGGGATATTTTAAGAATTAGAATAATCAAGGTAATGGGGTTAGCATAGTGTCTGGTTCAGTGTATTCACTTCATAGCTATATCTAATAATTAAATGAAGAGGATGCCTATGATTTCACTTCAATTTCCTCCTCAATACAGAAATAGCTTGTATAATAACACAATTGCCACACTCAGTTTGGATTCTTTCATCCTAGGGCGCTCATTGCTTTATGAAATAACTGAATCTATAAAATTTTTTTAGAAAATTCCTCTTGTTAAACAAAAACAAAACAAAACAAAACTTACATGGCCGAAACCTTTCCTGAAAGGGTTTGTTGAGCCCAATGCTAGCCAGAAAGTATGAGGTTTGGGAGCAAGAAGTCTAAACCACCAGCAGCAGAGCTAGATGGAGAAAGCAACAAGTCCACTGGCCTGGAGTTGACAGGAGCTCTTATATATTACGTTGTGGTGAAGAACTATATAAATCGTATTGATATAATTTATACTGGCTACAGGTAAGAGGAGCAGGAAAAAAAGGAGGCCAGTACTATAACAAGAAATATTTACTGCTTTTGATTGGTTACAATCAAGTCTTGACTTGCTCATGCACAAGCAGGATGCTGTGGTCTGGTAGCTAGCCAACAGACACCTGGGGGCTCAAAGCTCCAACGAACAATAGGAAGGCAGGCAGGCTTTTGTTAGTTGGCTCCCAGCTAGTAACTGCTTACCTATTCCTGTCTCTTTCTCTCTCACTTTCCAGCTGCTTCAAACATCTCAGACTTTTTTTTTTTCCTATTGTCAACAACCCTTTGGACAGCTTGCAGAAGACCACTGCTTTCTGGAGGAAAGCACAATTGAGCTGAGACCTAAAGACCAAGTGGAATTTATCCAGGTAAAGGGAAACGAAGATGAAGATTTCCAGGCCTGGGGGACAGTATGTGAGTTGACACATAGGCAGAAGATGGCCAAACACCAGAAGGGCTGAAGCAGAGAGAGTAAGGCTCAAGAACCTCTAGAAGAGGATGGAAGGAGAGAAGCCAGACTCCTCCGTCCACACAGGAGTGCTCTGAACCCCCAGCACCCTGGAAGTCACTGAATAGTTTTAAGCAAAAGCCTTAGATCTGACCTTGACTTCGACTCTGCCCTATTAGAGCTGAGGAACCATCCCTGGAGAACACACTGTCTTAAATAGGCTTTCTTTCCTACTGTTTGTTATCTTTATTGAAAAAAAATTGAACTTAAAAATAAAACACAAAGAAAACAATCCCCCAACATGAACACATATTCTACCACTTGCTCTAAAACATCAACTTCCCCACACTTGAAATAGTTAAAAAAATAAAACAAAAGCACATGCTTTGGATAAAAATTTGCCAAATCACACTTCCAAAACGCAATTGCCTCTGAAATATTTCATGAATCTAGCAGGAGCAGTAACAACACTGGGCTTGCTACTTTCATTGGAGTTGAAAAATGTTTTAAACATACTTAGATTCTTTAGTCAGAGGTCCATTCAACCACATGTGTGGAGATGGGAATATAATGGATACAATTTCTCTCTATCTGTTCTGGCATTAATAAAATATTCATGCTAAATAGCTTCTTTTGAGCACCTGGAGGCATCTTGCAGAGTTTTACGGATGGGCCTATTTTTCTAATACACACATGTATTCCTTCCTCAACCACCGTATTAATGAGTATGTTTTCTGGATGTGTGAGCACGTCCCTCAGATCCCATGCTTTCTGGTCTTCCTGAGCTTGTAAATGTATGATTGGCCTCTGAAGAGCCCCCATTAGAAAATCCACTCATGGGAAAAAACAATTCTTTTCATTTCAGTGGGTATTTACTGGGTGTTTGCCATCGGCTTTCCCTGTGGAAATTTCATAATAAATGATACCTGACTATCCTGCAGGCACCTCAAACTCAGTATGTCCTAAACCCAATGGAGAATCCTGTTCTTCCGCCCACTCCTGCCCACATCCACAACGTTGCCTGCCTCCCTTTTCTTGGCTGTTGAAGGGCTTGACACGCATATCCTATGGATGGCTGATTTCATTTCCACCATGCTGCACTCCTAAGTGGTCACCAGCTCCTCCAGGTTCTGCCTGGGAGATTTTCCCGGCATTCATCTTTTCCTTCTCTGGTACAACATTCCCTGCTACGATCATCACATCTCACTGCCTCTATGGCAGCCCACATGCAAGCTCTTCCTGGCTGATTAGTTCCCTCAAACATGAGACCACTTCATAATAGAATCACAACAACCAGGACCTCAACACTCCCTGTCTAGCCTCCTCAGACACTGAGATTGAATTCGGAAGCAAGTAGTATTTTAATGTATTTTCTAAAGTTTCCATCATTAACCTATTCTATTTAGAATTAAAAAAAAATGAATTCATTTACTCACAACCCTGGATCCAACATACGGAATTATATTTCAGTGTCCTTCTTTCCAGGTTTTAATATATTTTTCATTTAAGTTGAAATTGAAGGGTCTGAACAATTCTGTATCTTGGTTCTTGAACCTAATGATAAACACCAGCTTTCTTCCCTCCTGTGTCACAAATTCTGTAAACGTCATTTTAGTAGCTGCACAATACATCATGTGGCTGTATCAGCTCGTATTTGACCACCCCCTTGCTGTTATGCTCATACATTTAGGTGCTTTTAATTTTTTGTTAGTATAAATAAAATATCATTGTATATCAAGTTTTATTTGCTTACTTACTGGTTTTTCTCTAATAAGGATTCCTTAGACTGAACTAGTAAAAGCGAGATTACTAGGTCAAAGGATATAAACATTTTAAAGGACCTGTGACTTTGCCAAATCACCAATCAGCATTGGAATCAGATTTGACCTCGCCGTGGCAGGGCATTCCCGAGTGGTACCAACACATCTCTCGGCCGCAACTCCTGCTGTTCCAACCATATTGCTTTTGCCCAAACATGCCACACTCTGTTATGGCTTAATGTCTTTATTTGCTCTATTCTGCTAGGCTGTTCTTCCCTCACTCACCCCTAGTCCTCTGTACCTGCCTGATAACATGCAGATACACACACACACACACACACACACACACACACATGCACGCACGGTGCCTATTATACATTATGTATGTTGTCTCCAGCTCAGGTTAGATGGTGGTTTCTGTACCTTCTATTAACTTCGGGTTTCTGCCAGGTCCTATTAGTATGCAAATGCAAGCTTCATTCTTTAAACTTTAATTATCTATTTAATAAATATTTATCTGTTAAATACATACTATCTAATATCAGATGGCAAGCTGGTAGTATCTCTTTTCTTCTTTTTCCAAAGGAGTTTTTGAGTTTTCCGTTCCTTAATTGGCCTTAGAGAAGGGAAAAACCTTGAGTTTTTACTTAACACCTGATTCATTTAATCATCAGATTGGAAGGGACATCCACTCTCCCCTCCCTTGCAGCTGAATTGCCTCATTAACTGGAAGAAGACAGCACTGGCTGCAAATGTGAATGGCACAGTCACCCACAGTGAGGCATGATCTCACACATGCCCAGCTCAGGGAGAGATTGGATGATGATGAATGTCACTGGGTTATTGTAGAGAAAAACAGTGTATGACTTTATCAAATATAGAACCAAGTGCTTCTTTACTTTTCTACCCTAAGGAAAACACAGCTTCTCTAGCAGAGTCTTATGGTGATCCAAGGAAAAGGGGGGGGGCATATTGAGGTTCTCCAACAACAGGGGGTGAAATTGACACTCCCCTTAGGAATGGCATGCTCTTGTCTCAGATACAATAACAGAAGCAGGAAATTTAAAGCAGTATCCTGATGTTTAAAAAGTACTGTTACCAGGACTTATTCTCTGAATTTAATCCTTTTTTGAGATTTTTATTCCTCTCATTTTTATCTTCTTGCTTTGTTTAGGTCATTAATTTCTTGATGTTATGTATTATGGCTGCAAACTCTAGAATTAGAGAGGTATTTCCTACACTGGCCTCCAGAGTCAATTGCCTCCTTTGCCAACAAATTTTTAAATATACTTTATGATTGGAATTCAAGATTATTTTGCTTAGGGAATTATTCTCAATATTTAACCTAAATTATCTTCTTTTTTTATCCCTTTGTAATTTCTTTCTGTTTCACTGAAGCATCCCCCCAACTTCCAGTACTATTCCTCTTCCTCTTTTGTTAAAGACATTTTAATTAAGACACCAGGGTTACATTAACCTACTTAGGCAACCATCTCCCTTTTATGTAGCTCTCTTTAGTGAAGTTCCGAATCAGCAAAGTATCTTTCATCAGCCTGTTCCATGTCTGTCTCCTCCCTTTGTTCTGTGTTTTTTGTTGGATTACAGATCTTCACATTTTAATTCGGCCCCAACCACTATTCCACACTAATGCAGTTTACATTAATAAATTCATTTTTACAATCATGCATGCAAGTCGCCTGCCTCCCCATGACATTGATTACCTCAGCCTTTGAAGGTTCAAAGGTGTGTCAGATCTACCAGAAAAAAAAGGGCGGGGGGAGACCACATTTGATATTCTCCAACATCTGAGGTTTCCCTGGTAGTTTTAATGTTAGAATGGTAAAACAACAGCTTCTTAAAAAAGAGAAGAGTGTGTTATAACTATTCAATTGTCGTGTAATACTCATTCTTCCATTAAAAAAAAAAAGGCTCATGGTTCAATCTCCTTTTTCAAAGTCAAGACTGACAAATACAACAACTATTTGATAACGGAGCTCAGAAAGATCTATTGTGGGACCAAGAAAAATATGTTAGCTTGCCGGTGATTCTGTAAACTTGCCCCACAGGAAAGGAGTCCTTTCATTCGTTTTTAAATCCTTCTCCACATTAAATCTTCAAGCATTTTACAAATAGAAAAATTTCTTTGAAAATCAATAAATTTTAGATGATGAGAGAAGGGACATTTTTTGACTACTTACTATGGGTTAGACATTAAATTCCTATAAACACCTTTTTTCTTTAAAACTCCACCCCCAGTCTTTGTGACATAGGTACCATTATGCTTCCATGCTACAGATGAGAACATTGAGGCTCAGAAAAGTGAAACACCTTGGTCAAAGACACACTTCGGATCACTGGAGGAACCAGGATTTGAACCCAGACCGCCTTATTTGGAGACTGGACTACCTCTTGCCTTCTCTGTGCGTTATCTTTCCACATTAAAATTTTAATTACTGAAATAATTTTACCAAGGATCTCTTCCAGGCAAAAATACATGTATCATATTTATCTTTTATCTGGTCCATGAACTCCATCTTTAAAATATATTCATACTTCGACTGTTTCTCACTTTCCTACATTTTTCCAACTGCCACCACCCTATTCCAAGCCAATATCCTCTTTTTAAAAAATTAATTATTTTTTTAATTGAAGAAATGATTCAAATTTTTTTTTCCCATCTTCCTCCCCAACATCCTCTATTGACTGGACTATAGCAAAACCTCCTAACTGGTCCTCTAGCTTCTGCCCCTGCTCCCACCCACCCAAATCCATCCCCATGGCATGAACTAGATGACATCACTCCTCTGTTTCATAGCTTCCAGTGGGGCCCCTTGGAGTAAATCAATGTACTTGTACTGGCCTACAGTGGTAATCTGCCCATGATTCCTGTTATCTCCAGTCCCCCCGACTCGCTCCGGCCCAGCGGTTGCACTGGCATCCAGGAGAACACCAGGTACATTCCATCTCAGGGCCTTTGCACCTTCTGCCCTCTCTGCCTGAAATGCTTTTCCCTGGATATTTATAAAGTTGCTGTTAGTTCTTATTGCTGCTGTAACTGAGTACAACAAACAGTGGCTTAAAACAATGCAAAATTATTGGTCATTGGTTCTGGGGTCAGATGTCCCAAATAAGTCTCGCAGAGCATTATGAGACTGTGCTTCTTCCTGAGGTTCTATAGTTAGAATCTGTTTCCTTGCCTTCCCACTTTCTAGAGGCCCTGCATTCTCTGGCTAGTGACCCCTTTCTCCATCTTTAAATACAGCAGTTAGTATCTTCAATCTCTGGCTCTAGCCTCCTGCCTCTCATTGTTAGGACTCTTGGGATTATATCAGGTCCACTGGGATAATTCGGCATAATCTCTCAATCTTGAAACCCTTAATTGAATCACATTTGCAAAGTCTCTTTTGCCCTAGAAGGTGACATCACAGGTTCCAAGGATCAGGGTGTGGATATCTTGGGGGCCCTTATTCTAATACAGTTCCTCTTTCACTTAGATCTTTACTCAAAAATCACTTTCTCTGTGGAGTCTGCCCTGGTCACTTTACCTAGCATTTCTCTCTCTCTCATTAAAACTTCATGCCTTCTTTCACACTTTATTTTTCTCTTCTTTGTAAGATAACAATCTAACATAGTTATACCAATTTATTTCATTTATTATTTGTCTCCTCCACTAGAACATAAGCCCCCCAAATTCAGGAATTCTGTCTGATTTTTGTAGATGTAAGCCTATTCCTTAGACAATTGCTTGGCATACAGTAGGTGTTTAAAAATATTTTTGAAATAAATTAATTTATGTCCTTTACCATGAAAAGACATATAGAGGATCTTCATACTGGGAGATAAAAAATAAGAAATAATTCAATCAGTCACGATTCACTGAGTATCTATTATGTGACTTCTGCTATGTTACATGATGTGTGAAATATAAAAATTCATGAAGAGGTGTCAGGCTGCCATTTATAGTGGTGAACATTGTATAATATGTGAGGGCATGTGGAGAAGGTGGGTGAGAGCTGAAATTTACCCTGTGAGGCAGCCATATGCCCATGGAGGCCGTGACCCTCATGGAGATAGCTGTTTCTAATTTACATGAAGGTACTATCAAGTCTATTCTGGTGCTACCACCAGGCACGAGCTAACCCTAAGTTCTTACTCCAGTGGGGATTAAAGTTTACTAGCACAGAAAGGGAAGAACCCAGAAGAGGTAGGAAAAGTCTGTTTCAGACATGGGATATGATGAAGAGGATTACAGGACTTGGTTTCAAACTAGGAGCATGAGTAGGGCTCAGCTTCTGCCTGCTGTAGAGACTTCTTGAATTGGAAGTTGGGGAACCTTGGTTTCTATCCTGCCTCTGCCCCCAAAGCTATGTGACATTAGGGAATTTCATCAGCTGAAAATGAGTGGGATAAACCTGCCCACTTGGGGTCCTGTAAAGGATGTGAGAACACTTTGTCAGTTATAAACTCTGTTTCAATATTGGTTTATCCTTTATAGGACATGACTCCTGCCTCAGTCATTCTTTTGCTCAGGACAATCAGAGGCTTTCCATATTATCAGAGTGAAAGGCAAGATCAATATGATACTCTGTGAGGCTCTATTCAGTCTGCTTCACCCCCGTCACTCTCTGACCTTATCTCCTATAACTTTGCCCTTTGCCCACTCCATTCCAGCTATACTAACCTCCTTGATATTCTTTGACCATAAATATTTGTGTCTTAGGGCCTTTACACTGCTGTACCCCTCATCCAGGAAGGTGCTACACCTGGATTCCTATGGCTTGTACTCTTACTTCAGTGAAGTCTTCTCTGACCCTATATCCAAAATTGCATGATATCGCCCAATACTTACGATGTGTTTTCTATGCTTTATTTCTATCTATATCACTGTTACCATCAAACATATCACATATTTTACATATTTGTGTTATTCTTTGTCTGTACCCCTGCTCATACTCCCATACATAAGATCTATGAGGCAGGGATTTGATTTTTACCTTTCTTATTTACTGTTCTAACCCTAGGAAACCAGAAAAGTCCTTGGTGCATGGTAAGCGCTCAAAAAACATATGAATTGAATGAATGTTAAATTAATCTAGTTGAGAAGGTAAAATGAACTTGTGCGGAGAAATATAACCCACTGAAATGCCAAATTGTGTTGACCGACTGTTAGCAGAAACAGATTGTACCTGAGTGAAATGATCAGGATGGTGGGCTTGAATGCTAAGTTGGTTTTGCAGGACACTTAAGGTTTGGATGGACAAAGTAGGAACTCCCAGGTAGAAGAAAATAACAGAGATAATAATACCAGCATCTTTCACTTACCGAGTGCTTGCTGCAAGCCAGGCACTATTGTTAAGCACTTTACAGATGAATCATTTTATTTAATCCTCAAAACAGCATTTTGGTAATTCCTAGTATTAACCTCATGATACAGACAAGGAAACTAGGACATAGGGAAGTTAAATAATTTGCAAAGAATGGCTCAAAGTTAACAGAAATATAAAATTTGGAATAACATCAGTGTAGGTCATCATTCTAAGGATTAGAAGTAATGGAAGTAAGGCACTTAGCTCCTAGGAGAACCTCACTTAATGATGGCTATCATTATCAGTGATTGGCCAGAGAGTTACAACTAAAACTTTGATTTTATTTCCTTTCCTTCTTATGCTGGCTGGGCTGATACATGAGTTCAGACAGGTTTGTGAATTCCTTCCCTTTCACCTGCAGAAGTTGTTGTTTTTTATTGGACACACTGGATAAAAGTGTGTAGGAGCTCAATAATCTACTATAGTGTCTAGCTAGAAGTCTAGTCTCTAAGATTAGGGACATTTTCTATTTGAAGGAACTATAATATCTAAACCAGAGGTTGATCTCAGGCAGAAGGCCATTGCCCTGAAAGTAGCAAATTTTATGTCCAAGAAGCAACATTCTTTTTCCCCTTTAACATGAAATATTTATAACACAAGTAAGTGCCCTCTGTCAATATTTTGCTATTGGTAATCTTAACTTCCAATTGCTATAAGAGGCAGTTCAAAATAGAGGTTGAAGGCATGACTATTAATATGATGGTCTGTGTTCAAATCCCCAGTTTGCCACTTACTAGCAATGTGTTAAAATTATTCAACAATTCTGCACCATGGTTTTAACATGTATAAAATGGAGACTATAATAGTACCTACATCATGGAAGTATTGTTAAGTATAAAATGCGTGTCTATATGTGTATATGTGTATGTACACACCTACACAAATATGTATACATAGTGCTCTTCAAGTGTCAGCTACTACTTTTCTTCAGGGTACGTTCTGTAATGATATTTCTCTTTTACCTGAAGAGTAGTACTGGGCTGAAGGAAGGAACTATCAGTTTCAATTAATCTGTGTAAGCTCACATTTAATTTACCTCTTTTTCCAGTGTTCACATCTTATCTGTTTCGATGCTCTCTTGATTCACTGTGTAGAATGTATGTTATCATAATCAAAATGCTTCAAACCAGTAATAAAAATAAAATCTTAAGAGCAGTCAAGGAAATAAAAAGACATTATAGAGAAAATAAGATAAGGATGACAGCAGATGTCTTATCAGAAACAATGTGAGTCAGAAGACCATGGAGCAAATCTTTGAAAGAGTCAAAGGAAAATAAAAAGTCAGTTCAGAATTATAAACCCTGTGAAAATGTCTCCCAAAATTGAAGGTGAAACACTTTTTCAGATATACAAAAGGTGAAACAATTCATCAGCAGCAGAACAACATCATAAAGATGTTAAATATTCATGGATAGAAAATGATATCAGATGGAATATGGATCTACATAAAGAAATGAAGAGTCTAAGAAACAGTGGCTATGTGGGAAAATATGACTTTTTCTTATTTTCAAATATGAAAAAGTAATTCATTGTTTAAAGTATAAATAATAACTTATTTACAACACATGTGATGTAAAATATGTAACAGCAACACTGCAAAGGCTGGGGAAGGGGAAAATAGAAGCACGCCCTTGTAAGGTTGTATATAAAATGCTATAGTGTTATGTGAAGGCAAACTGTGATAAATTAAAGATATATATTATAAATCCCAATACAACCACTAAAATGACCAAACGATGTTTCTTGAGGCAATGCTCTTTAGTTTGGTCCAAATACTACTTGCTACTGTTCAGTGTCATAACAGTACCAGTGCCATTTCTCATGTGGACCATCTCGTAGCCTTCTAACTTGTTCCTAAATTCCCCTTTTGTCTGACAGTCTCATTCTCTTTCAGTCCACCCAGATGTGCTTTTCTACTGAGCTTTCTGAAATACTAATTATCAAATATCACCTCTGAGGTAGCACAGAATAGGTACTAACTGGATATTTGTTGAAAAAAGGAAAGGACAAATGAAGTCACAATACTTCCTTGCCTATAGCATGGACTACTCTGTCTCTTAGCCTGGTCCTCAAGGCCTTCTAAAATTGGAGCTCAGACAAATTTTCTAATTTCCTTTCTCTGCTGGAATCATTGGCTTTAGATAAAAATACTGCACTCTGTTTGCTATACACGTCTGTTTTCCTGCTTTTGTATCTTATTGCATGTCATCCTCTTACCTGAATGTCCTTCCCACTTATGTTCCAAAGATGACACATCCTCTCAGAAGTGTTCCATGATCATCCCATTTAAGAAAGTTGTGGAAGTTAGGGAGGGAGTTGTCACCCAGGCAACCAGACTGTCCCTAGCAATTAAGTCAAAAACTTCTTTGACTTTTCAGTTTCCAATGATTTACTTGTTTTCTAAAGAAGAGAAATACTGTAGATGGCAGTAACCCCATAATCTTGAACTCTATTAGGTCTGTTTGACATGCATAAAGGGTTAAAGTCAGAAGAAAAGATCAGCATTATAATAGATTAGAAGCAATTCCAATTATTAGATTGCCAAGAATTGTACATTTTCACTGCATGAACTTTAACAAGCCTTAGGTGTAGGAGTGTTTCATATATGTTAGATTCAATGCTTCTTTTTGAATCTCCCATATACATGGTAACATCAACTTTTTTTGAGCAAAACTGAGGCTTAGCAAGTTAAGTGACTTGTCCAAGGCACACAGAGAGCCAGTGACAAATGTAGACATAATTATTTGAATCTATATCAATATTTCTCTAGATTTATACTCAGTTGTGACATTATCCAAAAAAAAAGATTAAGACATTTTTTATTTTCAAAGGTGTGCAGAGAATTTTTTAAGAGCCTTGAAAAGTGCTTTAGCATGGCTCTGACTTTCAAAGACGGGCAATTTTTTCTTTAAACTAAGGCTCAAATATTAAGAGCTGGTATAGAAATCACCATTTTCAAGTGAAAACTGAACAGTAGGCTGGATGTACTCTTGTGGTTGATCAGAAGCAAAAGAGAAAATATTACACTTGATTAGCACAATATCATATCATAAACATATGCAACCTCGCTAATCACCTCCCAGCCTGTAACTGTGGCCAGTCCAAACTGGCTGACTCTGCATTAACACATGCCTGTAAAGCACAAACTCTCATATTAAGGATTTAAATTGGGCTTCAGCAGAGACTCTCAGTCCTGAAATTGAAATCATGAGTCATGATGGCAATAAAATGCTCATGAAATGTGATCATAGCCAAGGGATAATTTTTCTGTAATTGCACTTTCATTTCTGTGATCGGCCCTTTAGCTATGGTACAGAGAGAATACTTTTCATCTCATATTACAGGAGCCCCTGAATAACTTCTCCAAAAAACAGGAGAATTGTTAAAGTATGCAGGTCTCAGTCACAGATCCTTGATGGAGCCTTCTCTCTGCGGTACTGTTTGGTCTCCTATTTGGCTTCTAAGAGAGAGCTGTGGACCCATATTACAGCTCTTGATGGTTGTACTGATTTCCATGCTGCTGGTAAGAAATCAGCATATTAAAGTAACCACTGTTTTTCCTCAAAACAAATCCAAATGTGTCCAATTGGAAAAATCCATGCCAGAGTCAATTATTCCAATAACGTAATAAATGTTGGAAAAGACAGAAACTGAGGAGGAGATAGAACAAGTTTATCTCACAGGAATGGGCAAGGTGTGATGCTTTCTTTTGTAGATGAAAGTTGAATAACTCCAAAAATTTCCAATAGAACTAAGTGAGCAATATTAAGGAGGGAGAGAAAAGTAAGATACTTTTATAACCATCCTCACTCTCACATTTCCAACAGTAGTTACCAACCACAATTCCTTCTCCTATCAATTCAGAGAATTATTCAGCTTCTGTATAAAGCATGGGCAAAAACACTATGGCTATTAATTTCATACCTGAAACAGTTCTATAAAACTTTCAAATCTTCACTCACATAGTTATTGAGCCATGTTATACTTAAGAAAAATAAATTTACTAGATTGTAATCTCATGTGAGAGATTTGCTGAATGAGTTAGATAAGGTTAGCTTTCTAGTCTTTGGGGCAAAAATAGGTGTGTTTGAAAAAAGCTGAATGTACCTGTATTTCTAATAACTCAAAAAATATACAGTGAAAACAGCATTGCACAGCTAGTGAGGGGCATTACAACTTTAAAGTGGCAGAGAAAAACAGTAGTAATAAAATAAGAAGAAAAAAAAGAGTAACAAAAGAAGATAGATGAAGCCTGTTTAAGGTTTCTATTGATTTTTGCTATTTTATATCAGTATGGTACTCAAAAGAAACTAAGGCTGACAGGTTAATGAACTCTAGTTAGAAATTTCCAAATGAAGCTGAGAATGGCATTAGCAACTGCCTTGTCCTAATCATCTGAGACCTTGCCTCATGAAAACGTCTTGATCATTACAAGGGAGTCCAAATTATCTGCATTAACAATAACCATCAATCAAATGCTAACAAGACAAAGGTTGTATAAATCAACTCAGGGATAATGGGAGGGGTTTAACTCAAACCAGCCTGTACTTGCATTAGAAGACCTACGTTCAAGTCCCTGCGCCATATTTAATAATTATGTCATGCCTTTTGAATCTTTCTGAGCCTAAAATTTGCTTCTTTAAAGTGGGAATAATAATGTCTATCTTGACAGACCATAATAAAAACTGAACGTGCCACAAGGTATGGATTACCAAAGTTCTTCTACTTAGTAGGATGATGTCCAATGAATTAGAACTTAGAGGTTTTTTATACCAGGGGCTCTTAATCTCAGCCTTCCCTGGTGTCCTTGGAACAATATTCAGATTCTTTGGACCTACAAAAATTGTTTTTGAAATTACATTTGTTAATGTAAAGATGTGAGGGATGTGTTTATTCTCAAAAGGCTTAAGAACCACTGCTTTCAACTCTCTAGAATAAAGATCTCTTTCTTTTTTCTAGATTGTCTCTGATCTTATAGTTCTTCATAATGATTCATGAAACAAATATTTATTAAACATCTACCATGTGCCATGCACTGTTCTAGATGCTGGGGTTACAATAGTGAACCAAACAAACCAAAAACCAAAAACAAACCCTTCCCTTAATCATCTAATATTCTATTAAATTTACTCTTCAGGATAATCTCATGTGTTGAAGTATTAATATCTAAATTGCTTATTTAGGGAAAAGTGCAAGACCAATCCATGACTTAGTGGCTGAGCTGAGTTGAGAATCAGGACCTGGTTTGAGACAATTTAACTTTCAGTCAGGACTGATCCCAATAGCCCCAGGAATTAATGCAGTTATAAGGGACTGGGATTAATATCAGAATTATCCAGTTTACCTGGTAGATATAAAATGCATTTAGTGTGTCTTCTTTTGAGCTTTTCACAGAAAATAGCAACATTATACTGACTTGGCCATTGGGCTTTTCATACTGAAGGGGAAAAATCTTCCTCCTACAGCTGGCTGAAAATTTAACTGAAGGAATTAACTCAACTTAAGGCAATGAGTTATCAAATGTTCATGGAGTTTTATTTTTCTGATAGCAGAAAAAGAATGAGGAAATAAAAGAGGGAAGGAAAAGGGGGGAAAATAGGAAGGAAGGAAGGAAGAAAAGAATGAAAGAAGGAAAGAGAATAAATGATATAAGAATATAGGGAGGAAGGAAGGAAGGAAGGAAGGAAGGAAGGAAGGAAGGAAGGAAGGAAAAAGGGAAGAAGGGAGGGAGAGAGGGAGGAAAGAGAGGGAAGAAAGGAAATCTGTTTAATGTCTACAAACATTGTAGCTTGCCATCTAGAAGGAAAACTGTGTAGATTTTAAAAATAATATCATATAGCAACTTAGAAAATGTTCATTATATAATGAACAAAGTACAAAGTTGTGTATATACTGTGTGTATATATATGCAATATATTTGGATGAGAAACAGAAAGGAATATTCACAGAGTATTTTGCAGGGGAATTATGAATGACTTTTTTCATAATGGTTTTAATGCTATTATAGATTTTATAACAAAAAAGCATAAAAAGCATATGTCCCTAGATTTGTTTTTATTACTCTGTATTGTAATGAATGTTGAAGTCTGATCTGGAAACCAAATTTGCTTTGAAAATAAGGGTCTAATTATTGTTCTAAGTTTTAATCACCAGCTTGTGCAGTGTGAACAGACAGGATGGGAAGACTTCAAGTCAGTCTGACAGAATTATTGAGAGCGAAGAGTCTGCGATAGAAATGCTGCCACCTTTTCTCATATGAACTTGAGAAGAAAAAAAGAAAGCCTTAGTGTCTCTACTTGGATGGAGTCTGGCAAGGGTGGCCTGAACCACAGGATATGCTGTGGGCTGGGCTAGGAGCAAGAAGGAGCCCGAAATTAGGGAAAAGAGGGAGCTAGAAACAGAGAAGAGGAAACTGGTAAATGGAGCAGCCTGAAGTTGCAGGCTTTTAAGGGGGGAGGATGACTATCAGCCAGTCTCAAGTCTACATGGGGTGATCTCAGTTTTAGTCCATGCCTCAGCTTGCCTGTTCAAATCCTAGCCTTTAAATCTGAGACTCTGCCCATGTTCCATGCTTCTAGCACTAAATTTGAGGGATTTTAGAGGAACCGGAACTGTGCACTGGTACCTTGCTACTCACACCATGGCCCTCTGAGCATCTCCAGGGGACTTGTTAGAGATACTGAGGTCTAGGCCCCACCCCAGAGACAGGAATCAGAACCTGCATCTTCACAAGATCCCAGGTGATTTGTATGCACATTAAAGTTTGTGCTGCACTCCTCTACATTGTTCCTGAAACCTTTTGACTACAGTCTGTATTTACTCAGATCTCATCTTTTATTTCCAGCCATTAGAGTAAAGTCATGAGATAGAAGTACATGGCTATCATACTGTATTTCATGATAGCTAGTCTGTATCACATTCTAGGAACAAAGAATATGTCCTGAAGGCAATTTCCCACTGGACTGTGAACTCCTTCTCCCACCTCCAAGGCAGGGACCAATCCGTGTGGTTCACTGTTGTTGCAGCAAGACCTGGTGCCATATATAATCACACTTGGTGAGCCAAAGTGATGGAATGGGTGAGTGTGATTAAGACCCCTGGAGCTGATGAGGTACATGCATTACAGTCTAGAATATAATCTCTGTGATGGCAGGAGGTCTTTTGTTCACTGCTATATCCTGGTGGATAGAACAGTGCCGACCACACAGGAGGTGCTTAATGAGTAATGATTAAATGACATAGCCATGACATTAATTATATGATGGAAAGCATCTTTACATATTAAAATTAATGAAGGACTGCAAGGCTATGAGCTAATGATCAGATACGGGATGTGGTATTAGTAGGCTGGAATTAATTAATCTTTGGTTCTGCTATTTACAAACTGTGTGCCTTAGTTTACGCATCTGCAGAGTAAGGATGAAACCTGCCTCACAGACTGCTGTGATATTTAACCAAATGAACATATAGATCTAAATCTATAGAGATGAAAAGTAATTTGTAAAACTCTAATCCACAGGTCAACAAATTTTATCTGCAAAGAACCAAAGAGTAAATGTTTTAGGCTTCAAAGTTTTTGTTGGAAATATTCAACTCTGCCCTTGCATCAAAGCAACTATAGACAATATACCAGTGAATGAGCATGGCTGTGTTCCAATAAAACTTTGTTGATAAAATCAGGCCCTGGGCCAAATTTGGCCTGTGGGTCATAGTTGGTTAACCTCTGTTCTAGACCACTATTTATATTTGTCATCATTACCCATCAGCTTCTACACGTTGGTGAGAAATTACCGTAGGGCTTATTTATGTATTTGAAATATTTTCTAACCTATAAAGTTTTAGAATATCAGATGAACATATATTGAGTGCTTTAAACATGTTGAATCACGTAAAAGACCATAATTGTTTGGAGAAGCTCTGATTATATTGGGCATTTCAAACTTTATTCTCACAATAATCTTGTACAGTAAGTACTAATACCTTTACTTTTTAAGACAGGGGCCCAGGCTCAGAAAGGAAAAACAGTTTACATGTGGTTGTATTGAAATGGCTTTGGACCTATAGACTACAGATTCTAGGTCAGATGTATTTCACTAAAACCCTGGGATTTGTGATGTGGTTCTGTGAGCAACTGTAACCTGGAAACATGAAAATATTAAAAAAAAAAATGGATATTGCCAATTGTGTCCAAAGAATGTCAACAGCCTGCTTTTTGCTCCTTTGTTACAGTGACAATCCTGACATTTAAAGTCATAGCTCTGTGAGTTATAAGCCTAATAGGCAACAAGGAAAGCACAAAAACCATAAAACTTGACAAGACACCCTCAGCATAAGAAAATAACATGTCAGAGTCGAACCTGCCATGTGTCAACACAAGCTAAAGATGTAGGAATTTAGAAGGGTCTTGCTGTCATGAGCCAAAAAAGGGAGTGCACATCTGAATAAAGGCAAAGTCAGAAGAGCAGGTACTTTCTAAATATTTCTATGATACCCAAGCACATGTAGGAGCTGAGAGAAAGCCATTAAGGAAGCCCTTCCTAAGCAGGGGCCTGTTCCAAAGTAAGTGTTCAATAAAAGTGATAGTCATAAGTCTTCCTCCTCCTCCTCTTATTATTAACATTATGAAATCATCTTGCTAAACATCCCTCAATGTATAGATAAGACTATTTTTAATTAGCACCCATCTTGTAGTCAATAATAAATGGACTTAAGTGTTTGAAGAAAATGTTCTCTGGTTTAAAAAATTCAATGAATACATAAGAACATTAATAAATAATAATAGGGGCTTGCTATAGTATGGGTGCCATATTAAGTATTATATTTAAAATGTTTATAGAATGCTTTAACTGCATTATTTTGATCTTGCTAGTTTTTTTATACATTTCAAAGTAGTTGAAGTGAATCAGAATTGTATCAACAATTTTCATCCAGTAATATTTATCAAGCAGATTCTCTTAAGCTACATTGTTCAGTGATTGCTTTGTTTCTACACTGCATAGTTATACAATTTCAAATAAAAAAAAATGTAATTTTACTTGGTTGAAATTATTTCTATCAGAATTGTGTTGTGTATAAATTTTATGTCAATTATTTGATTGGTTTTTTGCCCATTTAAGTTTTTCCAATGGCAACTACTGACTTGTGGGTTTTATTTTATGACTTTATTCTACCAAGTCTAAATTTGCAGTTCTATATTTTTGATAAGAAGTTTTGATTCTTGCATTGATTTCTAGTCAATAATAAAATTTCCTCTGTGTGGTTTTGGCCATTGTTATTTTATTTTGTTCTCATTCTTTCTACCAACTCTAATTTTTCATAAGACTTTTTTGTGTCTGTGGTTTTCCACGATGTCAGCAATATTTGATCCTTCAGCCAATTTTCCCTCTGTAACAAATTTTACTGCTTGTAGTTTTAGTCACTGCTTTATTTTGTGTGTATTATTTCTAGAAACAATATATTGTGAATTGAATTCAAGATTGGTGGTCTGTATTTATTTCTTGGGGCAAAGATTATCAGTAAAGCAAAGATAATAATGCCTGAGTTCAAAACATTGGGTAAATGGCAAGGTCAAAACAACAGTGTCAAAATATCTTGCTTTGCATATTAGATGTTAAAGCTATGTGAGACCTTAAGGAATGGAGAAGCCAGTTTAGACGTGACACAGACAGGGACTCAGTTAAGCTCAGCGCTTCACAGAGAATCTGACCTGAAAATGGCTCTCCTATCTTGTAATGAGCACTTTATAACCATCATCTCATGAAGTTTCCATTACAGCTCCAGCAGGCACTATCTTCTTCTCACAGATTATAAAACAAAGGCTCAGAGTGTCTTGCCCGGGATCATAACATTTAAAAATGGCAGGGTTGAGATTTGAACCTGCAGCTCTTAGTCACAACCATGATACATTGTCCAGGCTTAAGGTATTACTGAGTTTACTTGGGGGAAATATAGTGACTCCCTCTTAATTTTGCCTTAAACCTGACATGAATTTGAAGACATCAGCAGCCTGTTATCTGAGTCTGGTATTCTATTAATCATTTTGCATTTGGGCCACTCTCTGCTCATGATAGAACCCACTAAAGGCCCTGGTGCATTGATTTGTTCTCAATTAGAGCGGCCAGGCACATGCCTTGGGTGTAAGTGGCTGTGCTGATTTGAGACAGATGTGTTTAACTCTTCCAACAAAGAACGTGAACTAGAAAAAGTACAGCATTTCACAGTGCCAGTCAGAACACTTCTGAATTAATAGGTATTCTTTAAAAAAAATTAGTTCTGTGTTTATTTTGGCAAAATGTTGAATATAATAATCCCTCACGGAAGGCCTCATTGTATATTAGCATATTGAAAGCTCTGAGAAGTCCTGTAAGCAAGAGAATAAAGCCAATGTTTCCCAAATATATGTATTTGAGCATTATTTGAGCATAACCTACAGTGACTTGGTTGATTGTCTCCCTAATACTTCTCTACTCTTTTTGCTATAGAACTTAGAGTTTATTCAGGGCATCAGTGGAACAGACACATGCTTGCTGTTTCAGCTACTCTTGTAGCTAGAGGTAGCTGTGTGACAAGATTCTGGCCTGTGAGAAATAAATAGTAGACTTCTGGTGACTTCTGGGAAGAGTATCTTTACTGCAAAGAGGACAGATGTGGCTCATCATTCCTGTCTTCGACTAGGCTTGAAGCAGCCATCTTGCGACCATGAGGGGACAAGTATAAGGGTTAAAGTGTACAAATTGGTAGTTACAAAATGGTCACGTGGATGTAAAGTGCAGCATATAGAATATAATCAATAATATGGTAATACTATGCATAGTGCCAGGTGGGTACTAGACTAATTGGGGCATCAATTTTGTAAGTCATGTAAAAATCTAACCACTATGCTGTACACCTGAACCTAATACAAAATAATAATGAATGTCAACTCTAATTGAAAAATAAAAATTAACAAAAGGCCAGCAAATTAAGGATGGTGGGATGAAACAGAGGAATAACCTGGCTTTTCATAGCATTGTTGAGCCAGCTGAATGAAACTCAACTGTCATCTATTCTGGACTTCTTGTTAAGCAAGAAACAAGACCTCTATTTATTTAAGTTATTCTTAATCAGACGCGTTGGTTACTTGTAGCCAAATGTGTCTTTAACTGACATGTGCTCAATGTTTGTTGATTCAATGAATACATTTTCCCACAGTGTTGAACATGGAAAGGACTGCTTTCCGAAGCTGCAGCATGGGTCCCCTTCACAAATGTTTTCTGGGAATAAGAGACTTGCATGCCTTCCACTACACAGAGCACGTAAACTCCAAAAGGAAGGTGAATACCGGATAAACGTGAAAGTGAAAAAGGCAAGAGGCGAACGCACTCCTGACATTCCACATCAAAACAACGTTTTCAAAGTCACAGATCCTCTCCCTGACTATCCTTTGCTAAATTTGCCCCAGCCACATAAATTTCCCCCGGCCAGTAATGTAATCAATTGTCTCCAGTCTTGTTTATGTGATCATTAGTTCAAAACCAGAGACAAGCAATTTGTCGGCTATGAAATATGCCACCTATGACACCCAAATTTACATCTGAAAATTGATTTTTGTCACATTAGGATTTTAGGACAGACTCTTCTGGAAGTTGGTGCAGCCACAAAGCATAATAAAAATTATGATGGGTTTGCAGCAGCATGCTAAATTCACTGTAAATTTCCGGTCTCCAAAGAGCCCAGTAAAGTATTATTAATGAGATGGTGGGACTTATCTGGAGCCATCTTTCTTGGTGATTTAATATTGACAATTCAACTTAATAAAACACAACTTGGGATAGGCAGATGAGTGTTATAAGAGCCTGATGCCCTTCATTATATTTAGCTTTCCATCAGATGATGAATATTAGGCATGTACAACAACTAGTGAGCTGCTAAGATTAAGAAAGTTTTAAGCATCGAGGGAGGGTCAGTTTCATCAATTCTCACAGCTTGAGGGACAATATTAAAGAGAAGTTTCTATCTAAAGTCCTATTGAGTTTCTGTTTGAGCTAGCATTTTTTCCAGAACTAATTTCATTTTTTATATTATTGGAAGGCAGCATAGAATAGCAGAGAGAAAAACAGAATTTCAGTGGGGCTGATGTGAGTTGGGATCTGTTAGTCAGTGGTTCTGTGGCATTGGGCATGTAGATAATTTCTCCAAATTTCAATTTCCACATTCACAACACGAGGGCAGTCATCCTGTCCTTTCTCCAGCAAGGGTATACGATCACACAGTTGAGAATTTTGTGCATCTACCTTGCCTTCTTTCCAGCTTTCCTATTATTATTATTCCTTCTTTCTAATTTTATCATATCCTTGTTTATCCTGTTCAGTATAGAGTTATGTAAATTGTCCTAATGCTTTATTGAAACAGGTGTGACAGAATGAACGCACACAGATTCCCCTCAAGGGTATTTTAAAAAGCAAGTCAGATCCTGTATTTAAAGCTGTGCATCCCATACCAACACATTATTTCCACTTAGTTATGGGAGAGTCCAACTTTTATAAATACCCAATTACTATATATTTAGTGAAACTATTTAGAGAGCATGAAAGCACAGAAGCTTCTATTATGGTTTTGAATCATTCTTATTAAGGATCGAATTAATTGTCCCCAAACTTATTACTCATTTCCCCATAAAAAAACACAAACCATCTTACCAGAAAAGTCTGTTGAAAGGGAAGACACCATTCAAAACATACCATCTGGGAATAGATATAAAACGTTTTTTCCTTGCACGCCTTGTAAAACAAATGTGTGAATTCATTCCTGCTGCAACAACAACATTGAACGATTTGCTAATTAATGATGAAGGAAGAGTTTCTGGTCTCTTCCACATAAGTTGTTCTCACACCAAATCTCCTGATTCTATACTTAATTATGCATCCTAATTCTAGAACTGAAATTTCCTCTTACTGGCTTCAGTCCGCTGCTCTAGCTTAGTGAGGTCTTTCTGAATCTGCAAAACTTTCATCTTAATCTTCTGGTGCTTGCTCTGTTTTTGTTTTTTGTTTTGTTTTGTTTTTAAATAGCAAGCTTATACTTTTTCTTTTAAATGCTAGAAATATAATCCTTAGTTTAGATGAATGTCCTTGAAACATGTTTAAGCACCAGGTACCTCCCCTTTTCTTCCTTTTTTTTTTTTTTTTTTTTTTTTTTTGCAGTGAGGTAATCTTCATTCAGTGCCTGTCTTTACTTTTACACTATGAGGCTTATGTGACATAAACCACATCTGTCTCATTTGCCAGTGTATCCTCTGGGTCTGCCACTGCAGTTGATACATAGCAGATATTCAATAAATACTAGATAAAATGATCAGATGGTTTTGAATCTACTGCCTTAAAGTTAAAAGACTGCTTCCAATGATCCTTCTTTACTAAACGGGACTGTGAAACAACCCACTAACTCTCTGCCAGGATTCCAGTACCATTCACTAAATGATCTTTGTTGGTTAGAATAAAGCTCCTCTCATTGCTATCTATATTCTGAGAAATAAACTTTTCACTGCTCAAGACTCTGGAAGACATAAGCTGACTTTTAAAAATTTTAATAGCATAAGCCTCTTTGCAAGTATACAACAGCTGTGAACACTGGAGCTGGTTACTAATTGAACCTTGGTTTTCTCATCTGTAAGATGGGGCTAATAAAAGGGTATCACTCAGATTTGTCATGATAATTGCATTAGACAGTCATAGTGCACGACAAGCGTTCAGTGGAGAACCTGGCTGCAGGAGCAGGAGAAGGAGATGTAGTGGAAATCCCACTCCTCATTCATTTGGTCATCAATAAATATCTGGAATGAGAGTGAGTGGGAAGGGGACCAAATTTTCCCTTTGTGCTTTTGACTCAGAGGCATTCAGATTTTCTCCGAATTGGATTTCTAGTATCAGCTAATCAGAACAAAGCGGTTGGCTGTCATCCCCACCTGAGACTTGTGACTGCCCTGAACCATATCCAGAGTACAGAAACCTGGGGAATGAGATGAAGGGCTCTTCTTCACTGTGGATGATACCAGAAAGAGCACTTTATCATCATAACACTTGGTAGTCCACCTGCAAAAGTCAGATCCTCCTTGACCTTCACCCATACCACATCATTGCTGTGGGGATCTTAATGAAATAAAGTGATGAAGCACTTCAATTTCCTTAAAGAGGGCTGAGGCAGCTATGTAATTTTTATTAGTCCAAATATGAAAGTGCTTTTAATAAGCATTCCAGCTTCTGAAATTTGCTACTTAACTTTACCTGGTTGACTCTATTAGAAATAGAGTCATTTTGTAAGATTTTTTTTTTCCCCACAGAGAAATCTTCATAATGGACATATGTAACTTCCATCTTCTTCAGAAATCATGGATCATTCAAATAAATAACAGTCTATCTTTTTAGTAAATTATCATGTAACTACTAAAATAATGTTCTCAAAAACAACTTGACTGGCATAAGAAAACTCTCATATATATTTACTTATGGTAATGGAAGAAACATATTTGACCACATGCTATTTGTTCTCTAATCTTTTATTTATATAATTATGTGAGATAAAAAATTTGATAGCAAGGATAATGATAACAAGGACAACAAAAAGAGGAAAATACTAGTACCTAATTCGAATTTACTGTGTTCCAGAGTAGTATGAGGTATTTTAAAATATATTGTTCCTTTTGATTAGTGCTTGCCTTTGATGAAAGTATCCTCGGCTAAGTCTCATTAAAGCACATTTATGGTTGCTATTCTTATTATCACCCCATTTTACAGATCAGCAAACTTTAGCTCAGAGAAGCTGTTCTTTGCTTTAGTTCCAAATCATGTGTCAGAGTGAGGGTGATTTTATGCCAGAGTCCCAACTTCTGCATAAAACTCTGCCCCAAACTCTGCTGATACTAACCCCTGAACCATGCAATGGGAAATCTCCAAGTATCAGTATCTGAGCTGCAACTCATTGCAGGGGAGATAGAGTATGCAGGTTGATATTTAGCCAAGCTAAAAACAAAACAAAAGAAAACAAACGAAACACTTTTTTGGAGGAACAGTACAGAATACAGAGTTTCTACAGCATATCTTTTATAATGTTCAGGATAGAATCCAAAATTTGACTTGAGACTAAATAGAAAAAAGCCACTGATAGAGATTCACCTGAAGGGCCACCTTAATTTTTGAATTAGCAGTCAACAGTTAAAGGCACCTACTATAACTATAATCAAGGACTTAAAAGAAATACGCTAAGAATAAGGAAATGATAGGAGGTCTCAGAAGAAAAATAGAAACAATAAAAATGAACCAAATAGAAATTTTAGAACTAAAAAAATGAAATATATGAAATAAAGTATTCACTGGTTGATCTTAGCACAAAGTGAAGATGGAAGAAGTCAGTCTACCTAAAGATGAATCAATAGAAACTATTCAATATGAAGAGAATAGAAAGAAAAGAAACATGAACAGATCTTTTCAGAGACTTGTGGGACAATATCAAAATGTCTGACATAGGTTATTTTTTACCAGATGCTAGGGTAAAAATATGTTTGAAGAAATAGTGGCTGAAAATTTATCTGATATGGTGATACATATAAAATTACAGAATCGAAAACTCATCAAATCCAAAGAAAGATAAATATAAAGAGAGCTGCTACATGTAGGCCCATAATAGTCAAAGTATTGAAAATCCAAGATAAAGAGGAAATTTTTAGAGCAACCAGAAACACACATATATGACCTCCATTTTATTCATAAAAATTAAGTCTAAATAAGTAACAGACCTAAATGTGAATGTTAAAGCTATATGTATTTTGAAGGAAAACATAGGAGAATACCTCTCTATTATGGGTATAGGCATAGATTTCTTAGACTAGACACAGAAAGCTATACCTGTGAAAGAAAATCACTAAAATTAAACTTTGTTAATACTAAGAACTTCTACTCATCAAAAACACCATTAAGACAATAAATCATCAAGCCATAGACTGGAAGAAAATATTTACAAAACATATACCTCACAAGAGACTGATATTCAGAATACATAAAAAACTTCTGTAAGTCAATGATAAAAAAGACAAAAAAAATGGGTAAAATATTTGAAAAGACACTACAAAAAGGAAGATGTATGAATTAGCCAATAAGCGCATGCATCATTAGGGTAATGAAAATTAAATGCACAATAAGATGCCACTACATACTCACAAGAATAAATAAGAATAAAAAGACCAGAAACACTAAATGTTTGTGAAAATGTGCAGCAACTGCCACTCTCAAGCATTGTTAAGGAGTGAAACAACCACTTTGGACAAATACTGGTAGTTTCTTATAATACTCAATATGAATTTACCCCATGATGCAGCAATTTTACTCCTAGGTATTTACTCAAGAAAAATGAAAACATATGTCCATGCATAGACTTATATGTGAATGATTATTTATGGCAGTTTATTCATGGTTGTCAAAACTGGAACCAACCCAGACATCCATTGATAAGGAGAATGGATTAAAAAATGTGCCATGTTTAGGCAATGGAACACTACTTGATAATAAAGGGAATGAACTATGAATATGTGCAATAACATGGATGAATCTCAAAAACCATGTGCTGAGAGAAATAAGTCAAATAAAAAATATATACATACTGTATTATTTCATTTATATAGAATTCTAGAACAGACAAAACTAACCGTATATGAAAAATCAGAGCTTGTGGCCTCTAGGGGGAGAGGAGTGGATAGTGACTGGAAGAGTCATGAGGGAACTTTCTGGGTGATGAAGATGGCTTCTATTCAATGGGGGTTTAGGTTGCACATTGTATGCATTCGTCAGAAAGTGAATGTGTCATATAAGATTTGTGGATGTTATAATATCATAGTATATAAATTTTACCTCAAAAGGAAAAGAACCATAAACAAATATTAAACTCAGATAATATGTATATAGAAGAATATTTGTCATTTACTTTGAAATGCACAAAAAATAAGACGGATTGATAGAAGTATAGAGGGATGGATTGATGTGTGATATGTATGTGTGTGTATGCGTGTGCGTGTGCGTGTGCGTGTGCGTGTGTGTGTGTGTGTGTGTGTGTATTTCAAGTAAGATGCCCATTGTAGATTATGAGTACATGGTTGCTCAGTTAAACTTCTTTCAACTTTATGTTTGAAAATGTCATAACAAATTGTTGGAAAAACGATGCTTCAGAAACTATTTTATGGAATGGAAGAGTGAGCTTTCCTAATGCTGTGAATAGATCTGCATCTAGCCAAGAAGTCACTGGTCATATAGGTGTAAGTATCCCTAACCCAGACAACAAGCTGTACAAGAACAAGGCATGGTGATGGGCTTTGATGCAGACATTCAGAATACTTAGAAGACAGGATAAATGCTTTAGTCATTTCCTGGTTTTATATGAAACATTTGGGAAACTTGGCTCTATTATTTTCTTTTTGGAATGTTATCAAAAAGTGCTCAAAAAGCTCTTTGTGCCAGAGGAAAAAAGCCTGGTCGTGCCATCATCTTGAGTATGATGCCCATATGGACCACCTAGTTTTCTCATAGCTTTTTTTTTTTTTTTAATTTTCTTTCAGTTTTCTGTTCGTAAGGCAGGGTGTCTGGAATCAGCAGACCTGAGTCCTGGCTCTGCCACTTGTCAGCTTTCAGCCATTTTGCATACTTCCCTTAAAAATTTTAGACCATTTTTTCCTCGTTCATGGTTTGGTCACAGAGCTGGTTCTGCCACTTAAAAGTGAAATCTATCGCTATATTTGTGTTGAGGGAATTTTTGCCACAATTGTGCCCATGACTATGTTCAGTATCAAAGAGCTTGAACTGGCTTGACTTCTAAAATATACCTTCCATCTGCAGAGCCAAATCATAAATCTACAACCTTTTCCAGAAGCACAGGGAAAATTTGATCATTAATGAGAAGAGGAAGCTATCCCAAATAAGATTAGTATGTCTCTATTGGAAAATTCAGAAAATCCCACATATAGTATTTCCTTGCAATCATTTTGCAGGAACCCTGGACCCAGGCTGAAGTCTGCCTCACAGAGAACATCGAAGGTAATCTGAACACGAGCATCCTGAGAGTGCAGTATTGTAAAAGGTTTGCATCTTATGCAATGCTCAGAAACTACAATCTGGTTCCCTTCATATCCACGACTATTTTATTGGGCTCTGCCTGGGCCATTCTAGCTCAGGAATGTTGGCATTCATCCCAAGGTTAAGACAGGTGAAAATGGCTGGGAATGAAAGACCCAGCTTAAGTTCTTCTGATGAAATGTAACTTTAACGCTCAGAAGGAGAGCTCAGGTAGTAAACCATGGTCAGGCCATTGTCACAAGTTGATTTTCACAGGGTTATTTAATCTCTCTTGTTGGAATCCCCCAAAGCAGATTCTAAGGCAAGGGTTTGAGCGAAAATCTTTTATTTGTGAGGTGAAGCCAGAAAACACAAGAGAGAGAGTGGAGAAGTGAGGCCGAGCAGGGAGACAAGGAGGTAAAGAATTTATGAATGAGCAGTTGCCACTGTGGAACTCAACTTCACTGGGCCCCTTTGGGAGACAGGGGAAATGTGTCCTGGAATTGTCCACTGAGGGACAAGGATGCTGGAGAGTTAATCCACAGTTCCTATTCCTCATTAGCTGACAGTCCCCAGGGGTGTTCCCAGCTCAGCAAGCTATCAAATGAGGCCAGAGGTAGGCTCTGGAAGTTAGAGCCTGCCATGCTGAGAGGCTGCAGGCAAACTCAGAGGTGAGTCCAGGATAAGGAGGGGCACCAACAGGGAGGGCAACAGTCCCTTCCCTTCTCTGTTCTTTGTCTAATTTAGTGTTTTTCAGAAAGTATATGTAATGTCTGGAATCAGCAGATCTGGATTTGATTATTGACTCATAATGGAACATTGATATCACTGAATATTGACTTATCAGCTAATCAAGCTTTTGGCATTAGTTTCCTCTTCTGTAATAATAGTATCTGATGAAGATTTAGTGAGATGATCACTGTGAGGGAGGGCTCCACAGACTCCTGCACCTAGAAATCAGTCAGTGATGTGTTGCTGTTACATTGTACTATATATTATATATTATTTTTATATATATACTATGTTGTAGTAAAGTGCACATATCATATCACATTATAAGATATGTATAATAATAATATTACCTATGTTATCATGTTTTAAAGTTATTGTGGAGTAGTACAATATCAGGTTAGCCGATATCCTATTGTAACCAGGCAGGCCATTTCTTCTCCTCTTCCCTAAGACCAATATATTCTCTTTACATGAATAAAATTTTCAGTTAGGGGCTCTGGAAGCAGCTTACTTAAATCTGGTTGATGTGTTCCCAAGGGAACTTTAGGGAGGGCCAACGGGGTGGGGATGTGAGGAATTCTCATCACCATGTGGGTGACTGCCCGCCTAACTTTTCTGACAGGTTTATTAAATAATGGCTCCTAATAAATACACAGAATAAGTCAAGAGTCCAATGCTGTTTAATACAAAAGGGACATAATATGCTATAGTGATGGAGAAAGATCACACACACACACACACACACACACACACACACACACACACACTCACACACAGAATTCTGCACATCCTTGGTTCCACAACAAGCTTTGTTTCTGACCAGCACAGTGATTTAGTGCAAGCCCTAGACCCAGAAACCTTGTACTCAAACCTCAGCTTCAGAATTACTAGCTGTGCAAGCCTGGCTGAGTTATTTAACCTCTCAGCTGCATTTCCTTATCTGCAATATGCAGATAAAATAGAAACTTGCAGGGCAGTGATGAGGAAGGAATGAGCTGCTGCAAGTAAAGCGACTAGCACAGCACCTGACACACAAGCGTGCGACGCATCTCAGTATCGTTGTCATTTGAAATGTATTTCTTTCAGATTCTAACATATGAAACTACACTCTGAAAGGCCACAACAACTTAAAATAACTGTTTCATTCTTATGTGTATGAAAACAGAATTTTAGAGTCCAGGGAATTTTTCAAAATCCTCTGCAGTAGTTTTTCTCTAAGTTTTCTCCAACCTGGGGATCTTATAACAATGTAGATTAAGTTGATGCTTGAGATTCTGCATTTCTCATAATGATGGTGATACTGCTGGTCCATAGGTGATGCTTTGAGAAGACTAAAATCTTCAAAATGGGACCAGAATATCTATGTAGTTATCTAGAGACCACACAACTAGTAAAAACAACACGCAAATCTAGAATTCAGGTGTTCTAACTCAAGTTTATGATCCCACGACACCTGAACACAAATTTTGTTTTTTCTGATGGGAAATTCTTCGCAGCTGGTTGCAAAGGGAATGGGCATTTCTCTAATTTTTCCACAGCAAGGGAGACTCAACAGTGAGTTAGTCTTCCAGGGAGAACTAATTGTGTTCCAGTATGCAAGATATGACCATGTTGAAAAGCACATGTTGAACACATGTAGCATTTCTATTGTTATACAGAAGCATGTAGGAACCTAGTCATTGTCAGTGGATTAACTCAATTAATGGAAATCTTTCAAGTACCTATCTTTGAAACACCATGAACATGTGAATCTTGTTTTTCAACGTATATTTTATGAACTATGAATACAGATCAAGTATTTCCAATGAATCTTTAATATCCAACTGAGATGAGCTCTAAGAGTAGAATAAAACATATGCAGAATTTTGGAATCTGAGTCCAAAAAAAGGATGCAAATTAATAATTTTTTACATTGATTACATGTTGAAATGATCATATTTGCATGTACTGGGTTAAATAAAATATATTATTCAATTAATTTTATGTTTCTTTTCCCTTTTTAAATGTTGATACAAAAAATTAAAATTGCACATGTGGCTAAAATTATACTTCTATCGGACATTAGTTTAGATAACTGAATAGATAGGCATATGGATGATAAAAATATAGAATCAAGTCTAATTTATATATAACACATGTAAAATCAACATACACATAAATTATTTTAGAATTCTCTCATGCATACATATCCTCTCAAATTGATTATATATGCATTTATACATGATATGTATTTCTAAGTGTTTGTTCAAACATTTAACGTGATTAAGTTTCTCCTACATTATTGTCACATTAAAATTGCCTTTCTATCTTTATGATTTGACACTATTCCTAAGCCCAAAATGCCTGTACTTGACAGTTAACTTCATGACTTATTAGTTTCCCAATGGCACGGAGAGAGAGCCTGCAATTTCCCAAAGTGAACATGCCTCCCTCAGTAATATGTGTTCCTTAGAGTAGGGGTCTCCAACCCCAGGCCACAGACCAAGACAGTCTGTGGCCTGTTAGGAACCAGGCTTCACAGCCGGAGGCAAGTGACAGGCAACAAGGGAAGCTTCCTCTGTATTTGCGGCCACTCCTCAGCTCTAGTTTCACCGCCTCAGCTCCACCTCAGATCATCAGGCATTAAATTCTCATGGGAGCATCAGTTCCTGGTGCCAAAAAGGTTGGGAACCCCTACCTTAGAGGCCCTCAGAGAGCGAAGGGTCTAGCTCTTTAGCTGAGGCTTGGAGGAGCTCTCAGAGAAGAGCAGCGTAGTAATACAGGTTTATAACTGGCTTTACCACTTAATACATGATCTTTGGGCAAAATATTTAACCTTCTTGATTCCCAGTGGCCTTATGTGAGAAAGGGGACTCTGAAAAGCCACGCCTTACAGGGTTGTGAGGACTAAGTAACATGTTGCTTGTAGAGATGTTACACGTTGCTGACACATTAGTGGTGGAGACCACTAACGCTCATACATAGTAAGGTCTCCTCTCTCCTGAGCATGTGGAGAATTAGACTTTTCTGTCCCCTTTGCAATTAGATGGAGCTATGTCATTATTGCAATCAATGGATTACAGTTAAGAAGTGGGGTCTGTCACTTCCAGGACAGAGCATTCAGCTGTAAACGCAGATCTGGAATGTTGTCTTCCTTTGCCATGGAGAACTCACATGTATCAAGTTAAGACTGTGCTCTCATGACATCATGGGGCATGACTGCATGCAACAGAATGCCCCTCTAACCAATATTGATTATGTAGCATGAGTAATAAATAAAATTTTGCCCTTTGTGCCATTAATATTTGTAGGGCTGTTTATTACTGCAGCATAACTTAGTGCAACCTGATTGACACACTGTTGCCTAAGGCAACATCTCTGCTGAACTAGCTCTTTGGATTTGAATTTACAAGGCTTTCCCATAGCTTCTGATGTTTGACCTCTCACAGATAAATAGAAATAGTTTGGCCATTGCCTCCAGAGTAATTGAAGTTCAGTTATCTTAGGTGTCTTATCTTCGTCCGATCCCACCAATCGTTTTCTTCCTGAACCAAGTTACTATCAAGGCTTTCTTTTGAGAAAGTGAATTATAGAAGTCATGTGTGCTTTTCTAAAACAATCTCTCCTTCTAAAACAGCTTTTATGACCAAGATACTTTTTTTTTTAAATACTGCACTAAGGCTATTAAAAAGAATGTAACTACAGATCATAAAAATGTCAACAGTGAAACACTCATTTCTGTGCAAGTTGTAATATAAAATCAATATATGTTAACCTATTCTTTAAGAACAAAGAAGGATAAAGTGAAATTTCAATATTTCGATTGTGTCATTATTTAATCCAAATCCATGGATTCGTTGTTATTTATGACTAAAAAGGTCATTATATACAATACCCTCAAACTGTTTCATATGCAAATATTTAGTTATAGGACAAGAGATCACATGTATTTTCAATAATACATTTTTAAAGAATAGGTAATGATTTTACAGTTTTCTAGAAGCTAAGGAAGCTGAAATTTGTTGCTGCAAGAGAAGAATTTTTTAATAAGCATTTCAAGAAGTAAGAGGATTTCAGAATAGCTAGTGTGGTATTTTAGGTGAAAATGTTTTTTCTATTTGGAAATACATTAAGTTCCTTGGAAGAAAAGAGAAGTTGTTCTCAAAGATTTGGGAAATTTTTCAAGTGCCAATGGTTTGATTTTTTCTTCCGTTTCTTACTTTTATTTCTTTATCTGGTCTCCAACAACCACAATGCTGCCCACTTCACCTGTATCTCAAGAGACAGAATAGAAAGGAATCCACATTTATTTAAAAATCTCTGTTTTCCTCTAAAAGATAATTAATTGTTTTCCCCTATGAGTGACAGACCCAGTGCGTTAAACTTGAGGTCTCAGAAAAACTTGGCCCAAGGCCAGTCAATGCTGACCAGGATTACCGTTAGATTGGTGGTCAGAGTGAGCATCTGGGAAAAGCTGAAAAGGATGAGAATGACCCCAAGTCAGTGATGCTGGAGGAAGTAGTGATGGTGTTTCTGAGGCAGAATAGCTAGTGTCTAAGACTTCCTTGGTTTGAATTTTGGCTTTGCATTTCTTAAATAGGTGACCTTGGACAGCGAGTTAACCTCTATATGCCTCAGTTTCTCATCTTCAAAATAAGGATGATGATAATGGTCTTTACCTAAGAGGGTTGTTACATAGATTAAACGTGCTAATACACATAAAGCACATAAAACAATACCCAGAGTATACTAGGTGCTATCTCTATAGCTATTTCATTAAAAGAAAATAATAGTATTGCCGAAGCGATGCGATTATATTTACAAATGGTATTTATTAATTAGAAATGTGAAATATACCTTCAGCTCCCTAGTACTAACTAGGGAGGAGGCAAGAGAATTAAAAATATTAATAAAGCCACAATCAGAGACTGTGGTATGCTGATCAGCCCTGCAGCCAGGCCAGGAGGACACCTTCAGAACAAAGAAAGATTTCTGCTGGGATTGCTAACAACCCATTCCCCACACTTATGAAGGGGAAACAGGAACCAATAGAATCATTCCTATTTCTAAAACCATGGGAAACCTATGGATTAAAGGCTGGGAACTGCCAGCAGGCCTTTCAGGTATGCACTCCTCCCCTTTCTCACTGTATGTCCATATCAAAGGAAATGGGTTAACAAAGTCTTTTAAATCATAACTCATAAGTTCTAAAGAATGACATATAAACTAAATTCCCTGAACACTCAGGGTCCCTCTCAGTGCCTTAACTCTGTCCTTTTCACTGTCTCTCTGACCCTCTGCCTCCAAGAGGAGATCACGGCTTGGGTATTGAATTCTTTCTACACTTTCCGCCAAAGAACCCTCTTCTTCTCTCAGTGAAGGGTGCTGTCTTCCCCCACTTGAGGAAATTTGCCCTGTCCTGGATCAGTTCCATTAGAGAACCATTTGGGTGAACTGAGGCCCATGTTAGAAATCTGATAAAAATAAGTGGTCCTATCCGAATGAGACCGAGACTGCTGATTACCCTCCAATGGAAGAAACACATTTACACAAACAATTCAAGACCTGTAATTATAGAATCATTTTACGAAATGTTTAACAGGATAATTTAAGAAAATAAATCTGGGATTCTAAGAATCTACCTTAAATTGACATAATTACTGCTCCTTTTACTGAGTACATGGAACTGAACTGGGGAACGTGGGAAATGAACAACTTTTGTCCCCAACCCCAATACTTATACATCTTTTCAGTGAAAATATTCTGACCAGAATGATGTAAAAGACCATATTTCCTTGGGAAAGTTCAGACACAGGCATAAATTGAACAACAGGGGTGTGAGGGCGTACAAGGCTGAAAAGAGTGGTGAGCAAGATGGATGCAGTCCATGCCCTCTGGGCTTGCAATCTTCAGGTAAAACAGTGAAGGGGCAGGGATGTAAAACAGTGCAACCCCTCCTTACCAGCTAGCTGCCTAATTCTTGTAGAGCTATGAACATATTAAAATTAAGATAGCATTAGAGACGAGAAACATGGAGAACAGTCTTAATCATGAGCATGTCAGGTAGCTAGTTCAGAAGATTGTGCCTTGGTATTTAAAGGGGCTGGCTGCAACAAAAGGACCTAATAAATGGGAGAATCTGCTGCCTGCCATTCTTTGTTTACTTGACCTACATCTGCCAGATTTTGAATGCTACTGTGTAAGTGAGAGCATAGCATATTCCTACAAGACTGATCTCAAGTTACAGAGCCCTGACATGTCCCACTTAATAGCTATGTGACATTGAATCCAATAGTTTTCATCCATAAACCTCAGTTCCTTTATCTGTAAAGTGGGGATAAAAATCATTATGGCAATCTCTTAGAACTTTCTGGAGACTGAGATAAGTTCTATAAAATAATTAGGACAATGTCTGGCATTTAGAAAATGGATAAACATAATTATTACCCCATTAGAAGTGGGCATCTGCTGTGATTCAACCCATATTATCTGACTGTGAGCACCTGTCTCTCATCAATATACTTACCTGTCCATTTAAGCTAAGGCTGCCATTTTGCTAATTCCTACTTTTATCTTCTGTAGAATGGCAGTGAATGATATCCCTTCAACAGAGTTAACGAGGGAGATTTAATGAGCTGATGAACTGATCATGCCCTGGTAGCCCTAGAGTGTAGAAAAAGTGTGAGGGCTTCCTAGAGCTACTGTGAACACTCTTCAGGATTTTGGCTTGTGCAAGTGGTAGAACAGAGTAAGGAAGACATGTGAGGCCTGAGACATTCCAATATTTAGAGGCCAGAGAGAAGAGGAGAAATCAGCAAAGCAAGTTGAGGAGGACTAGCCAGGGAGGAGGGAGAAGAACCAAGACAGAGTTACTGCTTATGCTTTTTCTTTTTCATTAAAACACCTTTCTTCATCCTGCCCTATTTCAACATTTTGCTAACATATTTGTATTTCCCTTGACTATAATAAGTAAATCAATAGCACTAAAATATTACAGGATGTGCATTTTATCTCTAAAGCTAAATTCATTCAGGCCTTTGGATCATTAATCTTAGTTTATCTACATTGTAAAACACTAATAGTTCAAAATTTAACAGAAAATGATAGTCTTTGTATGGTTGCTTGTTATCATTTATTAAGTACTGACTTTGTATCAAGCACTGTTAGTCCCTTTACATGTTTAGTATCAAATAATCCTTAACACGACTGAATTTTGAAGGTTACCATTTTACAGATGTGGAAACTGAGGCTCAAAAAATATATAGCCATTTGCCCAAGTTCTTAATATTAGTAGACAGTAATTTTTTTCATTTCTAAGCCCATGCTTTTAACCATTGTCCTATATAGCCTCTCTACAAACTGATCAAGGTTGCTAAGGGACATATTGAGTTACCTTCTGTTGCCCTGAGATTTGTATTAAGAGAATAAAGGCTGCTTTTTGGAAGGGAATCTATAAATCAACAAATAAGGAATGAGACAAAGATAGGGTTACAAAGACAAAATGACTCCTAGGGAAGGTGCTAACAAATCTAAAGGACAAGCTAGGCATAAAGAGGTTAGTCACCAATGAAAGCTTAGAAAATAAGAAGCCTCAAAGAGGCAATGTTGGCAGCACCCACCCTGGAGGCAGAAAGAGCTACTGAGGAAAAGATCCACAGTGTTTGGATGTTAAAGGCAGCTTGAGCCTACCGGAGTTAGCAGGACTTCAAACATTTGCTCTAACCACACTTCATGCTCACTAAGCAGTCTTCTGATTACGATCTGCCTTCCCATGAAGGGTGGGGTAGAAGCATAAAATGTGCTGACCTTGTGGACTTTTAAGTATCCGGTCTCTTTGACAGTAATTTCTCTTTCTAAATTAACAAATTGACTCCATACAGGGAGAGAATTTGCTGATTATTTGGACTTTGTATATCTCAGTGCCTGTGATCATCATTCTTTTTTTAAAAATTAATAAATTGGCTTCATACAGGAAGAAGAAAAATTCTGATCACATGGACTTTGAGTGTTCCAGTTCTTGTCACACTTATTTCTCTTTGCAAATTAATAAACTGGCATTTATGGTTTATAATCCTTTTTATAAGCATCAGCCCCAAGAAGCAGTTCTTATCTTTGGGTTGACAATATCAGGAGGTCCTCAGTTAGAAGGCTTCCCAGCCTGGCTGAGTGACCCACTTATTTCCGTTTGCCCAGCACTTTCTTGGTTTTAGCACTGGAAATCCTACAGTTTGGGAACCCCCTCTGTCTTAGGAAAACCATGACAGCTTGCTTTGGATTTTCTTGGTTTTAAAACTGAAAGCTTTAGCTCTCATGAAGTCCCTCAGCAAAGAAAATTAGGAGGACTGATTACTCTACAGCCTAGATACTTGGTGAGGAAAACCCAACATCATTTTGTAGCTGAGAAAAAGCCAAAGCACTTCAGAAATTACCTGCATGTGCCAAATTCAAGTTTCATATCTAATTTTAGAAGGACCTTTAAGCCGTTACTGTCTTTATAACTTCTAGATATTACACCACAGTATAATCCATGATATTTTATTTTATAGCTCTTATACTTTAGATATTTTACAGGAGGCAAGCTCTATATGAACACACAGGAGTTAAGATGATCATTTCATTCCTGGGCCACATCCAAACTGTATTACCTTCCTGGCCGAAGACAGCCCAAGTTTTTAATTTTACATCTCAAAGCCATTTGCCAGTTGCTACATGGTGGTGCACTATGGCCTAGCAGAAGCTTTGCAAATGGAAAGCTCCATATCTATATTTGCTGCTCCCTTCACCACTCAAAGGGAATAAGAAGACAGTACCAATGAGAGAAAGAGAAGCATCGAAAGAATGACCACCCACCGTTAGCCTTTATTCTTCATTTCTTCTAACCAGCAGCAATTCTGTGTTAACTCCAATTCCAGTTCACTTAGCTTTTGCTCTAGCATTCAACCTAGCTGACCACACCCACTTTTCCAGGCTTTTCTTACCCCTGCAACACTACTCTTTCCTGGTTGTTCTTCTATCTTCATGCTTCTTCTATCTACAACCTCTATATCTCGGGATTCCTTGACACTAACTTCTGGCATCTCTTCTCTTCCTAAAGCCATGCTGTCCAATAGTTATGAATCACATGTGACCACTGAGTAATAAAAATGTGGTTTGTCCAAATTGGAATATGCCACACTAGATTTCTAAAATTTTGTATGGGAAAAGTAATATAAAATATTTCATTGTCTTTTATACTGATTAAATGATGGGATGATAATTACATAATACATTGGGTTAAAGCAGATATTATTAAAATTAATTTTATCTGTTTCTTCTGACTTTGTTAATGTGACTACCAGAAAATGTATATTTCCATATGTGGCTGTCATTTGATTTCCATCAAACAATGCTGCTATAAAGTCTCCTCTTAAATGAACTAAATAATACTCCTATAAATTTAGATTGATGAATGCAAAGTGTGTATTTCCAGCTCTGAATGTAGGACTCATACATCCACCTGTTTTTTTTTTTTATATATACATCTCCACTTGGACATTTCAAATATTTTTCATACTCAGCTTATTTGAATCTTGACTGTCTCCTGCTTGCCTCTCTCCAGTTTAACTCATTGTTCCCAAGGCTATCCCCAAATAAGGTATTACAAAATTAGCTTTGAAGATGGAGCAAAGGGCCATGAACAGTCTTTAGAAGCTGGGAGAGGCAAAAAATGTATTCTTCTCTAGGGATGCCAGATGGAACCAGCCCTGTCTTCACCTTGATTTTAGCCTGATGAGACTCATTTTGAACTTCTGCCTCTAAAATTGTAAGAGAATAAATTTGTGTTGTTTCAAGCCACTATGCTTGTGATAAAAATTTTATAGTAGCAATAGAAAACCAGTAAAGATAAATGATACCATCCTTGTTCAACTGCCCCAAGACAACCATCATCAAACCCAGTCATGTCGACCTCCAATTATATTTTAAGCCAATCCACTTCTTCCCATCTCCATCACTACAACATGAGGCTGGGTTTGCTGCATCTACTTCCTAACCAGTCTCTCCTTGGAATTCGTCAAAAATGGGTACAAAGTCTTTGTCAATCTTCCCAGAGTCTAGTTCTTCTTTTCTTGAATTTGAGATAATGCTGACCTGCTTAGACCAATAGAACAGAGTAGAAGTGATGATGTGTAACTTCTAGGGCTGGGCCTTAAGAGAGATGTAGCTTCTGCTTTCACATGCTTGGATTGCTGCCTTCGGAAACCAACCACTGTGTAAGACCTCTGATTAGCTCTGGGGAAGCCTAGGGTAGCATATGGAAAGATGCTACGTGAAGAAGCTTCAAGGAATCAGATTTATGAACGAAGCTTTATTGGATCTTCTGGCCTAGCCATATCAGCTCCTGAAAACAACTGACTGAAAGATCCAGGTGATATCTAGCCAAACCTTGCCTGAATTTCTGACCCAAAGAAATATGACCAAATAGAATGAATGCTATTTTAACTCTCTATGTTCGGGGTGGTTTGTTACACAGTGATAGATAACTGAAACACTTCTTTCCCACTCACGTGATGGCTCTAACCCATCTGTCACATAGTAGCTCGCACAGTCACCTTATAGTTATTCTGAGGGTCAGAATAATTCCCTTCCTTCTCATTGCACTTACAGGAAAACTGAAACCCATCCCATCACTCTTCCCATTGATTCCTGGAACACAGCCAACAGACATCACATGCATCATTGAATATTTATGGTCTAAGGGATATTCAATACCTCTTTATGCAACCCTGACTATGTGCCAAGCAGTGAGCTAAGTGTTAAGCACACAGTGGGAAACCAACTGACACAGGAGATGGTAACAAAACAAGAAAAGAGAAAATGCTTTTAAAAATTACAAACTGTGACAAATGCTGTGATTAGAAAACACACACATACCAGGCTGTGACAGAAAATCAACAGGGGTATACTCAATTTAAGTAAGGTGATAAGGGAAGGCTTCTCAGGAGATGGTAATCAAGCCTCAGCAGGTCTGATTAAAGGGAAAGAAGAACCTTCCTGGAGTAGGCTTTATCTTTCTAGATGCAAAGTCCAGAATCAATGTCCAAGACAGGCCACCCAATGCCTCCTGGTCCTAAGTCTCAGCTATCCTAACACCACTCATTTTGCTAATATACTTTCTGCTTCATTTTTTTTGTCCTCCCTAAATTGCCTCCCTGCCCTGAGACTACTATCTCAGCTTCTGGCCTCCAATCCCAGTCCCTAGAACCCTCCTAGAGGGCATCCTGTCTCAGATAATCACCTCCTGGACTATTGTGACATCTCAGTGCCCATAGGAGCATGAACATTAACACAAACATTGGCAAATCCAAAGTCCAATGACCTTTCAATTCTGTTGAGCAGAGATTATTCACAACTGTCATATTTGGGGAGTGGGATAGGGCTTCTTTATTTTTGCTGTATTCTTTTTACATGTTTACAAACACTATAATATAGGTTTTAACTAACTTGATAACCAGAAGTCTCTGGTTTTATTTAATTATGATGGAAAAGCAGCAGGAGCTCTTTGGCATCAAAGTCACTTGGTGACTATTCTGCAGTGGTGCCCTGGATCCTCTAATGTTGGTCTCTCGGTACACAGGAAAGCATCTTTCTAGTATACTGGGATGGGTATATAAGAAAAGTTTTCAGCTGGGAAAGACATTACATTACTCATCGCCTGCATCTGCTCCTGCCAGTTACTCATGCTACTGTATTCCAGGGTTGGCACAGGGAGAAGGTCACTGGGAAACCATTTTGGAAAGATGATTCACAGAAATCATGATTCTGGAATTCATATGATATGATTTAAGGGACATGGAAAGTCTACCCACCCCAATATGGCCTCTCTGCTGCCCTGGTGTGGAGCCTCAGTTATTCGCCAGTAGGGCCACCTCTTGGGTTGTCTCCAGTAGATTCTTAATAAAGTATTCATGTCCTTGGAAAGGTAGCACACTCCCAGAGATGGAAAATACACTAGACCGGGAGACTGGAAACTTGAGTTCTATTTCCAGTCCTTCTCCACTGTGCAGTGTGACTTTGGGCAAGACTCTTAGTGTCAGGGAAACTAAGAGTAGGTTTCTCAACTGTAAAATAGAGAGACTAATATGTGAGTCCATTCGCTTATCCCTGTATTCACTCTCGCAAGGAAGATTTATCGAGTACCCACTATGTGCCAGTCTCTCTGCCAGGTAATGTAGGAAAGAGAGTCATTAGCTTCTGAGGGTAAGTATCTTTGTGGCAGAGACACAATGCTCGCAGGTGAAAGGAATGGAGAGTAATTAGGCAAGTGGCCCCGGCTGGAATAGTTGTGTAGGTGGGAATGAATAGAATCTACATAGAGACAACCTAAGCCTGTGTGTGACACAGTAGAGAACAATAGTGTCCCAGCCAGAACCCATGGGTCACAGAAGGCTGTGAAAAAAAAGCAGGTATGAGATAAGGCATTTCAACCACTTATTATTTGACTTAAAGTAATGTGTCTTAACCCAGAGATCCAAGGTAGTCTGCATAGGATATGAAGGTAGCACTTTTGTAAGGTTAAAGAAAAGTCTGGATTATACAGGTTATGAGCTATTGAACACATTACTTAACCTCTCTACACGTCAATTGCCTCTCTGTGCCCCTTCTGTGAATTAGATAATATTATAACAGTTAATATAGGGAAAGCGCTTGGCCCAGTTCTTAGCTTAGAGTATGTGCTCAGAAAAAGTCAGAAAGCCCTTCACACCTTTCTCCCTTTTTACTTTTTCTCTTTTCAAAGGAGTCCTGCAATTCATAATCCAAATCAAATTTGGTTCCAGCATTCTTGCTGGAAATTTGGAAATGGACATTTATATATTTGATGACATCATAATTTTTCAAATGGATAGAACGTCTGGGTCAAATGCCCAGTTTATTCTAGTTCAGTCCATTGAAGTTGTGGCAAGAAAATGCATCAGCTCCATGTCACTTACATTAAAATGACCATTTATTAATTTAAAAACATTTATAAGCCAGAGGAAATCAGCTTCTAAGGACTCAGGAATTTCTGAAGCCATAGAGACTTTTAGATCTTGAAGGGCAAAGCTCTTGGATTCAGAAAGATGGAGAAAATACATTCTCTCTTCACAAGGAATGGACAGCCTGCCTCAAAGCCCTATTAAAGTTGCAAAGCGTTTTGGATCCAGAAAGTCAGCCCTCTCCGCTTAGGTTGTCCTCTGATTGACTTGTCATGAAACAGCCTGGCTCAAGCCACATTGGTGGCCAAACAATCCTGTTTCCAGTCTGAATGATGACATCTCTGAAGACCTGCGCTCCTTGAGGCTGTAGCAGATACCCCGTGCCCATGCCCACGTTACATCCTCGCAGCCAGTGCTGACTTCCGTGGCAGCTGTGATGGACAATTTTTTGGGAGTATAGACTCACCTGGCTAACCCAGGGTTCTCGCTTCAGCTCACATGACTGCAGGACATTCTGCCTAGGACTTTCAATGACACACAGAGGAACTTGATCCAAACAGGAGGCAATTGACATTTCCTGGGGCAAACCCTTAGTCCATGGGGAATAGGTAGCTCGTGGATAAAGGCTTCAGCCCTTCCATTTTTCAGGTGGATGATTCTGAGAGAATCCTGGTATTCCATAGGGCTTTGAGACGTACGGATAGAACTAAAGAGGTGAATCATGTTGCTTACAGAAACAACCTCAATAATATGTCTTTTGACTGGCTTTTCCTCCTTCCCTGCCTCACTTTCCCTTTCACTCACCTCTGCTTCCTGGGACTACCTCCCAGATAAAGATCTTGCATTCAAGTCATTATGGCAGGCTTTGCCTTCCAGGAACCTAAATTTAGGCAGATACATTCCAGCTAGTATGTCCATCTGTGAATAAGAATGGATTAGCACATGACATGAGGTGCTATCAGGTAGGGGGATAAAGAAAAGTAAAGAAAGAAAATATCCCTGTAAAGCTTTGTTAGAGTCCTAGAGATAGATAATCTCATCACTTGACAGTTTCTCTGAGGCCAGTGTGTCAGCAGTAATTCTTTTTCTCTGATGGCACATTTGTTTTTAGAACCATCCCAAATGCTAATTTCAAAAGCTTTCTAGTTTGTAATGTGCTATATAAGCCCTTTCTTGGTGTTGTTCTTTCCTGCATGTCCAATTCTATTTCTGTAGGACATACTTATAAGAACACCATTATCATGGAAATGCCATATTATCTTCTCCCTATCTGGTCCTGGGAGCCCAGGAGTGGAGACTGGCTCCCAAGGCCCAGCCCTGTCTTCCCAGAAGTCAGAACCCTTCAGAACCATGGTTTGAATACTAACAAGAACATTTGTCAGAACAAAAGACAAACCTTGCTCTGTGAGGTCACAAGAATATACATATTGAGAAAAAGAGAAATATATTATTTGACATCTACACTTGAAACACAAAAGTAGCAGACCATCAAGGAAGGACAAAGATTTTTCTAGAAGAATTTGGTCAGTGACACACATGAGAAACCCACTAGAATCAAATAGAGGCTCTGCTACATGGGCCTCTATTTGACAAGCAAAGTGAAATCTAATTTTTCTAAAATAAATGGTAAAGATGAAAAAAGAATCTTCAAAGGGCTCTGAAAAAAGGGGAGTAGCTGAAGTCACACCCCAGACCTGACACAGTTCTTCACTGACAAAGCGCAACAAACTGAATTTGTATTTAGGCCTAAAATTATTATTTAATGATTAATTAGTGATTTAATGATTTACATTTTTAATATACTAAAGATTTCTGGGAGTTAAAATGAATTCTTACTTTTAAAAGTAAAGATGCTTATGAGCCAGGCTAATCTAAGGCATACTTAGTTAAAGTTATTTTTATGATATCTCCCCAAACTGAGGAATATATCTTTAAACTGATGTTAAGGAAAAACTGTTCAAATTTAAGTGTTAGTATTTTTCTTTATTTGTGGTATCTAAAAGGCAGGTATGCTTCACCCACACTCTGGTCTCAACTTGTGCCCTCTTCCACTTCAGCAGTGGGAGGTGATTTTATCTCTAGAGGTTTAAAATGAACATCGCTGGATCTCAAGAAGATTTCAGATGGTTCAGGCTAGAAGGGGTGGTCTAGAAGGAAGGATAGTATCTGGTCAGGAAGGACGTGTGGCTACATTTTCAGTGGTGAATATTCATTCTTCAGAGAGTGACAAGAAATATCTGTTAACTATCCAAAGAAGGAGTCATCCATTTTTCTTTTATTTATTTTGAACTGTTTAATTAAAGCACAATATTTGTCATTCATATATTAAGTTATAAAATTATAAGTATACAGTTTGACAATTTTTGGAGTGAATACACCTGTATAACCACTGCGGAGAATAAGATATACAACATTATCACTCCAGAAATGTCCCTCATGCTCCCTTTCAGTCATCACCCTTCCAAAGGTAACCACTATTCTGATTTCTGATGACCACAGGTTAGTTTTGCCTACTAGTGAACTTTATCTACATAGGAAATTCTTCATGTCTGGCTTCTTTCATGCAATGTTATGAGCTCTCAACCCTCTTGACCATAAAGTTTTTTATCCACATAGTGCCCACCATATGTATATACCAAAATGTATTCATTCAACTTTTAATAGGCTTTTGGGGTATTTGCAGTTTTTAGCTATTATGAATAGTGTTCTGAAAATTCTTGTGTCTTTTTGTGCATGTGTGTATACAGTTCTTCTAGGTATAATCTAGAAGTAGAATTTCTAGGTCATAAAATAATCAGGTTGCTGTGTGTGAGAGTTCCAGTTGCCAACACTTGGTATTGTTAGTTACATTTCAAGCCATTTTGGCATGTGTAATAGTATCTCTTTATAACCTCTTCAAAAGTCTTTTTATATGTTTGGCGGTCATTTAAATATTCTCTTTTGTAAAGGGCCTGTTAAATCATTACCCATTTTAATTAGGTTTCCTGCCCTTTTGTTATTGTTTTGCAGAAGTTGTTAATGCACTGTTAATGAATGTCCTATAATAGATACATGGATTTTCCCACCCTTTAGTCTGTCCTTTCACTTTCCAAAGGTATATTTTGATGAGCACAAGTTGTTACTTTCAGCAAAGCCCAAGTTATTTATCTTCTCATTTTCATTCATAAGAGAAATTGGCTTATAATTTCCCTTTCTTTTATATTCATTTCAACTGTTATAGGTTATCTGAGGTTATCTGAGTCTTAAAAGGAAATAGAAAAGAGTTTCTACTTTTTCTACTTTTTGAATAGTTTTTTATAAGATTGGTGTTTTTTTCCTTAAATGTTTGGTTATGGGTGGTTCCATAGGGTAGTGGTGAGCACGTCTGCTTTACACACATAAGGTCCTGAGTTCACACCCCAGATGGAGCCACAGACCATACCCGGGGTGCGCCAGACCCCAGGTGCGCCAGGCCTGGAGTGCATGCCCTGAGCCTGTGGGAGGAGACGCCCTATCTTCAGAGATCCAGTTCTTAAGGGGAAACGGAAACATCCATAGGTCGGGGTGAAGGCGGGGGTGGGATTAAAGAGGGGAAAAGAAAACGTTTGGTTGTATTACCCATAAAACCATCTGGCCTGGAGTTTTCATAAGCTATAGAATTATATTCAAATAGATATAGGAATATTGAGATTTTCTACTTTTCTTGGATATATTTTGGTAAGTTGAGTTTTTTAAAGTGAATTTGTCAATTTTGTTTAATTTTCAAATTAATTTCATAAATGATTTATAATCCCTTTTCTTGTATTGTTTATAATTACAGGATCCCTAGCGATATCTCCTTTTACATTCCTTTTATTGGTAATCGAGCCTTTTATTTTCTTGGTTATTCTTACTGTACTTTTTCCTATTATATATCTACTTTTTTCATTATTAATTTCTGTTTTTATCTTCATCGTTTCCTTCCTTTTATTTTCTTAGAGTTAAATTTGCTATTCTCTGATTTAGAGAATTGATTTTCAGCTTTTCTAATTATGCACAAAGCCATACCAACTTTCTTTTGGTTAATATTTATATGGAAAATTTATTTTTTTCACTTTTAATCTACCTTACACTTAAGGTATATGTAATTTAAGCAATATATAGCTGTTGTTTTAAAAATCAGTCTAATAACCTTTGCTATTCATTGGAATATTTATAAGTTTTTATTTTTGAGTCCTCTTGTGATACCTCTATACTCCACTTTACCTTAGTAAATCTCATTGTGAATAGATGCTGTTTGCATTATCCTAATATGTGATTTTCTGATACACAGGAGAAAGACTGTCTAAAAATGGGGCACATAGAAAGTAGTAAAGGAAAACTGAGTCCTTGTGTTACCTACTGAGTCAGTATATTAAGCTTACAATATCAATTTAGCTCTTATAGTAAGTTACAGTTAAAGCCAAAACTCTCTACCTTTGGCATTTTAACCATGAGTACCATATTAAGACATAGTCTGTGGTCATTCTCTCTAACAGATAATAGTTTTTTAGTACTTTTGTGTTCTAAGAACTGTTCTAAGAACCTCACATGCATTGCCATTCAACTCTCCTATTAACCCTAAGGGGATAAGTACTATTTTTATTCCCATTGCACAGATAGAAAAAGTTAAATCTTAAAAGAGTAAAAAGAATTTGTTATAAATCACAAGACTAATAAATTCTAGAGCTGAGATTTAAACCCCGGAAATTTGATTCCAGTGGCTTAGCTATTAAACAACTGACTTTTTGGCCTTTCCCACGAGGTTGTCTTATATGGAAAGAAAAACCAGGATTTCTTTAGACTTTGGCCCAATGTATACAACCAATTTACTTCCCCAAGTATTATTTTATAAAATGTCTATTTATTAATAATTGCTGGTGAATTGTCTTTTTCACTGTTCTTATTTAAGGTTTTATTTCTGAAAGTTCCATTTTTGCTTTTCTAAATGTTTTTAAATGTTTTATTGGTCTTCATAGTGTATTTTCTATAAAAAAAAAATAGGGATTGTAGTTTTTCTCTGCCATGAGTGACAGAATTCATAGAGAAATGGAAAGATATAAACTTGAATTGTTAATCTTACATCTTATTTCTATAGAATGATGTGCTTTTCCTTGCCAAAGCTATGTTGTTGACAGTTTGGATTTATAACAATGCATTCAAAAACCTTGAGTTTTTATAACAGAAAATAATGTATCATTAGGCACTCTGAAAAGATAATGAGGCATTTACTACTTCTTGCTCATTTTGGTAGGGTTTTTAGAAACAAACATTAACTTTTACAGACTTGGCATATGGATCATTCATGAAGTAGGCAAACAATGCATGATATAGTTAGCAACTTGAATTATTTCTTAATAAATTATTCATATTTCTAATTTATCTAACCATTTTCCTTCTCTTACAATATCTGAATTATTCTCATATCCATGTGACAGGAGTACATTAGCGTCAACAAGGACAAAGTTAACAACAAAAAATTAAATTGTTGACCAAAGAAGCCATAGTCAAAATAAATGAAACTAAGGAAGTACTTCTAGAAAAGAGAACTATATAATTCAGAGGAAATAATTTAATTTTGGGTCTTATTTTCCCTTAGGAATTTGAATACTTCATTCTTAATGAGATAAGATAAATAACGTGCCAGGTACTGCAAGTTCTACCTAGAGCTACATTAGATGTTAGGTGGAATGAGGTTCCGTCTGGTTGCTGTGGTCAATAAGCAGAGATTTCCTGAGAGATCCCATTCTATATGGTAAGCCTAGCATGCCCGTAAAGGGTCCTGAGCATCTTAAAAAGATTCAGATTACAGAGCTTCTCCTCCAATCATTGTAAATTATGTAATTTGTAAGACTTGTAAGTAAGTCATGTTTTATTATTGCATTATAGCATTTTCACCATGATTAACTGCAAATCTCAAAGAAAAATCCATAGTAACTGGTTAACCTATTGGCATTAATGTTTTTTGGCTAATGATATACTTTATTAAATAATAAGTCAATGGTTCTGCTAATATCATAACTCCTAATCGAGTCTTCATTCCTATAAGCCTATTGTAGCACATTTATACCACTCTGAGAAAAAAGATGTGGAAGAGACCATGTCATTTTAAGTGAATATGGAAGATAAGTAGCTTACTTAGGTGGGAGAATCACATGAGTGATGGGAAGAAGTGAGGGGGCAAAAATGACAAAGGAAGTTTGGGGTCAATTTGAATGTTCCTTAGTAGGCATGAGAAGACACTGGAAGCCTCTGAATAGGACATCATACGATACCAGCTATTTTTTGAGAAGACAATTGAGCAGCAACAGGCATGTGGATTGGTTTGCAAGGAAAGGGAGAAAGTCAGACTTAACAGAGATGCCGTTGTTGCCATTCATAAGGCCCAAGAAGAAGATATGATGGTTAAACCAGCCGTGGCTACTACAATGGAGACGAGTATATAGATTAAAACCACACAGAAGGGAAGGGATAAGAAAGGAAGGAAGAACAATGGAAAGATGGAGATGTCCTGTAGGGAGGTGGATATGAAGAACTCAAGGTCAGAAATGGGGTCATGTAATGGAGACATTTTAAAAAGGGGCTATTTAAAGCCACTAGTTTGGATGAGAATAGTGAGAATGATAGAAAGCATAACAGGATAATCAAGACAGAAAACTGAAGGACACTTCCAATGGCAAGAAGAGTAGGGAGAGGAGCTAAAGTAGGAAAAATATAACTTATATACAAAGTGTGAGAGAACAAGGATAGTAAAGTATCTTTGAAGGCAAACAGAGAGCATTTCAAGGAGCATTTCAAAATTGTCAAATACTTTGGAAGGAATGCAAAATGGTTCAGCTGCTATGAAAAACAGTTGGTGGTTCCTCAAAAAGTTAAACATAGAATTACCATATGATATAGCACTTCCACTCCTAGGTATAAACAAAAAAGGACTGAAAACTTGTCCTTAAACGAATACATGTACATGCATGTTTGTAGCAACACTTTCATAATAGCCAAAAGGTGGAAACAGACCAAATGACCATCAGTGGATGAATGCATAAACAAATTGTAGGCTATCTATACAAAGTAATACTATTCAGCTATAAAAAAAAATGAAGTAATAATACATGCTGTAATGTGGTGGATCAACTTTGAAGGCATTATGCTAAGTGGAAGAAGCCAGTCCAAAAGGCCACATCTGTATGATTTCATTTTTATGAAATTTCCAGAATAGGTAAACCTCAGAAACAGAATGCAGGTCAGTAGTTGCCAGGAACTAGGGGGATTGAACGTTTAAGGGTTAAGAGGTTTTTTTGGGGGAGTGGTGATGAAAATATTTTGGAACTAGATAGAGGTGGTGGTTTCACAACATTGTGACTATATGAAACGCCACTGATATATTCACTTAAATGGTTAATTTTATGTTATATGAATTTTACCTCAATAAAATTCAAGATGAAAAATTCAAAATAAGTTTCCAAATGCTTCAGAGAATTCAAGTGGCCTTAGGACTAAAAAAAAAATCTAAGGAAATCAGCTGTTCAGTTTCCATGATCTTCAAAAGAGCCATTTAAGCAAAGTGTTGAGGTTAGGAGTTCCATCTTGGATCATTAAGATGTGAGTTTGGGATTAAGTAGAGATGCTGAAAGGAAACTATGCTTTCAAGAAGACTGGTGAAAGGAAGGGCAGTGATATGAAGATAAAACAGCCCTATAAAAATGTGTTATAACCTGGGAATATCTAAGCATGTTTGAAGAAAGCAGAGGATGTAGAGAAGAGGAAACAACTGAAGGTGTAAGAGGGAAAAAAGGAGCACATGGTGAAAATAGAAGCAGAAAGCACTGGGTTCAAGAGCACAGATGAAGAGACGTATCACAGAGAGGAGAGGAAAAGATTGGAAGGGGGCAGAGTTGGAAGAGAGGATTGAGAAAGCTCAAGGTGGAAGGTATAAACTTTTAGCATTGAAAAATGCATGGCCTGCTACAGAAAATTGTAAGCCATGGAGTAGGGCTTGTTGCTTAAGTAAAAGGAAAAGTCTTGTGGTGCTCAAGGCAATGAGCAATAAATTAAGGATAAATAATTACAGAGCAGCAGTAAAGGCAGGAACCTGTATAAAGCGAGTTGCTGCAGTTCCATGAGAACAAATAAGTCATTAACCAAATCCTTTCCACATCACCTTCATCCTATTTTCCAAAAGCTTTTTGCCTACATCTATTAACATTGCTTATTTGTTTCAGCCCTATCCTTATAGGTACTTGAGTTCTCTTTGAATCTTGAGTCTATCATCCAATGAGGATCCAGAGCTGTGAAAGTTACAAACTAAAAAAATGTCTTCATATCTTCATTTCCATCACTGGGGTGAACTCAGTTAGGGCCATTGACTACAGGTAGAAACCATTGCTAGGCTGACATAGATTATTTTTCAGACCTTTTGGATGCATTTAGTTAAGCGATCTGAATCCTTCACTAAAATTCAGTAAAAATATTCAGCTCATATTTCTCTATCTTGACAAAAAAGAGATACGATATCTTGTTAAATGTTTTTTAAACAGTCTGAGTACTAAGCACGACTCTGAAATATTCTATGTTGGACCTTGGAGAAATCACATATCTTTTCCAGGTCTTACTTTATCCATCTGTCAAAGTAAAATAATAGTACCTGTTTCATAGAATTGCTGTCAAATGACATAACATAAGAAATGCATTTAGAGTGGTGCTTGACACTGAGTTTGGGATAAATAAATGTTGGCTATGATTAGCATTATTAACATCAATATTCATTCAATCCCTGGCATTTGTTTAGTAATTCATTAAGTATTTATTCAATGACAAATATTATGTTAAATGCTAGATTTACAGCAATAAACAAGTTAGTTACAGTCCCTACTCTTATTGAGCACATAATTTTACTTTATTTAATAAACCAACAGCAAAATTATAAGTCTTATGTAGAATTTGAATAAATATAAGGGAAATTATTATTTTTTGCACTTTTTTTTGATTCAGTTTCTGAGTCATTTTACTTTTTTCTTTCCTTTTTTAGAGACTACTATCCAAAGGCCTGAGTGAATGAGGAAATCACAAGAAAACAAGGCCAACGAGACTGACAGCCATGGTCTTAGGGGCTAGACTTTGCTAATGATGTCTAAATTGAATAAGGGACTTAGACTAAAAGAGCAGTCAAGTCTCAGTTACCTGTATTAACTGGGGTTTGTGAGACTGGACAATGAAAGGAACAAAATAATACACCCTGATTAGCTGCCTTAAATCTCACAGTAGAGCCTAAAAAAAGGTAAAGAAAAGAAGAAAAGGAAAGAAAATAGTAGCATATATTGACATCTGGAGTGAGAGGGATGGGCAGTGGGGGAGCTTCAGAAAAAGCCTGGTTATAGTAATTAAGGCCATTCCTTGGGTCTCTTGGAGAACTACCATTGTTTATAGCTTTGTAACTTCAAAGAAAAGGAGTTGTAAAAAGTTGCTGTCAATAGAAGCCCAATTTGCCTGACATGATGAAGGGGTTCTTTGACAATGTCTACCTTTAGTCAAAAGGTTTTGCTGCAAAAAAAATTGAAAATTGAAGGAACCATATGATTTTCATAAATGGCCGGGAGGCAGGAGAGACTTTGTAGACACCAGGGGAAGGAAATACTCCCTCTTGGATCTCTGCTCCAATTTTCCCTTATTGTTGGAAGACACAAAGAACACTGGGAAAGTTTCCACAGTCTCCTCCTCTGAAATATAAGAGGCTGGAGGGAAATCACTAGGGTCAGAACAATAAGCTCCATCCAGATGAAGGCTGCCTCTCAATCAAGGATGTTTTAGAACTGTTGCTTAGAGGACTGTCTCAATTTTTTGAGCTCATTGGCTTTCTATAACCCTCAAATATTCATATTACTCTGTCCCTGAGAGAAGCTCTTTCTCCTTTTAACAGCCTCCCCAATTGGTTATGTTCACCAGTCTTTGGAGACTAGCAATTGCTGAGAGCATTAAGATGCTGTCTTTGTCAGCATTTGAAATTTCTCTGCCTATGCGTAAGTCCACTGATGTGTTAAATTCTGAAATAGTATATAGGGTATTGCTTAAAGTAATTTTTTTTTTTTTGCAGAATTGATCTTCCTTTGCATTATTGAGAAAGAAAAGCAAGTGTTAACAAAATCTATTTACTGTTAAAAAATCATACTTTGATGACCAACATACATACAATATTTGCTTTTAAAATGTTGCTACCTCTTGCCTTATTAAAAAAAGATTGAAGCAATTCAGCAAATAAAAATATCAGACCCTGAAGTAGACCCCAGTAGGATATAGGTACTCTTATTTTTGTTGTTGTTATCATTTTTTAATGTGGTACTGCTGGGGCATATGGATCTGAGCATTTTGACATCTGTAAGCAGGAGCCAGAAAAAAGACAAAGTCAACTCTGAGATTACACCTTGGCCAGAGGTTGAAAATGTTTCTTGTTGCCTATGTGATCATTTGAGACACCGCTGCTTTGCCTGAAGAAGCCATTAAGTTGAGGGTCAAACAACATCAACAGCATAGCCCAAGAAGAGTTGCCACATTGGCATTCATCACAAATAAAGCCCAGGCCACAGAGACCAACAGTCCACAGGTGTCTACCCAACATGGGTGGATTAGAGCAGTGGTCCCCAACTTTTTTGGCACCAGAAACTGGTGCTCCTATGAGGATCTAATGCCTGACCATCTGGAGTGGAGCCAAGGTGGTGATGCTGGCACTGGGGAGCGGCTGCAAATACAGACGAAGCTTTGCTCACTTGTTGCCTCTCACCTCCTCCTATGCGGCCCAGTTCCTAATAGGTTACAAACCAGTACTGGTCCATGTCCTGAGGGTTGGGGACCCCTGTATTAGAGGATATAGTTGGCTGTGGTCATAATGTTCTTCTTTACTATTTTTTTTTCTTCAAGTGCTCAGACATCTGCCTTAAAAGTTTGGATGAAGATCATATAATGTGTTGGGAGAGAAGGACTGAATAAATGGTACATCCTCTCCCTGTTCCTTTGCTACCTAATTTTTGAGTGTTGAGACCATAGAATTAAATGGAGACAATCCATGGTCTCTATTAAAGATTGTGTTCTCTTGTCATTGGAGCTTTTTTGTTTGTTTGTTTAAATCAGAAATTAGAATCAGAAATTTACAATTAGGATGCACTTGCATTGATTTACACAATTATAAAGATAGGTTAGAAGCATATCAGAGAGCCTAGAAAAATGTGCATTTTATCACATTATCTTATTCTATCAAAGATACTAGGTGAAAATTTCTCCCTAATAGTGCTATATTCCTTTTACTTGAAAAACTCAGCACCAGTTGGAGAGCTAGCTATGGATAAAACACTGGACCTGGGGAATCACTGTGGATTTGAATATCGAGGATGCAACTTGACCTGAGAGCTACCTCTGGACTTCTTTTAGTCTCGGTTTATGATTCATAAAACAGAAATAACACTATCTGCTTCATAAGGTAACATCTGAAATAAAGAAACTGATGGCCAACAGACATTTACATTTGGAAAACTTGTGCTTTTTCATGAGGTTCTCTCCAAAGATCCTATTCAGGAGGAAATTTTTTAGAAGTGTCATGACAACACAGTACTTGTCCACCCACCTGAAATTCTTTAGGAGTTTTGCTCAGCTTTGCATTCATTTTTTATTTCTACCCACTTTTTATTTTCCTATGTCATTTTATAGTCTTTACAGGAGAATAGAAAAGCACTAGTTCTATTGTAAATATCAGTATTATTATCAAAATAGCATTGACTGCATAAAATCAGAAGGTTCAGACTCAACTCTCTGTTCTGCCGCTTGTGACAGATGATGATTGGCTAAATTACACAGCCGCTCTGAGCCTGAACTACTTCTGCAAAGTAGGGAGCAGGTTACCAGTGGTACAGGTTGGCTATGAGGATCAGAGGAACAGACATATGTGTGAGAGCATCTAAGACAATCCCCTAACTTGTGGTAGGCACTTGGTGAATGAGTCTTTCCATCTTTCTTTCGAAATATATAAATGCTCCCAAAGGATGCCAGCGTGCCCTGTCCAGCTGGTAGCCATTTGCTACCTGTGGCTATTAAGCACTTAAAATCTAGAAAATTTACATTGAGATGTGCTATAAGAGTAAAATATACATTTAAAAAATACACTGAACATGAATTTAAAAATTTAGCATAAAAAATGTAGAAAGTTCATTTATAATGTTTCCATTGATTACGTGTTGACATATCATAGAGAAATTATATATTATAACATGTCTTGAGTTTATATATATATTGGTTTCAATTTATATACATATAGAGTATCCATATCTATGAAGTTTAACACAGTATGTATATATTGGGTATGTGTAAATGTGTGTATAAGGTATATAATATAGACATTGGGTATAAATATGGTTAAATAATATATATTATTAAAATTAATTTCATGTTTTTTAATGTTACCATAGGAAATTTAAAATTACATATGTGTTTTACATTTTTCTGTTGAATCATACTGTTGCATGACACAAAATCTTGAGTTTCCGCAAATGATAAAGAAGCTGCTTTTCATCTAGACTTTCTATGGAATCAGTTATTTTTCTCCAAGCATTCCAATTAAAATTAATCTTCAGAATATAGTTTTTTTAGATTCTGATTCACAAAATAATCTGTTATCTATTTAAATTAATGAATCGAAGGATGCCTTTTTATCTAAATATGAACAGTATTGAATCATAAACATAACAATTTAGTCATGTGTCAAAATGTAATAGCCCAATACCCTACTCTAGGCCCAATTCTTGCATCATAATTTTTGAGATACATATTTTCCCTAATATGTGTAAGAAAGAGTTCAATGGGTACCAATTTTCCTTTAGTAACTAGGGAGGCTTTTGCTATGAAGAGTGGTACTTCTCAGGTTTTTGAAATTATAACACTTGTTAAACCGATGCACATTAAGTATCTATAGTTTACATTCTTCATTTATTAATGGCCACATTAAATGCACAGATTGTTTCTCCACTGTGGTGTTTGTAAAACATATTTTATGTGAGCAAGATCAATATCATTGACCAGCTTGACAGACTCCAAGCTACTCCTAGTCAGTGTGATTAGATCTTGAGACAAGGCAATTAATTATATCATAAACTGGTTGCTCTCATTCTCAGGCATGCTTAAACCAAATGAAGTCAAGTCACCTGCATGCAGTGTGATAGGCGCATTGGAGGTTAGATGACATGGACATCTAATGGACAAAACAAACAGATGGGATTCAAATAGTTGGCTCAAGGTTGAAAAAAATGGAGTTAACCTCAGTAACAAATGTGCGAAAATATTTTTGTCTAGAATATGTGAGATCAGAAAAAATGGAAAAACATATACAAAGATAATTCACTGAGTATTTCAGTTAAGAACAAATGATGGTTCTCTGTATCTGTGAGTCCATTTCTGGTTTTTTTTTGTTTTGTTTTTGGTTTTTTTTTAGATTACACATATAGGTGAAATCATACAGTATTTGTCTTTCTCTGCCTGACCAATTTCACTTAGCATAATATCCTGAAGGTCCATCCACATTGTCACAATGGCAAGATTTCATTCTTTTTTATTGCTGAGTAATAGTCCATTGAATATATATATCATATCTTCTTTATCCGTTCATTTATCAATGCAATTTTTGTGCTAATCCTCTGTTAACTCTGGGTTAGGGACTATATCTATATCTATCTATCTATCTATCTGTCTGTCTGTCTGTCTGTCTATCTATCTATCTATCTATCCACACACATCTCTATATTTAATTCTGTGTACCCCATTATGGCATCTAAGCAAGGTAGGGGTGTTATCACTATTGAACAGATAAGAATACTGAAACCTAAATGAGTTAGGTGACTTTTCAGTGTTGTGCAAATGATAAATACTAAATGTATAATTAGATCCCAATTTGGGTCACTTCAGATCCCCCTTAATATCATCCACAACAACTCAGCTAAATATCTCAGAGCATATGTGCGTGTAGTAACAGAGGGGCACCCAGCCGCTGCCTTTGAGTCCCAGCCTACTATTCCCTACAGGTATCTCACAAATGGAACCCTGAGATCTTGCAAAGCAGTGGATTTAGAAGTTGTAATCCCCCCAAGAGTCAAGGCACGAAATTACCAACAATATTAAAATTGGCTTCTGAGCAATGGATGACATGTTTTATATTTTTATTTTAAACATTAAAAATAAAACAACTGTTTATCCCAAGCTCTTCCTTTTTCTGATTGTTCCTTTTATTTTATTTTTGGGAGCTATTTCTATCCTGATTCTTGAAACTGGATTAGGAGCCAAAATTATGTCTTTTAAATTGCATGTTTATAGTAATGATGATCAACCAAGATAAACAAGCCTTAAATTTAGCTTTTTCAGGTTCTGTCATAACTTTTTCTATTCATTTTATTCTTTCAGAGATTTTTAAAGGACAAAAAATGGGATATATATATATATATATATATATATATATATATATATATATATATATATATATATGCATTTAATTTAAGCAACTTGATTAAGAGACCAGTTTCTCTTTACTGAGGACATTATGCATTGATTTCCAGTTAAGAAGTGTAAATTGTTCATAATTAACATTTAAATACTGCCAAGTCTTTTGATGTTTATTAAGTAGGTTCATAGAAGTAAAAAATCCTCTCCTGGAAGTTTAGTCAGTGTTTCACATAAAATGGGCACCTGAGGAATGGGAATTCAAATTCCTCATAACCTGAGTTCTCTACAGGTTGTAGAAGTGATTAAATTTGGTCATTTAGGAAGAGAGAAAGGATTGAGTTGTCTTGATCTGCCTGGTTCATTCACTGAGTATGCCTTATAAGTCTGGCTTTGATGATACAATGATGAGGAATAACCAGCATTTTCATGGCACTGTGTGCTGAGCATTATTCTAAGTAGTTTGCATATATTTACTCATTTAATCCTTGCAACATATCTATGAAGTTGATACTATTATGAACCCATTTTACAGCTGAGGAAACTGGAACAGAGGTGGTAAGAGCATCACCAGGAATCATTCCAAGGTGTCTGGCTCCAAGGCAGTGTTCGTGGCCTCCCTGCATGGGAGCCATGTCTCTGGGTTCAGGAGCTCAGAATTGAGAGGGAACAAGCACAAATAAATCAGACAGTCAAAGTTTAGTGCTATGATGGAAGGAGCCAGGCAGTGTTCTATGAGGAGCGTGGAGGAAAAAATACCTAACTAGAGAAGGAGAGAGTAAGAGAGGTGGCCCTGAAAAATGGAAATCGTGGCAGTTCCAGACAAATCAAAGGACTCAGCCATGTCAATTGGTGCTAGCCATGGGGCAGCTAGGGCCACGGTAGAGGGGACATAATCTAGATGGAGGAGAAGTGAGAATGAACAGGATGGGGAGTGTGGCCAATTCAAGAAACCACAAATAACCGGTTTGGTATTGGGGAGAGGGTGAGCCCAGGGTTCAATGTAGGGGAAGTTGTGAAAGGAATCACTCAATCCACTCATGCATTTATTCAAAAGACATTTACTGTACACCAAACTATATGCCAGGAACTGTGTTGGGTGCTGAGGATAGAGCAGTGGACATACTAAAAAGGAAGGAAAAGGGAAAGAGGAAGGAAGGTAAGAAAAAAGGAAAGAAGGAAGGAAGGAAGGAAGGAAGGAAGGAAGGAAGGAAGGAAGGAAGGAAGGAGTGAGCAAAGGAAGGATGAAAGGAAATAGGAAGGGAATAGGAACAGATTATATTCCTGCCATCAGGGGGCTTAGTTTCATCAGGGAACCAGACTTTAAATACCTAAACAAGGAAGTAAACACATAATTACAGATTGAGAAGTGGCCAGAGAGAACAAAACTGATGCTGGAGTGAGACCAGCAGGGAAGACACTTGTTTGGAATGGGGACTAGGGGAAGCTCTCGGAGGAGGTGATATTTCAGCAGATCAAGTCACTTAAAGATGAAAAGGAATGAGACTTGAAGGAAGGCTGCAGTAACTAGCCAGGCTAGACCATGAAGGACCTTTTCAGACATATAGAAAGACTTCAGAATTTATTCCAAGGGCCAGGTGAGTTGATGAGGAAGCAAGGCCTACTAAGCAGAGGAGTGAAGTGATCAGATTTGCATTTGAGAAATAACCCCAGTTTGGGAGCAGGATGCTAAAGTCAAGCCCATACCTTGTGGGCCCCCATAACTCTTCCTTCTGTTACATTGTGCATCTCCTGCTTGGTTCACAAGAACCCAGATGTCTGCATCACAAGTATCTAAATTCTACAGTTGCTCAGAGCCTGGACTCCCACATTTCAAGATGAAGCTAGTAGGTATAGTCTCTTTAGCTACCAAATTGGATTCAAAATTAAATCCTACAAGCTCCCTGATGTTCTTACTTTCCATCTTGACTTCATTGAGTTCTTTAATTGATGTCAGAATTCCTTGCCATAAGCTACAGTCACAGAAGCTAAAATTTCTTAACTCAGAAATAAACAAACAAGCAAACAAATAGTGGGAGGTTTTTTGGGGGAGGGGCAGGTTGATAAATGTTATGAGTCTCATTTACACAGCAGATAAAGACACCTCTACCGAAGAAGTATAAGGAATGAAACAGAGCCTTTCTATGTAACCTTTGAAGCCCTATATATAGGCAAATGAGCAAGTAAATAATAAATAAAACTGAAACTAAACTGCTCATCATGGTCAGGCAGTGAGGGACAGCAGATTCGATGGAGATAAGCCACAGTTCTGTCCAGACATAGGTGAGTCAAATTCATCATTGCTTTCCACAGGCAAGGAAATCCCTTTGTGCTCATATGGTTAACCCTGCCTCCTCCATGGCAATTCCTCCTCAACTGTCAAAAGACCAGGAATTAAACTGCTCCTCCGCCTCTCAGATTTAAAGTGATCTTACATAGTCTAGGCAGGTACTAGCTTCTGGGAAGCTTATTGAAAATGCAGAAATAGATGAGAGTCTATAATTAAACCATCAACAGCTGGACTTCACTAATTCAGGCTACAGACTTTCTGGGTTAAAGGAGGTTGCAGGTAGCAGATAAAAATAAGAGAGGCACATCCTTTTATTAAAGAAGAGCTGGGCTCAGGTTACTGCAGCCAAGACTTGCTTCACTGGGATTACATTTATTTTAAAGAATACTTCTGTCCAAAATATGCTGATATAAAATTAACCACTGTAATATCTCTCCACGTCTCTCTTGCTTATGCTGGGTGCCCTCCTGCCCTCTCGAGCACACCTTCTATTTCTTTCTTTGGCTTCACTTTCTCCTCCTGCTCCCAATCTCTGGCTTCTGTGTCATGGCCTCAGAGAGGACACTGAGCCCCCAGTTCCTTATCTTTTCTCTAGGGGTTCCAAAATGATACTACTGATGGTACAAGTCATCTGGTGTCTGGTGTTGTACCCAATACAATAATTCTATGATGTCAGCTCTATTCTTATCCCTCTTTCATAGATGAGAATGTTGAGGTTTAGAGAGCTGAATGACTTGTCCAAGGTCACATAATTAAAGCTTGGAGAGCAGAAATTTGAACCCCCTTAAGTTCTAAACCAAGTCAAAGCCCTACCACTATGCTGTTCTTCCTCCACGTGTTTACCCTGAGATCCTGTTCCATATTCCCAGTTGTCTCCTGGACATCTCTATCAAGATGCCCCCAGGAGCCATCAACTCAACACATCCAAGCCTGACTAGATGTCTTTCCCAACCACTCCTTCACTGACTGGTCCAATCCATCTCGATTCTCCTAGACTAGACAATCTAGAATCATCAGGATGCTGAATCTTGGCTCTTTCTTCCTCCAAACCATGCTTTTCATTTGTTGTTTTCTCTACGCCTTCTATAATACTCTAATACTCATGTAATACTCATGCCCTCATTTTTTGACCAGTGGACAGAGGCCACAACTATCCAGGTGACATATCCTTCTGATGAACAAAGTGGCAGGAAGGAAAATGGGTAACAGGACAGAGAAGCCAGAATCTCAATCTCATTTCTGCCAATTTCAAGCTAGGGGATCTTGGTCAAGTTCTCATATTTGTGGGAAAGGGATTATATCAGCAGCCCCGCAGGGAGGTCGTGAGGGTTAGAAATAATGCATATGTAAGTGTACATTGAGATGTAAACCCTTAAGAGAATCTCACTAAATAATATAGGTTCTCACTCGCCTCTTTGTGCCTTGGTTTCCCCATGGGGACATTATGTCCTCATAGGTTACTGGGGAAATTAAATGAGTCATCATTTGTGGTGAGAACAACACCTGTCACACAGTGGATGCCATGAAAGCACTGACTGTCATTACCAGCTCAGCCTCTCCTGCCCTCTCTTCTCTAAAGGCACAGAGCAGCATTCGCCTTTGCCTCCTTGTTTGGTACTTAATCAACATATGCATTTATTTCTCATTCCCAACTGGGAGCTGAGCTTACTTGCATATCACAGATTTCCCTCTCTACCAGTTGGTCTGCTTGGCTGCACACAGTAGGGCCTCAAAAATACCAACTGATTATCTGTGAACAACTGTGCTTTCCTCACAGGGATTCTTTGGCTAGCTATTTTGTTTTCCTATCCTATTCTTTTTCTCTTCTCTCTCTCTTTTTTTTTGGGGGGGGGCTTTTTATTGGGACACAAGGTTTATTTTCAAACCTTGTAAAATGACTGGAGGGGGGAGATGGATGTCCTATTTTGCTGGAGTCAGGCAAACTGAATGACACAGCAGTCTCCACTGTGACATATGAGAAGCAAACAATTGCAGCCAGGCTTTGTCATTAATGTGCACAGGCAGCAGCAATGACAAATGGACTAGGGCTCTGAGGGGCTTTGCATCAAGAAGGGTGTCTTTCTGGGTCTCCTGGTTTTGAACCCTGGTCTCTCGGCCTGTCAAGGTGGCATTTGTCCTGGGAAGTGCCCAGAATCTTTTCTGCTCTGCTTTAAGCAAAACCCTACTTCATTACCTTTTATGGATTTAAAGATGAGCCACCAATCATGATGAACAATATTCGTCTAAATACATCCCATGCCACATGCAAACCCCCTTATGTGACTCTCCGTACCATTCACTTTTCATAAGAAGCACTTTGTGCTGCACATCCCAGCAATTTGGTTGCTCTAGAGAGTTGTCGGGTCATTTATATCACAAGTTAGTGAGTGAACTTGCTGTGAAAATGACCATGGCTGAGTAAGAGAAAAGCTTGCTTTGTGGTGCCAATGGGTTTCCACATTGGTATGTATTCACCAACAGCCCAATTTTTTTTTGAAAACATTAGTGGCACACTGGGTTCATTTTTAGCTTTCTATCTACCCTTAACTCACAGATTCACAGAAGTAAAAGAGAATTACAGAGTTTGTCTGGTCCAGCAATGGCAAATAGAATTCATCCCATTTAGAAATATCTCTAAATGATCAATGGTTGGTAGCTTCTAGAAGCACTGTATTGGGAAACATACTCAGGTCAAGCCATTGGTGATTGCTGATAGTTGCCATGGGTATGGTGACAGAGTGGGACAATACACAGGCTACTTATTTGCCATCCTAGACTGTTTGACCCCTCTTGCTGAAGATAAAGAAGTTTTATGATTCTTTCAAGATCATACAGATAGCATTGACAGATAAGCAACACTCACATTGCCAGTTGTACTGTCTCTGCTCCCCAGCTGTGGAATCTGCTTACCCCTCCACCCACACTCCATCACTGAACACAATTAGCAGATAAATCAGGGCTATGGGGGAATGTGGCAGTGAGAATCACAGGCTTTGAAAAATTGGGTAAGACCAGGTCAGCAGGTAGCAGAAAAAGCTAACCACACCAAGCTGAGGGCATGCCATCGTTATTATTATTGTGCCAGGGTCTTGCTGTGTGTCTTCCCTTTTTATAATCAAGAGTCTCTGAGCTCCTGGTGAAAGAGAAATGGGTGAGTCTATTGTAGCAAAACATCTCTGGATGATGTAGTCAGGAAGACTGAGGGCAGTTTGTGGTACTCCTAAAGTGTGTGCATAAGTGTGCAAGTGCAAGACCAGCATACATGCGCATCTGGAAAAGAACGGACACCAGTGCAAGGCAAAAGGACAGCGCCGTATGCAACGGTTGCCTTGCTGTACAACTCTAGCAGGCCACTGCGGTTCTTGCCTGCCCAACATCCAATTTGCTTCCTTGGATAACATGATCTTAACTTACTTTAAGTTCCCCCTCTTTCACTCTTGGTCCCTATGTTTTAGGTGGGCTGACTTCACTCTGCTTCAGGACGAGGCATGTGACCCAGACTTAGCCGAATGGAACATCGCAACCCAATGGACACAGTGCAAGGATGGCTGCATGATCTAATGAGAGCCCATGAAATTTCATTTCCAGAGTTTGTTGGCAGCAGCAGGAGGAGATGGTATCTCAGGTGACTTCAGACTGAGAGAATGAAGTGGAACTACCAAGGCCTCCACAATAGGAAGCAGAGGGATATGTGGCTGTCTAAGACTGAAGCCAATAGAAGGAAAATGGAAGCACAGGATGGACACAGATCAAAGCTGATGTCATCATTTGAGCATCAATACATAGCCATGCCTGAATAGAGAGCCATTTCAGAAATGTTTTCATTACATGAATCGGTAATTCCCATCCCCATAGCCTCCCACCATTTTTTGAGTTGGGTTTCTGTCATCTGTAACAACAAAAGAATCTTGGATAATAATAAACCAAAGTTCCATTTTCCACATAAGACATAGATAGATTCCAGTGTTCCCCCTCAGACCCAACTTATCCCAATCAGTTGTGTTACCTGCAAGGGGCCCTGGATGTCTTTCCCCCCGACAATCATGAGTTCTGCCATGTCGTCTGCATGGGGAGTCCGGGCGTGGATGAACAGAGTCTTGCCACCGCAGTTATGTTTCTCAGGGCGACTAAACCACCTTCATTGTTCACCCTGAAGTATGGGCTTGAGACTTCATAGTGCAGCTTGTCATTTCCCTTACAATCACTGAAGTTCACTGGTGAAAACAAAATCAAACAAACAAAAACAGAAAGAGTGTGAGTGGGTTGGGCATATATCTCTGGCCAATCAATGTAGATTATTACTCCTCATCCCAGATCCACAAGTGCTTCCCCTTAACTCATAGCACACACCCCCCTCCGCCCCATACTCCTGTGACTTCGATCATGCTAAAGGACTTCATTCCATCAAGCCTTGTCCTTGATAACCTCCCATGTCCCAGGCAGGTGCTAAGCAATGAGGATGCTGAGAAACAGGACCGTGTCCATGCCCCTGAGTGTATTGGTTGAAGTGAACAGTCATATATGACACAGTGATTTTTGGGGATGTGATCTAATCCTGTATGTATGAGGTAACATGGCAGAACTAGATGGCTCAGGAGCCTTGAGGGACAGCTTCATGGACACAATATCAGAGCCAAATTTGAAATAGGACAAAGACGGGATGACAAGGGAAGGACCGGAAATGAAGCTGAAAAAGTCCTTTGGAGACAAATTGGGAAACACCACTAAGTTAGGCCACTGCCCAGTAGCTTTGAACTATTTTTAGTGTTGAGAGGGTCAGGTCAGGTGTGTGTTCCGGTTCCAGTGTAGAACAATGCTTCCCACAGGTTACATGCATCAGAATCACACAGGAGCTTTTTAAAAATCCTGAGGACCCAATCCAAAGATTTAATTTAGTAGCTCTGGGTTCTAGAGAGTGGTTTGGAGAAGGAAAGAAGAGAGGCCAGGAAAACCAGTTAGTTCAGTGTTCTACCAATGATGTTTGGCCTAGATCAAGGCAGTAGCTAGATAGATGTGAGCAAAATCCCTATGGTTGAATGGCCAAGTTGCGTGTGAGAAGGAACAGGGAAAAGCAGCTGTCCTGGAGGAACCACATGGAGTACAGAGGCATTGCCACAAGGAGCGGTTGTGACAGCCCATCACTCTCCCTTCTATGGTGTGTCTGTACCTGGTACACATATTACCAAAGGTACCATAGTCCATCGTCTGTGCACATGTCTGCCTGACTGCCTTCCTCGGTAGACTTCCAGGGGTTAAGCATAGAATTGTAATACTTGCATTCTCCCTCCCCCTACTTTTGTTTTCTTAGTTCTCTGCTGAACGGATTTGTTTAGTAAACCTTAATTGAATCAGAGAATAGATACAGAAAAATATATAAATCAGCAGGTACAACTCGATGAATTTTTACAAAGTGGGCACACCCATGTACTCAGTGCCCAGACGTAGACACAAAGCATTACCAGTTCCTCTCTTCTTCTCCCTTCCTGAGTAAAATTCCTACATTCCTCTCCAGAGGCTCTGTACTATCCTAACTTCTAATACCATAGATTAGTTTGACCTGTATTTGCACTTCATTCAAATGGAATAATACAGAGTGTGCTGTTTTGTGTCTGGCTTCTTTCACTCAACATTATGTTTGTAAAATTTGTTTATGTGACTGTGAGGCATAGCTGTTTATTATCCTAATCGCTACATGGTATTCCAGTATGTGGCTATGCTGAGTTTATTTATCCATTCTGTTGATGGGCATCTGGGATATTTCTAGTTTGAGTTTCTCAAAATATTGCTACTAGGAACTTTCTTATGTGCCTTTTGAGACATCTACATAGGTCCAAGTACACTGTTAAAGTCATATAAATTTCTGATGAACTAAGCTGACCTTTCTTTTCTGGGAAGATAATTTTTATGGCAGTAATAATCATATTAGCTGATAATAATAATAGCTAACACCAGCTGAACACTTTCAACATGCCAGGCTCAGTGTTAAGCAGTTCACATACATTATCTTATTTAATCTTTACAACAAAGAATGAGGCACGATTCTGATCCCTTCCTCCCACATTTTATAGATCAGGTAACTGAAGCTTGGAGAAGGCAAAGGAGGTGCCCAAAACATGCACTATGTAAACAATAAAACCAAAAGTTGAACCTGGGTCCCTTTGCTTTTCACCACTACAGGATCTCAACATAGACAATTCCCCATGTAGAACACATCCCTCCTAAAATCTCATCAGAACCTGAATATAATGATGTGAGTACCCATTTCAGTTTTGCTCCCAAGTTCCCACCTAGCCCCAAAGTGCATTGCATGGTGTCACTTCAAGGTCCCTCTGCACTAGGGCTCCAGAGCTGTCCTTGGCTGCCAAGTCAGCTTTAGGGGCATCTTTGTATGGACACACAAGTTGACTCTTGGGAGTCTGCAGTTCCAAGACTTGATCACTTCCTCTGACATGCCTGATTTCAGTTTTTGAAAGTGGACTATGAAGGAGAGACATGAAAGCTGCTTCATTGCCATCATCAATTAGCATTCATCAACTAGAGGCACACTACTCAAATGACAGAGCTTGCTTGTTGCCTGAATTGCCAAGTAGTTGGTTCAGGACCTGGCCCCTGGACAGGGTAAAAGAAGGCAATCTCAGCTGAGGTGGGATGGGGGCACATGAAAGCATACAAAAGTCTGTGGGGATTCTAGTTTCATAGCTAATTCCTTTCCTTTTCTCCTTCCTTTCTTCCTTCCTTCCTTCCTTCCTTCCTTCCTTCCTTCCTTCCTTCCTTCCTTCCTTCCTTTCTTTTCTTTCTTTTCTTCTCTCTCTCTCTCATTCTCTCTCTCCCTCCCTCCCTCCCTCCCTCCTTCCTTCCTTCCTCCCTCTCCTCCCCTCCCCTTCCCCTTCCTTTCTTCCTTCTTTTCTTCCTTCCTTCCTTCCTTCCTTCCTTCCTTCCTTCCTTCCTTCCTTCCTTTCTTCCTTCCTTCCTTCCTCCCTCTCTCCCTTCCTTTTCTTTTCTTCCATCTATTGTTCCTCTTCTCTTTCTTTTCTTCCCCAAATATTTACTGAGAGCCTACATTAGCTAGATGCTTGGGTTACAGACTTTAATTTAAATCATTTATAAGTAGTAAGAAATCTATTCCAGGAAGAAAGTATCATAACATGTGCAAAGGTCCTGTGGCCTTCAGGAAACTGGCAATAGCCAGTGAGGTGGGAGCAGAGACCAAGGGAGAAAGCAAGGAAGAGAGCATGAAGATAAGCTGGGCCTAGACAATGAGGGATCTGGAAGACCATATAAAGACCTATCCCTTAAAGAAAGGTTGGATTCTTCCACTGCAACTATAAAATTGATTTGCCTCCATCTGAGTCACATACAACTATGGATCCCCATTGCAAAATGATGTCAGCACTCAAGGTCCTCCATGTCTGTACTGTTCATTGCCCTCCTCTCTGGTCTCTTCCTTCATTCTATAGCTCACACATGCCCATACCTGTGCTTCCAAACATCTACTGTTCTGCCCCCAAAAAGTTGGGACCGCTGCTTTAGACTGTGGTTCTTTTTCAAGGCTATAAGAATCACCTGGAGAACATTAAAAAACAGAACAAAACAAAACAGATATATCCTCCCCAATCCTCAACCAAGATTCTGATACACCTGAGCTGGGCCGGGGTTCTTGCACCAGCATCTTTATTAAAGCTTCCCACATGAATTTAATGCAAGCAGGGATTTCAGACAATGGATTGCTTGCCAGGATGGCAGGTATCCACATTTCCCAGCCTTTATTGGCACATAGCGGAGGTTGGAGAACAAGCATGCCAGACACTGCTATCCCAGTGCTTTAAGAAACGGTGGTTTTAATGGTAGGTTCTAAGCTCTTTTCCAATCTTGGCTCCTGTGCAGCAGCCCTGTGACCTTGGATAAACCACCCAACTTCTTTACACCTCAATGTCTTCATCTGTTCAGTGGGACCAATAATAGTTCCTCCCTCAGAGGTGCCATCATTCTATGTATGGTAAGTATTAAGATAATATGTACCTACATCCACAAAGCACTTAGGACAGACCTTGGTACTCCATGAATAAAAATCATTATCATGTTATTCTTGTGATTCTGAGCATTAGGGAAGCTACTTTTTCCTTTTCCTATACAGCTTCCTTCTTCTAGATGGTTTTCCACCTACCTTCTGGGTCCTTCCACCTCTTTCTACTCAGGTACCCATGTTCCAGCCTGCTGGCTGTGTGTAGTTACCATGGTGATGGTTACTATAGGCATCTCTGCTGAGGCTAAAGGAGTGAGGCAGATGATATTGACCCAGTCTTGCCCATTTTTGAATCCTCACACTTGTCTTGGCAAAGCTCTACCTATCTCACATGAGAGGTTGTGAAGGAAAAAATGCCATTAAAGAGGTGAAATTACAGTGTCCTGCCTATAGCAGATTCAAGAAAGTTTTGCTAAATACTCTTCAAGTGGATTTTTTGTAAAGATAACTTCTTACAAATCTAAGGTATTATTTTTTCCTGAAAGCATGACATTGCGCCGAGAGAGCTTTACATTCATGACTGCAGTGAGTCTTCACGTATCTATTGAAGTAGGTACTTTTTTCCCCTCTGGAAACTGAGACTCAGTGAGGCTGAATGAGGTGAAGGCCACACAGTTAGTCTATGCCAGTTTTTCTAGGTGAATGTATTCTTTCCTTCAATCACTCGGCTTCTAGCCAAACAATTTTGCCATACTTCCAAGCTATTATTCACTTAATGTTTTTCTTTTAATTGATTCATGTTATTTATTTATAAAATTATTTAAAGATAATCTTTATAAATACATGCTGAATGTGCCCGATGTAATTTTTTCTAATAACATTAAATAAATCTAAGGAGTCAAATAAAAACATATGTTTGTCCTTGTGTATTCTAAACAACCCTCACAGTGATGTGCCTTCCACCCTCCAGAAATGCTAGCCTGGCCTACGTTCCTCTCTGCCCACACTTCATTTAGACAAATTCATGTCTGGCTCCCCCATCTCAAGTTTATAATATAGGAGGGCTCTCGTATAATCTAGGAGGGTTTCTGACATTTGAAATGATATATTTAACATAAATAACGTAGGCTGTAGGAAGACACAAGCCTTAGAAGAGGTGCAAATCTAGAACGTGCCAATGATGGTGATTTTGTCAATATCTAAATGACAAATCTGATATCTATAAAGAATATTTAATCAAAAGAAAAATCATTTACCACACTGTTTTTTTCCTTCTTTCTCTTGGAGAGAAAAAAAACAACTTTACTTCCTACAGATTATACTCTCACCTTAAACTCCTTATCAAAGGGTTCAATTTAGAGCATCAGTTCTGCATCATTGTCTTATATTATTAAACTTGTTGACACAATCTATATGTCAATGATTCTGAAAACTTTTAAATAGAGATACAGCCAGTGCATGTTTGGAGCACAGAGTTCGAAGAACATATTCAAGATGAAATTAAATAGTTTATGTCCATCTACCTAAAAAATTTTTGTTTCTATAGTGACAACCTTCTAAGTAGCTCAGAATGACACCATGAAAACAACTGAAAGGAAAAATTCTAGCAAACAATTAAACTTGTGAACAAATAATTCTAAATCTTTATCTGAGGGAGAAAATGAACTATCTGCACTATTCTGAACCTACAAAGGACTTCCTTACATAGTTTATCACTGTGGCATTTAAAATAGCTTCTGGAAAGAAAAAATTATCCATATAATATATTGTACATGGAGATTTATTAAAATCAATTGTACAACATCATTCTTTGAGATTATCTTTGAACACCCCAGGAGAAGAAAGGAGGAAGTGAAAACTCCCCACCTGGGGAAAAATGCAAATTAGACAAATGGCACCACTCAGCGTTTCAATTACGCTTTCAGCATGTTTCCACTCAAAATGTCTCTGGGCTTAATGCAAATGTCACAAAAAGACAAACTTCAGCTGGGAGACAAAACCACAATTGAAATGGGAAGTTTGGCACATGAATTAAGGGGCTTAATCTTCCTGACCTTGATTTTATGCTTTTCTATTTCTTTCTTTTGAATGTGGTTCTTAGGGATGAAAATCCAAAGGAATAGATTTATTACCATCTAGAAATGTGTGAGGGAGCAAATTAAGCTGTATTATGATCCCAGGAAATAGGAAAATGCAGATGGATTTAAATTTATCTGCAAAATATAGAGCAGCCCTGCTCATGTAGATAGGTATAAACTAATAATATATGGAATTTGTGCTATTCTTATAAGTGTTTTGGATCAGTCTGTGACTTATATAACTCACATCTTTGATGGGCAAATGGTCCTAAATACATTATATATTCGTAGAGATTTGCAAATGAGTCAGCATGTAAGTTGGGGACCTCGGAATTGATGGTCAGACTCTACTTGTACACTTGTGTAAGGATATATGAAGATCAAAGTGTGGGCACTGAACCAGTCGTCCTGGGATTTGTATCCCTCCCACAGATACATATGCATGGATCCACTTCTAGGAATCTATACTCTCACACAAAAGAGAGTGACTTTATTTCAGCATTATGCTTGTAATAGAAAAAGTCCTAACTTTTAGCATTTGCCAATGCTTATGGTGTAAATATTCTAAACATGACTGATTTCAGCTACCAACGTGCCTTCAAGTGGCTTGCAAATTTTCTAAGCTTAACAATAATCTCTCAGGAGTTCAAGTACTAGCTGGCTCCAGCACACCACTGAGACCAGGCAATGACTTTGTGCAGGAAAATGTAAATTGTTTGTTCTCCCTTAGACTATCTAAGGGAGAACAAACAAACAGTACTCCTGGCCTAGTTAGTAAAACAGAATTTAATTGCTCCACCAGCAGGAAGGGCTTGCACACTGGTCGGTATGCAAAGTCTTTGCTGGGGCATGAAAAGCCATGCTTTCTGACAAGTGAAGTAGTACTTAGTTCAGAAACATCACATGAACTCTCCCCAGGATACAGACCATCACTTAATTGCTTTTCACATCCTTCAGTATCCCACTGGTACCAACTTCCTATAATAAAAAAACTCCCAGAGCTTAGTCTGGAGGCTCTTTGGACCTGCCCAAGTGAGAGAAATAGAAAGCATTTCCTTTGACTTCCCCAAATACCCTAATTTCTCAAGTATTCTAGTCAATCAATCTTTCATTAAAATACATTCCATCCCACCCACACTGGGCCAAATCCCTAGATGATACATACAACAGGCGCGTCTTCCAGCCTTGATTCATTCTACCCTCCTGATTCCTGAACGCACTGAACTACATTGTGTGTTCCATGTCAGGCCTGGAGTCAGTGCTGACATCCACGGAGCTACTGTAAGGTTCTGGGTGTGCTCCTAACCGTGACCGATTAACCCAGGCGTGGATTTCACCGCTAAAGGCTTTGCAGATTTGATAGATACAAAATGCACATAAAACAGTCTTAATACTATCTCCAGTGTCAGTTCCAAACTTGACAAAATAGAGTTCCAATTCTATCATGTCAGCAGAAGATAGAGTGAATGATTCGTCATCAAGTGATCTTCAACAGAAATCTATTTTTTTTTCCATGTAAACCCTTAAGGACTTTTCTTGGAATAAGACAGAGCCCACATCTGCTTTTAGGGAATTTTCTCTGCCTGCCATTAAAAACTGAGCGGTTAGCTCTGAATCTAGCCTTTTATGCCAGGGTCTTACATTTTCCTCTTGCTACAATCTTTAAAACATGGCAGGTTGTTTTCTGAAAGAATGCTGTGCATCATCTATTGCATGGTGGTTATAATCACTATGAATTTGTATTTCAAATTAGAATTACTTTATATGGCATAGCGCCTGACACATTATACACTAACCCTGTTTGTTGAATGAACAAACAGCAGAACTGCAACTTGGCAGCTAAGTAAATTTGAAACTCCTTAAACAAAACTGAGAATGATGGCCAAAACTCATGTGAATTTTTGAGTAAGTCAGTTTGAAAAGTCACCTGATCAGCAAAACAGAAATCACAGATTCGGCATTTTTGAGAACCACCAAGTCTCAGATTTTACAGAGATCCCCTCTCAGTTTTTCATATTACCAGCACATGTCTCTTACATAGCCTTTAGTTTTTGATTTATTTAGTAATTATATGCACACACATCATCTTCCCTATAAGTGTCAGGAGGGTAAGTTAATGAGAAGAGAGATTTGTTCCACTATAACTTTTAAGATATTTGGCCTTGCAGCTGGAGTTGTCTGGGGACATGTGGCAGAGTGCCCTGGCTGTACCTAAACCGAGATCCAGATCTGGATTATGTCTGATGCTCTGGCAGTCCTGTAATTTCCCAAGTACCTATCTACTGCATGAGCAGGTATGCATAGGGAGGATGGGACCTATAACGAGGACAACTTCTGTATGAACACCTAAAGAGATACAAAATGAGAAGGAAGATGGGAGAGAACACAATATTAGTTTCTTAGTCCACCCCAGGGGTCTGCAGTACAAGGAGAGAATAAGCTATATATACAAGCTCGAAGATTCACAAACCACAGGCGATTTAGGTATTCTCAAGCACTGTTGCTCTGGTTCTTAATAACAACCTACTAGAGTGAATGGCGGCCCTGGCCTCATTTCTGAATGGAATACAGCTTGACTGCTCTGGTGCAATGAAAGCTAAAGCAGCTTCAGGGTCTTTTGGCATTATGAGGGGTTTGTGGCTTTGGCGATTCTAGAGATAGACTGTGATAAGCAGCCTTCACTCAGAGGGCAGTGGGGAGGCGCTCCTTCCAAGAGCTTTATTAATCAATAAAGAGGCCAGAAGCAGAGGTTGTAGAAGAATGATTTGTAAATTTTTTGAGAGATTCCCCAAGGTCTTCCAGAAACAACTAGAATAAAAACCAAAGGAGGAAGGTAGGTTGAGGTTCTATAATTATGCAGGTAGGGGCTACAAGCAGGTACAATGCAAACATTAATATCTTCTTGACCTCTTTACTGTCTAAATATTGGAAATGCCTGAAAAATCTGGGTTACCATTTGGAAGATCTAGTCCTTTCTGGATGAATTAAATTGCTTGTCATTGGTTACTTTCAAGTGGAATCTAAATGACTATCAGCAGGAATACTGTGGAAGATCTTCTAGCATTGGATAATATCTTTTATAATCTGAAATTCTATTATTATAAAATACAATTTGTTCACTAACAATGTGCAACACAGTAAACAATAAGGGATAAATGTCAACATAAAGATGGATTAGGTGTATTATCTGCCTTCATTGATATTCAGAGCCTAGAAGGTTGAACCACACAATCATTTGAAAGGACAGGTGCTCCATTTCTACATTGTGTCCAAAGGCCAAACAAGCACCATAGCACAGAAATTACAAGGAAGCAGATCATAGTTCAATATAATAAATTATTTCTAGCAGTGAGAGAAAGCAGTAAGCAGGCTCATCATTACCAGATGCACCCAAGGTAAGAGATTATCAACAAGAATATCTCATTTTTCTAAAGAGCTGTGCTCTCTGAATACACAGTGTAAGTAAATATATATATGCCTTATTGTTAAAGTGTACAGCTGAAACTTACTAGATTTTGTTAACCAATGTAACCATAGAAATAACAAATATAAATATTTCTAAAAAAAATAAATAAAGAGTTGTGCTCTCTAAAACTGGCTTAGGAAGCAAATTTCTACATAATTTCCTATATTTTATTATAAAATTGAATGTGTTCTTCTTGACAGTGTTTTGCATTAAATCATAATAAAATCATATTTAAGAATGCAGTAACACGTTCGAAACATTTTAAAGGATGGACTATAACTTTTCAGGTAAATATTGATACTAATCCATAAATCAAATAGTAAAAGTATGCAAATCACATGGGTAAATGTTTCAATTGGCTATGAGAGTTTGAAGATCTAATTATAATGATGCCCACCACCACCAGTTTTGCAAAACTGCACGTCATGAATCTAAAAGTTCTTTGGTTTTGACTCAGTCATTCTCTTAGAAATCTAAACAGCTGATCTCTTCTTCTCTTTCTAGGCTCTGTAGATGTTGCTGGGTTTAGACAGGATGAGGATAATTTTGAAATGAAGGTAAGTAGGAGTGCAGCAGTGGTAACCCAATATTTGGAAATAAATTAAAATGTCCAAGATAAGCAAGCAAAAACAAAAATCTTGCAAAACGAATCTTCAGGGAATGTATATTGAGTCAGTTTCTGATTTATAAATACTGAAATACATGTATAAAATGCTTTTATGTATAAAGAAGACATAGTCTCATCTTATAAAAAGTTTAAAAGCTATAATCTGAAGCAATGGTCTATAAATGTTCAAACCTGAAAGAGGAAGGTGGGTTCTGGGAGAGGAGGAACTAATCATTAAGATTATAACAAAATATTAGGAACACAATAGATACTCAGTAAGTGACGCTCCCTCCCCTGATCTTCAAATAATACTTTAATCATTTTTTTAGAAGTGGGAATGAAGGACTCTTGAGAGGCTGAGTTGCCCATGATGTAAAGGTTACTGCTAGAACTCGGGTTGAAATCCAGCTTTGCCACACTCCAAAGGCTAGACTTTGAAGTGTACTACTTTGTGTCCTCTAATTACTTTATTTAAAAAATTCTTCAAGCATCATTGAGTGAAAAATAGCAGATCTTTTTCACATAAAATGTAACTAACCAATCTATTGGTTAGTTTCCCAACCTTTCTGACCTACAAAAATGGATAATTGGCTGGCCATCAAAAATTTGTAGAACATCAAATTTTGGTTTATGACCCAGCTGAGGGTGCTAACTAGGCATCATTCACACTAGTTTCTGGCGCTAGTTCAAAATGAATGTAAATGGTGGTGGCATCAAAGGTAAAAGGGTGTTGGTTCATATGAACACACACTGGGAATTACTCAAAGCACTTCCCTAGATCTTCAAGTCACTCTGCAAAAAAAACCTAACCATGCTGATTTTTCATGTTTTGATATCTATCTTCTAAAATAATTACTATTTTATAGAACATTTTCTTATGTCAGGCAGTATAGTAAACACTTGATAAATATATCTTTTAATTTTCCAGTAGTCCCATGAAAGTAGTACTTTACAGATGAGGAAACTGAGGCTCAGGGAGATTAAGAAAATGCCTTAAGGTCACATATCTGTAAGTAGCAAAGATGGAACTCTGCTTTTTACATCTATGGCAGAGTCCTGTCTTAGATTCTGATGGAAGAGGAAGGGGGTAGATTATTTCAGGATTGTGGAATTCAAAGTAAATGTTAGACATTATTCCACAGCCTGTAGCACATGGATTAACAGGAAATTAACAGTCTGTGTCTCAAGTTGAAGGAGGCAAATGAAATCTTGAAGTGATTAATTCCATTAGGGGAAAACCAATAGAACAAAAGTCAGGAAACCCATAGGTCAAGGTTTAGGGAATACTTAAGCTCTGAAGAAGGGTGAGGAAAATTCATGAATGGGGTCCAGCCTGATCTTTATATAGTCCTAGTACATCTAAATATATTCAAGAGTTTTTACTAGTGTGAATTCTTTAAAGGCTGGAAGAAAAGCTAAGTGTGGAATTTGCTATCACTGATCTATCTATAACTTTGATTATAGGTAGATTTGGACTTTCTGCCAGCCAATGCCCTGCTATTCTACTACAAAGTCATCAAAGATCACAGCAAACACAACATCATGGGGGAGAAAAAACTGCACTGAAGTTTGATCTATGATCTTCAAATGGTTTAATTTTCATAAAACTCAGAGATGATCTGTAGCCAGTGTGTGGATGAGCATCTTTTGTATAAAAAATTCTGAGGTATTTGAACTAACTTTAATCTCTGTGGATACCTAGAGTGCTTTGTGCAGAGATGGCCTTGTGCTGCCTGGGTTCCAGAGAGGGTTTAGAAATGTTCCCAGAATACCGAGTAGAGTTTGGGGACTCAAGTATACTGTCTGGGGCATCACTGACTCTCTCCTAAAGAGTAAGCCCACAATATTGACAAGGTTGGTGGTTTAATAATAACCGGCAGTGATGCCAAGCAAACTGCAACAGAATGCAGAGCACCAACTTCCACATTTTCACAGTCTTCTGACCTAAGGAACCTTTGGTAAACCTGGGAGCTCTTTGAGGACAATGGCCTCCTGCAGCTTCATCTCCATCTCTTTGGCTTTGCTCAGTGCGAGCCCTGAGCAAGAGCTGCAGGTCAAAAATATTAGTGGACTCTTTTTGGTGGTAACCAATTAATTCATTCACCTCCTCCCTAATTGCAGAGGGTGAGATACTCACCAGCTGTGATTATAAATTTGTTGTGTGTAGTTGACAAGACCTTATAGGAAATTAAAATAAAATGATCTGGCTTACGAAGCACGAACCACAATTAATTCTTGTGTGCATATATGGGTTTCTGATGTAAGCAAGAAAATGATCAGCCCTGTAGGTCATGTCTATTCATCCTCCAGTTGCCAAGAGGTTTTTATTGTATCCCTTACGCCATATGGCATCATCTCTAGTTTCAGCCTCGCGGGAATGTAGGAGGATGCCTGCCAAGAGTGTCTCACGACCTGTTATAGGTATCCCATTTTCCTGTTATTTCTTCACCTAACAATAGCCCTTGTTCATTTCCTTAAGAAGTAAAAGCCAATGCAGCTGAAGGCTTTTATGCTATTTTCTACCCCATCTGAACTATCATGGGAATGCATGAGACAAATGTAAATAATAACTTTCTATCAGAAGTGGTAACTTTTGCAATTGAGGGATTCTTATATGGAATCCCAAGTATATTACTGTAATTACAGAAGGCTCCATGAGTCTGGAAATATTCTTTTTGCACATACAGTAAGTCTAAGATTTTTGAGATTTAATGGTTGTGCTTTTCATGTATGTATATATATATGAGAGAGAGAGAGAGAGAGAGTGAGTTGAAGCATATGGTCCCACACTACTGTGATATTTACAATAATGAATCACAGATGTTTAAATGGATTTAATCTGAAAACACTTAAATGCAAAGACGCTGGAATCTTACTGCAAATATTGTGAAGTGAGGACCTTTGGATTATGTTGATTTTCAGATATGATCACTATGAATTGGACTTTACATATCTCGGGAAAATATCAGGCAGAAAGGAATGACTTTTTCCACACCTTTAAAGAAACAGTGTTCAAAGTAACCAAGGAACTCCAAGAGTGTAGATTTGGTTGTTTGATAACTGAATTGCAGTCCCTCCTGGCATTAAGGATGAACTGAAACCATGAATATCTGTTCACTGTGTATCCATCCTATAATGCATGTTATGTTAATGGTCACTTTAAATTCCAAAAATATTTAAAATTTAGCTGGAGTGAAATGAGAAATATTCCCATTTCCATCCCATCCATCTCTCACTTGTCCATTAACCTTAAAATTGGATGTAGATTCTAAAAGACCTACAAACTATGTAAGCACATATAGTTCAGTAAGTACTTTTCCTTTTTCTTACAAACTTTTAATGTGATTCATATGATCTACTTACTTCATTCTTTTTCATGACTGCATAATACCTATCGGTATGAATATGCTATCATTAAACCAAGTCCCTGTTGCTGAACACTTATATTTTTCCTGTTTCATAATTACTAACTGTTCTGCAATTGTAGAACAAACAGTTATAGAAAACATGTAAACAAATAGTGTGGCTCTGTTCTAATAAAACTTGATTTACAAAAATAGGTAGTAGGCCAGATTTGGTCTGCCAGCTGTAGATTCCCTACTGTTGGCTTAAAGGAGCACAATCTCAGAAAATATTTACTGCATGCCTACTACTTGTTGGGTTTGTAGGTAAACACCCTTTATACCTGCCTTTAATGCACATGTGCATGTATTTTTCTACAGTTGAGACCCATTTTGGAAATTGCTGATTCAAAAGAAATGTCCAGTTAAAATTTAGTTAAACACTGACAAATCGTCCACCAGAAAGGTTTTATTCGATCGGTCTCTAATCCAAAATGTATTAGAGTTCTCTTTCCTCACACTGACAGTGGATAATATGTTTATATGTTTTGCAAATTCGATATTTGGAAAAAAGTATGTATATTTGTATATTTTTGATGAACAATAAGATTAGGAATTGTCCACAGTACTGGCCATTTTAATTTCCTTTTCTGTGAATTTCATGGTCTATTAGAGTACCTAGCAATTCAAATTATAATAGTTTGTTTCCTTGCTTTTCTCCTTACTAGACTGCAAGCTTCTTGGAAGAAGGAGCTGTGTCTTGCTTGCCATTCTATTGCCAATGCCTTGCAAAGACCAGTACACGTGTTTTATTGAATGCATATGTGCTTGTATGGATGAGGCTGTTTCCTTCTGCTACACACAGCTGCTTACCAGAGTACCCATTTTCAAAGAGGAAACTCAATTCAATACCTCCTTTGCTTAGTTCCTTCTCTACCTTCCCTCTAATGCTATGCCTTTTCCACCAGAATAAAACATCCACATTTGCAGGGATGTGGTCAGCCAGGTAACACTTGCATCTCTAGTACTAGCATGGAGCCTGACAAGTAGTAGGCACTCAGCAAATATTTTCAAAATGAACCAATTTTTGTTTTATGATCAGGCCGTTTCTATATCAGATATCACACCAGCACCCAACTTTGAAAGGTGGGCCTGATTTTTGACATTCTTTCTGCTATCCTGTTCATATCCTGTGCTGATGGTTTATAAAGTGTTCTTTATAAAATTCTTAATCACATCTTGTGAACCAGGGGTTGGGGGGTGCATAGAACTTGTAAAAAGAAATGCTATTGAAACATTGACAAACAGGCTTTATTGTCCTGTCTATTGTTGTTTTTGTTTTTGTTTTGTTTTTGTTTATGTGCATTTTTATAGCAGCTGCATAGAAAAAGTTGCAATGCAAACTTGCTAGAGCGGGCCCATTTGAGATGCTGAACCCATGAACTAAATTCATACATAGGCTGACATAAAGGTATAAATTACCTGAGAGAAACAGAGATTGTGAGTCCTCTAAGCCAACAATCAGGAATCTACAGCCTGCCAGCCAAATCTGGCCTACTACCTGTTTTTGTAAATAAAGTTTTATTAAGAGCCACACTGTTTACATGTTGTCTATGGCTGCTTATTCTACATCTGCAGAACTGAATAGCTGCAACAGAGACTAGCTTACAAGCTTAAAATATTTTTTATCTGTTCCTTTGCATAAAAAGTTTGATGATCCCTGCTGTAGACCAAGGTCACATTTGTCCCCACGTTTTTCAAGAGATCTACTCTAAGGCCCCTGAGTGAAGCAAGTAAACTCATCCACAATGCATTTCACACTCTGAGTTTGATGATTAGCCACAAAGACAGCAGAATGGGGAAATGACTCACAAGCACTTACCTCGATGGTACTTCTATGCCTGGTATTGCCTTTAATTTTCAAAAATAAAATTTGCTGGGAGATGTTTTCCATTCAAAACAGAATCTCAAGAAATTTAACTTTTTTAAATACACTTTTAAAATCCATTATCTGCACTCATTAAATATATGAACAAGCACTCATAGAGAAAATGAATATACCCAGAAGACACAAGAAATTGTGTATATCTGTATTTTTTATGTCTCTAAAGCAATCATTTAATTTAGAACCAAAAATTAGCTGAGAATCATGCTTTTGATCAAGTTCACACACAAAACCATTTGTCTTCAAGGTCTGTTTCCCAAACTTAAAGTAATTTGTCATCTTTAATGTGATTTGTCATTAATTTTTGTTTCTTTTCTTGTAGAGCCTGTGATTATTTTTACCAAAATAACTAAGATATCTGATTTTCTGCACTAATCAAAGCTATTTTAAAATTCAGCTTTTCAGAAATTAAATGGGCATTATCCCATTTCAGCCCAGAGATGGTAGAAAAACAGTGATTTTATTTTATTCTTCTCCCTGGTGAGAGCTTGGTTTATTAGCAAGAAGCAAAGCACCATTTCTTTGAGTAAAGAGGCAAAAAAGAAAAAGAAAACCGAAAAACCTCAAATTGTTTTAACATCTCCATAAAGTCAGAGTCTCTATGGAACATTGAAAGGGTACAGTCACTGCGTATTTTAAGTACATAAAATCCAATGAACTCAGCGAATACCACATTTAAACCACAGCACACGTTTTATCTGTAATTGTCTAGGTTTGAGTTACAGGGTTTCTTGGGTTCTTAATGACTTCTAAGCCTGGGTGCCATAGATATGAATTTTTTTTCAGCATTCAAAGGGTCCTGAGTAAGAAAAGTGCTATCTTAGGCTGGGGAGGGAGTATGAAAATGAAATCTGGTGATATTAAACCAACAGGAGTGGATAAGAAGTAAAGTGAGAATGAAGCAGAAGCACTCTCTCAGATTTTCATTAGTAACAACTTTGAAAATATTCATAATAGCTGCAATGAGTAAAACAGTTCTTATGGTCAATCCAGACACCTCTGAGGAAGGTGGGCCCAGCTAAGGGCACGACCCTTGTTCTGCTAGGCCCTCATTGGTTGCAGAAGTTTGGGTAAAACACAGCAGTTGCTAAAGAGCTCTGTAAACTGAAAGATTAATTGGGAGAAAATAATAATTCAGGCAAGAGGGTGTGAAGAGCAGAATTAGAAGTAGACAGAAGAGATGAAAGGGGAAAGCTGAAGAAATGGTGGAAGATTGTGAATGTCTCCTGGGACCCTTAAACTCTCAGTAAAATCTACCTTGCTCACAAAGTGGTGTGTGTGTGTGTGTGTGTGTGTGTGTGTGTGTGTGTGTGTGTGTTTCTTACGCAACCTGGTGCATGGGCCATGTTTTACAGCCTGGTTTGCTAAGTCAAGGAAGAGTCAACCTTTAAGAAACAGGGCCCAGAAGCAACACAGGCCATGAAGACACAAAAGTCCCTGGAAATCATTATAAATTAGGGGGAAGGCTTTGGATTTCCACAGGTTACGCAAGTTAGAGGCTCAATTTCTGTTTAACTAACCTCCGGGGGTTAGAGTGAGCCTGTTAACATCTGGTTTACATTCAATATTTATTCAGCCCTTTCAATGAACCAAGCAGTGCGTTAAGACTCTGCATACATTATCTCAATATCTTATCATTTTTTTACAACTCTGCGTAATGCTAGTATTACTTCCCCACTTTACAGATGAAGAAATTGAGCCTAAAGGGAAGCTGTGTTACGTATCTACCTGTGTGACAGGTATAGAAGAACCTAAAAAAGTCTGTCCAACTTCAAAGTGTTGCTTGCCTGATCAGTAAACTGAGTCTCAAGGGTTCTTTTGGGTTTCATATGCATAAAACAGAAGTACATCCACCCCCTGTCCTTAATGACAGTGAGTTAGAAATTAGAAATAAGGCAATAATATTGCATATGGAGAATACAGTAGACATGTGAACTAAGTTCTCTGGGAAGAAAACAAGAACAAGTGGTCTAGTTTGAGCCTGAGTCATAAAGCTTCACAGAAGAAATAGCATTTGAGCTTCACCTTGCAGAAAACCAAAGAGTTGTTTTCCACAACTGACTGAATGCAAGCTATGCTACTAGGGACTAGCATCAAAAATGGGCTGATAGATTTTACTAAAGGAGGTTTCTAGTCTCAGGTGCACAAATCATCGCGAATTCCTTAAAAAAAAAAAAGCATCTCTAATTCAGTAGGGGTCTGGGTAGCTATCTCTAGAGCCTTCATCAGCTCCGTTTTAGCAGATAATGTTTGGGGGAATATTCTTAGGAACTATAAAACACAACACAAGTTTCAAAGTGGAAAGGGGAAAAAAAAGAGAGGAGAAATAAAATGTGTGTCAGAGAGGTAGGGCTCCTCAATTAAATTTTCAAAAGGAGATAATAAATTAGAAGAAAATGTGAGAACAAAGATGGTCCTATGCTTTTATTTATTTATTGCATTAAAATAAGTAAAGAAGCCAACAAATTCTAAATTTCTGTTTCTGAGATTTAGTTATGTATCTCTGTAGTTCAAATTTTCTCTCACAGTTAATTCAGGAAGGAGGGGTTTTTACTGATAGTTGAGAATAGTATTAATCTCTCTTATTTTCAATTTATTTGTTGCAAAATAACCCCAAAATGATGAAATTGGTATAGACTGGAGATTTTCAAGGTGTGGTCCAGGACTAGCAGCATTAGTGTCATTTAGGAACTTGTTAGAAATTCAGATTCTTGGATCCCATCTAAATCAGAAGCTCTGGGGACAGAGCCTGGCTATCTGTGTTCGAAATATTCCCCAGGAGATTTTGGTTCACCTTCAAGTTTGATAACTAGTGGCACAGTCTTCTAGGTGATGGCAGCTATATGACTCAATGAGTCTATTAAAAATACATTATCCAGTATTAAATATGCACTATTTGATACTATTTTTTAAAAGAATATACAGATAGAGTATCAGTTTTGGAGTCAGGGTATTGAGATGTCCTCTCTCCCAGCTCTATGAGATTTTGTATAGAATCTCTGACACTAAGTTTCCTGACCTGTAAAATGGGAATGATTCTTATTGCCTAGAACTGTCTTGGGGGGGGGGGTGGGGGGAGGAAGAGAGTGTGAAGCATCTGTTACGTGGGAAGACATCTAAAATAGTTCCAGGTGTAATTTTATTAAAAAAATGGACTAACCACAATCAGTTCACTGCCTTTCTGTTTCAATAAACATTATAATCTAAGCAAATAAAAATAGCTCTTATCGATCCACTCTGCTTAAATTGAGAGAGCTGTTTTCTGTAACACTGTCTCCCAAAGGAGATATGTCTCTTTCAAAGAAATGCAATAAAATAGATGCTAATGTCAAAAAGGCCAAATAAGTGACGTTCAGCCACTAGTCCTCTTGAATGAGGTAGATATGGAGCACTAATCTATGAGCTGAAAGGAAGGAGGAGGAAGGCCTCATCCTGGCCCAAGCCGCCACATCATGGTCGTCTGCCTGGACTACTGCGGTCTTTTCTGCACTAGTCTCCCAGTTTCTCTCTCCATCCATCCCCACTCGCTGTGGTCACACACATAGCAGAGAGGTCCAGGCACAGCTTTATGTTTATGACTTTATGTTTATCTACTTAAACACATTCATTTGGAGTCAAAGCCAAATTCTTACTCTAAACAACACCCTACATAATCTAGTTCAATGATGCATTATGTCCTTCTTCTCTCACCTTCACTTAGCTGCTCCGGCCTCACTAGCCTCCTAGCTCCCTCTTCAACTCCCAGGTATGTTTCTGCCTCAGGACCTTTGCATTTGCTTTACTCTCTGCTTGCAATGCTTTTCCATCACATATCCAAGACTACCTCTCTCATTTCTAACTTCCTTCAGGCATCTATTCAAATGTCACTTTTGTTATGTGGCCTTCCCATATAATGTTTTGATACTTCCACACCCTGACATTTCTCTGCTTTATTTGTCCTAGGAATTTCCCATTATCAAAATGGATCCCATAGTACATTTTTGTTATTTATTCTACATCTTCTTCTTTCTCAAGAACGTAAGCTCAGGGTATCTCAAGAGCCTGGAAAAGTACCTGGCACATAATGAAATCAATATATTTCGAATCAATCAATGAATAAATGAATGAATGAATTTCCTTAATTGTCATTCCCTTACTTAGATATTGTTATCTACCAATCAATTAATGATGAATGAAAATAATGAAGTAAGTAGGTAGGTAACCAGTTAAACGAAAGGACAAACATAATGTAACCTTTTTGTTGTTGTTGTTGTTTAGCCAGGTAGAGAAAGGAAAAAAAAGAAAAAGTTAAATGCATAATAATTTTATGGCATTCCTTATAAGATATTTTTTAGCCCTTAGGGAAAGTTTCTCAGGGAAGCAGGAGAGTTTAAAGCAAGAACCTTGGAATCAGAGCTCAGAACTTGACAAGTTATGAAAACTTGGACAGACTAATCCACATTTTCAAACTGTAGTTTCATCTGTGAAATGGGTTGCATGTATACATATAACCCATGGAACTAGAGTGAAGCTTAAATGAGACAGTGTTCATAGATCACTTGCTACAACGTTAGTATAGTAAAGGTTCAATAAACACTGCCATAGCTATCACTGAAATTTAAGTCACTCAAATCTGGGTATTCTGGAAAAAAAATAGAACAGGTGAAGCATTTTAATGGCAAATCAGATTACTCCTGTTTGAGTGAATTTCAGAAACTGGATTTATTCTACTCTAACTCATCCAAACTTTGCATTGGGATGAAACCAGTTTCTGAAAACAAAATTGCCACCGTTTTTGAAAAGACCCAGTTTTTAAACATCAGTAATGGCTCCTGACTCCCCTCAAACTCTGTTGGTGTCATGGCTCACTTCACTTATTTTCTTGTTTAGACACTATCAGAAACAAACCGATAATTATAAAAGTGAATGCTCCTCATTTGGATCTGAACTGTCAACGAAGACCGAACAAACGACACCGCAGAGAGCGGTGTTATTAAAGCTGCAATGAGCAGTCTGGCACTGGGACGGCCTTCCCCAACCCGCCCCATCCTTCTCAGGCTTCCTTTTGATTCATCCCAGAAAGGCAGGCTTTTGCATTTTTCACAAAGGAACTGCCTTGGGGGAAAGTAAGTTGTGTCAGTCAAAACCATTTATGAGACATGTCTGTATTTTGTTTCCTTATGCACCTGGGAGAAGGCGTCTCAGATCAGGTTTTTTTTCTCTCTGTATTAACAAAAGATTATATTATCACTTGGGTCTAAAACATACACCTAACATGGCAATAAACTCCTTCATGGTAATTAACTATTGTGCCGGGAATTTTTGTGTGTGTTAGAGATGCGACTAAGACTTGAAAGTACCCCCACTGAACATCCAGAAGATTAAAATTACCATAAAGTTTTGAAGTAAAAGATTCCTGAGTTCAGCTTTGTGCACCTAAAATACCAGCCATCTTAAGCTACTAACCGCAAGGACACGGAATGCAATGCTGACCCTGGACCGAGTACCTTTCAAAACAATTTTAAATTATACTAAAACTGAAGATTAAGGACCTTTGCCTCATTAAAAATGAACAACAAACAAACAAATGAGCACCAATACTCGGACTAAGATGTTCTGAATAATACAGCATAGGTCATATCTTAAACTAAATCTTTTAATGTCCGCTATTTGTTTTGAGCCACTATCAACGAGTATGAGCCTACAACCTTGTATAATTTTTGTCAGGGATCTTAAATACTCTGAAAGTAATTATTTTAGGTGACTGAATCCATCATAAGTATTTTAGAAAGAAACAAATCAAAACAAAACAAAGCAAAATACACAGAAGCCTAGCCCTCCTGTCTGAGATACAGAACCAATTAGAATGTTCCTGGTGAGAATGTGAATACAAACTGTGATGAGAATTCAACACTGCTTCTGAAATAAACTACATTGTGAGACAAGTCCTATGTATCTGGGAAGGAGAGGTAAACACACTCATAACTGAAGATTTCTTTTTGTCTTTCTTTGTCCTTCACAAAGGGAAAACATTGTCCAATGCTCTACCTAGAAACTAGACATCTGAAGGACATCAGGCCAGTTTCCAGGTAGAGTAGTGTGGGAGGGACACTAAGTTGTGCTGGGGTGGGTATCCCTTGCTTCAGCGAAGGCACTTTAATATGTCTATGTGTAGCAGAAGATAGAGAACTGGAAAGATATAAGATTTGAAGAGATAGTAAGAGAGAAGAGGCCAGGGCCTTAAGTTAATGGGCTTTAGTACAGAAAGTCTCTCTTCACCCGACCTAGTCCTTAAGTGGAGACAGCAAAATATTCATCCAAAATCCAGCGGTGAAGTATAAAGCCCCTGGTTGGGGTCTGGCAGAAACTGTCTTCCTAGAGCAATGGGATCTCACTTCACACCCTCTGGGTTTTACTTGGGCACATGGCTACTTATCTAGAAATTATATTTCCCAGCCTCCCTTGCAGCTGAGTGTGGTCATGTGACTTAACTCTGGTCAATGGAGAATGTAGAGAAGTGAGAGGAGGCTTGTAGCACTTTAAAAGAAAGACACTTCTTCTCTTTTTTCTCCCTATTTCTTGAAGCCTGTATATGATATAGGACATAGGAAACAAGGTGGTGCCACTAGGATGTCAAAATATGTCTGATTAATTATCAGTCTGCTTGGGGTCCCAAAGCTACTGCAACTTGCTGAAGATACAAGAGATGGAAATCTACAGCCCTTGACCTTTTCCAAATGTGGGTCCCTGAATGATATTGCAGAACAGAGTCATCTGGTTTATGAGGGAGAAGTACTTATCTATTTTGTTTAAGACTTTGTTTTTGGAGTGTCTTTATTATAGTTATTAGCCAATACCTTAACTACTTTAGATGCCCAGGTCTGAGCTGGCACAATGTGTTGTTAAGTCAGAATTTTTCCCAACACACATCCTTTTGTGCCTACAAAGGCTTTTGCAGCCTTCCCTGTTCCTTCCATTCTTCATCCCCATTTGTCTGCCATCTACAAGAATGGCTATGAGAGAACACCAATATTCACTGGGTAAGGATGGGGTCCAGCTCACCTGAGCATGTTGCTGCTGCTAGACTCAGTGTTCCACAGTTGCATTTGTTAACCCATGAAGATTTTATCACTAAATCAGAATTTTCCTCTCATTTACAGAGATCTTTTTCTGTTGTTCAGAGAGAATTTATTGAGCATCTACTTCAAGCTGACTCATTCAATAGTCTTGATTCTCCTACCTCTTCCCTTGTTAATATGATAAAGAAGTACAATATTTACTTGAAGTAAATCCATTTGGAATTTTCCCCAAAACAAACCAAATGAGAATATAAAAGAAGTGGCAGAGAAGCGTCACAAATATGTAAGTTCCTGTTTATATAGAATGATTTAGGAGATAGAGTATGCAGGATAAGCACTCTTTATAGATCTTTAACTACTTCCATCAAACATTTAGAGGCTCCTTTGAATGGAATAGTAGGAGTTGCCCCTGGGCACAACAATCCTCTCTGTGCTCGAATGCTGTCAGAGTAGCAGGTAGGGCTAAGTTTTGGTTCCTCTACCTGTCTTTCTCTGGCTTCTTCCTATAACATCCAAGAACATGACGCACAGCGATCAATGTGAGAGGCCAATGTGATCAAGTGTGAGAGGTCAACAAGGTTACCCTTGCTTGCATAAGATACAAAGACAGCTTCTCGGTTCCCTTTCCATGCCATGTTCAGTGGCTGCATCAGTGATAATATGCAACTATTGTGATTTTACAATTATTTATTCTCCTAACACAACATTCCTTACTTTGTATCTGTTTATGAATCTGCTTTTTTGAGATATTAAAAAAAATCACTGACACACACTTGAGCCTTTTAAAGAGGTCAATTATCAGCCAGTGCTACTTGGAGTCACAAAGTTACCACAGGAATCTGAAGACATTGTAAGAGAGAGCAACCCTCAGCCCTTTGCCAAAGTAACAGTCCCTCACCTCCTTTGGGCAAGTCTCAGCTCAAAATACCCTTGTGTTGGCCTCATATGCAAGCTGGGCTTACCAAGGCGATCACAGGGGAACAAATGGTTGCAGATGAAATTTAAATGAGATAACAAATACTTACATGTCATTCGCATGTTGGGGAAAGGGCACTGATTTGGGCTCCTATTCTAGTGCTGCCATATACAAGCTGAGCACTCTTGAGCAGAGCATCAGTGTTTTCATCAATTAAGAGGGAATTTTATATCTACCTGTCTATGCTGTTACAAAAATACCATAAAATAATACATACAGTATATGCTCAATAAATATTTGCTGAGTAAATGGATAAGCACAGGTAAAAGCTCATCGCGATCTGGGCTTCTCACCCTTACTTCCTTATAGTTCTTTCAATAATACCAGGCATCTCCAGACTTGGAGCTTTGCCATTGCATCTCCCTCGGTCTACAGGGCTTTTCTTCTGGATACCTCCATGACATGTTCCCTCAGGTCGAATGCCCCCTTCTCAGAAAGATATTGTCTCATGATCACTTGATTTTTACCCACACCCTTTCCCCTAATTCCAGTCCCCTTGTTCTGCTTTGTTATTCTCTATCATACTGATCACAATCCAATATCCAATACACTTTACTTGTTTATTGTCTGTCTGCACCCAGCTAAAATTAAAACATCACAAAGGTAGGAGTTTTTGTCTGTTTATCTGTTCAGTTTACTGAATTAGTATCTTAGGGCTGCCATAACAAACAACCAGACTTTGTGACTTGAAACGACAGAAATGTATTCTTACACATTCTGGAGGCAAAATCAAGGAATTGATGGAGTCACACTTCATCAAAGGCACTAGGGGAGATCCTATTCTTCTCCTGTGCCAATATCTAGTGGCTCCAGTTATTCCTTGGCTTGGAGCTGCATCTTTCTAATCTCTGCCTGTTTTCTCATGGCCTCTCCTCCTTCTCTCTGTGTTGCTTCTGTGTGTATCTCTTACAAGGACACTTGACACTGGAGTTAGGGCCCATCTGGGTAATCTAGGACTACCTCATCTTGAGATCCTTAACTCGATTACAGTTGTAAAGGCCCTTTTCCCAAATAAGGTCACCCTCACAAGTTCTGGGGGTTCAGTGGCAGCCACTGTTCAACAATTATGTACACTGTTTGGTCTTCAGCACTCATTATAGAGGCACATCAAGATACTCAGTTCAGATATGTTGAATAAATACAAACATGTGGTTGGAACTTAAAGTGTGTTCACTTTGCTCTCTCTTGAAGTACATTTTCAAGGTGTGGCTTAAGTACATAGCTGAGAGAAATTTTCCTGAGATAAAATGAACATTCAGCCACTAGAAAGGCTCTCTTGTGACCCTCCTCCCCCTCCTCCACCCACACCTCAGAGTCAAAAGTGATCCCCAGTGTGGCTTGAGAGACCCTACTGACTGAACAGGAATCAGATTCATTGCCATGAGCAAAATATCCTTCACATCCCATGTCCTCTTGTCGGAGCCAATCATCCATAGGTGTAAATGACCACACAGGACCCCTTCCGACAAGAGAAGAGAAGCTAAATGTGAGTGTTCATTTCTAAGAATGGCACACCATTAACATGGTTGCCAGATAATTCCTCAGAACCTTCCTGATTTGCATAAATACTCCTAGTCAATTTCTTTCTTTTTTTTTTTTTTCATTTAAAATGAAAGTGGCAGCTGGATGGCTGAGACCTTGGTCATGGTCTGGCAGCTCTACATTCATGCGAGCAATGATACTGGACATTGTGAGCAAGAAGAGATGAAAATATCCAATTATCAGCATTGGTCACTACTTGCTTGAACAAACTGAATAACCCTCACTTGCATGAACAATAAATTGACTTAAATGGGTTATAGGAATTCAAACTAATACAAGATTACTTGTGCTAAGTGGTCCGAATAGAGAATTATAAATGCATTCTCAATTGAAAGAATGATAAAAAAAATTGAATTGCTAAAGTGGTTCACGCTGACAAACGTGAGTTACTTGCCCCCTTTGTGCTGGTTTCTACTCTGAGTAGGCACTGAAAGCATTTTTAAGAATGAATATAAAGTCACCTTTTCCCTCAAGGGGCTTACTGTAAGGATCATGATAATGGTCTTACATAACCAAACCATCTCACATAACAATATTTTAATAAATATTCTTCAAGTCACCTCTGTATGGATACATGCACCAGGAGGTGGGCCATAGGAGTTTGGTGACTGACAAGAAAGAAAAGAAAATAGCTAACTACTAGAAAATAAAATACTAGAAAATAAAAGCCAAATAGCCCAAGAGTAGAAAGTTAGAGTAGTAAGAATTCACAAAGGAAGTTCTCTGGATTTTGAAAAAGAGAGGTGGTACATTTGGTTAGCAGTAAAATCTAGGGAAGCTTGGAAAGGGAAGCCAGAAGTAAAAAGCACTGAGGAAACAGAGAAACGGAAATGGGTGCAGAATGAGTATGACATACCTCAAATCATATTTTATCCTTAAGAGAGAAATTGTGGGTACCTACGTGTGGGGCACGCATACAGAAGAACTGATAAGAAAATACATAATAACAACTAACATTCACTGAACACTCACTATGTGACAGGTACTCAACAATGTCTTCTATATAGACCAGAGCTTTTCAACCACAATACTATTGACATTTTGGGCTGGATAATTTTTTGTTCTGAGTGGATGTCCTGTGTATTGTAGGATGTTTAAGAGCATATCTGACTTCTACCGACCAACTCCAATAGCAATCCCCAGTTATGACAACCAAAATTCTCACCAGACACTTCCAAATGTCCCCTTGGTGGTGGGAAATAGCCCCCAGGTTAAAACCACTGATAAATACTGTTTTGTTCCATCTTCTTATAAGGACTCTATGAGGCAGCACTACTAGCCTCATTTTATTGATGAGGAAAGAAAAACATGTAAAAGTTAAAGTATGTGCTGGAAAGGAATCATCGTCATTTGGGATATGTGGTTTAAATATATATATTTTTCAACATGTTATATTTAGTTATAGATTTTTTTTTACAGATGCATTAAGATTTTATGTAGTCACTATATAAATTTTTCAGCTTATACTTTTGACTTTGAGTGATATACTTAAAGTTTATCTAACCACAGATTATAAAAAATTCACCTCTAATTGATTTCTTCCAGTTTTTTTATGGTTTCCTTGAACACATATCTTGGTACCTTCAGGAATTTATTTTGATGTGAAGGTATATGTATACACATAAACATGTATTATGAGCCTATATTTGATATTTCTTCCTTGTTGAAAAATTAAAAGAGAAAAGGATAAGAAAAACTGGTATTCCCCTGAATCCTATTACTTGGCGATAACTACGCAACATTTTTAAAACATCCTTCAAGTCACTTCTGTATAAGTACATGCACCAAGAGTTGAGTCATAAGCATTTGGGGACTAAGAGTAGAGCAAATAAAATAGCTAAACACTAGTAACATTGGGGGTTATTTATTGTGAGAAAGTAAAAAGGACACTGGGATAAAAAAGGAGTTAGAAAGTATATAGTTAGATAAGGAAGCAAGTCAGAAGAATATAACAGAATGGAAACCAAGAAAACCACAGAGATGGTTCAACATATACAAATCAATTAATGTGATACATCACATAAGCAAAATAAAGGATATGAATCATATAGTCATATCAATAGATGCAGAAATAGCCTTTGACAATATACAGCATCCATTTATGATTAAAATACTTTAAAAAAGGTATAGAAGGAAAGCACTACAACATAATAAAGGCCAAATATGACAAACACTTGGCTAACATTACACTTAACAGTGAAAACTGAAAATATTTCCTTAAGATCAGGAACATGGCAAGGCTGTACACTATCACCACTATTATTCGATATAATTTTGGAAGTTCTAGTGAGCACAATCAGGAAAAAAGAAAGAAAAGGCATCCAAATAGGAAATGAAAAAGTCAAACTGTCACTATTTGTGGATGACATGATTCTCTATACAGAAAGCCCTAAAGACTCCACTAAAACACTACTAGAAATAATAAACAAATATAGTAAAGTTTCAGGATACAAAATCAATGTTCAAAAATCCAGAGTTTTCCTATTCTCTAATAATAAATTTTCAGAAAAAAATTTCTTTGGAATTGCAAAAAAAGAATAAAATACATAGAAATAAACCTAACACAACGTGTAAAGGATCTATACAATACAAACTATAAGGTACCATTAAAAGAAATGGAAAAAGACACAAAGAAATGGAAAGATATTCTGTGTTCTTGGATAGGAAGAAACAACATAATTTAAATGACCTTATTACCTAAAGCATCATACAGATTCAATGCAATCCTTGTCAAAGTCTATTGGCATTCTTTTTTAAAGAAATAAAAGTTTTAAAAATCATCATATTTGTATGGAAGCACAAAAGATGCCCAAATAGCCAAAGCCATCCTGAGAAAAAATTAAAAAGGTGGAGATATCACTCTGTCCAACATCAAATTATACTACAAAGTGACAATAATCAAAATAGCACGGTCTTGGCAGAAAAACAGACACACAGACCAGTGGAACAGAATTGAAATTCCAGAAGGAAATCCCCATTTATACAGGAAAATAATTTATACAGGAAAGAAAATCCTCTTCAATAAATGTGCTGGGAAAATTGGAAAACCACAAGCAAAATAATAAAACTAGACTATTGTCTATCACCAAATACCAAAATTAACTCCAAATGGACTAAGGACCTTAATATAAGACCTTAAACAACAAATTGCATAGAAGAAAAGATAGACATTAAATGCACAGACCTTGGGCTTAGGATTTTATTAATTGACCTTAAATGCCAGAAAAATAAAAGAAAAAATAAATGAATGGGATTATATCAAACTAAAAAGCTTCTGCATAGAAAAAAAAAAGTCAACAGGACAAAGTGTCGACCAATTAATAGGAGAAGATATTTGCAAACAATGCCTCTGATAAGGGCCTAATATCCAAAATATATAAAGAACTCATATAACTCAATAACAACAAAATAACAAACAATCCAATTAAAAAATGGGCAGAGGACCTAAACAGCCACTTCTCTTAAGAAGACCTACAAATGTCCAACAGGCATATTAAAAGATGTTCAATTTCACTAGCTATTATGGAAAACACAAATCAAAACCACAATGAGATACCATCTCACATCTATTACAATGGCTATCATCAATAGGACAAGTAATAACAAGTGGAGAGTGTGTATAGAAAAAAGAACGCTCATACACTGCTGATGGGTTTGCAAACTGGTACCACCATTAGGGAAAACAGTATGGAGGTTCCTCAAAACACTAAGAATTGAATTACCATATGATCCAGCAATTCATCTTCTTGATATTTACCAAAAAAAACCCCGTGAAACCCTGTATTCACAAAGATATATGCATCCCGAAGTTCATAGCAGCATTATAAACAGTAGGCAGGGCATAAAAGCAACCAAAGTGTCCTATGGTAGATGATTGGATAAAGAAGATGTGGTAAATATATACAATGGAATATTACTGAGCTATAAGAAGAGATGAAATATTGCCATTTGTGATGACATGGATGAATCTTGAGGTAATCAGACAAAGTGAAATGAGATAGAAAAAGTTGAAAACCACATGATATCACTCATATAAATCTAAATATAAATCTAAAAGCAACAAACTTGACAAACAGAGACTCATGGATATGGACAGTGGATTAGAGGTAACCAGAGGGAAGAGAGGTAGGGGATAGGTAGATAAGGGTAAAAGGAGTCAAATATTTTGTGACAGAAGGAAATCTTACTATGGGTAGTGAACACACAATGCAATATATATGTGACATACTGTTGAATTATACACTTAAAACTTATTGGATTTTATTGATCAACATCACTCAATAATTTTTTAATTCTTAATAAAAAATAAGACAAAATAGCTAAATACTAGTAACATTAGGGATATTTACAATGAGAAAGTAGAAAGGAAACTGGGATAAAAAGGAGTAAGAAAGTATACAGTTAGATAAGGAAGCAAGTCAAAAGGGTATAATTGAATGGAAATCGAGGAAAGAAGTATTTTCACAGTAGTGAAACTTCAAATATCAAATGCAGTGGTAAAATTACTGCTGACTGAGCCTGAAACAATGTGCATTTGGTGTCTGTGAAGAGATATTTTTGGGAGAGTGAAGAGAAGAATAACCAGTATGTAAACAGATTAAGATAAATAATCATATGAAGAGGGAAAATTCTAGAGGTACAGAGCAGATGCTTCTTTATCAAGAAAAGCACTGATGAAGAAATAAGAACGGATAATATCTTTGGGAAAAAAGGATCCCGAAAAGCTGTGTAGTTGGGCTTCTAATTTTGGCCTTGACCAACATTTAAGGGGTATGTGAACAGGGTTTAAGAAACCCTATAAAATTCTTTAAATTATATTTAACTTTTGTGTATTCTAAGGATATGCAACATTTTTAATCTAATTATCAATAAGTGCTAAGAATTACTTTGTTAGAGGATGGGGTAAATTTTGTTAATTTGTAGCAGAGGAGAATGACCTGATAAATAATACTTCTAAGTTGCAATTCCCTCATTTTCACCACGAGGCTAACAATACCTCCTTATGAGGATGTGTTAAATTAAACAAGGTTGTTTTGTTGTTGCTATTGATAACGCTATTGCTGATTCCAGTGTATGAGTATTTTAAACATGGATACGAATCAGGCAGAGCAAATAGGGCAGGGCCACTCTGAGTCCTGTGTTGGCTTTTGTAAAGCCGCCTAAGATTTTCACACAAAGAAGCACATGCTGTTCTCTGAGCTGACATTTCCATACTCATAAAGCTCAGTGTTAATCCAGTTCGAGAAGCTAATGAGTCATGGGGTAGAGGTGGTGGGAAGAAAAAGGGGTTTACTCTGGTGTTTACTTGTGTGTGTGCACATACTTACATTTTTGATTATTTCTCAAATGGTTTTAGATATGCAACAGGAAAGGATTATAATATCCCCCAGTCACTGCCCCACCTGGAAAACCTCAAGTCACTAATTGCTGTGTTATTTCATCTGCTCGAAGATTTCATTTTCTTTGCTATGCTTTGCTCTGTAAGCCTTTTAATCTTGTAAGGTATAGCCATATAAACAAACAAGAGAAAGCAAGAAGATGAAAACTCTTCAGGTCCATCTAATTTTGAATTTTACTTGACAAACACAGCAGTACACGGTTTTGATAATGGCCATGAGAATTGTGATTTGACCTTCCTCTTGCCATCATGTGAAATGTAAACACAGTGTGCTTTCTCATAATTAAAAGATATTGATTCCTCAGCAGCACATGAAGGGGCTGGGTAATCTTCCTTCTCAAAAGATGCAGCATGATCTCTGTTATTATCTAGTTATATCCAATCAGAAGTAAGCCATGATAGACTGATGTGGCTTTGTACTTGAGGAAGTTGTATAACTGGGAAAGTTATATAACTGGGAAAGAGTATCAATTCTACTTTGAAATTAGTTGTTTGCTGTGTTTTTAGAACACACTATGACATTGTAATAAAATATGACAAGATTCAGTGGTTTAAAGTAACGAAGAAGTTTCTTTCTCCCTCATGAAACGGTGTGGTCCAGCAATGGAATGATGGTATTGATAGTGTTGGGAATCCATCTTGTTACCATATCATCTCCAGCATATGCCCTCATTGGCTTAGCTAAAGATGACTCACTATCATGTCTGCATTTCAGGGGGATGCAGGGGAGAGGGAGAATAGGAAGGGAGAGCATGTTTCTTTCCTTTCAAGGACGTGACTTGAAGTGCATACATCATGTCCACTCATGTCTATTTGGCCATCACCTAGTTATATAGCCACACCTAGCAAGGGTGGCTGTAAAAGTCATCTTTAGTTGAGTGACCATGTGTCCAGCTAAAATTTCTATAGCTTTTGAAGAAGGAGGGGAATGGGAAGGGATATAGTGAGAATCACTAGGAGTCTTGGCCACAGTTGAGGTGAGTGAATATTTGCTTGAGAATAGAGAGAGAGGTTCCTAATCTGGTGGTCCCCATTCTCAAGCCTTAAGTTGTGATGATAATTAATGGTGATAATAAAAATGATAGAAATAAAAATAGCGACAGCTAATGTTTATTGATTTCTTGCTTTGTGCCTCTTATACTAAGTACTTTGTAAACATCACGCCATTTTATCTTCACAATAATCCTATAGAATCAAAAGTATAGTTATTCCAATTTTACATACGAAGAAACTGAGATGTGTTAAACTCAGAAACTCACTGAGGTCATGCAACTATTATGGAGCCCAGTGGAATCTAAACCTATGTATTTCTATGACCGAAGTTATTCTTTTAACCACTTTGCTTAGATATTAATGATGGTCTGAAACACTTCAATATTGCAAAAAGCTGAACTAAACTGCAAACTTCTCCATAATTTGATCATCTGAACTAGTTAAAAGATGTTTGTTTGTGGCTTGAATATAAACAATTTAGAATGGTCCTTCCATTTATCAAGGACTAATAAGAACTTTCGGCCCTACACAAACCTTGATTAATTTAAAATGTAGGAAAACAAATGATTGTGTATCAAATACAACCTTTTTCTCATAAAAGCCCTTTCTATACATGGCTTCCAGAGTGAGGGGGAATAACCGAAGGGGCTGAGTAAATGCTGGGAGACAAGGATGCAAAGATTACCCACTGCAGAGCCTCTTTGATGGGGCTGACAGAAAGCTCGCAAGCCACAGCAGAGCAGAGAGATCCCTGACCATCCCTAAAGAAGGAGGCCTCACCCCAATTAGGCTCACAACACTGAATCAGCAAGCAGCATGGAACCTGGGTAAGTCCAACGGAAGACTTGTGGGCAGATTCAAGGTGAAGGAGAGTTAGAGATGCGGGTCTGTAGCGTCAGTCAGGCAGCATTGACCAAGCACTGGATGGAATAGCTAAGCCAGTCAGTGAGATGCTCAAAGGGTGGGCTCTGAGGTGCAGCTGCTGTCAGCTTCATGCATCAGCACATTACAATGTCTGGAGAGGGAAGGGGAATAGGACATTTCCACCCTCCCCACAAACAGATGGGTAATTAGTTGGAGGGTGGGAGCCAGATGCTGTACTTCCCCTGAGACCATTACCAGAGGGAATGGGCTGGCTCTGCAGAAGGCATTTCTGTTGCTGAAAAGGGAGATCATATTGGGGAAAGAATCAGGGCTTCGGGGGTTCTTGGAGGGAGGGATAACAGCGTGGGGGAAGTGCTTCTTCCTTCCGTATTCATCTTCTACTAGCTCTCTCTCTGCCTGAGACAGCCAAGCACTAGGTGAGTGCTGTTCTTAGGAAATTCTGGCTGATTATAACCCTGTGAAAGCATATTTCAGGAAAGGTGGCCTGTTAGAGCCTGCTGATGTTTGTTCCTGCTAGTGTTTGTTTCAAGGGCCTGTTGTTGTGTTTTACGTGTGTTACAGACATTTCCCCTGATGTGAGAAGAAGTACTCAACTAAATCCTAGCTGAGCAGTAGCACCCTCTGAACTATAAACCACAGTCTTATATAACACGCCTTTGACAATAATTCAGTTGCAATTGTTTGTTATTAATCTAAAATATTTTCTTGTGGGAAACACTACTTTGCAATGATCACGGATTTTGGCTTGACAATGAGGCTGGCAAGACAGTCTAAGATCAATGCCAGAGTCTGCGCAGGGTCAGTTTACATGCCTCCCTCTTTTGCCCTTTATTTTTTTCATCCGAGTCTAAAGCCAGTGTTGACTTAAACCTGCAACAATTTAAAACAGTATTGACAGGGTAATGAGTGTAAGTATTTGTAATATGTAAAATACTCTTCAGATCCAAGGAGGAACCATATAGGCAGTGCCCGTGTACTATGGTCAGAGGCTCAGAGCTATATGGAAGGGAGGAAGCCGAGACTTCCCTTGGGAAATGAAATGTAAAATTAGCCCACAAAGAAGAGTCCTGTAATGTTAGCAGAAGAAAACAGATTTCAAAATCAGAAGGAGTGAAGATAGTTATTGAATTAACTATTAATTTACATAAGAACCAACATGTGAATTAGAAGACAGGGGCCAGGTAAGTCTTGAAAAAAAAAAGAAAAAAGTTGGCATGGCCCATCTAAACTCTGCCCAAAGAAGACACTTCTTCTAACCACTAGACTTGGAGGATCCTGGGGAGACGAACATATGAGCTGGTCTCAGCCAGAGCCCATTAACACTCTATCTAAACTCTTCCTTGTCCCAGGTCATGCTTAACCAGAATGCTCACTTTCATGAAGAATTTTATAATCTCCCCAGCCTGAACTAATTTTATGTCCCCCTGAACTCCTGTTCATTACTGTTTACTTTTTTTGTGGCATCAGCTACTTATTATTTTCATTATTTCAAAGTGAACATTAATTCTTTGATGACAAGAACCATAATGCAAGTCTTTTTCTGCATGTAACTGCTTCAGCACCTCGTACTGAGTTGAGCAGTTGCTTTACAAAAGGTATTTATGGGTTTCTTAATTAAATCAGACCAAGTTCTTAATCATGCAAACATTTAGTTACAACTTTTGACGTAGGGAATGTGGTTCTGGAACACCGAAGAACTCTGGTCTCCTAGAATAATAGATCATCTCTAAGGCTCTGCATCCCATCCCCACACTATTCTCACAAGGCTAATTCTAGAACACTCTTCCTGCAAGTACAAAGTCCCACTTATATGTGACTCTAACCTGAAGATTTTGTTTACACGTGCATATATACTCAGTCCTGATTGTGTATATCAGAATCATCAGTAGACGAAGTCCAGAGAATGGCCATCCTCCTCAGAGATTCCGATGCAAAGTAAAGTTTGAGAACTACTGATTCCAAGCCTAACTCCTCATTTCACAAACAAGGACACTAAAATTTAAGCAGGTGATAAATCCATGCTTTCGCAGCTAGTTTGTGACAAAGTCTGGCCTAGAGCACACTTCTACGCTGCATGAAAACCCTGGCCCATTATCATTCTGAGAGTTGCCACTTTCTATTGCAGCACAAGGGGATTGTGTCCTTAAGGAGGCTGATTAGTGGAGTTTTGCTTCCATAACACAGTCTTCCAGCCCCCGACGTCGCTCTCCTACTGTATCTCTCAGTGAATATGTACTTTTATTATGTGATCTGCTAGAAATGGTTTCCTCATTCTCTTCTGATATTTTTGTGTAGCTCTATACACTATATTCTTTTTAATATAAAGTTTCTCTGGTAAATTTGTATAGCCCTTTATTTGCATCCTAGACAATGATATTAAGTCAGTCTGTTAAATTGGCAGAATTAAAATTTTAAGTTTCTCCTCCCCTCTTCCTCTATAATGTTTAAGGCTAAGATCAGCTGTGTTCAAACTTCTGTAATTCTCCCCGGTCCTAGACACAATCACAGTCCTGTAAGTTACAGTGGGCCATGTGCAATGTCTGCATCAGTGGTTGATTGAGGTTACCATGCCCCCAGATTATGCTTTATCCCTTGATAGCTCATTTTGTCCAAGCACATACCACAGGGAAAGTTTTATAAATTATGCCCCGGAGGTAGCTGTGGGATGAAATTGGAGTGGACTGATAGCTTCATAACTTATAAATTGAACTTGAGAGGGGCCAGTAAGCAATGAAAACCAGAGTGGAGAATAATCTTATAGTAGGTGGTAGCTGAAGTAAAGGAGTTAAAATCTAGTTGGAGATGATTCAACATAACATTGATGAATCTAGATCGAAACTACATTTTCTCCTTATAAAGAGGAAGGCAGATTAAAACCAATTTTGAAAATATTTGATTTTTGCCTAAAATTTGTATCTCAGTAGTAAAATTAAATAAATAAATATTGTAAATGTGATCCATGCAGTATCTAACAAGAGTGTAAGATCAGATTTCAGATAAATGTGTTGTTAGTGTGTGAGCTATTGATAAACGTGTTGCCATTTGTTTGTAAAGGTCTTCTAGTTGTTACTCTTGCTTAGAGAATGCTAAATCAGGATGGAAAGAACAATAGTATCTTGTAGCTTCCTAGAACAATTAGAATTCTCCAAAAAAATTTCTACAATCTATGTTTACATCTCTGATAAAGATATTAAAGAGGCATATTTTGAAACGGTTTGCCAGTTATGACCCTAGAGACCTCCAGAAGACCTCCAGAATGCAAGATGGGGTGAAAGGCCATATGAGAGATCAGGTACACCCACTTCCAGACTTTTTCAAACCAAGGATGGCATGAACATGACAGAAATGCTACCCTTGCTTCCTCATGCCCTGTCTATGGTAGGTACTATTAACGCGCTTTTGCCAATGAGACCAATATGGCTTCAGACTTGTTTTAAAAACAGGGCACATGAAATAAAAATTTTCTTTCATTCTTGAGCCAATACATATATGGCCTCAGGGCTGAAATATGATTAGGAGGTCATAAATTAAGAAGACATAAGAACTTCATGTCTTCCTTTATTAGACTGTCATTCAAGTGGTTTGAAATCCTGAAAAGTACAGAACGGACTGAAGTGAATCCTCTTAGGCGATGGGGCTGGGTGGGCAAAGGAGAATGGGAATTGAAGAAATGTATTCCTGCTTCTTGCTGCTGAGTCATTCCAAGGGGAGCATAAAAAATACGTCATCTTCCTTCAAATAAAGTTTGCATATTTTTCTAGAATTTTTGCTTTTCTACAGAACAAAAGGGTAGCCATTCCAAAGGTGAACTTTGCAAATGCTGAATTTGACAGTGATTGGCAGTTGGCTTCTTGACTTCAGCCACAAGGGATTGGGGTTGGGAAGGAGAGAAAAAGAAATTGTTTAGGGGACAGTGGATGTAGAAAAAGGAAGAAAAATCATGATGTGATACAGTGTACATTCACTGCGAAAGAGGGCAGTAACAATATTTCATGAGGTGGGCCGAAAGGAGGAACATTGGCGGACAAAAAATGAATCTGGGCTTTAAAACCTTGGAGACAGGAAATGACTGTCTCAGGGAGCTGGTCAAGAAAGATTAGGGCTTAAGAAGAGAAAGTTGCTAGATAGTTGTTGGATGGAGAGCAGGGTCTAGAGAGAATTTCTGTAATAGGATTCCAGGGATTTTAATAAGGCACTTTCATTCTGGCACTAAGGAATTCAACTAAAGTCTAAATGTAAATCATAATGCTTGGTTAAAGAGAAAACTAGCCAGGAGGGGAATAAAAAGAAATTAATTCTAGATATATAGGTGAGCTAGCATAAATACAAAAATGGGCATTACCCTGAATATAACATGAATGCTGAGGTATTTTCACACTGCATTAATAAAGAAAAAAGTCTCTGTAATATTACTGGCTGAAAGAGCCTAGTCCTTCTTGGGGTCTTTTTCATTTTCAATTACTCACACTGCCATATTCCAGGTACAGGTTGAATAATCATTCATTCATTAATTCATTCATTCATTCCCTATCTATCTTTTCTCTCTCTCATCTTTGTTGGTTTTTGAAAGTCAATCTTTTCTGTGTAAATGCAAAGCTCACCTTAGGTTTCAATTTCAAATTAACTTAATAATTCACTAATTAATTAATCAGTCAATTTGTTATCTAGCATTTACAGGGCTCACTTAGGTGCTGCCCAGCACTACCTCAGCACTGGAGATACAAAGAGGAATGAGACAGTTAAGACCTCAAGGAGCCTCCAGTCAAACCTGTAATGTCCTTATCTGATGTTATTTCTATCTTCACCTCTTACCTATAGAGCATCTCCTGTTTTGTGAGACATAGCAATTGACTGAGCCAGCATCCAGTTATAATCCTAAATTTGCCCTTGATTGTTTGCTCTCTTTCTGAACCTTTCTAGCTTTGTTGGAAGCTTCCATGTTCTTTACGCTCTGCTCTCTTAGATCCAGCCTCCAACTTCTCTAACTGGCATCAGGCATCCCTACCCTTATCCTCTCATTCTCCATTGACTTTCCATGGGGAAAAAAATTTTTCTTTCTACTCTCCTCACCTTGGAGGCTTCTAACATGTTCTTTTCTCTAAATTTTCTCTGTAATTCCTTACATTAGAAAGAACACATGCACACAGCACTTTCACTGCTTCAGATTTGGCCTAGCTACCTTGGGTCCACATCAATCTTGAATGATTAAGGAAGAGGGCTGTCACTACAACATATTAAAAACAAACAGATTAAAAAAAATAGCTCTGCTTCAGTAGACAGGCAGTGTAATGTTCTGGCAGGGAACACTTTGCTGGGATGGATGGAGGTCTAGCCAGCTAGCGGTAGAAAATGATGACATGAGGGGCTGTTGACCGGCTCATCAGATTGTGATTAGCACTTCAAAGGGAGAAAGACCTCTCTGAGCTGAAGAGAGGTTATCTTTTCAAATCATAGGACCAGAGGTATTATCACAAGGAGAGGAATGGGGCAAGCCAACACAAAGTCCTTGAGTCTCTGTGACAGCAGAATCTCACAGATTTCAGCTGAGAAATTTAGCCACAGGGAATTACCTTGCATGTTTCTTACCAGTCTTTGTGACTGAAATAGTGAAGAGGAACTTAAAAAGAAGCCACTATCTATTGGCTGATCTGTGCTAGCAAGAGGTAGTGTGGCCTGAGATCTTTGCCTAATGGATTAAAATATGGATAATTAACTAAATAGAATCCTTTCTCTTGAGGGAATTTAAGGGGAAAAGGAAAAGTAAAAAAGAAGCCAGAAAAGAACAAAGACAGAGAAGCTGAATCATGAGTATGGTGATGACCAGAGTATAGGGAGCAATGAAAGTGGCTTCTGGGAAAATGGCATGGTGAATGGTCCCTTAATTTGCTTCTGGATGATTCATTTGTTTGTTCTTTCAATAAATATTTACTGAGCAGCCATTTTGTGCAAGGCACTTTGCTGGGTGCTGTTGATTCCTGAAAAGCAAATTACTAAATCTAATTCCATCAAGCTAAGGTGGTGTCTAATATTTCCTTGCATGATCTATGTGATGCTCTGATAGACTTAAGTCACTTGAAGCACATGGGTCTACCCTAACAACTTAAAAATACTAATTAATAAAAGTATATAGAAAAATGTAGGGGATATAAAGTTCCAGGTGTAGCAGAAATAAGATATGGTCTCAATTCATCACTCCCTTATAGTATTTGTATACATTCATCCACTTGCTATGGTGTAATAGTGGGCTTAGCCCTGTGACTTGCTTTGACCAGTAGGTGCAATTGCATGTGATGAAAGCACAGGCTTAAGATGTGTTTCCTTGCCTCTTGTATTTCTATAACCTGAAAAATGAGAGACACAGGGAACAGACCTATGTTCTACCATGGCCTATAGCTAAACCCAGCAGTGTTGATCAACCATATTCCAGATGACTCAGATTCACAAGCAAGAAATAAATGTTTCTGGTGATAAAGCACTAAAAATCTGAGGTATTTTTGACACTAAAGGCAGTGAAAAGCTTAGAGAACTAGCAGGCTAAAGAGTCCAATTTAGAGCTTTTGTGAAGAGTAGATATTTGAAAATGAAAATGAAAGCAAGAATGGATGTTTTCAGCAAAGCATTCTTTTTTCTTATTTCATCAAATGTTAAAGGTTGTCATCAAACTCAACAGAAGTCAATTCTGGGATTTAATCTTGTTCCCCAGTTTTGTGAAGGCTGATATGTACCAACATGAAAACTCACATGTCATGTGAACATCATTAACATCTACAGAGCATGTGGCTGAGCTCCAACTCAGGCACAAACTGTATTTATACATTGTCACATTTTGACCCACAGCGACTATGATATGGGTAAGAATATATCAACACTTTGGAAAGGAGCAGGCTGAGGTTCAGAGGGTGAGGGTCTTGCCCAAGATTTCACATAGAGGAAGGGGCAAACCATTCTAAAACCCAGAACTATCTCTGAAACCTGTGCACTTATCTCTGGAGGGCCCGGGTGAGAATTTATCTGTATGGAAAATGAGGGGGAAAGCTGAAAAAGTGTCTAATGAATACAGTGATCATCAAAGCACCATTTATTATCCTCACTGGAGCCATCAAATTACAAATTTTATGGTACTTTTTTTTTCCCCTTCAGAACTAACTACCCAGTTCTTACTTATTTCAGGATTTCTGAGTTCTGCTTTCCCTACAGAATAGGATGAATCATCCCCTAATTCCTTTTTGCTATAATAGAGATGCCTTTTAACTCTCCCTCTTTTATATTCCAAAAAAGTTCTCCTAAGGTCTCAGAGATACTGACACTAGAGTTCCCTGGACACCTGTGTGTCCTACAAAAGCCAAAGAACATTAGGATTAAAGGGCTCATATTTTACTTCTGTAAGGACTCCCCTTCAACACTTAGGAGAAATAGAGCAAATAATCTTACTTACTGACCTTATTCAACAGGAACGGGTTTTGAATTTGATGTTTCTAGTCTCAGTCCCAGTCTCAGTAAGTTAACACCTCAGTGCCTGTGGCCCTCCTATTACCCAGATGAGGCTAAACACACAAAGAGGGGCCGTGGAGACACAGGTGTTCTGGCTTCACACGTAGTTATTGGGAATATTGCAGATGCTAGAGAGCTGTGACAACTCTAAGCCCCAGGGTAAAGCAGTGATCATAATATTAGCTAATAATTAGCTATTAGTTATCAAGCAGATAGTATATTCAAAGCTGTGGGTAAAGTGCTTTATATACACATAGTATGGCAAAAATAGTCATATAAAAATATTCTGGATAAATTGCCTAAGTCTAACTCTTATCACTATTCTATATTAGCTATGTAACCATTAGCAAGTTTTTTACCCCTTAGTACCTCAGTTTTTTCATCTGTAAAATGAGAATCATAGTTGAACTTAACTCAGAAAGTTGCTGGAAATAAATGAGTTAATAGATGTAAAGAGTTTTAAACAGTGACTGGCACATAGAAAGTTGAGTATAAGTGTTAACTACTGCCATTATCCCATTTAATCATTCAATAAACCTAGGAAGAAGGTACCATTATTGTCCTTTTTACAGCTAAAAACCCCCTGAGGTTCTGAGAAGTTGAATGCTTTACTCAAGATCACCAGGAGAGAAGTAGCAGAGCCTGAATTTAAATTCACTCCAGTTAGATTCTGATGTACATGTTCTTAAGTACATTAAAACAAATGATAGCATAAAATGTTTCCAATATGAAGACATTGGAGAACTATAAAATATTGGGCAATTTTGCTGAATACAGTGGTGTGGTTTCCAGACTGGGCTGGCCAATAGAATTGCAAGGGAAATAATTAATTTTAGTTTAATCGAGTTAAGAGTGAGTTCTCAATTGAGAACATTTGGGATGCTTTTTAATGGATTCCCAAATTATTTAGAAAATTCGCTGCATTTGCAAATCTACTGGATTAGGATACTCTGATGATTGTTGAATCTATTCAAATCTGATATGGAAGATCTTATGCGCTTCCCAGTCCAACTTCCTACCCATGGCTGGAAACCCTCTAGTCTTTGGCAGATGTGCCTCCAGTTATAAGGTGTCTATGGGAAAAGCCCTATACATGGACCCAGGTCTGCTTCCCAGCAGCTTTCACCCATAGTTTCTCCTGTTGGAAGCCTAGCGAACAAATCCATTTCTCCTCACAGTCAGTACCCAGGGTGGGGAGGGATGGGAGGATGATGGTGTACAAAGTGGACATGGGCAGATTAATTCAGAGAGATATGCTCTGAAGTGAGCATATTGGTCTCCATTGTTCAGGTTATGCACATTCCCTCTCTCATGCACACACCCCTGCTGAGCTGTTCCAAAACCTCTAGTCAATTAACTATCAGTTTATGTCAAGTGTGACAGCAGTTCACAGGAGTCCTGTCTCATGGATCCCTCTGTTGTTCCTAAAACATCTCATTTTCTTCCCACCTTCTCCTCCCAGTGCCAGGGAGTTGGCATTGTCTGAGTAAGTACTCCTTTTATGGTAGCTGTAAATTCTCTGTGTCTGCCTGGAACCCAAGGAACCTAAGGAAGTAGGATTCACCATCAGGTCTTGACTCTTCAAGCATCCAGCTCAGATACGTAGCATGTTAACCCAAATCCCTGAGAAGCAAATACAAGATGGGATTTAAGACCAATTATTTTATTAGGAAAACACTTGGTAAGGGGGAATGCAGAGTAAGCTGGGAAGACTTGGGAGATCCATCAGACAGATATGCAACTCTGACCCTGAGTGAGGGATTGAGGGAAGGAAGGCTAGGTATAAGCATTCTAAAGTTTAAGGAAGTGCCCTGAAATCTAAGGAAAGTACTACAAGGCTATAAGGAAGTCTTGGAGCCCAGGTCAGCTGTCATATGTCTTCCAGGACTCCTAGGAACACACCTGCCTTAGTGTCCCTGCCTTGCTGAGTCATTGTTGAGAGCAGCTAATACGAAATATGGAGAATTCTGGTCAAGATGGTGGGTAGACAAACATTGCACATGTCTCCTCCTGCAACCACATTAAAATTGCAACCAAATTATGAAACAGTCAACCTGGAGAATGGCCTAAAGACTAGCTGAACAGAACTCCTATAACTGGGAATATAAAGAAGAGACCACACTGAGACTGGTAGGAGGCGTAGAAATACAAAATGGGCTGGCCCCACACTCATATGTGGAGGTTAAGCACTGGGCAGGGGGAGATATATTGGCTGCAGTGGCCCCACTGCAGGAGCAAGAGGCCCCAGCCCCACACCGGACTCCCCAACCCAGGTTTCCATTCCCTGGAAAAAGAGTCCCCACAAAATCTGGCTGTAAAAATCAGTGGGGATTCTAGCCCTCCACATGAGATGAAAGGCAGCTAGAAATTCAGATGTCTCTTTAAGAGCTCTCACACAGGATTGCTTGTAGGCACACACCCCGGGTTCTGGCAGAGAGACAGCAGCTCAGGTGGTTCCAGTGACATACAGGAAAATACTGACTTGTGTGGCTTCAGTGCGAGGGATAGAGGGATAGCTGCCACTGTCCTTTTGTTGAGCTCTCCTCTTATGTGATCTGCAGGTGAGTGTCATCTTGACTGTGCTGAACCCTCTCCCCATACAGCCAAAACTAAATCTACATTGGCCTTGTGAGATCTGCTAGCTCCACCCTGGTGACTCCTTGAGACCCTGCCCCATCCAAGTTAGAGGTACCATACTACTGATAGCGAACTATACTATAAGGCTATAGTAATCAAAACAGCATAATATTGGCATTAAAAACAGACACATAGATCAACGGAACAGAATAGAGAGCCCAGAAATACACCTACATCTATATGGTCAATTAATCTATGACGAAGGATGCAAGAAAATACAATGGGGTAAAGACAGTCTCTTAATAAGGTGCTGGTAAAACTGGACAGACACATGCTAAAGAATGAAATTGGATCATTTTCTAACATCATATATAAAAATGAACTCAACATGGATCAAAGACTTAAATATAATACCCCAAACCATAAAACTCCTAAAAGGAAACATAGACAATAAACTCTCTGACATGATTCTTAGTAATATTTTTTTTCTGACATGTTGCCTTGGGCAAGGAAAACAAAAGAAAAAAATATACAAATGGGACTACATTGAACTAAAAACTTTTTGTACAGTAAAAGAAACCATCAACAAAATGAAAAGACAACTTGCTGAATGAGAAAAGATATTTGTCTATGATACCAACTCCTCTGATGAAGAGTTAATATCCAAAATTTATAAAGAACACATATAACTCAACACCAAAAAAAACCAAACCATCCAATTTAAAAATGGGCAGAAAACCTGAATAGACATTTCTCTAAAGAAGACATACAGATGGACAATAGACATATAAAAAGATTCTCAACATCATGAATCATCAGAGAAATGCACATTAAAACCACAATGAGACATCGCCTCACACATGTCAGAATGGTTATCATCAATAAACCAGAAAACAACAAGTCTTAGTGAGGACGTGGAGAAAGTGGAACCCTCATGTACTGTTGGTGGGATTGCATATTGGTACAACCACTGTTAAAAAACAGTTTAGAGATTACTCAGAAATTTTACTTTTGAGTATTTATCTGGAAAAAAACCAAAACACTAATTTGAAGAGATACATGCAACCTTATGTTCACTGCAGTGCTATTTACAACAGCCAAGATATGGAAGCAACAGAAGTGCCCATCAATGTATGATTGGATAAAAAAGTTGTGGTACATATATACAATGAAATATTACTCAGCCATAAAAAAAGAGAAAGAAATCTTACCATCTGTGACATGGATGGACCTAGAAGGTATTATGCTAAGTGAGAAGTCAGACAGAGAAAGAGATACCATGTGAATTCACTTATACATGGAATCTAAGAAACTAAATGAACAAAGAAAATGAAAACAGATTCATAGATACAAAGAACAAACTGGTGACTGCCAGATGGGATGGGGTGGTTGGGGAGATAGGTGAAAAGATGAAAGGATTAAGAAGTACAATTTGGTCGTTACAAAATAGTCACAGGGATGTAAAGCACAGCAAAAGGTCAATAATATTTTAATAACTATGTATAGTGCCAGGTGAGTACTAGACTAACCAAGGGGATCACTTCATAAATTACATAAATATCTAACCACTATGCTATATACCTAAAACTAACATAAAATAATATTAAATGTCATCTGTAACTGAAAAATAAAAATGAAAAAAAAAAAAAGTATGGCCTCAGCCCAAACACTTCATGGACTCCAGAGCTCATTAGCTGGAGCCATTGGCCATTTACGCTTCCTGCAGTTAGAGGTCTGTGAGGCATGTTCTCATAGTTGCCATACTTAGCCAATGCAAAAGTTACTATTTAAAGTAGTAGACTCTCCACTTATGTTGATGGAGATCTTCACCAATCTGCTCACCCAAACTAAATAGAAAGATTCCTCATTCTTCAATAAATATCAAGGAATCTGGACCATTTGTAGAAAACTGAATTGATTATGGGATTATGATGAGTTTACTTGCATTTGTATTAAATTCAGCCAGGAGAAGATGTCCTGCAACTAGCCGGAATACAGACTGAAGTAAAGACTGAGAATTGAGAGTGGGCTGAAATCAGAAAGGGAAATCTGTATAGAATTCATAATTAAAACCATAGAAATTCAGATGAGTGTCCAAAGAAACAATGTAAAGGCAAAATAATTCTTGTAGTAGCAAGCTTGTAGTAGTAGAATAATAGTCTCTCCAAACAATATCTATTCTAATTCCCAAAACCTGTGACAACCTTAGGTTACCTGGCAAAGAAGTTTGCAGATAGAATTAAGGTTGCTAATCAATTGGCCTTGAGATGAGAAGATTACCATGGATTATCTGGGCAGGCTCAATGTGATCACAAAGGTCTTTATGAAAGACAGAGACAGGTAACTCAGAGCCCAAGAAAGATTTAAAGATGTAATGTTGCTCGTTTATAACAATGAAAGAACCATGAGCCAAGGTATAAGGGTAGCTCTAAAGGCTGGAAAAGGCAAGAAAATAGATTCTCCCCTAGAGCTTCCAGAAGGAACTGGATGACATCTTGATTTTAGTCCACTGAGACCTATTTAGGACTTCTTTCCCAAACAACAACATTTTTTTTTGTTAATTTACTAAATTTGTGGTATTCTGTTGCATCAGCAATAGAAAACTAAACCAGTTCCAATGCCAGAACCTTGATCGATATCAACTTGTAGATGTTAATGGCACAAATTCTTATTTTTCAGGGACTTTTCTAAATGTTTTTTAAATGCATTCTCATTCACGACCCTATGGAGCAGGTATCATTATCCCCATTTTACAGATGAATAAGCCAAGATTTAAAATTTCAAATAACTCATCTAAGACTGCACAGCTAGTAAGTACTAATACTAGAAGTTGAATCATGGAAATAGGGCTTCAAATTCCATGTCCCTAAACAGAATGCTCTACTTTCTTTTCCAGAATGGAAGGATGCTGAGGAGCAGCCTTCAGATACTAAGGTAGGTGAAGGAACTGAATGTTAAACTATAGAAGCCAAGGGAGGACCAATCTCAAGGCTGGGATAAGACATGAAGACAGAGGTTTTGAAAGCTACTTACATTGAGAAACATGGGCTGTAGAATGGTCACTTGGAAGCCACTAGCAGCCTTTGAGAGGTGTATCATAATGGAGGCATTGGGCAGAACATTCAGAAAGTAGGTGCAACACTGCAGCAAAGGTGGGCTGTGAGCATTGCATGTGGAAACATGTACCAAGAACAAAGCGAGCCCGTAAAAGAAAAGCACAAAGTGGGGTCACATTAAAGAATACATTACATATATAATGTAATATATATATAATTAAATATAATATATATCATATATACATGTATATATGTATATATATAACATATATGAATGGGTGTTAATGGCCACGTTTTTTTGTGTGTGTGTGTGAGAGAGAGAAAAACACCGGAAGGTGATGAAGAGAAAGGAACCAAGTGCTAGAACAGGTTTCCTAATGGACCAAGTGGAAAGACTGACTAAAGGGTTAAGCTTCAGCAAGAAAAGTCATTCTTTCCTCTGAGAGGAGAAGAGGAAGGGACATGCTGGGGTGTGGAGAGGAAGATGAGGACATTATGCAGAGCTGACTTGATGTACCACATTACCCTCCAGGAATGGGGGCGAAGGGGAGAGCCTCAAGTCTAGAGATTTGAAATAGTGATTGCGGTATGTGAGCTGGGGAGCTGAGAAAAATATAAAGAATTCTTGAGGCAACACCTTTATCAGGACACAAACATTATTCACAAATGTTGAAAATTAATTTAGTTTTTTGCTGGCAAAAAGCAAAATGGAACTTTATATTATTTTCCTCCCTTTGAATCATGTTTGAATAACTAAGTAAAAGTCAGCAACCAGCTCAATGGAAAATGTCCCCATAGAGATGGAGTCCCTTTTGAATTTTGCCTTCGGCTGATATTTGTATGTATGTAGGCCAGTCACAAGAGGCTGACCCCTCCAATGATGGAGTTTCTGAGGCTCCAGCCTTTCTTTTGTGTTGAAATGGCAGCATCTGGGGGAGGGAAAAAAAAACACCTGTACTGTCCTGAATCACTAACTACAAAGCACCAGGATGGTAATTTGTCTACAAAGCAACCACTTGCTGAATGCATCCTTTGTGCTGAGCACCATACTCGGTTTTGGTGACAACGGAACCTCAGCAGCCCTACTCAGGAGTCAGAACACCTAAGTGCAAGTCCCATCTTCATCACCTACCGCTTGGGTGTCTGTGAAGAAGTCCCAGTCTCCACTTGGCTCAGTTTCCACAGGAGCAAAACCGGCATTTGTGGTTGTCATGAGGTATATTTTATATAATGCATACAAAGCACTTAGCACAGGGACTGGGTAAATGGCCAATAATTATTATTTTTAATCTATGTAGAAAAATGCCTAAAATACAGTCTTGCCTGGAGCTCCAGTAGAGTGAAGAAAAGAGACATATGAATCCACACTTAGTTGAGGGTAATCCATTGTAACAGAGAAAAGAAGAGAGAGTAAGGGGACCCCGAGGAAGAAGAACCCGCCTCCACATGGGCAAGTCAAAGAAGGCTTCAGAGGACCCGGGAAGTGGGAGCTCCTGTTTGTTAACTTCTTCAGAGCCCAAGCTCTTCAAAAGCTGGGTCCCCTCTGGTGCACCTCATCCAGAGTTCCTGTCTAATGAAGACTCTTCAACTGTCTCCCGAGCCATCTACTTTCAACTTTCAACAAATCTTATCTTGAAAAATGCTTTTCTTCCCTCCCTTGTCAATGCCTTTGCATGTTTTTCACTTTGTTGCTGGCCTCCTGACCAGGCACTTTCATCTCCTCCCAACACAGAATCCTTACGGTGCTGTTTTCTTCCGTTTATACAATCCCCGTTATTCTCTCCTCGCATGCATTATTTAGTCCTGAAAACTGCTGGGGGAGAGAGCCCGCAAGGTAGATGTCAGAAAAACAAGTTGTGTCTAATTTCATTATGCTGTGAACAACCCTAAAAAGAGACCACAATTTTTTTTCAGGGATGAGGGTTGTGAGGGGAGCAGCTGAGGAGGGGAAGATTTACTTGAAAATAATGTGCAAAATTATTTGCATTTAAATATGTGAAAATTGATCATAATATATTACTCTCCAGAAATGAGAGTGAGAGCAGCAAAAGATACTATAAGTTAGAAAGGACTTATTTGAGAAATATAAGAAACTGTAGTCACTATTGTAATTATTCTGATGATGAGAACGTTATTATTATCATTATAATAATTATTATTATTTATTGTATGCTAACCATTTACCCTTCACTGCATTAGGGCTTTACATTCATCATCTCACAGAACCCCCAGAGCAGCCCTTTGAAGAAGGCAGTATTATTTTCCCTGTCATACAGAGGAGGACACCAAGAGTCAGAGAGGCTAGGAACTTGCTCAAAGTCACACAGCAGCTGAGAACTAGGAATGGTGCCAAGTCCTGCTACCGGACACTGCTTCCCCACTGTCTGGGGCTCTCTCTTTCACAGAGTACCCAAGCCCTGTGTCTTCATGAGGAATTCTGATTTCATCTCCACTTACTCTCCATGCAATTTCCTTGGGAGCCCCACTTTGGGTGCCCTGATGACACACATTCCCCCCCTTCCCCCACCCCCCCCGCCACCACCACTGCCCCCAGACCAGCCAACCTGACCTCTGGAGCCAGGGGCTTGAGGCTGTCCCTATCCCACTCCACCCCTCCCACTTTGGTTTGAGGAATTCTTATTCTCTCTTCAAAACTCATTTGTGCTTTATACCCATAAGACTAACAAAATCAGAAAACTAGATTAGGCCAAATGATACTGGGGGGAGGGAGTCAGGGGCACCTCACGCACAGTTATAGGGGTGTAGCTGGACAGCCATTCCGGAGAGTAATCTGGCACTATTTCAGTCAAAATAAGTCTAGATGTACCTTATGAGCAAGTTTCCTCTTGCTGGTGTAACAAATTACTATAAATTTAGTGGTTTAAAATAATACAAATGTACCTTTACACATTTCTAGAGGTCAGAAGACTGACGACATAGGTCTCACCCGGCTAAAATCAAGGTATTGGCAAAGCCGGCCGCTTCCTCCATGTTCAAAACTAGTAGTGTAGCATGTTCAAATCTGTCTCTGATCCTTTTGCTTCCCCCTTTCCTTACAGGGACCCTTGTGATTACAGTGGACCTACTTAAACAATCCAGGATTAGCTACCTTCCCATCTCAAGATTCTTAAAGTCTCTTTTGCCATCTAAGGTCATATAGTCACGAGTTTGGGGAACTAGAAAGTTAACATCTTTAGTGGCCACTATTCTGTCAACCATACCTATGACCCGGCAACTCTATCCCTGGGTATATAGGATCCAATGAACTTCTCAGGCCAATCCACAAATGAATCATGAAGAGTGTCACTGCAGAGTTATCTGGGGTTTTGGAACTACAGTGGATGTTCCACACTGAGACAATGGAAAAGTGAAACATGGAGGAACGCATAGCCCATGAGGATATGTAGCAATTAGAAGTAACGGCCTAGATGTTCACACACTGGCATGAATGCATCTTAAAAAAGATTGCTTACTGAAGGAAAGTACAAAATAGAGATCATTTACATCAACTTAAAAAGTAAATACATGTACATAAAATGACAATGTACATTTTACATGAATATCATACAGGCAAAAAGACCTAATTGCACACATCGTTAATGGCTGCTTGTGGGACTAGAGAAGGGAATGGGGAGGAGCAGAGGAATAAAGGGAACAAAGGGGAATGAAAACAAAAGACTTGTTCAAAGCTCTCCTCCTCCGTATAGCTATCCCTGACTCCCTCCCGCCTGCAGGTGGAGGCGTGCGGTTCGGCAATGTGGATCTTTAACAGAGTTCTTGCACACTGTCTTGTATTTGTCTGTTTGCATCTCTCACTTCACCATGAACTTCTTGAGAGAAGGCACTACATCTTGTTTCTTTTGTATCTTTGAAGCATAGCACAATGCCTGCCTCACAGTGGGTACCTAATGTGTGTTTTGTTAAATTGAACAGTGAACAGTGGGAAAACAGACATCTGGAGTGGGATGTCTCATATGAGCTGACACATAGAAAAATTTCTAAGGACGCCCAAATGGGCTTTAAAGCAAAGTTTGGAAATAAAGTTGAATCAGAAAGCCTGTTTCTTTCAGGCAAGCAAAGGAGAGGGGTGGAAAAGAGAATGTAGACCTCCTAAGCATCTGTTTTGCCTCTGACTTCTCAAGACAAAATGCCAAGAAAGATGAGCATCAGAATGAAAATTCAGAGCCAACACTAGTAGAAGGGAAAAGAAACCCTAATGTTGGGTAAAGGGATTGTAAAACAGCATCTAGTAGTTCTAAATACATTCAATTCAGAAGAATGGGGGAGTGCTGCGACAGGGAGCAGAGTATCTCCAAATATTTCAAAAGGTGGCCCTGGATCCTGAGACTCTGTCATGAGGATGACATTGTTCTGGGTCAAGACTCCAAAACTGATCATTAAAGCAATGGTTTCGAGCACTTAGAACAAAAATAAAGGGGTGAACTTTGGAAGGCTGCAAGGTTCATTTAAATTGACTTGCACCTGAGTGGTTTCCTTCATGCATATTAAAAGGCAAAAGACTTGTGGTAGATCTTTTACGTGAATTTCTGCAAAGAATCTGATAAGCTCTTTCTTAGTGGTTTTAAGGACAAGGTTGATGCTTGCCTTGGTACCACTTCAGTGATCATACCCAAATGCTGTTAGTTCAAGGAATGGCGCCAATCCTGATGAATTGGAATATACCACGGACAGTTTTAAAAATGGCCGATGTGTGTTGAATGTTTCTCACATGATAAGCACTGTCCCTGGCAATTCACACATGGAGTTCATCCCTCCCAGTCCCAGCAACTCTGTAGAGAAGGTGCTATTATTATTTTACTTTGCATTTGAGGGGAGTAAGGTACAGAAAGGTGGAATACCTTCCCCAGGCAAGTAGCAACTAGAGACTCAGGCTTCAGGTACTGCGCTAGCCCAGCAAGTTATTATGCTGAGGAATTTTTATATTAGAAGCTGAAAACTAGAAATGGGACTCAGCAATGCCAGAACCCTTATAGAAATAGGACAAATATTTCCCTTGCCTTTCTCTTGAACCACTCCCTGTTTCTTACACAGACAGCTCTCACAGTCACGTTCTGTCTGCTGATCCCTTGCTCTGTAGCAGTTCTCTGTGATGAAGTCTTCTCGGCGACTGTTTTCCTTTCTTGTACTGGTCTATTTCCCACATGGTTTTACTCCCTGGTCCTGCCCTGTACCTAATCAGTGCCACTAAGTTTCAGCCTTGGGTTTCAACCTCACCTCACTCTGTCCCTCACCTATACAGAACTTCCGTTCAAATCCATATGTGCAAGTTGCTTATAGTTGGGCACAGCAATACAATCTAGTTCCTGGACTAGAGGCTTAATGCCTTAAGTGCCTGAAGAACCTCTTTTCCTAGGTAATCCTCTTCAGAACACAGCATGCAGAATCAATAGCTGATAGACCGGGATCCAGAAGATACTCTTTTCAAATAGGGTCTAGAAGAGGTAGCACCTAAGGACACTGGCAGTTATAGTCAATTATCCAACTGACTTAAATGTCTGTGCATTTTACATTTCATTCTTATTTAAACAGAGTGATGATCTACTTGGCAGTGTGTTGTGACTAAAAGGAAACCATTTAAATTCAGAGCTGAATTTGGGGAGATGAGTTTAAATCAGAACTATATTCAACCATCCAGTAATTTGACAACACACTCTGGTTGAATACCTGTCAAGAATATGGTGAATTAGATCAGATCCAAGAGTCAGGAGTCTGGTTCTTAGATCCAACTCTTCCATGCCTATACTGGACAGTCTCAATCCCTCTGCTCCTTAATTTTAAAATGCAGGTGAGGATACACATCTCACAGGTCTATTGTGAAGACTATGTATGTCTGCTCCAGAAGCAGATTCTGAAACAAAGATTCAAGTGCAGGTAGTTTATTTGGGAGGTAAAGGGAGTACCTACATGGGGATATAAAATGATTTAAGGTAGGAAAGCCAGACAACAAAAGGTTTATTTTCAAATCAACTTTTAGCATAGGAAACTAGAGCCAAATCATGCTGGTGAATTCTGGAAGCCTTAGTTATCACATCAAGGGGTGATAGAACTGGGGTATTTGGTTGAGGGCTAATCCTAGAGTTTGTTTGTACCCCCAACAAGTAAAATGGGCCAGTAGGCATTAAAATGGTAAGGAATGTGTGCTATAAATTGTGCGAGCTATTCTCCGTGAAAGTTATTTGTTACTTGTTTATGCATTTTATGTTTAGGGAGTGCCTACACCATGACCTGACCGAGTCCTGGGCTAGAACCTGGACATAGGAAGTGACTGACCTGCTCTTATGATAATTTCACACTAAAGTGTGAAAGACATACACAAAACGAGTATTTAGAGTTAATAGTAAAGAGTTCTAGGATAGGGAACTAATGGAGGAGCTATGAAACATAGATAACTAGAACAGATCAGGGAGCTCCTCCCTCTCCCGCAAAAGGTGAGGTTTAAGTTGAGTCCATAAGGGTAAGCAGGCATTCAACAGGGAAAACTAGGGATCTCCAAAGGAAGATGATTCAAACACAAAGATCTCGAAGTGGGAGGGGAGTCAATAAACTATGGTCCTAGGGCAAAATCCAAACCAATTCCTGTTTATATAAATAAAACTTTATTGATACAAAGTCACAGTCATTCCTTTATGTACCTTTGATGGAGGCTTTCACCATACAGTGACAGAGTTGAGTAACTACAAGAGAAACTATCACCCACAAAGCTTGAGTGGCTATCTGCACAAAATGTTTGCTGACTTCTGGTTTATATAATGGTCTGGAAATAGATTTTAATGCATTTTAAGTCATTAAAAATGTTTATTATTCCTTGATGTAGATATGTGTAAGAAGAACACACTTATAGAAAGCTCACGGCCTATTGAGGGGGAAAAGGGCAATCAATCAATCAATCAATCAGTAGGTAGATAGTAGATAGACAGATAGATAAAATTTCATGTGATTTATTCTGTAATAAAAGACCATACCCAGGGTTTAATGAGTTGCCAAGACGAGAATAATTAGTTCTGCCTAAAGAGAGAAGATAGATTTATAGAGGAAGTGATAGGTCTTGGAGTTTGAGTCCATTTCTGGGTTAATGTAGGGAGTTAGAATTAATCTGGGCAGAGGGTACAACATGTTCAAAAGTAAGGAAATGAGAAAGCAAAAAGTATCCAGGAAAGATTGTAGTTTCCCTCCCTTTGTCTCCGAGCAGCTGACAGGGCCATGGGTATCACCTCCTGGGAGGATTGCCACTTAACTCCCTTCACCTTTACCACCAGCTTTAAAAAAAATTATTTCAAGAGTTAACAAGAACAGATAGCAACTGGATCACTGGGTCTGAGGACTTCTCAGAAAATAATAAATTCTCTAGATAAAGGATTCAAGTAGAAGAAAAAAAGAAAAGTAGAAAGTGGCAGGTTTTAAGTGAAACAATAGAGTTAAAGTTTTAAGATCCTTGGGTAAAAAACTATATATTAGATCTTCCATTGCCAAATTGTAGATAATTGGAACATGAGAATAAATAATGATAGTAACAGATTATAGCTCTACATAATACAATAAGAATCCATAAACCCATATACCCATACCGATATAATGTTTAAAAATGAAAAATGAAAATAAGTTTAAAAATGGGGGTGGAAGAGAGGGAGACAGGAAAGCTTGTCTTTAAAATAGAACACCAACTAATATATGCAGAAGGAATCATATAATTAGGAAAATCACAACCATAACAGTAATAATTGCTTTGGGCAATTATTATCAATGAAGGTAGAACTAGTGGGCAAAAGTATGAAAAGAAACAAGGTATTTGTGTAGCCTGGAAAAATCTCCTTACAAGATAATTATTAATTAAAAGGAAAAGATATTAAGACTACATAGGAAGAACATGACAGACAAGACCCCAACTAAGCGATCAAAGTTAATGACACCAGTTAACGACACAAATAGATCGATTTGCTTTCTGATATTTTGCACTAGGACACAGTGATGTTTCTGTGTTCTTGCCATAAATGTACAACCTGGATCTAATCATAGGAAACATCATACAGACCCAAGTCATGGGACAGTCTCCAAATTAAGCAGCCTATAATCTTAAAACATGACAAGGTCATGAAAGACAGAATATGGCTGAAGAACTTCCCCAGATTAAAGGAAGCTAAAGAGACATGAGGTCTAAACACATTATAAGATCTGGATTGAATCCTAGATAAGGATTTTTTGTGTGTGTGCTATAAAGAACATTAGTGTTAGAATCAGCTAAATTTAAATAAGATTTTTAGACTAGATAATATTCTTTCAACAGTGTTGGTTTTCTGATTTGATAAAAAAAAATCTTTACATTTAGGAAATATCACTGCAGATTAGAGGTGAAGGAGCATTAGGTCTGTAAATTACCCTCAGATAGTCATGGCAAGGGAAATAGAATTAATAAATAATTACGTTATAAAATGTTAACATTTGGGAAATCTGGGTAAAGGCTTAAATATATTTATCTGCATTCTTTTGTAACTTTCCCGTAGATTTGAATTCATTTCAAAATAAAAAGTTAAAAATAAAACCTCCTGTGTTTTGAAAGGCAGGCTTCCCGAACAAAGGGTCTTCAGTCAGACCAATCCGGACTGGAAATTTGAGCCGATATTGGTTAGCCGTGTGACCTTGAGCAATTCTCAGGCTTTACCTATGCACTTGGGTCCACTTAGACTGCCAGGCTACTAGGTTCGAACTTTCTCTTTAAAATAATACTCCATAGAAAAATTAATGAATAATAATGTAGTGAAACTAACACCTTAACACCTTTATCTTTCCCACTGTGGTTCCTTGTTTTCCTTCAGCTGAGAAGAGCATTTTCTTTGCTAACTCAGTTTTTCAGACTTTTGAAAGAAAATGTGGGAAGGGAAGAAGAGTAAAAATACAAGGAGCAGTTTGGTGTGGGAAAATGAGAGATGCTTGGGTATGGCTGGGAGTAGAAGTTAGCTGGGACAAAACACAGAGGAAAAGACATGGGGAAGTCTTACTCTGGGTTAGAGATTATGTCAGCTTGAGCATTCTTGAAGAGAAGTGAGTTATTTTTTATTTACTTTTAAATTTTGGACTGCGTGTTCTTTGGCAGTACATGGTGATACTGAAAATACTTTCTTAGCTCCCAGCGAGGTGATATCCTTGGAAAACAATCAAGAAGGACTTTTCCCGGCCAGCTTCCCCCACCCCATCCCCTTCTTTAAGGCAATGAAAGTTGGTACCACCATATCCTAACCAGCACAGTGACAAAAAAAAAAAAAGACAAATCTAGTATCAGGCATTTAGGCACAAATTCATTAGGTAAAAGTTGGGTGTAAGTAATGTACAGTATCAGATGGCTACTAGGCTTATCATGGTGACCACTTCTTTAGGTATATAATGTTGTATAACTATGATGGACACCTGAAACTAATGTAATATTGTATGTTAGTCTATTTTAATAAAAATATTTTTAAATAAAGATAAAAAATAAAAGAATGTAAAAAATTGGGATGGGAAATGATATTTAAACTGTTGGATAAACTGTAGGTTGTTATATTTTACTTTTTTAAATGTGTGGCTTTTAAATTACATTGATAGCCCTGACCTCCATTAACCCCTGAAAGCTTTACATACATTTTCTTGCTCTATGAAGAAGTTGATATCTGCCTCCTATTTCAAATGGGGAGAGTGATGTTGATAGAAGTCACTCAAGTCACTCAAATTCACATGGTGGATAAAAAAAAAGCCATGGCTCTTATAATACAGAAAGCCCAGGGACCCTTACCCAGTGTGGGCAATTATCCTCTCTCTTTCTTTGCTTCTCCCTGAAGGTTTAATGGGATAAGCTACTATCTGCTTTTTAAGATGGCTACCTGCTGTCACAGAGTCCCTAGTCCTTATCACAAAAGTACATTGGTGGTATTTTGAGATTGCCATATATTTGATATTTGTCTCTTAAGCTTAGTAAGCCCTTTAGGATCTTTTAAGATAAAAACCATTTCATAAATGTAGCTGTATTACAGAACAAAATACTTTATAAGGGACTTCAAGAAAATTGCATTAGCCTATGCCTCTTCTTTCATGGTCGCTGCCATTCAGATTGTTTTATAAATATAGACTGGGTCCACTATGGATTTATTAGATCTCAGCCATCTCCACTTCTTTTTCTCTTTGGCATGTGTTTCCTTTCCAGCGTTTTGAGGATTATGCTGTAAAAACTGAAAGGTGGAGCACTGTGCGCAGAGTGACTTGGGAGGTCTCTAAAGCCTGCAGCTCCACCTGAGGATGCTGGTTGTTCCCTGTGTGACGAGTGGAGCATGGTACTTCCACAAAGGAGCCACTGATGTCACATTGCCGTGTCCAACTGTGGGAACAAGCTGGGTGTCTCTGTTCTTCCATGTCACTTTTTAGTGAGCTTGCTATCATGCCCATAGGCGTGCACGATACAAGCGCTTCAGAAGCAAAGCAGGAAGAGGCTGGTCGTGTGGGCTTCTCACCTCAAGGGAAAATGGGTATCTAGTGTATTTCCCAATACCTGCAGAGCATTCAGCTAATTTTATGGAAACTTTCTGTGTCCCGGGGATTGTTCTAGGTGTCAAGGACCCAGTCAGCAAATACAAATCAGATATGGGCTCTGTCCCCATGTAGCTTATGTCCTAATGGGAAAGTCAGGGTTTAAATCAGTTATCATAGAATTTATTATATAATTATGGTCGTGATTAGAGATACAAGGGAAGATAGACTATGAGGAACATAAGAGGGAACAGACTTAGCAAAAATGTGGAGTTAGAAGTGAGCCTGTAAGGCGGTGAAGGGGTGAAACCACAAGAAGGGGCAGGAGTTACATGGGAGGTGCTGAGGGAGAGGTTCCCTGCAGAGCAGGCAGAGTGGATGAAGGTGTGAAGAGAAGTGTGATGTACCCCAGGAGCTCAGTGCTATAAAGTCCATGGGCTTGCCCAGAGACCCTGCATGGAGGACCTTGTAGGGACTGGATCTTTGTGGCGAAGGGAAGCAGTCAAATGATTTTAGCAGATGGGATCCTGGGTTGGAAGGGTCACAGTGGCATGCTCGGCATTGCATGTTTAAACCCTCATGCAGGCTGCTACGGGGGAATGGAACGGAGTGGATATGTATAGAGAATGCAGGAAATTATCACAGTAATTAAATAAAAGGTGAGAGTCACTTTGATTAAGCTGATGACAGGAGTAGAAGACAAGTTGATCCATAATAAGAGGCTTGTTAGGCACAGTGCTGAGCTCCTGGGACACAGCATGACAATGCTTTCCAGCCCTACAGGGAGAAAGACAGGAAACACGTAATCCTGCGGGAGTTATGTGATGATGGAGGCCTGCATAAGGAGCCAACAAGACTGGAGGGTCAGGGTTTGTCTGGACCCAAAGGCAGGCTTCCCGAATGTTTTAATACTTGAGCTAACATTTAAATTTTGAGAGGATGTTATACTTCGCATAAACTTTTCTTCCTTTCTTCCTTTGTTCCTTCCTTTCTGTTTTCCTTCCTTTCTCTTTTTTGCCTGTTTTGTCTTTTTTTCTAGTTATTTCTAACATAGCTACCTCATCATTTGGTTGTCTTACTGTGGGTTAAAGGAATAAAGATCAAGGAAGTTTTAGGTCTTGCCAGAAAAATAATTTAGTCTTTTCCTGATTTTTTTTTTTTGCTTATATATAATTTTTCTGATCTGTTTAAAAACATTTGTCCTGATTCCAGATCATTAGTGATCTTAGCAAATAATATCACTAAAAATTTTAAGCTTGTTTACATTTCACAGAAGACCAAACTGAGCACTGTCATAAATACTAATACTTTGAGATTTTTAAAAAAGACTTTAATAAAACAACCCATTTTCAGAAATGAAGTGCAGACAGAAGGGAAATTGCCAGAGTTGGTATTTGGTTTTCAGTACTTCATTGCCTGTCTTGCCCAGGTGTTCAGAATTTTACATACACATTTTTCAGTTTCTACTTCCAAACCTTCTAGATCACCATTCCTTATCTCCTTATCACTTAGAAATTTCATGTCCCCATCCCTTCTCATGTATCTCAGCTCTCCTAACTTCCTTTGTTTGATTTTGAAAACTAACATAGGCCTCTGGATTCATTTTTTATTGTTGCTGTAACAAATTATCACAAACTGGGGGGATTAGAAAAACAGACATTTATTCTCTTATGGTTCTGAAGTCCGGAAGTCAGAAATTAAGGTGTCAGCAGGGCCATGGTCCCTCCGATATAGAAAAGATGAGGAAGATAAACATGAATTGTGAAATAGAGGCTTTACAAATAACAGGGGGAGTTTTCTGATATGATCATTTATATCAGAAAGGGAAATGTCCGGTATCAGGGGCAGCTATCAGGCCATGAACACTGCTGGGAGAGCTTTGTTCCATGCCAAAATACCATACAATGTAGATTTCAGTGACACCATAAAAGTCTAAGCACATTCCAATTTGATCTTTACTCTTTTCTTTCTGTATAGGCAATTCCTAGGGTAGATTTCATTCATTTTATGCACCTCAACATCTGCCTGGATGGAAGGTCACATTAGGCCCGTAGGCTGAATACTCCTAACAATTTGCTGTTTACCCAGGTAAAAGCATCCAAGGACCTTCTGTAAGGCATGCCCTGTCTTGTTGGCCCCAAGTCAACCAATCACTCCTTCCTCACCCTTACACCTGACTGCTGCTGGTCCCCAAAGACCTTGTAATGTTATTTATAACAATGACCTATGGCTGGGGCTTCTGAGTTGAATGACTTAAGTGGGTGTCTTGAGCTCAGACTTCTCGTCAGAGTCCAGGACCCAAATATCTAATTAATACCTCTTTGATATCTCCACGTGTGAATCCTTTGACCATCGAAAACCCAATCTATCTAATGCTGTGCTCATTGCCTTCCTCTCGTACTTGTACCTCCCCTGTATTTCCCATCTTGCTGAACCATTCTATCAAATAACCAATTGCCTTATGATATATTTTCTGGCTTTCTTTCTGTGCCATATCTCCAAAACTGGGTCATCAGCAGGTCCTTTCATTTCAACCTTCTAAGTTTCTCTTCTCTTTCTCTCCTCCTTTCTATTCCTACTGTCTCTGCTGAAATCCATGCTTAAAGGGGGAAATCTTAGTCCACTCACATTTATGGACCATAAACAGTGTACTAAATTCTGTTTTAAGCACTTTCATTTGAATGATCTCAGCAAGTTCTCTCAGCATCATCATAAAGTAAATATTCATATTATTATCATTTTTAGAAGCAGAGATTGATGCTAAGAAAAGTCAAGTATCTTTTCTAAGGCCAGATAGCAAGGAAACTGGGATTTCATCTTAGGCATGTCTCACTCTAGAGTCTGAGAATTTAGTTATTATGCTGTGAATTTATTGAAAGTGGGACAGAGCAGAGGTCTTTCAATAAGCCATCTTAAATAAGTGGTGATAACTTGGGACAGATAGGTTAAGAAGAAAATAAATTCTATTACAGGGCTTCTTTTTGCTTCATGAAGAAATGGGCATATATAAAAGTATGGAGACATGGCCGCCATGTCTCCAACAGTGGCAATAACTGATAATGATAATGACAAAAACATAAAAAATATTAATTGTAGTAAGCAACACTGGCCACCATTTATTAAGTGCTCACAACTAGCCAGGCACTTTCCTGGGCACCTTCCATGTATTATCCCACTCAATGCGTATAACACCTTGTGAAGAAATGAAGCTCAGAAGAAGTTAAGGAACTTTATACATATCATGGTACCAATAAATGATTTATCCAGAGTTTTCTGAGCCCAAAGCTAATGTTCTTAACCACTACGATATATTTTCCTACATGTTTGTTCAGCATAGGATATGGATTCAGAAGATAGCAGGTAGCATATACGAGCTGTGTGTACTTGGGCAAGTGCTAAACATCTCTGTGTTTGATTTTATCATCTGTGAAGTGGGCATGCTATTGCAACCTCCTTTATCTACTTTGGAGTTCCAATATCTGACACCACCGGCTTGGGCGGGGGGGGGGGGGAAGTGACATAAACCCAGTACCACAACTCTGTCAAGATTACATGTCACTCAAAAAAAATTTTACTTATTTTTCCAGAATAGTTTTTACATAAAAGACTATATCAGAAACTGTTATTTGTCCCCTAAAGAAAGACCAATATTTCCTGACCCTCCTTGCAGCTAAATACTGTTGTGTGGCCAATTGTTGGCCAATGAGATATGAGTAAAAGTGGTGGAAGCAATTTCTCAGCTGCATATTTTAGAAAAGTAATATACTCATCCTACCCCTCATTCCATTGACTGGGATGAGAGGTGATGGTGAGCCACCTGGGACCATTATGACAGAACAACATTCCACAGATGACAGAAAACAAGAGAGAAGCCAGGACTTAAAGATTTTGCTTTGCACATATTTCTCAGACAGATTCTCTCCTTTCCACTCCTGTCTCCACCAGATCTCTAAGTGACAGAGTGGGGCACCACCTCAGTCCAGGACTGCTTAGAGAGGGAAATATACATCTATCTAATTGAAGTCACTGCCTTTTGGTATCTTTGCGATGGCATCTAAGTCAACATCGCAACTAATATAAGGAGAGAAGGGAAATGCACTGGGCCACATGCTATTGAAAAAAATACTTTTTAAGGCACAGCTTATGCAAAGTTTCTGATGCAAAAGAACCTGGCATACTTTAGGGATGATAAAAGGTGCAGCTCAGCTCAACTTAGAACATCTGGCAAGGGGGTTGGTGAAAATAAAACTGGAGGGCTCGTCAGGTGTCAAGTCATAAAAGATATGCTTCCCTATGTTAAAGAACATAAATGAACCTAGGAGCAATGGCTACCCACAGAAGAGTCTAAAAGGGGTGGCATGATAATTCCAAGATTCAGAATAATTTATCACTGTCTTCATAGTTATCAACAGATGCTACTTATTTTGATTATTCTAAGTGGCAGACTTTCTACAAAGCATCTTCTCACTTTATTTAAATTGCAAGCCCCTTGTAGGGAAGAGGTTTTCCATTTCTTTCTTGTGTGGCTTATAATTAGCCACACAACAGCACTAACTGATGATGTGGTATTTTTTTAGCAGAGCTTGCCCTAGATTCAGGATGAATTATAGGAATGCAGTAACCATTTGCTACTAAGATGACCTCAAAAATAATGACTCAGCAGTGCATCTTCTGATGCAATTCCTTTCAAAGCTTATTTTTCTCTAACTGAACTGTATCTCTTTTTGCCCCTGCCTCCCACTGTTTTCCCAGCATCTAACACAGTGCCTGACTCACAGCAGGTGTGGAATAAAAACAAAAACGAATGCATGTTTAATGAACTGCCGCTGTATATGCTTTAAATTCTAGCTATTTAGAAAATGCAAGCCAAAAATACTCTTGATGAAAACATGCATCGCTACACCCAGGAGGCTTAACCAGACAATGTATAATCATAGGCTAAATGGATAATGATGAAGCTGCACTATTAATCGGTTATAAGTACAGAGCAAGAAGTACAGGCCTTGAGATCCAGGACAAACTAAAGGCAACTTTGATAATGCACTGATCACACTTTTCTCAAATGGTTTTGGAATTCTAGAAATCAGTGTTTGCAAATGCATAGTAGTGATTTTTATTCTTTACCAAACAGTGCAAGGCAGGCAGCCTGCTCAATTGAATGGCAAAATAAAGTTTTGGTAAACTCCAGGGCCACATTGGAGAAGATTCTGGCAGTTCTGCAAAAGGTTAAAAACAGAGTTGCTGTATAACCTAGCAATTCCACTCTTAGGTAGATGCTCAAAGAAAATGAAAACATATGTCTATGCAAAAGCTTGTAAACAAATTTTCATAGCAACATTATTCATAATAACCAAAAGTGGAAAGAGCTCAAATATGCATATACTGATGATTGATACAATAGAGATGACCCTTTAAAACATTATGCTAAGTGAAAGAAGGCAGACCAAAAAAAAAAAATACATATTGTATGATTCTGTTTGTATAAAATGCATAGAAAAGGCAATAAATGATTCATCCACAGAGAAAGAAAGTAGGCTATTGGTTCCCAGGGGCTGGGGCTAGGATGGAGGAATGAGGCATGGCTACTAATGCACACAGGATTCTTTTTGGGGTGATGAAAATGTTCTAAAACTGATCATGGTGATAGTCCCACAACTCTGTGACTATACTAAAAACCATGGAAGTATATACTTTAAATAAATGAATTGTATGGTATGTGAATCACTGCTCAATAAAGCTGTTGTAAAGAAATAATCAAGTCCAAGAATGAGAATTCACTTAGTAGACTATTGCATATTGTAGGCTTTAGTCATATATAGTAATTAAAATTCTATGAAAGGACCCAACACAACTGTTCTGTGACTTTGTACAAGTTATTTCAACTCATGAAATCTTGGCTTCCTCATCTGCAGAACAAGTATTTGGCAGATGCTATTGGTACTGCTGCATATCCTCGTGTATCAATAAAGGTTTCTTTCTGCAAGCCTCTATCTGTGTCTCACTACCCAGCTTTCTCCAGGCATAGGAACATGCTAGGCCCCATGCAGGATAAACCAGAAGTGCTTGCGAGTCAATGCTCCGGAAGAAGCATCCACCAATTACAAACAGGAGCCGGTGGATCGATACCCCATCTTCTTCTCTGATCACAGGGTGTAACTACTCAGCAGTGTTCTACATGGCTCCCTGACATATCAAGGAGGACTTGAATTCTGTTATCCACAGCAAGCAACCTGTTCATTAATGTATCCTATATTGCTTTCCCTCTCTCACCCAGCTCACGTTGCCATTCCCTACCAGCACTTCCTGGCACCACCCCCCAAATAAACTATCTGCACACAAACCCTTATCTTTGAGTCTGTTTCTGAGCGAATTCAACTTAAGACAAGAGATAGAGTGCCTTCTTCTTAGGACTATTGGGAGGATGAAATAAGATATTATACATTGAGTATTTCAGCACTGTGCCTGGCCACTTAATAACTGTTAGCTCTTATCACCATTATAATTACTGTTGTTATTATTATTGAAAACAAACAATTGACTTGAATTTTTCATCAGATGTTAACCCATCTAGAAGCCTTCCTTGGCCTCCCTACATATACGAGAAATTCCAAGCCAGTATTGTGCTTATGATTTCACTAGTGAGCATCCAGTTGTTTTCTCCCAACTGACTAGATTTTCAAAGACTTTATCTAGCAAACTGCATAGATTAAGTAATAATTCATTTGCTCTCCCATGTTTTATTAATCAAAGACATATATAAATGCCAATCACAGCTTCTGGTCAGTACGGAATTACTAGGGTCACCAAGCAGAGCTAATACAATCTGAGTCAAAAGCAAAGAATCTTGATATTTTTGTTAGTCTATGAAGCTTCATCACTTGTAAAAGCGTAATTATATTAAATTTTCTTAAATATTTAAGATAGCTTGCATACCTACATTGCTACTATCATGGTCTCCATAGAGCCAGGGACCCCATGTTGGCAACTGGTGATCTAAAAACTAAATTTCATTAAGAAATATGCTTGTTTTGTTAAAAAATTACACCAATAAAACTTTTATTACCATATTTGGCAATAATTTTTCTTATATGATTAAAAACAAAGAATAAATAAATTTTTAAATGTATTTTTATACTGTGGCCTTTTCACAACGAAATATCCTCAGTCTAAGAATGGTTGGGTTACTCCAAGACGCCGAACAATTGTGCTTTCTGCTACAATAATTAGAGATCACAGACTATGAGGAAAAATAATAAGAGAAAGAGGGAGGAGAAAATGAGAAGTTTACAACAGTAGAGCAAAGGGAATATCTAATTCTCATTGCTTAGAGCAAATGTCACTGGTGCTATGTTCATAGGGAGATGTGCTGTGTACATTTGCTTGGTCCTCTGAACTCACTCTCCGTTTTCTACTCTTTTTTGGGTAGATCGCTGGGAAACCTTGTCCTCAGGCTTCTAGCTGATGCCAGCAGGTTAGGAATACCAACGAGAGATGAGAGACCGAGAAGTTACAAGGAAGGGACCCAATTTTCCTGTTTTCTTCCTACAGGTCATGAAGGTTGGCTGCATTCCTCACCTGAAGACCAGTCCTGTCACAGGCACCCCTTTCCACACATTCCTCCTTTAACTCTGGCTCTGGTGACTGCCCTCACTCTTTTGCCCATGAGCTTTCTAGGCCTAGGAAGCTGAACAACATCTTGTGATTTGTAATACATTGCCCACCATCACTGTCAACAGTCACTTTATTAAATTCTTTTCAATTTAACTAGTTTAACTGTGTCATCTATTCTCTGCCAGGACCCTCACTGATATACCAAGAGAACCAGAGCAGGCAAGAGAGCCAGTATGATACAGTCCATGCAGGCTAGTGTCTTGTGGCACAGGAGAGTAGAAAATAGTGGACAGTGTCTCTGGAGGTGCTGGCATGCTATATATATGGTCCACTAGGGTTCCCAATATGCAAGATAAATATATAACATAGAATTCACAATGCTGATATGAAAACTAAAGGATATGATCTATAGAAAACATGAATACACTGTCTAGCATACAGTAAACAATGGATATTAGTTACTGTTGTTATAGAAAAATAGGGTCTATAGCAAAATCTTGTTCATTCTCTGCTTTGAATAACAAAAAGCACTTTTCCCCACATGCTTGGGATCTGAACTCACGTTACAGCCATCACTACAGTCAAGAGGACAAATTACCTACATGAACACTAGCCAACACTCATAGAGAGCTTACTATTTGCCAGGGATGGTGCTAATTACTTTCCAAGTGTTGTCTCATATAAAACAACAGTACTATTAGGGAAGTAATTTAAAATCCTTCTTTTACAGATGAACAAACTAAGTAGCTAGTAGGATTAAGAAAGCTTCCCAAGCTCACATGGTACAAAATTGGTAGAAGTGGCATTTGACCCCAGTCTATTATCCACAGCCAGCATCCAGGATTCCATGTTTATAAGAGACCAATTCTTCAGAATAAATCCCAAGCAGCTTGATGGGCATGGAATCAAGTTATCTGAGTGTGGAAAAATGTCTATGCATTTATCACTGTCCAAACTCCTTTCAAGAAAATATGCTGTAATTGTACGTTTGCTTCAACACAATGTTCTAGCAAAGCATACAGCTAAGTGACATGTGTTGAGATTGTGATCCTGTTGGGAGGGAGTCTGCAAAATTGCACTAAAGAAAAATGACAAACAAACAGATGCAGTGTTTATTGCCCTCTTTGTAGTACCTCTGTGGCTCCTGGGAAGACAATGGAACACTTAGGAAGACACACTGAGCCCCTCAGGCCCCACGGGCATATGATAGCTGTACCAGCAAGAGGATTTATGCTTTTTTATGTCCTTGAATATTCACCAAACTCCCCACTGGGGAGGCAGTCATCGACATCAAAGAGAGTGTGGGTCAATGATGAATGGATATCTTCTCGGAGTTCTCTGGGCCTCCCTTCACTCACACCAGCCTGCAACTGTCTAGGGAAGCATGTGAGAGCCCTGTAGATGCTGTATATGGGGGAAGCGGACATATTGACACAATGAGACTGACTGCCGCAGACTGGCCTTGTGCAGTGGTCTAGTCTGAGAATCTGGATGTGGTCACTTTTGGTACTGCTTGTCAGGGAACCCAACAGTTCCATGGTGTTATATCCTAGGCTTGGGAGGAGATGAAAAGACTTGTCTTACTTCAGTTTTACCAGTGTAAATGGCAGAATATCAGTGGCCACTGTTTATGTCTACACCTCTAGCAGAGGGTGGGGCATATCTTATGAGGTCAATTAATATTTGCTGAATCAATGCAAAGCCATCCCTTCTTCAGGAGTACAGACAGCCTTTCCTCTCCAGACACTTGGAAGGGATGGGGGAAGTAGAGTAAGGAGATAACCTCTTGCCAGTACATAGTCTCACAATGATTTCATTATATAATCTGACATGTTGAGATAAGCCACACACACACACACACACACACACACACACACCAACACACACACACACACACACACATAGCTCTTCTGTCTTGTGCCCTTACCTAGCCATGGGTGATTTATCCACACACACATACACAAAAATACCTAAACCAAACTGGAACAATAAAATTCTCCTCAGGATTTGAAATTCATAACATAGAAACATGGCAATGGGTGACATCCAAGCTGAAGCATGTGAGTGGTAGAGTTCTAGAAGCTTCACAAATTCCAAGACCTAGACATGTTTTTGTTTCTTTCCCTTAATGTGTTAGTGCTTCCTTGATTCAATGCACATACCACTACCCCATTGTTGTATGTTGAATTGTGTTCCCTCAAAAAAATATGTTGGAGTCCTAATACCTAGTACTTTAGAATATGACCTTATTTGGAAATAGTCTTTACAAAAATAAATAAAGTCATTAGGGTGGGCCTTAATCCTATAGACTTGAATCCTTATAAAAAGGGAAAATTTAGACATGGATGCAGATACATACACAGGGAGATTGCCATATGAAAATAAAGGTGGAAACTGGGTTGATACATCTACAAGTCAAGGAATGCTGAAGATCTCCAACAAACCACCAGAAGCATGCAACAGATTTTCCTTCACAGCTCTCAGAAGAAGCAAAATCTATCTGCACATTAATCTTAGACTTCTAGTTTCCAGAACTGTTTGATAATAATTTTTTGTTGTTTAAGCCACCCAATTTGTGATACTTTTTTACAGTATCCTAACAAACTAATACACCAACAATATTCTTCTTTCTTTGTTTTCCTTATCCGTCTAATATTAGAGTGGATTCCTGTTGCCTGCTACCAAAAGAAACAACTTATACTCCAAGTAAATCACAGTGAAGACTGATTCTGCTTTCAAATGAAGTATATCATTGTTCATATAAGGAATGTGGCACCTATTGAGCAATGAAAGTAAAACTGAGTTTAGAAACTAAAGCAACTCATAATTCATACAGAGATGCTGTATCACAAAGACTAAAGAGATACCCTTAGACTAAAGTGGAAATGACTACAGAATATCCTTTCTCAGGTATGTGAAGGATGAGAAAAACAATTTTCTATAAAGAAAGCTTTATTTTTCTATTGCTAAGCAGAAATGACATAAAACAAAGAAATCCTTAAGGTGAATAAATTTTTTTTGCTTGTTTGTTTCAGCTCCTGTTATAGAAAGACAACTATAAAAATGAATGTATGCATTCAAATAATATTAAAAATTGGCAGGAGATATCCTGTTATAGATTAATTTGCATCCTCAAAAAAAGATATGCTGAAGCCCTAACCCAGGGTACCTGTGACTATAAACTTATTTGGAAATAGGGTCTTTGGAAATGTAATACAGTTAAAATGAGGTCATTTGGGTTGGCCCTAATCCAATATGGCTGATGTCCTCATAAGAAAAGGAAAATTCCCTGTGAAGACAGACACACAGGGAGAACACCATGTAGAGACAAAGGCAGAAATTGGAGTGATGCAACTACAAGCCATTAGCCTCTAAAACTGTGAAAAAAATAAATTTTTACTGATTTTAAGTCACCCAATTTGTGGTATTTGTTATGGCAGCCCTAGGAAATTCATACAGCACCTCCCAAAATCTTGTCCTGGGTCACAGAATAGGATTACTTGGGGCAATATGATAGTGATTTGTAAATCTTCTCACAATACAGAGTTGAAAGATATTCACATTAACTGAATCCCTTACAATAATATTGGTAATATTGAAAGTTATATTAATTACTTAAAAAGTCTAGATAGGAGATATATAAAACACTTTTTTCTCTCTATAGTCTTCATAAAATGTTTTCAGTAAGTTAATGTTAAAATGCTTACTACTTTACAATCATAGTTGAGCACTGGTCTAATAAGTTATTTGGCACATTTTGGTTAATTTTCAATAAAGATTCTGCTTTTGAGTGAAGTAAAAAATGATGACAGAAAATTCAAGGAAGGAAAGAGCATCCTAAGCAACATCTTTGAAAGTGACTAAGAGCAAACTTTGTCTTATGCTGTGTCATTTAATTCTGTTCTTAAAAGAAAAAGGATGATTGCCATCCTGGTTGGTGAAAAATTCTTCCTTCACTTTCCAACAAAGATCCTCATGACTTTAATCTTTTGGTTGTTCCCAAATAATGATTTGTTTAGTCTAAAAATAATTCTTCCACAAGGATAAATCAGAAATTTATTTTCCGGGATGATGTTAAAGGGAGCACACTGAACTCTAAAGGGGGAAAATAGATAAATCTATTGAAGACATGCCATGCGTTTAAATTTACTGCTGATGTTCCAAGAAAATCTTCCTTAATATTTTTAGACTAAGATTAATGTATTTGCAGACAAGTTTAGAATGTAAAGGAGTCTAAAGTGAACATCTGTTTTATTGTCTTGGTCCTAGAGTCAACCTTCTGGCTTAGAAATTTAGAAAGCAGATTTAGAGGCATAAAAACATAATTTTGGCTTATCCAAATAATTTGCTCATGTGCTTGGGGAATCAAACAGTTTTTCATTTCTTTGTTTTGACAGATGATTAACTTTAGAGGTACTGGCTTTATTAAGCATTGTATGAAAATGTCTTTCAATGTCCATTAAATAATGCTTAGTACGGTAAATGTTAAATTACCATGTTATATCTCCATAAATACATGTGAAATCCATATGAATGGCAAATGAATTCAATATGGTCATTTCTGTTACAATAAATGCCAAATAAATTCAAAGTGAGGAGGCACTTAAAATGTCATACACTTCCAACTAGCCCCATCATGAATTCATTACTGCCATGTGACACCCATTCTTGTCAGTGTTTCCATGTTAACTACTATTTTTAGCAGCTTATAATAAAATTCCATTTGAGAAATTGATTCTCATTGGAAATATAGAAAATGAACTCTAAGTCTGGGAAAGTAGTGCCAAAATAACTTTTGGTACATTGTTAAAGTTCCCACACACCAATCTGCAAGTTTAATATCTGAATAAATACATATAGACCATCTGGTTACAATTTTTGATATTTCATACCCAAGAAATTTTGATATGATGTTTTCTCCTTGAACAAAGAGTAGTCCTTTCATAATGAATCTTTGTAAAATTTTACTTAGTTTAGTATCATTCTTATCGAGGCAGAGGTGTCAGAATTATACATAATAGATAAATGTGAAAACTGAGACAGCATAAGGGAACTATTTTAGTCAAGACACAAGCATGGATATTATCTGGTTTCGTGATCCAATATTTCCATTTTTCCCAGATTATCCAAAAATATTCACTCTGTAACTACTCTTGTTCACCCTTCTGTGAGTGGGAGGTAGAAGTAGTTAGAAAAGTAGAGTGAATATAGGCAACAGGAGAAAAAGAAATACAGAAGGCAGATTGGTGCACATGACATCCTAACTGGTAGTAGGAAAATTGACAATTATGGTTGAGGAGTCATAGAAGCTATCACGGTAAATATAAAGTTAAAATACAAACTGGTGTCGTTGGTATCAGCCAGCTACCATTGATGGTAATCAGAGTCAGGAATAAGGGAGAGAGACAGCTTTAAACTTTCTTATAATATTTGATATATTTAATATATGGATATACTTAATAAGACTTTGGCTTAGTATTATTAGCAATAATTCAACTGTATTTATCTAATCTCTTATAGCATTCTTTGTAATAAATATATCTGCAGTCTGAATGTAGATTCTGCTTAAAACACTTTGAGCTTCACTCCAGTGATTGTATATATGTCATTTTGACTTCCAATGAATTTCTAAGCATATGCATTTTATGTTACTGAAATATAAATCAGATATGTCGACTTGAGATCTTGTTTTGTTATTGAACCAATATTAAGATTATTTTTATATAAGGAGATAGGATAATTTTAGTCAGAGTACCTGATTTTAAATAAAACATTTTATAAGTAATACTGCTACTTATGTTTGAACTTACATTTTTGAGAAACTGCTAATGTCCTATCCATTATCTTGTTCATTCCTCCCTCCCTCTTTTCATCCTTTCATCTATCCTCCATCCATCCACCCATTATTCGTTCATTTACTCAGTAAACAGCTATGGTTATCCTCTTTTTACTCGATGTTGCAATAGACGTGGGGAAAGAGTATAAGATCAGAAAGATAATCTTCCTTCAAGGAGTTCAATTGATTGAGGGCAAGAGAAGTTACATGATACCAGGAGAAGTGTTATAAAAGGTGGAAGTACAAAGCTCTAGGACAGGACAAAGGAGAAGACTACTTAGTTCCTTCAAGGGGCCATGGAAACCTTCACATAGGAGTTGACAGCCAAGCTGAGGCTGCTGAACTGAAACGATCCCTGGGAAAGGACTTGAAGGCAGAGTCTGGAGGTAGCCATTTTATTATGGCCACTTTACACCGTGTCATCCATCTGCCTGATCTGAAATAGTTTTGTAATATTTCTAATAATACTTATTTGTAATAATACTTTTGCCTTGTCACAATGCCTCACCTTCATAACTTATAAACATTTGGCAAGATGGAAGGAGCAAAGTGAAGCGTCCTTTCCTTGGAAATGAGACTTATTATCAGAGAAAAGAGATTTTATTATACTGGTATATCTCCACAGTGAAAAAGGAGGAGTCTGGCCCAAGCAAAACTAAATAAAAGCAAATGAAAAAAATAAAAAACCCTCGATATATATTATAGTAAAAGGCTAAAGAGGTTTTTTCTTATCGTTTTAGTTCTTCCATTCTTATAGAAATTGTGAATGGTTCAGAAAGACTTGCTTCACATCCTATAGGTTATACTCTCAGCTTTCATTCAGTAGTCTAGGAAACATTAAAACCTATTTCTCACTTGATCTAGGCGAGTTGCTGAGATTTACACTAAGGATTTGCAAACCATGGCCCAAGGGTCAAATCTGGCACTACTTGTTTTTGTAAATAAAATTTTATTAGAATACAGTCATACTCTTTGTTTACATATTGTCTATATCCACTTTGTGGTTACAAAGGCAACATTAAGTGACTGCAGCAGAACCCTTATGGCCTGAAAATCCAAAAATATTTGCTATCTTGACCTTCACAGAAAAATATTTGCTACCTCTGATCTATGTTAAATTCCAAGTGAAAAGTGTCTTTAAAATACTGAAAACTTTCCTTAATCTGTTTTCTCCTCATGGACAACAAAACAAGATGCAATGACTGTTTTCATTTCTGTTTCGGCTATGAGGACGCTCAAGGAAAATTAAAGTAATTTTATAAGTCAAATTGTCAGATTCCCAGTGTCATATATTCTCTGTAGTCAATACAATTGATTTATTTTTTTCCCTGTGTGTTTTTAAAATTTATTTATTTAGATGTATTTTTAACTACTTTATAGAGTGTGGTTTGTATAAATTTATTTACATAATAATTTGTGAAATAAAGTATTGGATAGATAAGTAGTAATAAATGATGCCTAGATAGAGCTATAAATCTATGCATTTGAATCTTACTAATCAATTAGGAACAAACTCACAAGGCATATAACAATATATGTGTAGTTTTATAAGGAGGCAGTAATGGACAGATACCCAGGGTTTCTCAACAGCAGCATTATTGACATTTTGGGCCAGATAATTCTGCCGGGGTAGGGAGTAGGAGGTTGTCCTATGTATTGTAGAATGTTAACAGCATCCCTAGTCTCTGCCTGCTAGATGTTAGTAGCGTACTCCTTCTATACTGTGAAAACAAAAATTGTCTTCAGACATTGCCAAATGTCCCCTGGGAGGCAATATCCCATCCCTTCCCCAAACTAGAAAACTAGCTCCTTGTACATTATCTCTTGATACATTGTTATGTCAATTTTCTGCATTCTGTTAAGAAAATAGCAATTGCATGGAGTCTACCAAAGCTCACTAAAGATTCAAAGTATTGGTGAACAAGTTGGGAATTAACCCTCTTTCTATCAGATTAGGCCAGCCCTCTGTGAGCCATTCAGCAGAAGCCTGAGACTGAAGAATGTAATAAAACCAAATTCCATAAGTGGGATTTCAAATTAGGGCCCTTCCACAGCCTGCTCTTTGTGCTGGATGAGAAGAGGTGAGGTTTGTCATGTACTTTCAGCCCTCAGTAAGATGTTTCTCCTAATCTCTAATGACAGTAATGAATTATATAATGGCTAAGTAATGAATTGGGTTATTTCCTAAGTCTGGAGATCAAGAGAAATTAAATACTCAATCTCAAGGGGTCTAAACTGATAAAGGGCTAGTTAAGTGCCTTCACAGCAGTGGAAGCAAGACCTGAATAAGATGCAGAGACCGACAATATTGCCTGGACCCTCTTTCTCAGTGGATTGTGGAATCAGCTAAAGCTGATAATTGCAGAGGAAGCAATGTGAGATTACCTCAGTGATTCAGAAAGCCGAATCACTTGACAAAGGAAACTTCATTATTAGCACAGTTTTGTCTTGTTTACATCAAAGCACCCAGGGACTAGATGCAGAGACATCTGTGTAATTGATGGTAGCAGTCTAAGTTATATCTCAATTGATATATCCTTAAGAACAAGGGTGGGCTTATTTTCTTTGTTCCCCAAAGTGTCTTGGATATAATAAGAGCTCAATAAATATTTGATTGATTTGATAGAAGCTTGAGGTTTTATCTACAAATATCTGTCAAGCATACATAGCCTGAGAACAGCCAAGCCATCAGTCAGAGCCTCAAATGGAAGGAGCTGCCTATTTCACCCAGAAAGAATTTTCAGCTTTTGCTAATAATTATACTTTTTTTTTTATCATGACTATTTTTCCCATTAAGTCTTATAAACTTTCACTATTGGATATTTAGTTTTATATACCAAGACAAAATCTTTCATAGACATTTTAATCATTTCAACAAAATTATATGTTAGGAGGTCTATCCTGCAAAGGGTACATTATGAGAAGTGATCTGTTCTATACTATCATATCCAACTCATGCCATTAAAGCAATATATAATAAATTCATGTGGAAAGAAGGAATCATGCCTATATTTCTTTTCTATGCATAAGAAAGGAGTCTGCAACAAAGACAATTAGAATGTAAGAATGGAAGATCAGTAAGTGGGAAGTGACAGTAATTTAAATGCTAAACTATCAAGTCAAATATGTAATTAAATGTATAGAATTCAAAAGTACAATTAGTCATGCACCATAAGATTTTTTCGGACACATATCGATAGTGTTAGAGCATTGTTAAAATGAGAATCAATTAGCTCATTCTTTTTTACACATACAAATAATTCAGTTTTTCTAGGGAGGCAATGAAGAATACTGGATAGAGCATAGACTTCCAAGTAAAATCGAAGAACTGAGTGCCAATATAGGGATCACTACATTACAGCTCAATAACCTTGGGCATCTGTAACCAGGGACAATGAAATATCATGGGAAGAAGATGGTTCTTCTGGGAAACCTGAGTTCCAATCCAGATCATAACTCAGTAGCTCTGTGACTCTGGGCAATCACATATTCTCTTTGAGCTTCAATTTTACATCTTTACAATGAAATTATTCTACCTCTACTTGTGTACTTTCCATGTGCACCCATTATAAAGTGAGAAAATGGCCAAGTAAGAATGCCTGAGAGAGCAAACCTGTGCAGCACTTCTCGACTTATGACATAACCACTGGGAAAGCCATTTCTTACCCCTCTAGGGTAGGTCCTCTGGCATGTATTACAGCCTATATTTCTACTATCAGAGTACTTATCACAGGATATTTTCAATGACTATGTAAAAGGGAAAATAATTAAAAATTACTATCCTTATATTGGCACAAGAATAGCTATGAAAGCCAGGAAAACAAAACAGAGTGCAGAAATACACCATGCATCGATGCTCATTTGATTTATGACAAAGGGGTCACTGTAATTCAGTGGGGTAAAGAATGGTCTTCTCAACAAATGGCTGAAGCAATTGGGGGAAAAAACAATTTTTATTTTCTACCTTGCACTATACACAAAACTAATTTGAGTTGAAAATTACTCATGAAAGCTAAAAAAATTCGAGCTTTTATAAGACAGTAGAAAATGTTCATAACCTTTGGGTATGCATATATTTCTTAAACATGACACAAAGAACATTAAGTATAATAGAAAAATTAATAATTATTCTTCATTAATGTATAGAACATTTGTTTATCAAAAGGTAGCAATAAGAAAGTAAAAGACAAGCTACAGACTAAGAGATGAGACTCACAATACACACATTTGACAAAGACAACTTCAGAATATATAAAGAACTCCTTAAATTAACACTAGGGGAATTCCTCGTCAATGGAAAAGCTGTTTTAGTCTAGAGAGCATCTTGGGTCTGGATATAAGCAGCTGAAACTGGAACTCAGTGAAAAAGCAAGGCAGAGAACAGATTTATACCATGCAACAGACTCTACATATTCAGTAGAAAGATAAAGGAAGAAGAGATGGAAAAGGAGGTAGAATAAAATTGTGAGATATGAGAAACAGAAAGTTGGGTGTAGGCAGCCAAAAAAAAATGTGTCCAGTGCCTAAATTACATTTAAGAATAGACATGTTTAATGTTCCATTGGGAGTTGATATAATCTCCAAATACAACTTCCTAGAATTTTCAACATGTATGCTAACCACACAAGGCTTTATGTAAATGTTTGTGGAAGTAAAAGGAGGGTCTATCATCTACATGAATTGTGGAATATAAAGAGGATGATACGGCAAAACAACTAAATAAACAGAAGTAAGACATTAGAGCTAGAGGGGAACATCGGAATGTAAGCTCCATCAAATCCCAAACATTTCGCAGATGTCTCTGAACATTCACAAGGCAAGGAATGGAGATTTGCACAATGTTATTTAGATGTCATAGGATGGGAGAGCCCAGGTGACATCAGTTACATAGATTCATTGTTCTCTCCATTAAGCTCTTTGAGAGTAAGGTATATGATAGGAACTCAATAATATTTGATGGAAAATGAGTGAATGAATGAATGAACATGTGCATAAATAAAATTTGCTCATTTTATTCACCCTGGTCAATTTTTGGAGTTTTGATTACTTCTTTTTATCTCTTATTTTGCTGGTGTCTTTTCATTAGTCCATTTTTCTATCATTTGCCAGAAGCTCCCAGTCATATGCTTGCTGTATTGTCCATCTACAAAGCAACATTTCAGCCCAATGTGCACCTTCTCCATTTGGGAGATGAGTTGCACTATAGCATATATAATTCAAATGCAATTGCAAAATAATTACTCCTCTTTCATACCCAAGGCTTGTTATCTGAATAAATGTTTCCCTAATAAAGCTTGCAGCTGGGTTGAGTTTGAGAAATACAACAATTAGGAGTCATGGGACAAGAGCTCAAAAAAGGGTTTCCTTTAAACACCAGCATTTGCTTCCCACATCCCTGATTAGGAGAAATGGGGCTCGTATACGGCTGCCAGCACAGTGCTGATTGCTAATCAAGTGGCCATGGTATGTGCGAGCAAAAGAAATTAGAAAACAAACGTAGATGCTGATTAGTTTTCTACAAACATCTTGGGAGATGTGTGAAGCAGGAGCCAGCTAAGGTGAGGCAAATAAGAAGACTACAGCTTTCTCCGTTTTGCCAATTTCACCTGAATCTAATCTGGAATTTATAAAGAAACTACGGAACAGGGCACTGAACTGATTGCAAAACCCAAATGAATCTAAAGGGTAAGTAGTAATAACTCCAATTATAACTGTTGAGGTTTGTACCCAGCTTTACCATTGAACAGTGATACTCATTAGCTCATTCTAGTCTCGTAATTACTCCATGAGTTGGTTGTTAATTTTACGTTCTCCATTTTACAGGTGTAAAAAATTGAGATTTAGCAAGAGAGTAATTTGCTCAAGGCAACGTATGTAAGTGACTGAACAGGATTTTTACTGAGATCTTCATTTCCAAATTTTAGGTTTAGCATCTGACCTACAGTGGGATGGATGAAATGTACCTATACAAACCAAGGGCTCATAAATACTATCAAAAATACCAATAACAAACAGAATTTGAGAAATGGGTTAAAAAGTCAGATATTCAGGGACCTGGACTACCCACTGCAGCTAATGGGCATCAGTGGGAAGAAAGTGCTTCTTAAAAACACTCATTTGGAGGAACTGGAAACAACCACAATTAGGAGACTGGCTGGTACATTTAGTTTACCTTTTTATAAGTTGAAAGCATCAATTCTGCACTTGGAAGTACAAACTCAGGGATCTCACCTGAATATTGGTTTAGGCATGAGTAATTGTTACTGTTCTGTCAGCTGGCTCTCGTATAACTCACCTAACTACAAAATTTTTGGAATATTTGGAGAACTCAAGTCTGCCCCTTCACTTTACCCACAGCCTGTTTGGTGGCTGGCACACAATCTTTATGAGACTGTCTTTGGCTGGCACCCACAGGTGTGCTGGAACTGGCTTATTTCAGCTTGTGGGAACCGATAGTGAACAACGATTCCCAAATCCGCATTCAGTGATATCACATTGGTACTTGTTTCTGGCTTGAGTCTGAGAGTTTTTACACCTCTGAAATAGGCAAAGGCTACAAATTATGGATATTTTTTCCCACAGTGCTAGTTGTCAATCATCTACCAGGATATCACTAGATACATATTTTAAAGTTAATTCTTTTCTGCACATTGACTTTGATTTTTTACTTAAACACATTTATTTAAAAAGGAAATCACATTACTACTACAGCTAGAAAAGCAATATGGTCTTACATTAATAGAAGATACCCTTAAAGATGAATCCCAGTGGAAACAAAACAATGTTAGTACATTCCTAACTCAAATGGTGCTTGCAAAAATAATAATCTTGAGGTCTACTTTCTCTTCTGTAAAAAAAAAAAAAAAGACTAGCAAGTGTGGAGAGGTTCTGAAAATACACAAAAACTATGGTGAGACTTTCTACTTGGGGTAAAGAGAATTGATAGAGGCAAATCACTATGGTTTTCTGAAAGAGAACTGAGCACTCTGTGAAGCTACTTAATACTGTGACCACTGCTTTCTAAAGCCATCTTACACAAGAGAAGCTGCCAGAATCTTGTTCAGACCCTACCCCATTTTCCTGTGCTCCAGACAATTCTGATTGCAGGGTCAGCACCTGTGTCTGAGGACTTTTCCCAGAGCCACAGAGAACGGCTCTGCCTGTGTATCTGGCAATCCTGAAGCCCCTCTGGTGGGAAGTGCCCCAGTAGCCTTCAGCCAAGGGTGCTGGGGTGAGTACCCTCAAATAAAAGAATCGATGTATCAGTTTCCCCTTTCCCTCTTTTCTCAGGTGGGATTACTCTGAGGCATGTCTTTCACATCGTTTCCAGAATTTTCTCATAGAATTAAACTTCAGTTACCTACCGTGGCTTACTATTGCACCCTACATCGACTGTCTAACCTTTCTCTTTGTCTCCTGCCCACTTCTGGTGCTCCCTGCACCTCTTTAACAAAGTATTTGCACTCACATCTTTGTCTCTTCTTGAGAACCTCAATGAAAACACACACCAACTCGTGTCATCTCATGTGTCTCCACTAGATCAGTGTCTCAGGCTTTGGACAGTTGGCTGTGCCCTCACAGAAGGCCAACGCCAATGCAGGCCATATGACGGTGAAGTTGAATGATTTTTCCAACTGCACAGACTCTCCATACTTCAGACACTGCAGATTGCTCAATATTAAAATTACCTCATTATCGCCTCTAAGGCTGGTGGAGACCATTGATATTTGAGAAGGCTAATCTAAAAGAAACATTGATCATTTAATCCTCTCAGTTCACTGAGTTCAATTCCTGAATCAAGTCCCATCACGGGAAGCTTAGCTCTCTGTGGGAATGCATTCACCTTATCATGATTCTTTTTCATGTCTTTACTGAGCTAAAATATACAAAGTAACTAGGCAAGAATGTTTTTATACCTCTAGCAAAATAGCTGTTGAAAAGCTATTTCTTGTGTAATTCAGAGTTCTTTTTCACTAAAGGTTCTTAAGAATACATTGCTACCTGAAATAAATGCCAAAGGGAAAACTTTTTCTCTTCCCATTAATTGATATGCTTTTCTTTTCTTCCTTTTTAAAAATCAAACAATGAGAACTATTTAAGCCAACACATTTCCATTTTTTTCCATAGTTATGTGAAAATCAAAGCAAATTTGGTACTGCATTTTAATAATTACATCCTATTATTATTTTTCTGTATTATATTTGCCTTTTAAAAATATTTACCTTTGTGCAGTTGTACCTTAATAAACTATTTAAAAACATTTAAAAATAAATGTGGTAGATATGGTCAATGAATAAATAATATCAAACCTTTAAACAATCAAAATATTGTCTTTACTTCAAATAACTTTAAAAGGGAACAAGTAGATATTATTAAGGCATGACTCAAGATAATCTGCATTTGGTTCACAGCAAAACAAAAAACAAATTTACTTGGTGTTCAGCGATAACAGATGAAGGACAATTTCCATGATCAACGACTTTCAAAGATATATACATTTAATCATTCATTCGGCCACAAATAGTGTGTATCCACTACGTGCTAGGAACAGTATTAGGGTTAGGAATAGCTCTCTGAGAAAAATAAATTAATCTGTTCTTTTGGAATTTATAATTCAGGTAGATTGAGTATATGTGTGTTTGTAAATAGTCTCAATGAAAAACTGCTTCATCTGACTACCTATAAAAAGTAAAACACCAACAAAGAAAAATAAAGAAATAGCTTTGGAAACATGATTGTGGATATTATGTAAATGGGTCTTGATATCTCTGAGGCTGGCACATTGAATGAGTTAGAGCTTGTGTTAAAGCTGCTATAGAAAACAACAACTACAGACAACAACAAAAAAACCTCAGAAAGTCATATAGCAATGACTGTGCCTACCCTATCAGCAGGGAACAGGCATTTATGGGTTTAGTTTAATGCCAGTTATTATTTTTATTTTCTTAACAAAACAGAATGGAGGATTGTATATTGCCATCTGTTTAATGGACCATGAGGTTTTGACAAGACACTGAACACGACCTTGTGGCACCATTTTGGTCATTGTGATGCCACACTAAGGTCATTGCACAGAGGCCCTGGTAAAGGAGCATCTCTGCTTCTGACACTGTGTTACCATAGACTTCAAAGGTGAACTCTCAGAGGAATCAATGAAGAGCCACTACTTGATACCTAAGGGGCAAATGAAAGGACCAAGCCTTCCCTCCCCCAACTTATCCTTGCCCTAAACAGACACGCGTCTGACTCCATGTGAGGGTAATGCACACAAATAGAGTTCATTCTATCTATTCTCAGAGTGTGGGTCTAAATTTTCCTTGGTCATAGACTTTCATAGTTAGGGCAGGAATGAGTTGGGACAGGAATAAGTTGGGACAGGAATGATTCAGTTAGGACAGGAACTTTTTAATAGAGGCTTTACTGCCCGCAGCAGTGGTTCTGGAAGGGAGGTCCCAGACCAGCAGCATCATCATTGTTAGAACTCATTAGAAATGCCAGTTCTCAGGTGCCATTCCTGACTTTCTGATTCAAAAACTCTGAGGGTAGAGCCCACTGTTTTGATAAATGCTTTAGGTGATTCTGACGCACATTCAAGTTTGAGAACCACGGCCCTAAGAACTACAGTCTTCTGAATTGTTCTCCCTCGTAGGTCATTTTAACTTTCTTCTTTAATCATCCAGTGCTAGGAAAACACAATAGGAAGCAGCTCTTTCTTATGTATCTGAACAACACACAGGTCCTGAGACCAGAGGTACATGTTTTACTTAAGTAGTTGTGAGCTACTTTACCACATAACTAAAACGTGCCCCCAGAATCATTTGATTCAGCCATACTAAAGGTTCATACAACCCCTCATTTTAAGTGTGTCGTGACCTGCCCCCCTCCCCCAAAAAAGAGAGAGAGAGAGAGAGAGAGAGAGAGAGAGAGAGAGAGAGAGAGAGAGCGCGCGCGCACACACACGAGAGAGAGAAGAAAGTTGGTAATAGAACACACTGGCCTTCCAATTAAATTTAAATGCCAACTCTTGCTTTGATTTTCGCTTCTACAAAGTCATGGCTCCACACATATTTAGTGCAGTTCACTGTTTGGACCCAAGTATGGAATCTTGCATTTGTTCTCATTACATTAATTGCTAATAATTAGGCCCACCATTTCAGCCTACCAAACTGTTTTTGATTCCTGAATCTGTTATCAAAAGTATTAACCAGAACGGCATGCCATCAATATGTCAAATATTCCTACTCTTCATATCTTCATCAATACCAGCTATAAAATGTAAAGATTTCTGCTAAGGGGTAAATACCAGACCCACCAACAGAAAGCTTCCTCAGGTAGACATTGTCCCTTTAAGAACCATATCCTCCAGTCTCGAGTTGCTCTCACTTGACTGACATTTGGAGGACAGTCTCTTCCCTGTCTATAAGTATCACTGTGGGAAGCTCCATCAATTCCTTATCAACTGAGTTATCCCTATTTTTAATGGAGAAGTTCATGGAAAAAATCAAAATTTTGTCTTGTAGATCAGCTAGATTCACTAAACTCACATGACTGTTGAAAATAATCCCTTCAGCTCTTTAGGAATGATTACCTTAAAACTAAACATTATAAAAATGGGGATAGTGGGACTGAGTTAGGGTTATCAAAAAAAAAGAAAGAAAGAAAGAAAAAGAAAGAAAGAAAGAAAGAGGGAAAGAAAGGAGGAAGGAAGGGAGGGAGGGAGGGAAGGAGGGAGGAAGGAAGAAGGAAGGAAGAAAAGCATACCCAGTTAAGTTAAATTGAATTTCAGATAAATAAGAAATAACTTTTTTTTTAATCTAAGTATATTCCAATTATTGCACAGGACATATGCTAAAAATACACTAAAAAAACCTTTTAAATTATTTGCCTATATTTTTATGACCTATGCTCTTGACCACTACTGTAGAATGGCTCCTTGAAGGCTTCTTTCAACTAGTAAATCAACATGTCTGTCTTTATGCAAAGCAGCTCCATTCTTATCACTAACTTAAGTGATCTTTTTTTCACTAGTTAGCACGGCATCAGGGGGCTGGACTGTGGCTCCTTTGTATTCAGCAGATCCACTCATGGCCAGGCTCCATGCTAGCTGGCAGTGCAGGTGGAGGAGAGCTCCCTGTCCCATAAAACTTATAAGGCCATCTTAACCCTCAACTCCAAGGGAACCCTTGAGGTCCAATTCTTGCTTCCTCATTGCTCACAGAACGGCCAGACTTCTGTTTACGCCCACAGCATCAAGGGTTAAATGGCTAAGGCATTTTGCAAAATGTGGTGTGGGTTCAAATCTTTCCCAGAACAGACGTGTATTTAGCACTGACAAATAGAATTCTCCGTATTTACCGATGACTATAACCATTTTTTTCTTATTTGTTTTTGCTATAAAACATAATTTTAAAATAGAAATTAATATTATTTTCTAGTTACCTTCTTCAATTAATGATGAGAAATGCTATGTTGGGCAGTCAGATAAATGAGGTTGGATACACCTTTTTGTGCAGGAGGCCAGAGCAACCTGAGTATGAGTGAGGTTGAAGGCAGATTTCTTGGGCAGAATCACATGTGTAATTACCCAATCACAAGAATCTTTTTAAGATTATTCCCCAGGGGATCTTTCATAAAAGGAGATAGTGCTGTTTTTGTTCGGAATTCGCTTCAGTAGAGCATTCAACCTCTTTGGTAATAGAAACAGAACAGGACCATTCTGTAACTACCAGCAAAAGCTGCCCCTGTGGAAATGATAAAGGTGGAGGTCTAATTTTAGAGTCTTCAAGTAAAGGCAAGTTTTAGACTTCAAATTTTTAAAAATCTAATTTGGGAATAGGAGTGATTTATGTCTTCTCTGATAGGTCATCATTTCCTGCAAAGGAAATGAACAAAGAAAGGCAGGTGTTTAATCCTCACTGCCTTCTTACCTCAGGTGAACTTGGACATTAATTTATTTAGGTATCTCCAAAGCTTCATAGCATTTAAGTGTTCAATTTAAAATGATATATTTAGGGGCATAACTGCTCAGAATCCTGAGAACATCTTAACATGTTTATTAAAGGATAATTTCCAACTTCTATCACAAAGAAAGCTGACAGGGAGCTCTTAGTGCAATGATGGCTCTGAAGAGGTTCCTAATATTAATAAATTACTTATAAAAAAGAAAATACATACATTTGACATGTGAAAAGGAAATATACATCTTTTACATCTCTATACCAACTAAAGTTTCTTCAAAGTAAAATGTAAAACACCCAAATATGATTCATACTAAACATGCCTGTGTTCAAAATAAAACATATAAAGCACTTAGGAAAGTACCTGATGCATTGTGAGTGCATGTTAAATGTTAGATATTGATATATATATTTTAAAAATTGGGTGCCAGAAAAAATAACTAATGTTTTTGAAGGTGCTACAATAATTTTAAAAGGACACATAATGGTTCCAAAAATGGATACTGAAAGCTATGCATACAACCATGACTCAGAAATATCTAAGGCAAGTGCTTTGCAAACATTAAACAAACAGGATGCTCTCCATTCTGGTAGTATTCAACCTAGAACAATATTGTGAGATGGGTCTTCCTATTCCAATGGCAGAAAAATAGAGGCTTATCAATAAATGGAAGAATGGACACATGAAGAAAAGAGGATCAGGGTTTTAGTTAATCTCGGTAACACTGTTTATCCCAGTCTCCAAACTTTCCAATGATTTCTCATTAAATGTTAGATATAATAAAAAGAATAAGCTCTTTATAAATTTTCCATTAGTTCAGGATTTAAAAAACAATAAAGAAGTTCAACCATTCATATCTGGGAATTACTTAAAGAACCTATAAAACTCTCATCTTGGCCAGTCCTTATTTACGTAGAAAGAACCTGATTCTCAAGATAAGTTTTTAAGAGAAATGTAAACAGCAGTGGAATATTCCATGTGGATAATATCCAGATATGGTGAGGCTGTGGAGACAAGAACACTTGCAAATGCCCTTGGTGACAATATAAGTTTAAGACACCTGGGAGGGCAATTTGGTAGCATCTGTCAAAATTAAATGGCCCTATCTTCAATCCAGTGATACCATTTCTAGAATTCAATCCTACCTTTAGAGGGTCTGTGTGAAGAGTTGTAATTTTTGCAATGCTTAAAAGCATGAACAACTTGGACGCCCATCAGTTTGAAGAGTGGTCAAATAAATTAGAGTGCACAGTGATGGGGAATAATATGAAGTCATCAAAAAGCCCTACTTAGGTCACTCTGTCTCTGTCTCTGTCTGTCCATCTGTCTGTATGTCTGTCCATCTGTCTCTCTCTGAGGCTGTACAACATATATTTTTGAATGTAATAAAAAAGGTAAAACGGTACTCATTAGTATGATTACATTTAAAAAGAAACTATTTTTGTATTTGCTTATATATAACTGATAAACATCTATAAGAACACACACCAAATTATTTATAGTTGTTACTGATTTTATAGCACATTGGGAGTAATAAAGAGTGAAAATTTTCATTTAAAAAAAATTTTACACTTCTTTATTGTTATGCTTTTTCAAAGAGCATATATAGCGTTTGTACTTACAGGAACAGAAACACCTAAAAGGGGAGAAAATAATTGCTGTTTGGAAAACATAAATAAATAAATAATTAACAACAAAAAAACAAATCTATGTAGCTCTCTCACAAACCCTGAGAAATGAGTAGTGATCTGAGAAGCTCTTAAGTGCCCTGTTCTTCATGAGTGGTGAACTGAGTAGAAAGGCAGCTAAACTCTAAAATTAAAGGTGTGGTTCTATTTCCCACCTTGGTGGCATCTACCTTGTCTCTTTGCTCTTTGGTAACTACCAACATCTCTTTGCTTTTTGATTAATCTCATTCCTTCACTTTCCACCTTTTGCTTTCTTCGGAAGCTACTGCCACACCTAGTTGTGGTCCCAGCCCACTATGACTCCTGTGGGCCCCCTCTAAGAGTCCCCACCTTTAGCGCCATCCTTAATAACCATTGTCATTTCTTGACTCTTATTAACTTCTTCAATCCACGCCCTCAGGCTTCCAGAGTTACTCTGAATTCCAAAAATATACTAAACCAGCAGCCCGTACCTTCCGTTCTTCCCGATATAGCTTCTTTGGTGTATTGAGTAGCGTCCTGGTGTTGCTACATGTTTCCCACATTCCTGTCTTTTTTATCAGAAAATTCCATGATAGCTCTCCTAGCAGAGTTGGCCAATTTTTAGGTTATCATCTACTTTTTGCAGAGACTCTCCTAACCTCATCCCTAAATAAAACTAGCTATTTTCTCCTTTACAGTCCCACTCTTCTCCATCACCTCTGTCATTCTACCTATGTTGTGGGAGAAACCGTTGTCTAAACCTGGGTTGACACCTGGATCCACCATTTATTAGCTTTGGCCTCATTTCCTCATCTATAGAATAAGATCAATTTTAGGACTAATGTCGAAGGATACTGGTGCTTCTGGTAGCAGGGTTAAATTAGTAATATAGTAAAAGCACCTCATGACCCCCATGTCATAAGGACTAATAAATGTAAATGATTATTTAAACTACACATCTCCCCAAATAGACTATGAGATTATTGGCAATTTTATCTTATAGCCCCAATACCTACTACAAGGGCTACTATTTAAAAAGAGCTCACATTATTTATGAAGAATCAGTTAGTTTTCTTGATGTTCAGTGACCCACTGTTACATACACAGATATACAGAAATCCATTAACACTGATCACTTACTCATTCCACATGTCTATGTGAGAAATGTACAAACCTGTAGAGAATTTTAATGAGTTTATTTTAGCCAAACTGAGGACAATTACTGGGAAGCAAAATCTCAACAGATTAAAAAAATGCTCTGGAGAATGGCAGTTTATTCTATACATTGGAATCAAAGGAGGAGACATAAGGAGGTTCTTAGGTGGTAGAATTAAGGGGGGTAGGAGAAGGCAAAGCAGGGAAATCTCTGGGATTAGATAAAAAGTAAAACAGAGGGAGGCATCCTTCTTTTACATTGGTAGGTACAGGAGAGTTAATAATTACCATTCGCAATACATAGAGATGGTGTGCAGGGGACAAGATAACCATGAGGGGCTCTGTGGTCTCCTGCTCTGGTGCAGTGGGCTGTGCCCTGAGGGGTCTGGAGAAAAAGGATCACTCTGGCATTCCAAAATATGTTATCTTAGATGAAGAAAGATAGGCTCACTTAAGGTAAACATCGACCTTCATCAAGAAAGCTATAGGACCAGGATGTGACTACCCTCCATGACCTGCTTTTGGTTAGAAATGTTTATGTTCAGACCATCCTATGTGGTTACTTTCAGTCTCTGAGTTTATAGGACCCACCATGTTGGCCTCCCCTGAGCTCGTCAGGTTAGTATGTGGCCCTTTTTTTCCATCCACACATACATGCATTATTGATCACCTGCTGTGTGCAAAGTCAGGACAGGCTGAGAGTGCTTCAGGGCAAAGTTTACTATCCAAGCCAGTGTACCCAGTCAGGACCTCTAAAGTTTCAGGCAAGTAGGAACTGGGGTGTTAAAAAAATGTTAATACCTTTAAAGGCATAATTTGGTATGCTGGCCAAATCCGACCCACAGTATTTTTTTGTGAATTAAGCTTTATTGGCAAATAGCCATGCCTGTTCATTTACCATTTATATATTGTCTAGGCTGCTTTTGTACTACAATGGCAGAGTTGAACAGTTGCAACACAGATCACAAGGCCCACAAAGCCTAAAATATTTACTATCTGACTCTTCACAGAAAAAGTCAGCAACCCCTGTCCTAGTGGGATGTATCAATTTACTCAAGATAGAGCTGCACAGTCTCATTAAAACATCTTTCTTTCCTTTTTATTTATTGTTGTCTGGAATTATACCAACTCTTTTACTGGATATTCTATGTAGATCAGAGGTACAGATCGGCAGTTCTGCAAGTCTTTGTTGAATTTTTTTAAATGGGAAAATTCATTATTACCTAATGAAAGTAGTTTGTAGATGGAATGTTCCTACAGATGGATTCTATGGAAAAACAAACAAACAAACAAACAAAAGTAAAAGAAGTCCTTGGTGATAGAAGGCTTAAAGCTACTAAATCAGGAAATAGTATATTCTTGAAGTGATGGACAGAGAGATAGCAAGAAGAAACATTGATTTGTCTTATGTAGAGGTTATGAATTCAAAGACTCTATGCTCTATCTGGCTCTCTGACATGTTTTGTTTTCTTTAATAGAGTCAATATTTAAATATAATATCTACACACTGGCAGGCAGTTCAAGTTAGCTGGCTCAACACTCAATCCTAAGTCCCTTCTCCCTGGCCTGCTCCTACCATAACAGTTGAGTAGGTAAATACTTTCCCAGCTGCCTGCATAGCTAGGGTGATCACATGACTTGTTCTAGCCAATGAAATTTAACAGAAGTCTGTCAGGTTTTTCCAGGGCAAGTGTTGGCTTTCATGGTAAAAGGCCAGCACAGACTTTTCCCTTCTTCCTTCCTTAAATGCAGATACCATGGCTGATTTACAGCTTTTCCTGATAAATAAGTAGATCCTACAACACTGAGTCTATACTCCTACCTGGTAATTATTTGCAGGAACAGTGTATCAACTCCTCCCCTTTAATCACTGGCAGTGGGTGCTCTGCATGGCCACAGTTACTCTGAGCCCTTTCTCTAATTTTTATTACCTCTTCCCTCATTGATAAGCCCATGAAGGAGTTGCTATGTGTCACTGAGAGCTAAGAGAGGCAGCCACCCAGAGGGTGAGTTCTGCCCTCCCTCTCAATAAGGGGAATCACATAGCATTCACTCCGTACTTCATGGTGAGGAAAGCTTGGATCTCTTAAGATGATTAAAAGATGAAAAATAGAGACTGCAAAATCTACCCACTTGAGTAATCAGAATATATTCTTACATGATTCTAAAGTCTCATAGGAACTTTCTCTTTCTCCCTCTCTTTCTCTCTCTCTCTGCATATATATATATTTAAAGGATGTATCAATGGGTATCTCCAAAGGGCTTTAAAAACAAGAATTACCAGCTTTAATGAGGAGATAATAATAGCACTAAGAACATCTGAGACAGTCCGTCCCTAATAAAATTCTAAATGTTAGCTGGTTCCATTTCTCAAAGCTCTCACTCAGCACACACATTATTTATTATATCATAATGCATTCTGAGAAGCACCAGCTACAGTGACTTAGAAGAGTTGGTGCTATTGTACAGGAAACCTCACATTCTGTATTGATAACAGTAACTCGTCTGCTTTACTAGCGCTCTCTGGGTTTATCTTAAAAGCTCTAAAAGTAGGTAGACGGTGGTTTTCTTAAGGTGTTGAAATAACCTCAGGACCCAGTGGACAACACAGGATGGGAAGTAATGGCTCCAACTAACACAGTGGTATCACAGAAATAAAAATCAAAAGTGCACAGCTGAGAAAAAGTGAAAACATCACCACAACCACCTGAGTAAATATTCTCTTTTGATTGAATTATTAGATGGGTTTTGTCCTAACTCTAAATTTGTTATGTTTTTAAATAATATTGACTTTTACAAATTGGGTGGAGGGGTCAGTGAGGGGTTTTACATTGTTTCTGAATAAACAAGGCAGCTATTCTGCATTTTATCATAAAGCAACCACATAAAAAGTGAATCCTGAATCATTATCTTCTGTAGTTGAACTTGAGTTTCTAGATTCTCATTTACCATCTTCTTATAGAAAAAAAATGTATGTAACTATTTTCCTTAGGAAATAATTAATGGGTTATCCTCTATCAACTTTGGTTGAATATAAGAAAGTCTGATCCATGACTGATTCTGGAGCTTGTGTTCTAGAATAGGGAACAACACTGCTCATGTTTACATTTCTATAAATTGTATACACTTATCTGAGTTCTGCCTTCTGGAAGGTGAAAGAATCGTCCCATTTCTTCTTCTGTAATGCGGTCCTTCAGAGACTTGAATTCCATTTTCATGTGCCATCCTTGCCTTTTCCAATTCCTTATATGACATAGCTGTCCAGCTAGGTAAAATTTAGTTTGCCAATGACCTCTTTAAAGTGTGAGATAGAAAAGCAATGGAGAAAAATCAATGAAACTAAATGTTGGTTCTTTGAAAAATATCAAGATTGACATTTTTTTAGCTAGACTGACCAAGGAAAAAGGGAAAAGCCAAAGATCACCAAATTAAGAAATAGATGAAGAAAAACCATTTGATCAAATCCAACATTAATTCATGAGAAAGACTCACAACTAACTTAGAATGGCTGAGAACTTCCTCATGATAAAGAGCATCTACAATGAATCTTCATCTAACAACATACCTAGTGGTATAAATGCTTAATAGATTCCCTGCTTTCCCTCTGAGGTCAGGAAAAGAGCAATGATGTCCACTTTGGCCACTTTTATTCAACATTGTGTTGGAGATTCTCACCAGTGAAAACAGAAAAAGGAAAAAGCAAAAAGAGAAGAAAAAGAAAGAAGGTATAAGACAGAAAATGGATCCTGTTGCTCCCAGCGGCTTCTATTTGGCACGGTCCACAGTGGACACTGTAGCAAAGACTTGGCTTTGCCTACCGAACATCCTTTTCCTCTTACGGGGAATCACTCTCCCATACTACGGACAGATGGGCTAACTCCCTGGCACAAGAGAGGGCATTTGACCTTGACCCAGACCAGGACCATCAGTTGATTTGGTCTTCTTTAGCCACACAGCTGATTCATGGAAGTAACTCATTGCCCCTGTGAACTTCATTCTAGATTTTCATTTGAGCTGTGGGGAAAAATATATCCTCTGTCCATTGGAGTTGCTGTGAATACAGAGCTTGAGCCTGGAGCTACTGGAAATTATCTTCAATGTTAAAAAAAAAAAAAGTGGGGTGAATGAAGCCAACAAAGAGAAAGTCCTGATAACAGCTTATATGCTCAGCCATTCCTGAAGCCAGGACTATGCACGGATTGCTCACATACATGGGCCATAGAATACCCTCTTGTTTCAGCCAATTTTAATTGAGTTCCTAGCACTGGCAATGGAGAAAGTCCTGACTAACACAGGAATTATCCAACCCCCACCCCTACACCTTGATTTTCACATTAGCCTTTGAAAGATCTTACTATTACCCTCTTAGGATTCATAAATCATGCTTTTATAATCCCTCATTTGTATCTAGTCCTAGGAGAACCAGGACTATCTGTTTTGTTTTTTTTTAGAATATCCCCAGTTCCTAGTGCACGGTAGGTATTTAATCAATATTTGCTGAATGAATAGAAATTCCTGGATGAAGAAATTGACAAATGGATGAATGACGATGAATGGATAGATCTGTTCAGAATTTTAGTTAGTTTTAAGCTCAGTTTCATTGGTATTTAATTTCCATGACTTATCGTCTCTATCTTTTAAAAATGTTGAACGTGCCCATCTATCTATTTGCACCTCTCTTCTCTATGATGTCTCAAAAATTACAGAAACTGTTGCCGAGATTGTGATCACAATTTTCTCAGTGTCCTTTCTAAGAAATAATTCATCCAGTCCTATAGATGTGAACTTGCTTAAATCAATAGGATGTACATTTATCATCTTCTCAACTACCCTGGACTCCAATTTTCTCCTGTTTGTAATTTTTCAACCTTTTACAGAGGGATGATTATTTTCTTTGATCATGAAAATGGAGGTAACCTGAGCCTGTGTGGTTCTGCATTTACTCTGCCATCTTTTACCAGGGTAACTTGCCCACAGCAGGTCTGTCCACAATTGCCTGCACAAACCTCCTTTCACTGTCTTCGGCTTATTTGAAACTTGCCGTTGTCCAGAAACTTTAGGTGCCCATAAAGTTGTGATGGGTCATGCCCCTTGTATGTGTCTCATTTTATCTTCTGTGCTCTCTTTTAAATCAAGTTTCTTAAAGAAGTCATTTTTCATATGTCTTTTTGAATATATTTGCTCCTCTCTTCTCTCCTCTCTCTGTCTCTCTGACTCTGTCTCTCTCTCCTCCCTCCGCCACATTATAAACTATCTTACAGGTTTTTACAGTTATATATAGTCAGAATTTCATTTTTAAAAATTTTTAATACTTTGTTACTGTGCTCTGTTAGTCTGTTTTTTTTTTTTTAATGTCTATATTTTCTCTGAATTTGAGTTGAAATATTCTCTCCCTAAACCAGGCCACCTGACTGGCTAAATCTTATACGCCCTTCTGTTGGACTCTCCCAGCATGGTCATGTTTTTCCACTGCCCCATCAACTCCAAGGACCTACCAGACCCTTCTGCGCAGATAACATGGCCATTTCCGCCCTCTTATTTTGAGCGTCTTCCTTCCATTTACCTTTTCTGATGATAGCAGCAACATTCAGCCTTCATTCCTCACTAACCTTGCTCTCGGTAAGTTATCACTTTTATTTCAGATTGATTTAGAGACAAAGGCCCTATGCTTTTGTTTGCCCTCTTACATCTCTCAAGGATCACTTTTACAATGACTGGCTGAATACGTGTGGGTGGGGATCTTTCAGTTCTCTTGTCTTAGACTATTTCCATATCTTTCAGTTCACTACATATTAATCAGAACTATGGAAAATTCAATTTTATTTAAGAAAACCCCAAATGCGTCACATAAAAATGCAAACATATAAATTCTACATATTTCATAACCATCTCCAAACAGAGAAGTTCCCTTAGGTCTCCTGCTTTCTTGATTCATAACTAAAATTAAGATACATAGTAATTATATATTTAAACAAACATGTATAAATGAAGACAACATCCCTAAATATGCTACCAGGCTTTGTGTGTATGTATCTGTCATGACATTTATCAGAGTTTTCCCTTTATTTGAATTATTTATACACAAATCTTTTACCTACTATACTGAGGCCCCCAAAGCCCGTGGAATAGTTCATTTCTGCATCCCCATTGCACCCTGAATATGGTAATGCACATGGACAGTGGTAAGTAAATACATTCCGTGGACTGAACTCGGACTCTGTGTAAAACCTATAGGATACAAAGGAATGTACTGTCTAGAGGCATTTAAACATAATTATCTGCACAGAAACGTCTAATATATTAAATATAAATTACTTTAGACTATTAATTAAAACAGAGCCAAAAAGGCTTCTGCTCAGAAATGCTTTGAACACATCCTTTAAAGTCCAGACTGCCTTTTTTTCATGTTATAATTCAGACAGGTCTTCCTGGTAGTTAATTGGCATTCGAGAAGCTGATGTATCAGTTCCCCTCTGATGATCCCCTCCACTTAAACACGAAGAGCAGTGAAACGTGCCCATTTTTTAGAATGTGTATATCAAAAGGCACCTCATGCTAAATGAATGATCTAAGGGAAGAACCAGCTTTACAAGGAGCTATACAACCATGCTGCCTGGGTTAGAAGGTCATCAAAACTTACATGACCCCTTTCTGCAAAAGCATCGTGGACAGCAGGTGGCATCCGGGAACATAACCATTCTGCCCACCTGAACAGGCCCTCCAGGTTAGGATTTTAGATGCTGAGCACTCACCAGCCCACTGTCAACCCAGCACTCTAAGATTTTTCACCAGTGACTGCAGTTTCTCCCAGGTCCCTGTATTTCAGCGGAGAATAAAACAATCCCTGTATATCACTTTGATAAGTTTGTAAAGAACTCTGCCGTCTTTGGGAAGGAAGCTGCTAAAGAAAGATGTCTTGGTTACAGTTTACAAAACAATTTCCAAAATGTGCCCCTTTGGCCCTTAGAATCAAGTTCAAAATAGAACCCTATAAAACTTACCTAGAGTACTACTGCCAAAGAAAAACATTCTCCCCATAATTGGAGGGCACACTTCAGTCTGTTACATTAGCCTACTAGGATATTAAATCTATATCCTAAGGCTGTCTTAATTGACCATAAAAAGGACAATTGAAAACACAGCATTTGATCACTGTACATACAACACTAGTGCTATAACTACCAAATGAGGTCATTTTGCAGAGAGCATCCAGGTCTGGGTTCTGTGTAAGCTGTCTCAGGGTTATATTTCATCATCTAATTTTAAAAAGCAATAGGATAATAACTTGATTGAGATTCAATGAAAGTTTAGACCACTGAATATCGTGCAAATTTAACATTTGCTTCCATCCACCATCCCTGATGGGGTGGGAGAGGGAGGGAGAGAAAGACATCTAACATATTTTCTAAAAAGTAAAATTGAACTTATCTGATGTTCATGGTGACAGCTTCCCGTGTCATTGAATTTAATGTTGTTATAAATAATGAGTTAAACAAATTTGGAGAGTCTGATTAGTGAACTTAGGGACCATTTTACAATAAAGAACACTGATGTCTAAATGGAGCATGCAACAATGGACAATTTGCTTAAAATGATTAAACCTTAGGCTCCTTTCCCAAACCCATAAAATAGGGACGATCATAGTATTTACCTGAAGGCACTGTTATAAAGACTACGTGGGTTAAGATATTACACGCAGCAAAGAGTATCAACACATCTTATGCATTATTATTACTAATAAGCAGGTCATGGTGGGGGACTGCATAGGGGGTGGTATCAGCTGTACCAAGCAGAAGCTTGCTCTAGAACCTAATCTTGCTTTTAGCAAGAATCTGCCAAGTCACTGGTCCAAAGGAGGGAGTGACCATAATTGTCTTCATTTCTTATAACTCCGATTCTCCCATGCCACTCTCTCATCCTTGTCCTGACAACACTAATGCTCTTTTCTTTCTTTTTAAAGATAATTTTTTAGAGTGATTGTAGAGTCACAGCAAAATTTAGAGGAAGGTACAGAGATTTTACATATACCCTCTGCCCCTACATATGCATAGCCTCCCCCACGCCCACCCCCTCAATTATCAACTTTCCCTACCAGACAAGGACATTGTTAAAACTGATAAACCTTCATTGATGCATCATCACCCAAAGCCCATAGTTTACCAAGGTTTATTCTCGGTGTTGTTCATTCTTTGAGTTTGGACAAATGCATAATGGCTTATATCCACCAATATAGTATCATACTAAGAAGTTTCACTGCCCTAAAAATCCTCTGTGCTCCTACTCATCCCTCCTTCCCTCTAACCCTTGACAACCACAGAAGCTTTCACAGTCTCTAGCTTTGCCTTTTCCAAAATATCATGTAGTTGGAATGACACAGTATGTAGCCTTTTTAGACTGGTTTCTCTCACACAGTACTATGCATTTAAGATTCCTCCTGGTCTTTTTCTGGCTTGATAGTTTATTTCATTTTAATGCTGAATAATATTCCATTGTCTGGATATGCCACAGTTTATTTATCTATTCACCTACTAAAGGGGAATCTTGCTTGCTTCTAAGTTTTGGCAATTAAGGATAAAGGTGCTAAAAACATCCCTGTGCAGGTTTTTACGTGAGCATAAATTTTTGACTTCTTTGGGTAAATACCAAGGAGTATACTGGCTGGGTCACATAGGAAGAGTATGTTTACTTTAGTCATTGTTCTTTCAATCCAGCAACGCCTTTCATTGCCAGAGGGCTTTCTCGAATTGAGCAATGCCAGCTTTTAAGCAAAGACTGAAAGGAAGGTGGGGCATAAATACCCCAGGATCCCTTGTCCCTTGGGTGGAATAATTCTGAGCAGGCTCCATGCTGTTTCTCAGCGTTCCCCTTAAAGATTGAGCTCCACTGACTCCCACCATTGGTTACTGTCTAACACAAGCTTCTCTAGCTAGATGCTTTCCCTTGCCTGTCTCAAGTCCCCACAAATCCACCTGTGTTTCCACCTCTAACTGCCCTTAAACCCTTATCTCAGGTCCATTCATGAGGAGCTCAATATAAGACAATCTTCAATGGTCCCTCCTCCCCATCCATATCATAATTCATCACACTAGTATCCTATGCTTTGTTTTATGTGCTCTATTGTCTTGGAAGTACAGACTTTTAGACCTGTTTTCCACTTACTGCCTCATGTACCTTCTTCTCGGATGGCTCTAATGGTTAAGGCCTAGACTTCCACCCTGTTCCCTTTATCACAGCCCTGGTGGTCAGGGTGGGAAGGATCAGATATCAGACCCAGAGCTGGGGAATAGAGGCTCTAACTGGGTCAAGGCACGTATGAGGCTGAAGAACATATGTACCTCTCTGAATATCTATGGATGTTTTAGATTAACCAACAGCACACATCTCCTAGAATATCTCAATACTATATGCTTCTTTCTCTCTCTCTCTTTAGGCCTATTCTCTGCCCTTTGTGGTGTTGGGGGGGGGGGTGGGCAGGGGAGATTAAACTATAATCCACTTTGTATCAGAAAATAAATTTTAGACTATTTTAAAGTCTGGCTGCATTTCTACTGAGTTTTTATTTGTTTGTTTGTTTGTTTGTTTGCTTATTTGTTTATTTATTTTTTGAACTGATATTTACTCAGAGAGCCTCATTCACCAACACAAATAATAAGATCTCCCAGACCCACCCCCAATTCCATGCATTTTTAATTAGGACTAAATACAGATTTTGCAATGTTGAGACAACAAATATTTAAAGAGATGCAATTTTTAGGCACTCCTGTGTAATAATAAATAATGTAATAATAAAAGACACAAATTAGAGTTGATTTCTTCCTCCAGGGGATAAGTAAAGTATACCCAGCTAAGAGTATTTTAATCATACTATTTTGTGTACTTCCTCTCTTTTATATTAATCACTCATCTACTTTAAGAAACACTTCTACCTAGCAGAGGGTTTTACACTAGATCAGGAGACCACAGTTATTTGAGAACATGTCAGTTGTTTGTATTCATTCATGCATTAATTTCATAATTGTCTGAACTCCACCTATGTGTTATGGAGACACATAAAGGTTTTAGAGTTGAGTAGAAAATTTTATTTTAACTAGCTCAAATTTAGTTTCTTCCTTGTGTGACAGAGGGTTCCAGTAATGTCAATCCCCTCAGCTTTGAGGAGTTTACTAAATAGTTAAGAAAACAAGACAAACAAGTGAAAAGTGACATATTAACACAAAAAGGAAGAGCTTGAGTAAATCTCAAAGGAGGGACATAGAGAGAAATGGGAGGAGGGACTGGGTTGCAGATTTAGGGGAGAAGAGGAATGAAGAAAAGCTGCTCTCCCTGCAGGTAACCATGGTGATGGCAGGATGGGAGTGCTCAGAAGAGGGCAGAACACTTGTCAAATTAGAACACTGAGAACGGGGGTCTCTGAGGGCTGTGCTGTGAGGAGTTGCATTGGATGATGGTCAAATCATGAATCACTTGCACTTTAGGTTTGGGAGGGGCGTGTGAAAGTCCGAGGTGGCTGGGCAAGGCCAGAGCACTGGACACAGTTAAGGCTCCAGGATATCAGCTGGTGGGGGCAACTCAAAGTGGGCAGATGTGGGGGTCTTGGGGAATTCGGTGGCAAAAGGGTTGTGGTCCAGGAGCCTGGGGCACCCTAAGGCATGGTGTGAGGGGGAGGCAGGTCCCACGGATGATGCATGGCAGTTAGTGAGGGGGCATACATAAGAGGAGGACAGCAGCCTCTGAATGCCCACATTTGCCCAGTGCCATCTGCATCAAGATGTCCGAGCACTGCTCCCCAGTGAAACCTTAGAGCTTCTTTATCATCCATTTTAGGGGTAGCCCATGTAATCCTGACCATCATCTTGCAGGGCAGGCACTGTTACGTGCCCCATTTTATAGATAGAGACAGAGTCGGAGAGGGGAAGGACTTATCCAGGATGGCACAGCAAGCAAGGGACAACATCGAGGTTCAGATTCAGCCTCTGTGGAGCTTCCTCCATGTCGCTTTGCCCTAAAAGAAGTGACACCAGGATGGTTTGGACATCGGGGAGCCATTGCAGTTTTGTGCTGAGGGCAGCGGCATGATGAAAAGAAAATGATAACTATAGTAGTCGCACTCAGCTGAACTGACAAACCTTTCCTTGAAGCTGCCAGAGTTTTCCTGTTTTGGCAGAAGTTTATTTTTCACACAAACCACATTATGCCTCACACCCCGATGAAATGTGTAAATGAATGAAAGTTGCAAAGAACGTCAGAGCTCAGGGAAGCTGTGCAGTTCAACTATAAAACTCTCAGAGTTCTGTTTTGGTTCTGACCTTCTTAAGCTTCCCAACAACGTGGGCTCTCAAGTCCCCCTAGCATGGGGGCTACATCCCAAAAGTGGTTGGTCTGGGTTTGTCCTGCAGCTGGACTGAGCTCTGAATCTACACCAACCTTAGCATCTTTACTCTATGCAAACTTCTCATGGAGAGCACAATGGCTAAAAACAAACAAACAAACAAAAACAAACCCAAAAATTTGCTGCCCCACTGGCTGCATATATCAGACATGAATAAACTCATCAGTTAGGAAGCCTGCAGCACTCTGGCCCCCTGGGTAGAAATGAACACACTCACTCTGCTCTACAAAAGAATATGGGGGTTTGGAAATCCCATTCTCTAATTCAGTACCTCTCACACCCAAAGGTTATTCTTTTATGTACTGGAAATGCGCAGAGAGAAATAACAATGTCACGTGATTGCCAATAAGCACCACTAAACACCCACATGGCCTGTTTAGTGGTTTGAGACTTGGAGCCTGAAAGCTTTCTTATAGGACAGAACACATTTTACAGCAGGGATTAGCCTTGAGATTAGAGTTTAATGAAACAATCACTAACACCGGAGGCTTGGCCAAAAGAACCAGCAGACTCCAGGGAGCTCCTGGTTCATCTGGGGAAGACACATATTTAATAAACCATGAATAAATAATAGAAAAGAGTCTAAAGTCAAGAGATGCAGAGGAGCCAAGGGACAAAAATAGGGGTTGGATGTATAAGAATATGCCTGAAAAGCAATTTAATGTTTGGACTTTGCAATAGACATTCATTCCTGGAGAAACGCTGTCACCTGTGAATAGAGAAGCATGCCCCAGGCTGCTCATTGCTGAGGGTGACGCCAGAATAGGCTAGGGCACGCGGTGGTAACAAACAACTCCGCAGTCTCTGTGACTCTGAATGACAAGGATTTCTTTCTTGTCTATGACTCATGTGCCATGCAATGAACAGCAGATTCTGATGATCATAGACACCCAAGGACCCAGGTGGGGATGAAAGAGAGGATAAAGAACTGAGCACCAACAATTATGTACTTTGGCCTGGAAGTGACACATGCCACTTCCACACACATTTCAGTGGTTAGATTCAGTGACTTCCAATGGCTAACATCAAGAAAGTAGGGAAGTACAAACTTTTATGATCAGCAAGAGAAAAATACTAAATATTAGTGAACATTAATACATCTACCACATGTATAATGGTAAAAATCGGGAATATGTGTACATCACATGTAAATATATATTTATGAAGGAATATTATGCAGCAGTTTAAAAAACTTGAAAAGTTAAAATGCAAATTACAGACAATTGAACATGACAGTTTCTTATCTAAGTATAATCTTACCTTATCTGAGTATAGCTTACCATATCACAAAGCTCTATGTATCAGTGGCCATATATTTGTGTACTAAATATCCAGAAAAACCTCTGGATGTTGGAAAGACGTCCAACAAACTACTAACTGTGGTTACCTCTAAGAGAGGAATACGGCTGCAGGGAGAAGAAGGGGGCTTTTGTTGTTTCTGAATTATGTAAAATCAAAACGAACCCATATATAGCATCTAAACTTTTTTAAAGATGTATTTTAAAGAGGCATTTATCTCTTGCTCCTGGCTGTTGGTGCTAACCTGTGGCTCTATGTTCATTGCAGGAAATTGACTGAGAGCAATTTTGACCTCCACAAGCTGCACAAATCACTCATGGAGCAACCCTTCTATATGGGAGGAATTTTCATTACTAGTTGCTAGTTGGCCCTACTTGGTCTTGCGTCTGGACTATTCTGAAATGTTAATTCCATGGGAAGTCACCTTTTCTCTCAGCTTCTATGTAAGCCAAAGGTGATGAGTACTCATCTTTGGCACCCATGGGGTAATATCCTGGGGAATGTCAAGATTCCAAATGTTTTCTTGTTCCTTCATCATTTCAAAACTGGTGTATCCTCTTCCCATCCCCAATTCCTCTTTCTTCATGATTCTTATTTAGGCTGAAAATATCATGGTCCAAAGAATCATGGGCACAGTCAATCCAACAGATGCCTTATTTTCCCCAAATAACATATTGTTTTAAATTAAGCAAAACATACAACTTTTTAGAAGGGTATTAGAAAGAAGGGTATTTAGAAATGTCAGGCATTTCAGATACAGGGCAAGCCAGTGGGGAACGAGTGTGTGGCTGGATTAGTACCTGGAAGAAGAGGCTCCTCTAATCTAACTGTAGATCTGGCTTCCAGGGTAAAAACGAACAGTAGTTTTACTGATTGAAATCATGGAAGTAACTTGGAACATTCATACAATGGAATATCATTCAATGATGAAAAAGAATTGAGCTATAAGGTCACGAAAAAAACATGAAAATATCTTAAATGCATATTTCTTAGTGAAAGAAGCCAGTCTGAAAGGCTATGAACTATATGACTCCAACTATATCATATTCTGGAAAAGAGAAGACTATAGAGACTGTAAAACAGTCAACGGTTGTCAGAGGTTTTGGGGTGGGAAGAGATGAGTGGGTGAAACACAGGGAATTTTTAAGAGGTGAAACTACTCTGTATGATACCATAATGATGGATACACATCATTATAAATTTGTCCAAACCCATAGACAGTACAACACCGAAAGTGAATCCTAATGTAAACTGCGAACTTTAGTTAATAATAATGTACTGATATTGCTTTATCAATTGTAACAAAAGTTCCACATTAACGTAAAATGTTAATAATAGAGAAAGCTGTGAGTGAGGGAGTAGGAGTACATGGGAACTCTCTGTATTATTTGCTCAATTTTCTGTACTTAAAACTATTCTAAAAACATAAAGGCTATTAATTAAAAAAAGAAATGTGAAGAAGTGGAATTTTACAAAAAAGAACTTGGAAGGTTTAGACTATAGTTTGAATTCAAAGACATGCTATCTCTACTTTGAGGGGAAAAAATACTCAAAATGCTCTTGAAACGGGAAGGAAGCAGATCCTGGTGACGCCTTGCTATGGCAGGAAGAACTGAGAGCAGAGTCCTGACAGGAGGCACTCCCTCTCCATACACTGACCCAAAGGTGGCTGATTCAGGCTTTTTCTCTACTTGAAAGACAAAATCCACTTGAGGCAGCACAGATGTTGTCATGGCTTGGACCCTGTCATGAATTTTCTTTTATAGTTTTGCAAAATAGAATATATTTTGCAAATATTTTGATTTTTTGCAATGTTTTGTTTTTCCCTTTCCAAAGAAAATTATACTACTGGCTCCTGTCACCCATCCCTGCTGGTAACTGAGGGATGGATGGGCTGAGCATCTGGACACTTCATAGACAAGCAAGGCTCAGATTCAAGTTGTGGTGTGATTTTGGAAAATTCACTGCATCTCTCTAAATGTTGGTTCTAGACCTACACAATAAATTGATTACGATTGAAGAGAGGTTTATGGGGCCCTAAGGATGCTCGGGAAGTCTTCTGATAGCCTCATGAAGGGAAAAAAGAAGGGGAAGGGGATTAGTTACAGGTAATTCTGGGCTTCCCCCTATTCTCCAAACACAGACCTGTGCTTGCTGTTTTCTAAGCTAAATTGTGGCAAAAATTCCTTTAAAAGAAAGGATTCTACTGAACTAGGTGATTGTCAGATCCCCTTTCTGTTTTTAAAATTCTACATTTCAGATTAAGTTGCTGAGTAGACTCACTGAATGGTCTTGTGAGTAAACTTTTATCAAAAGCTGTACTAGGTTGAGTCATGTCCTCCCCAAATCCATGCCGATCCAGAACCTCATAACGTGACCTTATTTGGAAATAGATTTTTGCAGATGTGATTTTGTTAAAATAAGATCAAACTGGATTAGGATGGGCCTTAAATCCAGTGCCTGGTGTCCTTATCAAAAAAGGAGAGTTATACAACACAGAAAGACAGAAGAGAAGGTAAGTGGTTATTCAGGACTTGAAATGTGGCTTGTCCAAACTGAGATGTGCATAAAGTGTGAAAAAAATACACACTGGATTTCAAAGACTTAGCACAAAAAAGTAAAATATCTCAGAACTGTTTATATTGGGCATATGTTGAAATAATAGTATTTGTGATACACTGGGTTAAAGTACATCATTATAATTAATTTGACCTGGTTCTTTTAATTTTCTTTTAATGTGGCTATTAGAAAATTTAAACTTACTTCAGTGGTTTACATTATATTTGTATCAGACATCACTGGACTAAGGTATACATGATCTCTGATGTCTTTTCTTGATTCACTACTTTGAACATTGTTGTTCAGGGAGTTCTGATTTTCCTTTACAATTATTTTTTTAAACTTTGCTGTAGAAATTCTCTCTCACACACACTGGATTCGTTTTGGAACATTCTAGTTTTTTTTTTTATGGTAACTTTTCTCTTCCTTAAAATAACTGCCAGATATAAAATAAAATTAACTTTGTTCTTAAGTACTAGATATATTATAAAATGCTGTGTGACCTTGGGTAAGTTATTTAACTTTTGTAGCTTCAATATCACACCTGTAAAATAAGTTGGTTTTGAGATGATCCATAAAAAAGTGATTCTCAAATCTTCCTTTCTTTTAAATATATTGAATGGTTCTGGGGAACTGGTATTAGCAATAACAGTTCACTGTGCTAAGGGTGCTGCCTCCGCTCCTGGGGAGAATCATTGCTCTCTGTTTCACTAACTCAGTAAGAAATGTCTACAGAAGCTCAAAGTGCAATAATTAGAGCTGAAGTCTAAGGGATGTTGGAGCCATAGAGGAAACCTAAGCTCATCTAGTTCAAATGCTGTGTTCTTCTTGTGGAAAACTGTGGCCCAAAGGGAGTAATGGCCTGCTAGTTAAGTCACCAGCTGGTCAGGAGCAGTAGATTGGCTCTGGTAAATACCGATTACTAGTTAAATGTGCTTCATGATGCATCATGCTCTGACAGGAGGGCAGGTTGAGTGACACAGAACTGCAGAACAAAGACTATGATACATGATTGCACATCCATATATAGTTTCCATCCTCCCTGAGACCACGTCTTCCTATTCTCTGTCTTAATTTACCACACAAAGTGTAAAAGACAAAAAAAAAAAAAAAAGGATTTGAAGGGGTATAAATTAATAAGGGTGTCTAGGAGAAAACTCCACATCTCCCATTTAAGTTGAAAGTCATCATTTCAACCTCTCTTCAGAGAGATTAGAGACTCAATAGAAAGCTACTTGCAATGGCTTTAGGTGCCAAAATGTTCTGAAGTACCAGAAGTTTCAAAAACATTTATATTCTTTCGAGCCTGGTAAAATGAAAGATGAGTCATAATGTTCCATTCTGTTTAGACTGAGATGTATCAGAGTTAGGTAAAGTCATGATAGATACAGATTCATATTTATTATGAAAGACACCAAGCTATTTTTAGGTGTTTTTTCCCTTAAATCTCACTCTAAATTGCTTATCACCTTTTGATTTAGCACCAGTTAATTTGTGTGTTTAAATATTTTAATGACAGGTTATAATTTTAATAGAAAAGCAGTTTAGCAGAAAATCACAGGGTCCTATGGCTTCTAGGAGAGAAGAGGGGAGAGAGAGAAGAAAGACAGAGAGAGATAGAGAGAGAAAGAGACAGAGACAGGCAGATAGACAGGCAGACAAAGCTTTGGAGTAGGTAGAACCCAGAACAAGGGTATAGTCTGACTCTGCATTTCCCAGATATAGAGACTTTAGCAAAATACATACCTCTCCAAACCTTCGTGTTCTTGTATATGAAACACAGATAAACCTATCTCATTTAAAATGCTCTAAGGATTATTCCAGGCTTGTCACTGTAAAGCCTCTAACACATGTAGTATACTATAAATGTTCATTTCCTTTTCTCTGTGTTCAATGCCCCCTAAAGTGAGAAAAAACATGTTGATTTTGGGTTCTGCACAGAAAGTTCTCAGGGCAATAACTGTGAGGAGTATTTTCCAGAGGTTCTCAGGGCTGGGAAATCAGAATTATCAAAAGAGTGCGGCAAAAGTCAAGACCCAAGGGTGAGAGAGAGGGAATGGCAGAGTACATAGCTGAGAGGCTCAAAATCAAGAAGGAACTAGGTAGAAGAAATGGCTGAGAACAAAAGTTCAGAGACCATGACACAGTGCTTCTACTTCATGTGCTGGACAGTCCACTGGGGATAAGCAGAGTGTCTGAAGACACTTCATAGGACCAAACACCCATCAAGTCATTTCTGTCCCCAGGTAGTGCAGGCTGAGAGGATGGCATGGTATATATCTCAGCTCTAGGAAACTCATAATTCAATAGGGTGTCCATGCAAACTCAATCTAACCAAGGTGCTAGGTCAAATGGTTTGACTGAAGGTGTCCAGCACCTCTGCTATTGTTGATGCTATGTGTGAGTTAGTTTCTGCTTTGGATTATCCTATTAATAATTCAACAGACAGAGATTTGAGGACTGGTTCCACCATTACTGCTCATGTGATTTAAATTCTCTAAGTCCTAGTCACTTTGACCATAAAGCAAGGGTTGTTATATAGGATTAAAAAAAAAATAATGAATGAAAGATGAGACACAGTACCTGGACTAGAAAAAAGACTCAATAGTTAATAACCATAAAGATGGAGATGATAATGTTGATTCCATCTTTTGGATATTCCCTAAGCCCCATCAATTTTGTCCAGACTTCAGACTTCTTCACCTTATATGTAGTTCAAAACCTGCTATAGATAGCTCGCATCAGATAAACCCTCTTCCTATCAAGCAGCCCAAAACAAATATCTTCTGGACTTTGAAAGAATACCTAGATGGAAATAAAGAAGGTATACCAAGGTCTTAGAGAAATTTAGCATGAAAGACTCCAATGGAAGAAAAACTAAATGAATATGGATGATGAACAGTGGATGAATGCCAACATGGTATGGTGTTTGCACCAGCAGAAATGGGTAAGTGAAGGTGTATGGAGCCAAGCAAAGAAACACATGAAGAAAGGGGGAAGGGAGAGTTTCCAGGTGAAATGCATAAATAAATTCCAAAGAAAGAATAAAAATGAGAATTAATCAAGAGTGTGCTGAGCCGTGGCACTGCCAACCATAATCAGAGGGCTTCTTAATTGCTTGTCAAAGACCAATGCATCCTGGCAAAATGATCCTCAGCTAATGCTGGGACTTTTTTCCCTTAACATAGCTTCATTTATCATGATTAGAAAACTAGTCAAAATTGATTTCTGTTTATTTTATAAAGAAACTCCCAAGGGAACCCTTCTTCCCAGTAGGTTTGCTAATTTTTAACTTAGAAGGGGAATACCCTCAGAATATAAAAAACCACGTTATATTGGTTTAGAAGGTTAGGGCACATAAATATTTAGAGTCTATGGGAATTAGGAAAAAATGGCAAACTTTTACAAAACACCTTAAATCCTCAACGTGAGCCTTTTAGCTCTTTTCTATGTCAAAATGGGCAAATTAGCAGCAGTTTTATATAGGCAAAATGGCCCAAGCTTTGGAATCAGACAGATGTGTGTTCGATTCTCAGTTCTGCCATCAATAGCTCTGTAACCTTGGGCAAGTCACTAAAAGAAATATCTGAGATTTAGCTGAGGAAAAATTAGGTTGCTAATACAGCTCAGATTTTCTGGGAGGATTATTTTTTGTATACAAAAAATATTGGCACAGAGAACCTGCTTTACAGATGGAAGTGATGGAAATGATGTCCTACAAGTGCAATAAAACCATCTTTCAGATTCCATGAGGTCAGGACCTGTGTGTTTTGCTTTGAGTTATATCTTGGCAATTGGCACAGAGTCAGATATACAGTTGATGCTCATTTTATCTATTTAACACTCATGTTGCATGTTTTATATGCTAAAACTGTTATGTGTTTATTGAGTATTCATTTAATCAAAGAAATATTTGTCAGCTAACGACTGTTATTTATTCATTACATGAAGAATATGAAGCATCTACTATGCCCCAGGCAATGTACCTCTTTGAGGAGGAAACCCTGCTAGAGCCTTGAGAGCAGTGAGTAGTCTCACTCATTCTTTGGTCCATTCATTCTTGCGTTCACTCATGCACTCACTTGCTCACCAAATCTTTACATTTCAGTTTGGCATTGCTATCTTGGCCCACTATCATTATTTTAAATAAAACACAGGTCAGTTTGCTCTGTTCCCTAGCTACCTAAGAACTTTATTATTCACTTACACATGCCCCCTCAGGCAAATCCTCTATATTCCACCACGATTTTGTTAATTAGGTAAATCATATCTGGAGGACTGCAAGAAGATTCCTAATTGGGGGCCTTGCATTGTTTGCAAACAAGCTGTGGCAAGAACAACCAGACAATGCCAGCAGAAGGTCAAAAAACATCCTTTACTCCTGTACAGACATTTCACTCTACAGATTCCAGAGATCATGTTCTCTTTCTGAAAGTGTAATCACAGCAAAAAAAAAAAAAAAAAAAAAAAAATCAATATACATCTTGGCCCCCGTGAAACAACCTTATGAGGGGGCCTTAATGCGATCTCCAAGTACCTAGAGATTCCCCACAGCATTCTGGGCTCCCTGATCATTCTCAGATGCATTTCCTTGATCCGAAAAGGCCCTCTGCCTGGGATTTAGTGCTTAGGACTTCCCTGCTCCCTTTGGTTTATGCTTAATCCTCACAATTAATTCCAAGCCTCCTGCCTGGGGAAGTTTCTGCCATAGAATTTCTTGGCATTTACCCAACTAGAAAGGAAGTGATTGATGCTTTCCTTACTCTTCTGCACAAAAGCTGAAAGGCTGGGCAGAAATATCACCTGCCTCAATGCTGGCCTCTCCCAGGCTCACCTCTTGACCCACGCTCTTGATTTCATCCCTCACGTCTCCTCAGGGACATTGCTCCATCAATTACCCTCTCTTTCTCTCCCATCTTCAATTACTTCCTCTCTACTGGCTACTTCCTGGCAGCTTACAAACATGTTTAAGGCTTATTTATTCGGGGAAACTAAAGAAAATAAAAATCCTCTTTTCGATTCTACCCACCTCTGAAGTTATTTCCCTATCTCTTACCTTCCCAAGGCAGGCGAGCTTTTTGATAGAGTTCACTCCCTATCTGTCTTCTCTATTTCATCACTCATATACTCCTTGACCAGGGCAAACTGCCTGGCGGCCTCATCAATTCACTGAAACTCTTGTAGTAATGATCATCAATATTTAAGTAAAACTCAGCTCCAGAGTTTATTCTGCTTGGCCTGTACTTCATTTATTCTATGGTCACTCACTCATTGGCATTCTCCGCGTGGTGAGCACCTGGCTATGCTTTGGGCAAGAGTGTTCACCCTCTGGTTTTTACCACCCATCAGTAATAAAGATATTGGTAATGGATAGTTGCTGTACAGTGAAAATGGATAGTGCTGTGGGGTTGGGCAACATTTAGTCACGATGTGAGATTCAGAGATTTTTTTTTTCTCCTGGTGTTATTAGCATTTAAGTGGAATTTAAGAATTCATGATCTGAAAGGGACCCAGGAAAAAGCACTCCTGGCAGAGGGAATGGCAGGTGCAAAGGCAGGGGGTGGCAACAGACACGGCATGTTTGGGACAGTGAATGCAGGGTTATGTTTCCGGGCCATAGGGAGTGAGGGAGAGAGAGAAGGTGCAGTGTAAAATTGGGCAGGAGAGCTGGTGGCGGTGATGACTTTGACCATACGAATAGGTTTTGACCTTCATTCTCAAGGTAATGGGGAACACTGGTGACACTTCTGCTCTTGTGTCACACACCCATCACCCAGAATGCTAAGCTCCAGGAAATACTTAGAACAAGTAAAAGAGAAATCTCACTATTTCTCATTCTTGTTATACTGAGAACAACAATTCACTTTGTTTTCTGCGTAGTAGGAGATTGTGGGTCCAAACCTTTGTTGGCAAAGGGATGCTGTGATGTAATAAGAACTATATATTTGGCTTCTGCTCCAGTTCCTGACACAGAGCTCCTAAGTCTCTTGGAATTTCCTGGGTAATACAAGCATCTTTTGTTCTAATGAGGCAACTACTGGTAGGTTCCCGAGAGCTTCAGAATGGGAGTGACCGTTCAGAAAGATCCAGCCATTGTTAGAAGCTTAGATCTTTTAAGCCCCAACCCCATCCTCCTGGGAGGGGAGAGGGGCCCAAGATTGAGTTAATAATCGACCATATCTACATAATGAAGCCTTCATCAAAATCCCTAAAGTGTGGAGTTTGAACAGCTTCCAGGCTGGTGAACATACCTATGTGCCCAAGGGTCCTGCACTCAGGACCCGTCCAGACTTCACCCTATGTATCTCTTCATCTGGCTATTCATCTGTATCCTTCACCACATCTTTTATAATAAACTAGTAAATGTAAGTAAAGTGTTTCTCTGTGAGCCATTATAGCAAGCGAGCAAACCTGAGGAGGGGTTTGTGGGAACCCTCAATTTATAGCCAAGTCAGACAGAAGTGAGGGTAACCTGGGGACCCACTACTTGCGATTGGCATCTGAAGTAGGTGTGGTATTGTGGGACTGAGCCCTTAACCTATAGGGTCTGTGCCAACTCTGGGTATTAGTGTCAGAAGGAATTAAACTGTAGGACTCCTAGTTAGGGTCCAGAGAGCTGGGAAATCGCATGGTGAGGAAAACCCAAACATTTGGTACCAGAAGTGTTGTGAGTAGAAAACAGTTATTTTTTAAATGTGTTCACACCTAATGAGTCATTTGAAAGAGGAATTCAGATATGTCACAGTGCATGATTATTAATTGATGTGCAAATGCTATCAATTAAGTATAAGGCCAAACCTACATACACATTTGAACACACACACGCACACACACACACACACACATACACGCGCTACCCACCTGCAGGCATCGCCTCATTTATTCCTAAGCTCCTAAATTAGAGCTTGTACTAGATAAATAAAAAAAGACAGAATATTTGTTATCATCAAAAACAAATATTAAACTGAGCTTTAGATAACATAAGGATTTCGAAAGTTAAGTGCAATTTTATGGTATCTTTTAATTTAGAAGTGTATTGCAGATAAAACATGGCTTTGGTATAAACCATTGATGTATTGTGTTGTGAAGATCAATGAATTATTAAAAAGATAATCTTTTAAACACCAAGAAATTGTCTTCTAGTGTACTCTAGGGGCCATGGGTAAATGCACTACACATACAAATTCACCACCGTCTTGGCTATAATTTATACAAAATCCAACATAACCACCTGACATCACAGAGACTTGATTCTCCTCCCACCTACTCAGCTAATGTGAGACTCTTTGCACTGAGCATGGAATTAGAAAGGGGTCACTGCATTAGCACTCTGTTCTCTATTCCCCAGACAACTGAAGGAAACATAGTGATTCCTTACCTAGCTCACCCTGCAAGGAAAGACTTATTGTGCCAGCTGATGGGTGACAATCTATACAAGTTGGTCCCTTAGGTACTGCCTCAGCTGCAAGAGCCACCTCCCCCAAGGTTTCCCCCTTTCCCCAGGCAGCCCATGTCCACATACTAGTTTAAGGCAAGGATACTTTTTTAATAAGCAAGTGATTTAATAAACACGTTAAACTCCAGCTCAGAGTCTGCTTCTCAGAAACCCTACTTGAGACAACAGCCTCATCCAGAATCCCAGCCCCAAATTATCGGATGTAGTTTTTGACTTCACTCCTCCACACTTCTGTTTGTGCCATGACATCTACCTGAAATGTCAACTACTTATCCATTAGGCAAAATCCAAGTCCTTCATCGAAGTCTAATTCAAATGTGCCATCTCTGTTGCCATCCCCACAGTCGTTTGCTCCTTGCTCTGTGCTCTCAGAGTCCTCTTTACTATTAAAGTACTTTACTGTTCAATAGACCAGCACTGTACAAGAGAACTATAATATGAGCCACACGTGAATGTTAAATTGTCTAATAGCCACATAAAAAAGTAGAAAGAAACAGGTGGGGCTAATTTTAATAATATATTTTACTTAACTTTATATTAAACTCAAAATTATTATTTTAATATGTAATCAATATAAAAACTCTCCATTAGATTTATTTTTTTACAATTATTTTCCATACTAACTCTTTGAAACCCACTATGTATCTGATACTCACAACACATCTCAGTTTAGGCCTGCCATATTTCGAGTTCTTAATAGTCCCATGCAGCTTCCTCTATTGGACAGTGCAGATGATAAATGCCTCAAAAACATAAACATTAAGACTTAGTCCATGGACCGCCATGCAAAGGTGTCTGATAAATATTTGCCGAATGGATGAATGACTAACCAATAATGAATGAATGAATAAAGAAATGATCAATACAAATTCATGAATATACATTTTGGTTACCTGGCCTAAGCCTGGAATTCATTCTATGCCCCTATTATTTGCTATTTTTAGAACAGTGCATCACTTTACACCTGTATCATTATGTATTAATACTGTACAGCATTAGTAGCTAAGGGTATGGACTTTGAGTATAAACTTTAGAAGACAGAGCTCTGCCACTTAGTAGCTTCTGAGTTTGGGCAAATTCCTTAACCTTTTGAAACATCATTTTCTCATCTATGAAATGGGGATAGATAATAGTGGCGCCTAAGGTTGCTGTGAGAACCAAATGAGGCATTGCAGGTAAATGACTTTGAACATAATAGATATTCGATGAAAAAGTAGCTAACGAAGCCAAAAGGGAGGCTGAGAACATGGAGGAAGAGCAGGCACAAACATAGCACAATGGAGTAATTTTTTTCATTCATTCATTATTCATTCACTGAACTGATATTTTGTATGCACCTCTCTGGTGACCATGACCTCTAACTGAAAGGAGTATATTGATCAAGCACTCCAGCTCTCATGCACTGAAATCCGTTGCCACATTTCTTGCAAGGCCATTTCTCCACATGCTGCTCCCAGCCAGTTACTGAGGCAGTGTCATTACTGGGGAATTCATGACTTTGTGCAGCTTGGGCCCAAGAACCCCCCGACAGCACTGATGAACTTCTTTAGAACTGCACAACAGTCTCAGGTGCTTCCACCCAGTCTTTCTTCCTTCCCTCTCTTTTTTACTCAGGGCCAGTCAGACCTGCATCTTCGTCTGACAGCTCTCCCACCTCCTGGCTCCTTCCTCATTTCCTCTCCCAGGCATTTCCCCTAACAAATTTTTTTGCAGTTATACCCTGTCTTGGTATGTGCTTTACGAGAGAGCCTAGACTATCCCAACCACAACATGCCTGGCACTGTGACAGCAAGTGCTAGAAAAACACCTGTGAACAAGAAAGATAAGCCTGCTGCTCTCATAAAATCTTTGTTCTTGTGGGGAAACAGATAATAAACAAATAAATAAGATAACATCAGATTGTGAGATATGATACCAGGAAAAGAACACAGGGTGATGCTATGAGGTAATCAGGGAAGGGCTCTCTAGGAGGTGGTATCTAAGCTGAGGCATGAACGACAAGGAAGCACCAGTCATGTACAGATTTAGAGCAAAGAAATGACACATGCAAAGGCCTCCAGGCAGTAACAAAGTCTTGTGTATTCAAAGAACAGAAGGAAAAACAGTGAGGCTCGTCTTAGAGAGTGAAGCAAACAATGTTTGGAAGTTAGACTGAAAAACAAGAGGGGACCTGATGGTTAAGGGGATGGTAAGATCCTGGGTTTAAGCCTAAGTATGATGGAGGTGGGGAAGAATGATGTTAAACTAGAGCGTGGCATGATTATATGTGTGTGTGTGTGTGTGTGTGTGTGTTTGTTTGTTTTGTTTTAATATCCATATTAAATATAGATAAACCCAGAGAGACAGAAAACAGTGTTGGTATCTGGCTGGGGCTGGAGGTAGCGGGGATGGAGAATTACTATGGGGTATGGCTGGGGATGAGGAACATGTTTTGGAACTAGATAGATGTGGTAGTTCTTTAACACTATCAGTGTTCTAAATGCCACTGAATCATTCACTCTAAATCAGGTAATTTATGTCATGTAAATTTAACCTAAGTGAAAAAAAGAAATAGATCACAGCTGATGGAGTCCAGCCTCCTCATCATGGCCTAAAGGCCCCATATGGTTATTACCATCAGCCCCACCTCTGCAACTCTCCTCGTACCACTCTACCCCTTGCTCACTAGTCCCCGGTCTCTCCTTCTGTCTGGCATTCCTCAGACACACTAGGATGGCAGCTATTGTCCTCTCTCTGGTTAGAGCACTGATTCCCCAGATTTTGCATCTTACCCTCTTAATTCATTTCAATGTTTCTCAAATGTGACCCCACTAGGAAGGTCTACTATGGCCACCCTATCTATAGAGTTGCCATCATTTTCCACTTTATTTTTCTTCCTTGATCTTATCACTACCTCAATTATATGATTATTTGTTAACTGACTATCTCCCCCAACTAAAATGTGCCTTGGAGTATAAACTGTTTGTTGCCAACGATATGCTCAGCATGAAGAACAACACCTGCATGGCATATGTATTCATGGTTGAATAAAAGAACAGATGGATAAATGCCTCTAAGCAAAGGACCATGCTACTTCCTCATACAGAGCTTGAGATGCAGGAAATAATAGAGGTCTGTTTAGGAATGAGTGTGGGGAGGGGGTAGATGGTGTCTGATTGCTCTATGCAGACTAGATTAGGGTAGGGAAGGAAGATCAGGCAGAGATTACTGAAGTGGTAGTTTGAATGATGACTTGACCCATGTGGAGCAGTGGAAGGAAGCTGGCTCACAGAGTTAGGAGCTTGGAGAAGAGTCAGGTGGAAAGAAGGTAAGTGTCTTCAGGATGCAGGGGTGAGGGGAACTGAAGGAGGCCATATGCAGCCAGGCTCCAGCGAGCTTATGGGTAATGGGCTATGGTCCAATGACTAAAGGCCAGCTGCAGAGTTTTCTGAAAGATGCAGGTCCTTGCTTTCTGGGATCCTACTTAGAGAGATCAGAGGATGGCCCAGACCTAGCAAGTTCACCCAACCCAAGTCTAAAATAAAGAGGTTAATTTTCCTGTGTGTCAAACAGAAAGCCATTTCAACACTGGTATAGTGCATTTCTCCAAGTGTTACTGTCTTAGTCAGTTTAGGCCAATATAAGAACTACAGACTAGATGGCTTAGATAACAAACATTTATTTCCCATAGTTATGGAGGCTGAGATATCCCAAATCAAGGTGCCAGCGGAATTGGTATGTGGTGAGTACCTGTTTCCTCATTTATAGACAGCTGTGTTCCAACAGGGTAAAGAGAGAGATCATCTCTCTGGAGTCTCTTCTTTTATAAGGGCACTAATCCCATCATAAGGGCTCCACTTTCATGACCTAATCACCTCCAAAAGACCCCATGTCCAAATAACATCGCACTGAGGATTAGGGTTTCAACACATGATGGGGGGGGGGCGGTGGGCACAAACATTCAATTCATAACAATTCATAACAATTAACCATGCAGAAAATTTGTCTTCTACTATAAATTAATCACATTTGTACATTACCGATTATTAGAAACCTATTACTTGATTCAGTCCACATTACAATTTTGTTCACTTTGCTGTAACTTCATTTGAGAGTGAAGGTTCAGCATGTTGTTAATATTACTTGCTATTTCTTAGGCCACATTAAAATGGCCTGGATCTATTTTTGCTTTGCTCCCATTTTAAGACACATCTGTCAAAACTGCTGATGCTAACACATATAATTTTGTGATTTGGTAACATATTAAAAACTGAGACTTTTCCTTTGAATATCTAATTGGATCTCATGATTGTGAGGTTTATCTGTTTGGGTTTGCTTGTTTGTTTTCAATCTGTGATAACTAATTTACACAGAACTCGGGGCTCTCAGTTGTCTGCAATTAGAATTGCAATGACTTTGATGTCTGGTTTCGTTTTTTTCCCCTCTCATTCATCGAGGACACATTTCTTAGACAATTGTCAGGCAAGTATACAGTAGAGTTGTTTGTAGCTCACAAATTTTACAAACTTTATCTTGGAGAGCCAAATGCAGAAAAATGTTTAGTAATTGCTCTATTAAGTTCAATATCTGTGAAAAATAATTATCGTATTTGACTCTAGTATAAAATGCCAACCATCTAAATAAAAAGAGCTGAAGGGTTACTATATCCAAATTCCTAGAGCTGCCTGAATGCTTTTAGTAATTTGGAAAACTCAGTCAACATATTGTTGTATTAAAAATAAAATTGCACTGAGCATTTCAATTAGTTGCTTTCCTGGTTATTTTTAATTACATGCTAAATTACAGAACAACTTGTGGTGGTTTTGTTGTACTTTTTAGATGTTCTATCGCAAACTCTTCTGGTATATAATAAAGTAATGAGACAATTTATACACTGAAATTACTGTTTTCCCCTTCTAAGTAGACATCTAGTGACGTGCTCACTTACTCTAACCAGGCTTATTTGCCAAAATATTTATTTGCCAAAAATATTCTGGTTTCCTCTATGAGACTGTGTTCAGAGGAGGCAAACTAACCCCTTTCGAATAACCTTTATGAAGGCAAATATTTGCTCATGGAAAGTGGATTTGATTTTTGGTAATGGTTAAATGCCCTCCAGAACCAATCTTGCTGAATAAGCTTAATGAGACCAGTATGCGTATGTGCTGTGTATATGCAATAAAGTCATATATAATAATAATAATAATAATAATAATAATAATAATAATATATAATTCTTATCAAGTGCTTTCTGTGCCTGCCACTGTTCTCAGAATTATATGTGTGTTAACACAATCTTCATGACAACCTTTGCAGTAAATAATATTATCATCCTCATTTTACAGTAGAGGAAACTGAAGCACAGAGAGGTCAAGGTCATAGAGCTCTGAGCCGATAGTTAAGAATGAGGAGTCAAAACTGTACTAAGCATCAGCAGTGCTCTCAGAGCCTAACTTTCTGTCTGCATAATCGAGACAAGTGACAAGTGCTTTCCAAGGTTAGAGTAAAGCTTTAAGGAGCATTCACACATGCAAGAGCTTGCATTCATGCTAGCACACGATAGGAGCTGATATTTCTAAACCATTTCTTTCTTGAGATTGTTGCTATTTTGCCTGAGTACATGCAAACCTAAAGTGTGGCTTATTTTTCAGGTCAAGACACCAATAATAAGCATAATCCATCGTCTGCTCAACTGTGGCCAATGGCATTCAAAACTATAATACAATTCTCTGTAATGCTGATCACTCCTGGTTCTACTATGATGGTATTTTCTGATATAAAAGTGACATCTGTTTAATAAGTGCATGAACAGGTAGAGGGACAATGGAATAGTTTTTTTAACACATGAAATCTTCTGGACAATCCAAGCATATGAACTCAACAATATATTGAATTCCTATCATACTAACTGCAGGGGAATCTAAGATGAGTGAAGAAGAGTCCTTGAGTCCTAGCCTAATAGAGGTGTCCACAGCTCTAGAATGTGATTTTCCAAAGTATGCTCTTTATTCTTCCATCTTTAAAGGCACTGTGGATGAATTTTAAAACAAACAAACAAAAAAAAGAGTGGGAAATACTGGGATCCACAAAGCCTGCTTCTTTCTAGGAGGACCTTTTTGATATCCAGGAAACTGGGAGTCTCCAAGAGAGTTCCAAAAACAGATTTTCCAGATATGTTCCAGCAACTTATTTCACCCAGAGTCTCCGATAGAGATGGGGTTTAGTGAGAGCCATGCTAGATGCTGCTGACATGGGGGTGGTGTGAAGTGAGACCTGAGACAGTGGAAGAATTGAATAATAACAACGAAAACAAGTTATAAAAAACCCCTCCTCTATGACTGAACATCATAGTCCCATAAACTTTCTGGGCTTCAGGTGCCTACCTCCAAATGGAGATCAGAACCTCTGCCCTGCCAGATTTATAGTTTCTGTGAAGACTAAGTAGGACAATAAATGCAAGTACACCTTGTAAACTCCACACTGACTGCCATATATTTTACTCTTTGTAAAGAGCAATTTTGTCTATTGACTCCATGACTGAGACCTTACATTCCAATGAGGTGCTAGAAAAGCTGACCTCAGAATGTCCAGCTCAGTTGTTTACTTCTAACTCTAGCAAAGGAACAATAAAGAAAGGGGTTTAAGGTGGCCATTAAGTCCTGGGCCTTCCAAGGAGGCTGAGGCTCAAGTGGCGTTGCGACCAACGCCTCACAGTCCTCACTGAAGAGGCCGGGTCTTCCCAGCCTGTGCAATGGCCCATCACAGACAGTGGCAGTTCGGGACAGCTCTCGGGAAAGGTCTCCTGCCCTGAGCATATCTTTTGATGGGGCTCTCAGGTCATTAACCGCCTGAGAGCCAACTATGATCCCTTGTGGTCTGTCTATGTCTAGATTCTGGGAAAGGATCCTCTCTGCCTGAACCAGCAACCAGCAATTAGTGCCTCCAGAACATGAAGACTAGGTGACTTATTGGAAATATATTGAGATGCTAATGCTTTGTATTTTGGAGCTAGAATATTAGATATAGCACTGAATCTGTGGAGTATTATATTTAAAAAAAGAAAAGTACTGGGAAGCAATACTCCAAACCGTATTCATGTTTTAAATAAATTTTCTGCGGTGAGTGGCCTATACCACTTCTCAAAGGAGAGCCTGCGCTCTTGAACGAACCTCTCTGTGAATAGTCTTCCCACTAGAAAGTCTTAAATGTCATGTCCTTCAGATTCCTGTATTTTTTGCCACTCTTTCTTTTAATTTGGAAGAATAAGACTTTTAGATTAAACAATATTTTTAGAAACGCACACCTGATTATTTTGTTTACATGTTTGTTTTGTGTAAAGCAATATTTGAATACAATGTAGGTAGAGGCTCTCGATCGTGTGTGCCTCTTGTATCAGAACTCACAGCAGAGATGTCTGTCAGAAATGTATATCCAGGAAATGGAAGCATCAATTTGAACAATGTTATTCAATGGATACTGTGAACCAAACACCAGGAAAATTGTTCCTCTTTGCCTTGCCTGTTAATAAGTTTCCAAATTTACAGACCATCTCTAAAGTCTATACATGAGACAGAATGGGTGCCAACCTGCCCCCAAGTTCATCCTAGTTTCCTATATGTATTTTTCCCCTCCACTCCATTCCACTGAAAGTGAGTTGACCTAATTCATTTGTGAAGCCAAGAAAAATGTGTGTGTGTGCGCACGCATGTGTGTGCACGCGCGTGTGTGTGCACACATTGCCCATACATGTGAGAGAGACAGAGAGAGACAGATAGAAAGGAAGAAAGAGGGAGCGAGGAAGATGAATACATGGATAAGCACAAGTTTCCTAAATCAAGAGTGCTGTTGTTAATTTCATGTACAAATCAATTCAAAATTTTTCAGGATTGAAAAGATTATGGCATTTAAATATTTGAGGCATTTTTTTCTTTTTTTTTTTTTTTTGCGAAAGAAAAGATTTTCTGTGAGAATTATTTTCTGTGACTGAAAACAAGGTTAAGGAAAATAACCACCTAAAGAGTGACTCTCATTCATATGAGAATGTTTCACTGAAGTAGCTTAACAAAATGGTCAGCCACAATAATGATTATAGCCCAGGGAAGTAAATAAGGCAACCAATAGCTCAGGAAAACTATTAAAGGCACAGGATCTTAAAACACCTCAGGCAATGAAACGTTAACTTTCCTGAGCCTAAAACTATCCCCACCTTCCCAGCTTTCTCAAGACAGACACTTTATAACAGGTCACAGGATAGGAAAAAAAAAAAACAAAAAACAAAAAACAAAAACTATTGCTCCTAGAAAAAACAGGCAACTTGTAAGGGTTTATCAGCAAGTTTACATTGTGAAGGGCTAGCTATACTTAGGGGTAGCTAATTGAATGCTGTTTCAGTGCTGCTTCTGTCCAAAGCAGCGAATAATCCTCATTAAGGCACAGAACATGTTTGAGATCTGAGTATGGTAAGGATCACAGAACTTCAACAGCACATGGGGCCTTTGAGGCCATCCCCAGCCTAGGGATGGGAAGGGCCAGCTGAGGGAGACCTGCACTGGGAAGGGTTTCTCTCCAGGTAACCAGGAAGAATGCAGTGATGGATCAGCAATGCCCGTCAGAGGCAATAAGGACAGAGGGATTTGACACCACAGGCATTTGCCATTCTATTTCGAGTCCAATCCCTCATTTGACAGAGGAGAAAATTGAGACATTTAGAATAGATTTGATCAAAGTCACATGGGTTCCATGACCCACAGTCCAGTTTCTTCCTGATAGTCCCTACAACAGCCAGATCAGACATTTCACCTTTATTCTTCTGGGTTTCACAAAGCTTACTATGAAAAGGGCAGCCCATAATGAGGTAATGGAGATGCCAATCTGATTTGCCTTACTACGACAAGGCCGTGGAGAGTACAGACAGGCAAGGCCTGCATGGCATGTAAGTCATTTTCCAAAAGGTTGTTAGGTGATTTTTGAAGCTTAGTCTCAAAAAAAAAAAAAAAAAAAAAAAAAAAAAGTACCTTTGATGGCTAACCAAAGAGACAAAAATAAAAACAAACAAAATTCACCAACAATAGCAAGTAAAATACCTGATGTTCAGCCTTTTTTTAACTAAAAGCGTATGTTCTTAAAATACTATTGAAACTTATTGAGGTTCAGAAATGCAATTCAGCAGCCAAAACCCACACAGCTCCCTATATTGTGTACCCCCCTTCTCCAGAGTAGGGATCCACCATGCTTTGAAGCCATCCTTAATTTCAGGAAGCAGCGTAGGGCTGGGTGCCCTGCTGGAATAAGTCCCTTGGAATAACCCTCTCCCTTTCTCTTCTTCATCTACTCAGGCATTTTCTGCCCAGGTCTTCTCCAGGCTGGATTCTCTAGGGCCTGGGAAAGAAGAGGCAGTTCTCCAGAGAGTTCTCCACCTAATCAAGCCCATAGCTGTGGTATGTTGAAGGCTCTTTCCTGTTATTAGCAATGAACTAAAATGTATTTCCTTCTGTGTCATTCCCTATACCATGCTTTTCTCAGACTAAGAGTTGCAAACTATGCCCACAGACCAGACTAAACTCTGTAAAATTTTGTAAGTAAAATTTTATTGGATTCAGCCAGGCATGTTAATTATCGTCTATGTCTGCCATTGTTCTACAATGGTAGAGCTCAGTACTTGCAACACAGAGCACATGGCCCACAAAACTGAAAATATGTACTGTCAGGCCCTTCCAGAAAAGTTGGTTGACTTCTTCTAGACTGTCACTGAAAATGAATCTTTGAGCACAGTCTAAAATGATTTTCTCCACGCATTAAAGAGAAATCTTTTGATAGCTTCTTCACCATAGTTAAAGGGAAGCATCTCCTGCACAGATGTAATTGTATAAGACTGTTTAACAAGCACAGGTTTAAAAAGAAGTACAAAGAAAGGAGCTCACAACCAAGTAGAGATACACAAAAGGCATAGTGAGAGGAGTAGTTACCTACTATTTTTCTTCGATGAGCAGAATGAACTTGAAATTTAGAAGGACCAGGAAACATCACAGGGATGAAAGGGGATCCGCTAAAAACTGGGGAGGTAAGATGTCTTTGGGGCACTTGGGAATGGGTTCAAGTTCAATGGCACTTGGCTGAATATAATATTGGCTAAAAGCACACAGTAATCTGTAGGAAGTCACAGCAAACACAGGGAAAGGGTTGGAACATACAGATAGCCCATGACCATTTTTCATAAATTGAAAAGAGTAAATTTCAAAACTTTCCCATTAGAAAGTTGAATTTTTAAACTCTAGCAGAATTATTAAGAAAAGAAAAATGTCTCAATGGAAAAATGCACAAATATTACAAGGTGATAGTTTTGAGAAACAGAAATGAACATGGTCAAAAACATATGGCAAAGTTCAACTTTGCTGGTAATTAAATAAAAACAAGTAATAAAATAGCAATGAGATTCTGTTTTGTCTACTAGAATAGCAAACGTTTGCAGAGATAACACATAAGGTTGGCAAGAGTGCAGAAACAGGCATCATATCCATATGGAAATGCAAAGTGGTGCAGACATTTTGCTGGGCACTGTGGCAATGTTGTAAGCTTTAATCTGTGTACAGCATATAATGAGCAATTCTACTTCTAGAAATTTAGTCTAAGGAAAGAACTATGAATACGAATGTTTATCACAGCATTATTAATAACAAAAGAAATTGGATATAGTCTAAATGAATAGCCATAAGCATCTGGTTACAAATATTTGTCCTATAGAATACCTTCAGCCATTAAAAGCATTTAAAATGAGTTTATAAAACATAAATATTAGTAACATACACAAAATGTTTATGTGTATATTTATGTATGTAAATATATACAGATATATTTACAATGTGTGTATATTTATTACTGCATTTGTAATTATAATTATAATGGCTAGACATTGAATTAAGTATTTTTATATGTTTTCTTATCAGATCTTAGCAATTCTATTAAATAAGCAAAAGTATTGATAAGGATAGCTAATATTAATTGAGAATTTGTTTCATACTAGTCACTTTGTCAATCATCTTCTATGGGTTATATCATTAAATCTTGACACAAGTGTATGAGGTAGGCTCTATTATTAATGCCATTTTATAAAAGGGGAAAGGAATCCATAAAACTTTTCTAAGGTTACATAGAAAGTGTATAGTTCAGCAAAAATTTAAAAGCACAAAGCAAGTCACTGAAGAACCTGTACTCTTAACCTCTGTACCATATTCTTAAGGCACTATTTTTTCTTCTCTGATGAATGGAAGCATACAGGGATGGAGAATTGAAAAGATGATTGGATGGATAGATACATGGAAGGGTAAATAGATGAATGGATAGATAGATGGATAGGTGGAATGGTAGATGAATGAACAGATAGGAGGGTGGATAGATGCATAAATGGAAAGATGTGTAAATAGAAAAATAACATCAGTTATTTTTTAGTGGTTCTTTTATTGTTTTAGTTCCTTCTTTGTGCTTTTTCAGGAATAATTAAAATTTTTTACAATGTATTTCTTCTGTAACCAGATTACAGGAGAAATATATTTTAATATATTTTATACGAAATTAAATTACACTGCAAAGCAAAAAATAGTATTTGAAATATTATGGTCTTTGTATTTCTCTCTTGAAAAAGCGTGATTTAGTTCTAGGATGAACAAGAGCTGAACAACATCCCCCTTCTACTGCTATATATAGTCCCAGAAGAATAATTCCAGCACACAGCCAAAATACAAAGCAGCCTCCTGAATATCACCCAAGAATCTGTGGGTAAGTCCAGCCAACCAAAAAAATGTGCAAATGGGATTTTTTCCCTAAAGGAGAGAGATTTGGACTAAAGCCATAGTTGGCTAGGAAAATAAGGACGAGAAGGAACACTGGGTGGTTTTCATAGCTTCTACTTTATATTACAAGTTTGATTTGAAGGAAAAATAGTATGGGTGCTGAAGTAGTCAAAGGACTTTCATCCAAAAATTGGACAAGGCTGAACAATTTGAGAAAACGAAGTGGCCGAAGTTTTGTTGTTTGAGAAAGACATGGAGATGTCTTTTACGTCTGAGCTGTTTCCAGTCCAATTGTATAACAGATGAATTGAAGAAGTCAGAGTTCAAATTTAATGCATTTATTTCAGCGATGACATTTCTGGGAACATGTTCTATTAGTGTTAACTTTAGGTGAGTCAAACTCTACAACAAGAGACATGGGAAATAGATTCCCCTCCGACTTCTCTCACTTCCTCTTTTTTCCTTGGCTTACCCTGGGCCACAAAAGGTGCCTCTAAGGACCTGGAAATTATAGGTACCAGGTTGCTACTATTAACTCAATATCTTGCTTTGTCTACTGCATCAGACAACTGAGAGAGCCTCATTTTGTTACCTGTCAGCTCTCCTAATTAGAAGAGCGGAGTCCAGTTCTCTCTTCTAACACTCCCACCACAGGGAGCCTCCCTTTCTCAACTGTATGCCTCTGCTGGCTGCCAAGCCATCTAATACCTGAAAATTTCCTTTCCCAAGGAGTGGAGGCTCTTTAAAGGGCTCTTTACTTTAAAATTCTGTCACCTACTAGAAAACATCAGCATTATGTTGGAAAGAGGGAAAGGAAAGGACTTGTCATGTATGCATGAATGAATTCAATCAAAAATGTATTTATTTATTTATTTAACCCTAATTAGACACTCTTATTATTGGCCAGAAACTGTTCTAAGAGTTTTACTTAAAGTAATTTTTTAATATACCTCTAAAAACCCCACAAAGTGGGTATTATAATTACGCCTCTTTTACACATGAGGAACCTGAGAAAACAGGAGGTTAAATATTTTTCCCAAGATCACAGAGTAAACTGAAGAGTCAAATTTGGACCCAAGCAATTTGGACCCAAGCACTTGGACTTCAGCAATATGTTGTGATCATTAAGCCCCGACGCTGTCTAAGGCACAGAGCAAAGACGAGGGACTCAGTGATGGCCAAGAAGATCTGCATGACAGACGACCCTCCCCTTTGCTCTCTGCAAACAACACAATGGATATTAGAGGCCTTACCACCCCAGATGTGCCAGGATTTAATTCTCATGGCAGCTCTCTAGCAAAGTTTGTTTTTATAAACTGCTCATACAGATGAGGAACTAAAATTTCGACTAAATATTTGTGCCCAAAGGGTGACAGGAAGATGCATAGTGTCTAGACTAACATGTGACAAAGCATGGGCTTAGTATCAGTGTTTCTCAGTGTGGTCCTCATACCGCCTGCATCAGAATCACCTGCAATGTTTGACAAAAATGCAAATTTCTGGATCCACCCCAATCATACTCAATCATACCTTTGTCAACCGGCATTTTGCACAAGCCCAACCCTGCTCTCAGGTGATTCTGATATATGCCCAAGTCTGAGAACTTTACCAACATTATGTTGCTTGTTCTTTCTCCTGCTACTAAATACAATTGTAGTGATATGATGGTGGTGATGATGATGATGAATATGAAATAGTATGGAAAGCAGTTCACATACAATGGCATGGATCATGAGTGGACATGCCCTGCTTTTATTTCTCATAGCTCCTTAGCAGGTCATATTTTCACAGTGAAATGGCATGCCTGTTAAGCCCTCTCACTTCTTATGCCTTCTCTTATGCTTTCTGGATTTAATGGCAGAAAACCCCATCGTCATAGCATCAGGTGATAACGTTCTATAAAATCCTATCTCCAACCCATGGAAGGTGGTGAAACCCAGATAATTGAAATTAGTGAACTTTCTCATTGGACACATCAGCTCTCAACATGTTAGAGGCAAAGACTAGGTTCATTGAAGAGTGGGCTTATACATGCTTCCTTCATTTAAACAATAAAAATATCAAGATATTATTTTTCCTCTAATATCCCAAGAAGGAGAGCAAGATGTTCATATCAGAGAGACTGAACAGAAAACAAAATGCCTTGGTAAAAATCCTACTAAGGCTATATGTAATTTTTTTAAATCAAATATTAGATTTTATATGAGAAAGAATTGTGGAGGAAGGGGAGAGGAGAAAGGAGGAAAAAAGCCAAGGAAAATATAAATCACTCTTGGTCCTTCCACGTATTTTCTGGAGCACAGTTAAGAAGTGAGGGGACACTGCGGTCCCCCAGCCCCACCCTGCAGAGGTGACCACTTTAAGAACCAGGCCAGTCGTCTGCCGCTGGCCAGGGCTGCCTTACGTGCGAAAGCATTGGTCAGACACAGAACAGGAAAAGCCTGAGCGGATCTGAATGCCGGTGACATAAGGAAGCGAGTGACTATTCATATCTGGTCTTCACATCTGTCACACCGGGATGATATTAGTATCCATGTCCTGGATGGCTAGGAGGGCTCATGGCAGGGCAGTTAGTCCTTTCTTTTTCTGAGTAATATTCTATTAATAAAGATTAACACTTACTATGTTATGAATATTTTTGTAATACTTCTGTTCCTTATTTCATATCATGGTAATAACATGATAACAGAGGTATAAATTGAATCATAATTTACATGTTCTAAAATTCTTGCTATTTATTTTTTAAAGTTCCAATGTGAATCCTAGGTAAGAAAAGAAATCATCAGTGTGTGTGTATGTCTCTGTGTGTGTGTGTATTCAGGCTTTTCCAAATCAAGTTTACTGAACTTAGTTAACTTGATTGCCTTATTGTTAAACAGGGATTTTTAAAAAATTAACATTTTTGTAAAATAAAAATAATACGGCCTCATTATAAAAAAGGAAATAAAGAAGATAAAAGTCAAAGAAAGCAAATATTGCCTGTAATCTGACCACCCAGAAATAACATTTGCTAATATTTTGACATACTGTTTCCAGCCTCCTATATCTTTTTAATGTAAATAATCTTTTTTATTGTGTGTGTGTGTGTGTGTGTGTGTGTGTGTGAAGAAAATGCCAAAACACCAACCCAGAAGGCCTATTTAAAAAACTATGTAGATGGGATCACATTCTGGAACTCAGTTTTCAGAGAACTTAGTCACCACTATGATGAAATACAAGTTACATAATAATAAAATTTAATATTGAAACCCAAATTACAAAATGCTATCCTATTTATATTTTATAGCTATGTTTGTTGCATTCTCTTCTTAAAATGGAGCACAGCTACCTCCAATTTTCCCCAGTCTGCTGTGAGGAATAAACAACTTAGAGTCAATATCCTCGCAGAAATGCAATGGGAAAAGGGGACGGAGGGCAGAGCTATAGATGTGTGACTTTGTTTGTAGCTAAATAATACCTGTCTTCCTATGTGCTTCAGCTACTCCTAGGGCTGATGTAGGGGTGGAGCAGTAAAGAAGATAAAAATGCTTGTTGATCATTTTTTTCTTGCCTATAATTAATCACTTCTTGTCTTCAACATGCATAAGTGATGGCTAATAACGATAGTAATAACAGTGCTTATGGTGATGCCAGCAAACGTTTACTGAGTGCTTAGTTGTGTGCTCCTTACTGTGTCTGCACGGTAGTGCATTGTTGCCTTTAATCTTCATCAGACAAGTAGAAAAGAGGTACAGTTAGCGTGCCCATCTTACAGACTGGAAAACTGAGATTCACAGAAGTTAGGTAACTTGTCTGTGGCCACACCATGAATAACTGGCAGAGACTGGGCCAACCAAGTTTGTCAGACTGGCCATGCTGTCTCCCTAAGAGAGTTCCCCTGACAGGTGACATCAATGGTGAAGAGAGACTCAGGGACACAGAGGACAATAAAGGAATCCCCAAGGCATGGAGTTTTGTACAGGAAATACATGTTGGTTCTGTTTTACTTTCAAGAATAAACATTTTGTTAAGAAAATACTTACATGCTGACCCTTCATGTACTCATTAGGCTACAAAAAATTAAAATATTTAACTAGATAATATTTTATAAATAAGCTTGATATTAATTTTGAGGAACTGCCAGAGGAGTATATCATAGCAGGCTTTTTAAAAATAAATATAGCATTCAATATCTAATTAGCTTTACAAATGTATTTGTTGTATTCTGCTTTTTTTACTTAATATTTGACCTTGACATTTTCCCAAGTCATTATTTTTCACGGCTACATAATTCTCAATCATATGGATGTACCAGAATTTACATAACTTTTCCAAGAGTTGTTTCTGTATTTTCTTTATTGTAAATTGTGCTCCAAGTAACACAATTGTACATAAAAACTTTAAATATGTACATGTGTATATATATTTTTTTAATTCTGAAAGTTTTAAATATAGACTGGAACTGTAGAACACATTATTGAATGTGGTAAAATAAAACAAAGCAAACCTATAAAAGAGCATGAACTGTCCTTAGGTGACTTTATAACTTAATTTTCATTAGACACTGGTTAAATAAGATTTCTTTTCTCTTTTAAAAAGCGTCTTCTCAACTTCAGCATTGGCTCTTAATAGGTAATTCTGATTGAATATGTAATAAAAAGAGCAAGGGGAACAGTGTGTTAGCAGAAGGAACATTTTGTAAACATTTCCCAAATCATTCAGCCCCTTCTTTCCTAGCGTGAGAATCACCTGAAAAGGCCCAACACAACTAAAATGTACCATGCTCCATCGGAGTCAGAATTACTTTCTATGTTCAAGTCCTTGAGATGGATTCTGTCTTCACTCTCTAGGGTTTGACTGAATGGATCAAGAAAATTATTTTTATGACTCAGCATTCTATTTATTATATTCTTCTAAAAATTTTAGTTTATCTTTATTTCAGCAAAGAAATTAAAATTAAAATTATGTTCCTTATACGCTCAAAAAATTTCTTATTTTATACACTAAAATGCATCTGCTTTATATACTTCAAAGTTTTTTATTCAAGATAACAGACTGAGCTGAAGACTCACTCACTCCTACCTAAATTCATATAAACATAGATGTCTAAGAGGATACACATAACATAAATAATCACACATAAAATTTAATAGGAGAATAAAATTCCTATAACATAGAAATCAGATGGGATTACAGATTTTAAAAATTAAAAACATAGCAAGTATTTCTACTGGTGCCATGCTCAGAAGGGGTAGGGGCTGAGAAAAGAATGGGGTGTAGGGGCCACACACCAGGTGATTAGTTATGATACAACAGCGGGAGAAGTTGACCCCACCACTGTAGCAAGTAACAACACTAAGAGCATGAGTTTCTGTCTCTTACGGCAGCAGTGACTAATGCAAGCTATCTCAGTGAATACCAGATGGCTCTCTTCTTAACTGTAATGGATGCTGAAATACACCTGTCAGATTCCTCTTCAAGGTGAAGGATTTATATTCACAGCCATAAGGAACAGTCTTAAATTTTTAGTCCACTATGGAATCACCTTGGCTGAAGATCATCTTCTTCCTTAAGGTCATGTTCCTTTCCAACTGCCCACATCCAATAATACATAATCATTGAGCTATAAAGGCCTGGCCCCCTTGTCCCAATTCAGAATCACTCTGAAGGGCCATCCTGGCTTCAGAGTTCCCTGGGGATCAGCTAAGCTTTTAGTGAGACTTCATCAGAGCCCAGTTTCCCCTTTACCCAAAGCTGCTTCATGTCCCTCTCTTCCACAGGTGATGACTACCAAAACATTCCCTAATAAACTTCCTGTACACCAATCTCCACCTCTGAATCAAGTTTCTGGGACTCCAACTCATGACATCATACGAAATCCAGGCTTGGGCCCCCATGCAAGATGGCCCAGTGGCACAGACTAAAGCTTCTACAGACACAAATGCTTTCACGTAAGTCTCAGATAAACACAGCCATTAAGTTGCCCTTGGCCATGTGACCTTTCCAAACATATTATACAAGAATAAAGAAAAACAGCAGCAACAACAAAACACTGATGTTGGAAATAATAAAGGTAACAATACATTTCATTTGAAAGAATCGACATAAACACAGAGGAAAAAATCTTTCCTAAAGAGGCACTGGGTATCAGAGAAAAATGCTCTCAGAGACATTGTATCACTGGATTTTCATAGTCCCAGGAGATGGGCATTATTCAATCTGTTTTACAGATGTGAAAACTGAGATTCATAGTATAAAATCCCTCACTTGAGGCTAGGAATTGTATCTAAATCTTCTGAAAATTATCATAAAAGTAGAGTTGACCTGAATATCAATATTAGTATTGAAGAGCTGAATAACTTGTAAAAAAAAATAGCATCATGTTGACATATAACAAAAAATTATTAGTTTATAACTATAAGATGTTTTTTGCTACAGGGCATGACAAGCTTGTTAATAGGCACCATTGGCCATTGATTTGGGATATTAGAATAGCAGCTGGCCTCCTTCAATCAACCAAGCAAGAGTTATCCATAAGCAGGATGGACCTGGCAAAGGTCCAAAAACAAAGCAATTTGCTACTTTCTATTTCCCTAAATCCATCACCAAAATAACAGAGCAAATGCTCCCGTTCAAATCTCTTTTATATATGCTCAGGCTGAATTAGATGAAGGTCCTTGGCAAACAAAACATTCAGTATCCACTTTAGTATCATCAATACATAAAGCAATCAACCCAGCCCAGTACTATGTAAATGTAATGACAAACATTTTACTAATAAACTGAAAACATTCAGAACACTAAGCCAGGTACTTGTGCTGAGAGTTAGTTTATAGGGTAATCGTGTGGGTGGGAGAGAGAGAGGATGTTGTGCTCAAGAGGCAGGGACTCCCATTGCAAAGTCGAAAATATGTGGAGTGACAGGAAGAGGCAGAACAAAATCTATATGTATTATCAGTATATACCATTTACTCACAGGGCTCAAAGTGAGCTTTGGGAGCCCATCATCAAATTATATTAATTGATCTAAATAACTACCATTTACTCAGCAGTGGCTATGTGTCAGCCTCAGATTTACCTTAAGCATCTCCTTGAATGCCTGTCTTATTGGAGAAATGGAAACTTGGAAAAGTTAAGCAACTACCCCCAGGTTGCAGAGCTATTAAGGTAATGGCATTCAAATCCAAGTGTTCAGACTACAGAGCCTGAGTGTTTTGTCACAGATACTGTGAGGACCAGAGCTGGGATGGTAATAAGCATGTATGTACCCAGCTTGCTAAGCTCCAGGCAACACTGGCTTCTCTCCCTGGAATCGAAGCTGGTGGGAGCTGAATAGAAATTAAAGGAACATACAAGAAGTATCGATCATGGATGTAGCTAGGTTGTGATTCTGGGTGGGAGGGGACTGTGTCAGCAAATGGGGGGACTTAAGAAAATAGAAAGCTTTTTGTAGTCTGCAAAAAGTTAGGCAGCTCATATAACATTGTGAAGCCTATTTTCTGCCTCTTTTAAAATGCTTAGAAAAATCAGACCTGACCTACTTTTAAATAGCTCAATCTTAGATACTCAGGTGAAAACTACAAGGACACAAATGTTGAAGATAGAGTCTTGGTGCTTTGGAGTGGTAAAGATAAAAATATTAGAATTTCTGTGCTCAATTCACCAATAACCTCTTAGAGGTTTATACAGTCCCTAAAGGCTGCCACCCCTACCCCTCTATTCTCTACCTGTAGCCAGCATTGATGCCTCTACCTCCAATCAAATTTATCTAGTCTCTGAGAACCTTCTAACCAAGACAAGCAAGCTGTGAGAAGTCCCAGCCCACAGGAACGTTTCAGGAATCAATCTCTCTGCTCTCAGTTCCTGCCTAGGTGGTTATAGAGTGCTTTCAGCTTCTTGTAAGCCTGGATTTGTGCCTCAAATAACAGGAACCATCTTATTGAAATGTACCTGAGCACTTTTCTTTCCAGATTTTCCTAGCTGACCTCCCCCATCTTTTTTGCCAGAGGCATCCTGTTGCCTTAGGGAGGATTAGGGTGTTGAATCAAGAATGCAAAGAGAATAAAAGGTCAATATTCAGCCCACAGACTTTAGCAAAACAAAAGTCTTGAAAACCAGGCTTTGCTGTGAGAGAAAAAGCTTTCTAATTTGCAAACATTTTACTGTAAGCTTTAGGTAGAGCTAACTCAGGATTTCATGAAGGAGAGGTTCCCACTAGCCTGAGATCTTTTTAGCCTGGGTAAAGAAGACTGGGGAATGCTGCTAAACTGAGAGACAAGATGGGAAGTTTCCCTTGATCGCAAAAAAGTCTGGCTTTATTTAGGAAGTCATTATGCTACAGAGCTTTATGTTGTAAAGGTGGGTATGTTTTCAACACAAATGAAGTGATGGCTAATAATGATAGTAATAACAGTGCTTACGGTGATGCCAGCAAACATTTACTGAGTGCTTAGTTGTGTGCTCCTTACTGTGTCTGCACGGTAGTGCATTGTTGCCTTTAATCTTCATCAGACAAGTAGAAAAGAGGTACAGTTAGTGTGCCCATCTTACAGACTGGAAAACTGAGATTCACAGAAGTTAGGTAACTTGTCTGTGGCCACACCATGAGTAACTGGCAGAGACTGGGCCAACCAAGTTTGTCAGACTGGCCATGCTGCCTCCTTAGCTAAAAGAGCACCCCCAACAGGTGACATCAATGGTGAAGAGAGACTCAGGGACACAGAGGACAATAAAGGAATCCCCAAGGCATGGAGTTTTGTATAGGAAATACTTGTTGGTTCTCTTTTACTCTCATTAAGAAGAATGGCAAGGTTTGACTCTTAGAGGCTTTGGTCTTCCCTAGTACCCACATAAGAGTAGAAAGGTGCCTTGTTTTCACATGCTAAAATTACCAGACGTTTCTAAAAAATAAACTTGGGTGGGCTGGAGGTGAGTGAAGCTCTCCAGCTTAGGGAAGATTGAATGTGCTCTTTTTAGACTGGAAGGGGTTAGATTCTGGAGTATGTCTGTAGGCCTTCTGGAACATTCACTGTGCATTTTAAAGGTCTCAGAGGTCCTACTGTTTAAAAAAAAAAAAAAGATAGTATTCCCTAAACTTATTTAACTTCAACATGTTTCCCCCATTGTGCCTTCCTATTACCATTCTGTAGAATAGTTTTCCATAGACAGAGGTTTGGGAAATTCTGACTCAGAACAAATAGAAACTATCGTGTACTAAGAACTCAGACGACCCACGTCAACACAGCATAGCTATTAAGATCAAATGAGACCACCTGTGTCAACCTGACTTGTTTGTTCCCAGAAACCTTTGCCCAAGAAAGATACGACTCTAAACCAGTTAAACTTCAATGCTTGTTTTAGGAAATTCATGATCAATTTACCTAGGTGAATAGTTCTACCTGGACAAACAACTCATTTATCAAAAATAACATACTTATATGACCTACTTCAAGACTTACCTAAAGACCTTGCTAGTGTGTCATGACATTTATCTGATGTCAGTTTCCTACCTTAAATCACAAGAGCTTATACCCTCCCCCCAAACTCTATAAATATCCATCCTGACCTCTGCCTTCTGAAACATTGCTATGATTCTGTCAAGGTGGTGTTCCTTATGGAAGTGAGCATTAGTAAATGCACTTCTGCTTTATTACCATGAGTTATCTGGTGATTTTTGAGGAAGTTATACTATAAGCTGTTTGGTCACACAACTAAAATCCTGAATGTGGTTGCCTAAAAGATGTTCGAAGACTGTGATCAGAACTCAGCATGTTTAGGTCAGAAATCAGAACTCAGTCATTGTATGAATGCCTCTGATAACTGTGCGCTTGGAGCCCTTTCATTTAGGGAATTGGCTTCCAATTGCTGGGCCTGTCTCCTAGATCACAGAGTGGGCTCTTGACCCAATGCCAAGTCAATCAGCTTCTTTTTCAATGAACGAAGATACCTGAAACTAGAAGGTATTTGAAGCTCAGCTATTCCTATAAAGGTGTCCAAATATTTAAAGTGTGATCCACAGACCAGTGTCCAAACTCTTGTAAAGGGCCCATGACAAATACAATGATTGAAAGTACTTTGATTAAGTAATATTATGCCTATTGAATCTAATTTCTGTAAAGCTTCTATTTTGTAGGTCTTTGTTTTTTATTTTCATTTTTATAGTAATAGTTTTTGTTATATTGTTAATAAAAAATGTTTAAAACTTCAAAGTAAGACAAAAATGTGTTTGTGGGTGTAGAAGTTCTTTCAAAGTCATACACAAATATTACTTAACAGGTCCAGTCAGGGATTATTAAGTTATCTAGGAAAATCTAATTTGCTCATGTCATTGTTTATTATTTATTGAAGGTTGCAGATTTAGTAAAACAACATATTAATTTGTAGATTTCTGTACAGTAGAAATTAATACAAATGCAAATACAAATATTCAGTAGACAAGATAACCCCAATAGTTGCAGTTATTTGCCCTGTAAGACATTAACTAGCTTTGTATGTAACCCAGCAAACTTATTCTAATATTTCTTTATTATAAAATTGCCTACAAATACCTAGCTCTTCAAATGTTCTTTGAATCAGACTTATCATCTTATTGGCTTGTTTTTTTAAAATTAAATTTATTGGAGTGACCTTGATTAATAAAATTATATAGGTTTAAAGTATACAATTCAATAACATGCCATATGTATATTACATTGTGTGGCTTGCTTTTTTATTGATGAGTTTGGACCTGTGTTTATATGTCTATGTGAGTCATATTTTTAACTTGTTGAAATTATATTTTGATTTTTAAATTTATTTTTAATTTTTAATTTTTTAATTTTTTAAATTTTTTAAAAATTAAGTTTATTGGGGTAACTGGTTAATACAATCATATAATTTTCAGTGTACAGTATCATTTGACATCTCTATATTCTATTGTGTGTTCACCACCTAAAGTCCAGTTTCCTTCAGCTGTCATATATTTGATTCCCTTTACCTACTTCACCCAGCCTCTACCCCCCTATATTTCACCCCCTTTACCCTGTCTACCTCCTCTACCCTACTAGTAATCACTACTCTATAGTCCTCTGGTAACCACTAGTCTATAGTCCATGTCCATGAGTCTCTGTTTGTTTTTCCTGCTCGTTTGTTGCTTCTAGGTTTTACATTCCACATGTAAGTGATATCATGAGATTTTCAGCTTTTTCTGTCTGGCTCTTTTCGCTTAGCATTGTTATCTAGAGTTCCATCCATGTTGTCACAAATGGCTGTATTTCATCTCTTTTTATGGCTGAGTAATATTCCATTGTATATATGTACCACAGCTTCTTTAGCCAGTCATCTATTCATCTATCATAGGGCACTTCGGTTGCTTCCATGTCCTGGCCACTGTGAATAATGCTGCTATGAACATTGGTGTGCAAATATCATTATAGATATAAATTTTCAAGTCTTTGGGGTAAATACCAGTAGAGATTGCTAGATCATATGATAAATCAATTTTAAGATTTTCGAGGAACTTCTATGCTGTTTTCCATAGTGGCTGTACCAATTTGCAGTCCCACCAGCAGTGTATGAGGGTTCCTTTTTCTCCACATCCTCTCGAACATTTGTTATTGCTTGTCCTACTGATTATAGCCATTCTAACAGGTGCGAGATAGTATCTCATTGTGGTTTGGATTTGCATTTCTCTAATAGCTAACAATGTTGAACATCTTTTCATATATTTGTTGTCCATTTGTATCTCCTCTGGGAGAAGTGTCTGTTCAGGTCTTCTGCTCAGGTTTTTGATAGGATCATTTGTGTTGTTGTTGTTGTTGTTGTTGTTGTTGTTGTTGAGTCATATGAGTTCTTTGTATATTTTGGATATTAGGCCCTTATCGGAGGTGTTGCTTGCAAATATATTTTCCCATTCGGATGGTTGTCTCTTTACCTTGTTGACATTTTCTTTTGGTGAGCAGAAGCTTTTAGTTTGATGTAGCCCCATTCATTTATTTTTGCTTTACTTCCCTTGCCTTTGAGGTCAAATTCATAAAATCCTCTTTAAGGCCAAGGTCCTTGAGTTTAGCTCTTATGTTTTCTTCTATGCATTTTATTATTTCAGGTATTTTGACTTTTTTTAAAATAAAAGTATCAGTCTACAATGCATTGAAACAAAACAAAAATAAAACAAAAACTAGTCTTTCATCAGAGAAAGTTTGAAAGCACTGTTCTAACTCTCTCTGAGTTCCCACTGTTGAAACTCTTGGAGCTTCCTGAGCTTCTGTTCTTTCTGAAGCCTTGTGATTCAGGTCCTTGGATCAATCTGTGAGCTGCACGATTTCCTTCCATTAAATCCCTGTCTTTCAAGTCTTGAGTTGGTGACAGTTTATCAGGACTGATAAAGTCACTGTATTGTAATTGTGGCTCAGAAAGTACTTTATAACAGAGAACACCCAACCTGTGCTTAGGTATACAAATAGACTATGCCCAACACAAAAAATGTGCCTAATCAAAAGATGTGCAGGATGAGAGCAAAACATTTGAATTGAGCTATCCCAAAAGCAAAGCAGGAAACTTTGGAAATAAAACAATTTTTATTCACATCTTTGTTTTTGGAATCATTCAGTCTAGGACTGCCTGACCTTGCTCCAAAATAAACGAAACACCTGGAAGTTTAATCAGCACTCCATGTACCAGACTGCATGCCTTTACTAGGAGCTGTTGCTCCTCCATCCTTTTGAATACGGAAAAAGAACCTGGTTTGAGCCCATGCCTTCCACGCCCCTTTGGATACTGGGACTTACCACTGGGCTACATCCCCATGTGCATCCATCTGACAATCCCAGTTGTGCACTACTTTTAGTTCTCCCTATTCTTAGTCTCATCCCCTTTTCTGAGCCTCAAATTTGATGCTAAATCCCGTTCTTAGCCTGATTTATCCCCACTCACCCTCACTGTCTGTTTTTAATTCAACAAACTTCCTTCTACTGAAAAAATATCATGTTACCCAAGTTCCTTGGAGGTTTTGACTCATATTTTGAACAGTTTTCAAGCACTAATTATTTCTTTCATGTGATTCAAAATCAATGTTTCCTCATTTGGAATCCTCCCTGCCCCCACAGAATTTAATGTATACATATGAAAAGTAAAACCAATTTTAGCTAAAAATAGATCTTCTGGGAGGTCTCCAGAATCAACTGACAAGCACAGTTAGGAGGAACCTGGATGGCTGACAACTGTTTTGGCTTCGAATGGGAATAAAATGGGCTGGTGCAGCAGTTGGCCTCTTTTCAGGGGTGGCCTGCCAAGACATCATTTACCAAGTCGCTTCACAAGTAGAAGCGGGGTTGTGGGGGTGGCCGGAACCTGGAGTTGAGGCCACTACCACTCTCTGCTGCCCCCGGAAGCAGCTGGGATATGAAGATGCCAACTGAATGTTGTAGCAGGATTGAGGTCTGTGACTTTCCAAGGGGGTGTTCTCCTAGGGAGTGCAGTCTGTAATTCTGAAATTCAAGAGGACCAGCACACCAAAAGTGTTTTCATAACTCATTTGGCAGCAAAACCCAACCTGAACTAATGTGATGATATTTGTAGTCCTTGTTTATCCTTCTTAGCATAAATATTCATGCTTTATTGCAGAAATATGTTTTATTACAGGATGCTGCCTCAGACCCCCCTGGTGGAGTTAGTTGTATAATATACAACACATGTACTTTATTAGTTTCTTAAATCTGAAACACATAAACACATCTGGATCTAAGGTTAGGATGAATCACTTAAATGCTTTTCAGGGAGAAACCTTTTAACATTTAGCCCCAAGAGACCAAACATGAAGGAACAGTATGTGTGTGTAGTAGGGGGCGAGTGGGGAGGCACGTGCCCCTAGAGCACAAAATGCCTGAAAGGGAGATTTAGAGGAAATAGAAAGAGCGCGTGTTCTGTTTCAGAGGATCTGAGCTGTATTGAAAATTGTTGGTGCCACATTTAGTAGACAGCGGCACTGCCCATTCCAACAGCATCATTCTGTGCATATTCCCCTTGCTGGCCTTATCTTTCAAATGATAAAATCAACCAATCTGTGCATAGACCTTGCATGTGGTAGGCACTGTACTAACAGTTCTGCATGTGTTACCTTCATTAACCCTCACAACATTACCTCCATTTTAGAGATGAGGAAACTGAGGAGCTGAGAGGTTGAGTGACTGGAAATACTACCAACTGTTACGTGATGGAAACAAGCAATCGACCCAGGAGCCTACACCAACAGCCCTGTGAGGATCTCAGGGACACCCCAGCCTGTTCTCAAAGGAAAGGATGGAAATGCTTGTGTGGGAGGAAACTGGACTTAGCACTTCATATGAAGTGAACATGCAGAGTCAGAAGATCAGAGCATGTTTGCACCATTGGAACTTCTTCTGACATATTAGATCCTTTAATCAACCTTTATGTCCTTATCTATAAAATGATCTTTAGAATCCTATTTACAGGGCAGTTGATTTGGTTAAATGAATAAAATGGTATCCCCTTTCCTGGACCAGAGTAACTCAATTTGGAAAATTTGTTCTCATCCTAGGGATTTTACACTACTACCTGGTCCCTCTGCCTAAATGTTTACCAACTCAATCTTTACCTGGCTGATTCCTTCCAGTAATTCAGGTCTTAACTTCCCAGAGAAAAATTTTTTGGCTGTCCATTCTACAGCAGCCAGGCAGAACACTCTATAATATGACCTTGTCTTATTTCCTTCATAATACTATCATCAGCTTTCACATATCATTTTCCTGCTTTCTTAGGAATTTATTTCTATCATGCCTCTCTCTCTCTCTCTCTCTCTCTCTTTCTCTCTCATAAAAGCTTCAACACAGGAGGCATCTTTTTTTCCTATTTCAAAGTTTTATCCTTTGTACTTAGTACAGTGTTTGGCATAAGGTAGGTAACCATTCTGTGTTTCTTAAATAATTGATTAAATTAATGGTAGGGACTCCATTTATGCCATTTCCTTTCCTATCTCCCATTTATATCTCCAGAAGGCAACATGAATTTGGTCAAATACAAAAAGTGTGTGGGAATATTTTGACTGGCAAGTATTTGCCCCTCTTACTCTTTTGCTTTCAGGCCAACAAAAATGTCCATAAAAATTAAAATGAAAAGAACAGAAGGAGCGCACATTATTAGAATGTGTGTGGATTGGATCTGTTGTAGGATAATAAGCTCTTCTGCCTTTTCAAACTATTTAAAGCCATGCTTAATTTTTCCTAATTTATGTTCTGATGCCTTATTTCTTAAGCAGCCCAATTTGTGTGGTTCTATTCCCTTAACTTAGGAGAAGCTCCATAACAGCTATATGTGCCTATATAGTACTGGCACCTTATCCACAGGGGACATGTTCTGAGGCTCCCAGTGGATGCCTGAAATTGCAGATAGTATTAAACCCTAAATATATCTAGATATATTACGTTTTTTTCCTATGCTTACATACTTACAGCTTCTCTTTGGCATATCTCAATTGTCAACATCACTACTCTTGTGCTTTGGGACCGTTATTAAGTAAAATAAAGTTTCCTTGAACATAAGCACTGAGATACTGGGACAGTGGATCTGATAAGTGACTAATAGGGGGAAAGTATGCAGTGTGAAGATGCTGGACAAACGGATGATTCATGTCCCTGACTGGACAGAATGGTATGGCAAGAGATTTCGTCACATTACTCAGAACAGCAGACAATGTAGAATCTATGAGTTGTTTATTTCTGGAATTTTCCATTTAATATTTTTAGACTGGTTGACTGTAACAGAAACCAAAAAAAAAAAAAAAAAAAGCAAAACAGCAGATAAGAAGGGGACTACTGTATTCTTAATCCCTTGAAGGAAAACAGAGATAAAAGAGATTTATACCAGCTCTGGAATCATGTGAGTGAAGACATCAACAGGTTGAGGAGTGAGAGCCATATGCAGCATTTAGAAGTTGCAGGTCTTAATGAGGCAATCTGCTCACCGGCATCTACCCATGAGAAAACTGGTGTGATGGCTGTCCTTGTCTCTGCCACTTAAGAGACATTTTCATTCCTGTGGCTAGGTTATAAAAATCTCATGCATGGAGCACAGTTTGCACTCATAAACTGTTAGTACTGAAGGGCCTTAGTGATAAAGCAAAACACCCCCGTGGTGGACTCTCTTGTATTTGCAAGCCCAGCATCACTTCTTTCTGTCAGAGAACAGCATCTCCATTCCCCAGTCCTCATCTATAGAGACAGCAAATCTTCTGGGACAGTGATTGGTTTAGGGATAGGCACATGACCCGAGCTAAACCGAGAGAGTTTTAGTTGTGATATATTTGCTGGAATCCTTGGAAAAGAGATGCTGTGGGGTGTTAAGCTGGAAGAATAAACACCTGGAGTTGTTGGTGGCTCTCCTCTGAGAATGAGGAATATCAACACTATAAAAAGCAGAGCTAAGGAATGAAGGGTGATATTGGTAACATTATGAAAGCATCTAAATGCAGCTGTTCCTAAAGCCAGCTCAAACCTGGAAATTTTCAGTTATGTGAACTGATACTTTTATATATTTTTTTGCTGAAGCCAATTAGAGTTGGGTTACTTTAGATTGAAGCCAAAATAGTCCTGACTAATATACCCTCACTATACAAATGGGGAAACAGAGACCCAGAGAGGAAAAGGGTCATATAAGTCAATGTTTGAGCTGGAATAGACTCTTTCTTAGAAAACTTTTCTTCTAGACGCTTGGAGTTCTCTGGGTCTCTGCCCTCATCCTTATTTCATATTCAGGTGCTCCTCTATCATGCTGTCACCTTCCCTGCCCATCTCTACTATGATAAGCCTCCCAACCATCTCCATTGCAGAACTTCTAAATGGCTCTATGCAAAACTAAGCCTTCCCTACTCTTTTCTCTCACCTATCTCCTATTCCAAACATCCAGAAAGAGCCACACTCTCTGATTACATAGCTTCCCTTTTCACACATTACTTATATTAACAATTCAAAACATTGAAAATAGATTTTGAAGTCTCAGTAGGTGCCAGTCAGCCCATGCCCTTCCATCTCTTAGCACTGTCCTCTGCTTCCTTGACGAAGAACAGCTACTGTCAATAGGAATGGTTTGATAAAAACAACACCTATGTTTGGTCTTTTGTGGCATATCACTTGGTCCACACACCAGTCTTAAGAGAAAGTGACTTCATGGAGGAGAATTTAGATGCTTATAAGGGGCAGACAGAATTAACAGGGAAGCCTACTAGACGACAGGAAGACAGTAGAGATTGGAGGGCCACAGGAAAGTCCTCAGCTATTATAGCTATACTACTTTTGGCAGCAAATAACTAACTTGCCCAAATACTTAGCTGATAATGGGCAGACCTTAGATTTCAACCCAAGCAGCCTGCCTCTAGGGTCTATGCTCTGGAGGCCCAAAACTGCCTACAAGTTATGAATTTTTTAAAGTGAAATTCTCAGTGTTGACAACAAATTCCTTTCATTAAACACTTCACACTCCCACACTGAGCAGCCAAACAGGCCATATCTGTGGGGCAGATTTAGCCCAAAGGCTGACAGTGTGACTCCTCTGGTCTATTTATTTTTTCCATTCTTCTGATAAGAAAGCTTACGCCAAGAGAGCTACAGCTGTATCTACATTCCTCATCTCCTAAGGCTCTCACTATCTGTTATTTTATGTTTCCCATCTTCAAAGTATAATTTAGGGACCCAAGTCCAATGAGAGGATCTCTAGTATTTTCTTATATTGCTCTCTAACTTGTATATGTGTTATTTTTATTTTGGAGTTAGATTATTATATCACTTTACATTTATGAAATGAGGTAGTTAATATAATTTATTTATGGGGATCCTAATAAATATAAATTGACTGATTACTAGATGGTTACAAATATGTTAATGAGAGGGAAGGGAAAACCTGTAAAAATATTATATTTCTACAGGACTCTGTGTACATATAGGGAAAACTCTCACTAACGTAAAAAGCAGACCACATTCTGACCGAAGTAAAATCACTGAGTGAATTCACTCATAATGATGGAGTGAATTAAGTGACACCAGAATACTATTTCTTGGCATATCACAACAGCTTAAAACAAGCATATCACTTGAAACTCCAACCTTATTCAGATCTTCCCAGCATTCAGTCCAGGGATTGTTAAATAATTGTACTAATCAATTAAGGAGCCCAGTCTGAAAGTACATACAAATTAGTAATAAGAAGGACAACCAGAAAATAGAAAGAAAACTATTGTTTTTTTTCTCAAATCACCAAAACAGAAAACAAAAGCAAAAGAACTTATAAAGTTCTTAAGGATAAAGAATATAAACAGACAAAAGCCCAAGTCAACTTGAGCTCAGGAAATAAGCATTTCCCCACCTGCCAGGTTGGAAAGTTCATTCATTTATTGCCATCCAAATGAAATCTTTTCAGCAGGGTCAGAAGGGTCTTTGTTTTGACATTTAATTCACTGGCAATGTATTTCCTGCGTTAGGATGCAAAACACTTCTCACATAGCTTTTTCATTAATTGCCTTCATTTTTCAAGTTTCTGTTTGATTTATAGTCAATTAAAAACACTCTCGAAAGCCATGACTCATGTATGTTAAATACAGATATGATTAATGCAACATGATGCACTCCATAGATGACCCATCACTAACCAAGGTCGGTGTCAAGGTGGGAGGACCAAGCACGTCTTGGTGAAAAGAACTCATGGGGAGGGTGGAAAGCCACAAATGCAAAGTCATGAACAATCTGGCAGTGGATCCATCCAAAATAAGGGGAAAAAAGAGGCTTTTAAATATATTTTTCTATATTACAGAGGAAAAAATAAAGTTGACTATGAACAGAGAAAACTATAATGAAGCAGGAAGTTCTCTCTTTATTTCATTCAGGTTGATGAAAGTGGATAAGAAAATTAAGTGGCAAATTTCCTTGATATGTCACCACAACAACATCAACAAAACTATAAGACACTAGACCAGAACTCTGGATAAAAGCCAGGCACTGGAATCCTGGGTTCAAATCTTGACATCACCAGTTATGAGCAATACAACCTTGATTAAATTGTTTCAGCTAGCCTCACCTGTAAAATGGATATATGAGACTGTTTTTCCCCCTAAGGGCTGTTATGAAATTGAAATGAAATTGAAGGGGGCCCTCCACATTTAGAGAGTGCACAGTAAATGTCAGCTATAAAGGCTACTTATGCTGCAATGGTCAGCACTGGTGGTACCTTTTAAAAATCCCACCATCTGGTCCTTATGTTTGCATTTGTCACATTTTCTAGAAATGTTTGCTTGCTCATGCGAGTGCGCTCGCTCGCGCGCTCTCTCGCTCGCTCTCGCTCTCTCTCTCTCTCTCTCTCTCTCTCTCTCTCTCTCTCTCTCATTCTGTCAACATATGCATATGCATTTAGCCCTTCATGGAGAAATCTCTTAAGAGTTCTCCCTGACTCTTCAGAAAAATTACCATATTGAAACTTTAGAAGAATTATTAAAAAGTCAAGATTGGAAAAAAGTAATGTTAACCGAATGCCTTAGATCAGTGATTTCCTAACAAAATGAGGTAAAGACATTATGTGCATTTTTTACAAAGGAAAATTTACTCAAATTAAAGGGACTACCTTCTCTTCTGTAATTAATGCTTACTCCTGTTTTGTTTGGTTTTGGGAGCCAAATGGCCTATTAAAAGAAAATTCTGGCCAAAGTAATGGGGTCTTCATCTTATTTACTTGCTAGTATTTTTTTTTTCATATCCAGAGTTAAGATAATATTTTTAAATGCACTCTTATCAATCCAAAATTAAAAAAGAAAAATCTACTTGTCTATGAGATTTAAATTCTAGAATCACACTTTAGATGTTTCTTCATCTCTTCAGATTTTTAATGCCCACAATTTATCTTCAAAAAAGCTAGATTTAGATGGTGATTATAATAAATTGAACCTATCTAAGGTTTATGAAGAATAATAATAACAGCAACAACAATAGCAATAATGATATAATAATAATAGCAGCTTCCACTTATTCATAGCTACGTTCCAAGCATTTTCCATCAATTAGCGTATCAACTCTGCAAGTAAGAACTGCTATTATTATTCTTATAGACATGGCATAATTCAAACTCCAAAGATTCAAATAACTTACTCATGATTCAAATAATTTACTCATGGTCACACAGATAACATGTGACTGTGTCATATGTTTGAACCCCAACTCAATGTGAGTTGAAAACTATGTGATCATAACCACAATAGGATGCAATTGGAGCCCATCTTTATCAGAGCCATCAGAAGGTGAGATCCTTCCCATGGGGGATTTCTAAGAGGGAGCAGGGAAGAAGCTGACTGGTTGGAGTAGGAAGCCAGTGATGTCCTTATAAGAAAAGCAAGAGGTAGTCACAGGTACAGGATCTTGCTCTCCTGCTTGAATGACCAACTTTGTACTCTCTCCTATGTAGGCCCAAGCTACTCTGAGATGGCTGCCTCCTTTGTGATCTATTTCTGTCTCTTTCAGGAGTTTCTTTGTGACTTTGGTCACATCGTTTTATTAAGGACTGTTAGCACACAACAAACATGTATTCCTCTACATTCCTCAGCCTCGCTTGCAGTTATGTTGGCTAATAGAATGGAGCAGATATGATACATTTGACTTGTGAGCTAAGGTAGTTAAGCACTTGGGGTGCCTCCCACACACTATTGTCCCCTGTCTGCTAGCTTGGTGACATGAGTGACAAAAGGCCCAAGATGGCAGGACCAAGTTGGAAGTAGCTTGGGTCCTCTAGTTCCTGCATGGAGAGCAGACACTTGGAGGAGAGCTACTCAGGAGTGCAGCCCAGGCTGTGTCCACATGACCTGCATGAAAAATAAACTTTTATTCTAATAAGTAACTGGGGTTGTTTGGTACCAAGCATATTCCGACTACTGCAGGTTATTTATTAAAAGTGTAATTACTTTTAAGTTTGCATTTTAGGTGAACTCAGGCATGGCAATCTCTCTTTATGTACCTGTATGTTCTGTGTGTACAATCTAAAAGGAGTAATCCATGAAGAGTAATCTAGGGGAAAAAAAGAGTGCTGACCTGATAGTGGCTGGGTGGCCCATGGGGTGTTAGTAGAGAAGTCCCCCACTAACAGAGGCTGAAAGATCATGAGTATGGTTTTCCCTAGCAAACACGATGATCAGATACCTCCATAATGACAGCAGGTCTGTCTGAGATGACAGGGACAGGGAAAAATATGCTGTTCTGTAATTTTACAGAAAGCAAGATGTCAGGGGCTTATGCCTTAATCTTTTTCTACCTCAGCTGGGTGGCTGGTCAGTTTTCCAGGCCAGTTATTCTTCTGGAGCCTGGGTGACAGCTGGGAGGCTAAAATGTTTCATTGTGGCTATGTAAATCTCATGGTACCAAGATGGCGGCTACCAGAATCGCATACTTTTATGTTACAAGAGAAGCAACCACACCAACCAATTTAAGATAATTCTAGATGTTGGGGGCTAGCAGTGACTCCTGCAACAAAGACTTCACAGATTCCTCCCTGAGATCAAAGACCTTGAAAGGATCTCTCCTTTCTGAGTCTCTGCCTTCTAAGCTGTCTTCCGCTTTCTTCTTGTACCTCTCATCAAAAATGAGCTTAACCACATACGCCTTTCCAGCTCACCTTTCAAGACTGAGATGAAGCCAGGAAAGTTTTCTCCAAGTTATCTAGAGTTGGGGACTTTGCATCACACAGTAAAAGACACAATGAAAGTGATCCCCTGGTTATATTAGAAGAAATAGTGGAATGCCATGTTTTGATCCTAGAAACTTGTTGAAAAATGGCCTTTTAAAGACGAAAGCAAGTATAGTTAGTGGGAAGGAGAGTAGAATAAAGAGTTATTGGGATGTGAAGAAAATAAAAGGCTTTAGAACAACTGAGGGAAAGATGTAACGGAGTGAACAGTGAATAAAATATTAGGGAAATAAAAGGAGTGGAGGTGACCATTAGTAACAGTTAAAGTAGAAAAAAAAGATAAGTCATTGAAAATTGAGGAGAAAGATGAAAAGGGATAAAAGGAAATATTACCATCTGAACAAAGAGAGCAGGAAGCCATGGACAGAATAAACATTCCTGTAGCCTGCTAAAAGCTGAACACAGAATTGGTTGAATATAAGTCTGGGATATGAGCAGATAGATATACTGGATCTGTCAGGCAAAGAGACAACACTTTCAGACAACTTTATAGAATAGTGAAAAGTGTAGACATCAATTGATTGATTACGCTATGTTTACACCTTCTGAAAGACAAAAATTGACAATGATTTGGAAACAAAAGCTCTTAAATATTGCAAAGTTAAAGGAAAAATAGAAAGTACAAATGACATAAGTGAAGCCCTAGATAATGTAACTAACCTGGTTTCTTTTAACATCCGTTATTACCTAGAATATCATCTTATATTTATATGTCACTAAAATACCTGTAACCATTTCTTAGATCTTGATACCTCAAATGTCTAAGTATTTAGCACTTTCTGGTTCTATTTGATCTCTTTTGGTTTTCATCCTGATGTTAGCCTTGTGTCAATGTAGTGTTCATTTGGAGAGCACCTGCCATTCATTGGTTTCTTGATTAATTACAACTTTAGAAATAGAAGGATCTTGTGTTGAACTATAACAAAATATATGAAAGAAACTGAGAATGAGAGAGGAAAGAAGGAGAGGAAGGGAAAGAGGAAGAAAAGGAGGGAGAGAGAGAGAAGGAGGAAAGAAGAGAGTGAAGGAGGGAGCAAGAGTAAGAGGAGTGGGGGGAGAGAGGGAGTGGGGAGAGGGAGAATGAGAGAGAGAGAGAGAGAGTTAAAATGTTAGTTGCTTGGGGGAAAAATTCGTTCAATATTTTTAAATTTCCTCTTGCAAGTGGAGTAGAGCAATATATTGCTACTGCTTCTTGAATTCAAGATTTTCTCAAAGAATATTCAATAGGCATTCTCAAATTTGTGAAAACTTTCTTCTTCATTTAGGCACAATTAACCTTATTCACAGGGTCTATAATCATAATAACCTATGCCCATTGCTTTCAGATGAACTCGAAAGTACCTAACTAGATCTGCTTTCTGTATTTTTTTACTCTAGTAATATATATGGACTATGGTTTTGCTGAGAGAGGGTAGTCAGATTTTGCTGATCCAACAATTTACATACAAATTCACATACAAATTTTTTAATATCCTCAATTCCCATATCACCGACTTTTCCTAGATGTGCTATCATTGATAATCAACCCAGTTCCATTTAGCATTTACTTACACAGAACCAACAACCATAACCTACTTAATTACTTAGGGGATTGAACACACACACATACACACACACACACACACACACACACGCACATGTACAACTGTGATATTGGAATGTGTAGTACGGTCTAGTTTAAATTAAAAAGATCCCCCAAAGTATGATTGTTTCCAGCTTCTCAGCAGTGAATTAAAAGCTGTTTGGTGTAGTGAAGATTACAGAAGCAATCACATTTATGGGCCTGCTTTGCATACGAACGCTATTAATTTCCATACTCAGGGTGGCTTCACATTTCCACGCATGCTAATATAGATACCATTTGAGATAATCACTTGGAAAAAAAGAGGAGAGAGAGAGAAGGAGGGAGATAGAGAGATAGAAAGGAAGAGAGAGAGAAAAATAAGACAGATGAGAGAGTCAGAAAAATGTTCTCATAAACCAAGTTCTGTTTGAAACATATTGATTCTGATTAATAGCAGAATCAAAAGACAAATGAGGGTTCCTGATAGCCTGACCCAGAAGTCACACTCAGGGATCAAATTAATATAGAATCACATATTGGAATTCACTTATTGTGCCAGTCCTGCACCTTGTCATTCTAATTAATGAAATGATTTCATTGGTGTAATTGCATCAAGATGTGGCTGGGCTCCACCTTGGATAGCTCCCTTGACGCTTAACATTGCATCTTCATTATTGTGTTCCTTTCAACTCTTAAAGTGCATTCCAGAACTCACAGGATAATTAATCAGTCAACAGCAGGCTGTTTCCCGCTACCACCACCCCCTCCCCAACTTTTCTTTAAACATGCCAGCCACACAGTATAGGAATGAAGGAATGGGGCTAGCCTGGAAGGCAAAACTGAGACCATAGGGGCAAATGTACAGTTATCTTCCCTGAAGGGACCTCAGAGCATCTGTTGACCAAACTAAACCACCGTTTTCATATTCTTCATTCCCAAATGTAAAGAATGGTACTTAAGAGCCTACAATTAAATTGCTATTTGTCTATCATCGATTTTAAATTCTACCGTGCTAAAACTATGTTTGTTATGCATTTAGTAATGTATTCCATGTCCTCATAAAGATAAAACAATACAATATCAGCATTAGAAAACAAAAAAAGATTATAACTACAGGTTTGAGGGGAGTATATTTTAATGAAATTAATTGGAATTTGGGGGTATTTGCGTTTAATCCACAGAATAGCCAGTAGAGGTTTTGAATCTTTCTGAAAACCATCTTATTAGCCTTAAAAAGAAGAGTTTTGAATTCCTACGCCTAAAAATTCCCAGAAGCTAACACACTGCTCTCACCATAATTTTGATCTAATGCTTTGTATGATAAACCACAGGGGGACAGCAATCTACAAGAAGGCAATGGCTTTGCTCTCAGGGATCAGCCCAGAAGAAATGGATCTTATTTTCTTTGCACAGAGTAGTCCTCACATTGGGAGCTAGTGGTCCCCATTTCTGGGAGCAGTCAGGAAATCCTCACTGATGGTAAAATACTAAAAAGAGACACACTCTACTCTATTTGCCTCTAAAATGGCAAGGTCCTAATTCAAGGCCTTCCATTCTTGATCAACTAGAATAATAATGATCAGAAAACAGTTTAGAGAATACCACTTCTTGAGACATATTAATAGACATTGGTAAATTGAAATATGAGGATAGACCAGAAGCATTATCAAGTGACATTGCTTACGGTTTAGAATCTCCTGGTCCTCGATGAATTCAGCTGGTTGATTGATATGGAATACTTTCTGCTGAAATCCAGGAACACAGTCCAAATCTTCTGCAGATGTTAGCAGCAGCACCTGAGAAAACCAAAGCCATCAATATTTTAACACTGGCTTATGTGTTTGCCCTGCTAACTTTTACCAAATCTGTGAATTTTAGAAATGAGCTGAGGTTTTAATTTCACTTCCCAAATGAAGAGGTAAGTTGTACTTCTCCTGTGGTTGCCAACAATTTTGTTTTGGCAATGAGATTTGGAAAACGTGCAAATGGGAACAGCTGTGGCAGTTTCCATTAACTTTCAGTTAAAGAAATAACTTTGTCAGATTTTTACACCTGCTAAGAATCTCACTATGGTTTCCATGTGTGAGATTTCATTATAGAAACTGTCAGTTTCATATGATCACTGAGCTAAAACCAATTTCACTTTCATAGATGCAAAGGAGCATTATCATCTATGAAGAGAACAATGGAACTACTCCATTAGAAGTTACTTTTAAAAGGAATCTAGGGCCCACTAAACCTTCACAGTCCAATATGGTGGCCATGAGCCACACGTGGCTCCTGAGCCCTTAAAATGCAGCTGGGCTGAAACTGTCAGTATAAAATACATGTTGGGTTTTGAAGACTAAATACAAAAAAATAAAAATAAAGTAAAATATCTAATTAATAATTTGTATATGGATTACACATTAAAATGCTAATACTTTACAGATTAGACTATATTGATAGGTTGTTAAAAGTAATTTCACCACTTTATTTTTACTTTTGTAAATTTGCTACTAAAAAATTTAAAATTTGTAATTGCTTCCAAAGGATCAGTTTTGTCTTTGCACATCCTTGGGACACTGCATCTAAGGTTCAAAAATTTAGGTTATATGTTTTGAAACATAAAAGTATGTGACATACTCTTGGATAAGGAGTTATTTTAAAGGGTAAGAAATAGTTGTAGGTTTAATAGGAAAAAAGCGTAAGTCCTGTGAAGATAAGAATTGCCTCTCTTTCCTCACCTCTTATACCAAGCACTTACCACATATACCGGCACTGGGAATATACTCCATATACTTAAAATATGACTGCTAATTTTCTGGTCAAAATGGTGGAGTAGGAAGACCCTGTGCTTGCCTACTCTCATGGCCACATTGGACTTATAACTAAACTACAGAACAACTATCACTGAGAATCTCCTAAAGTCCAGCTAAACAGAAGTCCTATAACTAAGGATATACGGAAGAAGCCACCTTGAGACTTAGGAGAGGTGGAGATGCAAAACAGGTTGTTCCCACATCCACATGTGATGGTTAAAAATTGGGAGGGATAACTTGGCTGTGGATGTACCCCCCCCCCCACCTGAGAAGCAAGGGGTCCCAACCACAATGCAGGGTTCCAGTGCCAGGAAGAAAAGTCCCCACAACTTCTGGCCATGAAAACCAGCAGAGAATATGGGTGAGTGAGCACAGGGCAGCTGGAGTCACAGTCTTCTTAAGAAACTCATGCACAAAATTACTGGCTGACAGACTCACTTACTCTGAGCTCTGGTGCTGGGGCAGCAACTCAAAAGGGACCAGGGACATACAAGGAGGGATTGAATTGTCTGGCTCTAGGGTGAGGGCTGAAGGGGCAGCTTCTTCCCAGATAGAAGTGTGGATTTAATCTCTTGTTCTTCTGTTGAGCCCTCCCCAATCCTACATGCAGATGCAGGCGGCGCCATATCTGGGTCTCCATCAGGAGGCTAAGACCATTTGCTCTGCCCTGCTGATTCTCTGAGACCCTGCCCCCTCCCAACTTGCAGGCCCACCCAAACCACTTATGGTGGTTTTTTCATGCAAACAGCCTGTCTTAGCTCATGTTACAAACTTTCCTAAAATCTCTCAGAGGCCCACAAACCCCAAACAAGCAGCACCTGGCCTTGGCATGTTCCATACCTCTCGCTGAGTAGCCCCAAGACCAGCACTCCTGGCAGCTGGTTTCAATTCATGGCCTGGCCCCTCCTACACACCTCCAAGCCCTTTGAGGGTAATGGCCAACTGTAGATTGCTTTGAGGCCCATGCCAGGTGGCTCCAGGCAGGGCATAGATGACAGCTGATCTTACTTGTGATGGGACTCCTCCCTGGAGGCTCTAGGGCTGGGACACCTAGTGGCCAGCTTTGGACCATGCCAGAGCACCACCCAGCAACCCATGCAGACAGCGCACCCAAAGGGCAGACTGGGCAGGCACCAAAGTCCTGCTAAAGTGACTCCTGCTCCACAGGTTCAGCCCCTACACAATAGCTTCTCCATTGTAGTCATAGCAAGCCCTCACAACCCATCATCCTGAGATTGAATCTCTCCCACTGATGTGCAAACAGTAACTGAGGCTCAGCTCCAACAGGAGGGCATGCATGGTTCACACAAGGGACACACCTGGAGCATGTGGCTCAGGTGCTCAGGGATACTACACCACTGGGCCCTACAGGACACCTACTACAAAAGGCCACTCTACTAAGACAGGTAGACATAGCTGCCCTACCTAATACATAGAAACAAACACAGGGAGGCAACCAAAATGGAGAGATAAAGAAACATATCCCACATGAAAGAACAGAACAAAGCTCCAGAAAAAGAACTAAACAAAGTGAAGACAAGCAATCTACCAGATGCAGAGTTCAAAACACTGGTTTTCAGGATGATCCATGATCTCAATGAGAATGTCAATAAAGAGATGGGAAATATAAAAGTGGGAGTAGAAAACATAAAAGTGGGAATAAAAAATATGAAAAGAACCAGTCAGAAATGAGTACAGTAACTAAAATAAAGAATACATTAGAGAGAATCAACAGTAGATTAGATGAAGCAGAGGATTGAATCAGTGGTTTGGAAGATAAGGTAGAAAAACATCCCAGAAAAAGAAGGAAGGAAGGAAGGAAGGAAGGAAGGAAGGAAGGAAGGAAGGAAGGAAGGAAGGAAGGGGAGAGAGAGAGAGAGAGAGAGAGAGAGAGAGAGAGAGAGAGAGAGAGAGAGAAGAGAGAAAGAAAGAAAGAAAGAAAGAAAGAAAGAAAAAAGAAAGAAAGAAAGAAAGAAAGAAAGAAAGAAGGATAGTTTAAGGGGCCTTTGGGACAATATCAAATGCCTCAACATCTGCATCATAGGATACCAGGAGAAGAGAAAGTGATCAAGGAATTGAAAACCTATTTCAAAAAATGATGTTAGTGAACTTCCCTAACCTGGTGAAGGAAATAGACATACAAGCCTAAGAAGTGCAGAGTCCCCCCAAAAAATGAACCCAAGGAGGCCCACCCACATCAAGACATGTCATAATTAAAATGCCAAAGGTTAAAGACAAAGAGAGAATTTTAAAAGCAGCAAGAGAAAAGCAGTTAGTTACCTACAAGGGCGCTCCCACAAGTCTCTTAGCTAATTTCTCAACGGAAACTTTGCAAGCCAGAAGGTATTGGCATGAAATATTCAAAGTGATGAAAAGCAAGGACCTACAACTAAGATTACTTACCTAGCTATCACTTAGAATTGAAGGATAGATAAAGACCTTAACAGATAAGAAAAAGCTAAAGGAGTTTGTCACTTTCATCATCACCAAACCAATATTACAAGAAATTTTAAAGGGATTTCTTTAAGAAGAAGAAGGGAAAATATATATATATATATAATATGAATAATAAAATGGCAATAACTACATATCTAGCAACAATTTATTTCAATGTAAATGGATTAAATGTTCCAATCAAAAGATTGGGTAGCCAAATGGATAAGAAAGCAAAACTTTTACATATGCTGCCTACAAAAGACTCACTTCAGATTGAAAGACGCATAGACTGTAAGTAAAGGGGTGGGAAAAGATAGTTCATGAAAATGGAAACAAACAAACCAAAAATAGCTGGAAGAACAATACATCTACCAGAAAAAAATACACTAACAATTCCACTTCTGGTTATTTACCCAAAGAAACCCAAGTTTGAACCACTAATTTGAAAATATGCATCCATATGTTCATCGCAGCATTATTTATAATAACCAAGATAGGGAAACAACCTAAGTGTCTATCGATAGGTGAATGGATAAAGAAGTGGAACATGTATACAATGAAATAATACTCAGTCATAAAATAGAATGAAATGTTGCCATCGGCAACAACATGGATGGACATGGAAGATATTATACTAAGTGAAATAAATCAGATAGAGAAAGATAAACACTGCATGATTTCACTTATATGTGGAATCTAAAAAATAAACAAACAAAACAAACAAACTCACAGATGCAGAAAACATTTTGATGCTTGTCAGATAGGAGGGGAGTTGGAGGAATAGGTGAAAAGGAGAAGGGATTAAGAAGCATAAATTGGTAATTTACAAATAGTCTTGGGGAAGTAAAATATAGCATAGGAAATATAGTCAGTAGTATTGTAATAACTATGTATGGAGCCAGATGGGTACTAGATTTATTGGAGTGATCACTTTGTAAGTTATATAAATGTCTAATCACTATGTTGTACACCAAAAACTAATATAATATTGTATGTCAATTGTAATTGAAAAAACATTTTTTAATGGGGCTGCTAACATTTTTCATCCTTTACTATATGGCCAGCACTGTGATAAGTTTGTTATATGCATTATCTCCTTTAATCTCCACAACAGCTCTGTGATATATTTATTGTATTATAAGGTACATTTTACAGACAAGGGGCCTGACATTCTGGAGAGGCTAACGTGTTTGCCCAAGATTATACAGTTAAGATGGTGGAGCCAGGATTCGAATCCAGGTTTCAGAGTCCACTATCAGAGCCCATCTCACACCCTTTAGGCCTCCCACGTGGGGCAGGACTTTGCATTCTTTTGCCTGAGATATTTCTCTGTGCCCTGTGGGAAGCTGCTTTATATGACCATGGTTCCAGCAAAGGGTGTTGGAAATTCACATCCACAAGGACAGCCCGTGACCATAACTGATGAGAATTGGTGCACAAATACCCCAGCTTCCTTGCTGCTCAGGTAAGATAACTCAGAGGCAAGTGTCTCCGTTTCCACTTGGACTTGAGCTCCAGTTGCCCCCAGTGGTATCTGACTTGATAACTCACCTTCCATTAGCTTCCTTCTCTTCCTTGGCTCATTTCCTCACCCATGTTGGTATTTTTCTGATACTACCCTCCAAATAAAACCACTTGCACTTAAATCCTTGGTTTGGTGTTTGCTTCTTGGGAAACCAAATTTTGATGCCAGTACGCAAACTCTTAACCACTGTACACAGGTTGTTGAGGAAACTCACTATCATTTCCACCAGCAAACTCCAAGGAGTATACCCAAGGTTGAAATCTGTGGAACTAAGGCTTCTTTCTAAATACCAGCCCTCTGAAAAGCAGTGAACCTCAAGGAATGAGAGCAGGAATCAATCTCTGGAGGTTCACTGTGTGGCCAGCCTGAGAAACATCAGAGAAATTGAAATGGGAAGGTCATCACCCTGACCAACATCATCTTTCTAAAATCAAAGAGGAAAGGATGCTACAGTCCAGTATCTGAGCAGTTCTGCTCGTAAAACTTTTCCTTGCTTTGCGAGCAGGCTGTGGTTAGATCACTTCTGAGGGAATCATAGCACTGACATCCCAAGTTGCACACGCACAGAATGCAGATTCAAGACTCAAAATAATTTGCTGGCAATTTTGCAAGCAGAAAATCTGTAACTGGCCAAAATTAACTCAGTTAAACAGCAAATGGGCAAAGGTTACATCCAGGCGCCCTGTGCCTACAATTACATGTTAACCTTATAAACAGCTAATTCTGCCTTCAAATCCCAGACCAGTAGACCAGTCATTCCACAGAAACTATGGGAGGTGATGTTTCTCCAAGGACCCTGAGTGTAAGAATCCAGAGCTGATTGAGAATATGGGTGAGCTGAGTCCCCAATTTTTGTCTCTCTGCAGCTCACTCCCTGTCCTAATCCCTTGGCATGCTCTACTCAAGATTTCTCTGAAGCCAAAAAAGAAAAATAAACCTTTCTAATTCCTTATCCTCTAGGATGGTGGGCATAGTGGGAAGATTCCCAGAGGCTCCTGCTTTGCTTTTGCAAATTCTTGGGTCACTCTACCTACTAGTAAAAATTCAGGTTAAATGCTTTATAATATAAAAGCATGCAACACTCTCCTGGGCCAGGAATGACTTATTGAGTTAAGAACTAGTCACATAATTAATTCACCCATTCCTCCCTGCATTCATTTATTCACTATTCCCAAACACTTTAATTAAACTCCTGGGATTCAGTGAGCCCTTCGCTAGGTGTTGTCCTGGAGCTTATAGAGAAGCACCGTAATGCAGTAATTAAAGGCACAAACTCCAGAGTCACTTTACTTGGTTCAGATTTTGGCTCGGTCCTTTACCAACTGTGAGATTTGGCATTTTTCATGACCACTCTGTGTCTCCATTTTCTTGTCTAGAAAAATATGGAAAATCAGATGTGTATTGAGAGGGTTAGGCGGAGTCAATGGGATAATGGTTATAAAACAGAATAGTGCTGCACAGAATAAGTCGTCAATAAGTATTAACTGTTAATGTGGACTAGAAAAGGTGAGAGACATTAACAAATCGTAATTTAATTAATTGATCAAAATGAAATTTTAACTTGAAAAGAAATTATAAGTCTCTCCTGGAGCATGTAAAATCTGAGGGAAAGGAGGAGCTAATTTCATCATACAGGGGGATCAGGGAAAGCAAAACCACAGAAAGACACTTTTGTTTCCATCTCAAAGATGGGGTAGAGTCAGCTGGGTAAATGGAGAGGAATATAGACTTGTCTTTTTAACTGATTTACACTTTGCTTTCACAGGGATTCCTTTATGCCTCTATGGGTTTCATGTAACACATCTCTGAATTGACAAAATTACATTTAAAAAAGAATCCAGACTAATTTAGGGCTTCCCAGAAGCCGAATGTCTGATTAGGTTAAGTAGTCGTACAATGTTATGGTTACAGCTATTGTCCCTTGACTTTTTAGCTGATTTCAAATCGTATCTGCGCATGATTTGTCATAGATACCCAATCTTCGAATTTAATAGCACTGGCTTTAGTGGTGGGATATGAAGAAGCATCCCTCACTGGTTTAAAAATGCATACTCAGACATCACTGCAAAACCAAGCAAGCCCCTTTTCCAGCATCGTCAGATGTCACTCTTATAAATATACTACCTGTACATACTTTTCCCCGAATCCTCTTTAACATTTCCAGAATATATGCTATGAGCAACATTCCAAATTTGTCTTTAATGCCATGACAATAATGATCTTCCTACAAGGTTCTTTTGTGCATTTATGCATTTTCTTGTACCTCGTAAATAATAGGCAACCAATACACCTGTGAAAGCTCAGCAAAGATCAAATTTTATGATCACCAAAGGATTCCTATTACTTGAAAATTATAATCAGCCTGCTTATGAAAGCAAATTTATGTTCAGACAAATGATAAGCACAGGACTGAGACACATTGGTTCTGTATGACTCCCATTCTAGCAGCTGTAACCTTGAGTAAGTAACCCTCTGTGTCTCAGTTTCCTCAGATGGAAAATGAGAATAATAGTATCTTGCAGGTTATTATGAGAATTAAGTAAGTTAATTATTGTAAAGAGTCTCACAAATTACCAAGGATATAATAATTAGTGAATGTTTGATATTATTATTATTATCATTAGTAGTAGTAGTGTTCCTATATATTATGTTTAAATCAATATACATGATTCACTGACATTCCCCAGAGTGGACATTTATAAATATCATCAAAATTTTTTTGTTGCTACTATAAAACTGTTCAGTGGTAGACTGTGCTCAGAAATACTCAAAGGGAAACAGCAGGGACCTGAATCAGGTAGATCAGGAGGGAATTTGCATCTCAGGGTCAACTGCACAATAAGAACATCAGTGCCTGTCGTGAGCTGAGTTGTGTTGCTTGTGCAGGATTCCATGCATCCTTTAAAATGGCAGCCCAGAGCTCTCTCCTCTGTGTAAGAATCATTGCCCTAAACTTACATACGGATAGCAAATCCTTACATCAGGCTCTTTATACCTGCTTCTCTTTTTAACTACCTTTTTTTTTTTTTTTTTTTTTTTTTTTTTTTTTTTTTTTTGCAACTCTTCAGAGCTTTCTCTTTTAAAAAGAAAAGGTTTATGTTTATCCTGACAGGTACTGATTCAAGAACATAGCCAACTCTGAAGTTTGCTTCCAGAAAAAAAATGGTGTTTTTTTCTGTCTCAGGTTGCCAACTGGCAGCACATGGGATGGATGTGGCCAGCAGAGGTGGTTAATTTAGCTAGAGCAATCTGTCATAAAAGTTAAATTATCATGTTATATAGAGTACACTTCTCCAAGCTGTCCTTGTCTGCTCTACTCTCTATGTTATTGCTCCCACTCATTGACTCAATTACACACTTGTCTGGCCCTGTAGGCATTTGAGTTTGCAGCCCTGTTTTAGACTTTGGAAATAGGCTCTTTGAGCAAAGAACTCTCCTTGTTATAAGTCTCTAGTTACTTGTCATAACAGCTGCCATAGCTGTGTGCTCTGCAGCAGTAATTTTGGCCACATGACTAAGCACTAGCTGACAGAAGTGGGGGTGAAAGGATTTTCACCATTTCTAGGTCTGACACCTGAAATTCCCTCTAGTCCCTATTAATGAAAATGGAAAAGAAGGACTTCCAAGATGACAGAGTCACTCAGTAGAAAGAGGCCAGAAATCAGTCACTGCCTAGAAGACAAGTGTCCAACAAGAGCTGTCCAACAAGAGCTGTTCAACAATAGAACTCCACGTGCCATGTGCAGTCCCCAGGACCCACAGTGGTTTGTTACAGCAGCTTGCCTGGCTGGCTAGATACTCAATATGAAAGGGATAGAGGCAGAGCTTCTTCTATACCACCACAGCTTCACAGATACATCCTGCAGGCCAGGGAGAAATATCTGAACTGAAGAAAAACTTAGCACAACTACACTCAAGCAGCCATAAATAAAAATAAAAGTCTTGCCGCAAAGAATTATCTCAGATTTCATCTCCTCTTAAGCCAAATCCAAAATGGTATTTTCCAAACAAACTCACTGGTGTCTCCTGGCCCCTTGTTGTTTTTCTGTCATTCACTTTTTGCTATTAGCATGGATGGACAGTTACTTTATCCCTGCCACAAAACACCTCTATTTTACTCTTGTCAAAGTTGGTCTGTTGGAATCAGTTTGAAGCAGCTTAGATTGGCAAGGAAGAAAGACTACAATCTCTGACTTGCAGGATATAAAAATGTTACAGCAATGTATTTTGCTTGATTCTCTATCCTGCCAGATATTAAAAACCCAGAGTCCTGGAAGGGTTTATAAAGGCACATTGTCTACAGAGAAAGCATGGAGAAAAGAGGTGCTTCAAAGACATGCACACACACACCAATGTCCACTCATGTACACACATGCACACACACAGAGGTGCACACTGACACCCTCACTGTGTCAGCTCATGGTATCCACACTCCCACCAAATTGGACTTCCTTAAAATGTTCCTGGTGTTTTACAGCCCCAGGAACACAAAACACCTGCCACCTTCGTGGCCATTAATGATAAAGACACTTTGAAATAATTTCATGATTCTTGGGAAAATAAAGGAGGAGAATACTTCCAGCTTGGTGAGGCCTGATGTAACCTCCACACATGATTTGAGACCAACATTAGAGACCTCATATGAAATGAAATGTTACTCATAACTTTTCCTCAAATTATTAAAAGGGAAGAAGCAAAATAATGGTCTTCCAGAGGTGTCCTCAGCCTAATCCCAGAAACTCTGACTATGTCAGATTACATGACAAAGAAGAATTAAGGTTGCAATCCACTGACCTTGAAATAAAGTGATTATCCTGAATTATTTAGACATGATCATAAGGATCCTTAAAAATGGAAGAAAGAGTTAAAGAGTTAGAGAAAGATGTTATAGTGAAAGTGAGGTCTCAGTGATCTGGTGTGAAAAAGACTCAACCTGCCATTGCTGGCTTTGAGGGTATAGGAAGGAGATGCCCCCCAAGAATGCAAGAGGCCTCTAGAAGCTGGAAAGGAAACACACACACACACACACACACACACACACACACACACACACACCCTACATTTATAAAGATTCTCAAGCTAGACTACCTGGGTTCAAATTCCAATTTTGCCACTTAGTTGCTGTGCGACCCTGGGCACATTACTTACATTTCCTGCGCCTTAGTTTCCTCACTTGTACAATACAGCCAATACAGTCAGTAATTGTATCTACCCTCACTGGTTGTGAGGTTCAATGAGTTAACATAAATCAAAAGGTTTAAGACAGGAACTGTCTCATAATTAGTACTATATGCTACCAATTGCTATTATTATTTATATTAATATGGAGGAGTATATGAAAATGTTATGGAAATACAGAAGAAGGAACAACATACTCGTTGGATGAGGAACTGGGACCGTGTCACTGATGAGGCCATATTGTAAAGATGACTGACATTTTTCAAGTGGCAAAGTACAAGAAAGGATGCTCCATGCAGGGGTTTGGTAAGTGCAAACACCAAGGCATGCCAGTTGAAGAAACAGGGAGCAATTTGGCAGGGATAACAAGCTCTGGGTTGTTTTCAAGATTATTTGAAAGTGTTTTGTCATCTCAAAATAGGATTAACTTGACCAAGCATGTCCTCCCTGAGTCTGGCTAAACAGAGCCAAAAATAATTCAGTCAAAAAAAAATCACAATTTTTGTCTAAATGGAACTAACTCTTTACTATTAATATTCCAGGATTAATCCACTAGATTCAATCAGTAAATTTTAAAACACAATTTTGTAAGAATTTTAGTTAATACAATAAAAAAGAATTGGTTGGCTAGCCCTTAGTAGAAACCAGAGGCTCTACCCTAGAATTGGTGATATTTACATGTACCCGTGAAATGATATTTAGATTAGTGGTGCCAAATGCCAGAGAAAACCTTCCCTAAAGTCAAGCAAAAAATTCCCTATATAAGATACATTTGGATGCGCTTCAGCAATTCTAGGAAGTTTAACTGAGCAACTACTAAATACCTACTCTATGCCAGGCACTTGAAGACTTGTCTGGTTTACACACAAAACCCTAAATCCGTGGGTGGAAGATTTACTAAATGACTGGGTCTGAGGTTTGAGGATTCAGCCCACTAGAAGACTGGTGCCTGAGTCCATTATCTCAGCCAGCTTTCCAAAAAGCTCAGACTTGCCGCAAAGACTGTCCTCAGCCTTTTCACATTCTGTTCTGGGGTTTGTTCGGATCCTGCAGGAGCCGAGTTAATGTGAGGGCAAGCAGCGCAGGGGAAGGCAGACGACCTAATTGGCCAGGTCCAGCCCTCAGCACTGCCCTTAATGCTGGGAAGCGGCAGCTGGCTAAATGCCTCAACAGCTTTCTTCTAGAAGACTCCTCTGAGAGACATTCCTGTGCCATTCAGATGTATGTATGTATGTGTAGTATGTATGTGTATGTGTGTATGTGTGTGTATATAATGACCTATTATTCAGCCATTGCAGCAATATGGATGGACCTTGAGGGCATTATGCCAAGTGAAATAAGCCAGTCAGAGAAAGACAAATATTGCATAGTATCATTTACATGTGGAATATCAAAAAAAAAAAAAAGTCAAGCTCATAAAAACAGAGCAGAAATTGGTTGTCAAGGGCTGGGAGTGGGGGAAATATGGAGAGGCTGGTAAAAGGAGACACACTTTCAGCTATAAGATGAATAAGGTCTGAAGATCTGATATAAAGCATGGTGACTATGGTTGATAACACTGTTGTACGGTTGAGGTTTGCTGTGATGATATAACTCATTTGTTCTCACCAAAAAGATAAAAATAAAAATAAAGGAAGGGATAGGTATGTGAGGTTAATAGATGTGTTAATTAACTAGATGACTAGATGGGGGAGAATCCTTTCAAAGTATACATGTGTGTCAGGTCACCATGATATACACTTTTAAAGTATTACAATTTTATTTGTTGACTATACTTCAATAAAAGCTGAAACAAACAAACAAACAAACAACAAACAAAACCAAATGTCCAAGAGGGTGTCATTTCATAATCACCTACATTTCTGGGACTATTTCCTGTGAAATCAGAAAATCTAAAAGAAGACTCCACAGATGGTCAGTAGTTACATGTACAGTCCTCATGTTGGGTCATTTGAACAACTATCACCTTTTCTTGCTTAGAAATAATTATCAGATCCTGGCTGGCCTTGCTGTGAAGTGGAACATTTTATTCTAACTGTGCAACTTTCAACACTTTCTTCTCTGCTAGACATTAGACAAGATGTCAGATTTGTCATCACACCAGAAGGTTTTTATTAATTATCTTTCAGAGGCGAAGTCCCTTTGTAATTTATTTTTTCACACCAGGAAAATTCTTCTATTGAACTAAATGTCTATCTTGTTAAATTATTTTTTTCTGTTAAAGGTTCTCTCTTTGAAAGTTCCAGAAGAAAAGAATAAACCCAGCAAAAATCTGTGTTGAAGTCAAGGAATTGATTATGTTAAGCAGAATACCACATATCTTCCCCCAGGGCAGAGTGTAAGAATTTGCATCTTTTCTTTAAAACCTAACTGCCTGATGTGCAGTTCAGATAAAAATTTCTCCAAATTCTTGTTTGCTTGAATCAGACAGAATTGCAATGACTGCTCTTTACATGCCAATCAGTCATATTCTGAAGGACTCATTCATTGTTGTGAGCAACATTATGAAGTGCCTACTACGTGTAACTGCCAAGATATACAAAAATTAGTAAGACAAGACCCCTTTAGGAACAAAGAGCTCAATAGGAAAGACTGATATGTAAACACCTACCTTTAAAACACAATTAAAAGTGTAAGAACAGAGTAAATAATGTAGTAGAAATCGAAAACTGGAGACACAGTTAACTCAACATTGCGGGGTGGGAGTAAGGTCACTAGAGAAACCACTGTCCCAGACACATCGATTTAAATAATTTTGCTTGTATACTCTTATATTTTGGACAAAAGAAGATGTACACTGGGAAGGACTCTGAATAATGGTAATTCTTGAACTCCCTCTTCAGTGTTACTACTAGTTATTACTCAGAAGGACTCAGCTGTCTTAAGATAAAAAAATTCCTAGTCTTAGATAACAACTTTGTTTTTAAAAAGTAAGCATTCTTGAGAATATAGGAACTATAAAATAATTTAATTTAATATGGAATTTTTTCTGCTTTATATTCTAGAATAGCAAGCAAGATAGTAACATAATGTCCAAGTGGAACACAAAGTGGTCTCAGGTTTCAAGGAAAATATAGGTGGAAGCCTTCTAGCAGTGAGAAATACCAAGAGGAATCCTGGTAAGTGTTTTAACAACTGGCTCTCTAAGAAATAAATGCCTTGCTTTGTAACATTTGCCAATTTCCATGGTGTAAATACTCCCATCATGGTCAATTTTGAGCTTCCAACATGATGTCACTGGATGCAGAGCCGGGAAGAGATGCACACAGTTTGCTCCAATGAGCTAAACAGCAACAGCATAAGACTAGGCGCACCAGTTCCTAATTCTGGTTGTTTAGGCCAAAAACTTCCCTGGATTTTTGCAGGGCCTTTATGAACATGAAATACCATGACACCAAGAAGAGCTTCCCTCCCCAAAGTGACATTTCATAATCAAGGATGGGGTTAGACTACGTATGAGTTAAAATAGCCTGGAAAACCCTTACTAATGGAGCAAAATGGCCCACCATAATTTGGTTTTTAGTAAAAGAAAATGAAATGAATCCTTGATTTGTGACTGTGTGTTATTTAAATGTTACTTTTGATGTTTTATCCAGAGTCCTAACTCAAACGATCAGAGATAATCCTGCCTCTGAAATAATTAGGGAGTTGCTGCTTTGTTAAGCTGGAGGATAATCAACTTGACCTTGAAAGTTTGTCTGTAGTACCACAGTAATGTTCAGAACACAGACATGACAGCCACACTAGAGTCTCCCTCAACAGCAAACATCAGCTACACACTTTGTTTTTAGGACAAACATTTTAACAGAGGGTACAGATTGTGATGGTCAACAGGCCCCATATGGCCACTATTATCTGTTAGATGACCTTCAGTTTGTGGATTAATTGCTAACATTTAAATACCAAGTATTTTTACTAATACCTGGATTTGAAATAGCACTGGCACTGGAGTCAAACAGGGAAACACTCCGCAGATGATTAGACTATGCTCCCGAAGGGCAGAGCTTCATCCCCAGATAACCACTGTCCATGCCCCTCTCTATTTGTCCCCAGCAACAAGTACCACTTGCCTTTTATTAGCACAGTTGTGTTGTTGGTTTCCTAAATTAAACTTGAAAGTGATTTTTAGTTTGTAATCATCTTTATACAGACTTTTCTTACACCCAGACCTCTTCATTCTTTCACATTATCTTCTTGGCTACCCCAAGCACCTGAGTTTCCACTCTTCATCTACGGATATTCCCAGAAAAAGCTTCCCTTGAATGGAATGCAGAGGAGTTGTCTCTGCTGCAGTGAAATAACCACCACCATAAAAAAAAAAAAAAAAGCTCCAGTATTTTCCTCTTGAAACTGCTTCCTTATTTACTATCTTCTAGATTCTGAGGAGCTGAGTCAGCCTGCTCCATTACTCAACTTCATATTTTTCAGAGCATCAGAGCCTTCCAGTTGGCCTGCTTGTTCAAAGACAGACATTTTAAGGTAATAAAAGTGGCTTATTGCTGGTCTCCAAACGCTGAGGACATCCTCTCCATCAACTTCATAGCAGTGTGAAAGGATCACCCTCCTCTCTAATCCCTAGAACAGGCAAGAAGCCTCTACAACCTGTTTCTCACTGAAAACAAACAAAAAATATATATTGAAAAAAAATATATTAAGTCACAACACCCCTCTATTATTATTACTGCATTAAATTTAGGTGTGGATAACTAGTCTCTTCCCTCCATGAAGTAGGGTTTGAGCTGAGAAGAAAAAAACAACTGAGCCAAAATAGTTTGAAAAGAATAGTATATCTATTTTTTTCCATATCTACTTCAGTCTGCACCTCAATTACCTGAAATTTCATGAGTCAGTCCTTGGGATATTTTCAATTCAAGCTGGATTAATGCAATCATCAAAGTTTCTGTTAATCTACTGCTCTTTCAAAGTAAGTCTGATTCTTCTTAAGGAAAAATAGTATATCTCACCCATAGTATTATTTGGAGGAAAAGCAATCATCAAAAATTATACAGTGCAAAATATGATCATGTAAAGGGCTTCAACACTTGTCTGGGAGACTACACTAAAAGTCTCTTTAAATACTCAGACATCAGCTACTTTGTTCTAAGGATGAGTAAGCTAGAGCAGAGAGGTGTGCGTTATGATACCTGACGAGGCCATCTATCTATTAGGTGGCCAGCAAAGCCAGCATCCAAGTGGAAGTTCTGGCAACTAGAACTAAGACAGTGGGAAAGGGGATAAGTGAGGTGGAGAGATCTGGGTTCCAGTTAGGGTGACCAACTGCCCTGGTTTTCCTGGGACTGTCTGGGATTTTTATCTCCTAAAGTTGCATATCCTCAGAAACTCCTCGGTCCCAGTACCCTAACCCCAGCAGGGAATTGATGGCATATTCAGACTGAGCCGTCTGAGAAAAAACAGGAACTAGTAAAAGTATGGGCAGGGTTGGGGAGAAGGGGTACAGGGAAAGATTCAGTAACTGTGGGATACCTTTATTTCATCTAAGAAGTAAAGGTCCAGGAGAGGAGGCCTGACAAAGAGAGCTGCATGGAGGGGGCTCCCTGAGAGGAGCCTTGACCCCTAATGGAGGAATACAGCATCATACAGAAACACACTCTCCTTCCTTTCTCTTAGCCTAGTCCCCCATTGGCTAAATCATTCCCCATGGGCCAAACCCAGATCACTGCCTGTTTTTGTAAATAAAGTTTTATTGGAACACAGCCATGACCATTGATTTACTTATTGTCTGTCTGTTTTCATGCTGCAACGGCTGAGTTGAGTGGTTGTGAATGAGATCACATGGCCTGCAAAATCTAAAATACGAGTTATCTGACCCTTAAAGAAAAAGTTTGTAGACACCTGGACTAAGCCCGCTGAAAGCCAGAGGGCAGGGGAACTCCATAGAGGACAGAAGGCAAGGTAGAGAAGTGTAAAGAGTGGACCTGGAGAGGCCAAGGAAGCTACTCAACACACTCCTTTCCCGTGACATCATCACAAAACTGAAGAACTACTAGGAGAATCTAGACCAGAATGCTGAAAACAGAGGCACCCCACAATTACTTTGACTGTAAACAAAATCTCGAGCTTCTTAAGCAGCTTTCCATGAATTAGGCTCCTGCAGAGAAAGTGCAGTTGTAAAAAGATAGGAGATTTAAAAAGCTCAGGGGCACTCAGCCTCTTCATGGGTAAATTTTCTGCAAGTTCAATATTTTTTAGAAACTTTTTTCAATATCCAAAGGAAATACTTTAAATTCATAAATAGGAAGGGCTTAGGGGTTTTGTTTATTCTTTGGGCTAGAGAAAAATTAAATGTTTCCTAATAATTTCCAAAATCCATGGGACAAATATTAAGTGAGCACTTACTAACTACCCCCAGTCCTGTACTAGCCACTGCAGGTAACATATTAAGCAGAACAGATATGTTCTCTGGCCTCATGAGGCTTAAATCCAGTGGAGGAGATACCAATGATCAAGTGAAAAATAAGTAGAGGATAATTTCAGAGTGATAAATTCTATAGAGAAATTAAAACTGAATGGTGGAATAGGAGGAAAGATATTAGATGGAGGTTGGGCAAGTGTCTTTAATGACAATGATGAGGACTTGGTCATGCCAAGGTCGGGGAGGAGCATTCAAGGCAGAGGCAGCAAGAACAAAGGCAAAGCTTTGTGATGGGAGGGAGGCTAGGACAGCTAGAGGGCAGCACGGTTGATGAGGCCAGAGAGTGAGGAGAGGTCTTATGGCGAATGATGCTGCACAAAAAGCAGTAAAATAGCAGCCTTGGAACCGTAGCCTTGGAAAGGTATGCTTGCAAGGTTGGCTTCAAGTTGGCATCTGGACAGTGGATTTCAAAGGGTTCCCATCACCTCAACTGATAAGGATATCTCATTATGCCTAAACTGTTTGTACAAACAGTGTGGTTTGTGCTGAGCAGCTACTTCCTTCTGGGAGCCTGGAATTTTGCTACATACCAGGCAGAAAGTGCCTATGTGACTCATCTACCACTGAGACTAGTGGCACGCAGTCTCTAGTGAGCTTCCCTGCTTGGCAATATTTCACATGTATCACAACTCATAGCTGGAGGAATTACTCACATCCTGCGCAACTCCACTGGTAAGAGCTATGCCTGGTTTCCCCCAGATTTCACCCCGGGCACCTTCTTTCTTGGCTAATCTTGCTCTGTATTTTTCTCTGTAATAAACTTAGCCATGAATATGACTATATCCTGAATCCTGTAGGTCCTCCTAGCAATCATTGAGCCTGGAGGCGGTCCCTGATACAAACAACAGATCTATATTTCATTTGTTTTCTCTGTGCCAGAACCCAGGGGAGGCAATTTACATGGACTTTACCATATACTTCTCACCACAAGTTTCTGAGTTTGGCAACTCTCCCAATCATAACTATCACAAAAATTTTAAAGATGAAGTAATTAAGAGTCAGTAAATTTCTCTACCTCACTCAAGTCACTCAGCTGAACCTGCCTAAGGGAGAATCCAAGTGGCCTCACTTCCACTCCTAGGATTGGTCCTCTGTGCTCACTCACAGTACACAAGGGTCTACAGGAAATGTGGACATTTTTGCATATATGTGTGACTTGCACCACAAAGCTCGTCCATTTTAAGACTGTAATCTATTTTATCATGAGATGCTCCAGCAAAGCACATTCGAGCTCCACCTCTTAATCTTGATAGTGAAGTTGAGTTTCTGTTGTTAAGAAAGACTATTCAGATTTGGCAATAAGATTTTTCAAGGGTGATAAATGTCCCTTTAAAGGGACTGCACATGCATTGACTGAATAGCTGTCCTAAAATGAAAATCACACTTGGAGAAGGGAAGGGTGGGTTATGAAAATGCAAATTAGAATGACTTTATTGGTTGAGTTGAATTCAGCTCATCTTTTCACGAAGAAGTGAGTTGGACAGGCTCCTTACTAAGCCACGGCCGAGGTGTTACAGAATACAGACACTCGGCATTAGTGGCCTCAGAATGGAACATGATGTCTGCTGTTCAAAGGCAGCAACAGAAAATGCCAAGATGCTACCATTTGCATTACTCTAGAACTTAATTGTGTTCTTTTGAAGAAAAAGATCTCTTTAGGCCTGACATCCTTCATCAATTTTTCTCAAAGTGAGTTATGTGGAATGTGGAATGATTTTAGGCAATATACTCAGATGAACATTTTTTTATTTTAATAATTGTCTATTTTAATGCTTACCTCCTATTTATAGTAAGCAATATTGATTTTTTATTTAGGGTAATGATAGAAAATTTCCTCTCTAAATATATTTGTGCCAAGTAGTAAATTGATTTAAATAAAAGTCAGTAACTACAGAAAATGTGGTTCAATATACATAAAAGATTTAAGTTGGAGAAACCCCAACCTGGATATGTTATCTGGAGAGGTTTGCAAACAGGAAATTTCAATCAGAGTTAAGAAGAGTGATGAGGTATGAGGATAGATATCAGTCAGACCTACAGCTTCCATATGACTTGGAAGCTTGTTAGAAATGCGAATTCTCAGGCTCCACCTCACACTCACTGAGTCAGAAAACCTGGAGGCGGGATTCTATAATCCGTGTTTTCACAAACCCTCCCTATAATTCCAGTGTCCCTTAAGTTTGGGAACTGCAGTAGAGACAATTTGCCATTCAGTCACTCACTCATTCAGTAAATATGAATGAAGCACCTTCTACATACAAGGCTCATATTTGAACTCAAAGCCCTGGAATGCCACAGAAAAAGAAAACATTTCAAACATTTACTAAAGACACATCACACATGTTGTGAGTGAATCATGCCAAATTCTGATGAGCAGGACCCGAGCAAATGAGGCTTTGCTGTACATGGAGGATCTAGGGCTTGGAGCATGATCTCCCGGGGTATTTGCAGGGCAGACTTCCTGGTGTGATCAAGACGTATATTCATTTTATTGTCACAGACTGATCAAGCTGATGAAACCCTGGCCAAGAATTAAATGTCCTCGGTTTGCTGGAGGCAAGCATGTATCTAGACTGATCATCACAGCAAGGCAGTTTTGGCCTCCCTTGTGAGAGCTGAGACCTTCAGAACCTGGGAAAAGTTTCCTGTGAAGACCAGGAGTGATGAGGCCACTGGTAAGTTGTCATGGCAGAGGGATTCCTCACAATCTAGGATCCTAGGGTTATACATAGCTACCACCCCTGTGAGTCAACTAAATACCAGTGGATTAAGAAGTGACAGAACAAGAGTAAGGGCAAGAAGAGGATCATTTCATCTGATCAAGGAATATAGCAACTGGATTCACTCTCCCAGGAAATTTACTGGGTGGGGTCCTTATTTGCCACTTAGAATGCAGCTCCTGCATCAAAAGATGGGACAGACATAGATTTTAAATCCAGGTGCTGTGTGACCTTGAAAAGAGAGAAGGGACCAAAATTTTCACAGTGCTTTCTCTGTGAGGATTAGATGGAACATAAATTAGTTCAAACTCTATAGAGCTGATGCTGTCAAATCTGGAAGCATGTGCCTATAAAATGTGCTGTAAGTAAAAAATGCATACTGGATTTCAAGACTTAGTATAAAAAATGTAAAATGTTTCATTTTAATTTTATATTGCTTACATGTTGAAATGATACTACTTTAGATATATCAGGTTAAAGAAAATACATTACAATAATGTCACCTGTTTCTTTTTACTTCTGTTTACATGGCTACTGGAAAACTTAAAATTGTATCTGTGCTTCAAATTAGATTTCTGTTACATAACACTGCTCCAGAACAGGATTCTGCTGCCTTCTTCTTAAAACTCCAAGTAGTAAATACTTTAGGCTTTATAAACCAAGAGGCAAAACTGAAGATATTATGTAGGTATTTATATAAGCATTTAAAATGTAACTATTTAAAAATGTAAAAACCATTCTTAGCATGTGGCTGTATACAAACAGGTGCCAGGATGGATTTGACCCATAGATTACAGTTTACAGACCTCTGTTCTAGAGGATAATGTGTCTCAAAACATTCAACATAAAGTCCCATGGACCCATCAGTCCACTTCTGTGGAGGCTGACTGTGTGAGCCGACATATATCAGTTAAGTGACAACCATGAGAGAACTTAGGCTCAGACCAAAGTTGGTCAGCTGCAGAGACTTGAACCAAGATTTGTTGGACTCCAAAGTTCATATTTTTAACTAACAGACTTCAGCAATATAAGCTGCTTTTGTGTTTTCTCCTTTTTTCTTTTTTTTAGAGGAGTCTTTCTTATGGCTGCGTGGTCATGTCAGATAGCCCTGGTACCATGCCTGGCCTTGAGAAGGTGCTTTCCAGATGAATAAACAAAGGTATGCATAAGAGATTGGGGCCTCCATGTGGTTTTGAATCTCTCTCACTTCTCTTTCAGCACAAATGACAAAAGGTTGACTGTAGCTCAGCCATTTTGTGCACGTCCCTGTTTTTCATGCATGAGGCACTGACCTTTAAATTCATTTGAAGATACAAGCAGCCTGCCAAGTGGGGAAAACAAGACAAGGGTCCAGTAGTAAGAATTGTATTCAGTGCATCAAGAATTAATCCTCTGATGAAGAAGGTTATTAATATAGGAAATGGAAAGCACTTGTAGCCTATCTTCTGAACAGACAAGCTGGCTAGTGTTGAATTGAGAAAATTATTATTTATTAAAATGAGATAGTCATGGGCCAGTGACTAATCCTGATTGGGTTCAGAGACAATTCCCTACCTATAAAGCAAGTAGTACATTTCTGGAGAAAGTTGTTCTTTTAAATACAAAATGCTGTAGCATTGTTATTCTTCTGTTCTAGGCTCTCCTATAAGATCTTTTCACATTATAATGGTATCAACTGTGAAAAGACCCTCACTATGGTCATACCCTCTTTCTCCCATAAGTAGACCCTGAGATATAGGCTTTCTTAGAGTTAGGTCTTCCTTCAAGCCTTGGTTCTGGTGCACGTGTCCCCTGAGAATTCTATGGGACTGGAGTAACTGAAGATAGATTCCATCCAAATGGCCCAGTTAGTGTTAGATCCTTCCTTTTACACAGAGAAGAACAGAAATGGAGCAAATTTCCATCTCCACTAACTGCGAAAGCAACACAAGTCCTTTGGGTGGTTAAGGAAGACCAGAGGGATGCATTCAGAGTATTTTCAAACTAAGAATTTGACGACTCAGTGAGTTCATGGGATCAGCATGATATAGCAAGAGGCCATTATGTTCTTGTATTAAGTTTGGACTTTGAAGTCAAGCAGACTTGGACATGAGCCACCATGCCAGCATTTACTATGTACGTAGCTTTTACTAAGACATTTTCTTCTCCCGGGCTGAAGTTTGCTGCATCCATGATAAGGGTGGTTTAACTATTTTATAGGATTAGTGAAGAACAAACACATTAACGTGCTTGGCAGATGGTAAGGGAGCACTACATAATTATTCATATTATTAACATTTGAAATCAGAAATCTCTGGAAAGTCTGAGATGTTTTGTTGCTGTACAAATTAAAGAAGGCTCTTGGGTGATGGATTTGTGTCACCTGGCCTCTCACAGTAGCTCTCTGGTGGTCTGTCATGTGAGAGCGCTACCACAATATGCTGACTTGTTTTAGGCATAAGAGGTACAATTCCAGGATGGGAATTTTGTTGTAAATATGTCATATCTTTCTAGCTGGTCCATGTAATAGACATTGTTACTCCATTGCTACTTTTTTATGGTGTTTGCTGGATCCAACATCAGATTTCTTCTCAACACACCCTCCTAACATCTGCTGCCAAATAATGGAAGTTGTCATCTGAATCAAAATCTGCCCATCTTCCTTGGTGCAGTCAAATTTTGATACCATTTCAGTGGTTGGCACCCACTAGATAATCAAGAAATTCATTTTCTTTCTATCCATTTGTGTTTCAGAATATACAGCGCTGATTGATCTAGATGTATGAGCTTATTGTAACATGGCAATGTTATCAAAATGATTTCAAATTGCTATTGTTTTTATTTTTTGTGGTGGTAGTAGTCGAAAGAGTATTAGATTCATATGTTTCACTGCAAATCTTGCACATGATTTATAAATCTAATTATAACTGTGGATAATGACAGCGGGTTTCACACTGCCTATAGATATATTTAGTAGACTACATTTTCTGATTTTCATATAGATTTTTATGGCCATGTTGATAGAGCAACAAAAAGAAGGAGGAAGATGAGGAGGAAATGGAAAGTTACTCCAAAGTATCTATTTGCTGTAAAACTTTTAAAACTATGAAAAGACAGTGCGCTCATTAGGGTTGGAATGCAAACTGTAGACATCAAAAAATTTATTTTCTGACTGGTTTCATGTTCATAATTAATGGCTAATATTCATTTATAAGAAATTAGAATAAATAGTAGCTTAATGAGATTTCACTAGGCCACTTGCCAGCACTCAATCAAATCTTATTTTCAATATATGAAAAATGTCTCCTTGATTCCTAATGCATTTAGGGTCAACAGTATCATCTTCATACATAAAAGATTCCATTCCACCTTTAAAGAAGAGGTAATTATAAAATAGCGGTCACACAGAAGGTCTAGGTTTTGTGTAACTTCTATTCTAATTAATTTATCATATGTAGGATTTTGCTTTGGTTTCCAAGTGTTGATCTTTTATAGCTTCCATATTCCATGTGATAATGGGTTTTATTTCTTCAAAAGGTCATTCTTGATATAATTTCACCATTAGCAGAAGGGACCTAGGAGCATGGGTGTTTCTGTATGTCATTGCATCCTGAAAAGTCATTCTGCAAAGTCCTAGATCTTTTTTGCCCTTAGATGTTATTTAAAAACCAAGGGGGTAAGGCATTTGAACAAAAGGTGAGAAATTCAATTAGTTATTAGAAAGGTTGCCTTCACAATGCCAGCCCCATGAAAGCAAATGGATCAACAGAAATATTTGTATTTGAGAATCTGTTTCCTGTTTTCCCCTTCTGTTTCATAAGTGAGATGACCTGTATGTGATTGTTATTTTGTCTTGTATTTATTTTATGGCTGGTTTTTCTTGCGGCAATCTGATCCATTGCTGGGGTCCTCAGCCCTTTCATCATCAGGAACCCTTTGTGTCATTGTTTGGGTTGCTTCCTTCTGATGCCTTTCATTCTTTGAAAAAAAAAATGTGCTCTTCTGAGCAAACTACAGTTATTAAGTAATAATTACTTCATTTCCCAGGGCCTCCCACCCTTGACACTTAATAAAAAAGATCAAAGATATACATAATTATCAAATACAAGCATCTTAGATAACCAGTAAAACTGAGTTAATAGAATTCTGGCTGGAAGCAGATAAACTTGATGTCAAACTAGCCCAGGATAAATATATAATTTCAGTTGAGATTTCTGAAATACAGGCAATTTGCAAATCATAATCACTGACTGCAAAGAAGCCCCTAGATTAAGGCTTCTCAAAGCCACTGTGCATGCAAATCACCTGGAATCCTGCTAAAATGCAGATCTGATTCAGCAGGTCTGGGGTGGGACCTGGTACTCTGCATTTCTGACAACCTCCGACGTAATGCCAATGCTGCTGGTGCATAGAACACACTTTGAGAAGCAAGGCCTTGGATAGAAAGGGAGAGCGAGCAGGGAATTGGGTCACAAAAAAGACATGGTTCAGTTTCAGCTCCAAGGAAGACTTGTGTGTGCTAGGCCCATTATAACACCAGGTACCTTTTTATATGCAATATTATGAATGGGACAGTTTTCCTTCAATGGCCCATTCCACATCTTGCCACATATAAGTTCTGTGCATTCTAGAAAAGAGCCAGACTATGTCTGGGGTTGGAATTATTTCTATAGCTGCTATAATACACATGTAATACCATTTGAACTGGCCTTCCTCTATGTATGGAATGACTCAGATTAATTTAACAAGTGTTTATGTACCAAATACAATGTTAACCAGTAGGCAGATACTGCTAACAGAAACAGATATATACAGCCCCTGCCCTAAGGGAATGTTGAGATAGTAAGACACTGACAGGTACATACACACAGAAATATGTAACTATATATAGTTTATACACACACACACACACACACACACACACACACATCTATGCATGTTTGATGAGCCTTAGGAAAGAAGAGAGTGAATTCTCTCATCCTCTCAGCACTCCCATCCTCACCCATTTAAAAACAAACAAAACTGTGGATTCTTTTCTTCCCTTCTACTGTGTCACTCCTCATCTGTTCAAGAAGGTTCATTGTGCCAGGTACCACGCCTGATGCAAACAACACGCTCATTGCTCTTGGGAACTGTAAAGGATGGCGGGAGAGAAAAAAATGCTGACTTCCATTATTACTACTGGAGATTCAGCATGAGGCATACCATAATAGGGCCTAGCACAGTGTCTCTCACAGAGCTGGCATTCAAATAGATACTTTCAAATGAATAAATGAATGGAGGAGTCAATAAGCATACGCCAAGTGTATTCTCCAAATGTGAAAGTCAGAAACAGTGCGGCATAGCAGCTCTTATTAGCTTCATATGAAGAGTGTAACATGGATCCTAGCCCTGCCACCATCCAGCTCTAGGAAATTTTATTCTGTCTTCTAAGGAGAAAAAAAAAGGTGATATACTTTCCTCATAGGAATACTGTGGGGATTAAATGAAATGTCTGTGAAATGCTTACTCCAGGGCCTGCAAGGTGGATATTCAGTAAATGATAATGCTGGTTATTCTTAAAATCGTCTTTACTATTATTTTCTAAAGATTATTATGGAAATGGCATGTGATATGGCTCTCAAAGGAGGTGAAGCATTTTGACACATGAAAACGATGAGAAAGTTTCTGCAGAGAAAACAAGTCTTTAAGAATCAGATTATTGCTTACATATTCAATAAATATGCCACTGGTTATTTGTGCTTGCCAGGGAATTAGGTGAAGATTAATTAATATTTATAAAGTATTTTGATATCCATGTAATATCTAGTAAGCAATTAGTTCTATAACACAAAGCCAAATCCTTTTACATACCAAACAATGTAAAACAAACTGAATACAGCTGTGTAAGAAGGAGCAGAATTTCATTAACTTTTGTTGTAGGTAATATGCAGCCGTTAGATATTTTTCTTCCTTTTAGTAATTTTCTTGCTGATTTTCTCTGGCTTCCAATGCCATTTCCCCGCCTTACCCCCAGCAGCCCCAAATCAAATTATTTCCTCTTGGGTGGTGGTGAAAACAGAAGTGGGTTGAAGGCAAATGCAATTCTGGCCCCTCCTTCCTGGAGCCCACCAGTTTATGAATGTATGACAGGAGGCAGACAGGGTTCCCAAAGTGCACATTTCCATGTCCATCATCCGAGTCAGATGGTGTCAAAGTTTATAGTTTCCTGGCTCTAGATCTGCACAGAGAAGAACTTTGGTTGGAGGGAGGGGAGATAAAAAGAACCTTTAAGTCAAAAGCAAAGGTTGCTTCCTCACTGATGTGCTTCCTTAGTCTTTCTCCAGTCCACATGCGTGTGTATATTGCCAAGTCCTTGTTTGGCTTGACTGGATTCTCTCAACCTCTTCTAACTGTTTTTCATGGGCCAGTCTCACTTACGGACAGTCCATAATTCCCTTGTCTCTACCGTTTTCTAAAGCCATCGCCCCAGCCTAAACATTCCAACCCTGAAATATAAAACTTTATCTCAAAGCCTGGTTCATAATACAGATACAAAAGGAGTTACTGTGGAGGAAGCCTTTCTGGGGTCCAGCATCCTTTCTAACTCCTGCAACCTCTTCCTAGATGCAACTCCAAAAATGGTTCTGGGGTCTTATCTTAGTGGAAGCCTTTCTAATCAAATACCATTGAGCTAAACTACTAGACTAAACCCATCTAGAAAATGAATCCTCTTTAACTTCTCAAGATAGTATGACCAACTGTTCCTGTTTGCCAGGGACCAAAAGGTTCCTGGGACACAGGACTTTTCGTGCTATTGGGTCGGTCTTGGGCAAACCTGAAAGGATGGTCTCTCCACCCTTATCCCACAGCTCCTAAAGTAGAGTATTCTATCTCTATTAGGGTGATAAATCTGATCATAACCAAACAGGAAGCTCTGCCTCCATGCCAAACTCACACCACACTTGACCATAACTACACCATAACATTCCCATACATTAAATTCTCACAATTATTTTGCCCTTATCCATTGTTGTTTTGTTCAGATAACACAACCAATATCTGGCCTATTCCATCAGCGTGAAAAGGGCATCGATGCTGAGGGGCCTTTTAGAGCAGTTTTGAGACTCAATCCTCCCTGGAGAGTGCATGTCTTGCCTCAGTTTTCCAACAGTGGAAACTATTTTGTGAAGCCAAAAACAAAAGAGTTCGGACACTGCCCAGCTCTGGCTACGGATTCCCTCAATTCTACAGTACACTTCTACGAAGGGTGGAACATACCTCTCTATTCACCCTGACTTACAGCACAGGCCTTACATCATCACTATGTTGTGAAAATCTTCATGAAGCCCCTTCCCGATTGTCTGCTAAAGCTCACTGCTCAGAACTCTTGGCTCCATCTCCCTCACTCCCTGGGTTACAGACTGACCCCTTTGCATCCTTGGAGATTGCAGCTGACTCCAGAGCCAGTAACCAAAATCCTCTTATGACTAAACAATAAATTCTTATTCAAAACAGTAAAGATGAAGACATCTATAGGAAAGGAGTTCACAAGATGATTGAGGCACTGTGTCTGGAAAATTACAAAGTGAAACTCTCTCTGTCTCCTCCTCCAAGCCCATCATGCATATTTTACCAAATTAACATATTATTTTTAAAAAGAAATTTAGCACCAGCAGAGTAAGGCTAAAGCTGTATTGCCTGGGTGAGACAGATATAAACCAAAGGTGTCCACAGTCAGAAATAACCGCTACTTTATCATTAGGCAGAGGATAAGCAGAACATGCCAGGGGCTTGATGAATCATTCCACTGCCAGCCATGTGGTATTTTTTTTTCTGTAATTAGCTTGATTTTGCATTCTTAGTACCTTTTCCAGGTCCCCTGAGAGTCATCTATAGTCTTCCTCAGCCTCCCCAGCTGTTGAAACTTAAAAACCTACCTCACTTTCCTGTGGTCGGTATCTGCTAATGTCACACTTTAATCACATTTAGATGTGTATACTCAGTCTTGAAATTATCTAAGGTACTTGCCAAAGTGTTTCACCAGCAAATCCACTAAGTTACTTACAAATCAAAAAAGCTTACGGAACAAATTGCCACATTCAGTAATTTACAGGTACTTTTTATTGTAAGCAGCAATTTAAAATTACTGGAGCACTTCACCTACTTTTTCCCCTATAAGTGCTTCAATCTGGAAGTTATTGGGATTCTATTCCTGAGATGAGAGAGGTAATTTAACTTTTCTGGAGGACTTTTTATTCACATACATATAATAGAAGCACTATTTTTTAAATGATTGAGGTTCTGATCACGTGCAGCATTGAACAATTTAAAATTACTAAAATGTTTAAAATTTTATCAATGCTTCAAGTTTGGGGTTAAATTTGAGATTGTAGGCAGAAAATAAAAACCAGACAACCATTTTATATCCTCTTCCCCATTCATTATTAAAATCAGGATTTTGACTTGGACAATTTAAGCCTCCTGCCATATAGGAGACACTGCAGTTCTAAAATAGTCTGACTTCATGCAAAAGCGACCCTCTGTTTTCAGGTTTTCATTGGGCTCTTGTGCGGCTATTTATAGCGAAGTAATTCAAATCAAAATCGCCTCTCCCTTAGCGGACAATGCATCTTGAAAATATTTATTTGTTAAGATTGTTTAGATCTGGGAGAAATAGGCCAAGGAGATTTTAGTCCTCACAATTCACTAAACTCAAAATTGAATCAAAAACAATTTTCAGCTAATGAGAAGTTTTTCTATCATTTTGCTTTCTGAAGCATCAGGGGAAAAAAAATGTGTTGCTTTGTTCCTAGAAAGTGAGGCATTACTTAAAGGTGGCACAACACAAAGTAGACTCCTCACATTTTCCTGGTGAATTCAGCTTGGGCACACAGCGCGCAGAAGGCAGCTGAAGAGCCGCGCACCCCCTTCAACTGCTCTGGCTAAATGAGATGCATCTCTGCTGTCGGACCATTTTACTAACTAAAATCATGGATGAAAAGCCCTTTGGGGTGGGGGGAAAGTCCTTTATCCCTTTCAAATTTTTTTTGCTATATTTTCATATTAAACATTTCAAAAGAAAAAAACAAACAAACAAAACAACCGAACTGGAGAGAATCTCATAAGGAACCTCTCTATCCATCATTTAATATCAGCATTAAATCATGCCTGCCCTTGGTTCAAGTGAACACCCATCCACTTCCCCAGGTTTTCTTAAAGAAAATTTCAGATATCATACCATTTATCTGTAAATATTTATAATGTGTCTGTAAAAATTACAGTTCTTTTTTCCTAACACAAGCACAATACATTACTGTACCGGAACAAAAATAACAAGAATGTAAATGTCATTACATATACAGTATTATTCATATTTTCCTAAATACCTTATTATTTTTATAGCTCATTTTAATCAGGATCGAAATTAGGACCAAATATTCTGATTAATGATATATCTCTTAAGTGCTTTTTTAATTCACAGAACTCCCAATCATATATATTTTTTTGACTTTGTACTTTTTCATTGAATAATCTGGGTTGTTTTCACAGTGTCAGTTTGACTGATTGTATCCCTGTGATGTGACTGAACATGCTCACCTATCCACTGTGTTTTCTATAAAGAGGTAGCTATATCCTGGAGGCATGATCTGATTCGGTTCAATATTTGTGGCTCAAGACCACTTCATAGGTGGTGGTATGAATTTCCTTCAGGAAATAAAAATGTCTGCTGGTCTCCCTTTTTATGTTAACAACCACCGATGGCCATTGCCTATATCCATTCATTAAGTAGAAATTGCAAATTCATGATATTCTAATTCTATCTTTTTTCATCATTTATTAACTATAAAGAAAAACTCCCTTCATTAATAGTGTAATTATCTCACCCTGGACTTCTTAAAAGAAAAGATAGGGTAAGTGGTTCTTTTCCTTCATTTACCAGTTTCTACAATAATGAGTTTGTCTCTATCATCTTTGAAAGGTGACTAATAAGTAATGTTGTTTTACCATATTATCATGAACATATAGATTTCAACATGTTTGATATGTTTCAATGCACTGAAATTCCTAATCTTGTTTTGGTGCTCAAACTGTCTTATCTTTGATCTCTTGATGCTGGTGTCTCTAAATGACATGACTCTAAGAGCATCAAGTAACTGTCTTGCTCTTTAATATGACAAGGGTTTACAGATTTATCTGGTACCTTTTCTGCTCACAGATGAAGTTAACTGTTTTCACAAGGAGGCTTAGTTTATTTTTCTGAGGAATGGTCATTAGAGACCATATCTATTTGCTAAGGAAGTTCAATGCTACTGGGGTGGTCACTCCTTCTAGACCTCTTTAATAAAGACATATACAACTTTTTAAAGACAGAGTATGTAATGAACTTGTATTGATAATTCTAATTCTGGGCTCCAACCTTTTAAATTAACCTCACCTGATCTTACATCTATTTCTTCTTTTGTCCATACCTCAAGATACCAAGCTTCCCCAAAGCTAACATAATTATTCATTTGCTTTATTTCTCCATATACACAACAATAACATAACAATAGCAATATCAATGAAACTTCCAATAGCATTATTGAAAACAGTTTAAGATTTTTCTTTTTAGTTTTTTTTTTAATTGCCATTAAAGTATATCCAACTAACAGATACAGTCGAATTACTGTATTTTAAAGTCACTGGGGATAGTTCCTCTCTGGGTTATGTCATTACCTGAGTACACATTTAGGTTCAATTGTTTCTCTGACTTTTGAATGTTAAAATTGCCTTTTTGTTTAGTTTCATTTTCTAACTTATAAAGAGGATTTATTTTTTTAAGCCTATTTTTTTGTGTGTGTGGTGTTTCTTTGTAATTTTTCCATACTTCCCATTGTAAGTAACTGTGTCAGATTATATTTTCTAGACAGGGCCACAACAATATTTTTAGCTGTACATGCCCTTCCAGACCTCACCACTTCCTCACTAAGAGGTGAAGTCTGTTAGCTCTTCAACTCACTTGAACCTGGGTGGACATTATAACTGTCTCAAAATAAGAAATTGTGGCAAAAGTGACACTATATAAGTTCTGAGATAAATCATAAAAGCTAAGACAGCTTGACCTGCCTCTCTCAGGAAATACACTTTGGGGCCCTAGGCAAACAAATATATAAGACCGGTTTCCCAAAAGCCTCCAAGTTGAAAAGACAACAGAGAGAAAGAAAGATGCCCAGAGAGCCCCAGTTCTTCCAGCCCCACCCTAGCCTGAGTCTCCCCACTCCTAGCCAGGGCACATGAATGAGCAAGATTCTAGATGATCCAGATGATTCCAGTATCAGCCACTCACTGTAAACATAAACAGGACCCACCTCATGGAGCTCAGACAACCCTAGATTATGAGAGAACAGTGTTGGTACTTAAAGCCACTAATTTTATTACACAGAAATAGATAATTGGTATTGTAATCTTTTAAAATATATTATGATTGAACTCCTCTTTTCTTAAAATAAAAAATTTTGTATATAAATTTATATCTACTTCCCTCTGTAGATAAGCAGTAGCATACTACATGTTTTTCTCCAACTTACTTTTCCCCCCTGAATAGTATATCTCAAGATTATTCCAAATAGTCTGTGGCTGTACTCCTCATTCCTTTCCAGAGCTGCACAGCACTCATTTGTGCATGTGTTCCTGTTGCCCTTTTAATAGACGTTTGGGAGCCTTCGTATTTTGTGTGTTTGCTTGTTAGCAAATATTGCTATAATGAATAAGCTGGGTTCTCTCTTGATTGTTATTAATGTCACTTTTTCCAATCCAGTGAGATAATGTCTCTAGAGGTCAAATGAGTTAATTCATGTAAAACATCTGGACCAGTTCCTGTTATACAGTAAGCACTCAAAACACATTAGCTATATATCTATAGATATCACCGAGGAAAACCCCTTTGTTCTACGGGTGGGAGCCAATCAGTAGGGGCATAGTTCTCTCATCACTGGGGCTGGAACCCCAGGATCAGGAAATACGAATGTTCGAAGGGAACACACTGGAACCCTTGTTCTTCCCTCTCCTTGAAACAATTTCCTCCCACCTGGTTCTTGCCTCTCTAGACCCTTATACTTCATTCGGGATTCAGGGCAAGTATTTCTTCTTTAGGGAAGCTCTTCATAACTGCACCACCCAACCCCAAACAGGGTCAGAGTCCTCTGTTATTCGCGGCCATAGAATATCGTACTTCCTGTTTTAGAGCACTTATTTATGCTTATAGCCAGCCATCTAGGAGTGGTATTACTTGGTGAGGGTCTTCTTTCCCTTCTAGACAGCAAGCTCCATGGCTGTCTGTGCTCACTGTTCTAAGCCTAGTGTCCAACCACATGTCTGGCTTGTCAAGGCTCTCAACAATAAGTTATGGAAAAATAAATGCTGAGAAAACAGGCTTTTCACTGCACCTACGTCCAGCCTTTCAAGGGCACACAGAGCCCACCCCAGCTGCATTCACAGAGGCTGCATGGACCAGCTCGAAGCCTGGAAAATTTAGTCATCTACCTTGTGTTGCCTCCTCATTAGTATAAATTTTAAAAATAGCCTTATGCCAACACCATAAAGGTAATTTCCTCTTGGAAAGGACACTTACTCATTTGCTTTAAATAGTCATTAATGTTCCAAATTTCCCCTCAGAATTTCATGTCAATGATCCTATGGAGAATTTGAAAGTAAAACCAGAAAAATAATGATGTGAGGAAAATGTCAGATGAGAACTGTGAATGCATTACAGACCTTCAACTAATATTGTTGCTGTCGAAGTTCAAGGATTAAATACTCATCAGTTTTCAACCTTTCGTGGGAGCCCATTCCTCTCTGACAGCAGTCGGTCTCCAGCTTGCCAATAATGATCGTTTCTGCTGTAATTGATGGCTTTCTCTAATGAGAAGATCACAGTCTAAAAGTCACAAGGTTCACCCCTTATCGGTAGAGGCAGGGCCCATGGACATACTGGGAAGGACTCTGCAAAAGAAAGAGCAGCCTTCTATATGAATAAAGATAATCTACCATATGCTTGCAGCCTGGCGTTAGTGTTCATGGTCCAAGAAGGGGGTGGAATATTTATATTCATGGCCACACCCAGAAATTCTGGAGCATAAATGTGTCATCCCTATTTAAAAAAAAAAAAATGTTTTTTCAGACTCAAATCTCCCAGGTAGATAAAGTGTGAGTCCTACATGTTTCTGGGAAAGGACTCAGTTTATTTTGTTTACCTCTGCATCCTCAGTGCTATCACAGACCTGTCACATAGTAGATGATCAATAAATATTTGTTGAAAGAATGGATGAATGGTTTACTTCTCCATCCTGGGGCCTGGGTAATAACTGCAGTACAGTTACAGAAGTAGAATGCCTGGGTTCAAATCCTTCCTCCAGCATTAACTAGGTATCAGTCCTTAGAAATTAAGTTCTCTTTGCCTCAGTTTCATTATCTGTAAAATGGGCATAAAATAGTACCTCGAGGGGTTGTAAGAATTTAATGTGCTACTATCCATGAAGCATTTAAAACAGTACCTTACGCATTGTAAGAATACAACATTCAAACTTTTTATTTCAGATTTTTTTTTCTTTTGTTTAGTTTATTTTTGATTACATGTACTGAACACCCAACACGTGCCAGGTCCTGCTTTACATATACTACTTGATGCTTTACACACACGACTATTTCAAATTCTTTGTGTGGTTGTTGTCGTTATTTTAATAAGGAGTGGTATAAACAAACCAATGATATTCTCAACAGTATTTTATTTACTCTTCCCCATATCACAACATGGCAGATACAAGTATTCCTGTTTTAAAGATGATAGAATGAGAGAAGTTGGTGATGCATTCACATAAATGGCATGTGTGGGGCACAGCTAGGATGGACTTCTGGCCTGTTCGACTGCAGTGTGCCCTCCAACTCCTACTGCCGTGTCTCTCAGACCATTTTTAGCACTAGTGAGTTGCTCTGCCTACTACCACCCCAGCATTCCAGCCTCCTTACTCTGTTATACTTTTGCTGTTCTCATGGCATTTGTCACCTTTTAAAATACTCGTGATTTACTTATCATTTGTCCTATTGTCTCTTCTGCTAAAATATCAGTGCTACAAGCATGGGGATCTTTATTCTTTTTCTTCAGTGATGTATTCCACCTGCCTAAAATGTGTTTAGTGCATGAAGGGCATTCAGTAAATACTGAAGAAGGAGGGAAAAAGAGAAAGAAGGAAGGAAGGAAAGAGAGAAGGAGGGAGAGTTAGGAAACACCTCCCACTTGCTCCAGTGCTACCTGATCCCTGCTCAGTGGCGTCTCCTCCTAGATAACTCTGCCACCGTCAATGCGCAGGCCCTATTTTCCCTGTCTCCCAGGCTGCCATCCTTCCAATACAATGTGGTGGGAGACAAGGGAATGGTAGAGGCAGCCAAGGAGGTAGGATAGTCTCACCCCTAGATAGGGACAGAGAGGAAGGCAGGGGTGATGGGACAAGGGTTGTTTAGGAGCTTTTGGTAGAATAAAAAGGATAGGACTTCATGGGTCCTTAGTAGACTGCTCCTCACATAGTAACTCTGAAATACGCTGATGTAGAAACCAGCATTTGAGAACTGAATCTGTATCATTATCCCTGGCTTGTGGCTATAAATGTTTGTCTCCCTTTTCTGGAAAGTTACCTGAAATCTATCTTCATGCTTAGCAGGATAAAATATGTTGTCTGATTAATTTAGATCAACTAATTGATTGTTTTTGTAATTACAGAATTACTCATATAGCAATCAGAAGAATTTTTTTTGAGGCAATAAAAACACCACACACAATGAACCTATTCAGTCTGTGTAGAGAATGTGTGTTTTTTTCTCTGTCTCTCATAGAACTCAATTTTGTATTTCTTAGTATCGAATAAATAGAAGCAATCACACATGCCCGATGGTTTTGCTGAAAGAATGTCCACACAATCTTTGACAGCACCTCTTAGCAAAGCAGTTTTTGATTACCGATCTTCAAAAAAGTGTTCAGAGGGGAGCAGGTTCTGCCACTGAAAATGCTTTATTAAAGGCATAACTTATTTCACCTTTAACCGTGTTTTCTTCTTTATTCAAAGCTATGACACCAATAAAGGCAAACTTGTATTTTGTGTGCAGACACATGAATATGCAAATGAAATCGGAGAGAGAGAGAGAGTGCGCGTGAGTCATTGCTGCAGACTTTCCCTAGATCACTTGCGTGCAGATAAAAGATGCTTGAGGGTGGATTTGAGATATCACCTCTACCTTTATTAGTAAAATGCCCCCATTCTGTGGCTATTAAGCAAAGGTATTTAGAACCTTTTAAACACATCTAAAAGGGCAACATCGGCTATCTTGCTATAATGATACCTATAACTTTAAACAAAATGCAAAATATTTAGCTCCCCTACTGCCTTCTGGCAAACTCCTACTCATCCTTCAAGAGCCGACTCAAATGCCATTATCTCTTCTATGCTCCGATATAGCTTTTTATTTTCTTTCATAGAAATTGGCACATTATGTACTAATCATTTCTCCATATATATTTTCTATGAGCAGTTCAAGGACCAACTCTACAGTTTATTTAATTTTGGTGTATGTGTTTTTGCCTCTTTCACATAAGCATTAGGGTGTAATGGGCTTGCTTTCTTTTAGCCCTTGGTTTGCACATCAGCTTCATAACTTCCCAGGTGTGTGGACTTGGGCAAGAAACTTAAACTTCTAAAGCCTCAACTTCCTCATCTATGTTACAAGGATGGTAGTAGTAATGCATAGCAGGGTGGTGGCATACATAAAATGGGAGACTTGATGTAAAGCTCACAGCACAATTAGGCTTTCTATTATATACACACACATAATACATATACTCACACCATACATGTATATGTATATATAAGCATTCACATATAAACATATGTGTGCATCTATATCATATATGTGAATATCCATGCATTCATATATAAATGTGTACATGTATATGTGCATGCATGCATTTATATATAATACAGACGTGTATATACCCATGAACGTGTGTATACCTGCATTCACGTAGGTGTGAGTACGTGTGTATATTCATATACGAGTACATGGGTGCATTTATATTTAACTGTACGTGCAGTCATTCCTGTATGTGTGTGCTCATGTATTCACATATAACCATGTATGTGTGTGAATAATTTGTCACTATTTTATTAATTATCCCTTCTTCTCAGAGGTCACTGGAGCCCAGAGTACACATTTCACTGGGCTACATGCACAGGGCCATGATTTAATAGCAACACATTCCTAAATAGAGCGAGCAAGCTGAGCTGAAAAGAGCTGCCTGTCAACACAGTGAATGTGAACCAGCAGAGATGGACCTGGATGCTGTTGAACTCATAAAGGGATCATAATGTGTGAGAGGAAACCTTTCCCAGGCCCAGAATTGTGGTCAGGAAAAGGAATGGGTATCCACAGCAGCACTGGTGGAAAGTGAGTAGAGATAATTGAAAGAAGAGACCAGGCAAGCTACAGAATGGGATTTCAGGATTCTCAGGGCAGCATAACGTAGCCTTACCCCAACCAGTCCACCTGCCTGATTTCTACTGGCCTCACAAGTATACCAAGGCTTAGGTATCTCATCTTCCTTTAGGCCATGTTTTCTGCCCACCTTGGAACTGGATTAAAATCTGTACTCACTTCTTATGCAGCAAAGATTATGTTGTCCTTTAACCATCTTCTTGCAGAGTCTGAGTTTCAGGGGTACAGGAATGATGGCCTGTTCCCTGCTGAGTCTCATTAAGGGAAGTGGTGGTGGTGATGGTGGTGATCATAATGTTGGTGATGATAAAAAGTCTAAACACAATCTTTACTTCATAATTTTTGAACCTCATCTTCCCCCTCACTCCACGATGGCCTCCTTGTGCTTTCTCAGACATACCAGGTACCTTCCCACCTCAGAACTTTTGTGTGAACTGTTATCTGTGCCTGGAACATCCTCATTCCCTTACCTCTTTCAAATACGTATTTGGAAAGCTAACATGAATTCTGCAGGAGAGAGGCTGACTTTGAGGCCCCGGTGGGAGCTGGCCTCTGGGCCCCTAACGTGTGTATAAGGCTGATCCGTGCACACCCTTCCCTTAACCATAATCAGGCCTGTTCTGGCGACAAAGCCTCAGATCAAGCGTCCCAGCATCAACATACTGTCACATACTTTTGAATACATTTTTTTTAAATTCTGAAACAAAACACTGTAATGTATTTAATCAGTCCTAAACACGTGTTTTGCATTCAGAAAGAAAAGAATTTTCCTTTTTCCCCAACAGTCATCTGTGGTGTTAAACTGCATATAATTAAATTAAAAGCATCCATGAATATAATGCCTCTAGAATATAATGCCTTAAACAAACCTAAAATTATTGTAATTAAAGCTGCTGAGACCCCACAGTATAGTGGGTGGTCAACAAATAGTACCAGTGAAGTGATATTCTACTATTGGGGACACTGCTCTTTGCATTAGGAGATGGACATGTGAGGCCCAGGATTGAAAAGGAGACTACAAATGGAACAGCACTCAGAAGGGGGCGGTTTGGTGCAGAATTTCAACTAATCACTATTCCCACCTGATTTCCATTTGAGATTGGCAGGCTCTAATGAAAGTAGCTTATTTCTGAAAATGGAAATAATATCCAACATTTATCAAGCACTTTCCAAGTTCCAGGCATTGTTCTAAGCACTCAACACATACCAGTTCATTTAATCCTTGCAACAGTCCTCAGGAGTACGTGCCATTATTATCTCCATTGTGTGGGTGAGGAAAACAAGGTGCAAACCAAGAGACAAGTAGATTGTCTTTGGTCCTATGGCTAGTAACAGGTGCAGCTGCAATGTATGCACATTCTGTCACATTAGGGTGTTTGCCCCTGTGCCCATCCTATTCCCAAGTTCTCACTGCATCACGGCTCTTAATTTCTGCAGAGCTGTCTGCTAACCATGCTATACCTCCCAGCACCCTACTGTGCATTAGATGGGATGACAAGGCATACTTACTGCTGAGCCTGGTACATAAAGGACAAGAAAAAATAATAATACATTTCTTAGACATTTCTTAAATGTGTTCCCTGGACCTAGCACTTTGGCACATCCACTCTTGCACTAGAGGTGCCCCAATGGTTAAGATCATGCTTGTTTGTGCAGTTAGGCCCCAGTGCCCGGCATAGTGGCCTCTTCAGAGAGGGTAAAAGACTTGTTCGGATCTCACAGACAATTAGAGAAGAGCTGATATTTGAAACCAAGACTGATTGAACTTGAAGGTCAATGTTTTCCAAAATGGCACAGGTGGCAGAGGTCATAGCAGCAGTAGCATTAGCAGTGTAAACCCAAAAGTGTTGTTTCAGTTTCTAACAGTGGGGAAGGCTTAGAGACCTGGGCTCACAAGATCCAAAGTGACAAAGAGAGACATGCAAAGGCTGACCCTGGCAGTCTGGGGTAGCATGGCCAAAGCAGCAACATGAGTGGCCACAGGAAGCTGCTGCCTTTCGAAGCCTTTTATCTTAACTCCAGGTAGCTTGGCACACTATCTACAGAGAAGCACTTTCTGCACTTAAAAAGTGCCTACCATTATTGAGCCTTTTGATGCATAGAAGAGTCCACATCAATATGGTTTTAGTATCTGCTCCTTGAGAGGCTTGCGACCTTCAACTGGACGTGGGTGTCAAAAGCAGGCTTGGAACCTCAGAGACACTGCAGCTCTGATCCCAGGAAAAGGGACAGTGTGGCTCTGAAACCCCAAACCCTTCTGCACCAAATATCCCTTCCTCAAGGATGGCACCCTTACTTTTCAACCACCTAGAGCCCTTAAATCCAATCGTTCCTGCTCAGATAATGCCTCTCCCAGTCCCAGTTTCAAAACCTACTCAGGAAACATCAACAAAGCACCTCAATCTCCAATTCACTTTAGCACACATTCCATCTACATATCCCACAGGTGTGTGAAACCATTCAGATCCCAAAGTCATCAAACTACCAGCATGTGCTTTCCAGACAAAGGGACCTACTACGTCCTCTCTGGAGACCTGCTTGAATCTGCATTCCATCATTACAAGAGCTATAGCAAATTATTTTTGCCTTCAGAGCCACTAAAGGACTTATCTTTAAGACAGGGGACAATACACATATACCATTAAAGAGGTTCCATCATTCATTAGTCAGTCATTTATTTATTTAACTCTCTGCTATAAGAAGTTAACACCTCCCCAAGTTTTGAAGTCTATTGCCTCCTACTTCTCAGGAGATTTATACCATCATTGATTCCTTCTCTCCCATGTATTTTCACCTCTGTTTCAAGTGAATCCTTCTTATAGGCAAGTCTGCCCTATTAGAGAAGGAAGGAAGGAAGGAAGGAAGGAAGGAAGGAAGGAAGGGAAGAAGGAAGGAAGGAAGGAAGGAAAAGGAGGAAGGAGAGAGGAAAACCTTATGGCTCTACATCAACCTCCAACTACTTCATTGTCTCCTTAGCAGCCAAACTTTTTAAAAGATGTGTCTATAACTTCTGTCATCATTTCTCCTCCTCCCAAATGGTTTCCGCCATTATTCTACAACCACCAACACAGCTTTTATAAAATGAACACCTTCTTTTATCACTAGATCCAATGAAGAACTTTTAGTCTTCTTTTTCAAAATTCAGTTTACTTGTCTCCTCTCATCTTATTGAAGCACCCTTCCCTCTTGTCTTTCGTACCATCTCAGCTAGATTCCCCCCATCTCTGTAACTATTCCTTCTTTGTCTCATTTTTAGGCTTGTCTGCTGCTAGCTACTGAATTTGAAAATCCTCCAGGCTATAGTTTGCCACTCCTCTTAGTCCTTTACCTCAGGATAGTTTCAAATGGAAGCTTCAACTACTGCAAATATCCTAACAATCCCTAATATATACCTACTGCCCTGGCCTCTCCTCTGAACTTCCAGATCTAGCAAGATAGTTGTGCAGGAACTGTGACAGTGATTACTCTCTGTGATTATGATTCCCCCAAGTGAGGCCATCTCACAAGTTTCTGAAGGTGATTTGATGACACAATGATTATTAAGAGATATAGAAGGTAGGAGATGCAGTGTGGAAACAGTAAATAAAAGGATGGCTGGCACATTTCTATGTTGCCGGCTTCACCAAGGAACAACTTCTGCCTGCCCTTACGACTAATTGTAGAACCCACTTATGTCTCTGTTCCAGAAGCATACATTTCATCATCTGTTGAGTATTTCCATGGTGATACTTGAGAGCCACCTCCACTCAAGAGTCTCAAACCAACCTCACTTTTCAGGCATTTTATTCTCAACAAATCCAGTAGTATAAGCCAAAACTCCAGGAATGACGCTTGACACCTCCTTCACTTTTATATCAATACATTCCTAATTTTTGTAGACTTTTTCGGTTAACTATCTCTAATTCTATGTACATCTCTGTCTCCTCAGTTGAGTACAAGACACCATGACTACTCATTTGGGATATTCCTATGGCCTACTAACTGGTCTTCTTATTCTTCCTTTTTCTCATTTTCTGGACAATATAGTTCAGGGGTTATTTAGATGGGGAAAATACATTTTTATTTGAATTAACCTTTAAATGAAACTTAGAGCATTTCCTTTAAGTATGGATATAGGCAACAAATCACTGTAGTATTAGCAATAACTATGACTTTGTCATCAGTTACAGAAAGAAATATTATATCATGCTATAGTTGTTGCTAATATCCTGAAATACAATTTATACTCATCATACTTCAAAATTATGAGTTATTAAACCTGTGATTAAATACTGTTATTTAAGGCATTAATAAAGAAGTATTAATGCCTTAAATAGCAAGATTCGATCACAGGTTTAATACATATTTATATGTATTACTATATATATTATATACATTAGTGTTTTAACAACTGGCTCTTGGGGAGGAGGCTGAATTTTGTTTGCTTGTTTCCATGGTATAAATACACCCATCATGGCCACATTCTACCAATCTACCAACATGACAGCACTGAACACGAAGTTGGAAAGAGGTGCACACAGTCAGCTTCTGTGACCTGGTAAGATCAAGCTGGCTCCAGCACAGATATTACTCTATCACAAATACTCTTCTTTGGTATTTTGAAAAAAGTATCAAACTATTATAGTATACATATGGCATGGTATAAGTAGGTTCTAGCATCCTTCTAAGTACTTTAACCCTATGCATCTAAATACGATGTTCCAAAATGGGGCTCACAGGCTTCATCAGATTGACAAAAGGGTCCATGGCACACACACACAAAAGGTTAAAAACTCTTGCAATTTTCAGAATAATAGTTACAAAGGGAAATCTAATTAAGACTGTCACCTCCGTGGCCTCATGCCTACACCCCCAGACATACACACACACTGAATCCCATTAACAGTTTTCCATTAGGATAAAGCCAAAAATTCAAATGATCTACGAGGCCCTGCATGGCCAAACCCATCTCATCTCTGCTGTCCTCTGCTTCATGGTCTTAACACCCAAAGTCCATGACCCACTAAAGGGTGGAATTACAAGCATCAGTCTGTTCATCTTTCCCAGAGCCCCACCCATGAACCCACCACCACCACCAAAATGCATTTATGAATCTTCTCTGCTGGCCCTGTGACCTGCTGCGGGAGCCCCAGAGTTGTGGGCTAACGACACAGCCTGAATGGTCATGTAATTTATTCCTCCATAGAAAGGCACCCTTGTCACATCAGGCACCTCTCTTATCAAGCTACAGTGGAACTTTTTAATAGGCCCCCAAACACTTTAAGATCCTCTGAATACCAGGATTATAGAGGACATAATTAAAGTTCTCAAAGATTAGAGGAAACTTTCCAATGCTTCCTCACAGCTATGTATCTTCCTTACTGACAGGATCCTCTCATTACTCTTTCAGTTTGGCAGACATTTGTTTCCTCCCTGACTTTTGCTAAGAAAAAGAACAGGTTTTGCCTAATGGGCTGCTCTTCTAGGTCCTCAAACATTCTATATCTTTGCTTACTGGAGGTTACTCTTTTGTTGAACTACCTGTGTCATTACATGCACATTCAAAAAGTTGTCTCTGGTTAATGTTTCATTGAAAACAGAAAAAAAAAAAAAAACCTAAGCACCATATCCTCAGCTTGAAGTAGAAAAGGTTTCCTCTTTCAATCAATGACAAAGCACTGTCAGCAATTAAGTAATTCCTAATCACTGTGGCAAACATGAGACCTTGCTGAGACATGGGGCCATGGCAGGCTTCCTCTTTGAGGGATGCTGTCCTTAATAGATGGGCTTATGGAGAATGAACTGAGGTGTCTTAAAAGCAAGTCTATGTATCAGTTAATCAAAAATCTGTCCTTTTCTACTTAATAGGCATCTTATATGTATCTTGAGAAAGCTATAAATTGTGCTAATCCACTTCTTTTACTGCTGTCCAGAAAGAATTATTTTTGTTAATGGCATGGTAAATCAGGAGACTTGTTAGTGAAACTGCCTGGAAAATGGGTCTTGAAAATGAAAGCTATAATATTTGTCAGATTTCCAAATTCCCTCTTGGGAACAAAGACGGTAACCGAAACATATTTGCTAAATTCCATTACTTTTATACATTTATGTTGCTTGAGATATGGGATGCTAGAGGAGTCACACACATAAATCAAGGGTAAAAACATAAAACCAAGTCCAAAGATAGATATTATGGCTGTAAATTCAGACTTATTTCAGGGTTAATATTCTGATAGATTGACTATCATCACTTACATGCTTAAAGGACATGCTCAGCCTCCTTTGTGACCCCCAGGCAAATTCCTAATGAGAATTTGATCTTACCACTCCTGCCTGTCCAGGGTATCCAAGTCAAATGACCTGCAGCATCCTCTTTACAGAGAAACTCATTGGTTTTCTGCACAGCACAGGGCAGGGCTCAATTGTCCTCCTTTATTTATTAGAAATCTTTTCTAAAGGAAAATAGCTCAAGAGGTACTCAAACTTACTCATGATCAGAGAAATGCACTTGAAAAAATTAATATAATAATAGCCTGGCAAAGGCTTAAAGTTTGATAATATCAAGTGTTGGTGATAGTAAGAGAAAAAAGATGCTTTCATACAGTGATGGAGGAGGGGAGAGGGCCAGTGATTTGGTACCACCCATTTGTAGCAGGGATTTGGCAGGCTCTTAAAAAGTATGTATATGAATGTACATATACGATATATATTATATGCATATAAACATATTCATATATGTACACGTATATATTTATATTTTCACATCTACCTAAAAAAAACACTTTACATGTGCAAATGGGAACAGGTACAAGGATGCTCACTACAGAAACATTTTTCACATTTTTAATAGTGAAAACCAATAGGAAAAACTAAATGAAGTAATTTATGGTAGACTAGTACCATGAATATGATATAGTTGTTAAAATGAATGAAGTATTTTCATATGTATTAAAGCAGAAGATATCTAAAGTCCACTGCAGAATTAAATGATAATGCTGTCAACATCTAAGAATAAGAAATGGGGACAGATTCAGGGGATAATAGAAGTTGTATCTGTGATTAATTTTTTATTTGCCTACACCCCAGATACTGGCTGAAAATCTCAGTTGTGCCATTCACTTCCTGGGTGAATCCTGCACCTCAGAATCCCCATCTACAAAGTCGATAACACAGCCAAATTGGGGACAAATGACTGTGCCTGAAACTCAGTTGGTGCTTACTAAGGACCAGAAACTTTTCCCTTATCACCTTTCCAACATCACCTCACAAATAAGTCAATATTTTTATATTCTCGAGGATAGAGACAGAATCTTCTTTCTGGTGGCTTTCTTATGCTTCTATTAACTACCTTTCCAATTTGTGTCCACAATCTCTCTCTTTCTTGCCAGTCCCTCTCATTTTATTTTGGCATGTCTGCTTTAAGGATTCAGCTCTGATGGCATTGTGAGAAAGCATAAGGCATTCAGTGACAATTTTTGACTAAGTGTCTCCACAAAATTAAATGATATTATATCTGTAATTCCCTAGAAAGTAGACAGAGAGATATCAAAGGCTGTTAGATCTTGCTTAACAGAAATATAAGATGGAGATCCTAGAAAATGAGCTCCATTATTTCAAAGAAGAAAGTAAATCATTTCATGCATGCAATAATTCAGCAGTTCTAAAAAATTAGGAAAAGCACAGAGAAAGATGGAGTTTTCAGAATTGCCCCATCTCACTTCATTTTGCAAATGAGGAAACATATGCAAAAAGGTCACAGGGTTGTCCAAGGTCACTGAGCTAGTTAGCTGGAGACAAGAGTAAGACTGAGATTTTTTATTATACCCTTTGCTCTCCTCCCCAATTTGTCCCTTGCCTAGAGCTCAGTAAGATGTGCATTCGAGAGATACTGTAATTAGCAAATATTCTGTCTCCAGTTAATAAGTTGACCCTGGATAATATGCAATTCCCTTTGATCATTTTAAGAGAAAAAGAACACACAGTTTTAAAATGACCCAAGATACAACTGAGAACATCTTAAGTTTGGAAGAACCTACATAGAGTTCATTAAATTCCCTAAGAATCATCTCTGTGAATCTAGTTGCATATATTACTCTTCTACAGTTTTCTTCTACGTACAAAATACCTCATTATGGCTTTGGAGGGGTAACATCTTGAGATTAATTATTCCTTTCACCTTTCATAAGAAACGAAGTATTCTTTTTCTTTTTGCAAAACAAAAAAACCTTTAGCTTGAGGATTATCTTAAACCCACGAGGGCTCTCCAAGAAAAAAGGTCAGTGGTTCCATCTTCCAGGTCTCCTTAGCACCAAAATCAAGACATGATGTTATTTCTACCTAGATGATTTTGCTCTTTGGTTTCTTCTTTATATATGAGTGTTAACTCCTCCATCCCACCTGGGTCCCTGACCTTGGAATCCTCTACTTTTCTCACTGTGCCCTTCCCAGCTACCAGACTTCTCTATCAATCATGCCCAGACTGCTAAAGAGAACAATCTTCTATCCTCCACTAACAAATACTCTAATTTTTTCCCTGAAAAATAAAATAACCATAAAATTTCAACTTTTCTTTGTCTTTTGGCCAAAAAAAAAAAAAAAAGAGGCAATTTGTTCAAAAGGATTAAAGAAATAGAAGCATTATAGCAAGTTACTTAACAATCTGGCCAATTAATGTTTTCATGGCATTTGGAACATTGGTTGTGTGGATAAATCTGGCAAAGTCTGTTATCTGTAAAAGCAATTTAAGTCTTTTCGGTTTTGTTTGGTTTTGTTTTTTTAAAGAGCATGGTCTCAAATGTAAAAGCATATACTTAGAAACTATAAGTTACTTGTCATCTGAACTAAAAACTTTATCAGTCCTCCTCTCTCAAAGACAGCTACTTCTACCATGAGCTATCTTGGATTTCACCTTCGTGATGCCTGCTACACCCATATCTCATCAGTCCTCATTGGAATATATTATAGCATATTCTTCTTCACAAATTTCATCTTATTATCTATACACTGTGTTCCTCAATTATGCTTTCTCCTTCTTTACTATATCATATTAAAACATGTTGCCTCTGTGGACTTAAAATTTCCTGCTGGAGAAACACAGCCATATTTCATTCATTCTCATTCCATGTGAGTTCCAAGACAAATATGCAAACTCTTGAGCTCTCTCTACCTGAGAGTGCTTGGGACTTGTCTCTCCTCAAGATATAACATAATTTCTCAACTGAGGTTCCAGTTGAACAGGCTGAGAGTATGAGCAGGAATTAAATAAGATCTTCCCCCAAACTCCTCTCTACTCATTAACCCACTTCCCATTATTAATTGCCTCAGGAAGGGATACTGTTGCTATGAGACAAACAGGGCAGAATGAATTATAATCCAGAGTACTCCCACCTATTTTCCAGATAAAATTCCTTGGGTTGGAAGGAGGAGAACTACAATGAACATAGTAAGAAGGACAATGGCATCTCTTTTCTCTGAGCTGCATTTCTAAGTCAAGTTCAGTAAAGAAGCAACATAATAGTTCTCACACATGCTTTTGGAAGGGACTGGGACAGTGGAGAGAGAGGTGAAAGACTTGAATCACCCTTAAGCTTAGAAGGAGGAGAAGGCCGAAGAGCAGATGGGTATTCTAACATCTCAGCGGATGCCAGAGTGCCTCCCACCTGTCATGCCTCGGCAGCATGTAAGCTCAGTAGAAACTAGATAGAAACCGAGGGGATATGGAATGGAGGCAATAAATGGACTTTGCTTAAGTTCCCACCCACTGGCAGATAGGGTGATCAAAACAGAAATATACATACGGCTTTAGAAGACAAAACAGTGATCTTATTTGCACCCCAGAGTTTGTAAACAGGAGGTTAGTATCTTCAACACACATCTTCATTTCTATCTGCTACAGTGTGACACCCATGTCACACTGGCAAAGCCATGCCTTTAAAATAGAATTAGTCTCTCCCAGGACTTTCCCCAACAAAGCAACATCAGAAATCACCAGGCCATGAGAAAAGTTCCAAATCAGACTCTCACGCTCGGTCCCTAAATTGTGTTTTTATGGTCTTTTTAACTTTGACTCTCAATCACAGAATGACATTCCCACTTACCATACTCATATTTGGGCATCTCTCATTGCAGTCTCTATCTGCCATTGGCCCTGGTCCCTGGTCCATGAAGGCTCCCTGAACTATATCTTGGTATCCTGCCCAAACACTTTTCTGGCATTTTGCTAGATTTTGGCTTCATACATCTCTTTTTCTGTGGAGAGCTTGAACCAGCCATGCCACTTTGCATAGCTGAGATAAACCAAGGACTGGATTTAAACAGCTATAGGATTTGTAATCACATGAGTAGGAAGGCCAGAAAAAATACACAATTTACAGTTAGTTTGGTCTTGAGGGTCACCAGTCAACTTAATAAACGAATCACCTCTCTCTTTTATACATGCCCCGCCCCCTTTCCTCTTGGGTTGTAGGACTTATCTTCCCTCAAGGCTGCCATACTGTGGTCCTGATTAAGAGAAGGATACATGGAATGGTGGCTGAGAGTGAAGACGGGGGCTCTCCCAAAAAGACAGACACAGTGAAAGTGAAAAACAAGTTTACACTCTCTTCTGTAATGACAGACTTTTGGGAATCTTATTAATCCTTGGAGCTTTATGTCAATTGTTTTCCTTTAAGCCTCAGGGTAATGAAAGGTGGATAAAGTGAGAATACCAAACTTAGATAGATGCCTTCTAAGTAAATAACTATGAATAATTTTACTTAAAATGGAAATGAAAATATGGATTTAGGTAAGGTAGAAAAAACAAATTTGGTGAACATTGTTTGATAACCTCAGATTATTTTTTTTTCTAAATTTCTTAATATATCTTCCAATTTAGATACAGCTTTTTAAACCCTAAACTGTGCTGATGGGTCATTAATTCATAATCTTTTCTTCTTCATTGGGTATCTAACACAGGGAATTGTGTTCAGTTATATAGCTTAAATACTTGCTACTACCCTAGGGCCTAGAGAGTAGAAACAGGGAAGCTCCAACCCAATATTGAATATTTACCATGAGCTATGTCCTGGGCCAGGCATTTCATCTATATGGTGTCCCCTAATCCACATGGTGACTCCGTAATTCATATATTAAATCCACCATTGTTTACATGGGAAAACTGAGGAAGAGGTGCATATAGTAGAACCAGGATCCAAATCCATGATGATCTGATAACATGAATTCAAGCATTTTTTTTTCTTTTTCTCCTTTTTATTGTATACCACACCTAAAGACTTAAACTGACTACAGGTACATGTGAGTCATTCTCTAAGTTTCCATTTAAAAAAAAATGATAAGAAATTCACATTCTGTCTATTTGCTGGCATTTAAAATACATTTTTGAGTCTGAGATGCTCAGAATCCCAAATAAACACTGTGGTTTGAGTCTTTGGTGCTAAAAACTCAATAACTTGGAAAGAAAATACCCTACCTCTTCCTGAATTCTGAGATGAAGAAGGTCCAATAAACAAGGGTGAATGGGTGTGCATGTTCCAGAAAACAAATACTACTTACCCTTCAAGGATAAAGGAGAATTATTCAAAATTGAGATCAACTTAAATCTGTTACCTCTAAGTGTTCATGGTGCTATCCCAGCACCATGGACTTCATCTCTGTCCAGGACAGGGTAGCTAAACTGAGAGTGATCTAGACCCACCCCAAGGTCAGTGAGAGGAGCTGCTAACAAGCAGAAAAAAAATATCTTAGTACAAGCTCTGCCTTTTTATAAAGCTGAGTGCTTGTACCATATCAACTCCATGGCAGGCCGGTTTCTGCCATAGAACAGCACGCTGAGGAAAAAAAAAAACAAAGAAACAGGAACAGACGACTCTATCTCAGGGATCCAAATGATGTTTTAGTGTTCCTGAGACTGCACAGGGCCCTCAATGGGGCTTATTTCAAAGTGAGGAGATGCCAAAGGTGAAGTGCACATGTAAGAAAGATGGAGGCAGAGAGTCAGCTGTGATTGTTGGGAGACACAGGGAAGTTTGTTCCTTGGCAACTTTAAGTACACTTTTCAGGCAGCCAAAAGAGAAAGATAAGAATGTTTCTTAAACGTTTAGTAAGGGTCACTGTTCACTTCTCTCCAGTACATTCAGTTTTAAAGCTGTATCCATCCGGTCGTAGCTCCTCTGTCCTTATGCATTCTTCCCCCCTACCCCCCCCCAAAAAAATTCCCCCAGCTTTATTAAGGTATAATTGACAAATAAAAATGTATATACTTTGGATTTAAAGATGATGATTTAATATATGTATACATTGTGAAATGATTAACAAAAGCAAGTTAACTAATAAATCTCTCACCTCACATAGTTACCTTTTTTAAAATGTGTGGTGAAAATAACTTAGGATCTAACCTCTTAGAAACCTTCAAGTGTATAATACAGTGTTGTAAACTACAGTCATCATGTTTCACAATAGATCACCAAATCTTGTTCATCTTAGAATTAAAAGTTTGTACCCTCTGATCAACATGTCCCTTATCCTTCCACCCCTAGTCCCTGAAACCACTCTTCTATTTATTTCTCTGTGTTTGATGTTTTTAGATTCCAGGTATAAGTAGAATCATGCAGTATTTATCTTGGTGCCTCTGGCTTATTTCTCTTAGCATAATCTCCTCCAGTCCATCCATGTTGTTACAAATGGAAAATTTTTCTTCTTTTTTTTTTTTATGGCTGAGTAATATCCCATAGTGTATGTGCACATCAGTGCATGTATCTCATTTTCTTTATCCATTCATCCATCAACAGATTCTCTGTCCTCATATGTGCTTGCCTAAAGTCCATTTCTTGTCTTCAGGGCACGCAATAGGGAGTGCAATAGGGAGAAGAAAGGTGCAGCCAGAGAGAGAGGATGGAGAAAAGGAAATGAAGCCACAGAGTGAAAATTCTGGAATGTGGCATGTCTGCCCACAGTGTGGACATGCTGCTACTGTGTATGGGTATTTTCATTCTTTTATTGTGCCTTAAGGACCTATCACTCCTTGACAGAATACCAAGAGAGGAGAAGATCCACTGAATCTCAACAGATTCCTGTGTCTCTTTTCTTAGAAAACTTTGAGATAGATCTTCTCCCCCAGTTTGCCTTTTTCACTAGAAGCAGAAAAGAACATTCTGAAAAGCTGAGGAAGTCACCAACTTCATTAGGGTCAACTCTCATTATCTGTAATGTTGGGTGTAGCAGACCCTGTTACTACCTCACCTATACTTCCTTGGTGATCTCTAGTCCCACAGTATCTACATCTTTTTCTGTGGCGCAGGACCATGCCTGGGCTGCTCCTTTGGTAGGTTGGAAGCACCAGGAAGTAATGGCCCTGGGAGCAGTCCTCCACCAGTGAGAGGAAGTTGATAGGTAAATTCCCAGCTTCTTGTTCTGTGGGTCGCACAGCTCTGAAGTGTCTCTACACAGATTCCAGAGGTCCTCGATGGGACTGAGCCCCACTCTCCCACAATGGTAACATGTCCATCAGCACACCACTTATTGTCTTCCTTTGATTCCCTGTAGCTCTGCCTACTCCCTTACTGGAGTTTCCTGTCACTTCATAAATAAATAATTTACACCGAATCCTTTTGTTAGAGTCTGCTTTGGGGAACAGAACATAAGACATGGGATTTGCATGAATGTGGATGACAGACTTTTAAAACTGCCTTCTTCCCCCATTCCAATTTATGCTTCTATGGCGTCAACAGTTCAAGAAGATTCTGGGTTAAAAAAATGATTACTTGCAATCATTTTATATGCTGTATATATGTTAGTTGAAGAGACTAAACCAGCATTTTCAAGTTTCTGTCCAGCTTTTTCCAGTTAATTATTGCACTTTCCTTGATTACTGACCCAAGAACATCATGCCGACTCCTCTTCTTTCCTTGAGTCAACACCCTTGACTAAACAGTCAAGTGTTGTTGACGCAATACTCAAGAGCAGTAACCTTGCTGTTCTCAACTCTGGTTGCCCATTGAGACTTCACATCTGTGATCAAAGGCAGAATCTGATGGTTACTGACTTAATAGGAATTTAGGTGGGAGAGGTTCCTGAAAGATTGTATTAAGTTAGAAAGTCCTGGAGACAGGGTGGATTCGACAAGGTTTTTCCTCCAAAGCATTTGAATCTTTTGGGACTAGAGTTTTCTTGAGGAACATCAAGACAGGAGGTTAGATGGACACACAAAGGGGATAACAATCCATGAATTTAGCAGCCAGGTTAATTGGAAACAGGCTAAAAGTATGTTGGAAGAAGGGCCAGGGCAAAAGATTCAGGAACAAACATGTTAATAACTCTTGGCTGTTGATGGTCATCTCTTTAAGTTTCTATAGGGGGAAGGGTGAGTCTGAGAGCTTAGAAAGTCAAGCACAATTGGAAACTTACTGTTTCTTACAAAGGTCACAAAATACCCTAGTTTTTAAGCACCAAGAACTCCTGAGAGATAAAATGAAAAAAATTTAAATACTGATCTTAATTTTTACTCAGTAAGGGTACAAATATGTAACTTTATGTTTCAAGACCTCTTATTCCATATTTCCCCTTGTTTGGTGATAGAAAATATACCAAATGGAGTCAAAAGAAGAAAAAAGACAATAAGATACCTGAAAATCCACACGCTCAATTTAAATAATTGAATACAGGCTGCAAATGAATAAAATAACCAAACTTAACATGACTCTAGGTTTCTCATCTGAGACTCCAAAATCCCATAACAAACTTTAATTAGCACAGGATCAGTATTCCTTCAGGCTTTAGGTAAATCCTGTTCATTTTCTTTTATATAATGAGGTGTGCAGTAGTTAAATAGCACGATCAAGGACAAGCAGTAAGTAAATTTATGGTAAATATTCCCAAAATCATGTATTGCTGGCCAGACCCCACTGTGTAGAAGAATTACCTGAGATCACTGTTGTTAACCTTTCTGGATCATAAACCCTTTGGTTAATGTGATGATATTTGTGAAACATATCGATATGTGCAGCATTTTGCATACATTCGAAGTTGATGGGTCCCCTAAAGTCCATCCCTTGGTCTCTATTCCATAAATCTCAAGTTAAGAACTCTAATTTATGTTTTGGGGATCACCTGAGGATCTCTTCACTGAAAGGAAGATCTTTTGGAAGTGAATAGCCACCATTTTATCTCAAGTTCACTGAGAAGTCCATTGAAATAGGTCTTGATAAAAGAGAATCATAGAGTTTTAAAAGAGACCTGAATGAGAGCCAAATTCTTCATTCAATAGAGAAGAGTTTTTGGCATAATCTCAAATTTGGCTAACCCCAAATAAACGAATATATGAAAAAGGAAGATTTAGACAAGCAAACCTTATTGACAAGATAGACAAATATACAATAGGTAATTGTCAACCAAAGAGTCTACACATCTTTTAATCACAATGGCACCAACCATATCCACTAAAACAAAACTTAATTTCATTTGTGTGCAATAGGCAGATCCTCAGAAAGCATCTGCTTAGAAAATAAATGTTCTTTGCTTGCAACAGCGTATCACAATAATGCAGCAGTTTCACTGTTTCTATTTAGGAGCTGACAATTGTCCGGTCTGACAGCTCGAAGTCTGGTAGAGGATTGCCATAAAGCCAAAATTCATAACAGCATGTTGGAAATGAAAAATCTACACTTTGTTTGGAAAATCTTAATCAGTAGCTATCATGTTTTTATTTTTACTTTCCAAAAAGCACAAAATGATTTTTTTTCTATTTGAAAAATGTCTCTATTAATTATAGAAACATACAGTCCCATACTGCATTAGAGACTAAACTTGGAAAAATTAACCGAACCAACTTTCTCTCAGAAGCCATTGATGGAAATAAATGGGTCCAAATTAATTAATACTAAACAAGAGTTTTCCACGCATTTTTCTTTTATTACAAGGTAAAATTAGTACTGTGAGAAAAAAGATTAAAGTGATATATTTGCCCTGGTAGCATCTTCTTAACAAGAGCTGCTTCTAGAAGCTGATAAGCTTTCATAGAAAACTGTTGAGTACATCTAGATATTAGGGTTAAAAGCCCATCTTATGGTAAATTACTCTAATTTGGCAAAAGTAAATGATTTGTGGTCCAAAAGGAGATTTGGTGCCAAGCTCCTTATTTGGGCTGAATACAATATTTCAAGACCAACTTTCATTAGTATCAATTTATGGATGAATTATATGTAAGCAACTGAATTACATTACAAAAAATAACATGTATTAACCTTTTCTTTGATCACACTTTAGCTTTATTCACCCAGTGCTTTCTAAGATGGTAAAAGAAATTGGGATGGAGGAGAGGTTATTGACTTGTCTTTGATATCCAAATTTATCTATTGTTCTATGAGAGGAATTGCTTTTTTGAAGAATCATAAAAGGTGTGAAATTTAGTGGTTAGGTAAAGACCCTTCAAAAGTAAGCCCCAGTTAAAATAAAAAGAAAATGAAACACAGTCACATCTTTAAATACTGAATAATGTGTAAGTTGCTATATATGCAGCTCTTAGACTTTAGCCAATTTTGTAATATTTTCTGACTCCCAAGGCTACATCTTCTGCTGTTCCTCCAAATCTCAAATGGGGAACACCAGCAGGGAACTGGAGGGAGGAAAGAGAGTGACTTTGGGGAATATTTCTCTACCTACACATTTGTAAACAGCCCCTTCATTAAGCTCTCCTCCAATGATGCAATTGGAGCTGGTTATGGTCTCCCTGCTGGGACCTAGCAATCATCCTAATTGAATAAAGATCCCCCACCCCAGGGGCATGCGTTTTCCAGTACAGCCCAAACCCCTAAACCCACCATGGATCCCCTACCACAGGCGTGTATGTGGCACTTATTTCAGTAGCTATTCAGCCCCTGTGGACATTTGTGCTTATAACCCCTGTCCTGAAGTGGGGAAGCAACTTCTAAAAAGAGTGCTGAGTAATTCAGACATTATCCAGCCCACATTAAAAAGGTTGACCTGCATTTATGGCTTGCCCCACCATTATCCCTTCAGCCTCACACGTCAATTCCCTTTGAAATGATGTTGGGGAGTAATAACCAGAAGTATAATCACATCATTACATTTCAAGAAACCCTGTATTGAAAACAGAGCTACAAAATTTAAGAAACGGTCCAGGGAAAAATAGAAAAGCTTTCACCTGGTGCCTGAATATTTTAGGTAGTGTGGAAAGAGCTTTGAAATTAGACAGACCTGAGTTCTAATATTAGCTTATGGGTTGTGCAACTCCCGCTCAAAAGCTTAATCGCTGTGGTGCTCTTGTTTTCTAGATTTATAAAATGGGGGTGATAATATCAAGTCCATGGGGTTATTATTCACATTAAATGAATTTATGTTACAAGAGTAACCTGGCATTCAGTAGATAATCAATAACTGCCAGCCTCTTTTCCTTCATGGTTCCAGTTCAAGACACTGAGTCTGCAATGGATTTTATTCATAGGTCTGTCATCAAAGAAAGTTTTCTCAACTCGGAGCTCCCGGTGGAAGAAAGTGTCTAATTATTGAGTGAAGGCTCAATGATATCTTAAATCTGAACCCAGGACAGTAACAGAAATGACCACTGCATACACATAAGCTTTGCTATTGATAAAATGAGCACAAACCAGTGATAAGGACATACTATAAATATCTTCTGAGAGAGCTATGGTTTCTTTCCGTTCCATTAGGCATTAGACTTAAATAAATCCTACCACAGGGTAAAATGTGCAGACACAGAGACACAGACACACACACAACTCTACAGGGGCCCTGGTAACTATTACCATCATTTACTGGATTCTCCACCAAATCAGATACATCTTGAGCATTAAATTAAGTTAGTATTTGAATCCAAATCTAAATAATGTGGTGTTTTACCCCCCCCCCCAAACATAATTATCAGCATCTCTTTGGGTGGGATAGAGGAAATTTCTTTGTGTTCTAATTAAACAGCAGCCTGGACATGGGATGGTGATAGGTTTAATTTATTAAGCTAATTCAGATCCATTGATAGTAGCTGCCTGAAGTGATGTGATGAAAGTTTTCTGGGGTCTTGAGGAATGCAGTCATGGATTAGTAATGTTTGCCTTTGAAATGGGTAACAGACGGTGGCAGCACAATTGTCACCTATTTGCTACCTTTGATCCAAGGCTCTGGGCTGACAGTGCCTGGTGGTATTGCTCTTTCTGTGGCTACTGAAGCCCTGGCTCTAAACTGATTTTTGAACTGCTTCTTGGGTGTGCAAGTGGGCACAGCTGAGTCGTGGACAATCTGAGGCTCCCAAAGCAGAGTTCCATTAAATCACACTGGTAACACACAACATACAGCAAAGCCTATTTAACAGTAACTGGAAAGTCACCATTCTTTCCCACAGTGAAAGAGAAATTTATAGGAAAAACTATTAGGAGATATTACAATATAAAAACCGAAGCCTTATATCATCTGGACTGCTTAACTGTGAGGTCAAATTGTGAAAGAATGAGGAGTAAGTTATGCCAAGAATATAATCATGAATGAATTGGATCAAGTGTGCACTGTGCTGGGCTTATGTAGAGAAAAGAAAAGATGACAGAATCCCTGCCCCTAATGAGCATTCAGTCTAGTTGGAAAGGGCAAACTCCCATTTGTTACGTGATCAGGGTTGACATTCAGCCAGTACACACAGGTAGAGCCATTGTGGAAATACTGAAATACTTCTGTGCCCCTAGATAAAAAGCTGACAGTCCTTCCAAGACCCTTGAGTCCCCTGCCCTAGTGCCCCAGCCTTCCTCTGGGATATCCCAGAACCTTGTTATAATTCAGTAACTAAAGGGTTAATGCTCATCACAGCAGAGAAACTCCAGGAACTCTCTATAGCCACTAGGGCCAGTGATCATTCTGACAGAACCAAATGTTAAGTATTTTGAATTTTGTCCCAGGAATCAATGTCTACAAGCCAAAAAAAAGAAATGATTTTTTTTTCAGTGCCCATAAACAAAGTTTTATTGGCACATGGCCACACCCATTCATTCACGTGTTGTCAACAGCACAGTTGAGTAGTTGCAACCGAGATCATATGGCCCAGAAAGCCTAAAATGTTTACAGTTTTGTTCTTTATAGAGAATATTTGCTGACTCCTGGCCCCTTCCTTGGTATACTAAATCATTCTGCAGTTTTTGCTTAAATAAAAAATAGCTCTTTGGCTGATTTGCAGAAAAATATATAGTAGATATGTTTCTCAAATTAAAAATTTGCCCTACAACTATTTCTTTAACCTTACACAAACAAATATTAACAGTCAAAAGTATGAACTAAAAAGATAATTCCCAAGAAGAATCAACATGGAAAAAATGCAGCCTTAGACTATAAATATGTAAATTCCACAAGAGCCGCGACAAGGTCTATCCTGACTTGTTAAATAAAACCATAGCTCCTAGACAACTGCTTCGCCCAGAACAGAGACTCAGTATCAGATTGTTCCATACAATAGTGAATGATTGGGGTTATCTTGGGAATGTGCTCTGGGGAGGTGTTGAAGGTGGTTTTGACTGAAGAGACGAGCGAGAATTGGACAGAAGATTCTGGGTAAGACTTGGTATCTCCAGGGACACATGTACTTCCTCTACACATCCATACAGGGCAGAAGAGACTATGGGCAAAAAATCTGTCTTCTAGCTATAATAAGAGGATTTAGTTTACCTTGGGCCAGCAATTCCACCTTCCAGAACTTTTGTTTCCTGTTGGTAAAATGCCTCTCAGGGAAGCTGCTGCATTTAATCAGACAGGACATGTACAGAACCTACACGAGGCTGTGAGTTCCAAGAGGGCAATGGATTTGTCTATTTTGTTCACTGAGTTGCATCCTAGGGCCCAGAACATTCTCGAAAAACAACAGATACGAAAAATGTTAGTTAAAAAAAAAAAGAAGAAGAAATGACTGGTGGTAATTTTTTTCTACCATGTTAAGTGAATAGGGACACAATCTTTTTGGACATCCACAGAGTCTGTAAGAAAGAGAGTTGGGAATTAGGGTACTTTTCGAGAATGGGCCAAGGAGCTCTCATCAGGATCCTAGATAGAACCTGGGAAAGAGGGGCCAGTTCATGACCACAGCTATTATTTTCCTCCTGGTGGGAGTCTGAAGTAGAATTCAGCAGCCCAGAGCAGGGCCTTGGTGAGGAATGGGTGGGTAAGGTGGTTGTTAAGTGTAAAGGGTCTACAGATAACTTGCTTGGGACAGGATTGTTTCACTATTCACTCATTGTATCACATTGGGTGACATGTTCAACCTACTTAAATCTCCATTTCCTCATCTGTAAAATGGGAATTATATAGTATATGATTCACAGTTAATTCGAGCATTTGACAAAACAATGTAGGGCAAGTGGCTGGTGCTTGGTAATGAGACATCAAAAATCATAGTCCTCATTATTTAGAAAGAGATGACACTTTGGTGTTCCCTGATCCCTCTAGACCCAGGCTGACTCCAACTTGTCACTTGACTGGCCTTTTCAGTTTCCCTCTCCACTGTCCCTCTCCTTAGTTTAAGTGCTAAGATAGAGAACGTGGCCTCTGTGTTAACCAACTGATGGGGTCCACAGAGGCAGGAGTTGGCATGGGCCTTTAATTTAAAGTTCACTACAATTACCCATGAATTACAGCTCTCAAGCCAGAAGCTAAAACCAGCAAGCGGAGACTTGAGATAGCTAATTGCAGACAAAAGCACTCTCCCACCCAACTGGATGCATCATTTGGTGAAGGGATCTATGAGTCTGTTGGAGATGTGTGTGCCAACCAAACATGAAAGGACACTGCTAAGGAACGAGCAGAGAGGGTGAGACCTCTGAGTCTTCACCTGATCCTTCAGCTGAAACCAGTGCTTGTTTCCTTTAGAATGGAGCAGAGAACTCTGAGCACTAGGAGGAGTCAGCATAACTGTTTTCCTAGCCCATTAAACAGCCACTGTTGGAGTCCCTGAAATCTTGGGAAACAAATTGCTTTTCTGCTGGTGCAGGAGGTAAGAGGGAGCTTTACACGTTCTGTGAGGGAGGAATTCGGGCAGAAGAATCAACCTCGAAGGAAGTGAACTAGGAAAAATTGGTTTAAATTATTCTACAACTTCAGAAATAAAATATCATAACAGCTTGAAATGAAAACTATAGTTTTTGAAATATTAAAGCTGAAGGGTATTATATTTATAGGATGTTTGGCTAAGGTATGACAACATAACTATTCATTTCAGTCAAAGAGAAATTAAGCCTTTGTTTGAGAAAATGAGATTAGATTCAGTATCATCAAATATTTTCTAAATTAACGAAATGTGCTAGGTGCTATGTGGGTCAGATGTGAAACTTTTAAACAATTATCTTATGTTGTTTATCAGCTAACACTAGTAGTTTGTCTCTGAAGGGGAATATTTGAAATGATTCTCCACCCCACCCCCAGATTTCCCTCTCAAGGGGGAAAAGAAAATAACCTCCTTTATGTTCAAATCATTTAAACCTGATTTACAGTGTTCTCAAGAACAACAAAGAGGATTATTTCACAGAACTGATGAGTTTGCTAGGAAGGTCTATATCCTAGCTGGATTCTCCCAGTAAAGTCTGCCCTGACTGAAGAAGCTTTTGCAGACAATATTATCGGGGCTATTTCAACTGAGCAAAGGCCTGGTGTCTCCTGATAGACTTACTTAAAGCCACTCACCACTGCCCCCAGGCCGTCCCTTATTTTTCTAACTTCAAGAGGAAACCTCTGAGGCCCACCTTCTGCTTAAATGGCTGCCCTGTGATGATGCTGCCTTCACTAAACCTTCTAATCTCTTCCCCTCTGGGGCCTTTCACAGAATTAAGAAAGAGTTTGGGGAGCAGCCCAGTTTATTCCAAGCATCCTCAGTAGCACAGAAATCTACATAACAGACAAGAGGAAGGAGGCTGTAGAGAATAAAATGAGTGATACCAGAATTTGCTCTGTTACTATATTGGGCATAAAAATACTTTCAGGGTTTTGACTTTTAAATGATGCGGCCCAGTAGGGGTTCACTGAGCACAGGGCAGACTGACACGGAAATAAGAATAATCATTCAGAAGAATGGTCTTTGAAACTTGAGATACTGAACTCGATTGGATAATGAAACACTGGGAACTCCACGGGGTATTTTTTCACCTCCATAAAGAACATTCAATTAAAGCTTTTCATTTGACAGGAGGGTGGAGCTATTTTTTTCTTTCTCATTTCCACAGAAAGTATCTTCTTGGCTCCTGGCCTCATTTTCTTTCTGCTTTTTATGGCCTGTTTTTACTCCCTCTTGTGATCCACAATGCTTGTCTTCTCACAGGTTGATGGAAATCCCCCATGATGCCCTTGGAAATGCTCATTACCTAGGAAAGACACAATGGCTTCACTAGGTGATGCATTGGTGATGCTTCCAGAGGCTTCTAGTGCCTCCATTTCATGGGCCACTTGCTTAGCTGCTTCTGAAATGCCTTAGTGCTATGAAGGCTGCATATAACTTAGCCATCTGTGAATAACTCTATCATCAGGGGCAGATTCAGATCCAAAGTCAAGACTGCTTCCTGGCCAGAATATCATCCTGTCTCACAGGGGCCAGCAAAAGTGATTTTCCTGACATAAGAGTGTAATGCTGCTGTCCCTTCCTTGGGAGCCCTTGGGAGTGTGCCATGGATTACATGTGGGCTTTCTTACAAATCAATTAACACTTGTCAATTTATAGTCTCAAATGATGTCACACAGCCTGTGTGTAGTCAGGCATTGGACAATGATTTCAAAATTAATGGTCATTGGACTAGCAGAGGTATACATTTCTTTCCTGGAGTGTGAATTCCTGGAGATAGAAGGAATATAAAAACCAGAAAAGGGCTCCTGAGGATGGGACCATACAGACAATTAAACTACCCTGATTAAAAGTCTGTGGGTACCAGGCTTGGTGCATGGTGCTTGGTGCAGTGGCATATAAGACATAACTTTTGTCTCAAGGGTCTTATAGACTAGTAGAAGGAGCAGGGAATCTTAACTCAGAGTGAAATACTTGGAGAGACCTTACAAATGGTCTTTAGGGAGTGCAGAAAACTCTAGATTATACGTAAATTGAATTTGTATAAATAAGAGTTTGCACATTTGGGGAGGGCGGGGGTAATGGATCCACGGCTATATATGGAGGATATATGACATTTCCATGCACAAAACTACCAAGTATCAATCTAGTATTTTTACTTTGTATTCCCCAAGCATGTGAGAATGGATGTTAATGAATGGATGATAATTAAATGAGTAGGTGACAATTTCTGTGCTGAAAAGGGAACATGGTTTGGCCTGTCTGACAAGAGCCCTGTGGTTCCAGGAGAAAGGTGGTAGAGTTGTCTCTTATTTGAGGTTGCAAGAAGTCAAGGAATTAAGGAAAGTTCAGAGTTGAATAGCTCATATATAGAAAAGTAAAATGAAAAGGAGGTCAAAGGAAGTCCTCAAAGCAAGGAGAGGTTGCAAGCCAGAGCAGGTACCAAAGAACATAGGGATAAAGGATCAGGAGCAATAGGTCAAACTGAGCAAGTACAAGGGGACAGTAAAGACTTAGGAAGTAGTCTGAGGAGATTTTAAGAATTTGGGTTTGGAATCAGGCAGTCTTGAGTTCAAACCCTGCCTCTACTCTTTGTTAGCTTCTCTTTGCTTAGTCTCTCCAGTTGTAAAATGAAAATATAGCACTACCTCCTCAAAGGGTTATTGAGAGGAATAAAGGAAAGAACTCATACAAAGTGCAAAGCAATTGCTCATAATAGGGCTCTGATTGAATTCTAGGGAAGAGTTGGATCCCCTTAAAGGGCTATCATTAGAGTTGATATTTACTACCATGGTTTGATACTTACTACCACTTAAGTGTTTCAAAAATCTATTCACATTCATTTCTCTTCTCCGATACATTCTCACTTCTCCCTATGGCTCTTGCAATGTACTGCCTATGACTGAACTAAATATATTCTTTCCTTGTATTAATCAAATACTCCACTTATGCAATTTCTCCATTTTCCTTTGAGAAGAAGATTACTTTCTTGATAGAGAATTATTAGGAAATCTGATGATGGAGAAGAATGCTTTCAACTCTCCATTTGACTGCTCTTCCTCTCCATTACCACCATCCTATCTTCAGCTACCAAGCCCTGCTGATTCAGCCTCTACTGTGTGGGTTCTCTGGACCTCAGCAATTTCATTCATGTGTAACTGTTCTCGCCAGTTATCACTGGATGATTGCAGTTGTAACATAATGGACCTCCTCGCCCCCAGTTACTCTCTTCTTCTACTTCTCCCCTAAAGGGCTAGAAAACTAGTCTTTCTACACCACCAATTCACACAAAGTCCTGTGAAAATGATCTTCACATGGCATTCAAGGCCTTTCATAAATCAGTACAGGTGGATTTCCTGATCTTACTTCTTGCCCCATCTCTCCACATACCTGATGTTCCAGAACCAAGTGAGTGCCAGTTGTTCTCTAAAGGGGTCACATGCTTGCACTGCCCACACCTGGAACACCCTCTTGTCATTGGCCACCTACTAAAATAAATCATCTTTTTTCTCTTTGTCTCTCTCCCTCTTCCTTTCTCTCTCTACCTTAACTAGTTATCAAGTACCTATAGAATTTGGTTTTTTATTAATATATAATTGATTATTTTTCTTCTCCAGTGAGATATTATCTACTTGAGGCAGGCACCATATATTATTTAGTTTCGTATCTTTCCAGCCTGTGGTTCAGGGTCTTGTATAAACAAGACAGTCAATACATAATTGATTAACCGGTTAAGATGAATCTAGGCCCCATATTTAATTAAAGGAGTATTACTTAAGTCAATGGTTGTCAAAGTATAGCCTGGTGACCCCCAGGGGTCCCTGAAACTCATTTAGCAGGTATATAAGGTCAAGACTATTTTCATAATAATTCTAAGATATTATTTGCCTTTTTCACTTTGATTCTCTCATAAATGTACAGTGTATAAAAGGTTCATTGATAGGGTTTCAGATTCTACCTCACAACTAGCCTTTAAGAAACTAGTACTTCTTGAGTATCAAAGAATATACATAGTTATCTTAAAAACTATTTAAATGCTCATCCCTTTTTCAAGTACATATCTATGTGAGACAAGATTTTCTTTACTTTTACAACCAAGATAACATATTACAACAAACTGAACACTGAAAAACATATAAGAACCCAGCTGATTCCTATTAAGCCATTCATTAACGAGATTTGCAAAAATGTCAAACAATGCTTTCTCTCCTCATTACGTCTTTTTGCTTTTTTTTTTTTTTTTTTTTTTTTTTACAAAAATGTGTTATTTATGCTAACATTTAGTGGGCTTGTAATTATTTTAAAATAAATTAATGAGTATAGATATAAAATTTTCTCAGTTTCAATTTCAAATATGGTCAATATCAGTAGGTAAAACCCATATAAAAATGTTTTAGAGTCCTGAACAATTTTAAGAGTATAAAGTGGTTTTAAGACCAAAAAGTTTCAGAATCACTCTCCAATACTTGTTTTCTGAATACCAGATCTCTGTAAGATGTTCCTACATCTTTTTTTGAGAGGGAAAAGGGCTGGTGGGGCAGTGGGGTGGGATGGTGTTGTCATGTTCTTTTTGGTATGGGAGAGCCATGTTAAATAAAGTTAGATAGTTAAATATATAAATTTTGTTTCATTACCGCTCAAAGCTTTAATTTGCTAATGTTCTTTGTAAATGTCAACAGGCCATATATTGGTTTTCTATGGCTGTGTAACAGATTATCACAAACTTAACTCCTTAAGACAACACATGTTTATTATCTTACAGTTTTTGTGGTTCAAGACTCCACTCCCACCTTAGGGGGTTCTTTTCTTCTGGGTCTCATCAGGCTGTCATCTAGGTGTCAGGTGGGGCTGTGGTCTTACCAGACACTCACCTAAGAAAGGACCCACTTTCAAGCTCCCTCAAGGTGTTGGCAGAATTCATCTGAGGGGGTAGAACAAAGTCTGTTCTTGCTGGCCACTGGCCAATAGCTGTTCTTCATGCCTCCATGCTGCACACATCGCCTTCCCCTAGTTACAGGCTCTCTCAAACATGGCAGTTTACTTCTTTAAAGCCAACAGTGGAGAGTCTCCCTAAGCTAAAACTGTGTCAAATAGCAAAATGGCATTAGAAAAGTGATATCCTGTTTCCTTTTCCATATCCAATTGGCTAAAAGCAAGTCACAAATCTTTCCCACACTTAAAAGGAGGAGATTATCTTGGGCAATAATATGGTGGGGGCAGAAATCATGGGGGTGACCCTGTCTGCCACAGGCACAGTCTATGCTTTGCTCTCACTTACTTGACCAAATAATTTTTGTGTGTCTATTATTATGTCAAGAAAGCCCTCTTTGAGAAACGTTGATCTAAAACATTTAGCATAATTAGACATACTACATTCTCCCAATGCATTTTATAAGGGATGTGTGTGTGAAATATTAATTTAAACACTGCTAATCAGTAAGTCAGTATCTATCTAGAGCTGCAGGACTGTCTAGATGAGGAAGTAATTTTTCATGTACAGTGAGCAGTAGCAAAAGAATGGACATTGCCTTTTAGCGAAAGTGAAGATTGTTCTGAAACAGAAGCTGTCAGCTGGAAAATACCTCTTGATTGTTTTGTCACCCTCATTCTCCAGAGGATGCCCACAAAGTCTGCCCACAGAAAGGAGACACTCACTGTGTAGACTGTTCAGAAATAAGGCCTGAAATTGGGACCTGAGATATTATGGCTTTCAGAATCTTAAGATTGTCCTCCAGATGGCCTAAGATTCTTAGAATGGGAAGAAATCATTTAGACCAGTAGCTTTGTGCAGAAAACTATTTTTCAAATAAAATATTAGTTGACACTCATGATTAAAACAAATCACAACAAAAAAAGTGCACTGCTCTGGAAGAAACAAAGGTTTCCTGCCAACTGGAAATTCCAGTTGCCATTCCATCTTTCTATAACCCAGAAGGCCCTTTGAAATCATTTCTCTTGAAATACTTATAAATAGAAAAAAAAAAAAACTGAACATCCAGGAATTAAAGTGTCCTTCAAAGCCACACCACTAAGTCTGGACCATCCGCTCTTGGGACAACTCTTTAATATAATTGACAGTGATCCTCAAAGGTGGCCTTTCCATACACCATATATCTCCAAAAACACCTTAAAAGGACTCCCTCACAGTCACAGTCACTGTCATTAACTCCCAGGCTTAAGGAATCAGACTGAATTAGCTCTTTGTGTAATTAACCAGAGAAGCACTTACATTTCATGACATCTTTAATTTCTGTGAGCAGCCCAACCACATAAAAACTGGAGACTGATTGCCTCCAACTCCTCCAAGAAACCCTAGGGTGGTGGTGGTGAAATCCCCAAGAGAAATGGGAAAAGGCCAAATGTAGGGCTTATCAAGAGAGCCTTATCAACTTTAATCTAACCTGAGCTCCTTAGCTCTATAGATGTAACAAGCAACAGTCAAAGCAACAAAAAAACCTCCTTTGGAACACAGAAGCAAGTCCAAAAAGGAAACATACAATTGACAGCCTGGTGGGGATTTGACCTGGAATCTCTACCTGTGCTCAAGTTTTTGCCAACATCTTCTGACAAAAGTTGATCCAAGGCTTAATGAGCCAAAAAGCATTGAGTCATATGTGTGAATGCCACTGATTCTTGCTCCTTTAATTGGATGCAAATAGCATCACCTGGGCTCCACATCCCAGGATCCATCCTGCTCTTTGTCACACAGCACTCTAATGCACCCTGTTCTGAAGAGCCTGGCAGGAGAGGAAGACATTAACTGTGAGAGCTGCCGACTTCTGCCAAATTCACAAACACTGGCAGCTAAGCCTATAGATAGAGTGAGAGGTAATTTCATGCAAATGCTCTGTGCTATTCCCTGAGTTCCAAGATTAGAGATGTCAGAAAATGTAAGTGCTCCTCTGGTTAATAACAAAAAGAACTAATTTAGTCTAATTCCCTAAGCTGGGAGTTAAAGAGAGGCAGTTGTGAACTTGTGGAGGGAGGGTCTCCTCAGGGTGATGCTAGAGAGAGCCAGGTGTGAGCAGAGGCTGTGGTACCTGATTGGGGAACCAAAGCCACATTATTCGGGTCACTCTGAATCACACTGAAGTGGTGTCCAAAGGCTCACAAATCTCTCAGGTCTTGGCCATCTCCCAGGTACCTGCTGGAAGTGTGAGCAGATGTAATGGGCAGTAATGAGCTTATTCTGCTGCTTGGAGAGGACCATTCCAGGTCAAGCCAAGGCTGCAGGGTTCAGGAGAAAAATCTGGAGACATGTGCAAAGGACATACCTCTTTTTTCCCTCCTTTCTGAAAGAGACACTTGATTCCTAGATGTATTTCTCCTAGTTTATTGGACACACATTTCTCCATTTTCATATGCCAAATGATAATTGGTCATAGTCTCCAGAAAGCATAGACTTATTGAAATGGGCTTCTTCTTGGAGGGTGATTTTACATCTTGCGAATGGTATATAGCAATGGAATGCTTCAGTGAGGAAAAGATGACACCATTCTCTTATTTATTGTGTCCTAGGTGTAGCACAGGGATTGCAGGTCAGTTTTCAAATTTTCAGATTTTAATTTTCAGGTTATCCTGAAGTATCTATGATTTTTTTTTGAGATTAAAAAGTGTACACATCCTTCCTCCATCCCCCTCCATACAGTCACTGAAATACACCTGATTCCTAACTTTTCTAAAAGAATGAAATTGTCATCAGTTAGGAATCCATGTATGGCTTTATTAGTTACCATATTTCTAGAATAGGAACATAAGATAGTAGACAGACAAATCTCAAACCAGAGGTACATGTTATTAAAATCAAGATCATGATTACATAGTATTTTCTTGGAGGCCGACTGAGGATTGGGTCCTGCCTTCCTCCACCAGCTGTGAGACCCTGTGGAAGCCCCTAAACTTTTCTGGGCTACATATCTAGTCAGTCAATTTAGGATAATGATAATTCCTACTTCTGAAGCTAATGCTGAGGATTAAGTGAGGCGATGCATATGTCAAGCTCAATAAGTAGCACCTAAACTATTTTTCTTTGACTTGCATAATTAAAGCACCCAGCCCAACTCTTTGAACATAGTAAGTACTCAGAATTTCTCTATCTTCATCAGATGTCATCTCATCCACATCACCCCACTCCAATATCATTTTCTTCTAAATAATATAATGAATCAAATGGGACACATTTTCTGTCTCTCCCCTGCCCCGTCTCCTACCCAGGATATAGTTTCTGCTGTTTGTTTTTGTTTTTTTTTGATAGTATATACCAGTAAACTGGCAATGACTAGTTATATAAGTGAGTAAGGTGAAAAGGCCAAATCAATTATTTAAAGAGTTTGGAGAGTCAGTTTCCAAATGTTCCACCTGAAGATATTTACCTTGCCCAGCCTGAAACCAGCCTCAATGGAGAAGAGTCTTTAATAGTAAGACCATGGGTTTGTTTTGTCATGTGAGATAAAAGAGTTCTCTCCAAGTGAATTGTATTTTATTTTATGGAGCTATCTATTCCAAACAAGTAGAGCCATGACTCACTGGAAATTATGAATCCTCACATGGTTCATACACCTGTTGATTTACAAGTCTTTGAGATCACACACAAGTGAGGGATGTTTTATTGCTAAGTATTCATGATTCTTGTCCAACTATCCTTGGAAATAACAGTTTTCTGATTTGGAGGAACACAGATACATTTCAAATGAGCCCTCTGGAATAGATGTTTCCAGAAATGACTTTTCGCATTTTCAATGGGATAGTGTCAAGTTTGACCCACAGCTTATCCTGAAGTATCAGTGATGGTTTTTGAGATAGATTAAAACACACTCCTCCATCCATCCCCCTTTATACAGTCATGGAAATATGCCTTAATTCCTAACTTTTCTAAAAGAAAGGATATAAATTGTAGTCAATTAGGAATCCATGGGTGGCTTTACAGATTATCAAATTTCTGGAATAGAATGTAAAATTATAGACAGATGAATCTTGAGCCAGACGGTATGTGTTATTAAAATCAAGAGCATGATTAATTAGTCATTTACTTGGAATGATTTATCTTCTACCTTTCTCTACTGGTATTGGAATTACCTGCTGTGGACATCAGGTGTACTGCTATATTATGAATACTAATCAAAGTCCACAGAACGGCAGATTAAGGGTGAATTTGAGTTTCACTGAACATCCATTTTAAAGAGCTGACTTTTATTAAGTAGGTCTGAAGTCAAGAAGTCCATAAAACTACAGAGAAAAAGGATAAACCAGTTATAGCTAAGCTGTCTCACTCTCGAATGAGCCATGTTCCAACCTAAGCCTGCACACCTGGCACCTCAGGGCTACATTCTTGACTCACGTCTAAATAAGAGTCCCATCTATTCTCCTTCCCACATATTTCCCCAACCCATCCTACTTCTTTCCTTTTCAACTGCCATTTTCTTCTGGACATGCCCTTCTGCTGTGCCTCTGCCTAGCTAAGTCTTTCTGTCTTCCTGTCTGTAGCTTAAGTGTCAAATCCTTTCAGAAAACTTTCTTGCTTCTCCCTCATCTCACCCTACAGATTCACCAGCTTTCATAGTGCAAGGTAGTATTTCCCTTATAGTCTGTATCAAAATTGTCATTAATTACTATTATAATTAGCCATTAGCACTTTTTTTCCCTTTCCTAAGTTCTAGCTATGTATGGGCTAACTCGGTTCCTGAGAACAGTGTAGGGTTCATAGCAGGCCTTCAGTAAATGAGGGGATCAAACAACAATGATGAAAGCCATCTAGCTGCCCACCCAAACCAATGCCCAGCTGGGGTCACGGCTACACTATATTTCCCAAAGTCCCTTATGGGTAGATAGTCATGTGACTGAGTGGGGATGATTTGTCATTTCTAAGTGTAGACCATAAAAACCTTGCTTAGCTGCTCCATGATATTTCAGCATTCTGGCTGACCAGAACATCAATGTCTTGGGTCACTTTGAAAGTCCTATGTCGGAAATGGCAGAGCCACCCATTGGCATGGATTTCTTGTGGAAGAAACTCTAAAACCTAAACTGCTAGTCCAAGCAGAAAATAGACAGCTGTGCTGGTACATAACTGAAACTTCAAGGTCAATTGGTCATTGCAATTTAGCCTGTCCAAATTAACACATTTGGATGCTGATACATAGAATTCTAGGTCTTGGGAATGAGTGAAAAAAGGCCTGCCCCCCAAAACACACTCACACTTCCACAAACATACAAGCAGATCTTACAGAGGTAGAAGAAACTAAATTTCTGACAAAGCATAACAATATGAAAAAAATAACATTTAAAAATTTTTAATATTTAGCCCCATTTATTTCTTTTCCTCCACCAACTCAATCTCCAGTAACTATGAGACTAGTCTGATTACCAATGCTTCTTGGTAAGAGAGTCTCCAGTGCCTCTTATACTTCTCCCGATTATCATTACATGTTGCCCTAGGAATTCTGCGCAAAGCCCCGGGTATGGATGAGCCCTCCAGTTATGAGAGGGAGACTTCCCAAAGCAATTGAAAGTCAAGCAGTCTTCTCACTGAAATTAGAATCTCATCTAGCAAGCAATTCTATTTAGTTCAATGCAGAACTTACTTTTGCCCCTAAGACAGTTCAGGGAAAGAAAGAATCACTGGACAGAGTTTTCAAACGAATAAAAAGTTCTTGTTTATGTCCTTGGGGTTTCTATCAAGTAATCTCAGGGCTGGGGCCTCACCTCCTGGAGGTTGCCTCTCTGTGCCCTTGTGGCCCAATCTCTAGCTCAAGCTGAGCATAAGTCAGGCTCATGCAGTTCTGCAAGCTTCTGCCGAGCACGTTAATCTAGCTGAATTAATGAAGGTTCAGCCAGCCACTCACCACCACCACAGAGAGCCTATCAGTCAGCTGCTTGCAGCTTTGTGGCCAGGGAGCCTGCCCCTCCCTGCCTAGCCTCCCTTTGGCTGTGGAAACCTCTGCACTCATTAGGCACACCTGCTAGCATAGTTGTGGGGCCTTTGGCCCTAAAAGGGAGGAACTGAGCACTTTCTGGCTCTGAGCATGGTTCTTCCACAGGAAATGTCCCCTGGTGCCAACCCTGCAATAACAGAATGGAACATTTTCTCACATTGAGCCACACCTGTTGTCAACAAGCATTTGCTTCCAATCTATTTAAGCTCCATGGAGGAAGGAGACAGTGTGGGTCTCGGGCATTTTCTGGCAACGCTGGGTCCACAGCACCTGGGAAAGCTCCACAAAGTCTATGCTCTTCTTTGGGAAGTGGAGTTGCCCCTGGTAACAGCTGTTGTGTTTCAATAGAGACCGAAGGCCTCTGGAATAGTCATAAAGGCCTTGCCCAGGACCCCATGCCGAGGCAAGTGCTGGCCACCTGAAGTCCAAAGGCAGCCCATGCCTGTTAAGATTCCTGCAGACTCACCAACAGCAGGAGCAAAGCATGGCAGGATTGATAAATGTTTGCTAAATGATTAAGAATGTGTGTTGTATGGATAGATCAAAGAGTATATTGATGGATGAGACAGTCAGTGAGGAGGTTAATGCATGAAAAACACGAGTGGATAAATGGATTATTGGTAAAAAAAAAATAGGTGAATAATTGAGTGGATGAAGGGGGATGGATGGACGGATGGACGGACAGACAGACAGACAGATAGATAGATGGATAGACAGATAGATAGATAAATAAGTGTGTGGATAAATGGGTGGATGCATGGCGAGTGGGTAGATGGTCGGGTGAGTTGATTGCTGAGTGGATGGATGAAAGAGTGAATAGATTAATTGGTGGGTGGATGGATAGATGAATATAGGATAAATGGTTGCTTGATGAATGAGGGTGAGTGGGTGGCGGATGGTAGGTGGGTAGCTAGATGAATGAGTAAAGAATGACTTCCACCATCAAGGTGTCAGTGTACACATCAACAACACAGCTTCCAGTAAAATGATCTCCAACTAGTAATCCCTTGAATATACTCACAAAACCTGAACTGCCAGCAAGTGAAATAGGAGGTAGGCCCCTTGTGCCCTGCATCCCTAGAGTGCAGGAATATGGAGGATGCTGTAATTTTAGGCTATTTGCCTAAAATGTTTTCCTGTGGCAGCCAAACAGCACTGCTCTAGCAATAGTCAAATCTGTTTCATTACCTTTTAAAAAATAATTTCCTGCAAAATAAAACTGCCCCTTTTATCCTTCGGAAGTGATACCTAAAATGAACCTAGAGACAAGCTGCTGAAGATGTGTTTGAAATAAAAACTGACACAGAGGGAAATGAGGAAATTGAGCCCAGAGCCGCTTACCTTCCTAGGCAATTCTTACAAAACTGTCCCTTCAGACAGCAGGATAAGAAGACTGACTCCTCGAAATATGACCTTGTTTCAAAGCCACATGGCTTTCCTTGCTCCAGTCCATGGTTAGTCAGAAAATAAGAGACTGTACAGGACTCTGCTACTGCCAAATGTAGAATGAAACATAACCCCTTTTTGTGTATTGGATTATTATACTTTTTATTACTACTACAGTGTTATAGATGTCTTTCCTTTGACATAACAACAGAACAATGAACCAGTTTAAAAGAAAAGCTGTCAATTTGGATAAAATTAGGCTGTTATTTTTTATTTTAAAAAGGAAGCTAATCATGCCAATTGTAATTATAGTAAGTTATTTCTAATGTGAGTTTATTAAACCATGAATTTTCCCTCGAGCTAAACTAATGACCACTATTAGGTATGCTACTCTATTTTAAATGATCAAAATAGTCAATGGAATAAGATGAAAATTATAGATAGTGATAATTTAAAAATGTCAGTATCACCTGGAATCAATTTACTAATATGTCAGCTCGGGTGTGGAGAAGAGTCAGTTTAAAATGTGCAGAAGGCGTGTTGCATGGGCTGCTGTCATTTATCCTTTGGGGACTGTCATGACTAAACATGTATATCCCTTGCTCCCCTGCAGTCGTTTCCAGCTTGCACGCTACACCCGAGGGAAGGACTGGCAAGGAGAGAAAAGCGTCCACCTTTGGAATCCCCAGGTCCTTTCTTGAATTTTTTGCAGGGGAAGTGGAAACATAACATTGCACTTGGGGTCTAAATCTGTGGTTTTCCACTTAAAAATGTAGTATTGACTTTCCCTCACCCCCAATTCCTGTAAGTAAAAGTTTGCAGGATTCTGGGTAGTTAGATGCATTGCAAACACCATTGCTTGATTTTAAGTCAAAGTTTCAGCTGAGCTCATTTTGTTTAGGTTATCACCAGTATACCTGAAATCATGGGCAAAATGAATTTGTTCTTGGCACAAAAGGGCAGAGACTGCTTCCCCTGAAGTGTACCTGTCAGGGAAAGGAGCCGCTAACATGATACACATGTACAGATGTGTTTGGCTCCTCGGGAGACTGATGGATTCGCTGGGGCTGTCAAAGGTACCTGTGTGACAAGACGGGATGAGAGCCATGACCTTCCCCATTTCTCTTTCCTGCAGTTACCTTCCCGCAATATCCTTCTGCCACCATCTGCTATGCAAAACATATGCGAGGGTACATACTCACTCATACAAAGACACTCTCAAGCCCTGCATTCCTCAGTTTAAATAACTCCAACAATTTGATTCTGGTGAGAGGGAGTACCTGGATAAACTCCCAAAGTAAAGCTGTTTGGTTACAGAAGAATTACTGGCTTACTTTAAATCCTTATTTCTGTTTTTTCAGCTTTCTCTTGTGCCCCCTCCAGCCTTGCCCCCTTGGAGCCATGGATCATCCTTCTAGGGCCACTCCCAAACCTCTTCTGCACAATCTAATTCAGATCCTTTTTGTCTCAAGGGAAAAAAAGAATTTTTCCTAGCAAACACCAGAGAATAACCTCTGCTGTGCCAGCAGTCTGATCTGACCATGACCCTTAGACCCTGCATGGGAAAAGCAGCCTCTGCTGCATCCTAGGTGGATTGCTCTGGGAACAGCGGAGTGCATTGATAGAGACCACAGGTGCAGAAGCTGAACTGCTGCCTACTGGCTGTGTGACCTTGACAAGTCCTCAGTTTCTCTGTGCCTCAGTTTCCTATAAAATAGAAAAAATTAGATCTCCCTCCTAAGGGATTAAATTTATCAAGTACTTAGAATGGAACCTAGCACACACTATTTACTAGATTAAATATTTATTACATTAAAAAATAGCTTCTAATGGTCTCATTACTCAAGCCTCAGCCTCTCCCCAGTCTTTTATACTTCAAGGTTCCCTTTCATCTCTGCTACAAAGTCTACCGCCTTTCTCTGCTCTCTGGGATCTCAATCTTTCTATCCAAGGTTGATTAATGTACCCAGCAATCCTTAAGGCTGATTCCTAATCATTCTCTTTTCTCAGACCTGCACTTCTATTTAAAACTATCACAGAATTGAAGACCAAGGATACTTCAGTTCTTGCACTCAGCCAATCTAAGCATTTTAAATCTACCATTGAAATAAGGAAGAGAGGTGATGGTAGTCTTTGCAATGTCTTGTTTGGAAATGATTATAAATATGGGTTCCTGTTGCCTTGTGTACATAAAGTATAAAGCTATTGTAAATAACAAGAGCTCTGGATAGGTCTGAGTTCAAATCTACTAATTCTAGAAAGGAAATGTATGGAATAATAAATAAAAAAGGGGATGTCTACCTGCTAACCATATCTAATAAGTACTTCTTGGTGATCATTATCACATTTTAAAGAAAAGAGGCAGATTTTTGTTTGTCTTTGGTGTGATTCCAAAGGCCATTCCCAAAGAGGAGCTGCAACAAGTTCTTAGGCAAAGTTTGCATCATGAATGAGTATAAAGTCTTTCATTCCAGGGAGATTACTTCAAAGGTCAGCACTTATTTATGTAAAAAGGACACGGTAGTAACATGGAAATGCCCCTACCACCCAAAACTTAGCAGTCAGGCTTTAGCACCATGGATCAAAGCAGGTGGATACAAACTTATTGAAATAGATAATATTTTTAGACCAGCAAAACCTGATTGTTATTCTGGGGTTTCCAGACTGGGATCTTCTTATCCTATGAAGGGTATGTAGATAGGTACAAGGAAATGCATGACTCCTCAAGACAAGCAAGATTTTCCAGAGACACTTCTACTCACTGTGAGTAATTCAAAACATTATTTTGCATTAAAGTAATCACGAATATCATAGTAGGCAGTGTCTGGCTCTCAATAATCCCTCCTTCCCAGTATTTATGCCCTTGGGTAATCCCCTCCAGCTGAGTGTGAGGGGAACCTAGTGACTTGCTTCTAATGAAGAGAATACAGCAAAAGTGGCAGGATATCTGACATGAGTAAATTACTAAAGACGGATTTCTGTCTTGTTGACATTTTGGCTCTCTGATTCTTTTCATTGTTTGTTCTGAAGAAGCATGCTGCCATGTTGTCAGGCAAGGAACTGAGGGTTTCCCTTGCTAACAGCCAGCAAAGAAGTAAGGACTTTCTTCTAATAGCCTGCAAAGATACAATCCCACCAACAACCCCATAACTGAGCTTGGAAGGAAACCCATCCCCCCTCGAGCTTTAAGATGACTGCAGCTCCAGCCCACACCTTGATTGCAACCTTGAGTGTAGCCAGAGGACCCAGCTAAACTGCACTCAGATTCCTTATCTACACAAACTGAGAGATATACAGTGTTGTGATTTTAAACCACAAAGCCTTAGAGTAATTTGTTACACAGCAATAGATAACTAATGAAGGTACATTATGAACTAGGGTACAAAACTGTCAAAAAAGACAAGGCCTGTTACATCTACTCAATTTTTCAGTATGCCCACACAGGTCTCCCCAAATTGCACAAGTCTAGGAGGTGCCACTCACAATAAACATAATGTGGGGTTATGTACCATTAAAGCCCCATAACCATCTTTATATTCCATCTTTATGTTTTTACATCTTTTTGATTTTCTTCTCGGTAACATATTAGCCATCTGATCTGCATCAGGTCTCACTTACTTAATCCTTAGTTTCCTAATCTGTAAAGTGGGTGTAAGAACCTTGGCTTCATCAATTTTCTGGGAAAGGTAAACCAGAGGTTTGTACAAAGCACAGTATCTGGCCCATAGCAGAAACTGACTCTAAGCTTGATAATTCTGAATCTCGGGCTTCAACCTGAATTTCTGGGGCTTGGGTTCTGTGCGAAGTGCTAGGACACTTAGTTCTTCTTACTCCAGTAGAAGGCAGAACCTCCCACTTCTTCTCTGGCAGAGGAGAAGAGGAACAAAGTCACCTCAAGCCAGTTCTGTTTTCCCAAGGCAGTTCTCCCATGGTGTTTGATTGTACCACTAAGTACTAGGTGCTCAATCTGGAAAGAAAACCAACTCCATAGTCAATCCCTCTAGGTATAATGAAAAAAGAAAACTGATCATAGATTTAACTAACTCATGTAGTGCTCCCGAATGCAAATAGATTCTTACTTGGAAAGAAGTTTCATATGTGTAGGCTGTTTGAATATTATTACATTTGCCACTAGGTCCAGCTGGTCCTTTTGTGTTTCTCTACATACTATAGTAATGTCTACAGATACACAGACTCCCACAAAGCATGGCTGCTTATTAAAAACAAGAAAAGGCTCCTGCTAATTGAGTACCTACTTTATGCTGGGCATTTTTGCAAAAGTACATGACATAAATAGTGCCCTTTCCTAATGCTCGTGCACACCTCCATCCATTCATGACAAAAAGCCATCATGTGTGTACCAAATAGTCTAGTTAGGAACATACTAAAGGATATTTCCTGCAACATGAATGCAAGCAAAGAAGGAAGGTACTGATGATGCTAAGGTCAACTGTGTGCCTGGCCCTGTGCTGGCAGCTTTCTGCAGTGGGTCTCGGGGAGGCTGCGAGGCACACAAGTTACAGTCATTAGGTGAGCAGCCAAACCACCTGGGTTTTAGTGCTTGTTCCACTATTTATTTACTTACTCAAGAACCTGGACATCTTAACCTCTCTCTTATTCCCACTTTACAGCTGAAGAAACTGGGCTGTAGAGTACTTTCATAACATTGCCATAGAGATTAAATGAGGCAACAGATTTTAAACGCTTAGTTCATCTTACCAAGTAATCAATAAGTGTTAGCAATCTAAACCTTGACACAGCCTAGGGGCTGTGTTTGATTCCACTCCATTTTATAGAAAAGGCCAAAGAAGGCAAAATACTTCCGCAAGTTCACATAGCTGGTAAGTGACAGAACTAGAATTCGAACCTATGCATGACTGAATTATGAGGTTCTGCTGATTCTTTCATAGATAATGATAATAGCGACCACAAAACAGCCATTTTCCATTTGTTACATGTGCCAAGTACTGTCTAAGAGCTTCACACACATTTATCTCATTCACTTTCTCATGACTATATGCAGTAGGTGCAAGTGTCATCCCCATTTCACAGAGAAGGAAATTAAAATTTAGAAAGGTTAAGCAATGTGCTCAAAGTCACAAGTGGGTGATGGTGATGTCTAATGTCCATCATACCCTGTCCTGCTCTTCTTCCAGGCACATGGGAGGGTTAAGATTCCTAGGACCTTTGGGCTCTAGGAAGAAGTAACCGTTTCATTTCCAAGTCAAAGCATTTAAGGGCCAAGACTCTTAAGGGAGGGGACATAAGACCAGGCAGCCTTGCTTGCTCAGCCATCTCATGGAAGAAGTGCTCCCTGACCTGGTTTTCATTAGGGAGAACTAACTCTGTGCCATGCACAGGCTCTGAGGCCTGTGTTTGTGACAGTGGCATAGCCTCACCTAGCCTGGATGACAAACTAGTGCATGGTATTTCCACGGCTCCAATCCTAGAAAATGAGAACAATAGTAACTTTAACACAGGTTACTGGTGAGAATTAAGTTATATCAGATAAAATCTATATGGAAAGGCATAGCATAGAGCCAAGCTTATGGTAAATGTTCAATAAATGCCCGTTGAATATAAGAAGAAAATTATTTTTCTGAAGGTCAAAATTAAACCCTCTTGATGAATACATAGTGATAGCTGATGGCATATGGGGCTTACTCTGTGCCAGGCATATTTCTAAGGGCTTTCTGCATATAGACTCACTTATTTTCTTACAATAACTTAGGAGAAAAATAAGTATCTATAATTTACAGATGGGCAAAATGAAGCATATAATGAAGGAACAGAACTAAAGCCATATAGCTATAAAGAAAGATCTGGGTCTCAAACCCAAGCAGCGTGATCCAGACCTACATTCTTGACCTAATAGTAGGCAAGCAGATTTTTAAAAAGGAAATCCCATCAAGTAATTAGTTAGGTGTAAAGAAAAACAACATTCCTGGACAAATTAAGAAAAAGAAAAAATGTAATGTTGGCAACATAAGAAAGACTATATTTTCAATTCGCTTCAGCAAAGTTACTTTATCATGGTAAGTGAACATACATATCTATGAATTTACATACATAGAAGAAAACACAAAATATATTGGAGATCTGTGACACTTGAAAGGTAGTTCTGATATGAGATAAAACACAAGATAAAAGCACACCAAACACAAAGCCGTAATGTGCTTCTGTTCAAAGGAATCTTCCAGATATATCTCCACTATGTCATAGGGGCAAGTCCACATATTACTTCCCCCTGCGAGACTGTTTATGTCAAGGGAACCCTGTGGGCCCAGAAGGGCAGAGCATGGCAGGAATTAAGCTACAATGGCAGCCTTCCAGACCCTTGCACACATCCTACTGGTGACCACTAATCAATCCAGAGATGAACAAACCAGAGGGAAGAAAAAAGGAACTTTCACAAAGTGGCAGCTCTCACAGCAAAGAAACCCACGAAGGATAAAAGGGACATTTATCTCTGTTGACACAAGAGAATTCAGACAGGCTGACTGTAAATATTTCTGTAGACTCTGCCCATCTCCCAGGTCTTCTCTGCCTTTCTCAGGCTCTGCATTCTCTGTTTTGTGTCCCAGTCTTGAGCTAATTCTGAGAGAGGCAGATAGGACTTGGGTGCCATTCTTTCTACACCATGAGGCCCAACCACTGCTTCTGGGCTCCCATGCTTCTTCTGCATTTCCTTTTCTGATAATCAGACCATGTAAGATTAGGGTACTCCTGGGGTATCCTGCTACCCCTTATCATCTTTTACCCCCATCACATCGGAAGTTGATCAAGGAGGGAACCTGGCTTTGTTATTGAAAGCTTTGCCCTTGGAATCTGACTTATTGTGTTCAAAGCTCAGCCCTTGCCTATGATGCTGGACAAGTTACTTCTCTAAACCTCAGTTTCATCACCCATAGAAAAGGAATGATGAAAATGATGGTTATTATAGTGATAATGATGATGATGATATCGTCTACCTCTAGGCTCCTATGAAGAGTAATCAAAGTAAAGCATTTACTTCAATGCTCAATAAGTGCTCAATAGTTTAGTTAGCTATCATCTCAGTTTTTCCTAGGTTTTATCTGTTTAGCACTTCTCCTACCCAGGCCACCTCTAGGTTCAGAGACTCAAATCTAGCTGGTCACTTTCCTTCTCATCAGTTCCCTTTCTCTCAGACCCCCTACCTAGCCTGTGGGTGAGTTGGCTACAGCAGGCTTCCTGTTCCATTTATAGTTAGTATAGATTAGTTCTGCAGCAGATACTATCACTGCTCCATCTACATCCCCTCAGACCTCTTTGTCATTTTGCTACACACTGACTGGCTTTCTTTCCTGATAGGCAGCTGGTATGCTGGTAAATATTTAACAACCACCTATGGGGATGGAAGAACCATAATTTGTAATGTTAGCCTATTTCCATGGTGGAATTATTCCCAATATGGCTGATTTCAAGCTATCAATGTAAGGTTAACTAGCTTGCAAAATTCCTAACAATTTAACACCCAACTCTCACCAGCCAGTAAGAGCAAATGCCTGCACACTGCAGGCATCTGTGTCTCTCTTTTACAAAGGTTACATATCGGCTGCCAGGCTCCTCTTTGCTTCTAACCAAGGAGGACAAGAAGTGTCTGGGCATTGATGCTCCTGCTTGTCCCCCATCCCAGTAACCCTTAGCCAAGGATTAATGGGTTCATAGGTATAAATACTCAAAATCCATCACTTCTGATGGGGCCAACACTGAAGTGTTATCCTTATCACCTCCAGTTTTCCTAGGAGATTAGGCCAAAATTACCTCTGTGGGACTTTATTTAATACCATACCCTTGCATGCCTTCATCTTTCCCAGTCTTACGCCCCCACGTCCCCACCAGTTTTTCCCAGGAACTTTCAAATAAGTCACTTTCATACAACTTCTCATCCTAGAGTCAGCTTCTAGAGAACCCAACTGAAGACAGTGCTTAAAGCTTGCATTCTAAAGCTCTAAGTTCAAATCCTGATTCTGAGACAAGCTATGTGACTTGGGGAAGTTATTTAAAGTTTCTGAGCCTACATATATAAAATAGGCTCACTAAATTCCTGCTAGTAGGGCTGTTAGGGGAATGAAAAAAGATAAACTACCTAAGGAACTTAGTACAGAGTCTGGCTTGTAATATATCTTCCATAAATGCTAGTGTTGTTATTATTGTTGTTATTATTGAGGGAGCATCTGGACTGACCTCTGGGTCAGAACTTCATTTGGAATTGTTGAGGATTGAGCTCTCCCACCTGGTAGGGCTGTGTGATGTCCTGAGCCATACCTGAGCTTGCACTGCCCTTTGGAATCAGAGTTTGCAATCAGAGTTTAGTTTGAATCAGCCATTCCTTGGCTATCCTTTCCTGGAACAGGCTCCCATCCATTTCTCCCCACTGCAGAGGGAATGGGTCTCCTGGAAGTGCTCTGATCCTGCTTGACCAGCTGTGGATCTGGAAACCACAGCATGCTTGCTCCTGAGCACCCCAAAACATAGATAGCCAGACAGGGCTCAATAGAGGGCAACAAGCAACTAGGATCCCCAGAAGGGGTGGAGCAAATGCCTTTGTTCCTGCCCAGATCAAGTCCCTCCCTGCAGGAGAGAAAAAATGAGCACCCAGAACTCTGGTAGCAGAATACATTAATAACAGGCCTCCATTAAAGCCATTAAGCAACCTCTACCCAGACCCTTAGAAACACCCATCCCACTAGAACCAATTATACCAATTTAAGACATCTTTCCTAAGTAAAGAATCCTAAACTTTGAAAAGCTTTATGTACAAAGATAATCAGTTTAGCTTGGTGCTTTGTATATAACTGACATACAATATATTTAATTAATTAATAAGTTAGGGTATTATTTATCATTGTAAAAAACTGGATCTCAATAGTTAAATACAAAGAAATAGATAAATATTATGAGGCTGACTTTTGATTTTAAAAATGTTATTAAAAATTATGTTTGTAAAAATTTATAAAACAATGTGAAAAGATTTATAAAGTGTAATAAAACAAATTTTAATTTAAAGTCCCACTTAATGTTTTAAACATACAAGGAAAAAACACTGGAAACATTGAAAACAAATGTGCCACGATAAGGAAATGCTTAACAAAAATTGGTACAACTAAGCAGAGGAATATTATGCTGTCATCAAAAATTGTGTAAAAATTATGAGATTGTATTTGTCTATGAAATGGCAATATAGCTCAAAGCATAATTATTGCTAATATAATTATGTAGTCTAAAAACATGATGATTTCTTTGTAGAATATTGACTATATGATTTGGGATGAGCTCAAGAGTATAAAAACCACTCCAACTTAAAAAATGCATACATAAAGTCATGGGGATATAATGTACAGCATAGGAAATATAGACAATAATATAATAACTTTGTATAGTGACAGATGGTTATTAGACTTAACGTGGCGATCGTTTCATAAGGTATTTAAATGTCAAATCACTTTTGTATACCTGAAACTAATTTAATATTATATGTCAACTATACTTCAATTTAAAAAGTACACTAAAGGAAAAACAACTCTGTAACTACAGTGAACTGTTAAGAATATTTGGGCTTCAATCTTTGAGTGGTTTTCTTTATTTTACTTTTTTTACGTTTCACATTTCCTAAATTAAGAAGAATTACTTTTTAAATTTAATTATATTATTAGTTTTAAGTATGTAGTCATTGGTTAGACATTTAGATAGTTCATAAAACGATCCCCATAATTGCTCTTTCTTTCCTCTGGCTCTCTACCTAGCCATTACATTAATGCTAACAGCATTTTTGATTGATTGGTTGAGAAACAATAGCACAACATGCACCCAAACACATGTGCACACAGATGAAACAAGCAGAAAGCAAGGGAGGACATTACTATTCAAACATGCTTCTCTTTAAATGGTTTCCAAATTTGTTTCCTAATAAGGCTAAATTATAGCTATGTTCTATGGCAGGTAGCACCCCAACCTAACCACAGAATTCACTCAAAGATAACTTCCCAAGCCCCTGTTAACACTTTGGCTGTCACTTCAGCTCTAGCAGCATTAGGTGGGGACAGCAGCTGGGTGATATGGTATGCAATTCAAGAGCAAGAGAACTTAGAACTCTATGCTTACTGAAAATCCAATTCAGTCTTCCTGCCTGTGCAGTTTGTACCATGCATTCACGGGCTTCCCAAATCTCATCTTTGAAATCAAATTTCCTTTCTATTGTGTGCTGTTGCATTAAGCTCATTTTTTCTAACTGAAATTTGCTTTTTAATTGCAATACATTCAGGTGCTTGACGATGTATTAGAAAAAAACAGCTTAATGGAGGCCCGTTGATTCCACCACTGGTGGGTACATGTCTTCCATGAACAATTACTTATTTGCAAGCATGAAGAAAAAGGTAGGGTATCATGAAACTGGTTAGATTCTCTCTACCCCTCCAGCAACTATTATTACAAGAAAAAGGCAGCATCATCCTGAATAATATCCTTTCACCATAACATAAATGTTAACAACCACTAATGTCCTTTTGAAGGTTTCCAGTTTCCAGACAGCTTCCTCAATTGGAGGTTCGGCCTGTGAAGATGCAGGTATCTCCCTTTAGTCCTCCTTCTTCTTGGATATAGCAGGCGTGATGCCTTGTTAATACCCTAACACATGAGGATACAATATGTAAAAGCTGCCATCTGGTTCTTTCTTTTCTTGATAAAGCCATTTACATATTCGTTGCATAATTAGTATTGCACAGTCACTTGTCAATATTCTTTTGCCATGACACCAAATAACAGTTTAAGTATACCTGCAACTTTGATGATTTATTTGTTGCAGCATTCTTTCAAGCACTGGTAAGGGATAATTACCAGGGAGATTATTACATGGTGCTGGGTCAATTAACTATGATAAAGCTATTTGCCTGTGACATGATGGGTCTGTTTCAATCTAAATGATATAAAATGGTCGGACTTGTTGAAGGCAACATGATGACCCCACAGAAGATTAAACCTAACCAAAATAGAATCCTACTAATAATGTTTCTGAATTTGATGTTCTATCTCGATTTCACTAGCTGTCTTTTTAATCAGAGAGATGTCATTACAATGATTACTCTTGAGCTTTCATGCCCAGCCCTCATGAGAAAACAGGGCACCTTCAAATTACCTTGAAATGTTGGCAAAATACTAAATATTAAAGGTGTAAAAGGCAGTCTGCTAACACTGAATTGCTTCTGATATTAGACTGAATTGGTCAGTCTTAAGAATAGTCTGCTGGGTTAAGGAGGAAAGAAATAAAAAGAGGTAAGAGACTGATGTCCAGGAGCTGTTGGACTATGTTTCTCCTCCAATGAAGATAGCACTGGGCTATAAAAACAGACCTAAGCACTAGGCTAGAAGTCTGATGAATGAAACTGTGGGACAAAGTTACCTATTTTAATTTTAGAGCAACAAGAACAGAGATTGATGCTACATCATATTTGTGAAAAAAAAAAAACACCTTAAACTGTGATCATTAATGGCTGGATGTGGCCATATTATGGTAGTAAAATGGCAATAAAAGAAAATAGTTTCCATTGCCCAATTCCCACTTCCTTAACAGAGCTGCAGAACTTCTACAAAGCCTATAGTGGCCAAAATGGTCAATTCAGTCAAACGTACATTAAGTTCAATCCTCCAAATCAATAAAACTAATTGCTAGAATCACTGACCAGGTGAGAGGCATCATTTGCAATCAGAAGGTATCATTGAGGCCTCCCACCAGCTGGTTACTATAGGGAACAAAATTGACAAACATCTTGTGAAACTTTGTCCTAGTCAATAGTAAGAGACTACCTTGCAGTTTAATTGAGAAAATAAAACATGTTGCATGATGATGCAGGAAGGAGAAGAATTCCCACCAGCCTAAAGGAAAATCAATCTAGTTACTTAGTATTTAGACAACTTACACATGAAAGCAATAACTACTGATAGCTTCCCTCATCTCTTTCCTGAACCATCAGCCTCAACCCAGCTCACACCTACTCCTAACAGATCTGATCACCTCGACTTCTCCCTCTCTCCTCACTCTTTTTCTCTTTGGGGTCTTGCAATAATCACTCTGGTTTCAGTTCTTTTGGCTCTTATAATTGAATAGTGCCCATCCCTGAGAACCTAAGCCAGAACATGGACCCTCAGTGCCAGTCTCTCCATCCCTTTTTCTCTCTCAGCCCATGACCAGGAGGAACTGACCCCCAATGGCAACACCAATAATTAGTGTCTGAGTAATTCAGTGTCAAAAGGAGGGAGAGCTCAGGTGGAAACTCTGGATGGTCCACGCAGGTCTCAGGGAGGAGCTGAGACGGAAGCTGAGCCCTGGAGGGAGGAACTGAACTGGCAGAGGCCAGGGCCTGGTGGGGAGCAAGAGTGAGGATTTACTGCATTTTACCATCAAAGGACATCTCATATTTTGTGCTGAGGAATGCTGAAAAGAAAGCATTTGGAGAAAGGGATATTTAAACAGATTCATAGAAATTGATTGGACGATAATATACAATAAAGAAAACAACAATGACAACTACTATTATTGCCACATATTAGCCTCTTTGTGTCAAGCATTAGACTAAGTGCTTTCAAGAACCATCTCATTTAAACCTACAACAACCCTAAGAGAGAGGTACAAATATCCTCCCCCTTTTTTTTTGGATGAGGAAACTAAGCCTCAATAGATTAACTCAAAAGAGTTGTCCAAAGCTAATTAGCAGAAGGTTGTGGGACTGAGGTTTAAATTTAGGCTTGAACGGGCATATACTGAGGACACAGAACAACTGGCAGGACCCGGTTTTAAACCTGGTCTATATGATTCAGAATCTGTATAGCACCTTTGTCCTTTGTCACGACACTCTGCAGTTATCCTCAGCAGAGCGGCTCATTCCTAGACTCAGATCAGAACTAAATTCCTTCCAGAGTTAAGGAGAGTATCATTCCTTCAGAAATGCTCTGTACCTGGTGTTAAATATATCATCTTTGGATTTACAGGTTTTACAAATTATTCTCAGTGCATCTAGACCTAAATTGTACAAAATTTCCTTGACTTAAAAAAGAGGTTATGCCAGACATCCCACGTAGCACAAGACATTTTAGCAGAAGCCTAAAGAAGACTCCTGCCTTGCATCACAAGAATGATTTTATGATGGACTTTCTGACAGTGAAGTGAAGTGGTGAGGAAAATGTTCGAGGGCAGGCAGCTCCTGGGGACACCTCATTTCTTAAACTTAGTAAAAGAAACGTTGCTGTGGGATACAGATTCACTGTGCATTCCCTGGAAAGCTTGGACTTGCATCCAGATTTCACATAACTATAGGGAGGTATTATGAGAAGTTATTTAAACCCCGTGAGACTCTGTCCTCTTTTATAATAAAGATAATTCTGTGTAATTCTCAAGTCATTATAAGGAGAAACCCAATGTCTGGGAACTCACAGGGACTGGCCCTGAGTAGAGGCTCAATGAAAGTTTATTTTTTTCTTACTCTCTTCTCTTGTCCACAGGAAGAAATGACACTTGGAGAGCTGGACCGTGAAATACCCCTCAGAGGTATGCTTAACACTGGAATTAGCAATTATGCCTCCCTTAGAATGCCTTTCCATTGAGAAGCTCATAGTATAAAAAATTACATGCTTATGAATGCAATTATTCTTTTTTATGCCACATGATTTTCTCATAATAAATACCATTCACAATATAGATTCCCCATTGATACTGGTATCAGGCAGTGCCAGTGCTGGGGAGGAGCAATGAGGTGATCAGCAGGGAGCTCTTAGTGGGTTTTTAGTTAGAAACAATATAGTCTATGATTTTGACAGTTAAAATAAAAGGACTAGGAAAGTAATTTCCATTTAAGACTTTTCAGTGCTGGGCACTCAGTGGAAACTTGAATTGAACTAAAGATGAGGGGGCTTTTCACAAGATGCATGACACCAATATCTTTACAAGGAAACCCTTATGGTTCTAGAGGGGCTTATAGTCTCTGTAATTGGCGCCTCAAGAGGTGTTTAGCTGACAGAATTCTGAAATTCACTGCAGATCCAAAGAACCAAATATCAATCTCTTTAAAAAGTAAAAAGAAAAATGATATTTAAGTTGGCTTTATCCATTCACAAACTATGTGGAGATGAGGGGATTCCATTAAAAAAATGAATTAATTAAGAATAAATGAAGTGACTATGAGTTTGGTTCAATCTAACAGAATAAAGGGACACAAATCCAATAACCAGAACTAATTCCAAAATCATCTATATGCTTCATTCATGAGCCTACAGATATTTATTTAGCACCTACTATGTGCCAGGCCCCGTGATATGACCTCAGATGCATTCGTGAAATAAATGGACACAAATTATACCTTAGAGTTTTTAACCCTATCAAGGACACAAATTAGATCTCAAAATGCACTTTCTGCTTTCACATCTGCTTCCTCTGCATCTCAGGCTTTCCCATCCCATATCCAGATGAAGATTGAGCTTTCCCTAGCACTTCTCCTCCCAGTCTTATCTTGGAGAGTGGGAAAGGGAAGAACCTAGATGGACAAAATCAGAGCGATCTCTTGCATTCCCTCATTACAAACATTTGTTTGTGTCAAAATATTCATAGTATGTGAAAATTTTACAGCTACCAGACTTGGCTTATTTTTTTCAGTATTATCTCATGAGAAGTTGCAAAGTAGGTGTTATTTGTATTCTAATGGTTGTTGTTATAATAGTTATACCACATTTACAGATGAGGAAACAGGCTACATATGATTGCAGCTTTTGCATTGTCACGAGGCTCAGAATTAGGGCACCTAGAAATTGAACTTGGTTGTCAACTATTTAGATCCCAAGACCATGATCTTGTCACCCCATCCCTTTTCTTTTAAAGTCATGGGTTCATTTATATATCTATGGAATGGATGGTCATCAATTCGTGCATGTATTTTTTCCCGTAAATATTTATTAAATGCCAAACATGTGCAGACATGGTGCATTTTTAGGGTAAAGATTGACTTTAGCTTAAATTGCTGGTCAGTAATTCAGATCTCCATGTCTATCTTTTCATTCTTTCATTCATTAAGCAAATGGTCACTGAGTGCACACTCTTCTCTCACCGGGCCAGGGATGAAATGGACCAAAACAGGCAAAGAGCTTGCACTCTTGGAACATGCATCCTAGTGGAGGATATGGAAAATAAACAATTTTAAAATATTTGCTATGTCAGGATGTGAGAAATTCTATAAAGTAAAAGTGTAGCAAGAAGCCAGATGACGGGAGAAAAAAGAGATGTAGATGACCTCTGTGAAGGGTGAAATTTGAGCAAAAAACTAATTATAAGAAGTAACAAGGCATGAGAATATTAGGTAGAAAGGGGTGCATTATAAGCAGTGAGAACAGCAGGTGCAAGGGCCCCGAGGTGGACAGGTGTCTGGTGTGTTTGAGGACTAGCAGAAGAGGCTGTGCAGCTGTAATCCTATATTCATGTGCTTAAATAAATTCTACGCATATCAAAGTGCTGCTGCTTATTTTTCACACAGTTGTACCAGGAATATCTTGCTTTTTATCTTAGAGCATGGACAATTATTTTTTTCTCAAAACGTACTTAAGCCACTTTAATCACTCCACAACAATGTCTGGATAATGAGGAGTGTGCCGACCTAAACCACCCAGCACATCTCCAAGAGAAAACTTGCTGATTAGAAAGACATTTATAAACAGATGCAAAAAGCGCAGACCTCCCTTCCTCTTCCTCCAACATAGCAGGTCTTTGCTTTTAGCCCCAAATCTTTGTTCATGGCTTTCCAGGAAACCTCTCCCTGCAAGTCCAGCCTGCCCACTGTTTGGCCAGTGGACCTTAATCGGTAGACATGGAAAAAGTGACCCACGCAGGAGGATGGCCACCAATGAGCAGCCTAAGACAAGGGGAGCTACATGTAAAAGAAGCAAACCTGAGAATCTGGCTTCTTGTTGGAAAGTTAAAGTTGGTTTGAGTCATTAGAATTAAGATTTAGGGGTTTATTAAATAACATCCTCTCACACATATTTTTAATACTCTGTGGTAGTTCCAGTTAGTTTCAGTGCTTGAGAATTGTGTGCATTAAGAGATAATATTTTAGAAAAGTCATGGGTAAATTTTGTGCCAAAAATTACAAGTTTGAATAATTTTCTTTTTATAAATAGTGGATACCAATTTAGAGGTAATCAATTCTAATGGCACAGAACTTTTAGGAATCCTGATAATCCGAGTATCTTTGGAGCAGAAAGAGAAGCTTGGTAATCATTCAACACCCTCATTTTGTCTTGGAGAAAACAGACTGACGTGGGTGGAAGTCCAAGGTGCAGGTCACCAAGTCCATGGCATGTTCTATTGCCCAGTTGCTTCTCATCTCACAGCTGATTTGTGGTTTCACTTTGCAACTCCCTTTGACATACTCTGTATGTAAAATATTCGGCAAGCCTTTCAAGTGCTTAAATTGTCATTTCTCTTCGTCTTTTAGCTTGTGTGCCCTTAACACATATCTCACCTGTGAGAACTCAGTGTAAACAGAAGCAAGTTTTCTTGTTATCTAAAACTATTGTATTTTAATATATTTTTCCTACTAGAAGACACATATACACAATCAGGTAAGTTAGGTGAAGAAATTTTTAGTACTAACTCCAAATTTCACAGCTTTGAACCATTCTCATAGTTCCTTCTCAAAAATATATCACATTTTGCTCATGACAATGCAACTCGGAAAATGGTAACTTAAACAAATGGAAGTTATTGAGATATGAAACAGTGAAGAATAAACTATTTTTTGAAAGTTTGCATGGCCTTTAATCATGCCTAAGTCACAATCCCTACTAACTCCCAGTTTGCTGTAACCCTCTATTGAGGTTAGCCAGCATATTCGAAATGTAACCCCATGTGATGAAAGCAACTGACCCCAAATGATTTATCAAAGAGCAGCCTTCTGGGTGGATCAAATATGAAAGCTAAGTACAGACAGCGTTGATTCTGATATCAGATCTCAGCTAGCTCCCCAAAACTCTGTACCTCAATGTTCTCATCTGAAAAATAAAAATATGAGTGTTTATCCCATATGGTTGCTATGGGAGTCACATGGATATAATGTATGTTCCCTTTTAGTATGGTTCTTAGCATGAAGTAAAGGTATTTAATAAATACTGTAAATCCTGGCATATTTTTATAAATAGGGTCTCAAATATGAATCATTTAAAATAGGGATTATCACACCTGTTAGAACAAATGGTGGAGAGGATATGGAGAAAAAGGAACCCTCGTACTCTGCTTGTGGGACTGAAAATTGGTATGACCACTATGGAAAACAGTATGGAGGTCCCTCAAAAGACTAAGAATTGATCTACCATATGATCCAGCAATCCCTATACTGGGTATTTACCCCAAAGACTTGAAACCCATATCAGAAAAGATATTTACACACTGATAGTCATAGCAGCATTATTCACAATGGCCAGGACATGGAAGCAACCGAAGTGTCCTACTATAGATGATTGGTTAAAGAAGCTGTGGTACATATATACAATGAAATATTACTCAGCCATAAGAGATGAAACACTGCCATTTGTGCCAACCTGGATGGACCTCGGGATAATCATGCTAAGTGAAATAAGCCAGACAGAAGAAGTTGAAAATCACATGATATCACTTATATGTGGAATATAAACCTAAAAGCAACAAATGAGCAGGACTCATGGACATGGACGATAGACCAGTGATTACCAGAGGGTAAGAGTTAGGGAAGGAGGGAGGTAGATGGGTAAAAGGGGTCAAATATGTGGTGACAGAAAGGAATCTAACTATAAGAGGTGAACACACAGTGTAAATATATATATATATATATTATATATATATATTATTTAATATATATATAAATATATATATTTATATATACTTTATATATATTTATATATATTTATATATATATTTATATATATACACACACATATGTATATATATGTATGTATATATATGTATATATGTATAATATAATATTTTATATATATATATATGCCTTACTGTTAAAGTGTACAGCTGAAACTTATTGGATTTCATTAACCAATGTCACCATGAAGATAAATTAAATAATTTAAATAAATAAAAGGGTTTGCGACACCATAATATTAATAAAAATATTTTTTTCACTTAGTCTCTATTGTTATAAAATCTTAAAAGAAACAATGATTAATTTTATACTGGATGTAATTGACAATACACCAAATGACCACGATGTGGCCACCTCCAAAACCTAATATCCTTTCGCGCCTCCTAGCAAAAGATGAGAACTCAATTCCCCCCCTTTTGAGAACTTTCTGGGCAGGGAGTCAAAGCTAATTGCCAACTGTCAATCCCATCCTGTCCGAATTTGTGTTATTGCCAGGGTTGTGCTACCCTCCTTCCCTTCACCACTTAGGAAGCACCAACAATGAACTATGTGTTTATATCTAACCCAAATATATGTCCCTATGCTTGGAGCAGCCCCGAAACATGTACCCTGGACAAGATTTATGTTTCAGAAAAACTCCGAGCTTGGTAGCATTATGCAATAAAATCACAGTTTTTTGAAAAAGATAGAATTAGGGCAGACCATTCCAGATCTTTGCAAATTTGTAAACCACATGATCAATGCAAAAAATAATAATTGTAATTGTTTCTCTTTTAAACTGGTATGTTTGAAAAGACATGGCAAGTTCTAAATAATTAAAAGAAAAGTATAAATATAGGACTTTACCTTCAAAAAGTAAATACTGCTAGATGGAAATGTTGTAAGGAAAGACCGAAGCTGCAGAATTACAGAAACAGGCACAATGCAGCAAGATGAAGGAAATTACTCAATAAGCACTTCCAAGAGGGAGGATTTGGCCAAGTGAGTCAAAAGGAAGAATTTGGTATGAACTGCACCTAAACCGTTCTGCATTGCTCTGAGGCTTGCTGCATTCAGTATGCTACTTTTCAGCTGCTCCTTCTTGGTGGTGCAAAACATCAATGTTCTGGGTAATACTGCATATGGACCAAAGTTATTTTTATGCAATACTAATATTTAATCAATTGCTGATGAGCTTGTTTGCATTACAAAAATGTTCAGTACAGTAGAACAGATTTTATTTAGATGAAGACCATAATATACGGTCCTTATTTAGATAGCTAATGATCTTCCTTGAAATGGGTATGATATCTCATTGTCTTAGTTTGAATTTCCCCAAAAGCAGAGCCTGAGATGAGGATTTTGGTATAGGTAATATATTTGGGAATTTATTCCAAGAAAAACACAAGTGAAGAAGTGGAGAAATGAGGCAGAGAAGGGAGATACATGAATAAAGCTTGTGTCGGTGATTGGGTTTCTGCTGTGGACAACTAGGGCCCACGCCCAATGAGGACCCTCTGTGAAACCACATGGAATATAACTGAGTATTATTTCGCAGGGGGCCGGGGAAGCTGAGCCATTTATTTCTGACTCTCATCTGTTGAGAGTGACCCCATGGAGTTAACTTCCGCATATCTCCAGGACCCACCTGCTTGCTGCTTAGCAAGTTCCTAGTGTTGAGAATGCCCTTAGAGAAGAGAGACAGAGGCATCTGAGGTGCTGCAAACTATCCATCTCACATTGGTGAACTTAGGTGGGCCAGTGGGCTAAGAGAAAGAGGATCATGGTGGCTGTCACACACATTTAAGGAAAGACTTGTAAGAATGGAAAAGAACTGAGGTCACATCCCAGGCTACCACGCGTAATTTCAATGGTTAGTGAAAGCTTATTGGGTTAATCATGACTCCAACTTCTGATAAACTAGAAGCACTCCAATGCCTGCCACATTCACAGCCCATTCAAGTCTGTGATGCCTCTTGAGAAAGAGGCTCTAGGTGGTTCCTTAAATGTAGGTGGCTATGCTCTGTACCACCTGACCTCTGGATACTGATGATTGGCTCATGGTGGCCATGTGACCTAAGAGCAGCTCAGCTATAGGCTGTTCTAATAGTGTAAAGACGCTACCAATTAGTTCTCCCCATGAACTTGAAATAGGCAAAAGAGAAAATATTGCTCAGATAAAAGGAGACATATATAAAAGAGATGCAGAAGCAAAGGAAATAGAATGATATCAACAGTCTTGTGGGCCAAGGTGGTCACATGACAATTTAGTCACTAGATCTGGGAACATAACTCTTCAGTTCCTCTCAAGCAACTTCCCATCTTTGAGAGACCTGCATGTCCAGCTATTCTTGAGTTTCTTGAGTTTATTATCACCTTTATTTATCAAATCTCTGTTATTTCAATATAACTTGAAGATGTTCCTTTTTTTCTTTGTAGCTCAAAGAGCCAAGTTAACATGTGCCAGAAGAGCATTCATGCACTCCCCAGTTTTATCCAGGTTTTTTCCCATTTGATACGAAGAAAATGTCCTTTGGTGTCTAATGCACTCAGTTGAGGTCTCAGCACTCACAAGACAGTTGCTCCAATCAGGAGTCTAGTCTTTCTTGCCTTTGACAGGCTGGAGGGTCATCAGCAAAGATATAAATCATCTCCAAACAGACCAAAAGGCAAAGCCATTGCCTTGGCATTCACGTACCTGCCTCAGAGAATTCCCATCCCAAGATGGAGTGACAGTGACATTTTCGGAAGCTGCAGCATTACCAAACCTTGCATTTCCAAGGTGCAAAGTGAAATTGCTTCCACCAGATCAGTTACCTAGAAGCTGATAACTAAAAGCTAAGACGTCCCAAAAGCCCTCTAGGCAGCATAACTATGTCTTACAATTAAATGTCAACATAATTCTTTCAGAGCTAAGCCTTGCTTTTGCTCTAAGCCATCCTTTCTAGGCATGTGAGAACTGCCCAATCCCCAGATAAAGATTTTTTGAAAACTTTTAAGTATGGTATAAGTCTTTGGGTTTGGGGTTTTTATGAGAAGTTCAAAGATCAAGAAAACTGATTAGATACAATAGTTGTGGTTATTTATTCAATATCTGCAAAGTGCCTGCTGTAAGCCAACCTTGAGCAAGAAGCCAGGAGCACTAAAATGGGTAAAAACTGGTCCCTGCCTTTGAGGAGTCTGAGCAAGTAGGGCAATAGACAGGAAAGTAGATATTACATGACCTGCAAATGCTCTGACCATAGTATGAACTGAGAGTTATGTAGGAATTAAGGACAGAATGACTGAATCCCAGAGAATTGGGAAGGGCAGTGTTGATGCTCCATGGATTCTGATGGATGAGGAGGAGTTAACTAGGCAAAGAAGAAGAAAAAATTAAAGGTCAATCCTTCAACAAAGATAATGTGCCAGGAACTGCTACAGGTGGGGATACAGTAACAGACAAGACCAAAATCTCTGCCCTCATAAAACTTATGAGAACCAAATGAGATCGAGTATGTGGAACATACTTTAAGAATGACAAGGTGATGGTCACACGTTGGCGAGAGTTGTTTTGGCTGTCACTCTAAGCATCAGACAATTTTTAGCTCTAACAGGAGCTCACAAGAGCATGATCTGGAACTGCTGCCCTCTGGTACTACTCATATATAGAATGGTCCTATTTTCTCTTCTGTGAAAGGAGGAAAGGAATGCTAACACTAACTAAAACTCACTGACCTATTTATTATCCCTGCTTGACACTGTGGTAAGCACATAACAAGCATTGTCTCATTCAATGTCCCCTACAGGGCTATGATGTCCATTTGCAGAAGGGGAAACCAGGGCTGAAAGAAGCTAAGCAACTGGGGCAAGGAACTATTATACTACCTGCACTGCCCAATCACCTTGGATGTCAAGCAGGTTAAAAGAGGCAATACGGGAAGAACTTAACTCAGGGCCTGGTTTGTGCGAAGTGATCAAGAATGGGTGTCTATTAAAATTATTATCAGAGCAGTCCAAACTCATGAATCATTCAATTTTCATCTGCCCTTCATGGGAGAGTGGGGCCTTCTCCTCTCCCCCCCCCCTTTTTTTTTGGTCTATATGTAATTGACAGATAGTACTTATACACCTAACTAACAGGTTCTTGGCCAAGCTACCCTAGCAACAAATGAAAGTTAACAACCTTCACAGGCTACATAATCAAAAACCTTTCCTCAACAGAACTTAAAGTTGAACATTTAATACTTAAAATGTTGAACATTTTAAACTAAGTTTGTGGGACACAGTTAAACTTGAAAATATCATTTGCTTTACTGCCTTCTAGCCTTTACTCAAGCAGCTTTCCCCATTCGAATGTTCTGAAACTCCTTTTCTGCCTAAGGCAGAAGAAACCCAATGTATAAATTTAGTCTTCCTTACCTATCTCTGAGCTCCAACTATAATTTTAGTGATTCTCTCCATATTTTCATTGTGCACATATCACCATCATATCTCCTACCACAATTTTGGTATGCAAAATATTTAACAAGGCATTTAATTAGAACAAATGCCTAAAGACCCAATAAATGCCCACACCGCCTAATGGTCTGTCCTGCCACAATGGATTCCTGGGGAGTTTTGGTTTCAGCTTTCCCCCATACCTTGAAGCAGGGATTTTATTCATCTTAATCATCAATAAATATCAGTTAAATGAATAAATGATCAATAGACTGAAAAAAATAAGACAGAAATTAGGAAATTGAAGAAAGGATGCTAGAATCAAAGTTTTAAAAGATTTCAGAAAACTAAAGACTCCATTAGAAATAACCAACCTAAGAAATATGGTTACAGGAAAAACTATTATTTGAACAAGATTACTTTCTTAGAGACTTCAAATTAATCCTCTGTGCACTCCTTTCCCTAATCCTCCCAAACACAACTTAAGCGGTTTTTGTTGTTATTCCCCAGTTTTCTCTCAGAGCAATCACTGCTGTCTAACCAGGGGTCAAAAGAGAAGGCTGGTAAATTCTCTGCCCCCATGAGCCATCGTTTGGGCTGAATGCACAGGCCACATCCCCTGTAGGCCTTATGGGTAAGCCTCAAACAACAGAGAAAGGGGGAAGATAAGAGGAGGGCTGCAGTTGTTGGCTAATTGTCTATAACAGTCCTATAGGACCAGCTGGAATTGGAACAAAGAATACTACATACATTTTATCAGATCCATTTCATGCCAATGTATGTGCATGCCTGTGTACATACATACACGTCTGTGTATAAACACACACGTAATTCCAATAAATTTGTTTTTTATGGTTATAGTAATGAGATATTTGAAAGTACTGCATCGGTTTGAGTTTCTCCTTAAAATACATGATTGCTCTCACAAAATGTCATTTCAATTACAGAAACCCAATAATAAAGCAAAAATACCTTCCTATGCACTCTTGGCTCGTGAAGTACCCACTGACTGTGACAAGCACTAGTTGAGGTTTGGGGTTTTTTGTACTATTAATAAAAGGGATGCAAATGAAATGAGTTGGCTTTTAGAGATCATTATCGAGAGTCTAGATAGCATAGGTCTGTAGGAAACTGTTTTGCATTTTGCCGTATCATCATCACAACAAAAGCAAGAGCTGCTTAGAAACCTAAATAAATTAATAAATAAATCAAATGATAACAATATCGATCCAGCAGCCTTGAATAGAGAAAAGCCTACTGTCTCCCTTTGTGCAAAAGCCTCGTCTCTGACTAATAATGCTCAGCATTAGTTAAAGCAAAATGTATACTTCACGGCAATTCTCAGTAACCCCAAACATTTCCCACAAGAAACTTATCTCCTTTCCAGAAAATGGGAAGCTGGTTAGAAAGACCAATTCAACAAATGGCTTCTTTAATATGGCAACAAATATTTACTCTCCTCAAGTTCAGGCCCTGCAATGAATTCAAAACAGTAATTTTCCCTGGTGGTATTCACTTAATCATTCATTCAACAACCATTTATTAATTATTCAACAATGATTATCAATGAGAGTCCATTTGTATTTGGAAATGATTGTCAAGGAAAAGCATGGGATGCTAAAATTTATGTTTTAGGATCCTGGGGCAGAAATAGACATAAAAGCATTTTGTAGAATGCTAAATGAGAATCAAATAGGAGGCAATAGATTTATGATAGACTATGTACAATGTTGAGGAGCTTCCCACCCTTAAACCCTATGCAACGAACTACAGAGGAAGATAGACAGTCCTATAATCTTAGTTAAGTTTTGAAGCCACTAAAAGCTTTAAATACCAACTGAAGAAAAAATCATGAAATACTTACGCTTAGAGGGGACCTAAAGACAATCTCTAATTCAGTGATTTGCAATATTTCCTTGATAACTGTTTCACAAGAGAAAGAGTTCATGGAACTTCAATATATGAAAAAGCATGAAAGAGGAGTGTTCCTGGATGAAGGGAGGATGGAGTGCCCAGAACGTCACCAGGGGCTCTTGTCTCTTCATGCTTGGACAGCTTCTGGGTAGTCCCACAGAATCAAGGTCTTCATAGAATATGGCACGAAGACTATTAATCAAAGTCAAGCCCATCTGTCATATGGCAAAACTCTAAGCCTATTCCTCCCATTATAGCATAATCCATTGGTTAGGAAGAATATTTTAGAGAGAGAGAGACAGAATTGTTTAGATGCCTTGAGTTTAAGGTGATAGTGGGATATCTATGTGGCAGACTACAAAGTAGTTAATGCACAGGTCTGTAGCCAGCAGGGGAATGAACCAATTCTCAGGAGTTATCAACACAGAGAGGATAAATGATGTCCAAAGAGAGAGTGGAAAGCTCCCAATTTAGGGATAGGAAGAAGATCCCAAATAAGAGGTATTTGGAGAAGATAAAAATGAAGACAAGAACAGATCTAGATTTTTTTTCTTTTAATAGAGTGCGATTAACTTGAATTATGCAAAATAAATATCTGCAGTAGAAAAAACTGGAGATGCTAACCATTTGCTTCTCTGTCAGTCATTTCCTTCAACACCCACAACCCTTCTGCTTTTGCCTTCTCTCACAAAGCTGCTCCTCTGGCCATAAGGAGGAAGCAGTGAGGTATGGGAGACAAATGTACTGTTTCCCAAGAATTGTTTAAATTTTAGAAATTTGTGAACTTTTGTTAAACACTGGTTATTAAAAATTAAATTAAATGCACTTATGGTGAAGTAAATTTATTAAAATCAAAGGCAAAAAAACTACTCAAAATGCATAACTTCCTAATTATTTTTTTATATTTTACTATTACGTATGCTCTTAAGCTAATTAAGTCTATTATATCTATATGGTAGAAATATTGTATAATAATATTATATTATTATAAATACACAATATACGAATATTGTATAATAAGATGCAACTAGCATCTCTTTCCAACTCCTAATTCAGTGATGGCTTGTTGGTAGCTTGAAATCAGCACAGTAAAATTTTTTATCATGGAAATAGGCAAATACTACAAATCAGGACTTGCACATGTCTGGGGAGAGATGATCAGTTTCCCCCAAGACCCAATATTCTGCCTCCTAGTTTTGGCCCTTGAAAGGCCTGACTGAACTCCCTGCTCCTGTGTCTTCCCAATAATTCCATTTTCTTAAACTTGTTTGAATAGATGTTTGCTACTTTCAAATAAATAACCAGTAACTGAGAATTGAACATTTTTCAAAGGGGAAAGTCATGTCACATGTTTTAGAGTGAGGACTTGCATCAGTTTAAACTTGCATCACCCAATCAAGAAATGTGCAAGTACTTACTTATTCAAAACAAGGCTCTGGGCTAAGTCATTTAGGAAGTGAAGGATTCCATAGAATATTGTTCTAGACACATGGGGTGTGGTGGTGAGGGTTGGGGAGGGAAGAGGAAAAGGAAACTTCACAAGGTAGCACACCAAAGCAGGAACAGAGAAACGTTTCCTTTCTACATGCTGCTCTCTATCCTTCATTGCCAGGATCTTTGAACAGAAGTTGACAGTCCGGAGAAATCCACTATAGCTCCATTACATTTCCAGTTATTATTCTATTCATTGTTCTTGCACCTCAGGCCATCCTATTTACATAATGAGAAAAGATTTGGTGGAGAGGAGGGGCATGTATCGATTATCAAGGGCCTGCCTTGTTAGTTTATACTGTAAATAACACACTTGTTTCCCATGCTGCTTGCTTTAGGAGACATTCTGTTAATTTCAGTCATCTTGTTTTCTCCATATTTGGCAGCAGAATTTTTAGAGGAGTATTCAGATGGTTAGACATGGTCATTATTTGATGGTGCTTTAGCCAGTATGTTTCTGGGAGACAAATCAATTAGCATGCCAGTTGAGAGCACTGCTGGCCTACTTGGGCCTGTTTTCTGTGCATTTTAACTGGAGAAAGATTTCTTACACTCACGTGTGTTTGGACCCGCATTTATCATGCACTCACCAACTCTGTGTGCTGATAAACATTAAAGGCTGCAACCGAGGCCAGCCATATAATTTCAGGGCGAGGTTGAAAAATAAATGTGGGGTCTCTTGTTTAAAAAACAGGCAAAATTTTTTCCCCTTTATTCCACAGTCTCTCTCTCTGAAACTTCATAGTGTTTTCTGTTAGCTATTAAAGGTCATGCTCCCTCAGGCACAGAATATTCATGGGTAAGTATAAACCTTCCCAGGCTTAGAGCTCTGACCTGGGCAGGGTCAAGAACAGGAAGCCAGGGACCCATCTAGGGAGATGAGGAGGTGGGGCTGCCAATGGTATGAGGTTCTAAGCCCCAGACCATGTCCTATTGTCCCATTGGACTTCATTTACAAAATACAAAGACAAAGAAAAAAACTATATTAAGAATTTCAAGATGGTAACCACAGAGCATTAATCCTCAAACACAGGGCCCCCTTCTAAGCATGGGGCACTATGCAATTGCATATGTCACATGTTATAAAACTGTCCTTCACTGTAAATTTCTTGTCTGTTATGGTTGGCACCATTTGGCACACACAGGGCATTGTATGTAAGAGTGCATGCTGAAGTTTACATATATCAAGCAGTTAATAGGAAAGATGTTTAGAAAAAAAGAAAGATGCTCAGGAAAAAGAGAAGCTGGGAGAAGCCTAGCTGAGCTGGCGAGGAAAAGGACCAGCCCCATAATTTTTGCAAATTGCTAATAACTGGCTCTCATTCTATCTCTGTTATGGTTAAAAGCTTATATGTCTAAATGAAGAAAATTTGAAGACACTTGATTTAAGTGACCAACCCTAGCATTAAAAGTGCTCAGTAAGTATATGCCAAAAGAATGCACTCAACCATAACAGAAATGTGGAAATTAAAGTCTTTGCCTGTGCTTTTGGGAAAAGGGAGCCGCGTAAGCAAGTCTCTTGCAATTTTCAAGTTTAACAAGCTCCAAGTGGACTTAGAGAATTTATCCTTGCTGTTCTGGCCACCCAGAACAGCTGGAAACATTTTTTCAGACAGTTTTCCCATTTCATTATTAAAAAACCAAAAGTTCTATCATTTAAGGCCTTGCTTCTCCATCTGAGGGCCTTCTTTTAAGAGAACCATGAGCAGAATGAAGCTCAACTTTTGGGCAAGCCCTAGGAGACTTTTTCAGTCCTGTCAGATCATCAGCTAGGTAACACTTCAGACCTGAAGGGGGTGAGCAAGGTCAGAGGTCTATCATATGGGTCACATGGGGAATAACCCACAAGCTCCCCACAAGGAGAGAGGGAGCAGTAAACCACAACATGGAGATGAAAGCTAGATGAGGTGCACGCCCAAGTTCAGCTCCTTGTGGCTGGCTTTCTAAAAAACAGATTAACAACCGGGCATCCGTCCTGAATGTTCAGGAAACTGCCACTTATTTAGATCAGCACTTGGCTTGTCCCTTATCCAGCAATAAATATATTCTCATTTCTGGCCACAGACTCTCCCCACTCCCACCACCATCTCCTTCCTAATTTCTGTTTAACACTACAGCTGGAGCATCGCTGCCTTTGGAAACAATCTCCATTCACTCGGCTCAACCTCTGTCTGCGAGGAATCACACACGAGTGTTTAGAATGAAAGTCTCCTTTTGGTTTAGCATCTCCATGGACTTTGGGTTATAAAAGGTTGTTGAGGATTCTTAATCTGATCTTTGACTCAACCTGGCTACTCTCCCTAGAATTCTTCAATAGAAACCTGCTAGCCTTCAGTTCCATATTTCTAGGGAGAGGGAGTGCTTACCTTAGCATACAATAATTCTTTCAGGCAGTCATTGGAAAAAAGAATATCATGAGCATCTTTAATGGTCTGGCTATACGTTAGGTGCTTGTGAAACACAAAAGAGGAAGAAAGGGAGAAAAGAAGGGAGTGAGGGAAAGAATGAGGAAAGGAGAAATAAAGAGAGGGAGGGAAGAAAGAAAAAAATGATCTTGTACAAAGCACACTCATGGTCTAGTGAACCATGAAAATAACTAAAATGTATTAAGTTTAAAGAGGTTTAAGAGATATGTCTATAATACAACGAGGGCTCAGGAGTAAAGAAACCTACTTAAAACAATTGCGGAGTCTTGGGCTCTAGTTCCAACTCTGCCACTTGTACATGACTTTAATCAAGTTACAAGCTTATGTTGAGTTTTTATAGCAATACCATGAATTTAATAACAGCTCCTAACTCAGAGTACTGTTTTGAAAAATAGGTGATTTATACATAAAGTTCTCAACTTAGGGTAGCTATCATCATCATCATCATCACCATACTGCTGTTGATCATTGGTATTCGTTCTTTTCAATGTAATTTTATAAATATTTCTTGAATAATGTGTATTTCCACATCCCCTTCAGCCTGTCCTCCAGGGCCACCAGAATCATATGAACATGCCCACCTCTCTTTAATCCTCCTTTTGGCTTCCCATTTCCCTTTAACTGGGCACAAAATCCCTTATTCATCCTCCGAAGACGTGCATGTTCTGGTCCCTGCCTCACCTCTTCATCCCATCTATACCAGGCATCCCACTGGGACTATAATTTGGCTTTCTTGTATTCCTTCATGTCACAGTGATTCGGCAAAGCTGATATCAAGCAAAGCACACTTTGTTTAGTAATTAATTGCCATGTGCAATTGCAGCTGAAGACCTCTTCTGGATGGGAACATGAATTCAGTTGTAATAATGAGACTAATTTCCTGTGGGGTTTGTGGATCCAGTTGTTATACTTCCACCAGGAAGAAGCACCTAGGGCTCTAGCAGAGCCTCAGTGAGAACGCTGAAAGATGGTGAGTCATATATTACAGACCAGTTGCTCTGTCATATGAGGAACACTGGGGTACAAAACAGCACACAATTCTGGACACACTAGATCATATAAATGACTTTTTCTGCATTTGCAAAAATAAGAGAAAGTCAAGCGGAACCTAATTGTTAAACTTGAGTCCAAACTTCTTTGGATATTATCAACTCTAAAGCCATGGCTTGGTTTTTAAAACATGGAGGTTGTGTAAACAGATGGACTTTCTGTTGTTAATCTTAGCCTTTTCCACTTTTCAGAAAAAAAAAAAAAGTTGAAATGACAGCATTTTGCCTTTGGAATACTATGTTATTCCTAAATCCTGAGAGTTAACATAATTCACATTTGCATCATTCAGACATTTTTTAAAAAAAATCTTGGGAACACTAATTTATAAATGGTTTCAAAGCCTATAAGATCTTTATTTAAACAACTAATTCAGATCTAGTCAGGATCAAAGCAGCAGTTCTCAAACTCGAGGTATCAGAATTAGCTGAAGGACTTGTGAAATAGTAAGTAGCACCATACCCAGAGTTTTTGATTCAGTAGCTCTCCGGCAGGGCCCAAGAATTTGCATTTCTAATAAGTTCCCAAGGGATGCTGATGCTTCTAGTCTTGGGACCACAACTTGAGAAGCAATGCACTAAAAAAGAATGTCTCCCAATGTTCGGGAGCCACACAAAGAAAAAAAGATGGCCACGGTTCATGAGGTTCCTGCTTCACTTCCTGGAGATTAGCTGCAAGCCCGCGCGCGCCAAAAGATACTCTTCTCTCCCCCCTTCCCCATTATCATATACCAATCAGAATGTAGCTTATTGCCACCCCTGCTACGCGGCCAATCCCCTGCCTACATGTATCCTATAGCCCACTCCGCCCCTGAACACCAGTGTATATATACCCCTGTCTCACAATAAAATTTGAAGGCTTGATCAGAGTATTGTCTTGCCTTCGCTCTTCTCTCGCCCCCATTTTCTTTCAGGTCGGATCCTCCTCGTCCCCACAAATAACTAGGTCCCGCGGGTCGGGACAAGTGGCGCCCAACGTGGGGCTCGAGGCTCGGATCCTTCACAGGCGGACCCCCGAGTAAGATATCGTCTGGCCAGACCCCTTTTTTGATGATGCAATAGGAGACGCCTTTCGCCGCTCACGGAGGTCGTCGTCCCTGGTGAGTACCGGCCGCCTTACAAGAAAATGGGAACTAGATTAAGTAAAGAAGCGGTCTTCATAAGAGACCTAAAAAGTTCACTTAGGGAGAGAGGAGTTCGAGTTAAAAAGAAAGACTTGGTAAAGTTTTTATTTTTGTTGATGAAGTCTGTCCGTGGTTTATTGTTAATGGCCCCGAAATTCACCCTAAAAAATGGCAGAAAGTAGGTAGAGATTTAAATGATTATCTTATCAAAAACGGTCCCGATTCTGTTCCTGTTTCGGTATTTTCTTACTGGGGTCTTATCAGAGATATTGTTGAAACTACTGACCCTGATAAACGCCAACTCTTGTCAGTAGCAGAATATTGCCTTCGCCCTCTATCTCGGGCAGCCTCAAGGTCGTCTCTTTCGGGCGATCCCCCTGCTCCAAAATCAGCTAAGTCCCCCTCCCCCAGCCCGACGCCATCTTTGCTCAATGCCCTCCCTGATGCCCCTCCCAAATGTTGCATTTATCCGCCTCTCCCTCGAGATTCGGACCTTGTTGATACACAAAAGGTTTTTCCGGTCCTGTCCAAGGGCCAAAATGGCGAGCCTTTGGATCCGGGAGACGCGGCCGAACTGAAGGCGAAGCGGCCAGGTATCACAACCCAGATTGGCCCCTTGCCGCCCCGTCGCTTAATCTCCCTTCTTACACTCCCCCTATTCGGCCTCCCAATGTTTGCGCCCCGGCCTTTTTGCCCCCGTCGGCCCCCCCACTGCCCCTTCCGGCTCCCGGTCCTGTTAGCCCCCCTACCGGTACTGAAGACCTCATAGCGCAGATAGTAGAACAAAGAATAACCCGCCATCTCCAAAAATTGGTTGTTTCCCAACCTTCGCAAAAGGGTCCCTCTAGAAAACCGCTTATAACCACAAAACCTAAAAAACTGCTCTTTCCTGTTCTTACCCGGGCCTCCGCCCGCTCTGACCCCGCCTCCACAACACATAGTCCGGAGGAGGGTGATATCGAGAGCGGTGGCGAAGATGCCCCTGCAGCCCCGGAAATAGAAAGTGAGAGGGAGGAGCAGACTGAGCCGGAGCCGGCCGAGCCTGCTGATAGCCCTAGAGAATTTTATAAAATCCATTTCAAAAGCTTAAAAGAGCTGAACGCGGCCGTTAAAGCTTATGGCCCCAATGCCCCTTTTACTCTTTCTGTTCTTGATTCGCTGTCTCGAGGAGGACATTTACTTCCAAGTGAATGGCTGCGTATAGTCCAGGCTGTGCTTACCCGTGGTCAGTTTTTAACTTGGAAGGCAGATTTTGCTGACCGCTGCCAGACCATCGCTGCTGCCAATGTAAAGGACCCTCATTCCCCAACAGCATCCTGGACTTTTGATAAGCTTACGGGACAGGGCAGATATATCTCTGAAACTAGGCAGCAGCGCCTCCCCCTTGGTCTTTTATCTCAAGTGAAAGATGCGGCCTTGGGCGCTTGGATTTCACTCCCTGCTTCCGGGACTGCTAATACTCCCTAACTAAGATTACTCAAGGCTCGCAAGAAGATTACAGTGAATTTGTTAGCAGGCTGTTAGAGGCCGCCGAAAGAACACTTGGTTCCGAGGCTGCCAATGATAAGATTGTAAAACAGTTGGCCTATGAAAACGCCAATTCGGCATGTCGAGCAGTCCTCCGAGGTAAGACTCGGGACAAAACTCTTGATGAAATGCTGAGAATGTGTAGAGATGTTGATCCTTTTACATCTAAAGTTCAAGCCCTTTTAGCTGTAGGTGCCGCTGTTCAGACTCCCCCGGCTTCTTATCCTCCTCCCTTCCCCAGGGGCGCATCGCCTATGCGTAACTGCTTTAAATGGGACAGCCAGGCCATTTCGCTCGCCAATGCCCTACCACGGCTCCTCCTCCTAGAGTTGGGTCAATCCCCGGCATTTGCCCTCGCTGCCATAAGGGGCGGCACTGGGCCAAAGAGTGCCGTAGCAATCCAACAAATCCTTTTTACAGCACCACAAATCCTTTCACCCCCCCCTTTCAGGGAAACGGGCTGAGGGGCCAGCCCCGGGCCCCCCAGCCAATTCCATTCCAGCCGGCCTCGGGGAACAGCCAAGCTGTAGCACTCCCGCCCTCTATCGGGCCACACCCGGGAGTGCAGGACTTGACCTCTGTGCCTCCTCCTCAACAATATTAACACCTGAAGAGGGAGTTACAATTATTTCTACAGGAATTTATGGCCCACCTCCAAAAGATACCTATTTTCTAATTTTAGGGCGAGCTTCCACCACGATAAACGGCCTTATTGTCCACCCTTCCTTAGTTGACAATGACTATACTGGAGAAATAAAAATTCTTGCTAGTGCCCCTCAGTGCCCTGTCAGTATTATGAAAGGCCAGCGCCTTGCGCAGGCGCTCCCCCTCCCTTTAAGTACATCTTACCCTGCTATCCATAAAAAGCGAGGCCCCTCTACCCCAGGTTCTTCAGACTTATATTGGGTCCAGGCTATTACTAAAGAACGCCCTACCCTTAAACTTAAGATCCAAGGAAAATTATTTGGAGGGATTTTAGATTCGGGGGCCGACTCTACACGGTCATATCTCAGGCTTCATGGCCCCCCGCTGGCCCTTACACGCCCTCCTTGACCCATTTGCAAGGAATTGGGCAGTCAAGAAACACTTTACAAAGTTCACAGTTATTGAACTGGGAAGATGAAGTAGGAAATAACGGATTCATTCAGCCTTTCGTAGTTCCTGGGTTGCCGGTAAATCTTTGGGGAAGAGATATCCTTTCCCAAATGAAGGTCATCATGTGTAGCCCTAATGAAGTTGTAGCACAGCAGATGCTTTCACAAGGTTACCTCCCTGGTCAAGGGTTGGGCAAACTAAAACAGGGAGATCCCAGCCCAATACTGGCTACGCCTAAGACAGACCGCTCAGGTTTAGGGTTTGAAAAACATTTTTTGTAAGGGCCGTTGCTCCTCCTGCACTCCAAGCAGACAAGATTACTTGGAAAAGTGATGTTCCTGTCTGGATCGATCAATGGCCCCTTACTACTACAAAATTAAATGCAGCCATAGAGTTAGTGCAGGAACAGCTGGCTGCTGGACATATTGAACCTTCTACATCCCCTTGGAACACTCCAATCTTTGTAATCCAAAAGAAATCAGGCAAATGGCGGCTCTTACAAGACCTCAGGGCGGTCAATAAGACTATGGTCCCTATGGGCGCATTACAACCTGGAATTCCCTCTCCAATAGCCATCCCTAAAGGGTATGTCAAATTAGTTATTGATCTAAAAGATTGCTTTTTCTCCATACCTTTACATCCTGATGATTGCAAACGTTTTGCCTTTAGTTTACCCATTACCAATTGTGTAGGGCCTTCTCCTCGGTTTCAATGGAGAGTCCTCCCACAAGGAATGGCCAACAGCCCTACTCTTTGCCAAAAATTTGTAGCCCAGACTATAGACCCCTTTAGGTTGCTCTTCCCCACTTTGTATATTATCCATTATATGGATGATATTCTTCTTGCCGGTCCTGACCAGCAACAGCTCTATGCGGCCAGTCAGCAACTAGTCACTGCCCTCCGAGATCGAGGACTACACATTTCCCCAGAAAAAGTCCAGGTCCACCCCCCTCAACTATTTTTAGGCTTTGAATTATTTTCTAATAAAATCCTCACTCAAAAAATTCAGCTAAAGAGAAGCTCCTTAAACACTCTTAATGATTTTCAGCGTCTGCTAGGAGACATCAATTGGCTTAGACCTTATTTAAAACTGACCACCGGAGAGTTAAAGCCCTTGTTTGATGTCCTACGCGGAGATCCTGATCCCTCCTCCCCCCGCTCGCTTTCACCAGAAGCACAAAGGGCGTTAACCATTGTAGAGCGGGCTATTTCTGAACAGACCATTAGCTACTTCTCTCCACATTTAAGTTTGTGGCTGCTCATTTTTCCCACTCCCTTCTCCCCTACAGGAGTCCTTTGGCAAAACCATCCACTATTTTGGGTTCATTTGCCAGCCTCCCCCCTAGAGTCTTAGCTACCTATCCTCAATTAGTTGCTGCCCTCTTACGTTTAGGCCGAGAGGCAGCCCTCAAGTTGTTCGGGAGAGACCCTGAAGTTATAACCCTCCCATACAACACGTCTCAGTTACAATGGCTTATTCAACATGATGATGATTGGGCAATCAGCTGCACCTCCTTCCAGGGGACAATAGACAATCATTACCCTGCGGACAGATTAGTCCAGTTCCTTCAAAAGACCCCGGTTGTCTTTCCCAAAAGGACTAAAACCACACCAATTGCTGGGGCCGTAATGGTGTTCTCTGATGGGTCCTCCTCCGGTATAGCCGCCTTCAGCATTAATGGGCAGATTACTCGAATACAGACAGATCTCTCCTCTGCACAGCTTGTTGAATTAACTGCAATAATCAAGGTTTTTGAGCTTTTAATAGATGCCCCCTTTAACCTTTACACTGATAGTGCCTATGTAGCCACCTCTGTTCCCCTATTAGAGACAGTGCCTTACATACGTCCCTCTACAAATGCTTCCCCCCTATTCGCAAAATTACAAAAACTAATTCTAAACCGCGGTGCCCCTTTTTTCATCGGGCACATACGCGCTCACTCTGGCCTTCCGGGGCCGCTTGCCAAAGGCAATGACAGGGTTGATCTGGCAACTCAATTAGTAGCCTCTGTCACGTCAGACTCACCCTTGGTTGCAGCCCAACGGGCTCATGAACTACATCATCTCAATGCTCACACTCTTAGACTCAAATTTTCAATCACCCGAGAACAGGCCCGCCAAATAGTTCGGCAATGTCAAGGGATGCCTAACTCTCCTCCCAGAGCCTCATACCGGAATCAACCCCCGGGGGTTAGTCCCAGGAGAGATATGGCAAATGGATGTCACTCATTACCCTCCCTTTGGTAAATTAAAATATATTCATGTGTCTATTGACACCTGCAGTGGTTTTCTATGTGCATCCTTGCAAACGGGAGAGGCAACTAAAAACGTTATTACCCATGTTCTCTCATGCCTGGCATATCTGCCACAACCTAAAGTTTTAAAAACTGACAATGGCCCTGGATACGCCAGCTCTAGCTTTAAACAGTTCTGTGCACAGTTAGGTATTAAGCACATAACGGGAATTCCTTATAATCCCCAAGGCCAAGGTATTGTTGAAAGAGCCCACTTAACTCTTAAAAACATGTTATTCAAACTTCAGTCGGGGGGAGAAGCACTCTACCCGAAAACAGGTAATGCAAAGACACTCCTAAATCATGCACTATTTGTCTCAATTTTCTTACCCATGACTCCGCGGGTAAAACCGCTGCTGATCGCCTTTGGCATCCCTCCACGGCAGATAACTATGCACAGGCTATGTGGAAAGATCCGATGACCAACACATGGCACGGGCCTGACCCTGTACTCATATGGGGGAAAGGACATGCTTGTATATATGATGCTAAGGTACAAAATGCCCGATGGCTCCCAGATAGACTCATTAAACCCCTAGACACAAATAAAAGCAAAAACAATAATAATTCCAATCCAGGGCATATTAACCCCTGAGAAGCCTTCCCTTTTTGTTTATTTTCAGGAGGCAAAAATGAAGACATGCACGCTACTGATCCTCGTCATGGCCCTTCGCCCCGTTTGGACCCATCAAATTCTCAATTTCACCTGGACAATCATCAATGAAGCCGGAGATGTCGCCTTTTCCATCTCCTCTCTGACAGTCACTACCCCCTGGCTCACACTTACTCCAGACTTATGTCGCTTGGCTGCAGGGGCGTCCCCCGGCTGGGGATTACCAGATAAGTATCTTCCCCTCCCCGAGGCACCCCAGGCACCGGAGCCTAGAGACCAGTTCCATAGTCCTGCAGGTTGCAACACAGCTCGTAGGAGAACCTTTCTCAGAGAATCTGACTTCTATGTTTGCCCAGGGGGGCATAGAGATAGGGCTCTCAATTATCGATGCGGCTACAGGGAGTCCTTTTTCTGCGCCTCTTGGGGCTGTGAGACCACAGGCGACGCCTCCTGGCAACCCAGCTCCACTTGGGACTATATTTCTGTAAAAAAGGGATGGCACAATTCTAAACGTAATGACACCCCTACCCCTGAGTGTCAAAATAGCCAAAATACAAAAGGATGGTGCGCACCGCTCTCCATTGCCTTTACTGACAAGGGAAAAAGGGCCCCTATTGATGGATGGCTCAGGGGACATGAATGGGGGCTAAGGCTTTATATTTCAGGAACTGACCCTGGGCTCACTTTTAAAATCAAATTACTTCGATCCATTCCAAACGCCAACAAGCACGTTATCCTTGGCCCTATTGCCCCTAAGACAAAAGACCCAAAACCTTCTAACCCTTCCCCCCTGTCTGCTAGTACTGTTTTCCAGGCTTTGCTCCCCCCGGTTTTACCCTCTACAGGCGAAATCCTTAAAGGCCTGGCTAATGTGACTGCAGAATCCCTTAACTCCACTGGATATAGCGAGTGCTGGTTATGTTTCTCCCCCGTTCCCCCGTTTTACGAAGGGATAGCAGTTTTAGTCAATACCTCAGCAGACCTCATACTTACCAATGACTCCAGCAAGACTCGCTGGTCAGATCCCTTCCGTTTTTCAGAGACCTCTCCGGGTCTCACGTTGGCTCAGCTTTCGGGAATAGGCCTCTGTATACATAGCCCCCTCTTGCGTCTACCCCCTCAGCTAGTACCCATTTGTAACAGCTCCTTCTCACCCCCGCTGTCCTATGAATATCTTGTCGCACCCAACGGTACTTATTTTGCTTGCTCCTTTGGCATAACGCCCTCCGTTAACCCGCGCTTACTAATATCTAACAATGAATATTGTGTTTTAGTCATGCTCATGCCCAAAATTTCCATACATCCCACCGAAGACCTCCTTCCATATTACTCGGGCTCTGCTCGTACTAAGCGTGAGCCGGTAACCGCCATTACCTTATCTGTATTATTAGGATTGGGAGCAGCTGGGGCCGGAACAGGCATTGCCTCCATAATTACTTCTAAACAACAATATTATGCTCTTAGTCAGGCTATTGATAAAGACATACAAAATCTGCAAGAGGGTTTAGACAGCCTGAAGGAATCTGTTGTCTCTCTCTCAGAGGTAGTGCTCCAAAATCGCCGAGGGTTAGACCTCCTCTTCTTGAAAGAAGGAGGCCTCTGCGCTGCTCTTAAAGAAGAATGTTGCTTTTATAAAGACAAAACAGGATTAGTACAAGATAGCATCGATAAAGTTAAGAAAAACCTAGAGGCCAGGCAAAAACAAAGAGAAAAAGATGAGGCCTGGTACAAAAACTGGACCTCTGCCACCCCTTGGCTAACTACTCTGATCCCCACCATCCTTGGACCCTTGGCAGGATTCTTCCTTTTAGTGTCTCTTGGCCCCTGGGCTTAAAGAAACTGACAGTCTTTTATTCGAGAGCAGGTTGACCAAGCTCGTCAAGCAGCGGTTGCTGTTCATTATCACAGACTTACAGCCTGTGATGAAGAGTCTTGCATCGAGCCACACCAATGCTCCAGGTCCTCCGGTTCTCAACTTTACAGGCGCCTCGACCGTGGTACCATCGATTTTGGCACTCGCGTACTTAATATGGCTCATATGCTGGTCGCCAGAACCAGGCATGCCCCTAAAGAACATGGGGGTATGGGCATCGAGATGAGTGTGAGACCAGGTACCAGCGCAAGGGAGGGGTCTCTCTACAAAGAGCCTTTCTGGTCCTCCCTGAGAATATGCCTGGTTTGCACAGAGGTTGGTATCCATGACTATATAAGGCCATTACTTTTCAAAAATCATTTTCGCTCTGCCTCTCCTCCCCAAAAGATACCAAGAGCGTCTGCAGGATATCCAATCCTGCGGGAGGAACCAGGCCTCTATTCCCTCACTCGATTAAGGCCCACCTTTCTAAAATAAATAGAAAGGGAGGAGATGTCGGGAGCCACACAAAGAAAAAAAAGATGGCCACGGTCATGAGGTTCCTGCTTCACTTCCTGGAGATTAGCTGCAAGCCCGCGCGCGCCAAAAGATACTCTTCTCTCCCCCTCCTTCCCCCTTATCATATACCAATCAGAATGTAGCTTATTGCCACCCCTGCTACGCGGCCAATCCCCTGCCTACATGTATCCTATAGCCCACTCCGCCCCTGAACACCAGTGTATATATACCCCTGTCTCACAATAAAATTTGAAGGCTTGATCAGAGTATTGTCTTGCCTTCGCTCTTCTCTCGCCCCCATTTTCTTTCAGGTCGGATCCTCCTCGTCCCCACAAATAACTAGGTCCCGCGGGTCGGGACATCCCAATATATGAAAGAAACCAGCCCATGCCTTTATACCTAAAGGGCATATAAGAAGAAACCAAAACTACAGGAATAAGCACTCCTCCAACTTTAAAGTGTAAATATATTTCACCTGGGGATCTTGTTAAACATAGATTCCAGTTCAGTAAGTTTCAGGTAGAGCCTAAGAGCCTGCATTTCTAAGCAGAACTTAAGTGATGCTGATGCTACCAATCTGACAACCACAGTTTGCACTTCATTACAAGACCTCTTTGGGCAGGACAATTATCCATGATACCATATTTCATTCTGATTAAACTCCTTGCATAGAGGGAGCATGTTTTATACTTTTTTGGATCAATCACATTCTATTGAAAGTGGCTGGCATGGAGAACTAAGTCAATTTAACAACAAATACTGAGTATCTACTATTTGCATACCAATTTTTACTGTCAGAGATACAAAAGTCTACATCATACTGAAACAAAACAACATAAAACAATTAAGAATAGTTCTGATCATTGTGCTATTCTTGCAACTTCTGTGCAAGTGGACAATTTTTCAAAGTAAAAATATTAGAAAAGCAAGTTCAGAACTTTTTTCTGGATCTTAGGAAAATGAGATTTTATACATATATGTATATGAATAAATAATCTACTTAAGAAGATGATACGTGAAACAATATCTTCTAGTATGTCTCTTGGCATTTCAAATAAAACTTTATTACTTGATAGGAAACCTCACTTAAAAATGAAACTTTTATAATTAATTATAAAGACAAAAATATAGTATTTCTCCTAAAGTAATGTTATTTTTTAAATTAAAAAAAATTCTTAGATTCATTTCCTGGTTCCCATTTTCAATGGCTAGCCTGAAAAGATCCTAAATTGATGTCTGTTTCTCTATGAATAATGGGGATACCTTCTGCTTTCAGTGATGAAAGCAACTCCAAATTTGCCTAGACTCTGAAAAAAAAAAATGTCAAAGTATCACCCTCTCTAATTGAGAACAATTTAGAAACTCTTTAAAAGAAAAAATATTTTTGCATGTTAAGCAATTATGTTTAAAAGCAATAGCAGCCTAATGCTAGGAATGGCATTATTAGACTTTGAAAGGATAGATAAATTTTGACAGTGTTATCAAATAACCCAATAGTTTTGGAAAGTAGTTGGCAATATGTATGCATTAAAAACCACAAAAACATGTGTATTTAGTGACTAGGTAGTCTTATCTCTAAAAAAATCCTCTGGAAATAAAATAATTAAAGACCAAATTTGATCCTTGCAGCCTTAAACTGAAAGGGAGTAAAAGAATAAGCTAAATGATCAATAATATCAAAATAGCCACATTAATTATGGTTTACTAATTCAAAGATATGTCACTACGCAAAGTCATGTTTATGAAAAAGTGCAGTAACATAAACACATGATTATATCTAAGGAAGAAAAATAAAATCATATGCATCCTACAATGATAAGCATGCAAAAATTCTAAAAAATAGAAGGGAAATTTACAAAAATATACTTATATATATCAAAGTGGCAGGATTATGGGTAGTCTTAGCTTCTATTTTCCTTTTCAGACTTTCTGTGATATCTTTATTACTGACTTTATTGTACTTTATTAAAAAAGAAAAATCGTGTTCAAAAGAATCAAAATCAGTCTTGAGCTACCCATGGTATCTTTTTTTAATAACGCATTAAGGCAGTAAACATTACTGAGGCTTGAATCTCTTTCCAAATCACCATGAACCAAAGCTGCTATCTTTTTAAAGGGCATCGTCTTACCAACATAACTGCCTGAGTCTGATCAAACCACATCCTTTGTTTCACAGAGCCTTTAAACTGTGGTGGATTAACATGTAGACTCTGAAGTTAAAGAATATGAACTTGAATCTGGGCCCTAACCCTTTGTCACTTTGCCATTAGACTGAGTTTCTGCTGTGAATATAGCCTCTCAAAATTCACCACTTTCTTCACAATAAAAGAAGCAACTCTAGATGCTGCCTAGAAGCCATATGGCTTATTATCTGTCTAAAGAGAGGGAGCCCTGAATGGTAGCCTCTGTAATTAGAGTGACACAGCTGGTGTCACTGCTAAGGTACCATTTTATAGGTTCTGCACCTTGTGCAAGTAATCAAAGCTATCTGTGCCTCAGTTTTCTCATCTGTACCTTCAGGATATAAATGCACCTAGTCCATAGAATGGGCGTGTGTTTTAAATGAGATAATATGTATACAGCAGTCACACAGAGCCTAGCACACGATAAGCACTCAAAAATCACAGCTACTAATGTTTATCTATGAATTGTGGGGAGGGAGATCTTTGTTTTCACTCTGTTATAGTTCTCTTTGGAATGTGAAGGGTAGGGGACAGGGAGTTTGAGGGGAAAAAAAGATCTGGTATCCTTGTAGCCAGGCCACAGATTTATGTCTGAAAAGAGAGAGGCCTGATGCATAATAGAGCAACTGGACCAATTAACTGAGTTTATGAAATCTCCTCCTGAGTTTCAAAAATTGCTGGGAACCAGAGGAAGTTATTCTCAATTCAAGTTACTGTTACCCACAGATAACGCATGTTTTGGTTCCCTCTGGATCACAGGAAGTTCAACCTGTGAAAAGTGCCTACAAAGGGGAGAAAATTACAGCCTCAGATAGACACCATTTTCCAGTGTTTACTATAATTACTCATGTAACAGGTATCCCTTTTGCTTTTTTTAAGGATTGTAATTCTTCTCTTCTTGAGGATGTGGCTGGAGAGTCTTGAAACAAGCTGGGAGAGGGTGCCACCCTAACTCTGCCAGCAAGCTGGAATGGAAAAATGGGCCTGGGCCAGAACAAGAGCTAAGAGGTGAGCTAGACTCAAAATGTCCTCAGCTGAAGGCTTCACTCATTTCTCCAATCAGAAATAACTGTTTTCTCCAAAGTCTAGTACAGCACCCGGCATATATATAATGGGCACCTAATATATGCTGGACAAACAAAGCAATAAATTAATATAGCCATTTCAAAATTTTCCAAAAAAAAAAAAATGAATTTACACAGTGTGAATACCTTGATGTTTTTTTCTAAGTATATTATGTTTAAAAAATCAAAAAATATTTTAACTTTGAAAAACAAACATATGGCATGATTTTTCTATGTAAAAGCACAGAGAAGAAACTTTGGAAGGAAATATTTTTAGAAATTAACAGTACATGGAAGAGTAATATGACACGTGTTCCACTTTTGTACCTTTTATCTTGACCAAGGAAAAGATTACTGAATCCTTGGGTCTGTGTTTTAAATTCTGAAAATGAATTAAAGATGTGTCCATTCCTTGTCTAGATGAAAACGTCTTTAATGTCCATAGCATTTGTTCCAAGACAGTCCAAATAATGCATTCAAAATATGTATTATTATTAGTCTGCAACAATTAAAATATACCCTGTTGTTCAAAAATGGTTTTGCCCACAGGATGAAGCCAGAAAGTAAGCATTTAGTATTGTTTCAGATTTTTTAAATCATCGCCAAAAGAGAGATTGTACCAAAAGAGAAAAAAAAATGGTATGGTGATGGATACACAGAGCTTATTATACTTACAGTTTGCATTTATATAGATTTCAATATTTCTATAATAAAAAACTTTTGTAATGGTTACTTATATTTTTTGAAATGTATAATTAGTAATTTTGTACACTTAAAAACTATATTATGTCACTTATATTTTATTTCAGCATGTGCTAAATTAAGCCTATCAGTTTCTTTTTAATGGACTCCACAGAGGAATTTTCAGTATAATTTTGAGACATATAGGTTGCTACCAGCCTTACTCAGTGTGTGATGGATAGTTTCTATTTTAAAATATGACATTTGTTGTGATATAATTTAAATTACTTTTCTGCTGGGAGAATGCGTTCTTCGGAGTTACAATTATGCAAAGGGAAATTATACATCATATTCCTACTTTATCTTCCTTTATAGTCCTTGCTGAAGTTACTTTTACTCAGGTATAATTACATTAGAGAAAACAAAACTTTGCATTTATATTAAGAATAATTATATTTAGAAAATTCATTTCAGTTCTTAGTTAATTACAGAAAAATGAAAGCCATTCTAAAAATAAACAAAAGTAAAGGCTCAAAAGTAGCAAAACTCACATATAAAGTAAAGTGCTATGTATAATCAACAGAGTTCTCACAAGCCCAGTTAATAATACAAGTCACTGTATCATAATTAAATGGTAAGAAAAATATTTTTAGATCTTTTTATATACTGTAAGTGTTATATATGCTCATAATGGGAAATTTAAAAACTTAAACCAAGTGCAAAAATAAATTAAGATCACTCTGTGATCACTACACCTAGAATAACCACTATTAATATTTTACTACATTTTTAAGTCCATATTTTGCTCAGATAGAATGCAAATATCAATAGCCTATTAAATTTTACAAAATTGGTACCATACAGTATGCTCCATGTAACCTAATTTCTCTGTTAGAAAATATATGATAAACTTTCCCCCTTTTTTATTAGCTATCCCTCTTAATAACTGCAGACTATCCTGACCAGTGTTATGTCTACACCATGATTTATCTAACCCACCTCACATTGTTAGAACTTCAGAATGTTTATGTTTTCTGATTATAGATGACACTATAATCAATGACCTATGTAAAAAAAAACAACTTTTTACAACTCTATTTTTGTTCGATAAATTATCTGAAATCAAATTTCTGGGTCAACACATATGGATATGTTTAAATATTTTGAAACATAATGACAAAGATCTCTAAAATTGTCATTAACACTTCCATAAATATTTCTAGATAGCAATATCCTTACAAGTTACTTTTTAGCTCCTTAAAAACATAATTGCCAATTTTAAAAGTAAAAATGTCATCTTTTGTAATTTTTATTTGTTTATTTATAGTCTATTTAATTATCAGTGAAATTGAACATATCTACTTGTGCTGTGATCATTTTTATTTCTTTATTAAAATTCATTTAAAAAATACCCTTCAATTTAATCCGATCACCTTAATCTGAAATCTACCATGTTATAGGCATAGAGATGAGTGCTGAGGATAGAAAATTGATGCGATATGGACTCCATCATCAAAGACTTCATAGTCTGGTAAGAAAAGACATGTGAATGATAATTCCAATGTATTATTACATGTGCTATACAGACATATGTATAACATGCTAGGAAACTATACATAAGGAAGCAGAAAACTCTCCAGGGGATTAGTGAAGGCTATGCAGAAGTTGTAGTTTCAGCTAGGCTCTGACAAAGAAATAAACATTCACCAGGTAGGTGGGAAAGAGGAGAGTGTCCAGCATAGGCAGTAGAGGAGACAATCAACATATAATGAAGGATATTATAAAGCCGGCCAAGAATGTGAGCTATGTCAGTGGGAAATAGGGATTCATTGACATGTTTTTGAGCCAAGAATAGACATGATGAGTTTTAAGTTTTAGAAAGTGGAAGGAAAGGAAGTTCTGGAATCATTTTGGAACTTAGAGAGAGAGAATCAGGTCAAGGATAACAGCAAGATTCTTTTAGCTTCAACTATTCAATATAGAGTGATATGTTTACTTTAAAAAATATAAGTCATGAGGAAGAGGTAACCCCTTTTGATTAATCATTTTAAAAACTTCTAAAACAGTAGCTTTGATAGAATGTATTATTTTTCCCAAATGACTTGCTTTGGCCAGCAGGTGGAAGTGACTGTGTTGCCAGTTCCTGCCTAGACGTCAAGAAGTGTTTCCACATACAAGACAGGGAACTTTTAATCTCCATCAAGAAAAAGACCTGCCCCAGGGAGTTTGCTGTTCCTAGAATAATAGACACACATGGAATATACCTGAATGAAACTCACAATTTGGAGTTAAGCCCTGGTGAGCCCAGCCTAGGTTAGCCAACCCCTTGGCCAATGTACAGTGTGCAAGCCACTGAATTTTAGCATGGATTATATGAAACATTATTATGGCAACAGTTAATTGGTACAATGACATATTTTGTTCCCTTTGATTTCTAAATACAGCCCATCTCTGTTTAAAGACACTTCTAAAGAACTTGAGTTGGGCTAATATCCTGTACAGTTTCTGGAAAGTGGGATAATATAATTGGAAGTTTGCAATGATTAAATGTAGCCCAATCCTTCCAATTGTAAAACGTCATCTCATCAACTGGAATTTGCTGATGAATTTCCATCCAGAATTAAAGTACTCACATGTTGTGCATAAGAAATCAATTGAATATTGATCTTGCCAGGCTGACATGCATTATAATAAAATACTAAATGGACAGATCGTGAGCTGAGCTTGCTGTTGTAAGAATATTCGTATCTTTGTTGTCTCCTTCTGATCATGTTATGTATAAGCAGCAAGCTGCTGCGTGGCATGGAGGATTTTTAATCAGGTTGTAATAGGCCCCCATTCTGCTCATTAAGATAAAAAAAGGTTTGCTAGGGAAATGGTCTATTAGGTTGTAATTTGCTTTCACATGCAAATTAAAGAATAATTAGCTTTGAATGTCTGGAGATGTAGAATCTGTGTGTTTGACATATTTTCATATGTAGCCAACATTGAAAGTTCAAGTATCTTTTTAGAGAAAAGAAAGGTTCTTTGAAAATTAAAAAGAGATTAAATAATATTCTATTCTGAATGTACACTATTCAGGTAAATATTGCAGGTGGAATATATTTAGCTCACAATTCAGAACAAACTTTTTAAAGTCTTGTTAATATTTTCAAAAGGCTGGCAAAAGTCTGAATGTCACCACATTTCCCTTCTCTTTTGCAAAAACAAGGTATTCTTTGAAATATAGTTGAATCAAGATTTACACTTTAAATAGAGGCAAATAGTTATGCTTTTCCATTAACTTGAAATAGCTCTTCTTTCTGTAACAGTTTTTTAAATAAATAAGCTGAATCTTCCCTATTACTTAAACAGGGAGCATAAAGAGACTTAAATGATTTCTTACTTTTGTATGATGCTACTTGGTCTTCTTTAAATTTAGTGAAACAATTAAAGCACATTTCATGATGAACTTCAAAAAGTCTGAGGCAGAGCAAGATCCATTGATTTAAAATGCCTTCGAACTAGATTTAAAATAAGAGTTTTTTCGAAAGATCTTCTATAGGTGAGAAAAGTCTTAGTAGTGAATAAGATTTATTTACCTAAAGTAGGATGGACAGGTTGTCTAAGTCTACCATGAAGACACGTTGTCTGAAAAGGATTTTCTCCCCCTGATTTATAAAGTTACCAAAAGTTAAATAACATAATAGTTAAATCACATCTGGCTAGGCCATTAAAACATCACCTTTATTGAAAAGAATAAAATTGTATACAATTAGGACTATACTACAGAATGAGTGATGGCTGACTGTCATATCTAAGTGGTAGTCAGTGCACAGTTCCTAGGAATGGAGAATGGTAAAGCTTTGTTTCTAGAGGTGGACAAATAAACATACTTCTGACTGTTCCTTTGAATATTTCTGCAATAAAATGGATTGTATGCTAAAACGTTTTAGAAGGTCTATAATATGTGGGGCACAAAGAATGTCAAAATTGGTAAAACAAGCACTGGCCTCCAGGAGCTGTAGACGTAGCAGGACAAATGCAATTACACATGCTCACGAATAAAAATAGTCAAAGAAATGGGTGATAAATGTGAGATGAAAGGTACCACCAAGTTATGTGAAATTTCAGGGCATAGAGACCTGATTCTCACAGAGAGAGATAGCATATCTTCCAAATGCAGAGAATAGATAGAATTTAAATATGGAAAGAGAAGACAGCATTCTAGGAAAAGGAACTGATAGACACCGGCATAAATATCAGGAACCAGAAACGTGTGTTCCTATTACAGTAGACAGTGTTATTTAGTTACAACATGTGGAAAAGAAGAAAAGTAATCTAGAAATTTATATAGAGAAAAGATGGGGTGGAGGTGGGGTTAAATCTTAGGGAAGGAATTTAGAAACTAGCTTGTGAGTCACTAAGCATTTTAGAGCAGGAGGATAATGTGTTAAGAGCACCCTACTGAAAAGTTAACAGATTAGAATGAGAGAGGTGTTAAATGAAGACTCCAAACAGCAAATTATTTCCTTTGAGGTGGGTTTCCCACATCTTCACTTTCCTAGAGTTTGATATCAACAAAAACTGAGGTTCTCTGTATGATGTACCTCAAGTCAGGTAAGAATTCACTCTATTTAGCATAATAAGGTACTAGAGACACCAATTTACTTACACAGCAAAAAAAAAAAAAAACAAAAACAAACAAACAGATTACCTTATAAGCCATTCTACCTTTTACTATGAGATACCCACTACATTCCAGCAGGAGACTCTTACAGAGCAAGGACAATCGCTTAACCCCCCCCCCCCCCCCCAGGACAGATTCACATGGACACAAAGAGGTAACACAAAGAAACCTCTGGAGGTGATAGATATGTTTATTACCTTGATTGCAGTGTATGGTTTCATTGGTTTCACCAGTGTATGCTTATGTCCAAACTCACCAAACTGCATACAGTAAATATATGCAGTTCTCTTATATATCAATTACGCATCAATGAAGGTGTTAAAAACAATGAAAAAGCCTAAAGGTCATGGAGGAAAAGAAGGAGAAAGAAGTGTTGAGGTGTTCTCTGTGGAACCCAGAACAGCTGTACAGGGTTAAACCTCTGTATCTGGAAGCAGAGCTCAGGAATCAAATAGACTAGAATAGAGAAGCCACCCTTAATTGCCTACCACCTTATAGATCCTCTCTGCATAGGAATATATAGCTTAAGTATAAACAACGAGACTCATGGGGCATTTTCTGGGACTCTGTTTATACCCTTAACGGGCCAACAGTAAGATCATTTTGAAAGAGTCATCATACCACTCCTCCCTTCCAAAAAAGGAGCATATTTCTGTGGTTATATTTCTTGTGTCCAGTGCAGTGAGAGGTAATGCAGACTCTTACGGTATTGCACAGTGAGGGGAGTGAAATGGAAATGACATGGAAAGGCAAAGGAGAGAAATAAAGAGATGGGTAAATTGACAGGATATGGTCACTGAGTAAATCTGGAGGGCAGCAAAGGGGGAGGAATAGGAGAAAGCTCCATCTTGACCTTTGGTTCTCAGCCTGGATGACTAAGTGGATAGCAATAGCATTAAATAAAATTAGAAAGTCAGAATGAGTTTAGTTCCTGACATGATGAGTTTGTATGCCTTTGGGCCATCCAGATGCCCAAGACACAAGTGAAACTGTTCTAAAGTGTTCAGGGATTAATACAGGCATAACTTGTTTTATTGTGCTTTGTTTTATTGCACTTCACAGATATTGTGTTTCTTACAAATTAAAGGTTTGTGGCAATCCTGCATTGAGTAAGTCTATTAGAGCCAAAAAGGGTATGACTAGCTAAAGATAATGGTTAGCATTTTTTAGAATAAAGTATTTTTAAACTAAGGTATGCACTTTTTTGATACATAATGCATACCTAATAGACTACAGTATAGTGTAAACATAACTTTTATATGCACTGGGAAATTAAAAATTTGACTCATTTTATTGTGATATTCACTTTATTATGGTGGTCGGGAACGAATCCTCAACATCTCTGCAGTATCGCTGTTTCGGTCATTTATCTCCTAAATAAAACTGTGATAAGATACTTGAAACCAATGCTAATGGAGAGGATATAGAAAGTTAGAGTAGAATTTTTTAAAATATCATTTGGGTGTTGGGAAGAAAAAAAAAGAACTGAGAGAGGTAGAGAAGTAATGTTCGGAAAGAAGGAAGAAGAACCTATATTATGCTGCACCTGAGAAGCCAAGAAAGGGGAACCAACTAACTTCAATACAACAAAGGGGCCAAGGAGGAAGAGAACTGAAATAGGTCATAGGACCAGGTGACATGGAGATCTTGATGGTCGTCAGAGGGTCCTTGATGTAAGGTAATGTGGACAGATATCACATTGATGTTCTTGCAGGAATGAAGGGGAGAGAACGTAAGTGGATCAATAGGAGTGGAGATAGCGACTGTGCAACCTAATTTTTCTAAAAATTTGCTGGTGAAAAATATGAGGAAAATGATAGTTTTGGTAAAGAATTAAGTAATTAAGACTTGAACAAAAGCCACTGAACTAGTAGAATGAAGAAAATATTAAGACACAACGAACTTTAATATATTTAGTGAGTTTCTACTATGTACCAGCCAACAGAATATGTTGTAGAATCAGACCTGAACTACATATGGCATTTAAGTCTGTGAACTGCAATGTTCTGTGAATTTAGATCATTAAATCACTGGAGCAAGAACTGTGATTTGTTCACTAGTGTATCCACAGAGGTTAGCACAATGTCTGACATGTGATAGACCCATGATAGCAAACTTTTATGAAATCAATGAATGGCATAGTCCCAACCTTTAAAAGGCTCTTTTCCTATCTTTGCTTTGTTAACTCTTCTCTGTCTTTCAAGTCTAAACTTAGGCATTGCTTCTTCCAGAAAGGCTTCTTCAACCTCCAGTCCCTAGATAGCCACCCTGCATGTGCTCATTATATTCTGGTTATTCCTTCACCTAACTTTCAGTCTAAAGAGAGAAAAACAAGCCAATACAGGGTTTCAAAAATTTTATCAGTCCCAAAACAAGGAAGAGACACAGACAGCACAACCACAGTAGGGCTCACTGACTGGTTTAGAAACTCAGGAGAATTAATTTTCTGTGCACTTTAGGTTTTTCACAAATAAATCCCATTGGTTCTCCTTTTATTTCTGCAGGTTTTCCTGGAGTAGTCTGACCAGCTTTGCTGAATTCAAATGAGTAGAGAAGCTCTCAAATCAGCCTTGGGAGTATAAAACCTGGTTTTTCTCACATTGTCAACTTTGTTTTAAATAGCCAAGCCATGCATGCTGTAAGCAAAGCCTGTTAGACTCCATTGGCTGTCTGGGCACCCACATTAAAAACAAAACTTGCTAAACAGTCTACCCAACAGATAGCTTGCTTTAGCAGAACAATGCTATTTGGCCTGGGAGGGAATTTGATAAAGTACTTCATTGGATGGCAACGTTTTACTCTTGGCTTTCTTCAGATCACAGAGGGATAATAAAAGTGGAATCCATTTAAACTTTCCATTTTACCCCACAGGCTCATAGACACCGTATCAAACCACATCATGCTGCAAATGTGCTGAAATCTATGAGCTTACTCCTCCTATTATACACAATAATATTTGTAAGACTGGAGATAAATTATGAAATATAATTTCTTGATTTGCTCACTCATGTAACTGTAGCAGAAGTTCAAGTTCAAGATTATACTCCACGCCAAAAAGAAGCATAAATAACTGTATTGTTTTGTGCTAAGTTTAGCAACACAACATTCTTGCTGGCTAGTCTATGAATAGTATAGTCACTGCTGGGACAGACCTGGTATGTGACAAGGGCTTATATGCTCTGTCTCCCATGATCATGGAGGTCATGGAAACATGGGTGATAATATACAATTCGGTCTACACACCCTGGACAAATGACCTCAGGTTAAACTGAACCAAAGACCATGCATGGAAAATAATCACTGAATTCAGAGACTTTATGACTTAGACCAAATCTTTGGAGTCTTTCCCTTTTGCTTACTCCTCTTTACTTTGCTCCTCTAAGATGATCTTAAGGCATGAAGGCTATATGAAGGCTCTGACTTCAGAAACTATTCAGAAATTGCCTAGTGCTCACCTGAAGGTTCAAGCCACCCTCATCTCTTAGTCAGATTACTGAGTAACCTACTTATTAGTCTTGCTTTATCTCATGCTCCCATATCCTCCATGTGCTGGGCACTATGATGTGCCACCAAAATCCTACTTCAAAGACCCATTAATCCTGCTACTGGGAGTACAGTCAGCAGACTGTCCTCAGGTGCCAGTACCTCAGGTCAAACTCCTTCATTATCATTATTATTGCTATTGAAAGACCTGTGTTGAATGACTATTGGAGTCTAAATATTAGGTAGTCACAGAGATGATTCTGAAGCTCCTATGTGGTGGCTAAGCCTGACACTGGGCTGGATTACAGTTGGACTTATCCTTTGCCTACTCCTGCTTTCTGCCCCTTCTTTCAGTAAGAGTTGATCATGAAAGGTCAGATACATCCTGCATGCTAAACGTCATCTCAGAGTTGCTTCTCCAGCATGTGACAGTCTACATATCAGAAACAGTCAGGCATCTTGTTAACTCTTAAGTGTAATCAGGACTCTCCCCTGCTTGGAACTCTCCCTCTCCTCCTCATCTTCAGAGGTCTTATAATTACCCACAGGCCCCACAGGATTTGCTCACAGGCTGTTCCAGCCACATCCACCTCCTCAAACACATCAGGCACACTCCCATCATGAGAATTTTGCATTTACTATTTGTTCTATATGATCCAGCAATCCCTATACTGGGTATTTACCCCAAAGACTTGAAAACCCACATCCAAAAAAGATATTTGCACACTGAGAGTCATAGCAGCATTATTCACAGTGGCCAGGACATGGAAGCAACCAAAGTGTCCTATGATAGATGACTGGCTAAAGAAGCTGTGGAATAAAACTCAGTCATAAGAAGAGATAAAATACTGCTGTTTGCAACAACGTGAATGGACCTTGAGATAATCATGGTAAGTGAAATAAGCCAGACAGAAAAAGTTGAAAATCACATGATATCACTTATATGTGATGTAAACCTAAAAGCAACAAATGAGCAGGACAAACAAACAGAGACTCATAGACATGGACTATAGACCAGTGGTTACTAGTGGAGTGGGGGAGGAGGCAGGAGATAGACGGGGTAAAGAGGGTCAAATATGGGAAGGTAGGAAGAGGGTGAAGTGGGGGATCAAATATATGGTAGCTAAAGGAAACTGGATTTTGGGTGGTGAACACACAATAGAATATACAGATGTCAAATGATAATGTACACCTGAAAATTATATAATCATATTAACCAATGTTACCCCAGTAATCTTAATTTAAAAAAAAAGTCATCGGGATGTAAAGTAGTATAAGGAATATAGTCAATAATATTGTAATATGTATGGTTTAAGATAGGTACTAGATTTATTGGGGTGATCACTTCATAAGTTATATAAATGTCTAACCAGTATGTTGTACACCTGAAACTAACATAATATTGTATGTTAACTATGATTGAAAAATAAAAAAAAAATTTTTAAGAAAAAAATGAATACAGCCACACTCATTTATTTATGTGTTTGTTTTTAATGTATTTATGTATTTATTTATGTAGAGTGCTTTCACTCTACCAATGCACAGTTGAATAATTGCAACAGAGGATTTATTGCCATTAAAACCTAAGATATTTATTATCTAGCCCTTTATAGATAAAAAGTTTTCTGACTGATATTTTAGGACATCAACAAAACAATAAATCAAACCCTGATCTATAGTGTTCGCCAATTTCTGTGGTGTAAAGACTTTCACCAAGGCAGATTTCGAGCTACCATGGTGATACCACTGAATGAAGTGCTGGGGACAGATGTGCAATAGTTGCACATCATTATGTAGATTTCACCATTCAGCCACAACACACCTAAATAGCCCTAAAGACATAGATAACAGTAAAATGTAGCGAAATAATTAGGAAGTAATAAGTTTTGAGTATTTATTTCTTTCTTTTAATATAACTTAAGTAATTATAAGTTTAAATAATTTAATTTTTAATGATAGCCATATTTAACAACTGATTTTTAAACTTCCTGAAAATTTAATAATTCACTCCCTGAGCTGTTATGAGCTGGCTACAGCACATCAGTGCCCTAAACCAACAGTGTGGATGGAGAGCAGAGATGGATGGGTGGAACAAGGCCAGGCAGGTGAACTGAGCAAGGCCTTAAAAACTAGATTGAGGAGATTAGGATTTACCCTGTAAGAAATGCAATGCCATTAAAGGTTTATAGCTGAGAAATAGTTTGATCTCTCTCATCTCCTATTACATAATGTTTTTAATCCCAGTGAGCATTTTTGTAGTGATTTCTATGTACCAATCACCATTATAGGTGTTTTACAAATATTAAGTCTCACAACAACCCCACGAGGCATGGTGTTAATATTTCGCCCCAATTTAATAGAGGAAACAGAGACAGTAAGAAATTAATCATTTGCCCAAGGACTTGATTAATGAGTGGTGGACCTGGGATATGCGGGTAAGAGTCTCATGTAGGGGCATTTGAACTTGTGGAGAGACACGGCTGTCTCCAAAACATGCATGAGGGGTTTGATGGCATAGGAAAGATGGTTCTGTTCAACTACTGTAGACATAGATGGCACAGATAGGTGGGGTAGTTCTAGGGTTCATCACAAAGATCATCCCATGGTGAACAGAGTCCTCAAAGTGGGAGCCATCGGTCTTCCGAGAGGAAGAACTTTGGAAACTGATAGCAAAGAACATACAGAACTTGTAGCTGCCCATTACATGGGATTTTTGTCCCAGTAATTTAAATACCTCCAGAATCTACCCTGACACTTTTTTAGATCTTTTATCCTGTCATAAATTACATGAACAAGAAGAAAAAGGAAGGGATATACCAAAGTCTAAATGGGATAGATTCTTACCATTTAAACCTAAGGTTACTTCCCCAGAAGTCAAAGTTGATCCTTAACTCTAAATGGAGCTAATGAATCTCTAAATCACAATAGACTTGATTATTCTCAGGCAAATAGGGAATAAGGAGGAACAGCTGCTGGTTAAAAGCTGTTGTAGCTGCTAAGTGCATCATAGACATTTGCGATTTAAGTTGAAATTTTGCTTTTTAGGGAAAATGAAAATCAGCCAATCTTCTAATTTGGTGCATTAGGCAGAAGGAATCATGTGACGGGATAGAATAAATGCACATCTTGCATCTGTGACCTCCAGCAATTTCCAAACCTGACAGGGATGTCCCAGATGTAAAGTCCAGAATGGGTCCAAAAAGGAGAACAATGGAAAGAAAATAAAATGCAGCAACTACTGCTCTGTCACTGTCCTTTGTTTTGTCACTTCCTGTTCATGACTGCCTGCTTATCTTGTAATCTCTCTCCACTATCCCTACCTCTTGCCAAAGCTAGTTTCTGATATCAAAATCTGAGGATGAAGGGATCCTTGGAACATCAATAGAAAAAAAAGTTTTGTAGGAAATTAGATTTCTGCCTTGTTAATTATCAAAAATAGATCTCCACTGCTTTATATAAATAAGCCTCTGTATAACTGGCTCAGAAAAATGACTTAGTATACCCGTGCCCCAGTTTATTTATCTGGGAAATGGGCACAATAATACTACCTCCTTCACTGTGTGGTTATGGGAATTCAATGAGATGATAAAAGCATATACAATTATATCAATAGCAAATCTTTTTCAAGGGTGTGCTGTGTACCATTTAAAATATTTCAACTCTACTCTTAATTTTCCCTGCCCCCTTAAAGAGTGCTATTACTATTATTCCTATTTTGCAGATAAGGAAACTGAGACACAAAGCAATTAAGAAGCATGCCTAAGGTCACACAGAAAATAATGGCAGCAATAGCACTTAAATAGATACAGCCTGATCCAGGGGTTGGCAAACTATGCCCTATCAGTGAGATCCAGTCCCCTACTTTTTTTTTTTTTTACAGCTTGCCAGTAAAGAATTTTTACATATATAATTCATGAGAAACATCAAAAGAAAGATAATAGCCTTGGTCTCTGTAAATTATATGAAACTCAAGTTTCAATATCCACAAGTAAAGTTTTATTGGAACACAGCCACAACCATCCATTCATTTACATATACAGTTGGCTCTCGAATGATGCAGGGGTCAGAGGTGCTGAACTCCGTGCAGTCAAAAATCTACACATAACTTTTGACTCCATTAAAAACTTAACTATTAATAGCTTACTGTAGACCAGAAGAAGCCTTTCCAATAACAGTCAACTAACACATACTTTGTATGGTATATGTATCATATAGTGTATTCTTACAATAAAGTAAGCTAGAGAAAAGAAATGGTTATTAATAACATCATAAGATAAAATACATTTACAGTACTTATTGAAAAAAACCTGTGTATAAGTGGACCTGCACATTTTAAATCTGTGTTGTTCAAATCTCAAGTATTGCCTTTTGCTGCTTTTACACTCTGAGTAGCTGAAAAAGAGATCTTATGGCCCCCAAAGGCTAAAATATTTATAGAAAACACTTACAGAAAAAGAATCCTGTTCCATGCTCTAAATCACTACAGAATACAGCCAACCAGTCTACTTGACCCCTAAGGTGGGGACCCAAGGGTGAATGAGCTAGGCCCTGGCTTCCATCTGCATATAACTTACTATGTATGTGTACACACACACACACACATGTTCACCCATTCATTTCTGGACATTTTTCCCAGAAGCAAAATTAACACCTTTAGGCACACTGGAAAGGTCCCATGATTAATACAATTTTGAACTGGTTCTCAAAGGAGCTGAGCGCCTCTCACAGTCAGAGGCCACATGGCTGGTGAGGGCACCCCTTCCACATCTAAGGTTTTACATTTTCACCTGAGCACCTCAATAATTCTGTCATCTCAGCCAAGAAAAGCACTGCCACATATCTTGAGAGCTTATTAAGTCTGCGCACAGAAAGGCAACTAGAGAACTGCAATAATTATCTGGGTAACGAGTTAAAAATCGCTCTTCCCTAAAATAACCTGGTTATGAGTAAGTCCTGCTATCATATTCGCTAAAGAGGAACATTTCTCAGAGAGCCAACCAGAATGGAGATTGTGTCAAATTAGTTTATAAATAGGGAACACACCGCCAGGGGCACTGAATACAATTATCCAAAGTAAAAACAGAGGTAAAACGTGTAAGGAAAACCCATCAAGTAAAGTTGAAAGGACTTCTTAATTTAATAATGGCAAAAGCTAGCATTCATTGAGAGATCATCATGCGCCAGGATCTGGGCTAAATAGACTTGCATGGATCTTTTCATTATTCCTTAAAATGCCTCAAGGATATGGTTACTATTTTCATTCCCATGTTGCAGGTGAAAAAACTGAGGCTCTGAGTAGATGAACTATAGGACACAACAACTAATATGTAAAGGAGCTAGCATGTGAATCCAGGCAGTTCAAGATCCAGAGCATGCTACTCCGCACTCTTTATAGATTAAAAAAAAAAATAGGCGACAGTTTACTTGCTGTGTCCAGGGCCACAAAACTGGTTTGGGTTGTCAGAGCTTAGGAAACAATTCAGAGCTTGAGAAATAATACCTTATATGGGGATGGAGATACATGTGCATTGTTTGTAAAGAAGGAAAAGGGAGAAGCAGGTATTCTATTGCCTCTAATTCCAAATCATCGTTGTCATCATCATCATGACACAAACTAATATCTATTGAGAACTTATTATGCGATAGGTCTTGTTCAAAGTGTACTATCTCAATTAATCCTTACGATGCCATTTCATTTAGTCCTTAAAACCACCATTTAGGCATAAATTTTATCCGTATTTTATAGAGGGGGAAACTGAGTCACAGAGATGCCATGACCTGTTCTAGGACACCCAGCTGGAAGGTTGAGGGTGTAAGATCATATAGACTGACTCGAGAATGCACACTTAATCCCTGCTTCTCCCTGACTCTCTCCCTTTGTAGATGAAAAGCCAGTGTTCTCTTCACCTTGAATCATCTGGATGCCTTCCAATCTTTTGCAGGGCTCTTTGATTCTCTTAGCTGTTGTTCACAACACATTTCTAATTGTATTAGCTGTGTACATGGCAGTCTCCTTGAACCACTTCATCTTCACATAGTCACACTCATGCATGCACACACATGCAAATGCACACACACACACATACACACACAGTATGAACTCCTTCAAATCAGCTACTCTGTGTGAGCGCTCCATCAGATACAAAATTTGAGAGCATCCTGAGTAATGACAGAATAAGAGAAAGCATAGTGCCTTAGAATCTAGGCTCTATTAAAGACACATATGAGTTCATACCATGTCTCCCCACTTACCAGCTCCAAAGATTTAGGTAAATTATGCCTCAGGGCCTCAGTTTCCTAATATAACTGGTAATTATGGCAAGTACCAAAGCTTGTCATTTGGATTAAAAAGGACTACGCATTTCGATATCTTAGCACAGCTCTTAGCAAATGAGAATTTGACAAAACAATTATTATTAATAAAACTAGGAAGAAAGAAGAGATGAATAGATAAATGAATTGATGGATGGATGGATAAATGAATAATTAGATGGATAAAATTCTAGCAAATAAGACAATGATTTTGAGAGAGAAAATAAGAGAGAAAGAAAAATGAAGTTTTCTATGTAATAAAAATTTTCTTTAATCTGCACAACTGAAGAATCTCTCAAGCCACAAGAGGTCTGTAGGATCAGACTGTGACCAATAGATAAATAAGTGAGATGCTCATTTTCAAAATCCAGCCCAGCACTTGACTCTGTTGGACATTCACCAGAGTTATTTCAAGATTCTTATTCCCAGTATTATTTGTTAATGCTGACAAGAAGCAAGGAAAAGATGAAAATAGAAACACACACACACACACACACACACACACACACACGACTGGAAACTCCATCAAAATAAAAGCTGAACCTACTTTGCTTAACATCAAGTCCTTAGCACAAAGCACAGTTTCTTGTATCTTATAACTTTTTGATGGGTCAAGGTAAGCCAAATTCTAGAATCTAAATAAAAATTTAAAAAATCATAATTTCAACAAGTGAACACTATGATTTTTATCAATTATTCTTGTCATAATCTGTGTGGATTTTTTATGTGGCAGTATATGTGGGGGAGGGGGGGCGGTAATGACTCCCTGAGATCATTTAAACCCCTTTCTATTTTGTGGCTCCACTGTCCCCCATTGGATCCTCTGCCTCAGGATGGCAGACATAGCAATAGAGAAAATGTGCATGGAAGACTACATGGGAGGTTTACAGAAGTAAGGCACTCCACTGACCAGAACCCAGCCCCAGAGAGACTAGCTGTATACCCTGGAGAAAGAAGGAAGCAATCTGATGAATAACTGGTCAGTCTCTGCTACAGGGTTCCCTAAATATGTGTTTAATAGAAAAATGAATGCCTAAAAGAAATGCAGCCCTACAAGTGGATGAGCAGAACTTTACACTGCATATACACACCTAAGAAGACTTATTGCAATGATTATTTGGTTGGAAATCAGGTTGCCCACCTGCTCCCTGTGGGTGACTACTCATGTGAAGCCCATCCATCCCCATACTGTTCCCAAGGTAGGCCTGTTCTACTTTTATACCTGCACTGGTGGCTGTAGCCATTATTCCCAGATATTGGGTCAGACTGAATTGCTGTGAGTCAACTTTGGACATCTCAACTCAACAATTGGGGGTAAGAAAAATGCACAGATTTAATTTTCAGTCAAGGTACCAGAACAATTTATTGACTTTTAAAATAGAAATGTGATGAAACATGTGCCAAGCCCGAGGTGCCAATTGAATAAGCAGTCAGAGCTTTATGGTACTGGAAATGGCATCAAAATCAGAGCACTTATCACAGGTGGGCTAATATTACAGAGGCTAATGTATGTGTCTCTGTCCCTGATACCCTAAGAGCATCTAGAGGACAGAAACTGGATTATTCATCTCTGACTCTACTGCAGGAGAGCAGGCCAGAGCCTTGCACATGATGGGAGGTGCTAGTAGTAGACATCTGTCCTTCTGGTCTACACACCATGTCTAAACTTCATGCAGCAGTACCCAGCTTGCCTTTGGGAAACCACTTCTCATCTAATATATGAAATTAAGGGTGACCTCCAGCTTCAGAGCCAGTAATGTGACCCTAGGCCTGAGGTATCTTAATAGTCCACCTGGCACTGTGCCTGAATTAGAGATGTTCATAGGACCCAAGCTGGGTGAATCACGGTTAGCCTCTGTCAGAACGGTTGGGAAACAGCAGGTTTCTTGATGCTGGATTTTGAAACTATGAGGCTCCAAATCTGGGCCTGCCAGCAGCCATTTGGTACCTCATGGGAAGATCATGCCTGAAAGTGAAGTCACCATAGAAGAAAACAGATTCAAGGGATAAAGAGAAATCTACTTGATTTGACAATATTCAAGCCCCTGTATTCAGTTATTTCTGAAGTTCAATTTCCTGGACTTTTTCAGTCAGGTGAACTATGTATTTCCCATTTTGAGTTGGGTATTAATCTCTTAAAATTGAGAGGGTCCTGGTGAAAATGGGTTCAAAATGCTTATTAAATCAAATTAAAATATTTAGAATATTTTTATTCTACAGATGCCCTGTTAGGTTTCAACACAAACCAGGAAGCCTTCCTTGAATTCCTGCCCCTGCTGCCTTTGGGCCCAGTTACAGTGCGGTCTGTCTGAGGATGGAGCACTGACAGAGGGAAGGGGGTACAGAACTCAATCACTCAGCATGCCCCAACTACATTTTACAAAAGTGTGTAGAGATGTATTCATCCAACTTCACTGAATCAACTCAGACTAGTCTAACTGTAGTTTCCCACCTGGGATACATTCATGGCCTCCTGATAACTCTCCACATGCAGCCTTGCCCTCTGAGAATAACAAAAATAACCCTAAAATCTAACTTTTTGAATGTCCCCTGCTTATAATTCCCAAAGGCTTCCATTGTATTTAGAGTAAAATCTGAACTCTTTACCATGGCCTACAAAGACCTGAATTATGTGGCTCCATCTATTTATCAAATCAAATTACATTTCTTGCCATTCCTTTTCATGTGCATGGTTTAGCTTTTAATTCTTCAAACATATCAATCTATTCACTGATTCCTGGTCTTTGACCTTGCTGTTACTTTCCCGGGGAATGCCCTTCTCCCAGCCTTAATGAACAGTCTCAGAAACTTTGGCCCCTGACCCTAGCCTCACCGGACAATTCACCAGTTCCGTGACCCTCAATTTGCCCATGTTCATCCTGTGACTTATATGCCTCACTTTTAGCTGCCTAAGAACTTCCTAGTCTCCCTATCTCCCAGTCATCCAAAATATAACTTTCCCAGCTGGTCTGCATAGGCCCCATGGCAGAATCAATGCTGCCTTATCTGTATTCCTTCAGCACATCGTGTACGTAAATATTACACTATGGCACATGGTAATGTAGTCTTTTGTGTACATATCTGAATCCTCTACCAGATCATAAGTTTAACAAGGGCTGGGGTAATGTCTTATTCTTTCGTATAGAACCTGGGGCTTAAATACCACTAGCAGCCTTGTAAATGCTCAATGAAGGTATTTGTTTGTATGTTTGTTTGTTTGTTTGTTTGTTTGTTTTTAAATAAAAGGAAGGAATGACTTTGTGGAGTAAGTTAACCAAGTGCTCTTGAGTGAATTACTTAGCATTCCTGGCTACAATTTCATCACCTATAAAATAAATATTTAGCCGGCAGTTCTGTCATGGCTGTATCCCATAATCATGTGGGGAGAGTTCAAAAATGCAGGGTTTTGATCCCACTTTTAGGAAAACTCATCCATTCATTCACTTGTTCAATGCATATATATTGAGTATCTGCTACTTGGCAGACCTTTTGGGTACAGGAGACCCAGCAGTGAATGAGCCAGGCCAGAGCCTTGCCTTCATGGAGCTTTTATTCCTAGAATCATATTAAGTCATAATTTATTGAGGTCCTGTGACCCCCTAGCATTGAAATAATGGCTTTGCCTGTATTGCCCTCCTGAGTTTGTAGCTCAGCCCTCAGAGCTGGGACTCATATCATTGAGGAGAAGAGAGCTTCACTTTTCCAGCGTCACATAGGAGCTGGCCTAGGAGCCTGATTCCAAACCAGTCCCAAGCTGCTCTACTGAAAATACATATGGGAGAGCTCAGTGGAACCACTGTTCAAGGTAGGTCCGTGACTTGTAGTATTTGCCACTCACTGACTAAGTCAAGCAACAATTCACAAATACCTGGCAGCATGAACAAAAGCCCTCTCAATAAATATAGCAAGATGATATATAATCAAATGCTTAAAAACAGAGGAAACTCTGGACCCTCCTCTTTGTCCATTAATGCATTCACTCCTCATGAAACCTGAGAGGTAGGTTGTCATTACTTTCATTTTTAAACAGATGAGGAAACTGAGGCTCAGAGAAGCTTAGAGACATACCCTAAGCCACTCAGCAGTCAGTGATAAAGCAGGAACTTGAACTCACACTTTTCTGACTCCAAGAAAATGTAAACTTTCAGCTCCCAAGCTTTAAGGTTTCAGTAACAGGGTCTCTCTATACCAACTGTTCCAGAAAACCTCAGGCAAAAATTATATTACAAGGTAATGGCAGTAACTTAAGAGTGTCCTGCTCACAGAAACCCCTGAGAATGGGCACTGAGGGCTTGAGTCTTTCCACATTATCAGATTTCAACATGAATCCTCCCCAGCAGCGAAACAGCAGCAACCTTCACAAAGGACTTCACAATTGCAAACAGCTTTCCCGTGGAATATCTGATTTTCTTTCCATAGACACCCAGTGAAAGAGATATTGACCTTGGCATGAAGACTATTCAAAATATTTAACAACTGTTACAGCATGGGCAGACACTGGCCATAGGCACCCAATGTGGCCATACCAAGGTATACCTGCCAGCTCACAAGTCTGGGTGAGACACTGTCCCACCTGACCTTCTTTCACTGCAGTGACTAGACTGTGCCTCACCAACCTCAGGGCTGTGGTATCTTCTGTTTCCTCCCTAAATACCTTCTCTTTCCTCTCCCTGCCATTTCTAGGTTCCTCCTACTTAATACTTCAGGTGCAGCTCAGAGGTCATCTGCTCAGGGAACTTTCCAGAGCAGAGTCACCATGATGAATTCTCTCTGCACTCACCTCTACTCTGCAGAGGCTGCTTACTGGGGACTCCTACACCTCCCCCAACAATGGCAGATGGGGAGCTGGTGCATAAATACCCAGCCCCTTGCTTGTCAGCGGGAAAAATTGAAGCATGCTCACACTGTCTTTCAGAGTCTCTAATGGGATCAGTTCCAGCTGCCCATGAGGGTAACCAGCTGGCTGGAGAACAATCCCTTTATTGGCCTCCTTCTCTTTCCTGTCTCACTTCCCCATTTCTCTATCAGTGTTTCCTGGGATCACCTCCCACATAAACAGCTTGCACACAAATCCTTGTTAAAAGTCTGCTTCTACGAGAATCCAACTACAACAGCTTTCCTGAGCACACAAGCTAAGTCAGAGCTCACTTGACAACGTTCACTGGACCCCGTTCTTTTCTTTCATCTTCCTTTGTGGTTACACGTGCATTCACGGAATTATCTGATGCCTGGCTATCTCTCCCACAAACAGATGAGCCCCTAATGTAATGGGCTGAATAATGACCCCTGAAGATATCGATTCCTAATCCCTAGTACTGATAAATGTTACCTTACGTGGCAACAATTTTGTGTGTGATTAAATTAAAGGTTTTTGAGATGAGGATCCTGGATTATCTAGGTGGGCACTAAATTCAATCACAAATATTCTTATAAAAAAGGAGGCAGAGGAAGGTTTGATACAGAAGAGGAAAAGGCCATGTGACTATAGAGGCAGATCAAAGAATTCTGGCAGCCATCAGGAGCTAGAAGAGGTAAGGAATGTATTTTCTTCTAGAGTTTGCCCACACCTTGATTGCAGCTCATTGAAACTGATTTTGGCCTCCAGAACTGTAAGAAAATAAATGCATGTTGTTTTAAGCCACTAGGTTTCTGGTAATTTTTTACAGCAGCCCTAGGAAACTAACATATCCATAAAGTCAGCTTCCCTGTTCTTCGTGCCTCGGGTCCTCTCAAGTCCTCTTACCTGAGGCTGAAGCAACAACAGCTGCATCCAAGTCTGTTAAGGATCGAATTATGTCCCTCCAAAAGACATGTTGAAGTCCTAATCCCCAGTATCAGTGAACGTGACACTATTTTGAAATAGACTTTGCAGGTGTAATTGAGGTAAGATGCAGTCATTTTTTGAAGGGGAGGGAAGCATAATCCAATAGGACTTGTGTCCTTATAACAAGAGGTGTGGAGACATACAGAAGAAAACTCTGTGTGATGATGGAGGCAGAGATCGGAGTGATACGACTACAGGCCAAGAAATGCCAAGGATTGCCGGCAATACTAGAAGCTAAGGGAAACACCTTCAGAGGGAGCATGGACTTGCTAACACCTTGATTTCAGTGTCTTTACATCCAGAACTATAAGAGAATAAATGTCTGTTGTTCTAAGCCTCTTAGTTTTTGATACTTTGTTCCAGTAATACTAATACAAAGATTCAAACCCTTTCTGTATCTAGATCCAAAGTCAGCAAAAGGTCTGTCTTCAGGTGGCACTGGGAACTTAGAAGCCTTGCTAAATTCATTCCTGAATTATCACAGCCACAGTCTCTCAGTTATTAATTGTTATTAACTCACTCTGTTAATGTGAGGCTAGTGAGCATTATGAAGCACTTTAAGTCAGGATATGGTTTTACTAAAGATGCCATAAGTACCATGAGAAGCTCTGTCACGTTGCAAAAGGCACTATAATTTTGAGATTCACAGACTTAAAGTCAATTGTGGCCACAAATAAGTCCCATAGCCATTATCAGCACCAATCCTGCCTTGCTGACCAAGTCAGGCAGTCCTTTCATTGGGAGACAGCGAGGCCCTTCTCCTGCTCTGGTTTCTGCTTGCACATTATTAACGTGTAATGAAGAGTAGGTTCTGTTTTATTGATCTTCAAACCAGAGCTATGTGTGATGCTGCCTAAGAAAAGCCCCAAAGGATTATTGTTTGATTTTTGTACAGAACAATAATCTCCCTCACCAAATTAGCTGCTGGACTGGTGGGGGTTTCACCTTGAAATTGTTGACAGGGTAGCAACATGGAAATGTCTATATTTACTAATCCTTGCTCAAATACACATCCCTGCTGTTTGCACCCTGTCAAATGAGTCCCTGGGAAATATCAGGTCACACTGTGTAGGGGGGAAAATGCAGCGCAGGAGAGATTAGAACCATGAGAGGACATTGCTGTGCAGCACAAAGTGGTGATGACAGGGTATTGTCTTTACAAAATGACAAGCTACAATCTCAGCTCTGCCAGCCTTTTTTTTTTTTTTTAATCTTCTGCTCTCAAAACATTCCCAGCTAGAAAATCGCCAATCCAAGAATCCCAGAATTTTTGTCTTAGCCATGTCATAGTTTTACTAGTGGCCATTTATGGGCTGTTTGGTGGTATCTAAACCATGTGTTGACCACTACTCTGTACAGAAAACTCAGGAGTCTGCCTCCCCTCAGTCTGCTGGTGGCTCAGTTCTTTGGCTCAGCCTGACGTCAGATAAGAAAATCAATGGCCTTCCAGGAAAGGTTGGATAAGATCACAGGACACAGAGCAGCAGACTTCTCTCTGGAAACTCTGTAAAAGCTTTCAGAGAGTGCCCGGTCTCCTTAAGTCCTCAGTGGTCCCCAACCTTTTTGGCACCAGGAATGGGTACTCCTATGAGAAGCACCTGGTGATCTGAGGTGGAGCCAAGGCTGTGATGCTAACACTGGGGAGTGGCTGCAAATACAGATGAAGCTTCGCTCACTCGCTTGCCGTTCACCTCCTGATCCTGCTCTGTGGCCCAATTCCTAACAGGCCAAGGACCAGTAATTAATTGTCTGTAGTCCAGATATTGGGGATCCCTGCTCTAGAAGCCTGAAGTTCAGGGCTGCAGATCATCACCTTTCTCTCCAGCCAAGAGCAGACCCACACCATCCCCGGGCATTAAAATGACATGCAAACCCATTTGGGAAAGACGTCTCTCAAGGGTGTCCTTTGTTTTCTGCCTTTATGGGAAACGGCTATTCTGAAATCTAGAGGAATATCCTGTTCCAGGAAAGCAAAACTGACAGGCCATCTCAAGCCTGTTTATCAGGGAGAAAGGTAATGAAAATCCTCCAGGTGACCCTTGTAGAGAAAAGGCAAAAGACTCAGATTCAGATTAGGGATTAAGGTGATCCCAGGTTCTCATAGATTCATCTCTTCTAATTGCCTGCGTAGCATGTCTGTTAAATCTAGATAAGGCTTAAATACGGTCCAAAGAAAATCCAAGAGGGAGTTACAAAAATGATTAAAATGTCGTGAAATTGGGGTTTATAGATTGAGGAATTAGGAGTTATTTACCCTGAAAAGAGAAGGCTGAGAAGGGACATATAAAGACATCATATTAGATTAATTATGTTAATAAGCACACAACCAGCTGGCCTGGAATCTCAACTACTTGGAAGGGAGAGTGGATATTGTGGGGGTGCAGTGGGGAAGGGATTATCAGTAGTTTTAAAATCATTAATTGCCTGCAGAGATTTCTAAGAGGTTCATTGTTGCTGAGTAATACAAGGTATGAATAGGTCAAGTTTGTTTTAATAAGCCCAGACACCATCTACTAAAAATTATTTCCAGCTAAACATGTGATAAAGGTAGTTGTTTTTTTTTTGTTTTTTTTTTTGTTTTTGTTTTTGTTTTGTTTTTTTGTTTTTTGTTTTTTGCTTTTTTGGTCCATTGCCACAAGCAGAGACATTGCCCGGGTTCCTTATATGGTGCCAGACTCCAGGACTCACCCCTTTTTCAATTTCCCAAGGAGGGTCAGGTTTTAGAAGAGACAATCAGGGGCTCTCACATCCAGGCAGGAAGATGGTGGGAAGAATGTCCCCTTAGGACGATGAGCTGAGCTTGGCCAGAAGTGAGAAAAGTGTCCCCTTGCTCAAGAGAGTCATAGCTTGCCTTTTGTAGAAGTCTGCCCCCTGGTTCTAACTCCTGACCACACTGTGCTCGGTCTTCCTTTCATTCAAGAGGACAATAACTGAGCACTGAGCACTGCCCTGTCCTTCCAATCCCTGAGCTCTGAGCCGGGACTGGAAGATGGGGAAGAAGGTTTTAATCGTGCAAAAAATAAGGGCATGATTTGAATACTAATGGCTCTAATAATCATTATCACAGAACCACTTACTGAGCACATATTCTGCTCCAGGCTCTCAACTCAGCACTTCCAATATAGAATCTCATTTAATTCTCAAAATAGACCTAAGGAACTATTGCTCCCTTCTTTTTGAAATATAGAAGCCTTCGCCATTTAACTAATTTGCTCAAGGTTATAGAATCAATAAGGGTTCTGGTGAGATTTGAACTTATGCTTTCTAATTCTTAGTCTTTTTTATATATATGCTTTAGCTCTTGTTGGCTTTTTGATGGAGATTTAGAGTAGCTCATAGAATTTTATATTTGAGAGATAGCAATCACTAGTCCAATTGTCTTTTTTATATTTTTGCTACCCTTGACCTCTCTGCTATTCTGCCTTCCAAAAAAATTTAAAATGCAGAGATCCTTGGCCCCCACACCCAGGAACTATACTTTGATTGACCTTGCCTAGGTTAGAGAATCTGCCTCTTTATTTAGCACCCAAAATAATTCTAATCGGATAATGCTGGGACTGAAAATTGAGGAAATCCCCTAAAGCTGATATTTCTTCACTTGACTTTTTCTTGTCAAGCATCCTTTGCCTCCCCTACACACACACACACACACACACACACACACACACACACACACACACACACACACACACACACCTCTCCCTAGGATCCTATTCACTCAGTAAAACATTTACTAAGTAGCCAGGTGAGGTACTTAGTAAATAAAGATGGCTGCCCTCATGCAGCTCAGAATAGAGCAGACGAAAAAGACAAATAAACACTTGACCTGAACGAAGCTAAATATAAGGGCAACCAGAAAGAGAAGCAAAACCCTAGAGCAGTACACTAGAGGAATTGATGGCTGAGACTTGAAACCAAGGAAGACTTCCTAGAGAGTGAGCCGACTTGGAACAGGTGGTACCTGCACAAGGTAACCCCACACAAAGCAAAAGAAACAGTCAAGAACCTGAGAGAGCAGGAACTCAGCCATTTAGCTGGGACTTTAGGGGTGGGATGAGACAAGGTAGTAGAAGAATTAAACACTGATGCAGGTTGGGGTATGGACCATGACTCACAGTGTTCTTTAATGCTGAATTTTATCAGCAGCCATTGAGAAAGTTACCGGAAAAAGACATGGGGAGTGGAGGGGTTAAGGCAATGAGTTTAGGGGCCATAGCAGTTGGCCTGGTAAGAAATAATGAGGTCCATTTGCATAGGTTATTGGGCAGGATTAGTTAGAGAATACCAAACAAGTGCTCATATTAAACTTTTCTTCATTTACATATAAGTAGTATCAATGCTAATAACAAATCACTGAAGTGAGTCCCAGAAAAGAACATTCTTATGTAATTTTTTTGTTAAGGTATGTGTTTCAAAGTAATAAAATGATTTGTATTCTATAATTTAGACTGTTTCCGAATTATACTAGCCTTTAACTAATTACTAAAAATTAATGAAGATTGACCATTTTGATACAGGAAGGGTTATTATCTTCCAAGGTCATGCTACATAATGGCATTACTCTATAAAAGTTGAACATTCAGTAAAGGAAAAATTGCTGGATATTCTTATGCTCGTAAAAAAATATATAGTAAGGTTAGGTGAAATAATCTGACAGTATCTGTCCATGAGAAGGTTGGAGTGTAGGAAGGCAAGAGAGCAGAGTGGTTAATGTCAAGGCCTCTGGATTAAGATCACATGGGTTCAAATCCAACATCTATTGCCTAGAAGCTGTGTGATGTCAAGAAAGTGATCTAACTTCTTTGAACTTCATTTCCCCAAGCATAATTAATAAGAGCTCCTAATTCAGAGCACTGTTGTGAGGATTAAATAAAATCATGTCTTTGAGGCACTGGCCACATAGTAGGAACTCATAAGCATTATCCATCATTATTATCACAATGAATAATTCCGGAGTTCCTAAACTTAAGAATGTTCCTGTGTTTCATCAACAGCAACAAATGATGGGAGGAGCCACAGCTAGAGACCGTAGCACTGGAATCTAGTCTCGGCTTTACCATGGACAAAGTGGATGTCCCAAGGAGAGCCCCTTTAGGTGTCTCTGTGCTCAGTTTTCTTGTCTCTACAATGAGAAAATGGTCTATATTGGAATTCTAAACCCATTTTTTAGAGCTGTCTACTTTTTTATCAAATGGAATCTTCTCCTGAACCCAAATGTCTAAAACAGATAAAAGCACAGTTACCCTAGTTGAAGTTCACTCCCAGTGCTGGAGTCCCAGTTTGTTTTTTCACCTTTTAGGGCCCCAAGTCCCCCCTTCTCAATGCTAGACCACTGTAGAACACTGTTTAAAAACTATAGGATTAGCGTCCTCTAATATCACTTGGGGTTCTTAGAGTCTGTCCTCATGGGAAGAGATGATCAGGGGCTGTCCAAATGGCAAGGTGAAGCAAAGTCTGTGATAAACCCTGTAAGATCTTGTAAACTATGTGCCCTGCATAATCATAATTATAACCTCCACACTGCAGTCACTTATATGCCGCCCTTTCACATTGATTCCTGTTAGAAGACCTGGAGATGGAAGTGGAAAATGCCAGCAGGTGTTAGACAGAATGGAATGCAGATGACTCTCCCAGACCTTCAGCTGCAACGTATCATAACACTGATACTGGACAGGAAGTCAACCTTTTTTTTTTTTTTAATGTTGGACTAAGAAAAAAAACAGGTGACAATTTATAAGATGTATCAAATCAGTTCTTTCAAGCATGCTTAGAATGAGATTGCTTAATTCTAAAAGATATTTATATATGTATTCATGTAAATATTATATATAAATATAAGATATTTACATATAGATCAAATATATAAAGTATATGTGTATTCATGTGTGTGTGTATTTTAAAGGTAGTCTTTTTCAGTCTGTCCTAACCCATATGCCATCAAGGTCAGAAGACAGTTCTGAGTTTGGAACAACACTTCATAGATTATTCAACCTCACAGCCTCATCTGGAGCCCTTCTGGTGAAAAAGAACTGCTATTTTTCACAAACTCATTCCTTTCTTGGGCAGCTCTATCTGTATGGCTTTCTTTGTTGACCTGAAATCTGTCTGCCTATGATTTCTCCCCCATTAGTTCTAATTCTTCTCTCAGCAACATAGAGTAAGACAGCCACCCTTGCCTTCCAGACACACCTGGGTAGAGCTGCCCAGGACCCCCGCTCCAGTGTGTTTGAAAGGCAGGACTTCTGCTAACGTGGGGCCTGCAAGGAAGATCATTAAACCAAAGAGAATTACTTCAAGCCATAAATTCCAAAGAAATTTGCCCCATTGGGTTTTGGACTTGCTCATCACTCCTACCTTCTTTCCTATTTCTCCTTTTTGGAATAGAAATGTCTATTCTATGTGTGTCCCACCATTGTACTTTGGTCGAATTTGCCTCAGGATGACTTGTACCTTGAGTATCACCCTTATGTGACTTACATGATTTTTAGGTGAGACTTTGGACTTTATTCTTTTGAGTAGATGCTGGAACAAGTTAAGATTTGGGGGACTATTGGAAGTGAATAAATGTTCTCCTGTCATTTCCTGGTGTTTGGACGATACATATTACTCTTTGCCTTTATATAGCCTGGTGGCATCATACACCACTGTGTATTCTGAGCGGCTAGTGCCTCTATTGCACTGCTTGTCAAATACGTACATTGAATATCATCATGTCTATGCATATTTCCCAAAAATGTTTATAAATCCCTCCTCATGTTCCATCTCTACAACAAAGTAAGTCAGCTGGCCCTCTTTCATAACTCATTAGAGATGGCTTTTGTTCAGTTAATGGGGAAAAAAATCAAGCATGGAATTGGTGTTAATTAGTTAAGCTGGATACAACTAAATTAACTACTTGACTAAATTATTGTACCTCCGAGTTTATGCTTTAGGAGCAAAGCAACTGTCTGTGACAAAAGCTATTTTCCTGCCGAGCAGCGGATGGTACACACTTCAGTTCTCCAATCTGTAGTTTCTCCAACACTCCCTAAATAAAATATCATTTTGCTTTTGATAAAAGAGAATTCACTAAATGTAGAACCAAATGCAAACAAATTTTCTAACTTTAGAATGGAGGTTGAAATTAAATAGCCAGACAAAAAGATTTGGTTTGGAAAATGTGGTCAGCACATATACTTAATTCATTGAGAACATTCTAAAACAAAAATATCCCCTGTTCTTCCAAACACTATCTCAAATTGGAAATCCCTACTACTACATTGCCTGCAGAGACCCCACATGGTGTTCCGTGTCCTCACTGTCCTTCTTGCTATGACTACTGGGCAGTCGCAGGCTCCTCTCTGCTCCAGGGCTTGCTATCCAGCTCTTTCTTTGCCTTCCATGACCATGCAGCTTCCTCCAAAGTTACTCCCTATCACATCTCTCCAGCTCTTCAGAACACTTACTAGGCATTGCTCTGATCTTGTTAATTGTTCATCTATCACCTGTCTCCCCCATGTGTCTTATTTATCAGTGTATCTCCAGTGCCTCAAATGGTGCCTGGAATATAATAGGGTTAAATAAATGTTTGTAGATGGGAAGAGGAAGGGAAAAAGGAAAACAGGGAGGGAAGGGAAAGAAGGAGAGAGGAAGGGAAAGAAGCGAGAAAGGACAAAGAGAAAGAGAGAAGGAAGGAGGGAGAGAGGGAAGGATGAAGAAAAAGTAAGAGAAAGAGGGAAGGAGGGAGGGAGGATAACATGAGTATAAACTTAATTTAAGGCTGCAGCCCACAAAGGAAAACACTATTTAATCCATTAAATACACCAGATGACCAAATCTGTTGGAAAAGCATCTACACCTTTCTAATGCAGTGAGAATTCACTTGGCAGAGATAGGGTGATATCTTGCAGAATCGTAAACAAAATGAAAAGCACAAGCAAGTACATCTTCTATCCAGAATTATGTAAGGCTGAAATAAGCAGAGCTTCTTAATTCTCTTGGACCATGATGATTTTTTAAGTCTTTAAATTTGAAAACTTGAAGATTAATTTTGACTAAAATATTTGCAAGGAAGAAGCTGACATGTGTCATGAAATATGTCCCCACCAAACAAAAAAAAATTAAGAGGAAAATGTATTAATTTTCTGAATGAGTTTCAGGATCATCAGCCCAGTGGAATTCCCACTGCTGAAATGAGCCTAACTCTGCAATCACAAACTAGTTGAGGAAAGATTCAGATGGGTACGGCTGGAAGCCAAGCTAATTTCCGGGAACCCTCTTGCTTCGCACATGTACCACTAGAGGCGATTGTATGGCTGTGCTAATGAGACATTGTATTAGCATATTGAATTCTAATTGATACATCTCTGAATATCCCCTTACTGGAGAGGAGAGAGAGAATCAAATCTTAAATAAAAATATACTGGACATCTCACCTGTTCATTGGAGCCAGAAGCGCAGTTGTACCTTGCCCTCCCTTGTGCTGATACACACCTGACAGTGCATCATGAAATAATGACCCAGAAAAAGCCTATTTGCCTATATCCTACTGACTTTGTGGCAAGGAAGACTGTTACTATCTCTGGCTTTACATTTGATAAATTGCAGGTTTTGACACAGGTATATGGTGGGTCTCACCGGTGCCCATGAGAATAGAAAGAGGAAACCATCTATTTGCCTGTCTAGCTAGCACTGCACTGTCATTCACCTTCTTGCGTCCCGGCGAGGCAGCAGTTCATCCAGCAAATATATCTGTCTCCCCATTCTGTAGTGGGTGTATCCAAACATCCTGTGCTTGATTTAATTGTTAAAATTAATAAACATTTATTAAGTTGCTATTGTATGCTATGAACTCTGCTAAGCACAGTTCAGGCACTATCCCATTTATTTTGCACAATCCATGATATAGACATTATTCTAGCCATTTAACAGAGCAGGAAACTGAGGCTCAGGGAAGTTAAGTAGTCAGTTATTTTAGTACAAAGCAGAGACTAAAGAGACAGAACAGTCTGATCAATATCCTTAGCTTTTGACAGCCCTGCTTCCTCCTCCGGGATACCAGACTCTATAGCATTTGCTCTTAAGCAATTCTGCTCAGCACCCACCCTGGGACAGCACCAACTGCAAGGCACTGCAATAACCAATTTGCTTGTCTATGTCCCTTAATTAGATTTTGAGATTTGGAAGAGTAAAGAATGGGCTTTAGATATCTTTGTAGTTCTTTTGCTTAGTCACTGTCAGTGTAGAATGAATGAATGAGTGAATGAGTGAATGAAAAGAGTATATACCCAAAATGAAATAGAATACTTAGATAAAATTGAACAAAATTACACAAAAGTTAACAGGCAAGAGAGCCAGAGTAGTCTCAATGCACACAGCCTTAATGTTTCATTCAGTAACATCTATAATTCAAACCCAAATTCAGCAAGATAGATGCCCCAATCAACGTGTTCAAACCACACTAGAGACATTGTGTCCCCCCCACCCCCGCCGCCAAGAGCTTGCTATGACCTGAGGGCTGTTTCCACAGGGCTAAGAGCACCCCACTCCATGTCAGCCCCATCCCCACCTGTTTATGTGTCTGTGACTTCCAGTTTTAGAGTTTAGGGACATTCAAGCCATGCAGCCCACCTTTTTCAAAGGCTTTTTTTTTCAGCTGTGGCAGTGTGATGGGTGTTTTATTTGGTGCTGTTGTAAGAGAGGGGCTGGGGATGAAAAAGAAAGCAGAAAAATGGGATGCCTTGAAAATAGAAATTGGAAACAGATAAAAGTGAAGCTGAACACAGAGGCATCTATAATATGAATGCCTCAGGAATTTCTGAAGCTACCAGTGCTGGAGGGGATTACATTCTGAGTCCAGGCAGTACAAATGATGCTCTCTCCGACTGGCTCCCCACAGCAGAAACTACACACTGCTGTAAGTAGGCATTGGCCCTCTCCGTGCAGGGGCAGAGAGGAAGAGGGAGGCAGAAGGTAAATCTATGAGCTGGGATTTGGGAGGAGCGAAAGCCATTTCTTATTGTTTACAAAACTTTTTTTACAGTTTTTCCTGTCTCGGGCAATGAATCCTCAGACTCAGCTGTCACGTGCAAGTAGCGTGATTAAACAGGTGATTCCAGGAATTAGTGACATGGAGGTGGGAAGTGACATGGAGATGAGAAGGAAGCCAATAAAGCATTGCCAGTCTAACTACCACTGTCGCCATCAATCCTGCTAGGGAGTCAGAAATGGCATGGAACACTCCCCAGAGATATGCCTCCAAGGAGCAAGGGAGCTGGCAGTTATCCTCCAATCCTTACTGGTCCCTGGTTGAGGGCTGCTGCCAGGGTGCGAGTTCTTGGCACTTCTGGCCTGGCCTATATGCAAGCTGAGAACGCTCCTGCAGCCAGAGCAAGGGCTCATGCAGAGTGTTTCCAGGGTTTGTAGTGAGGAGCCACCAGAAGGAACATTGAGTGAGGAGTAAACTGAGTGGGACACTGACAGAGTGTGTGGTAGCCCTAAATTACGTTACATATGTCTTATGACATACTATGTGTTTGTATAGTGTGTTATCAAACACATGTAACACATACATATCTGAGTGTATTTGTGTTTGAGTGGAAGGGGAAAAACGTAGGTAATGGGTTAGTTCTGCATGTACAACAGCATCATTAATTGACACCATACATATTTATGGAGCACTAGGTGCTAGCCACTATTCTATGAATGGGAATACACTATGACCAAGCTGAACAAGGTCCGTCAACACACAGAGCTTATTTTTCAGTTGAGAGACAGAAATACATAAACCAACTTAGAGAATATATTTTTATCAGGATAAGTGCTGTAAAGAAAACTGAGAGGCAAGAGAAGTTCTCAAGGTGAAAGCGAAATTCTTGCTGAGATGTGACTGATAATGAACCAGGTAGGTAAGCAGTAGGAGTTCCACCTTCCAGATGGAAAAAATAGGACACACAATGGCCCTTAGCTAGGAATAAACTTGTTATCATCTTCATATTTTTATATTTGCAAATTTCCTGAAATGCTTATATATTATTAAAATTGGAGTGGAAAATACAATAAAATTATTATTTTTTAAAATCTTCTTTGAGTGAGAGAAAGAAAATCCAAATGAAGACTTTATTGATTCTTAGAAATTTGACTGATACAACATTCCAAAATTGGTCATCTGCGGGAAATCAGAAAGCTTCCATTAACTTCTCTTAATGGATGGCAGGTCCAGAATCAATCGATAAGTATTTATGGAACCTGCACTGTGTAAAAGGCACTGCGTTTGGGCCCTAGGGAGCACTGAGATGAGCAAGACAGTGATGGGCTGTCATGCTGTCTGTGTCTCATAGGGGAGGTGGAGATCATAGGAAACCAATTCTATGATTAGACATCTTATGGTGAGAACTATGACAGAGTACAGATAAAGTGTCCTAAGACTAATCTAGCCAGGGGCAAATTTAAGAAGGCTTTCTGAGGTAGAAGGCATTTGTGCTGGGCTTACAAAGTGAGTAAACTTGCCATGGTAACAAAGGATGTTGCAGGCAAAAGGACAATACATAAAGGCAAACAGAGGAAAATTGCAACTCACATTGGGGAATGAGTAACCTAGAGTGTCTAGAAAATCTGGTTCTTAGCAGAAGACCAGGTGGGAAAGATTGATGGGATGGAATCACAGAGTTCCATAGCAATGGTCATATGCTGGTTTGCCAGCTACTCATCCATTTCTCTGCTTCTGATAAAAGTGTTCCAATTTTCTTGGGGAACATCCTTACCCCTGTGCTATCTAAGTTGATGTGGTTGGGTAGAGCTGACTACCCAACATCTCTGGCTTCAGAAGAGGGCACATGACTAAGGCCTGGCCAATGAGAGCATGCCATTTCCATGTTCATATCAATTGGTTGAAGAATGGACACACGGAGAGCCTATCAACTTTAGCACATTGATTTGGATTGAATGTGTTGGGAAAAGAGAACTCCTCTCTCTACTGGAGCCACTGAGGGGATGGACTGTAAGTCTGCTGCTGGGAGCCACATTACCACCATGACAGGAGACACTTCATCAGAATGGAGCTAACAAAGAGGGAAGGATATCTGAAAGAGGAGCAGATATATTTTGTAAATGATAACTTTTAAGGTCAACACTAGGTTTTCTAGTTGTTGAATGTAATAAACCTCCTTTTTTTTTTCTCTTGGGCTATTTTGGGGTAGATTTCTATCCTTTGCAATCAAGAGCCCTAATTAATATACCACACTAAACATACACCTGTAGGAAGACTGCTTCAGGAATGTTCAGAGATACTTCAACCATGAAAGGTAAAAGCTGAAAACAACCCAAAAGTCCACCAATAGGTGAATGGATAAATAAAATGTGATATATTTATTATACTACTACTCAGTAACAAAAAGGAATAAACTACTGACACATTCAACAATATAGATAAATCTCAAAAATATTACGCAGAATAAAGAAAGTCAGACACAAAATACCGTATGATTCCATTTACACAAAATTCTAAAAAAAAATAATAATCTAATCTATAGTGACAAAAGCCAATCAGTAGTTGTCTAAGGCCAGAGGTATGTGTGGGGATAGCCTGAGAAGGGGCACAAGGGATTTTTTTAGAGTGATACAAATATTCTATATCTTTACTGTGGCGGTGGTTACACTGGTATATAAATTCTCAAAAATTATAAAAATGTATTCTTAGTGGGTGCATCTTATTGAATATAAACCTAATTAAGTTAATCTTTTAAAAAACAAATGCAAAATAAAAACATTTTCAGACAAAAATATAGGTACCATTCTAAAGAATTTTTATAATATCATATAGAAAAGGAAGAGCCAGTGAAGGTTTTTGAGATGAGGATTTCCCCTACTCAGAGCTGTTTTTCAGAAGGTCCACATGTTGTCAGAGTTAAGGTGTAGTGGGTTAAAAGCTTAGGTATCTGGGCAGAACTCTCCAGGTTCAAACTGCAGATCCACCCCTGTATGACTTTGGATATATTACACAACTTCTCTGTGCCTCAGTTTTTTTTTCTTTATTTTAAAATGAGGACGAAATCTTAGAGGGTCATTAAAAAGACTGAATGACAATGCATGTCAGAGAAGGAGGAGGAGGAGAAGAGAAAATCAAAAGTCAGAAATGTTAAGTGTCTTAGTAATAGTGGTGGAAATATCAATTGGATGGGGGAAAAGATAATGGCAAAGGGACTATAGAGTTTGTCTAAGAAAAACTGGACCTTGGATTGGGGTGGTGTCCATGAAAATGAAAAGGAGATGCAGATTTGAGAAAATTTTCAGAGTAGAGTCAACAGGATTTGGCAACTAGTAGATGGCAAGGAAGAGGAAGAAATAAATTACTCAGAACTTTCTAACTTTGGAGGTTGAGGGGATGTTAATGCTATTAGCTGGGGTGAGAGAGAAAAAAAAAACAGGAAGAGGAACTGACTCATGGTAAAGATAACGAGTTCACTCTTAGCCACATGGAGCTGAAGCTGATCTCAGAACAGCAGGTTGGAGATGTCCAGTATGCGTGGAAAGTAATACTTGCAATGGTGCTTGCAATGCTCAGTGAGAAAAAAATCAGCCACCATGAACATGTGACCTTTTTTTGTAGTTTTAGAGATCAAATTAGTGTTCTGAATAGTACTCACTGTGGATAATCACTATATATTGAGAAAACAAGGCTAGATTTATTGGGAAGTCATACCAGAATGCAATTAAACTGTATCCTGTCAGCAATGCCATCAGCCAAATCTTGCATGAGGAAGAGGAAAATAAGACAAATCAGGATGAGAAGCTGTGATGTTCCAACAGCAGCTTTCTGTAGATGCTTGCAGAATTCTAGCATAGCACTTATTTTAGAATCTGAGAAATGATTAATATTTAACCCTCAGTCTTAACTTCTTAATTCATTCATATATATCATATATATATATAATTCATACACATACACACACACACATATATATATATATAATTCATACACACACACACACACACACACACACACACACACACACACACACTTACATTAAAAAATTATTAGCCCAGATTTTTGTGATGATATTTTCCTTAAAACTGTTAGGTCTGAATTGATTGTTTGAAAAAAAAAAGTTAACTTCCATTATACACTATAAGTTTGCACTGGTGAGGGTGCTTCCAGGATTCTCCTCTGGCATAGAGGGTTGGTGACATTTCAATTGTAGTGATCCTCAAAGTTTGTCCTACAGAATATTATCTCAAGAGATGTTCTGTGAACAAAAGTTTCCATGACTGAGTAGATTTGGAAACTGCTGCACATACTAACCCCTACTAGGGTACTCAGGATGCTCATTCACATATTAAAGGCTCTGAGAAATCCTGCAGGAAAAAAAAAACTATCACTTACCTTTGTTTAACTTAGGCATCCCCAAATTTGTTTAGTCATATGTAGCTTTGATTCCATAATATTGCCCAGCCCTGAGGAACTAATATCCATAAAGTATTCTTTCGGTAACCCTAGAAAACGCTTCCATAGGCCATACTTGTAAAGTAACCCAACTTCTAGAGTAAGCCAATCTTAGCTAATTTGGAATAAATGAACAATGCTTTCTATTTGACAGCTTGGAGGCAAGTGCCCAGCCAACTAATTGGCTGAATCATTTTATTTCCTTTTTCAGAAGACTTTTGAGACATTAAGTTAGTACCATCTACATAGGCCTGCACAAGCTGTATTATTTACTATTTATGAAAACTAGATTGAATATTCTCCCAAAATGACACTTGGCATAGAATACAAGAGAGTGTCTTAATATTCTGTAGGGTTTGTTCTATGACATTGTTTAGAATCGTAACAGAAAGAAAAACACTAAAAGCTCTATTTACGGATTAAGTAAAAAAATATGTATACTGGTTACATTTAGGTATTAAAAAAAATCCTTAATCACTATGAAGACTGTTTCAAATACATTCCCTTAAACATCTTTTCTAAAAGATTCCTAGCAGAAAAGAATACCTCTGGATGGCAGAGTTAAGAAACAGAAAGAAGTAGTCATGTTAATGAAGTAAAGATTGGGAAATGGGACCTGAGAATCAACTGTCTTACCTTCTGTACCCTTGAAATCAGTCTCATCTCAGCTTGTGTTGGGTAGAAATTAACATGATTAGATGGCTTACTTCCCTTCCACCTGCATAGCATGTGTTCTAAGAAGGGTGGAGAAGACTGCTCTCTTCTCACTAAGTGGTCCTCCCAGAAGCCTAGACCTCAGATGCAGTGGAGATGAGCAGCCATTCTGGCATGGTAACCTTAGATAAACATCGATTACCCTTCCACCCCAACTGCAGCCAGATTCCTGTTTCATCAAAAGAGTTCATGTCTCTCCCCATATGAAAACAGAAGATATTAGTAATATCTACCTTCAACAACCAGAGTGTTCAAGGATCAAATTAAACAACAGATGTCAATGTGTTTTGTACAGAAAACATAATAAATTATTATTAGCATGAGGATTTTCTTTCCTCTTAAACTAGAGGTTGGCAAGTTATAACCCATGGGTCACATTTGTTGTGTAGCCCAATTCTGTATAGCCTGTAAACTAGAAATGTTTTTATTTACATTTTAAGGGATTATTAAAAGAAAAGGAGAAGGAGCATAAGAGAGAGAATAAGGAGGAGGAGAAAAGCAGAAAGAGGAGAATATGCAACAGAGCCCATATGTGACCTGCAAAACCTAAAATATTTATTATCTATCCCTTTACAGAAAAGAGTCTGTGGATCCTGTCTTTAAACAAAAAGAAAAAAGAAAAACCACCTATTTATTTGCCTTCCTATAGTAGATTCAAAAGTGGCCCTAATTCTTCACTGTTCCCTGTGCCATGTAACTATTCAGTGTTCTCCCACTTTGATGCTAGCTTCAGCCATGGGGAGTTTAGCCAATGGAATGCTTGCCAAACAGGCTTGAAAGCAACAGTAGGATTGTGCCTCTTGTGCCTCTGCCATTACTTTGAGAACATGCCAGAGCTAAACCTGCCACAAAATGGGAGAGTCATAGGGTAAAGCCAAGGCACCCTAGTCATCACAGCCAAGGCCAGCAGAGATCAGCCAATAGTGAGCTGACTCCAAGATATGTGAGCAAACCCAGCTAAGATCAGAAGAGCCACCCAGGTGACAGATGACTCCCTATGCATGGGCAATAAATGCAACTTGACATATGCTACTGAGGTTTTTTTTACACAGCAAAATCTTCTTGATATACTTTCTTTCTTTTCCCCCACCGCCTGCAGAGGACACCCAAGAATACATTATTCTTTGCCTTAGACTTCACTAAAAGCAAGTTATTCCTACTAGCTCCCATCTTTGCTTTTGCATGTAAGCATATGCTTGAGATCCATGGACTCTCCATACCTGGGAGAGAACATCAAAGAGTGTAGAGAAGGCATAGCCTTGGAGTTAGAACTCTCATTTTTACCAGTGCTCCAATCTTTCAGACTCTGGACATGGTATTATCAAGCCTATATCACTAGCTAGAACCTGCCTATTCAAGCTGAACTCCATGAGTTTTCATTCATCCATCTATTCATTCATTCATTTATTCATTCATTTATTCAACTAATATTTCTTTGTAGCGCCTTTGTGGCAAGCACTGTGCTAACACTAACATACATCCCCAACCTGAAGGACCAGTGCTCTTTCTTCCTCACCAGACTTGCCTTGATGGAGTACCAGCAGATAGTGTAGCTCCATAACTTAATTATAATCTGTTCTCAACAGTGCAAGTTCAGATTATATATAAATATGTATATGTGTGTGTGTGTGTGTGTGTGTGCTCAACACCATTTGGCTATGTTTAGCATGAAAAATGCAAACACACACACACACACACACACACACACACACACACACACACACACACACACACCAGAAATGCCTTGGCTCCTTTAAAGGTAATTCAATAACATTAAAAGACAATACAGAATTAGAGCAACAAAGACTCATTATTTTCTCTGAAGGGAGATCTCCATCTTCAGTACCTGGAAACAGGGTTGAACTGTTCTAATAGTTAATTTTGCTCAAGCGACCTTAAGATTGAAGCATAAATGTATAATTCTTCTTTAATGACATAGTGTGGTGGTTTTCAAATATGTCCACAAATTCTTTGACAGGTCTCTTTCAAGAGGTGAAGCTTAATTCCTCTCCCTTTGAGTGTGGAGCTGGATTTGGTGACTCGCTTCTAATAAACAGAGTGATAAGTGTGATGGTGTGTGACATCTAAGATTAGGGCATAAAAGACATTCTGGTTGTTGCCTTGCTTTTCTCTCTCTGGGATATGTCACTCTGAGGAAAGCCAGTTATCATGCTGTGCAGATCCTAGCAGTCCTATGGAGAAGCTGATGTGTTAAGGCTGAGGCCTCTTGCCAATAACCATGTGAAGGCACCATCTTAATTAAATGCAGACCCCAGCCCCAGTCAAGCTGTTAGATGAGACTGCAGCCATGGCTGACATCTTGACAGCAATATCATACAAGACTCTGGACCAGAACCACCTCATTAAGCTGTTCCCGAGATAATAAACCATTTTTAAGCCAATGGGATTTAGGATGATTTTTATGTCACCAATAGATAATGAATACATGTAGATAGCATTAAATGATTAAAATGAGTCATAACTGACCTAATTGACTGAGAACAAAGAAATCGTGGGACATGAATGGGAAGAGTCTTATATCCTACTTTCCTTAATATCAGCCTACATTTTTCTGGTGAAGTGGGCACAGGAGTTCTGATTTTGTTCCTGTCACCTACATTAATGAGTCTGTTTACACATTTGTTGCTATCAAACCAAAGGTGCAGTAACTGACTGGATATTAAAGGTGACATCCTTGTTGTCATGTCAAAGACCTCGTGACTATTAAAATTTCTTATATTTGCAAAACAAAAGTTCTCAGTAACTTTTACTTTTGAACATAACTAAGGTTTACTTTTGTTTAACTGACATAGTTTGTTACTTTTCTGATTTTTTTTTATAGAAAGTAGCAATTAATTTCTATGTGAAAAATCTAGAGTGAGTGGCACTTGTTTTTTCAGTAAAGATTATTTTTGTACTCTATCATGGGAATGTGAATGGAATCAATCTCAATGCAATACAATAGATTGTGTGCAAAATGTTCATAAATGTTTACATCATTTCTTTCCTCTTTTAGGAGCAGTCCAGAGATCTCATTCAGGATCTCAGAAGGATCTGTGATCACCAAAGGATTAACAGTCACAAATCCAGGGGTCTTCCCTTGTCAATCATATTTATTTTACAGAGAATAAATGTTACCTGTATTTTAGGCTGGGGTTGTGGGAAAGTAACTTTCAGAAAAGCATTAGAAAGGTTTAGTGTTGTGGAAAGAATTGACAAATGTGTGTAGATAAGGAATATATTTGGCAGGCTGGTAGATTTGGGGTTTTTATCTGCAAGTCTGCTTTAAATGGGCTATGGTTGATTTAACTCTGTGTTTAATGTCACTCAGTATCTTGTATAATCTGTTAAAAATTAAATGTACTCTCTTATAAATCCAGAAGTTATTCCGCTCAGTCCTATCAGACTGCAGTGCACAGCATTGCACCCTCATGTTCAGATCTCCTGCTGTTCCAACTCAATGGAGAATCAATCAATGACTTAACAATCACATTTCTAGCAGGAGTTCAGTCAGGTCTTTGACCATAGGTCAGCAAAACGACTTCCTGTCCCTGAAGAGCCTTATGAAGCTTGGGTGGGCCCAGACAAAGTAAACCTAACCCAACAATGCTGTCAGATTTTCCTCTCCTGGACTCTTAATTCCAAAGCTACTTTGGGAACAGGATACACAAAAGCCAAGGGAGGGACAAGAGGTGAAGTTTCTCTCGCTCAGCCCTGGAGTCACATGCTAACTCTGCCATGGGTGGTAAAGATAAAAAGAAAGGTTGAAGGGAGAGGAAATTGTGGAAAGTAGAGTTATAAAAATGTTATTAAAACCTTCTGGGAACCAAAGTACTGAGTAGGAAATAAAAAATTAGGCATAGAAAAATTGATCCTTGCTGTCATATAATGTATAGTTTTTTTTTTTTGAAGGACTACAGAAATATCCATAAAACAACAGACTGAAAAAGAATTTGGGATGTTGTAAATATCTAATATGTCATTAAAGAAATATGCTAGCAACTGGGAAAGACTAAAGGAGGAATAAAAATGAATGGTAGATATGACACAGTTTTCCACTTTTGAGCCTATGACAGACAATACCAATTAATCCCAGAATTCTTTCCTATTAAGCCTAAAATGGCTCCAGAAACTTCTTTATACACATACTGGGCAATCACTACCACTCAGTCTCATCTGGCTTGTGAGATTTTTTCCCCAAATTCACCTAAATTTTCTGAATTTACTTGAATTCATTGGTTCAGAGGACTGAAACACTAAATGGTCGCTTCCAGAAGCATAAGGATGTTGGGATGTTGTACAGGTTATAGAAAAGGGAAGGCTGCCAATACACATTTAGAAAGGGGTAGAATTCTTAGTGATCAAAAAGGGGAAAGATACAGCCATAGCTTCCCCAGCAGCAAGGAAGGAAAAACAGTATAGCAGAGACCTCTGCCAGACCAAGGTACCTATTGTTTGAATAATCTGTAATGGATGATGTGGCATGTTTGGCATAGACTGGTAGGAATATGTTTGCTTTTTAACCAGGGGTTCTCTGAGAGAATATAGTAAAAAAAACTAATAAAACTTGTACTCAATATGATTCCAACCAGTTCAGTCTTGGGTTCCTGAAGTCTAATCACTTTAGAAAGCTAAAGGAACATACAAGAGAGATCTATCATCCCTCTCCATATCTAATTTGCTTCAGCACTTTCTAACTGATGAATAACAGGCAACACCAACTACTCAACAAGGCAAGCCAGAAATTGAGAAGTTATATTGGACATCCATCTCTCTAGCACCTTCCATATTTAATCTACCATTGTATCATGTGGCTTTTTCCTCCTAAGTAACTCAAAATGCCTTCTATTTTACTCCATTTCTACTGCAGCTATGCTAAGTCAAGCCTCCATCACAGCTTATCTGAATATTGCAAAAGGTCCCCATCCATGCTGGTCATCTCTAATCCATTTCCTACCCTCCAACTAGAGAGCTCTTTGTGAAATGTAAATCTTTAATAGTGCCACTTCCCCATTTACCTTTCATGGACTCCCCATTTCCCCAGGCATGGAGTCTGGAATGTGGAACAAGGTCCATGGGACCCTCCGCCCCCCAGGGTCTGGACTATGCCTACCAGGGCCCACTTCAGGCTCCTGACCACTGAGCTGCTTTTAGTTCCAAGAACAAATCACATCTGCTCCAGCCACTACGACTTTGTACATGCTATTCTTTCTGCCTTGGGATGCGTGACTCCTCTACCACCTCCAGTCTCCACACATTCCCTACACACACACACACACACACACACACACACACACACACATTCATGTGTTTCCCTTTCAAATCTTAGCTCAAGTCACCTCATTAGAGAACAGTCCCCTCCATAAATAATCAGTTTTCAGTATTTGTTTTGTTCATGAAAAATACCTAAGAAACCTCTTTTATAAAAACTTCTTCCTAGAACTTACCACAGCTGTATCCCCTGTACGCATAGGGATAACAGCATCTTCCTCCCTCCCTCTTGCATCCCCTGGGTTTGCCCACTGTAAACTCTAGAAGAATATTTTTGAATGAATAAATGAATGAATTGTACTAGTGGTAAACTTAGTCAGCAGGCCCTTATTTAAAATTCAGAATTCTATCAGAGAAGGGAAATATTTGGGGAATGTGAGGCATGGCAGTGGGAAAATGTACAAAAGGGCTGAGTATTGACAGAAGTTTGGAAAGATGGTTGGGAATCAGTCTGGGAGGAGGGGAAGGAGGGAAAATTCAGTTTAATAGTCTCAGTGTAATCATAGGATAAATAAAGTTGAGATAAAACAGCCTCCTTCTCATGCCTTCAAGCCATTGATTCAGCTAAAAAGGCAATTACCCAAGAAGAATATGAATATTGTCTATCACACTGACATAGAAAAAAGTGCTGAATGTTGCAATGATAGTGAGCAGTCCATAAAAAAAACTTGGGGCGGTGAAATACCAAAGTCTGCCTGTCACATTTTATTATAAGTAGCTCAAATAACTGTTCAATCTCATCTGCTTGAAGCCAAACACTATTTTTTATTGTAAGGCAGACACATTTTCTATAAAAGTAGCCCTAACTGGTAGTTGTCACATAAAGATCTCTGCATAAATAGTTCTGTGTGCTTGTAAATAAATTAATTGCGAGGAAGCAATATTGAGTACCTACTAAGTGTCAAGACACTGAACTTCTATAATTCTATCGTATAAGTGTATGTTTTATTTTTATTTTTCTACTCGGATGTAAAAATTTAAGATTCAGAGTTTATCTAAATTATTTGCTTAAGGCAGTGTATTTAGTAAATAAATGACAACAATTTAATAGAAGTCTTTTCTGTATCTTAGTACAAATGAGGAATTTGAACTAAGAAAGTAATAAGATTATCAAGGGATAGCAGAATCTGGGGTTTACTGAAATTTTATTGGGGGCTTTATAACGGACAGCACCTCGAATCAATAACACAAAATAAATGTCTTTTCCTACTCCTGCCTTTCCATGAAATATGTCTAGAGTCAGTAACTCAAATAAATATTGAAATATAATTATGCCTTTTAATGCATGGCAGTGTACAAACAGTGCTCATTAATGCGTAATTGATAGCAAAGGTCTTTTTCATGTGGGCCTGCATATTGGTATGTTTCTATAATCGTCTTCTTAGAGATTCTTGCAGAACGGTCAGTGTAGGAAGATGTGCTCATCATTATCGCCCATACATTAACATCGGGGTCAGTGCCTAAATGTTTAGAGCTTATCTACATTCATCCTTGGCCTGGCAGTGGTCTTCCTGAGACAAATGATGCTGCTTTCAGCAAAAGAGTGGACTGGAATGTCCTACACACCTGCATGATCATGTATAAGGATCAAGTCCTCAGATAACATGCAAGCCAAGGTGTTCATGTATGTATGAGTCATCTATTGCTACGTTACAAATTACCACAAACTAAGAGGCTAAAAACAATGCACATTAATTATACCATAGTTTCTGTTGGTAAGAAATAAGTGCATGATTTAGCTAGTTTCTCTGTTTCAGGGTCTCTTCTAAGGCATCAATCAAGGGATTGGCCAGAACTGGGGTCTTATCTGGAAGTTCCTGACATGACTGCTGGTAGATTCAGTTCCTGTTGGGTTATTGAACTGAGATTCCCAGTTCCTAGTTGGCTGTTGGTAGGAGGCCACCTTGAATTCCATGTCACATGGGCCTGCCCAAAATGGCAACTTGCTTCATGAAAGCCAACAACGGAGAGAGTCTTCCAGTAAGACAGATGTCAGAACTTTTTCTAATCCTATCACAGAAGTGACCTCTTTAAATTTTGATATGTTCTATTGGTTGCGAACAATTTCTTCAAGGAGAGAGGATTACAGAAGGTTCTGAATACTGAGACGTAGAATCATTGGGCCACCTTAGAAGCACCTACCATGTATACTAAAAATCAGCGCCTATGCAGACTCATCCTAGTTATGGAGAGCTGCCCTGTTCTGTCATACATACAGCTCTATGGACACTAGGTATACAGATTCCATCAACAGGGGGCGTTGTGCTCTCTCTTCTTTGGCTGCTAAGAACCACATTGCCATGTCAGCCATTCATCATCCTCTCAGAATGTTCTGAACAACTTTTTCAGGTTTTACAAATTTGAACCTGAAACACAGAGTCACCACGTTGGGTTAGAGTCTCAAACTACCCTGTCTGCTCTGCCTATTTCTTCTTGTAGCTCCACTCCTAAGTTTATGACTTCCCTTCAATATGGCTCTGCCACCAATGACTTAATTCATATGCCTTCTAACCATGCAACAGCAAGGACTAGCCATATCCCCTTAACCTATCCTGATGCAGAGTTAATGCCCAGAAGTAATCTTTAACCAATGAAGATGAGTTGGTAAATAAGTGCCTCAGCCTCCCTATTCTTTGGTGAGATAATTCTGAGGGCTACACCATCTCTCAGAGAGTCTGTGTCAGGACTGAACCCCAGCAACCCCAGAAGACCTCATTCATTAATGCACCTTTTATTGGAATGTCCTATTTCCTCTCTTTCCTCCACTCCCTCTCCCAGTGCTTCTTGGGATCACCTCCCAAATAAACTGCATGCACCGAAGTCCTTCTTTTAGGATCTATCTTGGGTGAATCCAGACAGAAAATACATTATGAGCCTTGTAGGGGTGGCAAGTTCCAGAAGTTGGCTATGATTACTTTAGGAGATGGGCTCCCTGACTGCTGTGAGATGGAGTGGTAAGGGGGCAAAGGAATACACAACGTCATGTCTGATGCTAAACTATTGATGCAGTTTATCTGTTTATCTAATTGAAGTCTAATAATACCCCCATGAGGTAAGTCCTGGCACCATTTTACAAGGCAAAACCTAAGCCTTAAGCATTTTCTGAACATGGAGGGATGGTGGAGCTGTGATGTAAGCTCAGTTCTGTCTAGGTCTTTAATCGTATCAATCTCCTCACTGTACCTCATGATGGTATCCAGCCTCTGCCACCACCCTTCATCTTTACGCCCCGTGGACTTACCTCCCACCTCCAAGTACGACCCCTTGTATTGTTTTCCCCTGCTGCTAAACAAATTACCACAAACTTAAAACAACACAAATTTATTCTCTTACAGTTCTAGAGATTGAAAGTCCAAAATGAGTCTTATAGGGCTAAAATCAAGAGGCTAGGCAGAGCTGGTTCTCTCTGGAGTCTCCAGGAGAGAATCTATTCCTCATCTATTGCAGCTTCTAAAAACTGACCCCAGTCCTTGGCTTATGGCCCCATTATTCCAACCTCTGCTTCCATCACTACATCTCCTTCCATAACTTTGACTTCTTGCTTTCCTCTTATATAGACCCGAGCCCACCAGAATAATCCAGGATAATCTCATTTCAAGATTTTTAACTTGATGTGAAAAATCTCTTTTACTGTATAAGGTAACATTTATAGGTCTCAGGGATTAGGACCTAGATGTATTTGAGGGCCATGATTCGCCAAATAAATTCCTATAATCCACTTTCTTCATGGTCAAGGGTACCCTTTTTAAAGTATAGAACAGATACTGCCACATCCTTAATCAAACTCACTGATTATTTCCCACTACACTCTAAATAAACCCCACCTGCTCCTTATAGGAACTGCCTCCCGCTGCCTCTCTAACCTTGTCTTGGCACTCTGCCTGTAGATCACTCACGCTGCTGCTCTGGTCTTCTTTCTGTGCCCTGAAGCTCCCACCCTTTTGGGTTTTTGTATTTGTTCTTTTTTTTTCCTGTGTGTAGATTCTTCATAGGACCCCATCAAGATCTGGCCTAAGAATAAGGGCCTCAAAGAGGCATTCCTGCTGGCCCTCCCCATCATGGAAACCAGCTCTAAGAGAGTTGCATCCAAAAGGATTTTAGGGACGGTTCTGGGCAGATATCCCATTAGGAGGTGATGAGAAAAGCAGGATTAGGCAGAGGGACAAGCAAGTCAACAACGAGATAGCATCTTTAGCATCTGTAGGTCCTACAGGGAACTCCAAACTCAACTCTAAAGAGTTGTCTAAAACTGAGACAAGAAAGCTGGGTCATTTGCCATGAGCTGCCTTCCTCCTAGGAGAGGCTTATGAACAAAGCAAACAATGCTATGCAAAAGATTACTAAACTGATTATAATAGTTATGGTCCTTGAAATGAACAAAACTGATAAAATTGGCTTTTCAGAAAAGTGTAGGGATAGAATAGCTTACCAACAATTATCCTTGGAATAAATTTTTAATAGCAGTGATTCACGCCTGATGAAAAATCCATTTTCACTGGAACCTGTTTGGTCCATCTCTAATTCAGATGTTTTCTCTAACCTACCAGGTAATGTTAGCTGAACAGTTTGAGACACTGGTTTTATCTTGAAAAAATATTTGGATACAGGCAAATTAGAGGAATAAACCTGAATAAGTACATCAAAGCTGCTAGAACATGCTTATTATTTTATACACGTTATTCTCCCATGCATAAACCCAGCAGGTGAGGAAGATGTCTGACCCATTTCTTAAACTGAAGTATATGATCCTGGCAAGATAAAATCCAGGCGTTCTGGTTCCCAGTGTATCTGACTCATTGTGTTCTTGGTACTGGCTGTTGTCAGGGAGCCTGGGCCAAAGCCCTATCTCTCTCCCATCTTAGCACAGGCACAGCCTCCCTTTTCAAAGAGGCAATTGGCCACATGGTCACCCTGGTCCCTTTCCTTACATACTCTATCAGTCTGGTAATCAAACTACCGACCCTGTCCTCTCCAGTCTTCTTACCTTCTTTCACTGTTTTATAATTATTAAACATTGCAAACATATAAAAAATGAAGTGCATAATTGGGAATACTCATTTGCATCCTTCTTGGATCTTTACTTCCTTTTATAGACACTAACAGAAATGGTTTACAATACACAAGCCATCTAATGATGTTTTGATTATTAGTCTTTAAGCTATGTTATCATAGTTGATGTTTTAATCAATAAATACTTGTGAGTCCCCACTGGATGTCAAACTCAGGAAATGTAACCAAGGAAACACAGATCTGCATTGATGGATTTCAGAGTCTTGAATAATAGCAATGACCAGTTCTGGACTTGGAATAGTCTATTTGAATTATTACACAACTTCCTGTAATTGAAGCCCCCTTTTTACAGGTGAGAAAGCTGTAGCTCAGAAAGGTTTAAAAGTGTGCCTAAGTTATATCGTTTGCCTCCATTTAGGACCTTAGTGTATTTAGGTGCTTGGTTTTGTGGGGGCAGAAAGCATGTTCCCAGACAGGCATGGAACCCAGCAAGGCATCCAGGACACAGCCTGGAGGTAGCAGTTACTGACAGGTTATACCAGTGTTGGACAAGAGGACCCCCCTTGGCTTGTCCACATGAAGCAAGAGCCAAGGAACAGGCTGTGGTCACACATTTCAGAGATTCCAGACAGAAGCCCCAGTTATGCACAGCTTCACATAAAGGGGAAGTCACAAACATCAGCCTCAATTCATTGCTATTATAAAGGTCTATGATGTCTGAGGGCCTAAATCTCTCATTGCAATGCTGCACTGTTACAATTAACCAGTGACATCATCCTACCAACCCAATTCCAAGCATGTCTGCGTCCAGAAGGATGCCAGCCAGGAAGCCTATCACTTAGTGTCCATAATCATTTGCCCTGGCTCTGCTCCCACCCTGAAGATGGTCAGTTTGAAGAGAAGTCCCTCTGGGCCACCATTTTAGGATCCACAGTTTTGATGGACTGAGATCAGAATGGCAAACCACCATATTATAAATGATCTCATTACCTTATATAGACGAGTTAACCTGCTCTTCTGTTGATACCACTTACATCTCGTTATAAACCTGGAATAAAGAACAGCAAAATCCCACTGCACAGTACCCGCAAGCTAAGGATTTAGTTACTCTTTGTGCCAAACCCTGCCTTCTCCTTTACACCCCTGTATCATGCTATCTGTGGGTTCTAGCCTCTCCCTGACTCAGCTTGAAAGTCAGAATCTATCCTAAAAGAGGACCTGGACTGCCTGCCACAGGTAAACTGCTGCTTTGTGCCCCTGATACCTACATGTAATATGTAAGAGCCAGCTCCCTTCCTCTCTCCCTAGTTGTGCAATTTTGAGGCAAATCCCTACACCTGTGAAGAGAGAGAAACAATGGGCTTCCCCTTATACAATGCTTTTGTTTAATTAAGCAAGAGCTAACCACTGTTGAGCTCTCATTTCTAACCTTTTGATTAAAAAAAAAAAAAAAAAAAAAAAAAGAATCTCCTAGAGGTTTCTGTCTGTAAGAGAAATCCAGGGAGGAAATCTCTTGATATAGCTTGATCAAGAAATTATCTTCTCTGAATTATTTTACACATGGGGTATGCCATGGTCATGGAAATTGCCAGTATCTGACATAAGTACTAAAATAAACTCCACTTATTACTGCTCTTCCCAGTCACTCTATTTTCCCTGTGCATTATGACATTCTAGGTTTTCAAAACAAGGAAGAAAAGTATGTTGGGTGCTGTAATCTTTCTCACAAGTCATCAGATGGAATCATCATAATAATCATTTGAGGAAACAAATGTTATACTTACATTTGGGAAACTGAAGCTCAGAGAGGTTAAATAATTTACCCAGGGTTCTTCAGCAAGTATATGACAAGCTTGGTTGAATCTAAGACCATTCTTTGATTGACGCATCATACTGCTGCCTCTGGGAAAAACAGACTGGAAACCTGCATTTCTCAGTCCTTTTCCCCCCAAATCTCTGTCCACACCAATAACTAATCGCATAAGTGAGGCTGACAGCCAAATACTTGCCAAGCTCCTCCACATTTAAAAGTGTGGCAATTCTAAGGAACCCAGTGTTCTGTTTTATCCCTCTCAGTGTCCTCTGAAGGACTGGGAGGGAAAGAGTTCAAAGATCTTTCCAAATTAAGATGACTACATGTCCCACTTTGCCTGGGAATGTCTGGCTTAGTCTAATGGCCTCCGTATAATTATTAATAGTGGCCCCCTTTATTTTCAAGGGTATCCTGGTTTGAACTAAAAATTACATGGTCACTTTCTCCAGGCCCCACACACACCAAACACATGTTCTCTGCAAATGGTAACCATCAATGTTAACGATTATGATGATTGTGCATTACCTGAATATCTGAGAAGGGTGTGGAAGGGTGGTACTAAGGGTCATTATCATTTCCACTCGCAGTTAGGAAGAAAATGTTAACTCTGATTTACTAGAAATAAAGTGGAAGATAAATATACTATTTTCCACCTTAATACTCAGCTCTTTGTACAAAAGCACCAGGCTTGTTTGTCATGACTTAACTCCCAGGGGATACCATGATATGTAAGTGGGGGCCGTTTACAAGAGGTGTACCTGAAACCAAAAAGATTGTTTATGTATAAAATCAAGGTTCTGTTTGAAGACCTCTGAAATAGCTCTCAGTCACAGTAAACATTCCAGAATTGGTCAAATATCTTCATGGTACTTAAGGGATGAGCACAAGGTGAGGCAATGAAGCTGAAGCTGCCTGAGTTAAATCTGGTTGAATGCCTATTGGCCTCTTCATAGCCCAAGAAGTCTATCTTATGTACAAAAGTTCATACACCAGGACACACGCACGCACACACAGGGACACACACAGACAAATGCACGCACACACATTTATACATGCACAAACACATCTCTGTCAACAACTAATGCTTCTTGACCCAGATGTCACTTTTTACAACATGAACATTATTTCATGATCTTTCAACAAAACTGAAGCTTTTCTTCCTTCGTTGGATCATTTCTCCAAAATAGGCTTTTCAAAGCAATAGCTGCTCTCTGCATTATTTGCAAGTTTACTGGGCAAACACAGAGAACACACAAGTCACTCTGTGGTAAGTGATATACCCGTTGTTTTAACTTATGCGCAGCTCAACAAAATTTGCCACACTACAAAATATTACATGATAAACAGTTCAATTTAGTGATTTTCAAGCCACTTGTTAAAGTGATTTTTTTCCCTCAAAGAACACAGTTATTTGTCCTCTACTCTATCCTTAATTTCCAGAAGGGTGCTGCTGCCTGAGGAAAGCAGAATTTGGGTCAGGGGCTGAGGTCTGGTTCTGAGTTCAAGTTCATAGTATGCCTACAAGTCATGTTTATAAAGTATAATTTCCCTTTTATGCTAAAGCACTCAATCACCTGGAAATGAGGTAAAAAAAAAAATTGTAAATAGTTCTTTTCCATAGAACAAGTGTAGACTCCAGATAAGACCTGGTATCAATATTTTTCAAAGAAATATTTTAGAAAAAGTACTCATTTATTGAGGTAGCTCTTGCCTTCATCGCATGTACATTAAACAGATATGATAAGTATGTGGATGCATGACAGAATTTTTATACTCTTGCCCATTACAGACGTCATTAATCAACTGCAGCACACTTTCCTGATGAGCTTCAGAATCTTACTCAGCACAGAGATCTAGGCAGCCTCTAAGTGACAGCTGGCTCACAAAAGAAAAATCAGTTGCTATCTCAGGTAGGGACACGTAATTATATCTAAGGGACTGATGATCCAGAGACATTTATATCTGACCCTAAAGGGATAAGCAGCAAAAATACTTACATCAGATGCCAGGACTCACTCTGTGATCTTTTTGTTCTGAATTCTGGACCTATACTCTGTCAGTCTGACTCCAAGAGATATCTGTAGATCTCAGAGCCCAGGCAGCATTTTCCCATTATTAGAGCATTTCCTCCAAACAGGCTTGAGCCTCTCACTCCCAAGACTTTCTCTCAGTCTTCCCACATTGATCTCAGCTATTTGTTAATTCTTCATTGCTAATTTTAATCGTTGCTATATATATATATACACACATACATACATATATATATGTACACATGTTCATTGCTGCTATACATATATGCATACATATATATGTGTATGTATGTACACACACACACACACACACACACACACACAACAGAGTCTTTGGAAAAGCACTAACAGGAGTAAAGACATTTCACTCCCAACTACCTAGAGTGAATTTATTAAGAGAGGGAGACCGAAAAGTCAAACATAAATGTACTATGATTCCATTACTTCTGTAAAAGAATAAAAAGCACACATTTTTGATTAACATAGAAAACAAAAGACTCCTGTATCATATCCTAATAACATGTAAGGTAACATCTGCCACCAGCAGAAAGCAAAAACATCATCCACATGAACTCTCTGCCTCCTTGGCTTGGATATCAGCTTCTCTCTCATTCCACAATTATTGATCAAGCTAGATTGTGTGGATAGCTTGGTGAGTAAGACAAATGTGGTTTTGCTTATATGATGGATGCATTCTTCAATCCATGATTGTTTGCATTCCTTGCCTATGACCTCTATGTTTTGAGCCCTTATTCTCCTGCCTCTTGAGAGCTGCTGGTCTCTACTGGTCCTACTCTATTTGTGGGCTTGACTTCTTGTCCTAGCCCATGCTGGTGTGATATGATTAGGGAAGAGGTAGGTAGGGAGAGGGTCTGAATGCAATCTCTTACCACTGGGTTGTTGTTCTCTATCACTGGGGTGACATGTAGGGCTAGGCTGGAAGATTCATAGCAGTGCCACTTTGCAGCACCAAGAGTGAACTTAGTAAGCCTGGCATATGAGGTAAGACTGAGCTACACTTGGAAACAGAAAGCGGCAGGAAGGGGATGGCAAGCAGACAAGCTAGAAAAACCAGCAAAAATGCTAGGCTCATGAAGACAGACTTGGGCACAAAGCATCATACAGGTGATCCAGATGCAGGAAAACAAGCAAGACATGGGGCTGATAGAGAGTTTAACAAGACCAGACCAAGGCAGAATTTTCTGATTCACAACTTGTTTTCCTGTAGGATGTTGTTTCACTCTGTACTATTCTCTGTTATTACTAAAACCACTCCAGGTTTTAAGATAAGAACACTAAGCCCTAAGTTCAGAGCTAGAGCTCATAAGGAGGTCTGGGACTTGAACCTCAGGTCAAATCAGGCAATGTTTCCTTCCAGTAGGTAGAACCCAGATGCTCTTAAGGCTGAATTGAGCTGTGAGCAGAAACTGTTTCATCTCCACCCTCTCAATTCCTGAGTAGGGTGGGGCCAAGGCTCAGAGGAAACGCTGGGGTCTCTAGGTGTCACCAATTTCTGAAAATAGCAACAGCAGAGGATTGAGCCTTCTGGGATACCCTTCCAATATTTTTCTTAGAAGCAAGCACATTCATTTCCTAATTAATTATATCCATTAGCTAAGCTCAATTACTTCGTGTCCACCTCCAAGAATACAACCTTGATCCTCGGGAGATTTCCTATTTGAATTTCCAAAGGGGCAAATATTGCCAGAAGCATGTTTTATGTAATTACAAGTGTAGATATTTCACTCTCTTTACTTAATGATTATTAAACACTGAAATTAACTGCCATACTTGGATATGGATTCCATCAGTTTAAGAGAAAGTAAATGTATAATGGGGCATTTCTCCCTGCAGAATCTGGGGGAACCACATTTTCAGATTAATGGATGTCTGCATTAAGTGGCTCCCCTCTCCAGTTATCACAATCACCCTCTCCAATGTTTCTCAGTGAAGACTGTTTCTATTCATTCTGCATAAGAATAACCTGAGCTGAATAAATGAACATCACAAGGCCTGCACCTAGACTAACTGAATCAGTATGTCTGAGGGCAGGGCCTGGGAATTTGCACTTTTAACACTCTCCTAGGGATTTCTGTTTATGGGAATGTCTTAAAAAACCAGTGATAGTTATTTGCATGATACATGAAAGGCAGCCTTATCTTTGGGAACAGGAGGTGAAATGAAACACGCTAGCCAGTCTCCTCTCACATATATTTTAATAATAAAAAATTCAATACATGTTATCTATTATTATTACATAGTTGTTATAAATCCTCAGACAAGGGCTTGAGAGCTTGGTTTGGGAGGTGCAGGCAAAAATCAGTAGGTGAGTAGGAAATGAGGACAGGAGGGGAAGGTAAAGGGTTGCTGCTGTCAGTTAGCCACTACTGGCAGCTGGAGTTCAGAGCCTGCTGGGGCTTTCAGAAGCAGGCAAAGAAGCACATAGCTCCCTATACTCTCACCTGGAGGGCAGGGAGGCTGTGGTGTTTAGTGACCTGCCTGTAGTTTGGCACAGAGCTTCTGGGAACGGGTAAGTCCCTGGCACTATGCATAACAAAAATGTACCATTAGTGACATTTAATAGGGCAATGTTTTTGCAACCATCACCACATCTAGTTTCCAGAACATTCCATTTCATCTGAACGTCCCTCCCCTCAAAAAAACAAATCCCTATACCCATCAGTAGTCACTCTCCATTCTCTCCTCCCCTGAGCCTGTCAAATTGTCCTCACATCTTTTTAAAATAGTCTATTCAACTTTCTTCAAGTTATTCCAGTTTGCATGTGCCTTCTCTTCCTGCTGAGACTCTAACTAACACAATAATAATCAATATTTTTACTCAATTACTGAAACACATTTTAGTTCATATTCATAACTTTGGGACTGAAAAATACTGTTTGTCTGTGTGTTATCCCCACTTCTTGGACCAGAAGTGAATCAGACAGCAAATTGCTAGAAGGCACTTGCAATAGGGCAATTATGTATGTGGGACTGGAACCACATTTCCTGGGTTCACTTCTCAGCTCTGCACCTCCTGGCACTGTGAACTGAGGCAAATTACTTAATCTCCCCAAACCTCAGATTTGTGATGTGTAAAATGTGAATTATGGTGTCTAGACCATCTATGACTAATAGATAATATGCAGAAAGTTCTCAGAACAGGGCCACACATTAGACGTGCTCAATAAATGTCAGTTATTGTGTTAACCCACATTAGTCCTGGCCTTGAATGCTTCTCTCCTGGCCTTTATCAGCTTTTCATGGCATTATCATCTCTGCTGGCCAGATTCTTCCCAGATGCTGAGCCAGTGATGACTAGTGCTGGAAGTACCTAGTACCAATTCCCTTCCTGAGTTCAGGGAGTAGGAAATGTGGAGAGAACCAAGCTTCCATAGACCCTGAATCCTCCATTCCAAAGACGACCCTTGGGGGACTCCTTACCCCTGTGCTGTTGTGGTGGCCTTCCTTCTCCTTCTCTTCTTCTTTATTACCAGCAAGAAGACCAGCATGTTGGAAGGTTTACTCTGGGATGATAACCTTAGAAGCATACTTCATTTAATGGTCCCATCAACCCTAGAGGTATGATTCTTTTTAAAAATCTGCTACAAATCTGTTCCAATCCATTTTTTAAATTGGTTTAAACATGTGTTATTATTTCCACTTATGCAGGTAACACATGAATACATTCTCTCCATTAAAGATCCCAAACTTAAGTAGTATGAGGCTACCATTAGTATCCATATTTTTCTTATGATGAACCTATAACTGAGATAGACTAAATAAAGTTCTGAAGTTCATGCTAGCAATAAGCAGAGGCAGAACTCAAAACCAGGTTTGTTTAATGCAAGAGTCTGGGTTCATAATTATACTGTGTTGACTTTGTTTTCTGCCTCAGTTTCTCTCCTTTGGCATCCTACCAAACCTTAACCTTCTAGGCTCATAAGCCCATTCTAGGAGGATGTAGATCCTCATAAATGATTTTTAAAGTCCATATCTAAACTAGTAGGCTGTGCTGGATACTTCTTGTGCCCTGCTCCACCCGTTTCCCAGTCTATAGCTTTCCAACCATAGCTATAACAACCAGCTTCCCACAGGTGTAATCGGACAGCACATGGGCTCGGCTGCACCTCCCATTTTTGCCTTCATCCCTAGGGTCTCTCAGAGACCTTGGAATGGAAAGCCCAAAGAACAAGGGGCCACTCATGTCTACATGGCCTGGAAGTGAGAGGGAGTTGACACTCCATGGCAAGCTTTGACCAAAAGGGGATAGGACTATTCCCTAGAGATCAACAATTATATTCATTCATTCATTCATTCATTCATTCATTCATTCATTGTGGTGACATTGGTTACTGAAATCCAATAAGTTTCAGGTGTATAATTCAACAGTAAGGCATATATATTGCATTGTGTGTTCACCACCCAAAGTTAGATTTCTTTCTGTCACCATATATTTGACCCCTTTTACCCATATACCACCTCCCTCTCCCCTCCCACCTAGAGATCAACGTTTAGGTATGTAGTATGGTTCTTTTCACAGGGTCTTGGGAGGAGTGTTTGCTCATAGTGGTGACTGACCTGCATCTGTTCCTTCGAATGGGTTGTCCCTTCCTCCCTGTCTCACTCTCCCCATCTCCTCATCCTGTTTCCTGGAATCACACAATCCCTCACATTAGGCTTTGCTTTCTGGGGTGAGTGCAGGCTAAATCAAGAATGATGAAAGAGTGGTTTTGTTTTGTAAATATTTGTTCTGATTAATAGGCTCTCTTTGCCTAAGAGATAGATTCCTTAGAGAGTGGTCCAGATCTTGTGGGAGAGGACTGCACTGCTATCTCCTTAAATGCTCCACTGTCCAAGAGCAGATTGGGCTGACTAATGCACAGAAATAGGCATGTACCCTTGATTTCACCAAGAGATTCAAATATTTTTCAGTAAAACAAAACAAGCAGAGAGTCACACTCCTAATCAATCACTCATGTTTCTAACATGCTTCATTGTCATCCTGAGAAGGTTATGTTTCATTCAAGAAAAATGTGGAGTACCTAGGACCAGGCAGGATTATGCAAGTCTCCAAGGATAAGAAGATAAACATAAGCTTGCCCTTGCCCTTAAGGAGTGAACATTCTCAATTGAAAGCAGATAAGTAAATGGGAATTTCACCTTACAAAAAGTACTATAACTGGGGCAATTGTGTAAGTAAAAATTGAGGTTTCAAAGAAAAAAAATATTTTTATATACCATGCACAGTATTTTAAACCTCATTAATAAAGGTAATCTTTAGATTTAGCTCACTTTCTTTCTAGTCCTAGACTTGTGAACGATATTGAGATAAATATATATATAGAGCATATACCATCTATCCACTGTCCATTCATGCACTCATCCATCCAATACAAATAGGTTTGGTCACAACATTCTTATAGGAGAGAGAAATTTCTGGCACTAGGTAGCTCACATGGGGACTTGGGAAGGCCAAAGTAAAGCACAATGATGACAGAAAATGCATAATCTTCATGCAAGACTTCCATGCAGTTCTTCTGACTATTCAACCATGTCTCATCAAAATTACGCTAGATTTGCTACTATAGATTTCTTGGATCATATTTGCACCCACTTTTCAGCAGGGTCTGAGCAGAGATCAATCATTCTGACAAATTTGTGGGAGCAAGGTCAGCAGCCAGTTCACTCACATTATTAGTTTGGGCACTTGAAGAAAGGCTTAACCAGAACACCAAAAACACTGAAACAGTGAAAAAAGAGGAAGGAATGCCTTGTTCCAACTAAAGTATCTAGGTCCTACTTTCAAAAAATTCTATGTTCATGGGGGAAATAAACTATAGAGGGTCAAACTAAAAACAATTAGTGTAGTGTGATCGGAGGATCCTTTAAAAAAAATGTCGGTGCTACTGTACATATTACAGTGTCTTAGGTTTTGTGACCCTGGTTCTGACACCTCCCTCCGATATTTCTAAGCTCTCGCTTATAGTGAGCCCTGATTTTTGAATCTGTTAAAAGGGGCTAATTTATCTAATCCATGGATCCATTAATTCATTTGTTATTTGTTCATTAGTTATCTAAGGTGTCAAGCACTGTGCTTAGCGGCTGAGGCTTAGTAATGTTTTTAAAAAGTCCTTGTCCTTGTATACCTTTGAGTTTCAAGGGGAAATAAACACTAATCACATATTCACCATAAAAAAAGGAAAGTGATGGTCATCATTTGGGCTACAGAGAGAGTATATGACAGTACAAGAGAGAATAAAAAGGCTGTCTGGTTAGAGTGACAACAGAGCTGAGATCAGAAGGATGAGTTATTCTGAATTAGGTAAAATGATTAGGAATAGATTAGGGGTAGATTCTCCATAGAGAAAGCAGTATTTGTAAAGGTCTTGGGTATATGGTGGTCTCAACAACAGAACAAAGACTGGTATAGCTTGAATTTGAAGTGTAGAGTAATGTGAGAGGAGATTGGAGTAACTGGTATTGGTAAGTGCATCTTTTGCAAGGTTTTGTAGCTCATGTCAAGAATTTGTTTTTTATTAATCCCCCAAAGCAGTGGAAAACCATTGAAGAATTTTAAGCAAAGGAGTGACATGATCAGATGCATCACTCTGGCCAGGGAGAAGAAAGCAGATTGGAGGAAAGCAAGAATGACTATGGGAGACCAGTTGGGAGGCCATATTGATATTGAAGGCAAAGAAAATAATAATAATAAAATTAAAATTAAAATTAAAATAAACAATGATAGTTCACATTAGAGTGCTGGTGATAAAGACAGAGAAAAGTAGATGTATTCCCCATATATTTAGGAGGCAGGATTTACATATGGAAATGAGAAAAGCAAAACTAGATGGGTGGAGGTGCTATGAATTGGGGTAGAGAACAGTAGAAAGAATCAAGTTTGGAGAGTAAAGATAACACATTGGATTAGGAAATGTTGAGGTCAAGGTGCCTTTGAGATATGAAAGAAGGATGTCAACAGGGTGTACAGCTCTGGAGCTTGGAGATGACTCAACTGAAAGTCTAAATATGTGAGTCATTGGTGGTCATGTAGATGAAATGGAAACCATAGACATGGATGAGATCATTGTGAAAATAAATTTTCATATACAAAGCAAATAGAATTCTGTGGGGCACAGACTGGATGTTAATAAATCTTCTATCCTTCCCTCCTTCCCTGTCCCTTGAACAGTAGATGGCAAATGTGTTTGGGCAAACCCCAGGGAAGCTGGTTCATGAGGAGAAAGAGAAGAGCCAGTCTTCTATTTACAGCTGCTCTGGTCTTCTGAGGACATGGTCTAGGTTCAGAATAGCTCTTTGCAGGAAGAGCAATACCCCTTTCTCTTAGCTTCTGTACCCTGATACCCTCCCTACCCTGCTTATTAAACCAGGTGTTTGTGTTAAGATAGAGGCCACAAAGGGTACACTAGGTATTCAGAATAATTGTCTCTTCAACTTGAACTTTAATGGAACCTCAGGAGGAAAAGAAGGAAGGGAATACAGAATGCTCCTTTGCCATATTGCCATGAGCAAGAAGGTAAATCCAGTGGGTTTGGTGACCTCTGCACCAGAAATACTTTTGCATAAAATTTCTGAAGTATCTAGAAGAGCATCTTAAACTAAAGTAACTGTAATGAGGCAAATGCAACTCCATTAAGATTTGAAATATGTGCTATAAATCAAGGGGCTACAGCATTTAATTCTTCTCTTCCTATCAGAAAAGGAGGATGTTTTTGTTCACTAGTACTGGCAAGCTTATTGGGTTCTGGAAAAGCTCTATTTTTCTAAGCATGTGTGACATCTCCCATATCTTCCTTCCATCAATCTGACATTCCATTGATAGACTATAGCATTTTCTTCAGTGCCTATTAGTAAGTTTCAAGGACATATCCACATTGTATACAGAAATACTAGATGGCTCACAAGAGTTTATTAATAATCTCAGGTTCTGCTCGCATTTAAAACAAATAAGCAATGCTACAATGGGTATGTCAGCAAAATCTTAGGACAAAAATATCTCCCTCTAATTCACTGCAGTGTGGTTTTACCCTCTTTCAATATAGCATACTGATCCAATACCACTTTTAAGTTGCAAAATTGTTAAGACACCTAAAATGGTATTCATTCTTTAGCTCTGCTGAGAACATTTGAATCCTTTCTCCCTATTACTATCAGAATAAAAACAAAGGTATCCAAAAGTAGTCTAAATATCATACTTCAAAGCTCTAAGACACATTTTCTTCTGACACCTGATTGACAGATTATGGCTCTTTGATATCCATCAAATGAATAGATTATGATTTTGAAGCCAGAAACTATGCAATTATTGCCATATTCTATCTATAAAGAGATGTTATTCTTTGTCATCCATTTGTGTCTCAGAAGGCAGCCCCCATCCTGCCAACACGTACATATCATAATTATAAGTAATTTAGTTCCTCCTGTCTTTTTTCTTCCTGAGATGCCCCCACCTCGAACATCCACAAAATAATTTACTTTGAAAAAATGTTAGCACAGGAGAGCCTGACATGTTTCATATTTCTCAATAATGTTTTGCAAATTTAAATATCCACTATCTATGGAATCCTTGGTGAGAGCCTCCCTCTGGTTTTATGTATCTGATCCAAGGACTTCCCTGGAACAGAACTAGGAATACAAGAATCAAGATATTTTCAAATCCAGGTACCTGGCCCTGTTGCAATTAGCTGAGGATTTCAATTTTGACATAGTGGAGACAGAGGGAGAAGAACACTTCCCTAACTATCTGGAGAACTGCTTACACTTTTCACACCACTTCATCTGTTTAGACCTCTTGTTTATTTTGGATATCTTAAATCAGAAATAAAAACCAAGTGATTCGATTACAATATTAGTTGTAGTGTGATCTTGAATCCAATTTGTAGAAAGAGATCTTTATAAAGACAATTTAGAAAAGGGTGAAATTCAAACCATCAATTCTGCCAGTCAAGATGGTGACTTCCTTAAACTGATGCAAGAGGGCCACAATGTCACCATAAGGTTCATTGAAATGGAGTGGGATTTCCTGTGAATTCCTCTCCCATTACAAGTGGAAGCTGTTTGCAATTCTGATCATACAGATTTAAGGGCTCTAGCATCAAAAATATGTTCTTAAAGGAGAAGAAAAACACAAACTAAAGAACCAAAATAATCAGTTCTGCTCTTCCTCCTCAAGTCCTAGAGTACAACCTTTGAAGGTTTGAAGGAGAAAGACAATTTTTATTCTGTAGACGTCATTAACACACTAAGCCAACCCACATACTGAAGGTTCATGAAAGAAAACGTCAGACATGGACAGAACTTAAAAGATCTCCCAATTTGAGAGAATTTGGAGTTGCTAGCCATATAGTTGCCTTTGTTACTAATGCTCCCACATTGATGAGCAAATTTCCATGCATATATCAAGAACCAATGCCAGGCTTCCAGTCAAGATGATGGAGTAGTTAAACTCTGTGCTCACCTCCTCTCACAACCACATCAAAATAACAACTAAACTACAGAGCAGCCATCATTGAGAGTCGTCTGAAGTCTAGTTGAACAGAAGTCCTCAAATGGGGACACACAGAAGAGGCCACTTTAAGGCTGTAAGGAGGGGCAGACATGTGAAATGGGCTGGTCCCATACCTGTGTGTGGTGGTTAAAAATTGAGAGAACTATCTCAGTTATGGTCCCAGCCCTAAACTGGCTCCCCAGCCCAGAGTTCTAGTGCTAGGAAGTGAAGTCCCAAACTTCTGGCTGTGAAAACCAGCAGAGATCATGGCTGAGTGCGACAAGGGCTGAGGGAGTCATAGACTTTCCTTGTAAGGGGCCCACACAAATTACTCACTGACAAACATGCTCTCTCTAAGCTCTAGCTCTGGGGCAGCAGCTCAAAAGATGCCAGAGACATAGGAGGAAGAACTGAGTTGTCTGGCTTCAGGGTGGAGGCTGGGAGGGGCAGCTTTCTCCCAGACAAAAGTGTTAGCAGAAGGCATTGTTCCTCTGTGGAGCCCTCCCCTGCCCAGCTTTCAGACCCAGTCAGCCACAATATCTGAGTCTCCCGCATAGTTAACACTGGTCGCCCTGCCCTGATGATTCCCTGAGACTACGACCCACCCAAGCCACTTCCAGTGGATTTTTCACACAAAAGGCCTATCTTGGCTCATGCTGGGGACTTTCTTAAAATTTCCAAAGATTTACAAAACCTAAACCAGCAGCATCTGGTCTCGTTGTACCCCATATCTCTTGCTGAGAAGCCTCAAGCCCAGCAATAACTTCGGCCTGCCTCAGTTTGTGGCTTGACCTATCCAAGAACTTCCAAGGCTAGCATGAGTGGCGGCCAACTGCAGATTGCTTGGTGGCTCATGCCAGGAAGCTCTAGGTAGGGCACAGACTGTAGCTGAACTTGGCCTGAGGCAGCGCCCCTCCCAAAATGCTCCAGCCTGCATGACAGCTTCAATCTGAGCCTGAGCACCACCCAAGGTCACATCTGAGGACAACACACCCAAAGGGCAGACAGGACAGGCACCAGAGCATGCTTACGGGAATCCTGCTCTGTAGGGTCAGCCCCTGCACAACACTCCTCCACTGGTCAGGGCCAGTCACCACAATCAATCAGCCTGTGCAAAGCAAATAGCAACCAAGGCTCAACTACAACAGGAACATAACTGGAGCACCCAACTCAGGTGACCAGGGAAGACTGTGCCACTGGGACCCACAGCAAACCTACTACATAAGGCCACTCTACTAAGACTGTGAGACATAGCAGCCCTACCGAATACATAGAAAGGAAGAAAAAAAAAACATGATCAGGCAGCCCAAGTGGGAAGACAAATGGAGGAATGGAACAAAGTTCCAGAACAGAACTAAACAAAATGGAGATAGCAATCTACCAGATGCAGAGTTCAAAACACTTGTTATAAGGATGCTCAATGAACTTAAAGAGTAGATGAACTCAACGAGACTTTAACAAAGAGAAACATAAAAATAGGGATAGAAAATATTTTTTTAAGTCAGAAATGAAGATTACAATAACTGAAATGAAGACTGCCTTAGGAGAAATTAACAGTAGATTAGGTGAAGCAGAGATCTAGTCAGCAATCTAGAAGACAGAGCAGCAGAAAATACCCAATCAGAACGGCAGCAAGAAAAAAGAATCCAAAAAAATGAGGATAGGTTAAGAGGCCTCTGGTATAACATCAAGTGTACTGACGTTCTCATCATAGAGGTATCAGAAAGATGAGAGAGAGCAAGGGTAAAACCAATTTCAAGAAATAATGACTGAGAACTTCCCTAACCTGGTGAAGAAAATGGACATGCAAGCCTAGGAAGTGCAGAGAGTTCTAAACAAGATTACTCAAAAAGGCCCATACCAAGACACATTATAATTAAAATGGCAAAGGTTAAAGACAAAGAGAACCTTAAAAAGCAGTGAGAGAAAAGCAATTACCTATAAGGGAGCTCCCAAAAGACTGTCAGCTGATTTCTCAAAAGAAACTTTGCAGGCCAGAAGGAAAGCAAGGACCTACAACCAAGATTACTCTACAAGCAAAGCTATCATTTAGAAATGAAGGACAGATAGAGCCTCCACATAAGAAAAAGCTAAAGGAGTTCATTATCACCAAGCCAGTATTATAGGAAATAGAAAAAGGACACGGAGAGGGAAGGGGAGGAGGAGGAGGAGGAGAAGAAACCAAAAAATACAAAAAAATGTGAATAATAAAAAATGGCAATAATTACATATCTAGCAACAATCACTTTCAATGTAAACGGATTAAATGTTCCAAACAAAAGACACGGTTGCCGAATGGATAAGAAAAGAAGACCCTTACCCATGCTGCCTACAAAAGACTCACTTCAAATAGAAAGACACACATAGACTGAAAGTAAAGGGATGAAAAAAGATGTTTCAGGAAAATGGAAACAAACAAACAAACAAACAAAAAACTGGGGGAGCAATACTTATATCAAACAAAATATACTTTAAAACAAAGGCTATAATAAGAGACAAAGAAGAATCCAGTTATCCCACTTCTGTGTATTTATCTGAAGAAACCCAAAACACTATTTTAAAGGGTTCATGTAAATCCATATGTTCATTCCAGCATAATTTACAATAGCCAAGATATGGAGGGCATCCTGGGTGTTCATCAGTAGATGAATGGGTAAAGAAGGAGTGGTACATATATACAATGGAGTATTACTCAGTCATATAAAAGAATGAAATCTTGCCATCTGCAACAATATGGGTGGACCTAGAGGGTATAGTGCTGAGCGGAGTAAGCCAGACAAAGGAAAGACAAATGTCATATGTGGAATCTAGAGAACAGGATGAACAAACAACAGGAACAAGGACACAGAGCATTGGGATGGTTGTCAGATTGGGGGTGGTGGGAATTGGTGAAACGGCTAGGGAATTAAGAGGTACAAATTGGTAGTTACAAAATAGTCATGAGGATGGAGAATATAGCATGAGTAATAGTCAGAAGTATTGTAATAACTATGTATATGTCAGATGGGTACTGGATTTATCGGGGTGATCACTTCATAATTTATATAAATGTCTAATCACTGTGTTGTACCCCTGAAACTAATATAATATTGTATATAAACTATAATTGAAAACATATACTTAAATTTTAAAAAACCCATGCCAGTGGCATCTTCTTTGTGAAACCTCCCTCAATCCCCTCTAACGTGAACACTCCTCCTCCCTGCTGACACACATCCTGCTTTACTCTGTTATACTCTATTTTCATCTTCAGATCAAACACAGTTTCTTCAAAGAGACATTTCCCAACTCAGACAGGATAAAAACCTTTTCATTGTGCTGTCACAGTCTCCCTTTTTTAACTTTCATGGCTTCTGTAATTATGAATCTAATACCATCTTCTCTGCTGGGTTGTGAGTTCCACCAGGGCTGTGTCTATTTTGTTTAGCACTAACACCCATTGCCCAGTGAAGTGCCCAGTTGTGGTGCAGCGCTCAATAATGTTTGTTGCTCTGAAAATTATAATTTCCAAGGCTCTCTTCTTGGGTATAATTTTCTTTCCTGCTGGTTGAGTACCTAGAGTGAACTGTTATACTAGTATTCTCAGCTCCCTCCATGAGCATGAAGCTCAGTAAGTGTTTGTTAAATGACTGAATGAATGAATTGCTGAATAAATAAGGAAGAAATGACTATTAGGAGAAATAATGGGAAGAGGAAATCAATCAACTACATATATCTACCGAATTTCTACTTGGAGCCAGGTATTTTACTGGGCACTGAGGGAGGACTCGAGAAGTAAAATATGTTTCCTTTCTTGAGTGAAATATGATATCTCCACCTACCAAGAAAGTCACAAGGAATTCAATAGAAATGGAAAATCGGTAAGGCTAGGTAATTCAATGGAAGGACTGTTTCAGAGAGAATGGAACCAAGGTTTATAAAACACATCTCCCAAGATAAAAGAGGAAATGATGGGAGCCAGTGGCTGATTATCCAGATGTGTGTGTAGGAATGTGAGTGAGACAATATGGGGCAAAGGGATCAAAGGGATAAAAGAATCCAGAATGGTACTGAGTGTTTTGACTAGCTGATTTCAAGAACATTAATATTAATGTTGGAAATTATGGTGGTTAGGGAGAGACTAAAACTGACTTTAGGAATAATCATAGCATAGCGATGTACTGAGTTTAAAATGATGTTGTATATATGGGAGCTTAGGATAAAAATCATAATAGAGAAGCAGATGTATGAGTCAAGTGTATGATAACATTAGCTATCATATATTGAGGTTTAATGATGAACATGGCGCTCTGGAAAATGGTTTGCACACATTATCTTAGCTGATCCTTACAACAATCTCATGTTGTAGTTATTGTTATTAGTCCTATTTTATTCCTATTTTGCAAATGAGAAAACTTAAGCTTAAGCGGTTAAATAATTTGCCCAAACTCACACAATTGGAAAGTTACAGTCAGAATCTGAACACAGATCTGCCCATTGCAAAGTCTTAGTTCTTAAGCACTGAAAACCAAGGGGGACAGTGTAAAAGAGAAGATAGTATGATCCCTGGGAGTATCCTGGAAGCAACGTCATTTTTTCCAAAATAGATGATAGTGTCAGGGTGAGGGAGAGAGAGAAAGGAAGCCATCTAAAAAATTTCTTCTTCAGTGAGGCACAGTGTAAATGATGCTCACAGGAAGAGGGAACTTACCAGGTTATAACTTTCTCCTTCCCTTACTCTTAAACATGTCTGCCTCATAGTATATACGCTCCTGTATAAAGCAACAGGTCATAAATGGAAAAGAAACCCTAAGAAACCTGTAAGATAAACAACTAAAGTCTTCAGAAACCAAAATGTGGATTCTAGAAATTGAGTATTGGAGAAGCTAAGGTATTAAGATTTCAGTTGGATTCACAAAGATTTGCATTTTATCAAAGCCTGAGTAGACTATGCCATTGAAGTAACAGTTAAGGGTTAGAGATAAAACAAACAAACAAACAACAAACAAACAACAACAACAACAATACCCTATATATCTTAAAACTATTTTTATGAAGTTTGCTTTAAAGATTTATCTGTTTTGATATTGGATGCATAGGTATAATTCTTTTCTTTAAAATTTGATTTTAAAGGTTTTGATTGAAAATTTGTAAACCCACGCTTATAAAGGTGTTTTAACTCAGGAAGTTATCATCTTTGAATATTAGGAAAAGAACAGGGCTTGTTGATTGGCTCATGTGACCAACATACAATACCACCACCTGGTGATGGTGTTTACAACACAATATAGTGGCAAAAATCTGCCTTACATTCTAAAACAAGACCATTAAAAAATCCTTCTGAGTTCTCTTCTGTTGTGTTTATCATTTGTGACATATACAGTATTGTGTTTCTCTCATTTACTTAGGAATACTTTATTATAATGGTGAAAGAACATTAGCTTTGGCATTGAACTTAGATTCAACTTTCAGCAGAAACACTCTGGCTTTCTAACTTTTTTCTTCATCTAAGTGCTGACAAAAGTCTGGTGACTGGCACATAGTAGAACAATACACAATAATCATCATTGCATTATTGATATTGTTACTATTACTATCATCTGTGATGGGAGATACTGGAAAGCAGACCTCTATGACACTGTGCCTCCAGGAGGATAAACAGTGACAGCCATGGGAAAATGTTTTGTTTATATCTCAGGTACTAAACAGCTGTTACTACATATTAGGACCAGATGTTTGGAAATGACATGCAACATTATGCTCAATTCTAACTTATACTGAATTGCCTGTTGATGAAAAATGACTACTAGAGGAAATGATTTATTAAAGGAAAATCCATGAGTGTGTCTTTAAGTTTCATACCCCACTACTCCAAATTACGTGCCAGTCTATATACTCTGAACACTGCAACTGTCTGGCCCATGTGAGAATCTGTTGGAAGTTCACCCCCTAATTATAGCCCCATCTGTCCTTCTCCTTGCCAGTCCTGGCACATCTGTACTGCTGCATACAGGTACAGCAAACCTGGGCTGTATACAGTTACACCATCTGTAAACTCACACTTCCTTACAGATAGAAACTTTTCATTGATTCCAAAATTGCTGTTGCTTTTGATTTTGTTTCAAGTTATGTTTTTCTCATTTCACATTCATATGTGCCCAAAGGAAAATCTACTGGGGAAAATAGACAGAAGGAAGAGGAAAGAAATAGTTCTAGGTTGTTCCCTCTTTACACCAGGGCACTCTGGTTATTTCCTGATCCCTCTAGACTAGATGACTTTCAAATGTTCTGATTAGGGGAGCAGAACCTCAAACCCTGAGACAAGCAGCAAGTATCTCACAGGGACTGCTTTCTAGTCTGTGTTTACTCCTTAAGTCAGGTCAAGAATAAAGAGCACATAACGGTTTCTCTTTATTTTTTAAAGGGAAAATGTACAAATATTGAGAAACTTTCCACACTGAGAAAACAGAATATAGAGGCAAACAGAGGCTGAAAGGACTAAAAGAAATATTTAGTGCATAAACTGCTTATAGAAACCCATTTGTCAACTCCCTAACTAGAATTGGAAACATCTGTCTTTGCAAGCCTACCAGCCCAGATGGGATAGACCTCACTAGAGAGAGTGATGATGGGGGAGCAAATGTTCAGTCCAATTATATATACTTAATTGATCTAGATTCTAAAGGGCATACTTAAATGGAAAAGGTTTGCTAACTAATCACAAGAGAAGGAACCACATCTTAATTGGGTGGCTTTACATTGGGTGATATTATAATTAGTTACAATGTCTAATAAGTTATCTATAATGCTTTTAATGAGAAACATTTAAGTCTTTCTGGAATTTTTCCAGTCAAATTAATTCTGAGGACTGAAGACAGCATTATAAATAATGTTATCAGAATTACAATTACACTAGTACTAGAATGTGTCACATAAAATAAAAAGCTCAATAGTTAAGTCCTAAAAGTCCCACTATTTTCTCTATAGACTTTACTAATGTGGTTGTGGGTGAGATATGTCATACCCACGTCCATTTCTCAGAAGCTTGATAGGGCAATATAATCTACGGGGTTTGAAAGGCCAGGGCAGGGCCCGTCTGCCCTATACTGGATGTGTAAGGAAACTATTCTTGGATCTGAGACTCGGTTTTTTCCAACACTGCCTCTGCGTAAAACCATGTCCCAAAGCCTACCAGAGAAAAATGGCATCCCTGAAAGGTGCCCAATGGTCTCCAGTGGTTTTCCTGACATGCCATTAGAAAGGAAACAATGCTTATTCCTGAACCTCAGGAAGTCCTAACAGCAAGTCTTGGGCTTTTCTAATTTGAGTCTTTTCTGATCCACAGCCTGTGGGTCCAGCTGCTCCAGCCTCTTTAATGTGGTGATAATGAGGGCAATAACAAACGCAGTCAGAAGGACACCACTGTGCTAGGCATGCCATGGGCACCATCTCATTTAATCCTCCAACCCCCTCAGGTGGAAACAGGCATTGTTATCATCTCTACTTTCCACAGGGGGGAACTTGTATTCACAAAACTTCTGGAACTTGCTAAAGGTCCAAGGAGGCACATATCTGACACCAAAGTGAGGGCTCATAGTCCCATTGGCTTGCCCTGTTTTTTCCCCAGACCATGCTGGACCATGATACACTTTGAGTACTCTGGGAGGTCTGAGTTGCTGGCAGTAGTTACCAAATTTAGAGTGTACTAGAATCACTCAGGAAGCTTGTTAAAATATAAACTCCTGGTCCCCACTCCATGGAATTCTGAATCTGTGGGTCAGAGGCAGGGCCCTTAAATCTCTTAATTTTCTTAATGTCCCAGGTAACACTGAAATAGATAGTCCAGACTCATGCTTAAGGCAAAATCACTGCAAATAGCTGTCTCAGAGTTGTAGCTTTGGAGTTGGATGGTTCTAACCATTTCCCCTATGCCAGTACAGGCCCTGAATGCTTAAGTGTTAACTTCTTTTGTCTGTTGTGGAATGAAAGTCCACAAGAATTGATAATAGTCTTGGCAATGCATCCTATGTGCCCTTTAGTTATCAGTGGGTCTGACACCTCTCTGAGGTTGGCAGTTCTTGTCAATTCTGCTTTCCCAGCTTGGATAGCATCACTCATCTTGTGATTAGGGCTCATGGATACAGGGGTCAAACAAAGCCTTAGGTGCCAGGATTCCACAGAGCAGTTGAACTGGGAAGCTACAAGCCCATGGTTTGCATGCTGCCTCTTGAGAGTCTCTGGAAACTCAGTGGGTAGCCTCACCCGGTCTCCCCAATGGGGTGTGAGCCATCCTACATCATATACTTGGTATTCATAGCATTGGGTGCACAGATGAGCTCTCAAGACTTGGAGCACAGCCCTGGTAATGGTACAACAATAAACGAAGTAACATTCAAGTAGAGATGAGGAGTTGTGTTAATATTAGGTCAGCCCAAATATGGGTGTTTCTGAAAAACTATATTGGGCTTTGACTTATCTTATTTGGAGACAGCTTTGAAAGTAGAGCATAAAAAGATTGAAAAGTGTCCCTAAAGACACAATTGTGAATATCTGCCATGGCAGGGCACAGGTATAGAAAAGCACAAGGACACAGAGGTAGTAAGCAGGAATGGCTATAGGGGCATGAACAGGGAGGGGTGTAACAGCAATTGCAATTTCATGACTGTCTCAGACACTATGTATGTACTGCTGTGGCCTAAAATCCTCTCAGTCCTGCCCTGGGGCTTCCTTCTTAACACTATAAAGGGGCTCCATCCATGCACTCACAACCCAAGGGTGCAAGGGAAGGAAATCCCCTTGAGTAAACATTAAGCCAATGACAGATGGAAATGAGTGGAAAAATTCTTCCTTTTTCTCCCCACCCCACAACATGGAGAGGCAAGCTTCTCAGGAGAAGTTTCCTACAAACCTATCAGTTTGTTGCACTTGGAAATATTCAGATCAATAGCACACCTCAAATGACTCCTTCTCATTCCCTGCTTCACTATCCTTTTCCTTCACTCTTGATCTCCGGAATTTTTTTCTCTAATATAATATAAACATATAAGCCCTTTGCTTTATGGGGTATCCAGCTAAGGGAATAACAAAAGGCTGACCTCCTAAAGTCCAATACCTGACTCTTTCATTTCTGCTGCTAGTATATGAATAAGTTAGTATAAAAGCACTTCTAATGACACAAGTCAAACCATACCCCTCCCCGAAGAAAAGCTGAATCCATTGTCCCTTTGGAGAGAAACACTAGGGTACTGATAATTGGCCTGAGGGCAGGGGAGAATAAATGTTTAAGAAGAGACTAGGACCTGTTACTGAATTCAACTCAGTGTTGAACAACTTAACTTCAATCCTGGTTTCACAAGTTTCCATCTGTGTGATCTTGGGCGTACAATTCATCCTATCTAAGCTTCATTTTTTTCATTTGCGAAATAAGGTATTAACAGGACCATCCTCATATTCTTGTGATACGCACAGCAAATGATCAAAGATAACCCAGATACTCATTTATCATAGTGCCTGTGTTATAGTAAATAGTGTGTGTGTGTGTGTGTGTGTGTGTGTGTGTGTGTGTCTTGATGTTACTATGTAAAAGAGCACAGATTCCAGCGCAAGTGAGTCTGGCTTCAGTGCCTGTACTGTCCCACAGTCTACTGCCTAACTCATAGAGAGTGGGAGATTAGCTCCAAGTAACCACCAAGTCTTCAAGTTTAGGTCTCCTATGGAAGCAATAAACATAGTGTGTGGCCATCTGTCCATCTAAGAGGGAAGGTTGGTTATGGACTTGCTGTGCTGTGATGATCCAGGGACCTTGCCTTTGAAGGGGAGATTGGCTGTCTTCCTGAGGTGGTTCTAATATTTAATGCATTCAAAAAGGTTTTTCATGTGGTATAACTGACATAATGAATGATAAGCCATCCTTTGTGCTAAGTGTGTGTCTGAGTGCAGGAGTTTGGATAGGTGAAAAGACACCTAAAGACAAACATACTCCAACTGCCCTGAGCAGTTTCCCCACAGCAGCTATGGGTACATAGTTGACTCATTAACATTGAACTCACAGCCACAGCACTATAACTGATGCCTGATGAAGCTTATCTAATGCTTGTATTTTTTCCTTAAGGTACATTGTAGCTTTCTGTGCTTAGGACACTAGACAGCACTTAAGACTGTGCTTGCAGGCCATTTCAAACAGCATGATTACCAACAAAATGTTAAAAAAGAAAAAAAAATGCCATTAAATACCACCAAAAGGACCCTTGTTTGCAGTGAGAGCCAAAATAAGAAGGCAGATTATCACCTTGTTGGGCCTCAGCTTGGAACATGCATGTGGAACAACTCAAATTTTTCACTGCCCTATGCTTGTCTGCAAATGACCACAAAAGTGCTGTGAGTATTGATTTGAGGGTTACAAACACATTCTAGTGAATAGGAAAATTCACATATATGTAATCCTCAAATAATGAAGATCAACTCTGTGTGTGTGTACACACACACACACACACACACACACACACACACACACATATATATACATACTTACACATATTATACACACATATATGTGTATAAAATCCTTTAGCCCAGTTTATGTGCCACATATACTCAAAAAATATAAGTTACATTGTTGTTACTGTTTTATATAAAAATCATTTGGCAAAAATAAATCCTCATGAACTAAACAAGCAAGGTGAAATTGTAAGTACACTCAATAGTCAGAGTCTAAAAAGTTTCCTCTCTCTAGAAAACTTGAAAAAAACCCCACACATAGAAAATGAGGCTGTTTCAAGGAAACTTGCAGGAAAAATGTGGATCCTTTCTCCCTGCCATCAAACTTGAAGACTTCCAGCCTTCTGCCTCAGAAAGTTATGCTTCAAGGTCATGGCTGATGCTTTACCTGCCTATTGCATTGACAGGACCCCAGGATTGCACTGAGCTCACTGATTGGCAGTTCCACTGGGCGGCACTCAGCTCTCACTCTCAAGCACATGCACTTGGCATGAATTTACCAATTAGCTGATGCAGGTCACTGTCAGGGACCCAAAGAGATAGAAAGAAGTGTGGAAGGACACCCTTACCCTACAAAGGCACCACTTCCGTCTGGGGAGGAGTGATGCATCCACAAGAACAAGTATTAGCATATTGCTTTGTTATCGCCGTTTTTCACCCTTTGACATTGAACAGCCACCCTATGAGGTAGGGGATAGTAGTATTCTGTTTTCCCCAGAATGACACTGAATTTCAAAGGTCAAGGAACTCTGCCCCACGGAACATAGCTACAGGAGCTAAAGGAGCAGAACTGTCTTCAGAGTTCAAGTGCCTCATACCCCAGAGTAGAAAGTCTGTGATGCTAGAAAGCAGAGAAGAATTTCTAAATGGGAATAAGAAAGTGTTTCTTCTCCAAGTCCATGTTTTAGTCTCATAGTATACAAGCTGGCAGTGAGGTAAATTCCCTAAGAGCGGATGAATGAGGGTACCTCACATACCTAGACATACACACACATACATACCATTTTAATGCTTTTACACCAGCCTGGAGGACATCTTTTTGTTCCATCCTAAATGGCAGAGAAACCCTCCCTGAATGCAATGTATCTGTGGTTTATATGCCTCCCAAGTGCTATTTGACATTTAAGCCCAGTGTTTTTCTGCTTCACCCCACAGCAGAGTCTTCTATTGACTCAGCCAAGGATTAATAGTAAGAGGTCCTCAGAATTGATTATAAAGTGCATTTGTCTCACTACCAGAACAGAACATTCAAGACAAGGAGGGCATACCTATGATTGTGTCTTGAGAGAAGCAGGGATGAATTGTCTTTGAACCAAACTCCTTCTCTTCCCAAGATGCCCTTTCTTAAACAGCCATCTGGTCAACCCCACTCTAGTGGCCTCATTATCCAGGCTTTAACCAACTAAAGATCCCAAAAGAGAAACTCTATTTATGTTTCTCAATTGTCTTCATGGGTTCTCATCAAATTAATCTTTTTAAACACAAAAGTAATACATTCTTATTGAAAATAGTCAGACAATATATAAGTGGAGAAAATAAAATGTAAACTAGTACTTCCTTCTCAAGACAACTACTACTAACTTTGTTGAGTATCTTTCCACTCTTTTCCCTACACTAATACAAAAAAGTATGTCATCGTGTGTATGCATGTGCATGTGTGTATTGTATTTGTTTTTTAAGTAAAATTAATAACAAAGTTTTATAACTTATTTACATGCAATACACAAAGGAGATCTTTTTATTAGAATATCTTCATTTACCTCATGCTTCTGAGAATATGCAGAGTAGTCCATTATATGGATATGAAATCATTTAACCTAGAGCTGCCCAGCAGGTCTCCATAATGATGTAAATGTCCTGTGTCTGCACTGTATAATCTGGTAGTCACTAGTCGCATGTAGCTATTGAGCACTTGAATTATGCCTCATAAGACTGAGGGACTGGTTTGTTATTTTAATTTTCTTTAATTTGATTAATTAAAACTTAAACATAAATAGTCACATGTGGCTAGTAGCTACTGTATTAGACAGTGCATATTTAATAAATCCCCTAAGTGAAGGGTATATATTAGTTTTTCTTAAATTGTCTCCATTAGACATTCTGATGGAATGTGCATCTGTGTGCATGTGTGAATATCTGAGTACTACCTCATTATTCCCTAACTGGGGTTTCCCCTCAACACTTTGTTCTCTATTAATAATAAGCCAGGTTCCTATAATCTGCATTATTTCTGGTAAAATAAAAGGAAGATATGCCCATATATTTGCCATATACTAGCCTTAAGGCACAGAGCTTCCTATATGCATTTAGCATCCTATTTGGAGCTGCACAGTGGTCTGCAACCACCTGATAGGGTGGACCTTCTACAATGTGCTACTGATGATAGCCAGGCTTTCACCAAGGAGGTACTTGCACTAATCCCTCACTTGGGAAGAAGAGTCTGCTGGATGCCCAGCATGAACCAGCTGGCAGTAACCTCTTTACTCAGCACTTGCAATAATGCGTCATTAATGCACTCACATTAAAAACGACAAGCAATATTTTAGTCCATTTCTTAATGCCCCTCAATTATCCATTCCTATCTGTTCCTTCCTGTCCCCAGAAAAGCATAAATAAGGGGTTTGGCTGCACTTCACATAATTAGGCTGTGATCGGAGCTAATCTGTTTCGATGGATGATGCATGTGTCCTCAGGACGATCTCTGGCTACAACATAGAGAGAGACGAGCTTGATGCCAACTTCACTGGGTCAGCATGAACAATGAACTGATGCTGGAGCAGGATGAGAGGAGGCAAAGAAAATGGACAGCTGTGTCCCTCTGGCATGAAACATTACACCGGCCCCTGGGTAATCATCGCACTCTCAATGGCCCATTCCTTCACAGAAACTGGGCCTGCTTGAAGGGGCCAGTACCATGTTCCTGGGAGGGAAGAAGATGGTGAGTATTTGGTTTGCTTTTTATGACTTCTTCAATGAACTTAATAGATTTTTTTAAACCTAATGAATATTAAATTCTAACCAGTTATATCCTTCCAAATATTCTTCTCATATTTGTCAACATCCACATATATTTTACTTTTATTGCCGGAACAAAATTGTAGCAGTATCAACAGACCTCTAAATAAAGGAAGGAAAAAAAATCACCCACAGTGCTGAAAGCCCTACAAATCAAACTGTTTTCATTTTTCTGTGCTCCCTTTCTGTCTTTGTTCATGTCTATACATAATTTATGTCTGAAGCTGCTCTCATGTCTTTGGTTCCAGGTATGCAGCAAATGGGATTAAATCTAACTCAGTGCTCCAGCAGGTTTTCTTCTGGGTCCTAAAACCTTCTTTTTTTCTACTCTGCTCCTGGCCTCTGACCATTTCTGGTTTTTTCCAGGTCTTGCTCTAAGGTTAGTCCCTGTACCCCTGGACCATGGCGGGACTGACTGATTCTGGCCTATTGGTGCTCTCCCACACCCTTGCAAGCACTGGAATACCCACACTTGGTTGTTTCAGCAGATAGCTATTATGATTGGTGGTCTTTCTGCCATATTTGGTTGTTAAACATTTTAAAAATATCACCCCTGATATACCCATGTTTGTCTGCCTTGACTTAACTCACTTTTGGCATCTAGTTTCCATGCTCCCACATTTGATTGTTTTACTTATATCTGCCTAACCTATGACTATCTTTGGGTTCCAAGTCCTAGACAAACCTGTATACTCAATTCATTGAGATTTCCTGGCTTCTGTGATTTCTGGGACACCATTTTTTTTCTCCTCCCTTTTCTCAATAGCTTCCTCCGAATCTAGAACCTCCGCCAACCTGGTTGAAATCTATAGAATAAAGGTAGTCTTACTTTCCACTTTTTAAAATTAACATATTTTTCTAGTCTTGCTGTATAAGCCTCCCAATTACAGTTTTAGTTTTCTACTGAATGGATATTTCATACTTCTTAACTATTCTCCTAAAGCAGTGGTTTTTAACGAGGAGAGACTTTGAACTTCCCATCAGAGGATAGTTGACAATACTGGAGCCATTTAGGTTGTCACAGCTGAGAGGTGCTACTGCCATTTAGTAAGCTGAGGTCTAGACATTCTACTAGGCTTCTAGAATGCTTCTAGACATTCTACTAGGCACAAGACAGCCTCCACCACAAAGAATCATCTGAACTAAAATGACAAAAGTGCTACAGTAGAGAAACCCTGCACTAATGTTAAAATTTCAGATCTTCCCAGGCTTATGCCATAACATTGTCATGAGTCCTCAGGTCCATGTTACTCATTATTTTATTTCCAGTGCCTTACACAGTGCTTGGCCCGTGGTGGACTCTTGTGGTATTTTATTTCTTTGGAATATTTCCCTTAAGGAAAATTTCCATAGGGGAGTTTGTGGTTCGTGCATATGGTTTTTATGTGTTTGCAACAGTTAGTACACACTTTCCATAATTTATAGTTTTACATAAATTTTTCTGCCAATTTCCACTTGGGAGTGGAATGCATACTGCCATTTTTAGTAACTTTGCATGAATGCGCATAGATGACACATAAGCTCAACTAGTACACTATGCTTGTATAGTCTTTTGTTCCCATGGTACTTTCTTTTTGTTGAGCATCTATTTTGTACCAGGCACTGCCAATCCAAAGAAAAAATACTGGAGGATACAATCAGATGGAGAGAGATAATTATGGCAAATCATCATAGAATCCAGCTTGCGCTAAGTGGGGTTATAAGCCCTTTAGAAAAAATTTCGTCTTCAAAACCACATTTTGGGATCAGCACTATTTTACATTATTTAATAGATATTGAAACTGAGGTAAAGAAAGGTTAAATATTTTGCCCAAGTTCACACACCTAGTAAGCAATAGAGATATAATTTAAAGTCAGGAAGCCTGATCCCATTCTTAACCAATGACCTATATTCTCTCTTGAAACAGGTACAAAAAGAAATAAGTGTATTAAACGCAACCAGGATGGGATTTATTTCAAGCATGAAAGGCTGGTTTAACATTTAAAAATCAACTAATGTAATTCATAACATTAACAAGCTAAAGGATAAAAATCACACAATCACATCAATAGATGCAAAAAAAAAAGAAAGAAAAAAGAAAAAAAGCACTTTGCAAAATCCAACAGTTATTTGCGATAAAAATTCAGTGAACTAGGAATAGAGAGTAACTTGATTTGATAAAGAAAATCTACAAAAAACCTATGGCTAACATCATATTTAATGGTAAGAAACTTAAAACTTTCCTGCTAAAATCATAAATAAGGTAAAAAAGGTTCCATCTTACCACTCCTTTTCAACATTGTACTGGAAGTCCTATCTCATGCAATAAGACAAGAAAAGAAATGAAAGGTACACTGATTAAGAAGGAAGAGTAGTCAATACTTCACTGAAGAAGAACAAAGTCAGAGAACTGACACAACTCAACTTAGTATTCACTACAATGTGGTATTGGTTAAAATTAGACAAAAATGGGGGTGGCTCCACAGTGTAGTGGTTAGCACATCTGCTTTACACGCAGAAGGGTTTGTGCCCCAGGTGAAGCCACGAACAATACCCCGGGTGTACCAGGCCCCAGGTGCACTAGCCCCTCCAAGTACACGGGTTACCCCGGGTGCATGACCTTCAGAGATCCAGTTCTTAAGGAGAAAGGGCAACATCCATAGGTCAGGGGTGGAAGTGGGAGGGGGAATTAAAGAGAGGGAAAAAAAAGAATAGTCAAAAAGACTACTGAAACAGAATAGAGAGCCACATAAATACAGTCAATCTATCTTTGACAAAGGAGCAAAGGCAATTCAGTGAAGCAAAGACAATCTTTTCAACAAAGACTATCAAGCTGGAATAACTGGATATCTGAATGAAAAAAGATCTAGACACAGACCTTGCATTCTTCAAAAGAGTTACCTCAAAATCAGAGATCTAAATGTAAAACAGGAAACCATAAAACTCCTAAAATAACATAGGACAAAACCTAGATGGCCATGGTATGGCAATGACTTTTTAGATACAACATCAAAGATATAATTAAAGAACAAAAGAATTGATAAGGTAGACTTCATTAAAAACTTCAGCCCTGAAAAAGACACTATCAAAAGAATGAGAGGAAGATGCATAGACTGGGAGAAAATGTTTGCAAAAAATATATTTGATTTGCTATCTAAAATATACAAGGAATTTAAAAATTCAATAATAAGAACTCAAGTGACATAATTGAAAAATGGGCTGAAGACATTAATAAACACTTTACCAAAGAAGAAATACAGATGACAAATAAGCATATGAACGGATGATCAACATTATATGTCATTAGGAAAACACAAATTAAAACAACAGTGACATATCACTACACACCTATTAGAGTAGCCAACATCCAAAACACTAACAATACCAAATGCTGATCAGGATATGGAGTAACAGGAACTCTCATTCATTGCTGATGGCAATACAGATGGTACAGCACTTTGTTAGACTTCGGCAGTTTCTTACAAAATTAAACATACTATTTGATCTAGCAGTTGCACTCTTTGTTATTTATCCAAAGGAGTTAAAAACTTATGTCCATATAAAAACCTGTATGCAAATGGTTATAATAGCTTTATTCATAATGGCTAAACCATGGAAGAAAGCAAAATGCCCTTTAGTAGGTGAATGGATAAATAACTATAGTATATCCAGACAATGGAATATTATTCAGCAATAAAAATAAAAGAGCTAGTAAGCCATGAAAAGACATGGAGGAAACTAAGTGAAAGAAATGATTCTGAAAAGGTATAAGTCCAATTATATGACATTCTAGAAAAGGCAAAACTATGGAGATAGTAAAAGGATCAGTAGGAGGAGGGATAAAAAGGTAGAACACAGGGGATTTTTAAGAAAATACTCAATGAGATACTACAATGGTGGATACATGTCACACAGTTATCAAACTTACAGAATGTGCAATACCAAGAGTGACCCCTAATATAAACTATGAACTTTGAGTGATAATAATGTGTCAATGTAGGTAAAACAATTGTAACAAATGTACCATTCTGGTGCAAAATGTTGATAGTGAGAGAGGCTGTGAATATGTAGGGACAAAGGGGTATATGTGAAATCTCTGTACCTTCCACTCTATTTTGCTGTGAACCTACAATTGCTCTTAAAAATAAAGTTTATCTAAAATATTGAAAAAATAAATGCAACCAGGAGCAAACTTGTCTCCTTCTCCGGACTCCTAATCTCATCACCATCATTCTCATTCTCATTCTTTCTTTATCTTTATCTCTTTCTCTCTCTCTTTCTCTCTCTCTCTCTCTCTCTCTCTCTCTCTCTCTCTCTCTCTCCCTTTCCTCCCTCCCTCCCTCACACACACACACACACACACACACACACACACACACACACACGTGTGTGTGAATGAACATAAACGCCATTCAAATGCAACAAGGTGCACCCTTGCCTCTCTTTTCAGCCATGCCATTCTCTCTCTACCCTATGCTTTTGAAACACTGATTTCTCTGCTCGGAATCTCCTTTCCCACCCCTGTGTCCCTGCTTAGTTTAATTATCTCTGACATAGCATCCACTCCCAGCTTGCCTGCTCTGAGACTCAGTTTTCCCCTGTTGAAATAAGAAATAATAATAGTGATGCCTATTTCATTGGTTATTATGAGGACTGAATGAGTTAATATGTGTAAAATTAATATATATACAAAAGAAAACATAGATGGTGGAAGAGGTGAGCTTCTGCAAGCCCTTTCTAAATTGCTCTGGCTTCCTCTAAGGTACATAGCAACAGATGATGTCACCGCTTTGCCCTCCTCCCACCAATGGTTTCTCATCACTTTCAGAATAACATCCAAACCCTCCCCATGGCTTATTCTGACTCTTGATTTCATCTTCCCACTCTTGGTCAAGCCATTGTAGTAGCCTCGCTATTTCCAGAACACACCAAGCATGTTCTGCTTCAGGGATTTTACGTGTGTTCTCTATTCTGCCTAACATATTTCTCCCCCACAGAGCTTCATGCCATCTCCTTCACTTCAGGCAGGTCTCAGTTGAAATGGCCCCTCTCCTGGAGACACCCACACGCACCCCTCCACCCCTCTGGGAAAGAACATAGCCCTCATAGTGCCTTGGGTTTGTGTAGCACTTACGACTAATGGACTTTCTTTATGTTTCCTTCTCTCACTAAAACAAAAGCTCTATGAATGCAGCAGGGACTCGGTTGTCATTATTGCTGTTTTCTTGGTACTTAGACTCATACCTAGTGGGCACTCAGTAAATTTGTTGAATGAATGAATGAATGTGCAAGTGAATTTCCTGATACAGTGAGAAAGAGAGGGAAATTGTCTTGGATTTCTTTCTAAATTTCCTCTCCAATTCCAGAAACCCACCAGCTACTCTAGAGCCAAGAGAATGAGCACAAGTTAGAGAACCACAAGCCCCATGGCTTATTAGCTGCATAGCTGTGGGCCTCAGCTACTTTACCTGCATAATGGGTACAGCCATAGCATCTACCTCAGCGCTATTGGGAGAGGTAAATGAGGGGACAAGAGGAAAGCACTTAGCCCAAGACAAGGCACATGGCTGTCATTACATGTTTCCCATGTGTAACATAATCTGAGAACCTGTTCTCACTCCTCCTGTGTCCTCCTCTATTTGGCATTTAGGAGATTTGCTCTGAATGTGAAAAGAAACTATTCAAATCCTACTTCCTCTTTTTAATGGTATAGCATTCACATCCTTACCCACTCCCCTGGGGATGTCTGCCCCCAAATAAAGGTTGTCAAACATTTTAAATGTTATTAAATTGTCCAGTAAATGGGAATGCCCAAAGCAGAGAGCCAGTCAATCAGTATTATTCAAGAGTTTCAAAATGACAGAAGGAAACCATTATTAGTTTTAAGAATATTGCATTCTCTCTCCCACACAGCCTTTATCTAAATCTTCATTTAATTGGCAGCCTTCAGCACTGTCAGAATTGCATTCTGAGAACCAGAAGAAGTTTTCAAACATTCATTCAATGTAATATGCTTGGCTCAAAACTACTCAAGGGGAAAGAAAGATCCTTTCTGCAAGGGATTTGGGGAATGCCATATCACTTTCACGTTAAGGGCTGGGGAACTGACCTTGAATCAAAAAGAAACCACCACCACTGCATAAACTCAGATATGTCTAAGGTTTAAGGCAGAGAGAACTGGGCCTGCTGTCTCCCCATACTACACAGGTGGCTCCTTGAGGCAAGAATTAGTCCCTTCCATCTCTGTAACCTCAGAACCTTCAGCTACCTGGCACATTATAGGCATGAAATAGATGTTTCTGGAATGACTAATGAGGATCTTTGTGGTTTTATGTAATAAAGGAAATCAGCTCTCTGGCCCAAGTGCTTTTATTCGAGTGATTCTCACTAGAGGCTGGGCTGGAAGAAAGACCTGATTTCTCCCCATCTCTTCCACTGACTCCCACCTTGAAGTTTATTAACAAGTCTCATTGATTGCATATCTCTTTATCTCTGATTTGTCTCCTCCTCTCCTCCATCAGTGCCTTGAATGGAGTGCCTTCCTCTCTGAGACAATTGCAAAAGACACCTAAATATTTCCCATCTTGCACCCCCATGCAGGTAGGCTGATTGTTGAAAAAACAAGACTTGACAGTGTCACTTTGCTGCTTAAAAGTCCCTTGTGGTTCCACTGTCTCTAGGACATTGTATTTATGAAACAGTCTGCCCCACCCCCTGCAGCTCCCTCCCACCCCCACAGCCCTACACACTGGGCTTCAGCCACATGGTAACTCACAGCTATCCCAAGCCCCAGCTGCCAGCTCCCTCCACTCCATGCCTTCCTTCCCACTGAGGCTTTGTGCAAGCACATCCCATTCCATTTTCTGTCTGCCTACTTCCTATTGATCCTTTAAGGCCCAGCTCAAACATCGTCTCCCACAGAAGGCTTTCCTCAAGGTCTTTCTCTGCTTTCTTCATCTAAGCCAAGCCAGTCTCTCCCCAGTGCTCACAAAGGGCCTGAAGCTGATAACACCTTATCTCTTTATTTTTCACTTGAATTACACTAAGGTACTATAGAAAGTATGCAAAAGTCTCGGTACATAGCTCAGTATTTTCCACAAGGGGCCATGCAAACAGCACTGAGTATAAGAAATAAAGCACCAGCTGGTGGTTTTCAGAAGCCCTCATCCTGCCTTCTTTACAACCACTTTGGAACACTGTCTGGAGGTCTATCAAAGCCAGAACCAAACAGTTTCCCAAAGAGATTGTACTTCCAAGTCCTTTCACCCTGTCTTGACAATGTTGACTGTCTTGTCTGTTTAGCCTTCTGAGTTATAAGGTCCTGGGGAGGGACTATAATTTAGTCACTTCCTTATCATCAGCTCCCATCACAGAACTGGCAAATGATGGACACTCTATAAAGTTGAAAGAACAAATGAGTGAATAACTGAATGAACAAATGAGAGAATGACTGACTGATGAATGAATGAATGAATGAGAAGGATAAAGAACATGCGCTCTCGGTTTGGACAAGAGCCTTGAATTTTTTATGACCAAGTGCTTTGTTAAATGAACTTTCCTCATTTAGAACCCACAGTTGTGACATGATTCTGGGATTCCCAATGGAACTCACAAAAGACCAGATGTCCTCTAGAGATTGTCAGAGGGGAAAAAATGACTTTAAAGGTCATCTGTTTTCATCAGAAAAAAAAAAATAAAACAAAACAAAACAGAATTCTAGGTAAATCAAGTCAGTTAAATTGGTTTGACAGCTAACCTCAGCAGCAAATGCAGCTTCCAGCATCTTACTAGGTTGGTTCATTTTCCAAGATCTGTGATTTTTAAATGAGGAGTAGGATCAAAGGTCAACCTTACCCCTGGAGCACAAGCTAAGCATGTGCTATAATCACATCACAGAGTGAACTTCAAAAGCCCATGGTGTAATGACGGCAACTACCTGTCTGTCTTTAAACCAGATGAATGGCTTTCTGATGCCATCAATCAGGAAAGAAGATATATAAAGAGCATCTGATCCTTATTTAACCAAGCTCTTCTCATCTTGTCATGAATAAAAAGCACAGGCACAATCCTGGCCCAGGTGAGAAATAGAACCTGCTGCAATCTGCCAGAAGGACTATTATTTTCCTGTAACCTTTCAGAGCCTGGGAGTGTCACTGGTGACAGCCCAGAATGACAAACCAATAGCACTTTTCCAAAGCACAAGACTCAGGGAAATGGAAATTCAACTCTACAATTTGATCCTTCCTTCTAGAACATTAGCCTTGCTTGGGACAATGATCTTCTTAGAAAGTCCTGTGACGTTAGCATGTTCTGAGACCTTTGCTTTGATGACTGTGACTAGCAGAGAAAGCTAGCAACAATAGGTTGGCCTAGCAAGTTGTTGCTATCAAAGTGCATATTGGAACTTGTATCCTTCAAGAAAGATGAAAAGCCCCAAATTTCCTTTGAAGGACAGAGCTGATCCTTCCTGAATTCCTGAAGTCATGTCTGATCTTCCCTCTAGGCCAGAATCACATTTCTAGCAGCCTGTTCCATACCAACAACCCATCCTAAAGCCTAAGGTCCATGGCCAGAATCACCCCCTTGCTGTCCCTGCTGGGAGATCACATGATGGTGTTTCTCCTATTGAAATGGAAAGGTACTAGTTGCAGAGAAAACCTACAGGATAGAATAGAAAGCTATAAGCTCCAGCTCTACCCTCCCTTGTGTGGCTTTGTTCCAGTGGCTTCCCCTCTCTGAATCTCAGTCTCTTTATCTATAAAGTGAGAAAATGACACCCTCCTGATTGAGAACTGAGACAATGCACAATAACCTCTTTTCTCCAGGCCTGGCACACAGATGGAATTTAATTAATAAACACCAGCTCTCTCTCTCAATAAAATTGTAACAATATAAAGTCAGGAGACCTGGATTTGAATCCTGTTCTGCCAATTATTCACTGAAGAAGACAGGTCCTCAGGCTCCATTTCCTTAACTGCAAAATAATATCCACAGCCTCCTAAGAGTCAAGTGAAGAGCAGTGAAGATGTTGTATATTAGCATCCCCACACACTGTGAACTCCTCAGCTATAAATGAGATGAATCATAGTAACTCCAATGCTCAGAGGGTTGAATTAGACACTGTGCATGTAAGTACTTAGCTGAGTGCCTGACAGATAGATGGTGCTCTATAACTGTTTGTTATTTTTTTAAAATTTAGTTAATAGAGTGTCATTTAGTTAAATAATAATTATTAGAGTGCAAATGATGATGGTTGTTCTCAGTCTTACCACCAAAGCTTATTAAAGTCCTATCCTTGGAGAAACTAGGTCAAGCTGACAGTGTCTCCCTGGGGCCCCTCCTTCCAGCAGGGAAAGGTGTCTAATAGGGGGTTCTCTTTACAACAACCCTCTCTCCATCAAAACTATGCAATAGGTAGAGACCAGCTATGCCAGATAAGGCTCATTAAAAAGAAAGAGAAAGCCCAATCTAGCCTGGCAAAGCACACTCTTCAATTTATCTGTTTTTGTTTACTTTTCTTATTTTCTGACTTAGATTGCTTGCTGCCTTGCCCCAATGGGCCTCCAACCATCCTGAACTAGATTCTTTTGAAGACAGGAGCCTTAGAGGGTAACTCTACTGCCTGGTGTGCAGACTGATTTTTACACTATGCAAAATCAGTCCTGGACATGCAATTTCTCCAAGGCTCAACTCTAGAGAGAAAGCTTCCTTGGCAGGTTACATGATTGCAAAGGGGAGGAGCAAGGAGAAAGCAGGCTGAGCATGATGCAACTTTCAGGCAGATAGTGCTAGAGAGGCAGGGGGATTTTGGAGGCGAGCCCACCAGAGAAAGGTGTTAAATTGAACCTCTTCGTCCTAATAGCAGAACATTTGGGGGCTAAGCTAATCCTGAGTCAAAATAGCCAGGTAGGTGTTGCACTCAGAAAGGCTAAGTGGCTGGGTTAATGAGGCTTTTAGGATCCCTCATGCCGAGTGTGCGGTGTGCAGACTTCTCCAAGCATCAATTATAAGAGCATAAAACTTTCTGGATCAGACAAAGGACAGTGAGTTCAAGGTACTTGCTGGGGTCTGATGAATCTTCATCTGCTCCCTTGGAATCATCAAGTGCTTCATTACTTACCTCCTCTAGCCGCTCTCTGGTGCCTTTGAAACTCCTAACTTTGCTTTAATGGGCAGCTTCTGTTTATTAACTCTTTGATCAAAAAGAGCAACGATAACAATTTTTAAAAAGTGCAACCCAATAAGCCTCATTTATTGCAAATTGCAGACAGTCAGTTTCCAATTAACAAAGCTAGCAAAAAATGACTGACATCGGAGAGCTAACCACTTGCTGTCCTGGGCAGTACAATGTTGAGACTTCAGGTGTACTTTCTCAGAGCATGTTCTTCAAGTGACTGAGTCTCAGTTTCTTGATCTATAGCTTGTGGCTGTTTCCTAGGAAATGGCATTTATTATGACAATTAAGGCATCAGGATTCCTGCCTAATTTGGATTTACAGTGGGCCAGGTACTATGTTTAGCATGTTATATGCTTGCTTCTGTTCATCCTTCTATGAAGCCTGTGAGATGGTGGTTATTACTGGCCTCTCCATTTTGCAGATGAGAGGACTGGGGCAAAGACTGTTATAGGATTTGCTCAAGGTCATAGAGTGGTATTGCTGAGACTCAAGCCCAGGCAGTCTGGTGTCCTCATTCTCATCCAATATTTTCTTTCCTTTTCCTTTTTCCATTTCTCCTTCCCTTCTCCTCCCTTTCCATTTGTTCTTTCACATTGCTCCTCCTTCCTCTTGTGGCATATATTCTTTAGGCTTATGTCTGTTTTTAATCCTACATTGCCTGACCAGTCATTTCATAGATTGCCCTAACAATGCCCTGGTCCCTCAGCCTCCAATGCAGCTTAAACCTACTTCCCATTATTTGAATCGAATGGTCTTCTCAAAAATAACCAGTGCTCCTGCCTTCTTCTTTTAGAATCTAGCCCTTTCCCTGGATTCTTTCCTTCTTTACCTTCTAAGGTATCTACAACTTCCTTCTTGAAATTCCCTCTTTTACTCTTTTGACATTATAATACTCTATATTTCTTCCCCTTTATGTGGTTATCAATCCATCCATCTATCCATCATACATACATACACACACTCATTCATCCATCCCTTCATCCATTCATTTGTCCATTCATCCATCCGTCCATCTACCCAAGCATCCATCCACCCACCCATCCATCCACTCATCCATCCATCCATCCATCCATCCATCCATCCATCCATCCATCCATCCATATATTCAGTTCAAATAAGAATTATCTGAGCTCAGATTCTATGACCTCAGACAAGTTGTTTTACTGCTCCGATTTACCATTACCTCATTTGTAAAGCAGAAGTGTTAAGAACATAGTTTATAGGATCGTTGTTAGGTTTAAATACAGCAGATGTAAAGAAAACTGGTTTAAACAGGTGCTCAATACATTTTGTTGTCGCATTGCTAATTTTCTCCCACTCAATAAGCCTTAAAATCTTGGGATCATTTCTGATATTTTTCTCTATCTTCATCATCCCATTTACCACCAAGCCTCTGAAGTTGTCCCTTTCCTCTCCACACTGCCTAAGACCCATATTAGCTTTACAAGCTGGATTTCTCACCTTGGGTCTTTGCCAATCCAATTTACCTTCCATACCACCCCCAGATTAATTTTCCTGAAATATCATTTCCATTATGTTATTCTCTTCTTCAAAACATCTGCCACCTATTTTTAGAAGTATTTTTTCTTTCATTTTTTCAAATTTATTATATTTTTTATTATAAATGTAATACACGCACATCAATAGAGATTTGAGAGGGGAAAAAATCACCCACAAACCCATTACATAAAGAAAACTGCAGTTAGAATTTTGATAAATTTCCTTTCAGACTCCACCCACTTTCCCATATATAGAGGCTTTTGTTGTTTAATAGGAACCCTACTCTACAATCTCCTGTTCGATATTAATTTCTCACTTATCTGATTTGTCCATGTCATTATTATCTTCATAACTATTCTCTTTAACAGCTGTGTAATATTCCATTGAGTCACATAACCAGTTTCCATTTGTGAGAAATTTAGCTTATTTACTTGAGAGCTAGGTACATGGCAAATACTCGAAAGATGTTGACTATTATTATGATTTCCAATTTGTGTTTTCGCATATAATGCAGAGAAGTGTTTCTGTGTATCTTTTTCTACATTTACTCTGTTTCTTTAACTTCTAAGATGTAAATTATTAGCCCAAAGGGCATTACTGTCTTTATGACTTTTGATACTATCACAGATGCTGAAGGCTTCCCACCCACCCCCAAGCCTACACCCCTCTGGATTTTTTTAGAGGGCTGGCCCAACTTCCAACTGTAAGAAGCCACACCTCTTTGCTGAGGGCTTTCTCTGGAGCCAAAGTCCATATCTAGCAGTCCAACAGTGCTCAAATTCAATGCTACCCAGAGTAGCCCCAAAACAATGCCCACCCAGATTTTTGGCATCAAGTCCAGAGCTCCCAAGATCTCAGGGAGAATGACTCTGAAGTATTCCACACTGGCTCCCAAAAGTCCCCACAGGAATTAAGTGTGGGTGTCCACAATAACAACTGAATGAATAACAAACCATTTACATGGTTGCCATCCCTCCCTTGTTTCACTTCCCCACACCCCTACAATTTTCCCTGGATCATTTCCCAGATGAATTAATTGCACTAAAGCTTCCCCATAGAGTCTGCTTTGGGGAGAAACTCAGACTAAGACTATGACACTTAGAGGCAACAACCATTGTCTGCTAAATCCTGTCTACTCAACTCCTCAAAGGACCAACTTCCATTTTCCAAGGACTTAAAACATTTGCTAGATCAAGACTTTACAGAGTTGTGTTGAATCCCAATCCCAGCTGTATCAGGTAGGTGTCATTGCCCTCATTTCATAAATCTGGTAACTGAGGCACAGAGAGGTTAGGCAACTTTCCCATAGCTACATGGCCCTGCAGTGGCAAAGCTGGGGTTCAAACTACAATTCCACCTTCCCCCAAGACCTGGGCTCTGAACCACCATGGTGTACTGCCAGGCACTGCCATGTAGCAACAGTAAGATCCTTTGGCGAAAATAATGCTGATGCTATTAATAGCTGTCATTCCTGTAGCACTGATCCAATTTCACACTGCATTCACATTCGCAGTCACACAGAAGTGTTTCCTTTTTGCCCCTGAACATGCTATGAGTATTTCTGCCTCAAATTTGGATTCATGTTTTCCTCCAACTTGTAAAATCCTCCCTTCCTTCTCTGTCTGGCTAAAAATTGTATTTTTTCCCCTATGGTCTTGATCCCATTCCATTTTCTCCTTACTCTGCCCACTTCTGCTAATGACATTCTGACTCTCCTTCTGACTTAGTTTCATCATCTGTAGATGGGGACAATGGAAAAACACACCTAATGAGTGAAAGCATCAAGCACAGTGCACACTTCATCAAAGGCAGATAACAAATGGGATCTGTGATACTATCGCCTTGATCTACTACAACATCTCCACTCACCACGCTCTAGACCTCAGCCTACTTCCATTTCTTTGGCACCACATTTCACAGACTGTTTCTAGTAAGCCAGTACTAATAAGTTAAAAAGTCATGTGTGCAAGGCATTAGGGAAAAAATTATCCAAAGCTTATAAACAAGGACAAAATGATTGATGAAAATATTCTGAATATTATTCAGCAACAAAAGCCACCATAAGCCTTGATTAAAGACCACGAACTTAGTGAAATGACTAGTGACTTGTCAATTTTTGTTCAGCAAGAGATAAAAATAATTTCTGCCTAGTAGACCAGATAACCTCAAAGTTTTGGTGTGTTGACCATTAACTAGTTTTTTTTTTTTTGCTAATTCAGAAATATCATACTAATGTTTTTTTGTCAAATTGCTCATAACTAGCTTCTAAATTATCTTTAAAACTGTCATGTCATCTTATGGTTTTCTCACAAATTAATAAATTAATGTTTATATTTACTCATGAACATGGTTTTACCTTTCAAAAAATTATACCTGTATAGTAGCTTGCTACTAGTTATTTCACAGACCCAGGATTAGATCCTAGCTTCCTAGTAATAACAGGATAGAGATAAAGGGCCTGTGTGTACTCTATGAAGCTCCACACTTAGACCGGGTTTTCTCAGCCTCACACTATTGACATTTGGGTTGGAATAGGTCTTTGTGGTGGGGGCTGTCCTGGGTACTGTAGAATGTTGAACAGCATTCCTGTCTTCTATTCATCCAAGATCCAGTAGCACCCTCTCCTCCGACAACCAAATATGTGTCCAGATATCCCCTGAGGGCACAATCACCCTCAGAGAACAATTAGTTTAGACTGTACTTCACGAGTAAAAATCCTAGACAGATATCAGAAGGATCAGCAAAGATCACAATGACAATGACACACAGAGAATTATTCTCAATGGGCTTCAAAACCCAATGGCTATAGACCTAGCTTTTATTGGGATCTTTCTTATAGACCCAGCAGTGTCAATGTATTTTTATCTATTCTTCTTTTATGTCTATAATCTCCATGAGACCAGCAACTGCAGCATCTGCATCTCTCTAGTTCACCTTAGAATTAGAATGCCAGAATCCTTAATGCCAATAGAATAGAATCTAGAATTTACTAAGTGCCAACAGTGGCTAGTGTATAGTAAAGTAATAAATATCTGTAGTTCAAGATAATATTTAAGCTGGAGCTTTAAGTCACTTTTAAGAGTTACTCATTTTTTCTTAGGTATCTTCCACAGGTACATAAAGAATACATGTTAATAAGTTATTGATTTTTCTCTTGTTAACCTACCTTTTTCTTAAAGAGTCCCAGTTAAAAATCTAACATGGGTAGAGGTAAAGTTTTGCCTCCCTTACACAGACTTCCTAAATGCCTCCCTGTCTCACCCCAAGTCTTCCAGTCTGCCTATATAGACAACAGCTTTCACTAAAGGCATCCTGTGAAACAGCTCAGAGCTTCACAGATGAAATACCCATGAGATGCAGCAACCTTCTGCCGCTACTCCTATATTACTGTGGTCCTCCTTTTGTAATCTTTGCCTTCTTCAGAGAAGCCAAGTTCTTGGCCCAGATGCATATTTGCCTCTTTCACCCACAATATCTGGTAGGTCTCCCCACCTCTCTGTCCTCACTCCTGCCCCTGCCCCCAACTCACTGGAGCAGTAGTTTGAAAACCTGAGGAACCCTCAGAATTTCCTGGAGGGTGGTTGTGTGAAGACACAAATTGCTGAGTCCAGAAGCTTTGACTCAGTAGGACTTGGGTGGAGAACCTGCATTTTGAACAAGCTCCCAGGCGATGCTGACACTGCTGGCCCAAGTTCTGAGACCCCAGAGTCCACACAGCTTGTTTTTCTCATGTGTTCTGTGAATCACTACTTCATGACAAACTCTATGCAAGAGTTTCCTAACTCCTGGGAGTTTGGGAAGGGCATTAGATATGCGTCTCCTGCAAAGCGCCTTTGAAACTCCAATGAACATTAACACCTGAGAGACATTTAGTTTTGAAAACAAAATACAACCTGGTTCACTTCTCTGGGTAAGTCCACAGTTTCCCAAAATATTGGCTCAGGCAATTCATTTTTTTCGAAACCCTTATTAACTCCCATAGAACAAGTACCTCTTCATAATACACTTCACAAACACTCCATTGGAAAAATGATGAGGAAGGGCTGAATCAGATATTAATGTGGTTCGGTATCATCCCCTGTTGTCACCTGGGAAGACTTTAAAAGTCATGGGGAGCCTAGCAGATACCTTATCACCCAGGAGTAAGCCACCTATGAGACCAGGTCTCAGCTAGAGCCCTTTCAATCCCCAGCTCCTGCCCCAGACCAAACTGCAGCTACTCACCAGGCTGGAGACTCAGGAAGGTATTTACAGTTTCTTAGCTTTGCCTTTATAAATCTTCATCCCCTAGGACCACAAAAAGGTATCCTGGGTCTGGTCAGGGGCAAGCCCTGCTTCCCTTTCCTATTGCGCTATGCATGGATAATGGTTTTGTCATTCTGCATTTTAAACAGGAAAGAAAAATAAAAACCATCAATCGAAGAGTGAAGGCAGAGAGGAATAAATTCTGTGTTTATGGGACTGGGAATCAAAGGAGGTCTAGGGAGGAGGAGTACTGATGGGAGGTTTTTTGGGGGCAGGGAGTCTTGATTTGGAAATTGCTGAGTGCTTAGTTGAAGAAGCAAGAACTCCTTCTCTTGCCTTAAACCTTAATTACATTCTCATTGCCAGGCTGAGGAATTCTTCAACTGAACCAGCCAAAGGGTGTCAAACATTCTTATTAATTTGAGTAAATCCTTTCAGCAATCTGGTTATCAATTTGAGTACAATAACAATTAGCATGTCAATTATTTTTTCTCTCTCTCTCCTTCCTTCCCTCTATCTCTCCCTCTCCCAACTCTGTCCCTTTCTTCTTCTCCCAGTATCCCTCTCTCCTCCTCTTCCTATCTCACCCTCTCACCTCTCTCCCTCCCTGAGCCACTTTGGTCATTGCTTTTAAAAGTCAGCCACACTAACACATCTTCTTCTCCTATAGTCTCTGGGTCTTACTGCCAGGATCCTATACCAGAGATACCTGGGCCAGATGGGGATAATAACCAGCTGACACAAAGATAGATCTTAGTCCACTTTACAAAATAGCCAAACAAAGCAAAGAACCATTGCTTTATTTTTGATGGGCCCAAGTTACCTGCAGCTCTGGATCACTAGAGTTGCTTTTACTTAATGAAACAGATATGAAAACTTGTGTGATTCAGGCCAAGAACAGCCTGGGTCATTTGCCAGGTGCAAGTTTCTCAGTATCTTTCTGCCTGTTTCTGATATCTAAAATTGAGGTACATGATAAGGCCCTTTTGAGGGATAGCCAAGTTAATAAAAGTAAAGAAGCAGAATGCCACTAGCATGTGGTCAACACCTATAGGAAGTGTTGTATGTGCTCAAGGATTGCACACACCAGGAGCTCTGAGATTAAACTGCCCAGCATTTGATTGTTTATTGAGACACACTTCACATACTATAAAGCTCACTGTTAAAATATACAAGTCTGTGGGCTTTAGTATATTCACAGATTTGTGTAACCATCACCACTATCCAGTTTCAGAACATTTCCATTACCCGCAAAAGAATTTCCACACCCATTAGCAGTCGCTCCCCATTCCCCAGACCTAAGCAACTACTCATCTACTTTCTTGTCTCTATGGAATTGCCTGTTCTGAGAAGTTCTTTCCATTTCATGGAATCATACAACATGTGGCCTTTCGTGTCTGGGACTGCCTGAATTTGAATTTCAACTCCAGAGTTCAAACGATGCGTGACATTTAAGTTCTCCCAGAATTTCCCCATCTGTGAGTTGGAAATAAAATTATAGTAGAACCAGAGGGAAAGGGGACGGAGGAGGGGGAAGGTAGACGGGGTAAAGGAAGTCAAATACGTGGTGATAGAAAGAAGTCTAACTATGCGAGGTGAACACACATTGTAAATATATATATGCCTTACTGGTAAAGTGTACAGCTGAAACTTATGGATTTCGTTAACAAATGTCACCATCAAAAATTAATTAATTAATTTAAAAAAATTATAGTAGATATACCATTAAGTCATTAGGAGGATTAAATATGCTAATTAATATATCTAAAGTACTCATTCAAGGCCTAGCTCACAGTAAGTACTACTTAGATGTCAAACCTCCATTATTGCTACTACTGCTATTATTACTAGTATGCTGTCCCTCTGCCCTAAGAATGTGACTGGTAGTGGGAATCTAAAGATAAATAGAGCACAGAGAACACAGCTCTTGCCCTCCCTAGTGCACAGCTTGGTGGAACTTGTATGATTAGGAAACCAGCTTAAAGTAAAGTAATAAAGTAAAGTCTTATCACTGCACATGTAATTAATAGAAATCCAACTCTTTCACCAAAAAAAAAAAGAAGGAAAAAGAACAATTTAAATCTTGCAATTAAATGCTATAAAATTATACCATGCATATATTCTTTATTATACGTTGTACATTGCTTCATGCATTATATATTGTTACATACTGATTACAGCACAGGGTTGCATACACAAAACCTCACACTGCAATTTAATGGGCAACTTAAGAGATTTCAAGGTTAATGACAACTCTCTTTGCCTTACACCTTGACTTTATAATATAACCCCTGAGTAAAATGTGACTCTATTGTATATTGACTATAACAATTCAGAATAATTCCAGACAAATGAAATCAACCAAAAACAGTCAGTTGAGTTGGGCATTAAGCTGCAATAGTTTCCAGTTGGTCAATGCCCATTTGCCAAAAATCACTTTTGACCTCCACAAGCTCACAGTGTCATTTTGAAAATAAACCATATAAGCATAATCATAAGAGGTTGGTGAGTGGCAGAACTGGGTTTGGGAAACAGATGGAAGTAATCTCTCACCCTACCAGCTGACAGGACAGGCAGATATGAAAGGGTTGTGCTCCTCCCTGCTCTCGACCATTCTTTTGCCTGCTTTGTCAGTCTCCATAGCACAGCACACATCACCACCTGACAGGTATTATATGTCTACCTGTTCATTTTTTATTATCTCCCCCTCAACCAGTATGGAAGTTTACCAGGGCAGAGACTTAGGGTACACCGTCCACTTCCATATTCCTAGTGCTGAGAAGAGTGTTGAGCACTTAGTGGGTGGTCAGTAAGATTTGTCAGTGAATGAAAGAATGAGGTTAACTGTTTAGACAAGCTCCACTTTTCTCCCATCTTCTGTTCCCAAAATACCCATAGTTTGTTCCTCCAACCTCACTTACTTGTTCCCTATAATTGTTTAAAAGTAGTGGGAACATATCCAAGATGAGGCCCTAGGGTAGCATTCTAGGGCTTTGGCATACTGGTACCATCTAGTGGGAAAGAGAGTATCTGCAGTTGAATACTAAAGCTAATTCAGAGAGTTTAAGAAGTAACAACCATAACTTTCCTTCATCATTAGTTCTACTGAGGAAATTTGTAGTTACACATAATGGTGGCAACTGGATTCTCTTATATAGTCATGCCCTACCCAGGGCATAGAATGCCATTCCAAGCACCTTCCATGCCTCTCCATCTTTATGATTAGGCCTTTTCCAAAGCCACAAAGGCAAAGCATGGAAGCACAGAGAAATTAATGGTATCAGGCACCACTCTGACAAATGAAAGCAGGGCATAGGTGGATATACACCCCAGCCTCCCATCCTGCAAAGGGACCATCTGAAGTGAGTTTTACACTGCTTTTCCATGGAGCCCCAGCAGCAATGAGCCCCAGTTACCCATGACAGTAACCAGCTCAATGTCACACACTAAATTGTCTTTCTTTCTTGTTTCACACATCTCGCTTCTGTGCCCTGGAATCATTTCCCTGATTAGCTCTCTGCATCAAAGCCTGTGTCGCCATCACTATTTGGATTAATTCAATCCAATATAGTGTTTAATACCAATATACATTTGAGTGGCAAGAAAGCTTTAAGAATTATAATCCAAATAATTACTACAAAAACCACAGTTTTATATGTTTTGGAGCTGAACTGAGAATTATGTTCCATAGTTGACTTCCGACATCTTTACCTTAATCCAAGTTAATATGAACTAATTCAATGATATGTAATCCCGAAAAAATAGTACAATTCTCATAGTGACAAGAAGTCAAAGGAAATGTATGTTCAAAGAGGACATACAGTTAGCCAACAGACATATGAAAAGATGATCAAGGTCACTAACCATCAGAGAAATGCAAATTTACTGATGATGGCTATCAAACAACAAGTGTTTGTGAGAATGTGGGGAAAAAGGCAAGCCTCATCACTGTTAGATTGCAAACTGGTGCAGCCACTATGGGAAAGTTTGGAGGTTCCTCAAAAAATTAAAAATAGAACTACCTTATAACCCAGCAATTCTACTTCTGGGTATTTATCCAAAGAAATCCAAAACACTAATTTGAAAAGATATATGCACTTCTATGTTCACTGCCTCCCTAGTTACAATAGCCAAGATATAAAAGCAACCATAAGTGGCCTTCAATAGATAATTGGATAAAGAAGATCTGGTACACATATACAACGGATTATTACTCAGCCATAAAAAATGAAATATTGGTAGAGGATTCAAGAAGACACAAAAAGGTAAATGTTGTATATGCTTCCTCTAGCGACCACACCAAAATTATAACAAAACTATAGAGTAACCAGTACAGGGAGTCACCAGAGGTCTGGCTGAACAGAAGCTCTATAGCTAGGTCACCTCAAATAACAGGTCACTTCAAAACAGTAGGAGAGGCAGAGACACAAAGTGGCCTGGTTCCCACTACTGCATATGGTGACTGAGAATCAGAAGGGCTATCTTGGCTACAGAGCCACCTCCTACACCTGAGGAGCAAGGAGTCCTGTCCTGGCCACACACTGGGCTCACAGCCTAGGGTTTCATTGCTGGGAAGAGAAGTCCCCACAACCTCTGGCTGTGAAAACCAGCGAAGGTTTCAGCTAAGATGGAGGGCTGCAGGAAGTGGAGGATTTCCTCTTAAAGGGCCTATTCCCAGCCTTACTCACTGACAGACTTACTCACTCCAAGCTCCAGTGGCAGCTGTTCAAGGGGTGTCAGGGACATATGGGAAGGCACTGAGCTGTTGGGCTTCAGGGCGAATGCTGGAGGAGTGGCTGGCTCCAGGAGAGGGGTGCAGGCAGAAGACACTGTTCCATTGTTAAGCTCTTCTCTCTCCCAGCCTGCAGACACAAGCGCCATCAAGCCAGGTAACACAGGTCGCTCAACACAGGGGATTCCCTGAGACTCCACCTCTCCCAATGTGTGCGCCCACCCAAGCCATTTCCAGTAATTTATTCCATACAAATGAGCTATCTTGGCTTCTGCTGCGAACTTTCATAAAATATCTCAAAGGCTCACAAAATCCAAACAAGCAGCATCTAAACTTGGCATGCCCTGTACCTCTTGCTGAGCAGACCCAAGCCCAGCACCAGTGGCAACTAGCCTCAGTTACTGACTTGGCCCCTTGAAGCACCTATATGCCCAGCATGGGCAGCAGCCACATACGGATTGCTTAGTGATTCTTACCAGGTGGCCTCAGAAGTGCACATGTTTTGGCTTAACTTGGCCTGCAACTAGACCCCTCTCAGGTCTATGCCAAGAGGCTACACAGCACACCTACTACATCAAGCCATTCTACTAAGACTGGAAGACTTAGGAACCCTACCTAATACATAGGAACCTACACAGCAAGGCAGTCAGTATGGGGAGACAAAGAAGCATGTCCCACTTGAAAGACAGAACAAAGCTCCAGAAAAAGACAAGCAAAATACATATGCAGAGTTCAAAAAACTGGTTATAAGTATGCTCATGAAACTTAGGGGAAGAGTAGAACTTTAACAAAGAGATTTTTAAAAAATGGAGATGGAAAATATAATAGGGAGCCAGTCAGAAATTAAGAATACAATATCTGACATGAGGAGTACATTAGGAGGAATCAACAGAGTGGATGAAATGGAGAATCAAATCAATGACATGGAGGATGGGATAACAGAGGACACCCAATCAGAATAGCAACAATGACAACAAAAAGAACCCCCCAAAATGAAGGTCATTTAAGAAGCCTCTGGGACAATGTCAAGCATACCAACATTTGCAACATAGGGGTTCCAAAGGAGAAGAGAGATAGAAAGGAATTGAAAAATCTATTTGAAGAAATAATGATGGAAAACTTTCCTGATTTGGTGAAAGAAATAGATATACAATCTCAGGAAGTTCAGAGAGTCTCAAATTCTAAGATGAATCAACAGAGGCCCATACCAAGACATATCATCGTTAAAATGCCAGAGGTTAAATAGAAAGAGAGAATCTTAAAAGCAGCAAGAGGAAAGCAGATAGTTACCTACAAGAGAATGTCTTTAAGACTGTCAGCCAATTTCTGAACAGAAACTTTACAGGCCAGAAGGGCTTGAGACAAAACATTCAAAGTGATGAAAACTCAGGACCTACAACAACGATTACTTTACACAGCAAAGTTATCATTTAGAATTGAAGGACAGATAAAGAGCTTCCCAGACAATAAAAAGCTAAAGGAGTTCATCACTACCAAGCCAATATTACAAAAAATGTTGAAGAAACTTCTTTAAGAAAAAAAAAACAAAACAAAAACGTGTATCAAAAATATAAATAAAGAATGGCAATAACTACATATCTATCAATGAGTATTTCAAATGAAAAAGAATTAAATGATCCAATCAAAAGATAGGGTGGCTGAATGGATAAGAAAACAAGACCCTTCCATGTGCTGCCCACCAGAGACTCACTTCAGATTAAAAGACACACAGACTAAAAATAATGGGATGGGAAAAGATTTTTCATAATGGGCATAGAGGGTAATGTGCTGAGTGGAGTAAATCATATAGAGGAAGACAAATGCCATAAAGGACAAAAGAACAGACCAACAGAAACAAACTCATAAATACAGAGAACATTTTGATGGTTACCAGATAGGAGGTGGGTTGAGGAGGTGGGTGGAAAAAGGAGAAGGGATTAAGAAATACAAATTAGTAGTTACAAAATAGTCATGAAGATGTAAAGTCCAGCATAAGGAATATAGTCAACAATATTGTAATAACTAAGTATGGTGTCAGATGGGTATTAGATATATCGGGGTGACCATTTCGTGATTTTATAGGTGTCTAATCACTCCATCGTACACCTGAAACTAATATAATATTGTATGTCAACTTGAATCAAAAAATAAAAAATATTATTTAAAAAAAAGTACAAATTGGTAGTTACAAATACAGGGATGTAAAGTACAGCATATGTTATTATAATCCATAATTTTGTAATACTTATGTATAGTGCCAAGTGGGTACTAGACTAATCAAGAGATCACTTTATAAGTTATATAAATATCTAACCACTTTGCCATACTAATATAAAATAATATAAAACTAATATAAAATAACATTGAATGTTAACTGTAATTGAAAAATCTTTAAAAAAAAAAAAAAGAAAAGAAAAGAACCTTCACTGGTTGGGGCTGTGTCAACATGTGATGCCTGGAGCTGCAGCAGCCACCTTTCACCTGTGAGGGAAGGTTTTGAATTGAGAGTGGCAGAACAGAAAAATGGGAAGCACTTGGGTCTTTGGTGAAATCATAAACTGGTGAATTAACACTGGAAAGCATCTTATCTTTGGACTTCTTTTGTTGCTATATGATAAACACTTACTTAATGTTTGCGCCAAAAAAAAAAAAAAAAAAAAAAGTCCAGTCTCTCTGGTCTCTGCCCTAACCCAGTTTCCCAGTTTGAACACTGGTAAGGTGGCTAATGGTTTCAATATGGGATAGGCAAACTACAGTCCAAGGGCCAAATTCAGCTCTGCCCGTTCTTGTAAATTACATTTTATTAGAATACGGTCCTGCCCGTTTGTTTACATAATAGCTGTAGCTGCTTTTATATTGCATAGATAGCATTGAGTAGTTGCAAAAGAGATCATATATTTACTCTATAGCTCTTTACAGAAAAAGATTACCCACCTGTGCTTTAAATCACTGGTTGCCATATTTTTGGATTCCCAAAAGCAAAATTTCTAGAAATACAATAGAAAATGTACAAAATTTTGCTGACAATACTTCACTACTAAGGGCAAAACTGCCCTCTGTTTAAAAACCAACTTCCTTTCCCAAATAATAGGACATTTTATCCCTAAATGAACTGTGGGGATGAACTTTCCATCACAAGAGACGGCAGTGGATAAACTCAGAACAAATGCCAATCCATTTTAATTTTTTCATAGCACTATCACTATCCAAAATTATCACATTTACTTATTTTTGTTATTTACTGTCTATCTCCCCCACTAGAATGTAGACTCCACGAGAATAGGCAATCTTGTCCTTCGTAATCACTGCTGCTTACCCAGCGTCAAGCATCATGCTTAAGATTTAGTTGTCGATTAGTAAATATTTGTTAAATGAATGACTTAATCAAATATGGAATGTATAGGTTGGGGTGCACAGATAACAAACATCCTGAGAGAGGCAGGCATCAAGGCCACTGCGTGGAGTGGCAAGGAGTGGGGCGAAGGGAGAGTACGAACATCAACCAGCACACAGACTCTGTGAGTGCTCACTGCTCTATTGCCAGTACATAAAATGATGCCAGGCAGAGAACAGGCACTCAGAAAATGTTCACTCAACCAATGACTACCCTGACTCAAGGCACATAAATTGAATTAAAAAGAAAAAAGAAAACTCTTCTGATAAAACAGAACTAAACTTCAGGTTAGATTCAGTCCAGTTGCAACTCACTATAGATCTGTGTCTTGATATAGTTACAGAGTGTATATTTCTCATTTTCCAATGGATTGGTGAAAACATTATTGCAGACAGTAGAATTCAGGAAACACTAGTTTAACCAAAGAGTTCCTTGGCACTCCTAGGGAGGAAGGCCATCCAGGCTTAGGGCTCAATAGCAGGCAGGAAACTAGGAAAATGTCAGAGAATTTATCTATATATTGGAAGCTTCAGAGGAGGCATAACTGGAGCTGGGAACTGGCAACTGTGTTCTTACTGGGATGGCCATTCTTGCTGGGGAAAGCATGCAATGTGGGTGGATTGTCTGTCCCAGTCAAAAGCAAGGACTCAGAGACAAAGAGAGCATATGACTGTGGGCTAACTCAATCCTGAAAGTTGTAGCCAGTAACCCAGACGGGGGTCAAGGTCCCAAGACCACTTTAAGAGACCAGGAATTCAAAAATGGGGTCACTGCAGGCAGCCATCTTAACTCTAGGAGAGCCAGAGTACAAAATGGTCAAGGGAGAGAATTTTTACATCATTTGAGGGGATAAGGGAAGAAGCTTATACACTAATGAAATGCTTAGGAAAATGTACATGCACAACAGTCAGAAATATAAGTTCAAACATTGGTCCCAGTTCTTAGTGGCTGTGTGGCCTTAGGGAAATGACAAACCACTCTGAACTTTTTTTCAATATATATAAGATGGAGATAAGAAAAGTTGACCCTAAGGGTTGCAGGAAGTATTTGAGATAATGTATGCAACTGGCATACAGTAGTAAATGGTATAGCACAGTAAACTTACTCTAATGATTTTGATATATTTTGAATAATAACCATCATCATAAGTGCTCATGATGCTAGCATGCACACCCAGACACATACTGCCCTGATAAAGCCTCCTGGGAGACAGATGCTGGGAAGACATATCTAGAAGATAAGACCCCACCATATTGAATGATTTTATGAGGCATGAAACCCCCAAGGGAACGATCTTTGGGCAGCTACCAATATGGGCATTGGCAAATCCTTCTCTAGGGAGTAAATGTCATTTTTCAAAAGCCCATGAATTTTTAAGTATACAAACATGTTTTTCCCTCTAAGTTACTCAGATGTTCAAAGCAGAGGTCCCACGGTACCTTCAAGCCAAAAAGTCCCTTGGAGTACATTGCACAAAAGTTAACACAACCGACATTCCTAAAGCCCCTAGCATTTCTCGGTCATGAGATAAAGTCATGAGCACACACTCGCTTAATTCTCACCAGAATCCGATTGGGCAAGTATAGCTATTCTTTCTCTTTGTTTAGACACAAGAGGAAACAGAAGATGAGGAAAATAAAGTAACTTATATGAGTTCGCACGACATGCAAATAGCTAGACCAAGATTCAAACTCACTTCCCAAAGGATTAGAAGTCTCACTTAAGCTCGTAAGTAGTCTAAGACCCACACTCCTCTGGAGCCTAATAGACTATAGGCAACATCATTTTCCCTTGAGAACCAGAACTGTGTTGTATTTATCTCTGAATCCCCAGATTGCCAGCATTCTTGGCACTTGATAGATATTAAAAATTATGGGAAGAAAAAAGAAAAGATAGAAAGAAGAGAGGGAGGGCACACCAGTCCTTTCAATACCATTTTAGCCTCTATTGTTTCCTATTATAATAGTTACCAAATTATTATTTCAGCTATTTTCTTCTTTCTTATTGGATGCCTTTAGTAGACTGCAAGCCGCATGAGAGCAGAATTCATTTCCATCATGTTACTATGAATTCCCTAAAGTACCTCAATAAATACTTAGCGAGTGGACAACTGTACATTCCTCACCTTTTGAGGATAATGTAATTGCACTGCTGGATTTTGTTGTTGTTGTTTAAGAGAGCCGGTTGTTAAACATTTACTAGCACACTCACTTGAAGATTCTACTACTACACCTAGAAACATAAAATCACCAAGGCTATATCCAATATGCTTAAATCAAGGTTTGTTACCATTCGCAAAGTGATTGCTGAAAGCAGTAGATCATTATTTGCTCCATGTAAGAAATATTTCTAGTGCTGCTGATGTTCAAGAAACGATTAAAGGGCTTGGCAATGTTTCACTCAAATATCTTTTGCATGGAAATCCTCAGAGATTGGTTAATTATAGAGGCTACACATCAGTCTCTCTAGTCAAGGGCATTTCCAGGTCCCCACGGTGCCCACCTCAGATGCAAGCCTGGATTAGATCTGTGGGTATTAGGGTTACTGGGGCCCGATACCTCTCCTGAGGATCATTCCTGCAGCCTGGCTAACGCCCCCATGGAAACAGCCCTCAGACACTGCTTAAGATGTCAAACACCTGGGTTCCTCCTTCAAGTAAGTGCCTCTAGCTTCAGTCAATTGAGAGTGAGAACTCAAGCTTGCATCCGTAACCCCTCCCTGGCCCTCACTCTGCCATCTCCAAACACAGCTACCAAGCTGGCCAAGTTCTTCCCTAACATCTCTTGGATGCTCTGAGTAGAGTATGTGTGAAGTCTCTCATCTGCACTACCACTCCCTAGTCTAGATTTTTCTCATCATCTCAGGCCTAGACTGGCTTCTCCCTTCCACTTGTACCCAGTTCCAATCCATTTGCTACAATGAATCCAGGTGAGGTTTTTAAAATGGAAATCTGACCTTGTCATACTATATCCTCCCCTCACTATGGCTGGCCATTTCTCCAGGACAAACACTAAAGTCCTTGCAGGGTTTGACAAGGCCCCAGTGGCTCTGGCACCTCCTAGCTGTTCCTCATAGCACCTCTTTGGGCTGTGCAATGCTTCCTTCTGCCCAGAGGCTTCCCTTCTGCCACCCACTCCCTCAAGTGTTCCTTTGTCTATAACCTCACTAATCCTGCGGACTATGACTTGAGCATTAGGCTATCAGGGAAGTCTCCATGATCCTTCATCTGGATCTAATGCCTTTCTTATATTTTTCATTCATTTATTCACTCATTCACTCATGTTTCCTGAGAGCCTACTATATGCCAGGCACTACTCTAGGCCCTGGGAATACAGAAGTGAACCACTCAGACAGCAACATGTGCTCTAATGGAGCTTATATTTTAGTGGAGAAAAAAAGACAAGGCACAGACAAGGAAAATATATAGAATGGCATGACCTCATCCAACTATGTTTCCTTCCATCATAGCAGTTGTCTCTGTTTTGAATCATTCATTAATTGATTTCTATCTTCCCTACCAGGGAATCTCTTGGGTCTGAGCCCCAAGAATGCAGAGACTGAGTCAGACTTACTAGCAACTGTACCCTGAGAGCACAGTAGGTCTTCTATGGATATCATAGCTATTTATTGAATCCATTTGGTCCCAGGTGAACATCTCTGAAGTCAAGTTCTTTGAGTGCTTGGGGCCTAGGAGGGACAATCTCCAATGATGTAACCCTTAATGCCTCCTTGCAGCCTCTCTCACTATAACTTTGAGTCAGAGCAAAAGACAGCACACTTTTCCTGTAAAGGGCCAAATAGTAAATCTTTTAGGCTTTGTGGGCCATATGGTGTCGACTCTGTTATAGCACTGTTGTTATAGTACAAGCACAGCCATGGACAATTATATAAACAAATAGGTATGGCTACGTTCCAATATAAGTATTTATCAAAACAGGCTGCAGGCAGTAATTGGCCCATAGGCCATGGTTTGCAACCCTTGAGTCAGTTGATCCCAGATGCCCAGTAGCTTATGGTGCTGAAGCACAAGAGACTCCCGCGACCCTGTCCCGCGCCCCACCAAGCCAACTATGGATTCTGCTGGCAGGTCCAGCAACTTTCCGCAGACCCTACATTGATTAACAGGGAGATCATCACACTCAAGCTTCAGGCATTTGCAGGTACAATCTCCTGCAGCACATGGAAGAGCAATTCCCTGCCACTCCCAGGAGAAAGAAACTTTGGCCACAGAAATGGAGGCTGCCACGTTCTTTGCAGGGTCCCAGACTCCTCCAGAGGCTGAGCTCATTTCCTGTCCTGCCCAGGCATGTGTCAGGGCTTCTCTCAGCTGAGCAGCTGCTGCCCTCCACCCTAGCCCAGCCTGCGCTCAGCTGGGAGACACAGGGGCTTTGTGCTTCTGTAGCAGATTGGATGACGCGCAATGGGCCTTTGAAATGAGACATGACATGTCAAAACCTGCTGATGCTAATGCTAATTTTCAGGAATTTGACTTCTGTTGGCAACTGACAGAGGAAAAACAATCAATTTTTTTTTGTCTTTGTATGTAGTTATATTTATCCTGATCTTTAGGGTCTGTAGCTATGGAAAACGAGTTATCTGAGGCTTACCTGCTGTTATGGGATGAGTGGACAGATTTGTCTAGTATTTACAGAGCCAGAGAACATTAATTATAGCATTAACACTATGTGTAGACTGTGGTGGGTGTTAACTGTTAAAAACAATTACGAAAACATCACACAAACTCCAGTTGGTGCTAGGGGTAACAATATCTTGCATATAAAAGTACTCTAGGCAACAAAGCTATAGATCTAACATTACCCTGAAGTTACAAATGCTCTGTTAGCTCAGTCCTTCCAGAGTCCCCTGCAGAGCTAAGTACAATAAGTATTGTGATGTTCTGATTATACTCATACTGTTGGTGAGGAACACTGTCAAAATGATAAGGCTCAGGGTGTCACTGTACTCCAAGGGCAATGATGCTCTTGGTATAACACTATGTACAGTGCACTCAGGCCTACATATCCTCCGGTGGTGCAGAACCTCTTGGTTGCTGATACATAAAAATGTTTGGGCATACCAACACTCTGGTATTCCACCAGTCAGTCTGACACAAAGTTGCAGTGTGTTACTTCTCTATTCTACATGGAACAATGGCCTGGGTGTTGTGTTATGTTGCTTTGGGTATCCCTAGTTGCCCAATGTCACTGATGATAATAACATTCTCAGGGAGAAGGTGTGGTCCCTTGGTTCTTTCAAAGTATTCAGTGGATTTCAACCAAAGCAATCAAAAAGAGGCTAGTCCCTTCCTTTTGAAATAGCCTATCACTGAAAAACTGACTACATAAACTTGATCAGGCCTCAAAATTTGTGAAAGCAGAAGTTTCCAATGCAAATGGGAATCAGGGCAAGTGGGTAGTTAGTGAGTACAGTGGGCTGGGTGGTAGCAGAGAGTGGTGGGATTGTGGCGAACTAAAGAGGCATGTCCTGCCTAAAGGGGGCGGTAGGGACCTTGAAGTGTGGCCTTGTGGAAATGCAGCTCTAGGGTTACCTGACCTTCTGATATTTTTAAAAAATGCAAGAAACCTAGATTTTTTTAATGTACAATTTCTCATTTTTCAAAACATTTGGGCCAAAGAAGGTACATCCATGAACTACATTTGGCCTGTGTCTGCTACTTTGTAACCTCTGCCTAGAAGCCAAATTTGCAGAATTGGAATGGATGGACTTCAGCACCCATCAAGCAGACATCTTGAGATTCAATTTGCTAAGCCAAAGAGTGACACTTCACCTCCCTGAACCCTGGCTCAGTCTGTATTACAAGTATGAAATGTCATTTCTTTCTTCTCTAGCCTGCCCTTAGCTGCTACTTCTCAGTAGAGAAAGAAATTGCTTCCCACCCTAACCCTAGAAGAAGCTACTACTTAGTGCCTGGAGAAGTACAGGGACTCCTAAAATCCAGCTCACATTATTTGTATGATATGTTCAGGTAGAGGGAGCCAGGCTGAAGTCCCTAGGTGGCTGCAAAGGAGACAGGCTGTGGGGAATTGTATTGGCAGCATCCTTCAGGAGGGGCAGATTCTACAAGGCATGTACACACCTTGCGGATGGCTAAGTGAAAACGATGTCAAAGCCACTGGTCACTTGATTTGATTCTGCCCAACTGATTATTGTAATTGGATGACAGACTGATTTTTCCTTCTCCTTTTCAACTAGTGTTGGTGGGTGAGCAGATCTGGCCCATGATTCATTCTTCTGGGTCGTTACCCAATGGGGAATATTCTCTATCTCCTTTCACAGGCAGAACTGTGCCTGCCGTTTGGCTGCCTAAAGCATAAAACCAGGTCCAACTGAAGTCAAATGCCAGGAAATTTCAGTATTTCCTTGCATTTCATATTGTATTGTCTACAAAGGTCTTTGAAATGTTCCCTGCTCTAATACTCAGAGGGGAAACATAGTTGAAGAACAAAATAGAACAGAAGCAACTATAGTAGGGAGAAAAAGGTGGAAAGAAAGAAGGAAAGATACTCACTGCAAAATGACAGAATTTCTCATGGGGGGGGCTTGTAGCAAATAATTGGGAATAAGGAGACTAGTTTGGTTTTAATGGAGCTGCTATACTGAAGTTCTTTAAAATATGAGTTGTGGATTCAGAATTTTGTAGTGCTGTGAATGGAGCCCTCTTCTGGAGAAATTTTTCAACAGCTATTAAAACAAGATCAAAACACACAGAGATGGACACAAACACATACATGCAGAGAAACAGGAAATAATGTTGGTTATTTAGATGATATGTCATTCATACGTGAATCGAATCCAGTTTGTTCTTTTCCTTACCTTTCATCAAATAGAAATTAACTCTACTCCTTAAGGAACTATCTTTTGGAAGGAGAGAATGAAAAAAAAAAGGGGTACTCTCAAGAGCCTAGCTATATTTTTACCTAAATAGTAAACTTTGAACTGAGATCCAATGTACAATCTAAATGCTGGTACTTTTAGAAAATGCAGTTATTGAGTATATTGGTGTGTTGGGTGATTTCATTGTAACACATAGAGAATAGTACCAGAGGAAATAGATTTTATTTAATGGTAAACCCAAGTGCTAAAGATAGAAAAAGAGAGAAGGGAGAGAGACAGAGAAGGAGAGATTAGCTAAGATGACTGTGAGGGCTTTTAATATAGACTGTGGCATTACATAAATTCCAATCACATATTTAGCCTTGTAGTTTACTAAATCTCATTGGGGACTTGCTAAAAAAAATTATTCAGACGCATTAACTCTACACTTTGATTTCTCTCACCACTTAATATCTCTGTTCTCCTTGGCACTTTCGAAATCTTACAGGCTATCACATGGTGAACTCTGATCAGGGCAGGCTTGCCCTGCAACTCTCGGTCTTTTCTCGTCATTAAAAAAGTTCTACAAATAAACGCCACCTTTAAAATAGAATATACAAAGTTGCAAGGGGACCAGAAAACATTTATTCTCACTTAAAATCCTGAAAATCAAGGTTCTGACTCTTAGAACGAACTAGCATTTTAAATGAACATCTCGGAATTCTGTGGAACATTTTTAGTTACTCCCAAGTGACTACTCTCTAAACCTGAACCACTCCCTAAAATTTTAATTCTTGGGGATTACTTATTCATTGTTAGAACTTTGGGCTGGTTATGATAACCTAATAGGGGGAAAATAATATTACAGTGGAATTTCTAGCTCATGCCTCTCTTGCTTCACATTCAATATTTATTATACCCAAATTCCAGAGGCCACTTCTGGGACAGCCTTTCCCAAATGCCCCAGGGGAGAAGAGAGGTGACTGTTCCTCAACTTTGCCAGCTTCCAGCCATTGTTGCTTAGAATTCGTCATCCCTCTTCCAAAATGTCTAAAACAGCAACCTAGCCAATAAACTCACAGAGACTGGCGGCTTCCAAAGCAGGACCCAGCGTACTACAACTGAGGTGGAAAAACACACACATGCTTGCCTGAACACCACTAGGGCTGAGTGACTAATTTGCCTTATTACATTGTTTTTCCCTTTCTACTGTTTTCTATTTCAGGAAAGTTTGGTTTTTTTTTTTTTTTCTTGTTGACTCACAGGTTCCAAGACTTTCCTCACTTTTTATACTGTGGCACACAGAGTTCTGCACTTGAACCTCTTTCTGGTTAAGTGAAATGCACCAAAATGATTTCTCTACAAGGTGCTCTTGCTATCAGGATATCAATCACTATCCTAATGTGGACGTTTGCTCTGATTATGCATAACAATCTAAGAAAGAAATAAGCTTTTCGCAGTAAAACCTCTGCTCCTCCGTTCTAAAGAAACTGAGCAAGTGGGGAGCCTTCAGAACCCACCTGTGCCACCTGCGCCCTGGGTGAGGAGACACACCAGTTGCTTTGCAAAAGCCATCAATGTGAGAAAGCCCATACTGCATAGGGATTGCTGGGTGCTGTCATGTAGTCTGTCTCGCTCAAAGGGAGGCATAACTTTGGAATCTAAGCTGAGGTCAAAACATGCTCACAGAGAAAAGGACTGTAAAGTCCTGGGTGAGGCAGTGGCAAGTGCTCCCAGACACCAGCAGCTCCCAGTGTGCCCAGACTCATGGTAAATGCATTACCTAGGACATCCTGTTGAATGCAATCCAATTTGCCTAGCAATCCTAGGAAGGTGATAAGATTATTTTACAGTTGAGAATCTGGAAGCTCAGAGAGGTTAAGCAAAGTGGTACCACTACACTAGCATATGGCAGCGAAGATCTGTCTGAATCAGAGGCATGCTCTCAGCCACCTAACTAAATTGGGATATATATAAACACATACAATCTCAGGGGTAGTTAGAGTCCAGAAAATCTGGAACACTGTTCACAGACAGGCATAGGGTTTCTGGCAGGACTTAAGGCTACAGGGACCCCGATAGAATCAGCCAGCAAAGCCCTGGTAGAAGAGGAGTGTAACTGAATGGGGGCTGTGTTCCAGGGAAGAAGGAAGTCTGAGTGGGGGAGGAGGCTCGGCAGCCAGGCACCTTACTCTGCCTCCAAACACTATCGCCCACCCCCCCCCCACTCCCCACTTTGAGTCATTTCCATGGTCACTGCGTTCCTGGGTTACTGGCCCATTTCCAAAATCTAACTCCAACACTTATCCAGCAATGGTCTCCCCTTAGAAGGCTGCACTGCCTCTCTACATCCTAACCAGCCCTGCCTGGGACTCTACTGCCTCACCTCCCTCTCACCATACGCTCACACATGTGCTTCTTCCCCTGGCACCCAGGAATCTGGCCAGGAACTAAACACCCATTCCTAGTGCCCCAAGGCACTCCCTGTCTCCTTTTCTCCTCTCTGCCTGGCGCTGCCTTGATCTTACTCACCCACTTGTAGGCTGCCAGCTCATTCCAAGTCCCACAAGCTGCCAAGGAGGCCTTGGGGTACTAGGTTGTGGTGCTCTCAGAAACCACAGGCCCCAGAGCAGGGCTGGGCGTGCCCCTCAGTCTCCAGCACCTCAAGTCTGGCCTCCTCCGAGTACTGCTTTCCTGCATACAAACTTCACAAGATCTCTAAGATGCAGAGGTGGTGGCTGGAGGACCGTGCCTCCATGCGCGCCCCACCCCCGCCCCCAATCCCCTTGCCCTTTCCTCTAGCCGCAGCGCTCCGCGGGTTAACAGGCAGCTGCAGCCAGGGTGGGCAAGGCTTGAACTTTTCTCTGCGCTCGGCTTGGCGCCTGCCGGGGAAGGCAGCAGAGGCGGCAGTCGGGGCTTAGGGCCGGATCTCCTGCTGGCTGGACAAAAGGGGAGAAGGGGGCTTGGGCCTGCGCCCTGGCGGTGGCGACGCGCTCTGGTCCTTCTAGCCCGCGGTTGGGGAGGGAAAGGACCCCTATACCGGCGCACCCCGCGCCATTGCCTGTGAGCGACAGCAGCAGCCGGGCTGCGGCGCACGGCTGGCCTGAGGCACCTTCCAGTGCGCCACCGGGCTGGGTGAGGGGGCCCGGGAGCTCCGGGAGTAGGCGATGTCAGGCCGGCCACTCCAACGGTGGAGCAGCCTTCCTTCCGGACCCGAGCGGCGCTTCCCCTGCACCGCGCTTCGCTAAGGAAAACCAAGACTCATTGGAGTCGTGTCTGACTGAGTCTTTCTCCAAAGCTTGAGTCTCCGACAGAAGGCGAATCAAAGTTACCCTACTTGATGTAGCCGTAAATGTCGCCTCTGCTTGCAAAATAAAGGACTCGGGAGCATTCTCTTTCTCCCTTGAAGGAACACACACACACACACACACACACACACACACACACACACACACACACACACACACGCCAGAGCGGGAAACAGTCCCCCTACCCCCCACCCCACGCCCCTAGGATCTCCAACGCTGGAATGACCTCCCTTCCCTGTCTTTAACGCTACTCAAGGAGTCCCCCAGCTCCCCAAAGCCCCCTTGCTATGCGATCGGCATGCAGAAACGGGGCGCGGGGCGCGCCCGGCAGCCTCTATTCCCTACCTGGGACAGGAGAACGCACAGGACGAACGGAGTTCTAGGCTGCATTTTGCCCGACTAGAAGCTCCCGGCGGCGTTTTCATTCATGCACGCGGCCGCACTGAGCATATTTTCCGTGGGAGCCAGGCTTTGAGGAGAGGCTCTGCCTCACCAGCCAGCCAACTTCCCAAATAGATCAGCGGCAGCATCACGAAAGCATTGGGTAGAGGCTGATGACCAGGACCAATGGCTTTACAAGACGGATTCCTTCATAAAGCTCCCTCGTTTTGCATGGCAGATACGGGGCGAGCACCTCGCATACGGGGCGAGCACCTCTGAAGAGGCAGCCCGTTTGCTTTTTTGGACTGTTGGGGCCCAGCCTCACAAATCACGCTGTGTAACGCCAGCCGATTCCACTTTTACAGAGAATGGAATTGCACTGGGGACTGGCGGCCACTTACAGCCCAGTGCAAAAAGATCCTCTTTATTAAAATGTTAATAAGATCCACTTTGTTTCCAATAAATCAAATAAAATGACCCCAGCAGTTTCAGCCCTTTCTACGCCTGGAAAGACTTGGCAATGGATTTTTTTCTTCTTTCTCTTTCTCTTTCTCTCTTCCTCTCTCTTCCTCTCTCTTCCTCTCTCTTCCTCTCTCTTCCTCTCTCTTCCTCTCTCTCTCTCTCTCTCTCTCTCTCTCTCTCTCTCTCTCTCTCTCTCTCTTTTTCCAATGTAGCCCAAGTCATGATGGTGTTTGGTGTTTCCCTACCATCTCACAAATCACAAAAACGACAGATCAATTCTAGCTTGAAGAAAAAAAAAATCCATCAAGGGGCAATAGATTTTATTAACTGCTCAGGTGAGAGTCTGACTGGCCTCCTACTCCACAAATGTACATCTGGCACCAAAGTTGGGGCCGTGATTTGAGGAAATCTCTTTTTTTCTCCCCCTTTATGGATGTGATCTCTCAATTGCTCCTAGCTATCTCCAGAAACTCAGAACAGTAGTAGCCACTGCTTAGAGCTTTTATAAATGGGGTCCTATGGAAATGAGAGTAAGAGGGGTATCTTGGTCTGCTTTTCTCAGTAGGAATCTAAGAATATGCATTAAAGACCTTTCTTTGTCATTTCCATGCAGCCTCCTAAAAAGGATTTAAGGTGTTCTATAAAGAACATTTGTGCAATAGAACTTATGCAACCAAAATAGAAAATGTGAGCCAGGAGGAAAAATTCAGAAAACTGAAATGCTAAGCTGAAACTCTAATATATTTGCTCTGATTTGGATCTGAGCTTCCTGGGGGCTAACGCAATAAAAGAAACATGTAAGTTACATAGTTCTTACTATAGAAATATATATACAAATATTTTCTGACATAATTTCTCTTGATGCTAAATAGTGGAATAAACATATAATGTGATATCTAATATAGCAGGATACTGAGCAACAGACCATGCTGAGACCCAGTGAGCTAGGCTGTATTCTCAGCATCTGGCACAGGACCTGGAACATGGAGATGGGCATTAGTATGGGGTAGATAGATGTCTAGATTTAATCAAGAAGTAGTAAGGGTGGGTAGGGCAAAGATTTTAGAGCCACATTGCCTAGGCTTAACCCCCAGCTCTGCCACTGACTAATAAAATAAGTTACTCTGTTCCTCTGTTTGACTACTGGTTAAATGAAAATATAAATTATAATGAACTCAGAGTTGTAGTGAGGATTAAGTAACAAAATAACCATTCAATAAATATAAAATGATGCACTTTTAAAAATTTCTTAGTTATCAGCTGTTCTATCACAAGGTCACCTCATGTGGTCCCAAGGTCACTAATGAAGATGCAATGTCATCTTATCACCTGGCTGCCTTAGCCAGTGCTGGCCCAACAGATGGCAATGTTGGCCAAACAGCCCCCAGAAAAGGTGAAAGTTGCTTCTTCTTCCAGCTTTCCACTTTCCTCTTGTCTAAGTAGACATCACCCCTGAGCTTCTGAGAAGTACAGTCACAGTGTTTGATAGATAGTATGCTTGTCTTAGCTTGGAATCCATGTATATGGAGACCCATACCCACATTGCTCACCAATAAGAGTAAAGCAAGGTACTTTGGAGTCGGATCGGCTTCACATCAAGGCATCCCAAAATGTCCTGATTTTTCTCTATTCCAGGGCAGGAGCCATCTTGTCAATCAGCAGCGTGCTGAGAGGAGGGAGGGAGGGAGAGAGAGAGGGATAAAGAGAGGGAGGGAGGAGGAGGAGGGAGAGTAGGCGGAGGGGTGAGGAGAGGGAGGGGGGGGAGAGAGAGAGAGAGAGCGAGCACGAGCAGCAAACACCTTGGAAAAATGATAAACCTTGATAAGGGGTAAAGATGGCAGAAAGATGATGTTCTAGCCACATTTCCACAAGCAGCCACTTAGAGAAGCACTTCTCAGAGTAAGGTGTTTCCAAAGTACAAAGCAGTATTATTGATTTTATAGTTCTCCTTGTCCTTTCTGTGGTCTCCCTATCCCATCAACCCTACTGCTGCTCACCATGCAGGCCCCAGTCTTCCCCCTTCCTGGCACATGGTAGAGTTGCACTTGCTGCCCCCTTGTGGTTAGCATGAAAATGTATTGACTAGTTCTAGCCAATAAGCTGAGAGCAGAAGTAGTGACCAATGCCACTTCAGGGCTGGGACATTTAATGGCCAGTGTGAGACAGGCTGCTTTCCCTGGAATAGGCGCTGAGATGAAGATTTATACAGGTGGCTTATTGAGAAGTTGTTCTCAGAAGCAACAACTACAATAGGCAGGGAACAAGATTGGCAGAGGGAGAAGGTGAACACAATTGCTGGGACAGTAGAGGCCTCAATCAATACCAGAGGAGCTCTGAGGCTAGAGTGATCCTTCAGAGATGACCCTAATAGAGTCAAGGGGCTATATCTTCATGCTCTTGGTGGGCCAGTTGTTGGATATCCCACAAGGAGGGGAATAATTTGGGGTGAGGCAGCTTGGTTCAGCCAAAGGCAATATTTCATATTTCATCATTTATGCAAAAAACTAAAGCACTGACCCTACAACAGGTAATGGGAGGCTGTTAGTCCCAAGTTGCAGATGACCTCATGCATCTGACGGTACCAGTGAAGATAGATGTAGATTTGCCTGATGAAAATTCTACTGACTCTGTCTCCACCCATGAGCTATATAGGCATTTGCTGAGGTGGGTTTTTGTCCTAAGCTATTCTACGTGCAAGCAGAGTGGCTCCAGCCAACCTCACCTGATTACAAGTGGGTGTGCCCAAAAGGCCAGTCCCCATACCTTAGATTTTGAGAGACTGGGAGGTATTAACTTTCAGAATCTTCTTAGCCTTGAGGCTCACCTCTAGAAACCCAAGGAAGTTAGGAAGCCGAAAAAAGATTTGTCCACAAAATGAGACCTGGATGGGATCTCCGGACTTCACTTATATTGGAGAATTTACTTTTATTCCCCAAACCTCAGTTTCTTCATCAATAAAATGGAAATAATGACATAACAACACTCCAAAGACTACTGTAAAAAATGATGTTACTTTTTTCCTTCTATACCCTACTCCCCTCTACTCTTAGAGAAGTGAATCATCAAAACATGATATCAGTTTTTGTTCAAAAAACAAGAGAAAAGTTATTTTATTCCAATGATAAAAGGCCTTTGAAGAAGAAACTTATTTTCGTTTGTTTGACCTTGTTTACCCAAATGAGGGTCTTTTGGCTGATGGATTGATTGATGGTGGCAAGTAAATACTGAAGCTTAAAACCACCTCCTACCTATCTCTGCTCTACACACCCGCCCCTAAATTTAAAGCTGATTCTTTACAATCCCACCTAAGGTAAAGTTGAAAATGGCAGTGCCTGGGGTGGGGGCATTATTATATTTGACAGAAAATGTTTAATGTGCATTTAGTAAGATCTTTACAATGATACCATGGGCCCCATGCTCCTACCACCTGCCCATCTGTGGTCCCAAGCAGGAAACCACTTAGCTAGAGAAAAGGAGAAAGGGGGATTGATAGTGGCAAATAAATACTGAAGCTTAAAACCACCTCCTACCTATCCCTGCTCTACACCCTCCCCACCCCGCCCCAACCATGGCTCTCCACCAAGCCCCGGCCCCTTTTGCAGCTGTGGGCTTCCCAAAAGCTATGTCTGTATTCAGACACACTCCAGGTTCATACTCCTTTTTCAGGCACATTAGCTTGGCTTTAGAGTGTGTGAAATCATCATCCAACAGTCCTCAGCTGTCTTCTGAGTGCCAGGGATTAAGACTGTTTCTTCTCATTGACATGGGTTAAGACATGACTTCTGAGTATGTGGAGGTGGCTTTGTGAGTGTGTGCAGTGCTTGTGTACAGGCACATGAACATATGTGCATGGAAGGGGCAACTGGGATGATATTCAACAGGGATAATTTATTCAAATTTTGGTACCCTTTGAATTTGTTACTGTGATGAGGCATTTGAATAGAACAGATAGATGTCTTTATGAGACACAACTGATATCTGTTATGTGGGATTGCTTGATAATCGAGATATACTTAGAAAGCAGGGTGGGAAGTCCCTACCATAACATAGCATAATGCTCAAGCTACACCCCTCTCAATAGGATAGCCTGCTAAAACCACCCAAGATTATGACAACACACTATCCTAAAATACCTGACTACCCGAAAGTTGCATCCCTCATCATTCCTGAGCTATGAACCTGCTTTATGTTTCTTCGGAGCCCTTTTTATTACGTGACCTTATATTACAAGCCATTTGCATTATTGTCTCAATCCTTCATTCCAACCTGCATCAATACCTTTAACCCCTGGACTTTGGTTTTGGCCATATGAACTTAGTGGCCAGTGAAATGAGGAAGAAGTGATGGGGTGCCAGTTAAAAACCCAGGCCTCAAAAGGTTCTTTGCATTTCTACTTGCTCTCACTAGAGTCTCTACCAATGCCCTCAAAGTAACATTCATGAGCTAGCTCACTGGTCGTAGGAGAATAGATGAGAATCACCATGGACCCAGAATGCTGGAGCAAACTCAAGTTAGCTAACCCATAGGTATGTGAGCTACAAATAAACAGTTGGTCTATATTTGCAGGGTGGTTTGTTATGCATCAGTAACTTATCAATAATTATATTTTTTGCTTGTCATCTGTCTATCTCTCTGGAATATAAGTTCCACATCAGTCTTTTTGCTGCTGTGTGTTCAGCCTTTAGAACAGTGTCTAGAATATAGTAGGTGCTCGAACAATTTTTGGTGCAAAGATGAATTAAATGGCTTAGGTACTGAAAAGTGCATGGTGCCGATATGAAACACCCCTCCATGTACTGCCCTACCAGATATACTTCATGATGGTGATGGTTCACTCCTCCCACCTGAAAAGCATTCTGTAACTCTAACAGTCTCTACTCACATGTGGCCATCTAATTCTGCCTATGGCAAGGCAAGGCCTTCTTACAATAGTATATAGACCAGGATTAGACATAGTAAGGAACATTCCACAGAGGCTAGTGTGAGCATGTAGGTGCTTGGAGATCCTTGGTGAAAGACACTTGGCATGTGACATCCTTCTGAATTTCCTCAATGTATGAAGAGCCCAGACATTAAGACTAAGACAGAAAATACTCCTTTGACTTTTGAGGTACTGCACTAATATAGTGTCCTCTGTGAATATGTTTCATACAATCCATAACTTCCACATTAGCATGAAGAGAGAACCTGGAGTGACCTTTACGGCATCTCAGTCCAACTTGCCTAACTGTCTTTAAGACTTTGATCCATTCAGAATAGTAAAATTGGGCATTTTATCCTGTGAACTAGAAGCCCCCTCTAGATGTCTCCCTTACCCAAAAGTAGTAACTGGGGTTACTTCTACACAGAGAATCATCTCAGCATCAATTTGGTAAAGCAGTGGTTTTCAAAGTGTGGCTCCTAGACCAGAAGCAGCAGTAGTAGCATCACTTGGGAACTTGTTAGAAATGGAAATTCTCAGGTCTCGCCCCAGACTTAATGACTCAGAAATTCAGGGCTTAGGTCCAGCAATCTGTATTACAAAGTCTTCGTATGCATAGCTTGAGAACCATTACTCTACAGATTCCTCCACTACTCACTTACATATATTCATTCATTCATTCATTCATTCATTCAAGAAACATTCATAAAGTGCCTATTGCATATTAGCCACTGAACTAGACAACAGGAAAAGAAATGAAAAGGCATGGTTTATGTGCTTTAGAAAATATGACTAATGGAGAGAAAGACATCATTCTATTATAATGTGCTACAGGATGTACTGAGAGAGTCAAGCTTGCCAGAGCTAGGGGATCAGGGTGTGTTCAAAAATAGGGAAAGGGTCCATTGTGATTGATTTCCATGTGTGTCAAAAACCATGATGGAGCTCTACTTGACGGAAGTTGTACTTTTTGTATCTGTTGATGAGCAAATAAATAACAGCAAAAGCCAGGTCACATTCAACACTTTCTTATAACTGAATTTAAAGCTTATTCTTTACAATCCCATCTAAGGTAAAGTTGAAAATGGCAGTGCCTGGGGTGGGAGCATTATTTTAGTTGACAGAAAATGTTTAATGTGCATTTAGTAAGATCTTTACAATGATACCATGGCCCCCATGCTCCTACCACCTGCCCATCTGTGGTCCCAAGCAGGAAACCACTTAGCTAGAAAAAAGGGGAAATGAGGAAAAGAGGACACTCGGGGAGGGTCTAGTGACCAGAGGAATGGTAGAAACAAGTCTGGGAGTCCAAATTAGGATCAGCTTAAAAGTCAACATCTGGAGGTTGAACTTTATCCTATTGGCAAAGGGGAATTCATCCAAACTACTTAAAGAGGGAAGGGTTAATATCTCATTTACTTTTTAGGAAGATCATTCTGGCTACACTGGAGAATGGATTGCATCAAGGCCAATAACTAAGGAAGAAAGACTTCTTAGAAGATGATTGTATAGACCATATAAAAGGTAACAAGAGCAAGAACAATTTTTCTTAGATTTCTAACCAGTGATTTGTATAGGAATATAACAGAGCAATCTTTCCTGTTGCCTAGCAGTGTCTAGGGAAAAAAAAATAAGTTCGTATAATAATAGATGAATGCAACATACTTATTAAATTATGGGAGATTAACTTTGAGCTCCAATCCTTGTCTCATAAACAGTGGAGTGAACTTCCTCACCTTTGAATTTGAGCTTGACCATACGGCTTCTCTGGATCATAGAATGAGATGAAGGTGACAGTGTGCAGCTCCGAGCCTGGTCTTAAGAGGTGTCAGGTCTCAAGGTCTCCTACATCCTGTCATCACCATGAAAAGAACATCCTCCAGTTATCTAACTGGTCCAAGGAGAATGAGAAACATGTGAAGCTGAGCCATATCTACCTACACCTAGATCTGAAATGAGAAGCAGTCTTAACCTAGATTAATTAGCCAAATCCCAGCCAAGGATTGGCTCAGAGAAGAGCTGAAAGCTGAATATTTAAACCCAGCATAGACATGACCAATGTTTAATGTTTACCACAAATTGAAGTCCTTAATAATTTCTCAACTCACCAAATTATCCTCTCCTTCTACCCACCTAATCCAAGATGGTCTTCCTGTAAATTCCTAGACTTCTTCTTAAAAATTTACTGCAAAGTTACTGAATCTGTCTCTGGTTGCTTTTATCATGCCAGCATAATTGTGAGGCCATCACTTAGCAATTACTTAAGAAATTTATTTACAATGTAAGGCAGATCTGTGAATGTACTGGATATATTTATTTACAATATAATCCTGTCAGTAGCTCTAGTAGATAAAATTGTGCTGCTCCTTTAAAAAGCAACCCACCCAGTTAATGATTTCTGTGGTCTTTATGAATAGACCCAGGTCAGGTCCACAATAATGAGCTGAGGAAAGTTAATCTGTGGAAGCAAGTTAAGCACAGAAACTACATTTTAATGATTCTGAATGTGTGACAGCTACCAGAATTTAACCAAATGAGCACCAGAAAAGGCAAATCCAGGACTCTTTTGTTCCTTAAGCTGAGCTTTGTGAAGTTAAAATGACTGGTATGCAAGTTCCATGAGGTCAAGGATGACATCTGTCTTTCTCTCCCTTGGATACCCCTTGCCTGCACATTGACTGGCAATGAATGGACATTCAATAAATATGAGTGGACTGAATGAATGAAAGAATGCAGATGCATAGGAGATATCCTCTTAGCCCTGAACATCTGCAGCAAAATGAACTACCAAACAACACACCTCTAGTCTCAGCTTATCCACCTCCTAAGCAATGGTTCTCAAAGTGCTTTCTTACTATGTGTCTCCATTCAGTCCCAACACTCCAGATAGAAATACTAGTTCTCTACATTGCTCCTATTTCTATTGTAGAAAACTCAAACACAAATATGTCTTGACTCATAAAACTCTCTCTTAGCACATGATAGAAAAGAGAAACTCACCAAAGCCCACAAGGCCTTACAAAGCTATCTCCTGCCTCTCCTTCCAAATCTGTTCCATTACCACTTTCCCCTTTGCTCACTGTGCTCTGCTCTACTCTCAACTGTCAAATATGCCAAGCTCTTCACTACCCCTGGGCTTTTACACATTCTAGTAACTCTATCTAGAATGCTCTTTCCTCCACTTCCAGGTCATTCTCATCCTCCCAGAAACTTTATATATGGCTTCTGTGAAGAAGGAGCCATCCCTCACCAGCTCATCCTTCATTAGCTCATTTTCTTATTTTTTCCTCCATGGCATTTTCTATCGTTTTGTTTATCATTTGCCTCTTTCTATGTTGGTATTGCTCACTAGAATATGAGTTTCGTGATGGCAACTAAATATATATTTATTAATCATTGTTCTCTGGGACATAGAACCATTTCTGGTCCATGGCAGGCACTCAATAATTTATTCTTTTAATGAACAAATGGATGAGCCTATGGCTAATGATCCTATGGACTAGTGGCTCTCTAGATGCATTCATCTCATTAGGAATACCGAGCAGGGGCTAGATGGCTAATGGTTAGAGAAAACTGCCAGGAAACCACTATGAGAAATTATGGCCAGGATTAAGTATACGCAAAGCCTTATGTTGTATAAAACAGAAGACCAAGGGTCCAGGGGCCCTGTGGGTCAGTCAAGTAAACTACACTCTATTCTCTGTGCCAAGATCAAGCTCATATGGGGTATGGAGCATGCCTAGGTGAATTGAGGACCCAGTTTTCCCAAGGTGAATCAGAAGAGGCTGAGGTGAGCTAGGGCACACGTGAGTAAGAGATGGTAGAGTATTTTCAACACCACTTTTTTCTTATTTGACAGGCCAGGAATTCATCTAGAGCCTTCAAAGTGCCAGGTTCTTGTACATGTAATGAATCTATTGATTCACTTTTTGTCCCCAGGGGACTCTGAGGACCACAGAATGTCAAGAGAGAAGACAAAGAATTCTCGTTGGTTGTCATGGAGCCTGATGGGTGAAGAGACAGGTCTTAGCATATTCCCAGAAGATGCTCATGACCCAGTTATTATTCTTTAAGGGGCAAACAGTAATTTATTTCAGGACTTACCTACTTTATTGCTCTCAGCTAACACACCCATAAATCATCTCTCTCTTAACAAAGAAAGTAGAACAGGACAACTATTCATTCACTCACTCATTCATTCAGCAATTGTTTTGCTAACAGCAAGATATAATAAAAGAGAAGTATTTTTTTTCTGTAACCAACTTAAGTAATTGATCTCGAGATTTCCTGTCTCCTCCAACTCCCCAGTCTGACTTCCATATTGTTGCCAGAGCAATTTTTAGTTCAAGCAATAAATATTAAGTATCTATTATAATATAGCCATTATTTTACTCAGCAGTGAATAAAAGCAACTTCATTCCTGGGGTTCATTCCTGTATCTGTTCCTAGTACATATATAAAACCTTCAATGTCTCCTCATGCCTTTAAGTCTAAATCCCTAACTTGGTGCTCAGTACCATACATAAAGATTCTATGCAGCTGCTCTATTTGTTGTTTTATCTCCCCCAACAAAGTTCAAGTACCAGCCATATAGAACATGCTAGCATTCATCCTACCTCATGCCAGGCTACTTCATTCCACAGGACCTTTGTGCATGCTACTTTCTAGAATTTCTCTTCCACAGGCCAAGGTCCACTCAGTGGGCCATAGCGCAGCATTAAGTACCAACCACTTCGAATGCCACTTTCTCCAGGGTATCACCCCAATACAACTAGGCTGGGTTAGGAGCACTGAAAATACGTCATTATTCTTCACTGGATTATCATCTGCTTGAGATAATGAACCAAATCTCATTCTCACCCAGTACCAAGCACATGTAGGACCTCAAAATAACATCTATATATTGATGCATGCATGTATGAAAAGTAATCATGGGAGCTATGATGTTTATTAAGTAGCAGGCACTTTCCCAAGTGCTTTACACTCACATTTTTCTTATTGAATCCTAAACGGGTCCAGAAATATGAGTATTCCTTTTCACTGGTAACCAATGATAGGCAAACCTTCTCAGGGTTGAAAGAGGAGAAAGCATTGACCTAAAAGCCTGAGCACCTGGGTCCTAGGTGAATCTCTACAGCCTATTTGTGCTGTAATGGAAAATAGATCTGTATTCTAAAAGCCTTTTTTTTCATTCAGGTTAATAAGCACAGCCTTTGGAATCAGACAGACTAGGTTTATGTTCTACTCTGCCACTTACTAGAACAGGCTTATGCAAGCTTGAAGAAGGGGATATGCCATGCAAAGCAATAATGTCACTAACAGGTAGTATAATTGGGTACTTATCCTGGGCATCTTACAGATACTATACTTCTCAATCCTCAGAAAGTGAATATCACTATTATTATCATAAAATACTGTTGCTATGCTCACAATACCTGAAAGGTTGGGCGGGCAGCCCATTATCACTCAGCACTAATCAAGAAAACAGAGTCTACAAGATAATAACTCATTCATTCTTTCATTTATCTGTTCAATCACTCAAACATTAAAAAGCATTGATTGCGCCCCTTTCCTATACCAAGCACTGTTCCACGAAATAAACTGGAAATACAATAGTGAATAGAACAGACAAAAATCCCAGAACTTGAGTTCTACTGGGGATGCAGAGAGTGGGGTGGTGGGGAATAAACAACGTTAAGGTATAAGGTAAGGTTAAATGGTGGCAAATATTCTTGTGAAACAGGGAGGAAAGGAGGAGAGAGCATGAGAAGAGACTTAGAATTCCATAATTGCTAATATTAGTTTCATGATAACTCCGTGCCAGCTATCATTCTAAGCATTTTGCATGTATGCACTCATTGAATTCTTCCAGACACCCTAGAAGGTAAGTCCTATTATTATAATCTTGTTATAGATGAGACAATGAGGCACAGAGAGGTTAGTTGCCTTTCACAAGGTCCAACAGATAACAAGGGGGAGAGCCAGGACTTGACCCCAGGTGGTCTTGTTCCTGAAGTTATCCCCTTAGCCAACCAAGATATACAACAGCCTTGATACAGGGTAGCTTAGATGGCCTAGAATCCTTTAGATGCCTGTTCAGAAGACCCCTTCTTTTGTTTCTTCTCCCTTCTTCCTTAGCCCTCCCTCTATTCTTCCTCCCAAGCTTCCAGCTTCATCCAGTTGCTCAAAGACCATTAGTTCCAACCTCCTCCCTGCCATATGTCCTGCAGAGTTGCCTTGACCTTGGATTTTCATGTCCGGAGTGGAACACCTACAAACCAACCAATGTCCTCTTATAGTTGTTGAACCTTGTCACATCATAACTAGATAGGAAGCTAAGCTAAAATTTTCATCTCCATTATGGTTGAGAATGAGGGTGAATGAAAATGGTCAGAGTGACAGAAAATCCCATTCTGTCATCACTGCCATTTTATCAATTAAAAAAAAAAACTGACTATAGAAATAACTAAAGGAGCTGAGCTGGGATTTGAATTCAGGGCTGTTTGAACCTGAATCCTGTAACCACTAGACTCGTATTAATTTAAAAAAAAAAAAAAGTTGCTCTATGCCAGGCAGAAAATGGGCATTTAATTAAAAACTGGCTTGAAAAATGAAAGGATGGATCATTTACTGGATAAAAGGCCCAAAGAAATGGGCAGATGTATACAGGCATGAGAGCCAAATAAAATAATAAAGGCATCATGTGCATGAAAGTACAATAAGGACCAACACAATCTGTTTGATAAGCAGCTTTGGAAATACCCAGAACCAGTCTTCATGAATATTGTTGTAAACACAAGTTTGTAATCTTTTAGCCAGGCAGATTTAGCCTTGTTTTTCAGCTATAGTTTTGTAAGGGTTTCTCGTAGGCCTTTTCCTTTTATAGACAAGGACAAGTGTGTTTAGGGAACATAATTTGGGGTAGGCACCTGGTCAAGCTGAGACCAGCTGAAACTAGCACCTGGGGAAGGAAGAATGCACTCTTGGGAGAGGCAGAAATGCAGAGGTGGCAAGAAAGGGAATTGTGCTGCTAATCCCTCACACTACGACTTTCCACCTTCTAATCACCTAATAGCAGGGCACATAATTGGCAGAAAAGATTGCCCTGCACTTTACACATGTGTCTGCAATTACTTTTCAAACTGGGGTGATAAGTGGCATGATTGGTTTCCTTATAATGCTCCTGGAAGACAGGGGGCCTTTCTCTCCAAGCTGTGGTCAGTGCTGTGGGTGATGAGTGGAAGAGCCTCCTCACAAATGTACATCTTCCATCACTGATGAATAAATCCCTAACCCCTACTAGGGTCTGACCTCATCTCCTCCCTCCCTCCCACACTCTGCTTCACACTGGCTTCATGGCTGTGCTCCATCACTCCAGGTGTTCTTGTCCTGGTTTTACATTTGCCGCACCTTCTTCCCATATTTTCTCATACTATGTTGAGGCCTCAGCTCATGTGTCACTCTTCAGAAGACTTCCATGAACATCCTTATTTAAAATTTCTTTCTTCTACTCCATAGTCCCGAATCACACCTCTTGTTCCTCTGTTTAATTTTCTTATCAGCAGTCCCCCAACCTTTTTGGCACCAAGGACTGGTGCTCATATAATAATCTAATGCCTGATGATCTGAACTGGAGCTGAGGCAGTGATGCTAGCCCTGGGGAGAGGCTGCAAATACAGAAGGAGCTTCGCTTGCTCTCTTGGCCTGCAGCTCACCCTCTGCTATGCCACCTGGTTCTAGTACGGATCTGCAGCAGGGACTGGAGACCCCTGCTTTATATCACTATGATGCCATGTATTACTTATGTCTGTTTATTTACTTGTTTATTGTCTGTTTCCTAACTGAGATGGGAATTCTATGAGGAAGACCTGTGTTTTGATCATTACTGCATCCCCAATGCCCAGAAGAGAACCCGTGACAATGTGAACACACAAAAAATATTAGTGAAAAAAGTGGTTTGCCAACTGCACCACACATGGACAGACAATGGATCCAACACTGCAAATGTTCCATGTGCCACACAATGGTATGTGTGCTTTATGAGTACAATAAAAAGCATTTGAGTAAAATTTAAAAACATGCTCTCTAAAGATCCATGGAGCCTGGCTTTACATCCCAGTCCTGTCATTTAGAAATTGTGTCCCTGGACCACTCTTGTACCAACCTGAGCCCCAGTTTCATCATTAGTAAATTGGGAATGAAATTAAAAGCTTGAATTAATTGAGACTATGCTTGTACAGCACAATATCCCGTACCTGGCACATAAAGGATTATAGCTAATAGCTATAATAAGATAGTGGTGTTTCTGCTCATACTATGAAGAGGAAAAGAGAAGGGGGACATACATAGTAGTTGAACACCTGCTACATCGCTGGTATCCTGCTAGTTAATTTTACCACAGCAATCTTCTGAAGTAGGTATGAATATCCATGGTTTCTAGATGAGGAAACCAAATGGATTGCTCAGCATCACCCAGTTTCTAAGTGACAGAAACCTTAAAGTCAGGTTCTCTGCTTTTTCATCACACCAGATTGCTTCTCTAGAAAATAAAAACGAATCACAGAAAATAAATAGTACATGGACACAAGCCGCCCTGGGGCATGGACAATTTAGTTTGAGACTCAGTTTAAATCCTCTCAAGTCCTTCTCCATGGCAGCTCCAAAAGAGAAAGATAACCCTTTGGTAGGGTTGCCAGATAAAATATGGGATGCCCAGTTAATTTGCATTTCAGATAAACAACAAATAATTTTTTAGTATACCACAATTATTGCATTGCATACTTATAATTTTCTCTTCTTCTTCTCCTCCTCCCCCTCCTCCTTCTTCTTTTTTTGTTTAAATGTGACAATTTTATAGCCTTGTATTTCTTATAACACCTCAGTGTGTACATGGTTATGAGCTAACCAGTGCTCCCTACCAGGGGAGAAACTTGTAGAAGATAATTTGGAGTATCTGTCCATTTCATGGCCCTCCTATCTGATATGGCTCTACCTCACTTACAAGGGTAGGCCCCCTACTGTCATGCTATCCTACCCTGCCTGCTTGGGAAAGATCTAGGACTACTCTTGCTAATCCAATTCTCTCTCTTGAGAATTCAAATCAAGAAACATAGAGAGTGGAAGATGGGAACTAAACAAATCAACATGCCTTGGAACTATTCAATAAATTTCTTTTTTTTCTTGTTTTCAGATCTTGGTTTTGCTTTGCTTTGGTTGACTTGTTTTGTCTAAAGTGATATTTTTACTCTCGTAAACAAATTACTCTTGACTAGGCCATACATCTCTCATGGTCATTTTATTTGCCCATGAGAAATGTAAAAATGACCAATATTTTTGAGTGCCTGGATAAAAGTATTATTATTGTCTTTTTAAAAATCTGTTATTTATTTCTCAATTGCTTGCATTTTATTAATATCAGGAAAAAATCCTAGAGAGGCCCACCTAAGTGTCGTCAGCTTTGAAGGGCACCTTCCATCCAGTCTTCATACACCATGAGGGTGGCACAGGTGCATGCATGGGAAAGGGAAGAAAACTGCCTTCTCTAAAGCAAAGTGAAAACCCCATGTTAGGCTGCCTGGTGAGGATCTCTCATAGCAAGGGCCAAACTACCTTAATGCCTGACATCCACGGCCTAATCCTGGCCCAGTCAATAAATTTCTTTATAAAACCCCAGAGTAGAAAAGTGCTAACAGAGCTCTCTTATCCCCAAAATTTTGGAAAATAATTCCTAAGAATTCCAGATGGAGCAAGGAATTGTCTATTCCAGTCATAGAGGTTTACAGTCCCTCTAAAAATATCTAATCAGCTGTGTTTGTAACAACTGTCAAGTCCTTCTCACTTGGCCCCTAGCCCTGGCCCTGGCCCTAGCCCTGGCCACCCAGCTCTGCCCAGCTCCTGGTCCTTATGGTCTGGCTTTTATATCTGTCTTCAGGCTGATGACAATCCACAGTCAACTGAACTTCATGTCACATATTCAGAAGCTAAAAAATCTCAACTAACAAGGGAGCCAGAGTGTTTCACTCCATTCAACCCACACTTTGACCCCTTACAGATCTTCAAAGCTTTACTCTCTTGGAAATAGGCTAGAACCCATTAGAGACACTGCATGTTTCACTAGACAAAAATAGTGACTTCTTTCAAAGGTATGTTATCTGTACGCTTTTCAAAAAGCCTTTTTGAAGTTTGCTAACTTATGACAAGGGCCACCTTCCTCCCAGCTGCCGAGCACCATAAAGCTTCATCTCCCCCGCCCCATGCATGTCACAAGATCCACCCATCCCTGACAGCCACAAGGCAATGTCCACAGGAGCCTTCTGTTGTATTCATGAATTTTTTTTAAGCCTGTAACGATGTATTAAGGATCTGCAGAGTGGTAGTTCCCAGGCCTCTAAATAGTGAGTACAGTAGTCCTCCCTTACCTGCAGTTTTGCTTTCTGTAGTTTCAATTAGTCATGGTTAACTGTGGTTCAAAAATATTAAATGGAAAATTCCAGATATAACTATTCATAAATTTTAAATTGTATACCATTCTGAGTAGTGTGATAAAATCTCACATCAATCTATTCCATTCTAACGAGGACATGAATCATCCCTTTTCCAGTATATCCATGCTGTATATGCTACCCACTCATTAGTGATTTAGTAACTGTCTTTGTTATCAGTTCAGTTATCAGATATTTTGAGTGACAGTGAGAGTGTGAGAGAGACAGAGAGAGAGAGAAAAGAGACTACATTCATATAACTTTTATTATATTGTTATAATTATTCTATTTTATTATTAGTTATTGCTGTTACTTTCTTATTTTACCTAATTTATAAACTAAACTTTATCATGGGTATGCATGTATAGAAAAAACATGGTATGCACAGGGGTCCTTACTTGGCCATGGTTTCAGGCATCCACTGGAGGTCTTGGAACATATCCTCGGTGGATAAGGGTCTGTTTCTCTGCAAGAATTTTTTGATTAAAAGCAAAAATTGTCTTCTCTAGTTTTGACCTTCAGTATTCCCTGGCACCAAGATTTTACCCACTGACTAAGTAACCTACTACTGCCTCAAAATTCCATGGTTTATAACAACAGAAAACATTTATCATAATTCAGAGTTTATATGGCTCAGGAACTCAGGCGCAGCTTAGCTGTGCAATTCTGACTTGAGAATCTTTACTGGTGGCCAAGAGATTCATCAGGACCATATGAAGTCTTGACTGGGGTTGGAGAATCTTCTTTCAAAGTGGCTTTTCTTCATGTGGCAGGCAAATGTGTGGTAGCTGTTGGCTGGAGGCCCCAGTTCTTCTTCAGCTAGACCTCTCCACAGGGCTGCTTGAGCTTCCTCATGTCATGGAGACTGGCTTCCCCCACTGTGATATCCAAGAGGCCAGGGTGAAGGCTGCAATGCCTTTTATGACCTAGCCTCAGAATTCACAAACGGTAACCACTACCATGCTTTATTGGCCTTCTGAGTCATTGTGGGGAGAGATTACACAAGATTTTACCAGGAACCCAGATTGCTGGGAACCATCACAGAGGCTGGCTTCCACATTTACCATCTGATCTTTCCCACAATTCCTGCTTCTGGTCACCAACCATGTCACCATCCTATTAACCTTGACATCCACTGTCTGACACTTATCCATTATGCTTGTTTAAGTCACCAACATTTAAATTATTTAAAATTTATTATTAGGACAGAGCTCATCTCTTAAATTTTTAATTTATATATATATATTTATATATATATATAATGGAGAATCAACAAATGCCACATTGTTGCCTGCTTATGAGAGAAAAAATGGGGCTGCTTTGGTTGACTATAAGCTCAATAGTTTGAAGTGAAACCTGATTGACAAAAACACCCAGACAACAAATAGCCTTTGCAATTCTAGGCTATATCAATGTATGTAGAGTATGTTTGTCAAAGAAGGTATAATCATGCTGATGCCTGAAATAGTTAGGGATAGACCAGAACTTTGAGCTTAAGTTTTATATTATACTAGAGTAGGTTCAGAGATGAAGAAGCAGAGGTGAAATCCAAATCAAAGCATAATAAAGATACTAACCATTTTTAATCATTACTATGGTCAGAATGTCTGTGGTCCCATCCAAAGTAATATGCCCAAGTAAAGTATTAGGAGGTGGAGCCTTTGGAGATGATTAGGTCTTGAGGGTAGAGTCCTCATTAATGGGATTAGTACCCTTATAAAAGAGACCTCACAGAGCTCCCTCATCCCTTCTGCAACATGAGGACACAACAAGAAGTCTGTGACCCAGAAGAAGACACTCCCTACATGCTGGTACCCTGATTTCAGACTTCCAGCCACCAGAGCAGTAATAGATAAATTTCTGTTGTTTGCAAGCCACTTAGTCTGTTGCATTTTGTTACAGCAGCTGGGATGAACCAAGACAATCATTATCTCCACTGTATTTTATGATCTGTTTTTTTACCATCTATCACTTCACTCAGGCTTCCCTTTCCACATTATCCAGGTTTTATCCGTTTGATTGATGATACTGCACTTGAGTACAGCACTTTACAGTTTATATGCAGTGCTTATACACCTTCCTATTATCCTATCAAGTTAGGTTAGCCTTGTTCTCTGGAGCCCCATGGAAAAGCAACCAACAGTAGGCACTTTGGAACACAGAGAAAACTATATATTTGTTTCTTGATCCAAGGAAGACTATTTTAACATGTGTAGTAGTGCAGCCTTATGAAACAGGAAGAAACATTTACAAGTTCACACTAACAGAAGAAAAAGCCCACAAAGCTTCAGTCATGCATCCATGGCTTTACCTCATGTTGTTGGCAAAGCCAGAAACAGTAATCCAACTATTGGGACTCCAAGTGCTTTTTCCCCTTTGCACCATCACCAAAAAGTTCTCCTTTGGTTGAGGAAGAAAACATAGGACAGCAAGGAAAGTGCTTTCTCTGTCACCACAGCTTGGGAGCTCCAGTAATGGCACCCCTCACCAGCTCCCAAGAGCTGAGCTCAACAATGGTTTACATTTATCAGTCGCCATTCATCTCCCTGTCTCCTTGTGACATTATTTATGGAAAATACAGGCACCCAGGAAGGGTAAAAGCTAGAATCAGGAGAATGCACACATACCCTTTGCTGTCGTTAGCAGCTTTCCTTTCCATTTCTAATAAACTCTGTTAAAAAGTCTGTGCTTGGAAGTGTAAAATAGTGGAGCACAAGGACAAAGCAAACATCTATTTTATTTTTGTGACAAGGACTCATGGAAAAAGCCAGCATTGGCATAACAACACAGCTTTTCTCCCCATTACATGAGCAAGAAAAGACACAGGGGGTTATTTGGAGCATGGAAACATTTAGGGAGCAGACACTGACAGGTACGACCAGAACAGAGGGCCAAGGGATATCAGGGGGTTTCTGAATTGAGCAAAACAGAGCACAGAGACTCAGGACAAAGAAGGAAAAGGCAAGTTGAGTGGGGGGGGGGGCAGAAAAAGCAGCTCACTGAAAATGACCCTAAATTCTAAATTACAAGGGGCTTTGTCCTTCCCTACCCCTATGATGCCAAGTGGCAACTTCCCACCTGCTAACACATAATTGCAAAGGGCTAATGACTGGGGCCAGCAATTAAAGATGCCTCTTCTATCAACATGGAGGAAGAAAAAGAGAGAAGGTCACAGAAACTTGCCTGCTGGGTCACTAGGGCCTCAGATCCCAAGTTAAACCCCTGAAGAGGCCTCCTGAAGATAGGGGTGTCTACTTCTATCACCCCATTCCTCTCCTCAAGCCTGCAAAGAAGACCCCAGGTCAACACAGCCATGGGAGTGGCTCAGGTCTCAGTTAGAATAAGTCAGCATTTCCCAAAGTTTAATAAGCCACCTGGGAACTGGTTCAAAATGCAGTGAGAGAGGGACCTGAAATGGTCTAAAGTTCTGCATTTTTAGCAAGTTCCCCAGTGATGCTGACCCTGTTGGTCTACAGACCACACTTTGAAAAGCAAGGCCACAAGTTTCAGTTTTCTCTACTGTAAAATCGAGTTGGTTGATAACGGTTAGTTATTAATAATGGTTAATGGTTACAATGGGTATACAGTTATCATACCATCCTTACCCTTTCACCATCAGATATAACTAAAAAACTGGTTCTAAAACTGATATGTAACCTGTAAAGCATTCTACATAGGTAATTATTAGTCCTGGATGGCCTCAGTATATCACCCAAATGCACCTGAAATCCAGAGAAATGTGATCTAAAGAAGCAATGGTTGGGGGAGAGGGTGGGCCACCAGAATGTCCAGATGATATTTCTCTCTTGTAGTTAGGGGTGGCAGGGAGGAAATTCATTTCTATGATCCTGTGTCCAAATCTATTTCTCTTTTTCCCTCTTACTATTATTGTGATACAACCAAAATTTATTCACCTATAGGGATTCACCAACTTCCCCATTCCTCAACTCAAGACAGAGCTTTCAAGTATTAAAGAATAGGAATGCTATGGGTAAGAAAGGGCGTCCTGGGCTATGAGAGTGAGAGGCTCATGAATGTTTCACACTGGGAGACAAAAACAGTGTAATCACAGTTGACTTGGATTAGATACGTGGGTAGGGTCCAATGTGACCTCTAACCCCTCAACACTCACCATGCCAAGCATGTTGGCAAATTCGTACTGCTAAAAACTGCAACAGCTACTCTGCTGACGTCATTCTGTGGTGTGCTCACTCCTGAAGTACACAGTGCAGGCCAGGAAGTTGATGCCCCCAAGTGTAGCCACCAAATACTGACCAAAAGATCTGATGAATAACTACTTCAGGTGAGGGAACTGGAAGGCGTGGCCTCAGAGCTCCAAGGGGCTCCCAGTGGGATTGAGCACCAGTTGCCCACAGAGAAAACCAGTTTGTTAACATACCCAATAACATCTTTCCTTCCCTGTGTTGAGTTTCCTGGTCTGCTGTAACAAATTATCATAAACTTTGTGGGTAAAAAAAAAAAACAAAAAAAAAAACAAAAAACAAAAACAACCAAATTTATTCTCTTATTCTTCCAGAGGCCAAAGCCCAAGACCAAGGTAGTAGCAGGACATGCTTGCTCCAGAGACTTTAGGGGAGAAACTTTCCAGTTTCTGGTGGCCACTAGGATTCCTTGATTGTGATCTCATCATTCCAATCTCTGCCTCTGAGACTACACTCCTTCTGCTCTGTGTGTATGTGTCAAATTCCCTCTGCCTCCTTCTTATAATCCAAATATTCTGCCCATCTCAAGAACTTTAACAATCACATGCATGACTTTGCCACATAACTTTATCTATAGGTTCCAGATTAGGACATGGAAATGTGCTGGGTGCCACTTTTCAGCTATCACGCCTGTGTGTCCCTCTATCTCCCCCTACTGGAATTTCTGTGATCACTTCCCAAACAAATCTTTCCACTCAAATCCCAGTCTCAGGTTCCTCTAGAGAAACCCACACCAAGACTACTCCCTCAGCTGTTTGAGAACATGTAGAAAAACTGGAATTTCTATCCGTACTGGACTTTTTAAAATACAAACTTGCCATGAGACTAGACTACATGAACCAGAGCTTTTGATTGTTCTTGCAATGAAAGAGGAATCCTTCCTCATAGCAAACTTTGTCCCTCTGGTTCCACTACAGACTCTGGTCCCTTCCACTGTCTCAGGATCTAAGCAGTTGTGATCTCCCCACTGCCCTGGTAGTCAGCCTCCCCACTTCATTGCCTGTCTCATCTACAGTAACCCTCCAGCCTTCTCATCATAGAAAGAAGATTTCCCCTCCAGATAGGAAGCAGATGGACTCAGGCAATTGTGCAGTGGCCTAATGAGCATCATAAAAGCTGTTAATCTGCTAAGCACTTTCTCTGCTTATTATATAGGTCCTCACCTTTTAGAGTAGTACTTTTTTCTACAATCTCCATCATATACATAGGAAAACTGAGTCTTTCAGAGATTAAGAAATTAACTTATAGTCTCACAACAAAAGAAGTAACAGAGTAAACGTTCCAAGCAAGGGTGATGGACTTCTGATCACTCTTTCACACTGCTTCAATTATAACTATAGGGTCAGCTCCAAGCCTACACCATGGCCACCTCGGGTCATGCTGAGGAGTTTAGGCTCAACTAGTCAGAAACTGTGCTCTTTGCTCACTGCCATCCTGCCCTCTCACCCCCAGTTACCTCTCAGGGCCTTGTTGGTTCTCTAAGCTGCCTTTGACTTTTTTCTGGAAAATGGCACCAAGGCTGAGTGACAGTAACAGGAAACTCAGATCTCTGCCAGAAAGAGTAAAAAGAGGCCTGATTCCAGCAAGGAGTGTCTACGCCCCTCTTGGCGAGAATCTGCGAGCCAGCACCTTATTATGCTGTGAGAGTACGCACAGGCCTCTTCAAGCCCATTCATCATTGTTCTGGAAAGTCCACGCTTTGACACGGTAGTCTTGGCGGTTTTTTCCCCGCTCCCAGCTTCAGCAATCTGGAAAGCGGAGCATGGATGATAATCAGTCTCTCCATCATTAGGGTGAATAGGAAAGATTCTCCTGAGAATGTAGCCTCCCAGTACGGGTGAGCAGAAGAGCAAGCTGAGGCTTTTTAATGGAAAGGCTGGCTCATTGAGATCTATCTCCAAACGGAGGCCATGTGAAGATGAATGGTCTTGCAGAATGAAGCACTGGGAGTGTCCTTCTGCTTGGATTTCAAGAGAGTCAGGGATGGGCTGGGACTGGGCCATGCATGGAGAGTTCAGTCACTCAGGAGTGTCGAGAAAGCAGCCACTGCTTTCCAGAGACAGTCAGGAGAGGTAGGAGTCTGAGGCTGCTTGGAGAAAGGGCAGCCAGCAAGGCTAATGACCTGCTCAGCTGAGAACTCAGTACAGCTCTTAGGCATAAGGCACACAAGCTCTGGAGTCCCCTAACCTGGGCTCCATTCCTGACTTCCCAACTCTTCCAGCTGTGCAATCTTGGGTGTACTGCTTATCTATTCTGAGCCTAGATTTCCTCAACAGTGAAATGAATATGATAGATATCAGTGACTTTTTGAGGTAAAATAGGATAGAGTGCGTAAAATGCCTGCCACATAGTAAGTCTTCAATAAATGTTAGTAGTCAGTCTCCTCATCGATAGAATGTGAGGCTCAATAGTGGAGATACTTGCTTGACCTTAGGGATGGGAAGAACATGCTCATGTCCTCAAACAGTCATTATGTCCAAGCAAGGCCTTGGAGGCATGGGAAAGTGGAAGGCTTTTATTACGAGACTAAAAAAATAAAATATAATAAACCACATTAATTAATATAACACTATCTAACAAATAAATCCCAAAATACTAGTGGCTTAACAAAATGGAAGTTTAGTTTTTGGTCACGTAATAGGTCACAGTAGGTGTTCCTGAGTGGAGGGCAATTCTACCATCTTTAACCTGTGGCCCTAGTATTGCCCTTTGTGAGGACACCTGGCTGGAGGGAGGAAGCATGGGGAATACATGTGAGAAGTGTGCATCTAGCAGGCCCAGAGTTGTACAGATCACATCAGCTCGTGTTCTATTGGCTAGAACTCAGTCACATGACCCCATTCAGCTATAAGGAAGGCTGTGAAATATCTGTGCACTCAGGAGAAAAAGGAAATGAGTTTTGGTGAACACATTTGATGAATAAAAATTAACAATTAAAGTGTCTCTTCTCAAGAGGCCAGCCACAGTCTTAGAGCCTCATCATCAGGAAGGGCTCTGAGGAATTTGGGTGGAAAGACACTGCTGAACCCTGTGTTCTAGAATTCATCACAATCATTTGACTGCCAGCCAATTCGTTCTCCTATGACCTGCCTTTAGATTCCAAGACCATGCACAAAGCAGGAAAAATAATGTGGGGCATGTCCTTTCCTGAAAGAGTAGCACAGCCACATATGCCATTAAAGAGAGGTGAAGGAGCTGACCTCAGTTTTTCTTAAGGATGAAGGAAGAAAGAGGATTCCAGTGTCAAAGACCAGGCTTTAAGAAACTCTCATAAGCACAAAGAATCCTCAGTCTTCTCTCTGAGGGCACAAGGTGCCACATGTCCCATTATTTTGGGCAAGCTGACCAAACCAGTCTGGCTTTGAGACCATGATGCTGCTGGACTCTCAGCTATCTTGACAGCTGGAAAAATATGAATCAATCCTCGAATGATTGATTGCTTGCCATTTTGTCATAGCTTCAAACAATTATATGATCATGGTTTGATCTCCTGAGAACAAGGGTTTTAACTAACAACTCAATGACTTTAAAAGAGAACATTTTTAAAATTATGCCATGCAATCCAATCATAAGCCATCATCCAAATTATTCGAGGGTCATCTGATCAACTTTCAACTACCTGACTAGGTCACTATGTGGTCAGTGCCATACAGGTATTCTATGGATAGTAGAAGAGTCACTCTAGTCCCTTCTAGAAAATAACTATATCTGGTGACCAAGTAAAGGAGATGCAAAAAAAAAAAAAAAAGCCCAGAGTGTAACAATTTTGGTAATCAATACAAAAGGTTTTCTCTAAATTTCAACTGAGAACTATCACACAGACATGACATTGATCTCACTGTGTTTCAGTTTTCCCATCTAAAAACAGCAATGTTAGTATCCCTCCCTATATAGATTAGCTTATTTTATGGTAAATATCATTTCCTCTTCCAGACCTTCATGGGAGGAGTGCGCTCCCTGCCCCATGGATATTTAACTTAATCATATGGCTTTCTTTGGCCATTGAAATGTGGATGAAAGCAACAGTGTGGCACTTCTGAATATAGGCCGTAAGGATATTGTGTCATCCCATTCACCACTCTGAGATTTCTATCTCTACCATGAAAAGATATGCCCCCACCATGATAGCTGCTACCCTTCATCCTGAGCCCAAGAATGAGAAAATATATTGAGCAGAGCCACCTGAGCCAATCCTATCTGCCCCATAGGTATATGCAGAAAAAATAAAACACATTATTATATGCACTGAGTTTGGGGATGGCTTGTTACACAGCATTATGGTGGCAATACCTATCTGGTAGATTCTCCATATGGCAAGAAAATAGCAGCATGAACCATGTGTAATATGAGACAACTTACATATAAAATAACCAAGCAATTATCATGAGTTTCTTAGAGGCCCTAGTATTAGACCAGGTCTTTGAAACAGAGCTCCTGTTGGTGTATATCTATATATCAGGTACCAAGAAACTTGCTCTCCTTTCCACAGTTTTGCACATATACCCAGCATGTGGAATGGAACTTTGAGCTTATTCTGTTCTTCATTTATAAAATTTATCATTTAATGTCTTTGAAGTCAGGCTGGCCACACAAATCCTGTTTTTGATAGTGTAAATTTCCTCCTTTCCAAGGAAGGCAGAGATAACGGCTCCAGCACAGATGGAGGACATTTCTTCAGGGAAGGAAAGCAGCAGTTAGTTGGTTAATGCCTCCCCTGGTGAGCCATTGTATTTGTTTGGAGCTTCTAGGCCTTCATTTTGGATACAGTGAGACTCTTCAACTGAGATTTATAGCGGAGAAATAGTCAATAAGAACAAATGAATCAATCTGGGAAGCCATCTTGCCTTCCGCACAGTACACTTCTTCTGCTTCTCCCAAGTATTTACCCTTTTCTTACAATCATTATTTATCCGATGAACCCATATTAAAGCACTTTCATGGGTATACTCAGACATAGGGAATCATAGTACACATGTTGACATGATTGCTGCCTTTGCTTAAATATGTGATCTATTTAAGAAAGCATCACATCTTTCCATTATGAATAAGTGCTAGGGAATATCAGTTTGGGTCTGGTAATATTCTATATTGTGGAGGGCAGTTTGTAACTCAAAATCTCCCCACTCCAACATTCTAGCAGTTTTTTTTTTCCTGGCTGAGTTCTAGACAAGAGGGAGTGATGCTAATATTAGGAAATTCTACGTGGAATGGTGCCACTTCCCCTCCCCAGACTGTGCTCTCCTCAAGCTACACTTCTTTCCTAGGCAACCTCATCCATTCTCCTGGCTTTAAGTATCATCTTCACACTGACAACTCTTACATTTATACCTCCTGAGCCCCAAATTCATAAAAAAGTGTCTATTTGATGCCTCCGCTTTAATGGTTTACAGACATTTCAGACACAATATGCCCAAATGGAATTCTTGGTTCACTCTCCCTCAACATATAGACACCAAACTCCAACACTGATTTACCCCCAACCATTCTCAATAAATAACATTTTCATCTTTTCGGGGACTTAAGTCAAGAATCTAAGAGCCATCTGTACCCCTCTGTCTTCCTCAGCTCCTATAGCCAATTTCTTACATACTAAGTCCTATGGAGTCTATTTTCAAAACATGTGGAGATTCCATTGCTTCTCTCCACCATTACCACAGTAAGTCAAGCACCATTATCTCTTCACTGGACTCTTGCAAACTCTTATATTTGGCCTTTCTCATTCCATTCTCCACATAATCAGCCAGTGATTTTTTCTAAATGCAAGTCAGGCCATATCATAGCTCTCTTCAAAACCCTCTAGTGACTTCCTGCTGTAAAACATTACCACAAACTTAGTGGCTTAAAGCAACACAAATTGTTTATCTTATAGTTCTGGAGATCAGAAGTTTGAAATAGGTCTCATGAGCTAAAATCAAAATGTCAACAGAGCCAGTTCTTTCCTGGAGACTCCAGATGAGTATCTGCTCCTTGTCTTTTCTAGCTTCTAGAGGCCACCTACATTCCTTGAGTCAGGGCCTTGCATCACCTCAGCCTATGCTTCTGTTATCACATCTCCATCGCTTACTCTGACCCTCCTGCCTCCTTCTTATAAGGACCCTTGTGATTACATTGGACCCATCTTGATAATCTAAAATAATCTCTCCCATCTCAAAATTCATATCAATCAATTTTCTCTTTTGCCATACAAAGCAACATACTCACAGGCTCTGGTGATTAGGACTGGGCCATCTTTGGGGGCCCATTATTCTGTCTACCACACTTATATCCCATCTACAACAAAATAAAAAGTTGTTTCTTTTGTCTATAAGACAACATAATCAGGAGCCCTGCTTTCTCTCTGATCTTTTTGTTAAACTAAACCCTACTAGCTTTCTTGCTGTTCTTCAAAAAATCCAAGCCTGCTCCACGTGCTGTACCTTCTCCCTAGGAAGTCTTCCCCAAAATATCCATGTAGCCTACCCTCTCACGTAGTTCAGGTCTCTGCCAAAATGCCACTTATTGAAAGGGCTTTCCTAGTGAACTGCACACATGGGCACATGCATGCACTTGTGCACACACACACACACACACACACCATCAGGGTTTGTCCTTTACCCAATCTTATTTTTCTCTTTAGTATCTGATATAGTATATGTTTATTTGATTATTATTTATTAATTACAGAACCCTCCCTTCCAAATATAAGCTCAATGAGAAGGGAGACCTTGCTTTTGTTCAAAGGTCTTTATGCAGTGCCTAAAGAGTACCTGGCCCACTGGAAGCAGTCAATACATATTTGGTGAACAAACGAATGAAAAAGAATAAAATTCTATTGTATGTTTGCTGTGGGTCAAACACAAGGGATTGGTTAATTATAACTATTTAAAGAGGACTTAGTAGAGAAGAAAACAGGCAAAATTTAGAGGTATAAATAGACATTGAACAATTACGAAAAATACCTACTAAGCCTTCCCAGACCTAACACTCCATAGGTGAATAAAGTAAATTGAATTTATGGACCAAAAAGTATGAAAACTCTCTCATCTCAAGAAAGGTAACAAAATAGCTTTTTATCTTGAACCATGTCCACTGCTCATATACTGTTGGTTGACAGTTCAAATATTTTTTCCAGATTACCCAAGGCTGTTTGTCAGTGTAAGCAATGCAGGTAAAATAACTCAGATGTGACTGAGGCAAATATCTACTGAATGAGAAGCCAGGACCTTCTGGTGGGAGATCTGGGGCAATGATAAATATGAGTCTAACTAAATTATATCTGGGAATGCAGAATTTATTGTTTTCCACTATATCATGTTTGGGTCCCCACCATGTTCCAGGCATGGAGGATGCAATTTTGGCCTCTTCCCCTAAGGTGCCCATGATCTCATGACCCTATTCATGCCAGTACACCAACCAGGGTAAAGAGTAAGATATTATCCCTCCACGTAAGGGAGGGGAACTGAGCAGAGCAATGTTGGTTACTCTGACTCAGGCCAATTGAACCTCAATTAGACTGAGTAACTGAATGTGGTTAGTGGACAATATATAGAATAAGGGATTGTGCCTAAACATTGAGACACTAAATTCCCATGCCTCCTTGACCTAAGTCTTTACTAGAACCTATCACTCTCTTGTGACTTGCTTTGCCTAATGGGGTCAGAGGCCTGATAAAGTACTTGAGCAATTCTGTTTCCCCTCTTGAACCCATGTCACTGCTATGAGAATGGGCCTAGGCTCACTTAAAGGAGAGATTTGAGAGACACTTGGGGTAAAACTGATGTATCCCAACAAAGATCATCCTAGACTAACTAGCGTCACGCAGACCTGTAACTGACGACAGATGTATTAATGAGCTCAGACCAGATCAGCCACACCTAACCCAGATCAGCAGAACCACACAGTCATTAGTACTCATGGAAAGTAGTATATGTTTGTTGTTTAAGCCACTACATTTGGAGATGGTTTGTTACATGGCAATAGCTAACTGATACATGGTAAAGACAGATGGCTTGTTCTCTGAAGTGGGTCAATACAGAGAGATAGGGAATGCTATGCCTCAGGGGATCCGTAGTTGTGTTGGTCATTACTAAACCCCACTGAACACAGAATTCATTGGCCACAGTGTCACATCTAAGAACTCTGAAAAGTAAGATTTACTGCCTGCCTGAGTACAATCAGCTGAGGCACTAGGATAGTTTGATGTTTAAACTGACCAATAATTTTTTTTTAGCCATATGAAAAAAACAGGTCTGGTCTGATCCTGATGGCCTGTGCAAGTCTCAAGAAAAGAGAAAAGAACAAGAAGTTCCCCCTCCACTCATGAAAGTATGAAAGTATGCTCCTTGGTAATGAAAGGCAGGATGTGATACTCAACAGTCTACCTTCCTGAGCAGACTCAGCAGCCACCCAAAGACCTTGAAGAAACATCACTGACAACAACAACAACAAAACAAAAAAGCACAAGTTCAAACCATCCCCTCTAAAGTTTTCCCAGTGTTTGATGGACATGAATGACTATTCCTCAGACAGCAGAGATTCCTCTCTCAGATTTGCCCTCTCCTTGAAATAAAATCAGCCAGACAGAATTTTTCTTTCCAAATGTAAAATGTTGTTTCCAAACAAAAGAAGTGAGATGTTTTCTACAGCTGCTCCACATCCATTCTGCTTTGCAAAAGCATTGTTCATGAGGTTTTTATGATGCAAAAGAATAATTAAGATAAGAGGCACTTCTTGTCTCTGAATCTTTTTTGTTTAAACTTGTTCTGCAAATGGCCAATATCTCCTGTTACTTAGGTTAGCATCTAGAAAATGTTAGCACTCGATTATAAAATCAGCAGCTAATATGCTTAATGACTTTTCATTTTGCTCAACAATAGCTTCAGTGTGCTTTAAAAATGCATTTCCATTCATATTCCTTTGACCTCTCCATCAGAACCTTGAGGCAACCATGCTCTAACCATTTACTAAATTGTCCTGGTTAACTTGGGGCCCCTCGATATGGTATGGTGTACCCATAGAGGGAAGGAAATGACTTCTGGAGGGAAGAGCAGAGTACTGGCTCACAACTGACATTGTTTTTCAAGAGCTCAAAGTCCATATATTTAATATTCAATGGGGTGCTAGAATCCCGAGGAGCTAGTGAACCTTAAGTCTTGATGGGGAGCGTCATATAGGAAAAGTGCCAAAACTAGTGGCTAAGAAAGCCCAGTGGAGATGAATGGGAGACGTTGATGTTGGGGAGTACCTGGGAGCAGAGGGCAGCAGACTGAATTGTGTCCCCCACAATACATATGTTGAAGTCCTAACTCCCAGTACTTCAGAATATGACTGTATTCAGAGATGGTCTCTTTAAATAGATAATTAAGTTAAAATGAGGTCATATGGGTGGACCCTAATCCAATATTACTGGTGTCCTTGTAAAAAAAGATTATGACACAAACACAGAGGGTAGATCATGTGAGGACACAGAGAAAAGACCACCATCTACAAGCCTAGTAGAGAGGGCTCAGAACCAACCAACTCTGCTGACACCTTGATCTCAGACTTCTAGCCTTTAAAACTGTGAGAAATACATTTCTGTTGTTTAAGCCACCCAGTCTGTTATGGCAGCCTAAGGAAACTAATATAGGCTAACTCTAGTGTCCACGTCCTGAGTCCAGTGGACATACCACTAGACATAGTGCGCTCTCCAATGGTCACAATCACATGTGTTCACCATTGCGATTCTTTAGAAGTCTCCTTACTCACATCACACAATGAACTACGTACAAAAGGGATTCAAACATGCCTTAGGTCTCCATGATCTGAGGAACCGCTGGCCCCATCCACTCTTCACATCACAGTCCCTCCTATCTTCTGTCTTCCTGGCTCCCTGGGGACTCTTCCCCTATTTCCTTTCCTGCCTTGCCTTCTAGACCTATTGCTCTGTACTGGGCTAATTTTCAGGTTTTCCTCCCAGCCATACTTCCCCTGTTTGATCAAACTTGGGGGCTCCCACTCTAAAGGGCAATCTTCTAATCAGAAACCCTGTAGGCACTTAAGCATAAACCAGGTAAATTTTGCTTTAGCCTAGTGCTTCTCAAATTTTGATGTTGTATGTTACCTGGGAATTTTGTTAAAAAAACAATTATGAATCAACTAGGTCTGGGTATAGCCTGAGATTCTGCATTTCCGACAAGCTCCTCAGTGCTTCTGAGGCTTCTGGTGAAAAGATAACCAGGGTTTCCTAGCCTTGGCACTATTGACATTTGGAGCCAAATAATTCTTTGTGATGGGGGTTATCCTGAGCATTATAGGATGTTTAGAAGTATCTCTCACCTCAACCCATCAGATGCCAATAGCATCCCCCAGTTGTAATAACCCAAAATCTCTTCAGTCATTCCCAAGTATCTCTAAGGATAGAGAGGTAAGCAAAAATCACTGCAGTGAGAACCGCTTCTCAGATTTGTATGTTTCACTTCTAGCATTGCTTCCTGAAGTCTTTCAGACCACAGCATATTGCAAAAAGGAATATAGACTTGCTCATTAGTATAGCTGAGGTTTCGCTTGATAATGACCTGGTTCTTCATGCCTATCTTCAATTGGATAAGGGTCTACAGGGAGGGAGGAAGGAGCATTAGAACCTTTTCATCTCCAACATACCACTTTTCTATTTTCTCCAGTTTATACATCCTTAGCCATTGCTCAAATATACAAGGCAGGGTCATAGCGACTGTTTACTGGTAGCTACTGTTTATTGACTCTCAGCTATGGAAACCAAAATGTATTGTTTAGAAAAGACAATCAACTTTTATAGTTGTGGCCTTGTAAAATAAAACTTAGAAAGTAATAATCCATATTATATAATGCAAGAGGTGAATTGCATAATAAAAGTTGTAAACTTGACAGCAAAATTTCAATATAAAATCTTATCTATTTACTTAGCTGTATGTTGACTGTAAAACATCAAGCATTCTCTAGGATGAAAGAATAAGGAATTGCCCTCATAATAGTGAAAAACAAGAAAATACCTAAACATCTATCAGTAGAGGATGGTTAAATAAATTCTGGTATCACTGTAGACTGGGGTAATATATAGCCACCAAGAAAAAAAGGCACATTACATAAAAGTAGAAGTTTCAGAATAATTCATAACATAGGACCCTATTTATGATATAAGAAACAAATCATATATTTCTATATGTTCCTATACATGAAAATGCTAGGGAAAAGGGCTGCAAGGATTTACATTGAGTTAACTGTGTAGTCACCGCTAGAAAGGGAACAGCTTGGAGGCAGTGTGAGATAGGTAAATGGGGTTTTCACATTTGGAGTGTTATTTTGATTTTTGAAGATTAGCATGTATATGCTTGCTACTTGAACAATTTAAATAATCATGTCAATTATTTTATTTTTTAAAAGGCAAGTGGCAAATACTGGATTTTTTAGAGGCTGTAAAGGGACAATTAGGTTTTATAAAAAATATTAGACACACTGAAACAATTTAATAGCTCAAACATGTATCTATTCACACACATGTATGTGTGTATGCTATATGTATGAAATCATATCTAAGTAGTATGAATTTATTGACAACTAATTTCATTTTATTGATCAACTTGTGATTATTTTTCAGTTTTTTAGAGCTGTTTTTTTTTTTTTTGGCTTCCAACCAAGTACAAGTTGCATTTAGCAAAAGAGCAATTCTCTGCTCCCCTCTTCCACCCTGACCTCCAGGGTTACCCCCGTTGCAGGTTGAAGTAAGCCAGCCCTATACTCTGACAGTTCGCAACAGCAAGACCTCTTTCATGTAATTAGTGTAAGTAGAGAAATCTCTGGCCTTGACCATGGGATTGAAAGAAAAAGCCACATGACATGATAGTCAGCAAAGGCTTTGGGAGTCAGATCCACCTAGTTTACAATTCTGGTTCTGCCAACTTGTAATTAAATGACCTGGTGGAATAATTTTATCTCACTTGTAAATGAGGGATAAAAATAAATACTTCAGAGGGTTAAAGTGAAGGTTCTAGGAGGTAATATATAGCAAACATTCAGCTAGAACTGGGCCTTGCATGGAATATGACAGCAAATGCCATCTGCTCCCTGCCTTTGGAGGGTCCGGCAATTCTGTCTTGGTCTTTCATGAGTGAGAGGCTCTGTGCTTTGGAGTTGACAAAAGGCAGCAGAGAGCAGCAGGAATGGCTTACCTACCAATTTTGTGCTTTGTGTTCCTTGACCAGGGCTAGGGTTGAGTATAAATTCTGTTACCAGAAGTTTTCAAGGTAACTACACACTACCTTCCCATCTTTCTCATTTTGAGGCTTTTGTCTTAGTGCAATTGCCTTATAAGCTTGATTCTTTATTTAGTCCAATTAAAGTATACTTTTTTTCCTCTTCTTTTTGGAGCCAGGCCAATTACATGAAATAAGTTTCTAGAATTCCTTTAAAGGAAAATTCTGCTCTTCCATTCCTAGACATTGGACAAGTTTAGAGTTATGATCCTTATCAGTAAGGCTCGCATCATCTTTCTGTTTCCTTTCCCTGCTCGCACTAACATCTTCGACAACTGGTCAGACCTTCCTTAGTATTCACAGTTTCTGAATGCTTGGAACAGTGCTCCAAAATTTCCTGAGTGAATCAGATGCTAAAAATAGAGCATCCACTCTTCTCTTATAAAACCCAAACCTTGTCTACCCCTCATCTCCATAATGTGCTCATTCACTGCCTGTCCCTGCCAGCACCCCCTTTTGCCATCTCAAGCTTCCTACCTACCCAACAGACATGGAAAGGTGCATGAAGTACAATAGAATACTCAAGTGCCAGGTAGGCTTTGCTACACCCACATCAGCCAAAATATGAAGTTAAAATGGTGAGTGAACATTGACCAGCCTTGCTGTGAGTATTAAATTTCATAATGTATGTAAAGTGCCCAAGATAGCACCAGGCACCTAGTGGTAGTGGTGATGACGACAACATGATCTCCTCTCCTCCTCCTTTTCCTCCCTTCCTCTTCTTCCTCCTCCTCTGTCCCTTCCTCCCTCCTCCCGCTCTTCCTCCTCCTCTTTCTCCTTTTTCTTGTTATTTTAACAATAATAAACAGCTATTGTTCTGGAGCTCTTACTAAGTGTCGGCCCCTAAGCTAAGGGTTTACCCAAAACATTGCATTTATCCCTTAAAACAACTGTCTGCAAGACAGATATTACTGAGCACTCCCGATTGCAACAAAGACAATAATAAGTAATAAGACACTGGACTGCTTAGTCCAAACACCTGGATCCGAATCACCGCCTGGTACTTATTAACTGCTGGTCCCTGAGTAAATCTCTTCTATAAAAAGGTAAAATAAATATAGTAACTACTATGTTGGCTGCTGAGAGATTTGAGGTCAGGGTATAGTATCTGGCACATACTCCGTGTAGTTGCTTTTTCTCCTCATCTTCTTTTACTGCTCCTAATTCTATAAACTAAAGCTGCACAATAGAACAGACAACTAGAATTTTAAACGCAAGCCACAGCGGTAACTAAATTTTCTATGTTCACATTTTTTAAAAAAAGGTTTAAAAAAGGAGGTGAAATTAACTCTAACAATAAATTTTATCTAACTCAATATATCCAAAATATTATCATTTCAACATGTCAACATATATTCAATATAAAAATCATTAATGAAATAGTTTACATTCTTTTTTTAATTCTGTTTGTCATCTGGTAGGGACTTTCAACTTCTCGCACATCTCAGGTCACACCAGCCACACTTTAGGTGCTTAATACCAACATGTGGCTGGTGGCTACAGAACAGGGTGCTGACAGACAAAGAAGATGGAGATAGGTCAGTGAGGGTAAGTCATCTGTCCCAGCCTACACAGCTTGGAAGTGGTATGACCAGGATTCAAAACATGGCTCTCTAGCTCCAAATCTATAATAATTTTGTAATGGTCACAAAGCAATTAAACAGCAGCTCAAGGGCCTAGTTTTACTTCTTCTAGGTCTCCATGTGAAATGATTATCATACTATAAGGGTTACCCCTTTAGGCTAGCAGTTTGCCCCCCATCTCTTTAACCAGCTGTTGTCACGCTAATGTGCATGTGCCTTCTTAAGAAGGAGACCTCTCTCTCTTATTGTTAAGAAACAAATAGAGGTGAACTCTTCACCTCCTTTCTCTCCCAGAGGTAACATTTTTCCATAAGTAGTTGTGTCCTCTACTTGAGGCCAGACCTTGGCAAGTCTGAGACATCCTCAGGGAGTGGGATGACTAATTGGTACTGGTCTCTAGGGACAGTACACCACTTGGTTATTCACCACAGTGAAGGACACATAAGCCTCAGTAATCTCTTCCAATCACTTTGAATTGCTTGGCTCAAATCCATGCATTTCTATCCAACCCCTCATGTTCCCTGATCCTTGACCCATTTTGGAAAACATGTTTGCCTGAGGTGACCTTTAAAAACGCAGCACTGATAGTTTCTCTTCATCCTCCTGTTCTGTCCTCTTGGAGAAGGCCACTGAGCAACCTCAAGTTATTCTGAAAGGTAAGGTCTTCCTGCCCTCTGTGCCAACAATTCCCAAATGCTGGTTGGAGAACAAATTTTTACTTGTTCTGGACAAATGGACATTTTAAGTTTTGCCATAGAGCTAAATTTACTCCATATAGAAGCTGACCTGTTTTGATGTTCCAGCCACACTCTCTTACAACCATTTGTGAGCAATATTGGTTAGGGGTGGGTACTCCAGATGGTACAGACTATGTGCTTTAGGTAAAAACTCTAACTTCTGCCATACCAGAACTGGGGATACTGGAGTCCCAGAAGCATGCATCCCAAACACTGGAGCTAAACATCCAAGTTAAAGATAAATGAAAACTCCACAACAATTATGTAATTTTAATTTTCTTTTTGAAATGGTAGTGAGAGCAGATGATGGTGTGCATTTCTCTTTGAATGCCCTTACTTGACATGATAAGAAGTTGACTCTCTTATATTTAAGTTTTCTAGAGTTATTTATATGTGTTTACAGCATTGTGTTAAGTCCTTAAAACTACTCTGCAGTATATATACTATGTAGATCTATAAAAATCTCTATCTGGAGCTGCAGATCTGATACTTATGCAATGGCATAAGATTTGAAAACCCTTGAAGACTAACGAGAAATCTACAGATCAACAACCTGTTTGAAAGGCAGTATGAAAAGAAAGCAGCTCAGTTCCCCATTTACTTGGGCTCATCACTTGTTTCCTTTTCTGAAATGAGTGGACCAACCTCCTTCCATTATGACACCATCAATAAAATAGCAGCTAACATTAATTCTGTTGGGCATTGTGCAAAGTGTCTACATGCAAAACCAATTTTAACTCTGTTGGATGGGGATAAGTATTCCTGAATGAGGCTAAGAAAATCAAGAAGCAACTTATCCAAAGTTCCAGAGCTAGTGAGTGGAATGGCTGTGATTCAAACCCAGGGCAGTCTGGTTCCATAGCTATACAATATACTTTAACTGCTGTGTTAAAGTATATTATATAGCTATGCAGAAACACATGGAACATTTGGGTGTAAAAATCTATATACAATATTGTGAATTTTGCACTTCTCTTTAATGTGGATGGTTAGCTGTAGTGTTGGGGATAGCAAGATCTCCACTTCTGATGTGTTAGAAGTTAATTAGATTTTTTACCCAGGGGACTCAAGCTGTGCCATTCTGACACTGGCCACATTGGGAGTACAGAGAGAGTGTGACTGGCACAGAGCAAATCCATCTCAACCTTTCACCTCACTACTCAGGACACACAAGCCAATGCAGAAGGCAATTCATTGCCTCATGTTTCTCCAATATCTCCCTGTGTCTAGCCTACACTCTACCAGGCATGATGTAAAAGAATTTTCTGTGGACTGATCATTTCATCACCAACATCTCCACGTTTTATTCCTGTGAGAGGAGTTATAATTACACTAAAGGAGTTATAATTACACTCAGGAGTTCAAATGGAGCCTAAATTTGTCAGAAGCCCTTGCTCTGGCTTCCATCATAGTTTCTCCACGCCCCTGCACCATCTCAAAGACAAAGTGAAGCAGATTTAGAGCACCATCCTGTGGAAGCTATGACTGACTCTGGCTGTGAAAGAGGACTAAAGTGAATTCAGTGGATAAACATAGCGAGCCACATTGGACACAGCTCAGATTTAAATAATTATTCAGGCAGAACTGGCCATTACTTGAGTTCGATGTTTAACAAAAGCAAATAGACTTGGCCTCTGCCACCCTGGAACCAATCTTGCCAATCAAAAGCAAAAGAACCGTATATTTTCATCTGCAAAACCTTTATGGGTATCTATCTATGGCTTGGTTCAGGTCCAGGCACAAACTTGAATTAAATGTTGAAATTGATGACTCATAGCTTAGCTGGAAATGCAGAGGAGAAATGAAGCTGTGAACTAGGAGAAATGTGTCTGAGGACAAGAGGGAGACGAAAGAGCCAGATGCTTAGACCCACATCCTACCTGGCTGCCCCAGGAGCTCCCATTAAGCTGTTGTGCTGTGGGCAGCAGAGGGCACTATTAATACATTCGGAAGTGAGCAGCACACTTGAATAAACAGCAGGTTTAGAATAAGTTTGAGTGAGGCATTTGGGCAGGAGAAGGTCACAGGATTATAGTTATCACCTTCATTGTTTCCTATTCTCAAATTCACAGATCAACAAGGCTCTAAAGTAAAGAGTGGCTACAGAGCAAAACTGACTCCTACACGGAACTTCAGGTTTTTAGGATCTAAAGTAGAAACACACACAGACATACACCCATACACACACATCTATGTTAAATAGAATGATTACTACAGTCAATCTTTATGGTGTTAAATGCTTTACATGCATTATCTTATTTAATCTTCAACTCTGTGTGAGTAGGTCCTGTTACCATCTCCATTTTATAGTGAGGAAACTGAGGCTCAGAGATGTTAAGTGACTAGTAAGCGACAGGGTTGGGATCTGAACCAATTTCAGAGGCTGAAACACATACTTGTAACCACTATGCTATACTTCATGGCAGATGCCTTTCCATAATATAAGAACACCAACTTCTTAACGGCCAACAGGAATTGTAAGTGTAAATTCAGTATTACTATATCTATGCCTCAGAAGTTGTGAAAAGTAAGGGTGCTTAAACTCTGCCATAGCCAATTCCTGAACCTTGTTCACAAAAATCTTGGTTAAAAAGCTGATGGCTCTACGGCTATGCCGCCCTAAACATGCCCGATCTCATCTGATCTTGGCAGCTACGCAGGGTCGGGCCTGGTTAGTACTTGGATGGGAGACCACCTAGGAAGACCAGGCACTGTAGGCTTGAGGAAAAAAAAAAGAAAAAAAAAAAGCTGATGGCTCTGTTAGCAGTTAAATCCTAAAAAATCTGAATGCAGCCCAGGCGTTTACCCTCAACACCAAACTCAAGGTAATCCAATTTCTCAGGAAGCCATTAAGTTAGGGCATGTTCTTTGATCCATTTCTATCTAGAAGATCAAGCACAGAGCATAGCACAAGTAAATTCTCAATAAGTGATGAATATATACATTAGTCAACCAATGATTTAATGACAGGCAAATAGAATCAAGAAAATCAACAGACCTCATAGATGGTTGTAATTCTAGAAATAACACCAATGTGAACTTATATCCTTATCATCTCTAAAATAGTCTTCTTGGGAACTCCTATGATACTTAACTTCTAGATTCTTCTAGAAGCATTGCTCTGGCTAATATTGCTCATAATGTTCCCATAAACTCATCTGATAGAGACACAGAGGCTATTCTTGCAGTTCTCAATGTTCGAAGTGCATTACAGACCTAGTTCAATTCTTTTTCCAGGGATGACAAATACATGGCATGTGTGCCTCTACCCTTCCCACTCTCTATGCACAGGAGAGACCGTGTTAATGGATCATGACACTCCTTCCATTGAGCCCAGATGGCCAGTAAACTATCCATCAGGCTAGGGATGCAAGGTAAAAACTACTTATTTTCCTGACTCAAAACATCTGGAATCACCACTTCAGCATCACAGCCAAGTGTTGACCTAGCTTGTCTGAACACCTCCATTCACTGGAAATACATTCTCACAAAGACAGCATTCTTTATCTTCAGAATTCTGTTAGAAAACTTTTCTTAGGGACACATCTGCATGAACATAGAGGCAGCGCACCTGTGCCTGCTATGTCTGCTTCTTTCCAAATTTTTATTAAAATATGCTGGAAGATACAAACAACAGACTGCAGCTGGCCCTTGCAGAAATAAAACCATGACAAAATCCAGGGGGAATTTTCTCTAATTGCATTGATGATAGGGATTGATGGAAAAGCACATTTTGGAATACACGCCATATGTCCTACTCTTTAATCCATAACAGCATAAATGCCCCCAAAGAAAGTAGAAAACACATCAGCCCCTTACTCCATTAAAATTTATTTAATGCCCTTACTTCTAAAGTGCACAGGAAAGAAATGGAAGGCAACCCCAGGAACATCTGTGTGAGGTACCCAGAACTAGGGTCACAGTAAGGACCCATTAATGGCTCTTTTTTATTTCCATTCATTCTAAGAAAATAATATCGACATGCGCTATGGCAAGAATTAGCTTTGATTCTCAGGTGTTTGGGTACCTAAGGAAAGCCATATTACTAGCAGTGTGGTCTTCATGCCCACATTATGTAATGAACTATGAACAGTGTCTGAGAAGCCAAAATGGGGTAAGAAAGGCCCATCCTCACTCCTGTAGGCCCACACTAAAGAGTTACTTGCCTGCTGGGCATGAAATGTGAGTGTGTACATGTGCAAAGCACTGAGATGAGATCAGAGAGGAAAGTCAATACCCAAGTGGACCCTGGAAAGGCCCTAAGGGAATTCTACCCAGTTGTTCACAAGATACCTCTTACCCTCTAAGGAAGGGCTAATAGGATTGCAACAATACCATATCCAGAGCAAAGAGGCCACTAACAAAATAATGTGTTGAGCAAATGAATAAAAAACTGACTAAATGAATGAATGATAAAGCAAACAAACAAAGGGATAATGGGCATAGGAAAAAAAAGAACATGTCTCTAGAATTTATGTTCTTTAAGAAATGGGCAGAGCATGGATTTTTGCAGAGCTAGGCCAGGAGTCACAGAGAGGAACAGACAGACAGGATGAGGAATACATCCACTGAGAACTCTCTACCAAGGTTCACTGGAATCCAGATATTCAATAGCAGAACCTAGGCCCTCATGAAGGTGAAGAGCAGAAAAGAAAATGTGGAAGTTAAATCAGGCATGTGCCTTTGAGAGCTAAGAAACTCCAGATGGATAAGGAAGTTGGGACTGTTTCTCCAGGTTCTCTCCCTCTCATCACTTGGGTTACTTCATTGGAGATGCCCTCCCTGACAATCTAAAATACAGCCATCCCCTCACTATTTCACTCACTGCGTTGTGCTTTTCCTCATATTATTTGGATATATTTATTGTCTTCCAGACTAGAAACCCATGGACACAGAACTCTTATTTGCTCACTACTGAACCTTTTACTCCTAAAGGAGCACTGGGCAGGAGGCATTTAATGAGTATTTATTATATGAATGCATGAATAAGTCAAGGGAAGAGAAACTGACTATAATCAAACATATTTTACTTTTTCAGAGCAAGTAGGTTTATAATAATAGGAAATCTATGATATAATGCATCATATTGATAGGTAAACTTTAAAGATAAATTGAAAAGTAAATCAATAAAATATAATATCTAGTTATAATTAAAAGCAAAACAAATTTAGCATATTAGTAATAAAAGTAAATTGATTTAATGTGACATGAAAACTAAGTTAAATAAACTATCATGTTTAATGTTGAAACACTTAGTAACATCCCTCCTAAAATCAGATATGAGATAAAATTATTTTAAATTTTCTTCTAGGAGTTCTATTTCATTCAATAAGTTCTAGATAGAATAAAGAGTTAAATGTATATGTAGGACACTTTTCACGTTTTTTAAAAAGTGAAAAATTAGCTGATTTTACTCAAAGTATTCAAGCATCAAAGCAGTGAAAAAATCATAAGGGAACAGACATATTTGTCTCAATAAAATTAAAGCTTTCTTAACTTCTAAAAAAATAAGAGAAAATTCCTTTAAAACTCTACAAAATGTGCAAAGTATGTGTGTGTGCATGTGTTTGTGTATATAATTATATTTCAATTAAAGTTTCAAAAATATAGCTAATAGATACTTCAATACATTGACAGTGCTTCTAAATCTGTAATAAATATTCTTAAGACAAATTTTTTAAAATTTCAAGTCACAAAAAGCCAAACTATAAAGGAAATGCAAATGTCCAAATAAAAATTATTCAATTTCTCCAATAAAGATTGCAAAATAAAACAATAAAATCAAATTTAATTTAAAAACTTTTTTTTTTACTTTTTATTTTTCAGTTAGAGTTGACATTATATTAATTTCAATTATATAAATGGTTAGACATTTTATATAATTTACAAAGTGATTTCCCTGATTAGTCTAGTACCCACCTGGCACTAAACATAGTTACTACAATGTTATTGACTATATTCCCTATGCTGCACTTTACATCTCTGTGACTGTTTTGTAACTACCAATTTGTACTTCCTAATCCCTTCACCTTTTTCACCCAGCCCTCAACCCTCCTGCCATCTGTCAATCACTCGTTTGCTCTCTATATCTGTGAGTCTGTTTTCGTTTTGTTTATTTATTTTGTTCCTTAGGTTCCACATATAGGTGAAATCGTATGGTATTTGTCTTTCTCTGTATGAATTACCTAGCATAATATCCTCTAGGTCCATCCATGTTATTGCAAATGGTAAGATTTCATTTTTTATTACTGAGTAATATTCCATTGTGTGTGTGTGTGTGTGTGTGTGTATATATATATATATATATATATATATATATGCGCCACATCTTTATTCATTTATCTATTGATGGGCTTTTAGGTTGCTTCCATATCTTGGTGCACATGAACATAGAGTTGCATATATCTTTTCAAATTAGTGTTTTGGTTTTCTTTGGTTAAATACCCAGAAGTAGAATTGCTACCTCCAAACTGTTTTCGTTAGTGGCCATATTTGCAATTCCACTAAAGTGCACAAGGGTTCGTTTTTTGCCACGTCCTCACCAAAACTTGTTTTTTGATTTATTGAAGATAGCCATTCTGACAGATGTGTGGTGATATCTCATTGTGGTTTTATTTTGCATTTCTCTGATGATTTAGTGACACTGAGCAGATTTTCATACATCTGTTGACCAACTATATGCCCTCTTTGAAGAAATGCCTCTTCAGATCCTTTGCCCATTTTTTAATTTTTTTTTCATACTGAGTTATATAAGTTCTTTGTAAATTTTGGATATTAATTCCTTATCATATGTATCTTTGGCAAATATCTTCTACCATTCAGTAGTTTGCCTTTTCATTTTGTTGATAGCTTGCTTTGCTGTGCAAAAAATTTAAAGTAGCCTCCTTTGTTTATTTTTTCTTTTGTTTCCCTTGCCCAAGGAGATATATCAGAAAATATATAACTAAGAGTAATGTCAGAGTTTGTTGCCTATGTTTCCTTTCAGGAGTTTTATAGTTTGAAGTATTATATTTAACTTTTTAATCCATTTTGAGTTCATTCTTGTATATGATAATAAGAAGGTGGTCCAGTTTGATTTTTCTCCATGTATTTTTCCAGTTTTCCCAATACATTAATGCTTTTCTTTTTAATGATCATACTCTAGACTTTTGAAGTGGAGTAGATCAGGTTCTCTAATTTACTGGTGGCAGGAAAATAATTGTTGAAAGCCAAATGTTGAAGTCTACTTTTCTCCCACTTCTAATATATTTTCCACATTACAGCCAAAGTAATCTTCTCAAAGGGCGAACACGACCAGGATACTTCCTTATCTAAAATACTTTGAGGGCTTCCCATTGATTCTAGAATAAAGATCTAAATCATAAACAACCTACTGTCATCTGGTCCCTATGTTCCTCTGAATCTTATGTCCCAATAACTCTTTCACATCAGCTGCACTCAATGTTCCTCAGTCTTTACAAGCATGATCCTTTTTTCTGGAACACTTTGCTCCTTCTCCCAACTCACCTTTATTCTTCCTAGGTCTTGGCCCAGTCTTCGATTCCCAAGAAAATTTTCTCAGTCTCTCTGAATAGGAGAGACATTCTTTCAATAAAAATTCTTTGAACACCATGGACCTCTCCTTCCTGGCACATATCACAGTTTTAATTTTATGTTTATTTGGGGTGGTTACTTAATAACTATCTCCTTCCCTATACTGTGAGATCCCAGAAATCAATAACCAATCTCACTGTTTTTTGCTATTATAACCTGAGTACCTAGACCATAGGAAATGCTCAAAATTTTTTACTGAAAAAAGCAAACTACAGCAGTTCATTTTGGCCTCTCCTAAAATAGCAAGACCTAAAGCTTCACTCATTTCATTCATGGCTTGTCAAGGCAAATATGTACAGGACATGTACATTTCTGAATATAGCCTATTAAAGAGTTAAACAAAAATGAAATTACTATCCTCCAACATGTCATCATCATACCATGTTGTCTCCAATTTTATTTTCATGTACTTATATTTCTAGATTCCAAGGTGAGATGTTTTGTTTATACCTACTAAATTTCTTCTTGTAAATTAAGCTCATAATTTCAACCTTTTTAAGATACTTCTGAATCCTAATTTTGTGAATTTCTATGTTTCCTCTAGTTTAATGCCACCCACAATTAGTTTTCTTCTAAATTATTGATGAAGAGTATATAATTACAATGATGACTATTAGAATAGCTATCATTTATTGAGCCCTTACTTAAAAGCACCAGATACTGTAACAAACTATTTGCATGCTGACTCCTATCACCTTCAGAACAACATTGTGAGGTGGGTATTTTCAACTCAGTCTTTAGAGATGATAAATTTATGTCTCTGAGGATAAGAAGATTCATTTGAGATCTCATCATACATAAATGGAAAGACAAGGATTTGAACTCAGTCATCTCTGTCCCTTAAACCTGTTTACATGACTCTAACAGTTTTCAAACTTTTTTAGCTGTGAAATCTATTGTTTCAGCCAAATCTCACATGAAAGCTTACAAGACAGCTAAAATCAGAATAGATCTCTGACTAACACAGCTTCAAAACCACTGCAGTGCACTGGGCTGATTTTCAACAAAGAAGGCCATTACAAAGAAGTCAGAGGACTGAATGAACCCCTAAAAGCCTGTTTGACTCATAGTATGGGAATCAGTCACTTGTTCTAGAATATACTAAAATGTTCTTGAACATTTAGAATATCTTGGACAGTCTATAATAATGGAAGTGTTTCATTCTGTTGTCCAATATGATAGTCAATAGCCACATGTGCTACACATTTACTGAACACTAGAAATGTAGCTAATGTAACTCAAAAACTGAATTTTTAAATTAAATTTAAATTTAAATTAATTTATACTTAAATTTAAATAGCCACACAAATTATAAGTTGGCCTTATTATATCAGCCTCTATCTCATACTTCCTTATCATTTCCAAATTACAATAGAGTCATAAAGACTGGAGGAAACTTAAATGCATATTACTCAGTGAAAGAAGCTAATCTGAAAAGGCTACATAATGTATGATTCCAATGATATGACATTATATAAAAGGAAAAACTGTGGAGACAGTAAAGAAATCAGTGCTTGCCGGGGTGGGTGCGGGAGAAGAATAAATGGGCTGAGCACTGAGGGTTTTTAGGGTAGTGAAAATACTCAGTATGATGCTGTAATGATAGATACATATAATTATATGATTGTTCAAACCCATAGAAAATGGGTTATAACAATAAGAGTGAACCGTAAGGTAAACTATGGACTTTGAGTGATTATGATATGTCAATGTAGGTTCATCAGTTGTAACAAATGTACCACTCTGGTGTGAGATATTGATAATGGGGGAGGCTATACACGGTTGAGGTCAGAGAACTTATGGGAAATCTCTGTACATTCCTCTTGAATATGCTGCATACATAAAACTATTCTAAAAAATCTAATCTTACACACACACACACACACACACAGACTAGATCTCAGTTATCAAGAAAGCTCTGGCAGAAAATGCTCACCAAAGAGCCATGCACTTCTCTACATTTCCCTAATTCCCTTGCAGTTAATTTGGAGCTTATGTGAATAGATGTGACCAAAGAACTCTGAGTAGAAGTGACACATGGCTCTAAGGCTGAGGCAATTAAGACTTAACGTGTCTCAATATCCTTCTCTCCCTTGGGGGACCACATGTTCCAAACAATGTAACAAAAAGATATGAGAAGGCATGTCATAAGAGAGAAATAAGTCTTCATTGTCTTAAGCCTCTGAGATTTCAGGGTTAATTGTTACAGCAGCACTGTGTTGCCTAAGCTGACTAATAAATAAATAGGAACAAAGAGAACACCCAAAATTCTTGGCAAAATAAAAACAACAGAGAAGCAGCGAAAGCAAGATTCAGAGAGGTGAGGAACCAGAGACAATAAATTCCAGTAACAGTAGCACTGATTTTTGTGCTTTACTCTGGGGGAGAGAGGAGGCATTTTTATAATTGCCATTCAGGTTCATAATAGCAGATAATTAGGAATGGTAATCTCCATTATGTTATCCTCCAGTTTGCTTATAAAGAAAAAGTTTTCCCACGCTAAACACCATCTTGCTTCTTCCTTTTAGAAAGAGTCTTAGCCAATTATGTTATATAAGTGGAGATTATAAAACCTGCATTAGCAATAATTCCTCTGGCAGGCCCAGGTCCCTGGAGTTGTCACCTGGCAATTGTTTAACAGGACAGATATTGTACCTTTGATATTGGGGGTAATGTAAGAAATAGACATTTATGGCCACAACTAATCAGACGATACTTCCTTTTGCTAAAGGTAATTCTGCCTGTGATGACTGATAAATCCACCAGTTCTCTGCTCTTCCCAGTTTAAAGAGAGTGCCAGTTGACACCATTAGCTAAGACCCACTGTATCTTTTGCCAAAAAGGTGCATTTGTTCAATAAATATTTACAGAATGCCTTTCCTTCCAGATATGTGAAACATTCAGAGATTTCTCTGCAGGAACATCTTAGGTTACTGCCCATGGATGTCTAGGACATAGTCTAGATGTCTACAGCTATCTCCCTGCCCCTTGAAGATGCAGGAGAATGTAAAATATTATTTACCAATTTCATGGCCTGATGAGAGTTTCCAAAGCCTTCAGGGTAGCATATCACAGTGTAGTGTGAGGGAGTAACCTCAAGGCCAGAGAGCCCGGGTATGAATCTGGGTTATGCTACCTGCTAGTGCAATGATTGTAGACAGTTACTCTCTCTGTACCTCGGCAAGTGGACACTGAAAGGGTACTGCCTAAATCTCCTTGGATTCCCTTAACTGATTCCCCTGATTTAAACACGCTTTGTTCCTTTTACCCCACGCCTTCAGAAGACTACCATGGACTTCTGGAGTCACTTCACTTAAAGAAACTGAGAGAGCCAGAAGTGCCTAGAAGTTTACAACACCTGGGACAGCTACAATCAATGACTGGTGTAGGAATATCAAAGTCCAGTGACCTTGACTCTGTGCAGGACAAACTCTGCTGTGTAACTCACCTCCAAAGCTCCTGCACCAGATCAGGTTGAGGCTGAAATCTACCCTTGGAGTGGCTGTTTCCCTACCCTACCATGTTTCTCTTACTCCTATGCCAATTTCTCCAGGGAAAACTTTCTTGTTTTTTCTCGTAATAAAATTTTTATTATAGAGTAGTGTTTGATTTACAGAAAATTTGCAGCTAGTACAATATACTATACTTCCCACATGTGGGTTTTCCATATGCCCGCATTTCCAGTTTAGTCTGTTAATAACATCTTCCATTAATATAATACATTTGTCATAATCACTAAATCAATGTTTATACATAGTTATTAAGTAAAGTCCATACTTTATTCAGATTTACTTAGTTTTTACCTATTTTTCTTTATCTGTTTCAGAATCCCATCCAGGATCCCACATTATACTTAGTCATCATATCGTTTTAGGCTCATCTGGGCTCTGACAGGTTTTATAGAATGCCCCTCAATTGAGATCTGTCTGATGATTTTCCTCATGATTACACTAGGGTTATAGAATTGGGAGGAAGATCACAGAAGTCCCATTTCCATCTCATCATGTCTTGGTATATACTGTCAACATGATTTATCATTGTTGTTCATCTTGATCACCTGGCTGAGGTAATGTGTGTCAAGTTTCCTCACTATAAATTTACTCCCCCATCCCCCCCCCCAACACACACACTGTAGTCTTTGTAAGGAAGTCCTAAGGAGTGGGGAGTTTTGCTCTACCTCCTTGAGCATCAAATATCTATGTCAAGTGCATCCCTCCTCCATTTCCTAGGAGCTTTGGCTGCTAATAGCTCAAACATTCTCCCTTTTCCAGAATATAGCACTTGGAGAACCAAAAACGCCTTGGCCAGAAGGGTACATCATTCCTCAGAGGCATTCTATAGTCAATGACTAGCTGATAAAGGTGGATAAAAGACCAATCCCATTGCCTCAAATCAGAGGACAACTACTTGCGGCATTTTGTGCCCCAGAGGCCCCATGGATTACACCAAGGCTAGACTTTACATAAGGCTAAGTCCTGGCTCATCTTCTTTCCTTTCTCTATCCTACTGCCCTTACTCACTCACAGGTTTTTTTTTCTTAGACCAATCCTTTAGTAAATCACATGTATATAAATCCCAGATTAGACTTGACCTCCAAGAAACCAAACCTAAGACAGCTGGCAAACTGGAATGGTCTTGGGAAAAAATAAAAGTCTGATGTTGAATCATTTGGAGGATGGTAGGCAATGAAGATTCCCATTATCAGAGCTCTGTAGGGCACTAATCATCCATGATGTGCAGGGACAATGCAATTACCTGGGATGAACTGGAGCAGGCTACAGGCAGAAACGAGGCACTACCTCGTTCAGTGTCTCTGGCATTTGAGTAGTAAGGGGGTGAGGGGAGATATAATTAGAAGAGTGTGGTATTGAGTGTTTGTTGCTTTAAAAACTTTTGATTGAGCTTTGAGGAGGAAGAATGACAGAAAGAAAATAAATTTTCAAATTCCAGGAGTAGATAACCTGGAATAAAAGAGTAGGCATCCTGGGAATCCCATCCTGTCCCTTGATGCTCTAGGAAGCTATGCCGCCTAAGAGGGTGTCCCCAAATGATCCTCTAGTCAATATATGTATGATATCAACATTTGTAGCTACTCAGCCAAATATATTAAAACAGGAAATCAAACTGGTTATTCAGCCTTATGGACCTAAGCAAAAAAGAGACTAAAGAATCTTAGACTTTACAGTCTGTGGGTTTTGTCAAAGAGAGAGTTTCTCTGTCACAGAGCTTGCAGCTTTTCCCAATTCAATTAATTGGAATCTTACAGAAAAGCAAATGCTATAAAATAAAAGACTCTAACATCTGGGACCCAAGCACAATCCAGTGGAAAACACTAATATGATGCAGTCACAGCTTGTGGATGGGAATTTTAAGAGCTTTTATTTCTAAGAACCACTGCTCCGAGAGAGTGTGGCTTCTTTTTACAGCTGGTGCACAAAACAGGTTTAGATGGTGGTTTTTCTTAGAATGCAATTTAGTGAGGCAACTCCAGTGTATTCATTCAATCGAAATATGTTAATTGAGTGTCTGTTTGGGCCCAGCCATGGTGTTAGGATATAATGGTGAGAAAAGTAGATACAGGTCAATTCTGTCCTTAAAGAGCTCAGGGTCTAACTCCATTTTAAAAACTCCTGACCCAGCAGGAGAGTCATGGATAGAAGGCGGCCCCAATCGGACATGTCACTGTCAGTCAAGGGACACAGATGGAATGAGGCACCTTCACCCTCTTCCCTCCCCCTTAGAGCTCTCTATTGGCCAACCCAACCAGAAGCCAGAAAACCCAAGAGTGCTATTGATGGAGTCCACAAGATGAGCCACTGAGAGAACTGAGCAGGAAAAGGGAGGAGTGTGCACCTGGAGGAACAATGAAAGATACCAGTGCACAGCCATGACCCAGTAATGATGAGTAACTATTATCTAGCATACTAATCCCTCTGGCTGGCTCCATATAGCCTCCAGGATACTCTCATAGTGTTATGTGCCATAATTTTTCTCTCATTTAATTCTAAATTAAATAATATGCTCTAATCAATATAACTGGTTCTTGTCCTCCCATGTAGGAAATTTTCATCTTCTTATATAGCTTTCTAACATATAATGCTCATTCCTCTTTTTCTATGTGACCTATTTCTTTGGAGTAAATTGATAACTCTGGAATTCCTAAAATATCATATTTAGCCTTTTGCTATAATAATATTGATAGAGATAAAGCCTATAAAATCTCAATTTGACTGCCAATTTGTGTTTAGAGCTACTTTCAAATGAGAGCTCATGAGATTGTTAAAAAAAGACAATCTGAAAATGATAAATATATGCCTAAGGGATAATAATGTATAATCAGACTTGTTATTATTAAACGCTCACTCAATACCACCAAAGAGAAGAGTTTTATAGCAAAGGACGACCTTGAAAGCAATGCAGCCTAGCACTAAGCTATTGATGGTTAATATGATGATATTATCAAAAATAGTAACATTGGTACATATCATTTTTCAAGTGCCTACTAAATGCTTGACAGTATCTTAGTGACACTATACTCAACTCTTTATACATATTAATCTCATTTAATATTCTATTGATATGATTAATATTCATTTTATATACATACTCAAAATGATATTATTACAGGATTTTTATTTTATACATTTCAACTTATTCAATACTTAATTTAATATTATTCCAGCATTTATATATATATAACTATGTACATTGTATACATTTAATCTCTTTTAATACGCAGATATTATTTCAGCATTTTCATACACGTACTTTTATGTGTGTGATTTATACCTTTACTTCATTTAATACCAAATGTTATTATTCCAGTTTTTATACATATTATTTTATGCATTTTTATACATTTTATCTCATTTAATACTGAAATTGATATTATCATTCCAGTTTTACAGCACAGGATCCTGATGTACAGGGCACGTGTGAGTAATCACTCAGAACCACGAAGCTGGTAAGGCTGAAGCTGGAATGAGGCTGAAATGCAGGCCCACCTGGCCCCGGTGTTATTTCTCTATTCACCACAAATAAAATGTCTCCCCCAATGGTAAGAGCTGACTGCAAAGTCCTCAATGCAGGCCAGGCACTGTGCTATTTTTTTGTGCACTTTTTGCATTTGCTCTTCACAACAACCTTATGAGGTGGGTTCTATTTTAAATCTCTATTTTGCAGAGCTCAAAAATGGCACCCGGACAAGTTATAGTAATTAAGAGAGACTTGTACTATCCAGACATCTGCTGGGAATCTGGCTAAAAATAGACAGTCTGGTGAGTTGCTACAATGGGTTCTGTTTCATCCTTTCGTTGACAGTGAAGCAAGGAGTGCCGACCTGTGACTGAGGGCTTAGCCTGGGTTAAGGAAGAAACATGAGTTAGTGTTGATGAGGTGGCAAAAGGGAAGAGGAAAGTAACTCTTTTCCTGAGGTTCTTAATCATGTGGAAAGAGAAAAACTAGCACTGGCATGTACAAACCCTGAATTCCTGCATCCAGATTTTAAAACTTGGTATATCAGAGTTCTGCAATTGAAGTGACTCTGACTACTTGAGTAAATAACAACTACAAATAAAAGTATAACTGTCCGCTGTATATAGAGAAAACCCCAGCATGGCATTTCACAGACTAAACAGTTATATGAATTAAAACAGATAGAAGATTCTAAAGAAAGACAGTAAAAATGAAATCCCAAATTGCTTCAGTGAGAAGGAAAATGAGTGAAGCCAGCAAGGTGTCACTGTGGCCCTCTGAAGGCCTTGGGTCTTAAAAGGCCCAGTAACAAAGACAGGCATATTATCAGAGAAAGACAGAGATGTGGAATCCACCCTGACCTGGAGGAATGCTTTAGCAAAGGGAAGAGCCCAGAATTAATGCAGGCAACAGCCAAAGAAAGAAGATGGAGGATGCACAGCACATTTCCTGGGGAGCAGTGAGAAGGGAACTAACACTCTCTGAACTTGGTTGTTTACAAGATTGGCCTCGGAGTCTAATGGAAGCTGAGTTGGAATTCAGGTTGTGGTATAAACTAACCTGGTGACCTTGGGAAGGCCCTTGTTCCAGACATCAATGGAGCTAATGTCCTTTTTTCCTTTAAGTCTTGGTTCACACAGTCACCTTCTTGATGAGGCTACCCTGACCATTCTACCTGAACTGCCATCCCTTCTCTCTCCTCACACCCAATCCATTACTTTTAGTCTCCCTTTCCCTGTTCTACCCTTTGTTCTTCCATAAGACTAATCTTTTATAATACTAAATAAGTTCATTATTATGTCTAGTGTAATATTTATGTGCATACCAACCCACCATACACACTAGGGCAAGATGTTTGTTGATGTTGTCCAAAGATGTATCCCTAGTGCCTAGAATAGTACCTGTATATCAGGTGCTTAATAATACTTGCTGAACAATGAAATCTCTCTGTCTCATCTATAAAATGGGGACAATATTCACTGGATTTTATGAGAATTAAATAAAATGATGCAGGCAAAAACACTCAGTACATTCCTGGCAAAAGGTATTTAGATATAGGCAATTACAGTGCTTTCATATCCATTAATTTTCTCATTTGATCCTCACATTAACTCTGAAAAATAATATCTTGTAGATGAAGAAAATGTGATCCATAAAGATAAAGTCAATTTTAGCTTGATCTAGCATCACAGAGGTTCTTTGTGGGAACCGTATAAAAAGAAGACTAGAGAACAGGCAAAGAAATTCATTCCCCATTTCATTCAAGCCTTTTCCAGCAAAAGGTGGTTAGCTAGCCCAGACTTACTACAACAGGAATACAATTTCAAAAACAGTGATTGGATATACATTCAGTGAACATTTTATTTCCTAGTGTAGTGATCATTAGAAATTACCTTGGTTCACTAGAAGATATTTGTACTAAATAATTGCATTTCCTTTCTTAATAATGTTACTGTGACAACAGAAGAAGGCTGTAGGCAAAGCACAATGTATCTTGATTTCAAGAGGGTACATATAAGGCCCCTTTAGATCTCTTGCATAATATGGTGAAATATGGATTCACTTATTGAATTTATCACCTAGACCTAAGGCCAGCAAACTTTTTCTTTAAACAATCAGGCAGTAATATTTTAAACTTTGCAGGCCATATGATCTGTCATAACTACTCATTTTCACCATTGCAGTGTAAAAGCAGTCATAGACAATACGTAAACGAATAAGTGTGGCTGTGTTCCAATAAAACTTTATTTACAAAACAAGCTGCAGGCTGGATTTGGCCAACAAGCTGTTGTTTGCCAACCACTAGCCTAAATGGTCTTATTACTATACCTCTCTGTGCTATGGACTGAACTAACAAAGAATCTCTATTGCAGTGATGTGAGAATAAGCTGACTATATTTATGAGTGATACAAAGCTAAGAGAAATATACAACATGATAGATGACAAGTCAAAATTTAAAATTAGGCTGAGAAGCTAATATTATCAGCCTGAATTAAGATGATATAAGTTAAAGCCTAAAAGTTTATTGTTCTTTGATTAACATCATTAAGAATGAAACTAGCTACATTCCACCAACACAAGAAGGTAAAACTGTATTTGGCAGATATCACTTAAAAATGATCTGGGGTTGGCCATAGCGTCACTCATTATTTAGTCACTTATTCATTTATTCATTCATTCACAGACTCATTTAGTTTTCAGCAACAAGCCCAACTGTTTACTATGACCTATGCATAGTGAAGTGGTTTTGACAGTAAATAAAAGTCTCAGTCCTTAAGAACAAACAATATAATCTATTAGACAATAAAGATACCCCTTTACTTACTCATTCATTCATTCATTTCTTTGTTTTCTTTCAATGACTAAATATTGCAACCAATGATGTGGCAAGGCAAATAGATTTAGTCTTTGCCTTTGAGGAACTGAATATATTCTTGAAGACATATATATAAACAGAGCAGTCACAATACAGCATGGTATATGTTGTTTCAGAAATATAAATCAAATGCTGTGTGAGTATAGAATAAAACAGCTAATTCACCCTAGAGGATTTCATGAAACCCTAACATTTGAGCCATTTCTACAAAGTGGATTAGTTTTACTATCAAATGTTGATATATACTTTAATGTTTTGTTCCTGGTTACAAACAACCACAAATACTTCTGCTTTGCTTAATGCTCCATTTACTAAAATCATCTATTAGATCATAAAAAAATTTTTTTCAAAATGGCTCTTTTGATAATGCAAATGTTGTTTACAAATTCAACTAACCTCCTTTAAAGAAATTAAACTGCAATTACAAGTGTGGTCTCTTAGTTGGGTTTTCTGTAGAAACATTCCCTGATCAAGGTTTCGGTGTACATAATGTGTTTGGCATCTACAGGGACATGGGGTGGAGAGGGAGTGTTGGAGAATCAGTCCAGGTAAGGAGAGTCATCCCAGAAGGGTATGTTATCAGAACAGCTATCACAGCTGGCAACTAAAACTTAATCTTGCAAGAAAACTGTGGGAAATAATATAAAGCTATGCCTCAAAATTATCCTGGCTAAGGCGCAAGGGAACTGAGGTATTTATCCTCTCATACCTATCAGTCATTGGGTAGAGGCTGTCATAGAATGGTTACGAAGATAATTAATCCAAGGCACTTCTATTCTACCCTGGAAGTATACCCTGTGCACATATGCAGGTAGGTTCTGGAAGCCTGTGGGCAGCCCACGGACAAAGATATAGAACAGGCTATTGGGAGTTTGGCTGGAGTACATGGAAATGGGGCTCTGAGAGCACATGGGTGAATACTACTAGTAGCTGCTACATACACTATGAGTCTTGAAAATTTCAGACACCTTCAAGAGTAAACAAAACACACAGTATATAATGCTTACAAATGATCCAAAACCAATTCCAGAACACCACCACCAAGCATTCCATTCCTTGTTTCATTATATTCCTCTTCGTACTTCTAACTTTCTAGAGTTATTGCTATGCAGCTTTTGTTCCTTCTAGGGTTTTCACTGTAATAGCCTGACAACTTTCCTGGTTGTAGTTATTATACCACATTCAAAGTGAAAAGATAACTTCTCAGACCGGCTGAGGTTGAAGATTCCCTAAGGTAATGCAAGCCTAGTCGTAAGGCTGAGAAAGCCCATTCAATACATCCTAAAGATGTAATTTTCTAGACCCATCCTTTCATATAGGTTTTACTTTTTAGCAACATGGGGATCTCACTGAAAACTGTATACTTTGAATATCTTGTTTGGCCAACATTACACCTCTTTGCCTCTTATGCTGTCATTTTAATTTACTGACCTTGTCTATCAGTATTATTTAAAATGTATAAATTTCTGTTTCTATTTTATTATAATCTCTACTAATTTATTGAGGTTTCATTTCCTAGGAAATAAGTAACTGAGTCTGTGTACTTAGTGAAACTCTCAATGACTTAGGCTAATTAATCATTTTGCAACACTAGGTTGAACCATCCTTCTACTCAGCCATTATGCATGACCATCAGTGCTGATCTGTCCGCCTGAACTCTAAATACAATTGCTTTGATGTTTTTGGCATTATTTGACTTATGCATACTTGTCTAGTTTATTCTTTCTTAATTGCCCTGATAGAAGCAAGTACAGATTTCTACTTCATATAACAAATACTTGAAGAATATCAAAAATATTTATTTATATGGGAAATGTCATATCTCCGTGATAAGAACAAAAACCCTGGAGCCAAATGGCCTGGATTTAAATTCAGGGTCCCTGAATATAAGACCTGAAACAATAAAATGCATGGAAGAAAAACATAGGAACTAAACTCAAGGTCCTTGGTCTTAAGGGGATTTTATGAATTTGACCTCAAAGGCAAGGGAAGTAAGCTAAAATAAATAAATGGGACTACATCAAACTAAAAAAAGCTGCTCAGCAAAAGGAACATTGAACAAGGCAAAGAGAGAACCATCCAAATGGAAAATATATTTGCAAGCAACACCTCCAATAAAGGCCTAATATCCAAAATATACATAGAACTCATACAACTCAATAACAACAACAACAAAAAACCCAAATGATCCAATCAAAAAACAGGCAGAGGACCCGAACAGACACTTCTCCTTAGAGGACATACAAAATGGCCAACAAATATATGAAAAGATGCTCAACATTGGTAGCTATTAGGGAAATGCAAATCAAAACCACAATGAGATACTCTCATACCTGTTAGAATAGCTATAATCAACAAGACAAGTAATAAATATTGGAGAGGATGCCAAGAAAAAGGAACCCTCATACACTACTGGTGGGACTGCAAATTGGTACAGCCACTGTGAAAACAGTATGGAGGTTCCTCAAAAAACTAAGAATTGATCTATCATATGGTCCAGCAATCCCTCTACTGTGTATTTACCCCAAAGACTTGAAAACCCATATCCAAAAAGATATTTGCACACACGATTTGTTCTTTGCAGCATTATTCAAAGTGGCCAAGACATGGAAGCAACTGAAGTGTCCTATGATAGATGAATAGATGATTGGCTAAAGAAGCTGTGATACATATATACAATGGAATATTACTCAGCCATAAGAAGAGATGAAATACTTTCACATTGCGACAACTAGGATGGACCTTGAGATAATCATGTTAAGTGAAATAAGCCAGACAGAAAATGTTGAAAATCACATGATATCACTTATGTGTGGAATATAAACCTAAAAGCAACAAATGAGCAGGACAAACAAACAGAAACGCATGGACGTGGACTATAGAGTAGTGGTTACCAGAAGGTAGGGGATGGGGGTGGGGGGATAAGGGGGAGACAGATGTGTAAGGGGGTTAAATATGTGGTGACAGGAGAAATCTAACTATGAGGTGAACACACCATATAAATATTTATATGCCTGTTAAAGCGTATAGCTTAAACTTAACGGATTTCATTAACCAATGCCACCATAAAAAAATACTTAAAAAATAATAATAATAAAGAGCAAATTAATTAATTAAGTAAGTAAGTAAGTAATTCAGGGTCCCCCACTCACCGGCTATGTGACCTTAAAGAGGTCACTTAACCTCTTCAGGCCTCTGTTTCCTTATTTGTAAAATAAGGCTCACAGAACCTATTTGGTTGTGAATATAACATGAGTTATTAGATGTATGGCACTTAGCACAGTGCCTCTGGCATGTAGTAAGCCCTAGGTAACCATTTGCTATTATTACTATTACTGCGAGGATTATGATGCACCAACTTCCCCCTATTTATAAAATCAACTCAAGCATTGAACATTCCTATCATATTTATCTTTCATATAAAATTACCTTATATAGTTTATATCAATTTTATTGAGTAGCTCTACTCATAGCCTTTCACAGACATAACTTTTCCTAATTAACTATAATTACTTCTACCATTTTTCCCACTACTAATGCTCAAATTGACACCATTTGTTCGAGTTCCTTTCAGCTAGTTTCTTTGTCCATTCAGTGCATCCTGGTGATTCTAAAGCAGCTTTGCTTTCTGGCAGAAAGAGGGCATTCCTAATCCCCATCCCACTTCATCCCCAAAGACATGGAATCAGTATGCTGGTGTTTTTTTAGTACAATCAGCAACTGAAATCGAGGTACTTACTGGGATTGATGCTGGGCAAATAGTGTCAGTTGCCACCATTGATGAGCTATGACAGACTATGTTATTTTAAATTTGTGAGTTCTCATTTACATCCCTTAATATAAAAAAAAATTGTTTGTGATATCCCACTTTACAGCCAGTTGGCATCTCTTGATTACTAAGATTTTATCTCATCTTCACAGCAGAAAGGAGAATGGTAAGGGGAGGGTATGGCAGGCAAAGAGAAGATTATGAGGAAAGGCAGAATAGGAAAGAGCATGCCATGACCTAGACCATAATAAGAATTGGGAGAAGGGACTCATGGGGAATCTACTATTGTGTGATCCTCAGACTCTGAAGTTGCTTCCTCCTACCTCTCTGCCCAAGGCGAATCCCATTACACCACACTTTTATAACTCCATGTACTCTCTTTGTACTACTTATCACAGTTGTAATTTTACATTTTTGTTTGGCTCAGATGTCTGTGCCTTCCATTAACTATAAGTTCCAGAAGGCAGGGATGTACTAGGGAGAATAATAAAGTCAAAAATGAAGATAGAGTAATCCATTGTAATTTTTCTCATTCGGCTAAAATGTAGCTGGATGTTTGGGAGGCAGCCTTGCACAAGTGACTCAGAAATCCAAGCTTATTCCATTTAGTGGTTCTACCAACCCCTGAGGCTTGAGCATTCTTCTCTGGATCTGTTACATTTGAACAGCAGCTGAAGTAAGAGAGAATAGAGGATCATGCATGGAGAATTTCAATGGGCTAGCCCTGGTGGTAGTGGTTATCATGGTGAACTATTCTGATGTGGGTGAAACCATACAGTATTTTGTGTTTTTGTAGCTGGCTTATTTCACTTAGTATAATGTTCTCAAGGTCCATCCATGTTGTAGCATGTGACAGGAATTCCTTCCTTTTTAACACTGAAAAATATTCCATTGTATGCGTATACCACATTTTGTTTATCCATTCATTTATTGGTGGACATCTGGGTTGCTTTTACCTCTTAGAATATTCTTAACACTACTGGGCTATACACTTAAAGATGGTTAAGATGATTTTTTAAAAAATAGGAGATATGACTGGGCAGCCTCTAACAGTCTGCCTCTTAGTGATGGAACCTGAGATGAAATAACCTCTTGGACTGACAGTGGATAGATCTAAAGTGCCCAGCCTCCAACCTCCCTTAGGGGCAATAATTGTTTTAAAAGGCTGCTTCCAAGATTCCCAAAGTTCTCATGTGTCTGATGACATCCTTAAGCTATGAGATCTTCAACATGGACTGCCACACACTCTGGATCCAGAATGTAAGGGCCCAAAATACTGACATTCCAACTCTCTCAGAATTTCTAAGAACTCCACTTCCAAATCTCCATTCTCTTCTTCTGGGACATTTCCTATTTATGAATATGGAATACAACTTGTGATCATAAGTTCTGACATTGAGATCAAACAAATCTAGGTTTGCAGACTGGTTTCCACAACCACAATCTCTGTGTTTCAAAAAGTTAATTAATTTGCTTGAGCCTCCGTTTCCTTGGCAGAGAAATAAGACTAATGTAAATTCACTCTTGGATATTTTCTCCAGATCCATTCTCTATACATTTGCACCCTGCTCTCTGCTTGGTAGATAACCAACCTTTATGGATTATACCAATAGTTCTCAACTAGGATAATATGGCCTCCTCCAAGACATTTGGAAAGTACGGAGACATTTGGGGGAGCATCACAGCTGAGGGAGTTGCTATTGGCATCTGTCAGTAAGAGGCCAGGGATGCTATTAAACATCCTATGGTGCACAGGAGTATTCACCACACAAAGACTTATACAACCCAAATATCCTTAGTGCAGAAGTTTTAAAAACTCTGGAGTATATATCAAACCGTTATCTGGCCCTCTGACTTCTGGTTGGCATTGGCCAATGGGGAGCCCTAGTAGGCATCAGGAGAGGGAGGAGTAGGAAGTCAAGCTGTTCATTCACCCTTTGCTCCACTCCAAGGGGCTGCCTTAGGCTGACTGTGTCCCTCTCCCTTAGGTTCCTGTTCCACTCAAGCACAGGCTTTTCTTCTTCTGGGATCAGGCAACTGCTGCCTGTGCTCATCTCTTTGACCTAAGGGTGGCAACAGTTCTGCTGATACTGGTCCCAGTCTACCACATGTCCTCTTGAGGTTCCTCTGTGCCTTGCCCAACCTTTGTAAATAATGTCTTTCTTTCAAATAAACCCTCTTCAAATTATCTTAATTCAGCAGAGGAATAGTTGGGAGGCAGGGTGGAAAAAAATTATCCTAATTTGATAATCTCTTTCTTTTGGGATACTTAGTGATATCAGTAACAACATCATAAGACTGTCATAAGGTTTCAATAAGATAATAGAAACATCTGGCACAGTGCAGGGCCCATCGTGAATGTTCAGTCAATCACGGCTTCTCAGGGTCCCACTTTGGACATTGTTGTTACTCTGGGTACTATGGACAGATGACCCTTCCTTCACATGAGCCACCAGAAAATTTTCTCCCTTTTTAATTTGTAGCATACTTAGATACTAACAGTAAATCTTTTTTTTTTTTTAATAGCTATGTTCTAGTGTCTAAAGATGGCCATTCTGCTACAGGGCTCAGATATGGCATTAAAATATGTTGTGAGTTGAAAAACCTTTGCAGAAATTCCAGGCCTGTCTCTGCTCTCAGAATGCAAGACATATTTGTGTTCCTGTCACATAAATTTGAAAGCAATGTCCATGCTGGCCTTTTTCTCTCCAGGTTTCCTGACTCAGTAGTAAGAATGAATGAGCACAATTTTTATTCCTTGTGGCAGGAGGAGAAAGGTTGGACTACAGCCTCTGCAGATATGGCTGAATGAGTTTCAAACTGGGCAAAGGAAATTGCCATGCTCCTGCCCAAGATATCATGAGGCCTTGGGCAGTTTCACCATCGGTGAAACATAAGACCAGAGTCTGGCAACAGAGTGTGTTGAGGACCTGTGGGAACAACTGTGGTGGCATATTTACTCATTCATTCATTCCAATATATATTGATACTTGATAGTAACTGACTTTTTCATTAAGTCTATCTATCCTATGCCATCACCTTCCATACATAGAACAATAATAATTATAGACAATATTCACTTTTCATCCACCGTCTAACCCAGATTCTTCAAAAGCACTATGGTGTTCCTATTGGCCCATTTTAAGGATGAAGAAACTGAGACTTGAAGAAAGTCATTTTCCCAAGCTGTGTGGCAGTAAACTAGGATTCATATACAGACAGATAGACTCTAGAGTTAGACCAGCCTGATTGTAGGGAAGTTACTTTACTTTGCTGACCTTCTTTCCTCTATAACACTGGTATTATGGTGCCCATCTCACTGCCTGATCCATGGCCAATGCTAAGGACTAGCAGCTAGCACTATTATTGAGGAACACGAAACTTTGAGTCTGGCATCTCTGAATTTCAATCCTGCTCTGCCTCTAAATAGGTATGTCCCCCAGGCAAATCATTTGACCTGCCTGGGCTCAGTTATCTCACCTGCAAGTGTTGGATAATATCTGCCCCTATAGGGTTGTGGTGAGAATTCAAACAACAAATGCAGAGGTCTCCAAAGTGGAGTGTGCACAACTCCAAGGTGCGATGCTGAAACAAATTACCAAATTTTGTTTTCTAACTTATTTGATTCACCTTAAAATAAAAAAAGAAAATTAAGCTTTACTCATATTTATGTATACACAGATGCTTGACACCATATTTGATCTATATGTCAGCTTTTTTCTTTCTTTTACAATGCAGAGTAGCTGGTAACATCCCCACATGCCATTCATTTCTTTTCAGCAAATTACCTTGTGTGGCAATTTATGTTCCCAGGTAAATGGATCCCTAAATTTGGCCTCTGTGAGGAGTTTGGACAGAGTCACGAAGGAGATGGAGTGTTGCTGAAGGGATCCAATTGCATTTGTATTTTCAAAAGACAGTAGTAATGATAATAAAAATAGCATGGTATGTAATATTAAAGAAATTACCGATAATTGTGGATTTAGGAATGTTAATAACCAGTTTTAAACTGACAAACACAATTAGTGACTTAAAAAACATTTCTGCTAAGAATCTATTTATAAAATACTAACAAGCTAAGTGTAAGTAAACTGAAAATGGCAGAGCTCACCTTTCTTCCACTTCTGTTAGGGTTCTTCATGGGCCACCCCACAGGTAAAGAAAATGATATAATCTGAGCTGATTAAATGTTGCCCCAGCCCATCCAGAAGAAATTATTATAAGATGGTTTCAAATATGGATTTACAACCACTATCATTAATGACAAATTTGTCTCTGTATAACTTGAGCCTGGAGATAGTAGCTAATGATAGCACAAGGGCACCACAATTACCAAGACATTAAATATTATGTATTCCAAGTTAATTTCATCCTTTTAGAATTTCTTGTTTTGTGTATGTTTTATAAGGTACTCAAAAAGCACCATTTGACAGTCTGAAAGTAACTAATCAAATGTAATCATTTTGGTGAAATGTGCTTAAAATCATTTTTGTTGGTGGGGTATACAATTTAAAAGTTGTGGAGACCCTTGAGCTAATGTATATAATAAAGTAATTGAGTAAAAAACTGCCATGCAGTAAATGCTCAACAAAAAGCAACTGTTGTTATTAACAATTTCCTGTTTGTTACACTTATTGCATATGATTATTTTTTCACAAATCTTAAGACAAATTTATGTAAAAATTTCAAACACCCAGAATGCAGAGAGAATAGTTTTATGAACTCATATGTGCCCTTACCCAGCTTCAACAATTATCATTTTTCCAACTTTCTTTTATCTCCGCCCCCCTTTTTTTTAATGGACTATATTAAAGCAAATCTACATTTCAATTGCAAGTAGTTCTCTACGAACCTCTAACTGATAAAGACATTTTATCGAACCACCTCAACATTATCACACCCAAAGAATTGCCAGTAATTCCTTTAATATCATCTACCATGCTGTTATTATTGTTATCATTATCATTATATGATCCTTTGAAAATGCAAATATGATTGGATCTTTCCAGCATCACTACATCTCCTTCATGACCACATTGAAACTGCTCACAAATGCCACAATGTAGAGCATGACCTGCCCCCACTGCCCTTTCCTCTTGGCTTACCATGCCCCCCAGTTCCTTAAACAGCCTCCTCAGTCCCTCCCTGCTCAAAGCCCTTGTACCTGCTGTTCCCTCTGCCTGGATCACTCCTCCCCCTGCTCTCCCTGTTGGCTCCTTCTCAACCTTTGAGTCTCAGCTTTAAGGTTGCCTGTCCTAAGTAGGACCCCGGTTCCTGTTATGTTCTCCCACTAAATAATGTTCATATATTTCATCAAAAAGTTTAGGTTTGTTTCTTGCTTATTGACTTTCTCCTTCATTTGACTGGGAGAAACCCCATATGTATTAGTCACCAACTTTTTCCTGGAGTTGAGCTCAGTGCTGGGAAGAACGTACCAGACAATACGTATAATTGAAGGGAGGAATGAAGCCATAGTCTCACCTCTGACTCCTTTTCCATTCTTATCTTATCTTCCAGCTTTTGCTTTTTCTGCTCCTTCAACCTGCAAGTCATTCTCTTCCCTCTCAAGCCAGGCATCTGTCTTTTCATACCAAACCTGTCTTTTCATATCAGGTTCAGGTTAGGTGTGACCTTCTCTGGGAAGCCTAGCTTGCTTCTGTGCTTGCTCTCTGTGCTGACTTCCATCACCGAGTTTATTCTATCAACCATTATCTCTCAGCACACTCTGTGCTCCTTGAGAATTGTCATGGTTAAATATGTGTATCAACATGTCTGGACTAAGGTGGTAAAATATTGTTTCCGAATGTGTGTAGGAGCATCTTGGGAAGAGATTAGCATCTAAATCCATAGACCCAGTAAAGAAGATCTGCCCTCACCGAAGCAAGGGGCAGGCACTATGTAATCTATAGAGGGCCCAAAAAGAACAAAAAGTCAGAGGAAATTCAAATTTACTCTCTCTTCTTGTGTGAAACATCCATCTTCTCCTTCCTTTGGACATCAGTTCTCCTGGTTCTCAGGACTTTGGGTTTGGACTAGAACTACTAGCTTTCCTGAGACTCCAATCCTTTAAGTAAATCTAGAATAATCAGGATATAAGCTCAACTAGGAAAAGCTTGTGTAGGGGAGGAATTTTTTATCTGTATGATTCCCTACTGTATCTAAAGTGCCTATAACATAGTAGTTGCTCAGTAACAATATTTTTAATGAGTAAATAAATGGATAAATTAATTCAGGGCTGGTTGAAGAAAGGCAGAGATGTGAAGTGGATGTGAATAGAGATAGGAAAGTAGCTGTCTCCTCACTACCTTCCAGAACCACCTAAGGGAAAAGACCCAAGCCCAAAAACCCTGTGACAATTAACACTAGGTCTATCTCATTTAATCTTGTCTTTATAATGTCCAGCAGAGCCTGGCACATGAAAGGCTCAATAAATCATTGTAGATTTTACTCAGCTCGAAATGAATTAGGATTCTCAACACTCTTCATGTCTTAAGTGAAAATTCTATATTAATTCAATCTCTCTAAGTTTTTTTTAGCCCTGTTTTTAAGAGTGTTGAATCATTTCCAACTTATCAATCAAGGTCAGATTTGTCATTGGAGCATCTGCTTGCTAACATGAGTATGTTGGTGTTTTATTGAGCTTTCTATTTTTACTAGGCTGACACACTAGTACACGGCAGGCCATCTCCAGATGATGATATTGTAAATGGTGCACCAGTGTCTTGGGGGCTGCTGGTAGGCTGTCTCTGGGAAAAAAGAATGGTTCTGAAGACACACAGATTTTGAAAATTCTGCATTAAATAGAAAATTCTTCAGTGCAGGATTGCTTAGAGCCTTTGTTATGCTAATACAAAATCTGATTCCCCTAAGAGAAGGTATCAAAAGATGATAATTCTCAAAGTCACTATTGATTAAAACCCTATTTTGGGGGTGTTTGGTAGAACATCTTTTCACAACCTAGAGGTTACCTGTCCTAAGAACATAGTTTTAGAAATGCTATTTTTAACAATACCAAATCATGATGATTTTTACATTTTCCTAACCACTCAGTTTGCTAAAATGACTGGTCTATCATAACAGAGGAAGATACACACTTGTTTACACTCCCTCAACTGCTCCTATTAAGAACAGAAGCACCAGAATTAAAAGAGATTGTGCTTCACTGTTAGTCTGACTTGGTATGTCTCAGCTCTGCCACTTACCAACTGTGTAACATTGTGTGGGTTAAGTATCTCTCACCCTAGGTTTTTTCATCCATAACAAAACCAATGACACTGTAGACACCATGATAGTTGGAGATGTCTTTGAAAAGGTATTGCAAAGTCTGACATGTAGGAGGTGATATTTCATTCATGGACTGTCAGGCACTGATAAAGAATCTGTGGTTGAAGCTGTAAACAAAGTCCCTGTCCTTGGGAGGTTCTAGCCCAGAAAAGAAAGACAGAAACTTCTATAGAGTTCAGCTCCCCCAAGTGGTTCCTAGTGGCAGCCAGAATGGGCACCAGAACTCTAGGGCAACAGCAGGTGCCATTCATGGAAAGTCTGCAGTCATGTTCCTAGTAAAAGGCAAAGAAGCTGTGAGTTATCCTGTTACTGAGACCTACCTGAATATGGCCTCTGCCCTGTGGCTGCAGCGTACCCCAAAGGAAAGGATGCCCGGACCCCTCCTCCTCTTCAAGGTGACATAAGTACATAACAGCAGAACATCTGTGCAATCTCATGTTGGTGTGCCTTTGGACCCACCCGCCAGGCAGCCCCATGGTGAGCACCAAAGACATAAAATGAGACCAGTCAGGTCAAACTCACCTCTTCATCTGAATTGTAAGATGAAGTTTGATGCTGGAGTTTGATGCCATGGATACTTGTGCATGACATAGCCAGGCCAGAGTCCTGGAGCCCTGTCTAAAGATACCTATACAACTTTTTGAAACTAGTGGAACATGCCTCAATGAGCAGATGTCCTGTTTTGTACTTCTAATCTAGGAAAGAGGCATGAAAACTACACAAAATTGACTAAATATTAAACCAGGTTGTATCCAGAGTCTGCTACATGCTGCTAGACATGGAAACCTGGCTGATCAGCATATGGCCAGACCATGGGGAACCTAAAGGAATATTACTGCTGAGATTACTAACGACTACTTACCCATGCCTTGAATGCTGCAGACTCATAACCAGAAAGTAAAACAGATTTAAATTGAATTCCTTGGACACATATGGTCTCTCATTCTCTCTTTGAGAGGAGACCATGCCTCTGTGTGTAGAGTGCTCTTCCTTCTCTAATAAACTCTCCTTTTGTTTCTAACTCTGGCACACACTTAAATTCTTTCCTTCTTGCAGTCAAAGATCCTCTCTGTGAGTGTGAAGGATTTGAGTCCATGCTCAAGGGGATTCTCCCCTTCCTGCATCACTTCTGTCTCCTAATGATGGGATCAAGTGGTCCACTGAGCTGCCTGCATCTTCTTATCACCTGCCTCTCTGGGAGATGAAGAGTTAGTCTCTAATTGTGCTTCTTTTCCCCCTCTGCTTGCATCCCTCCCACTGCAGATCTCTTACAGGTATTAGGCATTTAATTGTGCATGCCACAATTCATTGTGCCTGGGACTTAAGCAAGGGCTGCCAGCTCTAGCTTCTCCACTCTGCAAACTGAGTGTGTACCAACTCCTGTCCTGATCACTTCATGAATCATAGTTCAGCACGTTCTTGTAATTGTCTCATGTTTCAAGCTTGAGAGGAAGATCCTGGTGAGCTCAAAAAGAGGTGAAATATTTACTTTTTACCAAATGAAGAATACAACTGCATGCACTTCCTTTGTATATCAATTAGCAGCATATGGTGAGAGCAGAACGCACTAATAGAGTTACAAAGAAATATAAGGGTTAGGGAGACTGTCACTTCCTCATAGGCTCGGGCAGGAGCACATGCTGCTAACATTGCTATTTCCCAAACAGATTGTCTGAACACCTGCAGACGTTCAAGGATCCTCCTACTCTCAAGGACTCTCTTTAGTGTCTCTTTCAAGAAGATCGTCTTAATTCAGGGAGAGATATAATGCAGGGAGAGATATAGTGTTTAGGTTGGAGAGGCTAGATAACAAACATGCTTCATCTCACATGCCAACCCCAACCAATTGGAGCTGTCCGGAATGCTGGAGGCTGCACTTGGGTTCAATGGGATGAGACTGATATTAGTTACAATGTTTGCCTGCAGTAGAGCACAGGGCAAGGAAGACGTCTGTGCATATATTTGACATTTTTGCTAACGAAAAGAGACTTAACTGAGGAAATGAAGACTCTGTGGTCTTGGGGAAGTCTTCACTGTCCTTAGCCTCAGTTTCCTGACCTGTAAAATCAAGGTGATGATAATATTTCCCTTACATGGTTATGGTAAAGATCAAATCCAGAAAAGTATATAAAACTGCTTTGGGAACCATAAACATAAAGTGATATAACTGCAAAAATATCTACACTCAAATAACTGTGTGGCGGTGTATTGTGTGTGCGTGTGTGCGTGTGTGTGTGTGTGTGTGTGTTTGCTTTTCTAATACTCGAGGGAAAGAGTTTTCAACCTTGGCACTATTATTTAGTACTGGATTGTTCTTTGTGATGGAGGCTGTCCTGTGCATTGTAGGATGTTTAGCAACATTGCTGGCCTCAACCCACTAGATGCCAGTAGCAACCCTCCAGCAATCAAAATGTCCATCAAAAATGTCTCCAAACATTGCCAAATGTCTGCTGGGGGCAAAATTGTCTGTGGTTAAGAACTGCTAGTCGAAGTCAGTAGTTTTCCCCTCTGATTGCACATCAGACTAGCCTGGAGAGCTTTTAGAACTGTATCAATGGTGAGTTCCAAGCCCCAGCCAGGAGGTTTTCATTTAATTGGTCAGGAATAGGTAGGCACCAGAGTTTATACTCTACATGATTCTAATATACATTACACAGTCGAGGACCTTTCACAGAGCTGTATGGAATCCTTTTGGAGATAACATTTTCTCCTCTCCTGTGAGCTTCGGCCCTCAAGGGTTCTCTGGGACTCGGCCAAATGCTCTCTTGGGGAAAGGCCAAGGGTCCTCTCAGAGAGAAATCAGGCAAAAGATTCCCCACACTCCAATCCAATATACAATTTCCTTCTTCAACTCAATCACAAAAAATCTATTTTTAATGAGTATATGAACAATTTATCTTTTAACAGATTATTGAAAGAATATGACAAAAGAAATGATTAAATATAATAGATATCCATGCATGTCCATCTTAAAGCAACTTTTAAAAGACAATGAAAGCCCCAAGATCACTCTGATGAAGTGAGCTAGACAGAAACATAGCAAGTAACATATGACTGGGTATAATTGGTAAAATTAAAGGCAAACATTGTTGATGAGCTCACTAGAGCCTGAAGTATTGAAGCACAATATTAGCCTTGGTGGAAAATAACTTCATTGAAATATGTCCTTCCTGCTACACAGCTTTCCTAAGGCTCTGAAAGCATTTCCTCTCTCTCAGCGCCTTGTTCTCTTGTCACCAGGCATTTTCAATAGAAAGAACAGAGAAGAGAGTTTGGGAAGGCAAGTGAAGGATAATTGAAGTCTTGCCTAGATCTGTTGTTACATCTGAATAGTCAGAGAGACAAATACTCTGTCCCTGCACAGACCCTCACAGAAGCACTTCAGCTCCTGGGGCTGGCATAACAGCCAGTAAATCAGCATATACTTACCAAACACCCACCATAAATAAGACTGGGCTAAGCTCTCTAGGGGATACGAAGATGGATAAGACACAGATCCTGCCCTCTAGGTGTTTGTACTCTAGTTAGGGACCTATGAAAACAATCAATAATATTGAATAGTCTACATTTACCTCCAAAGGAATGACTCCTAAAAGAGATGCTGAGCTGGGGGTAGGGGGTGGATTCAGGTGAAACTAAGTACAAATTGGATATAGAGGCCATGAAATCCAGTTGGTCCCCAGGCATCACTTCTTATGAACTGATGTGCAAAAGGGCTGTTGGTCTCCTGAATTAAGGTGGGGGATACACCTGGAGTAGAGTCAGATGACTGAGAAAGGCATGGCACGATGCCCATTTCCTCCTGGGACTCAGCAATCAGCCCTGCATAAGAGATGAGTTACACAGGCAGAAGGAAAGGAATGAGGTAGACGTTCAGAGGGAAGAGCCAAATCCCCATCATTGTGGCCAGACCAGCAGGGACTTGGGGGCTGTGTAGAGAAGAGGAAGTTCTTGCCCTTCACCCTGAGACAGAAGCAACCTCTGGGGCACAGCTCCGTTTTCCGCAGAGGAAAACAGGATCTCAGTATGGGGCAAATTTGTGACAAGGATGCTGAGCTCCCAGCGTAGAAGCATGACACCTGGGGAGCTTTTAAAACTGTATTAATGCCAAGTTCCAAGCCCCAACCAAGAGAGTTTTAGTTAATTGGTCAGTAATGGGTGGAGCACTAGAGTTTATCCCCCAGGATAATGTACATTCTAATGTACATTGTGTTGTTGAGACCCTCTCACAAAGCTGTATGAAATCCTTTCTGAGAGAACATAGGTTCTCCTCTCCTGCAAGTTACAGCTCGTACAAGCTTCTTTGGCCCTGGGACCATCAAGGAATTTGATCCCCATTGAGGGCTTGTAGGGCACATGAGGCACAGGGTGGGACTTTAGGATTGCTGCTGTCAATCCACCACCTAATCCAAGCCTCTCTCTCTCTACTACTTCCTAATAACTGATCTCTTTGCCCTTAGGTCATATGTTCCACACAGCAGCAGAGTAAGCCTTTTAAAATTCCAATTACATCATCACAGAGCCTTGGTAAAAAAATCTTTCAATACCTTTCCCTCTTGATTATGAAAAAAATCTAGACTGCCTCCCATGCCCACTGACCTCACAGGAATCACCCTGCCTGCTCTCCAGACTCATTCACTAACTTTCTTTGTCTTGCTCACCTCTGTGATGTAGGCTTTGTCCTGAACTTAAAACACCTCTAACTCATTCCATGCCTCAGGTCTTTTGAAATTGCTGCTGAGATATCATTCTCCATATATTCTTATGATTGTTTTATCTCCTCATTTAGGTCTCCCCTCAAGTATTATGTCCCCAGAGAGCTCTTTCCTGTCCATGCTACCTAATGGAGCCCCCATCACCTTCTGTCTCCTTCTATTTAATGCTCTTTCATAGTACTTATCTCCCAATATCACATGTAAATATGTGTGTTTATTGTCTCTATCCCACTTAGAATATAAACTCCAGGAGGGCAGTCCGTCACCTAGAACAGTACCTGCCATTTAGTGAACAATAAATATATATTAAGAAAAAATGAACAACTTCCCAAACTATTAGGCAAGCTGCTGAGCACTTTATATCACCCCTTTTGAAGACCCAGTTTTAGAAGCCACTAACATGCATTGAGCTTCATGGTTACAAAAGTCCCCAGGACTAAATAAATACTCTTCTTCTCTTTGTCCCCATTTCATCCCAGCAGGCATCAACACTGCTGACTTACTATTTTTGTTTACTTAGTTTTGCTTCTCTCTACTCACATTAATGTCAGCCTCATGAGACAATAACTGTGCCTGATTTGTGTATTACTATAACCCTAATATTGAGCAAAGAGTAAGTGCACAGTAAATTTTGTTGGATATCCATCCAGCTAAGCCTGGATTCTCTTACATCTACATTTTGCTAGTTAATACTTTGCATCCAAGGGCCACATCGTACATTTACTAAAATTTATTAAATATCACTTTGTTAGAGTCAACTCCTCATTCCAGTCCAGTCCAATGAGATCTTCTCAAGCCTGATTCTGTCATTCAGCACAACACCATGCTTGCCTGTCTGTAGAAATTTCATAAAGCTGCCACCCACACCATTTCCCAGGCTGAGATGCAGTAACAGACAAGTGGGCAAGCCCCTCCCTCTATGACTTCCTTGGCTTGCATTGTGGACCAAGTTTGAAAACTCAGGGCAGAGCCTCTGCAAACTCTTATACATACCTACCCTCCCCTACCCCGCTTCCTAAAAGGAGGAGGTACAGAACAGACCAAGGGCTTGGGAACAGGCTAGACCACAGTTTGAATTCCACCTTCTCCATCACCTGCTTTGTAAATTTGGGCAATGGCGGCTCTCTTCACCTCCTTGCAGCTGAGCTTCTTTTCTCTGATACATGGAGAAAATAATTCCTAGCTCTAGAGTTGTTGTGAAAACTGAACAAGTGACAAAGTACCCAGTACCATGCTAGGCTTTTGATGAATACTTCATCTGTATGCATTTAAAACAAAACAAATAACTCTGGTAGGTCAAATTTGGAAACAAGAGAGAAAGTGAAACTCAACTAATTCACTGAGTCTTTTTTAAGCCAATGAAAATTAAAAATCTGTACATCTACAAATTAATTCAAATCAGAAGTCATGGGGACAGTTTTGGTCATTGGTTTAATGCTCCCATTAAAGTCCCCATATATCCATGAACTTGAAGACATAGGGCTGTCAGACTTATACAAGGGGCATCAGAAAGCTGTGTAGGAATACAGGTACCTATAGTAGGCCGGCAGGCCCATGGCTCCATATGCTCTCCATACTACAGTACCAATGCAGTATGCTCATCCAGCTGGCATTTTTTGCATCTACCTCACAATCATTTAAATAATGGGGCAAACTGCAAAGATGGAGAGATAATCATAAAAAGCTGAGGGAAGTATGCAAATAGAAAACTCTACAAACTCAGAGGAGGTTGGAAGAACAAAGATAATCAAGAGTATTATCAACACGCCCCAGGTGTGCAGGCACTGGAAGACAGAGGGGGAGCACATGCTAGGAGGGGAGTGGCAGAGCCCCCACGGCTCTTGATCTGGTACCCGTTTTCATTTATGAATTTGCTTTCTTGAGCTCTGAAGAATCCTAACAGACGGAGCTGAGCACATTAGAGAGTGGAGAAAAGTGGAAATTAGGTATTTCCTATAATGTCTATTCTTTACCCTCTTCGTTTACTATGTTCATCCTGAAATGGCAGCTATAGATATGTATTTAAAATGATGCCAATGTCATCACCCCTCTGCTCAAAAACTTTCAGTGGCTTTTACCTCACTCAGAGTAAAAGTCAAAGCCCCCACCCAAGGCCTCAAAATGTGTCCCCCAGCCCTGTGATTTCAGTAATCTTCTTACCTTGCTTCACCCAGCCACAGTCTGCTCCTTGTAGATCCTTAAACATACCTGCAGCTCTCATTTCCAGGCTTTGCCTACCTCCCCTTCCCTCCTTCAGCCTTGGCTCAAAGGTCTTAGTCTCGTGGAAACTTCCTTTGTCTATGCAAACAGCAAACCCTCCTCCTTGACTCATTCTCTCCCTGCCTTACCTTCATTAGCACTTATCACCACCTGATGTAGCTTATATCTGGCCCCTTTCTTTGGTTTATAATGCTTTTCTCCCAACTAGAATGCAAGTCCAACAACGACAGGGCTTTTTGTCTATATGTCCATTGGTATTTCCCCAGTGCTGTCAACGTTACCTGGCATGTGTTAAGGATTCAATGTATATTTGTTGAGAGATTTTGTTTGCTGTTTTTGTTGACTAAGGCTACACATGTTTATTTTGTTTCTCCCTTTCTCTTTCCGTTTTTCTACCTTATAGGGCTGCTGAGAAGACAAAAGGAGCTAATTCCTGATGAAAAGCTTATTGTATTGCATCTGGTACATACTTAATAAAAGTTGGATGCCTTTATTATTGGGCAAGTTTCACCTCAGTACACAGTGAGCATTGGTAGCAGAGGCTTCCTCATTGTGGCACTGAAGAGAACTGGGCCCACCATGTGGGTGAAATCCTCGGGGTCAGGCAAGAACAGTCGGGATGGGAGAGGTGAATAAATCACAGAGATGCATGCTCACCCCTACACTGCCATCCTTTAAACCAGGGGTCCCCAACCCTGAAGACACAGATGGATAAGTTTCGTGGCCTGTTAGGAACTGGGCCACACAGCAAGAGGTGAGCGACGGGCCTGCAAGCAAAGCTTCATCTGTATTTGCAGCTGCTCCCCAGCACTAGCATCACCGCCTCAGCACCACCTCGAATCATCAAGCATTAGATTCTCACAGGAGCACTGATCCTTGGTGCCAAAAAGGTTGGGGACTACTGCAAACTATACCAACAGTGCTGCTGACAGATCCATGCATCTCAGTTACAGCTAATTAAGGAAAATCATTCCACCTCACCCAAGTAATCAATGCCCAGAGCCAAGTCTGCTTTCTACAGAGGTTCCCACTCTAGCCAGGCTGCAAGGACTGGCCCCTACCAACCTCACCAGCTTCATCTTGCATGATGCTTCCCCTAACCTTCCATTTTCAGGGCTCCAGCCACCACCTGTGTCTCTAGTTCCTTGAGAGCCTCCTGCCCTTTCTGGTCTGCATGATCTGTCAACTTTAGTCTCCTCTTTCAGATCACATCTCCAGTGTGTTCCCTTCTGTTGGAGGCTGTTTATCCTCCTGAAGTTTCCAAAATCAAAGTAGTAGCTTCACATTAACTACTAACTTGTTAGTCCCATGAAAGAAGGACCAAACCTGGTTTCATTCATTATTTTATTCTTTAGTGGGGACACATCACAGGCAGGGTGTGTGTGTGTGTGTGTGTGTGTGTGTGTGTGTGTGTGTGTGTGTGTGTGTCATATTTTTAACTAGTTAATAAAGATCTCATTCTCATTGGAATCCCTCTACATTTGAGTCTAACTGAGACTACTTTCCACTCCTTGTCTTTCTCAGTCTGGTGAGCATTATCTCCCAGCTTGCCTTCTAAGTACCTCCACTGACATCTTTCACTAGCCCTGAGCACTTTGCTTCCAAGAAACAAGACAATTTCCTCTCAAAATCACTATCCATGGGATTAATCATGATCTCTTCTCTAGTTTCAGGCCCTCTGTTTAGGACAACAGTGGGTTCCACCAGTCATACCTACAACACACTCTCTAGGAGTTTGAAGTGTTGATTTCTGGCCTGGCCTGAGTGCTCAATGGCTTCTTCAGAACTCAGGTAAAAGACACGTGTTCAGAGGGGCTTCCACTGACCACCATGTCTGCAAAGCATCCCCCTCACTCTCTGTCTGTATCCTCAAAATGCTGATCATCAGTGTGTGGTCCATGGATTAGGAGCAGCAGCCCCACCTGAGAACTTGTTAGAAATGCAGAATCCTGGAAACACTCCAGATTTGCCAAATCAGAAATCGCATTTTAACAGGATTCCTGAGATCACCCATATGCACATGAAAATTTGAAAAGCACTGCTTTAGAAGAGACACAGCTTGTAATTGTCTAATTTATTTATTTATTTAGTAATCACTTGCATTACTCCCAACTAAAAAGTAACATCCATGGAGGAAAGGACCGCCTCTGTCCTATTTATCATTGAATCGCCAGTGTCTAGCTGTTTGTACATGGGAGGTGTCAAATAAATATGAAATTATAAATAAATAAATGAATGAAAACATTTTCAAAGTTTCTTCAGACCCAATGTTTTATGATTAATGGTCTTCTCTTTTTAGTTAATTTCCTTCTCCTTATTGTCCAAGTTGAGTTTTCCTGCCTTTATCAATCATTCATTCAGCACCTTCTGTGTAGGATGTTCTATGCTGAGCACTGAAAATAGTTAAAAAGCAGTAAAGAGCACAGTTTAAAACAACTTCTGCATTTTATCTGATGACACCTTCGATTTCTAACTCCACATCTCCCTGACACTAAGCAGTAGGTAAATTTATTTTTACCCTTTGTGGCCAAAGAATTGTCTACTTTCCCAAGAGCTCTAAGTTTTCTGACTAGATATCTGGATCTTTGGAGCATTTCCTGCTTTTCCATTACAAACGAGACTTTATACAGTTCCTAGACAGGCTGCTTCTTGCCTTGCTGCCAACAGAAAACACCCCATGACCACCACCCGGGCATATGCAATGGCTACCTTGGGTCCAGGGAACCTCCAGCCTTCACAGCCTGATTGTCTGCATTTGCTCACTTTGCATGGCAAGTTGCCTGCTCTTTAGACCCTGGAGAGCTTTGTTTTATATCTAGCTTTAAACCTAACTTCCTTGTTTTCTCTTAATCAATAGTTTTCCCCCTTGTCTGATATGTTCTCCTCTCCAAGGGGATTCCTCATCACCCTTTGAGAGATACCCAATTCATAGTACAAGAAATTTATTCCCACAATTCATTATATCAACAATAAAGTGGGGAACTATGATCATATATATTAACGCAGGCTGAAAAGGCATTTAATGAACTTTTGCAGTCATTCCTAAAGCATACTCTAAGTAAAATAGGAATCAAAAGGAAATGTTTGAATACAGTACTTAACAGAAGTTAATAACAAATTTTAAAATAAAAAAATTTCATAAAAATCAGAAACTGGATAGCAATGTCCATCATCACTGAAAAATTGGTCAGCATGGTCTAAATGGTTCTGACCAGTGCAATGAGGTAAGAATATTAAATAGTTGACCTAAAATGAGAAACAAAGTGGTGAAACTCCAGGTTTTTTTTTTTTTTTGGCTGATGATTTGATTGCCTATCTAGAATGGCCACATATGCTAATTTTTAAAATTCTATAAATAATAAGAGTATTTGATAAGTAACAAGGATATGAGAAGAATTTTAGAGGAAAATGCATTCTCCATGTACTAGCAATAAATACCCAAACTTGGAAAAAGTAAAAAAACAAACAAACAAAAAAATTATAATAGTAAAAAAAAATTAACAAGAAAGCCATGGAATTTATATAAATAAAACTATAGAATCTTATCAGATAGTATAAAACAGATTTTGAACAAATGGAAAGAGAAACTATGATCTTCATTAGGGAGAAATGAAAGTGTTAAAAATTATAAATATATAAAATTTAATGATACTCCTATTAAAACATGAATAGCATTTTTGTTTCCTTTTCCTTGAAAGCAAAATAGTCTTCATTTCATGTAAATGAAAAAATGCTCCAGAATTCTAAAATTTATATATACATTTATATGAGACTAAAGATGGGTAAATTGCCTTAGCAGACATCAAAACACACTACAAAGCTACTCTAAATAAACCAATATAGATAAGCATAAGAATAGAAAACATATCAGTGGAAAAAGATGGCAGATCCAGAAATAAATGCCAGTAAATATAAGATTTTAAAATATAGTTTATGGCCACACCACCCTAAACAAGCTTGATCCTGTCTGATCTTGGAAGCTAAGCAGGGTTGGGCCTGGTTAGTACTTGGATGGGAGACCGCCTAAGAAGTCCAGGTGCTATAGGTGTAAAAAATAAAAATAAATTTAAAAAAAGGATTGTAAACTGACAAGGTCCTTGCAATCTGTAAAGTCAACCAAGGATTGCCTCACCTAAAATATATATATTTTTAAAAATACAGTAAAAGAGGTATCTCTACTTAATGAGAAAACAATGACTTATTTAGAAAGTGGCCATGAACAAATGGCTGCTGAATTAAAAGAATGTAGAGTTGAACTATTATATGATACCATATGAAAAATAAATTTACATGGATTAAAGACAAGGAATTGAAGATCTTCACAACCCAAGAAGAACCCTATGTTTTAAAGGAAAAGTGTATGTGTGTATTCTATGTAAATATTAACTACAAACAACATACTATATAACTATAAACCATAAAACTATCTAAACATAACTAAAGGTAACATTTTAAGTTAACGAAGAAACCAAAGACTTGGAAATTCTGTGCAATGCAGATGATAAATAACAAGCTAATATCTATGCTATACAAAGAGCTCTTACAAATTGACAAAGAAACAATACCATAGAAAAATGAACAAAAGATACAAATAGGTAATTCACAGAAGAACAAGCCCAAATTACCAATAAATATATGAAAAAATATGTTCAAGCTCACTGGAAGTCAAAGAAATGCAAATTAAAGTAACAATAAGTCATAACTTTACACTCATGTCCCAGGCAAAAATTCCGAAAAGAGTTAATGCTTATTGCTGGTGGGGATGATGGAATAGTTCTCTCACTTATTACTGGTACAAATGTAAAGTATTTTTAGAAAGCCATCAGATGTATCTATTAAAATTAAAAATATATATATATCCTTCAACCCAGAAACCCTAATCCTACAATTCTACCCTACAGAAATAATAGCTTCAGTATCTAAAGACAGATGTTTAAGGATGTTTATTATTGTGTTCTTCCAAGAGAAGGAAAATGCTGAAAATAGTGTCCATCATTAGGGGAATATGTATTAAATAACAGTATGCTCACATCATAAAATATTATATTATACTATGGAGTCAAATAAATAAAGAATGCTATTTAGAAAAATTGTTAAGATTAGGACTATTGTAGAATAAAGATATAAGGAAACATAATATTATAATATCATGTTTTAATAAGCAAAATATTTTTAAAACAAACCCTACATGTACATGTGTGTATAGATATAGACACTTACATAAGAATGAAAAAATGTATGAGAAATATGCAACAGACTATTAACATGGGTTTATAATGTGAAGAAAGTCATTAGAGTAGATTGATGGAGTTGAGTCAGGTAGAGCTGTAGAGAGAGCAGAGCAAACCAAGCTCCAAAGAAAAAAAAAGACTACACTAATGACATTAATAAACCAATATGTATGACACGACTCTATTTTCCTCTGTGTGTGTGTTGTGTGTGTGTGTGTGTGTGTGTGTGTATGGTTGTGTTGGAAAACAAAAAGGTAGCATTTCATCTAATTTACTTCTTGATGCTTCACCCCTGACATAGTAATCTTTATGCCACGATATTACTTAGTCAACATAGAGACACAAGAAACCTGTCTATAGTCTTGTATATGTTATGCATGTGTTTGTGTTTGTTGGTTGGTGTAAAGAGAAGGGAGTGGAAACCAGCGCCTACCTTGAGCAGGATGAGATGAAAGAACAAAGGAAGGGAATATTGGTTGAGGAATGAGCACCTTTGATGGATGTATCTAGTAGCATGCCCCTACTGACTCTCAATTGTTAATATTCAGGAATTTTGCAAGACTGTTCTTAAGCCTAATGATTATTAAAAATTAATTACATAAACTTATAATTAAATTATATTTTTAAAAGTTAAGAAATAAATAATACTCATCACTTCTTAATTATTTTACTATTTTTACTATTGTCTTTGCTTTGAGGCTAGTACCTGTATGATATAAATACTATATAATGGGATTCAACTGCATATCTCTTCCCAACTCCATATTCAGTGATATCATATTGGTAGTTTGAAATCAGCCATGGAGGGAGCATTTACACCACAGAAATTGGCAAGCACCATAAGCTAGGGCTTAATTTATGGTTTTGATGATTGTCTAGATTTTTAAAGTGATAAAGAAAATGTTAATAATGCAAATTAAATTTAAAGTGGGTGTGTCTGTAAGCCGTTATATCATGAATTGAAAACAATTGAGAAAATATTTAAGTTATCAAAAATTATTATTCAATTTAGCAAACGTACCTCATATCATTGATGAACAAGTGAAGCTCTGACTATTTTTATTGTTTCATTTTTATCTTATATAACATTAAAATGTTACCTTATTTCTTTGTTAACATAAGATACAAGAGTTTGGCAAAAATCAGTGAAACCATTCTATGAAAAATCAATTCACCATATACATGTAATTCATAATAAAGAATATTATATATTTTACTGTTATTTGTAAATTATATACTGCACATCCTTTATATCAGTAACATATAAGTGTATGTATAACTGTATGTATGTACATGTATACATATTTTTTTCCCAGAGAACTATTCGTCAGACATTCATGACCACACCACTGGTTATATCACTTGTTATAATAAGCATGCACATTTTGAAAAACATAAACAAAAAATATATATTAATTAATTAAATGCCACCTCCTCTGAGAATTCTTCCCTGTTCTCTTAGTTTCTCCCTGCTCAGTGTAACCACAGTGTCCTTCAGGTATCCCTGAGTCAGTAGTAGTTGTCACATTGCCCTGCAGAGCCTCTGGCTCCTGTCAACCTTTCCCCACCAGCCTGTAAATTCCTTAGCGCAGGCACTATGTGGAATCTTTTCACTCACACTGCCACTCCATACAGAGTAGCTGCTCATCACATGAATGAATCTATCAGTTGGAGAATCAGAATGAGGGGCACAGGGAAAAGCACAGATTCATATGAGAAAATGTGGACAGGGCTTCTTCAAAGTGCTTGCTTGGGACACCAAAGAAAGATCAGCAGTAACCGAACCTCCTAAGACTTTTTACTGTAATTCCATAGCTGAGTTATCTTTATGGCTTAATATCATCCACAAAATTCTCAGTTCTTGGATTATGAATATGCACAGAATGTTTGCACTCTCTTTGTTTCTGCTATCTGCTTTCTTTATTTAATTCTCATTTTCAGGGTCTAAAAGTTACTAGATAAATGGAGATATAATCTCATATTCTTGACAGGAAAAGATTCTGGCCCCTGGTAGGATTTTATCATCTTTTTTTGCTGGGTAAACTAAAAAGTTCAGTAAGAATGCTTCTGAGAGTCTGGGTGCAGCAGCTAATCTGGATAACCATGACAGGGGGTGAAGATAGGCTGAGAAATACATTCTTAGAGAAGAAAAATAAATGTCTTCATTTTTCTAAGCAAAGGCATTCCTTCAGTGTAGGGTGCAGTATTGCACGGGGACTTTAGACATAGGGTTGTGAGACAGATCGGACCTAAAATACTTCCCCTACTGCCAATTAGCCACTAGCCTTGGGCAGGGTAGTTGGTGGACCTCAGCTTTCTCATGTATAAAATAGAGATTGTAATAGTACTATGCCATTCATTCATTGTGAGGATTAAATACAGGCTGTGAAATGAAAGCATTTGTGCACATAAAGACTTGTACAAAGATGTTCATAATAGCTTTATGTGTAATAGTCAAATACTGGAAACAATCTAAAAATCCACCAACATGTGAATGGATAAGCATATTGTATTATATTCATACAATGGAATAGCACTCAGCAACAAAGAGAGAATAAACTGTTGATATACATCACAACAAGGATGAATCTTTATGTAATTACATTAAGTGAAAGAAGCCAAACCAAAAACAAATACATACTCTTTGATTTCATTTGCATAACATTCTAGAAAATTCAAAATTAGTGACTGAAAGAAATCTGTAGTTGTCTAGGGACAGATCCGGGGGCTGGTTGATAAAAGAATGAGGGAACGATTAGAATGGGCCCTAAGGAAACTTTTTGGAGTAGTGGATGTGTTCATTATCTTGACTGTGGTAATGGTTTTGTGTTTGTGTGTGTGTTTGTGTATGTGTGTGTGTGTTAAAACTTATCAAGTTGTACATTTTAAATATGTACAGTTTATTAAATGTTGATTATACATCAATAAAGCCATTAAAAACTATTTGGGATAAAAGATTTAAAGTGCTTACAGCAGTCTCTGGTATACAGAAAAAGGTCAATAAGTGGTGGCTTTTATCATGAAAATGATAAAGATGAAGGACCTGACAATATAATGACAACATTCTTGCTGCTGCCATTCCTGGGAGGAAATACTACTTCTTGCTTTTATCCTTGGAATGCCCACACTCCTTTCTCTTCCTCCATCAATCACTTTGATCAACTAATGACCAGCATGGTTCTCACCCCTCAGTGCCCCTGATAGTCATTCCTTCCCTGACTGTCAATATCTTCTGTAGCTCAAAACCTCTCTCTTCACTGTATAGCAACCTAGAGCCTTGACTCTGGGCTCATGTGTTTGAAATTTTAAAATTTTCTTTCATACTTCCTTGATCAAGCCTCAGTTTTCTAATCTGTAAATTGGGAATGGTAATTACAGGGATATTGTTGGCATGCTCAGAGGAGATAGTGTGAGTAAAGCATTAAGATTCAGAGAATAAACATTCAATACATGGTAATTTGATGTCTTATATTCCATCTCATATTGGTTGAGCTGTTCAGGGGCTACTCAATAACACCCTCTTTTTTTTCCTGAGTTTCCAACAAATTGAGACATAAGATGAGCAAGTTACAGATAAAAGCCACCATAGCCCCTTTATTCCCAAACAAGCCTAAATTGGAATATGTCATTTAAGATAAAAGCAAAACTTATTCATAGTACTAAAAATCAAAATTTGACAGATATATCCATGTAATACGGCAATGGCAACATTGAATTCAGGTAGCCTCCCAACATAAAGGCACAGAAAGTGTATTCTAGGAAAGAACAGAGGAATTATGCTTTCTGTGAGCAGCTCACTCCCAAGCAAAATAAATGTATTTCTGAGCTGAGAAAGTCAAGTGCATTGTTCCTGAATTGTGTAGCACATAATTCTCTCCTCTCTCACATTCCAATGGTGTGGAAGGAGCAGAAGGACAGAGAGAGTTGAGGGATATCACATTAATGGAATTCCCTCCAAATGAAGGGAAATGTCAAGAGTAAAAAATAAACATTGCCCCCTTTAGAATACTATTTTCATTCAACATTCATGAGCAGAGGTACCAATTTCCTAACTATATTATTTCATAAGTGCTGAGCACATAGAAAAACTCAATAAATGCTTCTGGCCATAAGTACTGAAATCATCATTTCAGAAGTCAACGTGGGGAAAAAGAACTCAGGGCAGCAGCCCTCTCCTCAGAGTCACAGGGGCTTACCACCTCTCAGATCAATTCACTACCCAGATTGAAACCACTAGCCCAACAGATCATATAACTGTTATACATGACTTCTGGATAGGTGTTAAATAATACTGTGTCATCTTCCATGTGAATCCCTTCAAATGTCCAAAGAAAGTTATCTGTATCACCCCTCAGTCTCCCTGTCATGAGTTACACATTCTCCATTTTTTAGTCTTTTCCCACTTATGGTAGTTTCACAAAACTCTTAGCCTACTAATTCTCTTTCATTGGACATATTCCAAACTTTCAGTGACCTTATTAAAATGTGTCAGCTTAAGACAAGAGCTACAGGGGCCATTAACCAATTAATCACTAACTGAACAATCAGGCACCTTTAATGAAATAGCTTGTGGACAGAATCACATATATCCCCACAAAGGAATTAAAGCTAACTTGCATGTTCTTAGCAGCACCCTCCCTACGTTCACTCCTAATGAATTTGTGGTCAAGAAAAGCTCTGAAGTATTTATTCATGTCAATTGCTTGCAAGCCAAGGTTTCCCAGTCTTCTACTTGCACAGCCCATTTTGGGGGTTAGGACTCCACGTTTTTTCATCCTATTACGATGATCTTTTTCAAGAGGCAGCCAGTGTGAAGGGATCTAGAGCACAGGCACACCTGGACAGATGCTTTGCATATGATTCTCTGAGCTTCTGTTTTCTCAACTATAAAATAGAAATGATACCCATGGCATGAGATTGCTGTGAGAATAAAATGCAACCATGTGTATAAATGCCTTAGCACAACACATGACACAAAGGGGCAAATAAAGACACTAGCTTCCATTATTACTATATTAAAGACACAAATACTATTATGAGAGGAAATAAAAAGTGTGATACTAGGTGAAGTCATGAATTGAGAGAAATTCATTTTAATCCCTTTAGAAATTTTAAGAACTGTGTGTATAAAATATTTGATATTGTACATTTTTAGTTATACTAACTACATTTTAGGGACCTATTATATACTCTAGTGTGCTTGTGAATTAAGAAATTTGCAGATATCTTAGAGAGATATTCCTTTCAAATGTCAAGGATCACTCATTGAGAACCAACCTACCTTCTTTGAAAGGCTCTATCATTAATTTATAATGCCTCACAATCACTGTCAGCAATTCTATGGTCAAATCTTCAATGGCCTAGGATGCAGTTCCTATGAAACAATAAATTTGGACTCCATAGGGAGCTATGTACTTTGGTCCTGAATTATCTCTTTTTCATATTTGTACTACCCTTTTCTTTCTAGTATGAAGACACTCTTCCTAAGTAGAGAAAAAAGAATCCAAATAGCAGCTGGGTGACAGCCATTCCCAAGTCAGTAATCTCTCTGTATTCCATTTTCATCTTTCTCTGAATATTTCTATGAAGATCTCTCTTGTTCAAATTTATTTTGACTTTCAAGCTCCAATACTTTCTAGAGTTTAGACTTTGTAACATATTGATACATTAATCAATTATAATTAGTCAGTCAACTATAATGATACCCACACACTTGACTATGTAACTTTGCAGGGCTCTATTACTCTGGACAGAGCATTCTACCTGACCTCTTAACTCTGGGTTCAGCCACATGATTTACTTTAGCTAATGGGATATTATCAAGCAAAATGCAAACTTGTGCACCTCTGCCATTGCCACAGCCCTCTTCCCAGATAACCTTCTGGAGGATGAACGTCATTCCAGTTATGCCAGCCAAGACTATACTAGATCAACCAATAGCCTTCCAACCTCCAGACAGGTGAACAAACCTAGCCAAGATCAACAGAGCTAATTAGCCAAATTGCAGCCAACTCCATATGCACATAACCCTCAAATCAGCTAGGTCTAGCTAAGATCAGCTAAACTCTACAGATTTCTAGGCTAAACAAATGTTATCGCCATATGCCAATGATGCTTCATGGATGTTTTTACTCGGCATTATTGTGGTAATAGATAACTAATACAGCCTTTCCTACATGAACCTGCAAAAATTATGTCTGGAAGACTTAAGAATGAAAGACGTAGGGGAGCTTTTCTTCATTCCTATCAGCTGTCTCTCATTTAAGCCTTGGGAATGAAAAAACCTTAATGTGTGACACTTATGGCTTCCTCCAAATAGTCGACATCATGGCCAAGAGTCCCATAACCTAAGCCCCACAACAAGTAGAAGCTTTATGATTTCCTTCAATATAAAAAATTATCCATTTCCACCAATGGACATGATCACCAGCCACAGAATCAACACTCAGTTTGACACTAATACACTCAAAATGGATAGCTTGTCTATTCTCTGTCACCCAGAACAATTTTACCATCGCAAGCTTGCTTTTGAAATAAAAAATGTTGGGAGAGTTACAACTTTGTGTGCAGCTTGGATTTTTTTCTATTGCAAAGAGCTATTTTAAATGCCCTCAAACTTGTGTGGGAGTGCCAATCAGCCACATTTAATTGGCCAGACTGTGAGCCTCAGAGATGCAATGCTCTTCAGAAAATTAAACATAGACATGATTGTTACTTTGCTCTGTTATTGTGGCTACAGAATGGCAAACCAATCTGTTGAAACTGAAAAATCCAGCCACTCAATTATCTGTCAGGCCTACACAGCTAAACACCCCATAAGCAGATTTTTTTTCCTACTTAGCTAAGGCATATTATGATTGAATATATTGCTTGCTTGGCATTGTGTATGGCCAAGACTCAAGGTCTTCATAACAGTCTGTCAGCTCCTCGGGGAAAGGTTGGTCTTGGGAATATAGACATTCATTCCTTCATTCATTTACTTAACCTACAAGAATTTATCATATATTAACTCTGCACCAAAACTGTGTTAGGTTCTAGGAATAAGGAAAAGTTAAATAACAATTCATTAAATAAACAACTAGCAAGTAGGTAAGTCAGGAATAGAAGTTAGAATCTGGCTTTAAAGCAATGCTTCCCAACCTGAGGCATAGGGGACATTTGCCTATGTCCGAAGACATTTTTGGTAATCATGACTGGAGGGGCAGGTGCTACTTGAATCTAGTGGGTAAAGGCCAGGCACATGGCTAAACATCTTATAATTCACACAACAGCCTTCACAACAAAGGCTTATCCGCTTATAATGTTAAGTGTAGAGATTGAGAAACCTTGCTCTAAAGCCATGCACTGGACTAATTTTTTGAGAACAAATTTTTCTGATCTATCATATTATTTTGTCCCAGAACGGAACCAGCACAGGCAAGTTTCCATAAATGCTTGCTGGCTGGCTGGCTGCATGAATGATATCTCATACCTATAGATGGTATCAGTAGATTATATAATGGGCACTGAGTTGTTTGGCCATCATAAACTTAAAAGATGATTTAATTTTCAAACCTAGAGTTTAGGTGGCTCCAAAAAGGGAGAAGACAGTCTGGTAATTTTGACTTGAATTTAACCAGATATGGTGGACTGTGCTTAGAGATGAATTTGGTGCTCCAGAAAACCCCACAGCTCTGACCTTGGCCTCTTTCCTAGTTCCTCGTTTACCTCAGATAAAATATGCTGGGCTGTTCCTTCAAAACTTTCTGGCCTAAAATGAAGATAATGTGTCTTCTTTCATTTCTAAACCACTGGGAATGAGAGTGAATTTGTTTTATCCAACGTTCTGTAGATTCATTTGGCCAATTACTCTACTTTGGTTCTGAACTCATTCCTAGTAAAGTACAATCTGTTTTAGATGTTAATTTTTAATCGTGTGATTTTGGCTTGTCCTTCAAACACTGATTTATTTTCATCTCTTTCATCAATACCAGGGAACAAAATAAATTACTCAAGAACATGTTTTCTCGCCTTTGTTCCCCCCCCAACCCTTGCCACCAAGAGATTATAAAATTAAATGTCCAGGAGTTTATCTTCTTTATAACAGACTGGCAATGCACCTCACTTATCAATGAGGTACTGGGTTAGTGCTATAGAATGAGACATCCCAAGGCCAGTAGGACCCCATCCCTGTCTTTTGGGAGACCACAGTAAGAAGAAGCTCTGTAGTGTGGGGAAAATGCTGGCGGCTGCACCTGGTGTCCAGAACAGAGATTAGGTATGATATTGAAAATGATGGACATATATATGTCTCCCATTTGATCACATGATCCTTGGGACAGAGGCCAGGACTTTACGAGAAAGCTTCTCCTACCCACCTTAAAGATGGCTCTTCATTTGAAATCCTCCATGGAAAATCATGTATTGGAACAAGTGTTTGGAAAACTCTTCTTCTTAAAGATTCAGATAAAATGTGTGGCTTTTGCTAACACAAATCTGGCCAGTCAGATTCAGCTGTCCAATTGCCTGCCTTAAGACTATAGGCCATATTTAAAGCATACAGTTATTTGGAAACCTAACAAACAACTGTCATCACAACTGTTCTGATGAGCTAGATAGAGTTGGCCAAAGTTATAAGAGGTGAAAAGAAAGATTTGTTTGTTTGTTCAACTATCATTTACTATGCTGGGCATGATGCCAGATACAGATGACACCAAGCGCCAAGCATATATACTCATTACTTTCAAGTTGCTTCTAGTCCGCTGTGGGAGATAGGCATAGGTTTATTTTGGTTTTGAGTTCCTCTTCCTTTCTGTAATTATTTAAAATCCAAATAGAAATTCATACTTCTCTGTTTCTTTCCTTTCTACTCTCTTTAGCTGGCTTTACACTTCCTATCCCCTTCTCCAAATTTCTGGTACCATCCATGAAAAGGTCTAAATAAGAAGTCCAAAGGCAGGAGGCTGCTAATGTTGGTTCATGGATCACTATTAATCAAGGTCAGAATTATGTAAGATTTTCTAATTCTTTTTCTTATGTTAATTGCCTCATGTTACAGAATGACTATAGGAATTCTAGGCATTATATCTATAGGACACAGAAACAAAAAAAAGAAGGAGAGCCTGGTCATCTATTTCAACTGAATATAACTCAACACAGAATGGAAAACCTTTCTGGAAGGACCTACCATATAAATTTTGCTTTATATCTAGTTGTACAGTACCCTGGCACATGGCCCCCCCTATCCGGAAGAGGGCATAAAGGAATGGATTATGGTTGGAGTCATTCAACCAAACAAAAGGGTCTCTCAAGCAATCTTGGTAATATCATTGAAGAAACAGATACTCATAAAGAAAGTTTTTATAAATATATAAGAAGTACATGAAGTCAGGAGCTTAGAAAATTACAAATGAGTTTGAATGCTTTATATATGTTGTCAGAATTATTCATTTCATCAACTCTATGGGTAAATGTAATTATTAGTACAATTTCACAGACAAAGAAACTGAGATACAAAGAAGTAAAATGACTAGTTCAAGGTCAGATAGCCAGGAAAGGAAGAGTCAGGGCGTAATCTTAGTTCTTTAAAACATTTATTCACCTATTTCTCATTCTTGATTCTATCATTAAGCACAAATGTGTACAATAAAACTAACAGAAGCATGAAATATGTTTGCACACACAAAGCATTGGTTGATAAGTTTCCAGAACGAGTAAGCTTTAAACCAAGAATTTCAGGATAGTTGAAAGGCAATTTATCGACTCATTCATTCATGCATCTGTGGAACACCTACTAGATTTCATCTGTAGGCTGAGGATATAGATGAGAAAGACACATCTCCTTTTTGAATGTGGCTCATTGTAAATGACATGTAAATGAACAAGTGGTCATGCAGAGGCCTGTGCTACGAGGCACTATGTGAGCCCACTGAGGTTTTCTTCACCTTGGTCCTTCCAGAGCCTGAAGCAAAGATCAAAATGAAAGATTCTTTGGGATGTCCAAGCCCAGGGTATACAGGGTGAGAAAGTAAAGGGAAGTGAGGCAAGGATCATAGTAACATGAGGTAATGTAGGCCTCCGCTGTCCAGGGCTTCACAAGGAGCCTCACAGGCTGTAGACCACTAATTAATGGCCCACAAAGATGTCCACGATCTAATCCTCAGAACCTGTGAATGCTATCTGACAAAGCAAAAGTGATTTTGCAAATATGATTAGTTTAAAATCTTATGATGGGGTGAGTGTCATGAATTATTGAGGTGGGCCCAGTAGAAACACAACACTCATTTTGAGAGACACACAGGAGGGTCTGTGTCAGAGAAAAAGGTGTGGCAACAGAAGCAGAGATCAGTGATGTAGAGCCATGAGCCGAGGAATGCAGGCAGCCTCTAGAAGCTGAAAAAGGCAGGGAATTGATTCTTCCCAGAGCTTGCTGAGGAAATGCACTCCTGCTAATTCATTTCATAATTCTGACCTCCAGATTTAAAAAAGAATAAATTTGTATTGCTTTAAACCACCTAGTTTGTGGTAATATGTTGCAGTAGCAACAGAAATCTAATACACAGTTCTCTTAGCAGGTGTGCCACTTGGAATGCAAGACCTTTCTAGAAGAATTTTATGAAGGGGAGCTCACAGAGGGTGAAAGGAAAAATATATCTGACCAGTTGCTTCCAAATATCTCCCATTCTCTGTTAGTTTTTACCTTTCAGCCCCTTAGCAGCTGCTAGGAATCTATGTCCCATGCATCACAGTGGTTCATGTCCATCAGTGTGGGCAAAGTGCTAAGAGGGGAAAAAAGAGGTAGTTCAGATAAACTGGGAAATGTCAAAGTTATAGCTGATGCTGAGAGTGACTAACTCTGCTTAGGGAGAAAATCATTGAAATACTTATCCAGTTTTTGCTGTAGACTGATGTCATTTATAGAGAGCAGTTCTTGTTACCTGCCTAGCATCCAATCACCAGTTCTTTGAGTAACTGCATCCTATTTCCTTGGGAAACCATCCTTCCTAACCCTATCCATGTCCCAAAGTGAGCTTATTTCCTAATTTATTCCAGAAGAGGGATGGTCAGGACTTAGCCCATTACAGTACAGAATTCCTCACCACAATTGGTTCAATAATAGGCCTGGGCCCAAACTGGCCAATATTGCACCTACCAGGCCACAGAGATTGGTTCAGGGTAGTGCCCATGACCCACTCAGTTTAGTGGGTCTTAGTTCCGAAACATGTTGGGAATACAACATCCTTTTTACCCATTCACCTTGGAATTGAGAGTATGTCAACCTGGAATTTCCCAGGGTGTGAAGCCAGAATAAGGGAGAAAAGGGGACACCCTAAAACACCAGTTGGCCTTCTGGATCCAATCACACCTAAACTTATGGGTGGACTTCACATGTATGTGATTCAATACATTTTCATGAACATAAGTCAATTTGAGGGGGTTTATTTTTTTAAATACTTCCAATACAGCACTTCCTCAGGATCACATTATCACCTACTGCCATTAGGAAGTCCTCTTATTATAGATTTAGATGCTTTCAGAAACTGGAGTAAGTAAGAAAGCCAAACACAGGCAGTAGCTCGAAGTTTCTTGAGGACTTACAAGTCCTACACACAAACCCCAGCTGTACCTTGACATAGTATCTGCTATTCCTGGGCCCTTTCCCTAATGGCACTAGCCATGGCCACCTCAATAAGCATCCTTAGAAAGTTGTTCTTTGTTCAGTCATACCACCTCTTACAGAACAGGAAAGCAGTAGAAAATCTGTTTCTTGGAGTATGAACAACTCGACTGTAGATTAGAGTGATGGCTGATCTGTTTGCCCTGCCCAGCCCCCAGTACAGTGATTCTAGTGATTAGGCATGTCCGATTCCAGCCTCTGTGAAATAGAAAATTGCTGCAATTGTCAGTGATAGGCCTGGCCCTGACTGAATCCACCCTGCCTACAGTCCCAAGCATAAAGGTATCTACCAACTCCAGTGGCCCCTGCTCGGAAACCAGGACACACCTCTCAGGAATGAAGAAAAGGCCATTTTCAAGGCAGTAATTACATAATATGTGGAATGAAACAAAAGGGAGACCCTCGAGCTCCATTACTTTGAAGGGTTTGTCAGTGTTTTCATTATAGTCCATTTCCTGCAGTAATTTATCTTCAGCTGTGAAGCTGGGCTGACAGCTGGGGTTTAGCACCCACAGGCCCAGCCCAGGAGCACTCTGAGGAGTTTAATTTGGTTGGAATTGTTTGGCCAGCTCCATGCTGAGGACTTGCAAACTATGAATTAAGTTCAAGTTAGGGTCCTCTGGCACTTTTGTGGCAGTTCTTGTTTGGAGCATCCTCAATAGCTCACCTGCAAATTGTGCTTTCCTGACAGCCTAAACTATCTGAGGCCAGGAATGAAAGCAGGAGAGTCATTTTTTATACTCTTCAAGGGACTATATTTGGGGAAGGAGGAGAAGAGATTTTATAGTTGAAATTTGTGAATGTAATTTATACTTTAAGTTGTTTTTTTTTAAGTGTCATTTAAAGTCTGATAATCATTTCGAAGTTATCTTCTGCCTCCTCTCTTTATATGGTCCTTAAATGATTCCTGTTTTCAGTCTTAGGTGCAGGCTTTGAGTCCTCCTGGGGAAAGTGAGACATGATTTGCAATGCTCCCAGACCCACCACCGGTCATCCGTCACCTTGGACAGACATTCCAAGAGCCTGGGTCTTGGAACAGTAAAGCCAGTCATCCATCACCTTGGACAGACATTCCAAGAGCCTGGGTCTTGGAACAGTAAAGGCAAGAAATTAAAGTGAGGGTGAACCCCAGAAACAGCTCCCAGGGTGGCCAATGCCTAGAATTAAGTCTAGAATCCAACCCAGAACCCAGCAGTCTCTCCTTATACTCAGACAAGGGGATGGGGTGTGGAAAATCAGTCTGAAAAGTTCTTTCCCCTGTACTTTTTGCCTTCACCCTTTTGGGAGCTAATAGCTAAATGAAATATGGCCATTCTACAGATATTCTTTTCTATAAGCCATGGACCTGTCCACAAGCCCCTGGAGTTCTCAAGTCATGGTCTTCATCCTCACCATCACACCCACCATCAACGACCTCCATCAAAGTCAAGTCCACCATTATCAATACCATCATCAATCTCATCAAGAATACTATTGAGAACTTACCTCAAGGCAAGCCCTGTGCCATGTAGTACATGTGTGTTCTCAGTTGATCCCCACTACAAGCCTCAGTGTATGAGTTTTTATCCTCATTTTACAGTGTAGGAGACTTAGTCTTGAAGAGACAAGGCAATTCACCCAAGGTTACTAAGATGGGAACCAGAACAGACTACCTAATAATCAGGTTCTGAATCAATATGGAACAGGACACTATCTATCAACACAGTGTAGACTACCCAGGAAGTTGACTCAGAGATAGCGTTTGAAGGTCAGTATGTATATTAGGGGAAGTCCTTGGGATCAATAACTGTTGAAAGGTGGAGAAGGAAGCAGAAGGAAGTAGCAAGAACCAATCACAGCCCTGGTTCACAGCACACGGTGCTCTGGAGCTCAAATAGTCTGCCTGTTACATTGCCCTATCTTGGGATAGGATGGCTGGGCCTTTATATCTTGTATGAGTTTCCTATGGCTACAGTAATAAATTAAAGATAGTAACTTATTTAATTCTCACCACAACCACAAGAGGTGAGTATGATTCTCTCCACTTTACAACAGGGAATACTAGGTGCAGAGAGTTTTAATAAATTGATCGAAACCACATAGCTAAGGAGTTGTAGAGCTAAGACTTGAATTGTGGTCTGGTGCTAAAATCTGGGATTGTGTGTGTTACATCCTCACTTTGAATGCCAAGCAAGGACAGGTGACCATAGGGAGCTTCTCCATAAGAGATGGGCCTAGTGAAACTATCTTTTGGGAAGAGGCATCAGGGAGCAGGGGTGATGCCAGAGGCTACTATGGTACTGTGGGGAGCATCATTCAAACCATAACAAAGGGAAGGCAATGAGAGGGATAGGTGGCTTGAAGGAAAGAGAGGTTTCAAGGATATGCATTGGCAGGGAGCCTAAGGAGTGCAAAAAAATGAAAGTATTTTGGAAAACAAAACAGCAAAGTTAGGAAATGTTGGTGTAGGGATAGTGAAATGAATTTATTTTACAGCCTGTTGAGTCTGAGGCTACTGAGGAACACCTAGAGGAAAATTTTAAAAAATGTATTAAGTCACTTTCAATATCTCCTGTCAGAAACTCATTAAAAATTACTTAGGTTTAAAGAAGCATGTGTTGGCTTGTATAATAACTGAGAAGGGTTATGTGCTGCCTTTAGTCGTGATTGGATTTGGGGGTTCAAGGAAGACATCAGGGCTCCAATCCTTTCCATCTCTGAGAAGACAGACATCATGACTACCAGAAGCCCCAGACTCCAGTCCTAGCAAGTTAGCAACTTGGGTACGAGTTGGGGGGAGAAGGGAAGAGGGAGAGGGAGAGAGAGCACTTTTCAGACTCCCAGGCCTCTGGTAGTCAATATCCCTCCACTGAAATAGGAGAAGTAGGGCTATCTCTATTGACAGCTTCTCCAGAATCATATGAAGTTAGCACTTCAGCACTCACTCTAATGAGTAGGTAGGTGTTTACCATTTTACAAAAGTACATTCCAGAAAGGGGATCATTCAGAAAGCAAGAGTAGAGAAGAGTGTCTGAGTTTATGACTCTTTAAAAAGCACTTCCTGGCTTTTTCTTAAGTCTCTTCTTGACTTTCCTTTGGGCCTCCAGATTGCAGGTGCTGCTTAGGAGTGAGGAATGCCTATACCTTTAGCACAGGTAATTTAGAGTTGATGTATAGGAAAAAGCAGCAGCCCCTTTGCAGTTATATTGCTTGTTTTGTTCACAGTTACCTGCAATATGACAGGACTGCAGATGGATAGAAATATGCTTCAGTGTAACACATTTACAGCAGGGGGAGAAACGCCCCCCAAAACACAACTGCTCAATGCAAAAGCTGTATTTTCATTTCCTAATCTGTGTTGCTCTCTGAATACTAAGAGATAGACAATTATTGCAGTAATTGACAATTGAGCTGTGGTCAGATGCTCAAGAGGTACTTTAAACAGTTGGTCATAAATATAAAATTGGAGAATTATGATTTGCAGGAAAGGAAGAGGAAAGCAGACCCTGTTAACAAAGTCTGAGATGGAGCTTAGAGCTAGGATTCAAAACTGAGTGAATGTAGGTCTTTAAAACATGAGGAGGAATGGTCTAGGCTGGGGACATGTGATAGACATGGAGATGCTCCCAGGTCCAGCTTCGGTAAGAACTTTGGCCCCAACCTGTGTGGTCAGAAGAAAGCCTTTAGCTGTTAGTCCCATTTGAGGATTGCCTCAGCACAAAGACTCACAGACAATAAGTGATGGTGAGAGTATATGGCATGCTGAGTAATGCCTCCTAAGGTGTCCACATTTTGGAACCTATGAATCTGCTACCAGACAAGGCAAAAGGGACTTCACAGATGTAATTAAGTTAAGGAGCTTTCAACCTAGTGTAAATCAGGAGGCTTTGCTTGATTTAAATGACAAAGCTTTATTCAAGGGTCTTACGATTTGCAAGTTATCAAACACTACCGGGTAACAACCAGAGTGTTCTGAAGAAAAGAGAAAAGTTGAGAATTCTTATAGTAAAAAGTACATTCTTGAGAAAAACTGGTCCTGCATTCTCTTCTGTATTGGTCCAAGATGGTGATCTTCCAGATGTGGTCTGGATAATAGATGTCAGGTGGTCTGAATACATGGACATTCTTTCCTAAGTTATTCAGAAAGTTCTCTATAGGATATATCCTATAGAGATGCATTAGATAGATGATAGATAGATAGAAAGATAGATATAGATAAATGATAGATAGATAGATAGATAGATAGATAGATAGATAGATAGATAGATAGATAGATATAGATAGATAGATAGATAGATAGATAGAGAGAGAGATGAGAGAGAGAGAGAGAGAGAGAGGAGAGAGAGAGAGAGAGAGAGATCTATATAGATAACATCCAGGCATTGATGCACAATTGAAAAGTTCAAAAGTTTAAGACCTCAGACTAGTTTAAGTAAAATAAAATCTATTCCTCATGTTTCATCTCATTCTTAGCTTGGTTGTGGTGACTCCATTTTGTTTCTTCATACTTTCCTCAGGCTTTAGATGGATTATCTTGGTAGGCCCTATATGTAATCGTAAGGGTTCCAATATGAGGGAGGCAAGAGAGTCAGAGTTGGAGAAGAAAATGTGATGATGGAAGCAAGAGAAATGAAATATGGTGACAGGAGCAGAGGTTGATGTTAGATGCTTAGCACAGAAACTGAGGCAGCAGGAGTAGCCAACAATTGATTTAACAGGTATTTATTGAGTACTTAACTATGAGCCAGCTACTGTTCTTATGATTTAACACATGCACGCACACACACACAGAAGCAATTTTGATTTCAAACTCCATGCAATCAATACCCTTATTCATTAATTCAACAAACATGGACTGGTACTTTCTACACATAGCGTAGTGCTGGACACTGAGATACAGTAGTAAAAAAAGCCATGGCTCCTGACTTCAATGAACTGCTGTCCAGTAGGGTAGATAGATGACAGACATGTAAACACACAATGTCAAATACTATCAAATTTCTGTCCTGTCACAGCACTTAACTAAAACTTCTAAGAACATTGGTTTCTGAAATTCTGCTATACTGTGATTTTTTCCCCTAGAATTAGAAACAAGAAACTCTGTGGAATACATTCAGGAGAGATAACTAAATTCCTCCTCTATTATCCAAGTCTTACTTTAGACAATATTCTTCCAACATCCTGTCCAATGAGAGAAACTCTAAACCTAACTCACAGATGTTGATGCATATTATCACTATGGCAATGATTCCACAGCAAGAGAGAAGCAGAATCTGCAGAACAACTTTCAGGAGATCAGCTTGTCCTTACAGTTCCCTCACCGTCTCCTTCACCAGAATCTGTTCCTTCAATACTCTCTAGAGAAACGTGGTCAAGGCCTGGCAAACCACTATATTCCCAGCCATTTCCAGCACGGCTTCTCCTGCTTCAGGCCCACATGGGCTGGGAATCTTAATGGAAAGGTGACCAGAGAGAAAACCCTAGAAAGTGAGACCCTTGGAAGGGGGAAAATGCAAAGATAAGGCAATTCCCAGGAAGCTTCTAGAAGCATGGGGAACAGGGAGGCTAATTTTAAGGAGAGTTTCTTAACTTTGGCAACTGACATTGGAGACCACATCATTCTTTGTTGCGGCAACTGTCCTGAGCACTCTAGGATGTTAAGCAGCATCCCTGGCCTCCACCCCCCAGATATCATGGAACCTTTCCCAAGCTGTGACTACCATAAAGGAGCCAAACTATTGCCTGGGGAGGAGAGAATGTCCCCTGACTGAGGACCAATGGCTGAGGGGAAGGAGTCGCCTGAACTACTCAATACAAAGAGAGTAACAGTATAACTAGTAGTGAAGAGAAGAATAAAAGCAGGTATAAAACTGCAGCTCTAGGTCAAAAGATTTAGAAATGAGGGCTTCCCTGAATGAATGGCATGTTCTCTTCAGTGACTCAGTGTGACTCTATGGACAAAGAATAAAGCTCACACATATAGATACCAAGCTTGAAACTTCACCCAACCCATCTGATTCTAGAGATGGTATGTAACTTTGAGCCAGTCACTTCATCTCTCTAGCTGCAGACCTTGTTCTTTGCCAAATCAGAGAGTTGGAGTATTCCAGGGATAGAAAACAGTTGTTATATAATACTCTCAGCCCAACTCTCATGCCTGCGAAGACATCACTAATCAACCACTGTACGCTTTCCTCTTGAGCTTCAGCAAAGCTTCTGAATCCTCCTCTAGACTGAGTTTGTGGAAACTGCTGCAGCTCCACTAACTGGCTGTTACTGCCAAGTTCTGTCAACATTATGTACTATTCTTAGAGGAGTCAGTGGTTTTCCATTTGTATTATGGAGACTTCTAGAGAACCTCTCCAGAGCTACTTTAGGGAGAAGGGACCAAGACAAGTAAGTCTCCAGGTTGCCAAACCCTACCTTAACCAGAGCATTTTTCTGCTTTATGTAATGAACTTACTGTCAAATTTCATGTGAAAAAAGTAATTCCTCAACTAACATACCAAAATGTGCCAGGGCTGCCATAACAAAATACCACAAACTGAGTGGCTAAAACAACAGAAAATTATTGTCTCACAGTTCTAGAAGCTAGATGGCTGAGATTAAGGTATTGGCAAGGTTGGTTCCTTCTTGGGGCTGTGGGGACAGATCTATTCCAAGTCTCTCCCCTAGCTCCTGATGGTCTGTTGGCAATCTTTGGCAGATCTTGGCTTGTAGAAGCATCACCCCAATCTTCACCTTCATCTTCACATGGTGTTCCCCCTGTGTACAGTTTCTCTGAATTCAAATTTCCCCCTTTTATAAGAACACCAATAACATTAGATTAAGGCCCATCCTATGAGCCTTTAATTTGATTACCTTAGTAAAGATCCTATCTCTAAAAAGGTCATACTCTGAGGTATTGGAGGTTAGGATTCCAACATATAATTTAGGAGGAATACAATTTTACCTATAACACTCTGCCCTCTTTTCCCTCAAACTCATGTTCTTCTTACATGTAAAATATATTCACCCCACCCCAGCAGCCCCAAAATTCTTAACCAATTCCAGCAAGAACCCTAAGTCCAAAATCTCATTTAAATCAGGCATGGGTGAGACTCAGGGTATGATTCATCCTGGAGCAAAACTCCTCTCCATCTGTGAACCGGTGAAATCAGATGAGTTATTTTAAGCTTCTGAAATGCAGTGGTGGGACGGGCATAGGAGAGACATAGTGTCCTGGCAGGGCTAAGTTTTCTTCTCAGAGTCTGAATATCCTGGCATCTGCCTTTATCAGGGTTTTCCTATGAATGGTTTCCTAATGGGACCACTCCCCTGCTTGGTGTACCTTCAAACACCACTCTTCCAGGAAACTCAGGTTTTGTAGGCCTGTTTGCCCCAGGCAAGATTAGAGGTCAAAGCTTCTCTAACACCCTGGTAGCATTTGAAATCTTGATTATCAAACACACAGCAAGTAATGAAGCACAGAACATCATTCTTGATAACCTAGTAACTGGCTGCTCACTCTTTCCTTGTTTTTACCTTTCTATCGGGGAAAAGGTAGCAAAAGAGACAAATTATGAATGTATTTTCTTCCTTATGGATCTGTGAGGACCAAATATATGATCTAATATTCCTATTTTATATGAATTGACATGGACATGTCCCCATGTTCATACTGATCTGCCATGGATCAAATGGCCCTGGAATTTATTGTCTTGGAGTGCACTGAGAAAACAAAAGTCCTTGAACATAAATGACTTTCAACGATCAAAGACTCAAGAGCTTTTGCTTCAGCCGGATCATGCACTTAGGATTTTAATCAACCTGAACGTGTGGATTTTATACATTATTCAAGACCTCCACGAGCTCCACATAGATCCTCCTGTTGACAAACACCCCGTTAGAAGCCTGAGCTGTCTCAGAGCAGTGCCAGGACCCTGTTGGTATGCATGGAAGTGGCTCCCAGAAGGACCGAAGTCAACACTTATTTGCACTTGAGCCAGATCTTTGGAAATTGGGCATTTTCTGTTCTAAAGAAAACTCCCTCAGTTACTCCCTGTGCTTCAGCATTAATATCAGTCTCAATGTAAATGTGGACTTTTATGGTGAAGGAGAAGAACAGGTTATGAGGAAGTAGCTCTGGACAGGAGTGAGGAAATGCCCCAGGGTGCCCATTGCTCCCATTGCTCTGTGGGACAGGAGTCTGAGAGATGGGGACTGAGTCAGAAGTACCCATTTCTACCAGAGACAGTGGCATCCTAATAAGCTCTAATTGATAGCTGGCTCTCAGCCTCCAAGGGCTCTTTTCAGGCCTCCAGGCTGCAGGGTGCATTTCTGTCAGAGACAGGTGAGGACAGCATAGCCTATGAAGTCTACCAGGGTCTAATGCAGCAAGGCACAGAGGCATAGTATTAGGAGTCCAGACTCTGTCAGACCCAGGGGGATATAACTCCAACTGATAACATCAGTATTAATGATGGATATATCATTTCACTTCCCCCAGCCTCATTTTCTTTGTATGTAAAATGGCGACAGTAGTTATACCTACTTCTGGGCTTTGGGGATCAAATGCGATAGTATGCCCAAGGCACTTTGCCCTGTGCAAGTTGTAGAGGACATGCCCAATGAATGTAGACCTTACGGGGCCCAAGAAATCTTAGGTAATCGCCTCTGTGCATGCCCTCAGTCTAAAGCAATAATAACAGCAATTTTAATAGTTATTATTATTACAACTTCTAGCAAGCAACAAAATGCAGTTCTCAGAAATAATGATAATAATTAGAATAAAACAGCTAGCATGCACTGATTCAGACTCTACACTAAGTGCTTTGCAAGCTTAACCTCATTTAATGCTTCAACTGTAAAATAGGTACTTAAAGAGAAAGAAACTGAGGCTCAGGAAGGTACAGTAAAGTCACAAAGTAAGAGCTGGATTGAATCCAGGCTTGCCTTGCACCAGCATCCATATTACACAAGAGATAGGCAGCACAGTATTTAACTTCTCTATACTCAGCTTTAATTGTTGATAATAATTCCTATTTCATATGTAATTGTGGGGATCAAACTGGGTATAACATTTAGGGAAGATGCTTTAGCACACAGAGGTCTGGCTAGGAAATTGGGTATTTGTTGCTAAACCTACCACCACAAGCCCTCTGTGTACCCATTAGAAACACTGTGATCCTGCAGCTGAGAAATTCACAGTAACTATTAGAAGATGTCCACCCTTCTTCAGAAAGGAAGAAAAGCCAGAGGATCCACATCCTATACAAGCAAGCAGGGCTCAGGTCAAGCAATCTGAGTTTTCTTACTAACCCAAAAAGATGGTATAGTAGGTACAATGGCCACTCAAAGATAACCAAGTCTTAACCTCCGATGATCATGTTATCTTGAATGGCAAAGGGGTCTTTGCAGATGTGATTAAATTAAGGACCTTGAGATTGGGAGTTATCCTGGATTATCCCGGTGGGCTAAAGGTCATCAGAAGGTCCTTACAAGAGGGAGGTAGGAGGGTCAGACTCAGAGAAAAAGATGAGATAATAAAGAAGATAAAAAAGAGAGCTAAAGATTTGAAGATGCTACAGTATTGCCTTAAAGATGGAGAGGCGGGGAGAGGAGTCCTGAGCCAAGCAATGTAGGTAGTCTTTAGAAGCTGAAAGACAATGAAGAGGATTTTCCCTTAGAATTTCCAGAAGGAACACAGTCCTACTGACCCATTTTAGATTTCTGACTTCCAGAACTATAAGAGAATAACTTTTTATTTTTCTAAGCCACCAGTTCTGTGGTAATTTGTTACAGCAGCAGTAGGAAGCTAATACAGTCTATATCTCCTAGAGAGCTGAACATACTTCAAACAAAGCTCCAACCAGCACAGGGAGAGAAAAGGACAAATCCCTTTTATGTTGTGCCATTGTGAGAAATCACTATGTAGCTGGCCTTTAAAACAGATTTAGTTTTGTTTGAATCTTGTTGTTAAATATTCAGAAAGAAAAGAGACATGGCCCCATTCAGAACAGAATATCAACATCTTGCATTTGCAGAAAGCCAGGCTGTAAAACAGAATAATATGAAATCTCTTTGTAAAATGTGAAGTGATAGACACATGTATTGAATTAATATTATTACTATGAATTTTAAAAATGAAGAAGTGAATTTCCAAAGTGGCACTTTGTAGGCTGTTCCACCACTCATCCATCTTTGAAAGCAGAAAGAGCAAGGGAAGGCTGGCCCAGGGCAGAGAGGAGACCTAGCCTTTCCGAGAACTGGGAATAGTTGGGATTGTCTCAAAATTGGTCACATCAGAAGAAAAAGTGTGAAAAACTGAACAAATGTGCAATAGAGAAAAACCTCAGAATAAGCCTAGAGACAGAATGTTAATAGGCAAATAAGGGGAGACAAGTATTTGAATATTCATGAGGCTCTAATCAGGAACTTTGGATGAATACAGAAATGGTCCTGTTGGTGATAACATGCTCCACTGGAAGAAGAATCCTGCCTGAGGAAGTGCAAACAAGAGTGCAAACCAAACCTGGACCACTGCTCAAGACTTCCAGGACATTGACGTGAGTCTTCACATCCTGGCCTCACAATCAGTTTCATTCTTTATCTGTCACTCATACTACACTGCATTTGGTCTTTTCTTGCTATAGAAGTTTCCACTTTTAGCTTGGAAAAGGAGAAGTTGAGGAAAAATATGCTTGGAACATCTCCCAAGTTCCATGCCTGAGTCACATGCTCCTTACATATTTCATATTACTCTCACAACCACCCTTTCATGAAGATGCAATTATTCCATTTTACAGACAAGGAAACTGAGGCTCAGGGAAATGACTTACTGCTGATGTCAGAAAGTCAATGGCCAAGCTTAGATTCAAAGAGCTTGTCTGTATCATAGCAAAGACTATATTCATTCCTCTCCATCTTACAGAGTCTAACTCTAATTAGGCTAAAGCATGGTATTTCAGGAGAGGACTGGTGGAAATCTGGGGAACAGGACTCAGCTACATAGAAAAAGGAGTGGCTTAAAGAAGAACTAGGATGAATAATACCCTCTGCGATGAGATTGACAAATGCCAGCTGCTTGGATATGGGACAACCCCATAAGAAGTTTCCTCAGAATCAGCTGGTGTGTTCAGAGCAGTGAGGACAGGGATCTCAAGTGTCCAGTACTGGGCCACATAGACATCATAGGATCGTGGGTGAGGCAGCCCAGCAGATTCCCAGTCAGCAAGAAGAAGACACTAAAGTCTAGGCCATCGCCACCACCAGACCAGAGTACTCTACATGTCCAGGGGGTCTCAGAAACCTCTAGAGTGTGCAGAGTGGTGTTGGGAAGCCTCCCCTGGCCTATCAGGGACACCAGCAACATGGGCACCTACCCACAGCCTCGTGAATTCATGCTGCACTTCTCAGGCCACCTGCTGAGTAGTCCAGCCTCCAGCCCTCACACTGCAGCAGAGCCTGTCCAGATGGTTCCGAGTCACTCCAGTGGAAATTAATGGAGTCAGACTGTCCACACACTTCTTTTCAACCATAGAGAAATATTTGCCATGAGTCAAACACCAGATGTATTTTGTTTATAGGGTAATTTAGCACTTGCAAGGGGTAAGACACTAAAATGTGAAGAGTTGTGTTTGTATTTCAGGCATAGCCTAAGCACACTCTAGTTGCCTGCAGTAAAATTTGGGGCATCATTTCTGAGATGGAGCCTGGACCTTGAACTCAACGCTTCGGTACTTCCCAAAGAGATGTATCACTTTCGCAAGAGACTCTGTATCTTTCCCTTGGGGTTCAGTTTGTGACCACGCTGGCTGAATTGGCCAGAACCCTAGAAATGGGGAGAGATGAGGGAGAGGGAGGGGCAGCATCACTAAAGAACTGAAAAGTTTCTTTTGGAGTTCAAGAATGGCCAGAAATTAACCAAATCAGGGGACCACCTTTTTTTCTTAAAATAATTACAAAATTCTCTAAACCAGAAGTTATCAAAATATAGCACTAGGGCCAGCAACTATCAGCATCAAAAGGGGAATTTGTTAGAAATACAGATTCTTGGGCCTTTCCCCAGACCAACTGAACCAAAACCTCCAGGGGTTGTGCCAAGGTTTGCAATCTCCATGTTAACACACCTTCCAGCGGAGTCTGATACTCTCTGGCATATGAGAACCACTGCTCCCACACCAGAGATACACTTTCCCTTTACATCTAGTTATATAGTTTTATAAGTTAGTTAACCCCTCTGTGACTTGGTTTTCTCATCTGTAAAATGGAATAATGATAGTACTCACTTCCTGCTTAATTTATTGCGAAAATTAAATGAAGTAATTAATTCATTTAAAGTATTTAGAACTAGAACTTACATAGTATACATTTTTAGCAAACATTTTTCAAAATTATTATTATTTGCATCTGCATTTGAAATCCACTGTGATAATAGCTGATAACATTAATAGCCACCAGACTTTGTGCACTTGTTAAGTGCTAGGCACTGTTCACATGACTTCGTATGCAAATGAAAAATTACCCCATTGACTGTAAAAAGTCATTTTTGTAGTACACATTACCTCTACTCATTCACTCATCCAACAAGCATTAACTAAGCCCTGTTATGTTCTAGACACTTTGAAGGCACAAGGATACCACAGGAAACAAAGCAGACAAATGAATTAGAGCCTTCATTCAAATCAGATGTGCCCATGACACACATAACCCTAAGTCCCTATCTAAGGTCTCCTCGAGTCAGGTTTCTTCTGGGGACCCCAGAATCCCACTCAGCCTCCTGCCCAGGCTGCCACCCTGCTCAGAGCCTCCTGACACCCCCAAACCCTTCATTTACCCTCTAAGCCTTCAGTAATCCTCACCCTCAGAGCATCAAGAGTGTTTTTTTCATGCTTTGGTCAACAGTGCTCACTTCCCTTGTGTGGCTATGAAGTACCTGCCTCAGCCCCGAGCTCCCTTCCTGAGAGGTGACCCAAGCAGTTTTGTTTGACCCAGTAAAGTGACAGCAGAACTAATCTTTTATTTTCTAAAATATAACTTTAGTCTATGGCAGACTAAAATGACCAGAGCAGGGCAGATTGAATTAGTTAATATATATTCAGGATAAGGAGATATTATATTAACAACTAAAAAGGTAAGCTATGTATGTAAGTAGGAAAATTTCAGAACTTCCAGCCTCATTCACTACCCAGGGTAACATGTTCCTAAGGCCTAATATCTTGAATGTCCAAACAATTTTATAGATTCGTAGTTATCCATTTCTTCAGATACTTCGCATTAACTGAAGGGTTTCAGGTATATAAGACATAGGCCATTTAGAATCTATGAATTAAGGTGTTGCTCTTGTCTCCTGACACCCACTCATGCAGAGTATAGAACATTATTTTTAAAACTGCAGCTCACAGGTCATATACAACCCACTGACTGTTTTTGTAAATAAAGTTGTATTGGAACATAGCCATGCCCATTCATTTACTTATTGGCAGCTTTTGCACTACAGGGGTAGAGTTGAATAGTTCTGAGAGAGACCATCTGGCCCAAAAAGCCTAAAATAATTACTATCTAGACTTTGAAGAAACAAGTTTGCCAACTCCTAGTCTAAAAAGCAAAGCTTATACAGCCTGCCTTTTAACATAAGAAACCCAGGTTAACCTTTTTACTGAACTGGTGAATTGATTATGTTATGAGAAAACCATCATGTACTATCTGGCTATCCGGGCTGAGTCTCAGCACAAGATTTTCAACTAATTGTGCAGGCATAACTGTAACCAATTAATGTAACAGTTTAATAATTAGTTAATAAGTAATCTGCTTAACAAAAGTGCAATACAACCTCACTCAATTCTAAAAAATGCAAAACAACAATGAGATTCTATTTTTCACCTGTTTGATTAATGGATATCAACAAGTTTATTAATACATAGAAGATGAATGCAAGGATTAGAGATGAAGATCTTTCCACACTGTGGGATGACAGTATAATCAGTGTGACCTCTGAGGAAGGCATTTTGCTAATATCTATGAGAGTTGTAAATATGCCAACCGTACAATCAGGGGATTCCACTTCTATGACATTGTCCTACAGATATGTTCTCAAATGTATTCAATGGTATTTGTCTAAATATGTTAGTTATAGTATTGTCTACAATAGCAAAAACTAGGGTGAAAGTAAATGTTATCCACCAATAAAAAATAAGTAACTTTAATATGTTCACATAGTGGAATAATATATACAACCATGAAAAAAAAGAACTAGACCTAATTCACCTAATGATATAAAGAATGAACTAGATCTAATGCAGACAATATAGACTATTCACCAGGATAAGTTAATAGAGGCACAAAAGGGCATAGTGAGTGTGTATGTACATTAAGCATCCATGGGTATTAATAAAGGGTATATAGACACACATGTGCACACACACAAATACACAAATACTTGCAAATCAGTAAAAAATATTTAGAAATCTTGAAAACAGAAAATTGTCATAGCTACGGCTTCCCCTAAAAAAGGGGTCCCCAACCACCAGGCGGTAGACCTGTACAGATTTGTGGCCTGTTAGAAACCAGGCTGCAGAGCAGGAAGCGAGAGAGCTTCATTTGTATTTGCACCTGCTCCAAAGGGGTTGCTAGCATCACCTGCTCAGCTCCACCTCAGATCAGGCATTAGATTTTCATAGGAGCACCAGTCCCTAGTGCCAAAAAGGTTGGGGACTGCTGCCCTAGGAGAGGAACCTGAGAGTCTAAACTAGAGTAGACATTCCTTTTGACTTTATACCCTCTTGTTCTGCTTGATGGTTTGTTTGGGGTTTTTTATCTTTAATTTTGAAACATTTTTAGGAAACAAAAATGTCACTCTATGTCTGACAAGGGTACTCCCCAGGCCCAGGGTCCTGGTGGGAATAGGGCATTGCTGTTAGTCAGAAAGACCTTCTCCCAATCCCAAGAAAATAATGACAGTGCCCAGAAGCATGCTGCAACTGATTCCCTAACTTGCAAACTCTCTGGCCACCATGTATAAGAAGCCGGAGTTATTGAAAAAGAAGAAAAATCAATAATCCATCACAGAGAGGGCCTTGGAGTCAAATAAGAAGACTCTGGATTCTGATGTCCCCTAGCAGCTGTGAGACCCCCCAGAAGAGTAGTAAATACCAAAGCCCTCAGAGACTCTGTTTCCTCTCCTGTGAGAGTGGGGATCACGTGGCCCCACTCACAGCAGGCTTGGTTCGGGCTAGCAATTGTGCAGCACAGGCCCTGTGCCAAGCTCTGTGCTAAGCACATCACAGCCCTACTGCATTTAGTTCTTTCAGATGGGGAAATTGAGGCTTAGAGAGCAGTAAATCAATTGTCCAAAGTCACAGTTATTAAGTAGCAGTCAAGATATAAACCCAGGTCTGTCTGCCTGGGCTTGCAGCAACAATTCAATTTTGCTTTTCTATTAAATGAGGTAAAATGAGCTCATCCACCTGAAATTGCCTCTTAGTAGTTACTCAACACATATCATTCATTTTGATGCCCCACAGAACCTCAGGGAGCCAAGATAAAAGTGTCCTGTGGTAAGCAGCACCCAGGGCCAGCTTTCACATAGCCCTATGCACTACCCCCTAGTGGTGTGGTTGGCTAAAGCAGCTCAGTGGTCTACCGTGACAGGCCAGGCCCTCCCCCAGCCAAGCTGATTATGCTCTGCTGAGGACCCCAGGCACTGCAGTGGTGTCCTAACCTGGCATTATCCACAGCTCTTCTTCCCACAAGCAGAGGCCTCAGCATAAGCAACCATACACAGCCCAGGAAGTTCTTCCACTAGGACTCACCCTCTCTGTCTACAGTGATGCAGACTGTCTCTCTCTCTGTCTGTCACACACACACACACACACACACACACACACGCACGCACGCACGCATGCACTCACGCACGTGCCAGAATCAGAAAAACGATCTCAGTCATCTCTCTGAACCATTCCTAGGCCCTCCCCTCAATCCAAGAAGTCAGATTTGCTCTACAGTGCAGGACCACCCCAGCCCAGATTCTCTTTATGGACAGGAGTCCTAGAGCTTTCGCTTATCCCAGAGTCTGTTCTGTCTTATTCCTTCTTGTATCCAGAGCTCACATCATCCTGAGTCAGAACTGCCTGTGTCATAGCATGTATGACAGGAAGGGGGAAGAAAGCATGGCCCAAGGCAGGGATGAGAAAGGGGCAGCTCCTGGCTAACCTGCACAAATCATGCCTCATTCCTGATGTATCAACTATGTCTAATGAACATCACAGCACAGAGCATATGTTCAATAGCAATTCATTGAGCCCTTAAAGGAAGGATCTCAAATATATACTGAGCACCTGCCATTAGTTAGGTAGTGTACCAGGTATGAGAAAGAAGACAATGTTCCTGGACACTGTTGGGCCCAGGCACACACATCTGCTGCAAAGCAAGCAGAGAGAGAAAACAGAAGAGCAAAGGCTTTGACCAAGACTGTCCCATCGGCTAAAGGCCCCACACAACATTTTACATGCTTTTTCTGCTCTAATAATTATGACAGGCCTACCAGGCAAGTCTTCTCGCCCATCACACAAAGAAGGAAACTGAGTTGAAGAGACATTAAGAGATGTGTCCCACTTGCATAGTGAGTGGGGGTGGAAAGGTACAGGGCTGGGTTTCCACCTGGGCTGCCAGCTATCAAAGCTTGGTGCTCCCCTCTTCTTCTCTCCTCTGGAAGGGCATGGGGCCTCTGGTCAGCCATGGTCCCTCCCAGCACCACACTCCTTCTAAGGGCCTTGGTCTCCCTAGGCATGGAGTCCTTTCTGTCTCTCACGCGAAAGCTCCAGTGACTGGGTCTATCAAGACCTGGACCTGCCAGGGACTCCTCCTCACTTCCTACTTCCTAAACAGTGCTCCCCATTGGACCCTTAGAAGAGAGGGCTCTCAGGACCCTCCAAGTCTCTCAGAGCCTGAGGCTTGGACCCACCTCAAGGTAGGCCTTGCTCTCAGCTACATGCTACAGGCACACTGTTCTCCTCTGTAAGTGAAATTGGGAAGAGGAAGGTTGGTACCTTGGTGGGTGGTTAGTTCTGATGGGCTGTACATTCATGGAGCCTAACCAATCAGTTATACAATGTAAACTGTTAAATGTACCACAGACTTGGACAAAGGAAGAAACAGAATTTGACCAAAAAAAAAAAAAAAAAAGATGCCCTAAGCTTCTGCTGTGTGAAGATACACAAGTTCCATTTCATTTCTACAAGAGGCTGAAGGAGACTTCAGCCATCAGTTGTCCCTTTCCTGCCTGCACACCCAGGAACTCTCTATAGAGTTCAACCAAAAACATATTATGCATCCACAGACCTCACCACTCCTTCCTGCATCACCAGCTCAGTCCTTAACACAGTCTCATAAATTGATGCTGTAGTTATACTAGAAAACCTGTTGTTTCTTCTGCCCTTTATGCTCCTTAAACCCATACTGCCTGATAGAAGCTTCTCCCATGTTCCTGCTGAGCATAGAACAGGCCTCATGATGCCAACTCTTTGATCACAGCTGCCAGGACCGTAGTGGATACCTCATGGAGGACTGGCACACATCATGACTAGACTCAGCTCTAAGTTGGAATTTGCAATTAAGATGCTCAGGTTGAAAGAAATATAACTCTAAATCAAATTTACTTTTTGGATTTTTTAGTAACACATCCCACCAGGTCTCCCTAGTAGGTACTTGGTAGAAAGAGTGCTCTCACGGCTCTCAGAGACTTGGGCTAGGCCCCAGCTCATGTTAAGGGAAAGTGTTCTCAGCCACACCACCTGACCCAAGGAGTGCTTGCCTTTCTATTAAGTAAATTTGGGATAAGAAAGATTGAGATTTAGAATAGGGGCCTCAAATCTGCTGGTATTATTAAAAAGAAAAGTCTGGAGAAGAGGATGAAATTCTTTAGCTCATGCAATTGAGAAGTATAGAGGTATACTGCTTCAGGTAAGCCTGGATCTAGGGGCTCAAATAATTTCATCAAGACTTGGTTCCTCTCTACCCTTTGTGTATTCTTTCCTCTATGTTGACTTCATCCTTAAACAGCAAAATAGATGCTGGAAGCCCTGGAAACACAGGTTCATAGCATAGCTACTCTTTTCCTAATAATTCCAATAAAAGTTAGAATTAAGTCTCATTGGATCAGTTTGGATCCCAAGCCCAACCTTGAACTAGTTATTGTAGCTAGGGAATGGAACATGCTAATTAACCAGGCCTGGAGCCAAAGGAAAATGAAGGAACTATTGTTAAGAAAAGGCAATGAAATGCTGGCTGGGCAAAAATAAAAAATAAAAGAGGTGGTCACAAGAGTCATGTACGGTGCAGATCTGAGGCTGATGTTCATCCATTCATTACTTAGCAGATGCTTCTTGAGCAACTCCTGTGTGCCACACATTGTGGGAGGCTCTGAGACTGAGTAACCCAAGCAGATATAGCACTTATTCTTATGAAGCCTGGGTCCGGTGGGAAAGATGAATAAACACACCAGCAAACACACAGATAAATCAGGGGGGTATGAAGAGTGAAACTGCTGGAAGGGAAAAAACAAGGATGAGAAAGGGAATAATGGTGTCAGGAAAGGCCAAGTCAAGTGGCCATTTGGGCATCCATGTGCAATAAGAAAGGAGAAAGAACTGGCTCAGACTGAAATCAGAAAAGTCAGACAATTGGAGCAGATGTACAAAGCCAAGAGACTACATTTCCCAGAGAGAAGGGGAAGGAAGAAGGAGGAGACCAAGAGATGTAAAGGGTTTACAGCTAGTTTTTTCCTTTTAGTCTGACATTCTTAATTTTTCATCCTAAATTCCCTTTTACCCAAGTTTGGTCAAAGAGCTTCTTTATCTTGAATAAATCACCCTTGACTATGGAACTAATTAAAAAATTCAAGACTCCTAAACTCATTGCCTCATTAGTTGCCCACGAGACACCATTTTGTGGGCTCATCCATTTTTAAATGATGTAAGATATTCAAAACTTTACTGAGTTATGTCTAGAAAGTACCCACACTCTTAAAAAATTATGTATGGATATGTACAGTACTTAGGTTACATAAGGGTACATAGGAACTGATGCAGACAGTTTAGTTGCTCATTTAAAAACCAAAGCACTGAGTCCATTTCTTGAGTTCTCAGTGGAGCTGTAGGCCTACAAGAGCACAAAGAATGATTCATTTCTAGGTGAACTTGGAAGGTGCCTCATTCCTCGAAGATGCTCAAACCAAAGTGTACATACTTACATACATGTGCACAATGCGCACACAGAGTATACACACAGAGCACACAGACACACAAATTATATCCATGAACATACATACACATACATATAAAGAACACATGTGAAGTGTATACATATACAAGGTACACATACACAAAGTGTGTGTGTGTGTGTGTGTATATACATACACCCAAAATTATACATGCGCACAGCATACATACAAAGTATACACATATACACAAGGTATACACAGTAAACACACATGCAGATTATAAAAAGTACTCAAATTAATTATTGATTACCATTCATCAAGCCCCTACTCAATGCCAGGCACTGTGCTTAAAGGTATTTTCAAACTAATAGTAACTGAATGAGTGCTTATCAATCTTCCCAGTACCCCCAGAAGGCATAGTTGTCAACATTCTTCTTTTTCAAAGAAAATGACTTGCCCTGGGCCACACCTTTAGGATATGTGATTGAGCCAGATGTGATCTGTGTGTTGGCCATCACCCACTTTGGTCAACTTCATGATGCTCTCTAATGTACATGTGTGTGCATCCAGATTCTGCCACATCCATTGTATCTACACATATGTGTCTGTGATGCAAATCTCAGAACATCACACATTTCAGGGTACAAAATGGTGCCCTCTATTCTCTAGACTGCTGATGCCATTCCAGATTTATTGCATTTATTTAAAAACAACAAACATTCTCAATTATTTCCACATTGCTCAGGACTATAATTTATTCAGAGGTATGAGCTATCAAGTTTCTCAGGAATTGCTTCAAAATGTCAAATCTAAAAGATGACTCCCATGTTAGTGAATATGAAACACTCATTTATATTTTTCATTTTTATTTTGATTTAATTTTAAGACAATTCAACTTTCTCCCCATGCCTGAGTGCCTAAATTCATTTCACTTGTCAAAAGAGACAAATTTTCATAATTACAAAATAAAACATGGTGGCCTTTCTTTGGTGACCGCATATTTTACATCATTTTTTTTTTCCTGGATGAAAATCCCTTTTCTAGTCTAGTTGGCTTACTTCTGACATATTTTTATTCAGTCTCTGCTTAGAACAGACAAGGGTACAGGCTAAACATTCACTAATGTTTTGTTATGTTAATGCACATCTGTAAAAAGGGAGTTGAAATTTCCCAACCCAGGCTGCAGTGCTCACATCTTCTTTTCTGTAACTTGCACTGAAAAAAAGTCAATGTTCTGAGATTATGAGCTGTAGCATAAAATATGCCCTATCCTCTAACAGTATTTTCTGCCTCGACCAGAAAGTCCTCAAGTACTAGCACCAGGCTCAATCAAGATGTTCATTTCAGAGAGGACAAAAGCATTTAAGATTTTCTTACCGTAGATGCCAGGGACATGCACAGGATGTGTGAGGGGGTATAAAAAAAAAATTGTTTATTTATAAAATTAATATATGTTCTTCATTTAGAAATTTTGGAGAAAAAACAGAAACAGAAAAAGGTGACCTATAACTCCACCATCCAAAGCAAAACACAGCCAACATGTTGATGTAATTTCAGATTATTCTTTTAAAAATAAAATTTACTTATGACTCAGTTGGGCTCTTAAATGTTTGAAAATGGGTGGCTTACCATTAGATATTCACTCTATGGCTTGATAAGGGGTTAAAGATGAACATGGGACGAAAACATTTAATTATTTGACATTTAATTATTTGAAACTGGTCATCTGAATGTCAAAGCTCTGACTCAAAGACTGTTAAAATGCCCAATCTAGTCACCAGTTTCACTCCCCCACACCCTCACCCTCCACCTGAACAGAGATTATTCTCAAAAGAAAGTGATAGTTTTAAAATTCAGTGGCCAGTAAAGGCTGACAAGGATAGAGAATGATGAGAAACTGTGGAATGAAGAGAATATACAGGGCACACTGGGATATCAGAGGGAGTGGTTATTTTCAGGAACAGACTTAAAGAGACAGAGCAATGAAAACATTCTTGATGTACATCCATATACACAACTTTCATATAAATATTGTCATTGTCATAGTTCAGGGTCTCTGGGTAGCAAACTCCAAGGTAGACATGAGAATATAGTATGTTTATTAGGTAGTGCGTAGGTACTGCTACCTATGAAAGGAACAGGATGGAAGCAGGATTGGGCAAAGGAGGAAGCTAAGCTGAGATGTTCAACAAAGGCTTCAGCTGAGCTCACAGGAGTTGGGAAGCCAAGATGGCTCTTCAAGATGATGTGAGATCCCAGGCCTTTTTATACATCCTACATAAACCAGTCATTGGATGTGGGCCGCTCTAGGCAAGGGGATGCTCTTCAGACAAGACAATTCCTGAAGCAGGCTGATATCTGAGGTCTGAGTATCTGCAGTGCTCCCAGCAGTTCTCAAGAGGGATCTGGGTGGCTCATACACTACACTACTACTCACTTAAAAATGTCTTCTTCCACAAATGAAAAGGCATACAGGTAACCAGACCTCTCAAGACATTGCCACTGGGATATACCCAGAAGTCAGCAAAAGGCCACAGTGATGAAGAAATCCAAATGTTTGCAATCACAAGCTGCTAACCCAGTACAAAAAAAAAAAAAGAAAGAAAGAAAAGAAAAAGAAAAAGGAAAGGGGAGGGAAAGGAAGCGGGGAAAAGGCACAGGCCACTTTGAACACTGCCTGATACAATAATCAACAGGGTGATAAGGACAATGAGAACAGTCTCACCTTGAAATACCATAAAACTAAATTTATCCAGAAGACCATTTTTGCTGCCACCAGAGCTACAGTTCCAGATCTATGGCTAGTAAACCTCAATATTTCTGAAAACTAATGACTGAAAAGAACAGGCCTCTCAACCCCTCATTTCAGCAGATGTGTTGGTGCCCTGAACAGGTTTGTCAGCTCCCACACTGAGCTCACTGCCCTGTTTATCACAGGTTTAGGGATGTCAGGCCAAGAAAGTACTTTCCATAACAGGCCTTACATTCTGTTGCCACAGGATGTCACACAGAACTCCTCTCTTTCATTCTGCAACTAAGTGCCCTCTCACCTGATGAGGTGTGCACTATTATTCCCATTTTACAAATGAGGAAACAGAGAGAGGTCCAACATCTTGTCCAAAATCACCTAGAGAGCACACAGCACCAGAATTTGTACCCCATTTGGGGGCCCAATTTTGAGTTCATTCCATTATGCGTGGCTGCTTCATCCTGTTGGCATGCTCGTTAGTTAGTCATGTTTATGCCCCCATTGCCAACCGTGATACTTTTCTGTTGTCTGAGCTGCAGCCTTATTTTATTGCAGTCATTACTGTCTATTACAGAGGGGCGTGACTCTCTGCGCTAGTGGTGAATTATAAGTCTGCGGTTCCCTAGCAGGGAGGATCAGTCAATCTCCACAGAATGACTACGCACAGCAAGACACAGCATTTCACTTCTGCTTCTGGAGGACAAAGCTGAGCATTTTCTCTTTGAGAGGATGATTTCCCTCATCATTTGTCTAGTATCCTAACTATGGAGAGAGGCAGGTTACCTTAAACTCTGTTTGTTTTGCCTTTTTCAAGCTGAATGCATCCCATCAAACCTAAAGAATTGGCCTTTTGACAGAATACTGCAACAAAGGTAAAATTCATAATGAAACCACATAAGAAATTCATTAACTTAGGTGCTACTCACCTTACATGGCCAGACACAGACCATTGTAAGATATGATACAATCTATGTTTTAATAAGATCAGGAAAACAAAATATCAGTACTGGTGTTTCATAAGTTACTTAACCAGCCTAAGGCTCAGTTTCCCCATCTGCAAAATATAAGGCTTGGGCTAGATCACCTTTAAAATTCCTTCCACTTTTAGCATTTCACAATAAGGGTTGACAGACCTTTGTCTTGTTCTGCTTGCAATCAGAAAAAAAAGTAGAAAAGATGCAAAGCTACCACCACGACACAACTCCCCAAAACAACAACAAGCTTCTCTGCAGTGTTTGGTGCCCCATAATAGCACACAATTAGAAAATGCTTATGTCAGAAGTTTGTTTTTTTTTTTAAATGTTCTTGTTTTACTATGGATGTAGTGATAGAAACATTAGCAGACAAAGACCCAAAGCAAGCTGCAGTACCCCGCTAAGCTCATTGCAATGTTTAGGCTATAAATTGAAATTAGACTTACAAAAGTGACACTGTAGAAATTATTTTTTAAGGTAAAAACATCTTTAAAAAATTGAAATGGCATTCCGACTCAGTTGTTCTAAAGGCATCCCCTCCCCTGACCCATTAGAATGTCTCAATTACAGCAACATCACCCTTACTCTCTCAACTGAAATTGCATGTGAGAGCTATATGATTTACATTTGCCGTTTATAAAATAAATTAGGCAGAAAAGAATTTCATAATTTCAAACACATTTGGTTTACCAGATTTCACAAAGGTAAATGGATGAAGCATGTGATCCTTGAAGCAGCAAACAATGGTATCAATGATTCATTAATAAATTCATTAGAAAAAATTTAATAAATGCATAGATATTTTCTTCTGGACTACTCTCAGGCAATGGATCAATAAAATTTTCCAAGACCTGCTCCTCCAAAACTCTGAATCCCACTATTAATTACATGGCCTTTGATAGGAGTGCTAAGGGGAAGACTAACACTTAAGTTGTTGGGGTTTTTGTCCTGTTATTTTTCAATGTTGCACATGCTGACTTAATTATGAAATCAGTGCTTTATGTTTAGGACCACACAAAACATGTACATGTAGACCACTGCTTTACCATGGCTCAGCAACCATCATCTCTTTTGAGATGTAATCAAATGATGCCTCGATTACTGCAGTGGCTTCTCAATTAGTCTTCCTGCTGCCACCCTTGCCCTGCCTCCATCTCCTATCCATAGAGCAGCCAGAGAAATGCCTTAAAAATGTAAGTTATTTCATGCAAATTCTCAGCTTAACTTCACTTGGGTGGAGGGGCAAAGCCCTTAAGATCTGAAGTGATAGGGCCCTATCTCATCTTTCTGACTTCATCTTCTATATACACCCCCTTACTCATTTTCCTCCAGCTACACAGGCCTCTTTGCTATTCTTGGAACTTTGCAGGGAAGTTCTCACCTCAAGGCTTTTGTGAATGTGGATCTGCTCTTGGCTTACAATTTACCTGCCCTGACCATTTTCTTTAATGCCATTACCTATCCCTTCCCCTCAGGCACTTTCACACCTCACTACCCTTGTTGACTTTTCTTTTGTCCAATAAAATTAAAATCTTCTAACATACTATTTAATTAATTTATTTTTATGTCTATTTAATATCCTTAAATGCCAGGGGGCAGAAATCTTTGTTTTGTGCTTCTGTATCTTCTGGGCCTAAAATATTACCTGGGAAGAGTAAACACAGAATAAATATGGAAGGAAGAAAAAAAGGAAGAAAGGGAGAGAGGAAGAGAGAAAAGGAGGAGAAGGAGGGAGAGAGAGAAGATGTGTAATAATAAAAAGTCATTATATTAAGGTGGTAGGTTTACCCTTTTTTTCTAACATGTTATGCTATTATTATTATTAAATCACATTATAATTGAATTTCAAAACATATAGCAAATTACTGGCATTCACAGGTGGCATGTCTTAAAAGTGTTTTTTGTTTTCAAATCAGTGACTCAATTTGAATGTGTTGTTAATAATTGTAAATAAGAATTTTAAATTATAGTAAACCCCTGCAACACTCAGTTTTATAAAAATATGTCGGGAAATCCTGTCAATAGGGTATAATTCCAGAGACAAGGGAGAGAGGTTCTGGAGGAGTGTATACAGGTTCCTACATATTGCTTTTATCCTCTTTTCTTTCCTGATCCTTGTTGCTCAATCAGTTTGGGACTGTGGATGAGGATACTTGTGGGCCAGTGACCAGACATTTTATGAAGAGCTTCAACTGGGCCTGCCATACCTCTGTGTTCTGCCACGTCTGGCCAAACATTCAATCCATTTTCCTAACCCAGTTTTGCAGGCCTGCTGCTTGTGAAATGTTTCTAACATTTTTCCTAGTAGTTTTTGGACTTTAAAACCTAGTTCCCAGAGTCTAACATTATAGAGTCAATTTATGCAAATTTAAATATATGCACCTGACCAAGGAGGAGAGAAGGAGGAGGGTGAGATGCAGGGATGGAGGGGAAAGTGGTAGGAGAGAGAGGGAGACCCTGGAAGAGCACTGACCAGGAGTGGCTTATTGGGAAACATTAGGTTGGTCCCCAGTGCGCTCAAAGGAGAAGATACATAGAGAATTTTATGAGTAGTTCAAAGGATTGCCAAGGGTTACTAGACTCCATGTGATGTATTTCATTTTCTGATTATAGACCTTAAGCCTGGAGTTGGATTTGGCTTTGATATCTGTTTTGTTTCCAAGGCCACTCTTGCCACAGATTTGCATTTCAGCTTTTACATTAAACCTATCGCCTCACATCAGTACCCCATACCAGTGATTGTTAAAGGACCTAGTCCACTCTACACACATACCAGCTCACCACCGGTCTAAAATGGGTGAGATACCACGTACATTATAGGTGGTGAGGATATGTGGAAAGGTTCCAGCAGGACAGCAACTGCTTAGGGAACATTCAGTGTACTTACAGTAGAAATATGTAAATAAAAGAATTTACTCAATGAACATCTTGAAGAAGCGCCAACTCAGTACCAAAGCTGTTGAATGAGTAGGCCAATCAATGAAGAATAAATAAATGAACAATCAATAAATATTGAATAGAGTATACTAATCAAGATGAGCTCTATGGCTTTCAAACTAGTTCTAGTTCATTCAAGTGAGTTCTAGAACCTCCAGCCAACTACAGTGACTGTAGAGACTCAACAGTATCTACCAGGTTCCTTGGCAAAGCTGCTAAATCAATGTCTATGTCCCCCCTGACATCCCAGAAGAAAGGATCAGACATTCCTTCATTCATTTATTTATGTATTCATTCTATTCAGCAAAATTATAATTTAACTCCAACCCATTCAAAACTATTTTGATGAGCTGACTTACTCAACATATATGAATAGAGCAGCAATTTTATGTCAAAAACTTGTGCCAGAACTTCTTTTCTGTACACAAATCTAGGCAGTTCCTTCTACAGAGATCAATAGTCTGGTGATAGGCACATCGAGAGATGTGAGAATGTAAGTCCAAATTCCATTGCACATTTTTATATTTCTATACTATGTCTTTTTTTTTTTCTCCCTAAAGGGAAAACATCCTCCTTAGAACTGAAGTATCAAGGGACTGCTATCTAAATACATAAATCTTGTTATCTTACTATTTCTCCCTTTGTCCATATGCATTTTTTGGCTTCTATTTATAAGAAACCAAATTAAAATTTCAAGACCAAAATGATATCTAACAAAGACATGAAAATTCTTAACTAGTATGAAGATGGTACTTATGAAATACTCAAAGGACATGTTGTATATTTTTAACTTGCTCTTAAGACCTCTGAATTCAAATGTGAGGGATTGCAAACAGAGAATGAAGACAAAGTATGTTATATGAAAGAGGAAAAGGGTTTTGTTTTGTTTTGTTTTGTTTTGTTTTTTTGCAATAGATGAAAGATGTTTCCCTCCTCTAATGAATCATGAATGACTCATCTACTCTTGGAAAAATCTAAAGTGGCCAGTGATTTGATTGCTTTTTCTGCTGTAAACACATCTAAGAAGTGAAGCCTAAGAGATAAATAATAAAAGATCCTGTGAAATTCAAATGATCTTATTTTTTTCCCAAATTACACCACCCTGAAAATGTTTTTTAATGCAAAATATGAGCTTTGTTTCATATTGGCAATATTTAAGTGTGGTCACTGAACCAACTGATTTTGGCTGAGTACAATTAGGTGAGAGGGGTCCCACCTATCCATCAATATGAGTCACCATAATATTGATCCAGTTCAATCATTTTATAAATGAAAGCCACAAGACGACATTCATCTTTTTTGTCTCATCAATAAGACATCATTCTACCTTCATTTCTGTTTCTTTTTCTTTCCAGATCTTCTAACTATTTTGATAACTTACAAAGATAAGAAATGTTCAATGTTGAGGAAAAACACCAGAGAGTTTTTTTGAAATTCATTGTACCCCAAAGGCTGACAGCAAGACTATACCTTCTGGTACATAAGAGAGAAAAATGTATTTGGTATGACTGGCTGTTAATATGTCATCAGGATAAATCATAAGTCTTATTCTTGGGAATCCTAATAAAAGAAGTCACTTGAGACATGGAAAGTACAAAAATAATCACCAATAGACTCTATCTTTGACTAGAACCTGGGGAAATTTTGAAAGCATTCATTCATAGAGACACTTAAAAAGACATTGCCCAAATTTATCACTGTCATAAATTCTTGCTGACTAAAAAGTTTCCTTACAGTAATTTACAATGTCCATCATAAAATACTTCATCAAAAGGAAACACTTAGATTTAATATAAAACCGTAAACTCCCAAGGACTCAGGGATAATGGTCTCAGCCAGTCTCCAGAGAAGATGGAGTAATCTATGATTCCTATATGTCTCCAGATTTGGTCTCAGTTTTGTCTGACATTCCTGCCCTCTTGGTTGTCACACAACTCTTGGTATGTTTGTTTCCCTCTGGGACTCCAGAAAAAGATGTGCTTTGAAATAACACTCTGGTTCTTCATTATCTATCTCAGGGGAGGGAAGCAGGAAGGATGCTGTCATCTGGATATACTAATTGGGGGGTCAGAAAAAGTAATCTGTGATTAGTAAAGCAAACACCTTGAGTCCATGCTCTAGCCTCATGGTAGGGGGAAGTTATTCCACACTGAATGTTTCTGGATGCCTCAATCACTCAATCAAGGCAACTGGTTTCATTTTGTCTTCAGGCCAGGAAAGCTGTATCGTTAGAAATGGATCCCTCAGAAGATAAAATAAGTCTATGCACTAAAGAAGAGAACCAACAGCTTTCTGTATTTTTGCTGTTCTTCCCTACAAGCTCTTGCTCTTAACACAATTGAAACTATGGCACCAGCTCTGATGATTCTCCTATGCTCTAACCTAACAATTCCCACTGCAGCTGAACTTCTCCATCTAGATGCCCTCGCTGATGCTTCTAATCCCTTGCTCTAAAGTGAAACTCAACACATTTCTCCAAATTGGTAATTTTTTCAGGGTCTCACCATCTCCCTGTTAACTTGCATTCAAAACCTTTTTCAATTCCAACATCCAAGTTGTATTCATGTGGCTTCTTGAACATGTTCATATCCTTCTCTCCTAGGTTAGCCCATTGCCAACACATTGGTCCAGCCAGGCACCTCACTCTTCTCCTCCTACTTTTGATTTCTCTCAGAAATACATCTATACAACATTGCCAAACAAATCTGTCTAATGCACAGATCTGTTGATGTCACTCTGACATCAGAATCTTTCAGTAGTTCTATATCTCCAACAAAAAGTAATCCATGTCTCTTACCTAGTTTTCCTCTTCATTATGATAACCAGCTATCTAGCCTCACTTCTCACTACTTCCTTCAAGCTACAAGTGGATACATGAAATGTCTTGACATTACATTGGTACAATTGCTCCTGCTCCTTCCTTCACCTGGAAGGATCCATTTCCACTGCTAACTGCTACCTGTTGAAATCCTACCCTCCCTTTCAGGCAAAGCTATAGTACCATATTCTCTACCAAAGATTCCTTTTCCCATTACCCCTATCAGAAAAGCTGGGTGTTTGTTTTCTTCCCATAAAACCTTGATCATATAATACTGATTGAATTTGTTTCACTATATAATTTTTGTAAATACACTTTATTTCCATGTAGGGCTATGAGCTCATTGAAGGCAGGATTCACCTTTGTTCTAAGTCAGGTTCATATCAATAAATTAATATTTTATTGTTGGATGGATAAATGGGTGGAAGAGAACTCATGCCCTACATTTATAGAGTTGAAAGACAAAACCATGGAGCACAGAGGTCTCTATGATCAAAGCCTCAGTCCTGGGTAAATAGTAATCCTTTTCTCCTCATACCCATTAGTCCTGGATAGCTACTGTGTAGGTTGTGATGTTGGTAATCAAAGGAGATGTTTAAAAAGCATCAAAATGAAGAATAAGATACTTAATGAAGCATGATGAGATATTATATTTTCCATAGAAATCTGAAGACCTAGCAATCTTGGAGAGGATATTAAGCAAGGGAAGACCTGAAATGTATGGCAGACTGCAGGAATCAGCATGTGAAGACAGGGAAATGAAAAGAAGAGATTTATAGACAGAGGAAAACAGTCTACCCATATGCTCAGAGATTTTGAGCATACATTGTTCAGGGAAATGTAATAGATCATAGAGTTCAAGAAACCTGGTGATGAGAAATAGGCTGAAGATGTGGAGAGGGCCATTCATTAAATATTGGAAACTTCCTAAAAACTACTCCCTTGAACAATTTCATACCTTTTGCCTCAGTCTGTGTTGTTCCAAAGAGCAGTTATTTGGGGGACTCAGAAGGGCCGGAACCAATGTGTGTTGGCATCAGCAAGAAGTGAGAACAACCAAACTGAACTAAGAAGCACTCAGCGTGTTCATCAGGGTATTTCGGTTGGTGTTGGAATTAGAATGGCTGCAGGGTTTTACTATAATATCAGAACTAGCAGTGGGTAGAGGGAAAGTGCCAAAAAAAGGTCTGGTGAAAAAATAGGCGTGCATCAGCCAATCAGAATCACTAATTGCAATCTGAGCTTTATTTTTCTCATAGGAAAAAATGGAACAGTAATGACAACCATAGAACAGATACTGCTCAAGTGTCAAGCACAACGCTAAGCATGTGATATGAGATTTTCTCCTAACAATTGTATTCGGTAGGTACTATTACCATATTTTACAGATGAGGAAACTGAGGTAAATAGGAATTAAGAAACTTTCCTAACTTCATACATCAGTTCATGTCCAAGCTGGTTTTCAATACAAAGCAGAGGCATGCCCCAGGGCCCCATAGCATGAATCCCCCTTCTTCCTTCTGCTCCTCAGGGCTCTACTCTCAAGCTTAGTAGACCAGCAAGAATTGAAAAGCCAGGCTTATTGGAAAAAGAGAAATTAAAACACTATTGCTGCCCCTGCCTTAATTATATACAATCAGGAAAAAGAATCAGCTCGGAGGACCAGCAAGTTATCTATAGCCCCAGAGTCCCATCTAAGGCTAAAAATCAGGAGGGATAGAGCTATAAATAAATTCTTACAATGACTATAGTCATTACTCTGTTCTTTAGTAATAATGAGAAATCAGTAAATTACAGCAAGGCCAACAACACACTTCTTTACAACCCTACAACCCAGAGAGCCAAAGGAGAACCTTCTGGAGCTGCAGCTCCCATGCAGCAGGCCCAGCAGTGATGGGACAGGAAGGTAGGGGGGTCTGAAGGTCAGATATCAAGGCCTCTGGAAAGAAAATTTTGGTATGGTTCCTCAAGGAAATGGAAAATGTAGTATAGTACAAGGGCTTCAGGGCATTTGCACAAAAGGAATGACGAGCATGGACGGAATGACAACAATCTCTATACAGTAATGATGGTCACAGTAACTGTGGGCAGCTCAAAGCCAAAGCTATAGCCCATCTCTCTCCTACATTCACAGACCCTTTGCACAGTGATGGACACAAGACCAGATGCCCAGGTCTCCCTGAAGGCAGAATTCATTGTTCCAGCTATCAGGAGAGCTGTCAGCAAGCAGCCTTCAACTGTCAGGCCTCTCAGGAATTGCCTCACCCAAAGTCACACATCAATGCAGATGGAGGCAGCAGGATAAAGGCCAAGCCATTTGACCCAAAGCAGGACAAGTCTGATGGGCTGTATAGGCTCTGGGGCTTCTGTGTGACAGTGTGGCTTTCTCTCTGCCCATCTTGCTTTCTCCCTTTACCTTCCACAGGTGCTGATCCGAAATTTTCTCCCTAATAGACACACTGCATGTCAATTCTGTCTCAGAAACCAACTCCAACGGAAATCAGCCTGCCATAAGCACATGGCCTGTATTTTAACCATATCCCTAGATTCCTCCAATTTCTCTACCTTAATTGTATATAAGCCCTACATTTCTCTCTGTACTCAGCATCTAGTTTCAGGGATCTTCTGTAATAAAAGAGACTAAAGGGATGATGGAGAAGACAGGGAGAGTGACTAAATGGCCTACATTATAACAGGCTGAAAGGGAAGGGAGAATAAATAAGAACAAATCCTGCACAGATGAGAAGTTGAGGGACATTTTCAAGGGTTGATGGATGAGAGTATCTGGGCAAAAGAGGATTGTATTGGTGATAAAGTAGGTTTTAAGAGGAGTCACTGAGATTATGAATTGTAGCCCCATTGTTATTTCTCAAGAGACACAAGTAAATATTAGAATCACTTTTTAATTACTCCTGAGGGCTGGACTGTATGTTTAATATGTGACTCCACACAGAATCTGAGGCCCTGACTTTTATTAGGTATATTAGGGTAATTAATATTAGCTGCTTTAATAAACAATCCCAAATCTCAGTGGCTTAATATAATAAAAGTTTATTTCTCACTCACATCACAGTTGATTTGGGGTTGGGTGGCTCCTTTTGGCAACTCACTTCTAAATAATCCATCTTGTGATACTGCCATTTTAAACATTGTCATCCAATCACTGGGTTCCTCTGCCACCCAGATAGCTTCCCATTTACTTCTGCCAACAACAACAACAACAACAACAACAACAACAACAACAAAAAAACCCTTGATCTGCTTTTCTCCGCCTTGTTTTCTTCCCTGGGAGGCTAATCTCTATGGATTACAGATCACAGGGAACCTTTCACCTCTGGCTTCCAGCTCAGTTTGGCCAATGGGGATCCAGGCAGGAGATCAAGGAAGGGAGAAAAAGGGGAAGGTTTGTTTTTCAAGCTTCCTCCTCCTTGGGTCTCTTTGCCTTGAGAAGGTTGAGTCACTTGACAAAAGATCACAGTAGTGCTTGATGCACTATCCCCAGGCTCTTAAACTACTTGGGCTTGCCCCTTCAGGGCTCAGATTAGTAAAAGCCCTACTGTCCTTTGCGGCAGGCACTGTAGCTTCCCTTATAGTTTCCTTAAACCCCACTGACACCTATAATAGCTCTTTAATTAAACATCACTGGATAATGCTAATTTAAATGTATCTTTTGTTTCCTGCTGTAACCAGGACTGACACCCAAGGAAGAGAGCTAGGAGCCAGAGTACTCTGTATACCCAAAAAAGAGGGATGCGACCTAGAATTTAGCACAATGTGTATTTTCTCTGTCATCCTTTTCCAGTAGTTTTGCTTTGTTTGTTTTTGTTTTTAGAGAAGCAAACGCTATTTTCACGTAAGGATAGCTTTCTTAGTTTTTGTTTTTGGTTTTGGTTTTTGGTTTTTTTAGTCTTTTCTCTCTCTTTTATGTTGTGATTATATATGAAATTTTTATCCTGCTTTATTTACTTCTTTCCATATATATTCATATGTTCAACATATATTCATTTTTCCCCTGAGGCCTATGGATTATTTAGAGCTGCATTGTTTAATTCTCACGTGTTTGGAAATTTTCCTGTTCTTTGTTACCAATTTTTAGTTTGATTCCATGTGGTCAGATGATAGCTTCCATGTGATTTCAATCCTTTTAAATCTGTTGAGGGATGTTTTATTTCCCAGGATATGTTCTATCTTAGTAAATGTCCCCTGGGTACTTGAAAAGCCTATGTACTCTGCTGGTGGTGAGAGGAGTATTCTGTTGATTGGATCCTGTTGACTAATGGTACTGAGTTTTTCTATATCCTTGCTGATTTCTAATTGCTATATAAATTACTGAAGAGAAGAATGTTGAAATCTTCAACTCTAATTGTGAATTTGTCTGTTTCTCTTTTCTATCAATTTTTGTTTTGCATTATTTGCAGCTCTGTTGTTAGGTACATACACATTTAGGATTGCTATGTCTTCTTGGTAGACTGACCCTTTTATCATTATGTAAGGTCTTTCTCTGTCCCGGGTAATTTTCTTTGCTCTGAATTCTCTTTTATCTTATATTAATATAGCCAATCCTGTTCTGCTTTCTTTGGATTATTGATATATTTTTTTTCTCATTCTTTTACTTTCATCCTTTACTTATCTATAGTATTAATATTTGAAGTAAGTTCTTATGGATAGCATTGTTTTTATCCACTGTCAATGTCTGTATTTTAATTAGCATATTAGACCATTAAGTTCAATGTATTTATTGATATGTTAGTGCTTAAGTCTGCCATTTTATTTTTTTCTGTTTGTTCCCTCTGTTTTTCATTTTTGTTTCATTTTCCTTAACTTCATCTGGGTTACCTGAACATTTTTCTAGAATTCCACTTTGCTTTATCTATAGTGTTTTTTGAGTGTAACCCTTTGTATAGATTTTTCAGTAGTCACTTTAAGTATTACGCTCTACATACATAACTTATCACATTCTACTGGTATTCACATTTTACCAGTTCACATAACATGTTGAAACCTTGCCTCCTCATTTATAATACTAAATATTTCTTCTATATTGAAAATCACAATGGTATTCTTACATCACGTTCATAATTTTTGTATCAATCATCAGACATATTATAGAACACTCAATAATAGAAGGAAAGTCCATTGCGTTTACTCACATTTTTACTCTTCATTGTTTTTCCTTCATTCTGAATTCCACAATTCCTTCTTTTATCATTTCTTCTCTGTTTAGGGAATTTCTTCTAATCATTCTCATAGGGTAGGTCTGCTGGTGACAAAGTCCATTAGTTTTCCTTCATCTATCTTATAATACCTAGATTGTTCCTTCTTCCCTGAATAATATTTTACTGGACATAAATTTCTGGGTTGACAAAACTTCTCTTTCAGCATTTGAAAATGTTGTTTCAAAAAATAAGGTATGGTTTCTCTCTGGCTATCTTCAAAAATGTTTCTTTTTCTTTAGTTTTTAGAAGTTTGACTATGCTGTGTCTTCGCATGGATTTCTTGGGATTATACTACTTGGAATTTGCTCAGCTTCTTGAATCTGAGGTTTATGTCTTTTGTCAAATTTGGGAAATTTTCAGCTATTATTTTTTTCAAGTACTTTTCAGCTCCACTCTCTTTCTCCTGTCCTTCTGTGACTGTAACATGATCTTTCATTAGAGTCCCACAGGTACCCGAGATTTTGTTCAGTTTTTTTGTGTCTATTTTTGCTCTGTTGTTCAAATTGAGTAATTTCCATTATAGTTTCTTCAAGTTCACTGATTCCTTGACTCTGTTCCTTCCATTCTAATATTGAATCTATCCACTGAAGGTTTTTTTAAACTTAGTTATTGTGTATTTCAGTACTAAATTTCCATCTTGTTCTCTTTATAATTTTCTTTTTCTGAGACTTTTTTTCATTTGTTTCAAGCATGTTCATAATTGTTCACAAAAGCATTTTCATGTTGGCTACTTTAAAATTCTTGTCAGATAATTCAAACATCTGTGTCATCTAAATGTTGTCAGCTATCAATTGTCTTTTCTCAATTGAGATTTTACTGGTTGAGAGTTTACTAGTTCTTGGTAAAATGAGTAATTTCCCCTCATATCCTGAACATTTTTCTGTTGTGAGACCCTGGTTCTTATTTCAATCTTTTTGGCAGGCTCCTTCTAACTCTAAGCCATCGTATTACTGCCAGGTGGGGATTAAGTTCAAGTTCACTATTCATTCTTCAATTGGGGCGAAGGGGTGCTTCGTTAATACCGGAAGGTGGAACTTCAGGATCCCCATTAGGCCTCTACTGATACCACCATGGCTGGTAAATGAGGGGCTCCTCACTTCATTACTGTTTTCCCTGTGGTGAAGGTAGACATCTAGGCTCTCTGATTGGCCTTTGCTGATGGGAGTGGGGGGGGGGGCATTTGGATGGTCTATCTTGCTGCACTGCCCTTTTGCTGATCCTTTGGCTATAGAGAGCAGGCTTTTCTTAGGGATTTTTTTGTTAGCACCCATTAGCATTCCTAGGTTTGATAGTTTTTTCAGAACTCAGTTAAAGATATATGAGGCAAAAAGAAAACCAAAGGAACTCATTGTTGGGTCTTAGGTCTCAAGATTCCTAGCTGGTCTGCTTTCTCCACTCTACATTTTAGTGTCTTCTTGTATTTATTTAATGGATAATGTCCAAAGGATTGTGCTGTACTTAGGAGGAAGGGTAGGTAGAATATCTATCTATCTATATATGTATGTATGTATATAGATATAGATATATATAGATGTATATATATACATCTATATTATAGATATAGATATAGATATAGATATATAGATATATAGATATATAGATATTCACTTTACCACTAGGGTAACATACCATGCATATTCTAAAACATACACACAATATTTTAAAAATAAAACTTGTAAAAAGTTTTATGAAATTCTATGAATCACCTTCTGTACCATACTAAAAACAACTGTTTGGGTACCATTCAAAGAGCAGAAAGAGAAGGGCCTCCCTTATACTACCTGTCATTAGGTTCTGCTGTGTTCCATAGAGGCCCTAGGGGACTGTACCCATGCTGTTCAGACATTTGTTCCTTCTGTGTAGCTCTTGAGCATATCATGAAGAGAAGCGGCAGGTGTGACCCTCTGCCCTGCAGGGCACCTAGGGAAAAATGGATGGGCTGGCTCTGTTTAGGCTTAATGTACCCCCTAGGAGACAAGTCACTTATATTGATAAAGAAGACCATGAACAGGACACAAATCAATCACAGAAACCTTTATGTGGTGACTCTTTCTACATAATGCCCCATGGGTAGCTGTAGTTTTAAGCACTCAAAAAAATCAGAAAATCCATTCCCTAGCTTGGTTCCTGCTGAGTCTCTGGCCTCCAGCAGCTCAGCCTGTTCAAGGGTGGTGCTCGTGATAGCTACAACATGTTGCATCTTTAATGACCTTAGGTGAAAGCAAGGGAAGCTGCCACCCATGGGGTAGATTTCAAGTCAAATGGGAAGACTTTGTGGCTTTAATCTGCTGCCTCCACCCTACTTCAGAGGGCTGAAAAACTTGCCTTCCTTCTCTCCCTTCCCCTACACATTACTGGTAAATAAGTACATACCTACATTCAGCAATCGTTTATTGAACTTTTACTCTGTATGAGGCAACATGCTAAGAACAACAGTGAGAGAGATCACCAAACCAGACATGAGGCTCTATTGCTTTAACTTGCATATAGCAAATACTTATCAGTATATTACTCCAATCCTCACCCACAGCAGACATCACTAATCAATCATGTCATGATGACCACTGAACCTGGACTTGGCCTCATATACCTTTCAACACACTTCTCCTTGTAATCACTATCAAGACGGGACATATTTGCCATCTCCAGATGAAGGCTTTTTTCTCTGCACCAGATCTGTTCTCATTTAGATCCTTTGTATGGTTTGTGGAAAACAAAGCGAATCCATGTCCTGCAATTTGATGGTTATTGTCTAGAAATGCTCTGATTGGTGGAAGACTTGGAATGCAGTTGATTATGTTCAGTGTAAATCCTTCTTAAAAACTGATAATTTTTTAAAATTATGTAAGCAGATCATCTGTAATGCAGTGCTCTCTTCTTCCTCCATAGCATTATCATGAAGTAAACTACAAATTTGAGAACAAAGTTGACATTTAATGAATGTTTCCTTAAAAAAAAAAAACTATATAAATGCACAGAAGCAGGCTCCCTTAGGAAAGCATTACTTAGTCTTGGGCTCCAAGACCTCATTGATAACTCAAGAAGTAAGAAATGAGCAATCATGTGTTTCACTCATGTGCTCCCCCTCTGTCCTAGGTTGGCTTGCTCTGTCTGACGGTCAAGCTGTAGAATGGCACTAATCTTCCCAGCCACACCTTCTCTGGAGAAAGTATGTCTTTGTGATCTATTAATACAGAAAGGGACTTCAGGAACCATAAATTTGAAGAAAGAACATCAAATGTATTTCTTTAAACTTTCTTAGGAATACAGCTGATTTTCTTTATCCTTAGTACTTTTGTTTTATAACATCACCATAAATACTGAATAAGCAAATGCTGAACCACTGTATTTCCTGAGGAAATACAGAATTAGGTTCCTATAAGCCTCTGATCACAGCATTGTCATCAACAAATCAATTTATAACCTTGTTTTATGTGTGTTTCTATTTGACAACACCTTATTTAATATATAGTTGATCTACTGACATTTAATGCCTCGCCAATAGCACTATAACTCACGCTTCAAAGAAGCTCATGTAACATATTTTCTGCATAAGGCTCATCACAGCTTTTTTGCACTTAGGAACATTAGACAGTACTTCAGCACCTGTAGGGCCATTTTAAATAGAAATATCACTAACAAAAGGCACAAATATGCAAAACTGTCACCAAATAGAAAGTTAAAAAAAAACAAAACAGTTTTTTTTTTTCTATATGAGAGCTAAAACAAGAAGACAGAGTCCTCCTGTTCCACCTCAGCTGGAAACACATGTGTCAGACAACTTAAATTTTCCACTGCTTGGAGCATGCATGCAAATAACCACAGAAGTGCCACAAGTACTGATTTGGGGATTACAAATAAACTTTATCAAAAAGCAAATTCACAAATATAAAATTCATGAATAATGAGGATCAACTATATTATGTTACTGTCATGATTCAGTTTAAGCTGTGTATTGTCTATCACATTGGGAAGTCAAGAGAATCTCTGAAAATTTCAGTATGAAGAAACTGTTTTTAAATATCTGTCACAAATCCAGAAGAAATGTAGAGTTCTACCACTCTAACCTGTTTAGGATTTTTTGTCTCCAGAAACCATGTCACCCCCTCCTCCCAATGTATTTCTATGTTTATAGTACATTTGAAGCACATACCTACATAGGAATTCTTTGTGGATTGTTAAAGTTTTTCTTTCTTTTTCTTTTTTTTTTTTTAGCTTCTATTTACACATTCTTGTGGCACCCATCACCGTTTTAATTTATTTGTTTACTTTGAACAATTTTGTTAATTCAAAGTAGTTAAGCAGAGGCCGAAGTAAGGGTGAGAGAACTGCAACTGATCAGAACATCTAGCCCTGTGTGATCTAAATTTTATCAGCTTGTGCAAGAAGCTTTGGCCCACCTTGCTCCTTTCTCTTGGGAGGGAGCACGGAGCTCACTGCCAAGGCAGCCACTGAAAAAGATTACTGAGTCAGATGATGTAGCAGTCCCAAGCATTAGGTATAGACCCTCCGTCCTTGAACTTCTCAGGCACCTGTGCCTGGGGAAAGGATTATATTATATTGCACTCTGGAGACCACTTCTCAGGATGGGGACAGATGAGAGGCTACTAGAAAGGGGTTGTGACTGGGTTGGGTGCTGCAATAGTCCTGGCCATAGCACTTTCTTCTTCTTCTGTGGAGTACATTGGGCCAAGGGAAGTCAGCACGTAGAAAATGAATTCATCTCATGTCAGGGTATCTCATGATTACTCTTCAGGAAGGCATCTCCACTTGGAAGCTTTGTGCCAGTGGCAAATCCTGAAGGTAATATTCAAGAATGACTTTTCCATTGGGAATCAAAAGTGGCCATGCTGTATTTCTATGGGAATGTGCCTGTATTCCTATGGGAATTGGCTTCATACTACTTTAAGATCCATTCTCTTGAGGCTAAAGACTATAGAAATGACAGAAGAGATTTCATAAGAAACTCAAAAGAAACAGATAGAAATACTGCGTATCTGACACAATGTTAGGCACACAATGGGTACCCAATTAATATATGCTTAATCAAATTTAAATATCCTTTGGGCAAGGGGAGAGGGGAGACAGGCCCAGCAGTTTGCCATACATAGATTTCCACTAGAGGCAAAGTGATATTGGTGCTTTAAATTGTGCAGGTATGCTTGACATATGTTTGGGAAGAAAGACAAGCAAGCAGATTATCTTCCTTTTTTTCATCAGCCTCCATCTTCATCCTCCTCTTCTCATACACACTAAACTTAATACACAATCTTGACGCTTTGAAGGGAGCAGGAGCTTTGTGTTAAATGCATCCTGGAAATGCCCTGTGGAGTCTTTTCCTCCATGGGTATGATTTATGTCAAACTTTTCTCCTTTTGCATATTGATCTCATCTGGTTAGCTGTCTCTGCCTCCAGCTTTGTGGGATTCTCTTTGCCAGCTGCAAAAAGCAGACTTTTTCCAAAGTTTAATGAATAAGTTCATTTGGCTAGGTGGTTGTGCTTTGTTTTTACTTTCTTACTAAATCTTTTGGCAATGAAATACCATATTTATGGTTTTGAAAACGAAATGAATCCTAATTCATCTTGAAAGTCCCTTCATGCATAATATTTCTCCAGTAAATGGGCTTAATGAATGTCCATTAATTAGATGTTCCATTCTGTATCCTACTTGTGTTTATCATTTTATTTTTATCATATCAACTGGCACACAAAGTGAGTTAGTAGTACAGTATTTGTGTTACTTCAAGTACTAAGTATGGAGGCTTCCAGTACCATTGAGTTGCTATTACTACAGCTGACTCATGAAATGGCTAAAAGGTACTGGTTGGCAATTATGACAGAAAGACCTGGAAAACATAAACTGCATAAATAGATGGCAACACATGAGCTGTCCAACTGTGCCAGGTGTGAGCTTATCTATACAGTCTCTGCAGAAAGATGGATTTACTTACATCGGTATGTAGTCTACTCACATTTTCAGCATCTAACAATTTTCTACAAAAGTAGCAATTCATTTATAAACACCACCAGAATATTTTCTAGCTGGTTTGTGATTTTTGAGAGTGTATTTTGCATTAATGTTCTGTTATAGTTCTTATTTTCATTTCTGTTTTAAGTGTAAAGCTGTACATAAAGTTGCAGTAGTTAAAGCTTTGCCTTTCTGGAAAAAAAATAATAACTAAGTGTGTACATGACAACTATTGTATATGAGATGAGAAATTTGAGGGAAAATGCTCTAGAGAGAAGTCAGGGGGTCAGTTGTCAGATTGTAAGAATTTCTTTTTTTCGAAAGGGTACAAGATTTTGAATAAGAAAATATTTCTCGCAAAATTGGTAGTAGGCGAAGTATCAATAAGTTTAGCTTTGTGTTGTATGCTCTCCAAAAAAAATACATAATATAATATGAAAGAGAAAAGGCTTTTAATATGAGTTTTAAAAGTGGACTTCTCACAGGATGATTCATTCTCTAGCTGTGATTTTGTGTGGGGGAAAAAATCAAAAATTGATTTTTTTTTTAGAAAGAAAAGTATGAAGTAAAGCAATTCAGAGTTGGTATGGGGACTCTCATGGTTATCAGGAATCTAATCTCCATCTATCTTGATTCTCCACCAATTTATAGCTTCACCTCATTATCTAATGATGGTTGCTCAAGCTCCAGCCATCATGTCCACACCCCAAGCAATAAGAAGGTAAAAAGTGCCTTCTCCCAGTGGAGTCATATCCGATCAGAAAGACTTCCCACATGTTCCAGACAGTATTTTATGTCCAGAGCTTCCTCACCTGCACCCATTTAACTGCAAGAGAGGCTGAGCAATGTGGTCTTTCAGCTGGGCATATTGCTGCTCTGAGAGAATTCAGGGCTCAGGTATTAAACTGTGGAATGAATGAATATTGGAAAGTAGCTGGAAGTCTAAAATTTTCTGCTAGGAGGTAGGAAAAATGACACAAGAGCTTCCTGCCCAAACTAAGCCCATGGGAGAGACAGATATTAATGAAAAAAGCTCACTAATACAGCTGCAATCATGGAGGTGAGTTAGATGAGAGCCTGTAGCAAGAGGATTTAGGAACTGAGTTAAGATCTAACTGCAGAGCTGGAGGAGTGGATGATGGGCTTGAAGAGATAGAAGAAAGCACTCCCCAGTAGCAGAAAGAAGTGTAAATTAGGACAGACAGGGAGGCAGAAGCCAAGCCTGAATGCCTGCAGGTGAAAGGTGCTGACCTCCTAGCCCCTTCAAGGGCCTTGAGGAGCATTTGCCAGAGTGGAAACAAGGATTCCATGGTTAGATTTCCACTTTGGAAACATTCTGAAAACTCATGGGATTTGAGGAGGGGTCTATCAGATGGGGGTTATTGCAAAACCTCATATGAATGGGTGGCCACACAGATTAGGGGACTGACAGTGAAAATGAAGGAAAACAGTGGTTTCCAAAAAGAGTTAGCATACCCTAAAACACTCAGGGCACAAAGCAAGAGCTTTCTCTAGGGAGAACCACACTGTGGGGTGCTTCTTTCTGACGAGAGAAACAATCATTTTCTGATCTGTAGTTCCACCTACATAATTCTAGGTGGCCAGGCATGATTTTGAGGAAATTGGGCAGCATTTAGAGATGTGGGCACCCTGTAGTCCATAGCATCATTTAATAATGGGCTTGAGGGGGGACTTGTCAGAAAAACCAGCCAGAGTCTACCTTCAGCTTCAGATTTTTCTCTTTGTGCCTTTTCTGACTCCCAGCTGGGTTTCTGATGTGGAACAGAAGACTTGTCCAGGTAAGTGCACAAAGTTGGAGGGTCTGCTGGGGCCTCACTGTGACCAAGGCATCTGCAACTGGTGGGAGGTGAGGGCACTGGTAAGGACTAAAATGATAGGATGATCACTGTTTTACTGCAGCAACTGTCTGGCCCAAAGCAGGCTTTCAATATATTTAATATCTATTTAACAGATAGATTAATACCTTGACGGTTCTACATCAGACAGGCAAAGTAGTAGGGAAGAAAGGAAGGGAAATAGTGGAGCAGGCACCTCAGGTGGGAGAAAATAAGCCAGGAAGAAAGGTGAAGATTCACAGAGGTTTTGCCTAAACTGCGTGCAGGACATCCCCATCATGATAAACAGTCGTGCATACAACTGCTTCCTCTTCTGGTTCACATCCATCTTTGCCTACATGGGCATCATTATCACTGCCTACGATGTTCTCTCTGGCTTCTCAACTTCCTTGAAGTTCCCACTTATAATGCTTTCTCCAAGAATTGTGCCCATTCTCCCCTTATCTCAGCTTCTCACATCCTTCCTCCAGCTCAGTCCCTCAAGTCTAGGAAATGCATTTACCATGATACATGCCTTTCAGTTCAGGCTCTAGCAGCATCTCACCATGGAATTTGGTGTCAGGCAGACTTGTTGGGGATTGAATTCCAGTTCATATGTCTACAAAATTTGAGATAATCAAAGTGCCTTATCTGATTGTAATAATTTAATAAGAGGATCCACAAAAAAAAAAATACTTAGTTTCTTATGGTCACTCAGTAAATTAACCATCATAGTTACTCCACTCAACTTTGTTGCCTGTTCCTTCCTCCCCTACATTTCTTCTTATCTCAGGAGATGTTGTTTTTGTTTTTGTTTTTGCATAATTCAAAACCCTCAAGTTAGGATATAAAAACAGTAAATTCATTTCATACAAACAGTCTTGTGAGAAAATTTTCATGATATTATTCTTATTTGACCCATGAAGAGAATGAGGCATATAAAGCTGAGGTAACTTTTCCCAAGGGCACAAAGCTTGAGGGAGGCAGAGCCAGAATTTAAACCCAGGCAGTTTGGATAGAGCTCACACAATTAACCTTCTTATTCAGATCAGAATAGTCATCCTTAGTTCCTAAGGTGAGCATGTTGTTTTTTCAATTCTCTAAAGAATCTGAAAAGCTAAGCATCTCCTCTGCCCCTCCTGACTCAAGAAATCTAAATCTCTATGGTTGTCTTCCCATAGCTTTCAATGTCAGTGTCCAAGGTGAGCTTTCAATGTCAGTGTCCAAGTCTCCAACTCCATGTAGCAAGAGTGGGAACAGATCCCAGGCTTAGAAAAAAGAAAGAAATCAAGAGGAAAGGAAGATGGAGACTGGATGTTCAGGCATCACACAGAGCAAATCTGAGTAATCTAAAAGGCAACCAGCTGAGAAAAGAAAATAAATGTTTGCACCATTCATTCATCCATTCATTTACTTAGTATTTACTATATTAGTATTTACTACAAGCACGTGAATAAGAAAAAGTTCATTCTAACTGAGCTTACATTCTGGTGCAGAAAGATAGTGTTCAAATCAAAAAGGCAGAAAGGATGTTAAGTGCCTTGCAGAAAATTAAAATAGGATGATGTGACATATCAGGGGTTCTCTACCTTAACGGTGCATTAGAATCACCTGGATTGGTTTTTTTTAAATCCACATGCTCTGGCTGATCACCGGACCAATTTAATCAGAATCCATGGTGGGTGGGACCTGAGCATTAGTATTTCTATAGCTCCCAGGTTAATTCAATACATAGCCAGGACTACAAACCTCCTTAATAGAGAAGGACTGGGTAGCTGTCTTGGGCAGGATAGTTGTGGAAGTCATTTCCCAGACATCAACATTTAATAATGTCCTAAATGTCCATCTGGAGCAAGACACATGAAGATCTAATGGAAGACCATTCCTGGCAATGTTTCCCAAGCTACAATGCCCTGACTTCCTGTGTGTTTATAATCAGGAGCCACTAAGCTTATTTTCTCTAGCTAATAAACAGTGTTATCCATCAGGGTTCATGAGTTGCAAGCAACAGAAACTAGATTTTTCTTTGTTAAGCATAGAAATCATTTAGATAAAGCATTTGGGGTTCGCACAATAGAAGGGAAGATGGAGGACCCAACTTGGAAAATGAGCACGAACCAAGTCTGTCTTAGAGAACCAAGAGGCAGCATTTTTTGGCAAACCAGCCAGATAAAGATGCTACCACCATGCTACAGTTTCTATTGTAGTTGCCATCGATAAATTCTAACTGCCCTTTATCTAGCCCCACTCAATCCTGATAGACCAAGCCTAGGGCATATGTTTACTTTCTGCTTCCAGAGAATTGCCCTGCTGTAGCTTCCATAGTAGGAGTCAGGGTACTAGTCACCAATATATATAATCCAGAGAAGGAATTGAGTGCAGGACAGCAAGGAAATGAGAACCATCTGCCACAAATGATATGCCCTTTCCAGTATGTGATGCATAGGGTATGATTATGTCAGTATTAGCTCCATGAAAGCAAGTGTATTTTTTTGTTTCTTTGCCTTATAATCTTCTTGCCCCACACCCATTGCATAATATTTCTCCTTGCAAACTGCACATCCCAAGTAAAGAGTTCTTAAATGAATAAGATTGTTTTCATCTGTCATCTTACAAGTGTGTTCAAAGAAAATTTTAAAAAGAAAGTCTAGATTGCTTTGTGACTCCTTTACTGCTTTTGCCTGCTCCCATTCCACTCCAAGTTTATCTTTATCAAGCTTTAAGCCAATTACAGCTCTGATATCCTTTCCCTAAGCATCACCCCATCAGCCTTTACTCATAGACTACAGTGAAGGTCACAGGAAAGAAGGATTCTACCATGGGCCCCTCCCTCCAGTTTTCTTCCCAGCCCCAAGATCCAACTGCATCACTCAGCAATTTTTCTTCTTTGTTACAATGCCTGAATAACTTGCCTTTTGAATGGTTCTGATTAAAGGATGAAAGAATTGCATTTTAAAAGTTGCAAATTCATAATATTCTTGAAAAAATAAACTGTGCGAGTTAAAGTTCCATTTAAAAATATACTCTGAAAGACTTACTACAAGTTATACGGCCTATTTTGACAGACAGCTCCTACTGCCTTTGGCATTTCAGTAATGACCTCCGAACTGCCATGGACCTGCCGGCACTCTCAGTAAAGTGACAGTCTGCTCAGTTTCTTCCTCTATTAAAATCTGGTGGGAGCAAGTATGAAGGAAGGGAGAGGGTGAAGGAAGGCAAGAAGGCAGGAAGGGGAAAGAAGGAGGGGGAGGAAAGAAAAGCAAAGTGTAGTAGACAGAATAATTGTTCCCAAATAAGGCCCCATCCAAATCCTCAGAACCTGTGAATATGTTGTTGTTACATGGCAAAGGAGAATTAAAGTTGCAGATGGAATTAAGATTGCTAATCGGCTGACCTTAAAATAAGGAGATTATTCCAAATTATCCAGATGGGTCCAATGTAATCACAAGAGTCCTTAAAAGTAGAAAAAGGAGGCAGGAGAGTCAGAGAAGATGTGACTACAGAAGCAGGGTCTGAGAAATGTAGTGCTGCTGGCTTTAAAGGTGACAGAAGAGGCTACCAGTCAAGGAATGAGAGTGACTTCTAGAAGGCAGAAAAAGCAGGAAATGGATTCTTTTTCCTAGAGTCTCCAAAACAAATGCAGCCCTGCTAACACCTTGATTTAGCCCGGTGAGACCTATATTGAATTTCTGACCTATATAACTCTAAGGTAATAAATTTGTATTGTTTTAGCTGCCAAGTTTGTGGTAATGTGTGACAGCAGCAATAGGACACTAATACACATGGCAACGAGAACAAGGAAGGAACTATTTCTTGGTAACACCCGTGAGCCTAGTACTGGGCTGGGCAAATTAATGTCAGCTACTCTGTTGGGTATTTGTGGTATATTTTGGACATTTTAAACAGATTTTCTCCTAAGCAACTGAACTTGCTTAGACTTCAAGAAAAAAAAAATGGCCATTCTGGGCAGAAATATAAAGCCAAAGGTTAGGGTGGGTTTTCAAATGGTAAAGGAAGATCATGAATAAAAAAATAAAATTCAAATTTGTGAGGGAAGAAATGAGATGAAACATCACTGAGAATAGCAATATTAAAAAAAAATCCCCTTCATTCCACACCCATGTGGTATGTGAGATGAGCACTGGGAGAGATGTGGAAAGTTGCTGCCAAAGGAGACATGGTCACTGCCCACATGGAAAGCCACACTTCAAGAGATGCTGAATTCCAAAGAGGCCACAAGGAGCTACCACTCCACACCCATTAGCATGGCTATAACACAAAAGACAAACAACAATAACTGTGGGAAGGATGCGGAGAAACTGGAACCCTCCTACATTGCTGATGGGATTATACAAAGGCAGCCACTTTGGAAAACAATTCTGTCAATTAGGTAAACACAGAATTACCATATGACCCAGCAATTCCACTCCTAGATATACATCCAAGATAAATGAAAACATATGTCCACACAAAAACTTACGTATGAATATTCATAGCAGCATTATTCATAATAATCAAAAGGTAGAAAAAAAAAATATCCATCAACCAATTAATGGATACACAAAATCTGGTATATCCATAAAATGAGGTAATATTCAACCATAAAAAAGAATGAAGTACTGATTAATGCGATAACATGGATAAACCTTGGGAACATTATGCTAAGTGAAAGAAGCCAGCACAAAATGCCACACACATATTGTACAATTCCATTTATACTAAATTTCCAAATAGGCAAATCTATATAGAGACAGAAAGTAGATCAGTTCCCTACTGCTGGGGGTGGGGGGAAGGAAGGGTAGAGTATTATCAGGTGATGGGTAAGGGGTTCCTTTGGGGGTGATGAAAATGTTCTAAAATTAATTGTGGGGGTGATTGACAACTCTGTGAATATGCAAAAAAAAAAAAAAGAAAATCCCACATTGGATTGTAGACTTTAAATGGGTAATTGTATGATATGTGAATTATATTTCAATAAAACTGATACAAAAAAAGAGATGCAAGCAAGACTTGCATACGGCACTGAAGCCAGGATCAAGGCTGAACAGAGAAAAACACAGGCTGATGGTAGATGCCACAAAGGTTTGTGTAGGACAACTCTTGCTACCAGAGGTTGCTGAGTTGAAGATTTTTGCCAAGGCTGGTAGTCAACCCCCAGCGAGCAGATTTGGTTCTATCTCAATATGAGGCATCTGGAAGTGTCCTACGATAGATGATTGGATAAAGAAGCTGTGTACATATTTACAGTGGAATATTATTCAACCATAAAGAGATAAATACTGCCATTTGCAACAACATGGATGGACCTCGAGATAATCACACTAAGTGAAATAAGCCAGACAGAAAAAGTTGAAAAGCACATGAAATCACTTATATGTGGGATATAAACCTAAAAACAACAAATGAACAGGTCAAACAGAGACTCATAGACAGGGACAATGGGCTAGTGGTTACCAGAGGGGAAGGGGAGGCGGGAGTGGGGAAGTAGATGAGGTAAAAGGGGTTAATATGTGGTGACAGAAAGAAATCTAACTATGGGAGGTGAACACACAATGTAAATATATATATGCCTTACTATTAAAATGTTCAGCTGAAACTTACTGGATTTCATTAACCAATGTCACCATAAAATTAATTCATTTTTACATATATGTATATACATACATATATACATATACACATGTACATATACATGTACATATGTATATGAATATGTATTCACTTAGCACATATATATAGTATGTATATAGCATCTATCAAAGCTGCAGTCAATGCTCAAAGATGTTCAGCAGCATGGTCTCCTTTGGTGCCCCAGGATTCTGTCGCTTCTGAGGCCACAGGAGGTCAGTTCCTGAAGTGTTTCCAAATGGAACTGCCCAAATGTACTCTGTTGCATGGTTGCCTAACATCCCATCTGCAATAAGATTCTCAATCTCTCTGCTATTCAGGAATTAAGGCTGTAGGGGCCTTGTTGAAATGGGGTTGGACTTATACAACAGAAAAAGGCATTCTAGTGGCCCCCTTTCTGGATACTTTTGAAAGTTTCAGTGTTTTTGGACCACAAAAGAAGAAGAGGAAGAATGGGAGAGGAGAGAGAGTAAGAAGGAGACACTTGTGATCACAATGTACCTGAGGGGCTGTTTCGTCACTGCCTGAGGCTGCATAGGATCAGAAGTCTCTGGAGGGTAGGCCCTATGCTCACATGCTCATTGCTATGCCCCAGCTGTCCCAGGGCCTAGAACATGGTATGCTTTCATAAATAAAGATTGATTAAATCAAAAAACTAAAGTGTGGCAAATAATGTAAAATTCTAGTCCTTTTTATCTCTTGCTACCCACAGCCTCTGTATAGAAATTTATTTTTTAATCATATGAATTACAACGCCCCCCCCCCAAGGCAAAAGAGGCAGCAGACAGTGGAGTTTAAGATTACATGTGTTATTTTTACTTTGGTGTCCTCATAAGCACTCTGTTCCAGGAAGGGCAGTTGAGAATCAAATGCAATGAGTGTCCCTGGGCTGGAGTAGGACTCACTGAACCCAGAGAAAGAGCAGAAAGGCCAGTGTAAGACCTCAGTTCCTTAGCAACTGAGTTTTTGGCAAGAGAAAGGATCAGAAATGGGGGTGGAGTGGGGGTTTGCTGATATCAAGGTGTCTTAGCTAGGATTGCTATTTTTAGTGGTTTAAAAAATGTCTACAATTCTTCCTTCGAAAAGAAGGACCTAATTCCCCTCGTTTGAATGTGTGTTGGACCTAGCATTCATTTCTAGATAATGTGGAGGAAATGACAGTGTGGCCTCTGAGGGCAAGTAGTGATGGCTGGCTAAATATGTCTACATCCTAATCTCTAGAACCAGTGAATGTTACCTTAAATGACAAAAGAAATTTTACAGATGTGATTAAGGATCTCAAGATGAGCAGATCTTTCAAATGGGCCCTAGAATTACAAGGTCCTAGTAAGGGGAAGACAGAGAGAATTTGACTACTGAAGAAGAATCCATGAGCCAAGGAATGAGGATACCCTCTAGAAGCTAGAAAAGTCTAGGAAATAGAGTCTCCCCTAGAGCGTCTGGAGGGAGCATGGCCCTGCTCATTATAACTGATTTCAGAACTATAAGAGAATAAATTGGTGTTGTTTTAAGCCACCAAGTTTTTGGCCATCTGCTACAGTAGCCACAGGTACACATAGGTCATAGAAGAGATTGTTTCTGCCATCTTGCTCTCTTAGACAGTCCAAACGCCAGCTGGCAGTCAGAAGCAACAAAGGATATCTTTTCACGCCAGCTACCACTGTGGGCAACTGAAGCTCTTCCCATTAGAAACTGGCATTCAGCATAGAACACATACCTCAGCATCATCTCACCTAAGAAAGGAAGCTGGTTGTATACACCAACTCCCATCAGTCACTGGGGAGGACTGTCTCTGGTGGGGGGTGGGGAGGATGCTAATTTCTCAAAACTGCCAATCCGTGGAGTGGGTTCTGGTGGAAAGTCAAGGGAAGAAATGCAAGTTCTGGCAATTGGAAGTCAAAGGGCTTCCACTGAGACAGTAAAGACAAGGAGAGGTGGCCAGGGTCTAGCAACTTCTGCTACATCAAACGATTAAGAGTTGAGGTTTGGCAAAAGGGGAATGACAAAATCAGAGTCTGCAGAAGGATGAGCAGATGGTAAGAAGCCCAAATGTGGATGTACTATACCATTATTGTATTCTAGTTGTGTGCCCACAGTTAATATGCAGAATCTCTATTACTTCAACAGCACTGAGGGGCGTGAAAGCTGGGGAGATATCACATCATTCCCATTTTGAGGAGGAAATGTTGAGACAAGGAGAGTTTAAGAGTTTTAAGAGGCTTGTCCAAGGTCACCCTAGGCTGGTAAGCACAAATGAAAGAGAAGCTCATTTTTGAACACTTTCCTGGTGCTTCAGCCACTACAAGGGAACTGTCTTTAAAGTAACAACAGCTCATGTCTGTCTCACGACAACCAGTGCCCTTTCGGACTTCGTGCCCCATGCACGGCAGTGTCATGCTGCTTTACTTCCAAATATCACTCACCGTTCCACCTACCTGGAATCTTGTGTGTATACACATGTGCATAAGCACATATGCAGTCTGCCGTGTCACTGACATCACAGAGAGTCCCTTCTACACAGCAGGCCACACCTGGCTTTGTCTTTGGGAATTTAACCAGCTTATTTGGAAGCAAATATTTGAAGGTTGCCAAACATAAACCAAGTAAAACCTAAGTCAATCAAAAGTGACTAAACACCGCTTTAGTCCAAATACATGTTTCTAAAAGGTCACAGCTGGTGTAATTATCCATGCTAGACTTAGCACGCATTCAGCTGTATGCTTAAGACTGCCAAGAACTGGAATACATTCAGAATCCTTAAATAAGAGTCACCTTGTTTTCAGAAAATGCTTGGTTAAGTCAGGCTCGGGTGTGAGGGGAGTTATTGGGGAAAACCTATTAGCGTTTAATGACACTTTGAGAAAATGTATAGGAAAACTTCTTTGGAAAAGGAATGGAAATACATGTCAGAGCCAATTTCTCATAATATGTGGGTTGAGCCCTTTTTCTTCAAAGAAAATAAGTCCTGACAAGTATAACAACAATAACAAAAGAACACAATGACAAAATGAGCAGCCCGGGAAGTCAGTCAACAGGAGGAAAAAACAAATAACCAAATTCAAACAAAGACAGTAGCTTCAGAAAACTATGACCTGGGTGGGAGGAAGGGGTGAATGGCAATCACTAGTTTCCCCCCATCCTTTGGATTTCAATAAGCAGAGCCCCAACCCAAACTTTCCAACTCTGTGAGCATCTGACTTTTGCTGGAATGGTTGTTAAACTGTGTTCTATGGCACCCTAGGGTGCTGTGCCAGAACCTTGAGAATCACCACAGAAAATAATGGGCCACACTAGGGGCTAAGGTGGGAGTTTCCAGCTTCCTGCCTCACTTGTGCCTGAGCAGCTCCTCTCCTATCTGCTTTATAGCTTGGACTTCTACCTATGATTTTGCTTCTATTGCTACTAAATAGATATCTAATTTGGAAAACCTCAGGTTTATATAATGTCTAAGGTTCATGCCTGCCCTTGTGTTTGGAGAGGAATTTATACCTTGAATGTCTTTCTGGAGAAGTGGATGCCAGGATCAGAGAAACAGGTCTAGATGTAAGAGGACAACAGGCTGGTAGTTAGACTGCAGAGCACAAAGCTTTAAAAAAATATGGAAAACAGCAAGGGAGAGAGAACTAGGCAGGAGAAGGAGTGTAAGCGCTTAGAAGGGCAGGGATTTTTGTCTGTCTTGCTCACTTACTGCTGCATCCCAGGGCCAAGGAGAGTACCTGGCACATAGTAAGTGCTCAATAAATGTTTGTTAATAAATGAATGATCGAGATACCCACTGGAAGAGACCAATGGAGTGGCCATATGTAGTGCTGAGGCAATCAGGTCAGTACTCTGAGACTGGGATGGTTAAATGAAGCCATCCTGTGGGGAGAAAGGAATGGGAGTGACTGGAGCTTGGAGAGACCACCCAAGGCACTGAAATATTACGAGTTCAGTCAAAAAGGCTTGGGAAAGGGTCTGCTGCACTCTCTAGGATACCTGAGATTGTCTCTATGGTTGAGAAGGGAGCTGTCGAAGGCATCCATCTTTGAACCAGCGTCTGCTCATTTTACCCAGGGCCAGAAAAAAAAATGACCATAAATTCAGGAAATAGTAAGGCAGATTCATGATTAAAGTACCCAAAGGAGATCCTGAAAACTTTCCTCCTAGAATTCAACCAACTTCAGAAGAGACAATACCAGCATAATTGAAAATGAGGTCAGAGACAGGGTACAAACAGGACTTGGACTGAATCTGTAATGTTTTACCTCTTAAAAAAGAAAGAAAGAACTAAAATCTCCAGGGCAGCTTACTATGATGGCAAAGAATACTGATTCCCTGAGCATGAATCTAGGATCCAGCTTGCTAGCTGTGGGCCCTTGGGCAAGTGACTGTAAACCTCTCTGAGCCTCAATCTCTTTCCTTATAATATGACAATAAGAGTAATGCTGTCATACAGTTGTGTTACACATAAAGAAGTTATGCCATATAAGTTACATACATAAACAATAGCCATTATTATGGATATGGCAAACTGCTAACATTTGTTAAATGTGGGAGTTGGCACAGAGGTGTTCATTATAATTTTATTATGTTTGAAACCATTATAGTTAAAAAAAATAAATAACCCCAACCAAAGGCATATCCCTTTGGTTACATCCCCCTCACAAGGAAACTCACCCTTATGAAACCACCAAGGAAATACATAAGAGGAGGACAGGGTAAGTGTATGTCCTGAGGCCAGCAGCACCAGCATTGCCTGGGAATTTGTTAAGAATGAAAATTATAAGGCCTCATCCCAGGCCCATGGAATTGGGAACTCTGGGGCTGAGGCCAGGCAGTCTGTTTGATATGCCCTCCAGGGGATTCTAATGTTAGATGTTAGAATGCTGTAGAACCAAATGAAAAACCATATGGCCTGAGATCCCAAAGTTACCCCTGCAGGCATCCTTGGTGGCATCACTGGGGAAACCACTCTTCATACTAACACTATGAACTACTGACAGCAGGAGCTGGGAGAAGCTACAATGTAGGAGTAGCTACAATGTCACTTTTCCCAACCCTACTTGGTAGGGTAGGTTAGGCTTGACTGAGATGATGGGGACCACTCTTGTGGATTTCTCTTAGTAGAACAATATCTAACCATAATTCCGGAATATTTCATTATTCACTCAAAGAGATCATAATCTTTTAATTTCTCTCAGTGCTCCTGCACCTCCAACTCCCCTGCCCAACAACCTCCACCAGGGTACTCTACACAAATACCAACAATACCCTTGAGCCTTAAATGTAGCATTCCCAGAGAGGGGATTTCCAAAAGTGGTTGTTAGAAATGTGAAAGAACTATCAAAAAGCTATAAAAGCATCTCTGTAAATTGTAAAATAGATAAAATAAAAATTATGGGTTTTGTTCTATAATGGTATATATACCACAAATTTATCATCAGGATAGAAGTTAAAAATAAAGACAAATTTTGAGAATATTCTCCTGGATAGGTTTTATGGTGTTAAAAGTATCAGGAAATGATGGTTTAGAATGATTTAGTGCCTTTATTAGTAAATATGGAGAGATGCCCAATAAATATTTGTTGAATGAATCAATAAAGTGGGCCATTCACAGGACACACTTTTGTCTCACCACACACACACACACACACACAATTTAACAAGGTTCTGTCAATCTATGCCTGGGCATGAGGTCATATCCTTTCCTATGAAGGTACACAGTTTTAGAAGTCAGTCCTAGCCATTCCATCTGCTACAAAAATTTTAAGAAAGAAGAGTACCAAAAATATAGGCAAAGATAGAAGAGCCAACCTCCAGAACAAGTGGGGGGGGAAGGAGAGACCATGAAAATAAGGCAGTACTCATTGAGCAATGATGAAACTCAACTTCCTTCTAATAAAATTAATGATAATGAACTTCCAGTCTAGAGAACTGGACTGCTTGTGCCCAATGAAAGGACTCCAGGGGTGAAATTTCAAATGTCAGCAAAATTAACTATAAAGGACCTTAAGTGGATCAATCGGGGTTGAATTACTGGATAGAAGAAGTAGTGGCTAATGAAAGGGTGTTCTACTGACCTCTGATACAAGAGAGAGACGATAATGAGATAAGTAAAGCTGGTGAGGATAATAAGATTATAATTATGGCCAAGTTCAAACTACTGAATGTATATTAAGAACCCTCTAGATAACATGAAAAGGAAAATCTGCCCCCTAGAAGCTAATGCTGCCTCCAATGTTTGAGAAGCTGTCAGTTACATCTCAGACAAAAGTGAAAATAAAACTATCACAATAGAAATTTCAAACACCTTAAGGTGGTGCTTATGGTTCAAAATGCTAAAAAGGGAAAGCAGAAAGAAGTGAAGCCTCATCACCAATAGAAACCTGTCGTGCCCAGAAGTCATGCCATAGTAATTATTTCAAACAATAACCATTGTGACCACCATGGGGGCACTTAGTGAGCTTCTGCTATGTATATGGTGATAAGGTTAGCATTGTGCAGCCTGGGATGTTTAAGAAACACACACACACACACACACACACACACACACACACACTCTCTCTCTCTCTCTCTCTCTCTCTCTCTCTCTCTCTCTCTCTCTCTCATGAGTTACCCAGCTGGAAGATAAAATGCAGCAAATTTTTACAAGTTGATTCTTTTTGATGATAAAGCAGCAAAAAACAAATGTATTAAAGGAAGAGCATTTGGTTAAGGACAAGCACACAGGCTCCCTTTGCATCTAGAGCATTTGGTTTTTTTCTATAGAATGATTTATATAATTGTTCACTTAATCTCCTGGGTAAAATAAACGTATGGCAGCTTTACTACAGTATTGATTCATATTATTACTGTAATGACACAGCTATCCAGGGAGTTATCATTAAGTTTTTCAAGATGTCCTAATGGCTGTCATGTGCATTATTAAGGAGCAATTAGAAAAGGAAGCCCAGCCCCTCCCTGCATGTCCTGAGCCAGAATCACTGATGTCACTGAGCCTGATGCTTAGGACCCTGAACTTGGGCCTGGTTGTCCTTTACATTTGTAAATTACTCCTTTGTTGAACACTCCTCTTATTTGTAAATTTGTAACTTTACATTTGTAAATCACTCCTTTTTGAACAACTCCTCAAATTAATTTGAATTTGCTGTCTGCATCTTGCTGGGACACTCACCAACACCCTTGGCCAGGTAAGGACTTAAAGGCTCTCAGTAACTGAGGAACCTGGGCCCTGTACCCATTGCATGCTCCTGTGGAGGTATGGAGATTACTGAAAAGTAGAAAGCTCAAGGTGTTTTCAATGTTGTCAATGTAGCTGTTATTTTTATTATCAATAGTATTATAAACATCATTGATAGAACTTCTACTCATTCTCAAAATTTGGATTTTGAATTGGGGTCAGCCTCCATTTCCCACAAAACTCAAATGCAAAAGGCCTCCAAGAATACAACCCCATGAATCCTTGAAGTTTGTACACTGCGCCTCTCTTGGCTTCTTATTTACAGCCTCCACAGTCCTTAACCTGGATTCTTTGTCTACAGGGGGAAAAAAAACAATACTTTGAAAATCCTTGGTGATCTCCAGTTTCTGGGGCAAAGTGATGACACTGGCAGAACTCTGGGGAACCCAGGACTGACCCAGCTACCCAAATAACACAGGTTAATATGCAAGAGGAGGTTTCTGATTACTAGCAAAACAGGGGATGTGGCTCTCCCATTTAAAGGAGGACTTTTAGGATCATTGTCAAACCATGTAAAAGCCCAAAGCCTCAATCATAGGCTTTTGCCATTCTAGCTGATCACACACTCCTTTCTGCCCTTCTTTCTACCTAGAAAATATATTATTTTGCAAGTGATTAAAAAAACTCACTAACCTGCTTCCAAGATTAGGAAGAGGTTATTCCTATTTAACTGTTTACAATACACCAGAAATTGCTGAGGGCACTGGGTACGAAATGCAGTCTTGGCTCCCCATTCTCTCTCCTTCCACTCTGAGATAATATGCCTGCTGTAAGAAATAGCAATAACCCCATGGTACTGGGGTTAAAAGGCACATTCTTGATGACAAAATATATTTTTCCGTGTGGCAGAGGTCATTTTTGCAAAATTAAAAGCAAGCATCAAGTGGGATTATTTTTCCTGAATAGGAGGAGGCTTATAGGATAAAAATGAAAAGTGGAGAAAATTAGAATTAATTTACTAAGCCAGTCATTTGATTTTTTCCAAGCTTGTTTCAATATTTGTGATTCCAACATGGGGTCTCACTCTCCAAGCTCAATGTTTCCACCCAGTTGATCCTGCAACAGAGTTATCAATGTGACCTGTTGCCATGGAAACAATGGTGTAGTCACATGTCCAGCACAGTGGCTTTTTAGTGACTTTAAGAGAGTTAGATCTAGCTGAAAAATCTAATCCTGTCATTTAATAGCTGTGTGACCTTGGGCTCATTAGAGTACTTCTCTGAGCCCATTTTCTCATCTAAAAAAAATTAGACAAATAATAACTCAAAGAGTTTTTATAAGAAGCAAATGAGATCATCTGGTAAAGTACTTTGGTAGTTTCAGGCACTATATGTGCTCAGTAAATGTTAGGTGTGTCTGTTGTTATCATTATATATTAGGAAGTTAGACCATATTGATTCATTCACTTATAATCTCATTCATTATTTCACAAATTTTTGAACTTTGCTACATTGCAGACACTGATCCAGATGTTAAAGATAAAATAGTGACAAAGTTCTGCCCTTATGCAGCTTACATTGTATTGAAGGAGACAGACAATTAACAATAAACTATGTGTATATGAACTACCTGGTAGTGAAAAATGCTATAAGAAGCTTACAGCAGGATAAGAGGAGAAAGGGGGCAGGTTACAGGGGCAAGGTGAGCTATTTCAGATCACATCCTCTCTGAGGTGGAGACATCTGAAAAGAGATCAGAAAGGCATATGGCAGGACAAGCCTTGTGGATGCGTGGGAAGAGCAAGGACAGGAGATGATTGGTATAACAATAGGCTAGTGAGACACAGCACAAATGGAGAGGGAGAGTACTCAAGGATCTTCATGTTAAGAAGCAAGGACACTTGGATTTGTGAATGAGTTAGAAAAGGAGGTTGTCAGAGCTGTACCAGGAAACAATAGAGCATGGCAATGAAAAGAGAAAGCCCCAGAGTATGAGAGAATCTCAGTTCCGCCACTTACCAGCTCTCAGTGCAGTCCCCCACAAGCAGTATCAGTGCAGAATCTCAGCCCCTACCCCAGCCCTACAAGATCAGAAACTGCATTTCAGCCCAATCCCTAGGTGATTTATAAATTTATTAAAGTCTTCAAAGCACTGCCTAGGACTTGTTACCTAACCATTCTGGGTCTGAGAAATCCCATCTGCGAAATGGGTATCATAAAAGTAACTCCATCATAAGGTTATTGTGAATTTCAAATAAGCTTGTGGCAATAAAGTACTCAGCCCAGTGCCTGAGACATTGTGATTGCTCAGTAAATCTTAGTTTTTGCATTTAATCCCTTGTGGGTTAAAGTAGAGGAGGGGGCTAGGTCCTGGAGGTTTGAGTTAAAGATGATGAAATCCCTGAATCCTTTATAAAGCTTCATAAGAAAGAACCTAGGATGCTAAGGGAATGTCCACAAAGGACTACTGGGACTTCTCACTGTTGCTTGTTGAGTGCTCAAGCCCTACTTGGAATCTGTACAGGAGGAATGATTCTCTGCTCCTGAGACTGCTGGTTCCAGAAAGATACACACCCCTTGGTTAAATAATGAAGGCAATTTTCATTTGTGAAGAGAGCTCTAGAGCCCTATCAGCAGCAGCACCTAAAATAGGAGTCAGGTTTCTGAAAGTAGAAATGGTTTGAGGGACCAGCCCACACTCCTTGACTCAGTTCCCCTGTGATTTTCAGCTCTTATCAATGGTTTTCCTCCATGGGAAACCAGCTGGCTCTGTAGAGGCTCAAAACTGAATATTGGCCTGGATACCACTGTATTTCCAAGTGTAAAGAGTGTTTCTCTAGCCAAAATGGCTGCTGTCAAATCCACCTCATTCCCAGCTGCATTACTATAAAACTCCAAACCACAATTATATAGAAAAGCAATATATGTTTATTAAATATGAGCTATTAACTTTCAAATAAGCACCATTGGCAATTATAATGGAGTGGGTAAGCAGTCATGCCTGCAGTCATCTCTGCAAACTCTCTAGTTTCCATCCCTGTTCAATCTCGTTGCACCCTGGCTCCAGTTACATCACTCCTTAAAGGTCACTTTCCTCATCTGAAACTAGGGGGTGACAAAAAGAACCACTTCACAGGGGGTGTTATAAGAATTAAATCAAATAATACATTTAAAGAAACTTCAGGTCCTGAAAGATACTAAACTTTCTAAAAATGTTAGCAGTCACCATTGTTGTTTTTATTGTCTACATTTCCAGGTGCATTCTATGTTGACTCAGGGAAATTTCCTCAGATAGATGGGGCCCATTCATCAGCCAACGAGAGTATGAAGAGCAATGTTCTCCTGCTAGTAGGGAGAGAAATGATAAACTTTAACTGGGGTGATCACAATGAGAATGAAGAAAAATAAACAATTCAGGAGTTATTTCTGAAGTAGGAGCAATGGGACTTTGTGACTTCTTATGTGTGTGTGTGGGGGGGGTGAGGAGAAAGAGAGTCAAGGTTTCTAATCTACATCCTTATATGGATGATGACAGAATTACATTCCATGAGGAATATAGAAAAAGATTCATGAAAAAGGACAAAGAGTTTAAACTTTGGGAGAGTACATGCTCCGGAAGAGAAATGTATAGTTCTGGGGTGGCTTCAGTTGAGCTGTTTTCTTTCCTGGGCCTCACCTTTCTCAGATGCAAAAAGAAAAACAAAACAGTATTGGTTCCTTCTAATCCTATAAATTCCAAGATTCCATGATGCTGTAGCTCAAATGCCCCCTATTTGTTATCTGTTTGTCTGATATTTATTGAGCACCTACTATGTATATTGGAGACACAACAACAAAGACCATCTATTAGTAATGATCACATTGGATTACTATTCTTGGTTTGCTGCTCTCTCCTCACTAAGGTATGAACTGTTGGGGGCAGAGACCATGTTCAGCTGATCTTACTGACTGTAGCTCCTGCTTTATTAGCTGGTACTCCATATACACTCAGTAAATGCTGGAGAAATTAATGCATGTGCATGAATTAATACATCAACTCAATTCAATGAATACTTATTCAATGCCTACTATGTACTGGTATTTCTCCAGATGATGGTGATATGGCAGTAAGTAAAATAGAAAAAAAAAATTCCCAACTTCGTAAACTTGTCTAATAGTGGGGGATGGGGCAGATGGACAATAAAATCAACATGAGGATGCCAGGATGGCTGTTGTGGAGTGAATGAGGGTGAGAGTAGCATGTGAGAAAGCTAGACAGACAGTAGGGAGTGCGTGTGTGGCGGGGGGAGAGCATGGTATAAGACCAAGTCAGCTTTGTAAGGATTTTGCCTTGACTCTGAGAGAGATGAAAAGCCATCAGATAGCTCTGAACAAAGGATGATATAATCTGACATATTTTTAAAGGATCAAGAAAAGTCAACTTGGTGTTAAAACTGAGAGCTAAAGTGTTCATCTCGTCCAGTTATAAGCAGCAAAGAGAAGCACCTCTACCCAGAGCAAGAATCAAAGAAACATGTTTCTGCATGACTCACAGAGAAAAAGCTGTCTGAATAGTACTCTGAAGGGAATGGCTTCGGAGCTTACCTGCCACAGTACCAACAATATCATTTGTCTTCTCACTCATTTCCCCCCCCCATTTTATTGGAATATAGTTGACATATTACATTGCATTGGCTTAAGGTGCACAACATAATGATTTATGTATATATTGCAAAATGATTAACACAATAAGCTTAGTTAATATCTATTACCTCATATAGTTACAAAATTTTTTTCTTATAATGAGAACTCTTAAGATTTACTTTCTTAGCGAGTTTTAAATATACGATACAGTATTGTTCACTGTAGTCATACTCATTTTTGAAGATAAATGTTAAGGGCCAAGAGTAGTAGCCTAGAAGATGAGCATTGCCCAATCTTAGCCTCAATTGGAGGACCATTTTAGAGGCCAGAGCTCTCTATCAGGGTTTCTAGGTGCATGAAGAGACTAATGACGAGTCAGAATTTGTCTGAGGTATGAAGACTGCTCTGCAAAATCCCCTTGCAGCAGCTGGGGCCCAGCCATGCAGGAGTGAGGGGCAAGAGGATACCATGTATCCAAAAGGATCTCTCAGGCTATTTCTTTCTGCCCTCCAATAAGCAAGTGATCCTTCCTCTTCATGCTCAAATACTAAAATAGAAGTCTTAAGAACCTAACCAGACACCTTTGTTAGCTGTCTTGGACTTCTTTTTGTCATGCTTTCTCTTCACCAATCTCAACTAGTCCCTGAATTTACCCCATAACTGCTGCCTTTGTGTCTGTTTTTAACATTCTCTGCTAATCAAAGAGAAATCTGTATTTCTATCTCTCTGGGTTTCTTTAGAATCAGCAAGAGTCCAAGTCTCTGTGTATCTGCCTCACATCTATCAGAGACACTGTTTTCACCCATGCAGCTGGACTTTTCATTGGGAAACACTCCTCCCTGAGGGTGGGTGGGGCTGACCTCCACCTCCTTAAGGAATGGTCAGGCCTGGCCAATCAGAATCACAGTGATGGACTCTGGTATAAGCCGGGCCCATGCAGGTCACCACTGGGATATTTGCAGATATTATTTGGAAAATAATATCTTTGTTCTTACTAAGACTGTTAAAGTGATGAGGTGGAAGCCTGGAACTAAGGATCAGCCCCAACTCAGAGGAAGTCTGCGGGTGAACAGGTTTTCACAAAAGAAAATGGAGCTAAGGTGTGAAGAGGTACAGCTTCATGGCCACTTCATTAGAACACCTGGGCCTAGCCAAGGCAGAAGCTAATGCTGCCCTGGACTCTTTAGGTACAGGACTTGTGTGTTTCCTTTGGCTACTGTAACAAATTATCACAAACTTGGTAAACTTAAAATAGCACATATTTATTCTCTCATAGTTCTGGAGGTCAGAAGTCTAAAATCAAAGTGTCATTAGAGTTGTGTTTCTTCTGAAAACTTCAAAGGAGAATCTGCTTCATTGTCTTAAGGCCACCTGAATCCCTTGGCCCTTGACCCCTTCCTCACATTATTCCACCCTTTTGATTCCATCTTCTTATTTCCTAATTCTGTAGTCAAATCTCTTTCCCTTATAAGGACCCTTGTGGTTAAATTGGGCCTACTCAGCTAACCCAAGATCATCTACTCATCCCAAAATCCTTAATTAAATAAAAACTGCAAAGCCCGCCTTACCATTTAAAACAACATATTCATGGGTCCTGGGAATTAGGAGTCAATATATTCCCTTTTGTGTTTGAGCCAGTTTAGGCTAAGAATCTGTCACTTACAATGGAAAGTGTCCATATACATATCCCGAAATCCGCAACATCATCTTACTTCTGGGGAACACAGAAACCCTAGTATACAGTTTATTCAATCACAGCTCTAATTTCTGTGTACCACTTCAGTATTTTAAATTTCTATTTACAGTACAGACTGGAGATGAAGAAAGCAGATTTTGGATTCAGACAGCTCGGGTCTACATTCTTACCTTCCCACTTACTAGTTAAACCTTTTAAACTATCATTCTTTTGATCTGAAATCACCTGCTTCAGATGGCAATTCTAAAAATTAAATGAATGCACTGTGCTAGCAGTACAAGGTCAGTGCTCAATAAACAATGCTCTTTCCACTAGAATTGCAGACATGACTCCTTCCATCTGTCATTGTACAAATTTTATATACAATGTATCTAAATTAATTGCTAATTTTTATTTAGCCCCTTTAGAAAAGCTTCAGGCTCACAGAATGAACTTCAGTGGAACTTTACACCAATGTCTTCATTTTAAAGGTGGTATTCTCAAACAGGTCCACAGAAAAGACAATAGAACCAAATTTTTGCAAGTTGGCCATGCAGGCTGGCAATGGGCAGTCATCTATGACGGTTATGCTGTGTATCTCATGGAAGTTGATGTTTCTGTGTATTTTATACCCCAGGCTAAGTAGAGGAAACATGACAGGAATTTCCTAGAGACAGGTCAATTGATGCTGAAGTTTTACCTGGACACCTGCCTATCCCAGCATTCAACCCACCCACTATCTCCTCACCCCACTCTGAAGAATTTCTTTGTAATTTATCCCTATACATTTAAGAATATATATATACACATTTAATTCTTTCATACAATTAATCAAAATATACTTGTGGAAGACATTTTCACTTCTACCTACCCAGCTAGTAAATCCTATATTATTTATTGAGATAGAGAGCAGAAAACTCTTCATCTCATGGAAGACATCATCAGGTTGGTCTCTCTCTTCTCAGCTTCAGGTTGGTCTAAACCACCATGGTAATTCCTTCCCTCTTTGCTAGCAACTGTCCTAGTCATGGGCATGTTAACAAGATCTACTGGGAAGTCTGCTGGGAAGAATCTTTCTCTTTGCTGATAAAATAGAGCCTCAAGAAGAGAAAGTCTTTTTGTTTCCCTGCCTTTCTACTTGGGATATAAGGCTGATGCTTGGAGAAGTGACAACCATTTTCCCCCATGAAGGCCAAAAATAATCTTAGAGACACTGAACCTCACTGAACTGCCAAACCAACTTCTTGTCATGTGATATATTTAAGTATCTTTACTATTTAAGTCACTATTAGTTAAACATTTTGTTACTTGCAGTTGAATGCATTCTAAATGATCTACCACTTAACTCTTCATTTTCTAGTTAGACTGTTAAAATTAACCCTCTTTATGCCTGCCTTAAATACTGTATATATAAATATGATGGCTACATTAGTCTTCTTATTGAACAACTTTTTAAATAAAGTGTTAAGAATCCCTATTAGTAGTTATGTACCCTTGGATGCCTAGTTCCTCCAGCAAGTTGATCAAACAAGGTCTTTATCTTCCTTAAGTAGACTATTGAGTGCATTGTTGGATTCTCATCACCCAAATATTGCAGTACTTGACTACCTCCTTCCCTTTTCCCTGTTTTGTCCATGCAGCAAGGTGTCTTGACCACAGTTTGCTATGTAAAAATATAAAGAAGGCAAGAAAAAAATCCTAGAATTTCCAGCGGTGAAATAAGAGGAAAACCCCAGGATGGAGCTGATTTCAAGAAAAAGTGAGAGAAATAGAAACAGGGGCCATATTTCCCATGGACATTGCTATTTAAAAATGGCAGTTTAATCACAGTTTCCAGTTTAGACTGTAACAAACAGATGACTTTTTTTTCTTTTTTACTATGGCCTCACATCTGATAAGAAAACTAAACATCTGAATATAAGTTTGTCAAGGAAAAATTAAAAATATTACATAGGTCTCATTGGATGAGAAGAAATAGTTGACCTAAGACTTCAACATTTTACAGTTTTCCCAACTATAAAAGGCACATCTATAAAAAGTGTTACATGCCTGATAATACCTAAGATTAAAACCTAAAATGCTTAATTGAGCATCAGCTCACAAACAAGAGAGTCTGGTGGGACTGCAGCTGGAAATCAAATGTTTCACAAAGAGGAAATTTCTAAAAACATGACCACAGGCTCTCAAATGCAGATGCAGGTAACCACCAAAAAAACAGGTTTGTAGTCTGTGTCTCAAAAGGCCTCACAAAATGGAACTTGTTCCCTTGGTGAATTTACTAGCCTCCGAGGGCTGACCCCTTCGTCTTAAAGGCTCAGAAAGCCGACTTTTTAAGTACAAAAAGATCAGTGGATCTTTCCTTCTGTCAGATGTGGAATTGCATTACTAAAGCTCATGAGACTTGTTATAAAACTGGAATATCAACATATTAATAAAAAATAATAAATGACAGCCATAGGAACTTTAAATTTTCTCCCAATTAATCCCAGTTTCTTTGTAGAGCCCTATGTACAAGGGGGAGGGGGATCAAATCTATTTTATCTGAAAGTTTAATGAAATCAAAAGGCAGTAGATTTGTAGGAGTAGCAATGAGATAACCTGACATAGCTAATGTTCTCTGAAGATGGCCTTACCAATAAACCGAAGTCAACTGGCTCTACTTCCCTCAACCATCTCCACGAAGGATGCTCTTTTCAGTAGGACCAGAATACTCCAAGTTGGTTGGCAATGCTTTTTTCCTCTGAGCAGAGTCTGGATGTCCATTGCCTCCAAGAGTCTTCTTTCTCTCTGCTTTTGTGGTCATATTAAAATCCCTGTTGACCAACAAGTTTTTTCAACTAGATATGTTTATTATTCATTCAACCAAATTGCTGAGATGTCTTATAGCTTAGAAGCCATCCTCTTTTCCAGTTGTTAAGACCCAGTATGTACCAATTCGGGGGCTTAGATCTCAGAATAGAATCTGGTTACCCTCATTACCAGGCTCGTGGCTAATGTCCTACAAGAGCATCCAAGTGATTTCTATAAACTCCTCACTGGACCATGAGTTCTACATTGGATCAGCAACTCATTACCAACATGATTGCTTTCCTACGTATACATTCACTCATTCTTTCATTCTTTCATTCATTCATTTATTCAATAGATATTCATTAGATAGTTACTATGTTCCAGGCATTGTTCAAAGCACTAAAAATACAGCAGGAAACAAAACAAATAAAAATCCTTGTCCTTGTAGAACTCACATTCTATCAGGACACAAATAGTATGTAAAAATGTATAATATGAATATAATGCAAACCTAGTAACCAAAATTTTAATATGTATAAAACCAGCAGAGATGAGTACCTATGTGCACCAAAAAAAAAAATGTACAAAAATGTTTATAATGGCATTATTCATAACAGAGAAAAAGACTGGAAACAACCCAAAGTCCATCAATAATAGAATAAATAAGGAAATTATACTATATTGTTACAATAGAATTCTATACACAATGAGAGGAAATTAATTACTGCTACATTGAATGGTATAGATAAATTTCCCCCAAAATTATATTAAGTAAAAAAAGCAGACATGAAAAAATATACTCTGTGATTTCAATTCTATCACATTTAAAAACAGACAAAATTAATTTAGGGAGTAGAAGTAAGAATAGTGGTTCCTTGGAGGAGACATGTAAGGGGACTACTGAGAAGCTGGTATTGTTACATCAGTGTGTTTAACTTATTATAAACCATCAAGCTGTATATTTATGAATTATGCAATTGTCAGGATGTATGTTAACTTCAATTAATAAGAATCATTTAAAAATTACTTATTCACAAATTGTTTGGTATTATAACTTGAAATAAACTGAATTATTATATAATGTTTTCACTTAACAGATTTTAATTGAGTACCTACTATGTGCCAGGAACCATGAAGATACAAGAGCTAATGTGCAGCATATGGCACTCCCCTCATGCATATTTCCTTTACAGTCAAATGGGGGACAGTATATAAAAAATAAATGCAGAGTAGATGTGTAGAGAAGAAAAAAAGGAAACCAAAACAATGAGAGAAATAATCGAGTCTTAGAGGCAGCCTCAACATCCTGTAAGTTATATATATTGCATGTGAAAAGAAATATTCAAATGATATATTTGACTATCACAGATATGCTGAAACACATTGCACTGATAACTAATAAATAGCAATGTGCTTCATAAATGTTGATGTGGTTACATGTAATACATTTTCATTTAAAAATTTTATTGCTAAATAATTTAACAATTTAAAACTGCATGTATAGATCACAATTTTGTCAAAGTTGCAAAAAAAATCTTTCTATTGAAAAATTAATTTCTTCAAATAATTCTTTCCTTCTTGGTTTTCAGAATATTAAAATAAAAATACCAGAGTATGAGTAATTATCTTCCATGCTTCTATGGGAACCGTACCACTCAACCACTTAGATCTCTTCCATCTCCTATTCTTCCACAGCTCACTTACTCAGGCACTGGAGTCCAGCTGACCCAGACTCACATTGTAACTGCACCACAGCTATGTGCTAAGCTAGACAGAGAGTTAGGAAAGAAAAATTACCCAGAGAATTTCAGTTCAACAATCAAGAGCTCAAGCTCCAGAAACCAAGTCTGGTTTTATTTTATTTTATTAATTAATGAATGAATTTTTTATGATGACATTGGTAAATAAAATCCAGTAAGTTTCAGCTGAACATTTTAACAGTGAGGCATATATATTTACATACACATATACACACACAGACACACACACACACATATATTTACATTGTGTGTTCACCTTCTATAGTTAGATTTCTTTCTGTCACCACATATTTGACCCCCTCTACTCCATCTACCTCCTCTCACTCTGCTCCCTCCTACCCTCTGGTAAGTCTGGTTTTAAACCTCAGCTCTGCCACCTTTTATGCAACCTTAGGCAAGGTTAATCTGTCTGTTCCCCACTTTCCTCCTCTACAAATGGGGATAATAAAAATAGCACCATCTTCATAGAGTTAAATGGAAAAAATGACACGAAAAGCATAGCATAGTACTTGGCATATCATGGGTTCTTTTCCTCTTCCATGCAATTCTCTGCCATCTGAAATTACACCTCTTCTCTCAACTCCTAAAGTTTTCAATCCATGCCATTTGGAGGCAAAAACAAAGTCTTTTCTGTTTTCAACAGCTCAATGGAAAGATTGAGTGTGTTGGTCAAGTAACCCTCAGCTGCAACAGAATTCTAACTCAAGATAGTCTAAGCAAAAAGGTATTTAGTTATAACTGTAAAAGCTAGGGGGAATGGCAGGATCAAGGGACTCAACATGCCAGCAGACTTCTTTCTCCCCCCACCCCCTCTGTGTGTGTGTGTGTGTGTGTGTGTGTGTGTGTGTGTGCGCCTACTTCTGTAAGCCTTATTTTCCTGCACATTCTCTCTATGCTATGTCAAAAATGGCCATCACCAATTCTAGGCTTACCTGTTTACCAATGCCAGAGGAAAGAGTGTCTCTTTTCCAACAGTTTCATCAAAAGTCCCAGGTATGTCTCTCATTGGACAAAAGTGGGTCACATGCCTATGCTTGAACCAATCATTGTGGCAAAGTGCATGAAATCGCCCTTATAGCTGAGGTGGTGAATTGAATTCACCACCTCATAATGCAAATTAGAACAGGAGTGGTTCCTCAAGTGAAACTGAAATTACCACACTGTCTATACCAGGTAACTTTTCCCAAAAAAAAATTCTCTGGCCCATTCCCCAAATCAATCATTCCTGTAATAGGAAGATTTCAAGGAAGGGTTCACATTAATTAAGTAGAATCACGGAATATAGGACAATAGAGCTGAGAAGTCATTATGCACAACCCCCTCATCATGCAGATGAGAAAGCTGAGTCTCAGAGAAGAGTAGGGACTCACCCAAGACCACACAGTTGATAAGTGACAGAGGCAGGAGAAAATAAAAATTTCTGGGTTCCTAGTCCAGTGTATTGTTTTCTGTTTTTATTTTTCCCTTATTCAAGTTTATGTGGCTAATGTTTGCCTGAATCATCGATTCTAGAAGAGCCTATCTTGATATAAACAGACTATAGTTGATACTCAACAGCAACATACAGTTGAATAATCCCTGTATACCCTCAACTAGGGATGAAGAGCATCCCATATGAAAACCTAACGCACACCCCTCAATGCCCAGTATAAAGCACTCATAGATTTCACCAAGGATTGTGACAAGGGAGATGTGAGACTTCAATGAAGTTCATTGGTTACTATCATATCCTAATTGAGAAACAAAATGATTTGCTTTTGTGAGCATCATGAGAGTAACAAAAGAGGATTCTTTGAATTTTTCATCCTATGTCCTATCTGACCAATGGTATTATGAAGGCCACCTGAAATAGAAAGGAACTTTAATTTCTCATCTGATTATGCTTAGGATAAGATGGACTTCAGGTAACCTTGAAATTAGACCTTATTTACATTTAACATATATGAATTCAACCATGTATACTCAACACAGAGAGAGGGAGGGGAAAATTAAGCAGTGTGGATGATTCTATAGTTTTTCACTAAATGAATGCCTGGCTCCACATTGACTGTGAGAGGGGAGATATAAATCTGTAAGTAATGCCTTTATCTGAAGCTCAACCAGAGACAACACAATTAAATTTAATGCTGGCAGGAAAGCTGACTGGGTTGGACTTATCAAGAAATATGATGGCTCACCTCCAGAGGAATTTGGAGGTAATTTTGGCTATGTGAGGTATTCACCTTAAGTGCTGACACTGAAAGCTCTAAGATGTGATGGCACTACGTAAAATGGACAGCACAGAAAATGTCACAAGCAGTATATTTAGCTGATAATAAGAATATCTAACACTTTATAGCACTGTTCTAAGCATTTTTACCTCTATTCACTCATTTAATCCTCAAAAACAACCCTAATAAGTAGGAAGGTAGATGTTTTTGTGATCCCCAGATTATAGATGAAGGAAATAAGACCTGCAGAAGGCTACACAGCTAATAAGTGACAGGAACCAGGGTATTAAGATACAAATGTGTGTCTTGTTTTCCCTGCTGCAAGTTAGATTTCTCTTACAAACTCAGAAAAGTAGCCGTCTTTGTATAACATTGCCTTGAGTGTGTTTTTGTAGGCCAGAGCCAAAAGTAGGCTTGTTAGGCAGAAAAGATAACGTTTTTCCTAGCTATTTTTTTAAAAAGCTTTTCCTCTCTGAGGGATGTTACGGTAGGTTATACTGGACAGAAAGAAGAGAAAATTGCTTAGACTTCTACAAGCACTTGAATTGAGGAGAAGTAAATATATTTATTTAATAAGATGTCAAGGACAAAGTCCTCTGGGTTGGTCCATGCCTTGTGGTTGTCAGTGGCTGGTATGGTAATGGAACAGTTTGAGCTTTAGCGCTGAATACCACAGTGCCATGCCTAAGCTTGGCATAGAAGCCTTGGGATTTTGCTTTCAAGTGAGCATTAGGGCTGGGACAATGAGCATGTAAGTGGCAACCTATGTAAACCAGAGACAAGTGGACCCTTCCCCAAAAATATTGCCCTGAAAAGACATCCTAAACGTTTGTATGATTTTAAGAGATAGGGTTGAATATAGAAGTAGCTCAGGTAAGGACAAAGATTGAATTTTCTGCTATTGTAGATTAACCTTGATTTAGAGAACTAAAAGAATGTGGCATTTCTTGCCCCTGTGGTGGTGTGGAATAAATATATCCCTACTACACAGATAAGGGGTGAATTCCTGAGAGAAGAGACCAGAGCTGACCTTAGTAAGAAAACAGTGGAATGAAGGTCTTGGGGAGGTAAAAAAGGTGATGAAACAAATTAGGCCTCCATAGAGATAACATTCCTGAACAAGGCAAGATAAGGGAACAAAGGCATATCCTTAGCTGACTAGAGATAGGAGAACAAAGAAGAGACCACTGTGGGTGACCTCCAAAAAGGGTGGCAGGCAGGAGGGAGGAGGGGAGCTACATGATGGGAGGGAGGGAGGAGAAACTTGAAGGAAAATTGCTTATACATGTATAATCGTGTGTTTTAAACTGCCCTGCTTGGTGTGGCCTTTTCCCCACCACTGGAGGAGTGAGTGAAAAGAGGGATTTTTGTTTCATGAGCCCGTTCAATACCAAGGTAGTCTCACGTCTCTGGAGATGACTATAGGTGGCAAGACTGACTATGACATATAATTGCTGTCATAATATGCATGATGCATGCCAGGATGGGAAGACAACAGGAGAGTTGGTAGAGAGGGTGAGTGAGGCAGAGCTGTCTAGTGGAGGAACCGATAGGCTCAGGGGGCCTAGCACCCCAAGGAGAGACCCACAGCCTTAAGGGGCAGCACATCCCTGCTGTGGTTTGAACAGAATTCATCAGGAGATGCCAGTTTGATATCAGAGAAGAGGAGCGTAGAGACCCCAGGCTCAGTCCCAGTCCTTAGGTTAACTGGCAGGAGAAACAGGCAAACCATAATAAATGAGAAGAGAAAGAATAGAACCCAGTACTTCCATAAAACCAGTGGAGAATGAAACATGAAGGGAGCTGGCTCTCAGAGGCCTTCCAGTACCCATAACTAATCTAGGTGTACTGGAAACTGGGCCTTATGGACATCACCTAATTCTAAGCTCCCCAATGTGTGTATGATAGGGGAGAGGGTGATGGTGAGCTGGAGCAGGGCCAATAAGCCTGGGCTCAGGATCAGTGTTCCTAAATTCAAATCCCCACTCCACCATTCACAGCTTGCCTGTGAAATAATAGACTAGTCAGCTAAATTCTACCTACTTCACTTACCTCATATGTGAATGAAGCTAATTAATACTGCCTACTTCATAGAGTTACTATTTAAACTAATTGGACTAATTCATTCAGGTAAGGTCCTTAATATATGGGGCAACCATAAATCCTACTTTGTATGACACAGTTTAGGCCTGTTACCAGATATAATTATTAGTAGAGCTCCCTTTTCTGTGAAAGTGTCCTGGTTTGATTTCTGCTTCTGGCAAGATAAAGTAATATGAAACAGAGTTACCCACCTGTCTGAAACAACTTTTTTAAATGAAAAAAATATACATATCAATAAATCTCAAGCAATTGGACTTCAGAAAACAAAGCAATGATCTCTGAGATGGACCCACTGACTACCCTAGCTTACTGCCTGGAGAAAGTTTCTAGGTCATAAGGAAGGGAGATGGAGCTAAAAGTCCAGGAAAGCCAAGGCAACTAGAGTTCTCTGGGTCAACTGCTAGAGAGAAGGAGGCAGAGAGAGAATTCAGGAGGAATGTAGAGTCTACCTCAAGTACTGATCAATGCATATGTGAGAAAACAACACCAAGCACAGGGAAAGAAACACCCGAAAGGATTCAACAATATCTTCTATTAGTGGCTCTTCCCAACACCTGGAATAAAGATCTCATAATTCATGGGGCATAAGTTAGATTACTGAGTAGGGTCTTGCCTCTGTAGCAGGGAAAAATTAATTCTAGATTAAATGCTGCTCTCACAAAATTTAAAAGCAAGATCTACTTGGATTAAACTGTATCCTAGTAATTTACTAAGTTCCAGAAAACTCTCAAGAATATTTATAGAAATAAAAACTATTATCAACCTAGAATTCTTTATCTAGCAAAAAATGTCTTTCAGAAACGAAGGCAAAATAAAGACTTTTGGACACAAAATCTGAAAGAATTTTTAACCAACAGACCCACAAGTCAACAAATATTAAAGAAGGTACCTAAAGCAAAGGAAAATTTATTCCAGATATAAACCTGGATTTCAGAAATTATAACTGTCTGAGTAAATACAATAATTTTTATCACTTAATTCATTATTTAAATCTTTATAAAAATAATCCACTAAGATCAGATACAGTGCAAAGATATCCTCTCCTATCATTCCTTTTCAACGTTGTTATGGAAGTTCTACATAATGTAAGACAAGACAAGGAAATTCAGAGTATAAATATTGGGAAGGAAGAAATAAAACCATGTTTGTTCTCAGATCATATGATTGTCCTTATAGAAAATCTGAAAAAATTGATAGGAAAATTCCTGGAACTACTTAGCAATTACAGTGAGGTTTCAGGACACAAGGTTGATATTCAAATATCAATTGCTTTAGTATAAATCAATGATGAACAAGTGGAATTTGAAACTAAAAACACAGTACCATTTACATTAACACCCCCCAAAATGAAATACCTAGATATAGAGATAATACAATATGAACAAGGCATATAAGGAAAACTCCAAAACTCTGATAAAAGAAATTTTAAAACAACTACATAAATGGAGAGATATTTTCTGTTTATGGATAGAAAGCCTCAAAATTGTCAAGATGTCAATTCTTCCCTACTTGATTTATAGATCCAACACAATCCCAATCAAAATCCCAGCAAGCTATTTTTGTAGAAATTGACAAGCTAATTTTAAAGTTTATATAGAAAACAAAAGTTCCAGAATAGCCAACACAATATTGAAGGAGAACAAAGTTGGAGGTCTGTCACTACCCTACTTCAAGATTTACTATGAAGCTAGAGTAATCAAGACAGCGTGGTATTGGCAAAAGAATAGACAAATAGATCAATGGAACAAAATAGAGAGTCCAGAAATAGACTCCCATAAGTATAGTCAACTGATCTTTGACAAAGGTAGAAAGGCAATTCAATGGAGCAAAGATAGTGCCTTCAACAAATAGTGCTGAAACAACTGGATAGCCACATGCAGAAAAATTAATCTAGACACAGAACTTACACCTTTCATGAAATTAACTCCAAATATATCACAGACATGAATGAACATTACAAAACTATAAATCTCCTAGAAGGTAACATAAAAAACCTAGAAAACCTGAGGTATAGTGATGAATTTTTAGATACAACACCAAACACCTAATCAATAAAATAAATATTTGATAAGCTGGACTTCATTAAAATTTAAAACTTCTGCTCTGTGAAAGATAATGTCAAGAGAATGAGAAGAAAAGACACAGACTGGGAGAAAATATTTGCAAAACACATCTGGTAAAGGACTATTATCCAAAATATATAAAGAACTCTTGAAATTCAACAATAAGAAAACAAACAACTTGATTAAAAAATGAGCCGAAGACCTTAACCAACACCATGACAAAGAAGATATACAGATGTTAAATAAGCATATTGAAAGATATTCCATATCATATGTCATCAGGAAAATGCAAATTAAAACAACGAGATATCACTATGCACCTATTAGAATGACCAAAATCCAGAACCCAGACAATATCAAATGCTGAGGAGAATGTGAAGCAACAGTTCTCATTTATTGCTGGTGAGAATGAAAGATGGTATACCACTTTGGAAGATAGTTTGGTACTTTCTGACAAAACTAAACATACTATTACAACATGACCTAGCAATAGTACTCCTTGATATTTATCCAAAGGAGCTGAAAAACTATGTTGAACACAAAACCTTACACACAAAATGTTTATAGCAGCTTTATTCCTAATTCCCAAAACTTGGAAGCAATCAAGATGTCCTTCAATAGGTGAATAGATAAACTGTGGTACATACAAACAATGGAATATTATTCAGCGCTAAAAAAGAAATAAGCTTTTAAACTCTGAAAAGACATGGAAGAAACTTAAATGCATATTACTAAGTAAAATAAGCCAGTCTGACAAGGTTGTATACTACATGATTCCAAATATATGACATTCTGGGAAAGACAAAACCACAGAGACAGTAAAAAGATCAGAGGTTGCCAGGATTTAGAGGAGATGGAGAAATGGATAGGCAGAGAACAGAGGATTTTTAGGGCAGTAAAACTATTCTTTATGATACCATAATGATGACACATGCTATTATGCATTCTTCCAAACCCATAGAATTTACAATACCAAGAGTGAACCATAATGTTAACTATGGACTTGGGTGATTAGAATGTGTTGGTGTAGGTTCATCAGCTGTAACAAAGGTACCACTCTGGTGGTGGAGATTGAAAATGGGCGAAATGGGGGAAAAAGAGAAAGAAAAAAATAATATATATCATACCTGCATAGTCATAAAGGCCTAGGAATGAAGCTAGGTCTGATCTGAAGATTGGCCTGGACAGTAGGTCTAGGAGTGGGGAGTTGGGGAGGCAATAAAGACTAAGAGCTTTAGTTTGGGTAGTAGAAGGAACCGGGTTAAAACCCTATCTCTGCTATTTACTAGCCATGTGATCTTGAGTAAGTGCCTAGCCTTCCTTGAGTTCTCAGATTCCTCCTCTATAAACAGTAGTAGTATATTAGCATCATTGGGTGGCAAGGAAAGGAAAGGAAAGGAAGGAAAGGAAAGGAAGGAAGGAAGGAAGGAAGGAAGGAAGGAAGGAAGGAAGGAAGGAAGGAGGAAGAGGAGGAAGAGGAAGGAGGAAGAAGGAGAAGGAGGAAGGGAGGGAGGAAGGGAGGGAGGAAAAGGGAGGGAGGGAGAAGAGAGAGATAGGGAGGGAGAGGAGAGAGATAGGGAGGGAGAGGAGAGGGAGGAAGCAAGGAAGGAAGGAAAGAAGGAAGGAAGGAAAATATAGAGCAAATGTCTGACCCAGAAGGGAATACTAAGCACTTTTGCTTTCACTGAAAGTGACCATGCACCCCTAAGGCAGTATGTGCTGCAGCCTGACACTTTAGTACCAGGCTCTCCACTAAACCCCAAGAGGATTAACAGGCTTGATTCTGTTTTCATGACAAAGCCATAACAGGAAAAAACTGTGAAGACTTTTTTTTAAATAATCTAGCTAAAGGTGTTACTTTTCCTAAGTGAGTTGCTAATGGAACTATTCCACTGGCCACAGCATGTACTGAACACAAGTGTCACAAATGTTTAGAAACAAGAATATTCCTCTATTGATGAAGATGCCCTTGTGCTTGAAGAGTAGAGCTTCTTAGGGATAAAGTGTGATGCTATGGGGACAGTAAGTAATCTGGTCACAGCAAGGAAGAGACAAACCGAACACAAGACAAATCTATTTACAGAAAGCAGCAGATGCAAGGATGAGCTGATCTTTGAAGGTCATGCTCATTGCAAAGTCCTTTTTTTAGGACTTATCTTGCCTGTAAAGTTCAAGCTATTAAAGTATAAATTTGAAAAGTTAAAAGCATAATTCTCATATAAACAATAAGCATATGCCAAGCTTTTATTTAACCTATCAGTGAGAGAACCAACAGGATGACAAAATTGGATCAGAAATCAATGCACACATACGAGGGGAACTGCTGGACAAAGATCACTAAATTAGATTCTAAACTAGTTCATGTCCTACAAGGCCATAAAAGTATAATCATCAGAGTTATTTTTCTATTGTACATAAATCATTTGTATCTCTACTAGACAACTATTTGTACCTTATGAGTTATTAGTAAATAGTAAGTCAAACAAAGTTACATTCCCCTAGAACAGAGTTCAGCAAACTAAGACACATGGGCCAAACCTGGTTTGTCTCATATTTTTGTAAATAAAGTTTTATTGGAATAGAGGCACACACATTCATTTATATATTATCTGTGCCGCTTTCAAGTGACAACAGTAGAGTTATATAACTATGACAGAGACCATATGGTTTGAAGAACTAAGCCATTTATTATTTGGCTCTTTACAGAAAAAAGTTTGCCGACTCCTACCCTAAAAATTCAAATAACCCTCAGGTGAACTTGTGAATTAGTACTCTAGTGTGACATTGAAAGAATATGCAGGTATCAAATCATCACTATGTACACTTTAAATATCTTACAATTTTATTTTTCAATTATATCTCAATAAATGAAAGGAAATGAAATGAAACAAAACAAAATACAATGTTATGCCAGGGTCTTTTGGCTTTATTTCCAAATTTCAGCTAGATAGATAGATCTATAAATAAATATAGGTAGGTAGGTAGGTAGACAGTATATATAATATATACACACATACATATTTAACGAGGCTAACTACCTTTTAGGGTAAATGCAACTTCCACTTCAATAACTATGGCTGAGGAAATCCATGAATTTTCTTGAGAAAGGGTTATGTAGGCTGCCACCATCACTATGCAAAATTAACAGAAGGGAAAGATACTGAGCAGAAAGGATAAAGTGTTCTGGAGACTCCTTTGCCCACAACTTCATTCTTTTGGTTCACCTTTTCATTGGTTAGACCCTACCCACACAGCACTAAAAATTTGATTTGACCCTATCTTTGACTGGATAACAGCTATTCCCTGAAAGATCTAGAGGACACTTGGAGGCTCTGTTTAAGTGTCTTAAATGAATGCAAAGGGGTGGGAGCTGGGAGAATATATGGATGTCCATTGTGAATTCTCACATTGCAACAAAGTAGAAATTATCTGAATTTTCAATGATAGGGCATGCTTAAATTAAAATGGCTTAAATTAAGTGATAAAATACTTAGCAGTCTTAGAAATGGAGATAATGCTAAATATTTGTCAATAAGGGAAGACATTCATTATATATTATTGAAAGAACAAAGCTAGTCTTAAATAGCATACACAATATGATTTATTGTTTTAAAAGATATAAATGTATGAAAAAATTTGGGACACATCAACTTAATAATAGTTACTATCACTGAATAGTGAATTTTTATTTTCTTCTGTGTGATCATCTGGTTTTCTTTATCCTAATTGTTCTGTGGTGTGTATGAACAACATGGATAATAAATTACATTAAGGAGCATTTTAAAAGGCTTTCCTCATAGGGAGCTATGTTATATTGCTGTTTAGAGAGGGTAACATGATTTTATTTCACAATATATGCATCTATGTTGATATAAGACTTTTTATAAGAAGAAGGTAGTATAAATACTTACCCCTGAATAATGCAACCATGTCATCATAAATCATTTAATATAAAGAGTAATTTCCCAAAGAGGACAGGCTATCACAGAGGAGCCAAAGAGAGAATGAAAGAAAGAATGAGTGTAACTGCATGCTATGATACATAGTGATGAGTCAAATTAACTCTTTTTGAACAATGTTGATACAATTAAAATTCTAATCATATGACACAAATATAAACTGGTATTTCACATAATAGCATGTAGACTAACCCATATGACTTTCTTCCTAATATGTCATATAAAATAGTAACTTTTTAAGGCTAACAAATATTGAGAACACAATAACATTCTTCTTCCTTCTCTCTCTCTCTCTCTCTCTCTCTCTCGTTCTCTCTTATTTTTCAAGTAATATCCTTGGCCTGTTCCTGGCAATATGCAATATTTGAATATGCCAGGCACTGTAAAGGTAGAAATACCATGGAAATCAATCCAATACTCCCATTTCAATCTGCTTGGATCTGCCAATCACATACAATCTGTTCCTGAGGTCAAATTATTCCACTGAAATCTGAACAATTGTTTTACTAAGAGTTTTCTGTTTTTACAAAACAAAACATAAGGTGATATGACAACCACATAGGTGTCTAATACATGTTCAATTGCATGAATTGTAAACTTGAAATATAATAAATGTGTGTTTAGGTTTTAGTTAATGGTACTTAAAAATAGGGAAAAAAATCTTTTTTCTCCTCCTTTCTCTGGAATAATAGAGAATAAGTGTAGAAATGACAGTATCCATGTCTATTCTTTTTCCTTCTCCGTAAAGAGTACAATGCAATGAAGAAAAGATTATAGAAAGAGGGGAGGTAAATTTTATTAAATATGAATACTGACAACTTTCTCATTTTTCATGAGAAGCAGCGTTGGATAGGACATATAGGACAAAAAATAGGTTTGAGTCAGACAAAAGTTAATAGGGAAGAAGAATTTTACTAAATTCTGATTTCATAAGAAACATACTTATATCAAGAAGTTATAGTATTTAGATAAACAAAGGAGAGAGAGCTAAATGCATGTACAATTAAAGAAATTTTAGACGATTTATATTTTTAAATGCTAGTTGATTTATTCATGTTGCTATGTTAATGCATTTAAAATGAAACTTGACAAGGCAATTGGGAATGTGCCCTAAGGAATCATTCCACAGTAGAAATTTGTGACCAAAGAGGCCTTTTTTTCAACTGACATTAGTTTTTCAATGAATTAATTGCAAGTTTCAGGAATTATGAGATTTCCTAAGTTATTTGTATTAGGAAATGAACGGGAAAATGTAATTATTTTTCCCCTCAAATAATATTTGAGGTCTGAAAAGAAGCTATGAGCTATGTCATATTTCTTGTATCTTTCTGACAGTTTGTAATTACTTTTAATGCTGCTGTTCTCTAAATTATTAATGCTAATCTGTCATGACAGGGGCTGGAGAGAACCAGTAATTATATGCCTTTTTATATGGTTTTAAATAAATGTCTTAATCACAAGAAAATAGAAGAGTAGCTACTTTAAAGAAATAAACTTGGACCTTTTTCAGGGTTCTCCCCATCCTTAAAATAAAATAAATGCACATTAATAACAGTTTAGGCAAGAAGACGATCTATACAATAATTTCTGAAAGTGACATCATGCGATGACACCCAGTGATTCAGAGACTCACAAAATTGTAAGGAGTCTTAAAAGCTCATTGACTGCAACTTGCCTACCAATGCCTGAACCATCTCTATTAATCATGGCCAACAGCTACCTGTTCTCTGCTTGAATATTTCAGAATGAAAGGGAACTCACTTCCTCCAAAAGAATCCCTTTCTTATTTTGAGTCAAGATCTTGCTTCCTACAAATTCTACCTATTGGTCTTAGTTTTGTGTTTTAGTAGCACGTAAAACAGGCAGGTCTTCTCACCCAATACATACTTGACAACTCCTCAAATATTTGAATATATCCTTGGTATTCTTTTTGGGTCTTATTTCCAGGCTATGTACACAAAGTTCCTTTAATAACCTTGATGAGATTAGGGGCCTCTGTTTTATTCATCCTTTTATCTCTAGCATCCAACATGCCAAAGCTAATAAATAATAGTTAAAAGAATAAATGTAAGACTATTCATTATCTCTAGTTTTCTAAATTTTTTTCATTTCCAAGGACTAACAAATTTGACTACTCTTTTCTGATCTTTAGCCAATCATACCAAAACTCTTATGTTAGATGATCTCACCTCAACTTACCAAAGAACAAGAGACCCTTCCCCCAATTTCTTCCTTCTCTATGTTTATACCATTCTTAATTTATTTTGTTGCAAAGAAAAAAGCCTCATTTCTCTCAGAAACTAATGCCACCATTGTAATTTTTCCCCCTTCTGCTCCTCCATCAGTTATATTTCTAAACTATCTTTAATGTCTCCACAGACACTCCTTCAATTAATCAATATTCTTGAGCTGCCTTTCTAAAACTAAACTTTACCTCCATCTTGCCTTCCCCTCAAAACTGCCATCTTTTTTTTTATCACTGTCAACATCTATAATCATTTTCTACAGATATATTTCATGCCTCTTTTATAAAATTATCAAAATTTCATGGCTAATTAAAAAACATACACAGGTGAGAAATGGAAAGTGCCACCTAAAGACTTATATGTGGTAAAAATGATTAGTGAGAAGGGATTACTAATAATGAGGCATCAATCAGATGAACTCAGAGACAAACTGAAGGACAGGACCAAATTCTATTGTTTAATAAACAAATGTTAACTTTTATTGTTTGACATCAACTCATACCTATGCAGACATTAGAACAATGCTTATCTATCCATGAATATGTTTTTATAAAAACACACAGGCTAAAGTTTGATGGTCTAAATTCTGTGGCAAAAATCATTTAAAAGCATGCCTTTCTCATTTTAAAATTCATTGTCAAAATTAAATAATATCACATCCATATCTAACTTTAATTTTCAGCTTGGGTTAATAAGATCAGAATTCAAACCTCTAGAATACATTATTATGTTTGCTGGTTATTAATTTCTCTTAACACCTCTTTACATTTTACATTCCTCCATGGATCACCATTTCCTCACGGTCTATAAAACAAGATCATGGGAGCGGGATTCTTTAGGGTGAGAGGTTACATTAAGGGATCAGAACCATGCAGAACATTTGACAATAATTAAAACTATAAAGCTTTTAGTAAGCACTAGGCTAATTACTGTATGCATTGTTTCCTTGAGTCCTAGAAAATACAGTATTGCCTTCCTTTTACAGATGAGGAAACTGAAGGTCAAAGAGGTTAAGTAATGTGCCTGAGGCTACAAAATCAGTAAGGGGCAAAGTTGTGATTCAAATAACACTAAATTCAAATTAATGCTCTTAACCAGAGCATCATTTCACTCTTTTGTATTTTTTAAATTCTTTCCCTTGTGTTAAGAATAGGGACATGGAAGTGCAGAAGGGTGAGTGGTTTATGCAAACTCACATTCACTGTTAATTGCAAGAACCTAGATCACCCACCATGTCACACAGCAGCAACTTGGGAAAAAGATAGTTTCTAATCATCCCAGCTTCTTTCTCAAGATCCACTTTTCCCTGGAAACCAAAGTTTGAATGATAGGAGAGAAAAGGGTGAGAGCTTGAATCCCCAGTTATTTGCCTACATCCTTCAGCTCTGCCCTCGTCGTGTGAACCCACATTTAAGTAGAGAAGAAGAAAACAAAAACCTGTGTTGCTTCAGTTGTTTTTCATATGAGTATAGCTTTCGCAGCAGCCTCTGTACTTGGGAAACACAGCAATGGCAGACAAAATGCAAGATCCTCTTGGTAATAGGAGTCATTGGGGGCCCCTTGCCTAACAAATACTGAATTCTTTCCCTACCTACAGCAAAAAATAAAATTAAAATCTACAAAGCAAAAACCACCACCAAAGCCACAGAGAACTTTTGCTGATTTGCACAAGAAGACATTTTGCGTAACACATTTGCATTTGAAAGTACCAACACTTCCTAAATGTGCAGCGTAGGCATAGATCTGTGCAGTAGCAATTAGGAACAGAAATAACTAGTGCAACTGAATTAGAGTTGATGAGGTTTTGGTGTTCAAGGCAGCCGTTTCCTTTATATGACTAATCCCTTCACATTCTTGGGGTTTCAGATTAGTTGTTGCTTTTTCAAAAGTTTTCCCAGACCCCCAGAGTCTAGGCTATGTCCTCATCTGATGAATTTCATCTTGTATTTCTCCTTCTCATAGCATTTGTTGTCTAAAAACAGTATTATCAGTTTACTTCTCAGTCTCTTCCACTAGACTACAGGCTTTTGTGAGAGCTGGGACCATGTCCTATACACTGTACTATTATTAGTATGTCTTCCAATGTCCAGGAACAGTAGTTGCTTCATAAATGCTTTTGAGTGGATTGAGAATTAATAAGCAGAGATTGAAAATGGAACAATTCCTTATAAAACTAAAAAATCTACCGAACTTTGATATCAGCTCCAATTGTAGAATGTCACAAGACCAGGATGTAGTGTGGTAAGTAGTGGTTATATATGTAAATGTGAAAAAGGAAAATAACAGGTCCAGACCATAATGACATCATCATGCTCATTTCTGGTTAATAACTCTAATCAAACTCTATGGAGGCATTGGTAATTGCATAACAACTGTGAACTGGTATACACCTGACTTATCAGCATTATTTATCCATCTACCCATCTGTCCGTAAATCTCTCTAGCTATTCATTATCTAACTAGTTGTGCATCTATTTGTTTAGCCTGTCTAGCTATTTATTCATGTATTCATCCATCCACCCACACCCATCCATCCATCTATCCATCCATCCATCCATTCATCCATCCATGATAGGTAAAATCCTAAAAATATCCCCCAAGATTTCTATTCCCTGGTTATTCAATCAAACACAAATCTAGATACTCTGTAAAGGAAATTTGAAGATATAATTAAGGTTCTAATGAGTTGTCCTTAAAATAGGGAGAGTAGTCTGGATTGTCCTGGTGGGCCCAATGTAATACCATGAGCCTTTAAAAGCAGAAGAGGAAACAGAAGAAATGAGATGGGAAGGAAAGCAAGAGAGATTCCAAGAATAAGAGAGACTTGACCCACCCTTGCGTGCTGGGAACCACAGTCTTATAACCATGAGAAACTGAATTCAGCCAATAACTGAATGAACTTGGAAGGGGATTCAGCCCTAGTGCCTCCAGCATAGGACACAGCCTGACTTTGGACTCATGAAACCAGGGGCAGAGAAGCCAATCTAGGTCATTAGACTTCTGACCGAAAGAAATATAAGATAAAAATTCATAGTGTTTTAAGCCACTAAATTTATGGTAACGTTAAAACAACAACAATAGAAACCAGCATACCATATATAAATGAATTAACTACCTATTTAACTATTATCTATTTAAGTAGTTATTTATTTATCCATCCATCCCTCCATCCATCTATCTTTGTTACCTGACTGGCTCAGTTTCCTTCATCAGGGCATAGTTCATTTATCTCTATGAACAGGTTTCATTTTGCTCTCAATGAACTTTCTTTTCTCTTTATAAAGACATGATTCCAAACAACTCTTTCAACTATTTTTAGGAGATATCCAAAGCAGGAAACTGTCACTTATATTCACTATTCTGGCACAAAGAAGCATTATATCTTAGAGAATGGTATCAGCACAGGGACAAGGGGTCTGTTGGGATATGTTACCTCTCAAAGCAACACTTAGGCAATATTTCTTTATAAAAGATATTGTGCTGTCCTTCTAAGATCACATACCAGAACTGAAATGGCCATATAAATCCAACCTTGTAAAGAAAAGTCCATTTTAACTATTAAAGCCCCTAGAAATATGTCTTATAGCATATTACTTGACACACTTGACACAATATTAGCTATGAGGATTTTATGTCAATATACACATGTATGCACATGTGTATATTAAAATATATATAATTTTTGAGTCCTTGTCATGTTAGGCAACAGACATACATATTTTTACCTGTATTTCCTTCCATAATTTTTACAACTCTATAAAATATGTTCTGCTATTATCTGCATGTTATGCATGAGAGGTTAAGAAACTTACCCAACGTCACATAGCTCAACATAATAAAATTGAGATGTAAACCCAAGACTTGTTCTTTCAACTAACTGCAGCACATTTTGTTCTTATTAGGGTAAGAATTGCTGGGGTATGAGGAAAGGAGCATCCTTGATCCTTGGATAAATTGTGTCACATCCCTGGCCTTCACTGTAAAATAAGGGAGATGGGCCATGTGCTCCCTCAGGCTCCACCGGATCTAATGGTCTGCAGTTTCTTGGAGCTGCCCCTCTGGCTGGGTTCCTCTTTAACCACAATATGGAAGATGGATGCTAGGTAGTATGTATCATCATTGTCTTTCTCTTTTCCACACTAACTTCCTGGTGTCATGCATATCATTGTCCTTCTGTTTTTCTAAAGAATATCTTACACCCCATTTAGTCACCCTTGATGATGCCCTTCTTTCCAAAGGTACAGTGAGAGAAGCAGCTTTCAAGGTGATTTCCCTGCACCAAGGACATGTCAAGCTCTAGAGAGCACTCAGCTAGCATCCTGTTCTGCAGCAAGTAGATGCAATGAGGCCAATATCAACAGCAGAAATAATACCTTTCAGACTAGTGAAAGGTAGAGGGTTGACCAGTTCTTTATCAAGAAGAACCAGACTATAGCTGACAATACTTGTTTCTAGCAACTCTCTTTAGGAACTGTCCATTCTGACCCTGAACCACCAGGGGAGTAGTACAGCATGATGTCAGGAGAGTAAACACATTTCATCTAAATCGTCAACCCCAATTGATTATGAATGGGCTCCTGGAGTGCTGGGGTGAAATGCACTAGAAGATGGGTCTCAGCACAGCAGGAAAAAGCAGTGATTGATTAATGATGTCTGCCAGGGGCACAGGGTTTAAAAAGAAGACCAGGCTTGCTGCCTACTCATAGACCCTGCAAAATCCATGAAAGGCATAGGCTGTGCAGTTAAATTGGCCTAAGTTCAAATCTCAGTTCTTCCACTTACTAGCTACATAATACTTGGGAAAATGTCTTAATTTTCTTGAGTGTCAGCTAAAATGAAACAGCCGTGAGAATAAAGACCAAAATGTTTGGGAAGTACTTAGTAAGAACTCCATAACTTGTTAGCAATTATCCTAAGTCTCCCCAGATAAAAAGCAGTGCAAAGAATGCTACTCAATACAGCCAGGTAAAAATGTTATCCTTTTTCTCTCCAACCCTTGGATTGGGACGGAAGTCACAAACCAACAATCATGGGCTCAATCTGCCTGTATACCTATTTTATTTAGCCTATGTTGTTGGCTCACATAGTGTCTAAATAATTTTGGAACTAGTTACAAACCTATTTCACATTTTTAAAAATACATATATATTAACTTCTCTGAAATCTTGATCTGACAACATTGGCCCCATTCCCACATGGCAACTATTCCACTGGAACTAACTAGTGGCTGCTCCCTTTGGAGGGTTTCTGGACCTCCTTTTCTTTTCTTTTTTCTTTGTGATATATGTCATATAATCAGAAGAGTATACAAAACATATACAAAGTTTAGAGTAATTGTAAAGCTAACAGCCATGTAACAAGTTCCAGGCCAAAAAAAAAGTACCTGGCCAACCTTCCCAATCATAGCCTCTACCTCCCTCTGGGTCAACATCATGCTGACCTTTGTGATAATAATTTTCTTGCTTTTGATTATATTTTCACCATACAGGTATTTATCTCTAAACTACATAATTTGAAAAGCTATATACACATAAACTCTTATCGAGTATCTTTTGGGCTTAGCTACTTTTACTCAACAGCATGGTTGGGAAATTCACCTAGGTTGACAGATTTCATTTCTGTTCATTGCTGTGTGGGTCATCCACTCTTCATTTTCACTCTCTACATATCTCCGCCTGGCCCTGTTACAGGCATTTGCATTTGTGCTTTTAGATCAGGACATAAAGCTCCCCTGGTGCAAAGAAATAAATACCATTATAAGCATGTTCCACTCTCATTCCAGCCAAGATTCCCAGCTTGTTCCACAGCCCCACTGTGAACTCAGTTTGTTGGCATTCCCATGGGGCTTCAACCTGAAGAGTCTTAGTCTTTAGTCTGTCCTAGTCCTCCTCCATGCCCCTCCTCAATTCCTAGTGACCTCCTCAGCCCATCCAGTAAGTGACCTGGCAGCCAAGGCTGACTGCCCTGCATTTATTGGTCCTTTCTTCTCAATAAGGAATAAAGAGATCAGTGAAGCCAGAGCCAGGTCACGCCTCTAGCAGCATGCCAGGAAGCTTACAGCAGCTCTTTTCGGGGATTTTGTCATCAACTTGGCTTCATGAGTCTTTGTCCAGCTCTCAGTCTGTGCCGAGGGCCCCTCAGCCAACACAATTTGAATTAACTTATCAGGGAAATTTTTGTAAGATAATGTATCAGCTGCATTACTTAAATAAGATCTATGACTTCTACTGTGATCCTTTCATCTTCTAATTTAGTCATTCTATCAATAAAAGCAATCAAGTTTTCTTGGAAAATTTTTCTTTATAAATCAGCTTTATGGGTCATGGATCTACATTCTTTTGGGTATTTATGGATTTTCATTCCTAAAATCAGTTCCACTGTTATACAGTGGAAGTAAGAATCTAAGACAGTGAGAATAGGGGTGCTTTCCCAATATATTTCTGACTATAAAGGTTAGGCTCAGAGTTTCAGAAATGCTAAATGGCTTTATTCTGCCAACTCTGTGGTGAGTAGAGGACAACATTCCAACCGCTCAGCCTCATACACAAGGCTCTTTGACTACCTAACCCCAGCCAGCCTCCTCAGTCTTATCCCTCCCATGCATGAATGATAAGGCCCTGATGTATCATAACCATTAATTCTTTTTTTCTCTATCTGCAATGCCCCGTGTATTAGTTAGGACTCTTTAGGTCATGAGTGACAGAAAGCTACGGTAATAACATAAATTGGCTTAAAATAAAAAGAAACGTATTGGCTCATGTAATTTAAAAGCCCAGGGACAGCACTGACTACTAACTTCAAGTATTCAGGAATCACTTGATCAGAACTTCAGCAACAAGATCTCTCTCCCTACCCCCTTACATTGTGCTTTACAATCACATAAATGTTTGTGGTTTCTCCAATATTTACACGTCTAGTCCTAAATAAGAGAAAGTTTCTGTGGTGTATTGGATGGTTTTTCTAAATTCTTCACTCCTTCTATGCTATAAAATTATACATCCATGGCAGTAGTTCTCAACCAGGGGTGATTTGCCCTTTATGAGATTTGGCCATGTCTGGAAACATTTTTCGTCATCATAATTTAGGGGGCATGCTACTGAGGTCAGGGTACTAACATCTCATAATGCACAGGACTACCCCCACCACAAAGAATTATTTGGCTCCAAATGTCAATGATACTGAGAGGAGAAACCCTGTTCTATGCCCTTTGTTATCTAAATTTGCAGTAAATACATTTCTCTCCTCCATTAGATGCAACAAAATGCTGGGTGTGCTGCCCAGGTCCAAATTGGCCTGCTCTCACTTGTCTTGACTCCATAGTCTACACAGGGATGCTACACACAACTGTGCACAAGGTGCCCAGCTGAGAGGCAAATAAGACAAACCTGATGGCACACTGATCAGGCAGTGCCCGCAGAACTATACCTGACCAGAGAAGACATCGATCTCAGTCTTCGTGGATTCCAAGCAGTGGCAGAAGAGAAAGCCAAGCTCTTTCCTGAATCTCTGGATAGGTTTATATTTTTTTATTTCTAAGGTTTCTAGATAGTTCGTTATTCTTCGAGATGTTAAGAAGGACATGATGACTTCCCTGTTCATTAGCATGTAGACTGAGTAGATGGCACATATATGTGGAGGCAAAAGAGGTAAGTACAAGTTCAGTGACAGAAAGCAACCTCATGAGGCAACCTGATCATAAATTCCTAACTGGGCAGGTCATGGCAGGTAGTCATGCCTTAGGTCTATAAAAGGTTTACCTTTGCCTTAAATAGCCCTATCCATTATACTTCTGCATCTAACACATTAACACACTTTTTGAAATGCCAGAAGTAATCCTCTTTTCCAAACCCCTCAGAGGAGTAATCACCCTTAAGGGAGCATGTAATCTTGTTAACTATCTTATACCATGCTTTCTCCCGCCTTCAGGTAATCTTCCTTACTCCCTTCCTTAATTCCAAATGTATAGAAGAAACTGCAAAACCATCATTCTCCAGAGCATTTGGGATCTTGCTTCCCACCAAGTCATCAATTTGGCTGAAATAAACTCATAAAAATTCTCTATAGGTTTTGAAATTTCTTATATGACTTGTAGTTTCTGAGTAATTAGCTTCTAAGCATCATTCTTCTGTCCCCCTCCTTCCAACCACCTCACCAGGAGCTCCTGGCCTTCTAAGAGGCAGTGCCTATTGTTGCACAGTGAGAGTCTTGACAAACACCATGGTAATAGGCAGGAGTCTAAGATTCCCCTCAGACTTCCCATCCTCTGGTATACATATCCTACACAGTCCTGAGACTGAGCATGATGAGATATCACTTCCACGCATATGTGATATTGCAAAGAGATTGTGCAGATATAATTACTTCTTAAATCAGTTAACTTTAAGATAGGGAGATTATCTGGGTGGGCCTGATCTAATCACAGGAATCCTTTGAATCTGGGTCTAGAGGTCAGCAACAGTGGAGAGTAGAGCTTCAATGCATAACAATAATCTGACATGCCATTGATGACTTGAAGATGGTTCTAAGCAAGGAATTCAGGCAGCCTTGGAACACCCTAGATGACAGTCAGCAAGGAAATGGGAACCTCAGTTCTATAAACACAAGGAACTAGATTCTGTCAACAAAAATGATACTGAAAACCAATTCATCCCTAGACCCTCCAGATGAGAACTAAGTCCAGCCAACTGCCTGATTTCAGTCCCATGAGAGACCCGAAGCAGAGAACCCAGTCATATAGCAAGGGCTTCTGACCTACAGAACTATGAGCTAATAAATAAATGTTGCTTAAGTTGCTAAATTTGTAATCATTTGTTGCACGGCCATAGAAAACTGATACCACCATGAATAGACCTCTAGTCACAGCAAATACCTCAGACCCTTTACTAACACCAACACATTTACTTTTCACTTTTCGCCACTTTCTTTCCACGCCACTATAAGTGTGAATGATTTACCTGAGGTCTTATAAGCTCAAGCACACCTGAATTAATCATTTCAACAGAAGAAAAAGAATTTACTTTTCACAGAGTTAAACCACAGTTTCCTTTAACACTCCGTTAATATGCACAGTTGTGCCTGACTTTAATCACCCAGTAATGCTCATTTTAAGGGCTTAAAGCATATTATTTCTGAAACAAGATGCGAATAAAGTATTTTTTAAAAAGGCAGGCACCCTAATGCCCAACTTCACCCGGGTGCAACAGTATTTCCTGCCAGACCTCCAGATTATTTAATATTCACTTTATCTCCACCAGAGGCTGTGAGTCTGAATAAAGATGATGTCTCAGGATTGTTAAACATAACTTCAGAATGCGTGCCTGAAACACATTCTGGTTGCTAGAATAGGAAAGATATAAGAGGCAGGGCTGATCTATGCTGATGTAACTCTTCTTACTGAATCCCCAAGTTTAGCCAGAGTAAGAATTTTAAAGTATTTGGGCCAAATGTTCATCTACTTGCAATTTAAGAGATATTTAAAAAGTTATCCACCAGGTCCCAGTATAATTTGAAAGATATATTGGAAAGAAGTATTGGGACTTGAGAGAAGATGTTTTGATCATAAATTAAAATTTCATAATACCACTACAGTGTTTTTTATGGTACTTTCATCTGCCTGTGAAGTATTTCCCTTGAGTTCCTCTGTGTCATTTGCATTTTTAATATTCAGTTGTTTCTAACTCATGCCCAGACTTTTTGACCATGTTTGCATTAGAATCTAAAGAAAAGTACAGGCAGTTCCAAATTGTTTGCTACAGAATACTTCTATTAATTGTTTTTTAGGAGATCATTGCAAAAAATATATATATATTCTTTTTCTCTTGGAAACATTTTTATAGAGGGGTAAAGGGTTCCTAACCAATGATTAGCATCAGAAAAGTTCTAGTCATAACAAATATGTTGTAAAAAAAAAATTGACCATAATCTCTTCTGGATAGAGGAGGTAGAGAAATGATACTTGTTCTATAAAATGAACATATACACACTGCATGTACAGATTATTACTGCATTCAATATAAACCAATGTATTGGATATTTGTTAACAATTGAGCTTTTTTCTTTAAATTTAGAAAGACTCTTTTTTAAAAGTTGTGAATGATCTATCTTCTTTTTAAAGTATCTCAAGGAACTGTTAACAAATGTCAGTCTTTCCCCCTTATAAGATGCGTGGAGCAATGGATGGTGTTCAGAAACATCAATTGTCACAAAACTATCCTCAACTTCAGAATTGTTTGTTTTCAACAAAGCATTGAATTAACTAATGCCTGACTTTAATCACCCAGTAATGCTCATTTTAAGGGCTTAAAGCATATTATTTCTGAAACAAGATGCGAATAAAGTATTTTAACGAAAGTATGGGGATGTGTGTATATATATGCATGTGCGTGTGTGCGCGCACCCAGGAGAACCACAAGTTGGTTCTCCTCTTCTGATTTCCCTGCCTACTCCTCCACACCCACCCTACCCCATCCACCCACCTCCTCACTCCTCTCTGTCTCAGTGTCACAGTGATGCAAGTCTTCCATAGAGAAGTGCAAATTAGTGAAGAGGAAAGAAATGCTATGTGATGCTTGCTTTAACCTGGAAATAACTTGCAGAGCAAAGGATAAAGAAAAAAGGGCTAGTACTAGCTGATTATGTGGATATAACTATTTTTGTACCAGTCGACTACAGTATTTTCTTTATTTCCTGCTTCCTCTCTGCTAGAGATAGACCCAATAAATAAATCAATATGGTGGGAAATGAAGTAGCCACACTAAATAAGATTGAATAAGCTGAACAATAAATTCAAAACTTGAAAAGTGAGAATAATCCCTATACATAGTGCCTTTTCATCACTATTGGAGGCTTTAACTTGAAATTCTACTCATATCATTGGGTTTGGGGGTGGGAGGGAGTACAGGAGTGGAGTGAGATACCTATTGTGGTTTGTTTGATTATTCCTCCCTTACATATTCCTCTCCTTTCCCCTTCTCCTCTGGTCACATAGGTGGACACCTGACATGAGCTTACCTATTGAAATATTCTGTTTTTCTGAACACAGTGACCTGAGGGCATGTGATTCAAGAAAGGCCAATCAGGTTTCTCCACTGGAATTGACATGTAGATGACGGAAGAGAGAAATTTCCTTTACATTAGTACGAATAATCTAGGGCTGCCAACAGTCTTTGTCCCCAGACATATGGAAAAAATGTCTCTGCAGAAACAAGTAGAAAGAACAGAAATATGATGGAGGGATAGATAGATGGGTGGATGGATGGAGTGCAGAAGGATATATGAATGACCTCTCCTTTATCTCCCTTATCTTTGTACAGAGGAACCAAAAACTATGTCTCAAAGCATAAAAGTGTCTCTCTCAAATCTGATTCTCTTCTTATAGACGATGAGCTTTAATCAAATTCATTAGCTACTTTGACTTGGTTTCCCAGTGCTAGCAACTTGAATTCACAAATCCCCAGCGAAATTTTAATGAGCCCCTTGAGCAAGAAAAGGAACCGAGTAACAGGCACTGTCCTCCACCAGCCTTCAAACCCAAAGTCATCACACACTCCCAGGGTGAGAATGAGATTACATTACATCTCCAGGAGGTAAATGAAGTCTGCTGGCATTGAACCAAAGTGGTAGCCAGCCCACCCTGAGATGCATTCTTTGGAACAATTCTTGTACCCTCTTGTACCCTCAACTGAGTCTTTTCCCAATTGGAGCCCCAGCTTCTCATCAAATGCATTCCATGGTGGTCTCTCCCAGCAGGGCTTAAAGCATGTCCAGATTTTAGGATGAACACAGATTAGGCCCAAGCTGGAGTCTTGACAACCTGTGCTCATCTTATTTTTTACCACCTGACCCTTTGGCCTCGTCTGCCAGAATCTGGCAAATGATATACTTTCTGGGTGAATCACTGGGCTGTGGAGGGATGACTTATGGCCTCAGCCCTTTGGCATTTAGTTGAGACTTTTGAGCCCAAATAGAAGACAAAGCTTGCTAAGTATGGAGAGTAACTTAAAGTCACCTTCTCAGAATATACCATCTAAGCGTAATACGTAGAACTTGTTTTGATCCTGATTTAAACCAAAAATAAAAACACCATTTATGATCCAACCAGGGAACTGAACACTGACTGGACATTTGATGCTAATAAGTATCTATTGTCATTTTTTACATAACAGTGGTATTGTGATTGTGCTTTTTAAAAGTTCTTAACTTTTAGAAATACGTATATGTGGATGAAATGATATGATGTCTGTGATTGCTTCAAAATAAACCAGTCAAGGTAAAAGAGGTAGAGAGAAGTAGGTGGGGATAAAGATAAAACACATCTGCTGAGAATTGTTAATGCTAGGAAAAGATTACATGAGGTTTCATTCTTTCAATTTCTGTCTATACTTAACCATTTTCATAGTAGAAAATTAAAAAATAATTTCAGGTATTTTAGGAAGCTGGGTTCTGGAGTCTCCTCACTGTAAGGAAGTATATATATCTTCTACATTATTAGCATTTCCCAGATGCAGGAAACTTAATTATACATCGGAAACTGTTTTGAAATGCCTAGTTCCCATCAAAAGTATATAAGAAAGTCAAGCTCTATACTACATGCCAAGGCAAGCTCAAGAAAATGATGTTCCATCAAACTACAAATATCTAGAAAATGTCTGTTTACACTCAAATTAAACAAAAATACTAGTAAGATCCCAGCTAAAGCCAAAACACCATATCTCTACCTTCTGGAATCAAAGAGGGTGTGCTTTCTAATTGCAGGCAGAAAGACAGCCTATGGGCCTGTCCAATGACCACAGAGACCTTAAGAATTACCTGATTCCTTCTCAAGTGGTCAGTTTAAACTAGTCATAATGTGGGCTTTCAATACCACACACCACTTCTCAAACATTACTAGTTCAAACATGTTCATCATTATATATTAATCACGATCTTCCAGAGAAACAGAACTCCTAGGGCATAGATAAATACATAGATAGATATAAGAGATTAATTAAAGGAATTGGCTCACTTGGTTTTAAAGGCCATGAAGTCCCATAATCTGCCATCTGCAAGCTGGAGAACCAGGAAAACCAGTGGGTAGTTCAGTCCGAGTCCAAAGGCCTGATAATGGGGCGATATTTTATGTCCTGTTCTGAGTCCAAATGCTCAAGAACCAGGAGCACTGATATCCTAGGGCAGGAGAACAGAAATGTCGCAGCTCAAGCAGACAGAGTGAATTCACTCTTTCTCCACCTTTTTGTTCTATTCAAGTCCTCAACAGCTTGAATGATGCCCACCTGCACTTGTGAAGGTTATCTTTACTCAATCTACTGATTCAAATGCTACTGTCTTCTAGAAACACCCTCATAGACACAACAGAAATAATGTTTACCAGCAATCTAGGCCTCTCTTAGTTACTATATTTATATTTTATATTTACATATAAAATTAGTCATTAGAATCATATTAGAAAAAGCATTCAAGGATTCTTCCATGTGATGTTCAAAGATGTGAGGTTGTGCCTGTTTCAAGCCTAGGTCTTTCTGAGCAGCAAAAAATTCCACATTGAATGGAAGGTCTAGGGTTCCTGACATATATCTGCCTGTCCCTCATTTATTTCAGCTAAATCATTGTGAGTGTATCATTGCTGCCCTCGCAGAAATGGAGCTCTACTTGGTTTTACACAAGGACAATAAAAGAGATCTTTGAAAACTCTGTGTTGAATTACTCCACAGTCTGCTATACATCATTTTTATTGACCATGAGAAAGATATCTTTGTGGCAGGACTATCATCTGAGCATGGGTGGACACAAAACTTTTCAAAAATATTTGGCTTTATTCTCCACTTGTACCTAGCAGGACTCAGTGAGAGAGGCGGATGATGTGGTGAGCAGAGTTCAGCCCTGGCTCTGAAGGAGAAGGTGCCACATAAATATCTCCAGGTACAACCCTGGATGTGGGCATCTTCTCCCTTGCCTCTTGTAGTCTGATACTCCCAGCTCTGCTCAGCTGTGGGCTCTGATGACCCTTATCCAGAGCAATGAAGTCCCACACCCAACAAAGGGAGGCAACTTTCTTCCTGTGTCTCTAAGTCAATGATCAGGTAAGATGGGCTCAAGCACTCTATGTTCCCACAAATCCCTCTCCAGCCTCACCAGTTTTGCCTTTTGTCCTTATTTAAACTCTATACCAGTGGTTTTCAGCCTTCAGCATCCATGAGAATCACCTAGAGGACTCCTTTCATCACAGATTTCCAGTCCCACCCATGGAGCTTCTGATGCAGTAGAATTTGTTTTTAATGAGTAGCCAGGTGATGCTAATGCTGCTGGCCTGAGGGCTGTTCTCTAGCACTTTGGCCCCTTTTCCTGAATTCCAGTCTGCTGGTTGGAACTTGGCCTTAACACCACTTGGCCTTAACCCCACTTGGCCAAACCAGAAAGATCATGACACAGGAATTAACTTGATTCAGTTTCAAGACCCTTGCTGGTTCACTTTGAGACTTCTTAGACACCACTTCACCACCAACCTTGAAGAAGACTAAATCCTTCATACTTTCTAGAACGCGGTGGTGAGCTGTTTCTACTGCCTCAGTGCCTGTCCTAAAATTGGATTAAATTCCCTTAGTTCCTGTCCCATTCAACCTGCCTTTTGCCCTGCAGCTCTAAGTCTGAGATCCTAGCCCTATGTAGTTATCAAGCTGAAGGGATAGTGTTCCAGTCCTCTGCACCTCTCTCCACTCCTGGAAGCCTAGATCTCAGGCCACTGACCTGATTCTGGTGCCTCACTTTTATTATTATTATTGTAATTATTGTTATTACTATTAATAATAAATGCTCTTCCAGGTCAGAGAAGGCCTCAGTGCAAGCCTAGCTGTATAAATAACTATCTGGGAAGAATTTGGTCAAATTCCTTTACTCTTCTGGGCCTCAGGCTAGAAGAAACAATTTAAAGATGCCCAAGCTCCACCTACAGATTTTCTGACCTCAAGGAACCCAGGCTGTGCCATTTTCTCAAAGCCTCCTTGGTGATTACAAGCTGCAACCAGGGTTGAGAGCCACAGGTCCCCTAATTTCACAAATAAAGAGACCAAGACTCAGAATAGTGGCATAGCAAAGCTCCATAGATACTGGAATCTGGCACTAGGATGCTGGCCTTCTAATTTCTAGTTCAGAGATCCACGCAGGAATGGGAATCGATGCCATCTTCCCACTCATAGAAAAGCCTGGACCTGAGCAGTGGTTATCCTACCTACCTGTGCCACAGAATCACAAAATTGCCTGAGGAGCTTGTTAAAATGTAGATCTGAAATCTCACCTAGACCTCCCTTGGAGAAGGGAGACAAGGAAAATAGGGTGACTGGAGTGCCCCTTTGGGATCAGAGTGTGCTGTCAGCATCCTCTAAGCCTCAGCATGCTCTCTCTTCCACTTGAGTTAGTATCCTGGTTCTGGATTTGCCCTTCATTCTCTGGCTCTGAGCTCTGAATAAACTTCACACCTGATTCTGACTTGGGCTCCAGATTTGAGGCCCTAGTTGGCATCGTGGCTTATGACCCTCACGTTAGTTATCTCCCTCTCTCCCCAGTTTCCCCAGCTGTAGAGGTTCTGTGCCTCCCTTACAATATAGTGGACCAGATTCCACTATAGCTGGGCAAATCTCCAGACGTCTTTGCTGCTTACACTAAAGCAACCCAGCCTCTCTCTCTCATTATATACACTATTAGCTATTAAGGCTTCAGGGGCTATTAGAGAGAAACAAAAGTTCCCCCAGTAGCTTTCGTGGATGGTCTGAAATATTTGTCATTGTCCTCAAACAACTGTATTTCACTGGGCCAAATAAATCAGCCAACTCTGAGCAGGCCCCTGGTTCCTCACTGGTTTATTTATGTCATTTATTGGGAGCTTTTAACAATTTTTGTTGTTGTTGTTCAGTCAAGTACACTGATGGAAGCACATTGTCAGCCTTCAAAACTCAGAATCACATTGTTGTCCTGTAAACACATTCCTGCTCTTTTACGGAGTATTTAAATTGTGCTCCATTGAGGAAAAGGAAAATGATTTATGTGTGAGCGTGGATTAAAATCCCCTAAACTTGAGGAAGGGTCAGCTGGGGTTCTGGTATCTTTCAACAAAATGCAGCAATTTATTTGTGGAAATCCCATAATAGTTAATAGGAGTTAAAAACCATTTTAAAAGATAAGGATGTCTAGCCATTTCAAGATTATTTTGTGAAATGTGCCCTACTAAAAAAAGAATGAATTTTGCAGAGAACATCACAAATCTACTCATACCAATTCAACTCACATAAAACAATTAAAATGAAATAAATCTGATACCAGCGCTAAATGCTTTTTTAAATCTCTCTTTAAATACATCAAGCTTAGAAATTCTCACTTCTAGGAAAACATATGCTGCACACTTAGACATCAATGGCTATTCTCAGGCGGCCTTCTTTAAGCAAGATAATTGGACAAAATTTTAAATTAACAGGAAGAAAGATAGTACTACATAGAAGTGGAAATTTGAAACATAAAGAACTTTTAAACTGTAGTAAATCATATCCTGTTCTGTTTAACATGTTTAGTAGTATCTTAGATAAAGACAGAATGAAAGCTTTTTCAATTTACAGGGGAAACAAAACTAAGTGAAATAAGTGATCCAATAGAGAATAAAGATGATTCACATTGATTTTGACAACCTTGAAGAAATTGTACCCTTCACTAAAGTAATTCTATTCTACTTCTAGAAATTGATTCTAGGAAAATAATTCAAAGAATGTTGTAAGAGAAATAAAAAGGAAAAAGAAAAATACATGCATAAAGATGTTTGATACAGTCCTACTTATAATAAGAGAAATAATCATAGCATGCAAATATTAGACAAATACTTCAATACATTAAAATACATTCACTCAATAAAATAAAATGCAATATTTATGAAAAGTCATATAATATCAAAAATAAGTGCTTATTTCATTGTTAAGATAAAAAATCAGGATATAAAATACAGTATCAAAAATCTAAAAAATTTAACAGGGAAAAATACCTGGGAAAAATACACCAGCATAGCAGCAGTTTATTCTTTCTTTCATGATGATAATTCCCACTAAACACAATCATTTACTCTTTTCACCATCTAACATTTATTAAACACCTGCTTGGGCTAGCACCTAGGGAATGACTTATTTTCTTTTACTTCCTACTTGTCTATGATTTACAATTTCTTTTAACACATATGCATGAGATTACAATTTCCTTAAGAGGACCCTGTTATAACAAGATTCTCGTTGAGCTTACAAACTAATATGAACACTCTTTTTTCTTTTAAAATGTAAAACCCTTTTAAAACCCTATCCTTGTTATAAGCTCCCCAGGTCTCTTGGACCCTCTGCTCTTTCTGCTTCTCAGCCCTGAGAGATGCTAACTTAACACCTGATCGTAGGTCCACAGTGAAGGCCCACTGACCACTGTGAACTTTCTGAGCTAGTTCTACTCCCCCAATAAGTCCACTTCCCCAACAAACAAGAAGACAGTCTCCCCAAACCAACCCCCCAATTATAGGCACATGATCTATCAGTACTATCCTTGATAATGACCATATGGGTTAACATACACGACAAAGGTATTTATCACTCAGCTTCCAAAATGCCCAAAACCCTTCAGACCACCTAAGTCAGGGCTCTGTGGGTTACAAGTACCTGAAACTTTCTCAGTCTAGGCCCCAGGGCTGTGGCACATACTGTTCTCTCTTTTCAGAGCACTCTACTCCTAGATGTCCACCCAACTCACTTTATCATTCTTTATCATTTATGTCTTGTCTTTGCTCAAATTTCCCCTACTCAGGAAGGCCTCTACAACCACACTGTTTAAAATCTTTTGACCACTCCCACTCCCACCTCATCACACCTTATCCCTTTCTTTGCCTTTATTTTTCCATTGCACTTATCTCTTTCTTGCATGTCATGTATTTTACTTGTCTTAGTTACAGTTTCTCACTTTCCCACACCCCCACCCCAGTCTCCCTGGAATACAAATTTTCAGGAGAACATAGATTTGTTGGCCTATATTTTCTGTAGCTGTAACCCAGCCCCCAAAACAATGTCTGGTACATTGTAGGTACTAGGCAATATTTGTGGAATAAATGATGAATAAATTATGTGATTCTGAGGAAAACTGTAAACCACAGCAATCATTTTTTATTTACAGAGGCTATTCTCATACACTATTCCATTCACTCCTCTAAAGAACTCTGTGAGATTAATAATATTATATTCATTTTACAGATGGAAAAATTGAGGCCCTGAGAGAAATAGCTTGCCTAATGTCATTTAAGTAGTGTATTAGTTTTCCACAGTCACCATAACAAAGTACCACAAACTGGAGGGTTTAAGCAACAGAAATTCATTTTCTCACAATTCTGGAGGCTATTACTACATAGAAGTACAAAACCAAAGTGTTGTTGGGGTTGGTGCCTTCTGAGGGCCATGAGAGAAGGATCTTTTCCAGTCTTCTCTCCTTAGATTGTAGGTGGCTATCTTCTCCATGTGTCTTCACATAATCTCTCCATGCATGTCTGTGTCCAATCTCCTCTTCTTATAAGGGCACAAGTTAGATTGAATGAGGGCCCACCCCATATTGCCTCATTTTAGTTTAATTGTCTCTTTAAAGACCCCATCTCCAAATCCAGTCACATCCTAAGGTACTGGGGGTAGTCTTCAACATGAGAATTTTTACCCCATAACAGATAGCAAGCAGATAGCAGTACTATAATTTGAATGTGAGTCTCTTGACTCCAACCCATATCCTACCCACTTCACTCTGCTACCACCAACCCTGGGATAGCCCCTTATTTGCAAACATGGCAATCATCTCCCTATGTGGACCTTCCACACTACCCCATTTCCTTCCATGGCAGGGGCTCCTCTCACCTCTTCCACTCATACATCATGGCTGAGCCAGACAGCTCAATTCCCACTTCCCGGGACAGTGTGTGACCCAATTTCTCTCCAGCCTTGAATCTTATTAATCCAATTTCTCAGTGCTTCAGATTCCCTGTGAGTCACATGGAGACCATTCTCTCTGCTGTCACTTGCACAGAGCATCCTTCTTCCAAACAGCTCCCAAAGCAGTGCACAGACACTCCAGAAACCCACAGCCAAAATGATCCCCACAGGAGCCCAAGATGCCACTCTAGAAGGCCTGGTAAGAATTTGCCAGAGTTGCAAACCACGGCTCCACCTGCCACCAGACTGTTCTATCACCCCGACTCCCCGAGGTCATGTTTCCTCTCTAAGATCTATCATAAGTAAATGTCTTTTTTTGACCTTTCTCTTTAGAGATGTTTATTTAGCTCTTCCATGGTGTTTATCCAGTCCTGAGCATTAGACATTCTCCCATCAATCAGACACTATCATCTAAGGCTCAGACTAAGCCTAAACAATGACCCTTTGCTGTTTCATTGTCACTCGGCTCAGATCCAATGTTGCTTTTAAGAAAGTCCAATTACTGGACCACAAAGCTGTCTCCACCATCTAAATTTATAATCAAATTAGACCAGGAAAACTGATGTGACCAACTGGTTAGTGATTGATCATTAAGAAAGCTTTAAAGAAAAATCTATTTGGTGGGCACAGTCAAATTTTGGGACATGGTAAATATGCTTCTGATAGGATCACACATCAAGAAAAAAACCATTTGTTTTATAAATATTGAGTTTCTTCCAAGCCTCAGGCACTGGCTAAGTCCTGGTGTCACCAAAATGAATGAGACATGGTTGAAATCTTCAAAAAGACCACCATGTATGTCACAGAGGTGACAGAAATATCTTGTCACAGCTCAAGACTTTGAAAAATAAGGAGCTCACCATGGGACACAGGAGAATGACCCACCCCTCTCACCATGGAGAGTAAGATAACTGACCTTGAAGTGGGTGCTATCCAGTGAAAAAGGATGCTGGGACAACAATCAGCAACCAGTGCTCCAGCGAAGCTGTCTTATAATTCCCTGTGTCTCATGATCTCTCCATTGGCCCTCACACTATGGACTCAGAATATTTTGACAGGGTGTTCCTGCCATGTGATCTGGTCCAGATAGTCCTAGGCAGCGAGGCTACTTTCCTATCTTCCCCAAAACTCTCAAACATGCTCTCACACACATTCACACACTCACATTCTCACATACATTTTGAGTATGCACTGAATGTGCACACATACATGCTTTTTCTATTTTTCCCTTTCGACTTCATGTTCAATTTCAAGTTGAAGTGAACTCCAAAGATGATGGGGAATACTGAAACAAGGGGAATCCAATATATGGGGCTATCAAACCCAAGACATCATTCTCAAAGCAAATCTGATTTTTGCCAGGACTCTGCACCAACTTCAGCCTGTTATACATGTAGATATCAGACAGACCCTCTAAAGATGTGAGTTATATTGTGTCTCTTTCCCGTTCTAACCCTTCAATAGCTTTACATCTCACTCAGGACTTATTGGCCCATGGGGTCCTTCAAACCTGCCCCTGTCATCTCACTGGCTTGTCCTCCCATCCTGCTCCCCACCCCACTGAGATTTAGCCCCCTGGCCTCCTTCTTCAAACATTACGGATGTGCTCTCCATTGCACCAGCCACTCTACTTGCTCTTCCCATGGCTGGGAACTACCCTACCTCAGATGGCTGCATGGCCTACCCCTTCAAGCAAATGTCATCTTTCTAGTAAGGCCTTCTCTGCTCACCCCATTGAAAACTGTGCCACTGCCTCTCCCATGAACCTCATCTCCCAGTTCTCTTTGCTTTAGCTCATAGTGCTTATGCCACCTAATGTAGACTATACTTGCTCACTTAGTGGGGCTTTTTGGAGAGAGTTATTTTTTGTTAGTTTTATTTGTTTGCTTGTTTGTTCAGTCTCCATTCTTTCGGGGAGAAGGTAAGGTTCCAGAGGGCAGGGACTGCTATCAGTTTGGGCCAGAGATGTTTTCCTAGTGTTTAGGAAAATACAGGGACAGAGGGTGGGCTCCACAAACAAAGAATTGGCAGGAGATGGATTCGTTTGTCACAAGGCTCTCCAGGAGACAGTGCAGTAAAGGACAGTAAACTTTACACTGAGAGGTTCCAGACAAGCGCCATGAGAGCTACTAGGGCAAAGGATGGGAGGTGGGAGGATGCTGCATATGCAGGACTCCTTCATCCAGGGCAGCTCCATTTTCTCTTTGAACTTTCACATAAGATTGCCTCTAAAGAAAGATTTCCAGTGCTTTAGATAAAAGTTTTAAAACCACTGAGGAAAGATCATAGAGATAAGAAGAATGAACGGGAATCCAGCACTACTATTTAGAACAGTGAGATTTTAGCCAAGTCACATATGTTTTCTGAGCTTCAGTTTCTATATGTGTAAAATGAGGATGATGCTTATCTCTAGAGATGGTATTAACAATATTTAACAAATGATGAAGCACAAGCAGTCGTCAATCAGAAAACACTGGTGTCAACTTTACGGGAGACAGAGGATGACTGTGCCTGGCATAAGCATGGGATCCCCAAGTCAATCTCAGGCCCTTCGCAGACAATCAGAGGCCTTTGTTGTCCCTCTGGAAAACATGGAACTGTGGGGGAAAGACACGAAACTGTGGGGGAGAGACACAGCTAATTCAGGATGACCAAATAAAATTCAAACATTCTTGCAGCCATCTTTGGAATGCAGACCCAGAACACCCCAGGAATGAAAACTCAAAACAAAAAGGTCCGACCTACTTTCTTCCTATAGCTCTTGCCAGGGATTAAACAGCTCACCTCAAAACCACAGACAAGTCATAATACAGCCATATTTTATCTGGGTTTCTTATGTGCAGCATAATTAATGTTTAAAAAGCATTTCTGCAATAAAATGTCTCTGTAATAACCAGCATGAATCACAACGAAGCTGTGGCCGTGTTTCATTTGATTGCAGAAATGATTTCTAGTTAGTGGAGCATCATTGCCAATGGCCCCTTACTGGTCACAGCTAAACAGAGCCAAGTGATTGCTTTTCCAATCAGAGGCAGAAGCTGGACTGACAAGTCCCCCGTGAGTGTGTTTCCTGGTCATGAAAGCCCTTTGTTCCCTGTCTGGGTCTGTGAGTGTGCTTTCCTCAACATCTCCAGATTACTGAGCCATTTACCAGCATCTCCAAGGAGGATGTTTGCATGACTGTTATGAAAGAATTCTCAACTGAGACTGCCTGATGGCAGACCTCTGTCGAGTTATTCTCTCAATTTGGTGAACTGATGAAATGCATCAATTATTTCAAAGCACTAAAGTTTGGTAATTTCTTCATTAAATGAATATTTTAGTCCCCGCACAACAATGGAAGCAAAATGAGTTGGAATGAGTGGAAAATTGACCAGGGCAAAGTTTTGCAAAGGGAACAATTCCTCCTTGGCACAACAGACTTCTCTTTGTCCATTCCTTCCCACTTCCTGCCTCTTTCACTCTTAGCTGCTACTTCCCTTGGAGCCTCAAGTAAGTGAAAGGTTAGGGAAGGGATGTTTGTCTCACCTATGAATTGCTAGATGCATGGCTGGATCTAATAGAAATAGGGATAGATTCTGGACCTAGGACACATGATCCACTATATCTAAAGAAAATACTCCCCTGTATTTAACTGCAGTGCCCTAGTTTTAAGTACATAATTTCAACCTAACTCGTAACTAATCTGAACATAACAATCTTCTACTAAAACTGAACTATCAGAAGTTGTATCTCTATACTCTTTTTAAAAGTATAAGTTGGATCAAGTTAATGGCTATCTGTATAACACTGTGTTTTATACTTGCATTCCAACTTGCTTTATAAACAGTCAATGTTGTTTTTCACTTAAGAATTTGGGCTCATGAGTCTGAATGCCTGGATTCAATTCTTGACTGCCATTTCTTCCATGTCCATAAAGTTGATTCTGTCTAGTAGTAGACACTGTACTCAAATTTCTGTTCTGAGCACTGTATAGTAACCCTTCCAAACATGTATAGTACTTAACAGTTATATACTCTAAATATATACTATCTCAAGGAGACTTCCCAGCCCCCTGTGGAAAAAGAGATAGTCTTCCATTTCTTAGTCTTCATAATGGCAATCTCTCTGCTCTGAATATTCCCTCTCCCAGTTAACATTCTCTCATCCTTCAGACTTCGGCTAAGATAATATTTCTTCCAGAAGCAGCTTTCCTTAACCCAGATCTGGTATATGGAACCATAAAGTCCCATTGCACCCTCTATTTCCCCTGTGGTAGCACTCACAGCACTTTGCTGTCATCGATGGCTTGCACATCTGACCCCTGCAAACAGAAGCTCTGTGAAGGCAGGAATGTGCATCTTGCTCACCACTATGTGTCCCAAACTATAGTAAAATGACTAAACCTAAAAAGTATGTACTCTTTCATTAATGCATGCATTATTTAATTAATAGGTTAATTAGTTTGAAGACACAGAAATTAAGACCCAGCTACACGAAGATATTTATTGTTCCCCTAGTATCTCTCTGTTCTCCAACATTTCCCAGTCTCCTTGTATTAGACAAAGCCATATGATTAGCTCTGGCCAATGGATTGTGGCAGAAGAAATGTGTGTACCTCCAGTGCCAAAGCTTAAAAGAGTGGGTATAAGTGTTCCCTGCTCTCTCTTCCCTGGTACAGTGGTCCAAGTGGACTTTTCTTTTTCTTTTTGAAAAGAAGGAGGCCCTAGATGGAACGAACCATCTATACCCCCTGAGTCCTAACCTATTATCATCAGAACACAAATTCCCTGAGTGACTGTAAATCTATGGAGATTTCAGGGGATTGCTAGTACCAAGCATATCCTAGTCTACCTAACTAATTCAAGCGGATTTGTATTACTTTTTACAGCATTATAGCCTAGCCTTAATATGGACTAATTCAAAATATATCTCAGGATCACACAGAACACATATATTACCACTTCATTTATATCATGTAATACATTTTATATATTTCATATATGTTATCACAAAAATTCTGTTAGGTGGGCAGGGCAAAGTAAAGGTAAGGAATTTTTACATATGATGGGGAAACAGATTCAGAGAAATTATATAAAGTGACTGCCATTACACAGTTAATGAACAGAACTAGAACACAAACCCAGGTGTCCTCATTTTCACTAAGGGCTCTTTCTATGGTATTTTTCCAATAATGACAGCCTTTCCTCAGACACAAATGTGTTATTTTTTCCTATCCTTTCTACGGTCATTGAAAGTAGTTTTCTGTTGAGCTGATGTATAAAGATAAGTGAGAAGAAGTAAAGTTCATGTTGGACCATGAATCTCCCAACTAGCAACAGAAAATAGGCTAATTTGTGAACCTCTAACAAGTTCCAGTCACTCATTCAACAAAATGTATTAAACACTTACAATGCGGCAGGCATTAGGCTAGTCAACTGGATACAGAGAGGTAAGGTGGACATTCCCCCGGCCCTTGAAGCACTCATAACTTGTCTACCACACGCAGTTTGAATGTTTCCTCACTTAAGAGATGTGATTATTGAATTACTGACCCCAATTCTTTGCTACCCTGGAGTAATATCATTGATCTACTTCCTCATCACAGACTCATGATTGGACAAGTATATTTCCTTCTATTTGACTCTGGGTTTGGCTATGTGACTTGCTTTGACCAATAGGATGTAAACAGACATAATACCAGCAGAAGTTTGAAACATGTCACAGCCTACTCTTGGTAGACACAGTCTAAGGAAGTAAGAAACACGTGTAATAAGCTTAATCCAACCAAAGCCCAGAGCTTAGCCTAACATACAGTAGCTGAGCACCAGCTAACCCACCAATATGGAGCAAAAAGTAAATATCTATTGATGTATATGCCACTGAGATACTGTGATTATTTTTTATATAGCATTATTGTAATGATAGCTAACTGATACAGGAGATAGACACTTACAGTGTCATCCCTTTGAAACAGGTAGGAACTAATCACATGAGCCTGGATGTTGCTATACAAGATTAAAATCAGATGATATCAGCTTCTTATTTAAAATATATCAGTTTTCTTCTAAATCAGGAACAGAACAAAGATGTTTACTCCTACCACTCCTATTCAATATTGTACTGGAAGTCCCAGACAGTGCGATAAGGAAAACACAAAAAATAAATAAATAAAAGGCATATAGATTATAAAGAAAGGAAGAAAACTATAATTATTTACAGATGTCATGATTGTTTGAGTAGAAAATCACAAAGAATCTACAAAACAATCTACTAGAATGAAAAGGTGAATTTAGCAAGGTTCTGGGAAGCGAGGTCAATGTGAAAACTCAACTGTATTTCTGTACACTAGCAATAAACAATTGGAAATTGATTTCTTTAAATACACCATTTACAATAACATCTAAAAACATGAACTACTTAGGGATAAATCTAACATAATAAGTATTAGATTTGTATTTTGAACACTATAAAACACTAATGAGAGAATTTAAAAATTTTTTTAAAACAAATGAAAGCTATATTATGTTTAATATCATAATATTTAATATTTTTAATTTTCCCCAAATTGATCTAAAGATTCAATCCTAATCAAAATCTCACCAAGCTTTTTTAAAAATTGGCAAATTTGTTCTTAAAATTATATTTAAAAAAGCAAAGAACCTAGAAAAGCCAAAACAATTTTTAAAAGAATACAGTTGAATAATTCACGCTACTATATTCACACTACTATAATAATTCACATTACTATAAAATTACAGTAATTAAAACATGATGGCAGGGGTCTACAAACAGTCTCTGTAAAAGACCAGACAGAATACTATATACTTTGCAGGTTATACAGTCTCTGTCATAACTACTATAGAACAAAAGTAGCCCATAAATGATACATAATAAATGTCTGTGACTGTGTTCTAATAAAATTTTATTTATAAAAACAGGTAGAGCATAGACTTGGCCAATAGGCCATAGTTTGCCAACCCTTGCAGTATGGTATTAATGGAAATATGGACATATAGAATAATAGAACAGATTTCCAAAATAGGCCCAAACATATGTGGTCATGAGATTTTTTTAATAAAGTTACAGTGTAAAAATCTTGACCTATACTACATTTCAAGGCTAAACCATAGGTATAAATGTAAATGGATTACTGACCTAAATTTAAAACCTAAAACCATAAAACTCCTAAAAGAAAATCTTCACAACCTTGGGTTAGGCAAAGATTTCTTAGATAAAACATAAAACAATGAACCAAGATAGGGAAAAAATGATAAATTGGACTTTATAAATAAACTTCTGCTCTTTGAAAGACGCTATTAAAAAAATGAAAAATAAATCACAGACTAAGAGAAAATATTTGTAAAACATATCACCAAAAAGGACTTATAGCTTGAATACATAAAGAACTCTCAGAACTCAATAAGAATAAAACAAACAATTCAATTTTTTAAATGGTCAAAATATATAAACAGACACTTTACCAAAGACCAGCTATGAATACATGATAAATAAACACATGAAAAGACACCCCACATTATTAGTAACTGGAGAATTGCAAATTCAAACTATAATTAATGGCTAAAAAATACTTTTAACTGACAACACCAAGGGCTGGTAAAGATATAGACCCACAGCACTCTCACTTATGGCTGTGGGAAAATATAGTGGTACAGCAAATTTGGAAGACAGTTTGGCAGTTTCTTAAAAATTAAACATGCACTTTCTATATGAAGCTACAACAATTCTGTTAGGTATTTTATGTAAGTGAAATAAAACATGTCTACACAAATATCTGTATGAAGATGTTATATCAAATTTCTTCACAATCTCTAAAACCTGTAAATAACTTGAATGTCCATCAACTTTTGAATGGATAAACCAGCTATGGTACACACTTTTGACTTAACATTATTCATAAATAAAAAGGAATTAACTACTGATGCATGCAATAATGTGGATTGATCACAAAATCATCATGCTAAGCAAAAGAGACAGACACAAAAGGCTATATACTGTTTGATTCCATTTATATGGCACTCAGAAAAGGGCAAACTCTATGGAGAAAAACAGATCAGTAGTTGCCAGGGGCTGGGTGGGGAAGCAAGGCTAAACTACAAAAAGGGCATGAGAGAATTTGGGGGTGATAGAAATATTCTATATCTTGACTGTGATGGGCTGATGGTTTTGTAACTATATTGTTAAAACCAGTAGGACCTAAAAATGTACATCTAATCGTATGTATATTGTACTACAATTATACCAAAAAACTTGTTGGGCGCTTCCCCACTTCTCTCAAGATTCTGGTTAAAATGAAGACTCCCACCCCAGATCATCTGAATCAGAACATCTGGAGGGAGTTTCAGGAATCTGGATTTTTGAACATCTCCTTGGGCAATTCTGAGGTTCATTAAAGATTGAGAATCCCTAAGGAGGAATATCTGTCTGATGACCTATCTACCTTCTCAGGTCTGTGCCTTCCCCAATTCCCATTTTCTGCACTCCAGCCACACTGGATTACTTCCACCCTTACAGGTTGTATCCCAGCCTCCTTGAAGACCAGAATAAATGTCACTTCCTGAGTGGGACAGATACACCTGAATTCACTCTCATTGCATGCTGCATGTCTCTTTCCCTACACTTCTCACTGGGGTAATTAAATACTGGACTGGTAAAAAGTGGTATATGCCCCATGGTAGTTTCACTCTGTCAGGGCAGGGCCCTTGCCCAGGCTTTGTTTCTGCTCTTTTCCCTATGTTTGCTGCCCTACCTATGTGCCTAACCTATAATATTAATACACAGCAAATACTTAATATCCACTTAGTGCCAGGAATGACTCTCAGTTAATATATGGAAATACTAATTTACTTAATCCTCACAACAACCCTATGAGATGGATCCTTTATTATCCTCATTTTATAAATGAGGAAACTGAGGCACAAGGAGGTTAAATAACTTGTCAGAGGCCTCACAGCTACTAAATGGCAAGCCAGAATGCAAACCCCAGAGAACATGCCAGGAACCACTATGCTGTGAGTTTAATATCTATCTGCTGAATGAGCAAATGTTGAGTAGCTAGGAAAAAATCAGGTTGACAAACCAACAACCCTGTTAGTAATGAAATAACACCAAAGGATAGCTCTGCTGGTCCCCAATGCCAGGCATTACCAACCTCTTCTCAGACACTCCATGTTCTACACACCTGTTCATGGGGAGCAGAGAAGAGAAAGCTGCAGCAGGGTTTCTCAAACAGAAACTTGGAGATTTCATGTTTCAGAAAACTTTCTGCCATTGGATAGAGAACAGCAAAGAGAAGGATCTGCTGGCAGCCGGCAGACTCTAAAAACCCACAGCTTTCACTGCTCAACTATGTGTTTTGCTTGAAGAGGATAATCAAGTCCATTTACCATACATTTGAAAGAGCAGGGATGCTTTCTCTAGACAGATAAGCAAGGCAAAAACAAACTAATTTGTACTTCCTTTCTTGATACTTGAATTTCTCTAACTGAATCAATCAGTCAGCAAGCTCTTAGGGAGGCTTTTGGGTCATCGGAAGAGATGTGATTGCAAATATGGTGACTGGTAACCAGTGGGACCACAGATAAACCAGAAAGGGGAAAATGAGGTCAGGGCAAAGGCAACTGGCACCATGCAAATAGGTGCAAGGTCTGCAGACATAGAGGCCTATCCAACTTCTCAGTGTGTGGTCTTTTACAAAGTTGTGCCATTTCTCCTCTGCATGTCACCCCAGAGCCCAGAGGTGTCCACTGCCTTAGAAGGTTGATGCTGGTTCTCAACCCTAGAGAGTCCAGCCAGGACTACAGTATTGTAAAACAATATGTCTCCATCTTTTCAGGACACAGCATGATGAGGTAGGGTAGTAATGCAGATTCTGACTCATGATTTAGCAGGCCTGACCTGGGACCTAAGACTCTACATTTCTAACAAGCTCCCAGCTGCTGCTGATTCTGCCAGCCAGCCTGGGACCACGGTTTGATAACACAGGTTGTAGAGGTCCGCTGACTGTAAAAGTGGAGAGTTAACTCCATCAAGATATTTGAAGGGGTAAAAAAATCTACTTCTCTAGAAAATTGATGATATAAAATCGAAACCAAAAACACAGCATACCTTTTTTTCCTCTTGCTTTCCAGACACATGAATTTTTCTAACTGGGCAATCAGTCAACCAGCACTTACTGGATGTTTTCTGAACAATGGGGGACCCATGGTTTAAAATCAATCAGCCGCTATGATTATAATAACCCACTGTGATGTGTGTGGAAAAACTAAAGCTGAAGGGAATCAAGATACCGTCAAACAATAGGAAAACATATATACTGTGCAGCTCACATCTCAGAGTGGAATCTTTTCAGGGAATTTCCCATTGAACCTCCTCCATGGTCCTCAGAATAAAGGCAGATAAGAGGGCCAGTGGGCGAGGTAGAAAAACTTTTTTTAAAAAATTTCTCTATGACTAGTAAAAAAGTATTTGGAAACTCTCTGGATAAGAGATTAAAAGCTCTTCTGAGATAGAATTAAACCACAAATGACATCAGAAACACCAGGGAGGGACCCAGAACTGTTGTACAGTCAAGCACTGCAAAAAGATGTTTCAGTCAACAACGAACCACATGCATATATGATGGTGGTGCCTCAGATGATGGCCTTCCTGTAAGAAATGTAAGGCTGTGTGTGATTCCAAAGAAATTTTTTCTAACAGGGGTAATGTCTGTGGGGCTTGGCAATAGAGTCCCTCTCACTCATACCACCTCAATTTGAATGCAGATTACATCCCAATCAGCCAGCCACTGACCTTTTCCTGCACAGAGGAGCCTGTCCCCCGAGCACTACATATTCAGAGGACACTACAGCCCTCCTGGATCTAGCCTGATGGCCTTCAGAGTACATTGCTATAAATTCTTTGTGGAGGACCTAAGATCCTGTACAAGGACATTGGTCCAAGGAGCTACCTTAACAATATTAAGTGACACTGCCACTTTAGTAAAAACTTTTTCAATTCAATGCCAAAAAAGATAGTCTTTTGTGCCAGATAGGGTCGATGGAACCAAAAACAAATTTCCAAAATCAAAATTTTGAGTCCTCAGTTCTATACCTCTCCATGTCAAACACCCTCTTTTCTTCATGAATACCACAAAATTCCTGAATCAGTTTCAATATGCATTTGCCAAAACGATATTGCTGTGAGAATCCCATATGTTCCTTTATCTCTCCATCCTGATTTCTCATTCCTACTGATCCTCAGGCCACCTTTCACTTCGTCCTGACAGTCTCTATTACAGAGATCTACATCTTACCCAGCCAGTTTCTCCTGCATATTTCCAATTAATACAGCCCACATCCCTGCTCATGGAGCAGCACTGACAGCTTTGATGTTTTATTTCTGATCCTGTCAGAAGGAATCAGGGAGAGTACTTGTGGCACAGTGTTTATAAATTCTACAATAGTGTACAATACTATCCTAGGCCTTCATATTCACTCACCACTTGCTCACTGACTCACCTAGAACAACTTCCAGTCCTTCAAACTTCATTCATGGTAAGTGCCTTATACATGTGTGTGTCATTTTTTATCTTTTATACTGTATTTTTACTTTGCCTTTTCTATGTTTAGATACACAAATACATACCAATGTTACAGTTGCCTATAGCTGGACTCCCTAACCATTGGGCCATGGACGGGTACCAGTCTGTGGCCTATTAGGAACCGGGCTGCACAGTAGGAGGTGAGCAGCAGGTGAGTGAGCGAAGCTTCATCTGTATTTGCAGCCACTCCCCAGTGCCAGCATCACCACCTCAGAACCACCTCAGATCCTCAGGCATTATATTCTCATAGGAGCATGGTCCCTGGTATCAAAAGGTTGGAGACTGCTGGCCTACAGTATTCAGTACAATAATATGCTATAGGTTTGCAGCCTAGGATCAATAGGCTATACTGTATAGCCTGGGCTATACTACCCAGGTTTGTATAAGTGTACTTTATATGTTCACACAATGATGAAATCGCTCAGCAATGAGTTTCTCAGAAGATATCCTCATCATTAAGTGACGCATGACTCTATTTCTTACAAGTGATTTCAGATCTACCACCTTCAAGGACACTGAAAATCACTATGTAGATGGATCCTGTTATTATCCCCATTGCTCAAATGAGGAAAATGAGCCTTCAAGAAGTTAAATGATTGCTCATTGTCACTCCAACCAACATCCACAGGAGTCTTGCTCTATCACGCTGGAGATCTCCAAAAGAAGCTAAAACACAGATAGAAATCATTGAGTGCATGAGTACATCTATAAAGCTCTATATGGTTTTCTAAGTACCTTCACACACACTGTCTTATTTAAGATATGTAAAAATAAGTCAGAAGTTTGTTTCTCAAATCATATTTCATGTGAAGACAGATGCATGGTAAGGAATCCAGTAGTGAGATCTAAAGGTACAAAGTAGAAAGACATGTGGCATCATAACATCGTAGGAAGCACATGGATATCAATAACAATCAATATTAACATTGTGGGAGCTAACTATCACTACATGTTTAAGAGTGTTGAGCATTTTTAAGTGACTGAAATGTTAAAAATTATGCCAAGGGCTTGATGCACACACCTCACAATTCACAGAACAATTCTGGGGGTGGTGGTGGTATAATAACAAATCCCATTATCTGGAAAAACTGAGGCTCAGCTAACTAAGTAAATTGTCTAAGATCATATTATCAGAACAAGGTAGAAATAAGATTCAAACCGAGGTCTCTGGACCTCAAAGTGGATGCTCTTACTGACTGCATTCACTGTGGATAAAGTGGAGTTTTGGGGGGTATGACTCGTTGGCCCAAGTCTTTTCTAAGACATATTGTTATTTGGTTACTAACTCAGCACCCCATGGATGCTCTAAGCTAGGTCCTTGGTGATGAGGTTCATGTATGAGCTCAGTGTGTTGAGAGGCAACCAGAGAAAAGCAACTAAGCTCAGAGTCGCAGAAAGTCAAGAGAGAAGGTCAGATGCGGACAGAAGGTTCTGAGAGGAAAGAGATCTTGTAGAAGCTGAAGCCTATCTGAGATCCTCACAGCTTAAAGCACCAGATGAATTAGATGACCAAAAACTTCCCAGTCTCTGTGTTACACCTCTAGTTGTTTAAGGTATCCAACCAGTTACTCACGCATTCATTCAACAATAACTTGTTTCCTCCAACACACTAGACACTGTGCTAAGCACTATGCATAGAGCAGAAAACTAGACTAATAAGTTCCCAGTCTCATGAAATTTACAGGTTGCATGGGGATGACAGACAATGTAAATAGGAAAGAAGGTTATATCAGGTACTGATAAGGCCTGTGAAGAAAAATAAAGCAAAGTAAGAAGCAGAGTAAGATGGGGGTGAAGGTATGTATTTTCAAGGTGCTGTTGAAGTATAACATGAACACAGAGAAGAACACAAGTCAAATTTTATGGCTGACTGAATGTTAACACACTGAAAACAAAAATGTTACCAGCAGGCAGATAAAGAAACAGAAGATCATACTTCAGAAACCCCAGAGACCACCTTCCAGAACACAATCCTGGATGGTGAGAGAAAGTTCTCCTGGCAAAAGTGACATTAGAACAGAGACCCAAATAAAGGAAGGGAAGAAGTGAGCCACGTGGCTTTTGAGGGAGAGTATTCTAAGCAGAAGAAAAAGCAAGTGTAGAGAAGGAATTAACTAAAGGTATTTAAGGAACAGCAGGAAAGCAATGTGTCTGAGTCAGAGAAGATGTATGTATGTATGTATGTATGTATGTATGTATGTACATATGTATGTATGTATGTATGTACATATGTATGTATGTATGTACATATGTATGTATGTATGTATGTATGTATAGATGGATGGATATATGTATGGATGGATGGATGGATGGATGGATGGATGGATAGGAGGATGCATGGAAGGAAGAAAAAAAGGACAGAAGGACAAATAAATTGAGGGTTAGGAGATGACATCAAAAGAGAGGCAAGAACCAGATCAGACAGAACTTTGAAATAAGAGGCTAGGATTCGATTCTAATAGCACTGGTAAACCATTAGATGGTTCTTTGTTGAGCAAGGTGTGATCTTATTTGCACTTTCAGATCACAAGTGGAAGCAGGCTTAAGGGGCAGAGTTGAGCAGTGTTCCTGGAGGGTAGCTTTTTACTTCTGGATAAAGGAATCACATCTCTCTTCTCAACCCACTCTCAAACCTTTTCACTATGCATGTTAGATGGAAGGAGCCAGAGGTACTATGATTTGAATCTTCTCAGAAAGAGCCTTGAAGGCTGCCTGTGGCCTAGTCACAGTTATAGTTCCCCAGTAGTCAAGCTAGACAAAGCAGAGTGTAGCACACTGGCATTCTCTCGGGGGGAATTCTGCAAACTTCAGAGTTCTGTCCTCATTACGTCCAGGCCTCTCTCCTCTGAGTTACTTCTCCACTTAGCACTCTTACCCATCCCCCAGACATTCAGTGTTCCTCTGTTCTCTAGCCCTTACCTTGACCCAAAAGTACAAGGATATGTGGCAACCAGCTAGAGCCTGAAATCTTCTCATCAGTGTGTGGACAACCTCAATTTTTGTAGTTTAAGCCTCAGCTCCTTTTGTGTGCAATGAAAAGTCTATCTCCAGTAGGAATTTCAGGCCATCACAAAAAAAGGAAGTGGAGAGGTTTGCAGACAGAGGGAGACAGGGCTGTTCTATTTGCCTCTTAGGCGATGCTGCATCCCTGAACATTGGGTGACCTGGTGAAGAGATAGTGCTGGGACATCAGATGATGGCTGCGGCTCTTCCTCCCTAAGCTAGCCTTCCCTTTCCCAGCCTTGGTCTCAAGACATCTCTCACCCCTGACGAACACCAGGATCACTAGCTACCTCCCCGAGGCAGCCTTCTCTGCTCCACCTGGCACTCACCGCAGGCAAGAGGCAGAGGAGAAATTTGAGGATTATAGAAGTAGAAAACCAAGGAGGAGGTCTGGCTGGATGGGCACCAAAAAGAGTGTTCTGATCCTCACCCCCACAGCCACTGGTGGGAGGGACACAGAATTAGAACCAGGATTTGATCATGGGAGGAGGCAAAATTAATGATAATTAATGGGAAGGAAGAAGCAACAAGGTGCAAGTAGGAAAACTTGGGTTGTCTGCATAATCAATGCTAATCACAATCTTTTATGGAATCGTTTCCTGTTTTATTCCTAATTACCATTCACTACAACAATGATAAAGCATATCACTAAATATAATCTCAAATTAACTTTGTAGTAAGTTCCATTTGATTATAACAATAAATTCTAGACATGTCCAAGGAGTGATTATGAAATGCTGAATGGTTTCAAAATTAACTCATAACAAGTATGTTCTTTAAGGGTGGCCCAAAGCTTCAGACAGGCTTTGAGCACTCTCTTCTATATGTTGTGGTCACATGTCCTGGATTTTCTCAGAACGTTCCCACTTTAAAATTCCCCATCTCTATCATCCACATTCAAATATTGGCCAAACTGTGATTCCTACTTTTATTTTTAGTTCAGGAGTATAATCACCACACTCAAATAATAAGGGTTGGTACTTAAACTTCAGGAGACCTGAGAACTCACAAGTCATAGTGGCCCAGTTTTCTTCAGAACCCTTGTCTTCCCCACCCAGGCTAAGACAGGTTCTTGTCACTGCATAAGTAGTAGGTGCTTTTATGCTCTCCTAGGTTGGTAATATGGCATTAACTCCTCCCCAGAGTTAGCATTTGGAGACCTGGACATTCCACCTCCACAATATCCTAGAAGGATAAGTCCCCATCCCAATAAGGCATGTTTCCATTCACTGATGGCCAAAGTACAGGATTAGTGGTCCAAATAAGGGAAAAGCTGTTTTGACAGAATCATTAACTGGAGTACCACTAGATGTCCCTGAGGGAGCTTCCCTGCTGCTATGGAAAGAGCTGAAAGAATCTCAGTTTTACAGCATCCATTCTGGGACATTTTGTAGCCAGCAGAGATTGCCTTACCTGAAATCATCCCATCCTCAAGTACAAACTGAATCTGTTCTGTGAGTTAACCTGCGTCATTCGGTACAAAAAGTCCAAAGCCATGGATAGGGTTCTACTAGGGCAATAGCAACTCTCAGCAGCTGCCAACAGCTGGAGCCAGCCCCATTCCAGCTTCCCCAACCATAGCTTACTGGCCCACCATAAAACGGAGAGGAAACATTGTTTATAATAGCAAGGGATAGAGATAATGCTATTATATCATGCTATAGTGACTATCATTTATTAAGGACCTATTTAGGGCTCATAATGGGCAAGTGTGACACATTTGGCCCAAACCCTATTTTTTCAAGAACTGTGAATTTAGATTTTCGAGGTCACCCCTGAATGAGGCCATTTATACATCCCTTCTATTCTTGTATCTTTGCTAACAGCATTCTACCTATCCAAAGTAAACATTTAAAATGTAACAATTTTTATAACAATTTTAGCATTTCTTTACTGGTAAAACATACCTGAAAGTTCAACAATGTGAATTAGTTTGGGTCTCTAGAAAACTAAGAGTTCTTATGCCTATTACATATTAAATTCACTGGGCATTTTAGGTGTATTATTTCTAATTCTCACAACAAAATTGCAAAATAGATATTATTGTTTCTATTATATAGCTGATATTGAGAGGTGCATATTATAACTCCTATTAAACAAAGGAGATTATGAGATGAGTGATATAATTTTTATTATAGATGAGGTTGAGCGGTAGATATTATTTCTTTAAAAAGATGAAGAATCAGAAACCCAAAGTCTTAGAAACCTGCCTAAGAGTACAGCTTGGACTGGTAATACTATCAACTCTGGAAGCTGGCCCTAAAGGAGGTATACAAGAAGCTGTTTTTGCAGGTAGGGGTCATGTGGCCCTGTAGAAGCAGAATGCCCTTTTTTGAGATGGATTAAGCTTCCTGCAAACCTCCATGGAGGCTCCGTCCCAGCCAGCCTTTGACTTTTCACATGTGTCTCCCATAAATCAGCAGTGCACAGGGAGTTCTCTCCCAGCTCCATCACCACCAGTACACATCACAGAGGTGTTCCACTAATGGATAGGACAGGTCCTGAGCTTTCAAAGCAATTTTGAAAAATGAATCTGAAACAGTGCATGTCAAGGTTGCAGACGGTGATGCTTTAATGACAAGTATCCTTAATAATGTAACAGTACAGCTGTTAGGCTAAGCCCAGCAAGCTCGGAAACCTCCCCTTATTGCTGTAAATACTCACAAGGCATTTCCTGCAGAGTGTGGTCAAGACCCCAGCTCCAGAGTTCTGTGTATCAGTACCTCACTAGGTTAAGGAGAGCCAGCCCCCACTTCAAACTACAGCAGGACAGCGACTGCTTTCTCATACTGTGTGCCACAGCAAATAACACATTTCTAAGTAGGGCACATCTCCAGATTTCCAAGTCACAATGACAAAGAAGAACTTGCATGCTTGTAGGGGTGACTCTACTGCTCACTAGCTGTACTTGAGATGTCTGGCTCCATCTACATCAAGGGTATGGGGATAAGGGAAACAGGAGGGCAGAGATCTAGATTTGCCTTTTGTGTGTCATCCAATTTCGAGCTGGCCCCAGTGTTACAGAGGAACCAGCAGTACTTTTGTTTTTGTTGTCATTGTTTTCTGTTTGTTTGTTTGTTAGCCCTATACCCTGTTTTTCCAACTGGCAGCAACCTCTCCCTCACCACTCCAGGCAGGGGTTCTCAGCTGTGTTCTGGGGAACCCTGGTTTTCTCTAAAGATGCCTTAGAGTTACCTTGGAGGGGAGAAAAAAAGATAATCAAGTAGCCAGTGTTCCAGGGTGGGCATACCAGATTCAATCTGAGCAAACTCGCTTTGATCTGTATCTTACACTGGGGATTTGCATAAGGTATTCTTTGCCAAAAGGGTTACATTGCAATTTTTTTTTTAAGACGGAAAGAAGGAAAAGGAAGAATAAAGGAAACCCATTTAAGCTCATCCAGGTATGTCCCATTTTAAGAGAATCCTTCCATAGAAAAATGGACATGCCCTTCTTGGGAGAGAAATGTAAAGTCTTTTTAATTGAGTGTTAGGACTTTAATTTGAAACAATCTCCTCCAAAGAATGAAGGACATCTGTTCTCTCCAATTTGACCATCCTCAGTAGGACAGAATTTAGTGTCTGGGGTCTCAAACTCAAATGCCTACAGAGAATAGGCAGGAAGCTTACAGAGAGAAAGTTCTGTGGAGTCTCTGTAACTTGCATCATAGTTCCACTTGGGGGTTGCCTTGAGGAGATGAAGGCCAATTTTGCCAGAACTTCAAATTTTGCAAGAGAAGTTGAAACTCCAAAATCATGTATGAGTTATCCAAGGATTAAATAATGGCAACTCTTCCCCACAAAATTAAAACGCTTTGTGTGCCAACCCACACATATCTATGGCCCCATGCTGCTGAGTTGGAGAACTGGAGCAGACAGATTGGCTATCTTTAATGGGGCTGGAGTGACCCCCTTCTGCCACGGACATGTAGCAACAGCAGAATTATACTCAAAGATACTGGCACGCACTTCACTCAGCCCACTTGCTCCTACCTATAGCCCTCCACTCCACCCCATCCTACGTCTGGTCAATTCCTCCTCTTTGAGCTCTCAATTAAATGTCTCTTCTTTGGGGGCAATCCTCTTTGGCCTCCCCTTCCTCCAGACTTGCTCAGAATCCCCCTTATAGCTGGTTTCTCATAGCTACTCTCTTTATTGTACTTTCACAGTAATTAACACAATTTGCTTTTATATCTTCTGTTGATCTTTTGAAGAACATCTGTCTCCCTCTCTGAACTGTAAGCTCTAGGAGAGTAAAGGCTATACTTTTCTTTCTCCACTATGAATTCCCCACACTTTACACTGTACCTAGTTTACAGATACAGATCTATATGAACTTGCAAGAATTAACCCAGAACACCGTGAACCACTGGTCATCATCCCATGTATTTATTCGAAACACATAAGTTCCTCTGCCCACCTTACCCTTGGATTCTTTGTGGACTCTACCCATGTCTTTGTCTGGTTGAATTTTATATCACTCATTGGTTGGTTTAGTACCTGACACCAGACATCTCTAACTTTCTACCCCTAAGCCTGGGCTCTGTAGTCACTCTCTTTGTCTTCTCCACATACACAAGAACCCCATGAAGAAGAGAGAAATTATCAGCTCCACTTTACAGGAATGTAAAGGAAGAAATGTAAAGGAGACAGGAGCTCCCAGAAGTTCAGGCAGATTCAGTGATTAAACTTGGGGCTCAATGAGTTCAATGCCAGTTCCCTTTTCTCTGGGCTCAATGTTGGGGAAGATGAGTAAAAAAAAACCCCTCATATCAAAGAAGCTTACACACAATATCAGTGACCTACAAGTTTTATGGTTGTGAGCTGCTATGCTTATGTATTTAATATTGATAGTTACATATCCTAGCACATCTTTATTAACCCTTAAGCATGCTCTGACTTCTGCAGATACGTACAGTTAACATATAATTGGGCCTGAGCAACAATGACCTAGTACAGTAAATCCTCACTTA